>CM062350.1:9450037-12251537 GCA_031216105.1 Dalbergia cultrata | reverse complement strand
ATACATCAGCATTGCATACACTCAAGTAAACATTAAGTTCACGGTTTTCAACCAATCAATTTGTAGCCAGTCAATGGTGTGAAACATTGGTCACTTTGATAGGTCCACTGGTTCACACGGAAATGTGGTTTGTGACTAATTATGGAGGGTGACGTGGGAAACCCAACTTGGCAAACCATCGACAACGGGTTCAAAATCGAGAAGTAGATTATATGAAAATGATTATAAGCTGGTTTACTTCCCGGGTTATTGTGAATACTAACAGGGTTCAAGGCAGGGATATTGGGGTACCTTAATAAAAGTGATTTCTTAGGTTTTTTTTAATCAAAAACATAGACCGTTTGGATATGCTTTTTTTTATTAAAAAGAGATTTTTTTAATATAAAATAATTTTTTATGTTTTTCGGCATATTTGGATAATTTTTTTAAAGTAAAAATAGAATAACTAGAAAAAGTAAAAAAATGATTTTTTTTCAGAAAAGTAAATTTTCATCTTCGAACAAAAGATCTTTTAATATTATATCCAAATATAAATTGACATTACATCCAAATATAAATCAACTTTTAATTTTTCCAAAGATCTCAATTGAAAAGATCAATGTAAAAAATATCTATTCTGAAAAATACATCCAAACGAGCTTATGATCCTTTGGGACATGTCAAGTTGGCTCCAAACTTATATTTTGGCCCTAAAGTAGTGGTTCCACCGTACCAACTTGCCATAAAACATGATACATAGTCATTGCTATCAATGGAAATTGAGGGTAATTGACATTTGGGTGGATTTGTTAAGGGAATGGATCTTTAAAATGTAGAAATAATTTTTCTGCAACTAAAATGGTAGTTGTAGAAATTTGCAAGAACTTAGCAAATAGGGTGCCTCAACGATAGGAGCAAATGAAGAATGAGAACCTGAATTGTTTAGAGAACATGAGAGAAACTGAGAAGAGTAATGTTATATGTATAATAAAATTACAAAATAAATATACACCACACATTTTATCATAATTAGATGTGATGAATGAATGGGATAAGTGGGGACTATTCATCATATCTAATAGTAATAAAGTGTGTGGTGGATATTTATTATGCAATTTTATTATATACATAATATTTTTCAACTAGGAAATGCATGTGATAAATAGAAACTGAAATTCAAGTTTTGAATCTACCAATTGGACTATATATATGCGGACTTATATACACTAACGGAGCTTGAAAAGAAATTTTATGGGGTCAAATAACATGTAACATAGATGATGTTAATAAAATTAAAATTAAGTATACATCATATATATAAGTTTTTTAAATATATTGAATAAGAAAAATATTTTCATATAAGAGATAAAAGAAGCAAATCTTAAGCCAATAGGATTGGTCTAAACATCAAGGGTGTGGATAATTTATAATAAAAGTTATTTAAAAGTTATATTAATCACTTACAAAGTTAGATAATTATATGTTTTACTTTAAGCCAGCTTTTTAATATCTAATGACTAAGTTTGCTCAGCCCACTCCATAAACTCTCTATAAGTTTTATAATACATCACTAATAAGAGATTTTTTTTTTAACTTATAAAGTTGCTCTATGTTTTTTTAATAACTTGAAAGTGTCTACAATTTAATCAATATTTTAGCATTCGACAATTTTTCTTTTGCAGTGTATTTGATATGATGGTAAAAGTGGAGGAAAAAATTTATAAATAAATATAAAGTATAATTTTATGGATGAATTTTATGTATAAACCTAAACACTAAACTCATGACAAAAAACTCTCATTTCACCATACCAAACACACATTTAATATAAATAATCATAATATTTATATAAAAAAAAACTCATCTTTATTATATTTATTGTGTGATAATACATCATTTTTTTCAATTAGAAAATAAACTAACAAATTCTAGGGTTAAAAAAATCACAATTTTTTTTATAGATAGCACAACTCTAAACCCTAAATCAGAGGAGTCATGGGAAGGAGACACAATTACAATAAAATGAAAAAAAAAAAAAAACAAAACATTACCCTCAAAATAACAAAGTGACCCCATAATCAAGAAACTAAACAAAACATGAATTCACTTGTAATGGCAAACAAAGCCCTATATAGTCAAAGCATTTGAAACTACGCATGACAAATTGTATATTAGAATTTAATGCACATGTATCTCCTTTCCACCGATTGCATCGCTACTCAATCATCGTGAACCCAATATTTACTTACCAAAAAATCACATTTGTATAGAGTAATATTTATTATGAAATCTATTTATTAAAAAAAAGTATATATGTGTTAATTTTTCCAAAAAAAAAAAAAAATTGGAAGGCCACCTTTGTTCTAACCAAGCTCCGCCCCTGCTTATATACATAAGAGAGCAGTGCTCAATATCATAAATAACTAACTCATTATGTTATCAACAAAGATATAGCTGAAAAACTAACTCTAGATGAGCTAAGTATATCCACAACACCCCCAATGAAGCTAGCGTATGAATGTAGATCAAACCCAGCTTGGAGTTGAGTGGAGAAAACGGGCCAAGGGCTAGTGGCTTGATAAGTATGTCCGCGAGTTTCCCTGAAGTGGAGACGGAGCAATTTGATGACTCCACTTTGCACCTTGTCTCGAACCAGATGACAATCTAATTCATCAAATGAGATCGGGACCGAGGAAGAAGCAGAAACCAATGATTGATTTGCGTGCATCTATCAAGACATTGGCCCCCAAATCTGCATCTGTAAAGCCCTTCAATTTGAGATCTCAGACTGGGTGTCATGTTTTGGATATCTTTCGTAACAGTGTGTTTGATTTTAAACAATAATTTGTAGCTTTTTTAGTTTCTCTTTTAGTTCTCAAGATTTTGTTAAGAAAATAAAAATAAGAAGATCGAGATTTCTTTTTTTTTTTTTATTTGTTTCTTTCATTTTAAATTTAGATTATTTTCTTTATAAAATTCTAAAAGTAGAAAACCAAAAATAGAAAATGAAACCAACCATACTCTAATTTGTTGAGAAATATCAACGGGGGGAGGAAGGTTGAGCAATTGATTGATTTGGATTATTGTTTGGAGTTTTGAAATGCAGATTTCATTCTATTTTATTTTTTTGTGCAGATATCTCTTCATGTTTTAGCTCCATCACCACAAGACGAAGTCATATGCGCGTCGATTCCATTAGCTGTTGACTTATTGTTGCGTAGTGTTGTGTGGAAACGTATCAGAGAAGGAAGAAATGTAGTGTCACCGTCAACCATGAAAACGAAATGATCTTGGCCCATGTTATACTTATCCGAAGGAAGAAGGATTTTACAAGGTAGTGTTACAAACAATCATTAAAATTAGAATTGATGTTATTTGAAATGAATTGATTTGAATTTTGAAATGACTTGATTTTTTTTTTCCTTATAAATGAGTTGGCCCATCAGTTAAAATTTATATTTAAATTAATGACTTGGTGAATTGTACTGTTACTTCTCAGGTTCATGGTTTGCGTGTTTTGCTGGTGGAGAGCAATGGGAGGTGTGTTTAAGATAAATACCAAAAACAACCAATTTCAGCATATGATATTTAGAGATCTTGTGTGATTGTTTGTTTGTTTTATGTTTTTTGTACAACTACTAAAAAGAAATTAATGATATTAACTAAAATTTAAATTGATTTAAAAGTTAATTCTTTTAAAATATATTAAGAGTATTTTCTTTAGGGGTAAAAATGGAAGGTAAAATTTTATAAATAAATTTTATATATAATTTTATAAATACAAATACAGCTAAGGACATATCCAGAAATCATCCAAAGAAGGGCCAAAAGTATTGAATAATAATCATATTATTAGTTAACTTTATATATATATACAAACTTAATTATCATTGATCAATAATAAAATATATTCTAAAAGTCAAATTATAATTTGCAAATTACAAATATTTGGTTTTGGTGCTTGACAATTTCAATTAGATATTTCTAATTTGCTGTTAGTATCTTTACCATAAAGTGCTATGAGTTTAGTTATAAATAAATAAATAACAAATAAAATATTTCTCTTAAAGATATTATTATACAATTTTTTTATAACAACTTTTAAAATTTTATTTCATAAACTAATATCTAAGATATCTAAAAACAATTAGTAAAACCAAATGAGTGTATCTATAAGAGTAAAAATAAAAGTGTAATAAATCTTTCAATTTTTTTAATATATGTATATATATATATATATATATATATATATGATAAATATTGAGGCCAAGGCCCCTACCTACCACCCTTACTCTCGGTCTCTGCATACAACTCATCTATATAAACTTATTTCCTATATATTTTTACTCCAGAACCAAACACATCCTAAATAATAATGGAAATGATTTCAAATAGAAATTGATTTGATTTATTAATGTTTAAATTTTAAAATTAAATCAATATTTTGTAGATAATATTTTTTTAAATATTGAATATTTAAAAATTGACAAATAAAATAATTTTTCATTTTCAAAAACTTAAACTTTATGGGTTAATAATTTTTACTTGGTTAAATTAATAATTTTTCTTGATTTTTAATTTGATTACTATATTATTTTCTTTTTAAACTGATCCTTACAGTTCTAAGTGCTTTTAAATAAGTCAACGATGTTAGTATCTTCAGTACTAACGCCATTAATCTCATGCTGTAGCAGAACTGCTGTTAGTCCTTGCGACTCTAATAAGAAAGGCTTTTGGAGAAACAAAAAGGGCTAATGGCTTTTTCTTTGAGCACATTGACCCCAAAAAAGATAAAAAAAAAAAAAAAAAAGATATAGTATATAAATCCTTTAATGTCCTTTAATGTGTTTGTTTCTTCAACGAAAATGTGAGCCTTAGTTAGAGCGATGATTACTCTATCTTCTTCAGTCGATGACAGCCCCAGATACTTGACTGAATGTCAAGTACACTGCCCCTCCCTCATTTTATCATCATTAAATCTAATAAGTGAGTAAATATAGTAGGAAATATCATTATATTTAATAATAAAAAATTGAGCATCTCAATTGAATACATACTTTTGAGTGTTAAAATAATATTTCTGCACTCTAAAACATTCATTCTATTTGGTTCGGTAATATTCTTTATAGAAGTGTTTTGACTGATGAAAAATATAAGTTGATATAAACTTACTCCAATTAATAATAATGAACATAGAAATTGCCCTTTTTAATATCTTTTTTTATTATTTTCATTTTATATTTCTTGAGCATATTTATTGAACACTACCATTGTAACTTCTAATTATTGAGAGTAACGTATACATTATCTTATCAAATAATATTATTATAATGTCTTAAAAGCAGTTTTTCAAAAATTTAAAGTTTTCAACAACTCTAAAAAAATCACAACAATATCAAATCAAGCATAAATGTGCCTCATGATAATAAAAAATTTACAATAGAGAAATTCACATGGAAGCACTCAATACAGTGCCAGGTCAATATTTTCTTTTAGTTTTGCTACAAAACAATGATTTGAAACAAATTAAAAATTATTTAATATATGCAATAAATCAAATTGAGAAAAATAAAATGTTCCGTCTTGACATATTCAATAAGAATGACATTTTCCCTACAACTCAAGATTATTCTTTCCCCCTAAATAGCTGAACTCAAGTTTACTACTGTTGCTTCACTTCAACTTTCTTCCCACGGTGTTGTGCCCTGTTTTTTGAACATTTTCCCCTTCAGTTTTAAAATATTTGCTATATGAAGTTGTGTTCGATTCCAGAGTGATATACATATGAAATTCAGTAGCATTGGTCAGTATTCAACTACAAAGATTCATTGAATTGCTACAAAGTATGAAATTGCCACTTATCGAGCTTCCATTAGGCTCATTGTAACATCATTGCCTAAGCTTGGTATATAATTAGGTGGTGAAGGACTGTCATCAAGTGTCACTCTTTCTGTAAAGAATCCAGGCATTTTAGGTTGAGGTAAAAGGAATTCACTACTCAACATCAGAACCACAGATGACATGTCTGGCCTATCATTTGGACTTTGTTGCACACATAGTAGGCCTACATGAATTGTTCTTAACACCACGGATAAATTCAATGTGTGTCTAATTGGAGCATAAATGAATTCAAAGCCGTTGCCTTCTGTAAATAGTCTCCAAGCCTGTGCACAATTTTTAAACCATTGGTTAATAGTAGAACCGTATCAAAAGTGATTAAAATTCAAGTTCATGCTTACATGCCCTAGAAGATTGAAGTTGTGATCTTGATGAATGAATCCTCTATTTCTCTTCCCACTTACTATCTCCAATACCAATACACCAAAACTAAATACATCAGATTTTGTTGAGTAAGCTCCATCAATTGCATACTCTGGTGACAAATATCCACTGCACATCCATCCATAAAAGAAAAATCAAAATAGCTAAGCCATCATACATATCCATGCATACCACATACGTCATTAGATACTTACTAGGTTCCAACCACATGTCGTGTTCTTAATACGGTTTCATTCCCTCCAAAGCTTCTTGCTAATCCAAAATCTGAGATTTTTGGATTCAATTCACTATCTAATAAAACATTTGCAGCTTTGAGATCTCGATGAACTATCCTATGCCTTGAATCTTGGTGAAGATAAAGAAGACCTCTAGCAATTCCATTGATAATTTGCAAGCGCTTTGGCCAATCTAGTAACATGCCCTTATTTTCATCTGTTCACAGGGTGGTAAGATAACTTTTTTATAATAAGATTATGAACCATCATTGAATAATAATGACTTGACGATAAACTATATTTTAAAATTTTAACATGATGATTGGTAACAAATGTTTTTAAATAGTTTTTACAAGTAATAGAATAACAAACGTAAGTGCTGAAAAAACCTATTATTCTTCCCAATGTCATGAATGACTATAAGTTGAAAATTAATTAAAATTCTAGTTATGTTCTTCGATAGAACTTCTTTTATATATATTTTTTCAAAACGAAGGTGTTATTCACCAATTGAGAATATAAATGCCAGTGAACTAATAAGCAATGCAAAGTGAATCAAGCAATGCATAAGATTTTTTGGGAAACAAACCAAATATAAAGAAGTCCAAGCTTTTATTGGGCATAAATTCATAAACCAACAAGCTTTCCTCTTCTTGAATGCAGCATCCTAGTAGCTTAACTAAATTCCTGTGTTGAAGTTTGGCAATATGCATAACTTCATTTTTGAACTCTTGGAGTCCTTGACTTGAATTCTTTGAAAGCCTCTTGACAGCTATTTCTTGTCCATCTTCGAGGATACCCTAAAAGATGTAAGATTTTGTACATTGCATAAGCTTCATATTTGCCAAAATGAGTTTGATACAAACCTATTTAAACATTATCACAAAGTAGAATTATTCCGATATTGATTAATTTTGTTGGAAGATGCATATTTACAATTCTTGAAAAATTTCTAGAAGCTCAATAACATTAAGCAGCAGATTCATTACATGAAAAGACAACTGTGCTAGTAAGTAAGTGTTGCTTCGTTTGCCCCAAGAGGGAAAATTTTTCGCTACTTTTTTCTTATTTTTCCTATGGATGGAGCATTGTACTATTTCAAGTTAAGGGTATCTTTAGTTGACGAGAAGAGATAATAGATCTGGTTTGGACCATCAAGACATCTTTATGGATATATAAATATAGACGAAACTACATGTTTAAAATGATAATATGAAAACAGTTGACATTATTGACGAAGTTATCTTCATCCTCAAGTTATTTATGTTAGTGGTAAGAGAAAAAAAAAAATGCATATCAAAGTTCAACTAAAGCCTCAACTGGGCTTTCTAATAGTTTATTACTTCCTCACGATAAGATATTGGCCGAAGCATCGTTTTTAGCAACTGGCTTCTCTAACCATTTTTGGATCGTAAAGGGGCAAAATCTGTACCACACGTCACACAAGTGCAAGTAAATTGATTATATAATCCAACAAGAAATAGTATTGATTGACAATACTTTGCACTCTAGGATCAGGGCATACATTTTTTTTTTTGCATTCCATTACCTTATAAACTGGTCCAAAACCACCTTCCCCCAATATGTTTTCAGTTGAAAAGTTATTGGTTGCAAACATAATTGTAGACATGTCAAACAAGGGTAATTGCAGATCTTCCTCCTGGTGGTCCATCTTTCCTGTAAAATAGCATGTAGTGTGTAAATGAAAAGAAGTTAAGATGTAAATTTTCACTATTTCATAGACCTTTTACTCCTCCCCAAAATCAAAAAAGGAATAGAGGCAAATTAAAGTAGGATTACCTAACGTTATTTTTTTGACACTGACGGCAATACTCACTTCATTTTTTGTGGTTAATCTTACAATTAATTAATATTATTCCCATATCAAAAGTGGACTCTAAGCTAGTGTTTGTTTTGTGTTCTAGGACACAAATACAGGGACACATTGTCCCTGTATTATGTTTGGTGGCAGAGATGGAGTACGGGGACGGAAAATTTTTCTGTCCCAGAGACAAAAAATTTTTGTATTTCTATCACTCCAAAAAGTGGGGACAATGAAGATAGAAAATGGGGACAGTGGTCCGGCCACCTGCCGGCTCCGGTCAACGCGGGGAAGTCAAATGCTAGAGTCAACGGTCAACGTAGTCAACAGCATGTCAACAGTTGTCGGCTGCCAGTCAACGCCACCGGTCAACAGCGGTCAATGGTGGTCAATGGCCAATATTTTTTCTATCTCCGTCTCCACAACCAAACATGATACAGGAACAATATTTTTCCTGTCTCCATCTCCACTATCTCTGTATTTCTGTCTCTGTCTCTCCTGAGACACAAAACAAATGCAACCTAAAGTACATACAAAAAAAAAAAAAAAAGGATATAGTCCTAGTCTCATTCACTATAATTAATCAAGTACTTCGTATCTTACTCTATAGTACATGTATAACTGATGTCAACTTTTGAAGTATAGATAACATTACTGAAATGCTTTGATGTTTCATGGTCTGCTTTATAATTGTTGATGATGTTTAATATCGATTAACCATATCTCCAGGAAAGATAAAGAAACCAAAGAAAAGGCCAAGACAATTCTAATATGTGACAGAAGTTTAACTTTCTTGGACCAAGAATATTCATCTTGGCATGTAGTCCTAACTTGTTGATAACAACTTTAGTTTGCATGTACATACAAGAATAAAAAATGACATAGTTTGTAAATTACTTAACTGCTTTTCTGCCATAACTTCCATCTATAAATGATGATGGCCAAGGATAGGACTAAAACTAAAGACAACACACAGCTTGTGATGATAGTCCTTTGCTTCCTGATGTGCGATCTATGCGATATGCTTTCTTCAATAGCTTCTGAGAAACGTTCAATCAAATTAAACTAGAGAAGTTGGGGAACAATAACAAATGATGGAAGATAAAATTTAAAAAAATGAAACAAAAAGGAAAAGGCAAAAGCAAGTAAACTTTCAAACTGGGAGACATTTGTACCTAACTCTGTCCGTGCCATCCTTAGGTAAATATCTTCAAAACTTTCAGTTAAAACTTTCATATCAATCAAATTACCAAACCAGAGTAAACACCCACTTCCCCCTTTGCGTATATCCAAAGCTGCATAAGCTGTACAAGAGCAATTATTCAAGCAGAGCACCTTACAATCCTCAAGGCTCATACTACTATTAAACCATGATTTTCCTGTGTCCGGTAATTTTAGCCCGGAAAACTTCAAAAATCCATCACCATTGCAACTCAGTGGAGTTCTCCTAAAACAATCACTAGTTGAATCTGTTGTATTCTGCACAAATCCATCCAAGCAACCGCATAATGGGAAGTTGTTTGTGTTGCAGCTAGCATATGCTCCACATGTTGCATAGTGATCACAGTCATCTACTGGCACGTTTGAATACATGATCCAATCTTTTTTTTCTTCACTCCAAGTACTACGGCGGATGAATCCATCTGACGTTATCACATTCCTATGAAAAACTGAAGTGTTGATAAGCTCATAAGAATAATATACCCCTTCCTCATTGAAAACGAAACGATATGTGAATATAGAATTTGGTTGCAATTGGGGCGTCCCAGTAAGCTGAAAACCATTCCATGATCCAACACGATATCTTTCGACATTGCCATCTCTCATAACTAATTGTGGATATCCATTAACATCCATTTGAACATTATATCTACCTGGAGATGGATCATCAGGGCTATTCCATGATGTTACGTAAAAATTCTGTCCTGTAATTAGATTTCTTCCAATCTTTTGTGTAGGAAGAAGTGTGTCACCCGGATAGTCAAAACTTTGCCACAGGAAATCTTTCGGGTTACTATTGCTTTTCTCTTGCACAACGAAATTTCCAGAATTCAAAAGCGTTGCAACTGGAGATTGTGCTGCTCTTGTTGTGTTGGGAGTGGACCAAATGACACTGTTGTTATGGTCGAGAAGGACTACAATTCCAGTGTCATTGATCTTCAATACCCCTGACGAGTGATTGAGGGGTTCGTCTCTGTTGGCAACCCATACTACTGTTAGTACTGAGACTTTGTTGTACCAAATTCCCACATAACGATTCCTGGAGGTTCCTGGACTAAAGAATCCTAGTGCAAAGGTTCCATCAGCTGAAACTAAGGTCTCACCATCACTGATAGATTGCAGTCTATCAATAGTGTCTGTTGCATTAGAGAATGCCATATTATCCAGCAAAAGAAGGCAGAATAGAAGCAAGGTAAAACCTTTCATTTGTTTGTTTATATTTTCTTCTTCACTTTCTAGTTTCTATGTTATCACTTACTGGAGGTATGAGGAATCCTCTAGTAGTGTCAATAGCACCTACATATCAAAGCACAGAGAAGAGAGTTGAGCTTCATCGATTAATTTTTTTGTGATGAAAATTGTTTAAAGTAAGTACAGATCATTTACCCGATAGTTTGTAATTAATGTTCTCTATGACAAAAAGATTGCGGAAGCTTACTTAGGGGCAAATAAATTACCAAATAAATTTCAAAAGAAGGAGGAGTCACTGAATACCCATTTAAAACTTGGCATCTTCGATAACTTTTTATATGAAAGAAATTTATATAACCATAGTTGAATTGAAAGTTTACATCATATAAATCATGTTTGTAAAATTTCATACAGGTCAAAGTTGTTTAATACATTTTCTTTTTTAATTTTGATATTCTCAATTAAAAACTTTTATCTACATGAGTTTTTTAGTAGTGGATGACAAAGTCAATTATCATAGCATATGAGGCAATATATAATTAATTGACTATGTAAAAAATTTTTACATTATCAGTGTATATAAATTAAATCATTTTTTATATACAGGTGCCTAAGTCAACATGATAAACATTTCTTAAATGTATGCAGATAAAAATTGTTTGATTATATCCTACAAGGTTCCAATTATTTCAAAATTTGAGACACACAATCAACATTATATTTATTTATAACTAATAGTTGCATTGATTAATATATCTTTGTGTGTTTTTAAAAAATAATCAGGAATAAGAGTTATTTGATTGTACTTTTATTGATGTTCAACTCTTATAAAATTTGGCACCAATAATTTTTATAATAAGTAATTGTATTTCAAAAGTGGAATCAATAAAAAAAATGTTATAAAAAATTATTTATGTTTGTATTTAAAGTTCATTTGAATCTAATGTGATAGTCATCCTAGTTAGGATTAAGTTACACACTCTTATGTAACTTTAAGTAAATTAAAGTTCCATCACTCATATATAACTTTCTATAAAATATTTTTTTTTTTGTGAATCCAATAGTTAAATTATAATTACTTATTATAATCACATAACTATTATTCTTAACTATTTTGAACATACATGTTGCATCAATTTTGATATACATAGAATTATACTAAACAATTTTAGATTAATCTAAAATTTTATAGGATTAATCTATATAATGTTTAGTTCTAATCTAATGATGATTTTTGTAAAAAAATTAGATCTAAAAAAAGTTATTCAATGGTGTAACTATATTTATATATATGGGAACGCTAACTTCCATACTTTCATGTGGAGGTTAGCAACCTACACATTTAGTTTTAGATCAAAAGCCCACTCTTCTATTGTATGAAGAAATCCATAATTTAGGATAAATTCGTATTTTTATTTCGTATACATTAATTACTAGTTTGGTTTACTCTATTACCTAATTAATGCTCTTACTCCTGAATTAAAAAAAAAAACTCTTACTCCTAATTATGACATTTTCCAACCACACTCTTAATGTTTTAGGAGGATATATTTTGAAAATAATTTGTAACTAATATATTTAAAATTAAAATTAAATAACATTTAGTGTTTATTATTATTTGTTTTAAAATATCAACCATAAATTTGTAGTACCTGTGCCTTTTATGGTCTACACATTATATAATGACACCATAAGTAAGATAAAACTTGAGAGTAAAATTTTAGAAAGAGTTTATGGATGTCACCGTGATGAGAGGATTTTATATTTAAAATTTTGAAACAATGATTTTAACATATTCTTAAACTAAACCTTTTAAAAATCATTTTTAATGTGTTAAGAGTGTGAGTAACTTGTTTTCGTTTATATTTTTCATATAATACTAGAAAATGAAAATATTAAAAATAGGAGAGACAACATCAATTAGGTAAGAGAGTAAACCAAACTAGTAATTAATGCACATGAAACAAAAGTATAAATTTATCTTAAATTCTGGGTTTCTTCGTATAATATGAGAGTAGACTTTTAGTTTTCAGCTAAATGTATAACTTGTTATCCTTCACAGGTTATATATATTGTAGAAGAGAAAATCGGATCAGTCGGTCCGACTAGGTTAATCAGGAACCGCTCGTCTGGCCGGTCCAATTAAGCACCTGAAACCGGATGTGCTCACAACTGATTAAAACCTGGAAAATTGGTGGGCCTGCTCGATTTTCTATGGCTTTCGATTCACGTCTTTGACCAAAAAAAAAAAAAAAAGGCACCAGAAAGTCAAAAACCAGATCTACATCTTCTCTGGCAAATTGCTATGCCACCTTTAGGCTACATTGCACTTTTGCTCTAAGCTGCTTCGTGCTTCCACTTTGCCTCCTCAAAGCTGCTTCGCGCTTCTACCTCCACCCACCTTCTTACTTCTGCTCCGCTCCTTGCTTCTTGCTTCTGCAACCAAGCTCGACGGGGCGCTTCTTGCTTATGCAGCCAAGCTTGACGGTGGCAAGAGCAAGACTTTTCTGAGCATGAAATGTTTAGTGCTAGGGTTTCTCTAGGGGAAGTAATGAAGTAATGGGTTAGTGAGGCATTGGTGGGCTAGGTGGCATTGGGCTTATTCCAAAACACTAATATTTTTTAGCCTAAAAGCAAAATGTGCAAAAAGTTAGAATTTCATAAATAATTGTATATTTATGTAAATATATATTTTATTATATACCGGCTTCTGATCGGTTTGATATCCAGTCTAGTTTTCTCTTCTGTATATATATATATATAGAGAGAGAGAGAGAGAGAGAGAGAGAGAGAGGGGGAGGGGGGGGGGGGAGGAGAGAAGGTGGGGATATGTTTATTTCATGTCTAGCTATCTAGTTCTAAAGACCTACTCCTATTGCTTGCCCTTTATTGTCCTAAAATCTGATGGCTACGATTAATTCATTAATTTCCCACTTAGACTTCATCTTCTGTCTCTTCTCTCGTCTCACTTTTTACCTCTGTTAGCCGCCTAACTCATTTAAGTATCTGTGACCCCCTTCCACCTTGACCTGCTAGCGGTCGCGCGCCATGAGCAAACTTGCTGGTACATATGGCTTTCCTTCCTCACGTTCTCTGACTAGTCAATCTCCAACACCGATCCGGTCATTAGCACTTGTATGTACCGCAGGATCTTGTCAATGGAGGAATTAATAATTATATTATCTCCAGCAAAAGTTGCTGCCAATAACCTGGCTGAGATTGCGTATGCTCGCTAGAAATAGTAAAGATAACATTCCAATAATATTTTTTTATTAGAAATCAGAGAGAGCACGATAATCAAGGTCTCCTTTAATTTCCAAAGAATATAATCCAGTTCGTTTTGAACACTGAGGAGGGACAAACTCAGAATCTGCTTTGTGACAAGTGACAACTATCTAAAGCTTGCTTCTTATAATATAATGAAGTATGGATCAATCCTTAATTTTCATCGGTTTGGTCCTAAAACGAATCTACGGTGAGGAAAGGTTCCCATAGCACCGATGGTCGCGGCTATGGGTTGGAGGGGGAGGAGGAGGCTATGTATGGTTTGGGTCAGACAACAGTGACAAAAAGTGGGATGAGAGGAGATAAAACTAAAAGATGAAGTCACATGAAAGGAATTAATGAATTGATCATAGCCATCAGATTTTAGGAAAATCAATGATAATATAAGGATGAGTAGGAAGTTTATAGATTTAATTATTTAAGTTCAGTGTATATTTGGCTAAGGTAAGAATTGAGTTGGATGCAAATTTTATGGATGAGTTTCATCTATAATCATGAAATTTTTATTCCCATTTTAACTCTCTAACCAAACACGTCCTTAGAGCAAATGATTCCCATTAAAAAGAAATTTCTTTGGCTGGGGCAGCAGCAGCAGCAGATGCCCCTCGAGCCCAAAGAAGCTGCACCGCTGTAAGGAACCTCAACTTCTAAGTTGTTGAACTACTTATCAACAAGAAGAAGCTAATTAACCCTGTATGAATAAAATGATGTATGCATACATGCTTATTACTTTCCAAAACAAAAAAACAAACAAATGCTGATTACTCAAAAAACGAAAATATGCTCACAGGAGCGGAGTCAGAAATTGTGAAGAAAAATGACCAAACTAGTGCACATAAATAATATCAAATAAAATAAAATAAATTATCATAGAGAAAATATAAAATGAGTCACTATATAATTTTTTTAATCCAAATTACTAGTAAATTAAAATTTATTTCATCATCCACTTTGTCTTTAATCATCCATTCTCTCTCTTTTCTCTTAACAAATGAGTCAATAATTTTCTTTTTGGACATCTGGTAAGCTCAATATAAAAAAAAAATGTATCATTTAACATTGAAATAGAGTATCATGAATAAATTAACTAGTATAAGTAGTAACTCTTAGAATTGAATGGACCTAATTCAAGTATTCAACCCCAAGAGCCAACTTAAGGGTTGAGGGTTGCCCAAGACTTATAAAAGTTATTCAGGTCTTATTTTCAGGCAATATAAAATTTAATAGCAACTCCACTAAGTGAATAAAAATATTAAAAAAGAAAAATTCTTCAAAAAACATATTTTAAAGATATTTATATGTATTATACTTCTGTACCATATTTGCTACTACATCAAGAGATTTTTGTTACTTATTATATATATTATATATAAAAATGACTGACTTTAATTTTTCAAGAGGGCATAACACAATAAACGTGCAAAGGTTGCTAGGATTGTCACACCCGTTGGTCCCCTCTCACTCCGCCTCTGCATGCTGATTAAATCACAACCTTTACCCCAGAAAGCTTAAAAAAAAAAAAGATTAACAACCTTACCGTGTAATAGTGACACTCATGGAACCTTTTCCTTTTCCAGTTTGTGATGCCCGGCGCACTTCATCATGATCTACAAAAGATCGAAATTGGTACTCAGACTAGAATTCCTCCAAGACAGAGGAGATATATAAAGAAGGATATGAAGTTTGACCAAAGAAAAATAATCATATGAAGTTTTTTTTTCCCCCCTAAGACGTGGGAATGATTGCTACATTTTTTCCCCCCTCTTTTATATATGAGTGGCGGCTTCTTTAAGGAGCAAAACTTAAAAGGAAAATGATATTTATACATCAAAATTTCATGCATTAAAATAATACTGACGCATGTGAACTTCTTAGTAAAATTGGTTCAAAAGTCTTGTACCAAAAACAAATTGGTTCAAAAGTCAAAGCAGCAAATCAAGCCACGCGTCGATGTGATTTATTGACCGAATGTTATAATTTGTTTTTGCCTATCCATTACTATGACCTATTTGAAAAATTATGTATCAATAATTGAAATTTTACTGATTCGATCTCAAATATACTTACAATATAAAATATTTTATATTACTATTTAATTAAATTTTAGATTTAATTTTGATATATTAACAATGTAAAAATTTTTATACTATCATATAATCAAATCTTTCATTTTGCATGATTTTTTAAGTATTGAGAATTAAAAGTAATATATTATTGATGAATTATTATATGATTTGATGAATGTATAAAATTATTTTTCATTGTCAATAAAATCTTAAATTTTTTTCATGTGCATTTTTTAACTAATATATAAGTGCAATCATATATATATATATATATATATATATATATATATATATATTATTTGCTAATATATTATTAATATATGATTAGATGGTTAAAAATTTTAAATTTTTATTATATCAAAATTAAACTCAATTACATTACTTAGGATACGCCTTTGGTTAGAAATAAACAGAATGAAAATTTTTCATATGCCCCTCAATTCCATTAATAATTTTAGTGTATAAAACATATTAGAAGAAAGAAAAACTTGACATTTCCTCCATTATATAATATATGCCATTTTGGACAAACTGTCCAAAAGCACGTGTATTAGGTAACGAATGGAGTAGTTGATAGGAATGGTCGAGCATAATGAATATTAATGAAATGATTTTGACAGATGTTATTATAGTTATTTATTTATTTTAAGCAGATGTTATCCTTATTATCAAAAGGAAAGTAGACTTTACATAGTTAATAGTAACTGTTCAACACGGGAGTCGATCATCTGAACTGCTGGGTCGAGTCGACCTCATATATAAAATTGAAGAAAGCATAGTCTGCTAGTCTAGTGAGGACGGATAAGACTTGGTTGGTACCTTATTTTTTGTGCACATTAGTATTTTTTGTATATAAAGTTATCTTAGTAAATAGAGACAGAATATGAATATATGTATATATATATATATATAGCAAAAAGTAAGTTATTTTTATATTCATATTTATTATTTCTGTCATAACATAAAAATGTACAGGAAGAGCAAAAAAAATTATCAGCAACATAAAACCATGGGCAAAATAATGTGTTTAGTTTCGAAAAATAATTTTTTAATTTTTATTTTCAGTCTATTTCTTATTTTCATAATATTAAGAAGGAAATTGTAAAAACTTGAAATGAAAATCAAAAAATGAATTTTTATAATTTTCATTGTTTCATTTACAAACACCTGCAAGAAAACAAGAAACTAACTATAAACAAGAAATAAAAATCAAAAATTATTTTTTGAAATCAAATACACTCTTTCCACGTGGTTGTAAAAGTTTATTACATAAAGTCAACAGAATGATCTATATACAAAAATAATATGATTCAAAACGTGGCTTTTTACATAAAGTCAACTGTTGAAATTACCTTTTTACATGCCAAATGATGGCTTTATCAAAACATGAAAGAATATAACTTCTTACACTAGAAACGATATATATATATATATATATATATATATATATATATATACACTAAAATCTCAATTCAGTCACTCAGATTTATACTAGGAATAAATTAGTCCCTTAGATTTAGAAAATTTCATATTAGTTTCTCAAATTTCATAAATAGGGACACGTTAGTCTCTTTGTTAAATTGTTATTTGAACAGTTAATAAAAATGTTTATATATTCTGTTAATTTACTTATATGTATTGTTAATTTTCATATTAGGCCCTAACTTGCCTCACTCGTCTGTTTTCTACAGAATAAATGATAACTTTATGTCAAAATCTTTCTTTTGAGCAGAGAACTATGGTGAGATAACAGATGAAAAAAATATCTAAATGACTTTGTTTAGAAGAATGAGACAAATTAGGATCCACTATGAAAATTAACAATATATATAAATAAGTTAATAGTACATATAAGTAAGTTAACATGACATAACTTAGATGACAATTTTATAGAGCGATTTACTTTCCCTGTTTGTGAAATTTGATGAATTAGTATGAGGTTTTTCAAATCAAAGGGACTTATTTGTCCCCTACTATAAATCTGAGGGACTAAGTTGGGATTTTAGTCTATATATTATTTAGATGTAAAAACCATTCATGTACTTGGATTGTATGATATGTTATTAGAGCCTCTATGATTGTAGAATTTGATCCTTATTGCCCACATTCTTCCAAATAAAATAACTAAATTTCAGGTTGTTGGTTGCCAAAGTGTGGAGGTGGTGTTGTTTGTTTCGTTAATGATATGTTGGTGCTGCTTTGGTGCCCATGCCATAATGTGGGCCACAGTGATCTTGGTAATTGACGGGTTATATTTATGCACTCTTTTTCCTCTATAATCCTAGACATATCGCATCATTTGTGTGCTTAATTAGCTTACATTTATTTAATTTATGTTTAATCCTCATTATGCATTATTGAGTAAAATCATGGTTAATTGCATTATTTTGATGAGTAAATATATTTTGGAGTTTTTTATGCTTTTAATCCTTCGTTGTTAGTGTTATTTTGTTGCAGGGATTTCTGGTGTTGGTGTATGAAGACCATAGAAGTGCATCAAACTTGGATCGATTCGAGAGAATTTTTGGAGCTAAATGGAAAAGTTCTGCAGCTCATTTGAGTACATTTCCAGAAAATATTGTAATGAAAAATTTGTATACCTCTTTATAGGGATTGTATTAAGACATATAAAGAAGTTTTTGAAAGCCCAAGAAGTCATCTATAATTTTCATGGTCAACTCAAAACCCTGTTCTAAAATCCTCTTGGTGAAAATTGAGTTGCAAGATTAAATACTATTGATGCCCTGATGTTGTCTAGTTTGACCTCTAGTTCATATTTTGCCAATATTTGAAGTTACAAATGTCCAATTGAGGTGATTTCTATAGCATTGAAAT
The DNA here is from genome assembly GCA_031216105.1 of Dalbergia cultrata. NCBI lineage: Eukaryota > Viridiplantae > Streptophyta > Magnoliopsida > Fabales > Fabaceae > Dalbergia > Dalbergia cultrata. The sequence goes on along the minus strand of CM062350.1, from coordinate 12,232,641 downwards.
GTTTGATCAAAGGATTACAACTCTTGTTTATAGGTCCAAGCATAAATTCGAATGCTTTGGGGCTCAAAATGGGCTTGGAAGTGTGCATACTAGACCACTATATCAATCCTAGACCGTTATAACAGTCACCAAAGAGTAAAAATGACTCAAAAAGTGGTTGCAGCCCACTATAGTGGTTTTATACCGCTATATAGTCCCTATGATATAACCAATTAGTAAAATAATTTTTTTTTATTATTTTGGGGCCTAATTTTGATACTGTAATGATATATTATATATATCACTTAGCCTAAGTTGACGAGGACATCTTCAACACTTGTTCTAGGGCTGTCTCCTCTCTCTATTCTCTCTCTCTCTCTAAGATTTTTGGTGATTCTAATCTCTATTTTTGTACCCATTTGGGAATTTGACTACACTATTCAATATTATTGTTGTAATTCTCCACCCATGGAGGAGTAGTTTCATCACCTAGTGTAAGGATTTTAAAGGATCCAAGGATTGTATTTTGACACTGTCATTATTTTAATATGATTTACAGTTTGGCTTTGCAATCTTTCTTCTTTTTCCCTCTCTCTTATATTTCGTGTTGATTGATACAACTATATTTTTTAGAGATAGCTTCGATTATGTGTGTGTTTGCAATTGTGAATCTCATGCATGGTTAATGTTATAATTAGGCATAATTTAACTGATAGTTTAAAGTATGTTTAATTGGTAAGCAGATTGGAATTCATTATAATAAGAATTAGGCTATTGTGATTAACATTTGAATTAGTGTAAGCATTTAGAAATTGCGATTGTGATTTCCCAGTGCTCATGTTAGCCAAACTCTTGGTCATTTATGTGATTGTGTGGCTGCCAAGTAGAATTACATCATTGATTGTGCTATTATGAATTAGTGAAAATAATCGACTCTGTAAATTATTCTTGAGTTAGTGATAACATAATTCTAGATTTGCAGGAAATTCTTGTATAAGTAGTTTATTTAATTGATTTTTCATCCAATATTTCATTAATTTCTAGCAATCTAATTTCTAATTGGCTAGTAATACTTCCTTGTGAAATGACGTGGGCTATACTCTTTACTACATAGTTTTTACAACTTGGCACTTTATAAATTTTAATTTGTTTGTGAGTCATAATAGTTTGTATCAAATTTTGGTGCCGTTGCCAGGAAAGTGGTGTTAGTTAATTTTTTATAATTAATTTTATTTTTTTAGTTTCCTTTTTTAATTTAATTTTTTTTATTGTAAATAAAATTCTTTTATTTTATTTTATTTTTATTTTTGTTATTTATTTATTTTTTATATTTTATTTTGTTGGTTTTCTTGTATGACTTGATCATTGCCTAACACTATCATAATTCCTTTGGATCTTGAGATTGAAAGGACTTTAAGGCAACTCAAGTAAGAGAGAAGAAATAAGCAAACCAGTTTGTACGTTCTAATCTTTCTGTTAGTGTTTCAGTTGACATGGCGAATTTGAATAAGACCTTGAAGGAGCTAGGTGCTCCTGATCTCACATACCGGGCACTGGGGATTGCCTACCCAAACCTTGAAGTGGATTTTGAGTTGAAGTTTGAGCTCCTACATCATATGTCCAAATTTCAATGTTTGCTTGGAGAAGACCCACATAGGAACTTTAAGCAATTCCACATTGTTTGTGCTATCATGAAGCCTCAGGGAGTCACACAGGACCAGACCAAATTGAGAGCTTTCCCATTCTCCATGAGTGGAGCTCCAGATCGGCATTGATGACGTTGGTGTCTATGTGTTAACATTTAAACCAATAATTGGTTTAAAATGTAAAGCCGGTTCCATAGGTTTCCAAAATGCATCTCAGCCCATGGTATTTTAATATAAATATATCAACACACAGAATTGTTATCGTAGGCCAAGTAGTAGCATGGCACACAATGCTTGATTAAAAAAAAATAAAAATAAGAAAGGAAAGTTGAGAAATTGAATTGGATACCTATTTGAACTTTTGAACTGCAGTTTTTTTTTTGCTGGATAGCTCTTCGTGTTTTAGATCCACTAACACTAGATGGAGTCATATGCGCGCCGATTCCATTTGTTATTGTTGTGTAATGCTGTGTAGAAAAGTAACAAACAACCACCGAAGTGCACACAGCTGCATTGGGGTCCCTAAACCATCACCATCTGGGTTTGATCCTTGGAAGGATAGGAACGGAGCTGCGTTAGTTGGTAGACCTGACCCTTGAATGGAGCCCGACAGCTAGATCCATGGAATTAGTCATGGGACCCGCTTTGGTCGACACCTGGGTCCCAGACCAAAAAAAGGAAGCGTAAAACACAAGGGCGAATCAGCCACGAAAACGAAATGATACTGGCATTTGTTATACTTATCCGAAGGAAGAAAGATTTTTTAGATGACAGTGTTGCAAACAATGATTAAAATTAGAATTGATATTATTTGACGTGAATTTATTTAATTTTGAAATGACTTGATTGTTTTTTTCTTATGAATGACTTCGTTTATAAGTTAAAATTTATACTTAAATTAATTATACTAAATATAATTTAAGTTGATTTAAAAGTTAATTCTTTTAAAATATATCAAGGGTGTGTTTGGTTAAGGATAAAAATGGAGAAAAGATTTTAATGAATGAACTTTATGTAAAATTTTGCATATAGAACCCATTCATAAAAATTACCCCCTATATATTTTTAGTCCCAACCAAACACACCCTAAATAGTAATGGAAATTATTTCAAATAGAAATTGATTTGATTTTATTAACGTTTAAATTTTAAAATTAAACCAATATTTTATAGATAATATTTTTTAAAAAAAATTAAATCTTTGAAAATTGACATATAAAATAATTTTTCATTTTTAAAACACAAAAAATACAAGATTTAATTTACAAGTCAACCCATTTCTTTTTTTCTTCATTCCAAATGCTTCTATACTAACTAATCAATAAGGTAATTAAATGGTTAAATTAATTTTTGGGTACTTATATTTTTACTTAATTTTTAATTGATACTTATAGTTCTAAATGCTTTTAAATCAGTCTTCGATGTTAGTATCTTCACTAACACAATTAGTCTCATGCTATGGCGGAACTGTTAGCCCTTACGACTCTAATAAGAAAGGCTTTTGGAAAAAAAAGAAAATGGCAAATGGCTTTTTCTTTGTGCACATATTGCCTTGGTCACAGGTTATACAGGGGCGGATTTAGGTTAATTTAATAGAGGTGGGCCTACGCCCCCACAACAATTTAATTTTTTTTAATAATAATTATATTGATATATATAGATTTTTGACCCATAATTTATTGAGTCTGACTCCACATTGAATCTAAATAAAATAAAACAATAATATAGAGTATATAAATCCTTTATTATCAAAAGTATGTGATTTAATGTCCTTTAATATGTTTGTTCCTTTAGCAGAAATGTGAGCTTTAGCTGGAGCAATGATCACTCCATCTTCTTCGATGGATGACAACCCCAAATCCTTGACTAGATCCCGAGCACTCTCAGCCTCCCTCACACCCTAAACTATTCATTTTAATCTATAATGTTTAAAATTAAAGTTGTATAGCAAAACTTAAAATGAGTAGTTATATATGGACGTGGAGCATGTGTTAAGGCTGGCTTTAGTAATACTCTTTATAGGGGTGTTCTAACTTATGAAAAACATAAATTAATTTTTTATCTATTTGGTAAATAAAAATGTTAAATGCTTTTAAGAGCACTTTATGTAATACTTTCTAAAGTTGATTTCTGAAATCTGAATTTAAAAAATTAATATGACCTTAGTCTAATTAATAATAATAAAGGTAGAAATTATCATGTTTAATATATGTATCTGTTCTTGTGATTTTGTATTGTTGGAACATATTTATTGAATACAACTGTCATGATTTCTACTTATTGAACTTAAATGTGTTCTAGCAGTGTGCAAAAATTTATCACAAAGAAATCCACATGGAAGCACTCTATACGATGCTGCGTCAATGTTTTGTGTTAGTTTTTTTTATGGAACAGTGACTTGAGCCAAATAAAAAATGATTTAAAGTATAACAAATCAAATTGAGAAAAAATAAAATGCATGCTCTGTCTTGACATATTCAATACAACAACATTTTCCCTACGACTCCGAGATTACTCTTTCCCCCTCAATAGTTGAACCCAAGTTTACTATTGCTTCACTTCAACCTTTTTCCCACGGTGTTGTGTTTTATTTTTTGAACATATTTTCCTTCAGTTTTAAAATATTTACTATATGAAGTTGTGTTTGATTTCCACACTGATATAAATACATATGAAATTCAATAGCATCGATCAGTACTCAATTACAAAGATTCATTGAATTGCTACAAAGTATGAAATTGCCACTTATCGAGCTTCCATTAGGCTCGTTGTGACATCATTACTTGAGCTTAGTATATAATTAGGTGATGAAGAACTGTCATCAAGTGTTACTCTTTCTGTAAAGAACCCAGGCATTTTAGGCTGAGGCAAAAGGAATTCACTACTCAACATCAGAACCACGGATGACATGTCTGGCCTATCATTTGGATTTTGTTGCACACATAGTAGGCCTACATGAATTGTTCTTAACACCACAGATAAATTCAATGTGTGTCTCATTGAAGCAGAAACGAATTCGAAGCCATTGCCTTCTGTAAATAGTCTCCAAGCCTGTGCACAATTTTTAAACCATTGGTTAACCGAAGAACAATATCAAAAGTGATTAAAATTCAAGTCCATGCTTACATGTCCCAGAAGATTGAAATTGTGATCTTGATGAATGAATCCTCTATTTCTCTTCCCACTTATTATCTCCAATACCAACACACCAAAACTAAATACATCTGATTTTGTTGAGTAAGCTCCATCAATTGCATATTCTGGCGATAAATATCCACTGCATGTTCATAAAAAAAAATCAAAACAACTAAGCCATCATATCCATGTATACCACATACATCATTAGATACTTACTATGTTCCAACCACATGTCGTGTTTTAACTTCGGTTTCATTCCCTCCAAAGCTTCTAGCTAATCCAAAATCTGAGATTTTTGGATTTAATTCACTATCTAACAAAATATTTGCAGCTTTAAGATCTCGATGTACTATTCTATGTCTTGAATCTTGATGAAGATAAAGAAGACCTCTAGCAATCCCATTGATAATTTGCAAGCGCCCTGGCCAGTCTAGTAACATGCCCTTCTTTTCATCTGTTCACAAGATGGTAAGGTGACCTTTTTATAATAAGATTACGAACCATGAATGAAAAATAATGATTTGAGGACAAACCATACTTTGAATATTTAACATGATTGGTAGCAAATTTGTTTAAATAGTTTCTAAAGGTCATAGAATAACGAATTTAAATGCTGAAAAAACATAGTGTTCCTCCCAATGTCATAAATAACTAGAAGTTGAAAATTAAATAAAATTCTACTTATGTCCTTTGATGGAACTTCGTTTATTTATATATATAAAATGAAGGCCTTATTCACCAATTGAGAAAATAATTGCGAGTGAACTAATAAGTGATGCAAAGTGAATCAAGTCATGCATAAGATTTTTTGGGAACCAAACCAAATATGAAGAAGTCCAAGCTCTTATTGGGCATAAATTCATAAACCAACAATCTTTCATCTTCTTGAATGCAGCATCCTAGTAGCTTAACCAAATTCCTGTGCTGAAGTTTAGCAATATGCATAACTTCATTTTTGAACTCTTGGAGCCCTTGACTCGAATTCTCTGAAAGCCTCTTGACAGCTATTTCTCTTCCATCTTCTAGGATACCCTGAAAGATGCAAGATTTTGTACATTGCAAAAGCTTCATATTTACCAAAATGAGTTTGACACAAATCTATTTAAACTTCATCACTCAGTAGAATTATTCCAATATTGAATAATTTTGTTAGAAGATGCATATTTATAATCCTTGAAAATTTTCTAGAAGCTCAATAACATTAAGCAGCAGATTTGTAATAGGAACATACAATTGAATTAGTCAATAAGTGTCGCTTCTTATGTCCCAAGATGGAAATTTTTTTATTTTTTTTCTTATTCTTCCTATGGACGGAGCATTCTACTATTTCAAGTTAAGAGCATCTTTAGTCGACGAGAAGAGACAATAGATCCGATTTGGGGATCAAGACATCTTTATGGATACAAATATATATATTAAAATAGTAACATGAAAGCAATTGACATTATTGACCAAATTATCTTGGTGCTCAAGTTATTTATATTGGGGTGAGAAAAAAGAAAATGCATATCAAAGTTCAGCCAAAGCCTCAATTGGGCTTTCTAATAGTTTACTTCCTCAAGATAAGATATTGGCCAAAGCATCATTTTTATCAACTGCCATTTCTCACCATTTTTGGATCGTATAGGGGGAAAATCTGTAGCATAAGTCACATAATTGCAAGGAAATTGATGATATAATCTAGCAAGAAATAGTATTGATTGAGAATACTTTGCATTCTAGGATCAGGGGGTGACATTTTTTTTCATTCCATTACCTTATAAACTGGCCCAAAACCACCTTCCCCCAATATGTTGTGAGTTGAAAAGTTATTGGTTGCAGAAGTAATTGTAGACATGTCAAATAGGGGTAATTCTAGATCTTCCTCATAGTGGTCATTTATTGTGCTTATTTCTCTTTCTAGATTGTCTTCCATCTTTCCTGCAAAATAGCATATGTAGTATGTAAATAAAAAGAGGTTAAGATGTTGAACATGCATAATTTTCGCTATTTCGTAGATCTTTTGCTCCACCCCAAAATCCAAAAAGGAATAGAGGTAAATTAAAGTAGGATTAGCCCAACGTTATTTTTCTGACACTAACTGCAGTATTCACTTTATTTTGTTGGCTAATCTTACAATTAATGTCAATCATATATCAAACGTTGACTCTAAGGTACATATAATGAAAAGAAAGACATAGTCTTAGCCTCATTCACTGTAACCAGGCACTAAGTGTCCTATTCTATAATATCTGTAATTATATCAACTTTTGAAGTATAAATAACATTAATAAAATGTTTTGATGTTTTAATGGTCTACTTTATTATTGTTGTTAATGCTTAATATCGATTAACTAACCATATCTCTAGGAAAGATAAAGAAACCAAAGAGACCAAGACAATTCTAATATGTGAAAAAAGTTGAACATTCTCGAACCAAGAATATTCATCTTGGTAATCCTAACTTGTTGATAACAACCTTAGTTTGCATGCATATACAAGATAGAAGAATGACGTCATTTGGAAATTACTTAACTGCTTTTCCGCCCCAACTTCCATCTATAAATTATGATGGCCAAGGATAAGATTAAAACCAAAGACAAAACACAGCTTATTATGATGATAGTCCTTCGCTTCCGGATGTGCGATCTATGTGATATCCTTTCTTCAATAGCTTCTAAGAAACGTTCAATCAAAATAAAACAGAGAAGTTGAGAAACAATAACAAATGATGGAAGATAAAATTAAAAAAAAAATGAAACAAAAGGAAAAGGCAAAAGCAAGAAAACTTTCAAATTTGCAGACATTTGTACCTAGCTCCGTCCATGCCATCCTTATGTAAATATCTTGGAGAGATGGAGTTAAAACTTTCATATCAATCAAATTACCAAACCATAGTAAACACCCACTTCCCCCATTGCTGATATCCAAAGATGCATAAGCTGTACAAGAGCAATTATTTATGCACAGTACCTTACAATCCTCAAGGCTCATACTTCTATTAAACCATGATCTTCCTGTGTCTGGTAATTTCAGTCCGGAAACCTTCAAAAACCCATCACCCTTGCAACTCAGTGGAGTTCTCCTAAAACAATCACTAGTTGAAGCTGTTGTATTCTGCACAAATCCATCCAAGCAACCACATACTGGAAAGTTGTTTGTATTGCAGCTAGCATATGCTCCACATGTTGCATAGTCATCACAGTCATCTACTGGTAAGTTTGAAAAGGTGATCCAATCCTTTTCGTGTTCGTTCCAGGTAGTACGGTGGATGAATCCATCTGATGTTAACACAGCCTTATGAATAACTGAATTGTCGATAAGCTCATAAGAATAATACACCTCTTCCTCATTGACAACAAAACTATATGTAAATATAGAATTTGGTCGCAACTGGGGCGTCCCACTAAACTGATCACCATTCCATGATCCAGCACGAAATCTTTCGACATTGCCATCTCTCATAACTAATTGTGGATATCCATCAACATCAATTCGATAATTATATCGACCTGGAGATGGATCATCGGGGCTATTCCATGATGTTAGGTACAAATTCTTTCCTGTTTTTAGATTTCTTCCAATCTTCGTTCCGGATAGGAAAGTGTCACCTGGATAGTCAAAACTTTGCCACAAGAAGTTTTCTGGGTCACTATTGCTTTTCTCTTGCACAACGAAATTTCCAGAACTCAAAAGCGTTGCAACTGGAGATTGTGCTGCTCTTGTTGTGTTGGGAGTGGACCAAATGACACTGTTGTTATTGTCGAGAAGGACAATAATTCCAGTGTCATTGATCTTCAAAACCCCTGATGAGTCATTGAGGGGTTTGTCTCTGTTGGCAACCCATACCACTGTTTGTATTGGAACTTTGTTATACCAAATTCCCACATAACGGTTCTTGGAAGTTCCTGGGCTAAAGAATCCTAGAGCAAAGTTTTCATCAGCTGAAACTAAAGTCTCACCATCACGGATAGATTGCAGTGTATCAATAGTATCTGTTCCACTAGAGACTGCCATATTATCCAGCAAAAGAAGGCAGAATAAAAGCAAGGTAAAACCTTTCATTTGTTGGTTTATATTTTCTTCTTCACTGTCTCTGTTATAACTTGTTGGAGGGTATGAGGAGTCCCCTAGTAGTGTCAATAGCAGCTACATATGAAAGCACAGTGAAGAGAGTTGAGCTTCATCAATTAATTTTTTTTTGTTATGAAATTTTTTTACACTAATTACAGATCATTTACAGTTTACACTATAGTTTGTAATTAATGTTCTCTATGACAAAATGATTGCGGAATCTTACTTTAAAATTTGGGGCAAATATGTTACCAAATAAATTTTAAAAGATGAAGGAGTCACTAAATACTCGTTTAAAATTTGGCACCTTCGATGACTTTATATGCATAAAAAAATTTACAGAACCACCATTGAATTGAAAGTTTACATGGTATAAATCATGTTTGTAAAATTTCACATAAATTCAAAGTTGTTTAACAAATTTTTTATAGAGTTTAATTTTGATAAACTCAATCAAAAGCTTTTATTTATATGACTTTTCTAATAGTAGGTGAGAAAGTCAATTATCTTGGTTTATGAGACAATATATAATTAGTTGACTATACTATCAATATAAATAAATTAAATTATTTTTTATATACATATATCTAAGTCAACATAATAAACATTTCTTAAATATGTGCAAATAAGAACTATTTGATTATATCCTACTAGATGTCCAATTATTTTAAAATTTGAGACATACAATCAATATAATATGATATTTATTTGTAATTAATGGTTGTATTGACAAAAAATAAATAAAACTATATATCTTTGCGCACGTGTTTGTGTGTGTGTGTGTGTTTTTTTTTTAAAAGGAATAAGAGTATGATTACACACTTTATTGATGTTCAACTCATAAAATTTAGCACAAATAATCTTTAGTATAAGTAATTGTATTACAATAGTGGAATTCTCGAAAAAAATTTATATGAAGCTATTAATGTAATTATATTTAAAGTTCATTTGATTCTAATGTGACAATCATCCTTATTAAGATCAAGTTACACTGATATAACTTTAAGCATAGTTACACCACTCATAACCTCTTATAGAATTTTTTTTGGATCCAACGGTTAATTAAATTATAATTACTTATTATAAAGATTATTGGTACCGATTTTCATAAAAATTGAACATTGATAAGTGCAATCATACAACTCACTTGTCTATTTTGAACATATATGTTACATTGACTTTGATATATATAGAAACTACACCAAACAATTTTAGATTAATCTAGAATTTTATAGTTTTGATCTACATGATGTATACTTCTAATCCAACAATGAGTTTTATAAAAAAAATTACACCAAGAAAAAGTTATTTAATTGTATAACATTTTTTAAAAATTACGCCAATGTAATTTGATCCTAACCTTATATTAGAGTTGTCAAAATAGGCTAGTCCACATCAGGTTGGGCCATTTTCGGGCCAGGCCGCTTCAACCCCAAAAAAGTGCTAAGCCAGCCCAATTTGTTCGGCACACAGGTTGACCCATGGGCCAAAATTTGTTTCTTGTTCTTTTTTTAATTATATAATTCATGTAAAATGTCAAAAAAATACTTTCTTATTTTATTATAATAGATTAAAAAAATAAACTATTAGTAAGTAATATTACTATTCTTGCTTTATTTGTGAGAATGATAAATGAATCTTGATTTTTATTTGATAATTAAATTTCAATAACTTAATTTGATACAATAATAAAGTGAATATACATATATATATATTGTTAGTATTTGCTATTATTTTAGACTTTTTAAGGAAAAAAATGGGTTAAAGACTTCAAATTCAAATATTTTTATCTCATATATGTAATTTATTATTTAACAAAAAATTAATATTTGGACTATTAGGCTAGCCCAGCCCATGATGGACTAGGCCTATTTGAATCGGGTCAATTTTTATTTTTTCTCCTATTTTTTCAACTCAACCTGCACATTTTTTTCGGCCATTTCAATGACCCTACCTTTATATATATTTCATATCTAGCTATTTTTTCAAAGTCAACCAGCACATTTTTTCGGCACATTATTTCATATCTAGCTATCTAGGTCTAAAGACTTACTCCTATTGCTTGCCCTTTATTTTCCTAAAATCTGATTGCTACGATTAATTCATTAATTTCTCACCTGTTAGACTTCATCTTGTGTCTGCTCTCTCCTCTCACTTTTTACCTCTGTTAGCTGCCTAACTCAAAAGGCATCTGTGACCTCCTTCCACCTTGACCAGCCAGCGGTCGCGCGCCATGAGCACACTTGCTGGTGCATATGGCTTTCCTTCCTCACGTTCTCTGACTAGTCAATCTTCAACAACGATCCCACCATTAGCACTTGTACCTCAGGACCTTGTCAATGGAGGAATTAATAATTATATTATCTCCAGCAAAAGTTGTTGCCAATAACCTGGCTGAGATTGTGTATGCTCGCTAGAAATAGTAAAGATAACATGTCAATAATAATTTTTCTTTCTAATTTGAAATCAAAGAGAACACGATAGTCAAAGTCTCCTTTAATTTCCAAAGAATCAAATTAACTCGTTTTCAACATTGAACGGGGGACAAATTAAGAATCTGCTTCGTGACAAGTGACAACTATCTAAAAGTTAGTTTCTTATAATATAATGAAGTATGGATCAATCCTTAATTTTTATCGAATTGGTCCTAAAAGGAAGCTGCGGCGAGGAAAGGTTCCCACTGCACTGATGGTTGCGGCTATTGGTTGGAGGGGGAGGAGGAGGCTGTGGATGTTTTGGGTCACACAACAGTGATAAAAAGCGGAAGAGGAGACACGTGAGAGGAATTAATGAATTGATCATAGCCATCAGATCTTAGGAAAATCAATGATAAGGATGAGTAGCAAGTTTATAGATTTACATTCAGTGTATATTTGGTTAGGATAAAAAGTAGGGTGCAAATTTTATGGATGAATTTAATCTATAACTATGAAATTTTTTTCCTTATTTTAACTCTCTCAACGAAACACACCCTTAGACAAAATGAATCCTAATAAAAAGAAAATTTCTTTGGCTGGGGCAGCCACAGCAGCCGCTCGAGCCGAAAGAAGTTGCAGCACTGCAAGGAACCTCAAATTCTAAGTTGTGAACTACTTATCAACAAGAAGAAGCTAGTTAATTCATCCTGTATGAATAAAGTGATGTATGTAAACGTGCTTATTACTCAAAAAAAAAAAAAAATGCTGATTACTCAAAAAAGCAAAAACATGCCTATAAAATCACAACCTTACCGTGTAATAGTGACATTCATGGAACCTTTTCCTTTTGCAGTTTGCGATGCCCAGCGCACTTCATAATGATCTACAAAAGATCGAAATTGATACTCAGACGAGAATTCCTCCTGGATAGAGGAGATATATAAAGAAGGATATGAAGTTTGACCAAAGAAAAAGAATCATATGAAGGCCCATTTATTTTTAAGACGTGGGAATGATGGCTTCTTCTTTTTTTTTCTTTTTTTTTCCTTCTTTTATATAAAAATGGCGGCTTTTTTTAAGGAGCAAAACTTAAACGGAAATGATATTTATACATCAAAGCTTCATGCATTAAAATTATGTGAAAAATTATGTGTTTTTTTTTTTTATTAACTTCTTAGTATAATTGGTCAAAAAGTCAAAGGAGCAAATCAAGCTACGCGTCGATGTGATTTATTGACCGAATGCTATAATTTGTTTTTTTTTTTTCGTATCCATTATCATGACCTATTTGAAAAATTATGTATGAATGGTTGAAATTTGTACTCATTCAATCTCAATACACTTACAATATAAAATATTTTTATATTCTTAATTAATTAAATTTTTTCATGTCCATAATTTTTAAAATAGTAAGTGAAATCATATATATATATATATATATATATATATATATATATATATATAATTTGCTAATATATTATTAATATATGATTAGATGGTTAAAAATTTTAAACTTTTATTATATCAAAATTAACTCAATTACATCATTTATTTAGAAATAAAAATTAAGGATGAAATTTTTTTCATAAATATGTTAATTTCATTAATAATTATCATGTATTAAACATACTAGAAGGAAGAAAAAAAATTGATATTTCCCCCTTATAATATAGGTAATTTTGGACAAATTGATTGTTATAATCAATCGATTCATCCAAAATAATATATATTATGTCAAGGAGGGAGTAGTTGATAGTTACGGTCAACCATGATGAAAATTAATGAAATTATTTTAACAGACGTTGTTATACTTATTTTTTTATTAAGCAGATCTTATACATATTGTCAGAAGGAAAGTAGACTTTTTATAGGTTTTAGTTTATAGTAACTGGTCAACAAAGCAATCGATCATCTGGATGGCTGGAGCGGCGAGTCCTGACCTCAAATCTATGAAAATGAAGAAAGCATAGTCTGCTTGTCTAGTGGGCATGGATAAGATACATGTTAGAGATATTCCTTGGATGGTACCCCTATTTTTTGTGCACATTAGTATTTTGTGTATATAAAGTTATCTTAGTAAATATAGACAGAATATATATATATATATATATATATATATATAAGTATGATATCAAATTAGTCTGTCATTAAATCTTCTCTTAACACCATTAAGTATGCCACGTCATCAAGAATTAAAATAATATAAAATAAAATAAAAACATTTAAAAAAGAAAAGAAAAGAAAAAACCCTTCATCTACTGCTTCTCACTTTCACTCACAAAATGTCCCTTGTTCTCTCTAACTCCGCAACACCCAACACGATCAAACATGGCAGCCACACCACCGTCACAAGTTCACGTGAAAACAAGCTTTTGATTGACTTGCACATGAAAACAATTTGCATATTTAATTGAAACCTGTAATCACTTGTATTGAAATATAAACTGAGATGAGAAAAAAATAAATCTGGCTGAAATCACAATAATAAGTAATGCAGAGCCCAGTAAACACTCAACAGCAAATTAAACTCATCACAAACTTGCAAGTTCCTCTGCTTTCCCTTGCATTCAAATTTCAATTGAGGCTTTCCGTTGCAATTATAGTTATCAGCATGTGAACTGGTCAAACCAGCACGTTTTTGTTGGACCAGCCCATTGAACTGGCGCACCAACCCGGCATTCACCGCTCTCAGCCAGCTTTGACCACACATTCAAGAATTTTTTCCAAAATTTCAGGACATAAGGCAGGGTATGGGCACGCTTCACAACCACTCTGCTAACATTGCTCTTTGTTATATATATTTATACGTAAGGAAATAAGGAATGATATATTAATTTAATTATATATATCTTATTTAATCGGTTGAATCGGTGACTTATTAATCTAATATTTAGAACGGGTTCATCACCGAGTTGAGTTTGATAAATATGGCTGCAATTACGATGACATAGTGCAACGTTGGGTGCTGACACCATGGGCTGTGGAGGTTCTAAGGTGGACGACTTGCCTCTGGTGACAGTGACACGCGTCGGAGAATCCGTACGCCTTTGCCGCTGCGCCGCGCGTACCACGTATCCAGTCACTTTGGGACATAGGTGATGCTCTCCGCGGGTTCGCTGAGCAGGACCCCGTCTTCGCCACCGGCTTTTCCTCCCCCAAGCTCCCTTGTTGTCACGGTGATTCTCCCGAGAAGGATGATGTTGTTGACGGGGTTGCGTGGCATGACGGTGGTGTGGGCTATTGGGTTGCTGCGACGGAGGTAGGGTGGCTTGATCGATGATGGTGGAAAAGGGGCGGCTATGGGTGGCTAGGGTGAGATGAGGTTGCAGTGCGGCTGGGATAGGGAAATAGGATTATTGGATAATATTTTTAAAATTTTCAACGTTAGATGACGTAGAATTTAATGAGGATAATCTGTTAGTGATACTTAACAGTGTTCAGAAGATTTAATGGTAAAACCAACTTGACGTCAAATATTGAAATCTAAGGGCTAAATTGATGTCAACATTTTTTCCAAGACTAAATTGATATAATAATAATAAAATCTTAGGCTCAAAATGGTAAGTAATATAAAACCATGGCCAAAACAAAGAAAGTTGAGAATGAGAACTTAAGGTCATTGTTTGGTTTTGAAAAATACTTTTTTCATTTTTTTATTTTCTACTTTCAATCTATTTCTTATTTTCAGAATATTATGGAAAAAAATTGTAACAGCTTGAAATGAAAAATCAAAAACTGAGTTTTTATAGTTTTCATTATTTCATTCACAAAATCCTACAAAAAAAACAGGAAACCAAATAAAAACAAGTAATAAAAATTGAAAATTATTTTTTGAAATCAAACACCCTCTTTTTGCTAGTGGTTGTAAAAGTTGATTACATCAAGTCAATAGTATGACTTATATACAAAAATAATAGAGTAACTAATTAATAGCGAATCATATATATTGTAATAACTAATTACTAATTATTTCAAGGGAAAAATCTAGAAAACTCTTTTAACTTTGGCTCATGTGCATTCTGGTCCCATTACTTTGAAAATATGCAAAATGATCTTAAACATTTTTATGCATGCTCATTACTACAATTTATTAATATGTGTTTATTTTTTTGAGGTGAAAAGTCTATAAAAGTTCTTTACTTTTCTATCTATATGCACTTTTATTATATTATTTTTTAATATGTGAGTTTTTCTAATGAGATTGTAAAGCCTATACTTGCAATTTTCAGACAAAAAATGAACATTGTTATCAATTTATTGTGATGGACATATATAAAAAAGTTTAAGAACTATTTTGCATGTTTTTAAAATAATAATATCAAAGTGCACATGAAACAAAGTTGAAGGGATTTTCTAGACTTTTCCTAATGAGAAATGCAATGAAACAAGTCATAGTCACATCGGCAAACAAAGAAAGTACCACCTCCATTCTCTAATAAGTGTTTATTTTTTCCCTTGATACCTTTATGATAAAAAGTTAGTGGATAGATTAAATATGAGAGAGAGTGTTCGGGTTGGTGATAAGCGTAGTATTGTAAAATATAGTTAAATTTACTCTAATTTCAAGTTTATCCAATTATTTTCTTAATATATGTGCATAAGTAAATATGGATACTTATTAAAAATTGAAAGTAGTATGAAAATCTGAAAATCTAGTTATGGTCTCATATAGCTCTAGTCTTGGCATCTCCACGGTTCTCACCATTGTTAAATAAAGAAATTTGATTGAAAAGAGCCAACTCAAATCTCGGGTATACACATTGATCAAATTGAGTTAAGCTTTTTACTTTAAATAACTTCATTTAAGCATGATAATATTTCAATATTTTTTCTTTTACTATTCTATAGAAATTATATGAAATAAAATATCATGATCAATGTATTAATAAAATGGATAGTATAAAAATTTGAATTATAATAGTAATAATAAAATTTAAATTCAATAAAACGAATCTTGCTAATGATTTTAAAATTCAATTTTTGACTATCAATATAAAAAAGTACAACCTTTTTTGCCTTTATGCCAAAATATAAATTTTATATATTTCATGAGAAAAGTGTGTCAAAAATAAAAAAATATTTCCACACATTAAAACGAAAGATTATATAAAGAAAAAATATTAATAGTATTAAGTATGAATTAATCATGAAATAATAACATATTATTAGTTTAATTGTGGGAGTAATTGAAGGGCATTTTAGAAAGTTTAAATAATAACTCATTAAATAGAGTGTGGTAATAGAAAATAGGGTATGACAATAGCCACTTCCTATAAATTGATTATCATGATTATAATATCTTCACTCATTATTGTAGTAATTAAACTCTCTGTTAATAACATGAAATTCTCAATATTAATACACGTACTCTTTTATGTGGATAGACACAAAAAGGGTATAGTATTATATACAAACATCATTACTCTTTAGAGAACTTGTTGCAACATAATTAATGTTTTATACTAGGTGGACATGAGCTAAATATGGTCAAGACCAAAAAAAAAAAGACTAAATATAAAATATTGTCGATTGTGTTTGCTTTTCCGGTTGTAAAGCTCCAAATAATAGCTTGACTAAAATCTACTCCGTTATAGCTTTATCTAAATCATAGTATAAACATTACAAATTACATTTAAAAAAAATCCAAACGTGCACAGTATGCTAACTGGTGATATAGGAAATTAAATCATCTGAATTGTGTCTTTGATCTCGTGTCGGCGCGCATGGATACAACATTTGTTGGAGACATTCCTCAGTAATATTTGATGTATATTATAGTGTAAAATGTATTTTACATCATAAACTTTAGGTTATGTGTGATTTATACCATAATATTTTAAAACATGTATCGTGATACCTTGAATTTTTCAAATAATGTAAAAACAACCTCTTTTGTTAAGTTGACATCAATTTTCATCGTTGTCACGTGCACAATTAATCGGACAAAAATACCATTCCCAGTGATCAGATTTTCCCACCTTAAACCCCGCTCCACTCATAAACGGATAGAAATATTCTTTTGTTATAATCAAACTCTAGTATCTGAAAAGTATTTTTGTCAATTTTTGAGTGGGAGGAGAGTCTATGGTTGAAAATTTTGACTACAAGAAAGTATATTTTTATCCATTTAATTATGCAGTGACATGCACATGATTAATTGATGGTGGAAATAGATGTTAAATTAATTGAATGAGGTGTTTTAGCTGTTTGAAAAGTCTAGAGTGTTGCAAT
The DNA here is from genome assembly GCA_031216105.1 of Dalbergia cultrata. Taxonomy (NCBI): domain Eukaryota; kingdom Viridiplantae; phylum Streptophyta; class Magnoliopsida; order Fabales; family Fabaceae; genus Dalbergia; species Dalbergia cultrata. Next base: position 12,215,178 of record CM062350.1, on the reverse strand, counting down.
ATACTTCTTGAAAAGTCAGTGTGTAAACTACATATGATCTAAATTTCATAGTAAAGTGCCATTTGTTCTTTATTATATAAAGTTATGTTTATAAACGCGATTCGATTTAATTTTAATATAAAACATTTTCTATATAATCATTTAATTTCTATCATAACTATTTGAAAAAAAACCATATAAAGTATAAGATATAACTTCTTGTCAATATAATTCACTAGCAAACTCCTTTGTTTCTTGGCTAATTCAGTAATCTGGTTTCAACAGGGTTGTCATGACTTCAACCCACTTGCTATCACAAATAAGTCTATGACTAGTTCTTCAGTTAGTAGAAGTATTGTATGCAAATTCGTCTTTTGTAGGCAAAATGTAATAGCCCAAGCTGCCTTATGGATTGACGACTATCCCCACAAACAACGCAAGGTCTTTTCAGTGTGTTTTGTCTTCACTCACATGCTTCCCGGGAAAACTTCCGTGAAAGTCACCCATTTCAAAATTACTCCAAGTCAAGCACACTTAATCATGTAGTTCTTTAGTGATAGGCTACCAAAAAGAATATGCATTTTGTTAGTATAGGTAGTACCAAATCAATTCATATAAGTCATCATTAACTGTATATTCCCATACCTACATAGTTTCAGGATCCCTCTCATTCTAGTGTTTAATCAGTTCATTCATGTACCATTCGGCTTAGAAGGTCTTGTGAGGAGCCGCTCCTTGTCCGTGTCCTCTTTGCACCAGTGATCACTTCCCACCCTCATCCCCGGACATTACACAGAACTAGCTTAGCTAGGTCCCATGATTGAGTTTTGTCTTCGATAAGAAATCTCAAGTCCCAAACTTCTACTTACAACCTCTGTCCACACATCAGTTTGTGTGGGTGATAAGCTCTTATGTGTATAATAAGCATCCGACGTAACGTGTAAGAGTAATCTAACCAAAATTAAGAATAAGAAAAATAAACATATAAGTGGTTCCAACTACAGGTAAAAATGAAATAGAGAGTGCTGCTATATGAAGAGAGTTGCTGAAGTCCACCACTCACAGTCAAGTACCTATGTTGATGAGAACTGAACAAAGGTTACAGTAGAGAATTGATTTAAAGTAAGAAGGAATATCTAGAGAAGAGAGTGCAATTCAAAGACGGGAGTGTTGTACTACAATTTTTTTTTTGTTGGACAACTTGTTTTTTTTCAAAGGATGGGTAGGGAAAGTCTAAGTCTAGGACCTGAAGTAGTTAAATGATTGACCTTCCCCAAGTGAGACAACAAAAACGCATCTAACAAAGTACTAGATGCGAGCACCTAATGAGGTCCTTTTATGTGAGTGGGTGAACTAGTCCTCTAGTGGACAATTTGGAATGAAGGTCAACAATCTTAATTGTCGTTAACTTACTGTTCAGTTTCTCTATAATTATCGTCTAAAACTAGTTTGCAAATAAAATGAACAAATCTAAAAGCTTTGAAATTCATATAATTCTAATGACTTGACTATCAAACATAACGAGAGATCTAAGATCATGTTTCAAGATAGCATAATCTCTTAAACATGGTAGTTTTAGTAATCAAAAAAATATTCCAAGGAATTATGCTAAATCATGTTCAACTCAACCTTTCCAAATAAATAATTTCTTGGAGAGTAAAACATTTTTCATAGCATATAAGAGCATCAATAATTGTCACGTGATGTCCTTGAACATGTTTTCATGATACAATCAAAACCATAACTTTCTAAACTTACATGACTTGCAAAATCATTTACATGGCATATTTTCACTTCTAAGAAAATCATGTATACTAATTAACTAATAGTATGTTTTGTGGGGGAGTAAAAGTGGAGGTAAAATATATATAGATGAGTCCTATTTATAAAATTACACATGAAATTCATTTAAGAAACTTTTATCCTCTTTTTTATTCCCTAAACCAAACATACCCTAAGTACAATTACTAAAAATAAGGTCATGAGTTCAAATATATTCACCATTTGGTGCAAAGAGCGCATGAGTATACTAACCACATAAACTTGACAGCTATGGTTTGCACCAACAACCTCTATAGAACCAAGAGCAATCATGAACAACATCAAAACACAACATGGGCAGATTTGGGGATGAACCAAGGAGAGGATATCATGCTAGATTTGTGTGTGACACAAACCCAAAGCATGAACATGAAGGAACATGGAACAACTTGACAAAATATGAAGAAAACTTTTACCAAGGAGGATGAGATGGAGAAGGAAGCTTCGATTTTATGTGAGAGGGAGGAAGAAGACCTTCAAAGGCTTAGGGTTTGAGTTTACGAAAAAGACAAGATTTTAGTGTTTAATGGTGTATATATAATATATAATCATTCACCATCACATGTTCCAAATTAATGTAAATCTTTTAATAGTATATATTGTGCCAATTTTTTAATTTAGAACAAAAGCCAGATAGTGAAAATGAGGGACTACCTGTGCACTATGATAGTCTTTGGTAAATATCTCAGAACAGTAAATACGGAGGCATCAAGAACTAAAAACGTATTTGGATAAAGGAACGGAGAAAAAAGCCCCAAAAATTTTCTCCGTAAGACCCTTCCATAAACTCGTTTTTTCTTGTTGCTCCATGTCATGGTAATGCTGTTACAACGAAAGGATCAATATACTAATTAACAAGGCCATGCTAAGTCGACATAAGCACACACCAACTTGCAGACTTGAATTGATCAAGTCTTTCGCCGTAGTTAAAATTTCTTAATAAATGCAAATGTCAAAGAATATTGTCAAGGAACTTTGACTTTTATGGTGTTCAACCTAACAATTAAAAGAAGCTAGTCCAATGAGGCGACAAGCTCGAAGAAAATTCTTGAGGGGACCATGGAGTGTAATAAAGTTTAGCATATAAATTAGGTGATGACAACAAAATTAAAATGAATCACGTATACAAACTTTGAAGCAGTCAAATATTCAGCACTACTCCAGTCTATCTGTGATAAGAAGCATCAAAGCGCCGCTCCCTAAAGACTGGGAGGTCAAGATTAACCGTTTGTGGGGAAGCCAACCAATGTGCATATATATGCACTTGCTAGCTAGCAGAGGTCACCAATGCCCGTTAGGGCCGAGTTTCTTTTTTGTTATTCCTTCTTTTCGTAGTCTTTTGGTTAGCGCTGATACAGTAGGGGCTTCTTTCCCTCGTAGGATTGATGTTTAGGTTGTCTTTGGGCTCTTTGCCCCGTTATTCATAAAAAAGAAAAGAAAAGTAAAGTAAATAATTGACAATACAATAAAAACAATTTCAAAGAGATCGATTGAAAATAAATAAATAAATAAACTTAGCGTTACTCTCAGCTCTTCTCAACATCTTGAAATGATCAACAATTGAATCAAAACTAAAACTTTTAACCATTTTTCTTTCAATGTAAATAATCATATTATTTACGGCAAGAAACTCATCTTGTATCTTATTTATTAACTTTTCCATTCATTATTTTCATTATATAGAAAATGATCATTTAGTAATAACTATAAAAATTAAAAGAGTTAAGATAAGGTTAACAACCTATCAATCAAGTGGTAAACATATTATTCACCCTTTTTTGTCCTATCAAAATCTAATTGATAAATTCTTCAATTCTGGTTATTGACAAATATTAAGAGTAGAATGTTAAATTGAAAAGGCAAATTAATCTTCTAACATTCAATGAAAATTCTAGAATAGAATGGTATTTATTATCAATGAGATATAATAAATACAATCAATGTCAGAAAAAAAATTAGTAAGCATCTTTTGCTTATTCCATCATATTCCATTGGAATCATCTGACATTAAGCTAAAGTTTGGAATTTAGGGGATATAATGGCAAATAGGCCATGTGAATGGGCCTCTATAGCTGACTAATTTTATAGTTCTTTCCCATTAGAAACACTTGACTTTACAAGCAAAGTAGAATATAGCAGAAAGGTGGTTCATTCCTTTGTGGACTTCTTTTATGAAGACGCTGGAAAATTTTGTAAGTACATTTGTCAATGATATATAGTTTGGTCGCGAAGGAAAGCCTTTTTGTGAGAATTTTCTGCCTGGCTAGCACAAATAGAAACTAGTTTGTTATTAGAAGAAATGAAAAAACAATCTTTTATATTATCTAGGATAGTCCAATTCCAAGGGAAGCTTCGCCACTGCATGTGCACGCATTGATGATGTTATTTCCTTAATGTGTCCTTTCCATTACACCTCAGATGTTCAGTGATCTAGGAATGAAAATACGGGAAATAGCCACAAAATGTCAGGTTTTGTTTCTTAGACAAGTATATGTGTCTTATGGTAGAGAATTATGAGATCAATTGGCAGATAAAAATGAGGGGAAGAAGCAATGCCTAATTATCTCTTAAATCGGGAAGTTACAACACAAGCAGTAATTTTAACTTGGTACCAATAGTTACAATTCTTATGACAACAACTGATAACAGAATGTTTTAAAGGGCCAGAGAGGCCATTGATGTTGGAAGTCTTAATTCTCACGGAAGCTACAGGCTGGCACTGAGTACAGCCGTTGGTTCTTTTCTTATCATTGGAACAGTTGCGGATTGTGTTAATAATTGTTTATTTTAATTATATTATTGCCGAATGTACTCATGGAAAAAAAATGGGAAATCAGGTATTAATAATTGTTATCTTACTGTGTATCTGATTCAAGGATTTCACATTTTATATAAGTTTTCTTGATACATTTATAAAAAATGTAATTGAAATTCTAGTTAAATTTACTCATGATCAATTGTAATGGCTAATATTTCATTCCTTTAACTAATGACGTTTTTTTCTTGGTCAAAATGGTCTTGGATTCCAACCCTGAGAAGGGAGTAATGTTGTTAGAACCCTTGGGCCTTACTTCGAAATCCACCCACCTAGTTTTGGGCCTTTTGTGCCACTATCCAGCATTCCTGAATATCCTGTGGGCTTGGAAATTGAGAATCCTATGGCCTGTGATATCAGAACTGATGAAGGGTAGGACTGTGTTTGACAGGGAAAAAAGAAAGAAAGAGTTGAAGTGTGGCGGGCAAGTGCGCAAATAATATCTGAGTGACTAAGGATAAAGAGCTCGCTGACCTTGTGTTATAAGTCAAGAGAAAGAAAAATATTACGGGAAAGAATAAAACTATATAGGAAATACATATTAATGAGGGTAAATTTTACATTAATGGATTTTATATAAAAAATAACACATGAAGTTAATTCATGTAATTTTTATCTCTAATTTTTCTATCCAACCAAAACAAACATACCCTAAGAACATGGCAAAGTCTAATTTCAACATAGAAACAGGCAAGGGTTTCTCGCTTGTGCTTTCATATGAAGAAATTTCAACTCAAGCTCTTGTGATTACCAATTATGATTTTATCAAGTGCAAGTGACCACGAAGAATCCGATTCTGAGAAGGAAGCTAGACGCACTTGGAATCTCGGTTAGAGTCTGGGTCTGCGAGGAAGGATAAAACATTATAATGTATGACGCAAATCATGACGTAAATGAAAATTGTTCAACTAATTAAGCTAAGTATCAGGCAAAATTACCTCTTAATTTGCATATAAAATAACACAAATTAATCATGCCTATTACAAATCTCTCGTTTAACTATTACACACTCGCAAAAGATAATAATACATAATTAAGCATCAATCAGTATTTATATACGGTGATGTCTTGAACAACTGCGAGGCTAAGTATGAAATTCCACCTATCGAGTTTCCAATACGCTAACTGTGATCTCATTAGTTGAGCGCGGTTTATAGCTACTTGATGAGGAGCCATCATCTACCATCTTTCTTTCTATAAAAAAATCCAGGTGTTCTAGGTAAGGGTATCAGGCCGAGAGAGAGAGAGAGAGTTTTGGAGAGAAATGAGAAGAGAGTTTGAGAGAACGAATTGCTTTGCATTATGATCAATGATGAATGAATTATAGAGTGTTCTTATATTTCTACTGTTACATCTCTACTACAGTCTTATCCAATATGGATTAGTTACAACTAATTGCTAAGCAGGTATAACAATATAGCTAATTCTGTTATCCTTTGGCTTTGGGCACTCGCTTACACCCCCCCCCCCCCCCCCTCTTCTCAAACTGAAGGGGGTTGAATCAAACACCTTGAGTTTGGGCCTGAATTTGAGGAAGGAACTAGATGAAAGAGGCTTTGTCAACACACGAGCAACCTAATCATTTGTGGAGATATGGTGGAAAACCATCGTTCTCTGAATTACATTATCCCTGACATAAAACAAAGTGCTTAGTTCTTTTGTGAAGAACTGGATTTCCGGTAAGTATACTGCTCCTTGATCGTCATAGAAGTGATGGTGATAGTAGCTAATTGATGGGAAATGTAATTCAGATAGTCGGGACTGTAGCTAAGATAGCTCAACCATGAAAGCAGAAGTTCAATGCTGGATCTGGAAACTACTATGCTTGCTTCTTTGATGACCTGTTGATGAGATTGTTGCCTAGATATACACAGAAACCATTATTGGATTTCCTATTATCCAAGTCAGCTTCCCAATCTGAAATCAGAACAAGGATGAAACACCAACCCATCACTGACTGTACCACTGAGATACCGCAGAACTCTCTTTGCTGCCTTCCAATGTAGTTCAAGTGGCTGGTGCGTCAATTGATTTAGTTTGTTGACAGCAAAAGCGATCTCAGGTCTAGTAATAGTGGCATACTGTAAACCATCTACAATGAACCTTAGAGTGTGGCATTGTCAAAAGTAGTTCCCCTTGTAGAGCAGAACTTGACGTTTCCAATCATTGGAGCAGGCATAGGCTTAGCCTTATCCACGCTAGCCTAACTAGAAGTTCTTTTATATATTTTGTTTGATTTAGATGAACAACTCTTGAAGCAGCATATGTGGCTTCAATTCCCAAAAAATAGTGCATCATTCCCATGTCTTCGAGAGAGAAGGTGTGATGCAGACCACCAATGAGAGTGGAAATAGCTTTTGAATCATCCCCAGTAATGAGGATGTCATCCACATAAACCATAACATATATAATATGCCCTGACTGAGATTTACAGAATAAAGAGGAATTACACCTTGTGTTGGAAAACCCCACCTTCTTAAGGGTTGAATTGAGTATGTCAAACCAAGCCCTAGGGACATGTTTGAGTCCATACAAAGCTTTTGTTGAGTTAGGATACAAGAGTGGCAACTACAGAAGAGAAGACTTCGGTTGAACCACATAAACTTCCTCAGTCAAGTCACCATTGAGGAGACTATCATCGAAAGCACAATAGCTAATGAGCCAGCCCTTGGATAAAGCTATGAAGAGGATGAGTCTGCCAGTGGAGGGCTTCACTACAAGGCTGAAGATTTCAGAGTAATCAAAACCTTCTTTTTGATGATAGCCCTTTGCAACTAACCTAGCTTTCTATTTTTGAATTGAGCCATCAGGATTTCCTTTAACCCGAAAAACCCACTTTGAACCTATTGGCTGCCTACCCTATGGTAATGGAACTAGTGACTAGACATTGGTTTTATGAAGAGCTTGTTACTCAGCCTTCATTGCTTGTAACCAGTGAGGAGAGTTCAGTGCTTGCTAAACTATGCTAGGCTCCTTCTCAAGTAAATCAGGTGATGAACTCTGAGGGGCAGCAACATAGGTCTTTGGCTTCTTGATCCCTGATTTACTCATTGTTTGCATGTTGTGAGCATTTTGTACATCCTAATCACATTTATCTAAGGATGAACGAACCTTAAGGATGGGAATTAAGGCATGCAAGATAGGGGAGAGAGTAGGTAATGCAGGGTGAGACTCAGAAGTAAGTGCAAAAATGGTTGCTGTTACATGTTCAATAAAGGCTGGTTGGTTGGCAATGGAGAGAATAACTTCTATACCTGTACATGGTCTCAAACTAGGACTAGAAGAAGGGTTAGCAGAGTCAGAAATAGGAGCAGCAAATATGGTTGGGGAGTGGCCAGAAGTAGTTGGACAGTTAACTAAGGGTATAGAGGGAACAATGGTATCATGATAAGTGACAGAGGTGCTAGTTTGAGTGGTGAGTGAAGGGAATTGTACGTCATCAAATATAAAATGCCTTGATATGTAAATCTTACCATCAAAGGAGAGACATTTGCAACCTTGGTGGTTTAAGGCATATCGAAGGAAAATATGAGGTTTGGATTTGTGATCTAATTTGTGAGAGTTATAAGGTCTTAGGCCAAGGAAACGAAGACAATCAAAGGTTTTGAGAATGGTGTAATCAGGTTTTTGGTGGAAAAGTGTATAAAAGGGGTGAGGAGTTATTTAGGACAGGGGTTGGTAATTGATTTGCTAGGCAGGTGGCAATAGGAAAAGCATTATCCCAATGTTTGAGAGGAAAAGATGCTTGGGCTAAAAGGGTTAGGCCAATTTTAGTAAGGTGTCTATGTTTTCTTTTAAGAGTGTCATTTTATTCATCGGTGTAGGGCCATGTTAACCTTTGGATATTTCTATTAGACCTAAGGTATGACTGAAAGGCATGAGAAATATATTCTCCTCCATGGTCAGATTGTAAGGCTTTTATTTTCTTTCCTATTTGCAGTTCAACCATAGACTAGAACTGCTGAAAAATAGAAAACACTTTTGATTTTGCATGAAGCAAGTATATCTAAGTGAACTTGGAGAAGGCATCCACAAATATGACATAGAATCTATAACCAGAAAAGGTAACATTGGGTGCAGGACCCCACACATCAGTATATACTAATTGCAATGGTTCAATATATTTAGTGGTACTAGCAAGAAAAGGTAGCTTGTGACTTTTTCCCATACAACAAGAAGAACATACAATCGTATGTTTTATTTATAGGATGAGATATCACAAAGATTTACTAAATTTTTGACAATTAAACAAAAGGGGTGACCCAGTCTATTATGCCACAAAGAAAATACATCAATACATGCATTATTAGCAAGAAAGACAGATTTGAATTCTGGTGTAGTAGCAGAGGTTATGTGCACATTTTCAAATGCATACATGCTATTTTTAGGAATTGCTTGGAGTAACACCTCTTTGGTAACCTGGGATTTGACAAGGCCAATATTAGCATGGAATTCAAAGAACACATTGTTAACATAAGCAAAGTTCTTAACACTAATTAGGTTCTTTGCAATACCAGGCACATGCATTAATTTGTCTAGAAGAAACCTAGTATTAGAAAGCTTAGAATGCAAAAGGAACTGTCTAACTTTATTAATGGCCATACCTTGCCTATTACCTACTTGAACCTGGTCTGAACCTGCATAATCAACTCTAGCTACTAGGTTGTTTAGATCAAGGTGAAGTGATGACTAGCTCCTGAATCTGGAACCAATTGCTGTCAGCAACAGACATTGATGAAGCAATGGAAGGGATACTGATGAAGAGAAGGCCAAATAAGCTTGAGATTTGCTAAATTGTCTTCCATCTTCAACTTGTGGGTCACCATTGAACCTTTGAGCACTTCCTTGAATGTTGGTTTGAGCAAGATGAGCTTGAATCACTTCTGCTTTTTCTTTATCAAATCTTTCGAGCCTTTTCTCTTATGCCATGAGGAAGGCTTCAGCTTTAACCATAGTATAGGGCTTAGACCTTGAGGTTACTATTGTAATGAAGAAGGTATAATCTCAATTTAGGCATCGAGGATAACCGTGCTTACTGGTGATCCTATTGCAACAAAGAAGATATTCAGCAACTTGGCCTAACTTTTTCACTGATTTTAGCTATGTTCGAAGTTGCCTAATTTGTGCCCTATTATGACAAGCAAAATCTCATCGATTCGATCCCATGATAGAGAGTGGTGTTCTTATATATCTATTGTTACGTCTCTACTACAGTCTTATCCAGTATGGATTAATTACAACTGATTGCTAATCAGGTATAACAGTATAACTAATTCTATTATTCTTTTGGTTTTGAGCTTTCCTTTACACTAAGTTGAGGCAGTAAGGATTTACTCCTTGTGAAAACCGGATTTTATTCGGCCTATAAACAAAAAAAACCCAAAAATTTATATATTTTATAGTTTAGAATGAAAGCCCAAAACTTCGCTTATAACTTTTTTATTTAGTTCATTTAAGCAAAAAGAAAAAAGAAAGAGAAATTTCCAAAAAAAAAGTAGTATTTTTGCTGTGAAAAAAATTAAAAAAAAATAAAAAATGAAAAATGGTGACCCATCTACAATTTTTTTTTATTTATTTATTTATTTTATTATAGCCCATTTCTTAACTCTCTTTGGTGGTGCTCAACTTTGCCTTTTTGAGTCAGTTCAAATCTTGATTTAAGCCTATTATTTTACTTCTTTTTTTCTTTCTTTGGTCATTTTGTCTCTTTACAAAGACCCAAAAATGATGAAAAAAAGAATGAAAAATGATATATAAAAAATAGAAAAAAAAAATTGAAGACTGTCAACAGCTACTTCTGCGGTCAGCAAGCCCCTCTCCTTGCAAATGGGATTTCCTACAAGCTATTCATGCCTACAATATACAAAGACAGAAAATGACGGGAGATATCAAGGGATTTAAATCTACATCAATAGGCAACAACTATGTGGCCAGGTTGGATTGAAAAAACGAAAATTAAAAGAGGGAGAGCTACGACAGAAGAAAGAGAATCAGGGAAAGAGGAGAGAGGGATAAAGCATTTTTTTTGAGAGGTCTAGAACATCAAAAAATACAAGCAGAGAGAAGCATTTAGAAGCAAAAAAGGGGAAGCAGAGAGCGTTGACATGTCACCTATTGAGCTTTCAGTTGGCTGTCATCAAAACTACAACTGACATGCTTGGCCTGTGGATTCTGTTGCACATATAGTAATCCCACATGAATTGATCTTAGTACCGCAGATAAATTGAATGATGAGTCTCATCTCATATGGGAGCATAAATTATTTCCGACCGTTTGCCTTCTGTAAATAGTCTCCATCCGTATGGATTCTCGAAACGATTTGGTTAATGATAGAAGAAAATAAAAAGTGAGTAAACAAAGTCCATACTTACATACCCCAAAAGATTGAACATCAAATTAAATCAAATACAATATCTATATTAACAATGTGTATAGTTTCAGTGAGTCGACACTTGTCACCCATATGAATGTCACCTATCGAGGTTCCAATTGGCTAATTGTGACATCATTAATTGAGCATAGTTTTGATGGGGAATGATCGCCAATCACCTCTCTTTCGGTGAAGAATCCAGGCATTTTGGGTTGAGGTAATAGGGATTCATCACTACTCAACATTAGAACCACCGATGCCATGTTTGGCCGGTCATTTGGATTTTGTTGCACACATAATAGTCCTACATGAATTGATCTTAACATCATGGGTAAATTGAATGTGTCTCTTATTGGAGCATAAACTATTTTGGAGCCTTTGCCTTCTATAAATAGTCTCCATGCCTGCACATGTTTCAAACCATTTAAGTTATTGAAGAAACACATAAAAGATGAATAAAACTCAAGTTCGTGCTTACATGCCCCAGAAGATTAAAGTCGTGATCATGATGACAGAATCCTCTATTTCTCTTCCCAGTGACTATCTCCAATACGATTACACCAAAACTAAATACATCCGATTTTATTGAGTAAACTCCATCAATTACATACTCCGGTGCAAAATATCCACTGCACGTCCATCCACCAAATTAAAAAAAAAAAAAGAAATTAAAGCAATCCAAGCGATCATATCCATGCATAACATATAGGTTAGTATGTACTTACTAGGTTCCAACCACATGTTGCGTGTTTGCTTTAGTTTCATTCTCACCAAAGCTTCTAGCCAGTCCAAAATCTGAAATTTTTGGATTCATTTCACCATCTAACAAAATATTGGCAGCTTTTAAATCTCTATGAACTATTCTATGTCTTGAATCTTGGTGAAGATAAAGTAGACCTCGAGCAATTCCACTGATAATATGCCAGCGTCTTGGCCAATCTAGCAACATACTCTTCTGTTCATCTGTGCAAGAGTGGTCAAGTTAGACTGATTCTCTAAAATGATTGTTAACCATGATTGAGAAATAGTGGTGCTAGAATTAACCAAATTTTGAAATTTAATAAGACATATATAAATACCTAGAAATTCTTTTCAACAATTTCTATAGGTTAACAAAACTTCAGTGCTAAAAAAATTATTGCCTTTCCTTATGTCATAAATGTACGGACATATAAAATTTACTTTCTAGTTTATTTTTTTTATGTATCCATTTTTTCATATATTTTTCAAACCGGAAAGTCTTATTCACCAAATGAGTATACAATTGTAAATGAGTTAAAGGATGCATAAGGTTTCTTCGGAATCAAACCAAATATGAAAAAATCCAAGCTTTTGTTGGGCATAAATTCATAAACCAACAATCTTTCTTCTGCTTGAGTGCAGCAACCTAGTAGCCTCACTAAATTCCTATGCTGAAGTTTGGCAACATGTATAATTTCATTTTTAAACTCTTGTAGTCCTTGGCTTGAATTCTTTGATAACCTTTTGACAGCTCTCTCTTCCATCTCCTAAGATGCCCTGAAAGTTGTAACAATTTGTATTTTGCAAAAGATTCATATTTACTAAAATCAACATGACAAAAAAATCTGCTTAAAATTCATCACCATTCAATCAAAAAACTTATTCCAATATTGAATAATTTTCCAACAAGATGCATAATTCTTGGAAAAAAATAATAATAATTCTAGAAGCTCAACAATATATATGGCATGCCAACATGAGGTAGCTTAACTGGTCAGGCCCTTCGCTCCTACATGCCAGGACTTGGGTTCGATTCCAAGCAACACGTTGGTAGGCTATCTGTAATTCCATTGTAAATCCTTGCTGAAGTTGGTGGTTTGCCCTGACCTTATATGGGGGCGAGTTTTTCCCTAATCTAAACTTATTTCCATAATATATATATATATATATATATATATGGCATATGAGGAATCAGAATCCGATAAGTAGTTGATTGATAACAGAAAAAGATACCTCTACACCTCTTCCTATGTCTCACGTTAATTTAAATTCCTACAAAAGGAAATGAATATGCCAAAAAAAAAAAATTTACAACCTCATATAATTATACTGGTGTATCACTACGTCGTGTTCAACTTTTAGTAACATTTATTATTAAGAAGTGTTAAAAGTTTTTACTTACATTTTAAAAAGTGTTACTAAAAATATAAAAAAAAGTGTTGCTAAAATTTTTAATAATATTTTTTCAAGTGTAGCATATAATCTATTTTTGTTAAAAAGTTTTATTGATGTCATTATATGATTTAATAACATTTTTCAAGTGAAAGTAAAACGCAAATATATTGTAGTGTATAAAGCATTCATACTACTTATATGGGTATCTTAGCTAATAAGAATGGATACAAAGATTTGTTTTGGGCCATCCAAACATCATTACAGGACCTGTTTTTATCAAATTAGCATATCTAATCATTTTTGGACCATATAAGATTCATAGCCTAGTCAGATAGTTTCAAAGAAATTGATGATTGAATCCAGACAAAAATAAAATTGAATACTATACAGATTAGTTCCAGGCTCAGGAGATGACATTGTCATTATTCCATTAATCCATTACCTTATAAACTGACCCAAAACCACCATTTCCCAGTATGTTGTCAGCTGAAAAATTATTGGTTGCAAAAATAATTGTGGACATATCAAAGAAGGGTAAATCTAGATCTTCCTCGTGGTGGTCATGTATTGCACTTGCTTCTCTTTTTGGATCGTCTTTCATCTTTCCTGCTAAGTAGCATGTGGTGTGCAAACAATAAATAAATCGAAATATGGAAATTACTCAATGCTCCCCATTACTTAAATTCCTTTTGCTGTACCCCTAATATTTAAAACAACAAAAGCACAGTGTTGGGTTCACACATTGATTCACAATATAAATAAATTAATGATACCACAATGTGGTAAAAAATACGAAAATAAATATAGTAGAATTAAATCCTGAGCTTAACTTGAGTTTTGATACCATTTGTTGGGCTCAAGGATTGATTCAGAGTATAAACAAATGATGTCGCAGTATGACAATGAGTACCAAAATAAATCTGATAGAATTAAGTCCATATATTGAAACCGCGCAACAATAATAAATATGTGCAAAGCCAAAAGAAAATGAACCACTGAATTTCTTACTTGAAAACCACCAAATACCAAAGAAAAATCACGGGATAGATTCCGAAAAATATTCCACTATATTCAGAATAATAACAAAATATGATTTTCATACTCTCACACCCAAGAGGTAAATATAGTGTTCCCAGTGATAATCTTTTTATTCAAATACTGTACTTTTGTAATACCAAAAAATAATAAAGATAATATCCAAAATCTTCTTAATGTATATAAACTCACATTTTTCACTCTTTAAAATTTATTCACCCTCTCTATTTTTCCTCTTGCTCTCAAGAAATAATACACTCTTTACGTACTATCTTCACTCTGCAGCTCTTGTTGACTCTGCTGCTTGTTTGTGTTTCCAATGAACGGAACCCGCTTCTATTCATAGAAGCTCTCGGCCTGCTGCACATGCTATGGACACAAAATAACGGGATATGCATGCAAGATCACGTGTGCCAAATTTTTCAATGTTTTGGGCCTATGTTACTAGGCATCAGATGCATCATGTTCCAATTTTCTTCAAGTAACAAAAATGTCAAGTTTTTGCACTATTGCTTCAAAGCTTGAAACCAAACTTTCAACACTTCCTTGATTTCATTTAACTAAGCGCAGCAATTGGATCCCACAGTTCTCGCCCTCTAGCCTATAGGAAAATATACTATGAATCAATCCCTGAGGCCAGCACATAGTAGACATTAATTACTTTTATACCACTATCAGGAAGACTCACTTTGTGTTCTTCGTAACCTTTGTTGAATATTGTATAAACAAATTTTGATTTTTCAATGGTCTTCAAGTTTATTTGTGGATACTGCTTGGTGCAGATTAACCACATCTCAAGGGAGAGATATAGCTAGATAAATCAAAGAGGCCAAAATAGTTCTTTTACGTAACAATAAAGAGTTAAACTTTCTAGACTGAAAACATTTAGATTAATCATAGAGGTAATCCTAATTTGTTGATATAGTTTGTATAACATACACAAGAATCGAGAATCACAAAAGATGAGGATTACTTAACTGCCTTTTTGTCGTATTTTCCATCTACAAATGATGAAGAACAAGCATAGTATTAAAACTCCAGAAGACAAAACACAGCTTACGATGATGATAGTCTCTTGCTTCTTACTGTTGGATTTATGTGATTTATTTTTTCCAATAGCTTCTGAGAAACGTGCAGTTAAAAGAAAATATAAAAGTTAGCAAACAGCGAGAAATGACAGAAGATAAAATATGAAATAAATAAACAAGCAAAAGAAAAATAAGTAAATAAATAAATTAGGTGACATATGTATTGTACCTAGTTCTGTTGCAGCCATCCTTATATAAATATCTTCGTTAGATTCAGTCAACTCTTTCATATCCATCAAATTACCAAACCAGAGCAGACACCCATTTTCCCCGTTACTAACATCCAAAGCTGCATAAGCTATACGAGCAATTCTTCATGCACAACATCCTACAATCGTCAATGCTAATGCTTCTATTAAACCATGCTCTTTCTGTGTCGGGTAATTTTAGCCCAGAAAACTTCAAAAACCCATCTCCATGGCAACTCAGTGGAGTTCTCCTAACACAGCCACCAAATAAGTCTGTTGTATTCTTCACAAATCCATCCAAGCAATGACATATAGGGAAGTTGTTTACATTACAGCTAGCATATGCTCCACATTTTGCATAGTAGTCACAGTCATCTGCTGGCTTTTTTACAAAGGTTGTCCAACTGATTTTCTCTTCACTCCAGGTGCTGCGCTGGCTGAATCCATCTGGTGTTAACACAAACCTATGAAGAACTGACTTGTTGACAAGCTCATATATAAAATATACCTCTTCCTCATTAGAAACAAAGTTGAATCCAAATAAAGAATTGTTTTTCAATCGGTCCGCCCCACTAAACGAAACACCATTCCATGATCCATAACGAAATCTTTTGGCTGAGCCATCTCTTAAAATTGATTCTGGATATCCATCAATATCAATTTGAGAACTGTATCTACCATGAGAAGGATCATCATAGCTATTCCATGAAGTTATGAACCGATTCAGACCTGTAATTAGATTTCTTCCAAACTTTTGTCCAGACAGGAGTGTGTCACATGGATAGTCAAAACTTTGCCACAAAAAATCTTCTCGGCCAGTGTTGCTGCTATCCTGTACAATGAAATTCCCAGAATTCAAAAGCTTTGCAACCGGATGCTGTGCTGATCTTGTTGTGTTGGAGGACCAAATGACACTATTGTTGTGGTTGAGAATGACTAGAATTCCAGTATCGTTGAGCTTCAAAACCCCTGATGAGTCATTAAGGGGTTTGTTTCTGTTGGCAACCCATACTACTGTCATTGTTGGAACTTTATTATACCAAATTCCTACATAACGGTTCTTGGTGGAATTTCCTGGGCTGAAGAATCCCAGTGCGAAGGTTTCATCAGCTGAGACTATGGTGTCACCATCTCTGATAAATTGCACTGTATCAATAGTGTCTCCTGCATTAGAGACTGCCATGTTATTCAAGAAAAGGGGGCAGAATAGAAGCAAGGTAAAGCTTTCCATTCGGTTCTTCATAATTTTTTTTTTCACTATATTATTGGGGTCCGAGCAGTCCTCTAGCAGTGTCAATAGCACCTGTGAAAGCACCAAAAAAGTGTTGAGCTTCATCAGCTTTTGTTTATGAAAATTATTTACAGTAATTGCAGATCCTTTACACTAGCTTGAGATTGGTTATTCTTGTTACTTGTTACTCTATGGCTCAAAGAACCTCAACTTCTAAGAAACAAGAAGAAGCTAATCTAAAGCTGAAATGAGATATACATACATGTTGATGATTATATCACAGCCTTACCGGGCATCAGGGATATTCATGGTTCCAGTTTGTGATGAAAGACGCACTCCATATAATGATCTACGAAAAGGTCAAATGAATCACTTGTAAAAGACACTGTGTGCTAGAGCGGACAACTATAGCGATGGCAGTGTAGGCACCGCAATAAGACTAGCATGCCACCTTGCATGCTAATTTATTAATTAGGTGAACAACTTGTGATGGAAATAAATATTGTCATTGTAATGCTGTTACAATGAAAGGATATGTCGATACATAAAATTAACAAGGCCATGCTAGCTGAGACACAAGCACATACCAACTTGCACACTTGAATTGCAGTAGTTGAAATTTCTTAAAAATGATAAATGCACCTTGACTTCTATGGTCTTTAGCCTAACAATTAGGACAATAAGCTAGTCAACTGAGGCGACGTGCATGTGAACACCTTGACGAGATATTATTTCCTTAATGGGCCCTTTCTATAGGCATTTTTGCTGGTTAATCATTGGTACATATCGATCTAGGAACGAAAATGCAGAAAATGGCCAAAAAATACAAGGTTTTATTTGTATATATACGTCTTATGGTAGAGAACTATTTGATCAACTAGCAGATGAAAATAAGGGGGAAGAAGTAATGTCTCTTTATCTCTTAACTCTGGAAGTGGCAACACAAGCATTAATTTCAATTTGGGATCGAGAGTTGCCATTGTCATGACAACAACTGATAACAGAATACTTAAAGGGCCAGAGGGGGAAATAATAGATGTTTGAAGTTTTAATTCTCATGGAAGCTACAGGCCGGCGATGTGTACTATAGTTGGGATGGAAATTTCTGACATCAAATGTTGTGTCCTTCCTATTTCTCTAATTATTTATTAGCACGTGAAAGAGGTATATTGTATTTTTAATGACTTATTAATTTTTAAATATGTTTTGATTTTTATCATTATACATGATAGTAAATAATTAAAGGGACAGTTGGAGACAATTGGTACATTATATCTTATCACACGATCACATGCGGATTGTGTTAATAATTGTTTATTTTAATTATATTAATTAATGAAATTATGAAGAAAAAAGAATATGGGAAATCGGATATTACTAATTGTTATTGTGCATCTGATTCAAGGATTTTACATTTTTTTATTAGTTATCTTGGTACATTTATGAAAAAATGTAATCGAAATTCTAGTTTGAACCCGGAATAGAGAGTAATTGGTGTTAGAGCCCTTGGGCCTTACTTCGACAAAACACAGCCCATCCTGCTTCCAAATCCACCCTCCTGGTTTTGGGCCTCCTGGGCCATTATCCGGCATTCCTGAATCTCCTGTGGGCATGGAAATCGAGAATCCCATGGCCTGTGATATCGGAAGTTCGATTGTTGACCAGAAAAAAAAAATATATTACTGGAAGGACAGGGAAGCGCTTTTCGCTTGTGCCTTCGTATGAACAAATTCCAAATGAAAGCTCTTGTGATTGCGAATTCTGATTTTACCAAGTGCAAGTAAGCACGAAGAATCCGATTCTGAGAAGGAAGCTAGACGCACTTGGAATATTGGTAAGAGTCTGGGTCTATACTCCAACGACCATGACGAGGTTATAAATTTTATGAAGAAGGATCAAACATTATAATGTATGACAGACCCAAAGCATGATGTAAATGAAAATTGCTCAACTAATTAAGTTCAGTATCAGACAAAATTACCTCTTAATTTGCATATAAAATAACAAAATTATTGATCATGCCTATTACAAATCTCTCGTTTAACTATTACGCACTAGCAAAAAAATAATAATACATAATTAAGCATCAATCAGTATTTATCTACGATGATGTCTTGGACTAATGCCAGGCTAAGTTTGAAATGCCACCTACCGAGCTTCCAATATGCTAGCTGTGATCTCATTAGTTGAGCGTGGTTTATAACTACTTGATGAAGAACCATCATCTACCATCTTTCTTTCTATAAAAAATCCAGGTGTTCTAGGTTGAGGCAGTGGGCACTCACTGCTCAACATCAAAACTACGGTTGACATGCTTGGCCTGTCATCTGGATTTTGTTGCACACATAGTAATCCCACATGAATCAATCTTAGCACCTCAGATAAATTGAACGATGAGTCTCGTACTGGTGCACAAATTATTTCTGAGCCTTTGCCTTCTGTAAATAGTCTCCATGCCTATGCATTTTCCGAAACCATTTGGTTAGTAACAGTAGGAGCAAATATAATCAAAAGTGGTTAAAATTCAAGTCCATGCTTACATGCCCCAGAAGATTAAATTGGTGGTCTCGATGATTGAATCCTCTATTTCTCTTCCCACTCACGATCTCTAGCACCAACACGCCAAAGCTAAATACATCAGATTTTGTTGAGTACGCTCCATCAATTATGTATTCTGGTGACAAATATCCACTGCACATCCATCCACAAAGAAAAAGAATCAAAGCTAGCTAAGCTATCATATATACAAAATTGATCATTAGAGAGACTTACTAGGTTCCAACCACATGTTGTGTGTTTGCTTCAGGTTCATTTCCTCCAAAGCTTCTAGCTAGTCCGAAGTCTAAGACTTTTGGATTCATTTCACTATCTAACAAAACATTCGCAGCTTTTAGATCTCTATGAATTATTCTATATCTTGAATCTTGATGTAGATAAAGAAGACCTCGAGCAATCCCATTGATGATGTGCAAACGCATTGGCCAATCTAGTAACCAACCTTTCTTCTCATCTGTTAACAAGATTAAATTGTTTCTCTATAAGATTATGAAACATGATGAGAAATAATGGTTCAAGTAATTTTAACAAGAAATAACTAGGAAACACTGCATAAACAATTTATATGGATAATAGAATAATATATAAATTTCAGTGTTGATAAACTTATCACCCTTCGATTGGACATAAAAAAAATATTACATTATATATTTTCAAGCAAAGAAAGTATCAGTCACCAAGTAAGAATACAATTGCAATGAATAAAACAATGCATAAGGTTTTTTTTTTTGGGAATCTAACCAAATATGAAGAAGTCCAGGCTTTTGTTGGACATATATTCATAAACCAGTAATCTTTCCCCCGCTTGAATGCAGCATCCTAGTAGTCTCACTAAATTCCTGTGTTGAAGTTTGGCAATATGCATAACTTCATTTTTGAACTCCTGAAGTCCTTGGCTTGAACTTTGGGAGAGCCTCTTGACAGCTATTTCTCTTCCATTTTCCAATACACCCTAGAAGTGGTAGCAATTTGTACATATCAAAAGCTTCATATTTACTAAAATATATTTGACATGAATTTGCTCAAATTTCATCATTCAGTACAATTATTCTAATATTGAATCATTTTATTGCAAAATCCAGAATTCTTGTAAATTTTCTAAAAGTTCAACAGCATGACACATGACGAAATAGAAAATGATGAACAACTGATTGATATCAGGAGAAGACATTTCAAGTAAAAAAGATAGCCTCTACGCATGTCCCAAGTTAATTTAAATTCCAACAAGAAAAAGCATATGCATACCAATGTCCAACTGAAGTATATGTATGTATATGTGGGTGTGTATATATATTCTTCCGATAGTTTAAATTACTTATTCCAGATAAGTAATTGGTCATAGAACTTGTTTCATCAAATTAGCATATCCAACCACGTTTGGACCAAAAACAGGTAAGATTCATAGTATCACAGTAGACAAATAGTTTCAAGGAAATCAATTAGGCTCTTGGATCAAATATTTATCATTCTAGTACCTTATAAACTGGTCCAAAACCACCTTCCCCCAATATATTGTTAGTTGAAAAATTATTGGTTGCTGAAGTGATTGTGGACATGTCAAACAAGGGTAATTCTAAATCTTCCTCATGGTGGTCATTTATTGTACTTGCTGCTTCACTCTCTGGAATGCCTTTCATCTTTCCTGCAAAGTAGCATGTGGTGTGTAAATAAAAAGGAAAATGTAGCACATGCTCAGTGTTCCCCATTAATTATACCTTCTGATAGCTCTACCCCAAATATAAAAAAGGAATATACATATGCCAAGTTGGTTACCCAACATTTCTTTTGTATCATTGTCAGCAAGACACATTTTGTTTTAATGGTAAACTTTATTGAATTGTATTAAAGGCCTTTGACATATATTATAATGGTCTACTTGTTAATTTGTGGAATATGCTTAATACAGGTTAAGCACATCTTAAAGGGGAGATAAAGAAACCAAAGGGTCAAGACAATTCCATTTTGTGGGAAAAGTTAGACTATCTGGACTGAGAATATACATCATGATCATATCACTGATCATAATTTGTTGATAACAGCCTTGTTTTGCATAACATATACAACAATCAAGAATCACATAATTTGGAAATTACTTAACTACCTTTATGCCGTATCTTCCTTCTATAAATGATGAAGGCCAAGCACAGGAACAGGATTAAAATTCCTAAAGACAGCACACAGCTTATGATAACAGTCTTTTGCTTCCGAATGTCGGATTTATGCGATCTCTCTCGTTCAATTGCTTCTGGGAAACATGCAGTTAAAAGGAAATAGAGATGTTGGGAAACAATAACAAATGTCAGAAGATAAAATATGGAAGAGACAAAAGAAAAAGAAACGAAAACTTTCAAATCGGGAGACATATTGTACCTACGTCTGTCCCAGCCATCCTTATATAAATATCTTCAGTAGATTCAATCATCTCTTTCATATCTATCAGATTACCAAACCATAGTAAGCAATCACTTGCCAATATTGCATAAGCTGTACAGGAGCAATTCTTTATGCACAACATCCCACATTCTTCAAGGCCAATACGTCTTTTATACAATGTTCTTTCTGTATCTGGTAATTTTATCTTTGAAAACTTCAAAAACCCATCTCCATGGCAACTCAGTGAAGTTCTTCTAACACAGCCACCGGATGCATCTGTCGTATTCTGTACAAATCCATCCAGGCAATCACAAGTGGGAAATTTGTTTATGTTACAGCTAGCATATGCTCCACATCTTGCATAGCGATCACATTCATCCACTGGTAATGTTGAAAAGGTTATCCAAACCCTTTTTTCATCACTCCAAGTACTACGCTGGCTAAGTCCATCGTATGTTATCACCAGCCTATGAAGAGTTGACTTGTCAATAAGCTCATATGTATAGTATGCCTCTTTCTCAGTAAAATAAAAGCCAAATGTAAATATAGAATTTTGTTTCAATTGGGGTGCCCCAGTAAAGTGATCAAGACCATTCCATGAACCAAGACGAAATCTTTTGTTTGTCCCATCTCTTTGAACTACTTGTGGATATCCATCAATATCAACTTGATATCTGTACTTACCATGAGATGGATCATCAGGGCTATTCCATGATGTTATGTACCGATTCAGTCCTGTATCCAGATTTCTTCCAAGCTTCTGTCCAGGCAGAAATGTGTCACAAGGATAGTCGAAACTTTGCCACAGGGAAGAATCTTCAGGGTCATTAGTGCTTTTTTCCTGCACAACAAAATTTCCAGAAGGTAATAGCTTTGCAACCGGATACTGTGCTCGTCTTGTTGTGTTGGAGGACCAAATGACACTATTGTTATGGTTGAGAATGACTAGAATCCCATTTTCATTGAGCTTCAAAACCCCTGATGAGTCAGTAAGGGGTTTGTCTCTGTTGGCAACCCATACTACTGTCTTTTGTTGGACTTTGTTATACCAAATTCCCACATAACGGTTCTTGGAAGTTCCTGGGCTGAAGAATCCCAGTTTAAAGGTTTCATCCGCTGAAATCAAGGTCTCACCATCGTCACTTATAGATTGCAATGTATCAATAGTGTCTCTTGCAGTAGAGACTGGCATATTATTCAGCAAAAAGAGGCAAAATAGAAGTAAGGTAAAGCCTTCCATTCGGTTGTTTAACTTTTTCTTCTTCACTATCTATGTTATAAGGGTCTGAGTTGCCCTCTAACAGTTTCAACATATATCACCTGTGAAAAGCACAAAGAGAGAGTCGAGCATCATCAGCTTTTTCAGTTGAGAAATGATCATTGTACTTATGAAGTGGGGGATACCGTGTCGAATTACGCACCATCTACCATTACATGGGTGGGGACTTTACTTGAATGGAGTCCACATCCCATCCAAAGATGGATGGGATATGAGTCGGCACAATGTCCCATACCCTATAAATATAAATAACACTACTCCTTTTAGTTATGAAAATTGTTTACAGTAATAATTGCAGATGATCTACTCTAGTTTGTAACTGCTGTCACTCTATGGCAAAAAGAACCTCAACTTCTAAGATGTTGCGCAACTAATAACAAGAAGAAGCTAATTAATTAATAACCCTCTAAGACTGATATGATATAAATTAAACATGCCGATGATATCACAGCCTTACCGCGTATTAGTGATGAAATTCATGGGCATCTATTCTTTTTCCCATTTGTGATGACTCCATATGATGAATAACATATTAGTAGTAAAAAGAACTCAGCTTTGAAAGACTCATCAGTGTATCATAGCGGACAACACACTGATGGCAGTGTAGGCACTGGAGTCATGGCTAGCCTGCCACGTTAATGTACGCTAATTTATTAAGTGAATAATAATCAATTAAAAAAAATATTAAGTGAATAACTTCTGGTGGAAATTTCACGTGGGAAGGAAAAACTTGATTGAATTGAGGATATTTTTGTGTTGGACCGCAGGGCAAGTATGTCTTCTCGTTCTATATTTACTAACGTAGGGATGGAATCAGATGCACGTCGATTTCATTATTAATTGATAATTGCTGTGTTGTGTACTAAATGGAAGGAAGGAAAAAAAAATATCAAAAATAGAAGGAAGAAAAACTTGACTGTTGTGGTCAACCCACGTGAAATGAAATCATCTCGACCTACCAACAGTAGACAGTAACTGATCAACAAGGAAAACATGTGACTCACTCGAGTCTTTACCTCGCATGTTACACATCAAAATGAAAACAACGAAGATTAGTCGTGTGCGTGCGGCATGTGCAAGGCATAACTATGGTTCGCAGGAGCAGTAATTGCGATGCCTATATATTAATGTTACACGAACTTGATCATCCTCTAAAATGTGTCGTAAAACTATCTTTTTTAAAAGATTAAATTTTTCGAAAGATTAAACTAATGAATAGAGACACATAAATAATAGGTGATAACAAGTATGGAACCTTATGATAATATATTATGAAACTATCTCTCCCTAAAGGCCATAAGCTTAATCCTATATATAGAGATACATAAATAATTTTATATTCTAACAAATATCTTCTGAAATCGGCTGCTTCATGATTGTAACATGAAGTGTGTTGGTTTTTGTGAACCCTCAGCCTTGGCCTTTAGGTAAGATTATAGTCAAGCGAAAAAGAGGGAAATTTTGGACATCAAAAAAAAAAAAATACTACACTTTCATAATTTCATTTAATTAAATTCTTTCATTTGACCTTTTGAATAATGAATATATGAGTCAATGATATTGATCAGTATAGTAATACGTTATTGAATAAAACTTTCAATACATTTAAATTACAATCTAAATTGAAAAAGATTTGAAGAGACAAGAAGATTTGGTTAGAGAGTTGAAGATTTGCCTAAAATCTAGCAAAGAATCTTGGAAGATTTCAATTCAGTTTTACACTATATTCTACTGTTCAAATAGATTATCCTTGTAGAGAAAGAAGAGGAGCAAAAGGTTTAGAGAGAGATGGGCTAAGGATTGGTACTCAATCCAAGGGGCATGACTCCAAGGTTCAACATTCTATTTTCTTTTATTTGCTAAGTTTCTTAGGTGTGAGGAGAATGAATTCTTAGAGAACTAGTTTTACAATTCTTTTTATTATTGAATTTTCTTTTAATATATTTTTTATTTTCTAGCAATCTTAATGCTATTCTTGGCATAATCACCCATTAACTTATATATGATTGTATACTATCGAAAGAGATTTCACTTTATAAAATAAGTCAAACTAGAATTTATTATAAGTTAAATCAGCGAGAGATAGAAGTGCTTATCCGTGTGATCTTAGCTTGGAGAATTCTTGTTCTTCATTCTTAAGATAGATTTAAAATAGTGCAAAAGATTTATTATCTGGTTTATCTTAAGAGGGTTGTAGCAGCGACAGATCATGCTATAACTGTAGAAAAAGTGGACGGTGGCTGTTCATTTTGCAGCCACCGACTGTTGAAAAATCAAAAAGAGATTACTATGCACATGCACAGTAATGTGAAATACAGTTGTACCACCGAAATATGCACAGTAACATGCACAGTAACTTTCAAAAATCATCTATAAATAGAGCCTTCAAGCAGACGATTTTTGCAATCCTGAACTGAGAAGCATTTCCTCAGTTGTAAAGAAAGAAGCAGTGTAGGCTTCTTGTAGTGAGAGAAAAATAGAGAGTGTGTGTAAGAAAATTCCAAGAGTGTAGTGTGAGTATACACTGGGGGGTTTTGGATATATTCTCTAGATCTCTGTAATACTACTAATTGTAGTAGAAGAGAGTCTCATTGGGGATACACTATATTGTAATTACTCTTTAAATATAGTGGAGTATTTTTCGGAGTTTGGCCCGTGGTTTTTCCCTCAAAATTACAGGAGGGTTTTCCACGTTAAAATATTGGTGTGCAATTATCTTGATCTATTTTGTTGGTGTGAATAGTAACGAGTACTATTCATAAATAGTGAAGCGGGTCCCACTACATAGTACTATTCACGTGAATAGTGACGTGGGCCCCACTGTGGATTACTATTCACCGTGCTCCATTTTTCCGTCTCTTCAATTTGGGCGCGCTTCCGCTCACATCCGTAAAGTGTTTATTACACTTGGGGTGTACCCGACTCTGATGATATCATAACAAGTGGTATCAGAGCTTTGGATCGGTGAGATTTATTCTTAGTATGCTCTGTGGTTGCAACTTAGTCTGATCTTCCACATCAGAAAAGAGTTTCTCCCTAATACTTGAGGATCACCTTTTGGTTGCTGTTGCTGGAAGACAGTGTGATACTGTGAGAGTGCAATTTGAAGAGGTTCTGGCTAAGGAAAGACTTGGTATTTAAGCGTGTCCATTGTGACCCACCTCTCTTTCCTGGGAAGCCTCTTGGTGCACGGTTTACAGTTGAGTTGCACTATTCCAGTATACGGTTAATAGTATAAGGTTCTGACTAAGATCCAAGATGTCGGTGCCAAAATTTGAAGTGGAGAAATTTGACGGGTCCAATGACTTCAGGCTATGGAAACTGAAAGTGCAGGCATTGCTAGGTCGGCAAGGTCTTGCGAGAGGCGTTGGAGGACCCAGGTCATTACACGATGACAAGAAGAAGGAGATGATGGTCAAAGCGGAGTACAATACAATTGAGTCTTGCGGACAATGTGCGAGAAGTCATGGATGAAAAAACCGATTCACTATGGAAGGCTTTGGAAGAAAAATATTCTCAGAAAGACCTTGTCCAACAAGCTTTATCAGAGAAAGCGACTGTACATATTCAAATATTCAGGAGGAAAATCAATGCAAGAACATATAGATGACTTCAACCGGATGATCTCTGATGTTGGAGCAGCTGGAATTAAAGTTGAAGATGTTGATCAAGCTATGATCTTGTTGACTTCACTACCTCCGTCTTATGATAATTTCTGTGATACCATACTTTATGGTAGATCCGATATCTCAGTGAAAAATGTCAAAGAATCACTGATGATAAAGGAACATCAGAAGTTAGTAGCCGGATCCAATGTCGAAGGTCCTGCAGATGGATTGTTCGTGACGAGAGGGCGTAGTCAAGAAAGAGGATCGGGAAGCAAAAGCAAGAGAAGATCAAAGTCCAGAAAGCATAAATCTGTGAAGTGCTTTCATTGTCACCAGGAGGGACATATCAGAAGAAATTGCCCAGAAAGAAAGGAGAAATCAGGAGATTCTGCCAACGTAACAATTGAAAGTTCTGAAGATAGTGATGCCGATACTAGTTCGGCCTTGACAGTATTCACAGGTGACACCGGAAATGAGTGGATCCTAGATTCTGGCGCATCCTTTCACATGACACCTAATCGAAACTTCTTCTCATCCTATAAAAAAAGGGAGGGAAAAGTTAGATTGGGAGATAATAGAATTATTCCATTCTTTGGTGAAGGAGATGTGCAAGTGAATTTGGACGATGGTACTAAAAGGACGTTTCATGCATGGCATGTACCAGAATTGGGTAGAAATCTGATCTCATTGAGTGCCCTTGACAATCAGGGGTACAAGTTCACTGGAGAGGGTGGCTTCTTGAAGGTATTCAAAGGCTCAATGATGGTATTGAAAGGAAAGCTGCAGGGTGGGATCTATCTATTGCTAGGAAGCACAGTCGATGGAACCATTCTTTGTTCTATCCTCTGAAAGAAAAGATGATGCTACGATTGTGGCACATGCGGCTTGGTCATATGAGCGAGAAAGGAATGACCATACTTCTTGGCAAAGGCTTGTTGAAAGGCCTAAAGAATTGTAAACTTAGTTTCGTGAAAACCGTATTTGGAAAGCAGAAACGGGTGAAGTTCAATTCTGGCAAACACAATAGCAAGGGAATATTGGAGTATGTCCACTCTGATGTTTGGGGTCCAGCCCCTGTTAACTCCTTAGGTAGAGCTCGCTATTTTCTTACTCTGATAGATTATTATTCCAGAAAAGTCTGGATTTATTTCCTGAAGAAAAAAGAAGAAGTGTTCGACAAATTCAAGCAATGGAAGGCCATGGTCGAGAAGCAAACCGGGCGGTCAGTCAAGAGACTAAGAACTGACAATGGCGGAGAATTTTGCAGCAAAGAATTTGAGGAGTTCTGCAGAAATACTGGTATAGTGAGGCACCATACTGTACCAGGAACACCATAGCAAAATGGAGTTGCAGAACGGATGAACAGAACACTTCTAGAGCGTGCAAGATGCATGCGAATCAACGCAACACTTCCCAAATCATTTTGAAATGAGGCGATCAATACTGGTGTATATCGGTAAGCAGATCTCCATCAAGCGCTATTAATCTGAAGATTCCACAAGAGGTATGGTCGGTCGACCAGTAAACTATTACGACTTAAAGATATTTGGTTGTCTGCATATGCCCATGTGAATGATGGTAAACTTGAGGCAAGGGCAAGAAGGTGTATATTTCTAGGATATGCACGAGGGGTGAAAGGCTACAAACTGTGGTGTATAGAGAAGGCAAGTTCACCTAAAATCATTGTCAGCAGAGATGTCACTTTTGACGAGGCGGCAATGCTAAATCAGAAGAAGGAGTCTAACTTAGATGAGGCGAGGCATGATCATGGTGCTAAGAAGCGGTGGAACTAGAGATTGACTGTGGGAAGGTGAAGCAAGAAAATGATATAATGAATCGACCAAGTACTTGAGGATTGCTCAACCTGAAGTAGAACAACAAGATGAACTCGACTATGAGGAAGCGGTGAACCAACCAGAGAAGCAGAGCCATACAAGATGTTACTCTTGGCGAGAGAAAGACGAGAAATCCAGAAACCAAAAAGATATCTGGATTCTGCTGCTTGTGCACTTGACTCATTAGATGCAGATCCTATAGCCTTTGCTTTGGCTATGGCGAATGGTGCAGTTAGAGATGAACCATGTACCTATCGTGATGCAATAGAAAGTAAAGAGTCGAACGAGTGGCTGATAGCAATGAATGAGGAGATTGAGTCTCTTCAGAAAAATCAGACGTGGGAGCTGGTACAACTTCCAAAGGGAAAAAGAGTAGTTGGCTGTAAATGGGTTTACAAAAAGAAAGAAGGAATCCCTGGCATTAAGCCTCCAAGGTTCAAGGCGAGACTAGTAGCAAAGGGTTATACTCAGAAGGAGGGTGTTGACTTCCATGAAGTATTCTCTCCTGTGGTGAAGCATAGCTCTATTCGGATCCTATTAGCTATTGTAAGTACGTTTGACTTGGAGCTAGAAACGACTTGATGTGAAGACGGCGTTCTTACATGGTGAGCTAGAGGAGCAGATCTACATGAGTCAACCAGAGGGGTTCATAAGTCTTGGTAAGGAAAATCATGTTTGCCTATTAAAGAAGTCATTATATGGCTTGAAGCAGTCTCCAAGGCAGTGGTACAAAAGGTTCGATGCATTTATGATTGGTACTGGATATAGTAGAAACCAATACGATAATTGCATCTACTCTAAGGAGCTTCCAGATGGTTCGAAGATATATTTGTTGTTGTATGTAGATGACATGCTAATTGCAGCTCGTAATAAGGCTGAAATTAGTATGTTGAAAACTCAGTTGGGAAAAGAGTTTGAGATGAAGGACTTAGGTGCGGCAAGGAAGATTCTTGGAATGGAAATTCATAGGGAGCAACATAGTGGCAGGTTGTGTTTAACACAACAAAATTATATTATAAAAGTGCTACAACGCTTCAATATGGATCAATCCAAACCAGTTGGCACTCCGTTGGCTGCACATTTTAAGTTATCTTTGAAAGAATGTCCGAGAACTGAGGAAGAGGTGGAGCACATGTCTCATAAACCTTACTCTAGTGCAGTTGGCAGTCTCATGTATGCCATGGTGTGCACTAGACCAGACATTTCACATGCAGTGAGTGTGGTAGCGGTTATGAGCAAACCTGGAAAGACACACTGGGAAGCTGTGAAATGGATCATGCGGTACCTAAAAGGTTCCACTGATGTCTGTTTGGTATTTGAAGGTCAGAAGAACCGTGGAGTTGTAGGTTATGTAGATTCTGATTATGCAGGTGACTTGGATAAAAGAAGGTCATTGACAGGCTATATCTTTACAGTCTTTGGATGTACTATTAGCTGGAAGGCGACATTGCAATCAACAGTGGCATTGTCAACTACTGAAGCTGAGTATATGGCATTGACTGAGGCTGTTAAAGAGAGTATTTGGGTGCACGGTCTTTTGGATAGTTTTGGATTGAATCAACATGTACCAATTGTACATTGTGATAGTCAAAGCGCCATTCATCTGGCTAAAAATCCAGTCTATCATGAAAGGACAAAGCACATTGACGTCAGACTTCATTTTGTCAGAGAATGTATCAATAATGGTACTGTTGCAATTCAGAAGATAGCCACAGCTGAGAACCCAGCCGATATGATGACAAAACCATTGCCAATTGACAAGTTTAAGCATTGCTTGGACTTAGTTAATATTTGCAGAGGTTGAAAGCTGTTGCAAAATGCAGCCAAGGTGGAGAATTGTAGAAAAAGTGGGCGGTGGCTGTGCATTTTGCAGCCACCGACTGTTGAAAAATCAAAAAGAGATTACTGTGCACATGCACAGTAATGTGAAATCTGATTGTACCACCGAAATATGCACAGTAACATGCACAGTAACTTTCAAAAATCATCTATAAATAGAGCCTTCAAGCAGACGATTTTTGCAATCCTGAACTGAGAAGCATTTCCTCAGTTGTAAAGAAAGAAGCAGTGTAGGCTTCTTGTAGTGAGAGAAAAATAGAGTGTGTGTAAGAAAATTCCAAGAGTGTAGTGTGAGTATACACTGGGGGGTTTTGGATATATTCTCTAGATCTCTGTAATACTACTAATTGTAGTAGAAGAGAGTCTCATTGGGGATACACTATATTGTAATTACTCTTTAAATATAGTGGAGTATTTTTCGGAGTTTGGCCCGTGGTTTTTCCCTCAAAATTACAGGAGGGTTTTCCACGTTAAAATATTGGTGTGCAGTTATCTTGATCTATTTTGTTGGTGTGAATAGTAACGAGTACTATTCATAAATAGTGAAGCGGGTCCCACTACATAGACTATTCACGTGAATAGTGACGTGGGCCCCACTGTGGATTACTATTCACCGTGCTCCATTTTTCCGTCTCTTCAATTTGGGCGCGCTTCCGCTCACATCCGTAAAGTGTTTATTACACTTGGGGTGTACCCGACTCTGATGATATCATAACAATAACTATTAGTAATGAGAAATTTGATTAGGAATAATATTATTGGGAAAGGAATGTAGCAAATAGGTAATGCAAAGCCAGGTAACTATGATGAAATTGACTGCTAACATCGGTCTTCATCTATACTCTTTCACATTCCTTTTTTTAATTAGGTTTTAATTCAAATCACTTTCATTCCATTTTTTCTGCCTAACTTGTGATATACCTGAATGAACTGGTATTTGTTCTTAGTTCTTGTGAGAACGACAATCCTGTGCTCATTCTTTTATTATTTCTAACCTAGTACACTTGCTAGAAACCGATCTTAAAAATTTGCTATCAAACATTTTTCTCCCTTGTAGTTAGGGGCGACATAGCTTTTGTCTTTGAAGTGGATTTAAATGGCTATAACCATAAGCTATTTTCACTTTCCAGCATTGATTGAAAATTTAGACTGGAAGAGAAAGGCTTTAGTTAATGGATGCAGGATAGAGTAGTAAGAAAGGCCGATGAGACGAGCTTTGATTTTCAGACTCTGTATGAGATTCGGTGATGCGTGGAGTGCTGATGACCCTGATTGGGCTACGAGGGTTCCCGAAGAGTTCTTGAAGGAGAATGCATGGGATCAGATAGATAATTAAGAAGTTGAAGTTTACCATTTTTTTTATTTCATTTAATGACACTTGTAAAACATGGTTAAACGCAATTTCACTTCCACCTAGGCAACTTCACCGCTACCGGCAAATCACCATAAACTTCATCAAAAGTACACAATTGTATTTTCATAAAATCTAGGTTCAAGGAAGCTTTTCAAATTTCTTTATGAATAACAACTTCTATGATAATATCATGAAACATCTTGAAGTAAAAAAGAAATGATAATAACAAAGGTTTATTTTGATCTTTGAAGTTGTAAGTGCATTTCATTAGTCCCTAAAATTTCAAAGTTAAATTTTTAGTTCATGAAATTACATTCCGTACCTCAAGTGCCAATCAAATGATTGACCGATGTCCGACTGATCAACGAAACATCCGTATAATTTTTAATGGCTCACATGAATTAGAATTTTCTTACAAATAAATGAAATAACATTTTCATGCAAGGATAAAAAAAAATATAAAACTAACTTCTCTACAGGAATGTGAGAATAGCATTAATAATACTCTTAAAAGGTTGCTTCATATTTGCAAATATCTAGGGATATTTGCAAAGTTTTTCTTTTGTTTTTTTTTTTACAATGTATTCATTGTTGGATATACAAATGACTAATTCTTTCACGTATTGTACGTTCATTTAAAATGGTAGATGTTGGACATGGGTTTTAAAATTGTTTCATTCCCATGTCGCCATCACTCTATTGAGAAAGGAACAAAATTATTTATTTATTATAGTAAACCATGCCTAAGTATACGAATATACGAAATGAAATAGTATTAGTCAGTGTTCGCATACAAGTATGTATTTGAATTGCTACGAAGCTAAATACTAAACTTCCACCTATCGAGCTTCCATTAGGCTGTTTGTCATATCATTAATTGAGCATGGAATATAACTATGTGAGGAAGAACTATTACCGACCACCTCTCTTTCTGTGAAGAATCCAGGAGTTTTAGGCTGAGGCAATAGAAATTCAGTACTCAACATCAGAGCCACAGATGACATGTTTGGTCTGTCATCTGGACTTTGTTGCACACATAATAGTCCCACATGAATTGATCTTAACACCGTAGATAAATTGGATGTGTCTCTTATTGGAGAATAAATTATTTCTGACCCATTGCCTTTAGTGAATAGTCTCCATGCCTGCACATTCTTAAAACTGATTTGGTAAACTACAAGTCTACAAAAGCATATAAAAATTATAAATTCAAGTTCACGCTCACACATTTCTCGAAAAAAAAAAAAAAGAAGTTCATGCTTACATGCCCCAAAAGATTAAAGTTGTGATCTTCATGATAGAATCCTCGATTTCTCTTCCCACTCACTATCTCCAGTATTAACACACCAAAGCTAAATACATCAGATTTTGTTGAGTAAGCTCCATCAATTACGTATTCTGGTGATAGATATCCACTGCACATCCATCAATAAAAAAGGATAATCAAAGAAAGCTATACCATCATATATATCATGCATACCATATAGGTCACCGGATACTTACTAGGTTCCAACCACATGTTGTGTGTTTCCTTCAGTTTCATTTCCTCCAAAGCTTCTCGCCAATCCAAAGTCTGAAATTTTTGGATTCATTTCACCATCTAATAAAACATTTGCAGCTTTGAGATCTCTATGAACTATTTTATGCCTTGAATCTTGATGAAGATAAAGAAGACCCCTAGCAATTCCATTGATGATATGCAACCGTGTTGGCCAATCAAGTAACATGCCCTTCTTTTCATCTGTTCACAAGGTGGCTAAATTAGACCTTTCTATGATTATTAACCATGATCGAGAAATAATTATGGTTTAAGAAGTAACTCTATTTTGAAATTTTAACACGATTGCTCATAGGAAATTTATTTAAATAATTTCTATAGGTAGTAGAATAACAAACAAAAATGCTAAAAAAGTTCGTTGCCCTTCCCAAGGCATGAAAACTGGACATAAAAAATTATCACCTTCTAGTTATTTTCTTTGATGTATCTAATATTTTTTCATATATATTTCAAACAAATAAGGACTGACGGATCAAATGAATAAACTTTTGAGTGAATTAAACAATGCATAAGGTTTATCTAGAATCAAACCAAATATGATGATGTCCAAGCTTTTATTGGGCATAAATTCATAAACCAGCAATCTTTCCTCTGCTTCAATGCAACATCCTAGTAGCCTCACTAAGTTTCTGTGTTGAAGTTTGGCAATATGCATAACTTCATTTTTAAACTCTTGAAGTCCTTGGTTTGAATTCGGTGAAAGTCTCTTAACAGCTATTTCTCTCCCATTTTGTATAATACCCTGTAAGTTATAACAATGTGTACATTGAAAAAGTTTCACATTTACTGAAAATTCGTTCAACGCAAATTTCGATAAATCTCAGCGTTTAGTAGAATTGTTCCAGTATTCAATAATTTTGTTGCAAGATGCAGAATGCTTTATAAAGTTTTTAGAAGCTCAACAATGTGATGGTTAGTAAGAATCAGATAAGCAATTGATTCATAATAAAAAAAGACAGTTGAATAAATAAACAATAGCCTCTTCATATGTCCCAAGTTAGTTTATATATCAGCAAAAGGAAAAATGGGGAAAATTTTACAATTGTTTTCTTATTGTCCAAAAGAGAAAGCACTATGCTATTTCAAGTTAAGGGAATCTTTAGAAGTTACGAAGAGACAAAAGATCTGGTTTGGTCCATCAAGACATCTTTATTCTTTATGGATATAGAGGTATTATGTCTAAACACGATCTACGTTTAACATTTAGCAATATTGATAAAAGATGTTATTGAATATTGTAGTAACATTTGAAAAATCTTGCTGAAAGTAGAAATAAAAGCATTGTTAAATCTCTTTAATAACAACTCTAAAAGTGCAGCATGCATGTCGATAATGGATGAAAATACTCACGTTTCTTTTCCTATTCCGCCAATCATTTCCTGTCATATGAAATTTTAGCAATCCATATGTGACAACTGTTCTATTTTTTCAAAAGTTTTTACATATGATAAGAAGTGGTTGATAGGATGGAACTGAAGATATGATCTAGAAACATGTGATTTCTGTCGGTCTATAAACAATGTTGTCAAAGAGTTAATTTTACCAAATATTTCATATGAAATCTCAACTATGTTGTAGTGAAATTGGAGACATGGAAACAACTAACAAATTCCCTTGGTGCTCAAGTTATTTATATTGTTGGTCAGATAAAGGATGCATATAAATGTCCAACTGAAGTCGCTGTTAGCCATCTTCCAGATAAGATATTGGTCATTGGATGTTTCATCAAATTAGCATCTCTAACCCTTTTTAGACCATATGGAAGTAAAATTGGTTGCATCATTCAGATAATCTCAAGGAAATTGATGATATTTAGAATCCAGGTAAAAATAGAATTGATCGAGAATAGTATGCATTCTAGATTCAGGGGATGAGTATTTTTATCACCCTTTACCTTGTAAACTGATCCAAAACCACCTTTGCCCAACATATTGTCAGTTGAAAAGTTATTGGTTGCTGAGGTAATTGTAGACATATCAAACAAGGGTAGTTCTAGATCTCCCTCATGGGAATCATTTGTTGCACCGGTTACTCCTTTTGGATTGTCTTTCACATTTCCTGCAAAGTGGCACGTGGCGTGTAAGGAAATAAAGAAGTTGAAATGTAGACCATGATCAATGTTCTCTATTACTTATACGGTTATACCTTCTGCTCCATCACATATCTAATACAACAATATTATTTGAATCACGCAAAATTCAAAAACACTCAAGACATAATAACACAAGATACACTACATTTTTTTTTCCCTCCAATCTCTTTCTTCAACTGTACTCTTTTCTCTCTTAAGTGTCTAAAGTATCCCAAAAAATGGATTCAAATATATTTATTGTTTATTGAATTGCATTTAAGGCATTTGATGTTTTAATGCTTTACTTGTTTATTCGTGGATGATGCATATTTCATGCAGAGATAAAGGAATCAAAGAGGCGAAGACAATTCTATTATATATGTGACAAACACGTTCTTGGACCCATAACTTGCACCTTGCTCATAGACGGGTGATTTTAATTTGTCGATAAAAGCCTATTTTACATATGTATAATCATGGTTATTAATATCTTATATAAGATACATTATCTCTGATATCTTAACGATGTTTGTGATATCACCACTATCAGTATTTAGATGACATAATATTTTTAAATTTTATAAAGAAAAATCGAATATCTAATTGGCATAAAAAAATAGAATATCGTATAAAAACAGAGTATGAAGACATATATACATCCTCTTAGACTAGATGATAAGTTTTAATTAAGATATAATTTTTGATACTTTGGAAATTACAGTGATCACAATGAAGTTTAAACCTAGGACCTCATACATACTACCTAAACCTCTCACCACTAGATCAATCTTAGAAGCTTTTAAGATATATATGAAGACATTTTCTTCTTTTGGATTGATATTATCCTTTTTTTTTTCTTTGTGACACTTGTTCAATGCAGTTCTTATGTCATTTGTTTATAATGGAAGTTTAAATATATTCCAATAGCTAGTATATTAAACTATATATCTTACAATACTCGTTAGGTTACCTTATAATGTGTCATTTCTTTTTTTGAAAAAAAAAAAACCGATACACCTTATTATACATGATATGATGGAAAAAAAAAAAACCAAAGAACAATTGCAAAATTTGAGAATTACTTAACTGTCTTTGGGCCTTGTCTTCCATCTATAAATGCTGTAGGCCAAACATGGGACTAGAACTCCAATAGACACAACACAGCTTATAATGATAGCCTTTTGCTTCGGGCTGTTGGATTTATCTGATTTCTTTTCTTCAATAGCTTCTAAGAAACAAGCAGTTAAAAGAAAATAGAGAAGGTAGCAAACACTAATCAATGACAAGAGATAAAAATAACAAAGAAGCAAAAGACAAAGGTAAGGAAATCTTTCAAATAAGGAGACAGTCTAGTACCTAGTTCCGTTGCAGCCATTCTTATATAAATATCTTCATTGGATTCAGTCAACTCTTTCATATCCATCAGATTACCAAACCAGAGTAAACATCCACTTTCCCCTTCACTTGTATTCAAGGCTGCATAAGCAGTACATGAGCAATTCTTCAAGCACCACATCCTACAATCATCAAGGCTCATATTTCTATTAAACCATGATCTTTCTGTGTCTGGTAATTTCAACCTAGAAAACTTCAAGAACTTATCTCCATGGCAACTCAATGAAGTTCTTCTTACACAAGCACTAGAAAAATCTGATGTATTCTGCACAAATCTATCCAAGCAACCACATACAGGAAAATTGTTAATATTACAGCTAGCATATGCTTCACATTTTGAATAGTAATCACAGTCATCCACTGGTAAGTGTGCAAAGGTTGTCCAACCCATTTTTTCACCACTCCAGGTACTGCGATTGCTGAATCCATCTGGTGTTAACATTAGCCTGTGAATAACTGAACTGTTGATAAGCTCATATATATAATATGCCTCTGCCTCGTTAAAAACAAACCTAAATCTAAATATGGAATTTTGTTTCAATTGAGGTGCCCCACTAAACTGAATACCATTCCATGATCCAAATCGAAATCTTTTGGAAGGGCCTTCTCTTAAAACTAATTGTGGATATCCATCAATATCAACTTGATAACTGTATCTACCTTGAGATGGATCATCGGGGCTGCTCCACGATGTTAGGTACCGATTCAAACCTGTGATTAGATTTCTTCCAAACTTCTGTCCAGGAAGGAGTGTGTCACCTGGATAGTCAAAACTTTGCCACAAAAAATCTTTTGGGTCACTATTGCTTATCTCATGCACAACGAAATTTCCAGAATTCGAAAGGGTTGCAACAGGATACCGTGCTGATTTTGTTGTGTTGGAGGACCAAATGACACTCTTGGTACGGTTGAGAATGACTAACATTCCAGTGTCATCGAGCTTCAAAACCCCTGATGAGTCAATGAGGGGTTTTTCTCTATTTGCAACCCATACAACTGTCCTTGTTGGGAGTTTGTTATACCAAATTCCCACATAACGGTTCTTGGAAGTTCCTGGGCTAAAGAATCCCAGTGCAAAGGTTTCCTCAGCTGAAACTATAGTCTCTCCATCATTGATAGGATGCGCTGTGTCAATAGTGTCTCTTGCAGTAGAGATTGGCATCTTATTCAGCAAAAGGAGGCAGAATAGAAGCAGCAAGGTAAATCCTTCCATTCCTATGTTACTGTGGTCAGAGTAGTCGTCTAGCAGTTTCAATAGTACCTGTTCAAGCACAAAGAGAGAGTTAAGCTTCTTCTACTTTTCGTTCTGAAAGAGTTTACTGAAATAACAGCAGTTATACTAGCTTGTAATTGCTGCTAAGCTATGGCCTCAAAGAACATAAACTTCCAAGATTTTGAGCAAAGTATTAATCAGGAAGAAGAAGCTAATTAACCCTCTGATATGACTAAAATGATATAGACAATTAGACATGCTGATGATATCAGAGCCTTACCGGGATTCGTGACATTCATTTCAGGACATCTTTTCTTTCTCTAGCCTGTGATGATGAAAGACGCACTCCATATACTGATATACAAAAAGATCAAATATAATGAATATCATGTGTGAAAGACTCAAGCAGCACAACGATGGCTATATAGGCACTGGAGTCAAGACTTGGTCATCTAGTAAGCCATGTTAATGCATGCTTATTTATTAATGAAGTGTTCGATCTGGAATTAAGGATTGCGGTGAAAATTTCATACATGATTTTATATATAAAGTTCATTCATAAAAAAAAAAATTATGTGCACTTTTACCTTAAATCAAATATGTATTTGGTTGGAAAGTTAAAAATAAAGCCTAAAATTTCCCTAAAAAATTTTATGTGTAAAATTACATATGAAAATCTTCTACAAATCCTATTTTTATTTCCCAATCAAATAAACTCTAAATGAATAAGTTTTATATGTTTACCCAGTAGCAGATAAGTTAGTCCCAACATATTTTGGATTATTAGATAGTCCACTCTTTTTTACTATTGGATCAAACTTCATTGAGATCTCAGGCTGAAAATTTTTGAGATTATTAATTAAAATTATTATAAATAATTTATTAGAAATTATAACATTTGAAAATTACTAAAAGATCCCCCACACATTCTTTTTTTTGTTATCATTTACTATTATCACCAACGGTAGCCATAAGCTTGGAAGAACTCCCAAAGAAATCTAAAAAGGGTGCATTACATCATATTTTTCATGTATCTTGAGTAGTATTTTACAATGGAAGAATATTTTAGAATGGAACATTATTTTAGATTCCTTCAATTTATGTTCTCTAATTTGCCATATCACCAAAGGTATTGAAAATCATCCTTCAATCTATTTGCTCAAAAAAAAAAAAAAAAAAAGGAGCAGTAGTCGACTTCTCTTGCCTTTGGTTTTTTTTTTCCCCTCTACGTCTTTGCATCAAATCACAAGTCATTGTAGATGTGCTGCTTATCTTTGATATTATTTTTTTTTTTTTACCCTCTTCATCATTGGATCAAATCATAAGTTTTAAGAGCAAGCACCAAACTAACAAAACCCCTAAAAAAAACCTACCACCGCCACCTTCTATCCTTTCACCAGTATTCTCCAAAACTTGAAACAAGGTTGGCATCAACTCTATGACAGAGATTACAACTTTACATAGAGACGAATCATCTAGAAAAGGTAAAGAGGTGGAAAATTTATCTCAGTCCAAAGAAAAATCGATTCTTTGATGAATCCACCAACCAAACTAAGCTCCAGTTTCAAAATAATCAAAGCAAACTCAGAATTAATCTTCGCAGAGGACGTGAAGGGTCAAAGAAAAAGTTGGCTGCAGCGGAAAGCAGGAGGAAGCGATTGGGTTTGTGGTCATGATGGTAACCAACGACACGTGTAGCAGATGTTGTACCACTATGGACGCACATTGATGCGAAGCACAGAGTATGGAGTGGCAGCGGAGGACAATGGTGACACTTGCCCTCCACTACTGCCCCTAGCATGAGAAAGAAATTAAAACTTTAATTAAGGTTATTTATTAAAGTTATTTTGATAATTTTATTATAGATAAGTAAGGAGCATGCAAAGGTCCGAATCATGTGTGAGATCAAATTATCCACCAACATATTTATCCCAAACAAACACATCCGAAAGGAAAAACTTGACATGGTAATGTGTTTGATTAGGAAGTGAAAATGGGATATAAATTTTCATAAATGTCCTTTAATGTTTACCCCAACCAAACACACCCGGGGAAGGAAAGACCGGAGAAATTGAATTGAATGCTTCTACGAAGTGGAGGACTGGTATCCATTCATATTTTAGATACTTCAACGTGGGACGGAGTCACATGCACGTCGATTCCATAATTAATGTAGAAAGAGTGAGAGTAGTCATGTGAGCATCGCCAAGACAAATGTTAGAGAAATTTGTTGTACCTTCATATCTTTGCTGAATATCAATGTCTGATATATAAAGTTATGTTAATGGATTAATGAATGCAAATAAGATTTTTTAAAAAAAAAGTGATATATTTTGAAGTAAAAAAGAAAAAGTAGTTGTTCGATCTTTTCAATATTTATTAGTCCATGTGTAACATTAGAAACATGTCATATCATATATTTATATCTGAAAATAATACTACAAAGAATCTGAAAAGTCATTTTTTCACCTTTTACAAGTGAAAAGTCTAAAAATACTTATTAAAGTCACTAATACTACAATAAAAAAAAATTAAAAGTCATTTTCTCAACATATAAAAAAGAGAAATAATATTTTCACATTACCACAAAGTCACCATACACTTGCACCTTATTACAGGACAAAAAAAAAAGAATAAGGTATGAAATATATAAGGATAAATGGGGAGATGGAAGAGAAAAAGTTTCTCTCACCTGCGCACCCTCCAAAAACTTTCATTTTTTTTCTCTCTTTGTCTTATTTCCCTCTCTCTCTCTCCCTGTCACAAAGAGAATAACCTACCATAGCTCACAACTCCCGTTCGTCATCGTTCATAGGAAGAAAAAGGAGAATCAAACTCTATTGGCAACACACAAAACTAATATTCCTCATGCATGAAGACTTAACACAATCTATTTGAAGTCACTAATATTCTGGCACACAAAACTAGTATTAAAGTCACTAATACTACAATAAAACAAAAAATTAAAAAGTCATCTTCTCAACATAAGAAAAAAGAGGAATGATATTTGCACACCACCACAAAGCCATCATACACTTGCACCTCATTATAGGACAAAAAAATAGTATGAAATACGAAAGGAAAAATGGGGAGAGGAAAAAGAAAAATCTCTTTCACCTATGTTCCCTCTAAAAGCTTTCGTTCTTTTTCTCTTTTTATCTCGTTTCTCTCTGTCATCCTGTCACAAAGAGAACAACCAACCATAGCTCACAGCTCTCGCTTGTTGTCGTTTACAGGAAGAAGAAGAAGAAGAAGAATCAAGCTTTGTTGGCAGCACACAAAACTAATATTCCTCATGCATGAAGCTAAGATTTGAGAATATTCTCTTAAAAGCTAAGATTTACTGTTATTATTGGAAACTGGAGTTAAAAAGTTGTAAATGCATATTATGAAAAATTGAAAATTAGTATGTAAAAACTTGTAAATCATGTTTATAAAACATTGTAAAGAACTTCTTCGTAATTATAAAAAACTTGTACTCAAGAACTTGTAAAACATGTTCACAAAAATGTGGTGGCTTATTCGTAATTATAAAGAACTTGTTCTTCTTTCTCCAACAACGACACCACTTACCAGAAACTTCCTTCTCAGATCTATCTTCCCTTGTCCAAGGCAGCCACCCCTCTTGCTCATCCTCACTTTCTCAATGGATACAATAAACCACAACCCTACCATTAGGCCAGTGGGGGACAAAGAAAATAACAAAAATCATTAAACTGATAACACCCTCATAAAGCCCCATTTGCAAGATCCATTTGTGGGAGCAAGGGCAACCATCGTTGGAGCACCCTACAAGATTTTTGCGAAACACAAACAAATTGTAACATGTTCAAATGAATTTTACACTTACAGACGGATTTATAGACAGGAATGAGTCATCTATTTTTTTCGCGTCCATAAGCAATACAAACAAATTTATATTTCCATTTGTAATTTATAGTCTACTTTATAGATGGATTTTGCCATCTCTAAAATTATAGATGGTAAAATCCATCTGTAAGTGGAAAAAAAAATTGTTTTAAAAGTCATCAATTACAAACTGATTTTACCATTTGTAATTTTAGAGAAGGTAAAATCCATTTGTAATGGGTTAAAAATTAAAAAAAAAATAGAAAAAAAGGACAAGGCAACATGTTGCATGCAAGTTCAGCAAGGATGGTAGAGATGACATCAAAGGCTAACCGTGTTCTACCACACCTCAATGCAATGAGCTTTGGTTCATCAACAAGCAAATAAGAAGTTGTCTAGGTAGGCAACAAAGAAGGTGAGAACAATGTCAATGGCAAAGAAAGCATTGATATGGAAGGAGGAACCACCAGCTTGTTAAGGAACCCAAATTCAAATGGACAAGTCCATGTGGTCTAGAAACTAAAAACACTAGAAATGTCTCCCATATTTGTAACATTATTAATACACACGTCATCAAAACATATATACATGTAAAGAAACATTGTAATGGTGCAAAAATACTAAAAACTAAAAATTAAATTGATTTAAAAGGTAGAGCACACAATACCATAAACACAATATTGGCACAAACCGTTTGCAAAATAGAGGCCCCAATCACCGGCAATGGCCAAAATAGAGGTGGCGGTGCTAGAGAGAGGGGGAGATGAGAGAGAGAGTGTGTGGGAGATGGAAATGGGGAAGAAGAAGAGGCCCTTGCAAGTCTTGATCTGTGTTCCATTTGTTACATACAGATTTTTTGGTTTGTAAATCGTATATCTGATAGGACCTGAAATTTCAGATTACAAACGAATTTTTGCATCTGGAATTACTTTTTTTATAGACGGATATGCTAACTTTGACCAAATTTTTTTTTTCAATTTTTCATGTTCCCGTCCATGAATCCTTCTGTAATACAAATAGGAAAAATTAGTTTGTAATGCAATTAATGGAAGGAATAATTTTACTAATCAAGTCTCAAACGGATTTTCCCTTCTGTATATTGCGCATATGATACGCGTTTGAATTTCAAATTATAGACGAATTTTTCCATCTGTAAATACTTTTTTAAAAAAGTAATTATTAAAAATCCGTCCATATATCCGTCGGTATCATATGTGTCATTTGACTGGAGTTTGCGTCAACATTTATAGTAGTAGCAAAACATGGCAATGAAGCAAATTGCGTCTTCGAAGACCATTTGCGCAAGTGGCATGATGTAGATGAGGGGCGGTGCCAATAGTGTGAGCAGCCACCGGTGGGGTTGGGCAACACCGCGATGACAGCATTGTGGGCAATGGAGAAAATCGTGTCATTAGTGACCAACTGCATGGCCGATGCGTTGCAGAATCCATGGCAAAGCAATCAGCTTGGGCGGTGTCTGGCGATGCTGTGGGCAACACAAAGAAGTTCTTTCCTTTGTTTTTTTTTTTTTTTTGGGTCAAAGAGAAGTTTGAAGAAGATTGAAATAGTAGGTAGTGACTTTTTCTTTTTGGCAGAGAGTGGGGAGTGGACGAGGGTAATGATTTCCTTTGTTATTATTAAAAGTGAGAGGATTGATGAAATTGGTTTATGATTTTTATATTTTAATACAAAATTAATTATTCAAAATAATATATAGAAATCCATAAATTCATAAATATATAATAAATATATTTTTATACTATAAAATAAATAAGATTCACATAAATTACAATCATATAAACACAGTAATAAATATTTAAAATGTAAAATTTAAATAAAGTTTATTACATTAAACAATTCTTTTAGTATACAAACCAATGCAAATAATATATATATATATGTGTGTGTGTGTGTCTTTTATTATTTAATAAGAAATATAATATTATTATCCCAAATTTGATTTTGAAAATATATTTTAAAAACAGACAAATCAAACATATTTTCATTGTTTTTACTTTCTAAAAATGGAATATACTTTCTTAAACCAAATGTATTTTTACATTTTGAAAATCTGAAAATAAAAATCATTCTTGGGAAATGAAAATAAGAAATATTTTCACAAATCAAATATACTCATAGTTTTTAGTTTTGTGAAAACAATCAATTTTCTGCTTTTATAATTTTGTGAAACCAATAAAATGAAAATTCAAAATAAAAATTGAGAATAGAAATTTTTTTCATAAATAAAATCCTGAAAAACATAAAATAACAAATTCAAACTGAAAATTAATTTCAGAAGTCAAA
Organism: Dalbergia cultrata; assembly: GCA_031216105.1. NCBI lineage: Eukaryota > Viridiplantae > Streptophyta > Magnoliopsida > Fabales > Fabaceae > Dalbergia > Dalbergia cultrata. Next base: position 12,171,281 of record CM062350.1, on the reverse strand, counting down.
CGCACCATTTTACCAATGGTTGCAAAAGCTGATTACGCGAAGCCAATAGCATGACTTATATATTAAAAAAAAAAAAAAAAACTAGAGTAACTAACTACTACTGAATCATATGTTTTGTAACAACTAATTACTAATTATCTAAATTAATCACTAACACAATTATGATGGCAAGCGGGAGCCTTCATAGTTTAGCATCTCCAATTTTACACATGCTCTTGAGATGCAAGTAAATTGCAACTCAACCTAGTAATGAGAAAATTAATGCAATGAAGCAAGCCTTGGTCACATCAGAAAGCAAAGAAAGTATGAAAATCTGAGAATCTGGTGACGGTCGAGGTAACGAGATTCATACTCTACTCCTGGCATCTCCATTTGGGAATAACAATCATCACACTATAATAGGAGCTTAACTATCAAAAGTTGAAATGAATTGTCCATGCTTAGCCGCACAAAGTAAAAGCAAAATTTGTGCTTAACCATCTAAAGCAATAGGTAAAATCTAATGCTTAACCACCCAAGACAGAAGAAGAAAAATGAAATAGGCTAAAACAAGGCTGGGTCGTCTATGACTGTGTCCAAACTTCGAATCACAAATCTACCTAGAATATCACAGAAAAGAGTTTCATGTTTATAAAAATAATAATAATAATAATTTTATTAGTTATAAAGTTGAAAGTACAAAATCTATATTAACTGTGTGTATGGTTTTGGTGACTCGACACTTGTAAGTTGTAACCGATATGAAATGTCGCCTAGCTATTGAGCTTCCAATTGGCTAATTGTGTCATCATCAATTGAGCATGGTTTCAGTGTCGAATGGTCGCCAATCATCTCTATCTGTGAAGAATCCAGGCATTTTAGGCATAGGTAATGGGGATTCACTACTCACCATTGTAATCACAGATGAAACGCTATCATCTGGACTTTGTTGGACACATAATAATCCTACATGAATCGATCTTAACATCAAAGGTAAATTGAATGTGTCTCTTATTGGAGCATAAACTATTACATAAGCCGTGCCTTCCATGAATAGTCTCCATGCCTGCACATTTTTCAAACCATTTGGGTTACTGGAGTTTGGAAAAGCATATAGAAAATGATACAGAATATCCACTGCACATCCATAAGAGAAAAAAAAAACAATAATTTAAAGCAATCGAAGCCATCATCATATCCATGCATACCTTATATGTCAGCATGTACTTAATTGTCATGACCTAGCCCAGGTGTGACCCGTGCATAAGGAACATATTTCCTAGCAAGTCTTAATATACAGATTTTCCAAAACAAGGGCATAGTTTTCTCTGTTTTCGGACCCAAATACAAAACTTGCAATATATATTGCAAAACCTCATATACTCGAGATACTATATAGTTATTCATATATCTTAAAATATGATTTTCTCATCAAATGAGCTTTTCCAAACCCAAGTGAATCAAAACATAAAAAAAAAAAATCAAGTAGCATATTTTAATCCTCATAAAGAAACATAATACCTTTGAGTCTTTATTTCCATTCTAAACTGCTTGTAGCCAATTATATTTCTAATCATGCAAGCGAGAACATACCTCAGCCATTCATGCTACCTTTTATTTTGATTCCGTTAAGCCAATGCTTTTAAAATGATAGATCATGTGCTATAATCACTTGAATAGGTAGCAAACACATATAATATTATAGAAGTCACACATATTGATTTCAACCCCTTCGCATTTAACTTCAAGATATGAACATGAGCATTTGAATCAAGACAAAATAACACCATTTTGCAAATATTAAGCCAATCATAGCCACTATCCCATTTTACACATTCAGATTATTCTATTTCAATTCCTTTTAGTTTCCACTCCACTAAAAACTATCTTCTCATATTAACAAACCTTGTTGAGCATAAAAATATCGGTCTCTTGACCTCCATATCCATTTCTATTTTGAATTACAAGCATGGAATAAAATTTGCCTCAATGGAGAATTCTTTGGTCAGCCTTTATGTATTTAACACAAGATAACACCCAAAGAAGCATCGGAATAGAAACTAAATTCCAAGCAACGATTGATAAATCATTACAAATGGTGCATTGCAGTGTGAGAATAGAATAGATAAGAATGAATACCGCATATCATAGTTTTAAAACTCAGATCGGTAATTGACTCGATCGAGTGAGGGTCCTTTGGTTTAACCATTGGAGTCCTTTGATCGAATCGGATTTATATAAAAAATATATATAAAACTATATAAAAATTTAAATAAAATATAATAAAATAACAACTAATTAACAATTTGACACTTTTTAAGGATTCCAAATATAAAAACATAATTAAATAACATAAATTCCTAAATATTGTTTTCATTTTACAATCACAAATACAATTAACAAGTTCAAAATATAATTGTACAAGTAAATTCACAAAGTTTTACATCACAAACTCACAAAGTATTACATCACAACTCACAAGTCATGATAATATAAACAAATTTATTGCATTTTTCTAAAATTCAAATTAGAATATAATTTTTTAAGATTTAGAAAAAGACATCATTTAACCCAAAAAAGAAAAAAAAAAGCAAAAAAGCAAAAAAAAAAAAAAACCAAGCTGACCCAGTCCGGTTCAACCGGCCGAGTTACCAGTTTTGATTCAAATCCGACCGAGTCAAATCGAGTCACATCGGTGTTGATGCGAGACCGATCCAAACAGTGGCTTGGATCGGTTTCATAATCGGTTCACCGGTTTTCGGATCGAACTGGCCGGTCCGAGCCGATTTTTACAATTATGCAGCATATACAAATTGAAATCATTGAGTGTCCACTAATTATAATTCCATAATTCGATAACATAAGTAATAGAGTTAAACAGGGTTAACAGGCATTACTTGAAAACACACAAAAATTATTAAGTAGACAACCAAGGAATGGATTTAATAATAATAATAATAATCGCTCAGCACAAAAGACATAAAGATCAAGATAATTGGATTATAAAGTGAATGACTGTTAAAATAGATAAGTATGAAAATAAGATATAATGAGTTCATAAAACCCCAAGATTGCATGATAAAGAACTAATAAGAAATAAAGAATCAGTGATGCTCACAATTGAAACTAATTCCATCACAATATTATGGATATAAAATAGACTTCAAGAAAGTCAGAAAAAAAAAAAAACAGAGAGAAAGAAAGAAGGGCAAAAAATGTCACAAGTTTTGGTAGTGATTCAATTGCGCACATTGGTTTTTGTTGGTGGGGGCGAGGTCAGGACTGGGGCTTTTGGTTTCGCAGATGTAGTGTATGGGCCTTCATGGCCGAGACATGCTTATCTAGCGGGCTTGCTTCTTTATCCTCTCTGTTTGTTGCGGCCATCTCCATATAGCACAGCATCCCAAGAGCTTTTCACGGCATAGCTGTTCTCTTCTTTTTTTTTTTTTTAAGGGTGATTTTGTAACTTCAAAAAAATGCTTTATTATTTAATAAATATATGATTTTTATCCTCAATTATTTTAAACCATTATTCAGATTTTTTTTTTTTTGAAATCAAACGGTGAAAAAGGACACACCATGCAATGGTGTAGAAGATGGGTTCGACCATTTTATCCATCACCAATTCAAATAAATGTGATTGAACTTATCTGTCTAGCCCAATATGTATACACCGATAAATCAGATTCAAAAAGTCTCAAAATTGACACCGATTGACATTGATACAAAAGGGACTACCGTAAAACTTTTAGACGCGTGGATAGAAAGAAGAGTGAGCTGATGAAAATATGAAATCAAGTGGTAAAAGTAATGATGAATCATAGTCATGGGTCTTGAAATTAATACTGATAACATAACATACAAAGGGACCGATACGTGCTATTAGAAGTCTATGATATTAACGGTATGTGCAGGGATACACATGGTTGGCACTTGGCAGAAGCAGTACTCTCGATGGCTATGGATATTACGAGACATAACCCTCATGGAATCCGCTGCCCTGCCTTCACAACTCGGCAACTTCATGATCGTAACATAAAGTGTGTTGGCGTATGCGAACTCTTTGTTGTGGGTCAATCTGCCTTGCCCCTTAGGCAACAAATTGTCAAGTAAAACAGATATAGGGACCCAAAAAAAAAAAAAAAACAGAGGGACCTTTCCAAGAATTTCTTAGTTGCATTGTTATTTAATTAATTTTTGTATTGGTATGATATTTTAAGTAAAGAAAATAATAATTGATTATATTTATTGATGTGATAATAAAGAGTTGAATAACATCATCAATATATTAAAACCAAATTCAAAGTTGAAAAAATGGACTTAAAAAAAAAAATAGTGTACCTCAACTACATAGAGTTTAATTTCCATGCATCTAAATTTCATCAAAACGCATCAAATCACGGTGAGTGATATATAGGGATGGAACTAGGCAAAAGTTTTAATTAAATGAGTTTGACTTGTATTTATAAAAATCAGCCTTAGTCTATACCTTGTATTTGATATAAATATTTTTCATGGCCTTAACCTAGCTTTCTTAAAAATTTGATCTAGCCTAAAAAATTCAATGGCCTACTTGATTATAATTTGAAATATAAAATAAAACATCTATTCTTAAATAAGTTAAAAAACTTCTAAATTTGTTAACAAATAGAAAATTTTCTTTAAAAATTGGCTAAGGGTATGTATATATTTTTGAAATTTTTAAAAATCTAGTAATTTTAGTATTTTCTTAGAAATTTAAAAAGTAAAAATTATGTTAGGAAAACCTTTGTTTTTTTAAGATCAAACAAGCATATCCTAAATAATAACTGCATTTCCTAGTAATATATATATATATATATTGTCAATTTTCCGTATTTGGCCATAGATATGAATTCTCAAATACGCAAAAGGTTCATACCATAATTGTTGATTTTTTTTCTTTGGTCGTTAGTTTTTTTTTTTTCAGTTAGAAAGTTTCATTGATTAATAAACTAAGGTCAAAGCTTTGGTACAAAATATCAGGTCAATGTCTAAGTACATACATAGCAATTTCTATTAATACCAAAAACCTAAGCCTAGAAAATTAATCAATGACGATTATAAAACATTAATAGAGTGCTCCAGACATAAAAGCTATCATGACACACTATGACACACTATAGATACTCATGAATATGAAGGTGAGCACCTTAGAATTTTTATTCATCGGAAGCATAATAAAGCATCATACTCCATGGGTATACGTAGAACAAAACACGTGAATGACTTCACAGAACTGAGATGCCGAACATGGCAGTACCTAGGTTATCAAACATGGTAATAACCAAGTCTATACATTAGTAGCTAGGGGGAGGGTAGTGTATTGTAGGGGGGCCATGGCCACCCCTTAATTTCTCAGTTTTTTTTATAAATATTACTTGTATATACACACTTGGGCCCCTTTGAATTTTTTTTATGCATATACTATTATAAAAATAGTATAAATTATATAAATTCAGTATTTCAATGATCCAATTTCATCACCCACTATTTCATTTTCCCATCTCTCTTGTTTTATTTTCTAATTATTTGTTTCTATCTAAATTAAAAAATACAATTAAAATACTTGAGATTAGTTCTTATAAACCTTTTGTTTATGTTTGAATACTATCAATATGTTTTGCATATATGTGTTTCTTGAGTTTTGATTATGGAATGTATACTTTTTTTAAAAATAAACTTTCAATTTGATCATTGATAAAAATAGCAGCATTCAACAAATTGGTCTTTTAAGAGAAAAAATTCGTGAGCATTAATAATTGAAAATATAGGGCAACCTGGTCCCTTGTTAGTATTTTTGAAAAATTTAGAGTACAAATTGATATAATAATTTATGAAATAATTCAAATTAATCACTAATAAAAACACAAATAGGACAATAATTTCATCAAAATCCTGAAATGAGATTAACTTGTCATGTATTTTTAATTGTAAGGGATCACAAAATATTTTATGTTTAGGAGACCAATTTATTTAGTATTATTTTTGTTCGGATCAAATTATGTTTTACTATACATATGTTATCTTTTAGTATCGGCCCTCTCTAAAAAAGGGTTTAGCTCTACCTCTGCTAGTAGCCCCGCTCCGTGATACACATCAAATTAATAAAGTCATCATAGACAATTATATATTGTACAGGGAGGCCTGTTGCCTCATACAACCCTAACAGACATTCACTATCAGAGGTTGTTAATCTGTTATTGTCACAAGAACAATTATCTGATCCAAGAGGTAACTACAATTGCAAGACTCCAATGCACCATGAAGTCTTCAATTTAGACATCCTTCTATCAAAGCAACTCACTAGACATAAAAATTAAACACACTATCAACTAGATTAGAGATGAAGAGGAAACACAATGGAAGAAAATACATAACAGAGAAGGAAAAAAAAAACAACAAAAGACTAGGCCTAAAAGAAAAAGGAGTAACCAACCACCATAGAGGGGAAAACCACCTCTATGGGGTGGCTCCTCCATTGATATGTAGAAGACCGGAGCTGTTTACAGATAGAGGTATTAAAACGGGCTCAGTCTGCCGGGTTGGTCCGCCAAACCCGCCAGTTTTAGCGGGTTGGGTTGAAGTTTTAAGCCCGCCAAAAAATTCCAACCCGCCAAATCTACACCTCTTAACCCGTTGGTTTTGGCGGGTTGGGGCGGGCCTGACCCGCGAGCCAAGTCTCTTTTATATATATATATATTAGTAAAAAAAAAGTAAAAAAACATGTGATCTAAGACAAAAAAAAAGTAAAAAATATATATACTCACTAATACAATAATACTATACAATTGAGAATATTTACTCAAAGTTAAAATTTAAAAATAAAGCAGTGTCATAAATCACAAACAATACTATTAACAATAGCATTTGTTAATCAAAGTTGGTGTATAATTGTTATGGACATTAAAATATTATATATATATATATATATATATATATATAAATAAAAAATTATTATGTAAAAACTTTTTTTAAAAAAATTAAGGAAAACACTAACAAATATTTTTATTAGAATTTTTTTAATTTTTTGGCGGACCCGTCCTAAAATGGGTCGGACTGACTATTTCAGCCCATTTTAATTTGACGGGCCGACCCATTCCGCATCATTTTTGGCCGGACGGGCCAGCCCATTTTGACACCTCTATTTAGAGAGGAGAGGTGGGAGGAGGGGCTGTGGCGCTAGAGCTGTGCAATCTCTTTGGTCGTTTTATTTATTTATTTATTTTTCAGGATCTGTGGGAGTCGAACACACTCCCAACCGTGCTGCAGCTCTCAAGAGGCAAAACATTTGTCATATGTGCTAGACTCAGCTACGTTTGGCAGTATATGCTTAGTGGTAATGACTAGCCAGATGAGAATTCAGACCCCAAAAAGACAAAAATGAACTATGAATCTACTTGGCCAATACCGTGGCAAGATGAATTGGGTTCAAAATGGGAATCTTCCGTGCAAAAATTTAACTAGCCCTTTTTGTCTTTATAATGATACCCATTGGTTCATTAACACTGGGGCTGACCAAAAACCAAAAATGCCCAACTAACCACTTAGATAGCGGGTGCATTCATGGTTTTGATTAAGGATACATTTGGTTAAAGAGTAAAAATGAGAGTAAAAATTTTTCAAATAAATATTATATATAATTTTATATATGAAATTTATTTAGAAAAATTTTACCCTCATTTTTATTCCCCAATAAAAAATACCTAAGAATAGGAATGAACACCTATGGAAGTTTTATTTAGAATGAAAATATATTTTGAAATGAGTTTAATTTTAATATATTAATTTTACACTATTATTTAATAAAAGACTTTTTTAGATGAATTTAAGTAGTGAAAGTGAAAGTTAATCATACTTATTAATATGATATTACATAATTATATGACTGTATAAAACTTTTTATACTATTAGAGTATTTAAATTAAGGCGATTGCTACCATACCTTCGATAGTCAATGCAGTCGCTACAGTCGCTGTCCTGTCTCGCTCTCCAATCATCTCCCACTTTCCACGCGCCCCTCACCTCTGCCAGTCCTTCCTCCTCCCCACCACTGCCCCATAGACACAATCAACAGCCTCTATCATCCAACTGCAAATTCCGTGTTCCCTGTTTGCTCCCTTATGACTATGATTGATTCTTCTTCTTCACTCACCTCAATGCTAACTCCAACACCAATCTCAATGTCATGTCATGATCATGCTCCCTTTCTTCAACTTCGCGGCCCAATCCTTCAACTTCTGTCTCACTGTTCGATGGGCATAGCGGCGAGCCATGGCATGGTCGGCGGTGGACATGACGGTGAGGGCGAGTGCGCGACTGCTCACAACCAAGAGCGATGAAGGAAGTCCTGATGCATGGGGTGCAATGGTTGCCGTGATGACTGGGATTCCGACAACGTCGCGACGGAGGATACGACGGCCACGTGGTGGATTGACAGGCAAAGCTTTGGCTACCACTGCCTCCAGTCATGTGGTAGGCTGACATTGTGGCCATTGTTATGACGAACTCCTCCTTAGGTGGTGGTGGTACCCCTCCAGAGCCCGTGACTTGGTGATTTTGTGGTGGAGCAATGCAGTGTAGTTTTGTGGCAGCAACTACGTACATGGAAGGGAGGGATGTTAAGAGGGAGTAGTTAGATGATTGGGTTATTGACTGTGATAAGATGGTGGCGGTGGGAGGAGGATGGAGTGGTAGAGGGGGGGGGGGCGCGTGGATAGTAGAAGAGGGATGGAGAGTGAGGGCTGCCTCCTCCTCAAGCAAGTTGCAGAACCCAAGATACACGTGGCGAGTTGTGGGACCGGTGGACGCTAGCGATCAGCAAGACGGAGACCATCGTAGCAAGATGGGACCGGCGTAGTATTGCATTGATCATCGAAGGTATGGTAGCAGTCGCCTTAAATTAAATCTTTTCAAAATTTTATTAACCTACTACAATTCTTCATTGCCTAACGAAATTGCAAGATAACTTACTATCTTATTCTTATTATATATGCCTGTATTAAAAAAAATTAAAATAAGAGAAAGCGAGAATTTTATAAAACAATTGAAAGGATTTTTTTTTTAAAAAATATAAATTATTTTATGCTAAAAATTGGAAAAATTTTAATTTTTTTCCCCTTAAAAAAACAAGGAAAAAATATTTTTTAAATATATAAAGCATATAATATTTTGTAAAGATTGTCAAAATTAATGGGGTTATGAAAGATATGGTTTATATTTAATTATTGGTTGAAAAAAAAAAACATTCTATTATATGCAATGTGCAACTTATCCCTCCGTTTAAAAATAGTATAATATGCCTCCCTTGAATTTTTTATAGGGTACAAATTACGTGCTCTCGCTAATTGTTCTGATTAAAAGTGATTAGTATATGAAAGCGCGAAAGCGAAACAGGTGATTAACATATGATTAAAACTATCGTTAGAGATTAACCCTTGGTCACCAACACCTCCTCCAAGGCCAATAAAAAAAATCAAATTCCCATCAGAAGCGTTGAACCATTATGTCATTATGAATAATTATTTAATATAATTTATTTTTTTAAAATTTATTCAAGATTTTTCTAAGCAATGGTTAAAGAAACTTAAAACAGATAAGTTTTAAACTTAATTGTGGATATCTTTTACTAAAAACATAAAAACTCATATCTCCAAAATAAAAAATTTCCTTTTATCACTGCTGAACCAAACCAGTGCTCTTAAAAACCCTTTAATTAATTAATCGTGTAAAATTATTTTAAAAGATGCCACAGAGAAGAGAGACCACAAAAAGTGTTTGCCGTACTACAAGAAGACAAGGTGGAAAAATTTTCCCACATGGACGATTCTACCCTCTGATGACAACCTTCTACGAAAGAACATAGGCAACTTCACTCCAGACTAGGAAGTAAACCGTGTCTGTCTCTGACCGAGTTTGTTCCCTGACCTGATCTGTTGCTTGGTTGTCTTCAATGAATCTATGCCCATTTCCAACACCCTCTTCTTCTTGGAAATTCCATTCAAACTTCCCTATATATGGCACACACTTTCACCTTTTCCTTCATCATCCCATCTAACACACCATTACCATTGTTCTCTCTTTACACACCCCTTTGGCTTTTTGAGTATATTTGTTTCTCTCTTTGACCACTATGGCTTCACAAAACTCCCAAACCCAGTTCCAAGATTACTTGCCCTTGATGGCCAACAAGCTTGGTGGGGATGGCCTAATTGATGAGCTTTGCAATGGCTTCAATCTTTTGAAGGACTCTGATAAAGGGGTCATCACTTTTGACAGCCTAAAGAGGAACTCAGCTTTGCTTGGTCTTCAGGGTTTGAGTGATGAGGATCTTAGATCCATGCTTGTGGAAGGTGACTTTGATGGTGATGGAGCCCTCAATCAGTTGGAGTTCTGTGTGTTGATGTTTAGATTGAGCCCTGAGCTCATGGAAGGGTCAAGATTGTGGTTGGAGCATGTCATTCAACAGGAACTCAAAGATTGTTTCTGATTTTTTTTCTTTCTTTATTTATTTTGTCATTTTGGACAATTTTCACCATATACTTATGTTAGAATCTGAAGAGAAAGAAATGAAATGAAAGGGCAGAAGTGATTCATTTGATATTTTCCTCCTTGTATATTCAGTTCAATGCAATTATTATGCCACAAATGCTGATTAACCATAAAATGTGGATTTGTATCACAAGATTCTAACTTTCCTAGTTTTATTTAGATTTATTTCATTTTCTGATCTGACAAGTGATGGCTCAGTGCTCTTTTTAACCCAGCCTGTGATAAAAAAGTAACTCTCCGCTGCCTGTGAATAAGTCCAAATTAGCGGCCACAAATAGTCGTGGCTCTATAAGGATACAAAAGCTAATAAAGTAACTAGGAGCCTTTGCGGTTCACTAGGGGAAGGATAGTTTTCAAAAGCTTTGGTTTGGAGGATTGAGAAGCGCTAGTTTGTGTGAACTCTGTCCTCATCAATAAGTACTTTATTGACCTTTTTGTGGAGTAAGGGTTGGCATATTGATTTTGAATTGGCATATTGATTTTGAATTGTTGATGCATTAGCTACAGGGAGTAATATAGGCATTAAGCATATATGCATTCTTCTGATTTCTCTCTTTTCAGTTTGTGTTTCTAGAATGAAAGAATTGCTTCACCTTTCAAACATTAATTAGAGGAGGCAGTGGTAGGAAAAAGAAACAATCTCAGGATATGTCTGAGCAAGATAACAACAAAAAGTGACTCATTCAGAGGTAAAGTTGCAAGCTGGAAATAGTCATATTTTTTTAATTCAAGAATCAATGTCATTATCATTCTTAGTGGCCTGGTCTTCTCAGCTCAAAGAAAAATCAAACTTGCTTTATTAAGGCATTTGATATCCACGACCGGTTTGTGAGCCTAACAAGTAACAAGGTTTCCGCTGAAAAGACATTTGGACTAGAATAAGATATTTTTCCACAACCACTTAGCAAGTTTGTCTAAGGTCTGTGCCCGGAAGGAAAATTTGCCACAAGCATGCCCCATACCGAACATACCCTAATAAGTTGTGAAATTTTCCAGAAGACATTCATAATTGTGGAGTGGGATCTGGTGCATTTCATTTTTTAATTGCACATGCTGCAGCAATTTATTTGTTCTCCCTTAAATGTCTCTTTCACTTTTTTGGTACCATCCAATTATTTTCATTTATAATATATTATATCAATGACAACAACTAAATCGTGTTTCATTACATAAGCTTTGGGCAGTAACATAGATTATGTGATTCTACCGTATACTCATTCTTATCTTATCTTGCTGTTTACTGGTTTAGTGCAACATCCTTATGTAATACAATTGGTCATAAACAAAAACATTTTACAGGTTAATTGCTCTGCTGGTTTTCCTACAGCTGACGAGGATCTGATGGCACAATTCCAGGAAGGTTTCGTAATGTATTTAATGCATACAGATAAGACAAGTGCATATAATGTGTAGTGACGTGACAAGTTCAACCGAAGTCCAAAACAATTAAGCAAGGAGTCTCATGTTTCTAGCCTTTCTTTCTTCTCTTTTCTGTCAGAAAAAAGACTGCCTCCAACAAAAGCATGGAGATTCAGGGCTGTCAAGCTGTGAAGAATCTTCCATTTTTGTTTGTCCTCACTGAGATTCTTTGGTTCTCTTGTCATTTCTCAATTGCAGCTGATTCCATATCCCGGTTAGAGACACTTTCTGAAGGCAAGACCTTGGTTTCTGAAGATGGAAGCTTTGAATTGGGTTTCTTCAGTCCAGGAAGTGCCGTAAAACGTTACTTGGGGATATGGTACAAGGCTATACCAGTGAAGACTGTTGTTTGGGTTGCAAATCGAGCCAACCCTGTCAAAGACAACTCTAGCATGTTGCACATAAACAATGAAGGGGAGCTTGTGCTTGTCAACCAGAATAGGACTGTGTTTTGGTCAGCAAAGTCCAAAAAGAAGGTTCTCAATCCTATTGTTCAGCTTTTAGATAATGGGAATTTGGTGCTTAGAGATGAGGGAGACCAAGATCCTGAGAACTACTTGTGGCAAAGCTTTGATTACCCTTGTGATACACTGTTGCCGGGAATGAAGCTGGGTTGGGACCTGAAGACTGGTCTTGAAAGGAGAGTAACTGCTTGGAAGAACTGGGATGATCCATCACCAGGAGATTTTTCTTGGGGTATATCACTTGAAGGTGTTCCTCAGGTATTGATGTGGAAGGGATCAAAAGAGTACTACCGTGGTGGTACATGGAATGGACTTGGATTCAGTGGTGCCCCAGAATTGAAGACCAATCCACTTTTTCAGTACAGGTTCATCTCCAACAAGGATGAGGTGTACTACACATACAACCTTACAAACAAGTCAGTGATTTCAAGGGTTGTCATGAACCAAACCATCAGTACTCGCCAGCGATTCATATGGATTAAAGAGGCTCAAGCTTGGAGGGTTTATGCATCTGTGCCGAGAGATAATTGTGACTCCTATGCTCTTTGTGGTCCAAATGCAGATTGTATCATAGGTGACTCACCAGTATGCCAGTGTTTGACTGGTTTTAGGCCAAAATCACAGGAAAGTTGGGACATGATGGACTGGACTCAAGGATGTTCACTGAGTGACCAATTGAGCTGTGGGGATAAGAGCAAAGATGGGTTTTCGAAATTTAGTGGAGTGAAATATCCAGATACTTCACATTCTTGGGTCAATGAGAGTATGGATATCAATGAATGCAGGGATAAATGCTTAGAGAACTGTTCCTGTAAAGCTTATGCAAATTCAGATGTTAGAGGAGGAGGTAGTGGCTGTTTGATGTGGTTCAGTGACCTCATGGATATCAGAGAGTTTTCTGGTGGTGGTGGTCAAGATTTATATATTCGAATGAAAATCTCAGATATAGGTAAGGTCTTGATCTCTCTCAGCTAATTGATGTTGTATTGATTCATTTAGGAAGCTAAATTATCTTTTTTCACTCCACCATACTTGGTCTGCTTTTGCCATAACAATCTATATACCTTTTTTATGATTCATAACTGTATCTGCTCATTTCTTCATAAATCATGAAGCTTCGAGAAAAGGGCATAATGCAAAGGTGGCAGTGATAATCATCATTCTTGCCTCAGTTCTTGTGGTGATTCTGCTTTTGTACTATATTGGCAAGACGGTGACAAGCTTCAGAGGTAGCTTTCTTTCTCTGACTCAAATTCATTATATGGAATTGCCACCGACATACAGAACAAGAATGTCAATCAAACTTTAATGAGTTTAGTGAGCATACTTACTCTTCAATTGTCATTATTATTACTGCTACTATTTGGGGGAGGTTGGTGGAGCCATTCTTTGTCATGTTCCACCCTAATTTATTTACAGCATAATATCAATGTTTAAAGTTGAACTAGTCAAGCTCTTATAAACAGTGCTGTTTAAGAACCTGAAAAGTGTTTAAACATCCATTCATGAATATTTGAAGCAAAATATAATTTTCTTTGTTCCTTTTTCACTTTCTGTTTAAGCTGCTGGTAGGAATAATTTAGTGCAAGTCATGCTTGTCGTTGTTTTCAATCACAGATAGAGAAAGAAGCATATGATCAAAATTCTTTCAAAGGACTAGTTCTAGAAATGTGCTGGTGAAATAGTTTAATGGCATATGATTGTGTCTTTACAGCTAAGGAAGCAGACAAAAACTTGCTTGTGGAGAGTACTCATGAAGGCCAGAAAGAAGAACTGGAGCTTCCTATCTTTGACCTTGCTACAATTGTCAAAGCAACCAATGACTTCTCAATCAGAAATAAACTTGGAGAAGGTGGATTTGGGACCGTATACATGGTAATTACAGCATACTGGTTGATGAATAGAAGAATTTGTAAGTCATTAATTATGTTTATATGTTGCATATGTAAATATGTATGGGAAACTGTAGGGTACTCTACCAGATGGAAAAGAAATTGCTGTGAAGAGGCTTTCACAGAGTTCTGGACAAGGGTTGAGTGAATTTAAGAATGAAGTCATATTGATTGCTAAACTTCAACATCGAAACCTCGTTAAGCTTCTTGGATGTTGCATACAAGGAGAGGAGAAGATGCTAGTCTATGAATACATGCCCAACAAAAGCCTAGACTCTTTTATCTTTGGTTTGGATCTCTTGATATCTTTGGCAATTCAATTTTCATTTCCTATATCCTATTGCCTCCTTTAGTTACTCATTTCTATCCATTTGCTTCAATTATTTATATATGTTCTGGGGATGATTTAATAATACTTTTACTCTTTCCAGATAATGTGAAAGGTAAAGTTTTAGATTGGTCTAAGCGATTCAACATTATATGTGGAGTTTCTCGGGGACTTTTATATCTTCATCAAGATTCTAGACTCAGAATAATACATAGAGATCTAAAAGTAAGTAATGTCTTACTTGACAAGGAGTTAAATCCTAAAATATCCGATTTTGGCATGGCAAAAACTTTTGGGGGAGATCAAACTGAAGGAAACACAAATCGGGTGGTTGGAACATAGTAAGTTAGCATCATAACATAATTTGTAATTTGGTTCTATCTCCCCCCAATGATGATCTAAACAGTTTTTTCTAATGATTTTGTTTTCAGTGGTTATATGGCACCTGAATATGCCATTCATGGACTATTCTCGGTAAAATCCGATGTCTTCAGTTTTGGTGTATTACTTCTAGAGATAGTAAGTGGAAAGAAGAACAGAGGATTTTCCCATTCAAGCAACTGTATAAACCTCATTGGACATGTAAGTGAAAAGGAGTCTCATTTTTTTCCTGAAACAAGTAACAAACCTTGGGAATGAATGACATGACTTTAATCATATATATGTTTCAGGCATGGAGATTGTGGAAAGAAAGCAGGCCTCTAGAGTTGACTGATCCTTGCATGGAGAATTCATGTGTTGTATCAGAAGCATTGCGTTGCATTCACATCGGCCTTTTGTGTGTGCAACAGCACCCAGAGGATAGGCCAAGTATGGCAAACGTGGTTGTGATGTTGGGCAGTGAGAGTGCCTTGCCTGAACCTAAGGAGCCTGCTTTCCTTACTGAGAAGTACTTTCTTGAAGCAGATTCTTATAGCAAACAAATATCTTCTTCAACTAATGAAATAAGTGTTACAATGTTAGAACCCCGGTAGTGGATTATTTATGCGACCTTATGGATGGTGTTTTAGCACCTGATGCTTATTCTACTTTGATATACAAAATGGAGTATAGATGCAAGATTTGGGTCACATGTGGAGTGTTTCTCAATGCTTCTTAGAAGGAGAAATACACTTTATTTTGTGAATTGTGGGTCATGTTTTAATCTTTAAAATTTTAAAAAGGTACAAATCTATCCTTGGATCTTTCTTAAATATATACTTTAGGCTTTATGTTAGATTTTCTTCTTCCATTGTTAATGGAAAATAAATGTACTATATCTATATCTCTAAATTTTAGGTTATGTGTAATCCAATACCTTATACAGAAAAACAACATATAATTCAATACCATAAACTTTCATAATCATTTGTTATAACTATTAGATAGATTAAAAAAATTAACAAAAAGGTCGATTTCTACTTACACCAAACACTAGGAATCCATTTATATGTTCCCAAAATTGGGGATAAGATGCACATTGAGGGGATTTATTGTTGTTGCCCTAAATCAAAAACTGTGATAGTTTACTAAATTGATGTATTAAATTAAGAATGGTTAGAATTTCTTGTAAGAAACTGCAGCACAGTTGCTCCAATTTATTGTTTTTTTTGGGTCGTGGTTGCTCCGTCTTGTATTGGACAAGGTCCTTTTGCTGACCATCAAATTGGCATTTCGGGTCATATTAGTACCCAAATGGCTAATTGGGTTATGGTTGGTGGGTCGGTTCATTCAACCTGCAATTCAGTGGATTTATTTTTTTTTTTGTCGTTAAAATAAATTAGTACAACCAAAAACCTGTATTTTGTTGCCCAACAAATTAAAAAAAAGTGCGCTATTTTACACATCTGTTTGTGTGAGAGCTTGAGTTTCTACCAAAACACAAATGAGAAATTTTGAGTTTTTTCTTTTTGGTTGCAAGAGCTTTTGAGTTTGGTTAACCCAAGATCAGAAATATGATATTAAACATCAAAATATAGCATGACAAAAAAAAAAGAAGCCCAAACTATACAAAGCAATGACAATATTTTATATAAGAAAGAATCTCTTCACGAATTGTGGAAGTTATACAAGTACACACGCACCTACCAGGAACTGGATCATCTTTTAAGAATGATGGAGCAATATGAGCCAACACTCGCGCTAAAAATATTTAGTCTTAAGATATACGTTTGGTTGAGGGTAAAAGTAATGATAAATATTTTATAACTGAGTTTTATGTATATTTTTATACATAGAACTCAATTAAAAAAAATTATTTTTATTTTTATCCTAAACCAAACATACCCTTGCTAATTAATTAAAAGAGACTCATATAAAATATTGTCTCATTTCATGTATCATAAATTAAGCAACCGAACTGATGCATTCAAGTACACTTAATGAAAGTCATTTGTTTCTGAATTATGTCTCATTCTTGTTTCACCAATCACTTCTTACCACAAAATGAGTAATGTATATTTAATAACTATTTTTCGTTTGAAAAAAAAGCAATAATTAGAAAGATTGTACATTGAACAAAAGTCATCCGTCTCAAAAGCGCATACAGCATTTATGCAAGAAAATACAAGGGCTAAAGACACATGTCAATGGAGAAATAGTAAGATATCCAATACACTTTAGAAAGAATGTGTTTGCATGCGACCCGTTTTCAAAGCATATCGGAGGAAAGGAAAAAAAAAAACAAAAAAACAGGCGAAAAATCATCAGAATACTTTATCAAAATGTTGACGAATGGTTGAATGAGAAATCGCAGGACACCATCCTGCACGAAATCGTTTGCGAAAGATTATCACGGTATCACCGCGTCGATCTTGCATCATGACTATGCTTACATGATAAACTTTTAAAGGGGTGCTGCATTTTTTTTTTCCAATTTCTACCACCCCGTTGATCGGTTTGGTGCATTGAATCTTATTAAGGGGTAAGTTTATTTCAGATTCTAGAAAAAAAAAATATAAAATTTAAATTTTATATATAATTACAAAATTGAAAAATAATTATTTTCGAAAGCTATTCATTTTATTTTTTTATAGAAAAACTGAAATTTAATTTTTTAAAATTTTAATTATATTTAAAAAATTATCTAAATATACATAAAGTAATTTTTTTAATAAAAATAATTAATTTCGAACCAAAATACTCACGTCTAAACGCGCTGAACAGCAACAGTCGGCTACACATGGGTCAATTTTCAAAGTTGTAACTTAGGGCTCAACAGGAGACTCACAACAATTCTGTCTGCCACTTATGCCAATAATAACATTATTATAAGCCAATGAAATGTTCTTGGGTGCAGGCGTGCAGCTAGCGTGATTCTCTCGATCGTTGGGGAAATTTAACGGAGATTGTAAAAGAAAAAAAATTGTAAGCACAAGTTTACTGTCTTATTATTATAAACAGTGGCAAGACAATTTTGATGGGTTTCATAACCAAGAAAGTATATCTTAAATAAAATTAACGAGATTTACTTTTATTATGAGTGTGGATAAAAAGAAGGCGTATAAATCTCTCACTAGATGATTGTTGTCTTGTCTTGCCTTGACTTTGAGTGCAGTGTAGAATCCCAGCCAGAATTTCCTTTATAAAACAAACTTATAGCTTTCCCATGTGCACTGTGGAAAAATTATATTGCTCTAATAATTACAAAACTAGTGATACTGAAAATCTTCCAAATTTTACTACTATGATGGAGTGGCATCCTCTGAACTCAAGGTTGCCCTTGTTATACACAATGATTATTATTATTATTATGGTTCTTGGAACCGAAGCATGCTTCCAAGAAGAGAAAGCAGCGCTGTTGAAGTACAAGGAGTTTCTGATGATGTCTCCCAACAACAGGAAATCAGTGGAGTCTTCTCTGTCTCCATGGGTTAGCATTACAAAACTTGGAGCACTTGAGTTTAAGCCGCAATGTGCTTGGAAGCCTCTCATTTGTGCACGGTATGTGTGTTTCCAGTGCACGGCGTTTGTGCGATTTTTGATAATTTTGATTTGCAGCTAGACATTAAAAATTGGAAGATCATTTTGATAATTCTTTGTAGATTGCACATGTCAGGGGAATTATGAAAAAATAATAACTTTGACGATACTTTTAATGGATCAATTCGACACAAAATACATCGGCTAGAAACCTAATCTTAAGTTTATCCAAAAAATAAAAACGACAGACGTAATTAATCTTAAGAGCCTTATGAAAATCATATTGTCGTGGACTATTGAGAGGCTTTCTTGTGAGAAGAATTGATGAGTGGCCTTGTAGTCATGTATCTATGGGGGCTTAGGCCTCCCAAAAGGTAATGGAGGCGTGCAAAGGTTTCCACTGAGTTAGATGCAGATTGACTCTCAAGTGCAATGGCAGAAGGGAGTTTGATTGCAAGACCCATTCATCATCCAGGCTAGCTTGGAAATTTGAAGTTGAAATTCTTAGGGCTTGTTTGACTTGAGTTTACAGTTTTTCAGAATTTGTGAAGGAAAATTAAATTCTGGAAAACTGAAAATTCTGAAAACTACAAATTTCAGTTTTAGAATTTTCAGTTTTTTTCTTCACAAATTCTGAAAAAAAATGGAAAAATTGAAAATAAAAACTGAAAACTCAAACCAAACAAGTGCATCAAGGAATAACTTCCCAGTTGCAATACCAACAGAGTTGTGTGACATACCCGAACAAGATTATTTAAGCCTTTCTCATAACAGATTCTCTGGCTTAATATCTTGTTTCGGCTTATCGTTGGCGTTCATTCACTTGCAGAACAATAGTCTTACTGGTACCATGCCAGAGTTTACAGCCGATCAAGAATTGGCCTCTCTTGATTTGGGAGACAACAGCCTTTCTGGAAGTATTCCCAAAAGTATCAATAGGCTCACAGTATTGAGGCTGCTTGTGTTGGCCGGTAATCAATTACAAGGTCAACTCCTTATGCAGATATGTGAGCTAAAAGGACTCAATTTCTTGGACCTTTCCCACAATAACTTCACTGGGTCTATACCCCGCATGCTTCAGTAATATCTCCTTTGGTAATGAATTTGGAAATGCTCATCAACCTTTTTCGCTTGAATACTATGGAGATTTGAATGCGTTTCCATATTTTGAATTGTTCTATTTCAACTCTCGCTACCATTATACTGATCTCCAAAGTTATGGTGAAGAAGATGAGTCTTATCTTATCCAAATAGAACTGCAATTTACCACGAAATGTTCGAGTCTCTTATATAAAGGCAATATTCTTAATTACATGTCGGGGTTGGATTTGTCATCGAATCAGTTACCAGGAAAAATCCCACAACAAATAGGAGACCTAATTGCCCTTCACGCACTCAACTTATCACGTAACTACTTGGATGGTTCCATTCCAAAAAGCTTCCAAAATTTGGAAATGATTGAAAGTTTGGACCTTTCTTTCAACAAATTGACCGGACCAGTTCCTTCTCAACTGCAGTACTTGAACAGTTTGTCTGTTTTCAATGTATCATACAACAATTTGTCTGGCAGAGCACCTGATAAGGGACAATTTGCAACTTTTGATGAGAGTAGCTACAGAGGAAATCCAAATCTTTCTTGGAGTATCAGTAATAGAGGCATTGCAACACAGTCACCACCACCACCATCAGCAGTTACCTTGAATGATGGAGAAAACAATTCTGCCATAGATTTCATCTCATTTTGTTGGACCTTTGTAGCTTCCTATGTTATGGCAGTCTTAATGTTCATCGTCATCCTTTGGATCAACCCTTATTGGCTGAGATTATGGTTTTATTTTATTGAAGATTGCTTCTATAAATGGTTTGGTAGAGTGCTTAAAGATGCAGTCTACTAAACATCTGCCAAGTGTAGAATAAATTGCTCAAAAATGTTTCCATATATTTTCTAGCTAGTATAACAAAATGAAGGTTTTCTTCATATAATTTGGATTTACAATAGACAAGTACATTGCTTTCAATTTCTTTGATGTGTGGTTTACCATTTAGAGTTGAGTATATTTGGAGCTTGAAATTGAAATTGGACGGTCTAATTCCAATTCTATACGTAACAGTAGTAAATTGAAAATGGAAACTATAAACCTTTAAAATCTGTGTTAGTTTCAGAAAATAATTTTGAATTTTCATTTTATGTTTTCAATTTGATTATTGCTTCTAAGATTTTATGAATAAAATAATGAAATTAAAATTTAAAACTAAAAAATTAAATTTAATAATTTATTATTATTTTTTTTATAAAATCTTAAAAACAAGAAATGAAAATTAAAAAATATTTTTTAAACTAAACAAACAATAGTTTTTTAATTATTTTCATAAATAAAAAATAAAAACTGAAAATTATCTTCTTCTCTTTTTTTTCCTAAAAAAAACACCTTAACGCTGATGCAAGAAAAAGGGCCCGAAGAGATGTCAGGGGACAAAGACACAATTGTTCCACCATGGTTCTTAGCTTTAAGCCATGATTGCCGCTCCATGTCTTCCCCATCAGCCGCCTCGATCCAGAAGTGAGAAGCCCACACCCGCTTCCTTGCCACTGTCGTCCTTTCCCCTCCTCCGTTGGCGGTGTTGTTCAGCCGTTCATCCTTCCACGACGACATTGACGACGTGTTTACGAGCGGAGGGTTCTTGAGGATATCGTTGCTCCTTTGATTTATGGAACGACATTCCTCCTTGGTAAGGAGGAGCGTTGTCGTTGTTGTTGTTGTTGTTGCTGCGATGTTCCCTTCCCCTTCTTCGCCTTCCCTTCGCTACGACCACAAACGCAGAATGAGGGTTGAGGGTTGCGTGAAGGAGATCGACTAAGATGGCGATGGTGGTGAGTACGTGGACCTCGACGGTGGAGGTGGCGGGTTGTTTGGGTGTGGCTAGAGTTGATCGGCGTACAAGGACAATTTTCTGCGGATGCACTGTTTCGAGTCAAATGTATTTTAATTTACCAACACTTTTTGAATGTGGTTAAAATCTGGTGTGCTGTACACCATAGTTACATGGTGCATAGCAGAACAAGTCGGAGAAATAATTAAAATAGCTACAAGGTTTTAATTTTTATATGTAGATATATTTTAATTTTAATTTAAGGGTATGCATTTTGGCCTTCATAATGTTTTGTTTGATTCCTCTAGAATGCCGATTATTTCTTTCTTCCACCATTCACCTAAAAATGTGGTCTGCTTTTTTCAAAAGAAGCACAGAGACAAGTGGCGTGATTATAAGAATGCAAGTTCTAACATGAAGTCTGAAAACTTATGGTAAATTATCTAAAAATGTGTAGCATCAATGTGCGGGGCTTCTCTAGCTCATATACTGTATCTCAAAAAAAAAATTAAAAGTGAAAAAAAAGCTTCATCTCATTGCTGCAAAAATAGAGAGGGTGGAATTTTAAGCCTACTCTTTTTTGTTCTTATTTGGATATTTTAATTGTTTCTTTGATCGGTTGCAGTTCGACATGTTTTGTGCATTGCACCTAATTGGAACTCTGTTTATGTACATCTTGATGCATGTATGTGGTTGACTGTTTACTATGTTTTGGAAGATAGATAAAATATATAATGATAATAATGAGGTAGAAATAATAAGTATAAAATCCCACCAAAGGAAAAAAGTATAAAAATAATAATTTAACTTCATTTTAATTTTTAAAATAAAAATGACTTCTTCAGTGTACAAACTGCGGCTTTATCAAATCAGGATATAGCAAGATCATCTTGACCATGCCCCTCAAATCAGGATATAACAAAATCATTTTAATCATGTCCCATATGCTGAACTATGTGATTTAAATGAAAAAACACTTCATGGCCAAAACAAAAATCAATACACTATAAAATACTATGAATTTAAAGTATAATATAAATTTTTTTATATGGAATATTAAATTTTTTATTTGATAATATAATTTAATTTTCAGCTTTATATATTGTCAGTTTTATATTTTTCATTTTAATTTTTTGATCTAATAAAAAAATTTATATCTATAACAAAACTAGCCCCAAAATCGGTTAGCCTTTTTTTTTAAGTAATAAAAGAAATTAATCATAAAATAATTTTATGTTATTAATATTGATGCCTAGCAAATGATGTTATATATATTGCACAAACATTTTTCTTATGACAGGGTTCTAGCCCAAAAACAATTAAAATTTTCTTATACGATAAAAAGAATTAGTGATAAAATGATTTTTTTTATTTACATTGATCCCTAATAAGTGATGTTGAGCATATATATTGCACAAAAAAAAATTTTAGAACGACTCTAGTCACAAAATAGGTTCACATTTTTTATATGACGAGAAATTTGTCATAAAATAATTTTTTTTTTATTAATATTGACACCTAGCAAGTGATATTAAACATATATATTTGCAATTTTACAATGGGCCAAGGTTCTAAAATAGGTTAACAAATATGTTATTATACAAACAATGATTTACTTACTATATATTTAGTATCAATTTATCATATTCCTTTTCATTTTATTCAATATAAATTTGTAATTTTTTTATACAACAAGAAAATATGAGAAGGGACGATTAGATTGTACAAAGGAGTTGTTCCTGTTGAATAAACTTTCTCAAAAAGTTATTAATATCTTTATTAAAGATGTTTTTCTATTCGAACCCTTTGATGTTAAGAATCTAAGGCCACATCCACGCTCACACAAGATCCCTTTTGTACAAAGTAACATTTTCATAGGTTTTTACTCTGACGACATTAATCTTTGGTTGAGTACGTGGAGCTTTGTTCACTATGTTAATATATGTTAATCTTTTAATGATGAAAAGTTACTTGATTAATTTTCATATATAGAGTATAAAGATTGAGGACAAGTATGATATTCTTTAACAACATCTAGGGCTTATTTGATTCATATTTAATTGCTTAATCTATGATTCACTGTTTTGATCCCGAAGAAAGGCAAGAGCTATTTAGGGAATAAAGTAAAGATTAAAACCCTAAATTAGTCCCTCAAATTTATAGTGGAAGATAAATTAGCCTTTCAGATTTGATAAAATTTATATTAGTCCCTCAAATTTCATAAATAGAGACAAATTAGTTCCTTTGTAAAATTATTATCTAAATTGTGTCTTGTTAACTTATTTATATATATTGTTAACTTTTATGGTAGATCCTAACTTGTCTCACTCCTCTAAATGAAATCGTTTACACATTTTTCTTCATATGCTTTCACACCATAGCTCTTTGGTTAGAAGATAAAAAATTTTGACTTTAAGTTGACATTTGTTCTATGCAGAACAGAGGAACGAGGCAATTTATGACTCATTATTAAAATTAACATTACACGTAAGTAAATTAATAAAATACATGGATATTTTTGTTAATAGTTTAGACAATAATTTGATGGAGGGACTAACTTATCCCCTTTGATAAAATTTGAGGGACTAATTTGTCCCCCACTATAAATTTGAGGGACTAACTTGGTTTTAGTCTAAAGTAAATGCTGAAAATTGGGATGCTCCTACTGCGAAGTAGTATATATGAATCCAATAGTATTAACACAACATTTTGGGCACTATAATGCAATAGTATTAAGGAGGGTAATTTTGCCTGAACCATGTATAGCATGGTTTCCGACTAGTTCATTACACTTATAAAGATTGTGTTTGTGAATGCTACCCTTTTTCAAGGCATAATTGTCAAGGAAGAGGAGAAAAAAGGTGAAAAATCATCAGAATACTTTATCAAAATATTGACGAATTGTTAGAACAGTAAAGACGCGAGTTTTGTTTCTGGACATAAAATTCTCTCCATACACATCGTTAAAAATTAAATTTCCAACTAGATATTTAAATAGCTCAATTAACTACTAACTGTACTAAACCTCATGGTTTCACCATCATGCTTTTAAATGGGAAATAGGCATCCAAGTTGCAATTTAGGTATTTATTTATTTATTTTTATTAGCCCAAACAAAAGGCTCAACCCACAATCGTATAGTGAGGAGCAAACTCAGGATCCATAACACAGCTAATTAGGATAAAAAAGGATCCACAATAAAGCGCAACACGCGAAACCACAAATACATCTTGTCTAAAGGGAAAGACCCGACCCAAATGGCCACAGCCCAACAGGGGCTTAAAAGCAGAAGGCATCTTCCGTAGAGTTGCAATATGACTCACTTGGATGTATATTATGTGCTAGGTTGCGGGCTTTGACTAGCGTTTAAACTTAACAGGACATCAGACACAAGAAGACCAAACCCACTTGATTTAGTTGTAACATTTTGAAGTTGATGTAATCATAAAGTATTTGGTTGTGTTCCTCTTGATTTAGTTTTTCCTTAATTATGTATAGTGCTACGGATTATACTGGAGGAACAAACGTAACTTGGGATTCTCATATGTAGCACACATGCTTGCTTTTATTGTTTCATGAATCCTAGTGTACCAATAAAATCTATCAAGAAATGAGTCATTAATCGCTATGTAATTTTCTCGTCGTATGGAAAGTGAATTGAACATTTAAAACTAGTTATCATAACTTGCAACTCTTATATAGCAAACTTGGTCTTTTTTTTTTTTTTTGGGTTACAAATGAAAATAAACAAGCAAAAATGCTAACGGGCACAAGAAACGCAGAAAATCGTACTAACCATGTAAATATCCACTCCCCAAAGCATTCTCACAAAGGTGAGATAATAAGATGGGAGGGAGAGTCTGTCAAAACCTAACAAGATCATCATTGGTCTGGAAACTGTTTCTTTATTTTGAGCATTCACTCAAACAAAAGCAAATTCAGGTCTCCTGCATAGTGCTGCTCTGGTCTTTAGGATGGCGACTTCCCATCTAAAGTAATTATAGTTATATCCTATACAAAAAGACAACCAAGAAGATATCACATCAAACACAACTTTTTTGGTTTTATTGCATTATTACATTATACTTGACCTGCCAGTCGTGGTGTTATTTCAACACCCATTTAATAATCATTAGATGTGATGTGATGAATTGAGTTTGTGAGATGATTATTAAGTGACTATCCCAATAGACATCCACTTTTTGAGTGCATGAATAACATTACCGATACAAACAATTATAGCTAGCACAGATTATACAACATAATACTAACACAATACCAGCTGCCAGACAAAAATCCTACATGGATCTTTATACATCAACCCTATAGATGAGATCCTTATATCAATACAGATTTATCATATCTTGTTTAGACACATTCAGAATAACATTACATTCAACCAGCTTTATTCAAAATAGATTTTTTCTAGGTCTCAGTCACTTTATTGTAAGTGTCCCTGAAACACAAGGTCTTAAAACGGACACTTCTCTCAGCCACTTCCCCAAGTGTTCCTCTAAAGATAGAGAAAGGATAGGAGTATAAATAATAATTTTCTTTTTTCAGAGACCATTCCAACCCCAGTTTCAAGGCTTAGTTGGGTACCCAAAGAAGGGTGTCAGTGGCAAGAAAATGGCAAACAGTAACAGTTCCGGGCTTAACATTAAGCTGCTGGAAAGCTGGATTTTCACTAGCCCAGTTTGCAGTATCAATATGGCAAACTGCAAATGCCTTAACCTTTGTCCCATCACTAGTGGCCACCAAGGGAACAGCATAGGCCCTTGAATCCACTTTGTGGCAATAGAAAACAGCATAGGGGTAATTCAGCTTGTGGCATACCACAGCTTTGTCACCACTTTTCTTCACTCCCTCCACCACACTATACTCCTGCTTCTTCTTCTGCACTGTTTCTTCTTCTTGCTTTTCCAACTCAGATGAAAGAAGCCTTATGTTCTTTCCAAGCTTGGAAACTGCGAAGTTGACCAGTGACTCCAAAGACGTAGCACAGTACTTCTCTTCCCCGTTGATGGCAGGGTTCTCACAAAGGTCAAGTGTGAACTTCACTGTTTCTGCATAGGCTGAGTCAGGTTCTATGTTGTAACGGTTGAGAATCTCTGGGAACCTCGTGCTGGAAAATGGGGTGGTTCTTGCTACTGTGTCGGGTAAGAAAGTGAACTCATATGAAGGCTTTGTGAACTCCAGATTGTACTTCTTGCCAGCGTGAAGCTCATGTTCAAAGAAGAAGGTGACATTTTCCAGTTTTGTGGTGTCACCCAGTGTTGCATAGACGTCTACGTCTATTTTGGTGTTGCCTATCTTAGCATGAGTTCTTCCATCTGCACTTCAATTTCAATGCCCAAATGCTAAATTTTCACCCCAAAAAATTAATAATCTTCTTAATTGTTAGATTGAGACTATAGAATCTCCAAAATTTGAAAAATAATTTGGATTCCGTGCTAGCAATAAAAAACTTGTTATAGCAGTGATGCATGCAGTAGATTCGAGGTCCTGTTATGTTTACATAAACATCTTGTTATGAAAATTGGTCGAGGAAAGAGCCACAAATAAATATATGTGGAAGTGTAAAGATGACACCGGAATTTACGTGATTTGACAAATAGTCTATATCCACGTACGTGACAACTAATATTTTATTATGGAAATATGATGAGGATATAAAAATGTATATACTCCAAACCCAGGTTCTCAATACAGTCAAAATACCTTATAATATTTTTTCATCGATGTATATACTCAACACATAAAAGAAAAGTAAAAAAAGTACAAACTTCTCTAGCACAAAAAGCTAATAGACTCATAATGCATTCTTTTACGAAGCTTTAATGCATGATACATAACAAATAAAAGCATTCAACACTTTATTAAGTTAATCTTGATCACTTCTAACTAAGCAATAAAGTCTTCAAATTGTATTTTTCTTGTTATATAACAACCGGTATTAGATTTTATTTCTTGTAATTTTACTTTCCCCGATAATGGTTTGAAAATTCAAACCATATATAACACATCTCAAGAAATTAACATTATAAAGAAAATAAGACATAATATTGGCCCACTCAACTCTAAAGGATTTTTTGTATCTTGTTCTCTCTCTCTCTGATAATGTTAAAATAATCAAATAGGAAAGGAAGAATAACCTGGTATTTCCTCAAGATTTTACGTGAATGACACACAATAAAATGAGGGAAAAAAAAAAGAAAATACAAGAATAAGTTTAGTAAATTATCGTTACTATTTTTTGATGTTTTGGCCATTCGAAGTATCATTACGGGAAGCCAAGCAAGATTTATTAAGTTATTAAGGGCTTCAAACAGCAAATAATTATTATGTAGAAGTAATTGGAGTTAGAAGACCGGAATCTGGAGGACTTCACATCACACTACTAACCAGGGTGCGTAAGATACGCTAGAGCTTTAGGCATGGCAGTGTTGGGCCACAGCGATTGCCAGTAATCTTCAGCAGGTACCGATGCTTGGACATGGCTTCCTAGGAGTGTAAGCTGCCAAAAGTTTCAAACCAAATAAAATTATCACAAAAAAAAAAAAGATTGCTTGAACGCAATAATTTTTGGAGCAATTGAGATGGATTAAAAAAAAAAAAATCTAGTATAAGAGTTATATTATTTATATATAATTTTTTAACATTAAATATAACATTTTTCTCAGTACATCTACTTTACTTCAATACTCGTGTAGCTCAATATTTGCTTATATTTATATGCTGATGCTGTTAAATATGAGTGTGGATAAATATTATATTTATGTTTATATTATATCTATACATGATGTGTTCAAATATATATAACTAATATTTCTCCTATTATAAATAATGGCATCGAAGGTTCACTTTTTATGCTACTGAAGAGAGATGAAGCTTACACAGAAAAGAGTCGAAAGGGGAGCTAGGTGACGGAGCTTCATATATATTAGGCTGTGAAGTGTGAAATAAACAACTTATAGAAGAAAATGGGACACTCAAAGACTACAATCAGAGCAACAATTTATAGAGACTTTCAAATTCCATCACTGTACTTAGTCCATAAAAGTGGACCCCGAGCCCTTGAGTCTTAACGTGCACCCCTTATCCTTAGACATATGATAGATCATTTATTTTAGGAAAAATTACACAAATTAAATTTTTCCTGAAGTCTATCTATATATATATATATATAGATTTTAAATTGACATTCATCTCCTCAATTTATTTAATTTTATTACAATAACTTCTGTTAATTCTAAATTTTAATTTTTTAAATTAAAAAATATAAAATAACTATTTTATCCTTACTAATTCGTCCTATTTCTGCCTTATTTATCATTTTTTTTCCATCACTCGCAATCAAAACCCTAAATCCCTTTCTTTGTCTTCTACCCTAAATCACATTACTTTGTGGAAGACAGAGTCACAAGTGTGGGGTCTATTTCGTGGTTTTGTTTCCATTTTTATTGGGCTTTGGTGCTGATATCAGTGTGGATGTTGATTGTTTCGAGGTTGGTTTTAGTTTATGGCTTGGCTTAGCTTGAGCTATGACAATGGTTGATTTTCTGTATTTGATTTCATTGTTTGGTGTCTTTGCAGAAAAATGTTGGGGCAATTCTTGGCTGCAACAGGCCAACAATGTTGGGCTCTTAGAGGTGATGGGTAGTGGTGGGGTGAGCCAGTGAGCTGAATGGTGGAACGGGGTGAAGAGGTAAAAGATGATGGGTAAATTTATAATTTTAAAAAATATATTAAGAGAAAAGAGTTAAGAGATGTAATATTAATATATCTTCGAAGAGGTATTTGTTATTTGCACGTCTGCTTTATAATATGATTTGAGAAATATGATTACATGCACACTTCCAATTTCGAGGTGTGGTTAGAAGTAATCGGATAACAAGGTAAATTATAAGGTGGATCTTTATTTTTTAATTTATTTTAAATTTTTTATTATTAATTATTAAATAATTACTATTTTTATTAAATAATTTAATCTAATAATTAATAATAAGAAATTCAGACGGTAGGATATTCATTGCCACAACAGGACCTCTCTAAGTTTATTGAACCTCCCAGAGTCAGTATGATTATTGGACGTCCTAGAGCCAGTCTTTTGCTATTTTTTCATTTTACTTTAGACGAGAACGACATGCACTTAATTATTCAGAGCAATAATTGCCTTATACAAGAGTATGTACCACATTTGTTCGCCGCCATTTAGGAATATATACATCCTATATTATTATTTTTCGGTAAAGCCAGACACCATGATTAAGTAGTGGGACAACACCGTAGAATCTTGATTGGAGTCAAAAATGTTTATTGTCACTTCTAATCTAGCTACAGTAACACAGCAAGACATTTATAAATATCATTTTAATGCATTTGCTTTTTTGTAAAACAAAAACTAGTTATGAACTTATATATGATTGGAAAAAAAATTAAAAATTAATTGGTTTTTATAAACTACTCCTTTTAATTTGAAAAAAAAAATTGAATATTAATTTCTTCGAGATTATTCTAAATATATTTTAAGACTTGTTTAATTTAAGTTTTCAGTTTCATTTTCAGGTTTTCAGTTTTTTAAATTTTGTAATGAAAACTACAAATTTCGATTTTCAATTTTTATTTTCAGTATTTCTTTTACAAAAACTTAACTGGAAACTTAAACTATACTGCCTATAAGTTTTTGTATGGAAAAAAGATTTTCAACCAAAACATCTTTTTCAGATGCCCCTTAGCCAATCATGCATATATTTTATTGCCATTTTTTTCAATATTAGAAGTGTGACCACTTCTTATACGTGGTTGCTTCAAGGTGATGGTGGTGACTGCAACTTTGCAGGTTAAATTATTGTCAAATGTATACCGTATACAGGGTCAAAAACATTAAAAGGAAGAAAAAAAAATATACCATATACATATATAGTGACCAAGTTGAACATGCAGAACTCCAGACTAACAACGAAATGACACAGCAGTTAATCAGTCTATATAGGACGGAGCCATTGGCCATGCCATTTTGCAAGATTTTGTGACTTATGCAGTACATATGTTGCAAATATGATTGAGTCATGCTTCCTAACGAGCTTCTAAAACTGTAATACTTAATTCATTGACAGAAGGTAAATCAATTTTATATGATGAAGAATATTCCTGATGTGAAAATTCTCCAACAAATAGGGCCGGCTGTTGTGGCTGAGGCAAGCCAATTTCACTGCCTAACATCATAACCACAGATGACATGCTTGGCCTGTCATTTGGATGCTGCTGCAGACACAGAAGACCAATATGGATGCAGCGCAGTGCTTCAGAGAGATTGCAACAATTTTTGAGGTATTCATCAATCAGTTCTAAAGGCCTCCCTTCTGTCCACATATCCCATGCCTACAACACATCAAAATATGTATCATTTACAACACTATAAGCATGAACAGAAATAACAGTTGATTTTCACTTACATATCCAATAAGGCTTGTTCTCTCCTTTTGGTGATGGTTTGCTTTATTTTTCTTTCCAGACACTATCTCTAACAGCAACACACCAAAACTAAAGACATCAGATTTTACTGAGAAGTTTCCATCTATTGCATATTCTGGTGCCATATATCCACTATTGAACATATAAGATGAGAAACATTATTAATAATAGTCTAAATAGTATAATCAGAATTAAGAAATGTTTAAGTATTCATACCAAGTTCCAACGACCCGACGAGTAGTTTCTGCACTTTGATCTCCGTCCAAAATTCTAGCCAAGCCAAAGTCTGAGATCTTTGGGTTCATCTCATTATCAAGTAAGACATTACTTGTTTTGAGGTCTCTATGAATGATTCTGAGTGTTGCATCCTCATGAAGATAAAGAAGGCCCTTTGCAATCCCACAAATTATATTGAATCGCTTAGACCAATCCAAGAGTATTCTCCTTGTTTGATCTAGTCATCATACAAGTGAATATTTGTCATATGTTCAGAACAAGAAGACAAATTATACATACTTAGAAGTGCTACTATTACTGTGATCAATTTTAACATGAAAGAAAATCTAGATTTCATACCAAATATAAAGAAGTCCAAGCTTTTATTGGGCATGAATTCATATACAAGCAATTTCTCTTCATCTTGAATGCAACATCCATGAAGCTTTACAAGATTACGGTGTTGAAGTTTGGATATTAATGCAATTTCATTTTTGAATTCCCTAGGTCCTTGTCCAGAACTTTTGGAAAGTCTCTTAATAGCAATTTCTTGTCCATTTTCAAGTGTTCCCTGCCATTTATGAATTGCAAATATTGCAAGTTAACAAAGAGTTTCATTTGCTCTTCCATGATTCCTAAATTAGCTTATCATATATATTACCTTGAATACAGGTCCAAAACCACCCTCTCCTAGCTTGTTGTTAATCGAAAAGTTATTAGTGGCACGAGCTATAATAGATAAGTCATACAATGGAAGCTCCGGATACTCCTCCTGCTCCTTGAAATGATCCACCACTGCTGCATTTTCTGCATTTTCTTACACAGGTTAAGCATATTAACTTAATCCAAGAAGGTTACTTTACATAACTCAAGATAGAAGAGTACTCAAGATAGAAAAGTGTTACTTTTCAAAGTTGCTCTTCTTCCTCTAATGCATATGAAATAGAAAGCTAATAGCAGGCCACATAATACGGCAATAGTGCCTCCAACTGCGACTCCTATCTTGACCTTGCGTCCATTGTCTGTCTCTTCATTGGCTGATTATCACATAACACACAAACATGTAGTTGAACTTAATGGTAATAAGCCATAAGAGAAGTTAAACCATGTGGTATAGCTCAAGTTATATTTATCTTTCCTTTTACCATGAGAATGAGACTAGACGATCATGCTAAGCAAGCATTGTGTAACCACCATCAAAATTTTTAGCCATTGAGGAAATAATGAAAGACTAAAGATTTTAAGACCAAGTAAATATATGCCATACCAAACTCTGAAGCTGGAACTCTAACATAGAGATCCTGTCCTGCATCTGGTTGAACTCTCAAGTCATTAAGATCACCAAACCACATGACACAACCGCTCCCTTCTCCTCTGATATCAGGGTTGGCATAAGCCATACAAGAACAGTTTCTCAAGCATTCATCTCTGCATTCCACAAGGGTCATGCTTTGATTCAACTTACTATGTTCAGTATCAGGCACTTTCATCTTAACATATTTGAGAAACTCATCACCCTGGCAGTTCAGTGGTCTATCGCGCACGCATCCTCCTTCATAGTTCATTCCATTCCATTCTTGGGGTGACTTAGGCTTAAATCCTCTCAAACAATCACAAGCATCTGGGAACTTGCTCTGGTTACAATTCCCATTGGGGCCACAAGCACCATACCCATCACAGAAATCTCTTGGAAGTGAAACATACATCTTCCACTGCTGCTCAACCTCATCCCACGCAAACTGCAGACGCTTATTGGTGGTCTGGTTCAACACAACCCTTGCTGCCTTGACAGAGTTGTTCTCAAGTTGGAACATGTAATACACTTCATTCTCATTGGAGAAGTATATGTACTCAAAAATTGGGTTGCGCTTTCTGGTTGGTTTGCCAGTGTAGTCAATTCCATTCCAAGGACCACTGTTGAACTGTTTCTTTGATCCTATTCTCTGCATAAGTTGAGGCCAATCGGTGACATCCATTCCCCAATTTAAGGTCCCTGGTGAAGGGTCACTCTCATCCTTCCATGCAGTTAAGCGTTTATCAAGGCCAGTCCTCAAGTCCTTCCCAAGCTTCATCCCTGGCAACAGTGTATCACAAGGGTAGTCAAAGCTTTGCCACAGATAGTTCTCTTCATTCTCATCATGCTGCTCTCTCAGCACAAGGTTCCCAGAATCCAAGAGCTGAAGAACTGGATTCTGGGGTTTTCTTGATGCAGTTATAGACCATAAAATATCCTGGCTCTTCTGAGTGAGAACAAGTGTCTTTTGTGTGTTGTTGTTTATCTGCAACAAAACAGACATGTCTGTGACAGGCTTTTCTCTGTTTGCAACCCATACAAAGGTTTTAACAGCGATGTTCTTGTACCAAATGCCAAGGTAACGATTGCCAGACTTGCCAGGAGTGAAGAAACCAAGTTCAAAGTTTCTGTTCATGGAAACCAAGGTCTGGTTTTCGCTTAGAGACTCTGAGTGAGTGATGGTATCGGTTGCAGCCATGATTTTGGAGACAAAAAAGAAAAGGTAGAGGCTGAATATTGGCATGATATGGAAGTTTTCCCTTGTTCGCATGTTTGAGAATATTGTAACCTCTTTGCAAGAGAGCTCAAACTTAAAGCAGGTCTAAATTAATAACAGCAGTCTTTGCTCATAACCATAGAATTTTGATTGTTTAGTTTTTAGAGAAGACCGTGAATCAAACTACAATTGGCTCATTATTATCATTATTTTTCTAATTCTAGTTTTCATTTTTCTTCTTGGCTATCTTCGCTTGACTTTGGGCGTCAGTGCCAGCCACCATGATATATGTGCATTGACTCTCCTTGTCCACAAATGAAAACTATCATCGCAAATGCTTTCATTTTTCTTATTATTACTTTTGTTTTCATTTCTGTAGTCAAAGGGTGGCTCCACAGCCTGATGAAACAGGTCGGAAGGCTGCATTCGCCAAAGAACTCACATAATTGTAATAAATGAAAGTAAGTACACAACTGGAGATTGTATTTGATACAGATCATATAAATGGGGATTACCTTCCATTTACTCTTAGTTTATTTCTAATGTTAATGTTGTATATATGTTTTTAAAACTGATATTAGAACCTGCAGCTTTACTACATACCCTCTCTGGCCACTATAACTAGTTCGCACAAGCAGAAATCAAAGAAAACGCGCACGCACACACACACACACGTACAAAAACTTTGTGATAACTAATAAGGACATAGATATACTATTTGCTAATTTGTGTCGTTTCACGAATCAATTTTTGTAACATTCGGCATTTTTCATTTGAAACACGAAATGATCATTTGAGGCAGCCAGAATAGAACACAGAAACCTGGAAATTACTCAGACCACAATATTTGATGGCAGCTATACAAATTTATCGTACATAAATTTTGCAACACAAAGCTTGCAACTATGCAAAGAAAACAAAAAAGAAAAAGAGAGACTTATGTATGATGTTTGTTATCGAGCTTCCAATTCTGTAATGCTCAATTCATTTTTAGAAGAGGTGGAACTTGTGCCATTAGAAGGTTCACCGACAAAAAGGGTAGGAAATTTTGGTTGAGGCAAATCAATTTCACTTCCCAACATGAGAACCACAGATGACATGTTTGGCCTATCTTGGGGATGCTGCTGTGCACACAGGAGGCCAATGTGTATGCATCGCTGTACTTCTGACATAGTCCATGAGTCCTTGAGGCATTCATCGACCAGTTCTAAGGACCTTCCTTCTTTCCATAAATCCCATGCCTATTACACATATCAACCATGTAATTAACTTGTATGAAACTAAGCATAGTAAAGCATTAAGTTGGTCCCACTTACATGTGCATATAGGTTGACATAGTCACTTCGGTAATAGAACCCTCTATTTTTTTTTCCCGTTATTATCTCAAGCAACAAAATCCCAAAACTAAAGACATCAGATTTCACTGAAAATTGTCCATTAACAGCATATTCTGGAGCCATATATCCACTATAGTCAAACATACCAAACACCAAAGTATGATTAGAAAAAATTAATAATCTTTTGATTTTGACCAAAATGAGAGAATATGAAAAAAATAATACTTACAAAGTTCCCACTACTCTACGTGTATTTCCTTTGGTCTGATCTCCTCCAAAACTCTTCGCCAAACCAAAGTCTGAGATCTTTGGGTTCATCTCACTATCCAACAGAACATTACTTGTTTTGAGATCTCTATGTATAATCCTCAACCTAGAATCTTGATGAAGATATAGTAGGCCTCTAGCAATCCCACAAATGATGTTAAAGCGCTTATGCCAATTCAAGAGTTTCGCTCGTGTTTGATCTGTTCATGAAGTAGTGATGTTGTCATCACAAATAGAATAGTCATAAAGGGATAAAAACCATGTCAACCAGATATTTACATTGATAGGGTAGCTAATTGATCCTGACCAAAAATAAAATAGTCTAGGCTTCTATTAGGCATGTATTCATATATCAGCAATTGCTCTTCCTCTTGGATGCAACATCCGAGAAGCTTTACAAGACTACGGTGCTGAAGTTTAGCTATTAATTTTACTTCAGTTTTGAATTCATTTAGCCCTTGCCCAGAACTACTTAAGAGCTTCTTCACAGCAATTTGTCGCCCATCATCTAATATACCCTGAATAACAATGGCAAATAAAAGTAAAAATTCTTAACTACAAAAGTGTTACTTGCTTTATGAATCCTAAATTAGCATATTAGAAGTTCACCTTGTATACAGGTCCAAAACCACCTTCTCCTAGCTTGTTGTTGAGAGAAAAGTTATCAGTGGCCACAGCTATTGTTGATAGATCAAATAATGGAAGCTCCAGATCTCCTTTTTGTTCATTGATGAGAGCAGCCATCTCATTAGTCCTTGTATCTTGCAATGCTATTTATTAAAGAAAATGAAACCATAAATATAGTGGTCAACAGAGGGCAATTAGTGAACTGTATATATGATGATTATTATAGTGTTTGGACCTTCTCTAAGAGAAATAATATGATCATATTCAAATGACTAATTTAGCTAATGAGTTGTGGAGTGAAACTGAAAACACTATAGTGTAAATTACAGTGGTGAAAGAAGAAATACTATAGGGATATTATTATGATTGTAAGCCATTAGCTTTTCCAAGTTGTGTAGTAGTCGCTGAGTTGTACTAAAAACAGGCATGATGATGAAACTATACAAGATCAAATATGATGTCTCTTCATGTCTATCATCTGTGAAGTAACTATGGAACTCTACTAGCTAGCAGCTCAACAGAGAAATGAATTATGCTACTAATCCTCGAGTGGGATCTGCTGCAAGTTTGTATCGAAGTTTTAGTCAAGGGTCAAGTGTAATTCAGGATTTCTTGACAATTTACGTACCATTTAAATTAATGTTACTGTGCAACTGTTTATTTTCTTTTGGAAAGGATAAGCGAAAATTTATTCCACACGCAAGCTAGATTTGTTCAGATCTCTCCATATGATTTGATTTCTTTCTGTAAAATCCATGAGCACTTCTCTTCTTTCTACCCCACCAATTCTTCCTTTGGTGTCAGCTTATAAAGATGGACTTCTCATAAAGTTTGTTGTATTGATTGACATTTGACCATTCAACTAACTTATTCTCCCCTAAACAAGTGGTCATTTTCAATCTAGGAACTGAGAAAACAGGTTTAATTCAATCAGAATGAGTAGAATATGCTTTCTTCTCATTTTCATCACTTTGAAACAAATGTTATCATCACCTAAGAAAGGGTAAAAGTGTTCAGCATGATGCCATGAGCAATGTACCTTTTAACTTTTTTCTTCTCCTGAGCATGTAACAAGAAGCCAAGATCATCCCAGAAATTACAGCAATTGTGCTCCCAACTGCTACTCCTACTACCCTTCGCTCATTACTTCTGCGATTTTTGCCTCGAGGCTCTGATACCAGATATCAACAGATAATCAATTGAATGGAAAACAATCATTCTCATTAAAATGCGATATGGCTATTATAATGATACATCAGAGGCAGGAAAAGCTGTTACCGATAACTAACACCATAAAACTATACCACAATCTACAACCAGCTAACTTCAGACTATTTAATTACAATTATCACATGGTTTACAATATGGCAAACAACTAATGTTAATTTTACTATTAGTTAGCATACTTTTTGCATCAAATAAACAGAATTAGTCATTGTTCACAGCCCAGAAAGTAACAAATTCACAATTATGCTTATTCCAACAATATATGTGAATGATTACTAGAGATTAATTACAGGAACTCATACCTTGCTGTGGAGCTGGCATTCGAATATACAGATACTGTCCTCCTTCATTAATCACCCTAACATCAAACAGATCACCAGTCCATAATTTGCAGCCACTCCCCGTTGAGTAAGCCATGCAAGAACAGTTACTCAAGCATCTTTCCCGGCAACCCTCTTCTCCCAAGCTTTGGCTTAAAAAAGAATATGTGCCACTTGGCTCCCGAAACACGGCATATCTGACAAACACATCTGTGGTACAATTTAATGCTTTGTTGCGTGCACATCCCTGTGAATAGTCCATGGAATCAAAGTCACTGGGAGATTTAGGTGTGAAACCATCCAAGCAGACACAAGGTGGTGACTTAGCAAGGTCACAGTTCCCATTTGGTCCACAAACTCTGCGGTAGTCGCAGTAGCTATCATTTTTCAGTACCACAGAAGGACTATTTCCTTGAGATGGCACGTTCTGGTTCTGCTGTGATAATACAATTGTGCAAGGAAAGAGAACATGAACACTGATTAGCATACAAGTATGAAGCACCTTCATTTTGGTGCTAGTTTTCGACCCTTATGGCCAATTGGTCCAAATTGCAAGTTGAAGTATGGAACATGGAAGATTGGAAGAAGAGCGACTTTTTTTACGAAAGTGGGGTTTGGACAAATGACAACAATCAAACGTCTGTTGAAAGTGCCAAGTCAATGCTTTTTTGTTTTTGTTTTTGTTTTTTTTTTTTTGGTTGATGTGAACACGTGAATGCCGTTTTTTTGGGTTTGTTTGTCATTCA
Organism: Dalbergia cultrata; assembly: GCA_031216105.1. NCBI lineage: Eukaryota > Viridiplantae > Streptophyta > Magnoliopsida > Fabales > Fabaceae > Dalbergia > Dalbergia cultrata. The sequence goes on along the minus strand of CM062350.1, from coordinate 12,133,132 downwards.
CGAAATTTTCTTTTATCCTCCGGTAGGAAGAGAGATTTTTCCTCCATGTGATTTTACACCACAAAAAATAAAAAGGTTCTGACAGATGCAATTGTGGTGGGTCCTAACAAGAATATATAGTGAGAATGGACGGTGGAGATGAAAAGTGGAGGAATAAATAATTTTAAGAAAATTACACTATCTCCCACAATGGATGGCCAGATGCAACCCGCACCTTCTTTGTTTTTAAAATTTATATGTTAGGTTTTTTAGTTTTGAAAAGTTCTACCCCGACCTCCTTTAACACTATTATAATTTGAAAAAATTACACTCGCTTCCTCTAGATGTTTGGCAAAATGTAACCACACTCTTTTTATTTTCAAAATCTGTATGTCAGGTTTTTGAATTTTGGAAAATCCTACACTGATCACCCCTAAAACTTTATAAACGTGATTCATAAGCAAGATTCATTATATTGTGAGAGAAATTGTTCAAGTAAGAAGGCACAATCACATAATAGAGATCAACATGAACAACACCGAATTCACTTAGAGTGATGACTCATTTTGGGGTTGGGAGGAGAAGAGGGTAGCAAAAACTTCCAATTCCATTTCTCTTTTTTTTTTTTTTTTTGCCTTACCTCGTAAAATCAACTGAATACAATAAGAAATTTAAAAATTTGAGTACACCTTTTTGCTAGTGTGATAACCCCAAAAAAGAAAAAGAAAATTCTTTTTTGTGTCTTTAAAATACTACTAGTATGGAAAATAATAAATGAGATTTGTCCTTGATATATATATATATATATATATATATATATATATATATATATATATATATATATATATATATATGTATGTATCTATGTATGTATGTATGTACACACACATTTTCTTTATTGATACAATATTAGTGGGTGGAATCCACTTTTTAATTTCTCTTGCCTTTTCTTTTACATGGACCTCCCTCTTTCTTTCTTACTTTTATTTTTTCCTGCCTTTCTTCTTTCTTATTTTCTTCTTCTCCTACTCATACCCCCTGTTTCTTTCTTCTTCTTCTCTATTTTCTTCGTCTCCATCTCTTTGTTCTCTCTCACTTGCATAGGACAAATATTGCCTTACCGTACTGCCACCATGCTACCAATGCCCTTGCAAATTCTTCTCTTTCCTTCCCTGTTTCTCTTGTCCATTCACGAATATCTTTCACTCTAGGAAGGGAACTTGCTACAAGAGTGAGACTTGGTGTGTTCCCTCCCTTTTTCCTTTCTCTTGATGCAATGGGTGAGTACAAAAAATTTCTCGATTGATGCTATTGAGCTCTCTATGGTTATCAATGGTTGATTTGGGAACCCTAGGGTGTATAAATTGGGGGTTTTGATATGTTGAGCTTATGCATGTTAATTGGTGGTATTGTTAGCTCATATATATTATTATTGTCCTATTCCTAGAGTTGTAGACAATTGGATGCCAATCGAGGATTCTTATTAGCTTGAGGAATGCTCTTTGGTTCCTTGGGAACCATTGTTGTGAGTAGATTTAGTATCTATAATTAATTTCTTAATTTATATATTATTTATTAATGTTATTGAATCCATGTTGTTTCTTGCTTACAAATTTATGCAATTTAAGTATATAAGAAAATTTATTTATTGCTGTTAATTGAAAATAAACATGTTTTAAGGATCACATGAGGCAAATAAAATGTTTTACATAATATTTCAAGAAGAATGATCTATATATGATAGATATATGAATTTTAGAATTTGAAAACTGATTTATGGGTTGAATCCCAATTGTACTGATGGACTAGAAAGTGATTGGAATTGAAATATGCTAATAGCAGTGCCTATATTTGGTATTTGGATAAACATGATTGGAAAAGTTACTAAAATATGAAATTGATTGGTTAATTTATAAATTGTTTTGGGAATGCCTGAGATAGGAATTGCAGCTAACAGCAGATGGCATTAGCCAGGGTGCGCTTTAACTGATTAGAGTGTTACATGACCATATGAGAATAGTAAATGATGGATGAGTGTAGGTTCATGTGTTTGTGGTTCCTAATGGAAGGGGGGATCACATGAGGGAATGGCTGCCTGAATGTGTGATCCTGATAGAATTTCCTGTCTGAGGCCACTTCCCCATATTTATTTATTTTGGTTATGAATATGTCTTTCCCATATTATTTATATAGCTTTCTAATATTATTGGTTTCATTTTGTTATTATCTCATGTAGGCTATAGATGCTTTATCTACTTACTGAATTGTCAAATTCACTCTGTTTCCTTCCCTTTTTTTCAGATTTAGGTGCCGGTCCGAGTTCAAATCCCCCTCCAGTCTAGTAGCTTTCGGACCCTGCTTATTTTAGTAAGCCCTCTTGATCTGTGGGTCATATTAAGGGAAATGTCCCTTATTCTTAATGATAAATTTGTTCCTTTTTATCACAGACAGGATCAGGGATGAGTTATGTTTAAAACTTATTTTGATAGATATTTAATAGTTTTGGCTATGTTATGTTTCTTGCATATGTATTTTGATAAGATAACACTATATATATATATATATATATATATTGTTTCTTGAATTTAATCATTGTGGATTGATAAGTTTTATGGTAACTTATGCCTTGAACTTAAAATGATGAAGTTGATGAGAAAAATCTTATTTTGAGACTTATAAATATACAATATAATTATAGTACTATGGCTGTGCTGTGGTATTGGATATTGTAAGAATATAGTTCTGTAGGTTTTATGTTTAGGAAATATCCAAAAAACAGAGAAAACTCTGTCTTTTTTTTTTTTTTTTTTGGGAAATTTGGTTTTAAGGCCAGTTAGGGAACATGCTCCTATGCGCCAGTCACGGTCCGGAATGGGTTGTGACAGCTAGCCCATTTGGAATGCCTAGTACGTACTCTATGTGCAAATAGAAAAATGATGTGCCTTTATCAATTAATACAAGGATAATGTGGTCATGCAATAATGATAGTTGTCTCAGGGCATCCTAGTGTAGGATTTTGAAAAATTCATGGACTTTGCGTGTAGATTTTGAAAATAGTGAGGGTGCGTCTTGCATTTTACCAAACTTCAAAGGATGTGAGTGTAATTTTTCTAAATTATAACAATTTTAGCGGATGCCAGTGTAGGATTTTCCAAAGTTCAAAAACCTGACATCCAAAATTTGAAAATAGGAGAAATGTCGATTGCTTTTCACCGAACCTCAGAAGAGATCACTGTATTTTTTCAAATAATTTTCTTTTGAAAGGTATCTATCCCAAATTGTCAAATGAAGTGGTTTTTTAGAGTTGTAAAAGCCTTAAAAAATTGGAATAACACACAAATTGTAGGGTTTTTTTTTTAATTTATTTTGAAGTTTATGTGTTTTCTTATTTATCATATGAAATTTTAGTTTTTATCATATAAATAGTTATGAATATTTAATACATTTTTATATTTATTTGACGTACCCATGCCCCTTTTTTGGCAAAATTTGCACACCTCATACCCGTATTCATATACATGGAACATAGGAAGGCAATAAAACCACCCAACAAGTTGCCCGAGCATCACTTGCTAAAATCCTTTATCAAAAGAGAAATGTTATTTTGACTCACACTTTGTGAGACACCGTACCGACATAATTACATCCACCATTGAATTGGATGTGGGACCCAAACTAAGTGGGTTCTATACCCAATTCAATGATGGATGTGAATGTGTAGGCATGGTGTCGCACAAAGTGTGAGTCAAAATAACATTACTCTACGAAAATTAAAGACAACACACACACACTATTTGTGTCGTTCGACAAATATCTCTCCGTAACTTTCAGCATTTTTCAGTTTTGAAACACTAAATGGTTGTTTTGACTTTAGGGGGAGCTGGAATAGAACACCGAGTAAACCAGTATAAATATTACTCAGACCACCACACTATCTGATGAAACTATATAAAACTAATGGTTACATAAATTTTACAACATAAGACTTGCAAGTTACATCTATGCTGCCCAAAGAAAAAAATCAAAAAGTAAAAAAAAAAAAGAAACGAGACTTATATACGGTGTTTGTTATCGACCTTCCAGCTCAGTAATGCTCAATTCAATTTTAGAAGAGCAGGCACTTGTGCCATTAGAAGGTTCGCCAACGAAAATAGTAGGAAATTTGGGTTGAGGCAAATCAATTTCACTTCCCAACATGAGAACCACAGATGACATTTTTGGCCTATCCTGGGGATGCTGCTGTGCACATAGGAGGCCAATGTGTATGCATCGTTGTACTTCTGGCAAAGTCCATGAGTCCTTGAGGCATTCATCGACTAGTTCCAAGGACCTTCCTTCTTTCCATAAATCCCATGCCTATACACATATTAACCATGTTTTTAACTTTTTCAAACTTAGAAAATTAAATCAAATAATTTCATCACACTTACACGTGCATATAGATTGACATAGTCACTTCAATAATAAAACCCTGTACTTTTTTTGCCAGTTACTATCTCAAGCAACAAAATTCCAAAGCTAAAGACATCAGATTTCACTGAAAAGTGTCCATTAACAATATATTCTGGGGTCATATATCCACTGTAGTTAAACATGTCAAACACCACATATCGATTAGTGAAAGCTAATAGTTGTTTGATTTTGATCCAAATGAGAGAATATGAAAATAGAATACTTACAAAGTTCCCACTACTCTATGTGTATTTCCTTTGCTTTGATCTCCTCCAAAACTTTTAGCCAAACTGAAGTCTGAGATCTTTGGGTTCATCTCACTGTTGAGCAAAACATTACTTGCTTTAAGATCACTATATATAATCCTCAACCTAGAATCGTGATGAAGATATAGTAGGCCCTCTAGCAATCCCACAAATGATGTTCAAGCGCTTGGGCCAATCCAAGAGTTTCCCTTGTGCTTGATTTGTCCATGATTCACTGACAATGTCATCACAAATGGTAGTCATAAAGAGAGAACAAACCAAGCAAAGATTTACATCGGTAGGGTATCTTAATAGATCCTAACAAAAAATAAAGTAGTCTAGACTTCTATTAGGCATGTATTCATATATCAGCATTGTTCTCCCTCTTGAATGCAACATCCGAAAAGCTTTACAAGATTACGGTGTTGAAGTTTGGCTATTAGTTTTACTTCAGTTTTGAATTCATTTTCCCCTTGCCCAGAATTACTCAAAAGCCTCTTCACAGCAATTTGTCGCCCATCATCTAATATGCCCTAAATAACAATGGCACACAAAGAGTACAATTTCTTAGTTATGGGAGTGTATGTAATATCCCAAATTTTAAATAAAAGAGTTAGAATATTTTTTCTGGCTAAAAGGGTGTCAGTTACTGTTATTTGTCACTCCGGGTCCTGAAATTTTTCTAATTTGGACCCTACATGCCCTTGGAGGGCCATATAATAGAGTCATATTCTTGGGACCAAAAGTCCCGGTAATTGCTCCCTAGAGAAAACTGAATTAAAAAGTGATTTTTAAGGAATTTTTTGAAACCTTTAAACGTTTCGTTTTTAACCAATGAGTTTATAAAACTGTAAAAATTTTCTGGATTTGAACTAAAACCCAAAATTTAAATTTTGATTGGTTTGGATTTTGATTTTTCTAATATTTTATTTGAATCCAAATAGGGGGTATCCCCTTATTTACATTTATATTTAAAAGTTAATAGTGAGTTTTAGAGAGGAGGAGACTATAGAGACTATTATGAGGAGTGAGAAACTATCCTATAGGGTGAAAATCCATTACAGTGAGTCTTTGTGATCAATGAGCAGTGGAAGTGAATTTCTATGCTCTCTGGTGAGCACTGCAGCACTCTTAGCACTGCAGCGGTCAATAAAATAATAAGGCAATGCGAGAGATGCTCTCTGGTGAGCGCTGCAGCATTAAAAACGCTACAGTGGTCGACAAATGATTTAAAAACCCCTGTTCGGGGTCTAGAACCTTCAACATCACCAAAACACACTCCCCACCCCCTCTTTCAGCAGAGAAATGTGACTCCTTCCCCTCTCCACCTCATTTCCTCACATTTTTATCATTAAAACTCCATTTTTTTTCCTTCTAAGGATCTAAGGTATGCTATTCTCTTGATTCTTCTCTGTATTCTCCATTCCTTCTTTGTTATTGGGGTGGTTCCTTATGCTTCTCAAGGAGAGAAGTCTTTTATTGTATTCGATATGGATTCTTAGATACTTAGAGGATTTAGAGGTTAATTTAGAGTTCTGTTGCCTCTATGTTAGATATCATTGTCAGTTCTGCTTCTAAGAGTCTTGTTGGTGTTGTGTCTGTGCATCTTACCCCTCCAGGTGAGTGGGTTCACACTTGTATTCTCTATGTTCTGTATTAAAGTTATTTTCATAAAGATATGTTTGATTTTAGAGATTTTTGCAAAAAGGATTGAGATTTACTGTCAATTATATGTTTAGAACTACGGATTTTAGATCATGAAACCTATTTTTGAGAAAACTCATGGGACCATGTTGGTTGGATTGATTATATGTTGATTTGGTGATATGTGAAATTGCTAGATACTTTTGTTATAGTTTTCAATTGATTCTGAAACTGGTTTATGTTCATGAAATAGTTTTATAACTAGATACAAGTTTAGAAGAGAAATTATAACTATGGTTGTTGAAATGCTTATCTTATGTCAAAAATGGATTATGTGACTAGTTACTAGAGAACTTTGAGACGTTAAGGAATTTTATTATGATTTTAGAGTTTTCAAGTTCAGGAAAGAATGTTGTTGAGATTTGGTCTAGAAACTCAGATATAAAAAGGATTGTAGAGCTTGAATCTTTATAAGATTTAGAACAGTTAACGGCTACATATTCTGTGAGTTTATGAAATCACAAATGTCTACAAAGGGTGATCCCTTGGACATGATTCATAGCCATAGTTATGCTAAGGTCAAACTGTTAGAATAAGACAGATTCAGAGCTCTTAGAGAATTAAAAAGATTTAAAGATTTTAGTTTTAATTGATTTATTTGGTTAATTTAGAAGGTAGCTATAGAGAAACAGGCTGTGTGTTAACGGCAGTAAATCTGTTAACCTTGGTACCAAGTAGCCCAGGGCAGAGATTTTATATTTAGAGTTTTGTTATGTCACAGACACTGTGCATAACCAGAGTTGAGCAGAGAATGGAACCTATTTAGGTGTCCAATTTCAGTTCTATAAGAACCATAGAGTAGAGATTACTGTTTCTCTAGGAGCTACTATGTTATGTGCTTGTATGATTTCAGGTATGAGAATAAATTCAGATAAATTGTTTGAAGTTATAATATGACGATTATAAAGGACTTTTAGAAATATATGTATGCCTGGTTATGTTGGATTATCAGTATTATTCATGTTTTTATGATATTATACATTACTTCCTTGATGTCCCATGGTAGGGGGTTTCATGTGAGGATTCACTCACTGAGTTTTGTAAAACGAAAACTCACCCATCTCTTCCTTCTCTTATTTTTACAAATAGAGCAACTGTTGTAAACCTCCCAACCGTCATAGATTCCAGTCGGTGAGTCTATAGGTGAAGCATATAATGTTTGAGTTAGAGTGCTCCAGTACATTGCAGGCAGGATCCCGGACCTAGAGCATGTTTTGATTTTGCATTCAGCATATTAAAATTATACTTTGATTTGTATATAATGACCCAGACATTTGACAAAGTTATATGATTTGTATGTATAAATAATTCATAATTTGAGATTCGAGAGACTATTACAAAATTTTAGATATAATGATTTTGATTCTAGAGAACGGATGATTTATGTGTAGAAAAAGAGAAAATTTTCTATCTTTCATGAATATTTAAGCAGAGCATGCATGTAAAATTAGTAAACAGCTCAAAAAGGCTTACATGAAAATGAGATTTCTTACATGTCGGTCACGTGCCTAAATTGGGTCATGACAGTGTAACTTGTTATGGATCACAAATTAGAATATTAGAATTTCACCTTATATACAGGTCCAAAACCACCTTCTCCTAACTTGTTATTGAGAGAAAAGTTATCAGTGGCCAAAACTATTCTTGGTAGGTCAATTAATGGAAGCTCCAGATCTCCTTTTTGTTCATTGATGAGAGTAGCCACCTCAATAGTCCTTATATCTCGCAATCCTATTATCATATAAAGTAAAACTACGAAAATAATGGTAAAAAAAGGGCAAATAGCGAACTGCATATATGATATGATTATTATAGTGTTTGGACCTTGACTAAGAAAAAGAACTTGATCAAACTCAAATGACTAAGCTAATGAGTTGTGGAGTGAAACTGAAAATGTTACAGTACAGTGGTACAAGAAGCAATGCTAGGAGCATTATGATTGTTGAAATCTGTGGTATTTAGAGAATTTGAATAGTGGAGAGAACTATTAGAAATCTGAAATTTGAATAAATGGTGAAAAAGTTAACAAGTGAGGTACACCTTTATATAGGATTGTAATTAGCAATGAACTAATTCCTAAGTAAGTCAACCAACTATAACAAACCCCTAGTATCAACTACACATTAATTACTCTGATATACGCCATTAACTTTTCCGCATTGTTACTAGTCAATGAATAACTTACGTGCTAAAAACAGGCATGATGATGAAACTACACAAGATCAAATATGATGTCTCTTCATGTCTATCATCTGTGAAGTAAAAATGGAACTCTACTAGCAAGTAGCTCAACAGAGAAATGGAACTCTTAATCAAGGGTTGGGTGTAATTTATGATTTCTTGCCAATTTACATACCATTTAAATTAATGTTACAGTGGAACTGTTTATTTTCTTTTAGGAAGGATAAGCTGAACTTTATTCCACACACAAGCTACATTTCTTCAAGCTTCTCCTAATGATTTGATTTCTTTCTGTAATATCTATGAGTTCTTCTTCTCTTCTTTCTTCTTCACCAATTCTTCCTTTGATGTCAGCTTACTGTTTGAAATTTGACAATGCAACTAACTTTTTCTCCTCTAAAGTCTAAACAGAGTAGAGGCATGATATCATGAACAATAATGCACCTTTTGACTTTGTTCTTCTCCTGAGCACATAACAAGAAGCCAATATCATCCCAGAAATTACAGCAACCGTGCCTGCAATTACGACTCCTACTACCTTTTGCTCATTACGCCCGCGGTTTTCGCCTCTAGGCTCCGAAACATATTGCAACGACGAAGCAACTGAATGGAAAAACTCATCATTCTCATTAACATGTGATGGCCATATATGCTGATACATCAGAGGTGGGAAAAGCTGTTACGGATAACAAACACCAACCACAATACAAGAATCTATAACTAACTTTCAGACTAATTAACTTAATTACCTTTATCACATGTTTAAAACATAGCAAACAAATAACAATAAATTATCATTAATTTACATATTTTGAAAAGAGCAATAACCAGGGAATAATTAAGTGTTGTTCAACAAAAGAAATTCTCTTAGAAAAAAAGCCAAAAAAAGAGATGAAACCAAGTTAATTGTTGTACGGATGCTTCAAAATAGTCATTGTACTAGTATTGGAAACATATTGCATTAGATATTTTATCAATACTTTTATATGCTTCTAGTTATATTTTACATATTTTTAATCTGATGGATTATTCGATTATGTATCTCCGTATCGTACTCGTGTCATATTGGCATCCATGCAACATATAGATAACAGGAAGAAGAAATCATACCTTGCTCTGAAGCCGGCATTCGAATATACAGATCCTGTCCTCCTTCCTTTATCACCCTAACATCAAATAGATCACCACTCCACAATTTACAGCCACTCCCCGTTGAGTAAGCCATGCAAGACCAGTTACTCAAGCATCTTTCTTTGCAACCCTCCTCTGCCAAGCTATGGTAATATGTGCCCCTCGGCTCCTGAAACACAGCAAATTTTACAAACACATCTGTGGTGCAATTCAAGGCTTTGTTGCGTTCACATCCCTGTCTATAGTCCAGGGAATCAAAGTCACTGGGAGACTTAGGTGTGAAACCATCCAAGCAGGCACAAGATCGTGGCTTATTAAGGTCACAGTTCCCATTTGGTCCACAAATTCCTTGGTAGTCACAGTAGGTATCATTTTTCCATACCACAGAAAGGCTATTTCCTTGAGATGACACCTTCCGGTTCTGCTGTGATAAGGTATCAGCAGAAGTTGTGACAGTTGAGTAGGGAAAGAGAACATGAACACTGATTCGCATAAAAGTAAGAAGCACGTCCATTTTGGTGCCAGTTTCCGACCCTTATGGTTCCAAGTTGAAGTATGGAACATGGAATATTTGAAGGTGGACAAGTTTTTTCAAACTATAAGAAAATTTGAAGACAATCTGATGACTGGCAATGCAAGGGACTCAAAATGCTAGAGAATCAGAAACATTGTCTGTTAGAAATTTGTATATAGAATAATATGTTATAACTCATACTTGTTAGCTTTTACAGGAATTAGCGGTCCTATACCACTTTATTTTAACAATCGTCATGATTTCTGTCAAAAATTGTGTATATATTTTTCTGGATGTGCAACATTACTCTTCATGAATTTTTGTTGTGTCCTCCTCGAGGAGGAAGAGAGATTTTCCCCCATATAAATGAATCCTTACATGATGTCCCTCCATCTGAAAATATTAAAATGATAAATTTTATGTTCGGCTTAGATTATGTTATTGTTTTATAATTTTATCTATTAAACAACTATGTTACCAAGTATGGATTTATGAAGAAAAGTTATGTTCGGGTTTATGGTAAGGCTTTATTTTCTTTGTTAGTCTTCCGCTTTAGGATTATGCTCTTTAACACTATGGCTCACAGTCTTGTACTTCAAAAGAAAACTTTAGTTTCTATTTTGCTTAAACTATTTCAAATAAAGTTTAGTTTCATAAAGGCACAAGTGACCAATAAATTTACATGTTACCACTCAAGCATAGTATGAATTTGTTAGAGCATTACATTCTGCAAGTTAAATCCTTGACGTGGACCAGGAAAAAATTCTCAATAATTTCTCAACTGATTGTTTGCCCGGGGAAACGGAGTAGTTGGAAGTCAAGTTTCTCCATGAGTAAGACTTGCGGGAAAATAATGCTCTATTGCATTCTAGTCCGTAGACACTAGACAAAGACATGATCAAATTTTCAAATGTTGTGGAAGTTTCATAGCGGTGATATTCAAATACCATTAAAAGGACAGCATGATGCTACATTTTTCTAAAATATTTTGATATTCTTTGTAATTATTTGGAAATAGAATTCAAAATATTATGTTAAGATGCTCAAACATAGTACATATAATGCACCAAAAGAAACATAGTAATGATTTGCTAATATATTTGACAAATTGTTGCACTACTATTTTTATTTTTTCCAAAAGAAATCCTAAGTTTGATTCTAACATAACGTTATCTCTTGGAAGGATGGGCTAGTTCCAGTCACATAAAGGCAATGCCATTTTCAAGCAGGTAATAACTACTAATTGACTGAATCTTGTATGAGGGTATGCCACGGGTAGCTATGAACTACCCGGTGATTCTATTCAAGTCAAGACTATCGCCGTCAATAGCAACATATAAAATAGAAAAATATTATTTGTAATCTATAAGCACGGGACACAGTAGCAACTAACATCTCATTCACTATTAGATGATATGTGATGTGATGACCGAAAAAAAAAAAAAAAAAAAAAATTTTGAGTGAGGACCGCCATACACCTTAAGTGGTATAGACCACCATAGTTTTCTCTCTTTTATTTTATTCTCTCTTCTTCTTCCCTTCCCTCATTCTCTCCCGTAACACTCTCCCTCTCTTCTTCTTCTTCACATTTCTTTCCTTCCCTCTCACTTTCTTCCATTCTTCTTCCTCCCCTTTGCTTTGTTCTTCAATAAATACCACCACCACCTCCATCATCATCATCTCCTCTTCCTCTCCATCATTTTCTCTCTATTTTCCTCTCCTTTACCCAATTTTTCTCTCTAACTCCATTAGAGAGAATTGAAGATTAGGAAGGTATTGAAGTGAATTTCTTCATCAATTCTAGTCTCCAAGGGGTAAGTAAGCTTCTACCATACTCCATTTAAATTACTGAAATTTCTAAATTTTTAGGATTAATTTAGGTTTTTAGAACCCTTGAATTTGGGGTTTTTAGTGAATTAGCGTAAATTGATGTTAATTGATAGTGTAGTTAGCTCACAAATATTCATATTGTCTTATTCCTAGAAGCGATAGAGCAATCGGACGACCACACTTGCGTTGGTGACATTAAAAGCGTTGATCTTGATTCTTTGAACCAAGATTTGTGAGTAGATAGTGTATCTGTAGGTTACTTTATGCATGATAAACAATATAAAATTATATGGAGAGCTGAAAGTATATTGACATAGAAGAAAATAATTATTTAGTGAAAATGAGGCTTTATGTTTAAAATGAAAAATCTGTATTTGGATGCCATAATATGATTATTATGCTTATTTAAATACTTATAGTTGAATTGCAACAAATTTTATATTTTTAGAGCATATTATGTTAATTACTAAAATTGAGTTATTTTATGTCTATTATGCATATTATACATGAGGATGGTTTTTATGTTGTAAAATATCGTAGAAGTGGAATATGCATGATTTAGAGTAATTTGGGGAAATTCCATAGTTAGAACACGTAGTTAGCGGCAGGGACGTTAGCCTCGGTGCACCGTGAGAAATCCCGATTAGCGAGGAGTGGTGCTAACCCACACATAGTCTGCAGCTATGTGCGGACTTGTATATGGCTACGGCCAACTCGGTTAGCGGTGTGAGGTGCTAACCCGCACATGACTTTTGTGGGTATGCGGACTTGTATGGCTACGGGCCAACTCCAGTTAGCAGGTGTGGTGCTAACCCGCACATGACCTTGAGTCATGTCTGGACTTGTTATTGTTCTACTTAGGATAATCTCCCCATTATACTTGGAATTATGTGATTATGTAAAGTTATGTTTTCAAGATATCTCATGTTATAGCTATATATATATGTTTTATGAGTATATGTACATTATTATGTTTATATTGTTTTAAGATTGTATTTAGTAAACTACGGATATCCTATCTCTGTTGAGTTGCAAAACTCACCTGTTGTTATCCATTTTTTTCAGAATCACAGTCTGGTCTTTGGTTCTAGTTCTATTCCTCCGGCTCAGCCATAAGTGCGTTTTAAGTTGGTGAGCCTTCTTGAGAAGGCCTTTATGTTAGAGCTTTATGTTGTCTAGTTTATTAGTTGCTCCATATGTCACAGGCAGGGTTCTCGGACTTGTATTATGATATGATTGAGAATTTATGACTTAGCCATATAGATTATGTTATGTAAATGATTTGTAAACTTAAATTGATATTATGTTTTGAACTACGTTAAATGTTGTTATATACTGGAAGGGCGCATTCTGAGAATGCTTGATGCCCATTTGCTGGAATTTTAATTGAAAATGTTGCAGGTTATATTATATTTGGGGAATGTCCGAAAAACAGAGGAGACTCTGTCCGTTTTTCTATAAAATATTGTGTGTTAAGGCTGGCTAGAGAAAATGTTCTCTATGCGCCGGTCATGGCCTAGGTTGGGTCGTGACAAAGTTGGTATCAGAGCTTTAGGTTTCCCTGTGTATTATGGAGCAAGTGTCCTTTAGTAGAGTCTCGATTGTGTAAATGGTTGCCGGCCCATTTTCACAAAGCGTGACCCTACAAGAGGCCTTTAGGAATGTCTTCTTGAGTATTGTCTTGAGTTGTCTGGTCTTATGTATTCTCTTTTCAAACTTTACATGTATCTGATCCTTAGTTCAACTATTCAGGTACAATGCCTCCTAAAAAACGCCAACGCAATGTAAGGCTAGTAGATTATGATACCTATGGTGCGGAATCTAACCAAGCTCCTTCTCTTCCACCTAGACAGAGAGGGCAAGGCCAGGTTAGAGGCCGTAGAAGTCAAGGCCAGGTTGGAGGCCGTAGAGGTCAAGGCCGGGGTGCTGGACGAATTGGTAGTGGCTGGGGTGCAAGTCGCAGAAGGACTACGGACTGAACTGAACCGTAACTGAACGAACTTGAACCCGAACCCGAATCCGAGCGGGGTGATGCAAAGAGCCCACAAGGGCAACCGATTGATCTTGATGCAAGAATGTTGGGTATGCAACAATCCATTGACAATTTGGTGGCAGCCTTAACCCAACAGGCAAGGGATAGGGCTCAACCACAAGCTGAACACCTTTGTCACTCAAAGAAATGCCCAGCCTTTTGGACATGAGCAAGTGACTATTGAAGCATATCTCCGGCTAAACCCACCTACTTTCACAGGGGACTCTATAGATGAAGATCCGCAGGAGTTTTTGGATAGATCAAAAAGAGCCCTTAGGGTCCTTAGATGTGAAGGTGCCAGAGCAGTGGATTTTGTATCATATAATCTTCAAGGTACCGCAGCACACTGGTATGAATCTTTGTTAGAAGAATGTACAGCTGATAGGAGACCGCCCCCAGTATGGGAAGAATTTTCTCAAGCCTTTAAGGATAGATTCTTTCCAGACAATAGAAAAGAGAAACTTGCTAGTGAATTTGAGAACTTGAAACAAACTACGGGAATGTCAGTAACAGAATATTCTGCCAAGTTCACCAGACTGTCTAGATTTGCACCACATCTAATTGTGAATGAAGTAATGAAAGTTCGGAGATTCATCAAAGGGTTGAGAGAACCACTATGCACTAACTTGCTTCCTGAAGTAGGAAGGATGTCTTTTCCTAAAGTGGTAGATGTCGCATGTGCTATGGAGACTACAAGAGAAGAAAATAGAGCTACAAGGGAAATGATTAAGAAACCTAAGGTAAAAGGAACTTTCCTTGGAGGTTCTAGCTCAGGAGGAGGCTACACGACTCCAAGGCAACATCAGGAGCACTCAGGTAGGGCCACCTCCTATGGGCCTACTCCTGTGAGTGCATCGGGCTCCAGAGCTTATTCGGTTAACCAGACTCAAGGGAATATGCAGGGATCCGGGCAATCAGGCCCTATGAGGCCACTATGCAGAACATGCGGGAAGCATCATTTTGGAGTTTGTCATGAGAACAGAAGGGCATGCTATGGGTGTGGACAAATAGGCCACTTCTTGAGGGATTGCCCACGCTCAAAGGAATTCCAAAGTCAGAATTCAACTTATCAGGCTGTGCCAACATCATCTCATTCAGCCCATTCTCAAGAGAGTTTCTTTGGTCCAGGTGGTAGAGCAACAGGTGGTAGAGGCCCACATGGTCGAGGGATAGGTCAAAGAGGCAGAGGTCAGGCTCGTGTATTTGCTATGACACGACAGGATGCTCAGGCATCTAATGCAATGGGTTCTGGTATACTCAAAGTTTGCTCTTTTGATGCACATGTTTTAATTGATTCAGGTTCTACACATTCATATGTATCTCCGTATTTTGCATCTCGCTTTGGCGAACAACCTGGGTTGTTGGAAAATCCATTTTGGGTTAGTACTCCAACGGGTGAATTTTTGTGGATCCAATTGGTATTCCGATCTTGTGTCGTTAGTGTGAATGGTGTAGATACCTTAGGCGATCTGAAACTATTGGAGATGGTTGATTTTGATGTCATTCTAGGCATGGATTGGTTATCTCCTTATCATGCCAATGTCGATTGTTATTCCAAGGTAGTGAGGTTTAATATTCGGATGGCCCATATTTTGTGTTTAAAGGAAATAATTATCTTACTCACTGCATTGATCTCATCCATGAGTGCTTTACACTTGATGAATAAAGGCAATCAAGCATTTCTTGCGGTGGTTAAGGATGCTGAGGCTGAAGTACCTAACATTGATCAAGTCTCTGTGGTCAGAGAGTTCCCAGATGTATTTCCTGATGAATTACCAGGATTGCCTCCTGAAAGAGAGATAGAATTTAGTATAGACTTGGTTCCAGAAGTTCAACCCGTATCCATTCCTCCTTACCGTTTGGCCCTTGCAGAATTAAAGGAGTTAAAGGATCAATTACAAGATATGTTAGAGAAAGGTTTCATCCGTCCGAGCACATCCCCGTGGGGAGCTCCAGTACTTTTCGTGAAGAAGAAAGATGGTTCAATGCGACTATGTGTGGACTATCGGCAACTCAATAAACTCACTGTGCGTAATAAGTACCCATTGCCACGAATTGATGATTTGTTCGATCAACTTCAAGGAGCTTCTTATTTTTCTAAAATTGATCTCCGTTCTGGGTATCATCAATTGAGAGTCAAAGATGAGGATATTCCTAAGACAGCCTTTCGTACCCGCTATGGGCATTATGAATTTTTGGTGATGTCCTTCGGGTTGACGAATGCTCCAGCTGCTTTCATGGACTTGATGAACCGTGTGTTTAAACCCTTCCTGGATCACTTTGTGATTGTCTTTATAGATGATATCTTGGTATATTCCAAGGGTATGGAAGAACATGAGTGCCATCTAAGAATTGTGCTACAAACTTTGAGGGATCACAAGCTTTATGCCAAGTTCTCTAAATGTGAATTTTGGCTTGATCAAGTGGCTTTTCTTGGTCACGTTGTATCCAAAGATGGGATTATGGTGGATCCGAAAAAGATTGAAGCTATCCAACGATGGCCACGACCTACTTCAGTTACAGAGATTCGAAGTTTTCTAGGATTGGCAGGTTACTACCGTCGGTTTGTTAAAGATTTCTCGAGAATTTCTGCGCCATTGACTAAGTTGACTCAAAAGAATGTGAAGTTTCAATGGTCAGATGCATGTGAGGAAAGCTTCCAAAAACTCAAGGACTGTCTAACCTCAGCACCTGTGCTTGTCTTACCTTCTAGTTCTGGAGGTTTCTCAGTCTATTGTGATGCTTCTCGAATAGGACTTGGTTGTGTTTTGATGCAACACGGCCGAGTCATTGCTTATGCTTCTCGGCAGCTTAAGAAGCATGAACAAAACTATCCCACTCATGATCTAGAGATGGCAGCAGTAATTTTTGCTTTGAAGATTTGGAGGCACTATCTTTATGGTGAAACATGTGAGATTTACACCGACCATAAAAGTCTAAAGTACATATTCCAACAAAGGGACTTAAATCTGAGGCAACGAAGGTGGATGGAGTTGCTTAAGGATTATGATTGCACTATCTTGTACCATCCTGGAAAAGCTAATGTTGTGGCAGATGCCTTGAGTAGGAAGTCTATGGGTAGTTTGGCTCATATTGCTCCTGTAAGGAGACCATTAGTGGATGAAGTTCATAAGCTTGAGGCGAATGGTATTCAGTTTGATATGGGGAGTGCAGGATACTCTTGGCTCATATAAGAGCCAGTCACCCCTCATGGAGCAAATTAAGAAGCTTCAGAACGAAGATCCTAGATTACTTAAGCTACAGGATGATGTTAGAAGTGGGGCAACCAATCGAGTTTGTGATGGATCAAAAAGGAGTGCTTTGATTTGGAAATCGGTTGTGTGTACACGATGTTGGAAATCTTAGAAAGACCATTTTGGAGGAAGCCCATAATTCTCGATACTCTATACATCCTGGCTCAGCTAAGATGTATCAGGATCTGCGGCAATTATATTGGTGGGAAGGCATGAAAAGAGATATTGGTGATTTTGTGTCCCGTTGTTTGGTGTGTCAGCAAGTTAAAGCTGAACATCAAAGACCTGCAGGATTGCTTCAACAGATAGAAATACCTGAATGGAAGTGGGAACGGATCACTATGGACTTTGTGACAGGGTTACCTCGCACCATAAAAGGGTTTGACTCTATATGGGTCATAGTGGACCGTATGACCAAATCAGCTCATTTTCTTCCAGTGAAGACCACCTATCGGGCTCCTCAGTATGCTCGGTTATATATTGATGAAATTGTCAAACTCCATGGAATTCCGATTTCCATTATATCTGATCGTGGGGCCCAATTTACGGCTCGATTCTGGAGAGCTTTTCAAGAAGCTTTAGGAACTCGACTTGATCTTAGTCCAGCTTTTCATCCTCAAACGGATGGACAATCTGAAAGAACCATCCAGATTTTGGAGGATATGCTCCGATCATGTGTATTGGACTTTGGTGGAAATTGGAGTAGTTATCTACCTCTTATAGAGTTTTCGTATAATAATAGCTACCAAGCCAGCATTCAGATGGCACCTTTTGAGGCCTTGTATGGGAGGCGTTGTAGATCTCCCATAGGTTGGTTTGAAGTTGGTGAAGCAAAGATGCTAGGTCCTGACCTTGTACAAGAGTCTCTTGATAAGGTTCGTTTGATCCGAGAGCGACTCTTAACTGCTCAGAGTAGGCAGAAATCCTATGCGGATCATAGAAGGCGTGCCTTAGAGTTCTCTGTGGGAGAATATGTTTTTCTTCGAGTTTCCCCTATGAAAGGAGTTATAAGATTTGGCAAGCGAGGAAAGCTCAACCCTCGTTTCATCGGCCCTTTTGAAGTTTTGGATAGGGTTGGTGCAGTGGCATACCATCTAGCATTACCCCCTGAATTATCCCTGGTTCATCCAGTGTTTCATGTCTCTATGCTTCGAAAGTATATTCCTTATTCGTCTCATGTAATCTCTCCTCAAGTGATCCAACTTGATGAGAAATTGTCCTATGAGGAGGAGCCAGTGGCTATTGTTGACCGCCAGGTGAAAAAGCTTAGATCTAAGGAGGTGGTGTCAGTGAAGGTGGTTTGGAATAACCATTCTAAAGAGGAAGCGACTTGGGAAGCGGAAGAGGCTATGCGGGTCAGATATCCGCATTTGTTTAATTCTTGAGATATGTGTTTTATTTTCGAATTATTGGAAATTCGGGGACCGAATTTCTTAAGGGGGGAAGATTGTGATGACCGAAAAAAAAAAAAAAAAAAAAAAATTTTGAGTGAGGACCGCCATACACCTTAAGTGGTATAGACCACCATAGTTTTCTCTCTTTTATTTTATTCTCTCTTCTTCTTCCCTTCCCTCATTCTCTCCCGTAACACTCTCCCTCTCTTCTTCTTCTTCACATTTCTTTCCTTCCCTCTCACTTTCTTCCATTCTTCTTCCTCCCCTTTGCTTTGTTCTTCAATAAATACCACCACCACCTCCATCATCATCATCTCCTCTTCCTCTCCATCATTTTCTCTCTATTTTCCTCTCCTTTACCCAATTTTTCTCTCTAACTCCATTAGAGAGAATTGAAGATTAGGAAGGTATTGAAGTGAATTTCTTCATCAATTCTAGTCTCCAAGGGGTAAGTAAGCTTCTACCATACTCCATTTAAATTACTGAAATTTCTAAATTTTTAGGATTAATTTAGGTTTTTAGAACCCTTGAATTTGGGGTTTTTAGTGAATTAGCGTAAATTGATGTTAATTGATAGTGTAGTTAGCTCACAAATATTCATATTGTCTTATTCCTAGAGCGATAGAGCAATCGGACAACAACACTTGCGTTGGTGACATTAAAGGCGTTGATCTTCGGTTCTTTGAACCAGTATTTGTGAGTAGATAGTGTATCTGTAGGTTACTTTATGCATGATAAACAATATAAAATTATATGGAGAGCTGAAAGTATATTGACATAGAAGAAAATAATTATTTAGTGAAAATGAGGCTTTATGTTTAAAATGAAAAATCTGTATTTGGATGCCATAATATGATTATTATGCTTATTTAAATACTTATAGTTGAATTGCAACAAATTTTATATTTTTAGAGCATATTATGTTAATTACTAAAATTGAGTTATTTTATGTCTATTATGCATATTATACATGAGGATGGTTTTTATGTTGTAAAATATCGTAGAAGTGGAATATGCATGATTTAGAGTAATTTGGGGAAATTCCATAGTTAGAACCTGTAGTTAACGGGCAGGACGTTAGCCTCGGTGCACCGTGAGAAATCGATTAGCGGTGAGTGGTGCTAACCCACACATAGTCTGCAGCTATGCCTGGACTTGTATATGGCTACGGGCCAACTCCAGTTAGCAGGAGAGGTGCTAACCCGCACATGACTTTTGTCGGTATGCGGACTTGTATGGCTACGGGCCAACTCCGGTTAGCGGTGTGGTGCTAACCCGCACATGACCTTGAGTCATGCGGACTTGTTATTGTTCTACTTAGGATAATCTCCCATTATACTTGGAATTATGTGATTATGTAAAGTTATGTTTTCAAGATATCTCATGTTATAGCTATATATATATGTTTTATGAGTATATGTACATTATTATGTTTATATTGTTTTAAGATTGTATTTAGTAAACTACGGATATCCTATCTCTCGCTGAGTTGCAAAACTCACCCTGTTGTTATCCATTTTTTCAGATACAGTCTTTAGTCTTTGGTTCTAGTTCTATTCCTCCCGGCTCGACCATAAGTGCGTTTTAAGTTGGGGAGCCTTCTTGAGAAGGCCTTTATGTTAGAGCTTTATGTTGTCTAGTTTATTAGTTGCTCCATATGTCACAGGCAGGGTTCTCGGACTTGTATTATGATATGATTGAGAATTTATGACTTAGCCATATAGATTATGTTATGTAAATGATTTGTAAACTTAAATTGATATTATGTTTTGAACTACGTTAAATGTTGTTATATACTGGAAGGGCGCATTCTGAGAATGCTTGATGCCCATTTGCTGGAATTTTAATTGAAAATGTTGCAGGTTATATTATATTTGGGGAATGTCCGAAAAACAGAGGAGACTCTGTCCGTTTTTCTATAAAATATTGTGTGTTAAGGCTGGCTAGAGAAAATGTTCTCTATGCGCCGGTCATGGCCTAGGTTGGGTCGTGACATGTGAACTCTATTTATATCAGGTACACACCCCATCCAGCAGTGAATAAGATATAAGTTGACTCAATTTTATATATTATGAGTACAAATAACATAACTTCATAAAATAAGGCCAACTTTGTACCTTAAGTTTTACGCAATCTCGTAAGTATATTAATGAATAAAAGAAAGCAAAATTAAAGATAAGATAGAATGATTAGATACTAAATGTTGATATGAATGAGTACATAAAATAAAATTTAGCCTAAAAATTCAATTGCAGTGTGATTCGTGGTCTTCTCTCTTTGGCTAGATTGCAAGAACTTGTTTAATTTATACCTGCTCTAAATTTGGGCAACATAGCAACGAGGTCACAGTATTGTAAACATGCAAAGAATGGGAAACTTTTACCGCTTCATCATGCCAATATTCAGCTTCTACCTTCTCTTTTTTGTCTCCAAAATCATGGCTGCAACTGATGCCATTACCCAGTCACAGTCTCTAGGTGACAACCAGACCTTGGTGTCCAAGAATGAAAGCTTTGAACTGGGTTTCTTCACTCCTGGCAACTCTAGCAACCGTTACCTCGGCATTTGGTACAAGAATATCCCGGTTCAAACTGTTGTATGGGTTGCAAATCGTGAAAAGCCTGTCACAGACATGTCTGTTGTGTTGCTGATAAACAATAGTACACAGAACACACTTGTACTTACTCAGAAGAACAAGACTGTTTTGTGGTCTATAACCACATCAAGAAAACCCCATAATCCAGTTCTTCAGCTCTTGGATTCTGGGAACCTGGTGCTGAGAGTGCAGCATTATGAGAATGAAGAGAACTATCTATGGCAAAGCTTTGACTACCCTTGTGATACACTGCTGCCAGAGATGAAGCTCGGGAAGGACTTAAGGAGTGGCCTTGATAGACGCATAACTGCATGGAAGGATGAGGATGACCCTTCACCAGGGAACTTAAATTGGGAAATGGATGTGACAAGCTGGCCTCAAATGACGCAGAGAACAGGCTCAAAGAAACAATACAACATTGGTCCTTGGAATGGACTTGATTACACTGCCAAACCAACCCGAAAGCCCGCCCCAATTTTTGAGGACACATACTTCTCCAATGAGAATGAAGTGTACTATATGTACCACCTTCGGAACAAATCTGTCAAAGGTAGGATAGTGTTGAATCAGGCAACCTACAAGCATGTGGCTTTTGTGTTGATGGAGGGTGAGCAACAGTGGAAGATGATGATATCACTGCCAATAGATTTCTGTGATGGGTATGGTGCTTGTGGCCCCAATGGGAATTGTGATGAGAGCAATTTCCCAACTACTTGTGATTGTTTGAGAGGATTTAAGCCTAAGTCATCCCAAGAATGGAATGGAATGAACTATGAAGGAGGATGTGTGCGTGATACACCACTGAACTTCCAGGATGATGGATTTCTCAAGTATGCTAATATGAAAGTGCCTGATACTGAGCATAGTTGGTTGAATCGAAGCATGACCCTGGTGGAGTGCAGAGATAAATGCTTGAGAAATTGTTCTTGTATGGCTTATAGTAACTCGGATATCAGAGGAGAAGGCAGTGGCTGTGCCATGTGGTTTGGTGATCTAAATGACTTGAGGGTTCAACCAGATGCAGGATTGGATCTATATGTTAGAGTTCCAGCTTCAGAGTTAGGCATAGTATACGTTTACTTGGTCTTAGTTTTCAATTAATTTATTTGTGGCTAAGCATTTAATAGTTTGCTACACAGTGCACATGATTTGACTTATCTCAAACTATACCACATGATTTAACTTCTCCTATAACTTATTGCCTTCAAGTTCAACTACGTGTTTGTGTTTTATGTGAAATTTGGCCATTGAAGAGACAAACAATGGACACAAGGTCACGATAGGAATAGCAGTTGGAGGAACAGTTGCCGTATTATGTGGCCTGCTATTGGCTTTCTATTTCATATGCATAAGAGGAAGATGTGCAACTTTGAAAAGACTTTTCTATCCTAAGCTACGTAAGTATCTTCTTGAATTATATTACTAAACAAGTGTAAGAAAATACAGAGAATACAACTGTAGTGGATCATTTCAAAGAAGACCAGGAGCAGTATCTGGAGCTTCCATTGTTTGACCTGTCTAGTGTAGCTGGTGCCACTACATTTCAGTAAACAACAAGCTTGGAGAGGGTGGTTTTGGACCCGTATACAAGGTAATATGAATGATAAGCTAATTTAGGAATAATGAAAGAACAAATAGAACTCGTTTCTGACTTGTAATATTCGAAATTCATAAATGCCAGGGAATACTAGAAAATGACCAGGAAATAGCTGTTAAGAGACTTTTCAAAGGTTCTGCACAAGGGTTCAAAGAATTTAAAAATGAAATTGCATTAATATCCAAACTTCAACACCGTAATCTTGTAAAGCTTCATGGATGTTGCATTGAGGATGAAGAGAAACTGCTTGTATACGAATACATGCTTAACAAAAGCTTGGGCTTCTTTATATTTAGCACGTTAAAATTGTAGTAGTAGTAGCACTTCTAAATGTTAAAATTTGTCTCTGTTTTGAACAAATGACAAATATTCAGTTGTATGAAAAATTACCAGATCAAACAAAGACAATGCTCTTGGATTGGTCCAAGCGATTCCAAATAATATGTGGGATTGCAAGGGGCCTTCTTTACCTTCATCAGGACTCGATACTTAGAATTATTCATATAGACCTCAAAGCAAGTAATATCTTACTTGATAATGAGATGAACCCGAAGATCTCAGACTTTGGCTTGGCAAGAATTCTGGCAGGAGATCAAAGTATAGAAACTACTCATTGGGTGGTTGGAACTTAGTATGGATACTTAACATTACTTAATTTTGATTATACAGTTTAGACTGTTATTAATGATGTTTCTTATCTTATATTGTTTATTAGTGGATATATGGCACCAAAATATGCAATAGATGGGAACTTTTTGGTAAAATATGATGTCTTTAGCTTTGGTGTATTATTGTTGGAGATCGTATCTAGAAAGAAAAATAAAGCTAATCATCATAAAAAAGAAAGCACAAACCTTATTGGACACGTAAGTATAAATCAACTATGATTTCTATTCAGGCTTACATTGTTGTGAATGATACATAATTTGGTGTGTTATATAGGCATGGGATTTGTGGACAAAAGGGAAGCCTATAGAATTGATTGATGAATTCCTCAAAGAGTGTTGCAATCTTTGTGAAGCACTGCGCTGCATCCATATTGGTCTTTTGTGTCTGCAGCAACACCCACATGACAGGCCAAGCATGTCATCTGTGGTTATGATGTTAGGCAGTGAAATTGGCTTGCCTCAACCACAACAACCGGCTCTATTTGTTGGAGAGGAACATTCTTCATCATATAAGAATGACTTACCTTCTATCAACGAATTAAGCATTACAGTTTTAGAAGCTCGTTAGGACGCATGACTAAATCATATTTGCAACATATATTGCATCCTAAGTAACAAAACCTATGCAAATTGGCATAGCCTTGGCTCTGTACTATATAAACTGATCTGACAGCCAGCCGTGTAATTTTAATTTTAGCTTACTAAGTATAAATATAAACTTGTGTACTGGTTGGGAAGACATTGTTGTGAGTCCTTGCTCGCACTCGAGCTCAAGGTTGGAGGGACTGATAAGAGGCATTTATGCCACTTATCTTACTTCTAATTCTTAGCTTTTTACATGAGTTTTTCTATATTATTGATGTGATTAATTAGATATTTGATTTATTCCTCATTGTGTACTTTTGATAGAACTATTGGCTTTTGCATTGATTTTGGGAATAATTTGTAATTACAAGCTGTTGCGTTTAACTTGTCTCTTTGAGTATGGTTTTATGCACAGGAGCTTTGGATCAAGTGCAAAATGTCAAGAACAAGGGATCAGATTGAGATGAAAAAGGATGTTTTGGAAAGCTCAAGAAGTCTTCTATAACTTTTATGTTTAGCTCAAAACCCAGTTCTAAGAGTATCTTAGTGAAAACTAAGTTGCGAGATTAAAGGTTGCTAATGTTCTCATGCTGTCAAACTTGACCTCTAGTCAGTATTTTTGCAATATCTGGAGCTATAGATCTTCGATTGAGGTGATTTTGGTGGCGTTGGAAAGCTTATTCAAAGGGCTACAATCATTATTTCTGGTGTCGAGGGCAAATTCTATTCTGTATACCGCTGCAGCGCTATTTAGCGCTGCAGCGCTCAACAGCACTCGGAAAATTGACTGTCATCAGCATTGCTCCTTTGGTGGCGCTTGGCCTTCGTCTGCAGTGCTCGTCTTGATGACGTTGAGAAGACCTTATTTTATCTGTTTTTGGGCCCACTTTGGCCTATTTTTAGAAGGCTGTATATATAGGAATGTTGCAGACTTTTACCCGAGTTTTTGAGTTTTCAGAGTTTTTTAGTTTTTAGTTCTGGAGTTTCAGTTTGGAGAACTCTCTCTCTCTCTACATCTTTCTCCATCTTCTCTCTACATCTTCTTCTCTATTCTTCTCTCTCTTAGGATTTCATTCGTGAAGGTGACTTGTCTTGGAGATCGTGGCGATGATCATTGCTATTATTTCCAGGTTCTTTTATCTTTATTGTTGTAATCCTCCAGAGATGGAGGAGTAGATTTCTTTACTAGTGTAAGGGTTTCCGGATGGATTGGGATGATGTTTGAGACCTCTTTTGATATTAAATGCATTGGTTTTCTTAATGTTCTGCAGTTTCTATTCCTATAATTATTGTGGTGATTGCTATAATCTTTATTGGGATAACTAAATTGGCGATCGTCATTTAGGGAAACCCTTTGGGTATAAATTGATAGATCTATTGGTTTATGTTTGAGGGAGAACATTAGAATTAACTTTCCGATTGCGATTAGGCTATAGCAATTGGTTTATTAAATTGATGTGATTTCTAAATAAATTGGCGATTGTCGTTTATTAGTTATTTGCATTGATTAAATTCTAGAGATCAATTGATCACTAGTAGAATTGCCAGTAATTTATTACTAATAGCCACCAATGGGTTTAATATTTGGTCAATGATAATTAATTTCCAATCCTAGGAATACCTTGCACTAGTGCTTTCTTTATTGTTGCTATTACCTTGTTGCTATTATCTTTTAATTTAAATTGCTTTAATCTTGATTCTCCAAACCCCTAATTTCTAATTGACTAGTAACACTTCCTTGTGAGATGACCTGAGTTGTGCCCTTTACTACATTTTTTGTGCAACTTAGCACTTTTATAAATTTTAATTTGTTGTGAGTCGCGACAGCTCGCATCAGGGACTATTTCACATTTGTGCAACTTGGAGGTTGGAGGCTAAGAGCAGTGCCTTTCCTATCGATACACAAGTCCTCCAGCCTCGTGCTCGAGTGCGAGCGAGGAGGCTCAGAGCACGGTCTTCTTGACCAGTACAGCTTGTATTGTTAGGATGGAGCTATGCATATTCAACCTGGACACTATATGTGAATATGATATGTCTTTCTTTTTCCTTTAAATATTTTTCAGTTGTATACCGTATAAATGAAAATAATTTAGCCTGCAAAGTTGTTAGAGTAAAGGTTTATGTTGATCGTTTAAATTGTATATATGCTTTATTTAAGTTTCTAAAGTTAAGAAATTTGAAGTTTAGTCTCGTAGTGTTTGGTTTGGGAGACGGAGATACAAATACAGGGACAGTCTGTCTTGTTTATTGTTTGGTAAGGGGGATGGGGTATAGGGACGGAAAAATTTTCCGTCTCAGAGACAAAAATTTCTTGTATTTCTATCTCTCCAAAAATTGGGGACAGTGAGGACGGGACACGAGGACACAAATTTCCAGTGGTGGTCCGGCCACCAGCCACCACCGGCCACCACTGGTTAACACCGGTCAACGGTCGGTCAACGGTGGTCAATACCAGTCAACATTCGGTCAATGTCTGTCCCCGTCTCTATAACCAAATATGGTACGGAGACAGTATTTTTTATGTCTTTGTCTCCACTGTCTCTGTATTTCTATTCCCGCCCCTCCCATCTCCCTTACCAAACGCTACCTAAAGTTATAAAAAGTTATTCAAATTAATTCTTTTAATGATTCCATTTATTCCATGAGAATATTATTGTAGGGACTAATTTAAATTACCTCTCATATTTTAAAGACTAAATTACTAATTTTTAAATTTCAGAGGCTAAAATAAAATGCATATATAATATTCAGGATCAAAATAAACCTTTACTATAAAACTTATTTTTAGGGCAATTGGGCATAATCGTGTGGACAAAACCATGATATCAAACTTCTTTTTCCTTTATTTTCTTTCTTCTGTGTTATTTTGCCTTCAGCACGCAATCAGTTTCATGATTTCATCATTCAGAAGGTCCAACAGATCAAACAAAGAGTATGAACAGCAATCAGAGAACAGATAGATTCGGTCAATATTAGCTGCCATTGTTTTAGCAACGGTGCACAAATTTTCCCTCAACTAACTAAAATTTGGGAAATAAACATTTTGTCAATGTAAACCTAGAAAAAATTCTCAAAAATTTGTCAACTTTGTCTGCCTCAGGAGACACAGTAATTGGAAGTCAAGTTTCTACATGGGTGGGAATAATATTGGTTGGTGCATTCTCTATAATCAGTAGACACTAGAAACCAGAAAGAGCAGAACTAAAGAGCATCAACAAGTTACTAGCTCCATTTATCAATTTTGGGTTAAAGACAGGAATTAAGGTAATAATTTGATTTTGTTAATTTTCAAAAAATATAAAATAGAAGATATAAAATATTTTTTTATTGTTTGTCATTTATTTTCTCTCCATAAAGTAATTATATCTTATCTCCATTTATTCTCTCTCCATAAGGTAATCATGCATCACCTGGACACCTCCACCTATGTTCTATTTTTGAAATAATCATACATCACCTCCATTTATTCCATCTCCAATTTCATATTATATTCACTCTCATAAGAGTAAAATAAGCATAAAACAATTAATAATTTATTAAAACTTGAAAAAGAATTTATATTTGAAAAGAAAATTCAAAAACAACTTATATTATAAAATGGAGGGAGCATGCCTCATTATGTTGATTTATTGTGCATAGATTAGAAATACTTATTACAAGTTAAAAGCAAATTTTTAGCACATGAACTAAGGAAAAATACAAACTAAGCAAGATGCCGAATTGTTTTAGAAAAATAGCTTGAAATTCTTCTTAATTAGTTGGAAATAAAAATCAAAATATTAATATTCAAATGTCACAATTCAAATTTTTTTTACACTATTATCTAATCATGTATTACTAGTCACATCAATAAAATTGATTAAGTCTTACATCTATACTATTTGAAATGTCACAGAAATTAATGAAATAATTTGATTGGATGACAATATAAAGTTTTACTTTATCAATATATAAAAATTAAACTCTTAAATAACATATCAAATATAAGTTTTTTTCTTAAGAGCATGTGAGTTTGGAGGGAAAGAGAGAGGAAGGAAAGGTTTATAATGTAAAATATTAAAATCTTACACTACAAATATTTCCTCCCCTTCGAAATCTTAACTCACAAACATATTATGAGGGATTATTTGCTTGCATATTTGACAAATTATTACTGGACTAATATGTTTTCAAAATAAATCCTAACTTTGATCTTAATGTAAGGTTATCACTTGGAAGAATGGGCTAGTATGATAAATTTCTTCCATGTTCTTAGAGTATATTTCATGTATGTTCTATAAGTATACATAATAATTCATTTTAACTTATAATTGTGAGATTGTGCATACCTTGAACATACATTAAATGTGCTAAAAAAGTTTACAAGAATTTTTCAGGCTATTACCAGCCATGAATATTACCGTTCTTGAACCACACAGTGGTTACGTTCAATCGAAGCCAAGACTTTAGCCAGAAATCTATCTATCTATCAATATTCTATATTATATCAATATTCTATATTACTACAAGAAAATTAGGTTTCTCAATGTCACATCCCAAATTTTTCGGGAAAAAAAAATTCCTCCCAAAATTTGTTCCACTCTAAGAAAACTATTTCTTGATGCTATATGTCCATGTTTTCCAGAAAAAATTTCCTTCCAAAATTTTTTCTCTCCCAAAATTATTCTCCCTCTCACACATTGTACTAAAATATAATAATATTATTATAAAAATAAAAAAACTTTTGACACCTATACATACCACAAATCAAGAGTTCTAAATTCCATTATAGCTGAAGTATTCATTGCTACATGTGAATCTCATAATTTTTTTATACTAAAATATTCAAAATAAAAAAAAAAAAGAAAAAGTAAAACTCATTCTACTTGCTAGCTATTTTTAGGTGGCTCATAGCACATAAAGTAAATGTGATGATCTTTTTCACTTTACCAAAATTTAAAATTAAAAACTTAAAAAAAATTCAAATTTCAATAACCAAATGACAAACAATCTACTTATAATTATAATATAATATCAGATTTCTTCTACTATTATTTTTTATTTTAAATTATATTATTATTTAGTTTCTATTTTATTTCATTTATTTTATTTCATGAATTTATTTTAACTATAATATTATTAATATTATTTATTATATATTGAACTTTTATTTCTCTCATTTACATCTTTCTTAAATTTTCATCTTTCACAATCATGCGTTTTTTTTTTTCACTTTTTGAAAATACCAATCAACGTGTAATAACTTTTAATGTTGGGATAAGATGTATAAAATATTTTATAAAATTATAATAGTATAAAATTATATGATAAACTAAAATTTCGTACTTAATGTCTTTAAGAAAAACATATCCAATTAAAAAATTGAATTAAAGTAAGGGACCAATAATCTTATATTTCAAATAAAAAAAAATCAAATTTTACTTAATTGCATCATTATGTGATGCTCTTATTAATTTATAACACTCTCTTTCATTCAATGAGTAGCATGGTTTTTATTAATGATTCCTATAACATTCTTTTGACTGTCTTACCTATATTTGTAATTAACCTATATTTGTAATTAATATTTACTCATAGGAGTTAAAAATTGAACATCCAAAGCAAATATTATTAGCTTGTTATTTTAAAATTGATTTTAAATCTTGCAGTTTGAATATACTAGAGTCTTCTAAGCAAATGATCTTAAATTGTCACAAATGTCCTAATGAACATTTATATAGACTAAGTTGTATTCAATTTATTCAAATGATTTCTCATATGTCTAATATCACTCCCTATTAATTGCATATTTTTACTCTATTCCTCAAATGCCCCCAAGCCTTTTTTAATAATTTGATTTTATTTATTTATTTTATATTCTCCCAACTAAATTAACAAGCCTTACATACAACCAAAAAAATTAAATTAAATTAAGCAACTTGACAAGAACTGGCACTGTGATTACATCCTCCATTGTGCAGTGGTATAACTTGCAAATATACTAGTGTAGTGAAACAAAATTAAATACTAGTGTAGTGAAACAAAATTAAATAACTTGCAAATTTAATAACATTTTTTCAAGTCAAAACTAGTGTAAAAAATTTAATCAAGTTTCTCACTATCCTATTTTTTAATATTTTTTGGTATAGCAGAGACACATATCACTTGAAGACTATTGGTGATTTTTTTTTTCCTGGAATTGCAATATATTGCAAGATTTATTTTAGACATTTTTTTTACTTGAAAAAAATGTTATTAAATTTACAAGTTATTTAATTTTTTTCACTACACTAGTATATTTACAAGTTATATCATTGCACATTGGGGGCATATTCACAGTGCTAGTTCTTGTCCAGTTGCTTATTATTATCATTATTATTTTTGGTTATACGTAAGGCTTCTTAATTTAGTCAGAGAATAGAACAAATGAAAAATCAAACTATTAAAAGGCTTGATGGAATTTGAGGAATAGTATAAAAATGTGCAATTAATAGGGAGTGACATTAGATATATGAGAGTGGCTGTTAACCACTCTCATGATTTTATTATCTACCACATTTTGAGCTGGATCATCAAATATCATGAATATATAAATGTTGTTAGAAAAAACATTTGGTTGAAGCGAAAAAATTGGCTTCCACAATGATATTAGAGACCAATGAAGTTAAAATATAAATCCAAACTTTAGCACCCAATACTGATAAAGGTATGTGATATCTCAGGCCTATGTATCATTGGCTAAGCCCAACACAACCTTTGGACAACTCAAAAACCTTTGGATTTCATAAAATCATGTTATTGTTGAAGCCTTTGAGCTTAAATAACTCTAAATAACTCTATTTCTTAGAGTTATTATATTTCGGAGTTGAAAAAAAGTTAATAATTTAAAATATAAAAGTATTTGACAAAGTTTAAATATTTGCAATTTAGCGCTGATAGGTGTATTTGTGAACTACTTGATACATTTGGGCCAAAAAACAAATTTTCAAAGAATATTATATCTGGTGATTAAGTGCGCTTTGTTTTGTGACTTGTGCCAATAGAATGCTTAAACATAACAAAGAGTTCCATACCCTTAGGCTGTGCTTGGTACGTGTTCTAAGACAGGAAAGACAAAGATAATGAGAGAGTAAAGATAAGGCATAGAACTGTGTTTGGTAGTACTGTACACGACATGATGATTGCTGAAAAGATGAAAAAGATGAAGTTATAATTTAATAAAAATTTGAAAAGTTAGAAGGACAAGATGCAAGATGAAATGTTTAAAGGAATACTCTTTGAAAAAAAAATTAAATTTGTGTTCTAGAGACATGTCTCCAATGTTCTTCCTTTCTAGAGGTACGAAAATTAACTCAAAAATTGTCATGGGACAAAACAAATTTTGGGATTTTTGTCTCTATCCCCTTCTCTAAACATGTTTATGTCCTCAATGTCTCTATATATTCTATCTTGAGATAGTTACCAAATGATACCTTAATTTTCATTGGATACTATAGAACTCGCTGCTATCCTGTTCAAAGTAGATAGTAGGTCTATGTATGGGTTCAGAATGATCCCTTTCTTTTTCTTGGTGATAAGGTATATACCAATCAGGGCCTTAATGAAGTTGTTATCGATCATTGATATCAAGTCGTTGGGTATTGATGGGTAGGTCATAACAGCGACATGACCTTCGGGATTTGCTAGGCAATTCTCCATCGTCATGTTGGGCTGGTATCCATTTGGGTTGTGCCATGGGTCGTAAAGGCTGGAACAACCCATTAAACCATAAGCATATAAACAGCCCATCTTTTGGGGACATGGGTCGGGACACAACTGACCAGTCCACAAGCCTAATAGACTCAAGACTTATAAGTCGAAAAGGCTAATTTTGCCATGCGAGTTGAGATGCAGCCGAAAAGTCCATAATCCATCTTAACTTCAAGTGAGATAAAATAATAAGATATGGTTGAGTCCACTTTTTATTATATGAATGCATTATCTTTACCGCATAACCAAAATTTTCTAGATCATAACAATTACAAATCCATACCTGCATCACACAAACACAAAGAAACAATAGCAGGAAAACACAACAAAACAACAAGGAGAGGAATACCCAGCATCATAAGCAGGACAAACGAATAAAGGCATATTAACCCATAGAACAAAGGACTAAAAAAGATCTTATGTTGCTGCTTGGCTAGTGGTAGATGATCGATGTGTTTAGTTAGAAAATGAGATCCACTTTCCCTTTGCTTGAGAGAGTATATATACTAGCCATGCATTAATGAGAGGGGGCTTGTGAGACATTAATGTAAGAGATCATGTCTCTTGCCCTCACATGTTGGGTTAGTGCCTGTTGAGTTAGTTGAGGGTATGTCTAGGGCCGGTCCGCAACCTAGTAGCATTTGAGCATGGCCAAAGTAAGCAAATTCTCAAGCTAATACGTCAAGTCCGGAGACCTCACCAATAAGATAGGACAATTGGTCCTGAAGCATACTCATTGCCTTCCTAAAATGGATACTTAGGACCACTTGGTCTCATCCCCCTATAAACTTCCTTTGCTCTTAACTGGGACAGCTAAGACAATCGAACTCAATTTTCGCCTCTTTAGCCTCTTCACTCACACTCGAGTTCCAGGCTAGAGGCTTGTGGATCGATCGGCGCTAGCCTGACCCACACCCTTTAATCTCTAGCCTTCATACTTGAGTCTCTTCGACCCTCTGGGCCTCAAGATTGGGGGCTTGTGGATCGGTCAATACTAGACCAACTTGCATCCTCATGCGGACCAGCTCCATACACACCCTCGACTAACTCAACGAGCACCAACCCAACATGTGAAGGCGAGAGACACGATCTCTCCCATTAATGCCTCACAAGCCCCCGCTCATTAATGCTCAACTGGTATATATACCCTCTCTGACAAATGGAAAAGGGGATCTCATTCTCTAGCTAAACACATCCATCCTCTATTTCTAGCCAGGAAGCAACATCTTGTTTATTCACATCCTCCATTTCCTATCTGTAACACGTGCTCTCTTATTTCCTTCTTTTTTGCACAAGAGGGTAGATCAACCAATGCAAGGACCACACACCATCACAAGACGGCAAGTAATGTAAACCAATAATTTTCTCAAGATTCCAAGTC
Organism: Dalbergia cultrata; assembly: GCA_031216105.1. NCBI lineage: Eukaryota > Viridiplantae > Streptophyta > Magnoliopsida > Fabales > Fabaceae > Dalbergia > Dalbergia cultrata. Next base: position 12,099,861 of record CM062350.1, on the reverse strand, counting down.
CGTGTGGCTTCCTCAATAATCTCATCACAAGAATTCTGAATAACATAATTTCCAAAATGTCACCTTTGCATTATTATTAGCAATGAGATACAGTCAACATTAGCTTCGACACCTCCTTCTAGCGACGGTGCACAAGTTTCCCCCACAACTAACTAAAATTTGGGGAATAAACACTTTCAATGTGAACCTAGAAAAATTCTCACTCATTTCTCAACTGATTCTCCGCCCGAGGAAACAGAGTAATTGGAAGTCCACTCGGGGAAAATAATGGTCAATGGATTCCCTAATTATCAGACACAAGGCAGAGACAAGATCTAATTTTCAACATGCTGTGAAGTCTTTTCATGAAATTTAAAAAGCATTAATGACTAATAACTTTGGGTGAGCTGGGTAATGTTTTTCGGTTGGTGCTTTGGTTTATTAAAAGCATAAGTCAATTTTTTTTGTTTGGTAAACTTAAAAGTCGTGATGCTTTTGCTCTTGGCTTTTAAAAGCTTAGTGTTTCTTAGAGCACCTCATGAAATACTTTTCAGAATTGGCTTCTGCTATCTGAAGTTGAAAAAAATTTAAAAGACTAATATAACCTAAATTTTAATAAAAATTCAATTTTATCTTTCCATTAAGGCTTTTAGTTTTTTATTCTTCCCAAAAATATTTATACATATTATGGTCATTTTATATTCTGAGAGTCACTTTATGATATATTTATCAAATTCTACTTCAATAGTTCCTGCTTATTAAGAACAACTTTTATATTATTTTATCAAATGATGCTACTATGGATTCTTTACATCAGTTTTTTGAGAGCCCAAAAAGCTTTGAAAATCATAACAATACTAGACCAAGCCTTAATCTTTAGTTAGTACATAGAGTGCTAGACAGAAAAATGATCTAAAGAGCATTGACGACTTATGATTGAGTATCACTGTTTCTATTCCTTATTAACAATCGTTGTGAGAAACCAAGTTAATTTGATAGATTAAAAAGTTGATGTTTGGTTACAAAGCGGTAGATTAATTTTTTAATGTACCAAATTAATTCGGTTTCTCACAATGACTATTTATAAGGAATAGAGGGAATATGTTAATTAATTATGGATAGATTAGAGATCCTTATTACAAGTTACTAAAAGCAAACTTTTGGTACATGAACTAAGAAAAGGGCAAATTAAGCAAGATGCTCAATTGTTTCAAGACAAATAGCTTGATATTCTTTGAAATTATTTATAAAAAAAATCAATTTTTCAAATGTTCAAACACATTATATATATATATATAATTTTAAAGACACTTTTTTGTAGGGTTTTTTGAAGTGATTTGCTTGTATATTTTAGCGAACTAATAATTTTTTTTCCAAAATAAATCGTGACTTTGATTTTAACATTTTTGGTCCTAATTTTTTTTTAATTTGACTTCAATTTAGTTCTAATAAATTTTTTAACTCAATTGAGTTTAAATATTTTATTTCAACATCAATTTAATTTTTGTTTTGGTAATGAGAGAAAGAAATCAAGTTAATTATTTTGTTGAATCTTCACCTTTTTTTTTTACTAAATGACTAAATTGATGTAAAAATAAAAAATATTAGGACTGAATTGATGTAAAAACTATGAATATTAATTAAGACTTATTTGATGTTAAAAATTTTGTTATGATAAATTGATGTCCAAAAAATTGTAGGGATTAAATTGATGCAAAACTAAAAATATTAGGAAAAAAATTATTTACTCTTGATATAACGTTATCACTTGGAAGAAGTGGCTAATTTCACTACAAGAAAATTGCCGATTAGTGACCGAAATTTCGGTCGCTAAATATAAGAAATCGGTCACAAAATTATTTAGTGACTGATTTTGTGACCGATTTATGTTGTAGCTATATGGAAGGTTGCTAAATTATTAGTGACCGATTTTTCGGTCACTAAATTTTGTGACTGATTTTGTGACCGAAATTCTCCCCTATCCAATTTGAAGAGGTTAGCTCAATAGTGACCGATTTTTCGGTCACTAAATCTAGTGACCGAAAAAGCGGTCACTAAATCTAGTGACTGAAAAATCGGTCACTAGATTTAGTGACTGATATTTCAGTCACTAAATTTAGTGACCAAAAAATCGGTCACTAAATCAGTCACTAAATCTAGTGACTGAAATATCAGTCACTAAATCTAGTGACCGATTTCTATACTGAAACTTTGTTGAATCAATAGTGACCAATTTTTCGGTTACTAATATTTGTGACCGAAAAATCGGTCACTAATAATCATTATAGGTACCAGCCATATTTCTTTTTTCCTGGATCCCCATTTTCACATACCTCATTGACAAATCCATATCACCAACAGACAAACATAAAATTACACATAAAATGTACTAAATAACAACGAACTAGTGCTAAATATCAATACTAAATAACATACAAAATAACAAGTGTCAATTCAAAATACAAACAAGTCATAATAACTTGTCATCCTAATATCATATTTCTCCATCTTAGTTCCTACTAAATATCAACTTACTAAAGTCAAACATCAATACAAAATAACATATAAAGTAATTATAACTAGTTATCATCCTCCTCCTCATCATCATCATCACCCTGCTCCCCCTCTCCTAAGTCTGCAGCAGGTGATTGGATATCAGAAAATTGAAAATTCATTCGTCTCATCATTTCTTGTAGCATCTAATTATTGCATTGAACTTCTTGATGAATGCGTTGAAATTCTTTCTCAGTGTTCTCTAACTTTGCTACAAGTGCACCATTTTCATCTTGCATCTTTTTCAACAATTCTTCATGCTCTCCTCTATGGACCCACTCAGCTGAATGTGAGTCTGAGCCACGATAATAATGCCTTCTATCAACTACCGTTGACTCTAAGCCAAGACCATAAATTCTGCCCTTTTTCATACCAGCAGTGTCTCGCCATACCTCCATCTCATTTGGTTAAGAACTTCCTTCCTGAGATGCTTTTTGGGCTGCCTCATCCATGGTTCGGCTGACTTCCGCCTATAAACACGATTATGATATCAACTAACACAGAAACTAACTTAAGCATACTTATGCTATATCAATAGAATATACACTATATAGTCTAACAATATATAACTGGATATTATTTTCTAACATAATTAATTAACATGAACCAAGAATTAAACAAATTATAAGTTCCTTACATCTATATGCTATGATCTCTTATCCACCCATGTCTGATCCTTGCGTCTATGTGTATGGCGAAATAGCTCTAAAGGTGTAGGAGGTCTTCCATTCAATTTTATCTACATATACAAGAATAATATAAATTAAGAACATTTTCTTAGTTGATTTAAAAACAATATGTAAAAAATTAACCTTTTATACAAGAAAGAAAAAGTTATTTGAAAACCTAACCAAATTAGCTCTATGTTGAGAAGTGGTAATAGAGCCATTGGTCTGGAGAGAACCTCCAAACCCTTCACAATTAGATGCTCGATTTAGCTTCCCCTGTGTACTTTTCCTCTTGAATGATTCACTTGCCCAATGCTCACACAACCTATTCCACACAGTTTCTCCAAGCCATCTTGGCCTATTCATGGTAACACGAGCCTTCTGAAGCATATTTTTTAATAAGGCAGCACCTCGCATTTGAAAATTTCTTTCAGCCCAATCATAGTTTAATGTTAGTGACCGATTTTGTGACCGATTTTTCATGGTAAGGGAAAAAATATAATCGGTCACTAATATTACACTTAGTGACCGATTTTTCAAGAAAATAAAAAAAAATAATCGGTCACTAAATTTAATATTAGTGACCAATTTTGTGACCAATTTGTAAAGTAAAGCAAAAAATAAAATTGGTCACTATTTAATTTTTGTGACCGATTTAGTGACTGATTTTTTTGACTCATTCATCCTTTTCCTTAAACTTAATTCGGTCACTAATTCGGGCACAAAATCCTTATTTTAGTGACCGATTTATTTCGGTCACTATTTCACACAATTCTAGTAGTTTGAGACACATAAATACTAAGTTTAATTACTCTAGACGTTCCTATAGTTTTGATTAAGCCTTTATAGTTTTAAAATTTGTAATCAAATCCCAAGAAGAGGCTATTGTCAATTCTAAATGGTTTGTCACCCCGACTTAAATACTTTTGTCTAGTTTCTCTATTATACCGGTCTCCTTATTTATTAATTATAATGGCAATCTAATATTAAATTATTATTTATTTCATCTAAAAATTATTTATACTCTGTACAATTAACTTATTAAAAAAATTATTTTAATTTAAAAAATAAACTATTTTTTCATATATTTCATAATATAACAATTATCTTTGTAATAAAATACTTAGTATTCTAAAAAATAATAATTGAAAGTGAATGACAATAAATCTAAATTAATCTATTATCTATAACGCATTTATCCAATTTTTATGTTTAAAGTTAATATTTTCAATATAAAAAATTTTAATTATAACATCACTCTACACTTTCGGATTAAGCTAATATCAACTTCCAATGATTTTAAAATTATACATTTCTTCGGATCTAAATTCACTGAAATTCATACTTTTAAGATAAATAAACCAATATTTTGAAGCTGAAATTATACTTTTAAAATCATTCAAAATAAACAATGTAGTTTTTTCCAAATAATGCAAGGTGAAATTAAAGTGCCTAGATTAATTGAGAGTATGATTATGCTTGGATTATATGGAACCATCGATATATTTAATCTTTAATCAATGAATAAAATAACTACACAATTTATTTAAGCTATGCACTGATGAAGAGAAGAGAGAGCCATTATGAATTTTTTATGCATGACACATTAGTTCGCCTACAGTGATTACATAATACTCTTAAGCCTTCTGTATCCAATACCAAAAAAGCCATTTAATAGTGAAAATGTTATCTTTAAACAAAAATTTGGATAGAATACATTAATTTGTATTTATCATTATTCACTTTCATTCACTATTTTTTAAAATACTCAGCAATTTATTATGGAAATAATTGTTATATTATGAAATATATGAACAAATAATTTAATTTTAAAATTAAAATAATTGTGTTTGACGAGCCAATTGTATATAAAAAATAAAAAATCGATAATGTTTAGAACAAATATAAACAACTTTTTAATTGAATAAAATGACAAATTTATGAGACATATATTTGATAATAATAATAATGATTCAATATTAGATTGTTATTATAATTAATAAATAAGGAGAAAGGTATAATGGAGAAACAAGACAAAAAAACATTTAACGTAAACACCCAAATTCGTCCCTGACAATTTCCTTGATGGACAAATTGATCCCTAACAATTGTAAATATTCAAATTGGTCCCTCACAATTGTAAAAAATAGGACATCATAGGTCCCTAACCAGCCTGTCAAGGCTCGAATAGGAGGCAGAGATGAAAAAAAAGCTCGGCTAGGAGAATGTGGAGCTCATCTGAGAGGAAATAGAGCTCTGCCAGGAGGAGGCAAAGCTCGGTTGAGGAGGAGGAACTCGGATGACTGGTAGTTGAGCTCCGTCACACGCCTATCAGTCTAGTCCTAGCCGAGCTCTGTCTAGTCTTGTCTGAGCTCTATTTCCTCTCAGATGAGCTTCATCTTCTCCTAGCCAAGCATTGACAGGCCAGTCAGGGACCTATCATGTTCTATTTTAACAAATGTGAGAGACCAATTTGAGTTTTTACAATTGTTAAGGATCAATTTGTCTATCAAAGAAATTATTAGGATCCATTTTAGGTGTTTACTCTATATATTTAAGTAGGAGTGACACAATAATCGTTTAGGAGTGGAAGTAGCCACTCCCCAAATCCCATTATTGTACAAAAAGTTTAAATCAAGCCCCTAGATTGCTCAAAAATTTTCAAACGAATTCCTCTACTATACAAAACTATAAGAACTTGATCACAAAATTTTTAAATTAATTAATTGAAAATTTTCATATATTATAAGGACTTGATTATAAAGTTTTAAGCTATAAGAGCTTAGTTAAAAAATTGAGTAAAACTATACTAAACTGAGTAGGTCTATACAATAAAAAAGCAATAAGTTAATTATCCTTAAATAAATAACTTTCATTGCATGTGAGTCTTATGGAAAGATCCAAGAGTAATTACTCCTTCACTTTCTTAGTTTATTCAGTTTATCAATATAGAGAAGCCAAATTCGTACTAATTGACCTAAATCTCTAGCAAGAGAAAGCCCATGAGTAGTACCGGCCATGAGCAGTAAAGTGAAACACATGGTGACAGGGGCAGTAAAAGGGCCCGCCGTCCCCCCCGCCGGGGGGAGGGGGGGTGGGGTTGGCGCGGGTTTGTGGCCATAGTTTCTCAGGAAAATTGTTGAAATTAAATGCAATGATATATACCGTCCCAATATCGTGATAAGCATTTCCCCTCCAATATGAACATGTATATACATCTTCTCAAGGGAAATTATGAACCACACAATGAGAATGAGAGCTATATAACATGGTAAATAAATGGCAATACTTACTGACAATGATTAGCAAAAAAAAAAAAAGGATCAATTTTCTGGGCAAGGCAACATTTTGGCATTTATGAATTATGAACATTAGTCAACTGCAGCGTGATTCATGATCTTCCTTCTTTTGCAAGAACGTGTTTTATTTATACCCTTTTTTTTTTTTGTGGAGCAATTTATATATCTGGTTTAAATTTGAGCAGCCTAGCAAAGGGGTTACACAATATTGTACACACGCAAAGAATGAGAAACCTTCACTTTTTCGTGCCAATATTCAGCTTCTACATTCTCTTTTCCATCTTCAAACTCATGGCTGCAATTGACACCATCTCTCAATCGCAGTCTCTTAGTGAAAACCAGACTTTGGTTTCCAAGAATGAAAACTTTGAACTGGGTTTCTTCAATCCTGGCAACTCCAGCAACCGTTACCTTGGCATTTGGTACAAGAAAATCCCAGTTAAAACCATTGTATGGGTTGCAAACAGAGAAAAACCTGTCACAGACGTGCCTGTTGTGTTGCAGATAAACAACAGCACACAGAACACAATTTTGCTTACTCAGAAGAACAAGACTGTTCTATGGTCTATAACTGCATCAAGAAAATCCCAGAATCCAGTTCTTCAGCTCCTGGATTCTGGGAACCTTGTGCTGAGAGAGCAGCACGACGAGAATGAAGAGAACTATCTATGGCAAAGCTTTGACTACCCTTGTGATACACTGTTGCCAGGGATGAAGCTTGGGAAGGACCTGAGGACTGGCCTTGACAGACGCCTAACCGCATGGAAGAATGAGAATGACCCTTCACTAGGCACCTTAACTTGGGGATTGGATGTCACCAGTTGGCCTGAACCAATGCACAGAATAGGTTCAAAGAAAACCTTGAACATTGGTCCATGGAATGGACTTTACTACAGCGGCAAACCAAACAGAAAGCCAGGACCAATTTTTGAGTACATGTACTTCTCCAATGAGAATGAAGTGTACTACACATTCCACACTATGAACAACTCTGCCAAAGCTAGGATGGTGTTGAATGAGACCACCAACAAGCATATGCATCTTGTGTGGGTAGAGGGTGAGCAACAGTGGAAGATGTATGCTTCAGTGCCAAGAGATTTCTGTGATGGGTATGGTGCCTGTGGTCCCAATGGGAATTGTGATCAGGGCAAGTACCCAACAACTTGTGATTGTATAAGAGGATATAAGCCTAAGTCACCCCAAGAATGGAATGGAATGAACTATGGAGGAGGATGTGTACGTGATAGACCACTGAACTGCCAAGAGGATGGATTTCTAAAGTATGTTAAGATGAAAGTGCCTGATACTGAGCATAGTTGGTTGAATCAAAGCATGACACTTGTGGAATGCAGAGATAAATGCTTAGGAAACTGTTCTTGTATGGCTTATGCCAACCCGGATATCAGAGGAGGAGGCAGTGGTTGTGTCATGTGGTTTGGTGATCTTAATGACATGAGGGTTCAACCAGATGCTGGACAAGATCTATATGTTAGAGTGCCAGCTTCAGAACTCGGTATGATTAGTTGGTCTTATTCTTTCATTAGTTTATTTATTCCTAAAAAGTTTTGTTTTGTGCTACACAATGCTTGTTTGATTGCCTCAAGCTTATGAAAAGAAATGGAAAGATAAAGATAATTTAATTTGAAACTATACCACATGGTTTCACTTCTATTATGACTTATTAACCTCAAGTTCAAGTATATGTTTGTGTTTTATGTGCAAATAAACTATTGAAGAGACAAGAAAAGAATGCAAGCTCAAGATAGGAATTGCAGTTGGATGCACAGTTGTCGTCCTATGTGGCCTACTTTTGGCTCTTTATTTCATATGCAGAAAAAGAAGAAGGACCACTATGAAAAGTAAGATTTTTCTATCTTGATACGACGTACATAAGTTACTTCTTTAATTATTTAGTGTCATTTAATTGTGTAAGAAAATACAGAGAGTGCAACAGTACTGGATCATTTCAAAGAAGAACAGGAAGAGGATCTGGAGCTTCCATTGTTTGACCTATGTAGTGTAGCTAGTGCCACTAACAACTTTTCAATTAACAACAAGCTTGGAGAAGGTGGTTTTGGACCTGTATACAAGGTAACATACATAATAAGCTAATTTTGTAATCATATGGACTTCAAATGAAACTCTTGTGACTTACAAAATCAGCATGTGGTAAATGGCAGGGAATGCTGGAAAATGGACAAGAAATTGCTGTAAAGAGACTTTCTAAAGATTCTGGACAAGGGTTGAATGAATTTAAAAATGAAATTACATTAATAGCCAAACTTCAACACCGTAATCTAGTAAAGCTTTATGGGTCTTGCATTCAGGATGGAGAGAAATTACTTATATATGAATACATGCCTAACAAAAGTTTGGACTTATTTATATTTGGTATGGAATCCAGAATTTGAATCCAAGTTAAATTTGCTCATAATAGTCATAGAACTTCTAAGTCTATATAAAATCCTTGTTTTGAACATTGACAAATGTTTTGTATGAACAAATTACTAGATCAAACAAAGAGAATGCTCTTGGATTGGTCCAAGCGTTTTTGTATAATTTGTGGGATTGCGAGAGGCCTTCTTTACCTTCACGAGGACTCAATACTTACAATAATTCATAGAGACCTCAAACCAAGTAATGTCTTACTTGACAGTGAGATGAACCCAAAGATCTCAGACTTTGGCTTGGCAAGAATTTTGGGAGGGAATCAGAGTGCAGAAACTACGCTTTGGGTGGTTGGAACTTAGTATGGATCTTAACATTTCTTAATTTTGATTGCATAGTCTAGAATGTTATTTCCAATGCTTCTCATCTTGTATTGTTTATTAGTGGATATATGGCACCAGAATATGCAATAGATGGGAACTTCTCAGTAAAATCAGATGTCTTTAGCTTTGGTGTCTTGCTGTTGGAGATAGTATCCGGAAGGAAGAATAAAGGAAACCTTCATAAAAAAGAAAATACATCTCTTATTGGACATGTAAGTATAAATCAACTGTCATTTCTATTCATGCTTACATTGCTGCGAATAATACATAATCTGATGTGTTATTAGGCATGGGACTTGTGGACAGAAGGGAGGCCTTTAGAATTGATCGATGAATACCTCAAAGACTGTTGCAATATCTCTGAAGCACTGCGCTGCATCCATATTGGTCTTCTCTGCCTGCAGCAGCATCCACATGACAGGCCAAGCATGTCATCTGTTGTTATGATGTTAGGTAGTGAAATTGGCTTGCCTCAGCCACAACAACCAGCTCTATTTGTTGGAGAAGAATATACTTCATCATATAAGAGTGACTTACTTTCTGTGAACCAATTAAGTATTACAGTTCTAGAGCCTCGTTAGTAAGCATGACTCAGTAATATGTGTGACATATACTGCACGTGTAACAAAATCTATGCAAAAATGGTACGGCATTCGATCTGTGCTGTATAAACCCATCTGACAGCTGTGTAATTGAAAATATATACATGTGTTGTTAGTATGGAATTCTACATACCACTGCAGTTCAACTTGGACACTATATGTTTAAGGTGTATTTTTTCTTTTCTTTTAACCTTTTGACCCTGTATATGGTATACAATTGCCAATGATTCAACCTACAAAGATGCCATCGCCACCCTATTAATAATCAGGCAAAGACTACACCTCGACCTAGAGAGAAAAACCTAATGGAAAAAACTAGAAAGAAAAAGAAAGAACAAGTATAAGGATGTGAGCATGCACTATGTAAGGATGAGGTCTTCTAATGAGAATAAATATGAATGTGTGTGAGTGTCGGGGTGCTGTTGTTGGGGGTGGGGGGTGGATGTGGGTGATGCTCTTATTTGTGAAAGTTGTTCATGGATGGTTCATTATACACTGGTTTTTGAATGGCAATGCCATGATAATGATTCATGTTGGCTTATGTATCCTAATATGATGACAAAACACTATAGATAAGTATATTGATCTCAATGCACTTAATTTATTTTATTCTTGCTGAACTTTCTAATTAAGTTGTAAAGTGTTTCAGCTTCATTTCAATGTTATTGACATATGTTAATGCCTCTGGCTTTGTGGAAACCAACGCTTTGAGCTGGCATTATGAGTGTATATGTGATAAAGGCAGAAAAAAGAGAAAGAATGCAGAAGAGTGTTTGTCAAAAATGGCAAACATAGAGCCTCACAACACATTGCTTGCTGGAATGGCTAAAATATGTGTACTTCTGGTGCTGACCTATCAAAAGGGTCAAAAGCAAGTCAAAGGATTCCTCTTCAATGTTCAAACGGACACTACCATTCTTGTGATAACTGAGGAGTGCACAACAAAGTAAGGCAAAAAGAAAGAACAACTCTCTTCATCAAAAAGGAAGCACACAATCAAAGATATGTGACTGATTCCATCAAGCTTCATTAAATGGTCAAAAATTCCCACCCTCCTATAAAAGGTGAGCTTGGAAGATATAAAAAAAAAGGAGGAAAAATTCAGAAACTAAGTGCTATATTGCTACAATATTCAAATTCAAAATTCAAGTTATAAGCATTTTCCTCTTCTTCTCTCAATTTGCTACATTAGCTATTATTTTATTCTGAGAGTGTTTTAGAATGTTGTTGTATTGAGAGTTATACACTTTTGAGAGTGAAACAACAAATTCACATTCAGAAACCATTGTTGTAAGGGTTTATCTTGTGAGATAAAAGCTGATTGATTGAGCTTGGAGAGGCTCACTGAAAAACTTCTTGGATTGAGCTTAGAGAGGTTCATTGAAGATACTACTTAGGTAGAACTTGGAGAGGCTCGGCTAAAAGAACATTCATTGGTTGTACTGGTTGTATAAGTTTTTTGGTGGATACACTCACCTGGAGGGTGGGAATTAGATGTAGGTTCTAAGTTTGAAGAACCGAACCAATATAAAAACCTTTGTCCTAAGCTACTCTACCCTTTCCTCTGCATATTATATCTTTAAAACATTACTCAACACTTGTTTTTCAAAAGAACTCCAATATAAAGCTTTTGCTAAAAGTTTCTTTTAGATATGCATTACTGCTTCAGCTTTCAATCACATTAAGAAACTATTTTTTAAAAGCTCTGTTAAAAGAAGTTTTGTATTCAGTTTATCTTCACTCAGAAAGACAAGAAACTTTTTATTCAAGTAGTATAAATTATCTGGTTCAATTTATTTCAATTAGTAAGCTTTATTATTAAAATCGTGAGAAAATCTCCACCAAAGATAAGAGGAGCATTTAACTAAATGTGTGTTAAGTGTGTATGAAAATTTTTAAGAACACTTAATTCAACCCCCTTCTTAAGTGTTCTGATACCATCAATTTATAATGTTGTGTGTCTGTCCTATTGTCACCACAAAGACCTCGATGGCTTTGTCGAAGAGGTTAGAGTGAAAAGTAAGTTGATTATGTGTGATAATGCTCGTTGAAAGAAAATGGATGACAGTTTATCAAACAGTTTTCAAGTGTAGCTTGGAAGCGTGTGGAATTAAGGCTGGATGTGATTGGATGCGAACGATTATGAAAGAAAAGGAAAATTGGAGGAGGAGCTTTTGGAGGACATAGGATATGAAATTTTGTACTATGCCCCACTGGTCACTCTTTTCTGTTTCAGATCTGTGAACAAAAGGGTTGGGCTCCAAAAGGAATATATACTCAGATTACAGGGATTTTTCACCATGTTCTGTGGAATATCAGGTGCTTTCCAGAAAATGTGCATTACTATTGATGTTGCTTTGCATTGAACGTGTGGTGTAACCTATTGGGTCTTGGTGCTGTTATTAATGTACTGGGACATGGTGAATAAGTGTAATAATGTCTCATTGGGTACCTTTGTTCAGGGGTTTGACATTTGATTTTTATGTCCACTTCATGTGCTGGATTGTTCTATTATTTCCCTGCTGTTTTGCCAGTTCTAGGGTGAACTTTATTTCTTCATCTATCTAGAAAGAGAAAGATTGAAGGGATAAATTTGCAATTTTACTATACAAATCATTGGGAGAGAAAACTTCAATGGGGTCCCACATCTGAGTGCTGTTTTTTCTCTTCCCTATTTGCTACTCTTCTTTAGCAAGTGCAAGCACTCGGAGGTTGTTTGCAATGAAGCACCGGCACGGACACTATATGACACGGATATGGAAACACGTTAAATTTAAAAAATTATGATATAAACACGGTATATATATATATATATATATATATATATATATATATATATATATATTTTGTTGTATGAATTTTTTTATGTTTTTTTTTGTTTGAATTTCTTTTGGTTGTTTTTGTATTATTCTTTTTATTTAATTAATTATGTTTTTATCAACTGAAAAATTTTCAAAATAAAATCACCTAATAGCATAAGTCCAACCAAATAACTACTGTTGATTTTGGGTTCATGTTGATATTAATAATTTAAAAAAATAAATAAAATAAACCAATTTAGGTGTGTCCACGGGGCGTCCAAGCCATGTTTATAGTGAATTAGAGTAGTGTCCAGCCATTTTTTGTGTCTGAGCTCAAAAATATTATTTTTTTAATTGAACACATACAGACCCATGTCCAACACATGTTGTGTGAATATCATGTAAGTGTTGGACACTGACACGTGTCCAACACATGGACACGCCATCAAGTCGGTGTCTCCATTTTGTGTTTTGTTTTTATTTTTATCTACGGTCTATTTCTGAATTTTTAGGATTTTATAAGAAAATAGCAACGTTTATTTACTGGCTGCTATACCTAACTCTGGTTGACAATTACATTTCTTATTTGTAATTTTAGCCAGTCCATCACAATATACAATGAGAAAATTTTCCATTTACTATTAATTACTTTATTATATTTACTAGAAATATAACTAAAATTCTTATTTATATGTCGAATTTCTCTTTGGAAAACTTCCATACTGCAACTTGGAATTGGAATTCCTTGGGCATAAAAGGAAAGAAAACTAGCACTGGAATGGACTTGCTTCGTACTTTTATGCTAATCAGTGTTCATGTTCTCTTTCCCTATACAAGTGTCTCAACTTCAGCTGATACCTTGTCACAGCAGGAGCAAAATCTGCCATATCAAGGAACTAGTCCTTTTGGGATGGGAAATGATACCTACTGTGACTACCATGGAGCTTGTGGACCAAATGCGAACTGTGACCTTAATAAGTCACCAGCTTGTTTCTGCTTGGATGGTTTCAACCCTGTGTCACACAGTGGCTTTGATTCCATGGACTATACACGGGGATGTGTGCGCAAGAAAGCATTGAATTGCACGACGGATGTGTTTGTCAAATATGCTGTGTTTCAGGAGCCAAGTGGCACATATTCTTTGTTAAACCAAAGCTTGGGAGAGGAGGGTTGCAAAGAAAAATGCTTGAGTAACTGTTCTTGCACGGCATATGCAACCGGGGGTGGCTGCAAATTGTGGACTGGTGATCTATTTGATGTTAGGGTTATCAAGGAAGGAGGACAAGATCTGTATATTCGAATGCCGGCTTCAGAGCAAGGTACGAATTCTTCTTCCTGTTGTAATGTTGCACGGGTACTGATACAAGTATCTGGTACGATATGAGTACAGAACGGAGATACAATAAAAACAAAACTAAAAACTTTTACAATATAATGAGGACAATCTAAAGTATTGGTAAAGTATATGATATGATGTGCATATGGTACAGGTACATTGACTATTTTGAAGTATGTGTATACCATTAACCTCTTTGTCACCATCCACATATGTTGTTGAAAACTTGGAATGATCATAATTGTAACTTTGTTTAAATTATGAGTCTTGAACAATGATTAGTTCTGTTTCATCTATTTTGCTAAAAGAATTTTTCGTTTTGTTGAACATCACTTTAGTGTTCCCTGGTTATTGCTGCTTTCAAAGTATGTTAATTAATGTTGACTCTATGTTTATTTGCCATGATACGGTGGAAATCAGACTCTGGCAGGCAGAATGAAAGAAAGATAGTTGGAGTAATAGTTGGGAGCACTACTGCTATAATTTCTGGTATGATCTTGGCTTACTGTTACATGCGCAGGAGAAGAACAAAGTTAAGAGGTACATCGCTCATGAGTTCAAGATGACTCTATTTACTGTTTCTTAGGTGATGATGATAATGTTTTTTTACAAGTTATGGAAACGAAAAGAAAGCATAAACTACTAGCTCTGATTAACTAAAACCTGTTCCATGGTCAACTAATAAAACTAACTTTATGAGAACCAACTTCATAAGCTGACATCAAAGGAGAATTGTTGCAAAAGAAAGAGCAGAAGAACTGATAGATATTACAGTAAGAAATCTGGTAGATAGTACGGAAAGAAATCAAGTCATATGAAGCAATCTGTGCAAAGGTAGCTTGTGTTGGGAATAAATTTTGGCTTATCCTTTCCACCAGAGAAAGAAATAATTGTAGAGTAACATTCTTTTGAATGATATGTTAACTGACAAGAAATGCTTGGTTACACAAGACCCTTGATTAAGAATACCTCATTACAAACTTGCTCTAGACCCCACTTATGAATTTCTTTGTTGAACTGCTAGCTAGCAGAGGAGTCAGACTTTCATACTCCTCAAGGAAGAATTTTCTTCCTCCAAAGAGTATGTGAACCCTTGATTGTTGTTGATGTTGGCAAAAAGAGAGAGAGAAAAGGAGGAGAGGAAACAAAAAACATCAAAGGTTGAAATGAGCTTATGGAGGAAGCATTGCTTTTCTCTCGGATTACAATAGAATTTTCACTAGTAGAGTTCCTTAGTTACTCCACAGAAGTTAGACATAAAAGAGACATCATATTTGATCTTCAATAGTTTCAAGTCTTTGGCACTTAAGTTACTTATTGACTACTTCATAACTTGGAAAAGCTAGTGGCTTATAATCGTGATACTCATATAGCATTTCTTCTTTCACCATTGTTAGTTCTTCCTATAGCGTTTTTCAGTCTCACTCCACAGCTTATCAGCTTTGTCATTTGAGTTTGATTGTATCCTTTTCTCAGATTTATTCTTTCATGTATGTAGTTCACTTGTTTTCCTCTTTGGAGTTTGGACGATTATTTTCATAATTAGCTTTTCATAATGTCATTCTCTTTAATAAATAGCATTAGGAGAATTAAGGACTAGTGAGACGGTTAGTCACATCAATGAGCCAAAAGGAGATCTGGAGCTGCCTTTGCTTGAACTGTCAAGAATAGTTGTGGCGACTAATAACTTTTCAGTTGACAACAAGCTAGGAGAAGGTGGTTTTGGACCTGTATACAAGGTGAGTTTCTTTTATGCTGATTTAGGATTTGTAAAGCAATTAACATTTGTGAAGTTAAGAAATTTCTCTCTTCGTGCCATTGTTATTCAGGGAACATTAGATGATGGGCAACAAGTTGCTGTGAAGAGGCTTTCCATTAGTTCTGGGCAAGGGCTAAATGAATTCAAAACTGAAGTAAAATTAATAGCCAAACTTCAGCATCGTAATCTAGTAAAGCTTATTGGATGTTGCATCCAAGAGGAAGAGAAATTGCTGATATATGAATACATGCCTAACAGAAGCCTAAACTATTTTATTTTTGGTCAGGATCCATTAAGCTACCCTGTCAGTATAATTCTCTTATTGACATAGTTGTTATTTATCCCTTTATGAATTTTCTATTGGTGATGACAATAACACTGCATCATGACCAGATCAAACACGAAGGAAACTCTTGGATTGGCCTAAGCGCTTTAACATCATTTGTGGGATTGCTAAGGGCTTACTATATCTTCATCAGGATTCTAGATTGAGAATTATACATAGAGATCTCAAAGCAGGCAATGTTCTATTGGACAGTGAGATGAACCCAAAAATCTCAGACTTTGGTTTAGCTAGAAGTTTTGGAGGAGATCAGAGTAAAGGAAATACAAAACGAGTAGTTGGAACTTTGTAAGCAGTCTTTTCCTTTTGTATTCCTTTTTTGTTTTCTCATTTGGTCAAAATCAAAATACTCTATTAATGTTTACTAATCAATCTGATGTGTTTGCTATGTCTACCTACAGTGGATATATGGCCCCAGAATATGCCGTTAATGGACAGTTTTCAGTGAAATCTGATGTCTTTAGCTTTGGGATTTTGTTGCTTGAGATTATAACTGGGAAGAAAAATAGAGGGTACTATTTTCCAAGTGACTATGCCAACCTATATGGACACGTAAGTAAGTGTGATGAAATTATTTCTTACCTTAATATGCTAAGTTTTGAAAACTCAACAACATGGTTAATATGTGTACTAGGCATGGGATTTATGGAAAAAAGGAAGGTCTTTAGAACTGGTCGATGAATGCCTCAAGAACTCATGGACTTTGTCTGAAGTACAACGATGCATCCACATTAGCCTCCTATGTGCACAGCAGCATCCCCAGGATAGGCCCAGCATGTCATCTGTGGTTCTGATGTTGGGAAGTGAAATTGATTTGCCTCAACCCAAATTTCCTACTTTTATCATTGGTGAACCTTCTGATGGCAATTCCTCCTCTTGTTACAATGAATGGAGCATGACAGAGATGGAAGCTCGATGACTATTAACAAACAATCAAACATCATATAGTTATATGCATCTTTCCTGTGGGGCAGCATAGTTACTAGCCTTAGGTTGCATGATTTATGTGCCATGACTTTTGTATAGTATTCATCACATAGTGGGGTCAGAGTAGTACTTATGCTGGTTTTCCTATTTTTCTTAATATGATAACTTATTTTTTCAGCGCAATTGTGCTGCAGCAGCCGTGTCCTGTATTGAAGAATGTTGTCAAACTCCTTTTTCCTTTATTTTCATTTCTTTTGTGTCATTTTCGCTTCAGCTAGCCAGTCATTTTCATTGTGCAAAAGGTTCAAAGAGATCAAAGAGCACGAACCAAGATAAAAAAAGGACAGACAGCTATAGTCAATATTAGCTGCTCGCCTACTATCAATTATCAGATGTAGAGGGGCCAAACCGGTTAACCTGCCCTCCCGGGTTGGTCATAAAATGAGACGGGTGAGTTGACCACTTTGATTATTTGGGTTAAAATTATCAGTTTGTCCCTTCAAAAATTGGTGGGTCAGTGCATCAACTCAGAAGATCAATCCAATTTTAGATGTATTTTTATCCTTTTTACCAACCAAATGTGCCCCTCTGCAGGTTAATCATAAAACGGACAGGATGGGTTGATATACTATAATTATTTTGGTTGAAAATGTCAATTCACCATGTAAAAAGATGGCGGGTTGATGGCCAACCTGACAAGTCCATCTCATTTGTTCACCCCTAATCAGATGCGTACAAATTTTCCAACAACTAATTGAAATTTAGGAAACAACAGTGTCAACATGTATTCAATGCGGACATATAAAAATTCTTAATGGTTTCTCAGCAGATTTGCCGTAGGAAACTAAGCAATTAATTTGAGGTCTTTTTCCATGACTAGGACTTGGGAAAGGAAAAATGTTAGGTTCATTCTCTAGTAAGCAGAGACTAGTTAGACAGGGACATGATCTAATTTTCAAAAGTTGTGAAGTTTCAAAACGATATTCAAAGAGCATTAATAACTCATGACTTATGATGCTGAGTATGGATAGACTAGAGATCCTTATTGCGTTTTAAATGCAAAACATAATTTTATAGCCGCATATGATGTTATTACTTTAAATTTTTCAATGGATCAATAATTTTATTCTGTGGACTTATTTGGCCACCATCCAGCAAATTGTTATGACTACGGAACATTACTCTTAATTATACCTGCTTGAAATTTGAGTACCTTTGCAAAGAGGTTACAACATTGTAAACATGAAATGGGAAAGTTTCACTTCATGCCACTGATTTTGTACCTTCTCTTTTTTGTCTCCAAAATCTTGGCTGCAACTGATTCCATCACTCAGTTGCAGTCTCTAAGTGAAAACCAGA
This sequence comes from Dalbergia cultrata, assembly GCA_031216105.1. NCBI lineage: Eukaryota > Viridiplantae > Streptophyta > Magnoliopsida > Fabales > Fabaceae > Dalbergia > Dalbergia cultrata. The sequence goes on along the minus strand of CM062350.1, from coordinate 12,081,464 downwards.
CCTTGGTTTCCAAGAATGAAAACTTCGAGCTGGGTTTCTTCACTCCTGGCAACTCTGGCAACCGCTACCTTGGCATTTGGTTCAAGAACATTCCATTTCAAACCGTTGTATGGGTTGCCAACCGAGAAAAACCTGTCACAGACATGTCTGTTGTGCTGCTGATAAACAGCACACAGAACAAACTTGTCCTCAGTCAGAAAAACAAATCTGTTCTATGGTCTATAACCCCATCAAGACAAGTCCAGAATCCAGTTCTTCAGCTCTTGGATTCCGGGAACCTTGTGCTGAGAGAGCAGCATGAAGAGAATGAAGAGAACTATCTGTGGCAAAGCTTTGACTACCCTTGTGATACGCTGCTGCCGGGGATGAAGCTTGGGAAGGACTTGAGGACTGGCCTTGATAGACGCCTAACTGCATGGAAAAATGAGAGTGACCCTTCACTGGGTACCTTAAATTGGGGAATGGATGTCACCAGTTGGCCTGAACAAATGCAGAGAATTGGCTCAAGGAAACAGTACAATAGAGGTCCTTGGAATGGACTTGACTACAGTGGTAGACCAACAAGAATGCGCAGCCCAATTTTTGAGTTCATGTACTTCTCCAATGACAATGAAGTGTACTTCATGTTCCACCTTGTGAACAACTCTATCAAAGCTAGGATGGTGTTGGATCAGACCACCTACAAGCTTATACATTCTGCGTGGGGCGAGACTGAGCAGGAGTGGAAGATGTATGCTTTACTGCCAAGAGATTTCTGTGATGGGTATGGTGCTTGTGGCCCCAATGGGAATTGTGATCAGAGCAAGTTCCCAGCAATTTGTGATTGTTTGAGAGGATTTAAGCCTAAGTCACCTCAAGAATGGAATGGGATGATCTATGATGGAGGATGTGTGCGTGATAGACCACTGAACTGCCAGGACGATGGATTTCTCAAGTATGTTAGGATGAAAGTGCCTGATACTGAGCATAGTTGGTTGAATCAAAGCATGACCCTGGTGGAGTGCAGAGATAAATGCCTGAGAAACTGTTCTTGTATGGCTTATGCCAACCCGGATATCAGAGGAGAAGGCAGTGGTTGTGTCATGTGGTTTGGTGATCTTAATGACTTGAGGATTCAACCAGATGCTGGACAGGATCTGTATGTCAGAGTGCCAGCTTCAGAGTTAGGTATGACACAAGTTTACTTGGTCTTAAACTCTTAATCTTTATTTAACTTATGTATGGCTAAGCATTTTGTGGCCATGGCATTTGATTGTCTCTCTCTCACACAAAAAAAAAAAAAGGAAAATAAAGATAATTTAATCTTAAATTATACCACATGGTTTAACTTCACCTGTGACTTATTTACCTTCAGGTTTAACTAAATATTTTTGTTTTGTGTGAAAATCAACCATTCAAGAGACAAATAATGGACGCAAGGTCAAGATAGGAATTGCAACTGGGGCCACAATTGCCGTATTATGTGGTCTGCTCTTAGCTCTTTATTTCATTTGCGTAAAAGGAAGAAGAACCACTGTGAAAAGTAAGACTTCACTACCCAGATATACATAACTGATAAGTGACTTCTTGAATAATGTTAGTGTCATTGATGTATAAGAAAATGCAGTGAATGCAGCGGTAATGGATCATTTTGGAGAACAGGAGGAGGATCTGGAGCTTCCATTGTTTGATCTATCAAGTATAACTAGTGCCACCAATAACTTTTCAATTAGCAACAAGCTTGGAGAGGGTGGTTTTGGAACTGTTTACAAAGTAATATAAAAGATAGGCTATTTTAATAACAATCTTGGAAATACTAACTAAACTCTTTTGTGACTTACAATCTTTTCAATTGATAAATGATAGGGAACACTGGAAAATGGACAAGAAATTGCTGTTAAGAGGCTTTTTAGAGGTTCTGTACAAGGGATCAAGGAGTTTAAAAATGAAGTTGCATTAATGGCTAAACTTCAACACCGTAATCTTGTAAGGCTTCATGGATGTTGCATTCAAGATGATGAGAAATTGCTAATATATGAATACATGTCTAACAAAAGTTTGGACTTGTTTATATTTGGTATGGAATCTGGATCCATTATATATTCTTGTTGATAGTTGTTGTAGTACTAATAAGTTTGTACAAGTGTCCACTTGTTTTGAAAATGTGACAAATCTTAACTTTTTTATGAACAACTTACTAGATCAAACACAAAGAGTGCTATTGGATTGGTCTAAACGATTCTATATAATTTGTGGGATTGCAAGGGGTCTTCTTTATCTTCACCAAGACTCAGGACATAGAATTATTCATAGAGACCTCAAAGCAAGTAACGTCTTACTTGATAGTGAAATAAATCCAAAGATCTCAGACTTTGGCTTGGCTAGAATTTTGGAAGGAGACCAAAGTGCAGAAACTACACGTCTGGTGGTTGGAACTTAGTATGGATACTTAACATTTCTTAATTTTGATTACATATTCTAGACTATAATTAATAATGTTTCTTATCTTTGATTGTTCTTTAGCGGATATATGGCACCAGAATATGCAATAGATGGGAACTTCTCAGTAAAATCTGACGTTTTTAGCTTTGGTATTTTATTGTTGGAGATAGTATCTGGAAAGAAAAATCAAGGAAACCATCAAAAAAAAGAAAGTACAAACCTTATTGGATATGTAAGTGTGATTCGACTGTTACTTCTATTCATACTTAAATCAAGGTGAATGATACATAATTTGATGTGTCTCAGGCATGGGATTTGTGGACAGAAGGGAGGCCTATAGAATTGATTGATGAATACCTCAATGACTCTTGTAATCTCTCTGAAGCACTACGCTGCATTCATATCAGTCTACTTTGTCTGCAGCAGCATCCACATAACAGGCCAAGCATGTCAGCTGTGATTATGATGTTAGGTAGTGAAATTGGCTTGCCACAACCAACACAACCAACTCTGTTCGTTGGAGAATATTCGTCATATCAGGAATATTCTACATCTTATAAGAATGATTTACTCTCTGTCAATTAATTAAGTATTACTGTTATAGTTTAAGAAGCTCGTTTAAGGAAGCATGACTCGATCATATGCGTAACATATACTGCATGTGTAGTATCTGTGCATAAGGGCATGGCCATTGGTACTGTACTGTATAAATTGATTTGTCAGCTGTGTAATTTTCTTTTCCTTTTTCTCTCTTGCCGGCTGGTGTGAAGGTATAAAATGGAAGGGTGAACACCCTATTTGGTCTCTTAAAATGTTTGTATCGAGCTATATAGTTCCCAAAAAAAGAAATTGATAATGGTCCCTCAAGTTTGAAAATGATAGACATATTAGTCACTTCATTAGTTCTCTGTTAGTGAACTTACACACGTAGCACAGTACAATGATAACGTATAATTAAAATATTGGATGAGTTGTTGAAAGTATAACAGATATTTAAATAGCTTAATTTGTGTAATTTCAGTCATTTTAAACTTAAACTCTATTTCAAATGACACATGTGTCACTTAATATCTTGTTAATAGGTGTAATTCTATTAGTATTTCAATGATCAAATATATAGAAGAACTAATGTGTTTTATAATTAAAATCTCAAGAAACTGAGTTTAGTTTTCATTTTTGGTACTGGATTATTTTGCAATTTTTTCTTGGGGGACTGCATGGAATTTTTACTTAAAATATAAACATGTAATGTTAGTAACCTAGTATGGAGTTACTGCATAGTCACTGACGGATCCAAAATTATCGTTGATTATCTCTTAATAGAATTTATCTTGTCGGGTCACTGTGAAGCCGCGTTTTCATGGGAAGGAGTAATAGAATTATAAGTTTGGGCATTTTGGTAGCTTTGGGTAATTTAGTCAAAAAACAAAGGTGGTTAAACTCGGATTCTGAAAATTAGATCGGGATTAAACCAGACGAGGTATGAATTCAGAGGTTCAGATGTATAATAAAATATATGGGGATCAATAATGTTCAAAACTTGCATATAACTTAATATTATTTCATTTAGAATTTAAAATTGTAAAAAAAAATTATCGTGTTTAACTATAAAGTACAAGATATGATAACTGTCTCCGTATCTTATTTGGAAATACGGAGACAAGACAATAAATACATGATAAAAAAAAATATTATGTACCTCCACCACTGCACCAACTCTGGATTTGAGGACACATAGGAAAATATTGAACTTATTAGGGACATTATTGAAAAAAAAATTAAATTTCTATTTCTATATCATGTCATTATTATCCCAATATTTTGTAGATACAGAAATTTTTTAAATTTTGTGTCTTGGAATAAAAAAATTTTTTGTCCTTTATATTTATCTTTACCACCAAATAGATTTGTTTCTTTGTATTTCTGTCTTGGGATGGTAATCAAATACTAATTAAGTGTATAATATAAGTGGGGTAATGTATAAATATGATTTCTCCTATCTATTTTATTGTAAATGTATGCAAAATGAAATGGTAAAGTTATGATAGAAGGCTTGCTGGTAAAGGAAAATGTCTGGCTTTGTTGCTTAACAAATGACGTCAAAGCTAGTCATAAACGAAGGCTGAATTCAGGTCATTAGAGAAGGCAATAGATTTCATCAATAAGGTGGTAAGCAGGAATATTGGTTCGCTAATTTTTAAGTCCAATTCGTTGGCTTTGGTAAAGTGGTTCAAGGGAGAGGATAGATATTTCTGGAAACTGGGTTTCAATAGAAATTTATTTCTTAGCATGAAACCAAAGTTAAAAAACTCCTCTTTGATTTTCGCTAGCTCTCTAAATAAGGAGGTTTTTCAAGCTTGGTGTGAACACCCGATTTTGTATGGCCCATAAATAGAAAACCAAATTTTTTTGCATATTTTATAGTTCAAATAGTTTTTGCATTTATTTCCTGATTATTATTATTATTCAACCCATTTTCTTGTCAATCCACATTTTTTAGTCCATCTCATTTCTTGTCAGTCCACATTTCATTAGTCCATTAACCAATAAATAAATCTAAAAATAATAATAATAAGGGAGAAGTAGTCCGTTACACAAAAGTCACTCTCGTGACACAAGAAACAAAAATGAAATAAAACAAAAAAGAAAAAGGAAGTCAAGCTACATCATAATTCATGTTTCCCATCGACACAATGATGGAGGTTGACAAAATTATGGGTGTTTCCCCCTTTACTTGATTACAGGTGACCTGGTATCACACGAGCTAGTCTGTAAAAAGATGATCAATGATAAGCAGCGACCAGATACATACATTCATCAGACACTTTAAGGGATGGGGGGGATTCCTGGCCATTATTAACAATCCTTCATAGTGCTAAAGGAAGGACTGAGTACTTGGCAATAATCAGAGAAAGAAAAATCACAGAGCCACAAGTAAACCAGTTGTTGATTCATTTTCTTTCCCATTCTCAAACCAAAATCAGTCTCCCATTACAATCCCCTCACAAATTATCAAAACCGGAAGCTAATACAAAACCAAAAATAATGTGAGAAATAGAGAGAGGGGGACAGCGGCTTCACTAACTGGTTCACCACTGCGAACCGCCTCACCGCCGGCAACTTTTCCCTCCACCGTCGTGTGCCTCAGTCACACGGCCTCCATCTCCCTTTGTATGCCAACTTACATCCTCTCTTTCCCAACAAATCACAGCAACGATCCAGCAGCAATAAAGAGTAAGGAATAAGGTATTAGCAGCAGCAATATCATCATCACCAAATAAAATTAAATAAAAAGAAAAGAAGGAAAGTGTGGGAGAGGCCACAGCGGTCTTCCTCTTCCACCATCACCGCCGCAGATCTCCACCCTCAGCCACCCCTGAGATGCGTCGCGAGCTTCCCCTGGGCCGCGCAATGTCTTCCCTTCATGCGGACATCATGGACCGCGCACCTCCCAGCCACCGCCCCTTCTCCGTCGCGCAGTCCCCCATTTTTTCCTTCTTTCCTCGCTGACGCCAAAGACACCCACACCGCCCGAACCGCCAAGGCCACCACTTCGTCGCGGTTCTTCCATTCCCCTTTGCCGCTGCGATCTGTGACCTCTCCCCTCTTCCAAGCCTCACCGCCGCGACTTCCCCTCTCTCCCAGCATCACCACCGCAGCCTCCCCCCTCCCTCTCCAAGCCGCGATCGTGCACTTCCCTTCCCTTCCTTCAGCGGAGCTCCTCCCCCTGGCTCAGCCTTGGCCGCGGCATCCTCCCCCCTCCCTCTCCCAGCCGCGGCAACCTCCCTCTCTTTCACATGGAAGACCTCTCTCACTCATCCTCCCTTTATCTCTCGATCTTTCTTTCTCTCTCTCTAGATCCCTCTCTATTTTTCATTTCCTCTTTCTTTCTCACTCTCTGTGGCTCTCTGTCTCTCGCCCATTCTTTTTTTTTTTCTCTCTCAACAGCCGTGTGTATGGGTGTGTGTGTGTGTGTTGCGTGCGTGTGAGTGTGGGTGTGTGTGGGGTAGGGTAGCATTAGGTTAATGAAATTAGTTTTAGGAAATTTGTAAGTTTAGATTCTGTGCTATTTATCTATTTATTTAATTTTTGGTCATGAACGTGTCATTGGGTCAGGTTAGAGGTTTATTTGTTTGAGTTTAAGTTTGATTGTTTGAGTAATATATTTTTCAACTTTTGGGTCCTTTTTTTTTATTCGTGCTTAGTTTTTTTTTTAGATTAATTCAGTTAGAGAAAAAAATAAATAAATAAATAAGAGATTTTTAGTTAAATTTTTTAAAAAAAAGAGAAGGTAAGTTTTTATTTAATTTAGGTTAAAAAGAAAAATGAATTCTTAAGTGTTTTGTTTAATTTATCTTACAGATTAAACTTTGATAATAGGATCAACTAATCCGTGACGATTTGTTAATTCTATGATTGAAGAATATTTTAACTACGACAGTTTGATATTCTGAAAATCAGTTGTCATGAATAAAATCAACCAACGACACTCATTTTAAAAACAGAACTACGTGACTTTGAGTTTCCCATTGCACCAGAGGATACGTAAGAGCAGGTAATCCCTGTCAAGTTCAAAATTAAATTTTATTATATTACTTTATTTTGTTTTAGCCTGTAAATATTTATTAGTATTGCTGTTTGTAAATATTTATTGTCCTATATTATTATTAGTATTATTTTTAACTTCGGCTAATAATCAAATTGTTTTAAATAAGAATGTTAGTTTAGCCGTGACGGCTTGTTAACATAGTTAAACATCTGAGCTGTGACAGCTTGATATTTAAAATTTTCAAGCCAAAATTAAATTTTCATAATTTGCATTACTTAAAATTTTTTTAAAACGCATTTTTATTCTTTAAACTTTAAGTTAGTCATTTACTTGTTAAATATTTTATTTTGAATAAAAATGTTAATTTAGCCGAGACGGCTTGTTAACTGAATAATTTGGACATCTAAATTGTGACAGCTTGATGTTTCAAATTTTCAAGCTAAAATTAAATTTTATAATATTATTTTATTCTGTTTTGCATGAAAATATTCTTGTTCTTCATTATTATTATTATTGTAAATATTTAATTATTTATTTATTTATTTGTTATTATTATTATTATTATTATTATTATTATTATTATTATTATTATTATTATCCTCATTTTTCTTTATTATCTTAATTTAAGTTAATCATTGAAATGTATATATTGTATTTCAAATAAAGATGTTAATTTAACTGTGACAGCTTGTTAACTCAATATTACGGATACCTGTGCTGTGACAGTTTGGTACTTCGAAATTTTTTTTTTATAATTTGCTAAAATAAAAGTGTAAATAAATATTTTGAAAGGTTATTAATAATTTGCACAATTCAATTAAGGTAACCGTAGTAATACGGATGTATCAGGGGTGCTGCGAAATGAACTTTTTGCCCTTCCTTGTGCATAATCGACTCCCGAATTCAAATCTGGTTTCAAAGATCAATTTTTTTAAAAAATTAAATGGGTTTTCCATATTTTTTCCCAATCAAATAAAAACTTGGTGGCGACTTCAATCTTAAACAAATCTCATTTTTTGTCGTCCCGTCGTGATCCCGGTTGCGACACTTGGTCATTACGAGGATAGCAAGCAGGGGCTCTCCAAGGTAAGTGGTTTTGTTAGGTGGACATTGCTGGATCGAGTTTTTGGGTGTAAGTATTATCTGCTGCTTAGACTGTCTTGTGAGTGCAGTGTTAGACATTCTATGTGTGTGGACTGGCATAAATTAGTTTAATTTGATTCCAGATTAATTAGATGTCAAAAATATTGGACCATATTGTTTAGCTCATTTTCTGATTAATTTTTTGTTATTAGGCTTAACTATATTAATTTTTGTTGTTAGTGAATATATTCGGGTTATTGTTATTGGGCTGAGGCATAATGGGTAGGTTTGGCCAATCCCGCTACTAATCAAAGAGGCCCCTGCTTCTAGCCACTTCAGTATAGCTGTTGTCCCATTGAGACAGAACACGTATTGGAACTATTGTGATAATAAGAGGAGCACTCTCTCTGTATTCTCCCTTCTGGTTGGTTTTCTCATACAGATCAAAGGAAGCATACAACGATGGACTCATCAACCTCTGTCATTCCAAGTAATTCTAACACCTAATCTTGATTATAGCATTTGTTTATCATTTGTCATATTGAGAATTAGATTAAAATTTCATCAAGTGGTATCAGAGCCAATCTAATTCTTATATGGCAATGATATTACTGTTCCAAATTAGGTATTGATGATGTATTTTCATGTGTGATGAAGCCTAATATATCAATTTAGGATTTTCAATTTTCACTGATTAATTTCAAAATTAATTTGGGGCTTTTGTTATTGGTAGTGTCATGAATAAATCGACATAAAGATCATAAGAAACGGATCAATGTATAGAGAGAATTTCGTTCTTGAACACCTCGTTTTCAAACATAAACTCCTATTTCAATTCGGAAATCCTCAACCCATATGTGTGAGAAATTGTTTCAATTTCCTTAGGGCTTTATAGAGGATAAAATTTCGAACTTATTGACACCAAAATCATGAGTTTTCATGAAGTATGGAGATAGAAATCACCTAAACCGGAGCATATTAGCATTCTTTTTCATTGAAGAAGCACAGATCCTATAGGCATGATTCTTCAAGATTCTTTATGGGTTATGCAGAGCTTTTGATTACAATTCTAATGAGACAAAAATCACACGATTTTGCTGAGAATTGAGTGAGAAATCGCTCTCAACCGATTTGGGTATCCATGGGTCACGTTCAACCCGTCTCAAGATAGGAGACGATGAACAGTGTTCGCTCCTTGTCCACTCGTGAGCCTAGGTGCATGTGGGCCCATCTTGGGCCCATTTTCACCTAAGTTTTTTTTTCATTTTGGGGTCTTTTAATATTTTAAAATTATTAGTTATTTTTATTTATTTTTCTGGGCATCATAAATAATTATTATTAATTTTCTATTGGATAAATTGCTTAAAAATTTTAGATACTCTTCAAATTTTGGTTTAAAATTTTTTTGTGCATATTTCTAACATTATTAGGCACATTATGTTCAGCATACTCTCATATTTGGTATTGTTTGGTTAATTAAATAATTTGTACTCTATTATGTGCATATAATTGATTATTGAGATTATGTTATATTGTTATTATAAAATTTTGTGATATATATTTCTGAGATATGCTATTTTAAACCATTTTATATTGTTGTTGGGTATTTTTTTCATGGTTGTGAACTCACCTTCGCGGGACGGATTGTGATAAAATACTAGTATATGGAAATTGTTGTTACTAGTGTGACATTAGGAATTATTTTAATAATGCACTTACCCTATCAGTTTGTCCTTATTGATATATTTCCTAATGATTGATAATTATATTTTAAAGTTTTCAGTATTCTCTCGATATTAGCATTAAGTATATAATTATTTTCTGTAATGTGGGAGTTAACTTATCCATTGTAATTCAAGGCCCTTCGACAGAATTATGATTGCATGAGGTGATTTTATTGTTGTTAGAAGCTCTATTTCGTGTATTGGATATGTTTGACAAAATCTCCCAATAATGTACAAATTTCAACTTTGCTAATGAATATGAGTTCTTTCCAAAGCTTAATGGAACCAATTATGAGGACTTGGCTGACTCTGTTAAATTATTTCTTGCCATTACTAATGTTCATGCTGCTCTCACTAAGAATGAGCCTGAAGTTCCCACACCTACATCTTTCACTGTTGTAGCAAAATATGATAAGTGGGCTTATTCTAATAGAGTTTGTTTGATGACCATAAAGTTCACTATGGACAAGACCATCAAAGATAATGTTCCTAAGACGAACAATGTTAAGGAGTTTCTTGCGTCTGTGGGCAAGAAATTCAAGAAATTTGATAAGACTGAAAAGGCCTACTACCTTTCATTGTTGACAAAGACTAGGTATGATGGTGTGTCTGGTGTCTGTGAGCATGCTATGAAACTCACCAATTGGTACAACAAGTTGAAATCCATGAAAGTGGAACTAGGAAGCAATTTTTTGGTTTGGCAGGTGTTGGACTATCTTCCTTCTGTATTTGATGCTTTGAAGACTTCTTATAATGCACAAACAAAAAAGTGGTCTATTGATGAGCTTGTTGTTGTGATAAGATTTATTGAATCTTATATGGGATCTTGGGCAAATACTTGGGCCATTTTGTTGGGAAATTGCACCTCATTTACACTTTGACATGTCGTTTTGTTGTGTTTTCCCATTTATCCATATTCCACTTTGTTGTTGGGTCACAAGATATAGGTATCTTACAATGTATGATATCAATATTCCTTCAAATATGATTTTCTGCATTGTTGATATGCTTACAGTTCCATTTTGGACTTTTTTGTGGTTAATGTTGGCTTGTTTTGGCATCTTATTGTGGCCACATATTGTTAATTAATCTGGAGTAACATGATGTTTTGATTTATGTTGTCAAAGTAAGAGAATGTTAGATATTCCATGTGTTTTGGACTGGCATAAATCATATTTTATTATAGTTTAATTTGATTCCAGATTAATTAGATGTCAAAAACATTGGACCATATTGTTTAACCCATTTTCTGATTAATTTTTTGTTATTGGGCTTAACTATGTTAATTTTTGTTGTTAGTGTATATGTTTGGGTTATTATTATTGGGTTAAGCCACAATGGATAGGTTTGGCTCATCCTGTTACTAACCAAATAGACTGCTGCTCCTAACCACTTTAGCATGGTTATTGCCCCATTGAGACAGAACACGTATTGGAACTTTTGTGATAACAAGAGGAGCACCCTCTTTGTATTCTCTCTACTGGTTAGTTTTCTCACACAGATCAAAGGAAGCAGACAGCTATGGACTCATCAACCTCTACCATTCAAGGTAATTTTAACACCTAATCTCAATTATAGTATTTATTTATCGTTTGTCATATTGAGAATTAGATTAAAATTTCATCATGTAGTGCTAGCAAGAACTGCTTGTGGTTATGTAGTGGCAGTTGCTGTAGGTGTCTTTTTCATCCTTGATAGGGATGGGGAGTGATTTTGCTCAATTGTGTAGATGTGGGTGTGAAATTTTTTTTTTTTTTTTTGACTTTGTTCTTTCTGTATCTTACTCCACCCTGCCCCTAATGGTGTTGAGTGTCTCAATAAATATATATATATATATATATATATATATATATATATATATATATATATAAAGTTGTGAGCACAAAGCATAGACTTCCGACTTGTTCCATCAGGCTGTGGAGCCGCCTAATTTGACCAACTAATTGGAAAAATAATAATAAAAAAAAAATGAAATTAAAGCATCCGCGACGATAGTGAAAAGGAGGAAGTACTCATGTTCGCAGAACAAAAGAAGACATTTACTTCAATTCATGTATTAGTTTACACGTCAGGAAAAAATAAGAGATAATTTGATTAGAGAGCAAAGAATATGAGTAAGAATTATCTAGATGAGTTTTATGCCCCATTTTTTATTTTGCAATCAAACACACCCTTAGTATAAAAATAGAGTTATGTTAGGTGTATAATTAAATTATATAATAAATACACATCATTCACTTTATCATTATTAGATTTGATAAATAAGTGAAATAAATAGAGACTTCACACCACATTTAATAATAATAAAATATGTAATATGTATTTATTATATAATATAATTATCCACTACACATGAAAATAAGAGATAATAATTACTTGGCAAATTAACGTGTGGTGTATCAATACAATATTTTCAGTATATAGCAATATGAGTAGACCAATCGACTACACCGGTCAAATTGAAATCGACCTTCTCTCTTTTTGCAAGAAATTTGAAAACACTAAACAATCAGAATTCTGTAGTTATGACTTATGAGCTCCCCTGATTTAAATTTTGAGTTACCTTGCGAAGAGGTTGCAATATTTTCAAATATGCAAACAATGGAAAACTTCCATTTCAAGCCAATATTCAGCTTCTACCTTCTCTTTTTTGTCTCCAGAATCATGGCCGCAACTGATACCATCACTCAGTCGGAGTCTCTAAGAGAAAATCAGACCTTGGTTTCCAAGAATGAAAACTTTGAACTGGGCTTCTTCTCTCGTGGCAACTCTGGCAATCGTTACCTTGGCATTTGGTACAAGAACATCTCAGTTCAAACCATTGTATGGGTTGCAAATCGAGAAAAGCCTGTCACAGACATATCTGTTGTGTTGCAGATAAACAACAGCACACAAAACGCACTTGTCCTCACTCAGAAGAGCCAGGAGGTTCTATGGTCTATAACCCCATCAAGAAAACCCCATAATCCAGTTCTTCAGCTCTTGGATTCTGGCAACCTTGTGCTGAGAGAGCTGCATGATGAGAAGGAAGAGAACTATCTATGGCAAAGCTTTGACTACCCTTGTGATACACTACTCTCAGGGATGAAGCTTGGGAAGGACTTGAGGACTGGCCTTGATAGACGCCTAACTGCATGGAAGGATGAGAATGACCCTTCACCAGGGACCTTGACGCTGGGAATGGATGTCACCAATTGGCCTGAACTAATGCAGAGAATAGGCTCAAAGAAACAGTACAATGCTGGTCCCTGGAATGGAGTTGACTATAGTGGCAAACCGAGCAGAAGGCGCACCCTTTCTTTTAATGGCACATACTTCTCCAATGAGAATGAAGTGTACGGTATGTACAACCTCCAGAACAACTCTGTCAAAGCTAGGGTAGTGTTGAATCAGACCACCTACAGGCTTTTGCAGCTTTTGTGGATGGAGGGTGAGCAACAGTGGAAGATGTATGCTTCATCGCCAAGAGATTTCTGTGATGAGTATGGTGCTTGTGGCCCCAATGGGAATTGTGATCAAAGCAAGTTCCCAGCTGCTTGTGATTGTTTGAGAGGATTTAAGCCTAAGTCACCACAAGAATGGAATGGAATGAACTATGAAGGAGGATGTGTGCGTGATAGGCCACTGAACTGCCAGGATGATGGATTTCTCAAGTATGTTAAGATGAAAGTGCCTGATACTGAAAATTGTTGGTTGAATCAAAGCATGACTCTGGCGGAGTGCAGAGATAAATGCCTGAGAAACTGTTCTTGTGTGGCTTATACCAACTCAGATATCAGCGGAGAAGGCAGTGGTTGTGCCATGTGGTTTGGTAATCTTAATGACTTGAGGGTTCAACCAGCTACTGGACAGGATCTGTATGTTAGAGTTCCAGCTTCGGAGCTAGGTATGGCAATGTGGCATTTGATTACTTGGTCTTATTCTTTCACTAATTTTTTTATGCCTAATCATTTTGATGGTTTTAACATATGAACATGATATATGATAGAACTTTATGGCTTCTCTTGATCCATTTAGTCAATCCCACCTAGTGGGACAAGGCTTAGTAGTAGTAGTTGTTGTTGTAATCATTTTGATGGTGTGCGGCATGTTTGTGTTTTATGTGAAAATAAACCATTGAAGAGACAAACAATGGAAGCAAGGTCAAGATAGGAATTGCAGTTGGAGGCATTGTTGCCGTGTTATGTGGCCTGTTCTTAACTCTTTATTTCCTATGCATAAGAAGAAGAATTGCCACTGTGAAAAGTAAGACTTTTTTCATCTTAATGTACATAAGTAACTTCTTGAATTATATTAGTATCATTAAGTTGTGTAAGAAAATAAAGAGAATGCAGCAGTAGTGGATCATTTCAAAGGACTGGAAGAGGATCTGGAGCTACCATTGTTTGACTTTGACCTATCTAGTATAGCTAGTGCCACCGATAACTTTTCAATTAACAAGAAGCTTGGAGAAGGAGGCTTTGGACCCGTATACAAGGTAATATACATAATATACTATATAATAAGCTAATTTGATAACCATGGAATAGCATATGAAATTGTTTTGTGACTTACAGCATTTGCATTTGACAAATGGTAGGGAACACTGGAAAATGGACAAGAAATTGCCGTTAAGAGACTTTCTAGAAGTTCTGGACAAGGGCTCAAGGAATTTAAAAATGAAATTGCATTAATAGCTAAACTTCAACACCGTAATCTTGTAAAGCTTCATGGGTCTTGCATTCAGGATGGAGAGAAATTGCTTATATACGAATACATGCCTAACAAAAGTTTAGACTTCTTTATATTTGGTAAGGAATCTAGATTTTGGATCCATGTTAAAATTGTTTGTAATTGTCCTCTTGTTTTGAACATGTGACAATTGTTAACTTGTATGAACAAATTGCTAGATCAGATGCAAAGAAAGCTGTTGAATTGGTCTGACCGATTCTATATAATTTGTGGGATCGCGAGAGGCCTTCTTTATCTTCATCAGGACTCAAGACTTAGAATTATTCATAGAGATCTGAAAGCAAGTAATGTTCTACTTGATAGTGAGATGAACCCTAAGATCTCAGATTTTGGCTTGGCTAGAATTTTGGGAGGAGACCAGAGTGTAGAAACTACACGTCGGGTGGTTGGAACTTAGTATGGATACTTAACATTTCTTAATTTTGATTTATATGGTTTTGATTGTTATTTATATTGTTTCTCATCTTATATATTGTTCATTAGTGGATATATGGCACCGGAATATGCAATAGATGGGAATTTCTCAGTGAAATCTGATGTGTTTAGCTTTGGTGTTTTGCTGCTGGAGATAGTATCTGGAAAGAAAAATATAGGAAACCATCATCAAAAAGAAAGTAGAAACCTTATTGGATATGTAAGTGTAAATCAAATGCTATTTCTATTCATACTTACATCACCGTGAATGATACTTTATTTGATGTGTCATAGGCATGGAATTTATGGACAGAAGGGAGAGCTTTAGAATTGATTGATGAATACCTCAAAGACTGCTGCAATCTGTCTGAATCACTGCGCTGCATCCATATTGGTCTTCTGTGTCTACAGCAGCATCCACATGACAGGCCAAGCATGTCATCTGTGGTTATGATGTTAGGTAGTGAAATTGGCTTGCCTCAGCCACAACAACCAGCTCTATTTGCTGGGGAGGAGCATTCTTCATCATATAAGAATGACTTACTTTCTGTCAACGAATTAAGTATTACAGTTTTGGAAGCTCGTGAATAAGCATGACTCGGTCATATGTGTAGCATATACTGCATTTGTAACAAATATATGCAAAATGGCAAGGCAATTGGTTCTATATTGCACAAAGTGTGTAATTTCCTTATTCTGTTTTACTTTCTAGCTGTTATGAAGGTTAAAAATATAAACATGTATTGTTAGTGTGTAATTCTGAATACTGCAGTTCAACTTGGACACTATATGTATATGGTATATTTTTCTTTTTTCTCTCTCATTTTTATATTTTGACCCAGCATATGGTTTGCAGCTGCAAATGATTCAACCGGCAAAGTTGCAATCACTACCATACTAATACGGCAAAAGCTAAACCTTCCCCTAAGAAGAAAAACCAATTAGGAATAAACAATGAGAAAGAAAACAATAATTATAAAAACAAAGTCCCAACTTTTAATTATAGCTTCTGTATATCTTTCCTAATTGTAGTAAAATGATAACTTGAAAAATACTAAACATAAAGCAAGGAAACTTTTTTCAACTAAACCTTTAAAACTGATCCTTTCATTAGAATTGACCTTTTGGAAAAATTATGCAGTATATTATTATCTTACTTCAAAGAATGATATCAGGAAGATGATCATCTTGAATTCTATTCAAACTATGGCACCATATATTTTGTATATATATACTACATCAGTTTGCTGTTCATCCAGCAATACTCAGAGGACAGGCCGAGCAGGCTTTTTAAGGTTCTAGTGTTGGGGAGTGAGGCTGAATAGGCTAAGCCAAAATATCTTGGCTTCTCTGTATGAGGAATCATTAAGTTGCAATAAATTCAAGCCCTCAGCTCAAATAGAAGTTGTACAACAGATGACACTACAGAAATAAAACAAATGAACCAGAGTACAATTAATATTCATGTGAGAACACATCAGAAATACTCACTTATATATATGGATGTATATGCTACATTCTTTGCTTCTTGAAAGCAGTGAAATTAAATTCAACATTAATTGTTTTGTTAGCTATATATATATATAGTGTTCTTAACCATATATGGAACTCTTTAACTTGTAGAGCTCTGGTGCATGTTTCCTGTGTAGGGGTTGCTTTAAGAGTACTCCAATGTTTCCATTTCCATAACAGTGGCAGGATTATTGGCTTCACCAACTACAGTGCTGCTAGAATTGGAGACCAAAGTGACCAAGAAGTCAAAGATATCTGTGGCTATAACAGCAGATGCCACATCCTCTTTGTGCAAGGTTCTCCTTTTGCCTTGAATGGCCATGATCCATGACCTTCTGGTGAGTTCCTCAATGAAGAGCTCACAAGCCTTGGAGAAAACAATAGGGGACTCCCCAGATATCATCTTGACATCTTCCCCAGACTTCTTCATGATCTTCTTGATCCTTGCCAAGGGCAAAGAGTGAGGTCCTGTCTTTCCTGATATGCCACCACATAGTAACCCCGAATATGCACCTGCTTGTCTCATATTGTTCTAAACTTCTTGTACTATATGCTTATGTGTATGATTATATGTTTTATGTGTTATCTCCACCTCAATTTTATAGAGCTCTCTCTTTGAGATAATATGAGTATGAAGTGTCTGTAGCATGTCATTGCCAAGTTGAAGCTTTCACTCCATTGACATAGCCGGCCAGCCTGCTTGAGCCGGCTAATTGAAATTCTTATATGAATAAATTAAAGATTGTAAATTCTTAATTGGACTCTCTTTCTTCCTTCTTTTTTTTTAAATGTCTGAATTTTTTATTCAGATTCTAAGACCTATTGTGTTCAGAAATTTGTTGCTTTCATCAAGGAACCTTGTTTCCGTAGGAATCATGGAGTAAAAGGGTTCATGGTTATATGTAATTTGATTGAAATTTTAGTTTTCTATGGTAAGGAGTTATCATTGATGACAAGCACTATTTTCTGCTCCATTGCTTTCAAAATATGTCATTTTTTAACTAACAAAAGTATTAACAAAATAATAAATGTATTAGGAATAGAGTAAAATATAGTAAACAAACTAATATACCCCTGTTAAATGAAATGCTTTTAGAAAACTAATAATTATTGAGTAAAATTACTTAGGAATATTATTGGAAAAAGAAATAAATATTGCATTGAAATATAAAGTTATCTAAAAATATATAGATATTTTGAAACATGATATTATCTTAAAGTAAACAAATATTAAGGAAGTGATTAATATTTAAGAATAAGAAAGGAAGGTTCATAGATAGTGTTAATCATTAGTTAAAAAACACCCATAAATAAGACATTTCTTGTAACATAATGGTTGGGACCTCAATCAACCATCACGAACTGCAATAAATTTCTTTTCATTCAAGTGTCTTTACCCATTAGTTTAAACTTTTGAGAAAAATATTTTCATGACACGGTATTGAGCCTCCATGATCTAATAGTTTACAGCTCAAATATTTATTCTGATAAAAATATTTACACTCCAAGCAGAAAAAAAAAAAAAGACATTTGCATGAAAAATGTGTTAGAATATATAACTATTTATGTATCTCTATTTATCAAATTAAGCTTTCTTGAGAGATTATTTTATTAAGCATTCTAACTATCGAACCCAAAAGTGCAGAATGCTGTGCTAAATACTAGCTAGATTCCACGTCTTTTTCCGCTTCAAGAAATTGCTGCCTCTAAGCGGTGATTAAAGGTCAGGGCAACTAATTCAATACATTTCTAAACTCTCTCTCTCTCTCTCTCTCTCTCTCTCTATATATATATATATATATATATATATATATATTTTTTTTTTTTTTTTTTTTGTTATGGACATCATTATTCGAATTTTGCAGAACCAAACAAAAAATCACTTTTTCAATGATTACCTTTCGATTACGTAGCCATCATTTTGGTTTCCAACATATGACCGGTTCAATATCGCTAATCCATTCATATATCATCCAATCATGCTAGAGTATTCTGAGCTCGAATAATAAACCTTATGACGAATAAACAGAATTATTACCACTTGCAAAGTTATTTTAATGCCCACATGCAATAAATTTTTAACAAGGGCACATCTAGAGTTTAAGCTGGGTATACTATATGGGACTTGATTTGCGAGTTAGTCCGTTTAATTTACAATTCATATGAGTTAGGATCAGATAATCTTACAATCTGGGATTTTTGGGTCCATTTGGTTTTATCCTACAGGTTAAATGGGCTAACTCGATTATTTTTATTTTTAAATAAGAAGTTTATGCTTTTTTATAAAACAAAACATATATTTAATGGCAAAGTGCTCTTAATAAGGGGGACCATGGTTTACTTTACTTCTTACTTAGCCAAGTTATTTTTGTAAGTTTAAATGTAACGTATAACAAAATAAAAATAAAAACTTTCATTATGGACTGCCATTGCAGACATAGGCATGTACAATTGGGAGTCCATTTAATAAATGGAATGGCCCGATTTGATCCGTTTAAGTGCACTGCATTGCAGACCGGGCTAAATGAGACGAGCTAGCCTGAATATCTGCTCGTGCATCTAGTATATTGATTGGATAAAAAGGGGCTCATCTAATATATAACAACAAATATATATATATAAAGAACAAGTTGCAAATATCGATAAGTTTGTAACTTTAGTTTATCCATACTAATTACTATTTTAATTTTTCCACTCTCCTAATTAATGTTTTATTTTCGCTATTTTCTCTATTTGAACGTTATCATTTTTCATTTTTCATTTTTCCTTTTTCTTACTAATAGTATGCAAGAAACTAAGAATCCAAGTAATATATATATATATATATTTTACATAGAAATTTTAAAGGCATTAGTTCATGCTTACTATCCAAGCCCTTCACCATTAGCTCAATCCTAATAGGTTTGAGTACTATATTGTATGTTAAATAATATATATTTAACATGAATTTAATCAAATGATTTTTTAAAAATCCTTACCCAGAAGTTATTATTATAAAGAAAAATATGAAACTTTACATGCTTATAGAGGAGTACATACGAAGCCACTGGGTATTGGCTTAATAGGTGCTAGTTGAATTTAAAAAATTCAAGGAGTAAATGTTGATTTTGATACCTAAAATATATATGTGTTTTATTTTAGTCTTTGAAATAAATAAAATATCAATTTAGTCCCTAAAATTGTAAAAAATATTGACAATGTTGTTGGCTTAAATATATGTAAATTTTGTCACTTTGGTCCGAGTAAATATATTTAACACAAATTAATCAAATATTTTTTTAAACATCCTTACTCAAAGTTTAATTGTTGCAAATAGTATAAAGAAAATATGAAACCTTACATGCTTATAGAGGAGTTCATAGGAAGCCACTGGGTATTGGCTTAATAGGTGCTAGTTGATTTGAAAAAATCAATGATTAAAATCCAAACTCACAAACAATCTAAACTCACAATCAATGATTACAAATCCTCTCATTCCCTCTAAAACCTAAACTCACAAATATACTCTTAGAGTACTTGTTAAGAAAAAAAAAAAAAAGAAAGGTTATCATTGAAAAGATGAGATTTAATGTTTTCTAAACAAGGACTCAAAAAAGAGTTTTAAAATCAGCATTCTTTCAGCAAAACCCATATACAAAATGTTCATAATATTAGCACATATGGAAAACACAACAACAATCAATCCTAACAGAAACTGATTCGATTATATGATCTTAAACAGAATCAGTGAGCTGAGAGAGATGAGTTAGCATTGTGTGCTATGTCCTTAACACTTAATTAATGCTTGTTTGCAGATATTTGATAATGGTTAGAAAATAAAAGGAAGGCAACAGGCCACGGAGTATTAGTTATTCAATGTCCCACCCAACCTTTTACGTTTTCTAGGCGTCTTCCTTAGAACTCTCTTTCTTGTGTGATTGGCTATACCACTAATCAAAGAGAAAGAGATGGCAAAGATGCGGATGCACACAATCTGTGAAGAAGAAGCCTTTTCCCATCTCATCATTTGCCCTTAAATCTAGACATTCCATCATGTAAACCAATCTGCTAAAATACTATATGGTCCTTGCTCATTAGTCATCTCATCACCAACTCCCACAAGCCTCACTATGCCCTTTTAATTAATTAAGGGTATCAATGTATTGTTCACACTGCTCCTTTTGACCTGAGTGCTTGTGATATTGACTAGTTAACCCTTCCAAATTTCAGTAAGTTGTTGAACCTGAATTCCCCATATATCAAATCAACAACTAGATTTAACAAATAAACCTTATTAATTAGTGATCATTACTAGGGGAGGCTGAATGTTACCTAGACTGTCTTAAGTCTTAACTGCTAGCTTTTCTATCTTCCATAAACCTTATTTTATTTTGTCTATTATTATACCTTAGCATCACAGCCAAGTTCACGTACGGGTCAATAAATTGGGATGGTAAAATTGAATTAAGGTAATCTAAAAGGTTCAAAATTAAATTTTTATTATCGGTGCTTGGATAATTTTGTTAGTATTATTACTTGATAATGCCACAATCTTCAATCCTTTGAACCTATTTGTCTTTTTGAAAAAATATATATACAATTGGTTGATTTGTTTTGGCAGTATAGAGGATTGAGATCTGTCCTAGAAAATTAAATAGAGGATTGAGATCTGTTCTAGAAAATTAAGTATTGGGCTACCAGAAAACTGTTTTCTTCAAAATTGGAATACCACTACAGGAGTCAACATAGTAGGCCTTGACTTTAGTCTGAAGTTGCCAATCACTAGAATTGCTTCAACAACATTTCAATGGAAAAATCCAAGATCTTTCCCACTCCCACTACGGCCACCTAAAAGTGTTTTCTGGTCCTGCCACTTTTCTTCTGTCCTGTAGCGTGTCCATGAGTGCTCAAGGTAGTAGCACTATCAGGTGACTAGGTGCGGCTGCATCAATTTGCTCAAATATCCTATTGCCAACTTTATTTATTGTCAAAACCAACCCCCAACATTCCACTGTTTGAATTAAAACAAGTAATGTAATTTCCACAACCAACTTTATGGAATGAATTTGATTATTGACTAGATGAGTCTTTAATTTTTCTTATGTGTTTACACGAAGATCATAGAATCAAGCCCCACATGCAGTAAGTACAGGCATTAAGGTCAATCTAGTTTTCACATGAGTATATTATCATATTATTCTTTCTGCCTGTGGTTTAATCTCCAATCCATATATGTAGCTAAACTGCATGCATATAGTTCTTGAAAAAGTTGTAAGCTAATTGATGGGAACTATGACTTTCATGAGCACTATTTTCCTTGCTTATTATGTACTATTCAATCTTTCTGGAATTTCCTTAGCAGTTGACTCCATATCTCAATCGTTGTCCGTAAGTGATAGCAGCAACAACACCTTAGTTTCAAAGGGTGGAACCTTTGAACTTGGATTCTTCAGCCCACGAAGCTCCCAGAAACGTTACCTTGGGATCTGGTACAAGAAAATCCCAATTCAAACAGTGGTTTGGGTTGCCAACCGCCTCAGTCCAATCAATGATTCATCTGGCATCCTAAGATTAAACAGCACGGGCAACCTTGTACTCACTCAGAATGACACTGTTGTTTGGTCCACAACTTCCCCAAGAAAACCAAAGAGTCCAATAGCCCTTCTCTTAGATTCTGGCAACCTTGTGGTGAGAGATGAGGAGGAAGCAAACACAGGAGAGTACTTGTGGGAGGGTTTTGATTATCCAACTGACACTTTCTTGCCAGAAATGAAGTTTGGTTGGGACTTGAGAACCGGTCTTGATAGGCGCTTAGTCGCTTGGAAGAGCCCTGATGATCCATCTCCTGGGGACTTCTCTTTTGGCATGGTGCTACACAACTACCCTGATGCATATATGATGAAGGGTGGCCAAAGGTACTATAGAAGTGGACCGTGGAATGGCCTGCATTCAAGTGGTTCACCACAAGTAAGGTCCAACCCCATTTATAACTTCAGGTTTGTTTCCAATAAGGATGAGCTTTACTATACATATAGCGCCAAGAACACTTCTTTTATCTCAATGTTGGTGTTGGATGGAACAAGCAATGTTCGTAGGAGATATGTGTGGATTGAGTCAGAAAGAAGATGGGAGACCTACACATCGGTGCCATTGGACTTGTGTGATTCTTATGCCCTTTGTGGAGCTTATGGAAGTTGTGTTATTCAAGATTCACCAGTGTGCCAGTGTTTGGGAGGGTTCAAGCCTAAGTCACCAGAAGCATGGTACTCAATGGACTGGTCTCATGGATGTGTCAGAAATAAGCCATTGAGCTGCAAGGACAAACAAAAGGATGGGTTTGTCAAAATGAGTGGGTTGAAATTGCCTGACACTACACATTCTTGGCTGGATCAGACAATTGGCTTGGAGGAATGTAGAGCCAAGTGTTTGGATAATTGTTCTTGCATGGCCTATGCAAATTCAGATATTAGAGGACAAGGGAGTGGTTGTGCCATGTGGTTTGGTGATCTAATTGATATGAGACAGTTTGCAGCTGGAGGGCAGGACCTATATATTAGAATGGATGCTTCAGAGTTAGGTAGGAATCACTTTTGCTTACTAGTCCTTCAGATCATTTTCTTATCAAGATTTCATTTTCATGTTTGATGTTTGTGACTTAACCATGGTTTTGTGTTTGCTCAATTCCAATTAGAAGTGGCCAAAGTTGGCCACAAGAAGGGCAGGATCCTATTGGCAGTCATAATTTCTCTGGCCATAGCAGCGGTTTCTGGTATGCTCATACTTGGTTGGTGTTATAGAAAGAAATCGCGCACAAATGTAAGAGGTAAAACTCACATTTCAAAACATCTTAGAAAAATAAATAGAAGTGGCCACATTGCTTTGTTAATGTTTATAATGTTGTTACAGCAGTTCACAACCATTTAGTGAACATTATTGTGTTGGTGCCTATTTGTTTCACCTTCTTTGGTTATTAACTGTACGCTTAATGAGAAGTTTGTGGAGTTTGGATTTCGCAAAAAACAGGAATAAAAGGTCCAGGGGAATTGAAAAGTCATATGAGACACTTGTTCTGATGCCTTCTTTGAACAAAAAGGTTCCAAAGTAGACAAACCAATTAATATTTGCAACTTTTGTCAAGTCTTCTGAATTCTGATGGCTAAGGTGCTTATTAGACCTTTTATATAACACATATGAAAATGTTTTCTTCATCAATACCAATGCTAGCATCCTGCATGGCTTAATTATCAAAAAAATGCAGAGTAGGTGGCTTCACTTCAATACAGTGAATGCAGTTGTTAGGAGGACCTGTAAGTCACGATGGTACTCGAGGGTAGAGATACCTTAAAACGAGAAAATGAAAATAGATACAGTGAAAATGCCACCAATTGGCACATATTACCGGCAGAAATTTTTAGTTTATAGTTTTGCCTGGCTAATGTTTGGCGAAAGGTATATTAGCATGAACTTCGATTAGCTGATATGAAATTATATAAGCCTGCAACACCTTTTACTATGCAAAATTTGCATTTTCTATCTTGTTTTCAGTTAATTTGCTTTCACTTGGAGATGTTAGCTCTCTCATTTCCTTTAATGTTTGGGGAGGAGGGATTAAATGAACTCTGGGTAGGATATAGGGATTTTTCACTTTTAGTCCTTTCAAAATTTAAAGGAGACTGATGTAGCAATTTATATATGCTACCCTGTTTGGCACAAATCTGAAACGACCCTTACACGTTGTCAGAGAAATTAAAGTTGAGCATCCAAAGAGATCAAAACAGTGGAATGCAAATGGATGATGTGGATCTACCAGTCTTTGACTTGTCTACAATAGCCACGGCCACTAGCAACTTTTCAATCAAGAACAAAATCGGAGAAGGTGGTTTTGGATCTGTGTACAGGGTAATTTGCTTATATTATTATGACATTAAGAATTGAGAAGGAGAAATACTAATATAAACGCAATACTAATATAAATGCTTCTATCAATTTTGAAAATTTAAAATTCCAGGGAACACTGGTAGATGGGCCAGAAATTGCAGTGAAGAGACTGTCAACAAGCTCAGGACAAGGACTAAATGAGTTCAAGAATGAAGTAAAATTGATTGCTAAACTTCAACACCGCAATCTTGTAAAGCTTCTTGGATGTTGCATTGAAGGAGAGGAAAAAATGCTGGTTTATGAATACATGCCTAATAGCAGCCTCAATTCCTTTATCTTTGGTATGGATACTAATAACTGTAAATCTAGTATTTAGATGGATAAGTGTAGTTTAATAATCTAAGTATTCTGTAGCAGATCTTCACTCTTGAATTTTCTCTACAGCATATGATCAAATTGAATTATTTTTTTTATGGAAAACTTGGCAGATCAACATAGAAATGAATTACTAGACTGGTCAAAGCGTTTCAACATTATACTAGGAATTGCTAGAGGCCTCTTGTATCTTCATCAGGATTCAAGACTAAGGATTATTCACAGAGATCTCAAAGCAAGTAATGTTTTACTTGATAATGAGCTAAATCCCAAGATTTCTGATTTTGGCATGGCTAAAATTTTTGGAGGAGATCAAAAAGAAGGAAACACAAAGAGAATAGTTGGGACTTAGTAAGTCATGATAGGAGAATTGTTTTTCCAATCCAACTGAATTCATAATATGTTTTCTCCTCAATAAAGTTTGCATTCCAAATGGTGTTATGCAGTGGTTATATGGCACCAGAATATGCAAGTGATGGTCTGTTTTCAGTGAAATCTGATGTTTTCAGCTTTGGGGTTTTGATGCTGGAGATCGTATCTGGAAAGAGGAGTAGAGGATATTATAATAAGAATGCCAGCCACAATCTCATTGGCCATGTAAGTATGACAGAAGTTGTTAATTCAAGTGTACCAAACAAATGCATGACAAGTAAATTTATTGTGTTTCAGGCATGGAAACTCTGGAAAGAAGGAAGACCACTAGAACTGGTTGATACAAGCCTAGGAGACTCCTCTTTTCTATCACAAATATTGCATTGCATTCATGTTAGTCTTTTATGTGTTCAACATCATCCAGAGGATAGGCCTGGAATGTCATGTGTGCTCCTAATGTTAGCGAGCGAATTTGAATTGCCTGAACCAAAACAGCCAGGTTTTTTTGGAAAAGATTCAGGTGAAGCAGACTCCTCCACAAGTAATCTGCAACTGAGTTCAACAAATGAAATAACCATTACCCTATTAGAGGCCAGATGATATTTCTTTGCTAAGCACATTCATGTTGTATAGATGCTGAATATTGTATTAGAAATTAACTTGAGGTGAAGGACTATATTCTCTCACTTTTTTCCTTCCTTTCTTATCTGTGTACGAAGCTGTGACTTAAGCATACCAAACCAAAAGAGAACAGCAAAGCTTTCATACCCATGAAGCCGCAAATATTGATGTTACAGAAAAAAATAAATGCAAAAGAGATCACAAAAGAAACCGAGAAATTCAATTCGTGGTTTCATACTTTCCAAAAAGGGTGTAACTTGTATCTTAGTAATACCTTAAATTCCTTTGTAACTGACTATTTGTGCTTGAATATAACAGCTTATTAGCATCTGATATTCATATTCTCTCATTTGTCATATATATGTTTCTTTTCTTTCTTATTCAGCAAATGGACAAATAATTAAAAATTTAGCTAGGTTGAGGATCATACAAGTGGCAATGTTTTCAAAATTACAAAGTTCCTAACTAAGCTAGAAAACTCTTATTCAAGTTCACCGATCATTAAAGAAGAAATCTAGATATTCTGATACCCCTTAAATGAAGCTATCCTGCAAAATGCCTGCTTGATTAGCTTCTGCATGTGTTCTCAACTGAAATTACTCAAAAGTGAGCCCAAGCCCTTTTCAGAAAAATTGGTTTAAGTTCATTGGTCAGATCCTAGCCAAAGACAGCCATCTTTTATTGACCAGGTTCAGAAAGGACCAGAAAATCAATAAAACTCATTGGATAACTGTCCTCATAATATGTGCATGAGAAGTTCTAACAACTATCCAAAGTCTCCAATTTCTATGATAAATATTTCAGTCATTTGAAAAAAGCTTCATCCTAGTAGTGATTTCTTTCTTTTACTGCAAAAATCTCACATGCAATTTTTAAAATGATACAAAAAAATTAAGATAAGAGAGCTTTATTTCTATAGTGGACCTACTCAATTTGATTCAAATTAGTTGAGATCCAACCTGGATGTTGGTGGTTAAAATTTTCGATAGTAAAAAGTAAAGGTAAAGAAAAGGAAAGTGAAAGTAGATTTAGAAGCTTAAAAGAGTTGGCTTTTATTTTTTTTTTTTGTCTTCCAAGAGTATCCATCGTCGACAACAATGACTAATCCTTCCCCAGTTTGTACGAACACCTCAAAGGGTGGGATAGCTGGCCTGAAGAAGTTTTTCCATTCCCAAAGATAGGGATCGAACCTCTACCACTTGACCACACCCCAAATTAGAGTTGGCTTTATTTTGTGTTTGAGTTGACAACAGCTGAGAAGTTCCATTTATTCAACTGGGCCAAGATTCTTTGAAAAATGCTTTCTGCCTACCTACTACTTTTTTGTTTGATATCCTCTTAAATATCTAAATGAGACTTTAAAAAGAATGAATGGACTTGGACCTTATAACAGTTTTGATTTTCCCTTTGACGTGTAAAAAGATTTGTAGAAATGCAAGAACCATCACTATGAAAAGCAATTCAAAAGGTGCACACTTGTCAGCCTTTAACCTTATGCTTAGCAAGGACGCCATAACTTGTTCACACCCCCCATGCACTTTATAGTTAGTCGCAAGGTTGTAAAATACGATTTCGAACTGGTCAGATAAGGGTTTAGAGGTTTAAAGGTTTAATTGATGGTCCAATTAAAATATAATCAGTATATAATAAAATCTGTATTTATATAAAAATATAAAATAAAATATATATCATAAATAATTAAAAATTAAATTAGGTATCAACAAAATCCATAAAATATAACATAATTCATCTCTTAATTAAAATAAACATTATCCATATCAATCAAATCTCTTGAATTATTAATTCTCATACCAAAAAAAGAAAAGAATTAGAAAAAAAAAGAGATTTTACGCTTTTTTTTTAAAAAAAAATCAGAATGATATCATTTTACATATTCTTTATTAAAAAAAAAAGTTTAATCGGTTGGGCCGATTTGTCCGGTTTCTGGCAGGTTCAAAGCGATTCTTGACCGATTCTTTCTTCACCGATTTTAGGGGTCAATCCGGACCAGACAGCAGGCCGGTTCTCAATTCAACCGATTAGACCAATTAATTCTCAAAAACTTGGTTAATCCATTAATCCATTTGAATTGCTTGCCAACTTAAATTCAAATTGAAACACTACATCCACACGCTAAAACATTGACACGCAATGGAAGAAAAACCAATTTAGCTGGAAAAACCAAACAAAAGAAAAAGAAAAAGAGAGGATCTAGAGTTGTGGGCCACAATATGTTTGACGTGCATTTAAGATCCCCGCTGGGATCTCGTGTAGAATTAGGTGTTATCCATCTTTCATGGGTCCAAATCATAAGTTCCTCAAAGTCTTGGATAATTTATCAACACCTTACAAAAACAAACAAATTTGTATTAGACTAAACGAGCCTAGCATTCATGATTTCACAGTATTTTTGTATTGCGGAAAGCTACACAAAGAAACCTAAGACAGAAGAAAACAGCTAGTTGCGAGAAAACCATGAAGATTGCACATTAGTACGTAGGTGGTAGCATGCAGAATGCTTAATTTGTAACAAGCTTAATCAATTGAATATGCCAAAAAAAAATGTGAGTAGAAGTATGCATCAATAAAATGCTATTTAAAAAATAATCAGTCAAATGTAAGATAATCTGCAAATGCCGGTGTAAAAACTTAAACTATGTGCTTAAAACAAATAAGAAAATATATATTTGTTGGAGGGTGAAGAATTCACTTTGGATCCAGCAATATTAAAAGGTGTTTCCTTGGAATACTGATACCTTTATGTAATTAACAATTGTGATTTGATCTTTGATTTGATAAATTTAAAGAACTTGGATTAGTAGAATATGTGACTCATTCTTAATCATACATAACTAAAAAGTAACAGCACTTCTGAATTTTATATAGGTACTAGATAAACACTCTATTAAAATGTTAAAAGTTCTAAGAGTTCGACTTAAACTATCCAAATATTATTTAGGTATGTATTATAAAATCATATGACAAAACAGGAGTCTAATATTTGATTTTCTTAATGTCATTTAAATGCATCTCCTGATTTTTATTTTTATTTTTTTGCCAACGAACGTTTATCCTGAAATTTTGGGTTTTGGTCAATTGTTTATCCTGAATTTATGGGAAAGCGAAGCCATGGGCCTCAACAAGTTGGTGACACAGCTGGCATGGCCCATTCAATTCAATTTAATGTGTATACAAACAAACCCAAAGAGACGGAGCATGTGGGAAAATAGTAAGCTTTGTAAGGAAGCAACAACATGACTTTGAAGTTCGAAAACAGTTGGTGCAGACATTAATCCGTGAAGCAAAAGCCAATTTTCATCTTTGTGCATAGGGCTTGTGACCCTTTCTGCATAGTTACTCTTCTTAGGAATCATGAAGCAAGGACAACACGATAAAAATCTTAATATATATAATCCCAATAAATTAAATTATGGGCATATGGTTACTTTTTTATTATCTAACATTATGTTTGGATGACAAATAATGGAAAAAAGAGAAAAGGAATAATACAAAAGGAAACTTTTTTCTCTGATCTGTTTGAAAGTTAAATTCATAACAGGTAAAAACCAATTATTTTGATCTCTCAAAATTGAGATGAAAGGAAGGAAAGTCAAAATTTGGAAAGTTAATAATATTATAGTATAACTTTTTAAGTACAACATTAATGAACTTTTATTTTTCTTTCCTTATTATTCTCCTTAATAAATAAAAAAGCAACTTTGCTTCTTTAATCTCTCTTATTTTTTATTCTCTCCTTGTTAATTTTCATCAGTTTGTGAACAAATAACATCCATTTCTTTAATCATGAAGTCGAGGTGATATGGTAAAAGTTTTCTCCTTTCTTAATTAAATATTGAGAGTTTGATTGTCATATTGAAAATAAAGTAACTTTATAACCCATAACCAATCTTTATCTCTTAATGAATCTACACACTACACAAGAAGATTAATTACTGCCTTCTAAAAAAAAAAAAAAAATCCCTGCACAAGCTAAGGAAAGAGATGGGGCGACAATTTTTTCTTTCATATAATCTCAATGTTGAACTACGAAGGAAAGGTAAGGTTGCTTTGCTCCTTTTTACTTATGAATTAATTGCAAGACAAGACTTGCAAAAAGCATAGGCTCATCATGTTACACAGAGGCCAAAGTACATTTCTCAG
The DNA here is from genome assembly GCA_031216105.1 of Dalbergia cultrata. Classification (NCBI taxonomy): domain Eukaryota; kingdom Viridiplantae; phylum Streptophyta; class Magnoliopsida; order Fabales; family Fabaceae; genus Dalbergia; species Dalbergia cultrata. Next base: position 12,051,644 of record CM062350.1, on the reverse strand, counting down.
GTTCATTAATTGATGTAATACAAATGAATATGAGACACCGTTAGGTGAGTTCATGTAGATTTCCGGTCTAGTACCTGGGCAACAATATGATGGCATTGCAACAATTATGGTGACATTGGTCCTTGGCACCAAATCTGGGGGGCTGAATAAAGTTAACATTTTACTAATTTATAATATATATTATATATTTTTTTTCATTGCATCGAAGGAACCTCATATACGTGATTTCCAGACTTACATTTTCTGCAATGTATAGGCATGTGCGTGCAGCTAATGGAATATCACTTTAACAAATAACAATTGAAGTTTCCGTTTGCATGACAATTAATACCAAGAAATTTTATCAACTACATAAAAATGGTGATACTTTATGTATTTAAATTATCGTAAAAGAAAATGAAACTGAATATTGTGGTAAATAAAAAGAATAGACACCCAAAAAATAGCATCGGTTAAATACTTAAAATGACCAACCAGTACAAATTAGCTAATTCAAACTCTATTATATTTTGGAAGATGTACATACATCAGCACATTTCATACGTAATTATTAAGGGGCCATCATTATCTGTCACAATTATTTTGTTTGACGTGCGAAACTTATTGATATTTTACATTTGAAGTGTAGCCTTCATCATCAAATGAAGATACGACCAAGGAAGGTTTGGGACGACTGAGAGATCAAACTTCCCATCAAATTGCTTTGTAAAGAATATGTGATTCAATGAACCAATTACAGATAGATACATATAGCGAAGCAATTTTTTTGAGATAACTGAGATATTAACGTAGAACGAAAATATTTTGTAGGAAGAATATATACTATGATCACAAAAACAAACCGATGCAGTTCATACTAGTTTTAGTTTCCACCTAAGTTTAGTCAAAGATCATGACAATTGAATTGTAGACATGCAAAACCGTTTTGGGAAACTCCACCCAAAGTTGGTCAAAATCGACAACAACAAGCAAAAGACCAATTCTTGATTTTGATTGAGTACCTCACTTCTTCCGTGATTTCTCCTCGATTGTTCCTAAGTCCAAACATTATTCCGTTTCCCCTGTAAAATGTTAAATGTTGTTAAAATATAGAATTTAATTTATCTGTATGGCCAATATGAAATAACTTTATATCATCAACCAATATAATTTTATTAAAGTGACGAGTTGTAGAAAGTGAGTAAATGTTTATTTTGATTCTTGAAATTGTATGTATGTTTTATTATAGTCCCTAAAATTAAGAAATTATCAATTTAATTTTAGAAATTGTGATAATAAGTAATTTTAAATTAGTTATTTTGGTTATTCAAATTAATCCCTAAGAGCATTACTCTAGACACTATTTTGATTTTTTTTTTTTTTGGTATAGCTTTCGGGACTATATTGATATTTAGTAATTTCAATGACTAAATTAAAGTATACATATAATTTTAAAGATTAAAATGAACATTAATTCCATAAGAAGTAACTACCTATGTACTATCCAAAGATACCCATCATGGTTTATCATTTTATTGAAATTCTATATATTGACTACCAGTGTAAAGTTGTTATATATTGTCAATGCATCGAAATTATACCTGTTCAAATTAAATTTTAACATAAATAAGAATTTCATATAACAAAAGAAACTACTATTTTTTGTAATAAACAATTAATTGAAAACAAATTTACATACTATAGATCATCAATGACAAGCATGGTCATGTCGAAAAAATAATTAATGATATATGCAAGACTTGAGCAATAATTCAACAAAATAAAATAAGATTGAGATGGTAATTATTTAAAATGTTTAAAACTGTAGTGCTCAATATACTTTAACTCTACATGATTTTTTATCAATTTAAATGAGAAAATAATTTTCTTCTTAGAGTTAGTTTGGATATTGGAATTAAAATTGTAATATAAAAATTTTAAATTCAATTATAATTCTAAAATAATTAAAATTAACTTCTAATTTAAAATTTGTGTTTTGGTTTACTAAAGAATTATAACAAGATTGCTTGAAAATAAATGAGAAAGAAAAATAATTATATAGACATTAATAAGGAAAGAGAGATTTAATAAACCTTTAAATTGACAAGTCATAAGGTATATGTTAGGAATCAAGAAAAGTCAATTCTAATTATTTTCTAATTTTATCAAATTGAATTTTGGAATTATAATTATACTTTTATATGTTACTTTAAATATGAAAATTGGAATTAAAATGTCTAATTCTAAGCTTCAATTCCATTCTTAATTCCAGTTGTCAAATATTATGTTATAATTATTGTTAACTTCTTAAAATAAATAAGAAACATTATGACGTAACAAATTGGTTCGAATCGGATTAGAGTAAAATAAATCCAAACTAATCAGCTTATGATTGATTTGGTTTAATTCTGATTCATAGAATTTTTTTTCTTCATAAAATTTGAACTAAACCAAACCAATCATGTTCGAGTCAAGTGATTAGATTGCTTACTTTTCTTTTCTTTTCTTTTCTTTTCTTTTTTGTAATTTTTGCCAAAAAAATCCAATATAATATTTTGAGACCAGGGCAAGTTATTTGTTATCAAGAAACAAGAGAGTTTTTAAGTCCGAGGGAAGGGAATCATGTAGGATTGTGGATAAAATAAGGGATTCACTGAGTTTAGGTGGATCAAATAGCATTATGTGGGAGGGGAGGATCTGCCTCATAGAGTAATGGATTTGATACCCTTAAATTCAATTACCAAAAAGGTAGATTTAAAAATTCATCTCTAAATATTTAGCAACATTTTTTTTAAATGCTGATTTTTGTTCATTTAAATAACTTCCATCACTAATTCTATTAGAGACAATTTTCATATCTTAGACACAAATTTTTTTTTCTTCTATAAGTTCTAAATTTTTTATACATACTTCTAAAATGAATATAGAACCCAAATCGAAGGAAAGAAAATTGAATGGAAAAGCACATTTGCATTATTTTTAAAGAAAAAGTGAAAACAATAATGTGTTATTCATCATGGGGCAATATTAATGATATATTTGATGCTTCGAAGAACAGATTAATACAAATTACATCTAAAATACTCATTAGAGGACTACCACCTAACAATCTTCGGAAAAACACCAGACACAGCTGTACTTTCTTTTTTTTTTTTTTTGGTAAATGGTATATAAACATTTTTTTTTTCATTCAACTTTATATTATAATGCTTTCTGTGCTGTGGAATATAATTTTTGGTCAGAATGCAACCTTTGATACGTCATCTAATTCCTTTTGTCGACGCCCACATACTAAACTATATAAAAGTCAAACGCCATCAACCCTGTTCAGCTATTGCTGCATTTCTTAATACACTTCCAAATCCAATTCTCATTACTCATTATTTTGTCACAAATCACACTTCATGTGGACCCCTATCACAGCTCATGCCACGGCCAACATTTGACCAACCAAACCATTTCAACGGTTCTGATCTCCACAACGCCACCTTTCTCACTTGCCCCACATCACTCATTGGCTTTGCTAATTCAAAATGCCATAAAAAAATCCCATCATTAACAATTTAACTTTAATACTAATGCTACTAATTCACCCTTCCTCACATTTTACACCTGATAATAATGACAGCCTTGATGTCGTTATGAGTATTTTAAAACAGCTGTTGAAACTTCATTTTGGTGTTTAGTCTTTATAATAATGAAATAAAAGTTGAACTATAAATATGATTTAATTTTGATATATTGACTATATAAATTTTTATATAGTTATTCAATTATATTTTATCACATAAGATAAATTTAACTGTTACTATATTACTTTAAAAGTCATGTATATGAAAGAATTTAATTTGATAATCACGTAAAAAAATAAAACATTCAAATTAAACCCCCATCTTATTTACTCAATTTTGCTGATATTTCTGTACAATTTTATTGCTAATGCTGACTCCGTCATAATTTTTATACATAATTCATGTATAGAAGTATAAAAGCCAGCCATAATTTAAGTCTTATCTTCTTCCTTATACCTCAAAAAATGTTAATTGAAAAATTACTTAATGATGAATGACGTAATAAAAGATTCAAAAAAATTGACAGCTTCTAGAGCAAGTGCATTAGTTCGGGAAGGCCATGATGATGATGGTGTCATGGTGATGAGCGTGACACCACTCTATCATCATTAATCATTTTGGATGCAACGGTGTCGTTTCACTCTCCCCAAACAGGAAAAAAGCTACCACCAACAAAGAAATTAGCCACTAATTAAAAATGATTATTATGCTAGCTAAGTTTAATCAACCCAATGTGTAAAGTACACACACCAGTATTATTATATATTATTATGTGTTATATATGTATATATATTATAAATATATGTGTATGCTCTCCCAACCATTTTGGCTATCGTCAACTTCTTCAGTGCTTCGTTCGTTTTGGTGACAAAACAGATCACAAAAAAAGAAAAGAGAGAAAACACTGAAACATTGGAAACTTCATCAATGGCTGTCAAAGTTTACATTGTGTATGTTTTCACAAAACCTTTACTTCTTTTTATGTAATTATTATTATGATTTTTTTTTCTTTTTTGGTTTCTAAACTCTGGTTTATGTTCTGTGTTAAACTCTGATTTGTGCAGTCCTTATCATTAGTGCTGTTCTTTTTATTATTTACTTTTTATATTTTATATTTCTTTGTTGTTGTTGTTCTTTGTTATGGTCCCGTACGTGCTTTTTCACTCATGCTGCTCAAGGTGGGATTTTGATCAATGGGTTTGGTTTAATTCTCCATTGGGTCCTTAAATTTCAAATCTTTTGAGAATTTCTTGAAAATCTTGGGGTGTAGTTGATCCCCTTGGATCTAATGCATTGTTGGTTTGACTTTTTTAGCCGTGTTTTTTTTTCTTTGTGCTCTGTGATGTTATATTGGTTTGGTTGATCTTTGAGGGGATGGTGTGTCTGTTTCTTTTTGTTGTTGTTTGGCTATAAGTTAGAAGAATGTTATGGATGACACTGCAGCCGTTTCGTAAGTTCGTTTTCTGTTGATGCATTTTCTGTTTTTGTACAGTTCTACGTTTTGTTTGGTAGTAATCCGTTCTATCCTCTCCAATAAAAGTACACTTTCAAATTATTTTTCGTGTTTGCTTCATTTTTTTCTGTTTTGGGTTGGATTATTGTTTTGGATTTAATTTAAACGCATTTACGGTGTTAAACCTTTTTTGTTAATTAAAAAAAGGAAAGAAGACAGCTGAATTAAGATATCTGGAGACTATTTTTGTATGTAAATTTTGCTAGGCTGCAACTATATTTGTATTTCTCAAGTTTATTGTATTGAACAGCCTCAAAGAAATGAACAAAAATTTCTGGTATTTTCACGTAGAATTCTCTCCTCACTTAGCCAATTTATAGACTAAGATCTTATATTGTGAAATGTGATGCTTGGCAATTGTTAAACCATTGATGATTTGCATCAAAATCAATATTAACTCATTTCTCAACCTGTGCAGTATGTTTCAAATCATCAAATAATTTCTTTTCTTTTTTAACTGAGATGAAGTGTAGCAATGAGTTGAAGCTCTGATGTCCTTGATTGGTAATAGCTATCAGTATTTTCTGTATTCTTTGTAGATTATGTAGCCAGCAGATAGCTTGTTTTAATGATGTATTAGTTCTTCCTTTCTCTTGCAGTACCCAATCATTATTGAATCAGACAGGATTCTATTTACTTAGTAGTGACATTTATGAAACTTTCAAATTTATATAACTGAAGGTTGTACCAAACTTGACATTTTCATTTGTAGGCAGCAGATATCATTGAGATAAAAATATGGGGGGAAAAAACAGAAATATTGTTCAGTGTAGCTCTGTAGATCTCCAATTGTGATACTAAAACTTGAAATTACTGGATGTCACAAGCAATATTCAAGCAATTGTTATTTATAAACACATGTACATATATATACATAATATCTACAGAAACCGAAATCATTATACTAATAGTGACAAAGTAGATCATGGCATCCTTCCACCATTATCGGGCTGTGCTTTTACCTGTTTTCTCACCTTTCTAGCTGCTATCTCATCAGGTAAAAAATAGGAGAAAGTCAGTGAAGAAAGTGACTTTTGATTTATTTTTTTAAAAGAAGTCTTTTTCTGCAAGTTTTTAATACAAATAATTTTATGCAATAGTCATTCCATTGGTATGGTTTGTCTATAGACATGGATACATTGATTACGATAGGATATTATCATTATAGCATCATTTGACATAGCATTGTTGGTTGTTGGTTAGTCACTCCATTTGTATGATTGATATCAAAGGGAAAAGAGAAGGTTTATAATTGATCTTTATCTTCCAAATCTTTTGACTTCTAAAGTTATAACATTTGTTTGTTGATGCCAACTTGGCAAATTGGCACTCAATTTAGAATGGGATGAATAGAAAAGGTAGCCATAAAGTCTCTGTCTTTGGTTTTTGATTTAACTAATTCCACTGCTTGAAAATTGCAAGTGTACTTAGTTATGAATTTTGCATCATTGTTTTGTCATGTTTTTGTGGTTGAACGAGAACCACAATTATTTTGCATCACAGCTATCCTTTAGGGGGGTCCCTTTGTAACTTGTTACTGAAGCTTTGCTATGACATACTGGTTCTGATGGTTTGGCCTTTGATCCCATCTTTCGCCTCAGCCCTGATGTTATAGTTGAAGGCCTTCATTGTCTTTTCCTCTTCGTTAATCTCTGAGTGCCTTTGTTTGTTACCATTTTTTATGAGTTTAATTTCCATGGGCAATAGTACAGTTCATGTCATAAATTACTATTGTATGAGTTGCAATGTAAGCCATGGTGATAAGTAACCTAAATTTGTTGCACTTATTCATTAAACTGACACAGTTTTGACTACTAGGTTAACTAAAGATATGGAGTTTATGTTTCCAAGCTAATAAGAAAACTTAAAAAGTAGGCCATCTATTGGTTGAAATTGGAAATCTTAGTATTACATACATGAAATTTATACAAGCAATCAAGAAATTAGGTGTTAAGGGGTGGACAAGTCCCTGCTTGTCACACGTTAGATCCTTCTAATTAGAAAACATTGCATTCATCTTGCTTTTTATTGGACATCTAATTTTATTTTGCACACTTGATTTTTGTATAATTTAAACAATTTTTTGTTCACGCTATTTTCCATTTGTTTTGTCGATGTGCTTTTCCTCTTTGCTTTGATTGTCATGATGAATGTTGCTTAATTCCCCTTTCATTTAATTGGTTAACCAGACTACTCAACAATGTTCTGGAAGCTTTAACTGCAACTATACTTTTTACGTCTCTTTGACAGGTACTACTCCATGTATGGACATGTGGAGAAATTAGCAGAAGAAATAAAGAAAGGGGCTGCATCTGTAGAGGGTGTTGAGGCCAAACTATGGCAGGCATGTATTTATGTTTCATGTTTTACATTTTCTATGCATTCCATTGTGTCATAACTTGAAATTGCAATCTGCAAATGGTGTGCAACATCAGTTCCAGAGGGAAGTCTCAGCACATAAATGCATTTAAAATAAAGAAATAAATAAATAGCTAGTAGTATAACTCCGATTGCACTACCATCTAATTAAGATTAATAACTGTTATCATTGTCATTGCCATCCAACTGTCACAAGGTTGATTTTAAACTGTCTGTTTGCTTCCTTAATTGTGACCATACTTTCCTGTTGTCCACGAGCTTTCGGATAGTTCTCTTAATTACTTCTTGTTTTCCATGTCCCAAATGTTCTTCACAGCTTCCTATATAAATGTTATATAGCAACAGGATCCCCTGCCTTCGGTTTTTTATAATTCTCGTGTGATAAGTTTTGATATATTCTGTGTTCTCTGGGAGTAAGGACTTTATTTCCCTAATTCACTCTTGCAAACTTGAGAAGGGATGCACTTTTTTGTAAAATTTTCTTGGTGAAGGATGTAAACAATTTCATTATTGAAAAAATGGAGCTTCCTTGTTGACTTTAGTTGGAACATTCTAACAGGTACCTGAGACACTGCCAGATGAGGTGCTTGGTAAGATGAGTGCACCACCCAAGAGTGATGTACCAGTCATTACCCCCAATGAGCTCTCTGAGGCTGATGGCTTTGTTTTTGGCTTCCCAACAAGATTTGGAATGATGGCTGCTCAGTTTAAAGCCTTTCTAGATTCCACTGGAGGTTTATGGAGGACTCAACAGCTTGCAGGCAAGCCTGCTGGAATCTTCTACTGCACCGGTTCCCAAGGTGGAGGACAAGAGACAACAGCGTAAGAGCCTCTATATTCGGGTCTGTTTGTTTATCGATTGTAAATCATGGTTTGGTCAAAAAGAAAAGCAACTTGTTTTCACTTCTGCCCTGACATAATATGAGGCTAAAAATCATGTTGAAATGTAACTCAGTCTGATCTTGCACCCTTTAAAACCGTTTGGATTTTCTCAATGCAAAACCGAAGTCGGTGTATGATTTTTCACTCAATTCTCAGGATGAATCAAAGACTAATGTTATTAAACTTATGGAATCTATGGCAGGCTTACTGCTATCACTCAGCTGGTGCATCACGGAATGATATTTGTTCCGATCGGATACACATTCGGAGCTGGCATGTTTGAGATGGAGAAAGTGAAAGGTGGAAGTCCATATGGTGCAGGAACGTATGCTGGCGATGGCTCAAGACAGCCATCTGAGCTTGAGTTGCAGCAAGCATTCCACCAAGGAAAGTATATTGCCACCATCACAAAGAAGCTCAAGGAGGCTGCATAATGTTGGGTTGATATAGAAATACTATTAAACAATACAAAAGTATTGCTTGAAAATCAATTACCCATTTTTCAGCATTTGAATATATTCAGTCCTATTTTTCTGTGCTTGCAGGTAATAATTTTCTTCTTTTTTTTTTTTTTTTGTGCCCAAAAAGAAAGTGCTTTGTATGTGTGTTACCCTGTGCAATGTTTGTTGCTATTTGTTGAATGAAAGAAAGTTTGTTTGCCTTGTTATTTCGTGTTATGGCTGAAAAAATAAAATAAAATAAAAAAACCTCTTCCCATCTTTTGTATTCCACGTTCAATAAATTTGAATGCCAATGAGCAAGCACATATACATGCACAACCTGTTTTGGAAGACCATTAGCTTTATGGTCTTCTCATAAATATTCAAGATTGCATGTTTGAGGAAATTAATCTGCAAATAAATGCATCAAATGACTTCTGGTGCATTTGGTTTTAGAAAACACTTTTCATTTTTCATTTTAAGTTTAGAAACAAAAGGTGAAGTTAATGTTTCATAGTTTTCAATTTTCATGGTTTTCAATATTTTCTTTACAAAATTTAAAAAACAAGAAATGAAAATATGTTTTCTGAAACCAAGAGCACCGTTAGTTTCTCCATGCCAAGACATAAGCAAATGAATTTGATATAAATGGGGAAAAATGAGAATGAGAGTTGCAGGTGATTTAGATCACTATCAGCTCAATTGATGTTACTCTCTTTTAGGTTTTTTCTGAAACGGCGCCGAAAGCAAATCTGGCTTCTGTGTTACATGGAACAAACCGTGCTAATTTTATATTTTGAGGAGGACAATATATAGTGCACCTTTATTACCATCCAGTATACACCTTACGATCCTTAGTAAAATATTGTGTCGGTTTGGATTATACTAGAGATAGCCTAGCTCTCCTGAATTCTTTACTAATGAAAGTGGATTTGATCAGACTATCAAAAGTAAATTGGCATCTTATGATATCTGATACCAACTAAGAAAGTTTTACACACAAATGTATCCGTGGTCAGCCAACTACTGTTTTACTCCATTCAACAACAATGTTCTTTTGAGCCATATCCGCAGGATTTTCCTCTGGTCGACCTCCAGAGATTAAGCTTTGTAAAGATGGTAATATGTATCCAATTCGTCAAGCCCCCCTCCCCAAAATTGTGGCGGGTTGGATTGTAGTTTTGAACCTATCAAAGAAACTTCAATCTCTCTGTCGTAATCCAAAAAAATCTTGATCATATACTAAACTGTGATTAGAGAAGTCATTAAGAAAACATATTATTGGGGAAAGGGACTAGGCAGACTCTCAAGAGAAAAGGTACAAGGATAACATTCTACTTGCCTAAAGACTTGAGAGAATTGACCCCAATTCCATGGGAACAACCAAATGATATGGCTTGACAGGCTTTGCCATGCCATTCACTCCAAAGGAAGTGAATTTTCTATCTAGGTCGTATGAAAGGTGGTTTCCTTAGTTACCTCATGTTTCTCGCAATTTTCTCACATGCTTACATTCTTAGAGGTTTAAAGTCTTGTTTAGTGTTTATTGCATTACTCAAGATTTTGGTTCGAAACACTCTCTAGTTGCTCTGCATAAAATGAATGACCCAACAAGTTAACTTGTCTTACCTCTCATGACCTGTGGTTTTGGGGCAGGTAGAATCGCTAGGCTAATCATTTTTTTTTTCAAAGTTTTATCCACTTTTATAGGCAGATTAGACGAGTCACTTTTTTTTAATCATTTTAAAGTTAAATTAGGCGGGTTGGCATTTGAATCTCACTAATTAACATGCTTACTCCATTATTTTCTTCATTTTTAGATGGGATGACCTGCCAACTCAGGATAAATAGGGTGGGATGACAACTTCAACCCTTTTTTTTTCTCTTCTAAAAAAGGGGTCAACCTATAAAACATAGGTGCAGGTTAACTCATTTGTCATATTTAATCTTATACCATTTTTTTTTAACTTTATGTTTTTTCCCGTGTGTTACGTAAAAAATAAAATTGCTATATATTTAATAGAGCAAATGTTTAAATTTTTTCCTTGAAATACAAGTAATTGATTTTTGGATTTAATTTTAATATACTATTAAAAAAAATTGGCATAAATGTCCAAGCATTTATTACAAGTGTTTAACTCTTGTAATAAATACCTTAAAAGTCATATATATACAATGCAATATCATTTGTATAATGTAAAACATTTTACACTAATTATATATTACAATTTCTTAAATTTTTTAGAAGTTTTTACATCAATTCAGTTTTTTTAATATAAAATAACCATTAATTTAGAAATTAAATTAATACCTAAACATATTGATGGACTAAATCGATGCCTATTTTTAACATTGAGGCATCAAATTAATGTAAAACACTTTACACTAATAATATACTAAAATTTAAGTATTAAAATTGTAAAAAGTTTGTACATCAATTCACTTCTTCTTAATATAAAATAACCATTAATTGAAGTATGAAATTAATACCTAAATATATTAATTATGAAGTAAATATTTATGCCTATTTTAAACATTGAGGGATCAAATTAATTATGTCTAAAATATTTAGAGTCCTAACTTAATTAAAATTAAGTATTTGGAAGTACTAATTCAATTTCCTGATTTGGAAGTGACATAACTCAAGAAATTGAAATCTACTAAGAATTGAAATTCATCAAAACTATAGAATTGAAATCAAACTCAAATGAATCTAATTGCTGATGGAATTGAGCTCAAAAATTAGAATTCTCAAATTATCCACTACTCTTTCTTCTCCTGCTTATCAAAACAATAAAAAGGTAAAGTAGCGAATATATACGATTCATTTCATTTCAGGCACATTCAAAATCAAGAAATTGAATTTAATTCTATAGTTTAAAATATTTATTCCACACATATAAATTCAATTGTATCAACTAATAACTTTCCAAACACCCTATTATTTCTTTAATTGTTTTTTCTTTTTTGTTTATGTCGGTTATATCTTTGAAAGAATACTCTTTGAAATAAATTGATAGTTCTTCATTAGACAGTCCATGCATCACACACTACAGGAAAAACGAATATTTTCAATGGTTTTTATCAATAAAAGTGTTGGAAAGAAAAGAAATTTTGACATAAAGTGACCGTTAAAAATATTTATAAATTTTTATTGATAATTAGTACATGTCAAAAATATATTTTTTGGGTATTTTTTATAATACTTTTGGATATTTTTGACATGTATTAATTGTCGATAAAATTTATAAGTATTTTTAACAGTTACTTTATGTCAAAATTACTTTTTTAACAATACTTTTATCTATAGTTTAAATGTTGAAAACCGTTGAAAATACTCATTTTTCTTACAAATTGATAGCCATGGAAAGAAATATTCTGATATACATTAGTCTCCCTCCCTATCGTTAGTTTGTATAGATGAATTTCTACTTCTGGCTTTGCAGCATCTAATTCTTCCATCATTTCATGACAAAAATGTGCCTGCACTGTGTTATCTTTTCTCAACTGGCTAAGCTAGCGAGTCATGCTCATGAATTTCAGCAGCAAGTTGATTTTTTTTTTTTTTTTGGATTCCAATGACACGGTCTTTTTCAAACATGATGAATAAGACCTGACATTACACACATGCCTCTGAGAAAAACTTGGAATGGAATCTGCAGAAAAGTTATATATGGTCTTAGCTTGTGCCTTGTAGTATAGTTAGTGATAACCTATCCTTATAGTTCCCAACTATAGTACTAAGTGTATATAAATTAATGCTCGACATGATTAAAGCTTTAAGTGAAAGTTAAGCTTCCAAACATTAGTCTCTAGCTAGACTAGTATAGGGTGGCATGAAAAGTTGAGAAAAGGCATATAAACTAAGGAATCTTAGACATTTGATATGGACCTAAATTATTTGAAGATTCTATTCCTCCCCTTTTTTGATCCATACTTTGGTATCAAAGACATTAGTTGATTAGCAATCATGTTTTAGAATTATGCGACAGAAACTATTAAAAACGATGAACGGGTTTTCTTTTCAGCTATTAAAGAAGGAAACATTGCCAAAATAATCTAAATAAAAAATTTATTTTGTTAGCTCTTATTAGCAACAACTTCCTCATGGCTAAAAAAATGTAATTCAGAGATTGACGAAAACTACAATGTTTTATTTATTTTAAAAATAAACGTGCTTGAACAATTATCTGCACCACCCTCTTTGCTATACTTGGAGAGTGCAAAAATGCTAGCAAAGAGAAACTGTCTAGAGTTTGACTCTCGTTTGTTCTTTTTTTTCAAATTAATTTTAAATTTTACTACGAAGTAAGATAAGCATTAATATTATCCACGCTATAAGCTCAAAGGGACTCTTATGGTTCATACATTTCTATTCAATAGCTTAACTTTTGGAATAAATTATTTATGAAAAATTCCAAATGCTTTCAACATAAATGAACAATGTCCACAAAAATTAAATTAAATATATAGCAGCTCCTCTTACTATTTACTTCAACACAAATAAATGATCTCAGGTTGATGGGATAGCACAAAGAAACAATTGAATCACATATGACACTTTCTTAGTGAAGACAAATGTTGTAGAAAGCAATTAGCCTTGCAATATAGCGTGGAGCCCCACGACAGGCTAGCTTTGCTAACATAATAATGATCAATGCTTAGATGCTCCATCTTTGCATTAACGTATGTTCGAGATCTTGCTAGAGAAGTTAGAAAGTGAGGTTTGGTAAAGTACTTTTAATCAGGGGCGCCACCCACCTGGGCCAGAACAAAGTAGTTTATAATACTCTCTGCCCAATGGCTGCAAAGTCCTAATGAGTAAAGTTGCTGTGCTTGAAGATATGCTAATCATGTAGGGTTTAAATTTTAAGAACATGAATTTTCTTGTTCTCTTCTATTGCGCTCTTGTCATTGTTTTTGTTATCACTTATTTATCTGCTTTCTTTTTTGTCTAATATAATACCAAAAAAGGAATAACACAGCATTAAGTTAGATGTCTTTTTCTTATATTAAAATGTTATAGGACTTCCATAAATTAAAAACCTCTCACTCGACCTACCATACTATGATAGTTCAGCAATGATACCAATTAATTAAGCTTACTGAGTACTGATGATGATTTTAAGTCGAAAGTATACAATCGTGAGACCTAAGTTACATATTATTTTTAATGTACGTTGATTTGAACTTCTTGCAACGTTTTCATTGTTTTTGGAAAAACAAAAGATAATGACGCGCACATACTTCATTCAAAATGAGGACCATATGTGTCCTCATCCAGAAGCCCGTTGAGGATAAAAATGTTTATCAATTTTCTCTTTCTTTTTCTACACATACTTCCAATGGAAGCCCCTCTATGTGACCATTCGGTATAAAGCACAAAAGCGTGCATGTGAGAAAGCATCTCCAATATATCAATATATATCCCCGATAATTGTAGTTATGAAATGTAGGACACAATATCAATTCATACATTATTTATTATTAAATGAGATATAAACTCTACTTAAATGGGATTCATATTCTCTTCAATAATAAATAAGATGTGAGTTGACATAATATCTATATATCATGAATATAAATTATACTATTCATGTATACCAAACAAATAAACATTTTATTTGGAAATGATTTTTTCAAAAGAGAAGAAGATATTAAAAATGAAAGGGGGAGTGCGGGCCACCCTCTGACTTCCACTTACTTATTCCAAAGACATAAACAAATGAAAAGTGAGATTTCCAATCAAATGACATATCCCCTCACACACTCACTCTTCTATTTCTATATTTCAATGATTCCTTCAAATTAGATTTCTTTCTTTTCCTCTTGAACTAAAGGTAGTGCCAGCTCTATTCACAATATAGCAACAAAGAAAATAAATTAGAAAAAGAAAAAAGGCTCCGTTATCTTCTGCTAACAACAATTTCAATTCTCCCTCTTGTTTTAGTCTAACAAGTAAGAAACTTTCCCTATATTCAGCAACTTTCGTCATTCCTAATCCCACCCTTTGTAAGCATGATTCTTCAATTATTACAACAACTTATTGTGCTCCCAATGGTCCCAATATTTTTCCCAAAACCCTGAATAATTCTGAATGTAGCTGGCCCAACTATGGCCTATCTTTTGGAGGGTCATTTCCCTTTCTTTCTCTTTCAACATATTTTCCCTCCATCTCTCTTTTTTTTTTTCCTAATATATTATTATCTTTTTTTCCACACCCCAGCAGAGCTAACTACCTTTACATATTTATGTGGGCTTCCTTGTCCTCTTTTCTTTCATCCTATCATTCCCAACTTGGCCGGGATTGATAAGATATGTCCTAGTTGCGTACTAATTGGTTGCGTGCCCCAATTTTTCTGTCCATTATCTGGAGCCACCTCCGAATGTTGGCGTCCAGAAATCAACCGTGGTTTCATGAGCCACTGGAAATGTGCTTGAAACCGGCACCAAGCATAGCCCTCGGCTTCTAAGATCTTGTTTTGTACCCTCACCTTCCTTAGACTTACCAGAACTCTGCATTTAAAGGCATAAATACATTAAGTAATGCTAAATAATTAGAATTATTTGTCAGAATAATCAATACCAGAATTTATCTGAAAATTTCTGGTAATTAAGAAAATTTTAGCAATTTAGCATTTTACAAATACATTATGAGTGCGTTTGTTTCAACTGTTATTTTGAACATTTCATAGAAGTCACCTATCTCTTCTGTTATGAAAATATTTGTCCCAAAAATTTAAATTAACGGATAAATGCGTACAAATGTCTTATTATTGAACAATCCAATTGCTACTAAAAATTTTCAAATATGTTTCTATATCCAAAAGTCGTAAAAGCCCATTTGAGTATAAATTAAGATGAATGACTTATAAAAAAGATGATTTAGTTAAAAAATTGTTTCTTTGAAGGAATTTTTTTTTTCAAGACAAAAATAAAACAAACGCATTATATTCTATGTAACTTCCTATCTAAACTCGAACAAAATTATCAGCAATAATCCATGGTACATTTTATTAATGCATAGTATTTTATGTGAATTTATATGTACGTATGATACCTGTTGAATCTGTATTGGAGCTCCACTCTTCATATACGGGTTACTTAAAACCTAGAGAGAAAAACGTAAGACGTAACATAAGATGAAAGTTTTATTATTATTTTATGCTTTTTGATTACGAATATGTTAATGGGTAATGGGACTTACAGTGACCTGTTCATGGAGGAATTTGATGTATTCAATGGCTTCAGATAGCACTGAGGCGGTATCAGTCTGGCACCATATAACAAATTTTGAAATTTGTATCAATAAACAGCATTAGTATCACAAGCTATCATCATTTTTTTCCTCCACTTATACAACATAAATTCACAAAGGAAATGATATCATTGATCTTTCACTTAGGAGACTATATATAAATTGATCATTTTATTTTTGAAAACTCACCTTTCCGAAAGGCGACACCAATTGTTGGAGTGCAGTGATTCTGTCCCCCATCTTCTCTTTTCTCACCTAAGAGGCAAAGAGTAGAAAATACAGGCTCATATCCATGCCTATGGATTCAAAGGAAAAAAACAAAATCTTCCAAAAAAAAAAGATAAAGAAAAAGATAAAGATAAAAAGTTTAAAGCTTCCTTTCTTGCTAAAAGGTTAATTGCACTTATTGTACCTTAAAAGCTGGCAAAGGAGATGGGGTAGTTTCGTTCCGAGGCCTTTTGTGTGTTTGCTCACTCCCACTTTTCTTCACCACAGCACCCGAGTCCCTCACTTCAGACATATTCTGCAAAACCATGGGGTGTATGGATTAAAATACTACACACCTCAAATGTAGTGCTTCAATTGATCAACCCTAATAATATAATAGTATATACATTATAATATCATCAATAAACTCTATATTAAACTTGTAATATTCATATATATACCATTGCATTCTACATCTATGTATATCATGTGGATTGTGGAGGGTGACTTTTGGCACAACAATAAGGTTAATTGGTGCCCCTTTTAACTTGGGAGGTCATATATAGGTTTAAATTCCAAAAACATTCTCTTCGTATTGGGTATAAGATCGCATATATCTACTCTCCTTTAATCTTGTTCATTGGATCACCCTTCGTATATATGTATATCATATGCAAGAAAATGTTGTGAACTGTGTAGTAGTTACCTTTGATTGTACATCAAAATTTGGAGTGGTGGAGAATGGGGTTTGCGATGAAGGGAAGAAGCTGGACCGAACATCTTTGATGGCAGAAGCCTCAGAGGCGTTCCAAAAGGGAGCGTTGTTGGTGAAATGCAAGTGGTTATTGGGTGGTGGTGGCAATTGCTTTGGTGGTGAA
The DNA here is from genome assembly GCA_031216105.1 of Dalbergia cultrata. Taxonomy (NCBI): domain Eukaryota; kingdom Viridiplantae; phylum Streptophyta; class Magnoliopsida; order Fabales; family Fabaceae; genus Dalbergia; species Dalbergia cultrata. The sequence goes on along the minus strand of CM062350.1, from coordinate 12,034,536 downwards.
GCTCTCAAGAACTGGGGAGCTTTAGACCAAGAATTAGGCACCAGCTCATTATTGTTAGAGCTCAACCCATAGCTTATTGATGGGTATGGAAAATTCATGGAATTAGCTTGTTGGTTGTTTTCAGGCCCCAATAGTCCTTGCATCAATATTGATGAAGGGCTCCCATACAAAGCTGAGGAATCAATGTTCTGATGGAAAGTGGACTGATGATGCAAGCCTTGGCTTGTGACAGTGCTGTCCCCAGAGCTATACTGAGGGCTGAACTGGTTTTGATCCAAAGAGAAACCTTTATTCACTTGCTTGAACTGATCATTGGCTGAAGCAGAAGGGTCCCTCCATTGAACTTGAGACAACCCCATCCCACCACTCTCTTGCAGCATCGACCTGAAACTATTCTCTGCAGCCTTCTCACCACGCCTATATGTATCAGCATAAGAAACAAACACAACAAAGTCACAAATTTGAGCTGGCGAAAAAGATTAATTGAAGCAAAATATGAAATAAAGTAACAAAATGAAAGATACATATATATGTAGGAAAGAGTTTATTAACTGCAAGAGCAAGTCTTGATATATATATATATATATATATATAGAATAATTTTTTTATGGACATGTTCTAAAAACTATAGGTGAAGTGAGGGAAATTTTATATATATTTTTAAAAAAAAACTGCACTTACAGCAAGGATGGTTGATCCCAATCCATGGATGGGGAAGAAAGGCCTAAACCCATCATGTGCAGGTTGGGGTCAGTGGAAGTGGCAGAATCTGGAGGGTGAAGCTTGTGGGGGTCATGGAAAACCACAGAGGAACCACCTGAATCCATGGAAGTCCTTGGCTTCATGTGTTCTGCCACATGATGATCCGGTTGTTGTTGTTGTTGTTGTTGTTGTTGTTGTTGTTGATGTTGTTGCCAATTAGCAAAGTTGCCTAAGTTGGTGATCCCAGAGGAAGAAGACTGTGATGCCCCACTCTCATACCTCACGTTGCTGTTCCTTGTTGCTGATTCCCACCAGTTCCCAGTTGCCTGAAATTGATCATCTGCCATGGCTGATGGATGATGAATCAATCTAACAAATGCTCTACTGCTAGCTCCTATACTCCAAATATATATATGCTATGAATAAATTATAAAAACTATATGATGGTAAAACAAGAATTGAAATTGTGTTGCTAGCTAGCTATGGATTTGTACTGTTGGGGTGCATCAGATTCTTTCAGTGATCTCTGTGTGTTGTGAATTAATAGTGAGTTAAATGGGAAAAATGAATAGAAAACGATTCGCTACTTCTCAGTATTTATATTGGCAGCAGAAGAGAGAAAAAAATTTTAAAAAAGAAATGGTAGTTGTGTATGGAGAATGAATGAATGAAATTAAGAATGAGGAGTAACCGACTAACCGGAATATGTTTGACAACTTTGACAATTGAGGAGGGGTGATTGATATGGCCCAATACACAGGAATCAAATTAAATGTTTATTTTTTTTAAAATGAAAAGATATTTAGTATGAGAAAAATTAAAGGAGCTTGACCTAGTATTTATGGCGTTTTAATCTAATATAAATTATTTGTCTTTTCCCTCCCCCTTTTTCTTCTCCTACTTCCTTTATATCTTTACTATATCCTTTTTCTTGGCCATTCAAGTAAAATTGAGTGATACTCCCTCATGAGTTAAATTTAGTAATTACTTAAACTCATAGTGAATTCCAACTTCCTCCGTCCTTTTTACGTTTTTCTTTTACCTATTTAATGAAATTAATGATTCATTTATATTCTCTCATATACTTTGACAAATAATTAGCGTTACTAGACTCGGCTTGACTTAGCCGAGTCGACCAATAAACTGGTTATTTTCCTAATCCAATTCTCTTTTTACATCAATCTGCAATTGGCTTGGTTAGACTCGTATCTGATTGGATGATTTTAATGCATATTGGAATATTAGTGTTTGAACAGCTTTGAGCCTTTGGGGAAATAATTCTCCAAATTCTCAAAAATTCCATTTATGTGAGTGTGCTCCTCTATTATCACACTATGGAACTCGTTGTGTTAACTTACATCTGTGAAAAATAATATATAGTACATATATGTTTGAATTACATTACTTTGATATATTTATTTAATTAAATCCAATTCAACCAATGATTCATTGGTTGAATCAATGACCTAATAAATCAATGCCTTAGTTGAGTCGATCACTATTTTGAGCTTGATAATTATGCAAATAACTACTCAAAAGAGAAAGATAATGGTTAACAAATAATTTAAAAATATCAAGATGTTGGATGAATATTAGTAGTTTAGTCTCTTGTAAGAATTGAGAAAATAAGTTGAATTCTTGAAAATTGACCATATTTGAGAGTACATTTTGGGAAACCAAAAAAAAAAGAAAGAATGAGATGATATAATCTAATATGGCGGTAGTTATAAAATTAAGAACAAATAATTTTAACTTAGAAGTAATACTTGGACTTACACTCTCTACATTTGATAGAATTTTTCTTTTTGATACATTGGTGGTAATGGTTGTGAGATGGACGACTTCCTTGAAATCCTTGTATTGCATGTCTTTTGAGTGTTAAGCCATTAGGAGTGGACAAGCTAGTGATGAAGGGTTTGGATAGGTTACATGAAGTCATTAATATAATTTTTCTTAATTTCTTAATCAGTATTATTAAAATCCATATAAATATATATAAGTAAAGATTCGGTATGTTAACAATAAAAAAAAGATTCGATATGTTAAAGACAAGATGAAAACCAAAACAAATAAGTATGACCAAAAACAAGTGTCGCTGTTTATCTTTTCCATATATGAAGAGTTTGTTAGTATACCCTCTTTTTTTTTTTGTAAATATTGAAAGCATGTATTATTGGCATGACCTTGCTCATCGCAGGTTGCCTCTTCTGGGATTTTACGGAAGCTTTTCTTTCTTTAATTTTTTGCTGAGTAAGGTTGCCTTTGAAGAGTAAAAAAAAAAAAAACGCTGATCGAGTACCAAGGATTCCACTCATTTTTCATTTATATTATTTATTAATCTACCACAATGTTATTAAATTTTAATTACTAATGTCCATATACATCATGATAGAAAAAGAAAAGGAAAGTCTAGATATAAAGCTGTTTGACAGAAGAGCGAAGACGCTCTGTTCTTTACTTATTTTGGCAAAAACAAATTTCATTGGGAAAAAAAAAAAGTAAAAGGGGAAGACGCTCTTGCCAATGATTATTTCCTTGCAAAATGCCACTTCACTTTTCCTCCTTTTCTTTCTTTCTCTTGTCAATGGCATCTTTGTTATGCATTGCAATGACACAAATACATAACTGATAAGTTTTTCTATATATTATAAGAGTGTTATTTTTTTCAGATATCTTTATGTAGCGAAGCATAAAATGTTAAACCAGTTACAAAAAATTAAAAAAATACTTGAAAATTCAGTCTTTATTATACAAAACTTACCTCTTACTACATTAAAAATCTTAGGCATATCATATATGGGCCCAAATATACTTTGGGACCATAAGACTATATTGGGAGTTTTATAGATGATAAAAGTGAGTAGCTAATAATGAAATGGAAGAGAAAGATAAATAGCGAAGTAAAAGAGATAATATTATTTCCTTATTTTGAAGTTGTTTTCATTCCTGCTTGACTCCCAATTTGAAGGATTAAAAAGTTTAGTTTTAAGTGGTAAGGAAAGGACACATTATCCCCTCTTAACCATACCACTCACCCCTCTTCTAAAATTACTTTAAAAAAATGGTCACTTAACTTTAATCTAACCATACCTGACCACTCACTCAATTTTCAATCTCTCAATCATAGCCTAATGTTTCAACTATTATTATAATAAAAATAAAAATGTCCTATATATTATCTTTTTATCCTTTTTCATATATTTCATCCTCCCCGTCACCTGACTCACCTCCTTCTAGTTCACCTTCTTCGCACTCTCTACCTATTCCATCTGCTGCAGCTTGGTCGAATGGTTGTTTTTGTTTCTTATTCATTCACCCTTTGAGACAAACCCTTTAGAAGATTTTGTAGAGAACATAGTGAATTATCTAGGATTTATTTATAAATCTTGAATTAACAGGATTGGGGGTGCTACAGAAGCTGGATAGAGAAATGTTTCATAGTCATAGTAAATAATAATTTCTTTTTATTATGGAATCCATTTTTTAATTAATACGACAAAAGGGGTTCTGCACTCCTACTTACTCTAGGATGGTAATGTCATCGAGATTTTTTGAAGACAATATGAAGTTGCGAAACCTGAAGGAGGAGGGAGCGGCCCAAGAGGTGGCTGCTTGATGGAGGGAGTGGTGATGGCGATAGTGTAGTATAGGAATTTTATAAATCAAACACCATAATCAATAGATTATATCCTTGCATCTCAATTATTAGATAGGAGATTGGGAGTTAGGAATACCTAGATTATCTATAGAAGATGATGGATTCATATCCTTCCTTTTGACCTAACAAAGAAAGATTCTAGAAAGAAACTTGGTAGAGAAAGTGATTACTCCTATTTTATACACAGTGAGAGATGTGTCAATCTCAATGGGGGTAGCAAACACCTATTATATAGCTAGGAGCAGGACCTCATCTTGTACGTGTTAATAAAGTGTTGAGTCAAGTCACCCATTATAGAGAATCTCATATTTAACAACTCATAATAATATTCACAATGAAAAATACTTAACAATAATAAGCTTTTTGAGATTTTTATATTTTAAAATATTTATCCACTTGTCATATCATAAGGAATCATTAATTTTTTTTTATCAATATTGTCCGTAGTATAATAACTTATGTTCACTAACTTTAATTGATCATATTTACATACTTTTATTTTTTAATAGAGGTAATTTTATCTACACATGTAATTTTATACTATTATCAAGATTTGTTTATTATTTTCTTAATATATATGTCTTTTTACAGTTAGAATGAAATGGACGAAGTACCTATTTTCCTGTTTATCATAGCCTTTACCAGACTTATTTAATGAAAGGAAGGGTTAGTTGATTAACCAGTAGGAATGCTGTAGGATTTACTAGTCTTAACAAAGAGGCTCCCTAAGGGCATTGATTAATTAATTAAGGATTTTAAAATAGATAAGTTCATAAAAAATTTTATAAACCCTACACGTTATTGAAAATTTAACAAACACATTTTTCAATGAATAAATTATTTTTTAATCCTTATATACTGTCATTGTTAGATAGTTTATTAACATTATAATAACTCATTATTATGACATGTAATGTATATATCATGGCTTTTAGTAAATGGGATAACCTTTTTTCCTTCTAAATTTCTTTTTACCATTAAAAAAATAATCAATCAAAAAATAAACTTTATATTGATAAGATAAAGGCACATATAGTTTCAGAGAATGACTTTATATTTCATATTTTTATTTTCAATTTGTTTCTTATTTAGATTATTATATAAAAAATAGTAAAAACTAGAAAATTGAGTTTTTCAGTTTACATATATTGTTTTCATTTTTTGTATAAAATAGATTTTTCAATGTATTAGATACATTGAGGCATTGGTTTGTAAAATCTTTACCAAAAAAAATCAATCTATAATATTAAAGGTAAATTACACTAATCTCTCCTAAGATTTAGTGTAATTATGCTGATCAATCCTCTATTTTGTATAATTATACTGAACTCCCATATAAATATTAATTCACTAATTTAATTTGACGTGTACATAATTATTAGTAATAAAATTATAATAATATTTTTACAATATTTGACATGTATTGACTAAAATACCCTTGTATCATAAGCTATGATAATAAAATTTATTTTCATGTGATAAAAAATATTTTATTCAATCAATATACTATATATTGTCAAAATTTTATTTTATCATTAATAATTATATATATATATATATATATTATATACTTTTTGTTACTTTAATTAATGAATCAATATTTACAGAGGATGACAATATAATATCAGTGAATCTCGAAGGCCTTCAATGATAATTTTATAAAATAGAGGAGTGGTAAATATAATTATATAAAATCTAATGGAAGACCAGCGTAATTTACTCTTATATTAAAATTGGTCATATACACGATGACCTAATTGGATCATTTGGTTCTCTCGTGTGAGGTTGACTATTAATAACAATAGTAGTATTAAACATAATGTCACAACGGACTGCCATTTATTATGTTTATGTGTTTTCTTAGTAGCAGCCCAACAAGCACTCCTTGACAATGACCTCAATTTAATTTTCAACTACATGTCATTGTAAATTACTACTACATTCCTTTCAAAATATCTGTTTATTTAGAAAAAAAATTAAGAAAGATAGTAAATAATATTAGTAACTGTGCAAGATATAGTAAATAGATTAATATATCTCTACATATTAATTAATATAACACACTGTTTAAAATTAATATTAATAGAATATTTTAAAAAAATGAAATTAATTAAGGACAATATTGAAAGAAAAAAATAATGTTTTATTGAAATGTGAATTAATAGATATTTGAAAATATAAAGTTGTTTAAAAGTTGATAGATATTCTGAAAAGAATGGAGTAAAAATTTGTTGGTAAATGACCCATAGATTACTTGACTTAGAACGATTCATTTGTGAGGTCGTCTCTTGATTATCAAAGGGTTGAAAGATTTGCGTGTAAAACCGAGATGAATATTTTGGGTCAAGGATAGGATCATTTTGACAATAGCTCACTCACTTGTGGTCGTCAGGGGAATTTGGAAGTCAAATAGGCAATTTCTTATGTAATTGCTAGCGATAATATTCTACATCATCAACCACGCACATCCATTCAACTTTTAATATGAATTAATTAATTTTCTGGGAATTCTGTCCAAATGAATTGTAAAGTAAAGGTTGGTCAAATATTAAAAAAAATTTGTTAGTAAATGTCTAATCTAAAGAAAGGTGTTACATAAAAATTATATTTTTAAGGAAGTGTTTCGTAGGAGGGTTGAATTTTTATTCCCAAAATAGCTTTTTCATGCATGTGTTTTTGAGAGCACTTTGTAGATATATTGATGAATTCCTAATATTGTTTTATACATTTCTAAAGATATGTTATGTGGCCAGGCTGCAGAGAACAGCGTGGTTGGTGATGGAGTTGGAATGTGAATTGTCCTGAGCATGACATGTTGCTGTTTAAAAGGGCATCATTAGTGATTTTATTAATTGTGGCTAAAATTAGTTAAAGATATAGTCAAGGATAAATTAGAAAGTTCGTCGGAGACGGTGACCATTCAGGGATGCAAGTGGCATGCACCTCCATCCACCCATTCTCACCTTCCTTTCTTCTTCAATCTTCCCAAATAGCTGCCCATTCCTCATCCCATCATCCATAATGCAGTTTTTAATTACCCATTCAAGATCAAACAAATTTATTTCTTGAAAGATTATTGTCCAATAACACAAGTTAAACATTTCAATAATTTCTAACAAAGACAACAAATGTCCTCCTATCCAGATTGAGCACATAATCTAGAGCCTACTCTGAAGATCAGGGCACTTCCTTCTCTTCTTTCTCCTTGTCATGACGAGGATGCCGGTTCAATAATGGTAATAGTGCCGAGGGGCAATACATGGAGGAGATGAAGTGCACCATGGAGTAGTGGCTCATCAAGAAGATGAGAATATCATATCTGACTTTGGGAGTATTGTTGCTCCCATGGCTAAGCACTCTGAAGAAGAAGAAGAAGAAGAAGAAGAAGAAGAAGAAGAAGAAGAAGAAGAAGAAGAAGAAGAAGAAGAAGAAGAAGAAGAAGAAGAAGAAGAAGAAGAAGCAATTCGGTGAAGCTTCTCGAGGTGCTTGATTCTCCTCTTGAAGAACTTGATCTACCTATCACAGAAGAACATTTGTGCTCGAAGGCGAGGCGCCCGATCTCCTGTTGCTTCTTAAATGTGTCAAGTTTCTGCTACTGCGCTTCCCTCACCTCCACAGGAAGGTTCTGCTTCTGGAGCATGCGCTCCGCCAACTAGATCTAGTTCTTTAGGGAGACTAGGGGTTTGGGTTTGAGGGCCTTGGAGCAGCTCGTAGGGTTGACCCTCGTGCATCGCTTGTTGTAGCCGCCGTGAGCCATCTATTTTATTGTGTGATTGAGATTAGGTTGTGGTTGCGGTTGCGGTTGCAGTTGGAATTTGGGATTCGGTTCTGCTGTGTGCTCAGCAATGGCTATGTTCTTAGTGGAAATGGGGGTTTTTTAATTATTGGGAGTGGGGGAGGACTTTCATACAAGTTTTTTCAATACATGTCATTTTTTTTTTTTTACCCATTCTTGCAAATAATTACATTTCAATGCCCGTTTGATTAACACAACCATGACTGCCCCCACAACACCACGTGTATGCGTCCCATTCAATGTTGCAAATGTAATACCCCAAATTTTAAATAAAAGAGTTAGAATATTTTTCGGCCCAAAAGGGTGTCAGTTATTGCTATCTATCACTCTGGGTCCTGAAATTTTTCTAAGTCTGGACCCTACTCCTCATTGGAGAGCCATATGATAGAGCAATATTCTTGGGACCAAAAGTCCCGGTAATTGTTCCTTAGAGAAAACTGAGTCAAAGAGTGATTTTTAAAGAATTTTCGAAACCTTTAAACGCCCCGTTTCTAATGTCTAAGTTTACAAAACCGTAAGAATTCCCGGATTTGAACTAAAACCTAAAATTTAGATTTTGATTGGTTTGGATTTTGATTTTTTTAATATTTTATTTAAATCCAAATAGGGGGTATTCCCTTATTTACATTTATGTTTAAAAGTTAAATCATTTATTAAGAAATGTAATAAATGAGTTTTAGAGAGAGGGAGACTATAGAGACTATCTTGGAGAGTGGAAATCCATTCTGGTGAGCGCTACAGCGCTCATGATCAGAAGCGCTGCAATGTTAATGTAACGAAGGCGGTGCAAAGGACACTCTCTGGTAAGCGCTGCAGCGGTCAACAGCGATTATAAAAACCCCTGTTCAGGGTCCAGAACCTTCATTTGTGCAAAAACACACTTCTCCCTGCCCAAGAAACGCGAAACTCTCGTCCCCAATCTCTCTCTCTCCCATTTCATCAATCTAACTCCAATCTTTCACTTCCAAGGCTTTAAGGTAAGAGATCTTGATGTTTTCTCTTATTTTCTTCCATTTCCTCTTTGTTCTGGAGGTTGGTTTTGCCATTCCCCTCATGTTATCCAAGAGGAGAAGTTCCTCCTTGGTGTTAGAGTTAAATCTAAGCTGTTTGGTGCTTTCTAGAAGTTAATCTAGAGTATTATGGCTCCTATGTCAGATATTAATGTTGTTCCTACTCCAAGGAGCCCTGTCAGTATAGATTCTTCACTGTTCATCCCTCCAGGTGAGGGGGTTTTCATCTGTGACTTCTATGTTCTGCATTAGAGTTATTTTCATGAAAGTATGATTTGCTGACTGATTTTAGAGAAATACTGTACAAGAATTGAAACTACTGTTGATTTATATGTTTTAGAAATTTTGATTTTAAAGCATGAAATCTGTTTTCAAGAAAACTCATGGGACCATTATTGATAATATATTTCTATTTAAAGTTAGTTTTTAATTGTGATTATTAGAGAATTTGATCGCTGAAATGCTTATTTTATGTTGAATATGGATTATGGAATGAGAAATGTTATCATGATTTCAGAATTTTTCAAGCTTATGAAAGAATGTTATTGAAAATTGATTTAGAAGCTCAGATAAAAATGAAATTTAGAGTGTAAATCTTCATATGACTCAAGACAATTGGCGGATACATATTCTGTGGGCTTGAAATCACAGTGTCTCCAAAGGGTGATCCCTTGGACATGGTTTCATAGCCACAGTTATGCTAAGGTCAGTCTGTTAGAGCTATGTGGATTTAGAGCTATCAGAATAGTTAAAGATTATGTGATTTTTTGAACTGTTGTTTTATATGCTTGAGGAAGCTTTGAACCCTAGGGTAGAAGCCCTGGTGGATCATAGAGAGAGGATTGGATTTTCTATTGATACTGAACAGTAGCTATAGAGAAACAGACAGTGAGTTAACGGCTGAATGATCGTTAACCTTGGTACCAAGTTGTCCTAAAGGACAATCTCATAGAGCAAAGAATGGAACCTATTTAGGTGTCCACATTAGATCCTTGATGGATCATAGAGCAGAGCATTTCGATTCTTGAAGAACCATAGAGCAGAGATTCCTGTTTCTCTAGTTAGGTACTGTTGTTGTTTACAAATACCAAGAATGATTTGATTATTTATATATAAATATTTATATGAAATGTTGAAAGCTTTATCCTATTCTTGTCACTATGACGTGTTTGCATGGTTTTATGATGTCCCATGAAGGGGGTTTCAGGTGAGGATTCACTCACTGAGTTTTACACAAAACTCACCCCTCTCTTTTCTCCCATTTCATAGATTGCATAGCTGCGGTAGATTTTCCAAGATATTATCCTCCACCAGCATTAGAGTTCATATGGTGAGCTTCACTTAGGTGAAATGCTTATAATTCTGTTTAGAGTGCTCCAGTACAAATGCAGACAGGATCCGGATATATAATAGAGCATGTTTATATTTTTACATATTATGACATTATTCAAAGTTGTATTGAATAGTTCAGCATTCATGAATATTTCAAATCAGAGCAATTTTACACAAATATGTTTTGTATTATGATTCACAGACAATATAGTTTGAATGATGAAATTTCAATATAGACTACTATGATTTGATAAATAGGTGATTTGTATGTAGAAAATGAGAATGATTTTGAATAAATTTTATAATTAACTATGCATATAGAGAAATCCAGGTCACGAGGCTTACGTAGAAATAGAATTTCTCACGTGCCGGTCACGTGCCTAAATCGGGTCGTGATAGCAAACAACTATAGCGTTGGCATTGACTACCAACCTGTGTTTAAGAATCCACCTTATTTTTATGGGAATGTTAGAATCCCATGTGGAGGATAAGATTATTGAGCAGAGGGGGGGGGGGGTATATGTTGAAAAAGATCAATCATTAGAATACAACATTTCCAATAATATTTTTCTAAAGTTTTTTTTATCAAATACGAGAATATTTTCACATACCTAGAAATGTAAAAATATTACCCATAATTAAGGCCCTGAGAGACTCATCAATGTATACCTCGTGAATTTCTTTGGTAAAGCCAGATATATTGAGGGATTTCTTTCCTTCCAATTTGTAAGTCTGGAATATATATGATTTATGATGAACTTTATGTCCAGTGTGCTATATGTATGTTATGGTGTTACTTAAAATATTACTCTTTTAGGTATAATAAGATACGAAGATAGCCATATTACAGTTTGATGCACAACCTTAAATATAAAGCAACAGATGATTGGGAAAATAAAATAAAATACATCCATTCGATACGATTAAACTAAAAGTTGACTTTGACATCTAACTCATGGTCTTAAAATTAAGTTGACATAGAATGAAATTCAACTTTGTTCACCAAAATTATTAAAGAAATTGAATGAACTTGTTATACATGTATCTGAAATGGGATTTTAGTCTTGATTTTTTTTGTAAGTTTGGCAAATGAAATCATGAGTCAACTAATTGACAGCCCGAAAGGGTGACAGTGTTCTGAGATTAATTCAAGATTTGCACGTCTATTTAATTTTTTGAGGAGGAAAACCTTAAACAGTTGACAAATTCGCAAAGGAGTAACACATCTTATTTAATATAGTCGTAGGTATAGTATTCCCATACGTCTTCTTTAATTTATTCCACAATAGCTTACTCAAGCAAATTCGTCAAGTATATGCTTTATTTGATAAAGTTCAAGTACATGCTTTATGCTTGAAGTAACTTTGGGAAAATAACCAATTGATTAATTATTATCCTTAATAAAAGCCGCTAAAGTTTATCAAGTGGTTTGGAAAGAACACCACCTAACCATAAAAAATAAAAAATCATTCAAACGGGATAAAATATATTCTCCTACTAAATAAAGTTAGATCATCTTATTCTATTAGTATATATTTATTCAGGATATTTGTTTTTTGAATGATTCCGATATATATTTTACTATCTGTCGTATCTTGCCAATGAATGCAATTGCATTTGATATTTCATCACAAAAAGTTTAGGCGTTGGATAAAATCTTATAATTAAAACGGTTGAATATTTGAGCAGCAAAGAGTTTAAAGATCAAAAGATACGAGATATCGATAAATCAATTACAATCTTTATTAATAAACTATATAAACTTTATCATTAATATAATTTTTTCAATTATTAAGTTTGTTAAATATAAAATAATTTATATGTCTCTATCAATTAATTTAAATTTTTCAAACAAGATGATTCATAATATAGTATTGTGACTCATTAATTAAGTAGTTTGATCCCTGTTCTCAAATCTCTCCCCAGCCTTAAAAACTAAAACATGACCCATCAAGGAGTATTGTATATGGTTATTCCCCATCATGTCATCCTAATCACTCCTACTAAAAAAATGGCCTAATTTTTGTCAATTGTTGCAATTGACACAACCGAAATTGAGGAATCACTTTGGGTTTTACTTTCAAAATTAGGATTTAATTTTTATATACTATCAGCATTGTAAGACAATTAATAGAATTGGGGGAAAAAAATATAACATAAAGATAAATAATTGCATGCTATGATAACTAACTATAATTTATCAATTTTCTCAAATTTTATTAATTAATAATGTAAAATTATTTTACACCATTGGTATATAAAATTCATCTCTACAGATTATAAAAAATATTTTTTAAAATGATAAATTTTATAAAAACCCATAATACTTTGACAAATGTTTAGCTTTGGGTTTTTCTGATCTTGCATTGCTTTTACAAATTAAACCTGTCAATTTTCATAATGTGAATGCCATCATATGCCAATTACGTATCCCCTTTTTTAAATTATTATCATATTATTGTTGTAATTAATTTCTTCAAATAAAATAATGAGCCAATATCTTATTACTTGATCTCATCACGTTACCATAAAGTTTTTTTTTTCAATACATAGATAGTTTTAATTTTCTTCAAGTCGGCGAAAATCAAAATCTTCTGCTTTTAGCCGGTACTTAATTAGGTAACTTTTGTTTTTCCTAACCATTTTTTTTTTCCACTATAATTGAAGTGCAAAAGTAATAGGACGTTTGATTTTAAACGTTGAAACTGGCGTGTGTAAGATGCAAAAGGACAAGAAGAGACTGAAAGATAAATAAATAAATAGAATTATTATTATAATTTTGAAATAATTAAAAACTGTGAGCATATGGGAAGATGAGTCAACGAGTGGGACCCACGCGGCGTGCAGGCGTGCGAAGACAAAAGGGTCCCACTCTCAGTCCGCTGTAGTCTGCCAACAGCAACTCTTCTCTTGAGAGTCAGAGCCCTGAAAATGACCCCTCTCTCTCTCTCTCTCTCTCTTCTTTCTTTTTTCTCTTTTTTTATTAAAAAAAAAACAACTATTCTGCCGTCTTTATCATTTCATATTTTCATTTGCCATATGCCTTGTTACGCTTGATTCGTATAAATTCGATGGACAAGGACAAATGTCGTTTTAGAAATTGATGTTAAGATTAGAAATAAGTTGATTAATAGTTCAATTTTTTGGAAAACAAAATATAGATTTAAAGTTAGGTTTCCCTCATCAAGCTAGGCTTTTTTGTGGTCAAATCCTTTCCAAAGTGTTTAACACTATTTCTGTCTTTCCTATCCATATTTGTGAGATTTGTTTGCAGCAAGCTCATATGAACGTTTTGTAGATTACTGGAAACTTGGATCTTAAGCTACTCAAGGAAATTTAGGCAGCATATGAAAAAATGTTCAATATAAAGTAAAGATAGCTTAAAATTATACCAGTACAACTTGATGATAACTTTTATTATTATTATTATTATTATGCATAATATATTTTTGTAACCATAAGGGACTTAGAAATTTAAAGGCCTTGCAACAATGCTAGGCCAACCTGACCACTTATACCAAATACAAGCTAACCCATAAAACCCTTAACTGGCCGCATGACTTTGTGTTTTCAACCTTACATACAAACGCATGAAACTACAACTCCTGAAACCCCGATACAAAACGTCCATTTCCAAAATCTTGAGTCCCACTCACTCAATCTCACAGCCGCTGACAGAGCAGCCAAGCACACATGGGTTGGCAATCCAATAGCTGAAAGAACTCCCGAAAATTTTGAATGCTCTTCCTCGATTAAGATATGGCACAGCACTGATTGACTAATTTGCATAATTTATGCAATCAAAGTTGAGTGGGAATGGTTGACAATTGAAGGGTCAAAAACATTGACACATCGTTATCTATCCAAAGAAAACAATAAGCTAACAATTGACAAGTGCATGTGCACTATTATTACATCACATGTTTGCACATTTGTTTTCAAACTTGAGTTGAAACAATTTGTCTTTTGATAAATATCCTAGCTGGATCCAATAAGATCTGCAATATTTGGTAAGATCCTCGAGTATAATGGGATATCTCATGAGATGAACGGTTTATTATGAGAGTGAGAGGGAAAAATTTGGACCATATAATTATACATGAATAATCAAGATTAAAAATTGATTATTACTAATTAATACTCACATGTTCATTAAAAATAGTCATATGACTTTATGTTTTAATTTTGACCATTCATATATCTTTCACTCATCTCAATTTTATAATAAGTCACTTTTCTCATATGATATGATATGTATATGTGTGAAGTGGAAGTCACCGAGATGCATGCCAAACCCAAAATAGGGGATTCCCTATGATTAACCGAATGATAATAGCTCCACTTAATGAGTCAAAATGCCAGGCAAAGACAAGAAAACAATCTGCGACAAACCTACTAATTAACCCACAGTTCTCGCTTTGCATGCAGCTAGGCTATTCGAATTCATTATTTGCTTTATTTTTTTGCTATCATTATAACAAGTGGAAGGATGAGGAAAATTGTAATAAATTGCCATTGACACGGCTGCGATAACCTCTGCGATGCGATTGTGAAGGATGCTGCAGTAACATTAATATTATATTCCGGTCACAATTGCGGTTATCATTTTGGACAAATTCGGAGCTAGGCAAATGGTATTTTCAATGTTATATACAATTATACTATGTTGTAGAGCTAAGAGAGAGAGAGAGAGAATGAGGTCATAATGCTGTAAGCTTTAGGTGTGCAAACTGACAAACAGAATTATGAAGGGAGAGCAACAAATGACAGAAAACATAAAGTAGTGAAGGATGACCTCCCCCACATGAACGAGTATAAAGAAAGAATGAGGACAAAGGCACACGAGGGATTAATATGAACGAGGAACAAGGGCTACAAAAATGCAAGTACAAGGTGAACAATGTTGGGTACTATGGGTGTGCGCGTGTCACATTGATTGAGATTGGAGAGAAGAGAGGATTAAGCCATCAAGCCTGCCTTAATTGGTTGAGGTCCAATTGTCCATCGTGTTTGACTTGTTGTCAAGTTCTATATATTTTATTTTGAATTTATCAAGTCAGACCCAAAGTTTCAATAGAGGTAGTAAAATAACATTTTGAAAGTTGAAACACATGCTATGTGCCTTACACGCCAAAGAGTCATGATGGCTTGGTTTACTTCTCACACATCATCAACAATCTTTGTCTAACACCGTGCCTCTGTTTACATCAACCAGATATCACTTAATTGACCGATGTGGACTAATTAGAATGGAATAGCTAGCCATGATTAAATCTTCGTGGATTGGGTGTAATTAATTAAATGGGTCTTTAATTAATCCCCCGTGTTAAGCGAGATATTTTTCACGCAGAGAAGTGGTTGCGATTAAATAGTTAATTTGATGTGATAGATTCTTGGTAGTGATCACCCAAGTGGACCATCACATTGTTTACTAATTGCTTAGTCACAAGTCAACAAGCTATAACCTGATAACAGAAGTCAACTGCTATAATTTTCAAGTTTGACTAACTTAGACGCGAACCTTCGGGGTGCATATTGAATGGCCTATAATCAAAGCCTCTGACTTCAAATAACCAATTAGGATTTGCAAATGAAACCTTTTTTTTTGTGAATTTACATTTTTTTTTTAAGATTTACTTTTGATGCACTTGTGAAAAGAAATGCGCAGAACATCAATATTCTTTTATTATATTTATTATATTTGTATATTATAAATGCTTAACTCTTACAATAATTATATAAAAAAAATTACAGGTACAAATCATAGATAATAAATTTACCTAATTAGTGTTCTAGTCAAGGAATAAAAAAAAGTTGATATTGAAAAGATGAGTTTTTATATTTTCAAAATATGAGATCTATTTTAAAATTTTAAAATTTATTTGGTTCAGTATTCTTAATTAATGTCCTTAGAGCACGTTTAAAAACACAAATGAGGTGAAGATAAACTATTTTATCAGGAAGGTCAATACGTAATAATTAATTCATATAAAAAGTATATATCTTAGTAATTTTTATTTAAGAACTAAATAAAATTATCATATATCAAAAATAAATATTTTAGGGTCAAAATTTAAGAAAAAAACATGTATGTTTACCTAACATTTTATCCAATGGCCTAGTTGGAAAAAATATCTGACTTCATTACAGAAACGAATGGCCTGCTCCACGTGGCTTACAATAGAAGTAATTTCTGACTTCATACATGTTTGAGATATAAGTGCAAATTAAATAAACATTATTTCACATCTACCTACTATAAAAAAAAATAGCATATATTTGAAAAAGAATAAATTCATTTACAGTACTTGATCACTTCGTAAATTGCAGGTCACTCCTCTCACGACATTATCTAAAATCGAATTAAAACCGTGACCCAAAAAAAAAAATTAAATGTATTTTTTCCTTACAGAGAACCATGAATAAAAGCCAGGTCCTTTCAATACCATTTAAATCTCTAACATTTTTATCTTTTTTTTTTCTAAAGTGAATTTTTCCTTAATGAATAAATGAGATGTTTATTTTTAGATTATTTTGGAGATTATGATTATAATATATTTAATTAATTGATATAATAAGAGTAAAAACTCTATATTGTTTGCTTATTTTACAGACAATTTTATTTTATTAATATTGATATAAAATTATTCATGTATTTCTATCTAACATCACAAACTATTGGAAGATGATTTCTGATATGATAGTAAAGCCTTCATGACCAAGTGATATGGAGCGTGATCCTTATATTCCTTGTCTTGATTAATTATTCTTAAATGACAAAGCTTTATCAAAATCCCACAACGATCAAGATAGTTCATGAATCTCCACAGGCGAGTGGTGTCGGGGTTGATCCTTGATATTTCTCATATTTTGATAATTTGCTCATGATTGACAAAGTTTTATTTATTTATTTATTTATTTTATTACTCTATGTACTCGGTTGCACCATATTTGGGGCGGTTCATGCATGTTGCAAATTTGAAGAATAATCAAGCAAAGCCAATTCTGAAAGCATCGATCACAATATTGTTTTGCTGTTGCTCATATGCATGTCTTAATACATTGAGAACAACAAGTTGCACTTGATCAACAAGTTCAGAGGGGATGATGCATGCATTGCTGTGATTACATACGCATATTCATCGACACAGTGGTGGTAGAGCAGAGCATTATTCTCTGAATTTGGCTTGTCTTGTTTGTTAATTAATTATACGCATATTCCCTGGCATTATTTTATTATTTTAGTATTCTTCTGCTTACTCACCCACCAAGAATGGAATTATTGCTTGGTTTTGGAATACAAATTCCTTCTCCACCAATCACACACCTTTCTCGCGAAACCAACTAAGATTTCCACTTGCTTCCTCTGGACAGCCGCAGATCTATATAAACTACTTGTCTGCTTCGAAAAAGTTAGGTTGTCAAAGTTCCAATGCTTGTACTGTCATAATTTTCTTTTTCATCATGTTTATAGACAAATTATAATTTTAATATTTAAATAAACATATATTAATAATTGAGGACTTTAATTTTTTATTAATAAGTATGAGATTTGGATCTTCCATAGTGAGAATATCACTTTAGTAAAGTGATAAAATTTCATCATTAGATCAATAAAGGTAGAAGTAAGACCCTTTTTACTTTGATTTAAGGATGAAATTTTCCACTTTACTCTTTAAAGTGATGATCTCACTTTAGAAAATCTAAACCCATAAATACGATAGTAAATGTTTTGAAGTAATAATAAATAATAAATGCAACATTTTTCACCAAATTCATTGATAAGATAATTCAAATCCCCAGTTATGAAAACATAATTCCTCATTAATCATTCTTAACTTTTTATAAATAGATACTTAATTTATCTAAAAATAAATATCTACTTATAAATGTGAATATGAATTAAGGAAATGATTAGTACAGCCTTGATATTAGTATAATTTAAATATGTTTTACTGAATTGTCTTTACTATTTTTCTCTCTCTTTGTTAGTTATTACTACTCTCTCCCCTCCACTTTTCTCTCTCTTCTATTAATAGGGATATAATTGGAAAAAATTAATTAATATCACCTTAATTTCTAAAATAAACACTGACTTGTGTAGAAAAGAAAAATCTTCAAAGTGGACATTTATTTGTGAGTGGAGGCAGTGCATTAATAATGTAACCAAAGTTCTTAATTATTAATACACAATTTCATGTGTTGGAAGAATACCAAGAAAAGTGAGTACAATAATAACATTGTTATATGATATATGGGTATATCTAGCTATATCTATATTATAATATTAATATTTTTTTTTGTTCAGGATATCTATCGCTGATAACAAGGATTATTCCCTTCGAGCCTCTTACTAGAATTGTCACATGACATTTTTTCTAATTTTTTATTATTTTTAATTTTGTTGCTTATAACTCTATTTTATTTTATATTTTACTTTTCATCGTTTTACCAATCATATATTTCTTAATTTTTCCTTTTTTTTCCCCTGTAATTAATCATGATCCCTCAAGGAGGAATCAAAACAGTACATACAAATGGCAAACCTCGCATCCGTCTGCATACATCTTACTATATCATCCAAATACCCCAAAATACATAGCAGAAGCTTAAACTATGCCCTATTCCAAATCATTGTCAGTAGCCTTATAATATACTCCTTTCTCCATGTCAGTAGCCTTAATTTTTCATCTTATGCTGAATTCTTGACTCTTCATCTTTTATAATATTTTAAATTTTTTATTTTCTAAATTTTCTAAAATTATCTTGAGTAAAAATTATACATTTAATAATTAGAAATGAATGTAAATACTTTTATATTATAATTATCATAATATAGTTAGCACTTGAGACTAAAATCTATTTTGTAATTATTATAATTTTGAGATTATCTTCCATCTGTAATTAAA
Source organism: Dalbergia cultrata (assembly GCA_031216105.1). Classification (NCBI taxonomy): domain Eukaryota; kingdom Viridiplantae; phylum Streptophyta; class Magnoliopsida; order Fabales; family Fabaceae; genus Dalbergia; species Dalbergia cultrata. The sequence continues at coordinate 12,015,129 of CM062350.1, read as the reverse complement.
TATTCTCATAAGTGTCTGAAAAATAATGTAATATGTTGTGCCTAATTGAACAGAGTTTTTCTAAAAGATATCTTAAGAATATTAATTGAAAAATGAAAAAATTAATTATTTTCAATGCATTAAAAATTTAAATATTTTATTTTTCTAATTATTATTTTTTTACATTTACTTCTTTAGTCAGTGTCCTTAAAATCTAGTTAGCAAAATTCAGTGAAAAACTTCTCTAATAATTAGATCCTCTAAACATTGTAGCTATTAAAAGATTCCTCCCAATAATATTTGTTATTTTGAGTGATGTTACTATAAATTCAGGTGCACAATTACATGTGACAATATATTAATTATTTAAAATATAATTTAATATTTTAATATATAGATACTATAAAAATTAATAATTAATATATTACCACATGTCATAGCACCCATAAACTTGGATTTATATTCTCATCATTCTATTATTTTTTGGTATAGCAATATAATATTTATTATGCCACACCTAATGGTTCTGAATGGCTACATTCACCATTATATGGTTGAGAATATTTATTCGGTACTAAATAATTAAACACCCGATTTTTTAAACGTGCAACACTATTAATAAGTAATTAAGTATGCTAACATTTTTTCGTCGTTCTTAAACCTGTCTAAATCCTTGTTATCCTACCCAATCCCGCCACAAAATCAAACTTTATGGTTCTCCCCACTTCACAATAAATTTCAAAATCTAAATAATATATATATGAAGAAAAAATAAAAAATATTTGATAAATATAAAAAATTATATAAATTGACAAAACTATATTTATCTAGTTATTATTATTCATCTTGATAAATATATTGAATATTTAACTAATGCATTTATACTAAAGGAATAAATAGAAAAAAATTAATATTATTTAGATATTGTAAATAGATAAAAATATTTTGAAACATAAAAAAAAAACCGATGGTTATTATAAATAGAGGAGTATTATTATAATTTTTAGCGTGTTTTCACTCTGGTTATTTATATTCAGCATAAGAATTTTGGATTTGACGCATGTGTGCCTTATGCGACCATCTCTCTTGTCATTGACTTTGGGTCGAAATTCTTTTCTTTGAAAATTTGAGTGCGAGATATTATGTTTCTACCATAGAAAAGGAGGGCGCCTATGGCAGCTAACTAGGATGACGAGCATTATATGATTACGATGTTGATGACGATGAAGAGGGAAAAATATAAAGAATCTGACCGGCAAGCAAGGTAGTGGCCCATGTGTCCCGTCACCCAAAATGCAAGTGATTATTTTTACTTTTTTATGTTTTGTAAGTAGCGTGTATAAAGGTAAGGTTAATTAAGAAATTAAATAAAATTAATTAAACAATAAAACTTCTAAGTAAATCCAACTTCTTAAAAAAAAAATTCTTTGATTAGCTAGTATTTTTAAGGTACCGGATTATTTTTTTTTAATCATAATATTCTTAGAGTAAGACATAATAATATTCTCTTCTTTCATCATATTATCTGCCACTTTAAAGAAAAAACCAATATCTATTATTCTCATATACTAATAAAGTCTTTATAGCTTTTTATTTTGCCCTTGTCGATATTTAAAACATACCAATAATCGCTAAGTGTGAATGATGATAATAAAATAAAATAAAATAATTAGATGTTTAAAAGTTAATAAACATACTTTAGCATAAATATATTTTCATGTTTAAGTTTTTGGTTTTGGATTCTTTAATTATTTATACAAATGATTAAGAAGAAGTATTATGTATCATATATATTTTAATACATTAATTTTGTAATTTTTTATCATCTCTTTTATTTTATTTTTAATACAAAAGTTGATCAGTTAATATATATATATATATATATATATATATATGTAACACTACTTTTTCTTGTTGTAAGAATATTAAACTATTTCTCTATTCATTCTATGGTGGAACGTAGTTGACATGGGTCTTGACCCTCTTTGATGAAACATTCCTTGGTCTCATTATTTGGCCCCCACTCATCTCTCAACCTTCCTTAAAATCCTACAATATTTGAGGGCTTCCTTTGAAAGCTGTTCCTTTGCTTGTCCTCTAGTGAGTAATTTTCTTCTTTCTTTTCTCTCTTTCCTGACTCATTCTCCTTTCGCCAACCGTGCTGTTCTTTATTTTGTCTCCAGCTGTGTGATGTTTATACGAGAATATGTTCTTTGCCGATTAATTAAAAGACGACCTTTAAGTAGACCCGTATACAACGCGACAATATTATTCTAATAAAACTTCTCACTGCCTGTGATTCATGCTTTCTTTAATAACCAGCTTAAATAATTTTTGGCAATTTGACATGTAAGGGTGTCAATTGATCTAATTAATAAATCTTTTGGTTGTTTGTTTAGAAGTTAGAGTCAACAACAAACTGAAATACGAAATTAGAATTCCCGATCTTTTGATTATCATCATATCTTATAATGCACCAAATCACTTACGTGTATAACAAAGGTTTAATAGCATAAGCTTAATTAGTAATCAAAACTTCACAGTATTGATCATTAACTAACCATGACTTCTGCTCAAAATAGGTAGAACGGAGGACTACGGATTAGAGAGGAAACTAAACGATATGAAGCATTCTTATCATTTCCTAAGCAGAATGCAAAGAATTTCCTGGTGTTGCACAATTTTAAAGCGCATTATTATTATTATTATTAATTTTATTGCTAAAGGGTCTCCAGTCGAATTTTAAAGCGCATTATTATTATGCTATTAATTAAGCATGAGCTAATCTATGATTTAGAGTATGTTAATTGTTGTTACCAATGAGATTAAGCCATTATGAGTTTCCAGCAACCCAAGTGCACAGCATGACCTCATCTCTACATCATTATCTTACAAACTAGAAAAAGAAAAATTAAAAAAAAAGGAAAGGAGGAGAGAATAAAAGGAATGTCAAAAGAATGCTTAGCTTCTATGCCCATTCATTTATAATATTGAGTATTTTTGGATGGACAAGAAAAAGCAATGACCGTAGGACCCTTCATTTATAGATCATGATGAAAATATGAACAAGACATACATTGGACCTACAAATTACATCCCTTTCCTCGCTAGCCATTATTGCTAATCTCTTATACATATCTATTATATTCAAACAAGTTCGTAACTGCTTTCATTCTTAAATCAAACTAAGATGGAGCTTTTTCTTTCCCTCCCTTGCCGTTCTGGCATCCTCATATGGTGATATTGGTAAACAACTGTCCTATTTATTTTTGTTGGAAATCATTGGAACATTTAAATTTTGTAGTGAGTGGTATTGAGTTTTTCGCAGTAAACTTCGGTGTATTAAAAGCATAAAAGCTAGGGCAGAACCATTAAATATTATACTTCAAATATTTATCTTCATAACCAATTAGGACAGATTCAGCAGATATTGAGAAAGACCCATGTCTGTATTTTGAAACAAATCGAAGGTATTGAGAAATGAGAATTAATAACAAAGATTTTTTTGGGTCGATAATAAACAAGTGTCCATTTTTTTTTGGTCTGGATCAAGTATCATGTTTTTGGTCAACACACTCACACACCCGTGGGGAAGGGGGAAGAAGGTTCTCATCCTCAGGATCGAACGCATGATGTGGCTTTCAGAGGCAAACATCTTTACTACTATGCCTCAGGCCTCAATCACAATCATTTGAAGCGAAGTTTTTAAAACAGCAGGGTTGTGCCTCATTTTTTTGGGTCTGGAAGTTGTGCCTTTACCCATTATAAAGGGTGACTGCTGACTATCCAATAATAAATCCACTTGAGAGCGTTGGCCCAAGAAAAGCCGAAAATTTACATGCCAGCGACGAAATAAACTTGACTAAAAAGACCCAAAAACACTTGACTCATGACCCAAAAGTTCAAAACAAACGGTTGTTGCTCTAGAAACGAAGCCGGTTATTGAAGACCCAAAAGAAGACAATTTTTTTTTTGCTTTTGGTCAAGAAAGAAGTAAACAACTCGAATGTAAGCATTTTAGTCCCCAAAACGGTTGTATTCATATTGTTATGGCGAGGTTTCAAAGTTGACAAACCAAGGCCATTGGCCCTGTAAAATGAAAAGAAAGATCCCTGAGAGAGCGAAGGGACTGGCTACCTTCACTCATACTAGAAAAACCCAGGTCCATTAATGCTGAAGGTTAGCTTTTTTGTTTGTTCAACTTGAAGATTAGATGTTGAGTAAGTTTTACCTTCATAAACAAAAAAAAAAAAAAAAACGATCGTATATTCTGTCTTTTGGTGCGGCAGTGGCCGATCTATATTTTTGCCCTAAAACCTAAGGTAGTGCTGAATGGTGTTGTGCCATAAATGGGCTAAAGCGAGATTCTTGAAGTGGCGTCATAGAAGGAAATGTGATATATATAAATCTAAATGGGCCCAACCTGGGGTGTGATTAAGCGGTAGGCGCTCATTCATCCTTAACCAAGAGTCAGGGGTTCGAACCCTATCTTTATGAATGAAGAAGCTTCTCCGGGCCAGCTATCCCATCATTTGAGGTGCCCTGCATAAACTGGCGAAGGAATTAATCACCATTGCCGACAATGGATACCCTTGAGGAACCAAAAATATATATATATATATATAAATGGCCCAAATAACCTAATTAGTGTAGTTGAAATTAGTTAATAGGAAATAGTATAAATAGGGGTATTGAGAATTGTAATTGACAACTAGAATGTGATTTGTGATTCCCTCTCCTGAGTATCCTCTCTTCTCCATCTCTAGAATTCCCTCTCATTTTCTTATTCCCTCTCTAATTCTCTCATCTCTCAATTTCTGCATTGTTTCAATGTATTGACGTGTGGCTGGATTCAACAACAGAGCCCCACAATTCAACTTTCTTTGCATTAAAACGTTGTCCTAAGTAGAGATTTCAACAAGACCGACGAAGTTGAGCTCCGAAACGCAATGAAGAATGTCGTGACACATTTGTTGCCATTTGATTTGATGCGTCCGTGGCGGAGTGCACAAGCCATGCTAGCACCACAACAATACCAGGGCTTTATTGGGACTCACACTCAACGGTTTAACACCTATCTCTCCACGTGTGTACAACCATTGAGAAGTCACTCAACAGAGCGTAACGCCAAGGACATGTCTCAGGAGGGTATGATGTATAATAAGATATGACTTATTCTTATCATTCACCCTCAAGATTTGCAACATGCCAGCCTGCACGAAGGCAGGAAATAGAGGTGACACTGCGCTGAGACTGGAAATGAGAGTGCGAATGTGTGGAGGAAATAGTGGTGGACAGACTGGTTCAGAGAAGGCAACTGGTGTGAGACACGGCCTTGGTGGTATTAAGTGACTCCTCAATGGTTAAGCAATTATACTCATATACACACACATGGAGGGATAGGTGCTGAACGTTGTGAGTTCCCAACAAGGAACATAGTTCCCTGGTATTGTTGTGATGTTAGCATGGCTTGTGTACTCGGCCACGGATGCATCGAATGTATCACGACATTCTTCGTTGTGTTCTGGAGCTCAACTTCATCGATCTTGTTGGAATCTCTGCTTAGGACAGCGTTTGTTGGATTGTGAGGCCCTGTTCTTGAATTCAGCCACCATCAGCACATCACCCATATCGTTCCGATAAAGTCCTGAACATGATCATTAGCCCTGGGGAACAGGTATCAGGAGACATGATTATTTTACATTCATTGTATTATGTAAATGTACTTATCTTACAAAATTTAAAATCATTAATTTTTTATTAAATATTATTATTGTATACTTTATCTTTTAAGGAGAAACACAATTATTACTTGAGCAGTAGTGTAAATTACTTATTTGTCACAAAATCAATATTTAATGACAAATTTAACAAATAACTTTGGATAAAAATGAGTTGTGTTATTTGAAATAGAGATGTACAAGGGACAGGTTTGAAAAAAGCTAAACCTGACCCGATTTTTAGACTGGGTCAATCTTTAAAACCCGAACTCAACCCAATAATGACCCGATTATATCTTGGGTCAACCTGATATTTGAACAATATATAGAAATTTGAATATAATATATAGTAAAATTAAAAAAAATTTATAAATAAAAAAAACTTAGACATATTTTATGAGATAAGTTTCAAAATAAATCATATCAATGTATGAATAACATCAGTAAAATATATTAATTGAACTTTTAAATCTTATAATTTTTTATAAATTATTATAAAAATATATATATCTTAAGGGATTATTTGATATTGAGCCGAGTCGGACCAACTTAATGTATAACCCGAATTCCGCCCGAAAAGTGTGTAGGGTCAAACTTCCAAACCCAAACCCGTCCCAATGAGTTTCAGGCCGAGCCGAATTAGTAGGGTATGACATGTTATGAACACTCCTATGAACAAACCCTTGTGTATATAACTTTAGCACAGGAAGAGAGAGAAGTAAAAACAAATCATAAAATAAAAAGGGTGAAAAGGCAATGGGAGAGTAAAAATAGAAGGGAGGTGTTGGATGTTTCACACTTGTTGGTCTACAAAAATTTTTACTCAATAAAAATTAAACTCTATTATTTTCTGTTTAAAATACGTACATAGTGCACTTGAGAGGAACCAACTTGATTCTAAACTGAAGTTACAATTTTATGCATTTAAAACCATATAATCATAGTAATTGAGATGAGCACGAAAGCGAATGGAAAATTAGAGACTGACCAGCAAAAGTTGTGATGGCGAGCTCATATTTTCGCCCAGACTTGACATCAACAAGATCCACCAACTCTTGCTGCTTTTTCTTATTGAGAGATTTTTGTTATGAACCTATGACCTCATTACTTCATCTAGCCGGCAATATAGAGTGAAAAGGAAAAATGTTATCATTCCCCACACACACCATAATTCCATTATAATTTCAATGCCTTGTGCAACAAATAAGTAGCATTGTCACAACAGACGATGAAAATTTTGTTTTGAAAATATTTCACGAAATCACCTCCAAAGTTTATTAAAGAAAACTATTGAAATTTTTTTTTTTTTTGTAAAAAACATTTTAAACCAATATGAGAAAGAATAAAAAAAAGAAGTTAGATTTAGAAGTGTGTTTATGCTCAAGAGAGAATAGAGGCTAAATCTCATAACACCCCTAAGATTGTTACCCAAAAGTTAATTATGCAATTTAAATAATTTGAAACATATAAAATTTACCCAAAAGAGTAAATATAAACAATTATAATATTTATAAATAATTAACAAATGAAGATAACATCAAATTAAAATATTTATAAATTAAGAAATAAAATAGCAAACATCAAGGACAAAATTATGAACAATTTAAATTTGACTCGAGAGAGAATGTCGCTTCTATGAATTATCTGGCATAGTGAGTAACTCCAAATCATGCAGTTCTCTATAAAATAATTGTGGCTTAATTTTTTAATTTCTGAAAAATAATTTTCATTTGAAAATATCAATATTTTTTTTAATTAAAAGAAAAACAAAAGCTCAACCAACCGTATCCCCAACAACCCCGAACCAAAAAGGGGGAAGACACCAAAAACATCTTAAACTAAGCCCATATCGAAAAAGAACCTTCGGTTCTGACCAATAAAGAACTTTACCGGGAAATTTTTTTTATTAAGAATAAAACGAATCAGGATTTATCTAACTAATACCCATTCGTTCACAAGTTTGATTTAGAAAGAAAAGGAAGAGAAGTAAAAGATTACAGGAATTTGAATAGATTTATGAGTTTTATTTTTTAGAGGGGAAGAAGTTTAAGAAATTTTACTAACCCCTCAAAACCTTTAGAAATTCCTACTTTGTAATTCCTTCAATTTGGGGATTTTGAATTGAACTATTATTTAATTGACTAAACCATCCCTACTAAAATATTAAAATGCCATTTATACCAATTAATACAAAATATACTAACTATGCTAAATAAATTTAATGAAAGATAAAATTGTAAGAATACATTACAAGCTCTTCACTTTTTTTTTCTTGCCAATTTTAAACCCATGAATAAAATTAATTGTAACTTTTTAAAATCCTTTATTCCTTTTCCCTTCATTTGTTTTGATAACTTTTCTTTTCAATCCCTCAAAATCCGTAAATATAAAAATACTGGCTAAGGATTTCAATAAAAATAAATTTAAAGATTTCGAGTGATTCCTACACCCTCAAAACTCAAAAATAATAAATTTTTTCATAAAAAACTTACCTCTGGCCAGATAAATCCAATAAATAATAATAGCAGCAAAATAAGTAAATAATAATAATAATGAGAAAAAGGGATGAAAGGGGAACTTTTCAAACTAACAGGAGAAAAAAAAAAAATAGCGCAAAACCACCTTCTTTCTTATTTGTCGCAGAACGCGTTCAACGACGGAAGGGGCAGATCACGGTTCGGAAAGGGGCTTGTCGGACGGTGGAGCTCCGGCGAGATGCGGCGGCGCGGCTGGTAGAACGGCGATGAGGGGAACAGACAACAGAGGCAACAGTCGGCCTTAACTGCACTGCTGCCATGTTGTGAGAACAAAGGTGAAGGTGGTAACAGTTCAGAGTTCTTGTCTTTCTTTTATTTATTTGGTTTCTGTTATTCCGTTGTTGTGATTGGTTTGGGAGACGATGATTTTGTAGTTTTGGGACATTTTGTAAGTTTGGCTGTGTTGATATTTCTGATTTTAGATGGATGGTTCCTTTTTTAGAAAGTGGTTGTGTGTGTTCTAACCTTCTCTCCCTTGAGTGAGTCACTGCTAGTTGTACTTGAGTCTTGTGATATCGGTTGATGAGGTATGCAGAAGAAGAAGCTGTGTTTGGCAAAGAGCTTTATGAGAAGCTTTCTGCCGCCATTCCCTTTAATATTTCCTTCAGTAGCCATTGATCGTTCACCAGAGCTCTGCTGCCGGCAATGGGGCTACAGTGGAAAAAGCAAAGTGACTTTGCATTTTCTGTTTTGTTTTGGTTGTTTTTCATTTTTAATTCTCGTGGACCATTTTTTAAAAGAATTATGGGCTGAAACATTTAAACATAAGTGAAAGGTGGGCTTTGTGCAATGGGCATTTCTACATTTTTTAAGATTTCCAATTTTATTTTATTTTTTGAGTTGCGTGATTTTAATTTTTTTGTAGTTATTTAATTTTTTAAGTTCTTATTTTAAGTTGCAAAAGAAGAAAAAAATAAAAAAATAAAGTTTTGCAAAGAATTTAAGTTAATACTAGACTACTCAATATACATTTATGGTTTAAAAATAGTGAAAATAATGCTTGCTACTCAAGCACCACCATTGATCATTAGATGGATAAAAAAGAAACAGAAGTTTTATTTTTCTACGATAATCACTAATTTCAATTTGAATTGAACAAAACAAATTCATAAATAGAAAACAGATGGATAGTTAATTTGAGCAACCCACAAGGACAACTAAAAGGAACGTCAAGAATCCTAACTATGATTTTCTTTTCCTTTTATCTTTTGCCCCTTTTTCTATTTTTTCTTCATTTTATTTTATTTTATTTTATTTTTAGAGCTAAAGAACACAATAAGACATAAATTCCGCTTTTTTATATTAAAACTCTCTTTCTTGTCATTTTCGTTTAATTTATTTTTTATTTTTTGAACTTTTTTAGAGATAAAGAAAAAACAAGTTAATGACCCAAAAGTTGGTCCCCAGATTTCCATAGTCTACGACCCATTAGTCAAAACCCCAACACAAAAGGCCTGTTGTAATGTTGTCCAACACAGACCCAAACTAAACAAGGGATTAAAAAAGGAGACTGGCTCACGACCAAAAAGAAGAAGCCTGGCCCAAAGACCAATTTTTAGAAGAACTAATCCCAAGCGACAAAAGGAATAAGATAACATAAATAATTTTAAAAAAAATTATTTAATAACTCAGAGTATAAAAAGTTTTATACCATCATCAATCATATAATATTCTACAGTAAATATGGTTATCTTTCACACTCATTATACTTTTAGACACATCAAAATTAAACTCTTGGAATAAAAAAACAACACGAAGAACGGGAACACTCAATTTGGAAAAAGCAGAAGCAAAGAGGGAAAGGGACAGCGCATATTGTGACTTTGATGTCCCGAGATTATTTTTGTTATGTTACGAGGTTGTTTGTGCTTGTGTTTGTGATTTCGGGTTTGATTAGTGGAAGGGAACTGTGGTGGATTTTTGGCTGAAATAATGTTGTTGAGTTGCTATGACTGTGAACGGGACCAATAAGACCAGGCTCCCTCCTTTTCTCATTACATCTCTCGACGACTCCTGTTGTTCTATTCCTCTCCCATATTTTATTAACTCTATTGGATCAATGCTGCATTTCTAACGTCAAATACATTTCATTGAGCTTTCATTTTCATTTTCCATTTTTTGCACGTTGCTTTTAATTGTTTTCTACCAAGATTCTTTTTCCTTTATTGTAGTTCTACCTGTTTGGTGCTTCTGTAGGGAGGGGCTCAAGACACATGGGAAGGCACAGTGTGTAGCTGCTGTCCACTTTATTTATTTATTTTTTTCATTTTTCTTATATAAATTTCTTTTTTGGGGTCCTCTATAAGAAATAAAATGAACAAAGAAAAAAAGAAAATAAAATCATGGGCTTGAATCAATTTTTGGGCTAACACAACAAAAAATTTCTCTTAGGAAACGGGTTAGATTTTTTTATTTTATTGTAACTTAAAATTTTTCAAAAATCAATGCAAACGTCTTTTTTCCTTTTAGTACAATTCTCTTCATATTGCATTTTTAAGGTGTAATTGTGCATATAAAAAATAGGTTGGGGGGGGGGGGGGGAAGCAATGTTAAAATACCTTTTCCATTGCAAAGTACTCAAAGAAACACTTTCATTATTTATGTCAAGCATAACACTTAGAATATATTTTTAGTCGTTAGTTGCTTTTTAGTTTTCTCATTTTTACTTTTTTCCTTTAATTTTATTATTATGAAATTATATATTTTATTTTTGATAATTTTTTTGTTGTTTAAAAAGCAAATCAATGACTATATATATAAGTAACACCTAATAAAATCAACATTCAAATTATATTTTGAGATTAAGTTTCTAAAATGGTATGAAGCTTTAGATTATGTACAAATATTGTGCAGAAAAAGTCATAATTTTATAAAGCAGCAATCTATTTGGAAAATTGGAATCAATTACATTGTTGGTTATAAGGAATAAATAAGCCAATCAACCAATAATTAGGAGATTCAAGTAGTTCAGCACATGTTCTCTTCAGATAAGGAATTGGATTTAAGTATTGTGGAGAGAAAGAAGTCAACTAGTACTGGAGAAGAGCTTTATTTTATAGTAAAATAACTTAGCAGATTAATTAGAGTTATGTAAACTTTAGACGTTAATCGTTTTTTTTTTTTTTTTTGGAAAAGAAATCAGAAGCATATGCATATGCCAAGAAAAGCCAAACTCAACATGCCAACGGCAAAATAAACTTTACTAATGAAAAAAAATCAGACACAAAAGTTAAAAACAAAAAGATAGGTCTGCAAAAGTTACTGATGACCCAAAAGAAGAAAACAACTTTGTTATGGCTGGGTTTCAAAGCAGATATAAATCATGGCCTTTAGCCCCATAAAATGAAAGGAAAAGTATCTGAGAGAGTGAAGGGACTGGCCACCATACTCATATACTCGAAAAGCCCAGGTCCATTTCATGTTGAAGTTTACATGTTGAATAATGAATAAGTTTTATCCTCATAAAAAAAATGCATAAAAAATATGGTATACTATGTATCTTGGTGCTGCTAGCGGGCCGATCAATTTTTTCCCTAAAGCCAAACTTAATGACATAAATGGGGCAAAATAAAAGGATTCTTCCATGCCATTCAGACTGGACCACAGAATGAACAACACAGAGAAAGAGGAATTCTTGGATACTGAGCATCACTCATTTTGGTACGTGGACTCCATGTGGACTTCTCCCTCACAGGTTAGAACTTAATTTGAAAACTTGAAGAAACACAGAGAAGAGTTGAGAAGAGAAAATTAATGAATTGTTTTCGCACAAGTCCTGTACACCGGTTGGATATATACACCGGTCTAACTAACTTTCTCTACCAATAGAACGAACTAACAAACAAAAATTATAAATGATGTCAATCACGTGCAGTTATTGGACGAAATATAGTTGGTATTTTGAAAAAGAAAAAAAGGAAGAGCAGGGAAAATAGCCATATCCATACGGTTTAGAGTGGGTTTATTTGTGATTATTTTGCCTCAAAATCACTTTTTGTACAAAAAAATAATAAATTGTCGTATAATCACCTGTTATATTTAATATTTAAGTTTTATAATCACTTTTTTTCAAAATCTCAATCAAATGTATCCTTATACTTTTATGAGAAAATGACTTACTTGGAAACAGCAATTTATTGTTTCTTATTTTATTACACATTTTTAGCGCTATATAGTCTTAAGTAGAAAGTTTTAGAACAAATTTCAGTAAACGCTTTAATTTTTCTCATACTGATAGAGTACAATTGTCAGGGGAGACAAAGCTGTGAAACTAGAAATGCACATACGAATTTACACGCCGTTCACATTCTTAAACAACCTTGATCTCATTTTGATAATTGTATCTTTATACTCACATACTCTTTTATTAGTAAGGTATTAATATATGATATCTATATATACTTTAGGATTCAGGAAAAGAAAAAAAAAAAGCATTTTCCTTCATTGAAGAGGAGCTTGTGGGACAGACTCAGCTGTTGTTATGCTCACCTACTTCTTCCCCAAAAGGAGAATAGATAGATGGGGTGCCAAACAAGGTATAAACAAGGCACAATTATGAAACTCCCTTTCAACTCTTCATATGGGATCATTCCTGAGGAGACAAGACACACCACCTCTCTCTCTTTTTAGATGCATTTGCAAATGGGACCAACTTCCCCTCCAAGCCCTCCCTTAATTTTCAAACAGCCTCACAAATTTGAATACAGTTCAAATTTTAGACATTAAACATTGTTACATATGCACATTACTTGGCACTATCTAGATTCTAGATAGACAAACCGGCATCTCTTGCAAACATTGGTGGTCCACAGGACATGAACATCTCTCTTAGATCACAGAACTGTTAATATTGGAAAATATGGTAGTCAATAATCCCATTTAAAGCAAAGGAACACTCTCATGCAGCCTAGTAGCCTAGGAACATAATTCATTTTTGAACTACTATATGAATATGTTCCCCACCATTAATGGTCTCGAGCACCCTCTTTCTCTCTATTATATACCAATGTTTTTCTATATTTGTGCCATTGTTCTTTACCAACAAATTAAATTAAAATAAACGTAAGAGGATGAAAGGGAACAGCATAGATTGAACTCTGAAAATAAGCAAAGCATGCCCCTACTCCATATGGCTGCAATCATCATCTAAAAGAGAAAAGACTTTTGATGGTACTTGGTTTTAAGAATCAAGCATTCGAGTTTCAAGGTCCCACAATAGCTAATTACCTGAGGGGCACAATGAAACGGTGGGCTGAAAGGTTTTGCCTAAGCCTGTTTATCTCTAGTATTGAACATGAACTTCGTGGTTTTGAATTATAACTTTTAATGCATTAATTACTTATGTTCAATTGGGAGATTTTCGTGCAACTGATGATATGACGAAGTTTGCAAAGCAGAGTGTACTAAGAACAATGCGAGCAGTGAGTTACAATGTATGAATCAGAAACAGTTTTTCGTAGAATTATGGTGATATTATCCTTGAAATACTTTTAGTCAATCCTTTGAAAGTCTTATTAAAACTTGTATTTTATAGCAGAAAACAGTTTGACAAGAGAATCTGTAACACAAGTTATTTTGACAATCAGTTTTATAGAATAGTTGAGTTAAGGAAACATATTTCTTTAATCTCTAAAAACAGATGCTGAGAGATATAACATACATGAAGAGAAAGAGATAGAAGAGCCATGGACATTTATTTTATACTAGTTCAATTCTCATAACTTAGAACCTACATGTAGCCTCTACCCTCAAAGTGAGTTACTAACCCTCTCTAAACTTAATCCAATAGTCTTTTTAATAAGCCTCTCCAGTAAGCTCAATCCAAATAGTATTTTTAATGAGTCTTTTCAAGCTCAACCAACTATCTCTTCTCTCACAAGACAAAACCTCATAATAATAGTTTTGAATAAAGGCTATTGTTTTCTCTTAAGAAGAAATTATAACAATGATACAATAGTGTTAAACATACTCTCAGAACAATAGAATCAAACTATCACACAAACTGAGAAAAGGAAAATTGCTTTAGCTAGAATTTCAAATTTGATAGGAGTATAGCCTTTTTTGTTTCTCTTTCTTTCCTTTTAATTTGAATGCTGATCCAAGATTTTCTTTTATAGGAAGGGGAGAAGTTTTGGCTGTTTGATGCTTAAAGCAATAAAGCACGGCTCCTGTGATGAAGCCTTCCCTTTGTGATGAAAGAGGTTCTTTCTCCTTTTTCTCTCTTGTGTAATGTAGTCCAAAATATCACAGCAAAAGAAAATGTCCGTTGAGTGCTTGAGAAGAGTCTTTGACTATTTCCTTTTGAACTTTTTTTATAAGACAACAGTGTTTATTCACTTCAACAAATAATACTTTGTGAACCTCAATATTTGTCATTCTTAGCAAAAGCTTTTCATCATTTTACTTCATATTTCTGCTTCTAGCATCAATATGCTAATATGCCAGCTCAATGTGTTAGTTTGCTCAAAAGTAAAACTATTTGTATGAGTCAATCAATTTGAAATAAAAGTTGAAACACTTAATACTCTCATTAGAAAGTTTAGCAATAATTAATTTATCTAAACATATTAAGAGTAATATAATTACACAACATGTTTTGTCATTACATTATGATACATAAACCAACAATTACTTTTAATTGGTTAGCCGAAAACAATTATTAGGAATCAATGCTTGTGCTCTGGCAACAAAAATTGCTGCTTTGAAATCAGATGACCAACTTGCCATCTTCACTATATGCTTTGCTAATAACACTGTTTCTTTACGTTGATCAATCTTGTCATGTAAATATTCTTTCAACTTGTGGATTAATGTTTATGATTGGCTATAGTTGCTAGGCCATAATCAAGTTGTTTGTACCTAGCTTACATAGTGTTATCAATAAGCTTCCAATGCTGGGACACGAAGTAGCCGACAAGCTCATTATTGCATGGTCTCTGCATTGTGATTTGTGCATCAACCAAAGTCACTATCCATTTGGGTTTAATTTCGTCTTATATCATGTTTGAATTAGCTTATTCAAGAAGAAAAAAAAAAAATTTTAAATGTTCTTTCACAAAAAATTTTAGAATTTCGCTAACAAATATCTTAGTTGTTCGCACTGCTTACCTTTTGTTAACAAAATTTTATGTTTTTAAAAATGCATTGATTAAGGTTTTAAAAGTGGTAAGTTTACATTGAAAATTTTAAAAACAAATCTTAATTTTAATTACATTCAATACATGAAAAACTTGAAAACTTATTATCTTTAAGAACTTATCCAACATCCTTAAAACACTATTCAGTGAAATAGTAAAGATTTTAATTACGAGTTATTTTTTATATAAAGTAAACTATGACAGAGTTATAGTACCCCTAAGACGTTAAAGAACTTTAGAAAACTTTGGGAGAGCACAATGTTCTTAAATGCCCCTTAAAATAAATTACCCTAATTGGGAAGGATGCTTGATAGGCTGTTGCTTTTCTTAATTAGGCAATGTTATAACTAATCAATAGCTGGCATTTCTGTTTTGTATCATGCATAACTTTTGGCATTGTGAAATCTGCTTCAAAGACCTGACAAGAATGATTATAATTTAATCCCTCTGTTAACAAAAATTCCCAGTGATGATGATGGCTAAAAAAGCTTGGATGGATTCTGTTTGAACAACGCCATAAGTTCACACTAATTAAGTTCTAGAAAGCTGAATCCAGATTGCATGTAAAGTTGATCAATTAGATTCTATCTGCTCAATCTTTAGTCTTTGCAAATCGGCAATACTGATTTAGAATTTCTATAGTTTATTCACCTTTTGCAGAGGTTGGTCTCGCTCTCACTGAACATTGCTCGAAGGCTATACTTAATTATGATGCTACTAGCATGAATCTAGGATTAAAATCTTCTGTTCCTCAAATGGTATCTCATTCCCTTTCCCTTCAATTATTTATTACCATGTGATATTTCTGATAATTTATAAATTGCTATATCTATTTTAATTCTTATATTTTCACATATCAATAAATAATTGGAAAGACAAAAAAGGAGACTTCATTTAGGGAGAGGGGATTTACATCTGCATGAATCTCAACTTCTCGTTAACTAATGAATGTTTTCATGTGGATTTTCTCTGTCACGCACACAAACAAACACGTTTTTTTCCATTTTTCCTTCTATTTCTTCTAGAGTCCATCTAATGAAGACATAAAGAAAGGGGACACTTGAAGAAAAAGAAAAGTAGGATAACATTTGAGTTCTATAATAATGAGGTACACCGATAAATACTTATGTTACAAATGTGGTTACCTTATAATGATGTTTAACAAATGGGTGTAAAAGAATATTTCTCTTTCCTCATCAGGAGAAGACTAATAATTTGACTTTTAAATTAAAATTATTTGTTTAGATTTCATTTAACATTCTCTATTTTTGTTTTCTTTTTGGTCCATATATTTACTGTATGTTTTTGTTTACCAACATTTTCTTCCCTTTTTTTTATTATTTTCTTTCTGTAGGATATGAATTGATAACTAACTTGTGTGTCAATGGTCAGAGAAAGAAAATAGAAAAGGAGATAGAGAATCCGTTCTTTGAACTTCTGTCCTTTATATTTTTTTAGTGCTTTATTGTTTTATATCAGTCATGTTATAGTGTCATGTTACTGGGGTACGTCTATCTCCACTCAAGGACTGTGCACAAAAACTCGAGTCCAAGTACTAAGTTAAGATAAAATATAAACTTTAATAACTAGTGTCTTAAAAGTAATATTAAAGAATGAGAAGTGAAAAGTTTTAATTAAATACTAAAATCTTTATGTTTTCGATAAGCTGAATCCATCAAAAATTTCAAAAGATTTTTATTATTAATCTGAAGAAAAATCATAAATATAAGTAATGTGATTTGAATCATGTTCAAAAAATAACACGATATTTTCAAATACTTTTATATACTTTTTTAATAAACTAAAAAATTAGATACTACATTTCCTTGTCCACAGAAAAAAATATAAATCATTGCGGAACAATTGATGTGCTACGCAAATGTGACTTTTAATGCATTACCACAAGCCATGAAAGCAACGCTGTCATCTCTCTAATACACGGCTGAACTTGAAAGCAAAAGCTAGATGGTATATGAGACAGCGAAAAGTAAAAGCACAAAAGAGGGGAAAAACAAAAAGAAGAATTGAAGAATGTTTATTAAAGTACAAAATTAGTAAGCAAATGTCTTTTCAATTATGGCCACATGTTCTCTCATAAGGACTTCGATCACCTTCATTCAGTTCCCAATAATGATGTGCATGAAATGTGATCGATCATATACAACTAGTGGCAGAGTAGTTAAGTGTTCACAAGCAATATCTAGCTTTTGCAATTTTGTAAATCCTTTCTGCTATAGTGGGACAGTTCGTTGCAGGAATATCTGAGTTTGACAGCAGATTTTATTTTGTTGTAATCGTGTACGGTGTTGTCTATGTGTTGCATGAAGTGGTGGGCACGGTATTATGAGACTAATCAACCATATTGAGCTACGACAACTTGGCCTTTATACAGTCCATGAGGAGCATTGCTTTTGCAGATAATTCAGACACCCTGGACACATTATTAGAGAGAGACTGTATATATACACCGTTACTTTTATTTTTTTTTCTTTAAAATGTTTAATTCTTATACAAAAATATGGCGTGAAAAATGTTGCCTTGTTACACTTTTTTAAGTTGAGGTAATATTTTTCATTGAATTATTATATCATGTGTGATCAATTGTCTACTACAATATTTTTTTTAACAAAAACTACATTTATTAGGTTAATACATTAATTTTTCATAGAATTACTATAACAAGCATGACTAATTATCTAAAATAACACTTTTGGACAGAGAATATAATATTTTTTGGATATTAAGAAAAATACATTTACAAAGGTATTGCCTATGTGTACAAAAAATAACACTTTTTATATGTTTTAAAAAATAAGTGCTATTTTAGACTAAATTTTTTGTAGTGATTTTTTTTCTTCTTAACTTTTTTTGTTGGTGTGTTTGATTCGAATTTAAAAAAATAATTATAAAATTTAAATTTATATAACTGAAAAATTAAATTTCAAAATTATTTTTTCTAAAAATTGCTCTTTTTAGATTTTATACAAAAAAGCTAAAAAAGTGAGTTTTTGATATTCTGATTATTTTTTAAAAGTTATCTAAATATCTGAAGAATAAAAAAAATGACCCCCCCCAAAAAAAAAAAAAGTCCATCCAAACGCCACATTCAAGTGTTTATTTTTTTTTTTTATCAATTATTTCAATTAAAATTTGAAACAAGCAAGGGCACATGCTGATGGTGGCACAAGCATAGTACTGATCCCTTTGCCTGGATAGTAGATATACAAAGCCATATTTATCAAATTCATCTTGCAGCATATGATGATGTGAGATCTTGTTGTCGGTCTAATGATGAGGTTCACTCGTCGGTGGGAAATCTTCCACCATAGCTCATAGGAAATGGATCGGAGACTGTAGAGTAAGAGAGAGGAACAGTCAAATGGAAAATAAACAAGCATCATTTGGTCATCTTGGGTGCAGATATTGTCTTGTACCAACATATATCAAGAAAATGATGTGCTGATGCACTTAGTTGAAGAATACACTAGTGGATAATTAATTGCGGTGTTGTTGTAACATCAATTTTCCCTCCCTCAAACGTAACTAAAGTACAAATTTGTTAAATGTTTCCCTGGCTTTCCTTTTGAATGTAACTAATTATTCTATTTTAGCATTATGAAAAACTGTCTGAATAGAAGAGATAATTTTGGGTGCTAGGATTTTGTCTTGGGTTATGGCACTGTTACTATTTTGACTAACTTATTCCTGCATTATTGAGAGTTTTAAATCACCACGTTCACTCGTTCAGCAATGTCGAAGTAACTTAGATCAACACGGACCTCATACTAGGACCACTTTTGAATGAGCTAGAGTCTTTGGTTTAAATAATAGAATTTATCTTAAGAGTCATGTTACTTAGAAGAAAAATGTCAAAATTAAAGAATGAAGAAAATTATCTGTAGAATTTACTATGATTATTAACTTTTAGATGATATTTGGTTAGAGAGTAAAAATGAAGATAAATTTTTCTTGATTGAGTTTTATGTATAATTTTATACATATAATTCAATCATGAAAATTTTATCATCATTTTCACACTCCAATTAAACATAGCCTTAGATGAATAAGTGATATATATCATTTTATTTTAAACAACAAAAATTGTGAATTTACTGAAAATTTTGACTGTATATTTCATGTTGTGTTGCATTGCTTTCCTTAGAATGCCACATTTCCAGCTTGCAAAGTGTTTTATTTTCTCCCGTGATTTGGTACTTGATTGATTTTTCATCTTAAAAAGATAAGAAAGTGCACGCAATTATGCAACAAGGTGAAGCAGGTGACCTGTTAAAAATTCAGGACTCCTGAATCCATCATTGGATGAATTTGTAGCAAATTGAGCTGGCTAGCTCCTATGTAGGCAAAGCTTAATGCAAAATATACCAATTCAATCCCACGATCTGTTGTGTCTTATAAAGTGATCAAAGTTACATCTTCAAAGCCTATCGATTTTTGTGCATACAAAAAATTGCATAACCTTACGCTATGTCATATCCTAAGCAAATTAGGTGCATGTCGTCAACAAATATTTTACAATATTACTTCCATATCTGAATCTCTTTCAGCCAATTAAATTATCAATGAGCTAGATAAGTGTGTTTGATTATAGTAAATTTTATCCAAGTGTCATGTTTTTAGGCAAAATCCGAGCTTTACGACTGGGTAGTGATGTTTTCCCTTATGGATTCATTCAAAATGACACTCCATGTTTGTGATGCCACAGACAATTTTCATCCCCGATGCCCCCAAACTGAAGCAGCGTTACTAGGGACCACATAATAGGTTGGATAAAGTTAATAACTTTGCGTTAAAAAGATGTTTACCTCTTCAATTATCAATTACCATTACCAACGCGCTATGTGCTGGATTTTGACTTAACTACGTTGTAGAGATCAATTTCTTCTTCCCTTTCTTTCTAGTTCCTCGAGCCACATGTTACTATGGTATGAACATCCTTAATTAAAATTAAATCTCGTATCCTAGTACTTCTATTATTCCAAGCCCAGATCTCGGAGAAAACGAGTAGTTCTAAACGGTTTTGCACATAATTTCATGCATCTGTGTAAATAAGTATTTGACTTTTGTGCATGTATAGGCATGGAGCTTTCAAGCGGAAAATGTTGCGGCCAGAGCAAAAATAAATCTTAAATACACCACCTTAATTAATCATGCCACCATCAGAAGTTTGTTGCAGTGATTACAAACAACTGCAACCTGCAGTATTTCGGTCCCTCATTATTGGCTGCACCAGATTAAATTAATACTCCTTGCTGCACAAAATTTCATTAGCAAGTAGGATTAAATAATAAAATAAATATACAACTGGTGCGGTAAGCAAAAGACGCTTTAATAGATAATTAGAAACCAACAAAGCCTAACACAGTTAGTAAAGTGGCTGGGTTCTTTAATCATCTATCAGGGGTTTGACTCCTACCGTGTGTATAGAAAAGGACTATGTTGGGAGAGGCAAAACCCACTTCGGTGATCTCCATGTATCGGAGGGATTAGTCTTTGGCTGCTAGTCGAGGGATACCTTTGAACAATTATAAAATAAAAAAAAAAGATAGATACTTAGAAGAGGCTTCTTAGGAAATAATCCATTATTAAGATTAGTTAGGATCCCCTTCCTAACTAGTTGAGATGTACAGAATAATGAGACTTTTAATCCAGAGCTCAAGACATATTTAGCCCCATCTCTTATTTTAGAAAAAGTCTGAGAAATGTTTAAAGGGGACAAATTGATGTCTCCAAATTCATTACTGTGTATAAGTATCATAATTTTTTTATTTTCCCTTGATTTTGTGCAAGTATCGCCAGTCTTTCACTGTCAAAATTCACTTATTTTAAGCACAAAAAGATTTTGCCATAAGGCAGTTTACTACCTATCCAATAGGTTAAATTGTTGTTTTGAACCAAAACTCAGCTAACTTCTCAACACTAAGCTAGGCTTCCCCGCAATTCTGTTGAGTTTTTACTAACACTTGAAAAATATTACTAAATCATATAATAATATTAGTGAAACTCTTTAGCAACGTAGACTAGATGCTACACTTGAAAAAAGTTTCTGAATACAACATTTTTTTTATACCTTTAGTAACACTTTTTAAATGTTAGTAAAATTTTTAACAGAAAAATTCTTAATAATAAATGTTACTATAAGTTGAAAATGGTGTAATACTTTGAGATTCGTGAGTTCATAAACTTAAAGGAAGTATGAGATGGCTAAGATTAAGAACTATACATCTGAAGTAACCTGGACAGTGAATAGGTATAGCCACTATAAAGTACTCTTAGGCTTTGTTTGGGAGTTTGAAGGGAAAGGGAAGAGGAGACATTGGAGGGGAATAAAGGAGTTTAGAGGATTGATCCTCTATTTGTTTGGGAGTATAAGATATATAGAGGGAAGGGAATTGGGGGATTTTTTTGTCTAGTTTTATAATTTTACCCTAATTACAATTTTTTGTCTAGTTCAAGGACATTAGGGTTAGGGTTCGTGGTCTTTCGCAAATTGAAGGTTACAAAGAGATGTTTTCGTGAGTGTGAGAGCCTGTGAGAGAGAGATGTATGGTGTGGTTATTTTTGAAATTGGCTAAAACTAATAAGGGTAAAATGGTATTTTCAGTTCATATCTCACTATAAACCCCCCAAAATGGAGGAACTCAAAATGGGGGTGAATGGAGGATTAGGGAGGATTTTAAAAATCCTTCAAACACTTCCTTCCTTAATTAACAAAACTCACAAACATAATTTTATCCTTCAAAGCCTTTTCCTTCCTTTACTTCCCCCCCCCCCTTAAACCCGTCTCGCAAATAGACCCTTAGGGGATGAAGAGGTCAACCCTCCTCCCTATTGTAGAGCACTCAAGATGCTGAGAGGAACTAGATGCATGGTTGATGAGTTGGTCACAAATGTGTTTTTGAGATTTAGGTTATCTTTTGATAATACTTGTCATCCTTGTTTTCATGGCTCCTTGGGTTTCTTATAATGTCTCGTGGTGATAGGATAGGACAAATGTGTTTAACTTGGTGACGGGGATATGTGTTTATGCTTTGGTAGGAAAGGTAAGCTTTTGTTAGGCACGGGTGCTTTGTGGAGATTAGTTTGGTAAAAGAGAATCGAGGTTTTTTCGAGCTAAGCTAGCATCTTTCCATTTTAGTGTAATTGTGGTATTGTGTTTGTGGGGGTTTAGGGAAACGCTAGCATCTTGCCTATCGAGCATCCTGCAAGGAGGCCATATGCTGCCTCTCCTTGAGACTTTGTGATACACTCTTTTCTAGGCTAAAACTTATTCTTTTGGGATCACGTTGTACCTAAGTCCATCAATCCATCTTGTCTATATAGTTTCGAAGGACATGTTTGTGAGTTTGAATTTTGACAGGGAGCGAAGGGGAAAAAAAAGCTTTTAGTGTAAAATTTTATAATATAATATTATAAGCCCTCCCTGCTTAACTCCAAAATCCTAACTTACAAATATACCCTAAGGAGACAAATCTCTTTCTTGAAAACTTTGTTGAGTGAAGAGTATCATTCAACACCAAGCCTCATTCAATGAAGGGGTTTAATCCTGCTTCATTCCTAACCCTTAAACCTGCATTACTTTCTATATAATCACTTTAATTAATTTTGGTTGTAGGCAATTGTTCTTACCCAATACGAGTGTACTTTATTTATCCTGTATTTAGCATTGTGATTGTACTTAGGTAGCATTCTTAATGCAGCATTCCATCATATCAACTTTAAAGATCCATCATAGTAGTAAAGGTTGTTATCTAATCAACAATGGTCTTATCTCTTAATTTGCTGCTCAGCATTATCTTGTTCACACTTGTGCTCATTTGTCTGATCATTAGATAAAATATATTCACCATTCCCATTTAATTTCACCACCAATAAAGTCTCCCCATTTGAGTACCAATAATGGCGCCTTTAATTTGTAATACAAGAAGACATGAGCACTGAAAATTGAATGAAGATAGAAAGAGATTCCGTAGACCTTTCAAGAGCCTATCTAGAACCATTATATGCCTACTTATCTCCTAAATAGTGCAATTCTATGTACTCCTTTGGACTGGCGTGTATTTTAATTGGATTATGACATCTTCTAATTCAGAAGACACTCTATTCTTCCTCGCAAATCCTTTCTCCTCAGTCAATCTTATACCTTTATGACTTCATGCCTTGCTACTTGATAGTAACAGTTGCCTTTGCAAAAAATCGTCAATTGGGGAAATAAATTAATGGTTTCTATTCTTGTTCCAAAGTGAAAGCAATTAAAAACATCTGTATTTTCATAAAAAAAAATATTATAATAAATATATCATAATTAATTTATTATATTGAGTTTGGCATTATGCGTCAAATGCACATGCACTCTAAATCCTACCTCATCCTTTTCTTGTTGATGGCTTTGAACAATTACGTAAAAAAAATAAAAAATCATCCGGTAATTGAGTCTTACACATATTATATTTAAAAGAATATGTAAATAAAATGATTTGATTAAATGATAATATAAGAAAAAATATATACTATCAGTATATCAAAATTAAAATCATTTATAATCTTCGTCTAGGATTTTTGTTCATTATGACTCATCTTTAGTCTATATATATATCTGAGAATTTTTCTTGAGATGCTAAATGATATATCGCATTAAGAAATTGTTTTTTTTTTTTTCTTTCTACTATAATTAGTATACCAAAAAGTCAATGGTCAAAGATTTGCTTAAGATTTGCATGTCTGTCTCCCACACATGCACGTACACACGTGACACTAGAATGACAAGAATAATAGTGTTATTTGAAGATTTAAAAATAGACATTACTGTAAATATTTATTTTATTACTATTAAATATATTATATGAATGCGAATGAGGATTACTATCTAATCCAATAATAATAGAGTGTCTCTATTAAATATTTAAAAAACATTATTGACAATGCCCAAAATCCTCACAAAGCAAAGCGCAATGCGCCCCAGCCTGCATGCGGCCCTACCTGCTGTCTAAATATTGTGCCCTAGCCTCCGTTGAAGGCAGAGTAGGGTCATCTATCTTTCATAAGATTTTCGACAATTTTTAAAGTTATTAATAGATTGATTTATCGTAAAGTACTTTATTATCTGTTAATTATATCTGATATCTTGAATACTTTATTCCAAAACCTAACAATCAAAAAACATATTTAACAATTAAATAAAAGTCAAACTACTTATAGGATTTAATTCAAATACATTACTACACTATTCAATTAAATTTTTTTATAGCCTTGGTATGTCTGATAGGATAATTAATGGCTGATAGTATAAAAACTTAATAGGATAAAACCTGATAGTATAGAGTCTGATGAACTTTTAATACTATAAAATGTTTGGTATAACACCGTATAAAATATTCTATTTTATATTATATAATATCATATATATTTACAAATAATTCTAATACCTTAATTAAATATTAAATAAAATCAAATAATAATAAAATAAAATTTTTATTATAATAGTTTTCAAGTATTATATTTATGTAAATATTTATTAATAAAAATATAATTTATATTAATTGTTATTATTTATTTCAATATTTTATAATTATTTATTATTTGAATAAATTATATAAATAAAAAATCCTATTTTATATATTTTAATATTTTATATTTTAATCATAATTATTTAAATTTAAATTATTAATCCTTACTTTTATATTATACATATTATTTATAATTTTATATTATATATTATTTAATTTTTTATTTTATTTAATTTAATTTTTATCAATTATATTTATTTTTATATTTATTATAAAATAATTTTATCAAAAATTATTTTTATTTGTATATTTTTATTATTATTTATTTAAGAATTATTTTATTTTAATAAAATATTTAAAACAAAAGTAATCTTATACGTTAAAAGCTAATTAAGTCTAATATGATCTTCCCATGTTGTATTAAGTTATACATCATTTTGAAGTATAAGGAGGTTGTGACTTATAAGGATATACAATACATTGTCTACACCAAATAATGGATAAAGGCATAACGTATAACATTAACTTATACTATCATGCCAAGTACACCTTGATATGCATGACTTTTGAAATAATAGAATTAGAGTCAAACTTATGTACTGATATAATAATATGATTATATAAAAAAAAATTATAGTATCAATTCATCAAAATTAAACTATACTTATATTAAGAAAAATATATATAGCCATCAAAGTACTTCCTGAATTTTATTGTAAAATTTATTAATGTAATATATATATATATATTAAAAAAAAAAGCTGCTACATACAATCATAAGCTATTACAATATGCATATTATCAAAACATTATAACAGGTTAAGGTTACATCCTTATATTAAATTTTTCAAACATTAATGTTATGAACGAGTAACTTGGATAGGATATGCATGTGATTAAGATTAGGTTGGGAAACACGAACTACTGTCAATGATCCTTCTTTCTCTATACTCCAAATTGGGGGCATGTACCTGCAAAGACTCCGACGCTCTATCTAGTCAAAGAGTGCCCAATAGATTTACAGTAATAAATGAATTATGCATACCTTTCCACCTGTGTAACATTATGCCTAAAGGGCTATTTATAGAGATATAAGGTTATATAGGAGCAGTTAGGTTCCTCTTGGATTTAGAAGCCAGTGTATACCCCATTAATATTAGGCCTAGGCATAATCCGTAACAATTAACATCCAATTAAGAGCTGAGGTTTCTTGCAATGTATTTTCAAGAAAGATATCCACTGCAAAGTTAAGATATATATATATATATGAGTGCCACAAATAAAATGGGTTACCAGTGCACATGACTAGGATATGTCATATAAGATAGCTACTGTATAAAGATGAAATGATATGGTCTTCTGTTAGTTAGCTCAACATTTAACATAGAAAGACTAATAGTATGAACAAAATTCACTATAAGAAATTCACAACATACAAACAGATTTTGCAAGCTTTACAAATGGATTTTTTTCAATTACAAATGTATTTACAGATGAAAATATCCCGCATGTTATTTTCATATCTATAAATGTTACAAATAGATTTGTCTGTCTGTAGATTTATAAATAGATTCTTTTGTTTGTAATTGGGTGAAAAAAGTTACAAAACTAGCCAATTATCGACAGATTTTCTTGTCTGTAACATTACAGATGGAAAATTCCATCTCTAATGGGGGAAAATTAACTCTCACTTCACCGCTGGCACCACCACCCACCATTTTCACCACCATAACCAAACAAAATCAACACCCAAATCTTTCGAAACCTCAAACAAAAAATATGGAAAATTGATTGCCATTGCCACCATGTCCTCCACAGCCGCGGTGGAACCGCCACCCCGAAGTAAACAAAGCACCAATGTTCCAAATTTGGTCTCTTCAACCTTACACATTAAAAGATAACAACTCAATAAAATCCACAAAAAAAGGCAAAAAATGAAAAAAATAAACGAATTAAAAGCCAGAGAATATTACTACAAACATAATGATGGAAAGCATTTGCAAAATTAAAACTCCAATCACTGGTGATGGCCGAAAGAAGGGCGGTGATGGCAAAGTGTTTGGAGAGAGAGAGAGAGATAAGAGAGAATAGAAAAAGGGAAATTGGGAAAAAGAATGGGAGCCACGTGGTTTTAATCTAGTTCTAACATTACAGACAAATTTTTCCATCTATAACTCCTATAATTTTTATTACAGCAATGACAGATGGATTGTTCTATCTGTAAAGCTCGTGTTAAATATGGGCCTTGAATTTCAAATTACAGACGAATTATTTCTTTTTGTAATATATTGAATTTATTTTAATTCAAAAAAAGAATAAATTACAAACAGATTTTTTCGCCTGAAATATGCCGTTAGATACGAACCTTGAATTTCAAATAACAGATGAATTTTTTCATCTGTAATATAGTGAATTTATTTTAATTCGATAAAATGAATAAATTATGGACAAATTTTTTTATCTGTAAGATTTGCAAAAAAAAAAATTCTTTCAACATCCTTCTGTAATTTTTGTCTATTATAATTAAGCACAAAGTTATGCCAACAATTACAAACGGATTTATAAACTGATTATGTAACCCTGCCAAATTTCTTTTCCTATTCCTATTTTTCCATATCTAAATCTATCAGTAACAGAGATGAAAAAAATTCGTCTATATTTTTTGTTTGTGTTCCTTGAGTTTCTAGCAATAAAATCCAATTAATTTTAAAAATATTTGAATTGGAAAAAAAAAATAGAGACCAAAACCAAAAGCAGCTTATTTTACAAATTATATCAAAATTTCCATTTTTTTCCCTATGTGGTAGTAATGCATGCATACAATCCAAAGAGGTCGACCAAGTGAAGAATAACAGCGTCTCACATCTGATACATTGCAGGGTCAAACCCTCACTCGTCTTCTTAGAGTGAGACAAATATAAGTTTTTCCATAGAGTTTGAAGATTTTCCTTGATTTGGACTAGAAACACCAATTTTATAAACACAAAAAAAGTAGTGCATGCATGCACTTGCCCTCATTGGTTTTAAGTTTAGTATGGGGGACGTTTTATGCTAATTTTTTTTTTATTAAAATACTACTCCTATTAATGTGAGTAAATGTGGACATGACAAATAGCATCATAGAATTTTTAGGTGACTACTGCCCTACAGTTGATGGTCAATACCATCTGCTACAGTTGAAATTAACCACATTTCTAAAATGTGGTTAAATGAAATTAAATGTGTTGTTAAACAGCCACACACATTCTTCTCTCCTCCTTCCCTCCCCTATCTCCACCATGGGATCCAAAAATACAGCTCCATCATCATCAGAACCAACATGGCTCCTGGCCTAGCCACACACACTATCATCCTTCTTCATTCCCCCTCCTCTACCACCACCACCACCCTGCACTGCATATCATGATTTCCATATTTCATAAATTATACAAAGTAAAAGAATATTCAAATTTCAAAATCCCAACAACAAATCAATTTAGTTAGCATTCCTACACCAATAAAATTTCAAAAGCTCAAAACCATCTAACCTAACAATAAAATTGGAACATCGCATAAAAACCAAACAAAATCATAACCAAATTAAACCTGGAATCAAATTTTCTTCAGAATTGGGGGAAAAAAAGTGAACCATGTGAGAAGGAGGAGGGTGCTGGCGGTAGGTAGTGCCATTAGCCTCGACGACCCAACCAACCTCACGCTTGAGGGCAGCGAGTACGTTGTTCATGTCGACGCACAGGTAGGGGAAGTTGCGATTATCTGAGGTCGCCGCCAAGTGGCTCGTGATGGCGCGGCGGTGATGCTTGCGGAACTTGGTGTGCTCCTTCTCCCTCTACTTCGATGGCGAAATCATGGGGACGATGGGGCTGAGAGTTGTGTTGGTGGTTGTTGTTCTTTTTCTTTTTCTTTTGTTGTTGTTGTTGCTACTGTTATTTTGGATGTTGAGTGTACTGATTGGGTGGTTACTAGTGTGTGAAGTAGTGGTGAATTTGGGGGGTTGATGTAGGTGTGTTGGTTGTGGTGCTTATTGTGTTGTCGTTGTTAGTGGATGTGGATTTACTGGTTATGGTGCTGGGGAATGTGGTAACAGATATGGAGGAGGTTTAGTGGTGGTGGTTGATTTTGTGACCTCCACCACAAATATGAAAATGTGGTGTTGTTGGTGATGATGTATGGAGAATACCCTACGGAAGGTAGTGGAGGTGGGGGAGGGAGGAGAGAAGAGTGTGAGTGGCGAAGATAGAGGAGTTTGAGTGTGTGTGGTTGTTTATGTGTGACTGTTTAGCCACACGTTTAATTTCATTTAACTACATTTTAGAAATATGGTTAATTGCAACTAAAGCCAAAACCATTGACCATCAACTATAGGTGAGAATCTGCTGAATTTTTATGGACACGTGGTCAGCCATAAGGGGCCCATGATAAAGAAAGACACAACGGGGTGATGTAGGGATGACATTAGCAAGGTGAGCAGCTTGCCTCATTGAATAATTCTACTTCATTTTCTTATGGAGCTGAGTTTTTCTATATCGTTAAGTAAGCTTATATAGAGATATGGAATAACAATAATAATAATAATTTTATAGGTCAGCGTAGTTTTATTCAATTTCTGATTTTCTATAATTTAAAATTTATAATCAAGTTTCTATACTATAAAATAATTTTCATCAAGGTAAGAATCATCAGAAACCTGTTTTGCTTAATACTCTAGTGCGCTTAATAAAATCAGTTGCACCATGCCACTCAATGTACAAAGAAAGAGAATTCATGGCTGAAAATCCAATAGAACTAAACTCAAATTTAGTTTTAAGCTTGGCTATTGATAGAATTGCCTTCTATATATAGTAAATTTCTAGTAAAGAAAAAAAAAAGGAATTTTTGCACCCTATTACTGATGGATATAAATTAACTCACCAACACTTATTCAGTGGTTGCAAACTACATAGGATAAAAAAAAAAAAACCATCGATATACAAGCATTGCTATTTGAACATAAAAAAATATATGTTCATTTAAATGCTCAAATAATATTTCTTGTACTATATATGTTTCTTATGCGTCAAATTCTAATAAAGACCTGTGTCAACGCTAAACCAGTGGATAACATTGTTTTTCCATCAGTACTATTTATTATCAATTCCTTGGTGATCTGCATCATCTTTTATAGTGTGTTTGGTTTTAGGATAAAAATATGGTGTAAATTTTAATGGATAAATTTCACGTATAAAAAATTATATATGAAGCTCATTCATTCCAATTTTATCCCTATTTTTACTCCCCAACCAAACATACTCTTAGTTTTGGAATATATTTTGGATGTGGATTAAAATTAAAAAAGATGAGTGATAAACTTCAACTAGAGAAAAGTATCATTACCAACTCGAGGCGCTATAACTTTAGGTTGGATGTAGTTTTCATCATCAATTAAGAAAGGAATTCAGCAAAGTGTGTTTCATGCAGTACCTTAATTCCAACAAAGAAATATAAAGTCAAATGACACAAATTATAATGTAGCGAATGACTGGCACTCAAGTTATGATTACCTTTTTTGATTTATCCCTTTCTTTTTTTTCAATTATTATAATTCACCATCAAAATGGGATGAATATATAGAACAACAAAATAATAGTCTCAATCACAAAATATTAGTCAAAGTTCTGAAACTATTTAATGAAAATATAAAATATCATCAAAACATATAGTCCACCTATACTTAATCAATACCAAAATAATTCCTAATAATCCTCCATGTGGATTAGAAAACAATTTCAAATGAGGAGATTTACATAGTCAAATAATAGCTATATCTGCATAAGGTACAAGTTGCAGCACTCATCATTGTACCTTTATGTGGACTTCACAGTATGAAAATACCTTCTATTATATCCAACTAGCAAGACAACAAAGGCTAATATTATTAAATCCTATGCAATCAGCTAGTGCCGCATTCAAATCCACTCTGATATAAAAAAATAAAAAAAAACTTCATGCCAAAGCCAGAATTCTTGCCACAACATAATATTACCATCCAATTGGTCATGGTAGGTACAACTTTCAATAACATGTCCACAAGTTGAGCCATATGGCACAGTCATCAAGGTCACTTATAGAACTAAAGAGCATATATGTTATTTCTTTAACATCATTGCTTAGAAATGCCATCCAATAAGGAAAGTGTCAAAATAAGGAATAATTTCATGTGAAAACACTGGATGAGTTGATCATATATTAGATAAAACTAAATCTGAGACCTATAAAAGAATCTAATTAAGAGTAAAATTTTTTACATCAGTAAATCGTGTGAATTCTTCACCCGAAGAGATCCAATTCTTGGCGAAATACGGCCGTTGCATCAAGATAGAATGAAATAGCATTATGTTTGCCCAACATATAGAAATTAGACAGAAAGAAATGTGCCAATTAATTTTGGATTTATCGTAGAAAAACCCTTAATTATTTAATTTGCGGTCTACTAGGAAGACTTCTGGCGTGAGTTTTGTTGTGCACTTAGGCGTGCAGCACACGAACTGTGGTGCATACTTGACTCAAAATAGAAAGTTGAACTCAGAAAGCATGGGTTTGTTTGATTTGAACTTTTTCAGTTTTTCAGTTTTATAGAGTTTGTGAAAGAAAAATTAAAAATTCTAGTTTTCAGAATTTTCAATTTTTCTTTCACAAATTTTGAAAAACTGGAAATGAAAATTGAAAACTGAAAACTCAAACCAAACATATCCTTATATGTTTGGTAACAAATTTCAATACAAATGGGGGTTCATCTGATACTTCCTTAGTCCCATGGACCGTCACTTACCTGCATCTCTGTTTCTCTTTGTATATTTCTTAGAACCAGATCCAATACCATATGCTTCTATGCCATTATGATGGGGATTCGATATCTTGATTGACCAAAAATAAAATGGGGGGTACTTTGAAATCCAAATTCTGGGCAAAACACAGTTAAAAATTTATATATATATATAAGAAAGAAGAAGAAGAAATAATATGTACATCCTCTTCGTTATTGCCTATTATTGTTATTGGCATCATTAATTATTTGTGATGATAGGAGGTTTATAATTAACTTTGGGGAAGGGATAATTCACCCTTGACATGTTTCAGCTTCCACTTTGAACTTGTCAAGTATGCAATCATTATAATGGAGTTGCTTAGTTATGATGTTATGGAAGACAATTGTGCTGCTTTCTTCCCACTATTTTGAAAATCGGATCAAACCAGTTGATCCGATCAGTTGAACCAAAGATCAGTATGTCAAAACCGGTATATCAACAAGTCAAAGGCAAGTAAATCGGTTGAAAATTAGAGTAAACCAGTTAAACACTCGCCAAATTAGTGTAGTAGTAAAAAAAAAAATTTCAAATTCGACAACCATATTGTAGTGAAAAAAATATTCTTTGTTCGGTCAAATTTGTCGGTAATAGGCTAATTTTCTTTTTTAAAAAATTGCCAGTAAATTACTAATAGAAAAAATCTGTTGATAATGGATGGGTTAAATTTAGTACTAGATTATATGAATATTATCGACAGATTATTGGCAAAAAAAATCAGCTAGTAATGGT
This sequence comes from Dalbergia cultrata, assembly GCA_031216105.1. Taxonomy (NCBI): domain Eukaryota; kingdom Viridiplantae; phylum Streptophyta; class Magnoliopsida; order Fabales; family Fabaceae; genus Dalbergia; species Dalbergia cultrata. The sequence continues at coordinate 11,982,659 of CM062350.1, read as the reverse complement.
TTTCCAATTTTTTTCTGCTATTCCTTTCTTTTCTACCAATAATAATCCACCAATAACTCACATTTTTCTGCTAGTAAACTAGTCTAACATATAAGTATTTATAATTATTTTAAGAGAGAAAGTAGTTCATAACTAACCATTGCAAAACTGAAGTTGTTTATAATAGTCTTTAGGGAGTGGCTATTGCCACTCTTAAATGTCTAACGCCACTCTCACTATCAATCATTTTTAGTTGATTGGTCAAGAATGACCTTCTTCTTATATTTTAATTTATCCATTATTAATCATATTTTTTGGTTTTCAAAACTAATTGAATCTAAATTATCTATTATCACTCTTTATTTATTATTTTTATTTGTGATATTTCTAAATACATTTAATTAAAGTATATTTGATATTTATAATATATTACTACTATGATATTTTTAATTTGTATTTAAGAATATTGTTAATTAATACTAAACATAGAAATTAACTCTAAGTAAACTTTTAGCATAACATAAAAAATTTCTAACTTAAACTAATGTTTAACTTGAATTAAATAAACACAGTGAAATAAAATTCAAATAACTTGAAAATTTGATCAAATATAAACTACAAAACCTTTTTCAAAACATATTTGTGAAAAAAATAATGCATAACCAATCTTAACTAAATATATATATAATAGTAAAAATTATGATTAAGTTTATTAGAAGACACATAAGACAATATCAAATATATTTACACTCCTAATGCCTATTGCCATTTCCACTATCAATAATTTTTTGTTGAATATTTAAACATTTTAGTTTAAGAAAATAATATATAGTTGAATATTAATTAGGGTTTTTTTATACGTATAAATTCAATTATTTATATTTATATTTGTTTATAAGAAAATTTTGAAAATGATAAACTAATTTTTTGGTACATGAAAACAGTAAAATATTATTACAAGAACATGTCGGCTTGGTGCAGACTTACAGCAGAAAACATTAATATTAATTAAGAATAGTACCAGAACACCGAATATATATATATATATATATATATATATATATATATATATATATTCAATGTTGTGGTGCCAAATATCACTTTAAGAATTTTGAAATTTTTTTTATGGAATTGAAATATTTAAATTTAGATTGGTTATGCATTATTTATTTCACAAATATGTCTTGGAAAATTTTTTATATTTTTATATTTGATTAAATTTCCATGACATTTTGTCACAAACCAACCTGGGCATGTGACCGGCACGTGAGGAATCTCATCCCCACGTAAGCCTCACAACCTGTATATTACTCCATGTATGCATTTTTAAGACAAGAAATTTCATTTAAAACAAAATCTCGTTTCTACATACAAATCACCTGTTTCTGAAATCAGGATGTTAATAACTAAAATCTCATCATTAATACCAAAGTCTGAAATCATGGCAGAATCCATACACAAAATACAAATATACATATCAATTACTTTTGTCCAATTTGTCCAGAAACAACCAGTTTCATTAAATACAAACAATAGTATAATCAAATATGCAAAATGCGAAATGAGCGCTATATGAATCAGGACTCCTGCTTGCAATAACACTGGAGCACTCTACAGAATCAAAAATGTTTCACTCAAGTGAAGCTCACCAGCTAATCCTCTATTGCTGCTGGGAAGTAGGAGGCTAGGAAGAATCCGTAATAGCTGCTATATCTGTAAATAGTAGGAAAGGAAAGGGGTGAGTTTTTATACAAAAACTCAGTGAGTGAATCCCCACCTGCAACCCCCTTCATGGGACATTAGTAAAACCATGCAGTATATATATGGAACTCATTTATAACGTAGAGCTTTAAACATATCATATAACTATATATACATAATCAATTAGTCATTGGCCTTTAAAATCATTAACAGTATCCAACTAGAGAAACAGAAATCTCTACTCTATGGTTCTTCAAGAACCAAAATACTCTGCTCTATGATCCATCAGGGATCCAATGTGGACACCAACATAGGTTCCATTCTCTGCTCTATGAAATTGTCCTTTAGAACAACTTGGTACCAAGGTTAACGATCATTCAACCGTTAACTCGCTGTCTATTTCTCTATAGCTACTGTTCAATACTAACAGAAAATCAAATCCTCTCTCTATGATCCACAAGGGCTTCTACCTTAGGGTTCAAAGCTTTCTCATATAATAGAATCCAGTATATCAAAAATCATCATGTCAACATAATAGTTTTATCATTCAAGAGTCAAAACCAATTATTCATATACTCATTTCAAACAACAATAGTGTCCCATGGTTTGATCAAAATCATGTTCATGCTTTCATCAAAACTACATTCTCAAACTCAAATAATTCAACAGAAATATCAAATCTCTTTACAGTAATCATTAAAACCATGCATAAGGTTATATTTTCATGAAAATACTTCTAATGCTCAACATAGAAGCCACTTAAGTGAACCCACTCACCTGGAGTGGTAGAATGAACAGGAGAGACACTAACAGGACCCTGGGAGGTAGAAACGACACCACTATCTGTCAGTAAAGCAATAAAACTCTAAATCAATCTCAGAAGAATCATATTCTCACTCCCATCAATATGGAGGAGTATTATGACCATAGAACAAGAAGGAACCCCAGATTAACTCTAAGAACAAGAGAAGAATAGATGAGATAGGAAGGAAATCTAATAAAATCTCTTACCTTTAAGCCTTAGAAGTGAAAGATTGATGAAAATGGAAGAGAGAGAGATTGGGGACAAGAGTTTCACGTTTTCTATGGGGGTGGGATGTGTTTTGGTTGAGTGAAGCTTCTGGACCCCGAGATGAGGTTTTTAAGTCGTCTGTCGAGTGCTGCAGTGCTAACCAGAGAGCTTATCGCGCGCTGCCTTACTGTTTTGTTGAGCACTGCAGCGCTCACCAGAGAGTGTAAAAGTTCACTTCTTATTGTTCTGCTGACCGCTACAGCGCTCTTACCCCCCATTTGGATTTAAATAAAATATCTAAAAAATCAAAATCCCAAGGAATCAAAATCAAAATTTTAGGTTTTAGTTCAAATCTGAAAATTTTTACGATTTTTAAAACTTGGAGGCTAAAAATGAACTATTTAAAGCTTTCATAAAATTCATTAAAAATCCTCCTTCAACTCATTTTTCTCTTAGGAACCATTACCGGACTTTTGATCCCAAAATTATGGTTCTATCATATAGCCCTCCAATGGCGTGTAGGGTCTCGGACTTAAAAAAATTTCAGGACTCAGATTTATCTACAGACGCGTGTGCTGCTCTACACTTTTCTAGGTAACAGTATATCTAAGGTACTACACATTTAAATTTTATTTCACTGTATTTATTTAACTCAAGTTAAACATTAGATTTAAGTTAGGAATTTTTTATGTTATGCTAAAAGTTTACTTAGAGTTAATTTCTATGTTTAGTATTGATTAATAATATTCTTAAATATACATTTAAAATATCATGGTAGTAATATATTATAAATAAACTTTAATTAAATGTATTTTGAAATATCACAAGTGAAAATAATAAATAATTGAGATTAAATTAGTTTTGAAAAAAAAATATGATTAATAATGGACAAATTAAAACATAAGAAGAAGGACATTCTAGATCAATCAACTAAAAATTATTGATAGTGAGAGTGACATTAAGCATTTAAGAGTGGCGATCTAGCCTTTAAGTCTAAAAGTTTATAGTCTAAGCAATTTAAAACTTTAGTGATCTATATTTAATTTTTTTTTTGTTTTTATAGGGCATTTACTATCGGTAATAATGACTAATCCATTCTCAATTACATATTTAAATATTATCCATTGTAAATAATAATAATTAATTTTCTTAAAATAAAAAGCTTAGATATATAAATATTATCTTTCACCGTAAAACCCTCTCTATATATTGCTCGAATTCAAATTCACATAAAGTCAGCCCAACGAACTATCACAGTGACAAAACTCACAATTCACCGCTGTATAACTATGCAAGTTGGAAACTTCAGGTTTTTTCAGTGTAATAATTGATAAGCACATGGCAGCCTCGTGTACCTCAATTGGTATATTCCATACCTTAGTGGGACACTAGTTTCGTGTGGCCATTAAAGGCCTTTCATATGTATATGATTTTATGTGTTCAGCTAAATGTTTTTTCTGTTTGTTTTGTCAAATTGGATTATTACACTAAGGATATAATTAGTTAAAGAATAAAAATAGGATAAAAATTATATGACTTAATTTTATATATAAAATAATATATAAAATTTATTTATGTAATTTTTATCCCCAATTTTATCCTCTAACCAAACATATCCTAAATTTACTCAGTAATAAATAAACAAATTGCCTATATAAAAATTGTTAGAATCATCGGAATAATAATAATAATAATAAACGTTAAGTGCATTTTATTTTTTAAATTTTAGATTGTGTATAGTTTACACCCTAATTTTTTAAAATATGTATTACAACACTTTCAACTTTTTAAAGAGTGCAAAACCCAATGGAAGTTAAGTGCATAAATCATATCATTATTGGTTATCAAAATTATGCTGAAAGATATTTTATACTATTTAAAAAGTTTATATTATTGAAATATACATTTTAAAAAATTAAGAACTAAACTACAAATGATTTAAAATTTAAAAAATAAAATAATTTTACCCTAATAATAATAACAATAACAACAATAATAATAATAATAGCTACAATAGTAAAATGAAAAAATTGTGCTGGGTTATTGTCACTAATAATAAAAATCTGGGCAAAGGATAAGGTCCCATTAGTACATGTATCAACCTAACACGTTTGACACGTACAGCTGGCTTGTCCCACTGGGATACTTTTCAGCAACTCACATGATACTATTTCGTCCCCTATTCAAACTGAAAATTTGAAAGCGTTATAAAAATAAATAATTGCTATTATTTCTTATTGTTGCTATATTTACAATATTAACAATTAAAATAGCCCATACAAATAATGATCAAAATATTGAATTGCAAATAATAAAATATTTAAATTTTAATATAAAATAATCCAATTATATATTAATATATCAACAAATATATATGATTACTTTTAATGCAAACTACTAAGTAAAGTAAATAAAATAATTTATTCATAAGATAATATACATTTTTTTATTAACACTGTTATTATTTTCATTGAAAAACACCGTTATTATATTAAAATTTGACTCGTAATAAGAATAATATTTTTCCGGTAATCCAAGTAACTAACCAAAAGTTGCTGCCGGTATTTGATGGGACATCCGCAGCACAAGCGTGCAGGTCTCGATAGCCTTGTTTGATTTTATTGGATGATTATTTGTAACTTATTTCATGCCATTGTTTCCGAATTAAAAAAAACAATTTTTTAATAAAAAATTACTTTTTATAAAATTTATTTATATTAATTGGTACTAAAAAATATTCAAAATAATTAAAATAATCTGTCGTTACTTTTTGAATAAAAACTGATAAATAAATTATAAAAAATAATTTTTTACTTTAAAAAATAATTTTTCTGTAAAGAAATTCGAAACAAACACAGTCATAATAACGTTAATGTATATGTTTTATCACATATTAAGTTATTAACTATCTCATTGTTTTAGTTTTCGTTATTTGATTATAACTATTTTAAACAGATTTATATTCTGATTGTCGTGTATCAAAGGCAATCAAATATATTCACGTATTTAATTTCTGTAAGAATTTTTTATTTTTTTGAACATGAGATTAATTATGTGTTAGTGAAAGTAAAATTGCCACGTCTCATAAATATTGTGTCCTCAACAAACTTTGACATTTCAAGTGATCCTCATTGTTCAGCTAAAATTTATTTATCACTTTCATTATTATTTATTTGTTTTTTGTTATTTTAAAAACGGTAATCGTTTTCCTTGTACGATAAGCATATGGTACGCGAACATGCCTTTTACACCAATCACCAAAGCATTAAAGAGTGGGATATAAGAGGAATGCTATATGTATAATAAAATTATATAATAAATATACATTATATATTTTATCATTGTTAGATATGATGAGTGAGTTAATAAATGAAGATCACTCATTATATTTAATAGTGAAAAAATATATAATGTATATTTATAATATAATTTTATTATACACATAATATTATTCTGGCATATATGTTTGTCTTATTTCAATTTTTATATTAGGCTCCCATAGCAAGACAATTTCACAGTGACTACACGTCTACACCTGCATGGTATTTTTATTTTGAGTTAATCTAATTTGGCTATTCCATTATTAGTATTATTATTATTATTTTGGTCGTATATTCCATTCTATCTTTTACAAAGCGGCGATTCTATGATGGCATAGGTTCAAATGTTATGATAGGGCATTTCTGTGTTCTATGTTATGAGCACATTATCTAGGAATATCCAGATTGAGGGAGTAAGTAATTTTAATTTATTATGCAACAAGAAGAATGTAAGATAAAGTTTTTAATGAATTTATGAAAGAAAAAATCGCATAATTGTTGTATTCTTCCAGTCTAATTAGAATTAATTTTATAAGTAACTAAACATAAGTCAAACATATAAAGATATCTTGTCTCGTTTTATAAATATATTACTTTTTGTTTGTTATTTTAGATAAAATGTAAGAGATAACGTTGCGATAATATATAGTCTGCATTTTAATTTTAAGTTGTGTATATCTTTTAAGCTCTACTTTTTATTTGTATTTTATTTTTTCCGTCCTATTTCCCAGCAAGACAAATCCAAGTGATCTTTTAGTTCTTTGATTTTGTTACAGCGACCTGAGCTTCACAACATGACAATAAATGAAAGTTGCATGCTTTGGCATGGTATAAATAATTCTGTTATTGTTGCCTCACCATAAAGGCTTACAATAAACAAATTTTTGTACAAATATCAAATTAAATAATCTCATTTAGAAAAGAATACTTGTACGTTAAATTTTGCACTTCATATTTTATATCATTGATTTAAGCGTAAATAATGGATGATTAGTATTATATATAGTCAATAAGATGCTTATCAATTATCACTATATGGTGATTGAAGTGCTGAAGATTATTAATCTTATAAGACTTGGTAAATTTTTATTTGATTCTGGGTTAAGTTCATATATGTAAAGCAGGGGGAAGGGGAGGGGCAAAACAGGATTCAGTGCTTCACCTAACGTCAAAATATCGTGAAGAAAAGATTAAAGGCCATGTTACTTAATTATAATCCATTAGCAAGAAGACAAAGTCTTTTCAATATTTGAAGCTTGTTCTCGACCGTAAATTTAACATTTCATTTTCACATGTACTCCCGAAATAAATAGGTCCCACTAACTTTATCTATAATACTTGATCATTAATTATGAGACTCATTAACTTTATTAAGAGTATACCTAATATTGAAGTATTAGATTTATACTCACCCAAAAGTTTTGAGTAGTGTTAAGTATACAAAAAAAAAAATTGTATAACAATCTTACATTAATACTCATAATATATTTTTTAATTGGTTAGTGTATTAATATCTATTCTCATAAAAAATTAAAAAACATTATGAATATTAGTATAGATTTATTGGACAACTTTATTATATACAAAACATTATGGCATTAAAAAATTTTCACTTGATCTCGCACTTATCATGAAAGTGAAAACATAAAAAGTTGTGGAAAGAGAAAGAAGGAAGAAAAAAAAATCATGTATGTTAGGAAAAAGAAAACGAAAGTGATACATATACATACAATGGATATATATCCGATTCCACCATCCCCTCTTGTGCCAATTGACTAGATGGTCCCTGCTCTCCTCTCTGAAGCAAACCCAAGCCACCTTGACATGTGCCTCTATATATACCCACTTCTCTCATTCTTTTCACCTCACGCCCCACTAACGCCATCTCCTCGATCCTGTTAGCAAACAAACGCAACCTCGTAGTAGTATTGTTCTCTTATCATTCCCCTCTCATACACAAACCAACCACATACACCACACCACACCACACCACCATGCCTGAGGCTCCAAAAGACTATGACCTGGCAGGGGAGAACAAGAGAGTGCTCGAGTTCATTGAGGATGTCACTGGCAACGCCGATGAGGTCCAGAAGAACATCCTGGCTGAGATCTTGTCCCGCAATGCAAACGTTGAGTACTTGCGGCGACATGGCCTCAATGGTCAAACAGACCGTGCCACCTTCAAGAAGGTTCTCCCTGTCATTACCTATGAGGATATCCAACCTGACATTCACCGAATAGCTAATGGTGACACTTCCCCAATACTCACCTCAAAGCCAGTTTCCGAGTTCCTTACTAGGTGGGTGCTTATATGATTCCCAACACAAAACTCTTTCTTCCTTCTCCTCCTCCTCCTTTTTTTTTTTTCTTTTCTTTTTTTTTTTTTAAAAAATTGTTTAGTTCTGTTATAGGCCGGAGAAAAGAGTGTCTGTTTTGGTCTTTTCCTTTTATGGTGACAGTGCTTGTTTAATTTTTAAACTCTTCTCTGGTTGAAAATAGGTTGATTTCTTCGGATATAGTCTCGTTGAAAGTTCAACTAAAGAGGTGATTTCAGTAAAAGTGCTTCAGAATTCGACAAGAAAAATTTAAACTAAAGATTAGAGAGCTTAATTAGTTAATTTTATTTTGAAATGTTTTCTTTTGTATATCGAAAAAAAAAATTAAGTTCAATTTGTTAATATTCTCTTGTTGTTCAGTTATCAAGTAAGACAAAAATCCGTTGTTTCTAAATCATGTTTTCCTTTCTCCTCTACCAACCATGTTTTGCCTCATGAAAAATAAATAATATATATTCGGTACTTAAAAATTATTTAGAGGAAAGTGCATGATCCTCGTCTAAACAAATCAAATATTAATAAATGTTTTTTAAGTTAAAAATACACTTTAATTAACATAATTTTGTTTTATATATCATAACTTAATTTGAGAATTAAATTACAAAGTTTTTATTTATACTTTAAAGTTTAATTAAATTGCAAAAATATAGACAACTATTTTCGTGTTTTATACTTGTACATATGATTTGGCTAAACTAATGGACTTGTTTTTTGTGTGTGGATATTGTAGCTCTGGGACATCTGGGGGTGAGAGAAAACTGATGCCAACTATTGAAGAGGAGCTAGAGAGAAAGTCCTTGTTGTATAGTCTATTAATGCCAGTAATGAGCCAGTTTGTGCCTGACCTAGAAAAGGGCAAAGGGATGTACCTAATGTTCATAAAGTCCGAGTCTAGGACACCTGGAGGTATTGTGGCTCGACCAGTCCTCACAAGCTATTACAAGAGCCCTTACTTTAGGGACAGGCCCTATGACCCATACACAAACTACACTAGCCCAAATGAGACCGTACTGTGCCCTGACTCCTACCAAAGTATGTACTCCCAATTGCTTTGTGGCCTCTGCCAAAACAAAGAGGTCATGAGGGTTGGTGCCATCTTTGCCTCTGGCTTCATCCGTGCCATTAGGTTCCTCGAGAAACACTGGCCCTTATTTTGCAATGACATAAGGACAGGCACCCTTAACCCCGTCATCACTGACACCTCAGTTAGAGAGGCTGTGATGAAGATCCTCAATAAACCTGACCCAAACCTTGCAAATTTCATTAAGCAAGAGTGTGGCAAGGATTCATGGCAGGGGATAATTACAAGCCTTTGGCCCAACACAAAGTATGTGGATGTCATTGTTACTGGGACAATGTCACAATATATTCCCACATTGGATTACTATAGCAATGGCCTCCCACTTGTGTGCACCATGTATGCTTCTAGTGAGTGCTACTTTGGTGTTAATTTGAACCCACTCTGCAAGCCAAGTGATGTGTCCTACACACTCATACCCTCCATGTGTTACTATGAGTTTTTGCCGGTTGATAGGAGCAACGAGGTCACAGGTTCACAACAAAAATCTCTCAATGAGAAAGAGCAGCAAGAGTTGGTGGATCTTGTTGATGTCAAGCTTGGCCAAGAATATGAGCTCGTTGTTACAACTTTTGCTGGTTAGTTTCTAATTTTTTTTTAATTCTTTTTCATGATCATCTCAAATTACTATGATAGACATAATATGGTTTTTTTGGTACAAGTATACAATATATGGTTTTAAATGCACAAAATTGTAACTTCGGCTTAGAACCGCAAGTTGGTTCCTCTCAAGTGCATCATGTATTCTAAAGAGAAAATAGTAGAGTTATATATAATATTTTATTTCATGTAATAATGATGTTGCTCCCTAAAAGATAAAGTATACAATAATAATATTTAATCAGAAAATTAATAATGATTTTAAATATTTTAAGATAAGTACACCTGCATAACACAGTGAAGGTAAAATAATCATGTCTCTTGATTTCCAATATTCCCCATGGTTAATTATCATGTTTGTGACCATTTCAGGACTTTATAGGTATAGGGTGGGTGATGTGTTGAGGGTGGCTGGATTTAAGAACAAGGCCCCACAATTTAACTTCATTTGCAGAAAAAATGTTGTCCTAAGCATAGATTCCGACAAGACCGATGAGGTTGAGCTCCAGAATGCGATAAAAAATGCCATGACAAACTTGATGCCGTTTGATGCATCTTTGGCCGAGTACACAAGCCATGCTGACACCACAACAATACCGGGCCATTACGTGCTTTTTTGGGAGCTCACACTGGATGGTTCGACACCTATCCCTCCATGTGTTTATGAGGATTGTTGCTTAACCATTGAGGAGTCACTCAACAGCGTGTACCGCCAAGGCCGTGTCTCGGACAAGTCAATTGGACCACTTGAGATCAGGATTGTGGAGCAGGGAACATTTGACAAGCTCATGGACTATGCTATTAGCTTAGGTGCATCAATAAACCAGTACAAGACCCCAAGGTGTGTCAAGTTTGCCCCTGTGGTTGAGTTGTTGAACTCAAGGGTCATATCAAGCTATTTCAGTCCAAAATGTCCAAAATGGGTTCCGGGACACAAGCAGTGGAACAACAATCAGAATTGAAGGGTGTGGTTGGTGGCTTCATTTCTATGGACATCTTAGGAAAAAGTCAGTTGATCTATCTAGGTTAATTATATGTTTAAAGGACATCTTTATTCCCCTCTATGCTTTTCTTTCTAATTTCTAGTTAATGCTTTTGCTTGCATAATGCATAGTGATCTCGAACTTAAATTAGCCGCTGTAAAAAGCAATTGCTCTTGGTCTTTCTTTATGTCCAGTTAATTAATGGCTTTTGATTTTATTTAATCTCTGTATGTTTGTTCCTTTTACCCTTTCTAGCAATGTCATCATCATGACGTTTCGGTTGGAAATGGCTTTCACAATTGTAGCCAGCAATCATGCATGCCAAGTTGCCCCACTGAAGTGGCACTGGGGCTTATTTCCTATAAAGGAAACGAGGAAAGCCATCACTTCTGATCTTTCTTTTTCAAGAAAAAGCAAGCCAACTTTTCCTCTGGTGCCTAAAAATCTGAGTGCCAAAATTGCATTGTTGATACCATTAGGATAAGGATATTTTAACACTAAAAATAAAGGAGAAGATGATAAGAGAGAATAAATAAAAGATAAAAAGTAATATAGGTTTCATACTTACTATGAGAGAGATATTTAGGACGTTAAAAATTTAAAGTGTTAAATAACAGAAATCCCTGTACACATGAAAATCCAGCTAATGCAATCACACTGAAATAATAAATTATTGAAAACAATATGCAGAATTAACCTGTTTTCACTTTAGTACGCATAGCCCGGTGAACATGCTACTAGTATGTGGAAAACAAGTATTGTAAATTGATTGATTAAGACATGCTCTGCGTAGATATACAACTTAGTGGGAGAGGAGAAAAGAGATAAATCCAGCATTTTAAAAGGCATAAACCATAGCATTAAATTAAAAAGTCTTGATAAGCTCCTCTTAGTCCCCGTGAACTGTGATGCCTAGAAATAAGTCCAAATTCCCTCCCTCTCTTAACAACAACAACGACATTTTAAAATTTTTAAATGAATTTAATTTTTACGAACTCTGGGTCTAAATTTTTTTATATATTACAATCTAATTATATATTATCACATCTATTAAAATAGTTTTGTGCATACTTATTACTTTAAAAATTGTGCAAATAAGATAATTTAATTAAATAACAGTTTAGAAAAGTTTTACATGGTCAGCACATCAAAATTAAACTCATTTTTAAATTATTTTTAAAATAATTTTTTATTTATAATATTTAATTTAATATGTAACATAAATAAGAATTATTTACGTAATCAAAGTGACATACATTAAACTATTCAAAGCAATAATGTTTTTTATTCTTGATGAATATATTCTCATATTATTTGAACTATTTTTATTGTTTTTATTAAAATAATACAGAAATTAGTATACATTCAGAAAGTAATAATTTCATTTTAAAAAGAGTTCTGCTATGTTTTCTTAAATTAAGTATCCTTCTAATTATCTTCTTAATTTCTGAATAAAAATATTTATTTTTTTATGTTTTCAAGATATTAAATATATTTACAAAATATTTAACATTTTCTATAATGAATTATTAGAAGAATTATATTAAAAGGAATAATTAGGAAGATAGAGTTATTCTTATAAAAAAAGCTAAAGGGTCAAAAAAATTGTTGGAATTGAGTTGTTAAAATAATGTAACATTCTTATTCATATTAATTATTTGTCAAAATTTTGGTTATATATATATATATATATATATATATATATATATTGGCAATGCTCTCTTCTATTATACCATTAATCAAGAAAAATAAAATAGAAAAAAGAAGAAACCCACAATTTCTATTCAAAGTTGAACCGTTTGCTTATGTACTAGCAATTCCAAAAGCAAACGAAAATGAATTGTGTGATGAGTGGTGGCAGTAGAAGCACATGAAGTGATGAAACCAAACTCTCACCATGGACAAATCCCTGCTGTGCATGATCTCTGTGTCCCACTCTGCACCCACCACATATCCATTCCGACCAGAAAACTCGCCAGGAAATCGCAGAAGCAGTCAAAAGGAAAGAGGGGAGAAGTTATATATATCTTTTTGGAGCGTAGTGGGCAAGAAGAGCCGATAAAAGAAGAGGGGCAAATTAAACCGAGGAACCACAGTGTTGTTCCCTCTTTGCTACATTCTATGAAAACAAACAGCAACAGTTCTTTGTTTTCTTTCAAGGGTCTTGCGGACACAATCATGTAGCCCTCTAGACAAAATTCAGAAGAAACAGACAAGGTCTTTCTCGGAGAAAGATTGTGCTCTGCTTACACCCATAAAGAAGATAAGGTTTCGTACGTGCACATTCTTGTTTTTGTATTCGACATCCTTTTCAATTTTCCTACTCTTCATAGTCTATATCGGTATTTTTTTTCAAGTTATTTATAGTTTAAAAATCAATCACGTGTATTTTATTAACTCAAATTATTAAGATTTATAAAATTTATTACTAAATCATAGTCGTTTAATATGAAAGGATCAGGATATCCCAAAAAACAAAAAAAAAAACTTCCCACTATTTCATATGTTCAATTTTTTTAATTGACTAAAATTTAGGGGAGGCAATTAGACATGTTTGAGTGTAAGGTTAGAGAGCGGTTTCAAACTAATTGAGCGCTTAATTTATTGGGATATTTATACGTAAGACTTTTTATAAGCCTACAACAAAAAAGGAAAAAGTAAAAAGAAATCGAACATAACCATGTACTTAGATATGTCAGCGGAAAGTTGATTAGTCAAGTTCAAGTCTGGTTGGCTTCAACATGTTCAATCTGTCTTTTTGTTGAAACTTGCCGTCTTCAATATAATAAAATCACACTAATTCAAACTCTAATAAATATGAGTTTAATTTTAATGTAGTGGAGTTTTACAATGTCATTCAATTATTTTCTGTCACATAAAAAAATATAGCTAAATTTCTCCCCCACTACTTTTAAAATCATGTAAATGAAATAATTTAATTTGATAACAATATAAAAAAAATTTATATTACCAATGCATATAAATCATTATACAGTTTACTATAAATTTTAAATACTATGGAAGGGCTTTCAATTACTGTTTTCTTGGGTACATATCTAAATTTACACTTTCAAAGTTTCAACTTTCAATCATTGTTTAATGGCAATTATAAGTTCTTCTTTTATTATTATTTTTTTCAAAATCACCAACATTTCAAATATATATATGAATGAAAGTCTTATTTTGATCCAACGTGAGTTGTGGGGATGTACTCATTTTGAAAGTCTTATTTTGCTATTCAAATACTACTTTCATTTTTAAAAGTTTACTTTTCTTTTATAAATATTTACTCATTTAAAAAATTTAGATAATGTCAATGTTTTTAGTTAAACTCTTATGAAATAAACGAAAGAAAGATAACAATAGAACAGAAAACAAAGTAATAGAAAAGAGAATAATAAAAAAATTAATTAATAAGGATAATTTTACAAAACACATTTAGATAGACTTTTTCGGTGTATCTGTGCTAATTTAAAGGAAAGTTTTATCAACGTTTTGCATTTTCATGAATTTAATGATGAGCATGCAATCATGAATGGATTGAGCGCCTAATCAGATTTGACAACTCGATCGTTTGGGATACAATTTTTTGTAATCAGTCGACAATTAGCACATGCGTCCAAGTAATTTTCGAGCAGTACTATCTGGCTTTTAATGTGATGTTGAAACGGCTCCAATTTGTTCTTCACTGAAGGACTCCAGTCCCACTCATACAAAAGACGCTAAAGAGTTATTAACTTCTTCACATAATTAAAATGTATCGTTTAGCTGCTAACACCAGTTATATTCCGCTTGTAATGCACATGAATGGTTTTAAACATACTAAAATTAGACTTGTTACTAAACCGTTTAAATAATACTGATTTATTATATGTTGCTGGATTTAACATTTTTCTTTTATATTTCTCGCAATCTCGCCTTTAAATACTTTTTATATTTGAGTGATGTGTAGATAAACTTAATATATATTAAAAGAATTTTCACATCTAGATATTAAGAGGAACTAATCTCTTTTTTTTTTTTCATATTTATTTCGAATATATACACACTATATCAAGCTGAGATAAAGAATCATATAGTTATACTTTAAACAAGTGAAATCCTCTTGAAATTTGTACTAGCCAACTTAAGTACTCCTATTTATCTATCTTTTAACATAAAATAATTGTATTCACTTCAAAATAATAAATAAGAAGCATCCTAATCCTTTTAAAAGAGTTTTATTTCGTAATAAATTGTTCAACTTGAAATATCATTAATTAATTAATTAATTGATGGTACACTCCACACATGATTTATCTTTTAAAAAAAAACTAATTAATGATTTTAATATATTAATTAAAAATTTATAAGATAATAATTTTTCAAAGAATTTAATCTCTACCCACTACTAATAAAAATAACTTTTTATGCGGTCATCTAATTATTAATTAACATATTAATCATAAAAAATAACATGTTCATCCACTATTTGAATATATATATAAAATTTTAGTTGAAGCACGATGTAAAAATAATTTATAATATAACTCCATCATGAATTAATGTCGTACTTAAATTAAAGTATTTTTTTATTATAAAACTTTATGTGTGTATATATGTATATCGTTAGTGTTGTTTCCACAACAAGTACAGGAGAGGGGACAAGTGCAGGACAGAAATGAATGGAAATGTCTGCGGGGCCCGTTTTGTGATAGGTGAGCAGTCACGGCTCCCTAGGAGCGTGGAATCCGGAAATAAAGGGCTGACTGGGCTTTCATGCTACGATTTCAGTGGCCGCCTCTCTGGATTTGTGCCACGTGGAACAGGAGCAACGTTGACCTGGCGTACGGCTACGACTATTCAGCGTTGACTAAGGAGTTCTCTTTCCTCTCCTCTCGTTGAGTAGTAACAGGACAAAAGGGAGGGGGGGCACGGGGACCCTCACTACACAGAAACCCACGTGGGACTGTCACCCATTTTGGTGTTGCCTCGCCCTAGTTGGTCTGTGGTCCCTCATATCGATCATGCAATTTTGAATTCTCTTTTCTTCCTAAAAGAAAAATATTATTTGTGTTTATTGGGCAGAGGATATATGGTCAAATCACTCTTTATTTATTATTAAATAAAATATATCTAAATGAGGTTTAGATCTCATTTAATAATAAATAAGATTTGAGTTGGTATGATATTTTATACTATATGAGTATAAATAATACAATTCATTCTTAAAACATATACTCTTTTCATGAAAAAAAAAAAACACTCTTCTCATTGTACGAAATATGTCAAAAATCAAACAATATGTACATTAAAAAAATAAAAAAATCTTAATAAATATAAAAAATTATATGAATTGATAAGATTATTTATTTATAGTTATTATTACTCATCTTGATAAATGTATGGATTACTTAACTAACTCATTTATATTAAGGGTATAAATAAAAGAAAAATTGATACTGCCTAGATATTATAAATGAACAAATATTCTAAAATATGAAAAAGTAAAAAGCTGAAAGTTATATGGAATGCAAAGATATTGGTAAAATGAATACGTGTGTGAATGTTCATTGCTCTTGAATAAATGAATATGAACTCAAATTTGGATACACTCATATGAAAAATTGGTGAGATCAATGTATAGGTGATTGTATGTTGAATAAAATTTGTGGATCCAACTTTTATGGTGAGTGTATGTGAATATGAATTGTTAAACTTGTGTCTATATAATAATGTCTTTAACTCCTAGTATATGTGAGTCCCATCAAATAATTTAAAAGTGATTAGTATGTTATCTCTTAAGTTGCCAATTTTCTCATTTTAAATGTGTCAAATACTCAAATCCAAAATATTTGGCGGCACTCAAAAATTGAGATTAATTTTTTGTTTCTTGCATAATATTTAAACTTAAGTTAATACTTAAGTATTTTACCTAAAGTTTTTTCAGTTTAATATCAGTTTAATAAAATCTTTAATAAATTTAGTTTTAACATTTTTAATTTAATATCAATTTAATTATTTTGTTAAGTTTTTATTCTGATAGAATAATTAAATTGATATCAAAGTCAAAATATTAAAACTGAATTCATATCAAATTAAAAATGTTGGATGAAAAAGGTTATTTAATCTCGAAGAAATGTAGAATGACGCATAATGACACATCATCAAAAGAGTACGTACAAAAGTAATCAACTTCAATTTGAGTGCTTGAATGAAAGCCATTATTCGATTTATTAATCATTATTTTAAATAATTATTTTTATTAGTGTATATGAATTATTTTCAGCGATTAGAAAATATTATGATTCATTGGTTAAAGTGATGAACTTAATTTTTAATGTACTGATAGTGTACATATTTTTTTACATGACTATCTAATTAAATTTGTTCATTTATGTGACCTTAAAATTTAATATATTTACTAAATAAAAATATATGATTAAATGATAAAATAAATATAATATTTTTATATTGTTGATATATCATAATTATATTAAATCTATACTAATCACTTTAAGTACAAAAAATCAATGACATCGATATCACTATGTTTATGTTGAACTCAGCCCCAATTTTTTCCCCTTGCAGGACTTCTCATAAAAATATGTTGAGGGGGTTTGGAGCCACTTGAAGTATACAAGGGATGGGTTGAGTAGGGTTGAACAAAATTTGAATTCGACTCGATTTTTTGACTAGGTCAATTTCTGAAATTTAAACCCCATCCAACTATTGATCGGGTAAAACCAGGTCAACTCGACTTTCAAATAATATATGAGTATTTGGATATCATTATAGTAAAGCTATAAAATTTTATAAGAAAAAAATTATGAGGTATTTGATGATATATGTTTCAAAGCAAACCACACTAATATAAAAATAACATCAAATTATATAAAATATATTAACTATAAAATCTTATAACTTTTCACAAATTATTATTAAAAAATATATCTTTAAAGAAATTATTTTACTTTGAACAGAGTCAGGTCAACCTGATGTATGACCTTAATCCAACCAGATAAATGTATCGAGTCAAATTCCAAAACCTAAATTCTATCCCCTGAACTTCAGTTTAGGATGTGTGGCGAGTCAAGCTACGAACATCTGTAGTAGCCAGCTTTGAGGTGTCAGTTCTCACGTGCGTGTAATCACACGTCCATTTTAATGTCTTCTTAGGAATCAGTAAAAATTTAATACATTAAAAATTAATATATTAGATTTCTACTATTTCCTTAAAAAAACACTTAAAAGTAGGCAGGGCTAGAGTTATTTTTGTTTTATGCGTAGTTACACGTTTGGCATTCAGGGATTTGTATTTTGCTTCACTGACTCCCATCTTATAGGCCCCTATTCACCACACGTGGGCCAACAAATACATTTCCCTTCCTTACTTTGTGGGGGCCATCACTCGATGTGTTTAATTAAAAGGGTAAAATCATACCAAAAAAGGGGGGGGGGGTTAAAATTAGATAAAAATTTTGATGGATGAATTGTGTAAAAGAGTAAAATTATATATTAAGTTTATTAATGAAAATTTTTCCTCTCATTGCTATCCCCTAACCAAATACAACCTCAATCAACATCCCTTTCCTTTGTATATACTTTCTTAGCTTCCAATTATAATACTATATTGAAGAAAGGATGTACTTGAAATTAAAGCTTGAGCATCACTAAAGAGAGCAACCGCCCCTAATCTTGATCAGTCTCCCAGCTGCTAGGATTTGTGGAATCAAGCAACCAAAGCTATATCAACAAATGTTAATATATTTTGTAGATATAAGTACTTTTCTAACGTGATTTATATAACTTGACAAATATTAACTCTTGCTTTCAATTAGTAATCATCTGATAGATCGTTATTACTTGAAAAATGTCCTTGTCTGATAGGCTGGCACATTTGACGATCCTATGGCACGTATATTAATATAAAACGCTTAATTATTTGGTATGAATTTTATCTGTCTAGTTTGATCCAATCACAAAATGGGCATGCAGGGATTAAGTTTCAGGATACAATATGCAACGTACGTAGTGCTGAAACATGCCACCCCATTGATTATATAAAAATGCAACCCTTCTAGAAAGTTTTGATGATTAGAATTAGAAGAAACAACACCTCTCAATTAGCCCAAGAACCAAGCTAAACAAAAAGGTGTTTAATCTGAACAAAACTAATTTCCCGGTCTCACCGACTTAAGGCATGCCTCAAAACAGAATAACTTAATTCTATTGGTTCTAATGTATCAAATTCTTCCCTATCAACCAAAACATTTTAGTATTCTTTATGTACATGTTGGTGTGATGCAATTTTTTCATCATCACAATACAGCTTCATAGTTATTGCCAACGTGGTTCCCTCATTGCTGTGAAATAATTAATAGTAGCAATAGGTATTATTATCTTCTTCAAAGATGTTCTGAGAAAAGGAAGGAGTTGGTAACACATCTGGCGTGTGGACAGTGCTGCTTCCATTGTTGTGATAGTAACAGAAAGCCAACAGCAAATATAATACACTAGCCGTCTACTTGGAAAATTGGACGTTTGGAACGATAAGATATTGATGGTAAAAAATGAATAAGCAAACCAACGACCAGTAGATTCAAGTAGCTCGGCGTTAGTTCTCTTCAAATAAGGGATAGAAAGAAGTCAAGAAAACTAGGATTAGAAGAGCTTTATCTTATACTAAATTAACTGAGATCGAATAAAATTAATTAGAGTTATTTAATCTTTATATACTACGTTGTCTATTTTAAAATAAATTTTTTTTTTATTTTTTGGTACATTCATAAGTTAATATATCAAGATACGAATGTGTTCGAATATATATTGATTTATGAATTTATAAAAAAAAAAGTGATAAAAGAGACATTTATTTTAAATCAAATGGTGTAATAGTTTAAAAAAGAAAAGCAAAAGCATATGCATATATACATTTATAGGCATGCAAGTCATAATCTCCCCAACCACTACCATCACTCAGAATTCATAACCCTCATATTAATTACTCGCTTTGTCTCCAATGTTCCTGGACCACATAGCAATTTAACATTTGAAAAAGCTTCATATCAACATGTAACAAGTCATAACTAATGTTACTTGCTTGATAAAACTAGCAGGCCAATATTGACAGGTGTTTATACTATTCTCAGTTCACACAGGCCCAGACGGTGATAATGATCCTGCATTAAAAGGAGAGACAGCTCAGATAATTAAAGACTATGTATGTTTATGTTTTCTTCCATGTAGTGCTTATGTATGTTCCTTTCAGCACAGATTATAGTAGTTGATAAGTAATGACAACGGCAGAAACAGTAGGCTGAAAGCGATGCAAGCATAATAATCTGAGTTTTAGGTAATCTACTATTCTATTGGAACCTTTAGGGATCCACCTACCCTAACCCTAACCCCAGATTTTTATTTGTTAAGGGCCAAAGAGAAAGCTAAGAATATAAAGCAATAATACCATCAATTAGACGCCTTGTGTCGCTTCTTTGCTTCATCTGAAATGGTAGCTTTTGGGACCAGTAGACTCAATGAAAGGTTTCTTGAATTTGAAAAGGAAAAAAAGGCTTAAAGATATATATATTATTAATTGATGGAGAGTAGACCAATTACATATTTAGGGATGTATTAATTAAAAATAAGCATTCATCAGTGAGTGATAGAGATTATTCTATTATTTATGTTCCTTCTCCCTCGGATTTTATTCAAAATGTTCCCTTTTTTCAAAGGCTATGGGCTTTATGATAGCAGAAAATTTGTGTCAGTTTCTGTTATCCTAGACTATATTGGATTATTACATGATGCATTGAAAATTTTACAGTAAATTTCACTTAGATCGGAGATAGAATAGACTCGGGTTTATAGTGAACCCTATGCATGACATAATCTATACTATCTAAAATATAATATAAAATTATATACATGTTAACATTTAAAATATAAAAGCAAATATGTTGTCACGTCTTAGATTTATAAGGAACCCAAGTCTATATATAATGCTTGTTATTGTTGAAAAGTATACATCAATCCTCAGAAAATTGAGAGAAACTTTCATTCAAAATACAAACCAATTCCTCTCCTGCACGCTAATTGTTGCGTCTTCAAAAGGACAAGACAAATCATGAAATCAATAACAAAATTACTAGATACATATATAGATGCTTAGGATAAAGCATCATACATTTGAACTTCTTACAGAATGTTGTCAATTAAGACAAATAAAAATCTTTCATGCAAATACCTAACAAAGCCGCCCATTGGAATCATGATGCCTCATATAATTGAACTAAACTGCCAACCATAATCATCCAAATATTGTTCTAAAATGGCATTGAACTGTGGATTATATATGAAGACATCATTGTAGATTTGTAGCTCAATTATTTTTCTAACTGTCTTTCATTGAAAAGCATTTAGGCCTATGTTCCCCTACCCACCTTCCCTGCATCGGAACAAAATATTGTTTGGTATTGGCTATAGCTTCGAGTACATAAAGCACTGGATTTTTTATGTTGACAAGTAGGCTGATATGATTGTAGAGTACAAATAATGGACTATGCACGTTTGGTTGTTTGAAAGTTAAACGCAAGCAAGGGGCTAACTTGTAGAGCCAAATATACACATGCATTTTTCCTATTGTATTGTGTGTGTGTCTATATATATATATATATATATATCTTCTTATTAGTAACGTATTTCATCAATATAACTATTGAATCATGTGATATTATTTTAATGATTAAGCATGTCAAATTTACAAAAAAAAATTAGACTTTGATAGATATATTGCCCAGCAATCAAGATTTACATATATTTTCAAAACTATATTATATGTACAAATAAAAAGAGATGATGAAATATAACACTTTTTTGAAATTTTATACACCGGATCTATGCAGTGAGAGCTTACAAATCAGTATAGTTGGATTGATGAAATTTGATATCTATAAAAAGTTATTCAATGAAATAAATATATCAAGATTTACTCTTAGAATAAACAGATCCCTCCACACACACACACACACACATATATATATATATATATATATTAGCAACCTTAACATCTTCAAGTGGAGGTTAGCAATCCACGCATTTTGTTTTGGATCGAAAATTCATTTCTACTTTTTGTGAATCAACTTTTATGTTAAGGTAGTAATGGGATTTTATTTAATTCAAATTAACTACTACTTTTACTTTTCCTCCCACCTCTTTAATATATTATCTCCTCTTTCTCTCACCAACTTTTTAAATTAACTTATATTTTTATATAATTTTATTTTAATTAATTATTAATTTTGATCTTCTCCTGAATACTACACTAAAGAAATGATAATTTTTGTTAAAAATGTTAATTAGCTGAGAATTTTTTTATGCAACAAAAATCTGGAAAATTGGTGATTATTCAACCTCTACTAATTTTAATATATTATATATCAATTAAAAACATGTAGCATGATTAAAAAAAATGTAGCTGGGGATATTTTTTTATAATACTTTCATATACTTCTAAAAAATATGCGTTTTCGTTTTCAGTATATACCTGTAATATCTCGTTCAAATTGTTATTAATATAACATCTTCTAAATATAATATGAATTGCATATTCTAATTAGTCCCTCAGATTTGCATCGGATGACAAATAGTCCCTCAGATTTTGAAAATTTCAAATTGATCCCTCACATTTTAAAAAAATGGATAAATTGATCTTCCGTGCAATTTCATACGGTGTACATAGGGACCAATTTGTCCCCCTTTTTGAAATATGATGGATCAATTTGGGATTTCAATATATTGAGAAACTAATTTGTTCCTCAATGTAAATATGAGAGATTAGTGTGAGGTTTTAGTCTATAATATGTTTATGTATGAATAGAATAATACATTTCTACCAATATTTCTATTTTCATTAGAAAATATATGTATCTCCTTTCTTCACGTAAAAAAAATGGAGGATTTATCTCACTTTTTTTTTTTTTTATCAATGGCTGAATGAAAAATAGCCCTTGCAAGTTTATGAAATTTGAAGCACTTTTGCAAAAAATAATTGGAAAAATATTATTGAATAGAAAAATTAAATTAATAACTAATTAAAATTATTTAAAAATATAAGTTAATTAAAAAAGGTGGTGAGAGAAAGAGAAAGAGAAGAGAAGATATTAATGAGGTGAGAAAAAAAATAAAAGTAGTAGTTAATGTGAATTAAATAAAATTACATAACTACCCTGAACTAAAAGTTGATTCACAAAAAATAGGAATGAATTTTTAGTTCAAAACAATATGCGTAAAGATATTTGATCTATTATGTAAGAATTTTGAATTTAGATTTGATTAATCAAATTTTATATCCACTAGCAACTTGACTCGATAGGCACTATTTTATTGATGTTGGTTCCTGAAGATGAAGAGAGAAATATGCTGACAAGCATGAGAAGTGGGCTGGTTGGGTTAGTGAAAAAATAAGTGTAACTATAAAATAAATCATTCATTATTGTTTGAAAATTGGACTCTAACTCTCAAGAGGAGCAAAAGAAACATGCGTGAACATGAAAAAAAAGAAGAAGAATAGTATAGTGTAGATGTAGAAAAAAAAATTAAATAAGGAGATACCAAAATACATATACCAATCCCAATCTCCTTTATTTAATGATATAGATTAAAAATTATTAAATGGTGTAAGTATATCATCACTTGTACTTGACATAAACGGTCCCCCTCTCTCTCCCTCTCTCTCTCTCTCTCTCTCTCTCTCTCTCTCTCTCTCTCTCTCTCTCTCTCTCTCTCTCTCTCTCTCTCTCTCTCTCTCTCTCTCTCTCTCTCTCTCTCTCTCTCTCTCTCTCTCTTTATATATATATATAACTCAGAGGATCTCCAGGATTAGGTGTCCTTAATAAAGCCAACCTTAAGCTAGAAAATAACTTAAAAGGCCTGAAAATTGAGATGGTTTAATTTGATGCGCATAGACGCATTGTAGCTACGCGCACGCTGTAGCTAACCCGGAATTGGTGTGTGATATAGTTGTGCGCTTTCGTTTTGTTTTCCTTTTGGTTGGTTTATTTTCGTTATTCATATTAACACTTGTTGTTACCATTTGCTTCTCTGTTTTGAAGTTCAGCATTTATTATCTAGAGGGAACAAATTATAATATGTAAGGTATCAGACTCCTGACAGCAAAAAGGAAGGAATACTAGCTCGTTTGAGCTTTGAGAGAAGAGAATGTGTGTGAGCTTGAAGAATAGTGATTCATTGATGATGAATAATGAGTGATTACAAGATTTAGATACACAACTGTAGTTTGTACAGAGACGTGAATTTGACCACATGTGACTAACAACTAACAGCTATGATCACATGAGATTTACAGGATAACAACTAACAGAATAACAAAGTCTAACTAACTTTAACTAACTTGAGTTACTCCTATTCCTTTTATAATAATATACACATTTAAATACTTATGTTACAAATTAAATATGGTTTTTTGTGTGTGTGTGTGTGTGTTTTTCGAGAGGGGGGACAAACATGGTTTCCTCCTAATAATGTTTAACAAATGGGTAAAAAAGGAATATTTCTCTGTTCTTGTTTTCCTTTTGGCTCATGTTTGCTACATGCTTTTGTACTGAGAACTGTATTTTCTTGAATGCAGATCTGCTCTTTAGAGTGAAGCTTGCTACGTTATGCAATAGAAAATGAAAAATAATAAGTTGAAAACTGCTTTTTAAAAAAAGAACCTTCATTTTTTTTAAAGTTTTTAATATATTAAAATTGATTAAAAATATTAAAAAAATTTCATTCTTACTTTCGCGGAAAAACCCATAAATATAAGTAGTTATGTGATTTGAATCAAGTTTAGAAAATAATATAATAATTTCACATAATTTTATACTCCTTTCCGTCTCAAATAAATGTCTATTTCGAAAATTTAAGCAGTATCAATTTTTTGTTGTTGCTAATATCCCTAATAGATGACAAAGAATAAGTGGGAAGATAGACTATAAGTGAAAAAGAGAGAATAAGTGAGAAGAGATAATATAAGAGTAGGTTTGTATAATAAGCTAAATTTATTAAAAATCTCGACGATTTCAATCATTTTCTTAATCCATGTGCCTAATTAAAAATGGACAATTATTTGAAATTTGACGGAGTATGTTTTTTAATAAATGAAAAATTTACATACTCTATTTGTTTGCCCATAAGGAATGAAAAAGTATAAATCATGGTAGCAATCAATAAATGTGTGATGCGAATGAGACTTATTATTATTTTTTGATGTCCCAAATGAGACTTATTATTTGAACATAACAAATATAACACATACACAAACATGAAGGAGCGCAGTCTACATATATGTTCTTTTCTTATTTCGTTGTTTGAACATATACAACCTTAGACATTATACACAGACCCACAAAAATAAAGCAAAATAGATTCACGCTATTTTGTCTCTATTTTTATACTTTTTCAGCAATAATTATCTATGCTGTGAAGTTGATACGTCAAAAATGAATATAAACTTATCTTTTCTTTCCAATTCTCATCATAATTTTTTTTCCCCTCGATAATTAAGAGTAGCATAAGGCTACACCGTAAAGCTTAAAGAAAAGTAAAATGAGATCAACAACCAAAACACACACGCACTAGTAGAGTAGCATGTTTGGTTCTGCTTTGGAGAGCACTAACCATGGTTTGGGGCGAACCATGCGTGATTTTGGGTTCTAGAAGTAAAACCAAATGGCTCAAGAGTTTCCGGGACCTCCTCAATGGAAGCCCGGAGCCTCACGGATTCAAGAGAAACTAGCCCCTTCACCCAAAAGGAGGGTTCTAGCCCAACAGCCTCCAAAACATAAACTTGCAAAAGGCCCAACATCTCTACTCACGAGGACCCACTCCAAGAACGAACCTCACCGTGCAGGAGGGCTAACAGAAGAAGACCAAGCCCAAATTAAACCGAAACATAGGCCCAACATATCAAGACCACTGAGACTACTGCACACTCAGCCCCAATAAGAGGTCCCAAACATTATTAAGTATACAGAGATTCTTCCCACAGCTTTTTGCTAGATTTCTTAGGTACCATAGTTTTAGCCTTAGCATTGTAGCTCTAGATTTTGTAGTGTATAAAGAAATAACACTTTCATCTCCATTACTCTGCTTTTACCTTTTCTCCCTAAAATCCAAATTTGTGTTAAAAAAAAACCCCTTTTTCAAGCTCATGTACCACAAGCCTTCAACAACGTTATCAACTTTGAAGGCGAAAGCGAGATGGTCATATATGGTACAAGCAGGCAAATTATAGGATATACCTCATATATTTAGGTTTATCATAAATTTTTTATTATTAACTATTGAATGATTATTATTTTTAGTAAATGATTTGATTTAACTCATAATAATAAATGATTCATGATGAATCCAAATATATAATTTCCATTGTAAAATCCACAGGTAAAAGCACAATGCAGCATCAAAGTTGAAACCAATAATGTCTGCAGCCAACTAGCTAGTAGCTAGTAGCTAGTGGATGAGTTCTTACGTGCCCTATCATTATTGAGATGGTGTACCATGCATCCAATTAAAAAGATTCTCATTTTTCTATTATTTACATCATCCGTTTAATTATTTCCTCTTTTAATTGTATACATCCTTATTCCAGTCTTAGAAACCAGCGAAAACAGGAGCAATAATCGATGATAAAGCTTCACAGGTACTAGATATGATCACAAGAAAGATCTTAGCAGAAGTCCAAACATGTACATCTCCTCGTAGGCACCCACTTCGCCTCTTCTTTTTCCACTCAAATCAGATGCATATCAATTTCCTCCCCCCCCCCCCCCCCCCTTTTACCCCTTATTTTATAGTTCCTCGAGCCACACGCATGTACCCCTTCCCCATTAAGTTAATATGCCAAAGCCCAGTAGCATAGTGGCAACTCTACCACTTTTATTGATTCACGTGATGGGTTCTGACCCGTTCACTTTCAATTATAATCTTTTGGGCCAACATAATTGTAGCTCCTTCTTCTGAGTCCTTCTAGGTACAGATTCAAATTTAGTCGCGCAATATTTGTTTTTTTTTTTAAACAAATTCATCCATATTTTTTTCACTTATTTACTTCACGTAATTTTTTTCTCGAAACCAATTGCTAGTAGAGGACCATTAAATATTACAAGCATTTTTAATTAATTTATTAATATAACTATTTATATATAAATATTAAATTAATTTTTACAATTTATAACGCAATAATTATCTACAATACACAATATTATTTTAGATAAAAATAATAAAAAGAATGAAAAATAAATTGTAATATGCAACAGGCATTCCCGTGTTAATATAATTTAAATTAGTATTTAATAAACATATATCATCATTTTCTATATTTGATAACATATTTTCATATTTTTAAGGTGTTTGAAAATATATAAAATACTATAATGTATATTTTTAACATTGATAGTGAAAATTAAGTTTCAAAATTATTATAAAGAATAATTCCATTTAATTCAAAATTTATTAGTACAATTATAATTTAAAATTGTTTTATATCTTTTATTATAATAAAAATATGAAGATTTTTATTGTGACACTGATATTGATATTTTTATTCATACCATATTTACATAATATTAACATAAAAAGTATAAAGTTCTATACTTAAAGAAAATTGTTAAAAATGATAAAAAAAAATTAAATCAATTTGAATAGTATTTAAGATTAAGCGAATCAATTACCTACATATTTTTTTTTTTGTTTTTATGAAAAAATATAAATTTAATAAATTTTATGAGAAAAATGAGTAAAAAAAGAAAAGATTTTCACAAAATAAAAGATTATAGACAATTTTTTTAATATTATTAAAAGTAAAATAAATTAGAAATACCCATTATTAATTTAATTAGATGAAAGAGATAGAAGGGTATTATTTAATAATAAATTAAAAGTTTTCTAAATTGAAAGTGGGAATAGAGAAAGGGAGTGACAAAAGCCACGCCTTACAATCTATTCCCAGCCAAAGTTTCATCAAGTTCTCACAAAAGTTGGGTGGGAAGTTGAATGGGGCGCCTTGGAACGTGCATGTATGATAGACAAGTGTTATTGCAATAACTAAAATTAAATATTTAATTGAAACATCTAATCCATTATTATTTGATGTGGTGGTGGTTCCTAATTTTTTTTTTTGTTAAATCATGACATTCAATTATAATAATACTGGTGTCTTAATTGAATATTTATGAGTGATAACCAATCAGGCCGTGGCCCCCAGATCCCGAACAGTTATGGGCAGCAACTCTAACGTAAAGGAGGCTGGTCCCCCGCACAAAAGCATGGCGCTATTAGGCCCCCATCTTTGCCAAAAAGTCTGCCCTGTTATTAGACCTTGACCCTCCTCCATCTATTTATCTAAATAAATACCCGCATCTGATCTGATCTCGAACACTTGTTCTTCACCATAGCTATTAGCTAACGAGGATATCCAACCTGACATTCACCGCATATATAGCTAATGGTGACACTTCCCCAATACTCCCTCAAAGCCCACCTCCCAGTTCCTTACGAGGTGCCCATAGCCGCCCCCATACAAATCCAAACACAAAATTAATGGGCTATTAATATCTGTGACCTCATTGCTCCCGTTAACCGGCAAGAACTCATAGTAGCACATGGGAGGCTATGAGGGTGTAGGGCACATCACTTGGCCTGCAAAGTGGGTTCAAATTGACACCAAAGTACGTAGCACTCACCGGAAGCGTCTATCGAGGTCATGAGGGTTGGTGCCATCTTTGCCTCTGGCTTCATCCGGGCCATTATGTTCCTTGAGAAACACTGACACCTAAGAGTATGTTTTGTGAGTTTGGGTTTTGGAGAAGAAGAAAGGGGAGGTTAAAACTTATAGTGTAATCTTTTTTAAAATCCAAACTCTCAAACATACCTCAGCTAAGATGTTAATAATGACTAAAAGGTTTCATGGCATTATGTTCCTTTGAGCAAGAACGTGTCAAGGTTTCATGGTAGGGGATAACCAAAAGGCTTTGGCCACATCCAATGTATCTGGGTGTTATTGTTACTGGGACAACGTCACAGCATATTCCCAGTTTCCCACATTGGATTACTATTTATAGCAATGAACTCCCACTAGTGTGCACCATGCATGCTTCCCGTGAGTGCTACTGAACCCACTCTACAAGCCAAGTGATGTGTCCTGCACCCTCATACTCTCCATGTGCTACTATGATGAGTTCTTGCCAGTTAACAGGAGCAATGAGGTCACAGGTTCACAGAAAAAATCTCTAAAATAGAAAGAGTAGCAAGAGTTGGCGGATCTTGTTGATGTCATGCGTGGCCAAGAATATTAGCTCGTCGTCGTCACAACTTTTGTTGGTTAGTGGTTAGTCTCTAATTTTAATTTGTATTCTTTTTCATGCTCATCTCAATTACTATGATAGATACGGGTGCTTTGTTTCAAATTTTGGAAAAACTGATTATGAAAACTAAATTTTATATATAATTGAAAAAGGTGAAAATTGATTTATTTTTAAATTTCAATTATTTTTAAAAAATTATTTAAAGATACTAAAAGTGGTTTTTTTAGATGAAAAAAGCAATTATTTATCCAAATAATTAGAAACAAACACACCCATTATATATATATATATATATTGGTACATGTATACAACATATGGTTTTAAATGTAAAAAAATGTAACTTCGATTTAGATAACCGTTGTTAGATCTTCTAAAGGGCATTAAGAAAATAATAGAGTTACATATGTTGGGTTGGGCTCCCTTCCATGTGGAGAAAAACCCAAACCACCCAAGCCCACCTTTGAGTCATTCACTAACGTAGACGGGTCTGTTAGGGTTGTCAATTGAATGCTTATTTCTAAAAATATTGCAGCCTCATAGGGAGAGAAGAAGAGAGGAGAAGAGAGAACTCGGGTCATCCCACTCCTTCATTTTTCTGTCATGAGCAGTGGCCGTAGATCGACGTTTATGAAGTCGTCCACCGTTGGATCGGGTTGAAATTTGGACAGCAAGTTCTGATCGATGGCTCTTCATTATGAATGGTTGGATTATCAAGAAAAGGTCTGGAGTGTGAGATATTGAGCTCGCATAGAGGTCTTGTTTCGGTTTGGAGAATCAACTTTTCTGGTTTAAGCTGTTATGGTAAATCGACAGTTGTGAATTTGTTCATCGTTGGATCGGGCTGAAACTTTGATAGCAGGTTTCGGATGTTTGGTTCTTCATTCTGAACGGTTAGATCGTTAAAACAAGATCCAAAATGTAAGACATTGGTCTCGGACAGTGGCTTCATTTTTGGGGTATTTCACATTTCCTTGTTCTCAATTTTATGAATTGGTGATTGGTTGGTTTCAGTTGTTATTAGCACGATTTGTGCATTTATTTGAGACTTTCTTGTACCTGTTTTGATCATAGTGGAGCTGTTTCATTGGTCTGGATGACCCGTAATTTTTATCTCTTACATTGAAGGAGTTTTCCAAGTTAAAAATCTTGGTGCATTGTTCTTATTATTATTCTGGTTTATTGTGTGTTATTGCTGCTATTATTTCGCTGTTATAGTTGCTTCTCTTGTTCTTGCAAGTAGGGAATTATGTGTTTATTTCCCAACTACATACACTACTACCCTTTTTGTAATAATTGCGTCGCTCCTTAATTAAAAGATAAAGTATACCATAATAATATTGGGATGAGCTCACACTCAACGGTTCAACCCCTATCCTTCACCATGTGTATTAAGATTGTTGCTTAACCATTGAGGAGTCACTCAACCGCGTGTACACTCAAGGATGTGTTTTGGACAAGTCAATTGGGCCACTTGAGATCAAGATGTGGAGCAGGGAACATTCGACAAACTCATGGACTATGCAATTATTTTAAAGTTAATTCTGCATTTTCGTTTTCAATAATTTATATTTCAGTGTGATTGGATTAGCTGGACTTGCATGTATAGTGGTATGATCCTTCACTTCTAATTGGTGTTCCACTGCTTCTGTTCCGGAACCCATTTTGAACATTTTGGACTGAAATAGCTTGATAAGACCCTTGAGTTCAACAACTCAGCCACGGGCAAACTTGAAGACCCCAAACTGTGTCAAGTTTAGATGCTCCGGCATCAAACCTGTTATAGAAGTGAAGAGTGTCTTTTAAACTAGAATCATAAATATTGGATGTATAAAAACAAAAGAATCATAAAAGTTGGATACGATAGGATAACTTGTGAATTCCTAAACTATCTGCTTGCATAATTCAAGTTATACTAGTTGTGACTTGTGATCAATGAACTGGGCAACCATGAACAACAATGCCTCGTGCAGTAGGGCAAGTAGCCAAGGGGCACCCTTCCCCATTATTCCCCCACCAAGAAATGCTCGTATTTCCCAAAAGAAGGAACAGCAAGATAGCCATGAAGGAAGTTCCAGCATCAAGACCACCACTCAAGACATAGTTGTAGCGCTTCCACCATTCTGGCCTATATCTATATGCCACAAATCCTGAGAGAAAGCCAACAACTATCCAACTTGTGAAGTTCACTGCAGATGCTGGGGGCATCATTGATGTTGCGCCTAATAACACAGGCATGTGGATTAGGGCAATCCATTTTACACTTGGGAATGCCTTGTGAACTAGCCACACTATAAGGGGTGCAATGGCTCCACCAAGGAAGAACCAATTCACATTGCCGTATTCACCAAGGTTTCCAAAGATCCTGCGTGGTCCTAGAAGACCCCATATAACAGATGCATCATAGAAGACATTGTCCATGGGACATGTCCAGGGGCTATCAGGTGGTAGTTTTGAGGTGTCACAAAGGTTAGGAATTGTTCCCATCAACCACCATGCGGTTACTGTGTACACTAGCACTGCTATGATTGTTCCAACTACCTGCAATGCAACAACTAAGTTTAGTTTCTGAAACATGGAATTTGTATTTTAATTCGACAAGAATTTAATTTCTAAGTTCTGATATATCTTCGGTCAATTGAATATCAATGCATAAAAATAACTGCCCAACACTATCAAAATATCAATGCATAAAAGGCAATCTCATTTGAAGAACATATAGTTGACTTCACCATAACTAACTGACCTGTGCCATAAACATTACTCTTGGAGGAATCTTCATATAGTGACCAAGTTTGAAGTCTTGCAAAAATGTTAGTGCTTGAGCCATGCTAATGTAGCCATACACCTTGAAGCACATGTTAGCAACAGGGCGCTCTGGATACATGTAGCCAATGATGTATTCTGTTATGATGTTTAAACCCGGTTGCTATTAAAGGAGAAAGAGAAAAGGTATTAGAGAATTCTCTTAATTAAGAATCAATGTAAAATCAGCAAGTGATTCAAGTGAAAATACCTGATTTGTTGTGGCTGAGATTATGCCAATTGGAAGGGTAAAGAAAACAGAAATTGCACAAGCTAGTAAAACACCCCACCATGGCAACTGAAGTGATGCATTATAGTATTGACAAGCAAAAATAATAAGAGCTATGTTCACTACCAAGATAATCAGATACCACCACATGGGGACTGATTTGTACTTCTTCATAAGTTTTGTGTGTATGTCCATTTTTTTGCTGCCTCCAAATGCCCTTTTGCTTTGCTTCCATATATCACTGTATGAGGCAATGGTAAATGAAATTAGCATTGTAAAAGTGACATCCTTACTCTTTTTCATTTGGGGAAAAAAAAATAAATCAAAATATCAACATCAATATCATGAGAAAGTATCGCAATAGAAAATTAAATATACAGGAAAATATAATTGCCAAAATGTTGTTTATTTACGAAAACATGTTATCAAATGATATGGGTGCTTCTATCAAATGCTTGGAGTAATGATTACCTTGCATGGAAGAGAAGAACATGCACAACTGTGGCAGAAAGTGTAGCAAATCCAAGACCATATGTCATCGCAAAAAAAGTGCTGAGGTGTACAGCCCCAATTTTTGAATAAGCATTTCGATCAAGGTGGAAGTCAGAGTCAACGATTCTTGAGATGTCATACACTGAACCATTTCCCATGAAAAGCTTACTTGAAAATATTGGGAAATTCTTGGCATTGTAGGCATTTAACCAGTAAGATATTGGTGTCATTACATACATAACAAGAACGAATCCAACAGCAATATTTGCAGTGGCAAACCATGGGCTGGCTAGTGGACTTCCAAGGTAAGAGCTAACTGTGCTCCAATCCAACCCAAATGAACCAATCCCAAGACCATTCAAGCCTGAGCCCAATTGTTGGACTAGGATGGACTTTGAGCCAAGCCAACATACCCAAGACACAGTTGTCAATGTGTTGAAAAGGTAATTTGGAAGGAGGTAATAAGCAAAACCAGTGATCAAAGCAAGGACGAAAAATTGAGTGCGGGTTGTGCTGCCTTTGGCTCTTCCTTCCTTCTCATGCAGAGCCCTGGAATGTTTCAGATGAATTAATGTATATATATTTATGAGTTTGATTTGTATGCATTTTATAATGTCATCCGATCAAATTATCTGATTTACATAACTTTTTAAATAGTGACAGTGAGATTTAATCATTTTTACTAATGTGACATTACATAATTGAATGACTATATATAATTTTTTTATACCATCGGTGCATATAAATTAAACTCTATATTTATAGATGTTGTATGAAAAAAAAAACTATTAATTATTAAATTTGACTTACCGGAATAACGAGACTTGAACCAGATTAGAAGGCCACCACATTTCTACCGGTTCAACCAGAAACTTTCTAAACAGTCCAGCCCAACCAAAGCCTAGTACCTGCAATAATTTACCAAGCATCATTGATAGCAATATAGGCAACATACAACACTTTCCCTTTTTTAAGAATGCCAACAACTGTTAGATAACTTAAGATATGCGATACATCATTCAGATCAGGCACCTCAAGTATCAAATAGTGGCGCAATTATGTCAAAAAAAGTCATCAAAGTATAAATAGTTTGGACGTGTTTTGCAGTCCTTATTGATGAGTTTCAGGATTCATGATTCAAGATTAATGAGTGATAAGCACCGCAACATAATGTATAGGCTTGAAGCCTATGGTACATAGGAACGGGCATGGTCCACTCTCGTACCAAATGGAGATATATTACAGAAAAATATAAAATTATAGACAATAGAATAATTCAATCATGCGAAAACATAATCCTATAAATTCAAGACAAATTACATCGACATCTTCTTAGTTTTAGTGAAATTCACCTCGGCTCCCTATATGCACTGTTTAGGGTGCAATGAAGGGAGGGTACTGTAATAATTTTATAAATTCAAAACCTTCAGAACAAATTATACAAAAAAAAAAAAAGAATTGAAGTGAATTTTACCAAATTTCAAGCGAAGTAAATATAATTTGCCCTAAACTCCAACTCTAAATTTTCATCAAAAGTACTATAAAATGGATCAAGCAAGTAAAAATATCTAATTAAGAAGGGACCTAATTCAAAAGAACAAAAATATATATCAATTCATTTAAAAGCAAATAATAAATAATTCAGTCATAAGATCTGATATTCTATAAGGACTAATTTATTTATTTTTAGATTATATTTGCTTGTTACTATCTTGGTCCGACAAAAATATTCTGCCATGGTTCATAACTAGAAACAAGCATATACCAAAACATACACAAATGTAAAAGAGAACCTGAGTGGTTAGCATAACTATGAATGCTGGAAGAAAAGGTAGAGGCTTTTTATACAGCAGCTTCACTGCAGTCAAAATATGAGTGGCGTAGACCGATCCGGCACCAGAATTGGCAAATATGGTTATCAGAACATGCTCTTTGACATTGAAGGGCCCTGGATTCAGCGTGAACTCGAACCAGGTACCTTGGAAAAACGCACGTGTCGGCAATGTCTTTGCCATGAGGTGGCCAAGTGGAACAACAGCAATCTGGGCAGATATAGAACTGACACTCAAAGGCTCAGTTCTATACCAAAAGAATTGGTTCACGAATGATAAGGCCACGCATGAAACAATCCCCAGAAACCACATTCTGAATGTGAGTATAGGCATGTTTGGATCATCTGTTTTGGGCACGGTTAGGTCCACTTGCCTTATTGGACACTCATCTTCATGCTCTTGTTCCATTGCTACAATGGAAAATATGTTCTGTTGCACTACTATTATTTACTCCAGAAACTGTGTCATAGAATGAGCACGAAAGAATTAGAACAAGAAATAAGTGATCGTAACCTTTTGTTTCATTAATTAGAGAATAAATGAAGGAAGAGAAGGAGCACAAACCTTAAACGTTGGCTAGTGGGGTTTGGCAAAGAGAGCGTTGACATGAATGAATGAGAAAAAGGTTGAAAAAAGCAGAGAGAGAATTTGAAGTATATCGGATTGATAGTTGAAACTGCTATATATTCTGGTAGAAAGTTAGAGGAAACACAGCAACATTGATTATTTTTAATTTTATTTATTTAAAATAAATAATTAATTAATTTTTTTTTCAATTCGTCTCCTGAATAAAAGCTAAGAGGGTTCAGGGTTGTTAAGGATAGAGATATTTAAATACAATCTAATCTAAACTGCTAAATCAATTCCTATCCAAATTTAAAATCGTTCAAAATCATGAAAATTTGTATCGTATCGGGTCTTATTTTTGACAAACCATTTGTATTGGATTGAATCTCGAATCAAATTTCTAAAACTGATTCGATCCAATCCAAATCACATAATATTATATAATATATCTTTTATGTTTTTGATTTCATACTTTTACTGTGATAAAATTAATTTATTATATAATTTTTGTTCTTTATGTATCATTATCTTTTAAATAACATACATTTCATAAATATTAAATGAGTTTTTTATTTTTATTTTTATTGAGTTAAATTAATTATATTTTATAGTATTTCAAGGTAAAAATTGTATTTTATCTCAAATCAATCAAACCTAGAATATAAAAAATAATGAACACGAAATTAAATCAAGAAACAAGTAATTGATCGTGACTTTTTGCTTTTTCAATTAGAGAAAAAAAGAACGATGAAGCAAAGAAGAAGGAGAACAAAATCATAGACGGTGGCAAGTGGGATAAGGCAAAGAGAGCGTAGACATGAATGAATGAAAATAAGGTTGAAGGAAGCAAAGAAAGAATCTGAAGTCGGATTGATAGTTGAAACTTGAAACTACTATGTATTCTGGTTGAAGATTAGTGGAAAGATAGCAACAATGATTATAGCCAACTAGAAACTATTTATACTATTTTCTCCTATTGCCAACTTTCTTAATTGGGTTATTTGGGCCATTATACAGTGCTCTTAGGTATGATTTAAACATATGAATTTCATATAAATTATGTGAACTACACGTAAACTACAGGAAGTGTACATGAACATCATGCACTAACATAGTTCAAACGAGTGAAGACTTGAAAAAAAAATGAAATAATAATAATAATAATAATGATTATTATAAACACTAATTTCTGTTTTCTAAGTGTTATTAATAATCAATCAAATGAACAATAAGAAAAACATTGATAATTATATATAAGTAAAAGTGAGTATTCAAGTACCATTGGTCAATCTATACTATTCTATGTTTTAAGACGTTAAACACCATCCAATTCTCTCTTTCTCCTAATTCACTATTTTTTTTTTCCATAAATTCTCCTAATTCATTCATAATTCCTATGATACTTACTTTTTTTTTACTTATAATATAATTTGGGCATTTTTTTTTAATTTCGGGCTGAAGGATCAAGACGTTCCTGCATATTTTGATTTGTTAAAATGACAAGTGGATAAACACATGATCTTTTCATCAATCTCAAGTTCTAGTTTCGTTTTATATTTAACTATAGTTGTACCTGTTGAAAGATAAGCTATTTCGTGCCATAACACTTATTTAGTAATGGTGTAATTTTAGGAGTGTTGTTAACACTCAGCCCATGATCACGAACTGTGAGAGGATTAGTATTGGGGGCTGATTTGAAGGAAGTTGTTGTGGGGTGGAATGATCATCCAGTATGATTTCATTAGAAGTATTAATTATAGGTGTGGCTTTGGGTTTCTGTTTTATATAAGATTCTGTTGAGAGGTTGTTTCCCATGATTTCCTCCCTATTTTGAAGGAAGTCAGTTTTCAATAATTATCTACAAGAAATCTAATGAGGATAAATAATTTTTTTTATGTTTTTAGTAACAGGATAAATCGTTGTATGCGTCTCTATTTTTTATATCTATTTTACTTTTTTTTTATTAGAGTTTAACTTCTATATATTTATTGTGTAAAACTTTAATTTTTTACATTATTCTTCAATCAAATTACCTTATTTATGTGACTTATCAAATATTGGATATGAAACTTAATCATTTATACTAATGTAATAGCACATAATTGAATGATAATATAAAATGGTTATACATTAAACTCTACTTATTATTTCAATTTCACTTATTTTTAAAAAACTAAGTTTATAACTTTTCTATATTTTTATATTGTTGAATTCTAAAAACCATTTTATTACTCCCTCATAATTTTTTTTAAAAAAATATGATATCGTAGCACTAAAATAAAATAAGTGATTAGTTTTAATGTGATACACTTACATTCAGTGTGTGTGTCTGTATATATATATATATATATATATATAAAATTAGATTATCATCATATCACTATATATTTTTAGAGTTTAATTTGAAGTTTAACAAAAAAAAAAAGAGAGTTTAATTTGAAAGTATTAATGGTATAAAAAAATTTTATATAGTTATATAATTAAATCTCTTCATTTGATTGATTTTTCAGATAGTGGAAGTGAGAGTTAACTATATTTTCTGATATGATATTATATGATTGAATGATTTTATAAAAAAAATTTACATGATCAATGCATTAAAATTAAATTCATATTTTTTCTTGTAAGATTTTTAAAGTAACATGATTGAAGGTCTATATACAATATTCTTATAATGATTCTGCATCAAAATTAAATTCATGAAATAAAATGATGCATACAACATTCAAGCAATTCTTGAGATTGCATAATTAAAAATAAAAAACAAAAATAGTAAAAAACAAAAATCGAATAAAGATATGAAGATTGTTTGGCTCTCCATTTTGAGGAATTTCTGCGGCATCTTGGCTTGTTTGCTGTCTCAAAGTGGAGTGCCTTGCCTCTGTGTTCTTTTGCGGAATGCAATCTATACTGAGCCTTATTTTTGTGAAAGAAATGCCGCTATTATTAAAACAAAGGACTATCAAGGAAGTCAACTTTAATGTATTTTGTATCATTTTCCTTGGACAAGTGATACTGGTGTCTGCATTAATGCATATGTGGCTAGGATATGGAGCTGAAGTTGTCAGGTAGTTGTCACACAAGGCTGCGGTGTTTCTAAGTTGAGACTACTGGTACGTTATTTCAAGGTATATTTAATTATTATTGAAAATAAGTAGTTGAGAATAATATATTTTTATATTTATTACAGGTATTATAAAATCTTTTTCAAGTATTAATTATTTCATGAAAAAATATTTTCCTATGATTTAGTAAAATTTTATTTTCAAGTTGAAGGAATGGTAAAAAAAATTCTCATGACTTGGGAATCACAATTATTAAGTACAATTACTAAACAATTCCTCAATTATTTGATTTTTTCTCCTTTTATGATTGTGTTAAGGGTATTTTAGAAATTATGACATATATTCTAAAAAATATATATTATAAAATAAACAAGTTTTAAATTTATTTTTAGGAATCTTAACAAATAATTTCAAGAATATTTAATATTAAATAAATTATTTTTTAAAGATATCCGATAATAATATTTCCAGAAATATCATTCGCAGGAATCATGTTGCTGAAAACTTAATTTTAAATCTTTAAACAACCCCCTGAGTGCTTCTCTAGTTGGTTTTGTTTGGTTTTAAGTATCTTGGTTGTATTTTGCTGATATAGATTAATTGTGGTGCTCATGTTCTTTTTTGTTTCTTGTACTTGTTGACTGCTGTTTGCTCCCATCCATATTGGTGTGGTTGAGCCTTCTTTCATCCAAAATAATAATAATAAAAAAATAAAATAAAATTGGAGCTCTTTTTAAGTCAACATGAACGAGCAGTTATACCATGTAGGTCTCCTTAATCCACCACTTTTCGCTTATCATTAAGTGGGTTTTGGAAAAGCTGTGAAATTAAGAGTACATTTAGATGTGACTTTTTTGGCAAAATTTATTTTTTCCAAAAAAATAATTTTTCTTATATTTAGATTATTTTTAAAAAATAATGATTAAAATATAAAAAAATATGTTTTTAACTTTATCAGATATATACAAAGTTTATGTTTTATAATTAAAATTTTTAAAAGTGCGAACAAACACATTGATTTCCATTATGACTTATTTTTATAATTTTTTTAATATAATAATAAATGTAAGAATACTTTAGCTTAAAAGTGATTTTAAGGTAATTAGCTTCGTTGGGATTGTTGGAAATAATGGCTTTTTGTATAGTAAATGACTGAAAAGGATATGGAATAATTTAGTTTTGTTAAATAATATTTTGTATTCTAAGGTTAAATTACCGAAAAAAGGTTAGGGTGGGTTGGGGAAGTAAATTTTATAGGGGAAAAATCAGGTTGCTTTTAATCAGAATGCCCAAGTAGTAGCTTTTGATTAAAATAATGTTTTTAGCTGAAAATTATATATATATATATATATATATATAGAGAGAGAGAGAGACACACACACACACCACAACCCAAACATAATATACTGTGCTAAAGCAGTTTTTTTTTTTTCTCTTTTTTGAAAAGGAAAAAAAAGAGACGCTATTTTGCCATGTTAGCCTATTTATGTACCAAAATTAAGTAATTGGGTTTGAAAAATATGGTTTTCCTTTCCGTACCTCGTGGGTACCGTTCCAAGGATTGCAACTAAATATTTGATTTTTTTATATTCTTGTTCTATTATGTATTACCATGTCAATAAAATTAGCTAAGTCTTACACCCATTATATAAAATGTTATTTAAATAAATTATTTGATTAGATGATAGTGTAACAGTGTAAAAAGTTTTATATTATTATGACATAAAAATTAAATTCATTATTATAAATTATGTTAGTGGAATACGTGACACATTTTTAATTGTAAATAATCGAAGTGTACCGATATCTTAGATTTTACAAGGGTATTGGAGAAATCCTTGAAAATATTTGATCCATTAGATACTATAGACATTGACACAGAAACTAAACACACAAAACTCATAAATTACAAGTCATGAATATATTTACTGATGTATCTTTTAGCTATTTGTGCCTAATAATGTATGACGTGTCTCATTCACCTAGTTTATTAAGATATAGAAAATTAATTATTTAATCACAACAGTTGAAAATAAAATGGTACTAGTACCCATATTGTTTAAGGTTAAAAATTCACAACTCATAATATCATATTTGTGTTTATATATGAAGTCAAAATTTACAATATGTTCAAATATTTATAGATGCCAAACTATCAATTTTCTTGCCATTTCCAATTTCTAAGCCCTCTAATTTTGGTCCACTAAAGAAACGAGAAGAAAAAGAAAGAAGAGAAAAATGTGTTTGGGTGTTTCCATGATATATGCGAGCCGTGTCCCAGATGTATTTAAGCGAGGTTTAGTCGTGTGTTTGAATCGTGTCCAGTTAGACTTAGATCCATTGCTCATCCAAGCTGCCAAGAATACATTTTAGATTAGATACTTTCACTATTACACACGTGTGTTCGCCATGTGTCGTGCAAATGTTGATTGGGATCAATGTCTCATGTGTTTCGAAGAAGTGGACACGTCATCAAATTGAAGTGTCAATGCATCCTAGAAATCAATTCAATATCAGCGCCACTGTCTCTATTTATTTATTTATTTTTTTGGGTCAGAGCCGCTTGAGCAATGACCCAAGCCCAACCATGTGGTCCAAACTCCAAAGTCCAAACCACTTGGACCCAGTCATTTGCCCATCACCCAAATGGCCTAATCAACCCTACCCCTCAAACATTTTAAAACCCAGACCAAAACAAAAAAAGTAAAATTTAGAATTAAATTTTTATTTTGAAAAAAAAAAAGAATTATGAAAACGAGTAAAATTGTGAAGAACACCGAACAGGAGCCCTCCTAATTGGTGCCTCTGCTATCTCAGCGCCGCCATCTCGTTTGCGAAACTGCGAAAGCCATCTTCATAGCATTAGCACGATGGGGACAAAGGGAAAGAAAGCTATGAACAAGAACAAGAAGAAGAATTTGAATCTGAACAAGGCTAATGCTACCAAGAAGCCACCATCATCCGCTTCCACTAACAAATCAGACGGTCCTGATTTTTTGGTATGAATCCCAATTCATTCACCTTGATAATACCTGCCTGCTCCCAAATTTCCTATTTTTATTATTATTCTTTTTAATTTGTTTTATTATTGGTGAAGCCGTTGGAAGGTGGTCCTGGTCGCAGACTCCCACCCGAACAGAAGCCGCTGGACAGTGCTTCCACCGTTTTGTATGTCGGTAGGATTCCGCATGGCTTCTTTGAGAACGAGATGCAAGGTTCAACTCTTGTTTTTTTTTTCCTTTTTTTATTTTTGTTTCTCAAAATTATATATATATATATATATATATATATATATATATATATATATATATATATATATATATAGCTGGGATATGTGTTTTTAATAAGATTAATTAATTGTAGGGTTTTTTGGACAATTTGGAAGCATCAAGAGATTGAGAATAGCTAGAAATAAAAGGGTAAGGTTCCCTTTTTCCTGTATATGTATCTATGCTTGTTTTTCACTTGTGTCAACTTTGGTGATGATTTGTGGCTTGCTTGCTTTGGGTTTATTCTGATCTATATTGTATTAGTCTTATTCCGTAAATGTTTATTATGAAAAAAAACATAAATTATGTTGGAGAATGATTCGTTCTTGTATGTGTGTATGTGTGTGCGGGTGTTTGAATTTAAAAGGAAATCCAAAATGCAAAAAGTTCAAAATGATCTTAATAGCTAATATTACTTTTGGATCCCTCATTTCCTTCAAGATAAAGCTAGTGTTGATCAATGTTTTGATTTATTTATTTATTGCTTCTGATTGGTTCTTGACTTTTGGAAGGGCTTAGAGTGCCTGAGCCATGAAGCTACTGTTGTCATTGAATACATGAATTCTATTATATCTGTTTGTTGTTTAGCTACATTTTTCCGTGATAACTTTCTTTTTTTGGGTAGTCCATTGATATTTGACCGTATCTGTTTCTTGGTTTTTAACAGACAGGAAGATCAAGACATTTTGGGTTCATTGAATTTGAATCTCCTGAGGTTGTAGTTATTTCGTCTGAAATGTGTTGTGACTTGGGTTTAGTATCTGTTATAAGCTTCTTTTTCTTTGTGCTCAATGCTCATATTGCCTTGCTTTGTAGGTAGCAAAAGTTGTAGCTGATACTATGCACAATTATCTTCTTTTTGAACACCTTCTACAAGTCCACTTGGTACCTCCTGAGGATGTTCATCCAAAATTGTAAGTTGTTGATTCTATTTCCACATCTATTATTGTTTTTAAGGTTTCATCACATGTTATCTTAGCATTCGTGCCTGTTTCCTTTCTGAAAAACAGATTTTATCAATTAGGGGGAAAAACACTATAGGATCGGGAATCCCATTAAATGAGACGGAAAAAATTGGCTAGAAACATTCTGAGATCATTATTCTTCTGTTCTCCTTCCAAAGTCTTGCTCTAACAATAATGAAAAAATAAAATAAAATTGAGATTCCTCTTGAGGTGATACCTTGAGCAGAAACCCACATAGTATCTAGGAAACAGAGCAGATCTCGCAAGCATCTTTCGCTCCTTTATTGTACTGAAGCCGGGAAAACAGCATATCTAGTCACATGTGACTGAACTAATTGCATATAATATGTATTGACAAAAGTAAGAAAAATTTCTGGAGGATAATATGAAGACTTGGAATTTCACTTTATAGATGGAGAGGTTTCAATTACAAGTACAAGCCATTGGATGCAGTCCAAATTGAACGAGAGCAACATGACAAGGTATCTACTTGGTTAAAAAAAGTATATCTTTTAGATATTTTCATTCTGATTCTCAGTGTTGAAGAAAGTCTGTTATGTTCTTTGGCGTTGTCTGTTCAGGAAAGAACATTGGAAGAGCACAAGAAGTTAGTGGAAAGGATTTTGAAGCGTGACAATAAACGACGAAAAAAGATGGAGGCTGCTGGCATTGATTACGAGTGCCCTGAGATTGTGAGCTATTTGCGTGTCTACCTTTATCAGTGTTTGGTTGCTTATATACTTTCAGAAATAAGTTTTACATCTGGAATTTACTCATGTTGTTTTGAGTAATTGCTATTGCAGGTGGGTAACATCCAGCCTGCTCCAAAGAAAATAAAGTTTGAAGACTAAGTGGTTAGCCCGTCATTTCTTCATTGAAAAGAGGAGATGCGCGTTGCTGAATGTTGTTCTTGTTGGCAATTGTGTGCATTCTGCGATTGCTATACGATAATGTGGCATGAGAATATATGGGTTTGCTGAATATTCTCGGAGTTGGTAGAGAATGCAGTTCAATTATGTGGCTTGGTTACCATCTTTCTTCACTTGGATGTGCTAGAGGAAGCTGGAAGACTTCTACTTAGCTATTTTAGGATTTTTAAGTATTGGCAGTGAATTGTTATCTTTTATAGTACTCGAGCCTACAATTTTGAGACTTTCTTAACCCATGTATTCTCTAAAGTCAGTACGTACAAACCATTATGCTTTGGACCTTCACATATACTTCTCACCCTCTGTTGCAGTTGATCGCTTCACTATTTCAAACAGTGCTTTCTTCAATATTTTT
Organism: Dalbergia cultrata; assembly: GCA_031216105.1. Classification (NCBI taxonomy): domain Eukaryota; kingdom Viridiplantae; phylum Streptophyta; class Magnoliopsida; order Fabales; family Fabaceae; genus Dalbergia; species Dalbergia cultrata. Next base: position 11,938,798 of record CM062350.1, on the reverse strand, counting down.
GCTGTAGTTGTAGATTGTTGGCAACTGCAAGATATGCCCGAGTTATTGAAAGTAACATCCTGAAGACAAGGAATCATTGTGAGAGTATTGAGTTGGCTATATGATCGATAGACTAAAGAATAAAAAATTTTATCAAAAAAAAAAAAAAGAGTAAAGACTCACCTTCTTTAAAATTAAAATCATTTTTTGATGATATACAAATTTGACCATTCTGAAGTTTTTATTAAGGTCCATTTTAGCAGACAGATCATTGCGATCGGTGTTATATTTTAATTTGAGAGAAAAATAATTATGCTAATGATAACCTTAACGGGGCATTTGATTAAAAATATAAAAATGCAGTCCAAATTGCATCTAATATGTCCACTGTACGGTGTGCTGCTGTGAATGTGAAGCCAATATTTTCAGGAAAAGAGATTAATGCTAGAACCTTATTGCAAAATCAGTATATTTTACCGTATTATATCTGACAAAAACTTAAAAATCAAAACTGAAGAAGAACGGGCCTGATTGTTTGTCTGTTTTCAAATTTTAGTTTTCAATTTTCAATTTCCAATTTTTGTGAAGGAAAATCTGAAAAAATTGAAAACTAAAGGAAACTAAAAACTGGAAAACTGAAATCAAACGGACCCTAAATTATGTGTTATTTTTCTTTTTAATTTTACCCGTAAAACTCGACCATCAGCTTTCCTGTATATATTGCTGTCTCGTCTAACGAATTTACCTGCTATCTTTCTTTATTGTACAACTCTGAACCAAATTATTAAATCACTAGAACTTTGTAACAGCTTACGGTTGGTACTGAAGCTATTGTTGAAAGATAGTAAGGAAGGTAATGATCGATTTTATTAAAAGTTAACAATAATATATTATTGGCCTTAGTAGAAAAGGTTCATATCTCTTAAAGTATGAGGTCTAAGGTCTGATCTAAGAGTGAATTATATATATTGTATTTCTCTTTTCATATATTGGAATTAGATAGGATAATAATGATTTTCATTTCCTTTCATTCTTTGTCTTTTATTCTATTTTTTTGTGAATAATTTCCTTTCATCAATTATAAGATTTCCTCCACTATAAATTTACCAGAACATAGCTTAAGACAAGCAAAGGGGTAATTAGTGAAGACACTTCATCGAATAAAAGAAATGATTAAATATGTTTATGATCTCTCATAAAATTAATAAAAAATTATGTAAACTCTTTTTTTCTGTTCCTTTCAATTTCTCCACTTTCAATGTTTTCGGCTGAATGTGGCATGTTTACATAACATATTTCGCAACCAATTTTCTATCAAAATTTTCGTTGATTACACAAATAAAGAAGAGATAAAATTGTCATTCTTAAAAACCAAATTATGTAGGAAAATGATCGTAGAATTTTGAAAATGTTCTTATATGAAATAAATATCAGTGGTTGTTGCTCATCCTGTCACATATGGAGGATTGCTTCGTGTGGAAGGTAGAGAACAAAAGTGGAAAATACGTGCGAAATTTCGGATATATTCAAGCCCACAATTTTGGCAGCACCAAAACGGATGATGAGGCATCATTCCCTTATCCTCCTCAAACCTTGTGGGATCCACAACGACAGATTATTTAGATGAAAACTTCTATAGGGTGCGTTTGGTTAAGAGCGAAAATGAAGAAGGATTTTAATAAATAAGGTCTATGTGTAATTCTAAATATGAATTTTATTCATAATTTTTTTTTTCAATCAAATCAAAGACAAGGGAAAAGAAAACATTTATTTTTGAGGAGGTTTGCTTGGAAAAAAAATATATTAACAGGTAAAATCATAAGTGGACCAAAAAACTTTAGAACGAAAAAATTTACATGCAATAAAAAATTATTTAATCTCATACCACTTAAATTTATAAACTATTCACGTCAATTCATAAACTATTTAGATCAAATACTAATGTTAAAACTCAGATTTAATTTTGATATACTAATCACATACTACTACATCAATAAAAATATGTTTGATTCTTATTTTTTACTTTAAAAATAATACAAATAAGAGAATTTAATTACATGCTAGTGTTAGGAGATTTTACATTATCAACACATCCAAATTAAATCTATTTCTTTTTTGTTTTAACTTTCCAAGCAATTAGTGTAAATTTAGTAAGAGTTTAGTTTGTATGCAATATAAAAAGAAAATTATATTGTTATCTAATTAAATCACCTTATTTACATGACTTTGTAAGTAGTTGGTTAAGATTTAAATTATTTTTACTGATGTGAAAATATATGATTGGATGAATGTGTAAAAAAAATTTTACATTAAAAGTGTAGACAAATTAAACTCATTTAATAATATATAATTAAATAACAAATAAATATTTTTTACATTATCATTATGCCATCATACTTTTTAACTAATATGACTTAATTAATATAATTCTTTAATTACACCATAAAAATAAAATTCTTCGACAAGTTAAAATGGTAATTCAATTTTTATAGTTATTTTATAAAAGCAAAATCAAGATTAATGAATTTAATTTCTTAATCTAGAACATTCCTAACGGTAAATTACACTAATCTACTTTGGGATTTAGTGAAATTTAATCTACCTCTCTTCGATTTGTAAAATTTATTTAAAAAAATCTTTAAATTTATGAAATTATTACATTAATTTTTTTCTAAATTTATAAAATTATTATGACAATTCTCACAATAAATGTTGTATACGGATAAGTTGACCCCATAAACAAATGGAATTCGCGGTGAATTGCACCAAAATCGCGAGGAAAGGTTGATGTAATTTCCAAGAAGGAGAAATATTCTACGGTTTGTTTACTACTTTACTTCGATATACCGCGTTAGATTTCCGATCAAAGCACAATCTCCCTGTTCAAATTCTCAAATTAACCTTTTGGCCTTTTCACAGTTCACATTCGCTCACGTTACGTTCATGGGAGGCGGAGGAGCTATGAGGACGGCAGCCAAGTTCGTCGGAATCGGAGCCGCTGCGGCTGGAGGCATCAGGGGAGTGCCCCTGGCGCCGCCGGCTGAGCACTCGGTCCGGAACGTTTCCCGACCCGTGTCGGCGCCTTTGTCGTCGTCGCCACCGCTTCGGGCGAAGGCTGCTGACGTGGCGCCGCTGCACACGGCGTCGTCGTGGGAGTTGGACGGCTGGGAAGTGGCTGGCGACGACGGCGAGCTGATCATGGAGAGCGGAGAGGCCGTGCCGAGGGTTGTGTTCGGCCGCGTTCCCACCTTTCAGGAGACCAAAGCTGCCACCTCCGAACTCAAAGATGCTATTGACAAGTACTCTGTCTCTCTTAATCAGTTAATCTGTTAGTTGTGGTTTCTGTTAGTTTGTTGTAACCGTTTAACTACCTCCCTGCATAAACATCAAGCACACTCTCTCTGTTTTCTGAGTGTTCGTTGACTATATGCATAAGCGATTTCGATTTCAATTTCTAGGGTTTTCATTGTGATCATCTACTAAAAGCGTAGATTTTTACGATTATAGTTTGCTTTGTGTACGAATAACGTGTTTGGGGAAAAAACCATGGTTAACTTGTGCTTGGACTTTGAATATGATTTCGGGTCTTAGAAAATCAAAGATTGATAACTAGCAGTCAAACTTAGTGCTTTAGGTCACATCAGCAACATGAATCAAGTGAAAAAGACAAAGAAAAAATGCTTTTCTTGACGCGATCCAAACATCCTGTGAATTCAATTAGGTTAGTTTCATATTGACATGATCATTGTATTGAATTTATTAAAAGGGGGCCCAGTGCAGCAGTAGATGAGGCTCACATCTGGTGTGGTCCGACGATGTTAGGTGTACACCTGTACGGAAATGAATTCTCTCTTGTGAAAATTTCACGTTATCTTATGATGTGTGATATTTCATTGTTGATTTAAAAGATGAGATCTAGATATGATATATGACAGAAGAGAATTAATGGTAAGAGTTCATATATGATGAGACCACGTGAAAATTAACATTAGAGGATCTATTCCAGTAGAAGTAAGCATCCTTATTCTCGCAAGCAGAGCAGCCATTTTTAGTATTCAAATTATTTATTAACTTTGGTGATATTTTGGGAACTGACTTGTTTACTGTCTGTCATTATGATGTCATTTCATTTTGAGTAGTTTGTTTTGTGTGTGTGGTACGTATCCTGGCTTGTGCATTAGCTTGGCCTTTGGTCTAAATGCTTCCAATGAGTTCCCCTTCCTGGGGAATGGAGACATCACATCAGGCAATAGTGGCTTATGCATTAGCTCTGAATGCTCTAACTGTATTTTTCTGATGTGGGACATGTGTTCCAACATATATCCATATGCCATGTATGAGTATATTGTATCGGATGATACTAGTCTATATACTAATAGTTCATTTATCATTTTTCTTCAGGATATACCTGTCTTCAAATTCTTCTGAATCCGAGGTTTCTTCTCCTGGAAGTCAGTGTTCTGTACTGTCTCCTTTGCATTCAGAGTTGGCGGCCAAATCTCATGTAATTGAGGCTATTTCAATGACTTCAGTGCCAAAGCCTGCTTTTCAGGCTTTTCAACTGCTTAGTACAAGCCCCGAGGTCCAGGTAAATTGGTGCTGTTTTATGACCAAATGAGAACTACTTCATAGCTGAACAAGTTTATCAAATCATAAAAGGTTGTTGACTTATTGAAATAATGAAATTCACTTGTCTTTTTGGCCTTAAACCAGACTGTTCTAGCTTCTATTGCTTGCGACCCCAATGTGTGGAGTGCAGTCATGCAAAATCCTATGCTAATGGATTTCTTCCAATCACAGCAGGCTGGTAATCATCATTTAATGAATCCTCATTTCTGCTTTATGCTTTCCATCACTCTTCAAATCTTATTCTTCGATATTGAATGTTACTGCAAATTGCGTTGTAGTTGCTGGTTTTGAAGAGGAGGAAACTGCTAAAGAAGTGGAAGAGTTACCTGATCCTGACTCAAGAGATGGTTTTGTTGATTTTGTGGGTTCTACACTGAACAAGGTATCCCTTACAGTGACTGAAATGGTAAGCAGCATGTCAATTTACCTTCAGAATATATTTGCTGGGTTCTCAACAGCTGGGAAATCTTCTACTGATACTGATGCTAGTGGAAGTACAAAAGCAAACTTCATGGATCATGTGCCCATGGGAGGAACTTTGATGGGATTGGTAGTGTTCGTGGTGATGGTGGTGCTGCTTAAGCGAGTTTAACCTCCTAGGCAGAATTACGATTTGCTAAACTCCATAATCAGATATGGTTATTATATATATTTTATCTTTTGCCCAAATGCATTTATGGCCTCCAACATTAATATATGAATGCTTTTGCCATATTTCTTCACTTTGTCATCATTAAATAATTTTTCAAGGGCTTTCCCATTGTGAAGAGGGAAGGTTATAAAGTTCATAAATTTAAATGTTAAGTTCAAGGAAATAGTGATCTGTGATTGGATTCTTATCGCAAGCATGGTTTTAATTTTTCTTTCCCTACCAATCAAGTATGGCAATGAATTTATGATGTAACCTCCAAATGTATAGATGATGGTTAAAACTCAGAATAAATGTGTATGGATTTTAACCCCAACACTTAACACATGTATTAGGACGTGGGAAAAGCACTTTATTACAGTAGGGTACATTTGGTTAGGAAGTAAAAATCACAATAAATTTTCTTTAGATAAAGTTTATTTGTAATTTCACATATAGATCTTATCCATAAAAATTAAAACCCTATTTTTATCATCTAACCAAACATATTTTGAGTGGAACAACTTGTCTTCAAATTGATTGTTTGGATGATTGAATTGGATAGAAAATTTTGTATGAATTGCAAAATTATTTCAAGGGAATTTGACTACTCAACGGTGGTTTTGGTTATAAATATGGGTTACAAGAAGAGTAAAGAGACATGGAAGAGTTTTCAACGGATTTTTTAAAAAGTAGGTTGAAAGATACAAGGAAATGTTACTAGTTTGTGAGACAATATTATTAAAGGGATTAAAATATCAAAAGAGACAATCGAGGAATGAAGAGTCTTTAGACTAAAAAGTGAAAAATCTTGTGGCGGTGTGAAAGCATTCAAGATAAAACTAAAGTTAGGAGAGAATTTTAAAGCGAGATTATTGTATAAATAACATTGTTATATAGTACATGTATTGGTAATAAAAAATTTAATTTTGTTATTTTAACACTCAACATTTTCAAACACCTATCATCTTACTTACAAAACATATGAGTTTCACCACTTATTTTTTTTTCTCAAGTTATTCTATCTCCATCACTCATCTCACATCCACATGGACCCAAATGGGTGTGTACACCTATGTGGGTGTTGAAATATAATTATCTAAAAATTAGTGCACGTATTGGTCTTCGTAAATATGACAGTCTTCTTTTAACTAATCAAGATGGGTGAATATGTTAAGTAGGAAGAGAGAAAAAATTGTCAATTTATAAAATGCAAATAATTTGGTTTAATTTTGTAGATTGATACGTCTTTTATGCATTTTAATGTTATATATATATGTTACCTGTTGTGAAATGATGAGCCCAAAAGGCAAAAACAGCGTAATGCCAAAATAAATATGCGGAAGCATAAAGTAAAGATAATCTAAAAGGATTAACGTGGTTCGACTTAAAATCTACGTCCACGGGTAAAAATGATAATCAAATATTTTACTATGGAAATATGATGAGATACAAAAGGTGGACACACTTCATTTAATACCTAAATTCCAAAAATACCCAAAATATCTAGTAGTATTTTTCTCACCGGTGTATACTCTCAACTCACAAAAGAAAAGAATTTAGAAGTAATAAATAACTCTTCTCTATTACACATAAATGAGGAGGTGTTGGATTGGATTGTTGTTTTCAATACATCTTCAATTGCTGTAAATAATCTCTATTTATAGAGCCATATATGCCAAAAATTTCAACCACTATACATGGCTTTATGGTGCCACCATTTAGTAGCTTTTTGGCTCCACTAATTTTGCTTACCAACTTTGTCAAAAAGCAAGCTGAAATGCACCAACAATCAAGGGGTAGAAAAATTCAAGCCATTTTAACAAATCTCCACCCTGACTTGGTTTTTCATCTTTATTCAGATTTATGAAGTTGCCTTTTCCAGTATGCCCAATGGCATACTCAAATACCAAAATTACCTGATAATGGAACAGGCACCGGCTTCCACAAATCAAAATTAACACCTTTAGTCCTATAAATGTTCGTACTAAACCTGACATTGATTTGCTTCCCACAAGCACGTTGTTTACAAAAGTCAGGTATAACAAATTTTTAATCACTAGGCAAGCCATACTTGCTCACTATAAGCATCCCACCTCATGCTTATGATATAAGCGAGTAATATCCAAATCAGATGAAGATGATCATGATGTAGCACTAATAACCATGCTACCATGAAGTAAATAAAGACTATTAACCAATCTATCTCTAATCACCACAAGAGCACTTTTGGAGACTTTCAGAACTCCACCTTCAGCAAAATACTTATACCTTTGAGAATCAAGAGTACTCAAAGAAATAAGATTTTTTTTTAAGTCAGGAAAATTCCACATATTAGAAAAGATTCTCACGGTTCCATCATGTGACTTGATTTGAATTGTATCAATGTCGATAACCTTACAAGATGTATTATTTCCATAAGAACAATACCACTATTAACTAACCGATAAGTTGTAAACCAATTCCGATTTTGACACATGTGGTAAGAGCAACCTAAATCAAGCATCCAAGTATCACCAACTGAACCGGTTGATACTACAAGCACATTTCGAGTATCTTTAGCAACACTTGCTGCATCACTTAAATCTTTCTCTTTCTCGTCTTTGAGCCTTAGACAATCTGTTTTCCAACGCCCTTCTTTCTTACAATATTTATATTTGCCTTTGCTTCTGCTACTACTCGAACCAACATTCTTCCAATTACCTCTAGCTACCAAGCCAGATGCGGCACCATTAAGATCACCACTATCATGCTCCATCCTTTCACGACACAAAAGTAAGGACTTGATTTCATCAATATCAAGACGCTCAAGTCCATAGATGAGTATTTCACGAAAATGCTTGTAGGAATGACGTAAAGAACAAAACAACATTATTGCTTGTTGCTCACTAGAGAATATCTCATCCATATTTTTCAACTCCATCACAAGTGATGTGAACTCAACTATGTGAGTTCTCATAGACGTCCCTTTTACCATACGAAGCATATACAGACTTTGTAATACACTAAGATGGTTGGCCACTGTTTTAGTCATGTATAATGACTCTAACTTGGCCCACATTGATTCTGCTATTTTCTCCGAAAGGACCTCCTGTAGCACATCATTTATAATGCATAACTAAATAATAGAAAGAGCCTTTTGATCATCATTTTCCCATTCAAATTCATTCATTGTCTCGGGCCTCTTTTCTTTGCTAGAAAATGCTATTTTTAAGCCATGTTGTACAAGAACAGTCATCATCTACACCTTCCGCATCCCAAAGTTGATGCGACCATCGAATTGTTGAATATCAAATTTCATGGATGATATCTTTGAACAAATTTGCCCAGAATTCTACAAGAGCTCTGCTACCAGTTTGTTATGAAATGTTGGGTCCAAAAGGTAAAAACAGAGTAGTACCAAAATAAATATGCGAAAACGTAAAGTAAAGATGATACAAAAAAATTAACATGGTTTGGGTTAAAGCTTACATTCACGGGTAAAAACAATAACCAAATATTTTAATTTGGAAATATGATGGAGATACAAAAGGTGGACACACTCCACTCAATACCAAAATTCCAAATACACCCAAAATACCTATTAATATTTTCCTCACCAGTGTACACTCTCAACTCATAAAAGAAAAGAATTTAGAAGTAATAAATAACTCATCTCTATTACACATAAATGAGGAGGTGTTGGATTGGATTGTTGTTTTCAATGCATCTTCAATTGCTGTAAATAATCTCTATTTATAGAGCCATATATGCCAAAAATTTCAACCACTATACATGGCTTTATGGTGCCACCATTTAGTAGCTTTTTGGCTCCACTAATTTTGCTTACCAACTTTGTCAAAAAGCAAGCTGAAATGCACCAACAATCAAGGGGTAGAAAAATTCAAACCATTTTAACAAATCTCCACCCTGACTTGGTTTTTCATCTTTATTCAGATTTATGAAGTTGCCTTTTCCAGTATGCCCAATGGCATACTCAAATACCAAAATTACCTGATAATGGAACAGGCACCGGCTTCCACAAATCAAAATTAACACCTTTAGTCCTGTAAATGTTCGTACTAAACCTGACATTGGTTTGCTTCCCACAAGCACGTTGTTTACAAAAGTCAGGTATAACAAATTTTTAATCACTAGGCAAGCCATACTTGCTCACTATAAGCATCCCACCTCATGCTTATGATATAAGCGAGTAATATCCAAATCAGATGAAGATGATCATGATGTAGCATTAATAACCGTGCTACCATGAAGTAGATAAAGACTATTAACCAATCTATCTCTAATCACCACAAGAGCACTTTTGGAGAATTTCAGAACTCCACTTTCAGCAAAATACTTATGCCTTTGAGAATCAAGAGTACTCAAAGAAATAAGATTTTTCTTTAAGTCAGGAAAATTCCACATATTAGAAAAGATTCTCACGGTTCCATCATGTGACTTGATTTGAATTGTATCAATGTCGATAACCTTACAAGATGTATTATTTCCATAAGAACAATACCACTATTAACTAACCGATAAGTTGTAAACCAATTCCGATTTTGACATATGTGGTAAGAGCAACCTGAATCAAGCATCCAAGTATCACCAACTGAACCGGTTGATACTGCAAGCACATTTCGAGTATCTTTAGCAACACTTGCTGCATCACTTAAATCTTTCTCTTTCTCGTCTTTGAGCCTTAGACAATCTGTTTTCCAATGCCCTTCTTTCTTACAATATTTATATCTGCCTTTGCTTCTGCTACTACTCGAACTAACATTCTTCCAATTACCTCTAGCTACCAAGCCAGATGCGGCACCATTAAGATCATCACTATCATGCTCCATCCTTTCACGACACAAAAGTAAGGACTTGACTTCATCAATATCAAGACGGTCAAGTCCATAGATGAGTGTTTCACAAAAATGCTTGTAGGAATGAGGTAAAGAACAAAGCAACATTATTGCTTGTTGCTTACTAGAGAATGTCTCATCTATATTTTTCAACTCCATCACAAGTTATGCGAACTCAGCTATGTGAGTTCTCATAGACGTCCCTCCTACCATACGAAGCATATATAGACTTTGTAATACACCAAGATGGTTAGCCACTGTTTTAGTCATGTATAATGACTCTAACTTGGCCCACATTGATTCTGCTATTTTCTCCGAAAGGACCTCCTGTAGCACATCATCTATAATGCATAACTAAATAATTGAAAGAGCCTTTTGATCAACATTTTCCCATTCAAATTAATTCATTGTCTCGGGCCTCTTTTCTTTGCTAGAAAATGCTATTTTTAAGCCCTGCTATACAAGAACAGTCATCATCTACACCTTCCGCATCCCAAAGTTGATGCGACCATCGAATTGTTGAATATCAAATTTCATGGATGACATCTTTGAACAAATTTTCCCAGAATTCTACAAGAGCTCTGCTACCAGTTTGTTATGAAATGTTGGGCCCAAAAAGTAGAAACAGAGTAATGCCAAAATAAATATGCGAAAGCGTAAAGTAAAGATAATACAAAAAAATTAACATGGTTTGGGTTAAAGCTTACATCCACGGGTAAAAACAATAACCAAATATTTTAATTTGGAAATATGATGAAGATACAAAAGGTGGACACACTCCACTCAATACCAAAATCCCAAATACACCCAAAATACCTATCAATATTTTCCTCACTGGTGTATACTTTCAACTCACAAAAGAGAAAAATTTAGAAGTAATAAATAACTCTTCTCTATCACACAGAAATGAGGAGGTGTTAGATTTGATTGTTGTTTTCAATGCATCTTCAATTTCCGCAAATAAGCTCTATTTATAGAGCCATATATGCCAAAAATTTCAACCACCAAACGTGAATTTACGGTGCCACCATTTAGTAGCTTTTTGATGCCACTAATTTTGCTTACCAACTTTGTCAAAAAGCAAGCCAAAATGCACCATCAATCAAAAGGTAGAAAAAGTCAAGCCATTTCAACATTACCTAAAAGTATCATTCTAAGAATGGAGCATCTTTAAAACATATGACTAGCATATCACACTGCGAATAGAGCAACTTTAAAACCCATGATTAGCATCTATTCCCTTATATGGATTCACTATATATGAGGAGGTTAATCATTGCATCTAGTGATAAATATCCTAGAAAGATCCAAATAAAGGTATAAAAGGAAGATATTTACACTAGGTGAGAAGTATCAAAGATTTAAAGGGCAAAATTTTGATTACAAAACAAGATATTGGGAAAAATAAACAAAGTGTTCTTTTGCAAGTTATGCAACAAATGTCATAGGACTCTTTTATAGCCTCATAGGTTAAATACCATACATGGAGAACCAAAATAATATCTTTATCATATAATTTAAGGGTATGTTTGTGAGTTTGAATGTTTGAGGGGAAAGGAGAGGATGCAAAGACTTGTAATATAATTTTACACTACAAGTTATCTCCTCCTCTTACTTTCCTTCTAAAATCCAAATTCACAAATATAACCTAAAAGTTTGAGATAAATGATAAGATGGCAACACTTGATAGGATATGGATTTTAGGAGACATGCATAACTTGACTCACAAAATTGTTCAGCAAGATTATAATATCCAACATGATGCCGAATGAATGGGGTATTAGTGCCTTGCTTTATTTTTATAAAAGCAATTACAAAGAATCAATCTAGTTTTATGCCTCACACCTCATGTGTCTATGATGGAAGCGTTTTACTTTTTATGATGATAGATGGATAGATATTGAAGAGATAAAAAATAATAACATATGGTTCTCATTTAGACAAAACATAAGACAAGATGCCAAGAAAATTTTAGAGAAAGAAAATAGTATGGGAGAAATCAAAGATTTCTGACATCAGAACTTGTGTGAAAATACAATTCAGAGTAATAGAAAATTTTCCCATACCAATTGGATTGCACTACAATCATCTCTTAATCTCTATCCTTTTCACCTAGTTTTGGATGTGTTCACTTACCCTTTTCATGATTTGGTGTAACAAAACATGCATTTTTAGCAGACGATATAATCTCATTAGGAGCAATGGAGCATTGAGAAAAGAACTTAATGCAAAGCGAGTGCTATGGAGACAAGCTTTGGAAGCATATGATTTTTGTATAAGTATACGTAAAGCGGAATATATGGAATACAAGTTTAGCAAGAAATATATAAATTCTAACTTTGAGATCAAATTTGGGAACAATAACATGCCATAGGTCATGCGATTAAAATATCTTGAATCCATCATTCAAAATGATGGGGAAATAGATAAAGATATAAACCTTGAAATTCAAGATAGTTGGGTAAAATTGAAGAGTATTTCACTTGTTATTTGTGATAAAAAGAAAAACAAAAAAGTATCACTCAAGTTTAAAAGAAAAATTTTAGTGCACAACTACATGGATGGCGATGTAGTACGAGACTAATGTTGAGCGATAAAAAGCCAACAAAAACGTTAATGTGATAAACTAAAGAAAGTCATCCTAGACAAGATAAAAATAAAAATCAATGCATTAGATTAAAACTATGGGTCGTGCCTTATTGTGGGGGAAAAAAATTATAGAATCACGTGTTAAGTGGGTTGGCCATATGTGGAGAAGGCCTATAAAACCCCATTAAGAATAGTAAATCAAATAGCTAGAGATCGAATGAGATCTAAAACACATTATAGGTAAAATTATTAGAAAAGATTTCAATTTTAACGTAAACATATTTTTATGACAAGGCATAATATCGTCTCAAGTATATAACTAGTTTTGAGCTTAAAATCTTAACTGTTATAAACTCTAACAATAAGAGAGCACAAATTCTAAGCCAGAAAAAAAAAATGTCTCAAGAATTTATTGTGAAACCAAAATTTTAATGTCTATTACACAACAAAATTTTGGGAGACATCAAGCTTGAGTTCCATTGTAAATGCACTTGAGAAAGCAGGCCATGAGATAAGTCAAAGGGATCTACTATCTGAAGTTTGACATCCATCCACTGTTTGTTCCACTGAAAGACATGCATGCAAGTTAGTCAGCGGAACCTAATGTACAATATGTCTTCCTTTGATAGGTGCTTCGCATCTCGGTTTGTCCTGCTACTGGTACTCACTGTAGTTCTTGCTGATTGGCCTTTCTGGAAGTTCACAAAAGACAAAACCACTTCATTTTTCTTTTCCTAGCAAATTTTCTGTATCTAGTTGACATATAATGACAAAGGGTAGTATTATCAATATGAACAGACTGTTCAAGTGCTTTGCCACTGACCTTTCTCAGCACAAATGCCATGTATAAATATGCTGCTTCCCATTCATCACGTGAGAGTGTACCTGATATTTAAAAGAGAAAAAAAATTCACTTTGTTATTATCAAGACTCCACTAAACGGCCACAGGGGGCTGAAAAAAGTAATGGGAAAATTGGAGTTTGATGAATTTGAATGAAGAGTGTAAAGCAAATATAGCATGGACAGGAAGAGTTACTCCGGTCTCGGTTGCCATCCCCTAATGCGCCAAGTCTTCGCATGAGATCCACAAATTCCTGTCTTTTCATATATTCGTGCACAAATTCATGCGAGTTCTTCGCGAATACAAGCTCAAGATCATTCTGTCAAGGATAAATATAAATAAATTGTCTAAAAGCACACACTTGTATAATCTGAGGCTTGTCTCAAAAAAGAGAGTTGAAAATTTCATTTTAATAGTTGAGGGAGGATACGGATGTGGATGAGTTTCGTGAAGTTTTAGGTAGTTTTGCAGCCATACCTCTGCAGCTAATTTCTTGAATACGGGAAAGGGGACGATATATTCAGGATAATCTACAGCATCCTGCAACAATAATAGTTCACACCAATAATGGTAGCAAAATTAATAGTACATCAAATGATGACACTTATGCAAAGGTCCCTTGCCGCCGTATGCTTACACCAAGTCATACATCTAAACTAATAGCACTTAGACATGCAATCTCCAAATGATCCTTGTGTTAAAGGAAAACGGTTACTTGAGCATTTGATGAAAAAAAGAAGAGGATTTGATAGAAAACAGTACCTCTAAATGGAACCTGTACCTTATTCCAAAGGGGCTGGAAGATTTAAATTTCTGAAACATGAAGAGCATTGCAATTTAGAAATACTATATCCAACAAAGTGCCAAGTCAGGAAAAGGAGAAGGAAGCTTACTACCTTATTAGAGTATTCTTCACCAAATTGCACCTGGTAGACACTGTTACCAAATGTCAACCCTGGAGCTGTATAATGCATATTCACAGTGAAAATGGAATCTCCAACAGAAAATGACAAGAATGGGCTCTCACACTTATATGTGGCATACAAGTAATTGTTTCCTTTCTTTACAGGAAAAAGGAAATTGAATAAACCACTTTAGTGAAGCATGATATATGAAACTCAAAAGAAAGCAAGTCACTTATGAGGACCATAAACAACAAACATATGAAAAAGAATAAAAAGCTAGATCCGCAATACATCATTTCTTTCCTTGTAAACATGGGATAGTTTCACACTTTCACTACACATGTCCAATTATTTCTTCAAAAATTTAAGCAAAACGTTGTGAACGAAAAGTCTAATAAAAATTATTAATTCCTATCAAATTGATTCTTAAACAATCTAATAAAAATTGTATGTGCATCAGAAACCTTCTCTAAGCTTTTTGATGATCACATTCGCATCTGGCATAGTTCCAATGAAGATGCCCCCTGGACGAAGTAAAGTGGACACATTAGCCAATGCTCGCCTAGCATGGGCCTCTGTGGACCAAGAGTAATGCAATGCAAACTGCAGCATTTAAGAGATTTAGTGGATTAAACACCAACATACATTTCAAGATGGAAAGAAATCCATAATTTGTATGAAGAGATAAAAGGGTGTAAAGAGTACTTGGTGTTTGTCTATGGAAGAGTTAAAAGGAAGTCATCTAGAACATCAATGCTAGACATATCACTAAATGAAAGCTATTTAAAATATTAATTTTGTATCCCACCAACAATAACAGAACATGACTTTTCAAGAACAAATAGATGATTTATGGTTAACTCTTCCTGCATGAACAAATAGATGATTTATGGTTAACTTAAGAGCATCATGACTCACCTGGCAACTACAAATATCAAAAGGGCCAGCAGCTGCTAGAACACAGTCTAAAGGGATCTGAAATATCAACAATATGAAGAATTACACCAAAGTTCAGCATCAATAAACAATAACTTTGTATGAATCTAGTGATCACAGAATCGTAATCTTCGAAGGAAATTCAACTTTCAAACTTTTTAATGCATTTGATCAAGAACTACTCCATCAGGTTCCTAATCATGTATGCAATTCAGTGCAGTATTGAAATCAAGTGATTTGGGAACCAAGACACACTATTTTATAATCTGAAGATGGGATGGCACAAAAATAAAAAGGAAGAAAAAAATAGCCACAAGTAGTTGTATACTAAACTTTAGGTTCTTTTAGTTATGATACCAACAAGGGACTAAATTGAAGTAAACTAGTCCATTGCACATAAAGCCTTGCAAATAATTCCCCTTTCCAGTTTCCCTCCTCTATTTTCATTATATCTTTCCACTTTCGTTCATAATAATAAACAGAGTTGAAATGTGATGCTAATTGGCTCGTTGCACTTCAAAAGCATTACATGCTAAACTGTTAATTTTGGGACTTTACGAAGTTATCACGCATAAACAAAGAGAAAATATTTTCAAAGGATCTCAAAATTAGTTACCCCAAAACAGTCTCCACAAATGAGGCCAGCAGGAAATGAAAACTTGTTATGTTGCTGATGATGACGAGGGTCAGTATCACCATTATAACGATTACGACAATCTTCGATCTAGACAAATGTTGAATTTAGTAAGCTGAAGCCGGGGACTAGAAACATGAGACAATTGCATACAGTTTGATACAATGAGGTATATAATGTTTCATCACGTAAAAGCAAGGACTTGATCTATAACATAATAGAAATTCATGGCCTGGAATGGGGGCGAACATAAAGTTATAATGGAAAATTCTTTAACACCAGCAAGGGCAAGGAAATATTGATAAGGTTATTGATAATTTGAAACAGAAATAGCAAAACTTGAGTTTATTTTAATTGTTGTTGTTTGTGTGTGTTGGGGGTGGTGGTGGTTGAGTGACATGATTTTGAAAGACTTGCTGTCCAGGTTTGGTATCCCGCTATCACATAACAACCAAATGCGAAACTCTCTGAATGCAATTGTACAAAAAATGGAATTAACCTTAAGATATAGCCAAAAGCAAGGCTTGGTAATGCAGAAATAATCCCAGTGGTGAAAAGTGCACAAATTTTTGCTGAATAAGGATGACTTTAATGATGAGATCCAAAAAACTTGTTGAATTGCTAGTCATGTGAATTTACTGAACTGTTCATGGATCATAAGGCAAACCAGTTAAGAGAATTCCAGCAAATCTTAACACTTACTGAGCCTTCAGCGATGTCAATACCAACATAATATCCGATTCTGGCCTTGTCCCATTTGATAAGATCACCACCCTGGTGAAAACTCAAGAAATAAGAAAAACAGCTCAGCCAAGCAAACTGGTGATGACTTATTACGGTAATGAATGAACAATGATCAAAAACCATTAGCACCTTGCCGCAGGCGAGGTCAACTACAGCATCTCCGTGAGAGGTATAAAGGTTAATCAATACACTTTTAATCTGTTCAATGACAGGATTAACACCCCAATCAATCAAACATCAATGTAACAGCTGATGATGATAAAAAGTTCTTCACAAAAATGTTACAAAACATACCCAGTTGTTGAGTTTCTTCAGATGAATAATTGGGCTGGCCTCCCTTTGTGCCAGAGTCTGGTTGGGCCTTGCACTGTAATGATCAGCCACTTTCTGAGCAAAAATCTTGGTGCTTTCATCCTCCAGAAATTTACGAACGCCTAAAAACACACAATGTATTATTAAATGCAAAAAAAAAAGAAAAGAAAAGGAAAACTAGAACCACAACCCCATATGGCTTCTACAAGGAAAGCAAGCAGTGACAGACAAATGCAGAAGCTATCAATGAGGGTGGTTCATAATACAGTGAAGAACTAGAAGGGCTCAACCTTTATTGCCTTGTCTATGAAGCATGGGTACTCCATTTTGGTAAAAGGGATACTTATTGGGCATAGGTATGCCCGGGCACGTATCCAATATTACTCGATGGCTTAATTTAAAAAAAAAAAAAAAAAAAAGAAGATAAAGTACAACAAGGCTCAGTACACGTACAAGGTTGGGTACGCCAATTTATTATTATTTTTTTTTCCAATTCCATTGAATCCTAATCTTTCCTTTTCCAAATCTTTTTTTCCTAAAAAATGTAATGTTGAATAACTTAGATGTATTTTATGTTAAAATTTCAGCTTTCAACCCATAAAATCTATGAAGTATAGACATTGATACCGATACGGATATGAGATATGATATGACATAGACACATAAGATATACCAACGTTCAAAAATTATAGGACATAGGTATATCATATATATAACTAAAAATTTTAAAAAATGATATATTATTTAAAATATAATTTATATAAGCTTTATTTTCTAATATACTCAAAAAGTTATGTATTATTTCTTTTTTATAATTTTATTTATATTATATTTTTATATGTTAAAATACGAAAAAAGTAAATTTTAAATTAAATATATACAACCATGTGTCGCTCATATATCATGTAAGACCCAACACGAATATGTTTTCAACACATAGATACGACACTCAAATAGGGTTTCCGTGCTTTATAGCATAAAATTCATAAAATTTTAATTTTTTTATATGTCAACATACCCGTACTAGATTTTTTTCAAAATTTTCGTACCTCATGCCTATACCACGCTACCCGTATGGGTAGCGTATCCATATCTATGCAACATAGTTCCCTATACTTCTTCTTTCTTTCCCACAATTGAATCATACACAGCACAAACCTTAAGAAAATTGAGAAACAAATATACACACATATATACGTGTATATATACCCTCAACATTTACACCTTAGGTTAACAAACTTGAGAATTTAGATAAACTCATTTTTATGTGATAAAATTATAAACTTGTAAAAGCTTAAGAGTTAATCCAAGCATTCAATAATCATACTGTTTTGCAAGGACATCAAGCTCAAAAGTCGAGATAAACTCATTTTTATGTGATAAAATCGTAAACCCGTAACAGTTTAAAAGTTAACACGGAGTTACGAGTTTAATAACCATGCTTAGAATGAATTTTTTTAATTTGTATTACGTTGTTACAACAAGTATAAACACAAGACAGGGCTTGAGTTTGGTTACCTTGGTGGTCATGTCTGGTTTTGGACTTAGGTGGAGGGAAAGAAGCTGAAGGATAATGCTCATAGCGTCGTTTCATGGTTTTGGCAGTGTCTATGTTTCTAAGTGGTTGGTGCAAGCCGCATTGTGTTGTGAATGAAGTATATATAGCGTGTCTATGGAAGAGGTGGGGCCGGTGATGACGAAAAGAAAATCATGGGGGAAGCGTACTTTAACTCCTCATTGGTTCAATGCACCGAAGAATGGTACTGTGCGTAGCATCTCACAAAAAAGGCATCTCTGTAATTACATTATCATAAAAAGTAATTTTAAATATTTTTCTCTCTTTTCATAACTGCTAGTTTTATAAATAAATTTTAAATATTAATCATATAATAGAAAATTATTATCTTACTAACTTTTGAAAAAGGAATTAATAGAAATCTTATATTTGAAATATAAAAATAAATGTTTTTCAAATTGAGTTTTCGTACCATTACCAAAAAAATAATTAAATTTTCATATTCCTAATAATTTTTAAAGAAAGAATAATAATTTTCTATAGTTAATGTATTCCTCTTATATTGTTATAAGTAGATTATTATTTACTAAGAATTTTAAGAAATGATAATGTGAAAAAATGTATGATTTTTCACATTTTTAAAATAGTATGAAATCAATATTGTTACATGATTTCCATTAAAACATAAATTATTGTACTATTAATTTATAAAATGTTAGGAAAAAATTATAATATTAAGTTATTAGAAGAAAGAAACATTTTTTTATTACGATAGATTTAATTATTAAAAGGGATATAGTTACTTGAGTTATTTTCTAATTGAAAATATTATTAATTATTAATTAGAAAACAAAATTTTCTCTCTCCTAATAATTACTAACAATATAAATTATTTTTAAAGACCAAATGAATAGTTCAAAATTATTATACTGCTTTAGGGTGGCAAACGGGTCAGGGTGGTTCAACCCGGCCGTCACAAGTTGGCCATAAAACGCTTTAAGGGTGGATTGATCCATTTTGATTATTTTGGTTAAAAGTATTAATTCGACTTATCAAAAAATTGCTGGTTGGCGAGCCAACCCACTTTTTAGTACATTTTTAGCTATCTTGCCAATATGTCCCATTGCGGATTGGCCGTAAAACGGGACAGGACATATTGACCATTGATAATTATATGGGTTAGAAATATCAACCTAACCCATCAAGAAATAGTGGGTTGGCCCCAAGTTGGCATCCCAGTGATTCCAATCCATTATGTTACTTACAAAATGAAATTAATAAAATTTTATATTTGAAACATAAAAATTAATGTTTTACAAATTGAGTTGTTATATTATTATATTAAAAAATATATACTTTACTGTTTCCTATTATATTTTTATAAGCAAATTATTATTATGTTACAAATTTTCAAAATAAAAAAATAATGATGAACAAAATGTTATTTTTCAGATTGAATATACTACTAATTGGAAGACAAAATTTTCTTTCTCATAATAAGCTAATATTTACTAGCTTTATAAATCAGTTTTTAAAGACTAAGCACATAATCATAAGACTTAACACAATTAATATTTAATTAGACTCCTTAAGTATTTAATCGAGGTTTGATTCCTGTAGTATGCATAGAAAACCGAACACATAATTCAAAAATATTATAATTACTACTTTTAAAAGTGAAAGTAATAAATGTTATATTTGAAACATAAAAATTAATATTTTCAAAATAAATTTATTATATTATAAAATTTTCAACAAACACTAATAAATTAAGATATTAAAGAAAATAAAATTCAATGTTTCGATATCATATTTTTATAAGTAAACTATTGTACTACTAATTGGAAAAAATGATGATGAGAGAAAAATTATAATATTTTTGTTTATTAAAATAGTAGTAAGCTCAATTTTCTTCGATGATTTTTATTAAAGTCAAACTATTGTAATTTTTATTTGTGATAATGTTGAAGAAACATTTGTGATGTTATTAGGTGAGACAAATATTTATTTGTCAAATTATGACAAATTAAATTAACAAGATAAATATCATCATCACTTAAAGCAGTCAAAAAAGACACAAGGGACATTTTTATTTTCGATTGTATCTCTTACTCGATCGGTGATAAACTAATTAAGATACATGTACTTAAGCGGGAATCTTTTTTTAAGCGTGATGTTTTTAAAACATGAATTCCGGAATTAAACTCAACAACACGTTTACCGTATGTGAGTTCCTTCTATTTTTATTTGGACTAACATTTTCTTGATGGAAAAAAAAAACATTTTTGTCTTTCTCTTGCTTTTACATAAAAAGGGTGACAAATTGCTATTCCCATTTTAATAATACATAATTGCAATTAAAAAATATTTTTTATATATTATTAAGTGCTATATACTTCGAGAAATGTATACCCCATCGTTTGTCCAAGATATACTTTTATTGTAAAATATTTAATTTTAATAATTAATCATATCTCATCGTCTATATAAATTTTAAGATAATCCTAAAAAAATATTTTAATAATATATATGATTGAATAATTATATAAAATTTTATTTTAATAATTTATTTAAATTGAATTATTTATATGTTTGACTTTAGTACCTTTTTTAATGTAAATTTTTTAACATATTTATGTTATAATATTTCACTATATCACTGAAAATTTTAGCTCTTATATTAATTACTTAAATAAATTAAATACATCCTGCAAACTTCAGAAAATGTAAAAGATTGCGGATTGGTTGGGTCATTTAGGTCATTCCAAGAGTATCATGAGTATGTTTGTTTCATATTATTTTAAAGGTTTAATTATTCTATAACTCATTTTACTTAATTTTTAATTAAATTTCTATAATTTAAAAGTTTTTAACTAAATTTTTATAGTATATGAGATTTTTTAATCAAATTTCTGTCATTATCAAAAACTAAGTATTCTATAAATATTTTATTTTCATCTCCTCTTTATCCTCTCATAGAAACAAAATATTATGGAATATTCTGTTTTATATAATGACAGAGATCTGATAAAAAAAATTTCATACACTATAGAAATCTAATTAAAAAGACATTAATTATAGAAATTTAATTAAAACTTAAATGAAACTATAGAATCTGGAAAATAATTAAACTTATTATAAAAGTGAAAATAAAAAACGACTTTTTTGTCATAATAATTTGAAATAAACGCACCCATTATTGCATCTTCTAAAATCTCTTTCTACAACTGTCACGGAACAATCAAGGGTGTGTTTCGGTTGTGGTAAAATTAAGCAAACAAGATTTATCGATAAAATTCATGTTTAACTTTAAATTTAGAACCAAGCTATAAAAATTTATAGCATTTTTATTTATAATCAAACATACTTTAACTTATATGTTTCGTTCCATTTATTTATAATATAATTTCAAACGCCTTTAAGGAATTATTTTGTTACTCTATTAATTTGTCAGTTATTTTGTTCTATCTCTCTCTTTCTAAGTCCAATTCACTTCTATTAATTCTGATTTGTTCCATCAATAATAAAACATCAAAACACAATGTTATACTAATAATTGGTCAAGGGATTTTTTTCTACCCATTTGCCCAATCCTTTTCTCCACTTTCCCCTTGAGTAACGATAAATTCACAACTAAATATAACAATATTTTTACACTTTTTACTTTGTCAGCATTGAGGAGGTGTTTGGTACAACATATTAGACATGATAAAATAAATTAATACTATATTTTATGCCCTTATTTATTGTTTGGTGCAGACAACATATTGTATAACCTTATATGTCACAACTCCCTTATACGTCAAAATATTATATAACTCAATACAGAATGAGGAGGCCATATTAAGCTTGATTAGCTTTTAACGTATAAGATCATTTTTTAAAAAAATATATTATTAAAATAAAATAATTCCTAAATAAATAATAATAAAATAAAATAAAATTATAAAAATAAAATTATTTTAGTAAAATTATTTTATAATAAAATAAATATAAATTATATATAATATCAGTTTAGTTATATATAATAAAAATAAAAATAAAAATAAATATAATTGATAAAAATAAATAAAATAAAATAATAAATATTTAATAACAAATTTTTAAATAAATAATAAATGGTATATAATATAAAATTATAAATTTAACTAATAAAATATATAAATAAATAATAAATAATATGTAATATATAAAAGTAAGAACCAATAACTTAAATTTAAATAATTATGATTAAAAATATAAAATATTAAAATATATAAAATAGTATTTTTATTTATATATATATTATTGAAATAATAAATAATTATAAAATTTTGAAATAAAT
The DNA here is from genome assembly GCA_031216105.1 of Dalbergia cultrata. NCBI lineage: Eukaryota > Viridiplantae > Streptophyta > Magnoliopsida > Fabales > Fabaceae > Dalbergia > Dalbergia cultrata. The sequence continues at coordinate 11,915,922 of CM062350.1, read as the reverse complement.
AATAACATTTAATAAAAATTAAATTATAGTTAGTAAATATTTACATAAATATAATATTTGAAAATTATTATAATAAAAATTCTTATTTTATTATTATTTTATTTTATATTTAATTAAGATATTAGAATTATTTATAAATAAATAGTATGATATTATTTAACATAAAATTGAATGTTTTATGCAATGTTACACTAAATACTGTATAGTATTAAAAGTTTATCAGGCCTTATGCTATCAGTCCTTATCCTATCAAGTTTTATACTAACAGCCCTTATCCCATCAGGCATGCCAAATGGCCTCTGATTGTAATGAATGGTTTCAATTAATCACACTCACTTATTATATTCAATTATAACAAATTAACAAGTGTAGTAATCTTACTGTATTTTGTTATAAAACTATCACTATTCTTCCCTCTTAGTTCCACTTAGAACTCCTTACACAAAAAAAAAAAAATTTAATTTATCAATATATTTAGTGACTAAAATGAATTTAGAGAGAGGAGTTTCGTTATGTGATATCTCTTTTGGTGTCTTGGATATTTTTTTGCCATGAATTTTAAAACCACTCTATTTCTAACGTGGGAATTCATACTGGGTTAAATAAGGGTAGATCACATTGTCATTGTGTCGTTGTGTTGTTATGTGATAAGCAAGAGGAGTATATTACATAAGAGGATAAGAGGAGTGGTTTATTATTAGAGTGAGATAAGTAAATTTGGGTTATATATACATAGATGTTTCAAATTGAAAGTTAATTAATAATAATTAATACTCATATACTCATTTAAAAATATCACATGAATTTATATTTTATTTTTAATCATTCATATAAAATTTAATAATTAGGAATTACCCCTCTCATTCTTACTGAAAATCAAGTATATATGTGACGCACATACTCGCACACAGAGAAGCAGAAATTTCAGGTCAGCATCTGCGTTGTGTCACCTGAGTCACGTTCTGCGAAGACATAGCTTCGATGTTTTAGGCTTAAACCTTAAACCGGACAACACTTGTTCATGGCGATGAGGGCTGCGGCGGCGGTGGTGGTGCCGCGCGGCTTAAGGCGGCTGTTCTGTAGCACTCCGCCGTCGGCTATTGCGGCGGCTTCTGCTTCACAGACGGCGGAGCCCAACAGCACCCTCTTCGTTTCCGGTATGTATTCCTCCCTCTTTGATGATTTCAGCTGAGAAAAGAAAAGAAAAGAAGAAAAAAAAAGCTAAAAATTAGAATTTTGTTTTCCAATTTTTTGTTTTTATAATTTCTCATTGAAGACTCAACCAATTTTTCAATTCTCTGCATCTTCTCTTTGTGAATATTTTTGTATATAGCCATAATGTTATAATATTGCACCTTGTTTTTATTATGGGTTTTTAATTTTTAAAAGATTAAATTAGAATAGTCGTGGACTTGTAGTATGGTCTGCTAGCTGATATTTGATACATTGTTGATGATTGATGAGGATGAAGTGCTGAGAAACTAACTAGTTCCTGTGAAATGATTCTTTTTGTCATTGATGATGCAATGTTGGCATGGTCTTGTGCATATTTTAACCAAAATTGCTTTTTCCCAACTCATTTAATGTTGGAGAAGGTTGACTAGAAAGGAATTTTAATCATTGGATATCTCATCCGCTCATATTTGTTCTATTACTCACATTTATGTTTCCAGAATCCCAAAGAAAGAACGTCTCCATAGTTCTCTTTTTGAATTTCTTGGGATATGTTTGTGAGCTTTGATTTTAGATGGAATAAGAGGAGAAGAAAGGAGTTGTGTTGTAAAATTTTAAAATCTTAAACTACAAGCCCTTCCTAGTTCCTACCCCCTTTCCCTCCAAAATCCAAACTCACAAATATATTCTTAGGGTATGCTTGGTTTGGGAGCAAAAGTGAGGATAAAAATTTTATGAACGAGCTCCATGTATAATGCTTATGCATAGAAACTTTATTCTCATTTTTACCTTCCAACCAAATGCAATCTTATTATTCATAGTTTAGCAGTTAAATTTTTTAGGGCAGGAGATTTGTTATCTTGAATGTTCATTTCCTACTGACACATACCCAATACCCCTTCATTTTTACTCTCTAGAAATGCCATTGATGCTCCAAAAGAGTGTTGAAGTCTTTTACCCCCCCTTGAAAAGAATTGTGTTGCAGTGCTATGATCTAGCCTCTTCTTGCATAGAATATATGTCACCATTTGGGTTAACTTCTTTATCAGCTTGACTATTCTAGTTGAATATATTGATTTTCTATGTATGTTAAACTTTCAGGGCTTAATAAACGTACAACCTCAGCGAGGCTACTCGAAGAATTTTCCAAGTTTGGTGATGTTGTTCATGGTTTGTTCTCCATCTCTAAGAAGATTTTACCTTTCAAAGTGTACTGCTATTTACACTTTCCCTCTCTTTTGTTGTGTTTCAAAGGATCTACATAGTTTATCATGGTTTCACTTTTGCCTATGTTCAGCTAGGGTGGTAACTGATAGAGCATCAGGTTACTCTAAAGGGTTTGGTTTTGTACAATATGCTACTATAGAAGAGGCTTCAAAGGGCATTGAAAGCATGGATGGAAAGGTAAGATAGACTAAACCTCTACACTTAACACCTATGGGGAGATTGCAGAGATTCATTGCTGAGAGCATTTGTTGTTTTAGTATCGCATGTGTCTCTGCTTTGGGTAAAGTGGTAACACAACAATATCTTAGAAGATGAAAGTATTATCCTTTCCCCATTCTTGAAAGAACAGCTTTCCATACTGCTGTTAGATTTTGCACCGAATCCCGTCTTATCGTGAGCATTGGCAACGTAAGGTTACTGGCTTGTGACCTAAAGATCACGGATTCAAATCATGGAAACAGTCTCTTTGCTTACGAGGTTAAGGCTATGTACATCAAGCCTCCCCAGACTTCATGCACTTGGTTGGCCTTTTTTATATGTGTTTTCCCCATCCTTTCATGGAATTCAATCTAACATTGAGGTATCCCATATTATTTCCTGACTGCATCTGATTCTTAACCACCCTGAACTTTCAGATCATCCATAATATTCCCAGTTAGCAATCACAAATGTGATGGATAACCAGTTTTTCTTTTCTACCTAGCCCATGTTAATGTTATCTAGGGATCTTAGTTTCTGTTGTTGTTCTACAAAGTTTATCCACTACTTGCTTTTAATTTTGGCTTTTCTTGGTAAGCTTATTTCTCTGGCTTTCCCTGTTGTGCTGACTATTGCTTCCCCATGCTTTGCAGTTTCTGGATGGTTGGGTTATATTTGCAGAGTATGCAAGAACAAGACCAATGCCTGGACAGCCTGTAAATAATATGTCCCCTCAGTATGGCCGGCCTAGTAGAGGTCGGTATGGCCGGCTTAGTAGAGGTCGGTAATAGGCTGAACTGGTCCACAGTAGGTTGAAGATAAATGGGCCGGAGCAGGTTGGTTTTTGTGTTCATGTTGCAAATTCAAATCACAAGTATTATTTACAAAGGCATGGGTGCCTGGGCCCTATTCAAATTACCTTTTTACAAGTTTTAGATGGTTGTAATGCAAGGATTCTCTTTGGAATTCTTGATGTTACGATAATTTCATGTATCAGTTAGTTGAATGAGAGCTAACATACTTTCATTTCATATAATGTTCCGGTTGTTTATATTTGTGTTCTTTGATAATCATACTATTTTTATGCTTGATGTGAAAAAGTAACAATATATACTTTGGATTTTTTTTTTCTTTAACAAAGAAGGGGTTTTGGATGGGTGTTCATCATTCAATCGAACCGGCCACATGAGCCACATTACCATCCCTTATTATATATGGGTTTCATAAATTGTCACTTACATGTGCTTTCTTTCATCACTTGTTATAACAAACATGGAAATGAGATGATTGTTTGTCTAGAGATGAAGGATATTGATATACCGTATAATTCTCAAGAATATAGTAAAAGCGCATAAGATAGACTTTTTGTTCGATATATCAAGTAAGAAATTTCATATCCCTCTAAGAAATCATAGAGGACGAAACAGTATTTGCACAGATATAACAGTTGCCAAAGGGACGGGGTGCATATATTAGCTGTTAGCTAGCACAGCTCCAAGAACTCTAAACACGGTGTCTAAGTTAAATTGAGTTCCTAATCATCACTTCAACTGTTATGTTGATTGCTTAATATTTTTTTGGTTGATGGTTAAAATTGGGAATAATTTTTTTTTTTGATGAGTTCTATGTGTAAAATTATGATAAATTTTTCATGAGTAAATTATAAGCATAAAATTACATGTTGAACTCATCTATGATAACTTCTGCCTTATTTATTCCTGCTAACCAAACACAATGTAAAGGAAATACCTTTCATGAACCAATAACAAATACACAACTTCGTTAGATAGAAAATGAGCAAATAATTGGATTTTACGTAAACTTCATGCAATCTAACACAGATCTAGTGTTACAAATGAGGATGCCAATGAAGAGAACGACCTTCGTGACCTGTGGACTAGAGATTCCTGGCAATTTAGCAGACTTTATACGCAGATTTCTTTAGATGCTCAAGTGTTCCTTCAGCAATGATCACTTTCCTTTTGGGGGTCTTGCGATCCTGCCTGGGTTTAGAATACTCAGGAATCCGGTGTTTATACGTCATGGGGTGGTTATTCTTGGCTACTGGGGCGTCATGTTGTGACAAAAGATGATTTCTTGTGGCGATGGATTTGGAAGTTAAATGTTCCTAAAAAGTTTCACCTTCTTATTTGGCAAATCAAACTCGATGCTTTACCGACTAATAAATTTTGCTTTCATCGCCATGTTTGCCTCTCACCAGTGTGCTCTCATTGTCATGGCGGAGATGAGGACATCATTCATTGTGTTCAGGATTGTTGTTATTCCTATGAGATTTAGTACTCTTTGGGATTTGGTTTAGATAGCAGCTTTTTCCTCAAGGATTTACATAATTGGTTAGAGCGTCACACTCGAAATTATTTTAATCTTAACTTTGTTATTACTCTGTGGTGGATTTGGAGAAGGCGCAATTAGTTGGTGCTATCTGGGGTAGACTGGTCAAGCAACTATGTTCTATTCAATGTTGTTTCCTTGATCAGAAATATTACTAATTTATCTAGCAATACAGCTGTAGCACCTATCAATCCACCCGAGGAAGTTTGGTGGCAAAAACCCAATATTGGAGTGAAAAAAATGAATACAGACGGAAGTCAAACGGGCACTAATATTGATGCTTGGGCTGGCTTTGGAGGCGTTTTTAGGGATGATCATGGGGACTGACGTGGTGGATTTTTTGGCTTTCTTGGGAATGTCTCTGTTTTGTTTGGAGAACTTTGGGCAGTTAGATATGGATTGATTCTTGCTTGGGACACGGGATTCTGTAATGTTTGGTGTGAGAGCGATTCTCTTCATGCGGTTACTCTTCTCAAGAATGGGAGATGGGATAACCACCCTACATGTGCTATCTTCCTTGCGGACATTAATTCCTTGATGACTCGTCATTGGGTTGTGATCGTCACCCACATTCTTCGTGAAGCAAATCATTGTGCGAATTTAATGGCTAAGAAAGGCAATGCTGGGTCAGTAGAGACTAGTTATCTGGATTGACCCTCCTCATGAGTAGTTGCATGGACTGCATGCATATGAGAACTTTATTGGGCATAGATTCAAGTGAATTTAGCTCTTTTCTTTTGTTTGTTTCTTTTCCCTTGTAACAAAAAAAAAATAGTCATGATCCAACTACATCCTTGGATTAAGTGATCATTGAAAGGCTCCTTTTTCGACTAAGCAATGTGCCAGCACTTTGTGTTGTTGCTTTCATATGTTAGCCACGTTGTTTCCCCACTATTCCTAAAGTTGGGAATGGTGTTCTCATTTCAAATTTTCATGGGGTCATGTTTGATCTTTTACCATTATTTTTTTTATGTCAACATATGTCATATATATTAGCGTCTAATCTTCTAAATCAATGATAAGAAGAAATCATGGACGATAAAGTCATATAAAAATTTAATATGAGAAGATCTATATCCCGTAAAGTCACCTTCTTTGAGCAGAATCGAAACGGCTGCATGAAGTCGTTATTAATAGAGCTCTCGATTAAACACAAGTGAAAACAATGTAACCATGCAATTTCATACCGTTGACAAGTGACATACATAGGCTAGACCCAACAATTAATACTATTGCATACATGGACCAAAATGAGCAAAGCCCCATGAAAATCAATTCCGCAATGGACCAATGGTTTGGGACCAATGCCCTCTTGTCAAGGGAAACTCAAGAAAAATTCAAGTCACTGAAAGCTACCAAACAGCGGATATTTTCCACAAGGTGCTTTGTCACCATATTTGGACAGAGAGATCGTTATTCATTTATGGTGAAGTGGAGCCAAACGCTGGCAAATGGAAAGCCAAGGAACTCGAATGATGCGTTGTCGTTTCTCAGCGGCTTCAAAGTGTGAGACAGAATTTCTCTCGCAATATTTTATGTGGGCCTATTCGTCTTAGGCTAGTCATTTTTCTTCTATAATAAGCGATCGAGTTTTCTAGATAGAAAATGGTTAAATGACAAATAGCTGCAACATGTTTACCCGATATTGTGGTGGAAAACAGATTCTGTGTGTGCATGCACATAGCAGTCAAGCAGTAGATGGTAGAGGAAAAGAAAAGAACATAATGGAAGAATAGAACTCTTGTAGTGCTTCATTTCGTAATGATGCCAATTATTGTTATATTTTATTTCACAAGTTTTTAAATAGGTCCATATATTGTATGAAAATTTTCAATTGGGTTTCTGCTGTTACAAAAGGATAATATATTCTATAGAATATGGAATATTTCATTTTCATCTCTCTTTTTCCACATAATAGTAGGGACCTAATTAAAAATTCTCATACACTATTTTGAGACTTAATTTAAAATTACGTGAAATTATAAGAACCTGAAAAATAATTAAACATATTAAGGAAATGATTGAATGAACTTGAAATTAGAGTAAATTTAAATATATTTTATAATATTACCATTATCATCTACCCAACACTGTCTTTCATAATTAATTTGTTAACTAATACTCTCTTTCATAAGGGTATCAATGAAACAAAATAATTAATTGAACAATTCTTGTGTGAATCTAATCTAATCATACAAAAGAAGATCTTCTTATAAAAGAAATTCTTATATGCTCTTAGAGCAAGATAAAATATTTACTCTACTCAATTTATTAATTGACATATCAAATTTGCATTAAAAATACAGGGAAAATATGAGATAATAATAACTTATAAAATTTATGCATCAATTTAATGAATGAATCGAAACAAATATTTTCACTTATTCTCGATACACCTAAATATTTTTCCTTCCTACAATTAGTTTCATTGGTATAACACTATACTTGGCACCGTGAAATTTGGTGCGATCTTTTCACACCAAATACTAACATCTCTTTATAAAATATTTATCCAAGATATATTGTTTTTCCAAAATTTATCAAAGTATAATGATTATGATAAGATAAGTCATCATAATGGAGACTATTAATTTATCTGAAAGTGAAAAAACAATGACAATTCATTCTAAAAACCAATTCTAGCTAGTTGATTTCTTTCATGATATATAAGATTTTGATTTTGATTTAGCATATACAAGTTATCTTGAAATGTTGAATACTAACACTGATGAAATTTCCTTTCATTTATTTATTTATTTTTTATAAACTTAGAGAATGGTGGAATAATGATTTGGAACTTTATGGAATTTAAAGGTTTAATTATTTTTCAAGTCTCTATAGTTTTGATCAATGTTCAATTAATTCCCTATAGTGTAAGAAAATTTTCAATCAGTTCCCTGCCGTTATGTGAAAAGAGAGATGAAAATGGAATATTCCATATTCCAAAGAATTTTTTTTTAATAATATCAGGGGTCTAATTGAAAAATCTCATACACTATAGGGACCTACTTAAAAATTTTTAAATTACAGGAACCTGATTGAAAATTGAGTAAAACTATAGGACCTGCAGTATAATTAAGCCTTTATTTTACAAATAAGATAAGGTGAAAACTAACTTTTTCTTAAGTATGATCCTCTCCTATAAGAGCTTTTATAATTATTATAATTAACCTTTGTGTCAGGATCTTCAAATGTTCACATTGGCTGCGAATGGAATGTAAAGTTCTAAGGGAATCTATATCCTTCTTGGATCTTTGCCTCCCAAAGAAAAGAACAAAATGGAAGTCTTATGTGGAATAATTAATAAGCAGCCATTTTCACTCATATATTATATTTATTTATTTGAATCATTATTAATTTTACATTTAATTTTTATATTATGGATATTTAAAGTTTTTCATATAATCGTCCAATTATTTATTGTAATATCAATCATAATAGTGAATTTTTCATCCTGCCACTGTTTAAAAGACTATGTAAATGAAAAATTTTGATTGAATGATAAATTGATAATATAAAATAGTTAATCTATCAAAATTAAAGTTATTGTTATTGTTAAGGAATTTCTTTGGTATTTTATAAAATTCATAGATACTAGTACCTTTTAGTTAATTTATGATTGAAAGTTTGTTATATGTCTTACTAACTAAATTAATTCATATTTTAAATATTTATAATTAAATCATAAATATTGAATTCAAAAGGGTAATAACACCTTTAAAGTACCAAAATAAAATTATTATCATTATTATTATTGTGGTGGTTGTATCATTTTAGCTGTACGCCCGCCGCCCTTCAATAATGCAAAACGCAACTACTAGCTAAAAAACTAGACGGGCAACAAAGTCATTGAATATTTGAATTGACACGTATTAAAGGTTAGGTCAATTTTCAGTGAAATTTTCTGTCCGTAATATCCTTTTCTTCTTTTCAATGACTAAACAAAAGCATAATAATGTGATATTTTATATTTCTTCCCGAAAAGCTTCTTCTAAGTGGCTCTAGTATTTTAACAGTTTATTTCAACTTAGAGATACGTTGGAGATTAAGGGCATATTTCGTTTAATTTTTCAGTATTTATTTTTAGTTTTTTAGGTTTTAGGATTTTGTGAAAAAATTATTAAAAACTGGAAATAAAAATTGAAAATTGAAACCTGTAGTTTTCATAATTTTCAATATTTATTTCATAAAATCTTAAAAACTAAAAAACTAAAAATGAAAGTTGAAAATCAAAAACTCAAACCAAATAGGCCTAAATGCTACTTAAGTACTGCTTTTAAAGAATGTTTTGTTTTTGGCAATTATTCAAGTATAAGTAAGGCTTTTTCTTCGGTAAGTGTTAGCATCAATATTTTTGTATAATCATTATTGTGATTTGAATTTTGATTTGATATATTTTAAAAATTTAAGTTAGTAAGACATATCCAATTTTAATCATAAATAACTAAAAAGTATCGATATTATTAAATTTTATAAAAGTTCCACAGAAACCCTATATATATATATATATATATATAAAGGAGTCCATAGCAGATATATAACTCTTTTGAAAAATTATATAAATAAACTTAATTTATAAGATAGATACTCCTATCACATGATTTATAATCATTCAAAGGAAGAAATTAACAAATTCATCTAAATCTTTACTCAATGACTTATGCCACGTAACCTTTTTATCTCGTCCTTGGAATAATAAAGGAGTTTCTCATTAATATGTTGTCAAAGACAATATTACAAAGTGAAAGATTAACTCCAAAGTTTGATGAAAAAAAAGATTAACTCTAAAGTTATTTAATTAATTAAGATCGTGATATAAATAAACCCAAAGTTCAATTAAACCAAATCCAACAAAAAAATGAACAAAATCAAAGACAATGAACGAACTTTGATTACAAGGGGCATTTAGATTACTATCTCATTTCAAAGTTATGATGAATTACTACCCCTATAATCAAATAAGTGTTCATTTATAAAATTTTATTTTTCTATTATTATCTGTCCTTTTAAGAATTCTAAACCACATTATTTTTTTTCCCTTAATATCCTTATGAGAAAAATAGAGTTAGTGGATAGGTTAAATATAAGATAAAGTGTTAGGATAAGTGATAAGGATAATATTATAAAATATATTTAAATTTATTCTAATTTCAAGTTCGTCTAATCATTTTCTTAATATATATGCATAAATAAAAATAGAAAATTATTAGAAAATGGATGTAGTACTTTCTATTAAGTCATCTAATTTTAATTGGCCGCTTAATTTCAGGGGCAATTTGGTTTCTGTTTTTATTATTTATTTTTAAAATGTTATGAAAAAAATAATAGATACAAGTAATGAAATAGAAAACATAATTTTATTTTTGTTTTTTCTTTGTAAAAATTTTAAAAAATGAAAAATAGATTAAAAGTATAAAATAAAAAGTAAAAACCAAACATTCTCTTACCTTTTGCTAGTGTGAATAGAAAAAAAAAATAAGTAGAAAGAAAATTGACAGAAGAGAAAATAGAGAAGTTCATTTCCTTTCTATTACTTGGATAAAGAGAAAACATTGAATAAAAAATGAAAAACTTTCTTTCTCTTTTGGTTGATTGGAAAGAAAATTAAGAGGAAAGAAAACCTTTTCATTCTTAATACAAAATACAGTGTGGAGATAAATAAAGATAAAAGAGATATTTTAGATAAATTTATTCTCCTCCCTAGTATTCTCTCCAAAAATGGAGAGAAAAATGTTGTGTGAGTCCTATAATATATTCTTTTATATTTTTATTGTATTTTTTTCTCAATCAAGCAAAAGAAAACATCAAAATTCACTTATCTTCTCCTGATATTTTCTATCTCAACATAATAAAGATTCTTCATTTGCCATCTAATTTTTAAGGGTTAAATGCATTTTACCCTTCTGAATTTTTGGTTATGTGCAATTTAAACTCTAACTTTTCAAAATGTGAATTACGACACCCTGAACTTTTTAACTTATGCAAAAATTTCCACACCTTGAACTTTTCAAACTGTGTAAAAAACTTCCAAAAAATTTAAATCATAGCAGGGTGTTGGGTTACACACAATAAAAAAGTCAGGAGGTTAATTGCACATATTATTTACGGACAAGGTGTCGGGTTGCATAAATTAGAAACTTCAGGGGGGTTAAGTACACATAAATCTTACCTTTATTAGTTGCCAAACTTATACTAAAGGTTATTTTGCATAGTTTTAAAAGTTCAAAGTGTCGCAATGCACATTTTAAAAAGTTATGGGGTAAATTGCACATGGCCTAAAATTCATGAGGTAAAATGCATTTATCTCAATTTGTAATAATGAAACATGTTTATCCTCGTCACAAATATCATTTGTTGTTGCATTGTAGATTTCAAAACATAACTCAACACATAAAATGTCTAGTATTTATTATTTTTTTTCGCTTGTTTTGATGCTCTGTATTGCGACTCTTCTTTTTCAAGAGTTTGGGTCTCTTTGACAATTACCAAAAAATAGAACTTGTTATATAAAATATCATCTAAATTATTTTCATCAACTCAGATGCCGAATAGGAATTTTATCCATTGTAACTAACAACAATTGGGGCTCAATTAGCACAGCTCATAAGATATATAACGGTTGATAATATAAAACCTGATATGATAAAGATTGATAAACTTTTAATACAATACAGTGTATGGTGTAACACTACATAAGATGTTATATTTTATGTTTTATATTTTGTAATATTATTATTTACTTACAAATAATTCAAATATTATAAGTAAATATCAAATAAAATAAAATAATAACAAAATAAATTTTTTATTAACTAAATATAATTAATTGCCAAATATTATATTTATGTAAATATTTATTAATTAAAATATAATTTGTATTAAATATTATTATTTATTTCAATATTTTATAAATATGTATCATTTCAATAAATCATATAAAGATAAAATATATTTTGATATTTTCTATTTTATATCAAAAGAATTTGAATTTGAATTTAAAAATAAAAATTAAACCAAAATATTTTTATTGTTAATCCTTAATTTTATATATCACATATTAATTATTATTTATCTAAAATGTTTATTTTTTATTAATTTTGTTTTATTATTTTTATTTATTATTTATCAATTATAATTAGTTCATTTTATTATACAATTAATTTGATATTATATATTATTTTATAATAATATTTATTTAATATGAAATGATTGTATTGAGAATTATTTTTATTTATATAATCTTTACTTATTATTATTTATGTAAAAATGATTTATTTTAATAAAATAGTATAAAAAATCGGGATATTATATGTGCCGGTTTGGCCTCTCCATGCTTAGTTAAGTTATACAACACTTGACATATAAGGGATTATGATGAATAAACTTATACAATACTTTGTCTGTATTAAATAATAAATAAGGGTATAACATATAATATTAGTTTACTATCATGCTTAATACAACATACCAAACACATCCTTATAAAAAATGATAGTCATATATAGTTTTTAATAGTCAAAAAATGAATTTAAAATAGATAACAAATTAAAAGACAAATCAATTCTTTTTATCGATCTAATATTTCTCACACTATCACTGTCATCTTTTCTTATGTCTCTTTATAATGATTTTTTATTTTTTATTTTTTATTTTTGGGTACATACAATGGTTTCTAACTATAATTTGCACGTTAATTATATGTAACTAACAATATTTTTATAGAGATTAGTTTTAATGTATTGAAAGTGTATTATTTATATTTTTATCTAATCATATATTTTTGTTTAAGACTTTTAAAGATAATGAGCGGTTGAATCAAGTGCTTTTATTGACTACAAATACATGTTACATATATGTTTATACAAAAAAAAATTTAACAGTATATATATATTAAATTCATTCTTATAACAAGATAAAAGCAGTATTTTTATCTCTAATACTGTGTACTTTGTGGAACCCCTACCGCAATAATACCTTTCATTAAAGATAGCTTATTTCTGCATTACTAGCTCTATATATATGACCAGATTCAATCAAAAGTCACATTCCGCATACTCCAATATCTGTTAATATAGCATAAACTAATGCTAGTGTTTCCTATGTACATTATTAAAGTGAAAGGATAAATTAAAGAAAAAAGTGGTGCCAAATGACTGGTCATATCATGAAGTCTAACATAGATTAATGTTTAGATCGAAGAGAAAATGGCTTGCTTAATAATTGTAGGCAGACACATATTTACAGGTGAGTAATGATTATTTTATTACTTATTATATACAAATATACATATTAGAAATACATGTTTTAAGGGTCTATGGGGCTGCGAGGAAGACCTTTGCAATTGAGAATTAGAGATTATCGATGGACAAGTGAATAACGACAAATCGATTTTTATAGTTGGTTGCGCGGGTGTGGCGATTACAACCCACCTAGGAGATCTTGATTGCATATTTTCCCAACTTTTTTTAACTCCACTTGTGGATATTGCTGTTAAGTAAACAGACACAGAAATGAAGGATTTGCACTTTCATTATTTAATTACTACGAGATAGGGCTTGTTAAAGGTTTTTCTATAGATATATCAATTTGTGGGTTTTGCTACTTTTATGAATGACGTCAGAGTAAAAAGTGGGACCTTAGCAATACGGGTGTATATGTTATTATACAGTAACACACTGCAGGGACCTCAACAACCCCCATCAAGAGTCAAGGCTCAGAACCTTTAAACTCATCTCACTTAGTTAATATGCCAAATTCTAAAAGAACACAATTAATCAATATTTTCACTGTTAATCAATCAATAAATAAACATTCATAAATAGATATGTCTAAAGACAATATCCACGGAAATAGTACCTAATTTGCTTTACAAAATTTATAAAAAAATGAATGGCCTAAAAAAAACAAATAAGCTTTAAGCATTTAACATTATACGCATTCAACCCATGTGCAATGCGATTGGGAGAGAGCAGTGACAAATATTTAGGGAAAAAAGCCAAAATAACAATTCCTGTACGCGTATTGGATACTTTACATTTTACATTTAGCGAAGTCAAAAACCAAAAGAAGGGACCCAAAACTAGAAAAGGGCGGCTCCACCAATGAAGTTCATTGTGCGTGCACGGCAAAAGAAAAAATTATTTCATAACTTTTAAAAACAAAATTTCGTCTAAAGATCAAATTAACTACTCATAAAAATTCAAAAATAGATAGTTGTAGTAGTAATAGACTGTAATATAGATAAATTTTATATGCAATGTCAAGAGTTCAAATCTTAAGGTCTTTACTAACAAGAAAAAATTATCTAATAATCTCGACTGAGTCAAAACTACATGAACAACTCTTAACTATAAAAATATTAATTCTTTGAAAATTTTCAATATCCTTGCATTGTCTTTATAAAATCACTAATACTTTTTATAAATAAGTCAAATAATGAGCCTTATTAATTTAATTTCTTTTTTGAAAAATACAACACAACTTACTGTTAATCACTAATTGCTTAAAAGATATATTAACATGAAAATTTAATTTTGATTCATTGATAATATTAAAAATATATATTATTACCTAATCATATATTGTCAAATTAGTAAATATGTTTGACCTATATATTTATTACTTAAAAATTTACACAAATAAAAATAGACAAAACAACTATTTTATTCCCTCTAAAATTTCAAGTAAGATAAATTGGTCCCTATGAAACAAAAAAAAAAACTCTCAAATTCATCTCTGTAAAATTGAACTATTAGACAAATTGGTTCCTAAAATATAAAACTCTTAAATTGATCTCTATAAAATTGAATAATCAATCAAATTAGTCCATATGATAAGCTGGGCTAAGTGGCTAACTTGTATGATAATTAACTTTTACCGGGACTAATTTGGGAGATTTCTTTTTATACGGACTAATTTATCCACCATTCAATTTTACAAGGATCAATTTGAGAGTTTTTCTTATATGATTAATTTGGCCAACTTAAAATTTTAATAGGACTAAATCAGGGTTTTTGTCATTAAAAAAATATAAGATTGAATAAAAATATAAACAACTTGTACAACATCAATATTTTAAAATTAAAATTTTAATATATCCTTAGGAAGGAAAAAAAAAAACAGAAAACTACCAAAACAGCTATTTGATGGAGCGTGATGGCAAATCAGTGATCACTGTCTGAGCACGTGGATCACTTGGCCCACTAGACCCTACATTAAACTCAGTCCCAACAGTCGACACAAACAACGAGACAAAGGCCCAAGACTCACTACTAATCACTCATCACCACGACACGAGAGCGTGCCGGCACTCCAAAGCAATGGCTCCCTCCGTAAATAAAACCACAACCAATGGGCAAAGACTTACCCCGCAACGGATAACGACGAATCTTAGGTCCGACAGTTATGGTCGTGAGGCCATTTAGGCGTAGTCTTATAAACTCTCGCAGTCGCAGATTCACCCCGCGCACACACAAAACACACCAGCGCAAAACGGTTCATACATTGCCATCTGCTAATGCTATATATTGGAACCTCTTCTAATCTTCATTCTACCATTACAAAACTTTCCTAGTTCTATTTTCCTTTCTTCGTTTTGTTTTGGTCGATGAGGTTCTTGTTGGAGTTTGTTTATTGTTGCGGCACCTCGAACCTGCAGTCCGAGGACTCCACGTGCTCCACGAAGCAGCTGGTTCCGCTGCCTTCCCGGAATGTCCGCCGCAAAAAGCGGGGCGGGCCTGATTGGCGGCCGTCGCTAGGATCGATTTCCGAGGACGGGGCGACGGCTCGGGTCCAGAGAGGCGTGGTGGGGGCTGGACGGGACGTAAAGAGGAGGAGCAGCGGCGGCGGCGGCGCCTCCTCCGCTGTGACTTCAACTGCGAGGATTCACCACCGTTATTACAGCGATGATAACAATTGTGATTACGGGTAAGTGAAAAACCGAAAACCTTTTACAGTTTTACTGCCCTCTAATTAATTTCCTTTTTCGTTCATTTGCAATGCCTGAACAATGATTAGTACGAAAATATTTGTGATAGAAATTGAGCTTAATTTTTACATATTGATAACATAATTTGGATGATTATCTAAAATGATTTGACATTTTTTTTTGAAATTTTATTGATTAACTGCATAAAATTGAATTCAAACAGTCTTTTCATAGAAATTAAGGTGTATTTATAATTTTTAAAGCATTAAAAATATGAGAGGGAAAAAGTTAAAATAATTAATTAATTAAATTATTTTTTATGATACGTTCAAAAAAATTTCGTGCCAAACATGTCATTGTTACTTTTCGGATTGAAGTTGTAGCTAGGAAGAGCATACGTGATATTTTATCCTACTTTATTGAATTGCTAGGCACGGAGGTAGGTATTAGATTATAATACTATTGCTTCTAAGTTTTGTGTGGTTGAATTTGATGACGGTTGAAGCTTTATTGGACGAGCAGTTTTATTTATATTCATATTTTATAGGATATTATATCAATATACTTTATTTATTATTAGATGATATATGAGTCTCATATTAAGTGAGATTCATGTTTTATTCAATAATAAGTAGGAATATATCAATATGATATTATATAAATAATGAGTACAGATATAATTTCCAATCCTTATGTAAAGCACAATTAATCATCTACGAAAAACAACACAATTCTGACAAAAAGAAAGAACATTATTAGTAATCAATGAAATGAATACTTCCGACAGAAATCGAGTTATATTAACGATTACAGAATCGTATAGTTTTGATACAAAATATAAAATTGTATATGCATAGAAAATTAATTTACATACTTAAAATGAAAAATTCTCATCGCATAATTAACTTTGCTTTCTCCGTTTCTCAGGATCTTAGCTTACTAAGAAGTGCTACTATTTTTTGACATTAATATTATTTTAGTACCAACTTTTTCAAATATCTAAATATTCTATTCACAAAATATAAGAGTCTAATTATTATTTTTTTCTAATCTTATCCTCTTTTTATCATTCTTCTCACACTATTATGAGTGTTTATATTACGAGTGCTATGCCAATGGAGATGATGAAATAACATTTTTCATTTTTCATTCAAGGCCATTATGCCAACTCAGCAATTTATTACAGAAGAGTTTTCTTTCCAAGGGCCTACATACGAAATATGGATATTTCGAAGCGAGATAAATTTCTAAATATTCTTATAAGAAAAAGAAAGTTATTCTGCACTGCACCTATATTTTTCAATAAATGTTTATCTTTATTTATACATATATATTAAAAAAATAATTTAATAGACTTAAAGTTAGATAAATTTAAGTATATTTCACAACACAACATTTATCATCAACTTTTCCAATACTCTCACTCATATTTAATCCATCTATCAACTCTCTCTCTCTCTTATAAGGCAATCATTAAAAAAATAATTTAATAGATTTCAAGTTAGATAAATTTAAGAATATTTCACAACACAATATTTATCATCAACTTCTCCAATACTCTCACTCATATTTAATCTATCTACCAATTCTCTCTCTCTTATAAGGCAATCATGGAGAAAATAATTAATATTATCTAAAATTCTTACAAGGATAAATAATAGTTAAAAAAAATAAAATTTTATAGATGAATAATTATTAAGAAACAGAGGTATTATTTAGTATTTAATATATCAATCCACCCAACAAAAAGTATTTGATATATGATCAATTTTATGAGCCATTGTTATTTTATATATTTATTTTTAATATTTTTAATGTTATAACTTATGTATCAAATGTTAATGGTTGAAAAGAAATATTAATAATATCATGTAAATGTACAAATATCAAATTATGAGTAATACGAGAAATAATAGGACGCATATACACCAACGAGTACATGCCAACAATAAATTAAAAAATTGAGTATTTTTAATAATTACAGTGTCAATATTGTCAAGAAAAATGATTTTGACATAAAGTGATGATTGAAACTATTTATAAGTTTTTATTGATAATTATTAAATGTAGAAAATCTTTTTTTGGTATTGTTTATATTTAATAATTGTCTATAAAAATTTACAAGCATTTTCAACAGCTATTTTTTGTAATTACTTTTTTGATAATATTTTTATTGAAATTTCAATGTTTAAATTATTAAAAATATTCATTTTTCTTGTAGTGATTATATCTAATAAGAGCGTGACTTTAAACTTTTAGGTTTATTAAGAATGCCCAAAGAATTTGAACCCAAAATTCAAAATGCACAAAGAACTTCGCTGAAATAAAAGGATTATTTCTTAATGGACACTTTTAAATCTCAGATTAAGAAAAGAAAAAACTGAGACCTAATATTATTGGCAGTTAAGTGGACTCCTTAAGTAGGCATCTAGTAAAGAGTTCGCTTTTTAGGTAGTGTGTATGGAGAAGGTCTTATAGTCAGAGACAAAACTCAAGTCTGAGTTCTGTGCTTTGAGGAATTAGTCACCACTTACCAAGGTTTACCTAAAAACTAAATCTCATATTAATGAATAAAAATAAAATAAATTATACTTTAAAAGTTTAAGAACATTTAATCTGACTTTAATTTTGATATATTGAAAGTGTAAAAGAGTTTTACACCTTCGTCCAATCAAATGTCTTATTTTATATGATTTTTTGAAGTAATGAGGATGGAAAGTAGTCATGCTTATTGACATGATGTTATATGATTGGATAAATATTTAAAAAAAATTTAAATTGTCAGTATATTCTAATTAAATCTTTTTAGTATTTTGTAAATAGTTATCATGATTTAATTAAGGATCTTGAGCATGATCTAGGATTCATTAACATATATCAAAACTCAAATACAAGGTATAAATAACACGGAAACAGCGATAATTCCTTCATGCGGAACATTTCTCAGGTACAAAAGGGGATGGAGAAATGAATAAAGAAAGCCTTTAATTTAACCTCATTGGTTTATTTACGCACCCGGACATTTCTACTTGCTATGTGGCCCATCTCTATGCTTAATAAATCATTGGCAATTTTGCAAGGATGTGTGTGCTACTGTGTTGTTAGAAGTTGGTTTTTTTGGCATGTAACTTATAATTGATGCAACCGTATGTTCTTCTGTTTAATTTGCAGGCGAGCTGCCGTGCCCATTATTATGCCAGCATTCTCTCCGACGCCATTCATGTTCTGAACATTACAACTGTATTTATTAAAGAAAGAAAAATGTTGTATATGCTGTATGTATACACTTATAGTTTAGGACTAAATAAAAAAATGTAGATGAAGTTCTTGGTTCGGGTGGAAGAGGTTCCTATCCTTAAGCATAAATTAAAGTTATGGGTTTGATAATGAAATTGATATGTATGGAAAAAAGAGAAATGATAAACAACCACCACCACATTTACATCATATACGTATACTAAGTTAAAAGTTATAAATTAACATGTAAAAAATTGTAAATCAGTATGTAAAAAATTATAAATCAATATACTAAAAGTTGGTTTACAATTTTTTACACACTGATTTATAACTTTTAACTTGATATAAGTGTATAGTATAAATGTTGTGATGATTATGTATCATCCCTTTGGAAAAATATATATCCTTGGGAGAGGTCTCCGTTTAGACGTCTGCTTAACCATTCCCCTGAGAGAGTAGACTTTCATATGCCCATAAGAATACTCTTAAAAAAGAAATTGTCGTATTTATTATGAGTGGCTGTTACCAGTTGTGAATGAAAATTAGCCTTCCATTGCAATATTATTCTTTTCACATCCATTCTCTTTTTGAAGCCGTGAAATTATGATTCGGAAGCCCTGATCATTCTTCTTGACCCTTTTTTTTTTTCGGTCGGACATTTTTCTTGACCTTGGGTTAACGTTGTTTCACCTAAAACACATTCCTTGGCTCGTATCTAGTGTATGGAAAGACGAGACAAAAAGCAACATATATTTGGATCCGAACTGGTCCCCATCGGTACCTAATTGAATCTTGTCTTGAATCCGGGGTTAATTTGATGCGACGATTGTAAATATTATAATCTTTTCTAAGATACACGTTTTTTCAACAAAATTTTATTGATTGAAAACCAAAGCTAATAAATTACATTAAAACAACTGGTACATATGCTAAGCTTAAAATTACAACCAACGAATGCTATACATATTAGATAACTAGCAAAAATAGAATATGAAGCGATGATTTTGCGTCACACAACAGATATGCATGGAAGTATGGGGAGAGTTCATCAGATCCTTGACCTTGGTTATGAAGCATTTTCAACCAAATTTAGAATAAGCTGTGTAGAAAGCACTAGGTGCTGAACACAATCAGCAAACCAGTAACTAAGCATTACAGGCACACAATCTTAGGAGTTACCGTCAATGATTACTATATAATATTTGAAGATATTTCATCTCATGATTTGGACCCAACTCGGTTCGAATATTTATGTCTTTCATTTTTTAGGAACTTCTTTACCTTATTTCAAATCAAGTTTTTTAGCTGAAGAAACAAAAAGCCATACGACGATCAAATACTAGGTTTTCCACACAATTTGCGTAAAGATACAAAATTATTGTGAAATCCGGTATTCCATATATAAGAACATGGAGAAGAAACTCATACATCTAGGAAAGAAGAATAGAACATTTTCATTCCAACTTTAACACAAACTTTTATTATTTGGTCTTTAATATATATATATATAAAATTTAAGCAAATATTAAATTGTTAAATAACTTTTTATTAGTATAGTTTTTTACAAAACTCAGTATTAGATTGGAAGCTTACATCATATAAATTATGTTTATAAAATTTTAAATTAATCTAAAATTATTTGACATACTTTTTAGGTACATCAAATTGAATGTAATTATATGCTCAAAATGAGCAAGATTAAGCAAAGGCCTACATAATTGCAATGCTATTAAAGTAAAATTTATATGAAATTTGGTATAAATAATCTTTATAGTAGATAATTATAATTTAACAGTTGTATCGATAAAAAAGAATATCATAAAAAGTTAGAAATAGTGTAACTATATATAGTTAAAACTACACTGGTATATAGAGAGGATTGTTTACCTCTGCAGCTTTAAGAGGAGGTCATCAATGTCCATATTTTATTTTAATAGAATAACCCACAATCCCATTCTCTTAGTTAATTTTTTTATTATGGGTGGTTTTATATTTTCTTGTACCCACATTAATTATTTCTTCTACTCTTTTTCTAACGTAATTAATATTCTGTCTGTACTATTTCTCTCACCATAAGGTTCTATTTTTTTTTCATGAATAATATATAAGTCGAAGCATTAAAGTTTAAGTAAAAATATTATATACCAAATAAATATATTTATTAAAAAAATATTTCTTGAATATTATTTCTTGAATAAATATTATATTTAAAATTAATTTAAAAAATATTTCTTAAATGTAATTTTCTTTAGTTTGTCAAATTTTTGTTTATATATACTCAAAGACAAAAGATATACCGAGTGACATTTTCAAAATTAACAAAAAGGAGCATAAATTACTAAAAAAGTATTTATATAAAAAAGTAAGCCACCATAACATAACGGTAACGTAAATATACTCATGACAAAACATTTCACAAAATCTTCTTAATGCAATATGGTGTTTCTGATATAAAATTTTAATATATTAAAACCTTAAGTTTTATTTAGTATTTTAAAATAAAAATAATAAACATTAAATATATTTTTATGAAATATTAACTAAATTTTAAATATATTCACTTTAATATGTTAGGGGTACTGTTGATATATATATATATATATATATATATATTATTTCAAAAAAAATTATAATCATTAAAATTTCATAAAGATGATAGAGAATATTAATTAGGAAAATCAAAGTGGTAATTAATGCACAAGAAACAAAATTATAAAATTATCCTAATTATAAACTAATATGTTTTCATTTAATGAGAGTAGTAGTTTATTGGTCCAAAAGAAAATGTGTACATTCCTTACTTACATATAAAGATACGGAGGTGAGCATTTCCATATATATACTTTTAGGGTTTAGGCTCTATAAGTACTTTTACTTGAATAAATTCACATGTTTCAATATATTATAATCTCTGTTTTAAATTTCTCCTATTCATGTTGTTGTCACTATTTTTATACTTCGGACCGAGTTCTGGTATCAAAGCCCTAGGTTTTCGGTAGATCTAGAAGCTGGTAACCTTGACCGCTAGTAATTAGTTTTTCTTCTTAAAACTTTCGACAAATTTAAAAGATTTTTCTAGAAAGCCTTGGTTGTGTGCTGGGTTGTTAAGCCTCTATTTGACTGTTCGTTTGACTCCAAGTGATGTTCTCGTAGACATAGAAGAAATCCTTGATAGGTGACTTTAGGAAAATCTTAAAATTAATTTGAAACCTTTTAGAAGAAGAAGTAATGTATGACTACCTCACTAAAGGTGATTAGCGGCCTAGCTAGGGGTAAGACAATAGTGATAGCTAATGATCAACCCTCTTCTTTAACCTCTACCTCTGCACCAGGAGTAGATCAATATCGATAGCAAAATAAAGAACTAGTAATAGCAGATATAGAAAATAAGCTTCAAAATTGGTCAATCCCCAAGGTAAAACATAGGGAAATTTAAAAAACTAGTGCAATAAATCTAAAATCTGAGCAAGACATTTGTTGTATTGAAAAAACTCAGGCCATAGAAGATACTCACACTATAATAAAGCTTTTAGATGAAAACTTGGTCAATAAACATATAAATGATGGATTTTATTATATTCATCTAGGACTAATTCAAGTAGCAATAAAGCCTTTTATAATATTAGGAATAAATGCCCCTGTAATAGCCATATTAAGAGACATAAGACTTCAATAATTTAAAGATCAAATAATAGCTGTTCTAGAATCCAATGTTTATGATGGCCGAGCTTTTTTAACTTTTAACCTAATTATTTAATGGATCTTTGGAATAATCCAACAAAAATTGTGTTAGAGTTAAATATTAAAACTTCAGGAAATATAGCGGATAATGGAGTCACTCATTTAGATATAATATATGTAGAGTTTATCACAAGACCTCAAAAGTTTATTATAATTTTAAGGCTTTAAGGTCTTCTCTAAGAAATGAAACTTTCATATTAGAAATAAATCTAGCAAAATCAACCTCTCATACCCCCAAAAGGGTTAAAACATGCTAAAGTAATGGCGAGAATGCCTACTGATTAAAATTTAAAATTAGTAATGCCTCTAAAAAAATAGAAAATACTAAAATAGAAACTATAATTTAAGATGAAGATGGAAATATAAATATTAGAATGAAAAGGTCTAATTCAATAACAAAAATCCCAAGGGTTCATGAAATGCTAAAATAGTTTGAACAAATAGCTAGAAACTCTGTCAAGTAGATCAACACTAAATCTAGACTCAAGGGGAGTTAATTTTTCACCCAACATTCATTCAACAAACAATATATCAAGATTCTAAAAAATTTGAATCTCCTAGATATTCTCCTACTAGATCAGAAGTCATAAATGTAATGTCAAGAATAGATAAACCTTTTAAAATCAATAAACCCTGGATAAAGAAAGATTTTGAATCAAATTATAATAAAGAATAGCAAAGTTGGTATTTCAAAACTTTAATAAGCAACAAACCTCAAAATATTTACAAGAATTTTATACTTTTTTAAAAAAATAATAAAATTAATACTCCTTTCTTCCTATAGTTTGGATAATGCTTTGGTAAAGAAAAAGAGATAAAAAAAATCCTTTTATCAATAAAAACAAATACAGACTAACTCTAGCGTAACAAGAGAATGGAAAATTGCAGACAAAGCCAATACATTTTCAATGCATCCTCTATTACAAAAAATAAAAATACCAATCAGTAAAGATTTAGAAGTTGATGCCACCCCATTCAAAATAAACCAAGAAAGTAAAGAGTTTCAAAAGGTTCATGAACAACTTAATTACACCAATCAAACTTCATATACAGTAGCTCAACAATTAGAAAGGATTGAAATACCAGCTAAGGAACCTCCTCAAAACCTACCATATCTTCTCACAAAGAATTTCCTTTAGATCCCCAAAGACCCATATATATATATATAAACTACTAAATGTTCTAGAAAAAGAGTTGCAGACTGCAAAATTACACAACAATTAGAAAAGCTGACTACAAAAAATAAATCTCCTTTATCCATAAATGTTTTAGAACAAGAAGACAACAAAGGATTAAAAGTCAATAAAATAAAATATATAAAAACTAGAGCTTATTATCCTAGACCATCATTAGGAGAAGTTCAATAGGAAAAACAGCAACAACTAGCAGATAGTTCTTTCTCTGGAGTGTCAATTATAGAGTGGAATATCGACGGGTTAAGTGAATAACTTATCCTAGATACCATGCAACAAATAACGTTGTCACATCTTTTTCAATACAAGGAAATTTTGATAAAAAAAAAATAGCAACTATGTTATTCACAGGGTTCATCGGCCAATCAAACGGATGGTGTGATAATATTATAACTGAACAAGAAAAATCCCAAATTTTCAACGCTATCAAACCTGAACCCAATACAGGAGAACAAACACAAGATGCTACAACCACTTTGAAATATACAATAATAAAACATTTTGTGGAGATCCAATAAAATTACAACAAAGAGCTGCAAATCAATTAATAAACTTACATTGTCCAACAATGTCAGATTATAGATGATATAAAGATATATTTCTATCAAAACTATGCTTAAGGTCTGATGGCGCTGCTGCCTATTGGAAAGAAAAATTTATAGCAGGATTGCCAAAATTTTAGAAGAAAAGGTGAAACAAAAACTTAACCCAACATTACAATGGAGAAATACCATATGTGCATCTAACTTTTGGACAGATGCATAGCCATATAGTTGAGATAGGTATACAAGTCTTTAATGACTTTAAAACAAATTAACGCATGAGGCTTAAATAAGTCGACAAGAATTAGGAATCTTCTGTGATCAATCCGGAATTGAAGGAGTTAAGGCTCCCAATAAGAGAATAAGAAATAAACATAAAAGTACTACAAGAAGATCTACAAGAAAATATGAGGACAAACCTAAAATTGAAAATACTATCCCATCGAAATCCGTAAAAAAGAATACTAAACAATATAAGAAGAAATTTCAAGGAAAATGTTACAAATGTGGAAGGAGTGGTCACTATGCAAAGAATTGTAAGGTCAAAGAAAATGTTAATAATTTAAACATTCTAGATGAATTAACAGAATGATTGATAAATATTTTAATAGTCGAACAATATGAATCCTCCATACAAGGAGAATCAGAAACCAAGCTAGTTCTAAATTTCTTGAAAATTATTCTTCAGAACATGAGTCTTTTTCAGAATCTGTGCCCAAAGTATGTCTTGCACTTGAAATTTGTACCTGTACAAATTGTAAAAAAAAAACCATAAATGTGTTAACAAAACACCAAACAAATACATTAATAAATATTATTGATAAAATGGAAGAAAAAAAAATTAAAAGATTAATTTTTACAGCAATTGAAAAACTTACTTGATGAGGAAGAAAAAAAATAAAGAAAAAGTTTTAAGAGTAGAACTAAAAGACATTTTAGAACGATTCAAAACTCATCAAGAGCAACTAACTACTAAAGATCTACAAAATGAAATTAAAACACTTAAACAAGAGATAACCCAATCCAAGCAAACGGATTTTGAATCAGAAATAAAATATCTAGGACTAAAAGGAGAAATAATATTAAACTCTCAAAACTTTATCCAACAAAAATTCAGAAGGAGTACCTTGTCATTCTGGAAACACAGATTTATTCGAAAATAAAGAAGAACCCTGTAAAAATTATATCAATATGATATGACAAATAATGATTCATAATTGGTACTCTAAGGTAAATTTGATAGTCCATGATCAAAATTATGAAGCCATAGCCCTAATAGGTTCAAGGCAGATTCTAATTGTACACAAGAGGGGTTAATGCCTACAAAAATTTTATGAAAAAATTTGAATCATTAACTGGAGTTGAAAATAATAGATTAAATATAAATTACAAGCTATCAAAAGCGAAAATCTGCAAAAACAAAGTATGTTACACAAATTCCTTTTTGTTAATAAAAAATATTCAAGAAACATTAATTTTAAGAACTCCTTTTCTTTTTTCTTGGATGAATCAAGGGTATCTACCACCGGAAACAATAACTAATCCCCTCGAGGCATAAAGCTCACATGTGTAGGTCTTGTCTCTGGCCATGAAATCTTCTCTATATACACCGCTAGAAATCAAACCCCTGACTAGATATTTAAGGAGCCCCGCTGACTACCAACTATGCTATGCCTCAAGATTTAAGAACTTCGTTTCTATTACGTTTATATCCTTTTACCATAACCCAAACTGGACTGGTAACAAAACTGTGGGGTAGAGAGATAAGCTTTGAATTTTTAAAAGCATTTAGAATCAAAGAACTTAATGTCATACAAAATAAGTTAACCTCTTCAGTAAACTTAATAAAACAAAAACAAAAACATATTAATATGCTAAATGAATAAATAAAACATAAAAGAATAGAGGAACAAATTAATAATGAAAATATTCGACATAAGATAAGAACCCTTCAACAAAAATTCAAAAAAGAGATGTGCGCCAAACATCCCAATGCCTTTTAGAATAGAAAGCAACACATGACAAGTTTACCATATGAAGAGGGATTTAATGAAAAGGATATATCAACAAAGGCAAGGCCCATTCAAATGAATCATAAATATTTAAATTATTTTAAAACAAATATTCAAAAATATCTTGCTAAAGAATTAATAAGACTAAGCAAATCTCCTTGGAGTTCTGCAAGTTTTAATGTTGTGAATGCTTTAGAGCTCAAAATAGCAAGGAAGAGAAAATCGGACCAGATATCAAACCGGTCAAGATATTGGTTCAAAGGTTCAAAGGACCAACCGGTTCAATCGGGGTTCGACCGGAATATAATAAAATATATATATAATATATATTTATATAAATTTATATATAACTATTTATAAAATTTCAATTTTTAACAACTTAAAAATATAATATATATTTTATTAGTACTTTCACAGTAAAATTTGCTACCAAAACCGAAAAATTAATGGACTGTTTTATTGTGGGTTCAAAATTACTAGTTGCTAAAAGTGGTTGGCCTAAGTCAACGAAGCCCTTACATATCCTAACCCAATACTTCTCCAACTTAAAAAACCTAATGGTCCTGCTCCCTTCTTTCTTCAGACTGTCGCCGCCCCCCTCTCTTCAAAGTTCATTAGTTCAAAGAGTAACATCCCATACCAACTGTGAACACCCGATGTTGTCCAGCCCAACATAATAATAAAAATAAAAAAATGAAACAAAAAAATAATAAAGGAAAGTCACGGGATGTGGTTCTGTGACTCTCCACGTGAAGCAACAACATGATTAGAAAAATAAAAAAGGAAAAGGAAGACAATGATGATGTTCTACTCAAATTCTTCGCAATGTGCCAGAACTCCTTTCGGTGGGGGAGCTAACAGCCAACCTATGAAAATCATCAGAGAAGTGGGAATATAAAAAAACATTATCATCAGCAACCAGAGGAAAGGGGAGGAGCCTAAAAAAAAATAATAATCTAAGGACCCTCCCTTCAACTTACCTACGAAGCTGAATAAAGGAATTGACTTGAAAGAAAAATAAAAGAACAAGTACGAAGTTGAGCTTAAGGCTAAGCTATTTTGTATATGCTTCAAAGGAGCACTTTGAAGAATGTTATAAGCACAAACCTTCACCAACTCCTTACTAATATAAGTCCCCTCCTCCTCAAGCACCAGAACCGGAGAAGCCCACGCCACTGCCTTGCTCATTTGCCTCTGCTTGTGCTGATTTTCGCTGTCCACCCCACGAGCTCGTTGTCCCGCCAACCTCGAAGACCCAAGGTCACGCGGCTCCAGCACTCCGCCTCGTCCTCTGCCGCCCCTGTGCGCGCCAGCTTCCCTCCTGCAGGTATAGCGCCGGTTCCCTCCTCCCTTGCCCAGCTGTACAGCGCCGATTCCCTCATTTCCCTCCGCCCATCTCTCCTTGTTT
This sequence comes from Dalbergia cultrata, assembly GCA_031216105.1. NCBI lineage: Eukaryota > Viridiplantae > Streptophyta > Magnoliopsida > Fabales > Fabaceae > Dalbergia > Dalbergia cultrata. Next base: position 11,887,912 of record CM062350.1, on the reverse strand, counting down.
TCTTTCATGGAGTTTGCCTTCCTCCATCCTTCATATGCAGAAACTTCTTTCAATCTCTTCCCCATCCCCTCTGCCTTAGTGCCTTGTTCTTTCTTTCTCACTCGCTATCTCTTTTTTTCTCTACGCTCACAAAACGCAAACTATCACCCTTTGGTTCCAGATATTTCTCGTGCCTTTCCTTGCTGATTCTTTATTTTATATTTTTTTATTGTTAATTTGGTCTCCAGCTAGATGTGGGTGCGTTGGAGTAATTATATTATTATAATATGTCACTTAGACTTGTCTAGCAACTAAGTTGTGTAGTGGGCTGTTTTCTTTTATGCGAAAGAGTGGACTAGGTGATAAGCATTTGGGCTATGCAGTCCAGAAAAATAAATGGTGAGAGTGTGAGTGTTTAGGTTGTTGTCAATATTATTATTTGGATTTTGATTTTAATTTCGTTTGGGGTTTAGAGTTTGTTTTAATAATATGGAATTTTAGATTAGAGTTTTTTTTTTTTTATTGCTTTTAGTTAGGTTGCTGTGAACGTGTATATATAATATATATATATATATATATAAAACATGTTTAAAGTATTTTACTTTTTGGGTCTTTTCTTAAAAAAAAAAATTAAAAATAATAACCTTTGCTTTTATTTAAAAGTCGTTTAGGTCCTTTAATTATTCTCCAATTTTTGAATAAAGTTAGTTTAGCTTTGACAGTTTCCTAACTATATATTCTAAGAATATCTTAGCTGTGACAGCTTGATGTTCTAAGAATTCTCTTAAAAAGAATAATAAAATATAATAAAATCCACCAACCAACAACTATTTTTCAAAAGAACTACGTGACTTTGAATTCTTCATCGCACCAGAGGATACGTAGGAGCAGGTGATTCCTGTCAAGTCAAAATTATATTTTATTATGTTATTTTATGTTATTTCATTTTTGATTGGTAAATATTTATTATTATTTCTGTTTATTTAAATATTTATTGTCTTTTATTATTATGTGTTATTTCAATTTCAACTAATAACTAAATTCTTTTAAATGAGGATGTTAATTTAGCCGTGACGGCTTATTAGCTCATGTTAAACATCTGAGCTGTGACAGCTTGATGTTTTAAATTTTCAAACAAAAATTAGATTTTTATAATTTGTATTACTTGTAAATATTTTCTTTAATATCTTTTTTATTCTTTAAATTTTAAATTAATCAATTATTGGTTAAATATTTTATTTTAAATAAAGAAATTAATTTAGCCGAGACGGCTTGTTAATTGAATATTTTGGATACCTGGGCTGTGACAGCCTAGTGTTTCGAATTTTCAAGTTAAAATTAAATTTTATAATACTATTGCATTTTAGTTTTTGCATGTAAATATTTTTGTTCATTATTATTATTATTATTATTGTAAATATTTATTTAGTATTTATTTATGATATTATTTTATTCTGTTTTACATGTAAATATTTTTGTTCATTATCATTATTATTGTAAATATTTGTTTATTTGTTCATTTATTTATTTATTATTATTATTATTATTATTATCTTCCTCTTTCTTTATTATCTTAATTTAAATTAATCATTGAAATGTATATATTTTATTCCAAATAAAGAGGTTAATTTAGCCGTGACGGCTTGTTAACTCAATATTACGGATACCTGAACTGTGACAGTTTGGTACTCCGGAATTTTCTTATTCTAAAAAGATTTTCTTTTATAATTTTCTTAAAATAAAAGTGTAAATAAATATTTGGAAAGGTTATTAATAATTTGCACAATTAATTAAGGTACCGTCTAAAGACGGGTGTATTAGGGGTGCTGAAGGATTAAGTCCCTACCCTTCCCTAATCATAACCGACTCCCGAATTCAAATCTGGTTTCAAAGATCATTTTCATTGAATTAAATGGGTTTTTCCATAATTTTTCCCAATTAAATAAAATTTGGTGGCGACTCCATTTTAAAATAAATCTTTCATTTTTCGCCGTCCCATCGCGATCCCGGTTGCGACAAATGGCGACTCCACTGGGGACTATGTGAGAGTCAGGCCTAATATAATTGATTGTGCGTATTATCTTAACCTCACTTTTTCCTTTTGTTCCATTTTATTTTGTATATAGAATTTTTTCATCATTATGTTTGGATTTATTTTCACCACTGTCTTTGTACATATTTTTATATATTTGTCTCTTTGTAACTACCTAGGATAGTAGGCTTTTGTTCTATTTGTATATATTTATTTTGTTCTTTATGAGCACCTTAGGATAGAGGACTCTTTGTTCTATTTGCACAAATTTGTTTATTTTTGTTTCTTTGTGACCACCATAGGATAGAAAATTTTTGTTCTGTTTGTATATATTTATTTATGTTTAATTTTTTGTGACTACCCTAGGATAGAAGACTTTGCTCTGTCTGTATATATATATTTTGGTTTCTTTGCACTCTAGGATAGAAGACTTTTGTTCTATATTGTCTATTTTGCAGGTGTTGTCGTGGGTAGTTTTAGGATTCCAGGTTTGTATGCTCTCTTCACACACAACACTTACACATTAATCACACACGAGTGGGGCCCTATACCCGGGTCTGAGTGCAACTTGAGATAGGTAAGAGATTGTGTAGCAATAGCCATTTTGGATGCTCATCCTGTTTGGTTATTGCGAAAATCTCGTCTAGAGTGTGACTCTTTTGTGAATATTCCACACCTAGCGGTTTACCTGCTGTTGTGGATAGTATTCCGAAATGAGTCTTTAACTCTAGAGGCCGTAAAATCCTGAGTATATAGATCCACCTATTGCAAGTGTTCACAAAGTAGAATAACCATAGAACTATAGATTGACCTCCAGAGCTTAACTCAAATAGGACACAAAGGGAGCATACTCTTTCTTTAATTCATTTCCTTGTACATAAATTCTTTAACATGTTCAAAGTATTTATTATTTCCTTTTACATTTAAATGAAAATCATCACATTTTTTCTTTGTTTTCCAGGTTTGTTAGAGAATCATATCCAAGTCTTGTTGTGAGTATCTTTGGAAAATGGAAATAAACATGAGATCAAACAATCATGAGGGGGAAAAATTAAAGAAAACTTTACATCTTAAAGCTAAGAAGCCTGACACAGAAAGTCTGAGATCACTAGGTCAACAATTGGGTATGCCACAACGTCTTTCTCTTGCAAGAAAGTATGGAAAAATTTTGAATCTGTTAGAGGTGGAAGAACAGGTAGAAGCAATCACAGCATTAGCACAGTACTATGATCCTCCGCTCCGATGCTTTACCTTTCAAGACTTCCAGTTGGCACCGACTCTTGAAGAATTTGAGCGAATCCTAGGGTTACCACTAGAAGGAGAAAAACCTTATCACTACCAAGGTCATTATCCTTCCTTACATACCGTAGCAGCTGTTTTAAAGACTAATGTAAGGGATTTGCATGAAGCACAGAAGTGTAGAAATGGAACCAATGGATTCCCAAGGGATTATTTGGAGAAGCATATGCATGGCTTAGCTGAAGCTAAAGATTGGGACACTTTCTTGGATGTATTAGCTCTCACTGTTTATGGCATTGTTCTGTTTCCAAATATTGAAGGCTTTGTGGACTTCGCGGCTATTGATGTATTCCTCGCTCGCAAATTTCATGGTCATAATCCTGTTCCAGCCCTCTTGGCAGATGTTTATTGTACCCTAAATTTTTGCTATGAAAGGAATGGCAAAAGAATTTTATCTTTGTCTACCGATGCTTTACGTGTGGGTCACTGCACACGTATTCCAAAGGAACTACAAAGCACCATGCCCGATTGAAGACCTAAAAATGCATCACATCAAGAAGAAGAATGGACAAGAATGGGCCCAAGACCTAGCCAAATTGAATGAAAAGATGATCCGATGGTACCCTTGGTGGAAAGACGGGCAGACTTTGATTTATCAGTGTGGAAGCTTCTCAAATGTTCTCCTCATGGGTACCCGAGGATGCATAAATTACAATCCAGTATTGGTATTGCGTCAACTTGGTTACCCCATGATGGGACCACCTTCCGAAGCTGCAATCACTCCATTTGTCTTATATTACCTCGACTCAGATGATCTCAGCCTACTACAGAAGGTCCGATCTGCTTGGAACAAGGTTGGCAGAAAAGGAAAAGAACTAGGAGTTAGAAGCTGTGCAGTGAAAGAAAACTACCGTCAATGGGTGAAGAATAGGGCCCAAGAGATTAAGCGCCATTGAACACGGACAACAACTCCACCTAATAAGGCATCATCCTCACATTTTGACGAGGATGAGGGGATCAAAGAAATAAAGGAGAAGTTGGACAGAGTTAAGCAAGAAAAGATGCAAGTTGAGGCTGCATTGGAAAGTGCTCACAATAATTATGCAGATTTAAAGCGAGAAAGCACTGAGAGAAACCAACTTCTAGAGGGCACCACTAAGAAGTTGAAAATGGGGTATGACCACATGATGAAGACCAAGGAATGCCTCCAAGCTGCTAATAAAGAGCTAGGGCTTGAAGGCGAGGCGTGACCGAGCAATAGCCGAAAATCAGCGATTAAGGAATCAACTTCAAGATGCCAAAATTGCTGAGGAAGCCGCAATAGCAGGAGAGGAACAAATGAAGCGAGAAATGAGAGAGATAAGCAAGGAATACCAGAGGAAGATTGGGGAACTAAAACAACACATGAAAGATGAGACTATGAAGTTTCAAGCTGCCTTAGAAGAAGAGAAGAAAAGGGTCACAGATTTGGAGTTTGAGGTGCAACACCAAAGTCACATCATTCATGAGTTGAAGACTCGTTTTTCAAATCTGGCAGGGCTAGCTAATACAGCAATAGAAGACGTTCCCAGATACCTGGAAATAGCTGAGCAAGAAATCATCCCTTTTAAGACCCCAACTGGACTTCGCAACTTTGTCAACTATTGCAAAGATTTGGTTGGAAGGATGAAACAAATAATTCCCGAAAGAAGTTGAAGAGGCATTACCCTTTGGTGATGATGTTTTTAGGATCGATATCTAGCTCTATGATGTACTTTTTGTCATTTCTGGGAATGGATGTAAAAAATAATGATGATTGTAATCTACTCCTCTGATGAATGAATGGTTGTTTCATTATTTTGGTCTTATGACAATATCCATTAAAGATAACTTATTACCTTTGAACGAGACGTTCTGGGGAAAATTTGTGACCGAAGATACTCACAACAAGACTCAGCACGATTGACGGTCTCTAACAAATCGCGACATTTTTATCTTTTTACTTAAACTATTTTTTTACACAGGTGAAACATCGCAACCATTGGGCGCCCAAGGAAAGAAGATACCGATCTAACTCGTGTTCATAACACTAGAGCTCGAACCAAGATGGCCGGCGGAAACACTGAAACAGGAAGGACTACCCCGTCTGCAATTGCTTCTGAATCGGGAAGAGCTATTCCAACTATAACCACCTCGGCTATAATTACTTCTGAACCCGGAAGAAACTTAAGCATGGAAGTTGATGTAGTGAGAGGAAGACTGAACGAGTTGTCAAACAACCAGGGAAGAATGGAGGAGATGATGCGGGCTATGATGGAGTCACTCGACTTATTAAGAGCCCACCAAAACTCAGGAGGTGTACAACCAAGTGCTACAACAATGACCATACCTGTGGTATCGGATGCAGCTCTAAATGTCACTCAAGGGATGAATGACGGGGATGGGATTCCGAATAACTCTCTTGGACAACCACCACCAACAATGCCGATTACTATCCCTATCGGAGAGGGTTATCATGCCATAGAGAATGTTCATATTAATGGACATGGGCATGTTGCCCCTATTTGGGAGCCATCTCGTGTTGTCATCCAAAAGCAACCATCTTCCTCGGAGAATAGCCGTGCAGAAGAGGACAAGTTCAAAGAAGAATGGATGAAGAAAATTCAGGATCAAATCAAAGCCATTCAAGGGCCTAGCACTTATGGCTATATGGAAATCGAGCAACTTTGCACTCCTATCGATGCAGTGGTTCCAAAGGACTTCAAGATTCCTGACTTCTCGAAGTATGATGGAACAGGCAACCCTCTATTTCATTTGAAGAGTTATTGTACTAAGATGTCAATCTGGTCTAAAGATGAAAAGTTTCTCATTAGCTTTTTCCATGAAAGTTTAACCGGACCTGCTCTAGAATGGTATATTCAATTAGATCATCCAAAGATTTCTAGCTGGAGAGAACTGGTGGACCAATTCATGAGTCAATACAAATTTAACATGGAAATAGCACCAACTAGAGAACAGTTGAGCACGATGCAGAAAAAGAGGGATGAATCTTTTAAGCAATATGCTCAAAGATGGAGAGCTCTGGCTGCTCAAGTGCAACCGCCACTTATCCTATCTGAAATGTGTTCGTACTTTTTGGGAACCTTGGGATCTCCTTATATCGGAGCCATGGCAGGAGAGCGACATACAAAGATTTCTCTGAGTTGATCACTGCTGGAGAAAGAATTGAGAATCTAGCCAAAACAGGTAAACTTCCCATGGGCAATGAAGACACAAGAAAAAGTTTCCCACCTAGGAAGAAGGAGATTGATGTAAACTATGTGCAGAGTCAGCAACCCTTTAACCCAAGACACGTACCAATGCACCCAAGACCCCAAACACCACCATACCAAACCTCAACCACCCCTTACCCATTTTACCAAACCACACAAGCCACAAACACCGCCCCATACCCCCAACCACAAGTCAATAACATTTACATACGACCATACCAACCAGCTCGACCAACATATGCCTATAATCCAACCATGCATCCTCAGAACTTCTCAAACACCACACCATCACGACCAAATGCTCAAAATCAAAGCCGTTCCCGATTCCAGAATTTGCCACCTTTCCCTAAACTATCCATTTCAAACGCTGATCTCTTTCAACGATTAGTTGATGCCCACTTGATCTCGGCTTATCACAGACGCCCATTAGAACCACCATATCGACTTGGTACAACCCGAACCTTACTTGCAAATACCATATGGACATAGCAGGGCATTCAATTGAAGATTGCGAAGGCTTCAAGACGGCAGTAAAAAGACTGATTGCTTGTGGTAGACTAGACTTTCAAGAGGAGTCAAAACCAGATATTGTCCATAATCCAATGCCAAATCATGAAAGAGGAGGCCAGGTAAATGCTGTAGAGAAAGAAGAAATCCTGATAAAGAAGGTTTTGAATCTCAGAACATCCATGGAGAGAATTTTTTTTGGCCTGAATGAGTCTGGTTATAACATCACGGCATCTGCTCCGACAATAAAGGAGAATGAGAAATATGACATGAATTCAAGCTGCCTGTATCACTGTGGGGCTCTTGGCCATGACATAGAAAATTGCTGGGATTTCAAGGCTCGGGTACAAGGATTACTCAACTTAGGAGTAATACAAGCAAAAAAGGGGCTGAATATCCCTGATGAGGTGAATGTAATTGAACCCTTTATACTTCGAGTACCACCACTTAATGTAGCTCCCAAGCCAGAAAAAAGGTCATTACTGTCAAGAAACCTACACCATTTGAGTACAAGAGTACACATGCTGTGCCTTGGAATTATGAGACTCAGGTCAAGACGAGTGGAGACATAGGGGAAACCTCGAAGGCCCGAGAAAATGAAGAAGTGACCGGTGTCATGGAGGTGAAAGGAATAACAAGAAGTGGAAGAGTTTATGGACCCGGAGAGCTGGAAAAAGGGAAATTTGTCAATGAAGGGTATGCTGGAAAGAGTTCAGATTCAGAAAGAAAAGAAAAAGAAGATGAGGAAGAAGAGTTCCTAAAGATAATGAAGCAAAGCGAGTATGATATTCTTGAACAATTAAAGAAAACCCCAGCTAGAATATCTCTTTTATCATTAATCATGTCATCCGAGCCTCATCGAAAGGCAGTATTGAAAGTCTTGAAGGAATCTTATGTTAAGCCTGATGTCTCATCAGAAAATGTGGTGAATATGGTGGATCCAGTGAAACGTGTTAACATGATCACATTTTCAAATGAAGAAGTTGTTCCACAGGTCAATCCACGAGCACTATACATAACCCTCAAATGTAAAGGATACATAGTGCCCAGAGTTCTCATTGATGGAGGGTCAGGATTGAATGTCTTACCTGTGTCGACTTTAAGCTATTTGTCGATGAGTAAGGAAGATATACTACCACAATTGATGGTAGTGAAAGCTTTTGATGGAGCAAAGAAAAGCATCCTAGGGGAGATGGTTTTGTTACTGGAGATCGGCCCGAGCAAATTTGAAGTATTATTCCAGGTAATGGAAATTGAATCTGACTATAATATGCTGCTAGGAAGACCATGGATTAACAATGTCGGGGCTGTCCCTTCAACCTTGCATCAGAGGGTCAAATACATTGAAAATGGTTCAGTCATCACAATCCACGGAGAAAAGGAGATCCTGGTATCCAAACCAGTGACATTGCCATATGTTGAAAATGTGGAGCTAGTGGAGAACAGTTCATGGCACAACCTGGAGGCAGTAGGGCTGAGACAAGAGCAAGATAAGGCCCTAATACAAAATCAGGTAGTGGCTCACATCATGGCTAAGAATGGATATCTGGAAGGAAAAGGACTAGGACCACAATTGCAAGGCTCCCAAACTCCCATATCAATACCAGAGAAGTCTAACCGATTTGGTCTAGGATATGAGACCTCTCTGGATGACAAGATGAGTACCTTGGCTCTGGAACAGAATAAACAAAAAGGGAAAATGAAGTTGATTCCTCACTTGAAAGAGACATTCCCTGGTCCAGCTGAAGTGATTATGGCCGGTGAAGTTCGCTCCCCTTGTTATTTCTCCACCATCAACACCTTGGATGCTGAGAAAATTGAGGAAATCAACAAAGTCCATGTTGCTAGCAATGATGAGATCTTTGATGAACTGACGGTGAACCAATGCTTGATGTTATTGCTGAAAAGTAATTTGTTGGGTTGTATTATTCAAGAATTATTTATGCTTTTGTTTATGCTACTCAGAGACATCATTTGAATGAATTTGCATGATTTTCAATAATCTTTCTATATGTTTTCCATTTGCCTCGTTTCTGTTTCTATTCCTTTTGCTTTCTCCTTTTCTGTTATGTTTTTCCCTTACCACTCTCAGCTTGTTAATTTGCATTTTCCATGCTGTTTATAATCCACCATTTGGTTTAGCATTCCAATCCACCACAATTACTTTCCAGGAATTTGAATGTCATAGAAAGTTTGCCACATGAAAAGGAATTTGAGAGCTTATCAATTGATTCTCTTGCTGCACTTGACTGCGATAACCATGAGTTTGAAGATGATGAAGAAGCTATTGAACAATTTTCAAACCTCCTGGATTATTCAGAAAAAGGATTTGACTTAGACAATGAGGTGGTCGAGGTGATTAACATGGGCACTGAAGAAGACAAAAAGGAGCTGAAAATAGTGGAAAATCCTGAGCATACGAAATGGTTGCATTGTTTAAAGAATTCCTGGATGTGTTTGCATGGTCCTATCATGATATGCCAGGATTAGACCCAGATTGCTTCACACAAGATCCCTTTGTATCTCAAGTCGACAAGAAGCAAAAGTTGAGAAGAATGCGACTGACATGTCATTAAAGATTAAAGAGGAAGTGACTAAACTAGAAATTTGGATTTTTAGAGGTATCAAGACACACTGATTGGGTGGCCAACATTGTGCCTGTACCTAAGAAAGATGGAAAAGTTAGAATGTGTGTAGACTATCGGGATTTAAATAAGGCTAGCCCGAAAGATGATTTCCCTCTACCCCACATTGATGTCCTTGTTGATAATACTGCTGGAAATCACCGATTTTCCTTTATGGATGGATACTCTAGGTATAACCAAATTCCCATGGATATTCATGACAAAGGAAAAACTACTTTCATAACTCCGTGGGAACATTTTGCTATCTGAGTCATGCCGTTTGGATTGAAGAATGCCGGTGCCACCTACCAACGTGCCATGGTCGCATTATTCCATGACATGATGCATAAAGAGATTGAGGTTTATGTAGATGATATGGTCGCCAAATCTAAAGAAGGAGAAAGTCATGTGACAGTTCTGCGAAAGCTGTTTGAAAGGCTCAGAAAATACAAGTTGCGGTTGAATCCGAATAAATGCATTTTTGGAGCTTCTACAGGGAAGTTACTCGGGTTCATTGTCGTGAGAGAAGGGATAAAAGTGGATCGACAAGGTGAAAGCAATACAAGAAATGTCTGCTCCCGAATGAACGAGAAGTGAGAAGTTTTCTCGGAAGGCTCAACTACATTGCTAGATTTATTGCTAATTTGACTAGCACTTGTGAGCCTATATTCAAACTGCTGCGAAAACATCAACCTGGGGAGTGGAATGAAGAATGCCAAGAAGCTTTTGATAAAATAAAAGTTTATTTGATAAAGCCTCCAATTCTAACCCCACCTGTACCAGATCGTCCTTTAATATTATACCTCACAGTGTTGCCCACATCACTTGGGGCAATGTTGGGTCAATATGATGAGTCTGGTAAGAAAGAACGGGCAATTTATTATCTGAGCAAGAAGTTTAATGACTGTGAATCTCGTTATCTGACGATTGAAAAGACTTGTTGTGCATTAGTGTGGGCTTCCAAGAGGTTGAGGCAGTACATGCTATACTACACTACCTGGTTAATCTCTCGAATGGATCCATTGAAGTACATATTTGATAGTCCTCATGTTTCGTTGAGAATGTCAAAATGGCAAGTGATGCTGTCTGAATTCGATATCAAATATGTAACGCAGAAGTCTATTAAGGGAAGTGCAATTGCCGATCATCTAGCTGAAAATCCTCTTGAGGACATACAGCCTATCATACCTGAATTCCCCGATGGTGAGGTGTTAATAGTGGAAAAAGATGGGACAAAAGAGGAGAATGTATGGAGAATGTGCTTTGATGGGGCTGCCAATATGAATGGGTGTGGAATAGGAGCTGTAATAGTGTCACCAGCTGGAAAACAGTATCCAGTCTCTATCAAACTAGATTTTGAATGCACCAACAACATCGCAGAATATGAAGCTTGTGCGAATGGTTTGCAAGCTGCGATTGACCTAGGGATCAAAGAGTTAAAGGTGTTTGGAGATTCTGCGCTCATAATCTATCAAGTTAATGGAGAATGGCGTACGAAAGATCCGAAATTGGTGCCTTATCAGAAATACTTGTCTCGATTAATTGAAGAATTTGATGATGTGTCATTCTCTCACTTAACTCGAGACCATAACCAATTTGCGGATGCATTGGCAACCCTGGCTGCAATGACAAAATTGGAAGTCCATACCAATGTCCAACCCATCCACGTAGAGGTGCAAAGTGAACCAATATACTGTGACAATGTGGAGGTTGAGCCAGATGGACAACCATGGTATTATGACATCAAGCAGTACATTCAAAAAGGAGAATATCCGACTGGAGCAAATGAAGTGCAAAGAAAAATAATTCGACGATTGGCCATGGCCTTTTTCTTGAATGGTGAAGTCCTTTACAAGAGAAATCATGACACCACTCTCCTCAGATGTGTGGATGCTCATGAAGCTCAAATGATCATGACGGAGATCCATGAAGGAATTTGTGGAACCCATGCTAATGGACACATGATGGCACGCAAAATCCTAAGAAGCGGTTATTACTGGTCCACCATGGAGAATGATTGCATCAATTATGTTCGAAAGTGTCATAAATGTCAAATATATGCAGACCGAGTCAATGCTCCTCCAGTTACGCTGCACAATATGGTATCTCCTTGGCCTTTCTCAATGTGGGGCATGGATGTCATTGGCCCAATCAATCCCAAAGCCTCAAATGGTCATCGGTTCATCTTGGTGGCGATAGACTATTTCACAAAGTGGGTGGAAGCTACTTCGTATGCTAACATCACACAGAAAGTGTTTCTCAGATTCATCAAAAGAGATATCATCTGTAGATATGGAATTCCAGAAAGAATTATCACAGATAATGCTCCTAACCTCAATGGTGCCGAAGTTCAAAAATTCTTTGAGACTTTCAAGATCAAGCATCACAATTCAGCTCCCTATAGACCTCAAATGAATGGTGCGGTTGAAGCTGCAAATAAGAATATCAAGAAAATCATCGCCAAGATGGTGGTGAATTACAAAGACTGGCATGAAATGCTACCTTATGCTTTGCACGCATATCGTACCAACATACGATCAAGCACTGGAACAACTCCTTTCTCATTGGTATATGGAATGGAAGTTGTTTCTCCTATAGAAGTGGAAATCCCGTCGTTAAGCGTTCTGATAGAGTCTGAGTTAGAAGAATTTGAATGGGTGAAGACCCGATATGAACAGCTGAACATGATCGAAGAGAAAAAGGCTGACTATTTGTCATGGCCAATTGTACCAAAGCAGAATGGCTAAGGCTTTTAACAAGAAAGTCCGTCCTAGAGATTTTCATCCAGGAGATTTGGTTTTGAAGAAAATTCTCCCTAATCAAGAAGATGCACGGGGAAAATGGGCCCCGAGCTATGAAGGTCCTTACATTGTTAAGCAAGCGTTCTCAGGTGGAGCATTGATTTTGCAAAACATGGATGGACAGGAATTGCCCAAACCAATTAACACTGATGCAGTCAAAAGGTTTTATGCTTAAAAAGATGTTGAAAAAGCCCGTTAGGTTGAAAACTCGAAAGAGCGACCTAAGCAAAAGTTAGGGTAATATGAAAAGAAAAAGAAAAAGAAAAAAGAAAAAAAAAAAAGAAGAGCTCGTTAGGTTGAAAACTCGAAAGAGCAACCTAAGCAAAAATTAGAGCAAAAAGATAAGCATCATCTCAAGCAACCTATACTGGGGCAATTTTTGGAAAGAAAAGGTTTGAAGACATCATTAAGGATCATGGCTATGGTGTCCAACTTGCTGCGAGAAATTGATTGATTAAGTCACAAAGAACTTAAACTGGGGCAAAATTCCATATCTTTCACAATCTTGTCTCTCAGTTTTGTGTTGTAATCTCTTTTTCAAACATTTTGTCATCCAATACACCAAGCAATGAAGATGCCTATTCAGCCAATCTTTTGTTTCCTCTTTAAATGCATATTTATTTATGATGTCTCGAGTAAGCATAAATTTAAGTTTAAAGTTATACAACCTAATAATTCTTACAACAGTGCATCCATGGCTAGCATCACACCAAGGAAATTCAGAAGTTTCGGTCAAACTTGACAGAAAAGCAAAAAGGAAGAAGGGAAAGAAGTGAGCAAAGGTCCAGAAGTAAAGAAAGTTTATGTCAGAAGGTCCAGCGCATGAATTACGAGTTTGATCGGTTATCGTCTTTCTTGAGGCTTGCTTGATTTGGTTACGGTTAGTTTTTCTGAAATAAACTGAAAATTGATGACTTGTGCATATAGCCTGAAAAAAAAAAAAAAAAAAAAAAAAGATAATGTAGACATTGTTGTTTTCCATGCTACAATTTAATTTTCATGTCGGCCTCAGATTGCCAATTTACATTTCATGTCGGCCTCAGATTTTTGCCAATTTACTTTCCTGTCAGCCTCAGATTGCCAATTTACGTTTCATGTCGGCCTCAGATTGCCAATTTACTTTCCAGTCGGCTTCAGATTGCCAATTTACATTTCATGTCGGCCTCAGATTGCCAATTTACGTTTCATGTCGGCCTCAGATTGCCAATTTAAATTCCAGTCGGCCTCAGATTGCCAATTTACTTTCCAGTCGGCCTCAAATTGCCAATTTACTTTCATGTCGGCCTCAGATTGCCAATTTATTTTCCTGTCGGCCTCAGATTGCCAATTTAATTTTCATGTCGGCCTCAGATTGCCAATTTTATTTTTAGACGGCCTCAGATTGCCAATTTACATTTCATGTCGGCTTCAGATTGCCAATTTTATTTTTAGACGACCTCAGATTGCCAATTTACATTTCATGTCGGCCTCAGATTGCCAATTTACGTTTCATGTCGGCCTCAGATTGCCAATTTACTTTCCAGTCGGCCTCAGATTGCCAATTTACTTTCCTGTCGACCTCAGATTGCCAATTTACATTTCATGTCGGCCTCAGATTGCCAATTTACTTTCCAGTCGGCCTCAGATTGCCAATTTACTTTCCTGTTGGCCTCAGATTGCCAATTTACTTTCCAGTCGGCCTCAAATTACCAATTTACATTTCATGTTGACCTCAGATTGCCAATTTACATTTCATGTCGGCCTCAGATTGCCAATTTACGTTTCATGTCGGCCTCAGATTGTCAATTTACTTTCCTGTCGACCTCAGATTTCCATTTACTTTTCCAGTTAGTCTCAGATTGTCATTTTACTCTTCCATCATCCTCAGATTATTCTTTTACATGTACACATTGTCTCAAAGTGTCATTTTTCTGATTAGTCTTTTAACATTTCTTGTAAGTTGTGAATTTGGGTCAAATTGGTTAGCCATTGTTCTTTGAGTGATTCATGCATATTTGATTTCTGAACCGCATCATCTCATGTGACTTTACTTGAAGTTTTATATCATTTTTGCTACGGATTTAGATTGTATTGCATTGCATGCATTGCCGAACAAAATCGATGTTCATGTCTTTACTCATTCCTTATGAAGACAATATTTAAAATTCAAATTTTTGTATTTTTCTTATAAGAAATGAGTAAAGAGGGGCAACTGTGAACACCCGATGTTGTCCAGCCCAACATAATAATAAAAATAAAAAAATGAAACAAAAAAATAATAAAGGAAAGTCACGGGATGTGGTTCTGTGACTCTCCACGTGAAGCAACAACATGATTAGAAAAATAAAAAAGGAAAAGGAAGACAATGATGATGTTCTACTCAAATTCTTCGCAATGTGCCAGAACTCCTTTCGGTGGGGGAGCTAACAGCCAACCTATGAAAATCATCAGAGAAGTGGGAATATAAAAAAACATTATCATCAGCAACCAGAGGAAAGGGGGGGAGCCTAAAAAAAAATAATAATCTAAGGACCCTCCCTTCAACTTACCTACGAAGCTGAATAAAGGAATTGACTTGAAAGAAAAATAAAAGAACAAGTACGAAGTTGAGCTTAAGGCTAAGCCATTTTGTATATGCTTCAAAGAAGCACTTTGAAGAATGTTATAAGCACAAACCTTCACCAACTCCTTACTAATATAAGTCCCCTCCTCCTCAAGCACCAGAACCGGAGAAGCCCACGCCACTGCCTTGCTCGAGCTGCCTCTGCTTGTGCTGATTTTCGCTGTCCACCCCACGAGCTCGTTGTCCCGCCAACCTCGAAGACCCAAGGTCACGCGGCTCCAGCACTCCGCCTCGTCCTCTGCCGCCCCTGTGCGCGCCAGCTTCCCTCCTGCAGGTATAGCGCCGGTTCCCTCCTCCCTTGCCCAGCTGTACAGCGCCGATTCCCTCATTTCCCTCCGCCCATCTCTCCTTGTTTTCTTTCATGGAGTTTGCCTTCCTCCATCCTTCATATGCAGAAACTTCTTTCAATCTCTTCCCCATCCCCTCTGCCTTAGTGCCTTGTTCTTTCTTTCTCACTCGCTATCTCTTTTTTTCTCTACGCTCACAAAACGCAAACTATCACCCTTTGGTTCCAGATATTTCTCGTGCCTTTCCTTGCTGATTCTTTATTTTATATTTTTTTATTGTTAATTTGGTCTCCAGCTAGATGTGGGTGCGTTGGAGTAATTATATTATTATAATATGTCACTTAGACTTGTCTAGCAACTAAGTTGTGTAGTGGGCTGTTTTCTTTTATGCGAAAGAGTGGACTAGGTGATAAGCATTTGGGCTATGCAGTCCAGAAAAATAAATGGTGAGAGTGTGAGTGTTTGGGTTGTTGTCAATATTATTATTTGGATTTTGATTTTAATTTCGTTTGGGGTTTAGAGTTTGTTTTAATAATATGGAATTTTAGATTAGAGTTTTTTTTTTTTATTATTGCTTTTAGTTAGGTTGTTGTGAACGTGTATATAATATATATATATATATATATATATATATATAAAACATGTTTAAAGTATTTTACTTTTTGGGTCTTTTCTTAAAAAAAAAATTAAAAATAATAACCTTTGCTTTTATTTAAAAGTCGTTTAGGTCCTTTAATTATTCTCCATTTTTGAATAAAGTTAGTTTAGCTTTGACAGTTTCCTAACTATATATTCTAAGAATATCTTAGCTGTGACAGCTTGATGTTCTAAGAATTCTCTTAAAAAGAATAATAAAATATAATAAAATCCACCAACCAACAACTATTTTTTAAAAGAACTACGTGACTTTGAATTCCTCATCGCACCAGAGGATACGTAGGAGCAGGTGATTCCTGTCAAGTCAAAATTATATTTTATTATGTTATTTTATGTTATTTCATTTTTGATTGGTAAATATTTATTATTATTTCTGTTTATATAAATATTTATTGTCTTTTATTATTATGTGTTATTTCAATTTCAACTAATAACTAAATTCTTTTAAATGAGGATGTTAATTTAGCCGTGACGGCTTATTAGCTCATGTTAAACATCTGAGCTGTGACAGCTTGATGTTTTAAATTTTCAAACAAAAATTAGATTTTTATAATTTGTATTTCTTGTAAATATTTTCTTTAATATCTTTTTTATTCTTTAAATTTTAAATTAATCAATTATTGGTTAAATATTTTATTTTAAATAAAGAAATTAATTTAGCCGAGACGGCTTGTTAATTGAATATTTTGGATACCTGGGCTGTGACAGCCTAGTGTTTCGAATTTTCAAGTTAAAATTAAATTTTATAATACTATTGCATTTTAGTTTTTGCATGTAAATATTTTTGTTCATTATTATTATTATTATTATTGTAAATATTTATTTAGTATTTATTTATGATATTATTTTATTCTGTTTTACATGTAAATATTTTTGTTCATTATCATTATTATTGTAAATATTTGTTTATTTGTTCATTTATTTATTTATTATTATTATTATTATTATTATTATTATTATTATTATTATTATTATTATTATTATTATCTTCCTCTTTCTTTATTATCTTAATTTAAATTAATCATTGAAATGTATATATTTTATTCCAAATAAAGAGGTTAATTTAGCCGTGACGGCTTGTTAACTCAATATTACGGATACCTGAACTGTGACAGTTTGGTACTCCGGAATTTTCTTATTCTAAAAAGATTTTCTTTTATAATTTTCTTAAAATAAAAGTGTAAATAAATATTTTGAAAGGTTATTAATAATTTGCACAATTAATTAAGGTACCGTCTAAAGACGGGTGTATTAGGGGTGCTGAAGGATTAAGTCCCTACCCTTCCCTAATCATAACCGACTCCCGAATTCAAATCTGGTTTCAAAGATCATTTTCATTGAATTAAATGGGTTTTTCCATAATTTTTCCCAATTAAATAAAATTTGGTGGCGACTCCATTTTAAAATAAATCTTTCATTTTTCGCCGTCCCATCGCGATCCCGGTTGCGACACCAACCATGACTGTCAACAAAGATTTTGAAGTCTAGCGGGGCCCAAACCACCAGTAGCAGATCCTCCTTGCTGACACAGATAATAAAGTCGTGGTCTTCTTCCTATCCATGGTGGTTTGAGCAATATTTAGCTACAGTTATGGATACACGATAAAGCTTTCTTGTAGTGGTGAACATGATAACTCCATCTCTTCAGCTTCTCTTTGTTCTTCCTTTTTTCCTTTTTCACTGAACCGGTGGGTCGTTGAATCACCTCCGGTTTGGGCGGTTTGGCGATTTTTGACCGGTTTTTCTAGTTGTTGACCGGTTTTGTGGGTGAGTGGTTTTCGACCCTTGCCCGGACCGAACGAGGGTCCGATTTCCGGTTAACCCGGTCGGACTGGCCAGTCCGGTCTGGTTTTCTCTTTCATGCAAAATAGTAGCTCAAGATTAGTGATAAATTATAAGTCATTAACTACAATTTTAAAATGGATAAGATATTCAATTCCAAAATCAGAGATTTTATTGGGAGAGAGAATGAAGCAATATACCTTTCAAAATTTGATATAAAATTAGGCAATTATTGAATGCAATTAAAAGTGAAAGATAGATACAAACTGTATTTGTTGTAATACAAAATTGTATTTATTGTACCTTTTGGATATTATGAATGAAATGTAATCCTCAAAGGTTAAAAATTGCCCTAAGTGAGATGCTTTAGTATTTCTAAAATCAATAAATCAACACTTTGAACATTTTGAAAAATTTTATAATATTATTAAAGAAAATGGGTTAGTAGTTTCAGGTAGAAGAATGAAACTATTTCAACCTAGAGTTCGCTTTTTAGGATTTGAAACATATCAAGGAACAATAACCCCAAGTAGTTGATCAATAGAATTTGTTGATAAATTTCTAGATGAAAGCAAAGATAAAAATTCGTTACAATGATTTTTAGGATGTATTAATTATGTTTTAGATTTTACTCCAAATCTCATTTTAATATGTAAACCTTTATACTGGAGATGAAGTAAGGACTCTCCAACATGAAAGGAAGAAATGACTAGTTGCATCAAGAGTCTAAAGGAGATGGTTAAAAAACTCCCATATTTGGGAATATCTGACCTAGATGCCTTTATGATAGTAGAAATTGATGCATCAAATATAGGATATGGGGGAAATGGTAAAACAAGTTAAAGTAGGATCTGATAAAGAACAAATGGTTAGATATTATTCAGGAATTTGGCCTAGCCTTTAAGAAAAATATAGTACTATTTCAGAGCTTAAATTATTAAATACTTTAAGTGTATGAAATTAAATAGTATGTTTCAACTAGAGAAAGTGTTAATATTTCAAAGAGATCATATTTAAGTATTATATTATGATAAATTAAGCATTTAGAGAGACTCAAAGGTTACGATGCTTATGTGGGGATAAAATTCCTCACGTGTCGGTCACGTATCCAAGTCGGGTTGAGATAAGTTCAAAAAAGCAACTTGTTCAATACAAATCTTCGGACCACAATCTTATGGTTCAACACTCTCTTATAAGTTTAATACTACTGTCCACTCCACTTTCAACTCAACAAATTTAGGCTTTTAACTTATCAACAAGCCATAACTCTGTCCCCTTCTAGTTCAAAAGTAAAACTAGTTTCAATAATGCCTAATGCATCCACAACCATAGCCACCAGACAAAACTCTTGTAACACACAAAATTTTCCATATGTAGAGAATCCTAAGGTCATTACTGTTTGCCTAATAGAAGATGAATGGCTTCAAGGATCTACGCAATAAACAGCTCAAAAGCTTTTTTCCCAATATTTTGAATTTCTTCCAACACATCCTCTCAAAAGTAGGATCTTTTATGAATTCATTTTAATAGACACTAATTCAATAAAAATCACCCATAAGACTGATAAGGATAACAAAATTACCTTTTCCCGAATCAAAATCCACAAAATATTTTTCCCTTCTAAATGGCCCAAATGATCAATACATCAATCGAAAACATTTTCTAAACCTTTTCAACCTCAAACCTTTACATATTTTGATTATATAGATGTATGGTACAACATGTTATTTTTAAGACCCTTCTTTACACATGGTTCTTCTGATCTAAAAGGGGAATTCTCCTTAAGTTTCCCAAATGGTTTATAAATTGGTTTCAATATTTTGAGCCTCATCCTTAGATATTTCCTAATACTTTAGTGCTAACCCTTCAAAATTAACACCACATTTTTGGTAGAATAAAAATCCGTCATTCCTGGCTGCTTTTGGAGTAAGCTGGATAATTATATAGGGTTATACTTATGTTGTTCGAGAAAATGATAAGATTAAACTCAAATGGTTGTCAAGATCAATATGATCAAAATGGTGGGAAAAATTTGATCTTAAATGTGCCTTTAATGAAAGACTCTAAGACTTGTTTCGACATGATCCAAAATATTTAAAAACTATTCAAAAAGAAGAAAAAGATTATCAGTTTTCAACAGAGAAATCTCAAGTCATGGTAGAATCAGCTGTTGCTGGCTCTCAATAAAAGTTTCTTAAAAGACTTTATGAAGCTATGAACAAAAGTGGTCAAACCATAAAACAAGAAGATGACGAAATTGGATCTTCAGAAAGATTCACGCCTTTCAATGAAGATGACTATTTTGGAATCGATTTTTCAAAATATGAATGATAGACTTTTCTCCAAAAGAAGATTGTTTTGTATGCTTGAGATTACTGAGAATCTACCTTGTTCATTATCAAATCAATTCTCGTTTACAAAGACTACAACACCAAGAAGATAAGTTTGAAGAAAAGCTCACACAACATGTCAATATTCAGTTCACAAATTACCCTGATTAAGTTTAGAGAGAGAAAAAACCAACAAGTGCCACCGACACTTTTATTTAAGCATATCAATAATACATTGCTTTATTAAAAGATCTATCAACACTATTATTGTTAGTTTTTTTTTTGTATTGAAATTGAGTTAGAAAAGATGTCCCACATTGCTAAGAATTGGAATAGAAGAGGGCTACCAAGGATATAAATATGAGCCCAAGTTCTCTATTTCAATTTGAACCGGTCGAAAACAATTTAAGCTTGTATATGACTTTTCTTTCTTCCTTTGTACACTTGTTTTAGAGTGTAGTGAGGTGTAATTAAAATATTTACTTTGGAGAATGTGGGTGTTCAGGGGTATGAGAGAAGTCTATTTGTTGTAATAATTTTCACATAGTAATATTCGCTAATTGTCTTTTTGACAGAGGCCATGGCTTTTCTCCGATTTTAGAGTTTTCCATGTTAAATTCCTGTGTTGTGGTTGTATTCTTATTTTATTTATCTGTTTATGGTGGTTCTCAAGGAGGGAAAATGACATTTTTCCCAACAATTGGTATCAGAAGATTTGGTTCGGTGGTATTTATTTTTAGTATGCTCTGTGGTTACAGCTTAAATTGATCTTCCACATCAGAAAAGAATTTGTCCCTGATGCTTGAAGATCATCCTTGGTTGCTATTGCTGGAAGGTAGTGTGATATTATGAGAGTGTAGTTTGGAAAGGTTTTGCCTAACAAAAGAATTGGTAATTAAGCATGTCCATTGTGACCCACCTGTCTTTCCTAGGAACTCTCCTGTGCTCGGTTTATAGTTGATTTACACTATTCCAGTATACGGTTGCAACAATGTCAAGTTTTTCAAGTGCTGTGAAGTTTGACATAGAGAAATTTGATGGAAGAGTTATTTTTGGCTTGCGGCAGACACAAGTCAAGGATGTATTAATACAATTAGGATTGTACAAGATGTTGAAAAGGAAGGTCGCCGATATGGATAATAAAAAACTGGGATGAGCTAGATTTAAGAGTAGCAAGTGCAATTTATATGTGTTTGGCTAAGAATGTTCTTGCAAATGTGCAAGGAATATCAATAGCCAAGTAACTTTGGGAGAAACCCGAAGGATTATATATATCAGGCAAAGGGTATCTCAAATCGGTTGTTGTTGAAGGAGCAGTTTAATAATCTACACATGGATGATAGCGTGAAAGTCTCCGACTATCTTAGTGTTGTCAATGGTATTGTCTCTGAATTAGAGGCTATTGGAGTAAAAATTGATGATGAAGATAAGGCACTAAGGCTTATATTGTCTCTTCCATCTTCCTATGGGCATATCAAGCCTATTTTGATGTACGGGAAGGAAACTCTAAATTTTGAAGAAGTTGTCAATAAAGTCATTGCTGAAGAAAGAAGAATGAAAAATGAGGGTAGCAGTTCATTGAACTCATTGTTGGTAGCTAGAAGTGACATTTATAAAAAGAATCGTGGAAAGAGTGTGACATACTGGAAATACGGAAAGCCTAGGTATGTAAAGAAAAATTGTCCAAGTGGTACGGTGTTGGAAAGGGACTCTCAATCTAATGCTTGCAACATTGCTCTCCAAGGGGAAGAGGATGATCTTTACTCGAAGGTAAGAAGTGTATCCTCATGGCATTACCACACTGCCATAGAAAATGATAAGTTGTTGCTATTGGATCCACAATTGCACATAGGCATTGGTTGGCGTTGAGATGCAGGGTGTGTAGTGGGGGTTATGTCGATAGTTGAGGAACTTTTGAAGAGTGCCAACATGGAAGTTGCACCATAAATTTTTCAGTAATGTTTCAACATGTGCCAAGGTGAAATTCTTGGAATTGTTCCATTTCAAGTAAGTATACTTTTTTATGGTGGAGTATGATAGTTCTTTGAACTATGATTCTCGGTATAGACAATGACAGTAAGGGATTGTCGGTGATGACAATGAAAACTGAAGTTGTGTTTATTTGAATCAAGGTGGAGATTGTTAGTTTTTTTTTTATTGAAATTAAGTTAAGAAAGAAGTCTCACATTGTTAAAAATTAGGGTGGAAGGGAGTTGCCAATGATATATATATATATATATATAAGCTAAAGTTTTCCATTTCAATTTACACTAGTTAAAAACACTTTAGACTTATATATAACTTTTCTTTCTTCCTCTGTACTCTTGTTTTAGAGTGTAGTGAGGTGTAGTTAAAATATTTACTTTGGAGAGTGTGGGTGTACTGGGGTGTGAGTATTTAAGAGAGAAGTCTGTGTGTTGTAATAATTTTCACATAGTAATATTCTCTGGTTGTATTTTTGACAGAGGTTTTCTACGTTAAATTCTTGTGTTGTGGTTATGTTCTTATTTTATTTCTATATTTCGGGTGATTCTCAAGGAGGGAAAATGACATTTTTCCCAACAATTATGCCATCAATAATGAGTCAGTAGAGTTAAAAATGCTTCATCAATAATGCAAGACATCTCAATCAAGGACGAGAACATTGTCTATAAAACAGAGTTCAACAAAAGAGAAAAGGCATCGAAAGTTCAACTGCTTGAAATCTTTGTACTTTTAAAAATTTGTAAACACTTTGATAGTTTGTACCCTTCAATATTTTGGAGCTACACTTTCCATATCTGTACGTACTTTTGCTTGAATAAATTCATTTCAATACATCATAATCTCTATTTTAAATTTCTTCTATTCATGTATCTGTCAGTGTTTTTATACCCGAAACCGGGTTCTTGTATCAGAGCCTAGGTTTCTCGTATATATCGCTGCTATTTAGCACAAATAGCTAGACACCACACAAAAATGCATGAACAGTAATTTCACCAATGAAATAAGAGTGTTAGGGGAAATCATAGAGAAGTCAAATGGATGAGAGAGAAAGTCTTGAGTCTATGTTACTAGCAAAATGTCTAGATGCTCTTAGAGTAAAATAAAATATTTTCTATCTTTTATTTATTAGTTAGCAAATTAGTTATTACATTAAAATGATATGGAATTTGAAAGACTAAAATGGCCCCCCAAAGCTTATATATTAGCTATTCAATGAAATAGAGTAAATATTTTCTCTTATTCTCTAAGTGAAAAATGTTTGAAACTGAATAGTATTTTCCTTATGGATAATGCTAATACCTTAGCCAAGTCATGCAAAGAAGGATATTGACTTTTGAGACACTCTTAAATAACAGGTTTGATTTGTTTAAGTGTGTGTTTAGTTATTTATTTGATAGACTTGATTTTACGTAAAATTGATAAGTTAAGATTGATTTTAAAGTAAAGTAATTCATGTTTAACAATTTCTTTAAAAATAATTATGACAGAAAGTAACGTGTCTTTATTTCTCTCAACTAATTTTTAGAAGTCAGAATTGATTTGAAAATCTTAAAACTAAACATATTTTTAAACAACTACAATCAATTCGATGGCTTTAAAATTAATTTTGTTCCCTTCCAACTACGAAATTAAATATGAATCATTCGTTATCTTAATTTTTCCGCGAACATCATTTGGATTCAGGGTTGATTCTACTTAAAAGAGTGAAAGTGGAGAAAAAGGAAAGAGAAGACGAATGAGTTAGCGGACAAAGCTAAGCAGAGCAGGTTCAAGATTGACACGTTCCAATTCCCGAGGGATAGTGCTCTTTCACTTTTGCATTCTCTTTATTAGTGGGGGTGGTTAATCCAAATGAAGAACTTTTTAAATTGATTAAACTATTATTTTCCATATAATTTACTACATCTCTTAGATTATGTGTGCGATGATGGAGTTTGATGGCGCGAAACAAGATTTTAAATTGTTTTATTATTTGAATTTGTAAAATTTGGATGGATTGAATCAGAGATGGATGAACTTCATTCTATCGAATCCAATCAACTATTCATAAATTTTTTTTCCCCAAATTAGAAAACATGAGATGGACAAGTTATCCAAATAATAGAACGGAGTAATTATTCTATTTTACTCTGCTCCATTTCATTTTATTTTATTCCATTTTGTTCCACCACGCTCCATCAATCCAAACATACTCTCGAAGTGTTTACTCTTTTAAAATTTATTAACCGCTCTTATGGTGTAAACTCAACCCTACAGTCCGAGAGAGAAGCTAATTCAATTAGGGATCACAATGACCATTCATGAATTGAGAGTGTGGATATGCCTTCATCTCTTCCATATTTAAAATTTTGCTTCATCTCCATGCAATTGGATCAATGTTCCCTCTTTTTCCCTTGAAGATTATCTTTTACTTTGCTCAAGATTGGGGAGAACGTAGGTAAAAAGAAGTTGAAAAATATACTATTTATACAAATATTCCATTTCGTTTTTCTATAATATAACTCATAGATCTTCCAATTAAAAAAAATAGGTAATTCTATTCCATTTAAAAATAATTTAATTTGAATACACTGATGATGTAAAATAATTATGTACAAACATCCAATCACATACTTTTACATAAATGAAAGTGTTTGACTTAACCATCATTATCTTAAAATTCTTATAAATAAAAGCATATGATTGATTAGTAATATAAAATTCTTTTTCACTGTAATATATCAAAATTAAATCCTTTTAAAAAAATAATTCTATTTCATTTTTCTATAATCTTATTAATCTTCCAATTAAAAAACAAGGTAATTCTATTCCAGTTTTTTCCTTCCCTTTCCTACTTGTTCCTGTTAGTTTCATTTTATTTCCGTCAGTGAGAAAATCCAAGTATTTTAAACCATTTTCATTTCCAATTTCCGTGTTGACAAATATGTTAGTAATATTATTTGTATGAAAGAAAAAAAAATAAATATTAATGGTTGACACGGTACAAACAAAAAAAAGAGACAAACTATTTGATAATAATGAACCAAAGCAATATTACTCTACATATTTTATTTATATTATATTGATAACCCTCTGAACCGGGCATATTTCCCATCTCCCATTCTGGAAAAATGCATTGTGTTTCGGTGAAAGGTCACAAATCAAAACCAAAAAAAGAAAATAAATTCCTCAACTCTTTATTACATAAAAAATGATGAAAAGTCGGACCTTAATATAAGAGAATGAGGGAAAAAAAAAATCACAACCACCAGACATCCTCATATGAAAAGTGCCATAACTCATGACACTCTCCACTTATGTCCCAAACATTCATGCAGTAACTAAGCAGTTACACATATGCAATCACACACTTCCAGCCTCCATTCCATTGAACGTATCATACAAGGGCTGATTCAAAGTCTCTGGCACATAAAACGCCAACAATCCACCCGCTATCCCACTCACCGCAAACACCGCAAGTGGCAACGCCCCTCCCAAAACGACAACCACCGGTGCCAATATTGCCCCCATCTGCGCCGCCTGAGAAGTACAACCTAATGCGGCATTCCTCACCACCGTTGGGAACAGCTCTGCCGTGTAGATAAACAACAAGTTATAAGTGCCCGCCATCCCAAATATACCCAAAATACCACACACCATTCTCAATATCTTCCATACCCCAATGTTGCTCATGAAACTTCCCAACAAACAAAAGAACCCACTGAACCACATTGTCCCAATAGTTAACGGCTTCCTCCCGTACTTGTCCAACAATGCCGCCGTTATACCAAAAGCTGGCATTTCCGCCACTGCATTAAGCGCCACGTTCATGTAAAGGTTGGTTTGGAGGTTCACCACGTTTAGGCTTATACCATAGTACACCAAAGACCCCAAGAAGTTAAGAGCCACTGCAACAAGCAACCTTATACGCGTGATTGGGGAACGAACCACATCCACAATGGATCCAATGATTGCAACTTTGTCTTCCACGAGTTGTTCATCATTTGTGTGATCATTGTTTTCTTCTTTTGTTGATGATGCTTCTTCGTCGAGTGCAAGGAGAACCCCTTCAGGGAGGTTCTTCCCATTGGTGGAAGCGATGGTGGACATGAGCTTCATGGCCTGAGTTACTCTTCCGCGGACGAGGAACCATCTTGGGGACTCGGATATGAAGGGGACGACAATGATGACGAAGAGGATGGAGGGGATGGAGGAGGCAATGTAGAGTTGGCGCCACGATTGGAAGATGTAGGCAATGGCAGAGAGGAGTGCGATGCCGGAGGAGAAGAAGTAGAAGGTGGACATGCCAATGGAGCCACGCTTCGTGGGGCCGACGGGCTCAGTGGCAAGGACAAAGGCACAGAGCCCAACACCACCAGAGCTGAAGCCGGTGAGGAGACGAAGGAGGACATAGGTCCAGTAGTTTGGGGAGAGTGCAGTTATACAGCCGAAGATGCCGTTTAGGGCACATGCCACTGTGAGGGAGCCTTTCCTTCCCAGAAAGGAGTCTGATAGGTGACCAAATATCCCAGCACCTGAAATTACAATATCAATATCATAACCAAATATCACAGCACCTGAAATTGCAATATCAATATCATACTATCATGTTTACATTTCATTCCCGCGATATAGATGTATATAATAATAAGTTGTAGCAAATTGAGAAGTGAATTATAATGCACCGATGGAAATGTAAACAAAGATGTGTTTGTAAGAAAATTTAGTCACAATTTTGTTAGAGCAGTGCTAAACAAAATTTAGTCACGTTTTCGTCAAAAAGGTGCGAATTGCTATTGAGCAGTGGTCATTTAATGTGTTAAAAAGTAAAAAAAGTGAATATATATATAAGGGTGTGGATTCTTCGTGCCTGATTTGGAGATGGTGATTTTTGTACCACCAATCATTTTCCATTTTATTAAGAATGTTTGCTTAAGGGTAAAAAATGTGATAAAATTTTTATGGAAGAGTTTCAATTACATGAAATTTATTCATGAAAATTTCCACAACATTTTCCCTCAACCAAACACCCTTAATATTAACTACATGCTATAGAAGAGAAATTTTTGTCCGGGAACTTTTACTTAAATAAAAAAAAATCTCCTATAACATTAAGCAAAAGAAAGGGACAATCTTCTTTACTACCTCACCTACCACAATCTCTATCATAATGATGAATCGGGTGAGAACGGGTCAGGCCAAGTTTTGCTCTTAAGAGGCCAGGCTTACACCACAAACATTGGGTCTTACCCAGGCCTGTAGCCTGTTATAGGCAATCTTTTAGACCTAAACCTAGCTTGTTCATTGATTTGGCTTGGCCTAAAGTCTGTTTAAAAAGCCTATAATTCTAAAATATTCTAAAAAATTCAAAATCAAGTCACAACTCACAGGCCAAATAGCATCAGTGAAACAAAAATGACACAAATTAAGAAGGAACACTTAAACATCACACCATTGAATCCATAAATTCAAAGTAAAATTATTAAAAAAATAATAATAAGCCGTAAAAATAAGAAGCTTAGAAAGGAAGCCATTTTTTTACTTCAGAAAAGGGGGCATTTTCTTTTTCTTCAGCCGGGTTCAAAATCAAAGATAATTTTGTGACCCAAAAAATAAAGAAGCCAAAAATAAATGGAACTAAAAAATCCCAGGGGACAATCACGAAAACTAGAAAGGAAACAACGAGGAGCGACGGCGGCGTGCGTGGTGGCCCTAGTAAGTAAGGTAAGGGAGTGGGAGACTTTAAAAGTTTTAATTTTAAATGAAAACAATTATAAGATATTAATAAAAACCTTCAACAAAAAGACCACTAATAACTAGTGGATTAGCGGTCAAGGGCCGCTTTTGTATTGTAGTGTTGGTGGGCCATTGTTCAAATCCCATCTACAAATTTTTATAAGATTAAAATAAATTTATGTATAAAAGTTAAACAGGCTCAAGCCAGTATTGTTGTGGTGATACGTACTTCTCATACTCAATCTAAAAATCTTTGTATTTCAAAATTTCACCCATAATAGCATATGATATGTATAACTTATTCAACATTCATGAACTATTAAATACATGTGAATGTAATTTCAAATCAGGAGGATTCTTATACACACAAATTAAAAAGATCTATCATTTTATTATTGTTGCTCTTTATGCTACTAAAGAGTTGTGTTATTTGTATTCATCAAATGCAAAATATCGTACCGACTCACACTTCATCCACTACTAAATAGGATGTGAACTCATTCAAATAGGATTCACATCCCATGCATAATGTATGAAATTGATAATTAATAAATACTTCAAAATACCATTGGGAAAAAAAAAAACCTTCATAAGCATCATATCCTTAAGTCCATTTGCAGCACCAACAGTCTTCTTACTCAAACAAAACTTAGCTTTGCTATTTACACGCTGTGAGTAATACAAAATTGTAATTCTTTCCTTGTTTTAAACACGTAAACAGTGTTTTTTAAGAATTTAGATGTTTGTTTTTCTATAATAGAAGCAAGTTTATAAACTTTCAAGTGAATCGTACACTTTGAAAACTCAAAAATCACATTATCCCATAAAAAACTCAGGATGCATATAGTATTTGGTTTCAACTTTTAGTTTTGCAGTTTTTTTAGTTTTATAAAAGAAATAATGAAAATTATCAAATAATCAAATCAAGTTTTTAACTTTTATTTTTAATCTTTATTATTTTTTTTATAAAATTCTGAAAACTATAAAACTAAAAATAAACGCTTAAACTGAGATAATCACACCCTTATCTCTTTTTGGAATTCTTAATCACACTCCCGTTAGAAAAAAAAAATTTATTGTTGAAGAAGAATGTGAAAACAATTATCATTATTGAGAGGTTAGAGGCAGAGCCGTCATCCACTCGTTCTTCGAGCTGCACCAAAAAGCATAACACGACAAAAAAAAAAAAAAAGCCCAGATCTAATAGACTTCTCGCTATCACCTTACCACGGTTTTGATTTATTTATTCTTTTTGCTATCCAGAACCTTTGTCATGCCAATCTCGTGGCAACCTATACTATCTACTCTTCACATATCTTTATTGTCATAGTC
Organism: Dalbergia cultrata; assembly: GCA_031216105.1. Lineage (NCBI taxonomy): Eukaryota > Viridiplantae > Streptophyta > Magnoliopsida > Fabales > Fabaceae > Dalbergia > Dalbergia cultrata. The sequence goes on along the minus strand of CM062350.1, from coordinate 11,858,788 downwards.
AAAACGCTCCTTTTCTAAACAAGTTGTTTAAAACAATAATCACCCACCAAATCTTAATATAGATTCTTCGAAAGCAAGAAAACATAAGATCTTCATTCTTCAGAAGTATATAAGAAAACACAACGTACTCGTTATTTACTTAAAAATTAAAACTTTCGGCCATCAAATTAGTTCAAAGCGTAAGTACAATAATGATACTGTAACAAAAAAACAAAAAAACAAAAAAAACAATAATGATTCTCGGAGATCTGAAAGTAGTCATGAAGAAGATAGATAAACGAGTGCCCCATCTTTTTCTCTCTTTTTTTTCGCCCATTCAATAATAATAACATTTTTTATATATCCAAATAACATAATAATATCGATTAAAAATTATTTCCTCTGGCAAAAACTATTAGTCACCTTGAAAGATGGATCATGAGAGAAATGAGAATAGTAAAATATTAATATATGTGGCTACAATTGTAATCCGATACATTAGCATCTTAATACATCAATTTTTATCAAATTTTAAATATGTCTAATATTATTGGAGGGATGGAATACTGAGGTGCATATGCACAAGTATTTGTGAATACTATATCATAATTTACAGCCTTCCATGATTAATAACATTCCTTAATTACTTCCTTCAACCTTAAATAATCTCCTTGTAGTTTCTCATTGAGCTTATTATTATTATTATCAAAAGAAAAAAAGCATGCAGATTAACAGCATGTTTGGATTTGCAGTGGAGAGCTTGCAAAATCGATTCCAACCTAGGGAATTGATTCATTCAAATAAAAATGAAGTTTGGCTTCCTTGTTGCACAAATCTTGATAATTGATTGTGAGGTTTAAAATCGATTCCAACATAACTGAAAATATATCACTCCTAGATTTTTAACTTTTCAATTTTTATCAAAATTACTATTTATATTAAACAACTAAATATAAATCGCTTTATCTTAAAATCAATTCTAACCAAATCAGTTCTTTTCGGAATCAATCCTACAAAAATAAAACTAAACACTCTAGAAAACAGAGCAAATCGATGAATCTAGAAAAACCACTTCGGGAAAACAAGACAACGAAAGAGAGAGAACAAACCGATCATGCAGCCGCCGAAAAATACGGACTGGACAAGCCCAACCTTAAACTTGTCACCGCAAATCAGCCCCCACTCCGACACGGTGGCGCCGCCGCGTCCCCCGACCCACTCCCACTCCCCCGGCTGGAGCCCGCACACGCTCTTCGAGGCGTCGCATGCAGCGGCGCCAGCGACGCACTGCCACTGTGGCTGGCGGTCGGCGAAGACCATGACCATTGTGTGGAAGGCCTCGAGTGCCCAGGCGAGGTTGGTGAGGACGAAGTGCCTCAGCTGCCACTTCCCGAACTCGCCGCAGTGCTCACGGAGCATGCCGTCGACGCTCAGCTTCTCCGTCGTCTCCGGCTTCTTCGCCGCCGGAGGGAGCAGCGGCGAGTGGAGGTGGTCACTGGAATCGGAGGCCGGCATGTCGGGAATAGCTTAGTGTCTTTGGGTCTCTCTCTCTCTCTCTCTCTCTCTCTGGGTTTGTCCTACCGCCTTGGATTCTGCAAACGCGTCCGGTGTCAGACAGATATGAATATATATATAACTGTAGCTCCTAAAAATTCAAATACGTGTTCTGCCTTTGTATTCTGTCTTTTTAGTTTTTACAGATTTAAATTACAAAAAAAAAAAAAGACATTATTTACGGATGAGCAACTTTTAGAAGTTTATGTACGGATCTACGATCTTCTTTTTATATTACACGAAATCGATATTAATAAACTTCACAAAAGCAAAACACAAAAAAATCAATCAATAACAACAAGCAACCTGTTTGGTTGGTGTTTTTAAAATTTGTTTTCAAATTTTAAAAATAAAAAAACAACAAATCTTGTTTGATTGAGATTTTGTTTACCTTACATTTTAAAAGTCCAAAACAAACTTTGATTTTAAAAATAGAAAACAGGAAACCTTTTTGAATTGCTTTTGAAGTTTTGTGTTTTAAAATCAATGAAAAACGCGATGGCATAATTGAAATTATGTGAAACTTCTGTTCTTTGACAGCCTTCAAGACCTATCAGAGTCATGATCAAGGATTTCTTTCTTATTTCTTGTGTGTAATCATGTTCAAGGTCTTTCTAATTTCTTTCTCATCCTTCGACTAACCCATCCCTAGACTTAAGCTCAATGAGTTCTTTAGCAAGTTGAGAAGGCCAGGCCTACGACCAGTGAAGCGTCGAGATCCGCCTTTTGCCGCTTCATTCGAGACGGGAGAAGCCTCGAGCAACCCGCTTGCTATGAACGCTAGCCCCACGACCCAGCAAGCCAGATCTGTTGTCTGCCGCTTGGTCCGAGACCAAGAAGGCCAAATCCGGGTGCCAGTTGCTCGAAGACCCAGCCTCGCGATGTGTGAAGGGCAGATCCACTAGCACCGCTTGCTCTGCCTTGCGACTTGTGAAGCTAAGATCCGCCAATGCTACCTGCTATGAGACCCAGCCCGCGACTTGTGAAGGCTACATCTGCCGTGATCCGCGGCTCCATGACCCACATCTATTGTCCTCCGTACCCTCTACCACCGTGAGTCCCTCCCTCTTTCTTTCTCTACTTCTCTCTTTTACCCTATAAAATTTGTGGGTTTTGGTTTTTTTTGTGAGTTGAAAATAGAAAAAATGATGCATATTGAATATTGCTTGAGCTTCTAGGTGTTGTTTTCTTTGCTTTTTCAATTCTGGATTTCTGTGATTTGGTTGATCAAAGTGGTGGTGGTGATAGTGATTGGAACATGTCTTAGATTTTATGCTATTGGATTAATCTTCTCAAATGATGAAATTTTGAAGTGTTCTCTCTTGTTCCGCATCGTATTTTTGGATTTGTGAACTTTAACTAATCTGGAAATGATGGAAATTAGCAAGTTGTACCTTTGGAGACTACTTATTAACATAGTTGCAAATTTTCTATATCAGATAACAAAAACTTTGTTGTTTCAACCATTTCCCTTAACAAATTTTTTTAAAATAGGGAATAGAATGAAAACAATGTTGCATTTTTACTTATAATAAAAACTATCAATTGACAATGAACACTTGAAAACAATCCAATCACCTTCTAAATAAACATTTTTGCTTGATTCTCCACAGTTTAGGACTATTGCATGTTATTGGTAACAATTGATATTTTATTTTTGTTAGGTTCTAGTTGAAATGATCTAGGTGCTTGATTAGACATTTGAAGCTGCAAGTCAAGAATCAAGGGGCACGGCCCTTGATGCTACTGCATATCAACCTGGACTTTACCTAACTCTAGGTCAGGTCATGCTATTTTTTGCAAAGCATAGTGAAGTTTATTGTCACATACAATAGTTAATGAAATTTGTTGCTTGGTTTTTCTCATGAATTATTTGTGTACTATGTATGAATGCATGTATATATATATATATATATGTATGATTTGAATATCCCTTTTTTTGGGTCAAATCCATTTGTACTTTTATTGTCAGTTCCATTACTGATAGTTGGGTTTGTTGTCTGATGAGTTTAGACATGAAGCAATCAGAGCTTTAATCCAGGAACTACCAAGGTTCAACATAAATGTTGTTCCAACTGATTGTAATGAATGCCTCATTTGCTTAGAAAAGTTCTATGCAGGCAATGAGGTATACTTTTTTCTAATTAAAGGCCTAGAACAGGTCATGCCTTATGTTGTTGAAAATAACACTTGGTAACACTTCGTATGATATTAGAGAATAACACTTGATAACAATTGAAAGAAAGAAATAGAGAAGAGAAGAAATATCAGAGAAGAATATGATGAACTCAATTAATTGTTGAATGACTTGAGTTACAAAAAAGAGTAGATTAACTAGCTTATCTACATGAGTGATCAACTTGTATACCTTTTTCATATCATGAGTACTGAAAAGGAGATAATTGTTTATCTTTATCATATTTCTGAAAGAAGTGGATGGAGGGAGGGAACAAGTATTGTTTAGAGTGGAAAATGGAGGGAGGGAACAAGTGTTGTTTAGAGTGGAAAATGGAGGGTATCTATATGACACTATCTTTGTTGATATTATCGGAGTTTTATATCTATCTTCTGCTAGTCAATATTATTTGTAAATAAGAATTAGATGGGGGTAAGGGGCATGTTATGTTTTGAGTGGCTGATGGAGAGTATTCATGTGAACTGCCTTTATTGGTATTATCAGAATTTCATATGTATCTTTCATTGTTAAATTTTACTTAGAAACAAGTGATTCAAAAGGCACAGGGACACTGTAAAGTATCAATGCACAACTTTGAATTCTGTTATGCTTATGGATTTTTTGTTAGATATCTGCCAATTGTATGCACAAGTATTATCTCTTGTGATTCTTTCGTACTTGAACCCTGTCCTTTCAACATATCTCACTTTTTAGTCTCTTGTTATTGTAATCTCTTGTCCTGGGCTTCAGCTTTTAGAGGTTTGTAGAATCTTGTCAATGAGGATATTAGAGTTAGATTTTTCAATGGGAAATTTTTTGTTTTGATTGAGTTGGAATCAATTAAAGCCTCTATGAAGGAACTATATCCCACAATCCAGGGTAGCAAAGAAACTGTGAAGACACAATCAATTCAAAAGAATGTTGAGGAATTAGGTGACGCTTTTGAAAAGCTTTCACAAGGATTATATCTTCTTGCAAGGGAAGTGGATAAGTTTTTCCAAGTGAAAATATCAGTGTTATTGAGATGCTATGTAAATGTGGGTTGTTCTGTGTGTAATGTAATAGTTATATATATTGGAAGTTTTATTGTGCTTAAGGAAGTGAATTAAGTAAACTCGTGAGATATTTTCATCTTGATTTGTTAATAGTTCAATAAGTTGAGCTCATGAGTCGAGTTTGAGTTTGAGTTTATTAAATAAGCCAAGCATAAGCTTTATTATGTTTTGGAGTCTTGAAAGCAGGTTTCCCATTTTGAGGCGAATGCCACCATATAATCCTTCTAGATAACGCCTTATTGTCATAACATGTTGTGTAATTCATAACTATGAGCGTAAGGAGGGAATACGGGATAGATTGTTTAGAGAATAGGAGGATAAGGATCCATATGACGTTGAAGCTATGAATGATAATGTAAAATTAGATGTAAATTCCAATAGAGACAACACAACAAGATTGACTGATGAAGCTGCAAGGGAAATGGTAAGACATTGTGACCAAATTGCAAATTGGATATAGATATAAAAAAAATAGATTTATAAATATAAATTGACATCAAGTTGTATTAAAACTATTTTTAAAATAGGAAGTTGTATTAAGACTTTATTTATTAAGTATGTATGACAAATATTATCTATCAAACAAAAGAGTTAGAATTTGTCATTTATAGTAATGCAATTTGCCAAACAGTTTTTTGTTTTATTAGTTTTAAAAGTTATTTTTGAAAAAAATTACAGGTTTTCTATTTTTTACCATTATAAAACTGTTTGTGAAGTTAAATTGTTAAACAAGTTTTTCTTTGTTTTTTTTTTAAATTGAACTTAAACTTGTTTTCTAAAACAGTTTTAAAAAATTTAAGAACAAAAACACTTCCAAACAACCCCAAGATTTCCTTTATTTTTTGTCCACTAAATTGATTGCAAAGAAGAAGATTTCCAGCAAATATCGAATGGCTGCAGTTTGATGGTAGATACATCATCCGCTGGAGTGCTTGGTTTGCCCGACCCGTTGGATGCATGATACGTGGCGAAATCGATTATTGCAAACCAACCTCGTCTCTATGTGTGTGTGTGTACACACATATATGATTCCATGAAAGCAAAATTGTGGGCACTGAGAATGAAAAAAAAAAACAAAAAAAGGAGTACTAAGAGTGAAAAAAAGGGAGTAGAATAGTAATGTAAGTGGCAAATAGCATAAAGTGGAAGAGTAAAAGAGGTGGCACAAAATAATTTAAGGTGGTATGATAATTTTAAACATATTACAGCAAATTTTCACATGCAGGTAAATTTTTATTAATTTATTAAATTAGCATATTTCATTCTGTTAATATTTTTTAATTACATTTAATAGTTGTTTAATTTAGTTTAGTTGTATAAGTTGATGATATTTTAAATCTAGTTAAGTTCACTTTAAACTTATTTTAGTTGTATAATTTAATTAAATTAGTAGCTATTGTATTTATATTATAGAATAAATATGTTTAGTAAATAATATTGTAATATTCCAAAAGTGGATACCATTAGGAAAGACATGCCTAAGCTCAAGAATGATTGGATAAAGTTAAAGAAAAATTTAAATACTGTAAAAAAATAATAAATAGAAAAAAGGTTATATATAAAAAAATAAATAAATCAAAATAACAAATAAATATAAATCTCTATTTTAAATTTATGTGAAATAGAAAATCATGTAAAATCCAAATTATTAAAAAAAATCAATCCCAAAAGGAGAAAATAAAATATAAAATTTATCATAATATTGTACATCAATCTTTTTTTATGCTAACATTCAGGTTTTATTTAAAGTTGATATTTAATCTTTTTATGATATTTAGTTTGTGACATGGTGTTTGATTTTAAATTTTGAAAATATTATCTATTGAAATAGATTCAATATTATTTATAATAATCAGTATTGTTTGATTTTTAAACTTTAAAAATATTATCTCATCAAATCTATTAAATTCAATATTATTTATAATTATCGTTGATATTAATATTTGTATCAATATTGTAAATATTGTTAGAATTAGAAAATATATAGCATACTAAATTTTCCTTTTATCACTTATGCTCTTTATAAATTAATTTTTATATCCTTCCTAAGATTATGATTTATTTAGATATATATATATATATATATAGACACACGCACACACATGTACACACACATGTACATATATTCAAATGTAAATTGATATTTACATTTGTATAATGCACAAAGTGTCAATTTGAAATTGGTTCTTCCTTTCATTAGAGATTCTAATTATTCTCTAAAGATTTGATTATTAGTGTATATGTATAGTATTCACATATATTTCTTTTGTAATAACAATGTTAGCATAAAGTATTTTATATTGATAATAGATATAATTTTTTAGCAGTTATAGAATGGTCAGATACTTTCCAAAAATATAAATATATGGAATTAAATGAATATGTTAGAAAAATATATTTCATGAAAATTTGAATGTAGATAAATCGATAGTTGAAGATTTTAAAATGATTAACAGTTAACCAAAATTATAACCATTGTGATTTGAAAATGATTTTTAGATATTGCCGAATTACAATGATACCTATTTGAAGATATTAGATATTATCTATATTTAAAATATATCATGAAAATAATTTTTTACATATTATTTTTATAGAGAATTATTAGATATTTTTAAGAAATTATTAATTAATAAAATTGAGTGCAAAATTTGTTAATCATGTAAATTATTATTATTATAATCATCGTTATTATTATTGTTGTTGTTGTTATTTCAAAAGAGAAACAAACACATAATATGAATACACTAAGATATATGTTGTTTCTTTCAACAACAGTGATACCCCAAATTTTAAATAAAAGAGTTAGACAAATTTTTCGAACAAAAAGAGCATCAGTCACCCTTATCTGTCAATTCGAACCCTATCTGTCAGTTCGAGTCCTGAAATTTCGCTAAGTCTGGGCCCTACACCTCCTTGGAGGGCCATATGATAAAGTCACATTCTTGGGACCAAAAGTCCCGGTAATTGTTTCCTAGAGAAAACTGAGTTAAAAAGCAATTTTTAAGGAATTTTTCGAAACCTTTAAACGTTTCGTTTTTAGCTGATGAGTTTATAAAACCGTGAAAATTTTTGGATTTGAACTAAAACCCAAAATTTAGATTTTGATTAGGTTAGATTTTTATTTTTTTGACATTTTATTTGAATCCAAATAGGGGGTATTCTCTTATCTACATTTATGTTTAAAAGTTAAATCATTTATTTCCATTTAACTTTAGTTAAGAAATGGAATAAGTGAGATTTAGAGAGTGGGAGACTATAGAGACCATCCTGGAGAGTGGCAAACCTTGCTGGTGAGCGCTATAGCGCTAAAGAGCATTGTAGCGGTCAACTGAATCGTGCAGACCATTTTTATGCTCTCTGGTGAGAGCCGCAGCACTAAGAGCGCTGTAGCGCTCAACAGAACAGTAAGGCGGTGCGCGATAGGCTCTAGGGTGAGCGCCGTAGCGCTAAGAGCGCTGCAGCGCTCAACAGATGAGTTAAAAACCCTTGTTTGGGGTCTAGAACCTTCATTTCATCAAAAACACCATTTTCACCCCCAACCCTGAGCTCTCTCTCTCCCAAAACGTGATTCTCACCCCAAAAACTCCATTTCCTCCTACTTCTCTCATTTCTAACTCCAATCTTTTGTTCCTAAGGCTTTAAGGTATGTTGTTCTCTTGGTTTTGCTCTCATTTCTCTATTTCCCTCTGATTATTAGGGTGATTTTCCATGCTTCTCAAAGAGGAGAAGTTTTCTAGTATATTAGAGATGGATTCTTGGATATTTAGAGGATTTAGAGGTTAATTTAGAGTTTTGTTGCTTCTATATCAGATCTGGTGCTATTCCTGCTTCCTAGGATTCTGTTGGTACTATTCCTTCACTGTCCACCCCTCTAGGTGAGTGGGTTTACATCTGTGACTTCTATGTTCTGCATGAGAGTTATTTTCACAAAGATATCATGTATTATTTGATTTTAGAGATTTATGCAAAAAGGATTGAGATTACTGTTGAATATATGTTTTGGAATTGTTGATTTGAAGGCATGAAACCTGTATTTCGATAAAACTCATGGAACCATTGTTGATAAAATGATTCTGTTTAGAATTGGTTTTAATTGTGATTGTTAAAGATTTATGATTGTTGAAATGCTTATTTTATGTTGAATATGGATTATGCAAATGATTGTTAGAGAATCTTGAGCTTTTGAGAAAGGTTATGATGATTTGAGGATTTCAAGCTTATGAAAGAATGTTGTTGAGAATTGGTTTAGAAACTCAGACATAAAAAGGATTTTAGAGCTTGAAATCTTTGTGAGATTCAGAACAGTTGGCGGATCTGTGAGCTTATAAAATCACAAATGTCTACAAAGGGTGATCCCTTGGACATGATTCATAGCCACAGTTATGCTAAGGTCAAACTGTTAGAATCAGACAGATTCAGAGCTCTTAGAGAATTAAAAAGATTTAAAGATTTTAGTTTTAATGGATTTATTTGATTAGTTTAGAGGGTAACTATAGAGAAACAGGCTGTGTGTTAACGGCAGTAAATTCGTTAACCTTGGTACCAAGTAGCCCGGGCCAGAGATATTCAGAGCAATTACATTCAAAGATTGATTGTCACATTGGGGACGGCGATACGTAACGCTCAGATGTGACCAGAGATTTATATTCAGAGTTTTGTTACGTCACAGACACTGTGCGTAACCAGAGCAGAGCAAAGAATGGAACCTATTTAGGTGTTCAATTTCGGTTCTATAAGAACCATAGAGCAGAGATTACTGTTTCTCTAGGAGCTACTATATTGTATGGTTTGTATGATTTCAGGTTTGAAAATAAATTCAGAGAAATTGTTTTAAGTTATAACATGATGATGATACAGGACTTTTAGAAATGTAATTATACTTGGTTATGTGAGATATTTTCTTATATTATTAATGTTATTATGATTTTTGTGCATTATTTCCTTGATGTCCCATGGAAGGGGGTTTCAGGTGAGGATTCACTCACTGAGTTTTGTTTACAAAACTCACCCCTCTCTTTTCTCCTTTTTCACAGAAAGAACAGCTGCTATAGAGTGTTCTCAGTCATCATCCCCTACCAGCACTAGAGTGCAGTGATAAGCTTCACTTGGGTGAAGTGGTTATAGTTGTCTAGAGTGCTCCAGTACATTGCAAGCAGGATCCCGGACCTAGAGCATGTTTGTTATCGCATTGGCACATTATGATTATATTTGGATTTGTATATGATAATTTGGATATTTGAAAAGTGTATTTTGATTTATATGTATAAATGACTCACGATTTGATATCTGAAAAGTTATTACCAGATTGTAAGTGTGATGATTTTGACTCTAGAGAATAAATGAAATATATGCAAAAAAAGAGAAATTTTCTATTATTCATGGATGTTAGAGCAGAGTATGCATGTAAAATTAGTAAACAGATCAAAAAGGCTTGCGTGAGAATGAGATTTTTCACGTGCCGGTCACGTGCCTAAATTGGGCCGTGACAAAAACCTCTTTAGTTTTTCATTTCAATATATATACAAATATATATGTGATACAAAAAAATAAGTAAAAGATATGTTAGGGAAGTTTAAATTTGAATTATCTAAGTAATTACAAAAGAAACTATTAGATTTAATCTAGCTATTATCCTTATCTCATTATTGATTATATCATGCAGTTAGTTATGATATATCTATAGAATTTCACATAACCTTGTCCTTATGCTATCAAATATGATCCCTGTTTAGTATTTTACAAATATCTTGAGTTGTAGATATCCAATTGATTCGATTTTTGTGGCATTAGAAATCTAACTCAATTATTTACAAATGTTATTTATTGCCTTGAGGCCAAATTCCAACCCCAGTGGAAGTTAAAGTCTTAAAAAAAGTTAAAACAAAAAATAAAAAGAGAAAAATGAAAAATAGAAATAAAATAAAGAAATAAAATTTGTTAGTAATATCTTTCATCTCTTGCTATATATTTGGCACATTATAATCCTCCTAAACATTCTTTTAAGAATTTAGCAGTCCAAGAATTTTCCCTAGAGAGAAAGATATAATTTCTCATAACCCTCTTCAATTAATCTCTTCCGGTAGATGTTCTCATCCCTATCCTTATATGGTTATGAGCTTAGCAAATCTTTAGATAATTGCAGTATGATTTTCTCTTCTCATTCAATTCCAGGCCATTCTTAATTCTTGTTTATAATTCTATGGCAGTTGAGAGTGCAATGAACGGTGAGTGAGTTTAAGCTGATAACCATACTTTTGGTCATTATTGGTATTTTTCCAACATTATATAAATTGTTTATGAAATTGTAGAATGACTTGTGCCAAATACATACTTTCATGGATCATGCCAATTTTCAGAAATTTTTTTTATGGTTATCATGAAAGCCTTATTTTAGAAAGCTCATGGTGACCATATTTGATACCTTGCATGTTATAGAATATCTTTTTCCCAGTTCATGAAATTATGAGACCTCAGTTTAATATTTATAGTAGTAATATTGATTACAATATTTTCGAACTATGGATTTCCTATTAAGATTTTAGAACATCTGCTGTGATTTATTGAAAGTGTCGAATAAAGTATGATTCATGACAATTACCACATATATACTTTGTTGGCTTCTAAAATCACTATGTCTACAAGTTGGTGATCCCTTGGACATGATTTTAGAACATCAGTTATGCTAAAGTTAGATTGTTAGAATTATATGAATTCAAAACTTTTAGATTTATCTAGTTTAATAGCATGATATTTTGATAGTAATTAGTGAGAAACAGATCAGCGAGTTAACGGTGCAGGAGTGATCGTCAACTTTGGTACCAAGTGGTCCGCTAGAAGACTAGCTCACCCATAGTGAGGAATCCAGTTTGGTGTCCATTTATATGACCTAATTAGGTGCCCATCAAATTAGCCATTGACTCAGATTTAGCTATTCGGCTAAGATATTTATGTACAGAATAATTTTTATTTCTCTACTAGTTATTGCCATGATTTCAGATAAATTGTTATTTCAGTATAGTTGTATGTATCTAAATATATAAAATGTTTTTATTAGTTGCATGTATATGTTATGTATATTATTGTTGTCCCATGTGGTTTGTGAGTGGAGACTCGCTCACTGAGTTTTGATGAGCTCACCCCTCTTTTCTTTTCCCCCTTATAGTTACAGTTGCAGATCCAATTATTATTCAGATATATACTCAGTAGCTTTGGAGCCATTCTATTGGAGTCAGGGCCAATTTGTAGGCACTGCTCCAACTTTCTCTAGAATCTCGAATAAGCCGATATAGCATAGATTCAACCTTCATCATTTACCGAACCTAGCCACTCCCTTCATGGGAGATACCCTCAAAAACACATGATCACCCACCACAAACTCTAAGTCTCGATGCCGGTTATCAGCGTAAGATTTATGTATAGACTGAACTGCAAATAACCATTCTCTGATCAACTAGAGATTCTTTAGAGTCTCTTGAACCAAATCTAAACCTAGAGCCTTGGCTTCCCCAAGCTCAAACCATCTAGTAAAAGATCTGCAGCGTCTCCCATATAGCACCTCAGGCAATGTCATTTTGATGCTTGCTTGGTTACTGTTATTATATGATAACTTTATTAATGGTAAGTGATCACACCAACTCCTACCAAAATCTAATACGCAAGCTCTAAGCATGTCCTCTATTGTTTGGATCGTCCTTTTCAATTGGCCATTAGTCTATGGATGAAAAGTTGTGGCCAAGTCCACATGTGTCCTAAGAGCTTATTGAAATGCTCTCTAGAACCGCGAAGTGAACTGGGACCCTCTATCTGATATGATGGACACTGGCACATCATGGAGTCTGATAATCTCATCAATATAAAGTTGGGTATATTGAGCTGCATTGAAGGTCGTCTTCATTGGCAGGAAGTGAGCTGACTTGGTCTTTCTATCCATGATCACCGGTATGGAATCAAAACCCTTAGTGGTCCGAGGTAACGCGACTACAAAATCCATGGTTATCCTTTCCCACTTTCACTTTGGGATTTCTATATGCTAAAGCAACCTTGCAGGCCTTTGATACTTATCCTTGACTTGCAGATACACCAAATACCATGCCATGAACTCTCCAATATGTCTCTTCATGCCTTTCCACTAATATAGCTATCTGAGATCTTGGTACATCTTGGTTGAATCTGGGTGAATGGAGTATGCTGCGCCATTAGACTTTTCCATCACTTTTCTCTTCAATTCACCAACATCGGGTATGCACAAATGGTCATCAACCCGCAGCACACCCTCCACATCAACTGAAAACTCATAATTCTCTCATCTATACACATCCTCCATAATATTGATGATCATCTATGTTTTAAAAATATTTCTAAAAGGACCGTCGGTGTCTAAACCAAGAGATTTTTTATTACTCTTTAAGCATCACATTAATTATTTTATGCTCATTTTGTTCGAGCAATATTTCAGTTCACGTTAGTAGTAAAATCCATAACTAATGTAAAATTCTTTCATTTACTTTTTAGGGTCCTTTAAATTTTTTTAATATAATAATTAAGATACCATTAAATTGACACAAATACAAAAAATGTAGTTTATTTAGATTAAATTATCCTTTCTCTTTTTTATTTACTTATTTTTTTGTCTCACGTGAATCTTACTTCTTTTCTCATTGTATTAAAGAGGATGAGAGTAAAAAAAAAAATAAAAGCACTTCTTTAAAGTTCTCACATAAAAAATAATTTGAGATGATTTTTTTTTAAAATAGACACCAAAAAATGGATGATGGGATGATTATTTTAAAAAAAGAACATGCATGATAAAAATTAACATTTCTTATTTAATGTAATATCGGCCATAACTTGACATCAGTTTAGTTTTACCACCTTTTTATTTTCCATATATATCAATTTGATCATAATAAAATTGTTGACACCAATTTATTTTTACTATGTTTTTTACATTAATTTAGTTACCATTGAATCTATACTATGAACATATTTGGAAATGAGTGAAAATTTAATCTAGTGGCTAAATTAATGTCAAAATTTAAAAAATATTATGATTAAATTGATGTTAAAAGTTTAGTAAAAATAAATAAATTTGATGTCAAATGAAAAATATTAAAATCAAAATAGTTCTTTACTCTAAAAATCAAATGCAGTACAAATTGAAGATACGTATTCTTGTTAAGATGTTATATGAACATAATGAAGCACAAAGATATCTCATGGTTTGTTTGGTTTCAGTTTTTATTTTTAATTTTTTTAATTTTTAGAAATTTATAAAAGAAATACTGAAAACTGAAATTTATAGTTATCAAAATTTCCAATATTTCCTATACAAAAATTAGAAAATTGAAAATAAAAACTAAAAACTGGAAACTCAAATTAAACAAGAAACTCAAATTAAACAAGCCCTTAATGTTCCAAAACCATGCAACAGTATCTTATGTCTAATCCATTATCTTTTAGGCTGTCATCATTCATTTGGTGACACATGTAAAGGTATTTTATGTGGTGGGAGAAGCACTATTATAATATTAAAAAGATTATATCATTGATAAAATAGTCCTACAATATACTATATTTGTCCTTGGCCAATTAAAAATTCATCTCGTTCAACAAATTTACACAAATGTCAAGTGACCTTTATTTTTATTAACAAAAGTGATTCTTTCAAGATTATTTTATCAAAAACATGATTTTTGAAAGTTAAAATGATGGTTTTGCATTGCCAACGGTATAAGAAAGATTATTTTGTCAAATATATAATCTACTAAAACTAAAGTGATATTTCTAAAATGGCAACTTGACATAAAACATGAAACATAATCACTTTTATTAATAAAAATAAAAGTCAATTTACGTTTAGGTCAATTTATCAAATTCAATTGATCTTTGGAGGGCTTTCGTCAAATATAATTTTTTTTTAGGACTATTTTAATTTGCTAATGACATAACCTTTTGAAGGTCAAAATGGCAGTTCTCCTTTTATGATCGATGAAACTTTTATTATGATTATGAACCCCACCGCCTTATAATATTAGAATTATTCAATATTTTTTCAAAATTTTAGGATTAGTTAATATTTCAAAAAATAATTGAAATTGCTACTTAGAGATTATAGTACATGCTTTAGGTACACGTACATTAACAAGCTTTTTAGGGATACGGACATGGACATTAACTTACTATTAAAACTGATTACCAAATCTCAAATTTTATTTTTTTTCCCCTTTTGAAGGGGTTTTGAAAGGCGCTGAATATGTGAAGTTCATGTGATAGTGGCAGTGATGCGAGATTGGGGACCGTGATGCACATGCGGAAGGCTACCCAATCTCCTTTTATGGAGAAATAATAAGAATTTACCTATATATTATTGGAGAAGATTCAAGGGTCACTTCCATTTATCTTTTATCACCCCATATTAATTGTCCTTATAATTATTTTAATAGTTATTGTGTTAATGTTTTTTAATTTTTAGAATCAAATAAAGAATTGTGAATTAGAATCTAAAATAAATTTGCTTTTAAGGTAAAAAAAAAAGAGTAACATTTTTCTTCAAATAATAGAATAAGTTTTTGCTAATAATATGCTTTATTATATTTTTCGCTTTAATGACAGAATTACTATTTTTTTTAAAAAATAACTCATTACAACTAAGAGCTAGCCCATTATATGTCATTATTTGATAAAAAAAAATAATTTAATTTTGAATTTATTTTATGATTTTTAATAAGTTTAGGTAGAAATTTTTAGTAAAAATAAAATTATTAAAAAATATAAAAATCTTTTTTAACATGAAAAAGACGTTTAAGACTAAAAGAACTTTTAATATTATATGAAAATATAAATTACTTTTATATTCACATGTGAAATAAATTTTATTTTTAAAACTTTTGAAAATTTATTTTTAAAAATATTTCTTTAAAAAGCTAATCTAAATGAGCAAAATTGATTCTCATATTTAGCTGAATTTCTTTGCCGGATATTATCCCAAAACTCCAATTATTTTAAATAAACACTAAACGATTGATGAGTTGTTGTATATTTTTTAATTGAAATATGTAAAAATATAATTACACTATATGTTACATTAACACTTATATACTTTTTTTTTTTGTTTTTATAAGTCGAAAAGAAAAGGCTTAACCACAAAAAAAAAGCCAAAATCCAAGTTCAAGATACAAAGCTTAGGAAAAACAAATCATACCAAACCTTTAGCCTATACCATCACCAATACCCAAAAAAAAAAAAAAAGCAAAGACCACAATACAAATTCACACCAACACAATATTAGACTTGATAATCCACATAAGTGATAATGTTGCAGGCAAAACCAATCAGCAGCAACTCCCCATATCAGTGAGCACAAGCGGATATTTCAACCAAGTGTTACACAATCGAAAATTTATCCCTAAATTTTGAGAAACATCAATATAAAACAAACTAATATCCCATCATAAATTTATTGAAAGATAAGAAATTATGTGAAGTAAAACAAATTCAATTTGAAAACTATTAAAATTAACAAAATCAATTTGTTACTTTTATTTGTTTATGGTGTGAAAATATAGATTTAATACATTGCGTTGAAAAATTGCCCAAAAATGAAATATTGAATTTTCATAAAATAAAATACTATAAAAATAGATAAATTTGAACAAAAATATTAATTAGTATGAATAAAACTAAAAATAAGATTAAATTATAAGAAAATTTTTGAACAATTATATAAAAGCTCAATAAATAAAAAATAACAATAGCTAAAATGAAGTGACACAGGGTTCGCCATTTAAAATGAAAACAAGTATCTGCGGGCGCTAGAATTTGAATCATTATACTTAACTCGAATTTAAATAAAAAAAATTCATTAATTTTTATTGATATTTTAAAATGATAGATACTTTTTATGAAAATAAGTATCCACCACCAAATCTCTCTGTCTCTCTGTCTCTCTTGCGGCAACCCCCACCGCCGTCAGCACTTTCACCACGCGCCGTCGTCCGCACTCTCGCTGCCATACATTGTAGGCTCTGTCCGCTTCTATGTTCTCAACAACATAGTGCTTTTCAGTGATTGATTTGATTCCAACCCATTCGGAAACTTTTCTCCCATACATTGTAGCTCATTACATTCCCGTACGTACATACTGTTTCTCATCATGAATTAATGCTTCGATTCTCTGAGTGCATGGCATATCAATAAACTTGATGCTGTTTGTTATGGCTAGAGCAGAAAAATTTGGACCCATTCTGAAATTTCTGTTTTGCCGTTGTTTTTGTGTGTAGTTGTGAAAACTATGGTCTGTACTGTTCAATTTTTCTGGAATTGAGTTGAAAAAAAGAAATTTTTCTCTGTGATTTGCTGGAGGAGGGAAAGGGATGGTGTTGGTGGTGGAGGATATTAGTTACAGGTGAGAGGGAAGAAGAATGGGGCATATTTGACAAATTATATTTTTTTTTAATTTTTTTTAAAAAAGAAAAAATCAAAAGCTTTCTGATATCTATTTACCAATTTACCCTTTAACCTTCATATGACCATTTGATCGCCACATATCCCCTCTTTATTTGGCAAGCTTGGCGCTGGAGGACGCACCTTTAACCATTCCCGATATAATAAATGATTTAGACTTGGAAGAGGAATTGGAATGGAGTTTAACTTTCCATTTCCTTCTTAAACATTCTGTTAACCATCATCTGAAAAAGAATCAGAAAATATTGAATAGCAGGGAAGAGGGCGGTTGAAATTTGTGATGCTTCGATAAAATTAGAGTTTATTTAATCAGTATTTTTAGAACATTTGTTAAAATAGTAAAAGATGAAATATTTATTTTAGGAATATAGATTTTTATTTTTTCAATATATAGAACCCACCACGCAATTTAAAAATTTATCAATTTAAGTATCTTTAATCAATGTCTTTAAAATACTATTTAGCAAAACCCATAAAATTATACTAGTAGTCAGTAATTGGATCGGTGTAGGAATTTGACAAAAATGGACAGTGATGGATTTGCCTAACATAAACAAGGGCTACAAAGGGAAAGTAGTGGACCACGACTTGGATAAAATTATAAAGTTTTCGGACAGGTGTCTGATGATCCCTCCATGAACAGTGTAGATGTTGACAAGTGATGATCGCGGGGTAGACGTAGCAATCACTATTAAATGAACCATCTAATAATAAAAACTATTAAATGAACCATGAGGAATGCATCAATTATTTAAGCAAACAACATTGTTAAAAAGGTCAACATTAAATATAAAATTCTAATTGCATTTAATGAAGATGTTGTTAAATAATACTCTGACAAATTATTTAATTGTATAAAGTGCATCTAGATCTATCCTAATCTGAAATCGTTAATTTGTACACCAACCGAAAATGAAAAAATGGAAAAAAAAAACCACTGAAAAATTAAAATCTGTGAAGCTATTTAGAGAGTGTTTTGCATAATAATTTTCAATTTAAAAAAAATAAAAAAACTTGTGTAGTTATTTTTTTTCAGATTGATTTTAAAAATAAAAAATCAAATTTTGTGTTGTAAAAACAAAAATTAGAAAACAGTTGAAAGATGGTTTTAGAATTCTATTTTTTAAAATAAAAAAGAATGTAATAACACATTTGTAATTAGTTAGTTTCATTTAATTGTTACCTGAAATAGTTTTCAAAATATTATTTTCAAAATAGTTTTCAAAAACACAAAAAGAAGAACAATTTCAAACAACCCCAATTTGATTTAAGAAAATATTTTTTTGTTTTCAGTTTGTTTATTGATTCTGAGCATTTGTGAAGGAAAATGGAAAATTGGAAATAAAAGCCATAAATTTAATATTCTATTATCTGTTTAATTTCATTTTTCATTTACTGCATTTTCTGTTTTTATTTTTTTAATAAAAAATAGTAAAACAAAACTAAAAAATAAAAATATAATTTTATTATTTTCACTACCTTCTATATTTTTTTTATAAAATTATAAAAATAAAAATTATAAAATAGACATATAAAATGAAAAAAATAACTAAATAGATCTTTAGTTTATAGATTTCCTTCGTAAAATTCTAAAAGTAAAAAAGAATAAAAAAACATAAAATTAGAAAAATAAAATAATTTTCTGAAACCAAATAGTCCTTGATTTCAACTTTTCGATTGATTGCACATGAAGCGTAGTATTCATACGCAAACAATTTATTTTTAGCATGTTTGAAATCTTTTCTTTGAAGTTATGATTTAGATAACAACTCTTTTCATAGTAAATTTCGTCCACCCCATAATTTATATATTTAAATATGGAAAACGAAAATTTTTATACTGTGGTTAATAACGTAATGTTGTTAGTTGCAGTACAAAACGCTTAGTGTCTGATCTAGGTTTTTAAGAAGATTTGATTTTAGAGTAATGTTACACATTAAAAATATATATATAGAGAATCTTTAAAAGAAATTATATTAATTATTAGATAAAATAAAATTATATGATCTACTAATTCTTCTAAAATCTAATAATTATGATATATTATTCTGAATATAAAATTTTAATAAAATTTATACTTGAATAGCATTTTACTTGGTCTTGTTTCTTGCACTGTTTGCATTACCTGTCATACATACGTAGGGGAGGAGCCAAGTGGGGCCTTTATAGGTCATGGCCCCTCCAACTTTCTCAATTTACCTTATGAATTTATTATAGTTATACTGTCTCTCTAATATAATATATAGATCAGTGTTTCGTATTGTGTCCCTTGTAAAATGTTTCTTGTTCTGCTACTGTACGTACATATAATTTTTATGCATTTGGCATGTCATGTCATAGCATTTTTCTCCCTAAGGCACTATTCCAATATGCAAGCTGGTATTAAAATTGTCATATAATTATGCGAAACTTTCATGTCCCAAGTTGGAATTTATCTTCGTTTGGCGTGTCATGCATTCGTATCTTCCCTAGATGCAAATCTATATATTGGTTTTTCTTTTTTTTTTTGTTGCAAATTATGTATATATTGTTTGGTATTGGCTTTCTAATCTAAAATTCGGCCTGCCTCGTAACAGGTTGACGGTAGCTTGATGCAAATACTTGGTTCCGTCTTATTTGTTGGAACCGAGTGTGATTGTATAATTTCAGTAAAAACGTTCTAGAATAAATTTTGTACTTTTGGATCGGATGCTTCTACTGGAAAATAGGCAGCAAAGTAGCAGTAGCATGCATACAGCTTTCTTTTGGTTGCAATCTCTTGGGTTCTAATAATGTAACCTTTTGATTTCATGATCAATTATTTTTCTATGGTCATCCTGCAGCCTTCACGGACAAAGCACTGCCATGATTGTGACAAGTGTGTTCATCAGTTTGATCATCATTGTGTCTGGCTTGGCAACTGTAATGGCCAGGGCAATCATTGTCCACTTTGACGGGTTAATCATAGTAATTTATTTGCATGCTGGCATTGAGGTTCTTCTTTTTTTTTTTTTTTTTTTTGGATAAACATTGAGGTTCTTCTATTGTAGTAGTAGAATTTATCTGAGCACTATAATATTGAGAACTATTAGTATTGATTGATATTTAGGTGAAGAATCAGTGGCCTGAAAATGCAATCACCACAAATTATCAGTAAAGCGTTTTTTTTTTTTTTTTGATAATTAAAGAGAAAATGTTCTTTTTTTTTTAAAAAAAAAAGGAAATGCTCAAACATCCCAAAACTGGGTGGAGCGAACCAAACTTGTTCAGCACCTACATTTCTAGTAGTGAGAAACTTTGCCAATTTGACACATTATGGTATTTTAAAATATTAATATATTTGACCACAATACCTTCTCCATTTAAATTTTGAAATTCCTAGACTTTAAGTTAGTGGAAAATGTCAAGTCATGACAGTGACCATTCATACTTTCGGAAATTTCAAAAGGACAAGGCATTTGCTTTCATAGCGCCTATTATGTTTGTCGTCATATGAAGACAAAATTTTAGCTGGTGATCAATAAATCGAGTTATGATACACGTACGCACCCATCAACACGTTTTGATCGACATACACATCAATCCACCGTTAAAAGTACCGAATTTTATGTTTTAAATATTGAAAAATACTTTATCATTCAATCTGACGATTCTCAACTTATGAGTCCCAACACCTTACACGTGCAAATTAAATCAAGTTTCTGCAATAAATCTAATCGTCATGATTAACTGAAATTAGAATTTATTATATATATTTATAAAAAATAAATTTCCATGTGAATTATATGTTTACCTTCTTTCCTTTATACCTCTTAGTGCCTCAGTATTGGCCACCGCCGCCCCATCTCGCTCCACTGCCCTCCATTGTCTATTGCATCGTGAATGTTAAATTTTCAAGTTAATTCTTAAGCTCTCATAAATTTATAATGTTATCACACAAAAATATATTAATATAAACTCTCAAATTTAATAACATTGTAATATAATATAATTATTAAACTCTTAAATTAATTCTTAAACTCTAATAAATTTGTGATCTTACTATATAAAAATAAATTTATCTAAACTCTGAAGTTTAATAACATTGTCTTCTTTGTCACCCATCACCATCATCAACTTCTCTAAGGTAGTCATCTCTGAAATGCTCCGCCGCAATGTCGGCTTGCACCCCCCAAATGAGTTGTTGCCTCGTGGATATGACCGCCATGCAGGTAAGCATAGTCTATGCGTCTATCTTACTTTTTAACGTCTGCTCAATTTGTGCCTTATTGCTTCCGAAAAGCTTTCGAATTCGAAGGCTAGCACCTGGTGCTGCTTCGAGTTTTGACTTTTCTCTTCCTTGTTGTACTGGCTTTGGTTTTTCTTGGTTTCGATTTCTTTGCGATATGGTTTTTGTTCATGTCCTTTGCGATATATCATTTCACTAATTTCTATGCACTAATATATATATATTATTTGTTTGGTGATAGTTTCAAATGATAGTCCACAATTATAAAGGGAAAAATATATGGATAATTTATAAGTATAAATTATTTCAGCAAAATCTTTAAATTAGTCCCTCTTAAAAAATATATACCTGAAGAAATCTCTATCAATTAAAAACATCAAACAAGTTAGTTCCCACTCACAACAAAAAGAATAGATTAGTCTCTCAACAATTAGAGTTCAAATTGATCTCTATATAAGGAGAGACCAAGGTGGCTTACGTTTTTAATTGGTAAGAGCTTCTCTAGTTATCCTTATTTTAGAGGGATCAATTTTTTCAATTTTTTTTTTAATTGGTATGGACTTCTTTAAAATTTTTTTTTTCTGGATGATTTATCCGGCGCAAAATTTAATACTCACATTTCAAATGTTCATAGAATGAAATATCGATCATAAATTCTATAAACTTACAAAATTATTTGAGTAATCTTTTCAAACGATACAAGGTCATTCCATCTAATCAATGAACCAACAAAATATTCCCTAGCATTTGTCATACCGCTGTTTGATATCATTCGTCCATCGAAAAACATGTATTATTTTCTTTCACACTCTACCAAAATTTGACCAAATAGAAGAAGAAAGGGAAAATAATTATAGGTTATAAAAACATCATAAACTCATAGCACACAATAACTTTTTCTTTTCATGGACATACAGCCAACATTTGGTATATAAACATATTTATAATAATTAGTCTCACCAATTTGTACTAAGATACGCTAAAGAGTTAAATTTGTATTTATTCAAGTATTTTCCCATAATACAGTGGAAAATAGCATCATACACTTGCAGCCTTCAATCCGGTAAATGTATCATACAGAGGCTGGTTTAGAGTCTCTGGCAAATAAAATGCAAATATCCCGCCCAATATTCCACATGCCGCAAAAACCGCAAATGGTACTTTCTCTCCCAAAATGACCACAATCGGCGCCAATATCGCCCCTACCTGCGCCACTTGAGAAGTACACCCTAATGCGACATTCCTCACCACTGTGGGGAACAGCTCCGCGGTGTAAATAAATAGCAGGTTATAAGTCCCCGCCATCCCAAATATACCTAAAATACCACACACCATTCTCACCAACTTCCACCTCCCAACGTTCCTCATCAAGCTACCTAACAAACAAAAGGACCCGCTGAACCACATTGTCCCTATTGTCAAAGGCTTCCTCCCAAACCTGCAAACAATAAGAGTTCTTGCATTAGGCACTAGCTCGATTATGGTGGGAACAAGAAACTAACTAAACTACTGTTATAGTTCTTACAACTTTTTGTTAAAATTATAACTAAATCATTCTACTGATGCTCTATTTATTTATGAAAAAAATTTATATGCTCTTTGAGAAAGTATTTGTTTTGTTCTATGTTTAACACCTAACTCTGGGAGAGTTACTTGCATATTTCTATAGTACTAGCTGGATGTGCTGTGTACCTAATAATTGAGTGGTATATATATATATATTCTAAAAGTGACCATTAAAGGCAGATCCTAATATCACTTGGTTATCAAGTATGGAGCGTATCCAACTAGTGTTCCATGCAAGAATTTCTCCTGCTTTAGTAGATGATCATTGTCTCCCATTATAGCTACATTGTTAATATAATTGTTAATAAGTTAAATATTGAATGGTTTTAGAGTAAAAACTCTCTTATTTTCGGATCACCCAATAAGTGTATGTCCTATATTTACACCATGTGACTAATTGATAAGTTATGAGAAGAAAGGATTTATATAGATGTTGTTACCTATCCAACAACAATGCCGTTATCAGGAAGGCCGGCATCTCCGCCACTGCATTCAGTGCCGCGTTCAAGTAAAGGTTGGTTTTCAGGTTCCCTACGTTTAAGGTCAAACCATAGTACACCAAACACCCAAAGAAATTAAGAGCCGCAGCCACAAACAATCTCATACGTGTGATTGGATTGCGAATCACGTCAAAGATAGACCCACCAATTGCAACTTTGTTCTCCAAGCACTGTTTATCGTTGGTTAAGCCATCTTTTGCTGATTCTTCATCAAGGGCAAGGATAACCCCATTAGGTAACTGCTTCCCGTTTGTGGAAGCAATGCTAGACATGAGTTTTGTGGCCTCGATTACTCTGCCACGAACAAGGTACCATCTTGGGGACTCAGATATGAAGACTAGGATGATGATGACATAGAGGATGGAGGGAATGGAGGAGGCAATATAGAGGTGGCGCCATGTTTGGAACGTGTAGGCGATGGCTGAGAGGAGAGCAATGCCGGAGGAGAAGAAGTAGAAGGTGGACATGCCAGCGGTTCCGCGCTTCTTAGGGCCGATGGGCTCATTGGCGAGGACAAAGGCGCAGAGGCCAGTGCCACCAGTGCCGATGCCAGTGAGGAGGCGAAGCATAATGTAGGTCCAATAGTTAGGGGAGAGTGCTGTTATGCAGCCGAAGATGCCGTTTAGGGTGGAAGCCACTATGATAGAGCCTTTCCTTCCTAGAAAGGAGTCTGAAAGGTGACCAAATATTCCAGCACCTGGAATTTCAATATTAATACGGATTAAGGCACTAAATCAATTGAATCTTGTTGTTTATGATAGTTTTGAAGTAGTTATAGGATGAATCAAGTGAGAGGAGCATATTTCAAGGTATGATTATCACTTAAAAATTTAAAGGTTTTATTTGTTAGTCTAGGGTATTTATACATGATTCAATAAAAATTTCTCGTGATATGATCATCTCCTTGTACAAAAGTGAAGCTTTTCAATGACATGATTACTAGCGTGGACCTAGTGCGATACTCAGGGTTTATTCTATTAGTTCATATTCTAATAATAAATTGAGGCACGGATATAACATAATATAATATAAATTATTTAAGCAAATAATGAAATATTGTTACAAAAAATTTCATTCAAAACAGATTGCAAAATAAAATGGAAAATTCACAACAAACAATAAATAAGAGACCAGTGCGATTCAAAAGCGTTCATTCAATCTTCTATATGGTGTATTGCGATAAAAAAAAAAAAACAATCGCATTGAAAAAAATAAAAAACAAATTAACTATACAAACTTTAAAACTTATGATATAACTGTTAGTATTTATAGCTAGATGTTGGCAAATACTTCTTTGAAAATCACATTCCTGGTCACATATAGTTATTATAAAATAAAGATCAACAATCAAAGTATTGTACGCTTAGAAAAATAAACTAATATTAATTGAATATTTTTTTATATATTTTCTTGTTAATTAATAAATACCCATTTTGCTGGACCCTCATAAATATATCAAGGATAAATTAGTTCTAAAAATTAAAGTCCTAAATATGTCTCTCATAGTTCACAAATAAGGACAAATTGATCAATCCATACAGTTTTATACAATATTTTTTATTTAATTATACGGACTTGTCTAGAGGGGCTTATTTATTGCTTTTTTGAATTGTGAATAACTAATTTTGGGCTTTTAAATCTCGAGGAAATAATTTATCTTTTGATATATTTCTGAGGGACTAAAAGAAGTATTTTGTCCTTCTTATTTGAGTTGGAGAAAATTATATATCTTAAGATTAACAATATATTTAAGGACCTAATTTCTTTACATTGGCAGTATAATAGATTTTTATATAATCATCTATTATATACTACCATATCAATCATCCTAGGTAACTTTAATACCTATTAGTTGAAAAAAATCATACAAATAAAAGAATATGATTAAATGATTACGTAAAATATATTGTTATATTGTTACTACATCAAGATTAATCTTATGCAATTATAGTTTAAATAATTCAATATGAATTGAAGATAAATATGTATATCGGGAATGATATAATAAATATCTGAAAAAAAAATTACCACAATGGTAAGAAATTATAGATGGAGAGATGTTGTAAAAACTTAACATTGGGTTTCCATTCCAAAATCCTTCCCCTGTGAAAAATTGGAAATTTATCATGCAATCTATACTGGTTGTGGGAAATCAACGAGTTTGGCGAAAATTAAAAGACGATTTGACAGAAATCATGAGACTTGAGAGTTGCTTTTTAGTATGAAAATATAGTGCACAAATGGCCTATGACTGTAAATAATGAATAAAAAAGGGCAAGAAACTAATAATTCAAAGGGGAAATTCCAATTAAAATGATTCGTACATAACTCACCAAATAACAATCATTATTTCTCGAGAGATCGCTTTTCAAGAATTGTATTGATATGCCACATAATTTGTGAAAAGCTTACTTTCCTACTCAGCATCTTTACTATCAATATGCTAACTGACAAATTATGAGTTGATGACTAATTAATGAGCATTATCTATTATAAATTTATAATTGGTGTTCAGTAATTGAAAAGTGATGTATGAATAGCGTTGAAAAGTTAGCTACATGTAATGCACTAAAGAAGATCATGGCGTGGACGGGTCTAACTAAAAGTTGTCATCCTCTGCAAATCGGGATTACCTGTAGTTGTCACTCTTCCATAATTTTCATCTCATGAATCATTCTATCGCTATTTTCCATAAACTTTCGACTTTATGCATATTATAACAATTTTGCCACGAAAAATTACATGGTCATGTTCATCATTAATTTCAAGTTTTTAAAGGTATGCAGAAAATAGACTATATACCAACAGGAGTGTAGAAATATCCTTTGTAACTTGTATCAGCTTAAAAAGCTTTAGACAAAATATGTGTAACTAAGAATCCGTTTGGATACTATAACTTTTAACTTTTTTTAGTTTTCTGGAAGTTAAAAGTTATATTTTTACTTTTTGTTCTATTTGACTAAACAATTTATTTCTTCTGTAAAAATTATTCTTAATACTTGAGAAGTTAAAATATCCAACTTTTTAAGAAGTATTTTCTAAAATACTAAAAATATATATTTTTATTATTATATATTTTTAATATAAAATAATTTATTTATAAGTTATTTTTTAAAAGTTATTTCTTTATAAGCACTTAAATAAGCTATTTATCTTAACAGAATTTTACTGCTGACAAATTTGCATATATGCATTTAACGGAGCGTTATTCATGTAACAGGTGCTCTTGTCTACTGTCCAGGCCATGAAACTGCAAAAGCATTAATCATATTGAGATATTCTTGATAGACATAAATCTAACATTTCATTCTTCTAGACACTCACATTAAAGATGGTTCACATTTACTTTATTTACCATAAATTCATATGTTATTGGATAGATACAAGTCTACGTACCAACTCAAATTCAAATTCAGGTACACAAATACTTGTGTTTAAATTTATATAAATATGAGTTATTAAATTTATGTTTATACAATAATAATGTCTCTTGTTCATGAGTCTCATCTACTTTAATATGAGTGTGTGCAAGAATGAAATGGTAGACTTCTGCTCACCAAGAAAATTTCATATCCCATAAGCAAGAGGATGGAGAAATTCTTAAGTAGTGGATGGACGTTGGAGTAAAAGAATCTATTCTATTTATTATTTGATAAATTGTGAGTTTGTATTTATTTCTCACTTTCATAAAATTTTTTATGGGAGGACTGAAGTCTGAAAAGCAACATTTTTCTCTTGTTGACATATAAAAAAAAATAGTAATTAGCGAGTACTCTAGAAACTATATAAGGGTAGAAAAAGAGAATGTTGATAGTTTTCTTACTTTTTTCTAATTAAAAATTTTTATTGTTGATTCATTGGTCTTGTCACTCTCGTTAGCAATGCAAAATTGTGACAAAAAATAAAAAAAGAATTGATCACAATTATCTGAGAAGATGACTGCAAGAATATGAACCTTAAAAGAATAATGGATTATGATTATAAAGTATAAGAAATTGCAAAGTGAACACGTGAATGATATTTCAAAATACAGGGAGATAATAGAAAAGTATGAACCAACCTATCATACAGCCGCCGAAGAACAAGGCCTGGACAAGCCCAACCTTAAACTTGTCACCACAAATCAGCCCCCACTCCGACACGGTGGAGCCGCCGCGTCCCCCAACCCACTCCCACGAACCCGCATGCAGGCCACACACGCTACCTCCACCGCCAGCGGTGGCAACACGGCATGCCTCGCCGGCTGCATCGGCGAGGCACCTCCAGTGGGGCTGGCGGTCAGCAAAGACCATGACGACGGAGTGAAAGGCGTTGAGGGTCCAGGCGAGGTTGGTGAGGACGAAGTGCCTCAGCTGCCACTTCCCGAACTCACCGCAGTGCCTCTGCAGCATCTCGTCAATGCACAGTTTCTCCACCGGCTGGAGATCGTGGCCCTGGTCACTTGAAAGCGAGGGGGAATTTGTGGCCGGCACTTCTTCGGAAGTTGCCATTATATTTCTTTGTTTCAGGGGCAACACTCTATGCTGTGTTCTATTGGGTGATTTTGCTTGTTCTAACACACACACACACACACACACACACACACACGTATATTTAATACTTTCTTTTGTAGTCAACTTAAAACTTTTATTAACTGTGTCATTTTCTTTTATATACATTAAATACTCTTTTAACTTTTTCTCTCTCTTCATAAATATTTCTCCTCATTTTATGTACTCCGATTGCTTTCATAGAATTGTAAGACATTTTTTTTCCGGTGAATATGATACAATTCCATAACTAAAATAAATGAAAGTGAGAAAGTTAAAAAGAAATTAAAAACGAAAAAGTAGAAATAAAAATTGAGCCATTTTCAATGCTTTCATTCTTAATGTTATTGATCCCAGTATCCTCCCTATTGGATGACTTGTCCTTTACGATGAGAGGATAGAGGTTTTTTTTTTTTTTTGAAAGATAAACTTCAAATAATTTCAAAGAATAACTTCAAAATTTGACAGTAAAATCACACAAATTAGTTCACTAAAAAACAATCCATTCTCCACCGGAAAAAAAATGATTAATTTAATTTGCACAATAGAAAATAATCAAGAAAATCTGGCAAAATAGTACCTAATTAAGATAAGAGCGAAATAGAAAAGAAAAAATTTTATTAATGGAGAGAAATAGTTAAAAAAAGTAATTGACATATACAAGAGAAGATGACACAATTAGCCAAAACTCTAAGTTAACTAAAAAATAAAGTAATAATTATTTTGTCTAAAATAAAATGTGTACCTTACTAACTTTCAAACTAAGATATGAGGTTACCAATCCCCTATATAGACATTGGTGGGGATAGGGTCCTTGTGTGTAGTAGTTGATAGTTGAGAGATCACCTGTTCCTTTTTTTTTTTTTAGCGTTCTTAGACTAATTGCGACATCTTAATAGCTTGATTATATAAAGGAAAAGGAACTTGAAATATACAGAACAAACTACGAAGAGGACAAAATTTTTACAAAATGAAAAAAGAGAAAAAGGAGTAGTATAAAACTTTTTACCAATGAATTGGCAAATTTTTAAACGCAGTGTTAGTATTTGAGACTATAAACTGGGTGTTTAATTGAAATACTTATTTAATTATTATTAGATGTGATAGATGAATATGGATAATCCAGGTCACCATCATATCTATGGTGATGAAGTGATTTTTGAGTATTAGATTAACATTTTTAATCTATTAAAATGGTTCTAGCACACACCAAAAATAATTTGATCCCACTCCAATCCCATTTGGCACGGCCGGAATTGGCCGACCTGCTTTGGATTGAACCAATATAATAGGCCAAAGTCCAAACGCTATTTTTATAATAAGCAATTATAAATACTAGCCATTACTATTTAAGTTTATATCCTTTGATTTTTTATAACTTTTTCACTTAAAAAAGTTTAACTTGCAAATAATTGTTAACAAAAAATAAAAAATAAAATATAACTATCTGCCCAACTCTCAAACATCCCCTTACTTCTCACAATCAAATTGTGGTGAAATTCCATTTTAACATGGCTGTTATCCATAACTAATACTATATACATATATTTTATATATTTAGTTTTCACCTACTATCTCTTCTGTTTTTTTAGGGATATTATCGCTTCTTATTATATAATATGGAACCAATTCTTCTTATAATTGAACTAGACATTATATTCATTAAAGAAGCATGGATCTTTCAATGTTTAAATCAAATCCATGGATGTTCAATTCCTAGAGTCTTGACTACTTAATTAGGTGTCTCAAGAATTAGAGAATTTGTCTAAAGTTTCTTAAATTTTTATTATATTCTTTTCACATGGCATGAAAACTTAGCATTAGTTTATATGACCATGCCATTTTTTTTCTCTCTCAGTTATATATATTATCTTCATCGACTAACTTTCTGTGAAAGCTTTTGCATGACGTAGATGAGTTCTCATTATTAGCCAATTCAAAGTTTTTTTTAAAGTTATTGCTTTAACGTAACTTTAATCATTGATCGAAAACATCTTTTATCCTAATTTGCTTTGGCCATGGCCACTTGCATGCGCGAGGACCGATACCAGCAAAATAATTTGTAATTTAGACACTGAAGAAATTTGTCCTGTCAACAAACTTAATTTGGCAACACACTTTTGAATCATGCAAGAAAGAAGAAAAATCTTATTTGTCAAAGAACAAAAAAGATTGCCATATGGATCATCCGTTGTGTTACTTGGCTCTTTTTCTTCATCCAAATTAAAGTTAATTTCTATGCAACAACTGATACTAATACATCTTTATGCTTGAGTGATGTTAAGTATATAATTAAATTATACAACAAATGTACACCACATACCTTATTACCATTGGATTTGATGAATGAGTAGGATTAATAGGGACCATACATCACATCCAATGATGGTAAGATGTATGGTGTGCTTCTTATATAATTTAGTTGTACACCAAACATTATTCTTAGTTCTTCACTAACATCCTGTATATGTAGGACCAGTCTCGATAAAGTGGAAAAGTTAGGATGTAAAATATAATGCAAGGTCAGAGCACCATAAAAATGCATGCAATGTGTCATGTTTATACAGAAGGTATGCTTCTCATATATCCCTATCGATGGGATAATATAAGCTATCTTTTCTTTCATGCTTTATCTCCTTATCTTCTGAATATGTAGTCACTCTAGAAGAATTGTTGAAAATCTCTACATCTCTTCTCACTTATGTGCATTAATTCCTTTCATCTTTCGGTCATGAAAAAGATTCATTGAACAGGGCCAGAGCCCAAAACCCAACTACATCAACTACAAAGATTACTAGCCCCATGGTCAAAAGATCCATGGCCCAACTTATGTGTATTCCTTTTAGCAAGTTATTATCGCATAAAGTATTGAACTCAATGTCAAATTGTCAAGAAAGATTATCACATGATTCAATGCCAGTACAAATGAGCCCAAAAACAGAGGGCCATAAAACAGGCCCATAACGATTATAGTCTTAGGACCCAGAAAAAAAAGACTATAGTCTCATTACACAAAATATATATATATATATATATATAAAGATGATTGTAGTCTTATTTGACCTGTGAAGGTTGCTATTAGTAGGTTGTTAATAACTAGTTTTCTGTTACAACTTTTACTTTGTTAGATTCATTATCAGCTGTGGTGAATGTACAATTGTTCATTCATTTTCAATACACACTCTCAGATTCGTTTTTCCTATGTGAAGAAATTCTCTCTTCGAGTGTTGCATCAGATTGCACTCTCAAGTTCTTCTCTGTTTCTTCCCCTAGTCTCCTTGGTTTATGACTTTTGATATCAGAAACTCACTAAAAATAACACACTTAATATTTTTCTCTCACCAATATACACAACACATGATAAACGGAAAAGGAAATGTTTAAGCTTTGATAACTTGATGATTTGATATATCAAACATGGTACATGACTTTGCCTTTTATAAGCTTTGCAAGGCAATAAACTATTAAACAACATAAATCCCCAATGTTGAAGTAACTAATATGCATGAAGTCGTAAAGCTGTGTAGGCTATGTATTAGGATAAGGTTGGCTATGATTTTTCAGCTATGTTATCTACTAGTAATAAAGATAGCATGTGCTGTAATTTTTTTAGAATAACTAGTGCATGACAAATCAAGGCAATAGCAATTTTGCTTTGTATGTAGCCAACTCATGGTAGTCTATATGATGGGCTAGTGACTCCTAGATGCAAAACTATGGATAAGCTTGGTTTAATATTTTCCGACAACTTTGTTATGGTGTCATAGCTCGTCCTTATCGACTTGTACATTTTGCCCTGACCAAAACAGTGAGTTCCATATCTACGAAGCTAGGCAAAGTGAAAAAAAGTATACAATTCATAATGGAACGATGTCCAGATGATACCTTTACAGGTCGAATTCGATTTGAGTAGAATTTTCACAAGTGGATTATATTCCTAATAGAAGAGCAGGCAAATCTTAAAATTTTGGATTTACTTATAATCTTTAATGTAAACTCTCATTACAAGAAGTTTATAATGATGGAACAGTCATTTAGACAAATTCAGACACGATCACTTTATTCCCTCAAACAATAACGACTTGTATAGTTTGTCAAAACTCACTATTTCCTTCACCAATCCGTATGCATAACATTGGTTCATTGATTTGATAATTTCTACTCCACCAAAATTCGACCAAAACAACAGCAGAAGAATAGAGAAACAAAGGTTATTACTCCTATAATATATAGACCAAAAAGTGCATATCAAGCAGCTACATCACGCACTTCCAGAGTGTGTGTCGAAAACAAAAAGGTTTGGAGGTTTCCCAAAAGGATCTGCTGAAAATATGTATCAAGAGTTTCTAGAGAACTGCAATTTGTACTAGTCAGATGACATATATATTAGATGATTCTTGAATTGAACGAGTTATTCCATCAAACATCTTTCATCGTACTTAGTCAAAATTTATCATGACCATTTTCTTTCTTCCTGCATAACATTGCTTGTTAATTTTCTAGTCTACCAAAACTTGATCCAAACACAAAAGAAAGTCACAGGACAGAAACACAGATGTTCCAATTCCAACCATATCAAAAACCAAACAGTATAAGTGCAAAAAGCAGCTAGTTAGCATCACACAAGCCCAGCCTCCAATCCAGTAAAAGTATCATATAAAGGCTGATTCAAAGTTTCCGGCAAATAAAACGCAAACACTCCACCCGCTATGCCACATGCCGAAAACACTGCAAACGGCAACCATCCTCCCAAAACAACAATCACCGGTGACAATATTGCCCCCATTTGTGCCGCTTGTGTGGCGCACCCTAGCGCAGCGTTCCTCACCACCGTGGGGAATAGCTCTGCCGTGTAAATAAACAGCAAATTATAAGTCCCCGCCATCCCAAATATACCCAAAATACCACACACCATTCTCACGAACTTCCACACCCCAACACTCCTCATCATACTGCCTAATAAACAAAACAACCCGCTGAACCACATTGTCCCTATCGTCAAAGGCTTCCTTCCAAACTTGCCCAACAACACCGCTGTTATCCCGAACGCTGGCATCTCTGCCACCGCATTCAATGCCACGTTTATGTAAAGGTTGGTATCGAGGTTCACCACGTTTAGACTCAAACCATAGTAAACCACGGAGGCCATGAAGTTAATGGCCACCGCTAGAAACAACCTTACACGCGTGATTGGTGAGCGAAGCACGTCCACTATGGACCCAATGAGCGCGTCTTTGTTCTCCAGGAGTTCATTCTTGTAGGTTAGGTTCTGGCGTGAGCCATTAATAACTGCTATTTCTGCTTCTGCTTCTGATTTTGCTTCTTCGTCCAGTGCGAGGAGAACACCACTTGGGAGGTGTTTCCCATTGGTGGAAGCGATGGTGGACATGAGCTTCATGGCCTCGGACACTCTACCACGGACGAGGTACCACCTCGGAGACTCTGAGAGGAATGGGAGGACGAGGAGTATGAAGAGGATGGAGGGGACTGAGGAGGCGATGTAGAGGTGGCGCCATGTTTGGAAGATGTAGGCGATGGCAGAGAGGACTGCAATGCCTGTGGAGAAGAAGTAGAAGGTGGACATGCCGGCAACCCCGCGCTTGCTAGGGCCAATGGGCTCGGTGGCAAGGACGAAGGCGCAGAGGCCAACGCCACCGGTGCTGAAGCCGGTGAGGAGGCGGAGGAGGACATAGATCCAATAGTTTGGGGAGAGTGCTGTAAGGCAGCCAAAGACGGCGTTTAAGGCGCAAACCACCGTGAGTGAGCCTTTCCTTCCAAGAAAGGAGTCTGAGAGGTGACCAAATATACCAGCACCTGAAATTACAACAACAATATCATTGGTTTAATTATATGATGTTCATCTTTATATTTGTACACAATAAAATTTGAATTCAATTTTGATATATATTGAGCAGCAAATTTCTACAATGATCTTATTATATATTGTGACAACGTTAATTAGTTAGTTTGGTTTTTATTGTAGTTTCAAAGGTCAAGTACAAGATGATGTATAATTAATTAAAAGTTTATAATGCATTGCACTCATAATATATTAGAATAGGCTTAATAAATTTCTATTCTTCATTTGGAAAGAAAATATAAAGAAAAGGAAATGTGTTAAAAATGTATATTTCTTATTGGATGTAAATATTTTTAAAGCAAGAATTCTTGTAAAATAAAAAAGTGAAGAATCCTTGTATCACAAAGAGGATTGGAATTATTTTTATTTTATTGTCACACATGTTGATTGATATCCATAATTAGCATAAAACTTTTTAAGATAATTGACGTTGAATACATTATTATTATTTTTTGACGAAAATACTCCAACGTTTTAAACTTAGGTATTATATGATGATTTTTTTTTCACTTTTAGAGCCTTATTTTATTTTTGATAAATTTTCAAAATAGAAGTTGAGAAATTACTACTATAATTATCCAGGAAATGAAAACTGAGCTTTAATATACGGAAGGAAATGAAAGCATGTGTCTAATAATGATTTGCTCATAAAGGAGAAAAAACAAGTGGAAAGCGATAATCAAAAGAAACGGGTTGCCTTTGTTTCTGCTGTCAAATTCGCAACTAGCAACCTTTTTCGTCCTTTTCCCTTTTGCTTTTTAAGGGAAAAAAATATTATTCTAACATCTATTATTATTAAATATAATAATAAAATAAGTTTTTCATATATTTAATTTTAACTATATTTATTTGTTATTATTTTGATAAATAATTATTTTTTAAAAAAAATTATTTTTTATATATTGAATAATTTTTAAAAAATAATTAAAATTTTAAAAATTAAATTTTAAATTTTTAATAAAAAATTAAAATTAATTACACATAAAATTTAACTTTCATACTAATTTACATTTAAATGCGCCCTTTATGTGTTAGTATTAAGACCCTATCTCTGACAAAAAAAAAAAAAAACGAAAAAAGCGGTCAACCCATCATTCAAGTACGTGATTGATAAACTAAAGTCCCCTGATCAGCTAAACTAAAGTCCAAAGGGGAACCACGTCATACCATGCGCGAAAATTCAAGATTCCACTCTTGGCACTTGGCAGAGCTATTAACTATAACATTGGCATGGACAATATTTATCACACTAATAAACAAGAGGGAGATACCCCTTTTTTGTCCCTATTATCAATGAATTTCTTCCCAAAACCTGGAGATGCCCCGTTGTTTTTCGTGTTTTTAATTTTGTAGAATAAATATACATAGCCACACAAGAGGTGTTTTAGAAACCAACACATTAATAATAATTAATTAAAAAGTTGTCATCCACTTGCTCTTTGAAATTCCACGACATTGAACGCCACCAAAACGACAAACCGATAAATAATTAACAGTCAAATAAATCTACCCGGAGAAACGACATACACATAAGACTGGTTTGGTTTGGTCCCTCGTTTTTTTTTTTTTTTTTTGGGTACATCGTCTCGTATTCCCATCCATCATCACCGGTAACAAACTACTCGTATATCTTGTGTTTTCCAGAACCAGTGTCTGTCATGCCTATCTCGTTGTTCATCATCATCTTTACTCTTTGCGTATTTATATTCTCATTCTTAAAAATGTCCTTTTCCAAACAAGAATAATAACCAAAGTAATCCCAAATATATTATATTCTTCTGAAATTTCTAAACCATACATAACTTCATGACTTATGATTGTGACCCTTTTTATTTAATTTTTCTCACGTTTTATTACTAGAATAAAAAATAATTACATAAATTTGAGTTTTCACATTCATAAATTTTTTACAAACATAATTCTGCTTGTTTTAAATTTATTAAAATAGCTTAATTTCTATGTACTCATAGTCTAGTTTTTTTTTTTTTTTTTACATATTCACTTAATCATGTGCTAACACATCAATAGAGATTATTGAATCTTGTATCCACTATTTGTAAATATCATTCAAATGAGATAATCATAATAATAAAAAAAATACTATGTCAAAAATTAAACTCTTTATTCAAATTCAAATACAAAAGTTTTAAATGTTCATAAATATAATATGTATATATAAAGAAAATCATCCATAATGTCCTCCCTAGCTCCCTCAGTTAATTACAATAACACCATTCCTTACTTACTCCTTTCAATATTGACAAACCTAGATTACAATGACAAAATTCGTTACCCTTTTTTTTTTCTTTGTGGTTCGTTTTCGTCGAATTATTACGCAAATCAAAATATGTGGATACGATTAATATAATCTAGAAACTACTTGTGAGATAAATTAAAAAAAAAACTATGAATTGAAAAAAATAAAAAATGGAGATTAAGTGAGAAGTGAAACTAACCGATCATACAGCCGCCAAAGAACAAGGCCTGGACAAGCCCAACCTTAAACTTGTCACCGCAGATCAGCCCCCAATCCGACACGGTGGCGCCGCCGCGTCCCCCAACCCACTCCCACTCACCCGGCTGCAGCCCGCACAAGCTCCCTCCTCCGTCGTCGCATTCGGCGGTGCCGCCTAGGCACCGCCACTCGGGCTGGCGGTCGGCGAAAATCATGACCATGGTGTGGAAGCCCTCGAGTGCCCACGCGAGGCTGGTGAGGACGAAGTGCCTCAGCTGCCACCGCCCGAACTCGCCGCAGTACTTCTGAAGCATGTCGTCGATGCACAGCTTCTCCGTCTCCTCCGCCTCCTTCGACGGCGCCGCCACCAGCGGGGACCGGAGATTGCTGGAATCCGAGGACAAAGCCGATGGCATTTCAGGACTTGTGTGTGTTTTTTCGTGGGATGTGAGTGTTTTTTCTTATTCTTTCTCTGTACAGAACTGTGTTGCTTTGGCTCTGTTGCTGTTCTTACTTCTATGTGGTAAGAGGGATATATAAGTCTCACTCGTGTTCATTAGTTTGAGGATATTCCTAGCATTAGTTTTTATTGCGCTTACTTAAAAGTTGAAATTAACGTTTTCTTCTTTTTCACATCACATATTGTTGTTGATATTGTGCTTATTTAGAAAATAATTTTTTTTTATCTGGACACTAGTTAAAGGATAATTAATTTAATTTTTTTTCAATATATTTTGGTGTATTTTGGTTATGAATTGTTTGATTTTTTTTTCTTTTTATAATTCAATACAGATTAAATAATATTTTTAGTTGATATTAAGAAGTTTTTAAACAATTTTAGGTCAAAAGTATGATAATTAAATAAAATATTTGCTTAAAGTAACGGCTTTAGTATTTGAATTCACACCTTATAAGTAAAGTTTGCTTATTCCTAATTTACTTTTACTATAATCAGTCACTTTTGTGTAAAATTACTCCCTCTATTTCTCATTAAATATTACTTTTGACTTTTTTTTTGTTTCAAATTAATTTCTTTTTCAATTTCTAATGACTCATTAACTGCTTATTCTTATTTTATTTCCTCCTTCTTAGTCTATCTATTCAAAAACAAAACAAAAATACATAGATTAGAAAAATAATAAACATATTTTGATAATAATAAAAATATCTATGGATGAACAATATTACCCTTATTAAAATGTAATTATATGATTACAATTTTGTTAAAAAAAATAAATACAATTATATTAGAGGTAATATTTAAAACAAAAAATTAAATGTCTTTGATATAGGAAATACAAAAATGTTTTGTTAAAAAAAAAACTCAAAAGGTGAACCAATAGAGTGAAAAGAGGGAGTAATGAAGAGAAAAAAAATGTAAAAGGATATTTTTATCTTTTATTATTTTTTTTTTTAAAATTAATGAGATCTAATCATTATCTTAATTCTTATGTAAAACTCAAAAAAGATATTTATTTTAAAATTGAGTGAGTGAAATATTTGAATTAGATTAATGAGAAATATTTATGTACTTTATGTGTAAGAGAATATATTTGCTCTATTCTATTTAATAAATGACATATCAATTTTATGGATCATTATTATTTCTCACTTTCCCTATATATTTAATATAATTGCCAATATATCATTAGTTAAATAAAATAGAATAAATGTATTTTGGAGCACCTAAGATTAATTTTGAAAATCATAAGTCTTCCGATTATTGGCCCAGACTTCTGTGCAACTTTTGCTGGCATTACTTAGCTTGAAAGTGCGATTAGACTGATTGATTTTGATCTGATTAAAGCTTTATCATCTGGTTTGAGTTTAAACTTGTTGGCTAAATGGGTAGGTGATGGAAGATGCGCTGGGAGTGGGTGAGGTTCATGCGTGGCGGTAGCGTTGTGTGACTGTGAACATTGATGGACACGTGTGGAATGCGATTTTGACGTTCAAATCTGTTCCTGGTTTTTGGCCGAGAAGTGGATGTGATAATTAAAATAATATTATATGTATAATAAAATTATATAATAAATATATATTATATATTTTATTATTATTAAAGTAAATAATAAAATATATAATATATATTTATTATATAAATTTATTGTACATATAATACTCTTCTTATAATTATTGTAGAGATAAAGCATGCTAGGAAAGCAGGTGGAAGGAGGGTGTGGAATTAAAGGAAAAATAATTTATATATGGTATTAGTGTAGGTGATTTACACTAATATGATAAAATGGATAAATTTATTTGTATATGGTGTTTTAGAATCCGCCAAAGACGGATTTAATAAAAAAAATATTATTTTGGTAGATTATGAAATTGACTTTGACGGTGGGATTTTATTTTAATATTATTTTATTAAATCTGTCATTGGCGGATTCAATAAAATAATATTTTTTATACTGAATTCGATGTGAATTCGGTACATAAATATTATTTTATTGAATTCGTCTTTTGCGGATTCAATAAAATAATATTAAAACAAAGTGTTGAATTCGCCTTTGGCGGGTTCTATACTGAAAATATCATATTGTGTAAATTTTTTTCAAAACACTATATTGATGTAAATACACCACTCAAAAACCATATAGACAAAAAAAAGACCCGGAATCAAACTGACTGAATTGATCGAATAAAATCCCATGTGCTTGTTGTCTCCCGTAATTTCAAGTTGGAATTTACTTTGAATTTAAGTGGTATTTATCTAATTGTGGTAATCTTATGGGTCTTGTGTGAGTGCTTTCAAGTGAATCATGAATTAAATTTAATTATTTATAAGTGTTACATTAAATAAATATTAATTATTTATTTAATTCATTATAATTTTATAAACGGTTAATGACCATGGTTGCATTTGCAACGGTTAATATTTGCCACGAAAAAATCACATGTGTGCTTGTGCAATGGTTCATCTATTATGTCTTTACACTTACAAGGAATTAGTTAACAGAACATAAAATATTGAAGTTATACAATATGTCTTTTGGATAACAACCATTGAGACTAATCTTGAATAGACATCAAACTTTTCATAAGTGTCTAGCATCTATAAATATCCTCCATTATAGAAAAGGTTTTTCATTTATACTTTGTGTATTATGTGAATTATAGTGTTCTTTAAAAGTTCAAGAGTGGAAAATAGAGGTTTTATTGTATTTTGGAGGAGTATCATCGTCAATCCATATTAACTAAGTGTGAGAGTGAACATCTCTCTAAAAAAAGCGAAGCAATTCATGCCATGAAATCACAATAATATTCAAGTTCTTGATTATCTTCTATGCTATCTTCTTAACAGATCATACCATGAGTAAATGAGTACTTCTAAATTAAATTAATTAATAAAGAGATTTAAACTTAATCCGGCATGAGCTAGCTAGAATCTTCGTATGACCTCACCCAATCGAGCATGAGCTTTTATAACTACTAAACCATCAAATCACAAGTCACCAAATCCTTGCGGACGTAATTAGTAATCGCCGTTTCAACATGAAGATTGAAATAAACCCCAGTTTAACCATGAGATATGTACAGGATGAGTCACAAGAACAAAAGGCTATCATGGGATGTAGAGTCATGATCTGAAAAATAATTCTTAAATAAATATAAGTCTAATAACTTAAATTCAGGCATCATATTCACATAAAATTGTTATTTGCATATAAGTGTGAATGTATTTTGAATTAATTTAATAAGAATATCACTTTTATTATGAGTATAGCTCTTAAACTAATCCATACAAAAATCTCTTTGATTTGAGACATATGAATATACAAGGAGACTGAGATTGTGGACGCTTGTTTCAAGGTTTGAAATTATGTTTTTAAGAATTGCATTCCTGGAAATGATATTGTTGGGAATATTATTCCTAGATATTGTTTAAAAATTATTTATTTAGCATTAAATATTCCAAGGATAATTTGTATGTATACCTGGGAATAAATTTCAAACATATTTTTTTATAATCAATATTCTTGAGAATATATGTTATAATTTTTAAAATACCTTCAGATCAAATAATTGTGAGGAAAAAGTCAAATAATTGAGGGATGATTTAGTAATTGTGCTTAATAATTGTGATTCTTAAGTCATGGAAATCTTTTTCCCTACCCTTTAACTTGGGAATAATATTTTACCAAATCATAGGAAACTATTTTTCTATGGAATAATTAATCCTAGAATTTTTTTTTTGTAAAACTTATAATAAATATAGGAACATATCATTCTTAACTATTTATTTTTTAGAATAATTAAATATACTCTGAAATAAATACTTAATTAATCATGAAATAAATCCATATTGCAATACCATGAAATATATAGAAATGAGCCATGCGAACAAAAAGCTGCCATTGGCTGTGGAAAATATCATGATTTGAAGAATATTTTTGGATAGATATAAACTCTAACGACTTAAATTTCGGAATCCACATAAAAGTTGATAGGATTTACATCCTAGTGATTAATTCA
Organism: Dalbergia cultrata; assembly: GCA_031216105.1. Classification (NCBI taxonomy): domain Eukaryota; kingdom Viridiplantae; phylum Streptophyta; class Magnoliopsida; order Fabales; family Fabaceae; genus Dalbergia; species Dalbergia cultrata. Next base: position 11,817,963 of record CM062350.1, on the reverse strand, counting down.
AACATTATATGCAAAAACATACTGTTCTTTTACTTGATTTTGCCTCGTTAAAATATTTTTATTTCATGCAAAGTAATTGGTGCTATATTGTTAGAGGGTCCGAACTTTTGTATATTTTATTTTAATATTATATATATATATATATATATATATATATATTCTGTTAAAACGTTTTGATAAAATTTACTGGCAGTTACTTTTATTACTATACAATTTCAATGATTAATTAAAAGTATAAGTTATGTATAAACAGTGTAAATTCTTTGTTGTTAGAATGAGACTTAATCACTTTTGATTATGTGTCAATATGTGATTGAATTATAGTGTAAAATTTTTTTATACTACATAGAAATTAAACTCTAAAACTATTTACATAATGTTATCTTTCAATTACAAAACTGGATATGGATATATAAGATCAAATGAGTTATGTTGTGTAGAGATCTCAGTCGTTTCGAGAGCTCAAGGAGTAAACTATAAACGACAAGGAATTTAATATAGAATACAGAAATATGATAAATTGCATCATTTATGGGTCTTGCATGCCAGATTGGAATTGTTTAGTCAAAAGCATGAGCGGTCCATTGATGAGCAAGTTGATAAGAGAAGACGGCGTGATGTGTTTCACTCCGGATCACAAAACGACGAAGAGATGCATCGGTTCAACTAAAGTGAAGGTGCTGCACTGTTACTATAGCAAGGACAGCCGAAGAGGGGACCGTTCTACCTAATAATTTTGATATGTCCATTGAGGGGTCCTATCTTCAATGCACTCTCTTCAATTTTTACCCCTTAGGGTACGTCTGATTTTCGTGGATGAAAAAGGATAAATCTTTTAGGATTGAGTTTCATTTGTAAAAATAGAAACAATGAATATCATATTTGATCTCTTAACATTTTTGTGTCTAGCTATTTTGCTTCTTGAGAAAAAAAATAATCCCATGATCCCTCAAAATTGAAAATAATAGATACATTAGTCCATCTGGTAATTATACATTAATGGCTTTGACATGTGAAACATTATAATGATGACATATCATTAAAACATTGGATACAAGTAAGATGTTACTGTTTTATAACATATTGCACTCATTTTTGTGTATAAAATTATACAAAATGAGTCATTTTATAACTTGTAATAGAGATTTAAATAGCACATTTTGTGAAATTTCAACCATTAAAATGAGTCATTGTAAACTTCATTCTACTTCAAATGACACATACATCAATAGAGAATAGTTCTCTATGAGCGCGCAAGGGTTTCCGAGGACGATAACACCAATAATGTGCCGGCACCCATGAAGCCACCGGATGGAGAAGGTATGAAGCCAGGTGAATTCTCTATCTCTTTTAGAAATAAGGTCACTAGGAGCAAACAGCCACCACCACTGGTGGAAAAGCGGGATCTACTAGTGGAAAAGCGGGATCTACTAGTGGAAAACCTTGGCAGACTGATGCATGTTGATGGTAACCTACTTAATAAACCAATGATCTACTTGGATAAGGCCTTGAAGGAACGGCTGAATATTTCGTCGTTGGACGCCTTGGTGGTGAAACTACTAGGGAAAAGAATTGGTTTTTATACAATGAAAGAAAAACTTAAGTCTACATGGCACTTCATAGGCATTTTTTACCTAGTTGATATTGGCCATGGATATTTTATGGTCAAATGTGATCTGGAGGCAAATAGAACGAAGGTTATGGAGAATAGGCCTTGGATGATATTCTATCACTATCTCGTAGTGCAACCCTGGTCTCAACAATTTACGTCAGGAAATGCACAGGTTGAAAAAACAATGGTTTGGATTAGGTTCCCTAATCTCAACATGGCTTTATATAATGTGAGTGTTCTCAAGGTATTAGCTTCTGGTGTAGGAAAACCTATTAGAGTGGACTTGAATACTATGAACTACTCTTGTGGCAAGTTTGCTCGGGGTTTGTGTAGAAATGGACCTCACTAAACCTGTCATGGGGAAGGTGGGTCTTGAAGACAAATGGTATAAAGTCGAATATGAGGGACTTCATATCATATGTGCTGGGTTTGGATGCTATGGCCACTACGTAAAGGACTATAGACATTCTGTTTTAAAAAAGGTGACTCTATTGGACAATGCGGCATATATTCATATTTCGGCAGCAGGTATACACCACACCATTGCTGAAGAGGAAACAACGAAGAATCAGGACCAACCACAGAACCAGGAGGCGGTGGGGATTCAAAATTCAAATCTGCCAATCCCAGAAATAGGCGAGGAGAAATTTGAGAAGGATCTCCATGGAGATTGGATGATTGCTAAAAAGAAGAAAAAAATGTCGCAAACCCCAGCCTAAGAATCAGGCATGAGATTCTATGCACGTGAATAATAAGAAAGACCCAAACTCTAGCCATGTAACAACTCATGCAGTTGGGTATGATCAAGTCAACAAAAATGGGCCTGGGCCTTCAGTTGGTTTTAACCAAAATGAGTGGGTCAAGAAGAAGAGGGTCCAAAACAAGCCTTATATATCTCCTTGAAGAGGGTCCAAAACAAGCCTTATCTATCTCCTTTCACTTCACAAGGTATATCAAATGGTAAAGATGTTGGATTGACTAAACAAGTGCGCCAAAACCCAGTTAAAAACAATGTTACACACACTACCCTCCCATCTCACGTACGAACAACCATCGATCATACTTTTGTATTCATGGCCAGTAGCAACACCATCGTTGAGAAAGAAGAGGATGATGGGTAGAGTTGTGGAGGAAACTCAAATGGATGGAGAAGAGAACATTGTCATGGTGCAATAATTGACCTGCTATGGCTATCCTTATTTTTACATCTTATTAATTGACTTCCAAGATCTTACTATTCTCTTCTGGAATATTCGGGGGGGGGGGGGCAATAATGTGAATGAAAAGAATCATATTAAAGATCTATTGCGCAAGTATAAACACGACCTTTGTTTTATTTGAGAAACTCATATTCCATTTGCTCGTGTTGGTAGATTCTAGAACACTCAGGGATTTTCCCCTATTGCTATTGAAGATGCTAATGGTCACGCTGGTGGTCTCTGGGTGCTAGCCAGACAATCGAAATTTTCTTTATCTATCCTTGATCTCTCTCCTCAAGCTATTACCATCAAGATTGAATCAAGCTGGAATCCTTAGGCTTGTACAGTGATTTATGCGAGCCCGATTCTTGCTACTTGCACCCAATTATAAAGCTATCTACATGATATGAGTTGTAACATTTCCATACCTTGGGCTCTCATTGAGGATTTCAATGAAATTCTGGTTCCTTTCGAAGTTGTTGGCAGTGTTTTTTCCCAGTCTAGAGCTCTTAGCTTTGCGCACATGTCAGATCAATGGGGATGGGTGAACCTAGGCTATGTGGGGGGGGGGGGGGAGGGGATAAGTTTACGTGTTTCTGCCATACAATTATGGGCCACCATGTATCCAAATTCCTGAGCGCTTGCTACTTGTGAATAGTACACTCTCTTTCCTAATGCTTTCGTCGAAACCCTTCAACAGGTTCACTCTGATCATAATCCCCTACTCCTCCATTGCAGTGCTTCCCTGGCTAGATCAGACAATAGGCTCTTCAGATTTCAAGCTGCCTAGAACTCCCATCCCAAATACTTTATGCTGGTGCGCATAGTGTGGGGTGCAACGAGCGGAGATGTTAGTGTGAAACTTCAAAAGATTAAATTGAAGTCCTTAGATTTTAATAAAAGAACCTTTGGCAATGTTTTTAGACAAACAAGACATCTTGAGGCTAGATTAAGGGGTGTGCAATGGCAACTAGCAATTACTCCTTCTAATTTGGTCCAACTGGAAAAGCAAATTAAAAGGGAACTTTTTAAAATTTGGCAATGAGAAGAACTCATTTGGTACCAGAAATCCAGGGAAAAATGGATTAAACATAGTGACTGTAATACCAGTTTCTTTCATACCCAAACAAACCATTATCAAGCACAGGAAAAATAGAATTGCAGGGCTTTTCATTAATGATATGTGGTGTGACAATGATGAAGTTCTTCGGTGAGAAGCTCTTAGTTTCTTTAAAAACTCTTTTGCTCTTCTGAAAGCTGCCAATTGAATAGTCTGAAACTCAATAATATACCACAACTGAGCATAAATGTAGTTCATGATCTAACAAAACCGGTCACCAAGCAAGAAGTGCACCCCGCTCTCATGGCAAGGGGCTCATTCAAAGCATCTGGTCTGGATGGTTTCCAACCGATTTTCTTTAAGTCCCACTGGGATATGCTAAGTACTGATGTATGAAGAGTTCTACATGAAGCTTTTGAAACTGGTCCGATAGACCCTACCCAGGCAGCAACTCTTGTGGTTTTGATCCCTTAAGTAGATCCTCCTTCTCGCCTCAAGGAATTGAGACCCATTTGTTTGTGCAACATGGTAGTCGAGATCATTACCAAAGTCCTAGACAATAAAATACGCCCTTATCTTTCTAATATTGTGGGGCTTTTCCAAAGCAGCTTCGTTCTAGGAAGGGATATCTCTGACAATGTAATTGTTGCCCAAGACATTGTCCACTCTATGCAAAAGCAGAAATGGAAACAGGGTTCTCTCATGTTCAAGATGTATCTTGAAAAAGCTTATGATCGTGTTAATTGGGACTTCTTATGGCTTACGTTCACTGAGTTTGGATTTCCCAATATTATTGTCAATTTGATAATGAATTGTATTACAACATCATCTTTCTCAATCTCTGGAATGGTAGTCGCCTAGAGAACTTTGTGCAAACTAGAGGAGTGCGACAGGGTGACCTTCTCTCTCCCTATTTATTTGTTCTTTGCATGGAGAAATTGGGTTTGCGTATTAATGAGAAAGTTCATGATGGTTCATGGTGTCCGGTGAAAGTCTCACGCGATGGTCCTACTATATCTCATTTGTTCTTTGCACATAATTGCCTTTTATTTACTAAGGCCAATGTTTCCCAAGTCAAGTTACTCACGGACATTCTTTGCAAATTTTGTGCCACCTCTGGTCTGAAAGTTAATGTTGATAAGTCAAAGTTCCTTGCCTTGCATAATGTTAATACAGCTAAAGGTGTTAAATTTAGCCAAATGGCTTTTATTGCCCAAACTGCTATGATTGGTAAGTACCTGGGTTTTCCCCTTTTGAATGGTAGGCCATCTAACTAAGACTTTGACTTTGTGATTGAGAAAATCAACTCTCGTCTCACTAGCTGGAAGGCAAGCTACTTAACAAGTCAGGAAGAATTATGCTAGCCACCTCGGTTCTCTCTTCTCTCCCCACTTACACAAAGCAGAGCATATGACTACCTAGAGCTATTTGTGATACTATTGACCAGAAAATCTGCAATTTCATTTGGAGAAGTAACCCTAATAAGACAAGAGGATGGAACATGGTCAACTGGGATACGGTCTCCAAGCCGTGAAATCGTGGTGGTCTTGGCATTCGTTGAGCCCGTCTTGTAAACACTACTCTCTTGGGGAAGCTAATATGGTCCTTAATGAATGATCCAGATAAGCTTTGGGTTCAGTTCTTGGGGGCCAATTATCTTGGGGGTGAATTTCCTCTTTAGGCTATGGCTAAACCCCAGGATTATGTTATATGGAAATATATTATTAAAGCTCGTGATTGCTTTTGGGATGGTTTCAGAACCAAAATTGGACGTAGGGACCTATCATTATGTTATGATTACTAGCTTCTTCTAGGGAAGCTTTGTCATTTTGTTCCCTTTGTTAATATCCTAGATTGTGATATGTGCATCAAGGATTTTTTTTTTCATGGCACTTGGCACTTAGAGATCTTCGCTATTATGCTTCCAGAGGACATTTGTATAGCCATAAATAATTTTCATATTTCTGAGTTACTGTCTGTGGCTGACATGGTAATTTGGGACGAGTACTTGTTAGGAAAGTATTTTGCAAAAGCTGGTTATTCTTGGCTTCTTAGTTATGAGCTGGGGCACACTCTTGAAATATAATTGGCGATGGATTTGAAGGCTGCAGATTCCAAAAAAAAATGTGATTCCTTATTTGGTTAATCTCGCATGAGGCTCTACCAACCAATGAGCTTCAGTATACTAGACATTTGGCTGGGGATCCACATTGTTCGCTTTGCTCTAATGGTGTAGAGACAATTTTCCACTGTTTGAGGAAATATGGGAAATCAATAGCCGTTTGGCAAGCCTTTGGCTTTTCCAACTTGCCCAACTTTTTTTCTAATAATTTGAAAGGATGGTTTGAGGATTTTTCTCTAAGTGACAAGGGGTCACTGTTTCTCTCAATTATTTGGTGGCTTTAGAGAGCTAGATTGAAAGAAGTTATTGGTGGTGAGTCCTGGGAGCTCTCGGTAATTGTGTTGAATATAACTAGCTTTATGGAGTCCTTGGTTTCAAGTTATAATTGTGTCTTTGCCTATAGGAATGCTCGTGAAGTGCACTGGAATAGACCCTGTGAAGGGTGGTATAAACTTAATACTAATGGCAGCCTCCAAAATAACCCTATGCGGCCTGGTTATGGAGGACTGATCTGTGACAACTCAGGTAATTGGTTTGTGGGTTTCTTTGGGCTGTCAAACACCAATTGCGTGCTTTATTCGAAACTTTTGGCTATTAAGCTGGGCCTGCTATTGGCTTGAGAGAGCGGTATTAGCAAACTCATCTGTCATTCTGACTCTCAATTATCTATGGATCTAATAAGGGTGTGGATGACTTTCAATTTTATGCATGTCTTATTGCAGCTATTAAGCAAATTACCCATGATGATTGGGAAGTGTTTGTTGAGCATACTCTCCGTGAAGGGAACTATTGTCCTGATTGGTTAATGAAAAAAGGGGGGCAATGGGATCAGCCTCTTATTTTGTGTGACAGGTCTTTCCATCTGAGCTCTCCTTGCTTCTATAAAGTGACTCGGTAGGGACGGTGCACATTAGAGATTAGCTTTCCATTTTTTTTTTTTTGGTTTCTTTTCCTTTCGCCAAAACAAAAAAAAAAATGACACACACACCACTTAACATCCTATTAATATGTCACTGTTCAATTCAGTTAGTGTTTAAAGGATCAAATATACACAAAGGGACTAATGTGTCCTATTATTAAAATATTAGGAGATCGCAAGTTTAGTTTCAATTCTTGAGGGACTAAATTGTCTTGTAAAATTTCCTTAAGGAATGATCTGAGTTATTTACTCAAATAGAAAATTTATCCTATTTTTGCATTCCAATCAAACATACCCTTAATATCTATTATTTGAAATAATTATTGAAGAATAATTAAATCCAAAAATATAACTAGGAAGGTCTTTTAGTACTCATGAAAATGATAATTTTAAGAGATTATTTTCTATTCGCAGTGTAAAACTTCTTTACACTATTATTCAATCATAAATTATCACATTAGTAAAAGTATTTATGTCTCATACCCATGACTTCAAAAGTCATTTAAATGAAATAATTTGAGTGGATGATAGTGTAATTTTTTTTTAACTGTTAGTGTATAAAAATTAAACTCTAATTTTAAACGTGCTAATTTTTTTTAATAGTTGTTTTATTATTTAGAGTAATCAAACCTTCATCAAGTTGGTATTTAAAAATTGTGTCAAACAAAATGATCCGTTATAGACAATATATACATTTTGTGATTCTCACAATTAAAAATATAGGACAATTTTTTTTTTGTTACAAAATATAGGACAAGTTAGTTTCACATCAGTATTTTGATGAATTTATTTATGCTATTTATTTTTTGTTAAAGACCAATCATGTCTAATTTTACAAAATTATTAGGGATCAGTTTGTCCTCCTATTTTAATTATGAGGAATCATGAAATATTTTTTTTCTTATAAACTAATTTGTTCCATCCAAACCCTATTATTTGACTACAAATTTACAACTTTGAAATGTATTTTTTATAATATTTTTTTACTTTTTTTAAAAAATAGTACATATGACTTAATATTAAGTAACTAACCATATCATCTCATGAAGTACCAAGACCTTTAGAAAAGTTTGGAGCATAAGTTTCCTGATTTTTAATATTTTTTTATTGGATCATCTTAATCATTCAAAGAAAAGTATTGATCTTAACCATCTTTATCGTGGATTTTATGATTTGATTGTAACTGTATTGCTAAATTTTGTTATTGTGTAGCAAACCAATTGGCTCCCATTGGCCATCTCGGGGGCTAGGTCTGGTATTTGGATCGAGGATCTCCTGAGGAGATAATTTCTCTCTTGTTGGGTGAATTTGTTAGAGGATCCAAATCCTATAATAATAATAATATTGATAATATAAGAGTTTAATATTATTATTTAATTATTTATTATTATATCAGTAAATATTATTGATATTTATATTTGTTATGTAAATAAAAATATTAATGAAAAGAATTAATATTAGATAATTAATATTTTAAAATATTTATATTTACTATACTAATATTTCATACTTATTTCATAGAAACTATTACATATGTCATTTATATGATCATTTAAGCTTCATGTGTCATTCATTTAGGCCCACCTTTTCAACCTTTATGTCTAAAAGGTTTTTTTAAAACTTAACTTATAATTTACTTATTAATTATTTTTCAGATGAAATAAAATTAAATATTATAATCATTAAATAATCAATTATTACAATCATTAAAGATTACAATTTGCACTAAGAAAGAACATATATCAATATAATTACAATCTACAATTAAATTAAAAACCATTCTAGCCTCACATTATATATAAAGGTAGCATAAAAAATTATAAAGGAAATATTTTCAAAATAAATAAGCTTTAAAATCAATATATTTTTTTGTTCGAAAGAAAACGAGTAGGTCAAATTGTTAATGAATTGCTAATTGATTGATTTTGATATGATAATAATTCAAAATTCAATGTCTACCAAATTTATTCTTAATCAAATATGATAATAATTAATATGATACTAACATTTAAGACTCATTACATAAAAGTCGTCCATGTGTCATTCATGGAAAAATTATACCCATCATTTTCATAATCTAAACACTTAAAGTAAGTTTTTAAATTTAATTTACCTTCTAATTATCAATTTTATTTTCCAATCATACCTTCATATCTCTCTACAATTAACAAAAGTAAAATAAAAGATGAAAAAAATAACATAAACAAAATTAAAATTCAATATATTATACCATATAAATTTTATATACATAATTATAATATTAATGATAGCAAAGCTATTATAATTATGTTACAAAAAAAAATTAAAATTAACAATAAATATATTGGTTGTATTTATTATAATTAAGTATTATAATGATAGGATTAATTATAATAAAACTATTATAATTATGATAATTAATGATAATAAGAAAATCTTATCACATTTTTATTTTTTAATTATCTTTATTTGATTTGTATTATATATGTGTTTTCATTTTTAATTTGAATTATTTTGCATTAGTACTATTTGTTATTATGGATATTTAAGTTTTGAAGTTCAAAGTATTTTTAAAATTTTTCATTCTTGAAATTTTTTTAATAAGCCCTAAATATCAATAGGGATTCAAATCTCCACTTAGAATAAGGAATGGAGACCCATTACGGGGATATGGATAAGAACGGAGGCAAAATTCTAAATGAGGACGAGATTAGAGAAAAATTTTCGAACTTCAAATCTAGAAATTTTTGAAAATCATAATTAAAAAAAATTATCTATCTACCTATATCACTATATTCTATTTAATTTTTTACAACTTGAACATTCTAATTTATCAATTCCATAATTTTACCATACTAATTTTTTTTGAAAAAATACCTTCAATTTTTCAACACTAAAATATTTAGAAAAAATAATTCCACAACTTACAATTATTTGATAATGATATTAAATATTTATTAATTTTTTTAAAAATAAATAATTATATTACTTTTTTTTATTAAAAATAGTATTATAACTGATATACTACTCTAATTATTGAGATTATATAAATTAGAATTATATATTATTTTTTAATAATTCTTACACATTAATTATAACATATATTTAAAAATTGATATTTTAATTTATTAAAAGGATGTACAAGAAAAGGACATGTAATTGAAATCATATAAATTACATTTATTCATTATTTTTATTAATTAGAAAATATATTTTTATAAATTAAATATTTTAATTTATTAAAAAGATATAAAAGATTATGGATGATAAAAAAAAAATTGAAATTGGGTACGCGCGAAAATTACCCACAATAAGGAAGGGAATGTGGACATATTTTGTTTTGATAGGGAGGATCGATGATGGCTAAATCCCTATTTGTTAAACGGAATAGTGATAAGGATAACACATCTTTATTTTTTTAATTATTTTTATCTAACTTCCATTATGTATGTATTTTTTATTTTAATTTGGATTATGTTACATTAATAGTATTAATTATTATATATATTTATACTTCAAATTGTAAAATATTTTTAAAATTTTTCTCTTTTTGAAATTTGTTAATAAGCCCCTGAATACTATAGGGATTCAAAATCCCCACAAGAGATGGGAAATAGGGACTTGTAAGGGGATGAGGATGAGAGGTAAAATTTTAAATGGCGACGAGAGGTGTTGGATAGGTTCCCTTTCTCATGGATACTGATTGTCATATATGTAAATGGCTTATGATATAGTAAGATTATCCATTTATTCTATTTCTTAATGCAACAATTTTAACTTTCGAAATGTGTAAAATTTTCACAAAATAGGTTCTTTATTGTTAGTTATAAGTCATCTATCGAGATTTTTTTTAACTTTATAAACATGATATTCTAAATAAGATATAAAATAGAATGACATATTTTAACTATTAATTTACTTTTAAAATAAATTTATATACTCAATTTTCTATAAAATATATTTAAATAAATTATTATTTATTTTTTATAATAATCAATAAATTATTTTTTATGCATCGCACGGGTTTAAGGAGTAGTTTATATTAAAATTAAACTCATTGAATGATTCGATTAAGGGCATGTTTTTGCCTCGAAAACGTACAATCCTATCAAGAAATTAACCACTCTAACATTCAAGGCCCACAATTATATTTATTAAGGTTATCCATAGATTTGCGATCCACATAGCACAAGGGAGAAAAGTTGAAACTTATCTAGGAAAAAAGTTAATCTAGTCAGTACCCTTATTAGGATTAAGGAGATAAAATAGGAAATGTTTGCGTAGGAAAGGTGCAGCTTTATGTTTTCAAAGCACTGAAATCATAATAAAGTTTTGAAATTTAGCTCTTTCAGTGATACTATGAGGGTGTTGATTAGCAAAATCCTAAAATAATAATTAAAAAAAAACACACACACACACACTCAAAGATCTTAGGCATTAAAATGCTACCAAAGGTTGGTTGCCTGCTGGTTGGTTAAGTTGGCGGAATATTGAACGAAAAGGGCAACTTGGCTAGCCATGGCGCTAGTTTTTAAGAAGGCATTTTGGAAAGGCTTTTTTCCAACTTCTTGGTGGTAATAGTTTGGAAACCTTTTAATTCTTGATTGACCCAAAAAGGGGCCACTTATTTTTATTTATTTTGTAATTTAGTCCCTTATTTTTATTTTTTTTAATTTAGTCTTTTATGTTTTAATTTGGTTCATTGCAACTTTTTCGTTATGTAAATTACATTGACCTCCCCTAAGGTATGTTGATATTACATTTAGTTTCTCTTAAATTTTAAAGTTACACTTACCTCTGCTAGTTCTAAATAATTTATATAATGCCAAAATTACCCTTAATTGTCCATCTTCTCCTTCCCCCTTCCTCATCCAAGATTACCCACCATCAACTTCTATCCATCACCAATTGAAAAAGAACACCGGACATATACAATCAAAGATTACAGGATGCCGCCAAATCCAAAACAAAAGAAAGGCAACAAACAAAAATTCTTAAACCAGGGCATTTACTTGTTCATATATTCCATGCCTGATCCAAGAACTTCTCCGAAGTGTTTCGATAAAAAAAACCAAGACATCTCTCCATTCCATCATCTTCCACCTTTGCAAATACAACATCGCCGAATTAAGATAATGATCGATAATATCTTAATATTAATAAAAATTATATATACTTTACAATATTATCCTTGATGGATATGAGATAGTGGTGGTGATGGAAATCGTGAACCATTGAAAGTGTATTTAATAAGAAATAGAAAATAAGTTAATAAAGGGGTATAAATGAAAAAAACTAATAAATGTTACCTAAAATTTCTAAATGGACAAATATTTATGAATGGAGGGAATATGACGCTTGGGCAGACCAGCTATGCTGCTTGGATAAAGAAGCCTGTGGGGACTTGCATTCCGTGTTCGTCATTATCACTGTTTGGTTGCCTCCAACTTTATATGACTTTTAGTACGACCAAAAATTAAAAAAAGAAAAATCTTTATATCACTTTATTGGTTCTTGATAGAATGTTCTGCGAATCCCTTTATACAGCTTTTGCTTGCACGCCGAAAGAAAAAAAAAAGAAATAGAATATAAGGTAGCGAATTGCATGAAGAGAGGAAATCAACTATGGCAACCTACTTATTATCTCTTAATATGGTCCTTATACAATGTCAAATAAAAGTAGCCAATCATGGGAACTTGCGGGGTATAACTTTCCATTTAGAAAAGTGACGTTTTGTGAAAACGCGGACAAGATTTGGTGGAGAGTAATGCATGTGATAGAAACTCACTAAGCATGAATTCTACACAAATGAACTATTTTAGTAGTTGAGACTTGGGATTTTTCTTCTCCTTTCTCCTTTTTGATAAAATATATTACATATTTGTTGAACTTTTGGATTCAATTTTCTGTTTTCTTTGTGTGAGAGTAGTGTCTTCCTTTGGTGAATTTCTTATGAAACATAGTGGCATAGTCCCTTTGCAGGTTGACAAGCCCCTGCCCGACAGCTTGTGCAACAGTGACACTACAACATCAGCAACCTTATCAGTTTGGACTTTCCTTATATGGGCACAAATGTTTTAGGTAGTATTACCCCCATCCCGTCTATAAGTGAATTCAAAATATATACATGTGAGTGAATTTAACAGTTCCCTGGCATTCCAAAATTCGAGGTGATTTAACCATAACTTTGACTATGAAACCAAATTAAAATTGACAATTATTTGATTCACAATTAATGAAGTTGGAGTAGTAAATGGCGAAAATAAAAGAGTATTTCTTGCAGTACGAAAAGAATTTGTACCAATGTAGTTGAAAGTTCGCGAGGTTATTGTAATTAACCACCCATCCATGTGACCCAAGCAGATGGACCACCCCACATCCAGGTCCATATCCTTGCAAAATTCTTGGATCAGTTGAGCCTCGTCAATCATTTTCTAAGGCCCGATACCGAACCGCCAGACCATTAGAGAATCGCCACATCCTATTCCACATGCAAGCGCCACACAAGGAGGGAGAGTTACGACCCCAATGCAGCCATCATTATGACAAGGGCGTTGAACGCGAAGCGGCACCATGATGTCCCCTGTCTGAACAGAATTTATCTCCCCCTTGTTCCTACTTTGCTTTGTCAAAACTTTATATTAAGTCGTATAGTAGCGTTGAATTAAAAAAGCTCAGTTCTCTTTAAAATTGGGATAAACTAACTATAAACTCACTTTAGGGCTTGATATCGGAGGAACAATATGCCTCTTTTCTTTTTTCAGTTAGTCTATTATAGTTCCTTTTTTTTTTTCTTTGTTGTTTGCTTTTTGCTTATATAGATCACATCTGCTATAGGCTCTCAAACTTGATAAGAGCTCATACCGTACACATTGTAAAACAAGCTAACGAGTAGGTCTAAACAAAGAATAAAAGGGAACAAAAACACAGGCCTGTTTGGAATGTATTTTTAAAAATAGTTTTTGATTTTTAAAAACAAAAACTTAATATAACTTGTTTGTTAAGTTGCTTTCTTCATATTATTTTTAAAAATGAAAAAACAAACTCTGAGTTTTAAAAACAAAAGATGGAAAACAGTTGACAATTGTTTTCCAAAACACATGGTGGCTGAAATGTAAATATGATGAGTTTTTATTCTTCACCAGCCTTCACAAACCCAACCATTTCATTCCCTTGATGTTTCTGTGTTTTATTGGACTACTTTTTCCACCCTTTCATTCACAAACCCAACCATTTCATTCCCTTCATTCGCGACCTCCTCCCTTTTGCTGGCCACCTACTCCTTCACGGTGCACACTGAGCTGCGGCTCCTTCATTTGGTGCATGCGAACTGCCGCATGCCTTTGCCGTTGCCCAAATCCACCGCGAAACATCTCCACTGTCAGCATTGCATCATTGTGGTTGAGGTGGCGGGGGGACATCTCCTTCGTGGCCTTCATGTTCGGCCACAGCCTCGCTAGGTTGAGACCTTCGACAACCCTCTTCCCTTTCTTTTCATTTGCTACTGTTGTTGTTTGCTCTTCCTTGTTGATGCTATTTTTTGTTTATTGTTGTTGTTGTTGTTGTTGTTGTTGTAGGGATTGCTTGAGGAGGAGCTTGTCGAGGTTGGCGAGGTGTAAGCAAGTTGGCTCGGTGGAGGTGAGGGGCTAGGGAAGGCAAGAAGATGTTGGGTTGTTGTTGTTGAGGGAATTGGGGTTCAAGGGTGAGACTTGGCACCTTGGTGCATCTTGCTTGGAACATGTGGAGGTTGTGTACTGGGATGGTGGAGTTGATTACCTGCATCATGATGATTTTAATTTGTGGTTCTGAATTAGTTGTTAAAACAAGTGGTGAGTTGAGAATTAATTGAGGTTTTTTTTTTCCTTTGTGTGTAAAAGAGTAGATAACTGAAGGCTTGAGAAGAAGAGAGAGGGATTGAATTTGAATAGGATTGAATTGGAGTAGGTGAAGACAGCTAGCATCAAATGTTGATCTTTGTTGTGGATATCTTTGTTGATATTTGTTTTGATGTTGGCGTTGATCTTTATTGTTATGATCTTTGTAAATTGATACCAAGTTGTCATTTCTAGTAATGCAATTGCCAAACAATTTTTTGTTTTATCCATTTTAAAAGTTGTTTTTTAAAAAATTATCCAAATAAGTTTTCTTATTTTTTTGTTTTTAAAAAATGATTGTAAACTTGTTTTCCAAAATAGTTTTAAAAAACTATAATTACAAAACACTTCCAAACAGCCCTACAATCTCTGTAACAGCAATATTGCAGAGATTATGTTAGTGCTAAAATGAGTAAACCAATCCTCAAAAATCATTTCAATTTCTTCAAGCTCCAGTCGTATTTTGTCACAAAACTTTCGCCAAGCGCAACTTCAAAAAACTATAATTAACCTCGGGAACTCTTCAAGAAAGTTTAAGAAGCACAATAGCCAACCATAAGACTTTTTTCTACCTCTGTCAATTCCCACTCCAACCAAACAAAATTAAAAGATATAATTGAGATTAGGCAAATTTATAAGGTGGATCTCAAATTTTTAGGCCCGTCATGTACCCTTTATTATTACTCATTGGATGATTACTATTTTGTTGGATATTTGATCTAATGGCTAAACAGGAAACATAAAAGGCAAAGAGTAAGCGACAACAAAAAGAGGTGCCTGCAAGTTGACAGTTCTCCAATATCCTGACATAACACTTATATGCAATATGATGTATTTGATGTGGGGCTACTATCCCAAGTAGAAAATTCTTGTATACACATGTCTAATAACTCACATTTACACATACACTCATAATAAAAGTGGTGGTAGTGAAACCCATATATAAACAAGTGGGTGATTTTTCTGATGAGGTCGCGGGTTAATAGGTGTGGTGAAGTCACCTAGGTTGAAGCGTAGTTGTGGGATAGGCCTTTTAAATGCAGTTGTACAATGCAACCTACATGTAGGTGGAGTAGGATGATAAGAGAAGGATTAACTTGATAGTTAAGTCAGTTAGAACTTGTTAGTAGTTTGTTACTCCTAGTTGTCATCCAGAACATCCTATATAAATACAAGTGTAATAGTGCAATAGATCTCATCTTCAATAATGCCATACATCATAATTTCATTCACTCACAACTCTCTTATTCTTCTCTCTAATCTCTGATTCGCTGGTTCTTTTTCTTTTAGTACCTACATGGTGTCAAAGTAGGTTTGATACCATGGGATCTCAAGGCTCTACACAAACCTCACTAGGTTCTTCAACAATTCCGCTGCAAACATTCTCAAGCCCTGGATCACTGAAGCTGGACGAGGAAAATTTTCTGCCATGGAAGAAGCAAGTCGAAGCCATGGTTGAAGGGTATGATCGTCTTGGTCACATTCATGGAGAAGCAATTCCAGACAAGTATCAAGAAAATGGAGCGATGAATCTAGAATACCAAAGGTAGGAAAAGCAAGATGCATTGCTGAAGCATTGGTTGCTAACATCCATGTCAAAGCCTTTCGCTGCAAGAATGGTTGGTTGTGAGCTATCTTATCAAATTTGGAAAAATTTAGAGATATTCTTCACTTCTCAAGTCACTGCCAAGGTTAGACAATGTCATGACCCAAAAATCGTGACTGGCACGTAAGGGATATTATCCCTTATGGAAGCATTCTAGAATTAATTTCATACAATCATACATAGTAAATTACTAAATTAATGCTAATAATAAACTACAAAAATAAATAAATAAATTGTAATAGCCCAAATTTTAAATAAAAGAGTTAGAAAGTTTTTCGAGCTAAAAAAGGCATCAGTCACCCTTACCTGTTGTTCAGGTCTTGAATTTTTCTAAGTCTGCACCCTACATGTCCTTGGAGGGCCATATGATAGAGTCATATTCTTGGGACCAAAAGTTTTGGTAATTATTTCTTATAGAAAAATAAGTTAAAGAGTGATTTTTAACGAATTTTATGAAACCTTTAAACATATTGTTTTTAAATCACAAGTTTACGGAATCGTAAGAACTTCCGAATTTGAACTAAAACCCAAAATTTAGATTTTGATTTGTTGGGATCTTAATTTTTCTAATATTTTATTTGAATCCAAATGGGAGGTATTCCCTTATTTATATTTATGTTTTAAAGTTAATGGACATTAACTTAAAATTAATAAATGTAAATGAGTGAGTGCTAAAACAACCCAGTCCAATGCATATCAGTACAGCTCCCTGAAGGCACCAAAACACCTCCCTGGAGACCACCCAGGCGGTGGGTAGAAAGTAAGTCGGTGCTATAGCAGCAGTAGGGACCATCTAGGCGGTAAACAGCAGTAGGGACCAGAATTTTCGAGATTCCACCCCCTCAACCATGAGTTTTCACTCCTAAACACCATTTTCATCCCCCAAATCTTCCTTTTCTTTCATTTATTTCAAGTTTAATCAAGATTTTCCATCCTCTAAGCTTTAAGGTATGTTTTTTCTTTGATTTTACTTCCTTACTTCTCAATTTCTTCTTGTATTGGGATACCTTGCATGTTTATTAAGGGTAGGGAGCTCCTCCTTTATGTTAGAGAAGGATTTGAGTTGCTTAGAGATATTAGAGATTCTACATCAGATGCTGCTATCAATTCTGCTTCCTAGGATTTTGTTGGTATTATTCCTTCATTGTTCACCCCTCCAGGTGAGTGGGTTCACATCTGTTATCTTTATGTTCTGCATTAGAGTTATTTTCATGAAAAACATGATTTACTGTTTGATTTTAGAGATCACAGTATAGGATTTGAAGTTTATTGTTGGGATATATGTCTAGAATTGTTTAAAGCATGAACTTGTCTTTGGTAGAACTCATGGGACCATGTTTGTTATACTGATTTTATGGAGAACTTATGACATGTAAATGGTTAGAGACTTTTGTGATAACTTCAATGGATTCTGATACCGATTTTTGTATATAAAGTAGTTTTATATTAGATATGCAATTTAGAGAAGATAATGAAGTTATGATTGCAAACTTTGCTATTTGAAGATATGATATTGAGCTTTCTAGACTATGAAAAGTTTGATAATTTGAATTATGTTTTAGAGAATAAATCAAAAATGGTATTAGAGCTTAAATCTTTATAAGATTCAGAATAGCTGGCGGATATATATTCTATGTGTTTATGAAATAACAAATGTCTACAAAGGGTGGTCTCGTGGGCATGATTTCATAGCCACAATTATGCTAAAGTTAGACTGTTAGAGTTACACAGTTTCAGAGCTCTCAGAGAATTAAAGAGGTTTAAAGGTTTTAGTTTCAATGGATTTATTTGGTTAACTTAGAAGGTAGCTATAGAGAAACAAGCTGTGTGTTAACGGCAATAAATCCGTTAACCTTTGTAACATTCCAATTTTTAACCCAATACTCCTAGAACATATTTCGGTTAATCATTAGTTTATTACTTCTTAGTTTTATTCTTTCTTTAAAATACTTAGCGGAAAATATGAATAAATTTTTCTTTTTGAAACCTGAAAACAAAAGATGAGCTGCGTGCTAAAATAAAATCAAACGTTCGCCGCAAACATAACATATAAGAAAGTGAAATCATATCATTCATAGCCACAAAATACCATTGTTATACATAGCAACACAACTTAGTCATATTATCATAGATATATCAATTACTACTAACATAGTTTCATTGTCACATTAAAAAGAAATACACACACATACACACATACACATATACACCGATTGCCTAGGAATGAGCTCAATCCTAACTAGTCATCACTAGATTTAATATGGGGCAAAAGAAGAGGTAACATTTCATTTCTAAGGATCACCTAATACACCGACTCCCGGAGTGCGGGTTAGGGTTATTTCCTTCTTTGAAACGCTCTACTGGCATCTAATGCACAATGAATTGTTCGCTTTGGCAAGTTGCATCTACCATACCCTCATGGATTTGCTTTCTCCTCATTGGATCGGGAGAAATGCGTCTTAGTGTTATGTCACATTAAAACACATCTCCTGGGGGTGCTCGGCCGAATCGGTGTCACCCAGGGTTTTATCTTATATGGTTTTCAAAAACGTTCTCAAGTCCTTAATTTGACGGAAATTCGACAGCATAACGGTTGTATACCGAATTTCTTTCAAATTTCCTTTACGCCACAAAACTTATGATGCATGTACTTTCATATTCAATTTCTCCTAATCATGGTAAACTTAAATTCACATAATCACACTCAACATAGCACATGCATCATCACATTATACTTGAATTAATAAACTCATAGCATCAAAGAACCTATAATGTCTTATGCTTTGACCCTTAAGGTCTTAAACTTGAAATCTAAGTTCTCTAGTCATCCTATCTTAATTTCTTATGCACCTATGGGTTCATAACTAATTTTTCTCACTAATCTTCATGATCATAACCTACTCTAAACCTCATTAGTGAAGAATCTATATTGTTACAAATTACGGGTACCTAGGAGTCACAATTTTGACCCTTTCTAAGTTCGATTTTCTCCTAAGGTACCAAGATCAATTCCTAAACCAATTATGAGTGATTCCTACACCTTTACACTAATTGTAAACCATTATTACTAATTTTACCCATGCTGAAACCGAATCCTAAATTCTCATTTCTAAGGGTTCTAGAAATCTCATTTAAACTCTTTTCTAGTTACTAACCTATCTTAGCTTTCCCATGTTAATTCTAATATCAATTATATATTAATATACTCATTCTAACATCATAAAATCATCATCATACAGTGAGCAAAAGAAACAAGGCAGAATTGAAACATATATGTCATGAAATCTCATAAAATCACATTTTCAGGTGAACATAAGTTACTAGTTTTCTCTTGGAACCTTTTTAGATCCTGAAAACTCTTTTAGAAATCATTCTACTTCATCAAAATCATAAAAATACAACCAAGGTCAGTAGCTAATTTATTTTGCTCATAGTTGAGATTCAAAAGCATAAAAACATATTTATATCACATGCTAAGTTCATCTAAGCTTAAGAAAATCCTTAAGATATAATTTGTTGGTCCTTGTGACTAGATGAAACTCATGCTAAGCTCATCCTCATCACATGGCTGAAATGCATTTATAAAACATCTCCATTTTCCAAACTTCTCTTGAGATAAAAATGGGCAAGTCTTTGAGCTCTAGGATCCTTTAGGTGAAAACATAAATTTAAATATGATATGCACTTATTTTATTCTTCATTATAAAGTAAAGTGAGAGCATAAAATAAATATGAAATGCAACTTGTTTTTATCTTTAGAGTTTAAGTGATGACTTGAAATATATACATGAGATGCAAAGCTTGAAATATAAACATGACAATACAAGTTCATTTCTTTGTTCTTGGTATTTAGTGATGACAAAGAAAAGTAAATATGATATGCAAAGCATAAACTTAAACATGGTTGCAAGTTCATTTTATTTTTTGCTAGAGCTCATACAAGGCTTTAAAGGAACATAAACCTCAACCCAACATATATCATAACAAGGTGAAGTGAGCTTTAGAGTTCTTTGTCCCAAGGTTTCAAAGAAACCTCATGGTTTGAACATCATCATCAAGCTCAAGGAAAATGAACTAAAAGAATCAAAATAACATTATTTCTTGAAACATAATACATAGAGAGGTACTTTACATTTTTGACAAACTTTTTGAAAAGGAAGAAAAGGAGGCCAAAGCCATTAAAGAAAAGAAAAGGAAAGAAAAACCTAAACATTACAAGAACAAGAACAAGTTTCAAGTTTTAGAGGTTTCTCAAATGCAAATCTCAAGATCATTATCTTGAAACCTCATCATCAAGCTCAAGTTTTTCTTTCAAAAGTCAAGTCTCATGACTAAAAACAAAAAGAGAGAAAAAGAGCTTGATCCAAGAGGAAACTAGCATTTTCATATAAAAAACAACATCATAAAAAGAAAAGCTTTTGAAAACAAAACCCCTACCAAGTGTGAATATGGAAGCTTGGTTCTTTGAAGTGAGAAAAACTCCTCCCAAGGTGGGGATGGAGATTCGGCCAAGCTAAGAGGAAAGGAAAGGAATGTGTTTTGTGTAAGCTTTGTGTTTGAGGAAGAAAGCTTTGGTGTTTAGATGATGATCTATGGTGGTGGTGTGGTGGTTTGAGGTTGTGAGCAATGGTTCTTTGAAGAAGATGATGAAGATGAGATGCAAAGAACTCAAGAGTTCTTTGAGAGAAAAGAAAGGAAACAAGACAAGCTTTCAAGACAACAACTTAGCAAATGTGTAAAATGGAACCAAGTTCTCCTATCACATGTATTTATAGGAAAAAAAAAAATATGGAGGGTGAAAGGAAGGGTACTAGCCATGAACTTCATTGGCCATGGGGGAGAGAAAAATATCTCTTTATTTGGTCATTCAAAGCATGGTTGAAAGCATGGCCAAGTATGATGCAAGGAAAGGTGCAAAGTATGGTGTTAAGCATGGCCTTTGAGTGTAAGAATTTCAACATGTGAAGAATATGGAGGAGAGGTGGCTGGCTACTTATCATGTCATGGGAGAAAGATTTGTCTCATTTAATTGTGGTTTAGGAGTGTATTTAGGTGTATCTTTGATTAGGCTCAAGATTAAGGATTTGTTACAAAGTGTTTAAGTAATTAAGAAGGTAATTAGGGCCATGTAAGACTGGATTAAGAGCTAGTCTTGCTAGATTAATGAAGTCAATCCTCATTAACTTAGAATCCAATGCCAACATGCTTCTTTGATTTAGGGGAATAGGTAAGAGAAAATACTATTCATAGATTCCTTTCTTAAAGAAATAAGACTAGAAAAGGTTTTTGAGTTTCCTTAAGCAATTTTAGGTTCTAATTAACTTTAATAAATTATTTTCACTCTATATTAATTATGGAAATTAATTAATCTTCAATTAGAGCCTAATATTGCTTAGGTTTGCTTAATCACGCGATTAAGCTTAAAAACACTATGCTTAGGGGCAAAATCGTAATTTTGTACAAAAATTGCCCAGGACCATCGGGATTTAAAAAGATGTTACGAAATACATAAAAACATCATTTAAAACCATCTAGAGAAGTTCTAGGCTCAAACGACACTCATTCACGCATAGAAACGCTATATGGGTATTTTGGTCACTTTGACCCGAAACCTCAGAAAACGAGATTTTCGCTCCTGAAACCATTCAAAAGCCATCTAATCCCTTTAAAACATTGAGTTGTCCCTTTGAGGACTTCCGGATCGGCTATCCTCGAATTCCAGACAGAAAATGATTTCAGGGGTATTTTGGTCATTTTTACTCAGACAAAAAAATCGGGTGTTATAATCTTGGTACCAAGTAGCCCGAGCTAGAGATATTTAGAGTTTATATTTAGAGAATTCATTGTCATTCTGGGAACGGTGATATGTAATGCCCAGTTATGACCAAAGAATTATATTTAGAGTTTTGTTACGTCACAAAAATTGTGCGTAACCAGAGCAAAGATTACTGTTTCTCTAGGAGCTACCATGTTGTGTTACTTGGATGATTTCAGGTATGAAAATAAATTCAGAAAATTGTTTTAAGTTATAACATGATGATTATGAAGGACTTTTAGAGAAATTTGTATATTTGATTATACGAGATGTTTGAGTATTACTATTGTCACTATGATTTATGCATTGTTTTCTTGGCATCCTATGAAAGGGGGTTTTAGGTTATGACTCAGTCACTGAGTTTTGGCAACAAAACTCACCCTTCTACTTTCCTCTCTATTACAAGTATTGTAGTTGCTGTCCTCCTAGCCACCAGTGTTCCCACAGCACTAGAGTATGGCTGGTAAGCTTCACTTGAGTGAAGCATTCTCATTCTGTCTAGAGTGCTTCAATACACTGCAGGTAAGATCCTGGACTTAGAGCATGTTTTATTTATACATTTGGCACAATATAATTATATTTCGAATTGTATATAATGATCTAAACATTTGACAAAGTGTCTTTTTATATGTATGTATAAATAATTCACGATTTTGAGATCCGAAAGGCTATTACGAGATTTTAAATATAATGATTTTGATTCCAGAGAACAGGTGATTTATATGTAGAAAAAGAGAAAATTTCTATCTTTCATGGATGTTAGAGCAAACCATGCATGCAGAATTAGTAACCACGTCATGAGGCTTGCATGAAAATGAGATTTCTCACGTGCCTAAATCAGGTCGTGAAATAAATAAATTCCTGAAAATGTCTTGAAAACTTTATTCATAAAATACATAAAATATTTAATTCTTTTAAATCTTTTCAAAATCTATAACTAAAATAGACAATCTTAAATCATGCTCTTGGAAAAAAAATTACACAACATAATATAACCTTAAAATGACTATGCATGCTAAATGATGTTCAAGGACCTTGCCTGCACACTACTAGAATACTCTGTTCTAACATGATCCTAATTTAAACTTCACTACAAAGTGAAGCTCACCACTGGAATAGCAACACGGCTTCTGAGGCTAAGATTGAACGATAATCAATATCTGCAACTGTAACTGTAAGGGGAAGAAAAAGAGAGGGGTGAGTTCATTAAAACTCATTGAGCAAGTGTCCACTCACAATCCACATGGGACAACAACAATAATACATAAATATGCATGCTGCTGATACAAAATATTTTTTTTAATATTTAAATACATGTAACTATACTAAAAATAATAATTTAACTGAATCCATAGTGATAACTTGTAAAAAAACATGAATTATTCTGTATATAAATATCTGAACTAAATAGCTGAATCTGAGCCAATGGCTAATTTGATTGGCACCTAGCTAGATCCCATAAATGGACACCAGACTAGGTTATTTACTGCAGGTGAGTTAGTCTTCTAGCGGACCACTTGGTACCAAGGTTAATGATCAATTCTGCAGCTATTAACGCACTGTTATATTTCTCACTAGTTACTATGAAAACAACTTGTACATGAACTAAATAAATCTAAAAGCTCTGTATTAATATAATTCTAATAATCTGACTATAATATAACTAGGTTTAAAAATTATGCCCAAGGGATCACCAGCTTTTAGACATGGTGATTTTAGAAGCTAACAGATTATGTATCTGACAATTGTTATGAATCATACTTTGTTCAATACTTTCAATAAATCATAGTTGATGTTATAAAAATTTTAGTTGGAAATCCATAGTTTGAAAACATGATAATCAATATTTCTGCTATAAAAGTTAAACCGAGGTCTCATAATTTCATAAACTAGAAAAACATATTCTATAACATGTAAAATATCAAATATGGTCTGAAAAGTTTTCTAAAAGAAGGTTTTCATGATGACTGTGAACAACAATTAACAATTTTTCTGAAAATGGCATAATGCGTGAAAAGCATGTATTTGGCATAAGTCATTCTAGAATATCTTAAACGATTTATATAATGCTATGACATAAGTCATTCTAGAATATCATAAACAATTTGTATAATACTGGAAAAATACTACTAATGACCAAAAGTATGGTTATGAGCTTAAATCCACTTATCGTTTGTTGTCGGGAGTGCCTAACCACTGCCTATATGATACTGGGGAATTAGAATGACACTCTCAACCACTATGAAATTATAGACAAGAATTAGGAATGACTTAAAACTAAATGAGAAGAGAAAACTGTAAGCTCCAGAATCCTTCAGAAAGTATGAGCTTTAATGTTTTGAATTACAACAAAACCAATTTTTAAAAAATATTTTGAAGAATACCTAATAGCTACCTTGAGTTTCTTGACTAAGTTTAACAGGTATTTCCATAATGCATTACATGGACTTGAGCAAAAATAATTTCATTTTACATGTGCAAACATGTTTTATCTCGAGGAAAGAGATTAAGCTTAAACGAAATGAATATTATATCTTGTAAAATACGTTCACATGCAACAAGGAATGAAGCATATCAAAACATGAGCAAGAAACCAAGGAAAAGACCTTCAGAAAGTAGCACGAGACATCGGAAAGTACATTGACAATGAAGATATCATATAAAAATTGAGATCAACGTGTTACTTAATCTCCAATCATCATAATCGCAAATAGTTCATCATCAAAGCACCCAGATTGAAGATCAGAGACCAAAGATTTAACAGAGAACTAACAATGCTCTTCAGAAAATTCACTTGATTGAAAAGAAAGGAAAATTTTGAATTTTGAATTTCAAAATTACAAGTCAAACCAGTTTTCAGATTGGCACGTCATCTCTTCAGCCTTTTGGTCAACCATCAAAGTTTCTAGAAGAAGAAGTTCAGAAACCCTGCTCAAAAAGTAGAAAAATAGTTTCTGATGAACTTCAAAAACCTCAACTTATCAACGGCTTCTATAAAAAGGCTTTGACACCAGACGAGCTACTCTTCTAGATTATGTTTCCACGACACAAGATGATGATCAACACATGTCACTTGGATAACAAATCAAGGGCAACGGTACAAAGGGAAACCATTTATAAATAGAGATGTTGAGCCTCCAGGAAAAGGTGTGACAATGCATATAAAAGCTAAAATGTTGAAAAATGTTTTCTTCAACTTTTCTTTTATGTCTATTATTTTAAATCAGTCCCCTTGTGCATAAAAATCTTCTTTTTAAGTTCCGAGATTGTTCATATGTTCTTCTTAGGAGGAATTAGTAGAATGAAGTCACTCAAGTTATCTTAAAATTATTATTTATATATATTTGTAAAGAAACTTGAGTACATGTTAGCTTGAGCTACAACCAAACGTTAAACCTCTGTATCCTCTATCCAGTAGTGATTGGTATGAAATAACTTGAAGAGACTATGGTAAAACTACTTGCAACGTGAATAAGAACGTTTTCTTTGATGTTCATGATTTCGCTTGGAAAGGCTGATAAAAAACTACTTTATTCAGCTTGAAGAGGTTGGTTAAGAACTATTTGTGTGATAGTAGGTGTTGTCTACTTCTCACCGGTAAGAGCTTGGGAATGCTATTGTATAGTTGAGAAAGATTAGTGAAACTTAGTGGTTACTGAGAATTGAATGTAGGTAAGTGTTGACCGAACCAGTATAAAACCCTTGTCTAGTATCTTTTATTCTTCATCTCCTTATTTACAGTGTTGAACATTGCATAATACATCTTTGTTAATATCTTTCATTTTAGTCTATTTACTCTTATCATTTAATTCAAAAATTTACTTTCTGAATCACTTAACAGTGTTTTCGTTGCACTTCAAGCTTCATGCTTAATCATTTTTGTTTCAAGTTTCAAAAATGAGAAGCACGATTCAGCTTTAACAGGTTTCAAAAAGAGAAGCACGATTCAACCCTCCCTGTCACGACCCACCTACGGAGTGTGACCGGCACGTGAGGATTTGGGTCCCCACGGAAGCCTCTGGTAGCGTAACTGACTAATATGCATAAATAATCTAAATTTATTCAAAATATCTCAAGTTCAACTAAAACTTCAATAATATGAAATTGTTCTCAAAACATAAATTCTGAACATAAATTTGCATAAAATCCATATTCTAGGCCAAAGCCAAACATAACAAAACAATTCATAGAAATTCTGAAAATATATCATGCATGTCCGGGGATCCTGCCTACACAATTTATTGGAGCACTGCTAGACTGACATAATTGACAATAAGCTCCACTCCAAAGCGAAGCTCACCAAGTAAGCTGTAGCACAACTACTGAGGATCCTGTGGTACAACCAAAGCGTAGAGTATGTCTGTAGGGAAAGGAAAAGAGAGGGGTGAGTTAATCAAAACTCAGTGAGCGAGCCTCCACTCACAACCCACACGGGACAATAACAAAATAAATAACATATACATGCAACTGATGTGAAATATATTACATATACAATTACATATAAATTAACTGAATCTATGGCAATAACTAGTAGAGAAACATGAATTATTCTATACATAATTATCTAAGCTGAATAGCTAAATCTGAGCCAATGGCTAATCTGATGGGCACCTAACTAGGTCCCATAAATGGACACCTCACTAGGTTCCTTATTGTGGGTGAGCTAGTCCTCTAGCAGACCACTTGGTACCAAGGTTAACGATCAATCCTGCAGCCGTTAACTCACTGATCTGTTTCTCACTAATTAATATAAAATAATTTGATCATAAACCAAATAAATATAAAAGCTCTGAATTCATATAATTCTAACAATTTGACTATAGCATAACTGAGATTCTAAAATCATGCCCAGGGGATCACCAGCTTGTAGACATAGTGATTTCAGTAATTAATAGAATATGTATCTGACAATTGTTATGAATTATACTTTATTCAATAAATCATATCTAATATTCTAAAATCTTCATAAGAAATACATAATCTGAAAATATGTTAATCAATATTTTCACTGTAAATATTAAACTGAGGTCTCACAATTTCATAAACTAGGAAAAGATATTCTATAACACGCAAGGTATCAATTATGGTCCCATGAGTTTTGCTAAAATGATTAATTTTCATGATAACTGTAAAAGTAATAATATTTCTAAAACAGGCATAATTATAACAATATATTCTCTTGACATAAATCATTCTAAAATTTCATAAATAATTTATATAATATGGAAAAATATTAATAATGACCAAAAGTATGATCATGAGCTTAAACCCACTCACCGTTGGTAGTCGTGAGTGTGCTTCTACTAATAACTTTACTCTGAAGTATTGGAATGGTACAAATAACCAATCTCACAGATTAAAAGAAAGGAGCATCACAACGTCCCAAGAGAGGATTAGCTAGGCTCACTGAAGCTCGGCTATGAAGATCATGAGCTTGACAAGAGATGAGTTCGGCCAAGAAGATGTTTGGTTTAGAAGAGGTGTGACTTAGAGGAGGTGGAAGCAAAACTTAGCAAAATGAAACTAAACATTTCTTACACATACACACTCCTACACTCATATATTTATACACAAATATAACAATCATGAATAATATTAGTGTTATTTGTCTACACTTAATAATAATAATAAATATTATTAATGCTTACTACACTTAGTAATTATAATGTTAAATAATAATAATACTAACTACACTTAGTAATAATAATTATAATGCTAGCTACACTTAGTAATTATAATGTTAAATAATAATAATGTTAGGTACACTTAATAATAATAATGCTAATGCTAGCTACACTTAGTAATAATAATGTTAAATAATAATAATGCTAGGTACACTTAATAATAATAATTATAATGCTAGTTACACTTAGTAATTATAATGTTAAATAGTAATAATGTTAGGTACACTTAATAATAATAATGAATAATATTAATAATAATAATTATTATTATAATTTCTTTATTTTGGGATATCACACTCCCTTCTCGTGCTCTTTCGTATCTACAAAAACTATACCACAATAA
Organism: Dalbergia cultrata; assembly: GCA_031216105.1. Lineage (NCBI taxonomy): Eukaryota > Viridiplantae > Streptophyta > Magnoliopsida > Fabales > Fabaceae > Dalbergia > Dalbergia cultrata. Next base: position 11,789,749 of record CM062350.1, on the reverse strand, counting down.
TCTAAAGATTTGCTAAACTCATAACCATATAAGGATATGGGTGACCATACCTACCGAAAGAGATTAATTGAAGGGGGATGGGAGAAATTGCATCTTTCTGTCTAGGAAAAAATCCTTAGATAGCTAGGGTTATTAAAAAAATGTTTAAGAGTACTATAATGTGCCAAATATATAACAGGAGATGAAAGATATCACTAAAAAATTTTATTTTTTTTTTATTTCTATTTTTTGTTTTTGGTTTTTTTTCGTTTTAACATTTTGCAAGTTTTTAACTTTTACAATGATTAGAATTTGGCCACAATGCTAGAAATAGCACTTGTAAATAATTGAGTTAACTTTCCAATGCAAAAAATTTGCATTGATTGAACATCAACAATTCAAGATATTTGTAAAATTCTAAATAGAGGTAATTCTTGACAGCATAAGGATAATGTTATGTTAAATGTCTTCTATAAATATACCTTAACTAACTGCATGATATAAGTAATAATGAGATAAGGATATTAGCTAGATTAAATCTAATCATTTTTTTTTGTAACTACTTGGATAATTCAAATTCAAACTACCTTAACATATCTCTTAATTATCTTTTGTATTATGGATATATCTGTATATATATTGAAATAAAAAGCTAATGAGGCTTTTAAAATAAATTACATATATCTTGATATATTTGCATTATGTTCTTGTTTATTTTTTGAAATAACAACAACAACAACAATAATAATAATTTACATGATGAATAGATTTTGCACTCAATTCTAATCAGTAATAACTTCTTAAAAATATCTAATAATTTTCTATAAAAATAATGTCTAAAAAATTATTTTCATAATACATGTTAAATATAAATAGTATCTAATATTTTAAAGTAAGTATCATTGTAATTCAGCAATACTTGAAAAATCATTTTCAAATCACAATGGCCATGGTTTTGGTTAACTGCCAATCATTTTAAAAATTTTCAATTGTCACTTTATCTGTATTAAATTTTCTTGAAACTAATATGCATACATGGAAACATATTTTTCTAATATATTCATTTAGTTCTATAAATTTGTATTTTTGAAAGTTTCTGACTATTTTATAACTACTTTAAATATTATATCTATTATCAACAAGGTTCTAAAAATCGGACCGGATATCAGATCGGTCAGGGCAAGGGTTTAGAGGTTCGAAGGTTCAACCGAAGGTCCAACCGGTATATAATAAAACCTCTATATATATATAAATATAAAATAAAATATATGTCATAAATAATTAAAAATTAAATGAGGCATCAATAAAACCTATAGAATATAACATAATTTATTTCTTAATCAAAATAAATATTATCCATATGGATCAAATCTCTCTCAAGTTACTAATTCTCATACCAGAAAAGGAAAATAATTAGGAAACATGAGATTTTTGGCCTTTTTTTATAAAAAAAAAAACCCAAAATGATGCCATTTTCGAACTTTTTATTAAAAAAAATTCCAGTTTGACCCACCGGAGCTGGTTTCTTGATTTACCGGTTTCCGATCAATTCAAAGTGGTTCCTGGCTAATTCTTTCTTGACTGATTTTAGGGGCCAACCCGGACCAGACAGCAAGCCGATACTCGGTTCAACTGGTCCGGTTTTTAGGACCTTGATTATCAATATAAAATAATATTTTATGCTAACATTGTTATTACGAAAAATAATATATCTTAATACTATATATGCACTAATAATTAAATCTTATAGAGCAATTACAATATTTGATGAAAGGAAGAAATCAATCTCAAATAAGCACTTTACACATTTCACACACACACACATACACATATACATATATATTCTCAAATCCTAATTGACATTTACACCATAAATATAAATAATAGATATCTAAATAAATCATAATCTGAGAAAGGATATAAAAATTAATTTATAAAAACCATACGTGATAAAAGGAAATTTTAGCATGCTATATCTTTTCTAATTCTAATAATATCTACAATATTGATACAAATATTAATATTAGTGATAATTATAAATAATATTAAATCTATTTTGATAAGATAATTTTTCAAAATTTTAAAAATCAAATACCATAACACAAATTGAATATCATATTACATAAAAAGATTAAATATCAAATTCAAATAAAAACTGAACATTGGCATAGAAAAGATTGATGTAGAAAATTATTATAAATTTTATATTTTATTTTCTCCTTTTGGGATTGATATTTTCTTATATAATCTAGATTTTACATGATTTACTATTTCACATAAATTTAAAATAGAGATTCATATTTATTCATTCTTTTGATTTATTTATTTATTTTTATATATAATATCTTTCCTTTTTTTTAGGCATTTAAATGTCTCTTAAACTTTATCTAACTATTTCTAAGCTTATATATATCCTTCCTAAAGGCATCCACTTTTTGGATATTATAGACAGTTAAAGAACAAGTTAGGAAATGCAAAGAAAGAAGGTTCTGCCTCAAATTGTTTGCTAGAAATTAAGAAAATCATTGATTCATTGATTTCTATTGGTGCTGTGATAGCTAAAGCTGATCAAATTGAGGCCATCTTGAATGGTTTGCCAAAGAGTATGCTCCTTCCATTACAACAATTGTAAATAGAGGTGAACTTGTTAAAGTAGGAGAGCTTGAAGCATTGCTCATGGCTCAAGAAGAGCTGCTAGAAAAACACAGAAGAAGTGATAATGTGTTTAGTTGTCATGACCCGATTTGGAAACATGATTAGCACGTGAGAAATCTCATCCCCATGTAAGCCTCTTGACCTCTGAGTTCTCTCTATATGCATGTAATAATAATATATATATTGATAAAACATCATGTTATCTCTAATAAATTTTTAGCTTTTTTGAAATCAAGCTCATCATCAATAACATATTATAATCAAACTCTAAATATGTCTTTGTGATACAAAATATATGAGTTGCTCTCTAAACAAAATATCCATGAAAACTATAATCATGTAACTACGAAATGATCATGATAAGTCAATACAAATTTATCTCTGTGGTCCGAGACCCTTCCCATAATGTACACTGCAGCACTTTATCTCTAACAAAAAAGTAAAAGACACTTCACTCCAAAGTGAAGCTCACCATCTGGAAACTCTACTGTTAGGGAAGAGGTGGCTAAGAGAGACCCACAACAGCTAATGTATCAGTAATAGAAAAAGAGAGAGAGATGAGTTTCATCTAAAACTTAGTGAGTAAATTCTAACTCATAATCGGTTTCAAGGGACACCAAACCAAGTTGCATAAAAATCAATATAATACTAATAATCAATAATAATAATAAAAAAAAATTGTAAAATTGTTTCTAGTGATCCCATATATAAACATATAAAACAATGTTATAAACTCCTCTGATTCATAATCAATAATACTCTGAACTTCATAAATATGAAATCATAGCTCAAAAAGCTGGTATTCGAAATCATGACATAACAGTTCTGAGACGAAGTAACATATTTATTCATAAAGCTAAATCATACTTAGCTCTGCATATTTATTTTCTCTAAAACTCTATGCTGCACTCTTTTCTGGGTTTAAAACTCTATCATGTACTTATAGCTACTCTGGAAATCATTGTAGTAATTCATAAATCTCTAAATAAGATCATATTCACAATCTAGCTCTTTATAAAAATTCACTTTTGCAATAAATGGTCCGATGAATTTCTTAAAACATATAATTCATGCTCTTTTAAAAATCATAATCTCATAAACTCGTCGAAACCAATAATAATTTATAATATATTTATAATCATCTCTAAAATCATGCAATGATGTCACAATATAAGGAAAAATAGTTCTAATGACCAAAATAAATGTCACAGGATTAAACCCATTCACTTGGAGGGGAGAAAGAAATGGTGCCAACACCAACTGAGCTTTAGGAGTAGGGAGAGCACCAAACTCTACCATAACAACTATAGAACTCTAGATTAATTTCTAATACTCTCTAGATAACCTCTACATTAACTCTAACCGCATTGAAGGAGTACCGTCACTTGACAACAATGAGAAAAACAACAAAGTCCATACTCTAGAACATGTAGTGGAGAGGAAGAAGATGACAAAAACTAGCAACACCCTTACCTTTGATCTTGGAAGGAGAAGGATTTGAGTGTGAGAGAGAGATGAGGGGTTGGGAGAGAATTAGAGAGGAAGGTTTCTGAATATGGGGCAGCAGAGCTTGAAAATGGGGTTTAAAAAGGGGTGTTGGGGTTCCTTTAGTGCAATTGCGTCGTGTCATCACTGTGCTAACATCAGGGCCCGCTCATTGCAGTGAATAAATCTTGTTGTAGCGAACCTGAAGGAACAACAACTCACTACAGCAAGCCTCCTAGACTGTTTGCTAACTGCAGCGAGGCTGTTCTACAAAATTATCCAACAACAGCACCCAAATTGCATCTTTTTGTCATTTTGACATCTAGATTGTCTCAACACTCACTTATTTACATTTATTAATTTTAAGTTAATGTTACTCTCTATTAACTTTAAAACATAAATACAAATAAGGAAATACCCCCCCATTTGGATTCATATTAAATATTTTAAAAATCAAAATATCAACAAATCAAAATCCAATTTTGGGTTTCATTTTAAATCCGAGAATCTTCAAAATTTTCTATACTTGTGGGCTAAGAACGAAACATTTAAAGGTTTCATGAAATTCATTAAAAATCACTTTTTAACTTATTTTCTTTTGGGGAACAATTACTGGGACTTTTAATCCCAAGAAAGTTACTCTATCATATAGCCCTCCAAGGAGGTATAGGATCTAGACTTATTGAAATTCAGGACCCAGTAATAAGGGTAGGTCCTAGGGGATCCTAAGGCTGTGTAGAGAAAAATCTACTGACATGTGTACCTCGAATATCACATACTTCCCCCCTTAAAAGAGATTTGGTCCCTAAATCTAAACTGAGGTAACTGGAAGTTTAAGGAGTTGGGATACTTAACCCACATGAAGTTTAAAGGATGGGCCTGAATGCCCGAAACGCTTTGACATGATACTCTGGCTATACTAGCTGATACTTTGGGAGACAGTGCCACCTTGAAAGCCACTGCTCCATTTCTCTAGGTAAGGGTGCCAATTGTCACATCTAGGTGGATCCGCCTCCAAGGGTAGCCCTTTCCCATTAAGGTGACAACAGCTCCAATCATGACACTTATACTGGGCGGCTCCACCTCCAAGGGCAACCCTTTCCACCATGCAAGTCCTAGATGAGCATCTATGCTCCGCTACCTTATGTGTGCATGAGCTCTCAAAGTTAAAGGGTGTTAAACATCACTCATGTCCTTGCTTTGGTTCTCTTTCTCTTGTATCTGACATCAATTGAAACTACAGGGACTCCCAGTCATCGATTCCCGAACTTTCTCACTCTCTTCGCTTGTGTCATACAAGGAAATCAAGAGAACCATAGCATACTTAAATGAATTGTACTTTGTAATGATAAGTCCAATAACAAAAATATCAAAATTTTTAAGTTTAAATATTATGCTCTAACTATTTAACAAACATTTGAGTTTTATAAATATGGTGTTGATTACATTAATTTACATAAAATACTCCAACAAGAAGATATCATAAAATTGCAAAGAAATTAAAACAAGTACTGGATGATCAATATAAGGCTAATTTAATCTTCTTTTTTTTATTTATAATTCAATAAACTTGACTAGAGAGAAGTAAGGGGAACAATCAAGAGTTCAATAAAATACTTAAACATTGAAAATGAAAGCTCAACAGAAAAGAAAATACAAAACTAGGATCAAGACACCAAATACTAAGAAAACAGAAGCTAACTAAAAAAAAATAAAAATAAAAAAACTAGAAAGCACATCATGAGCATAGGTATGCGCCTTTGCAAGGCTCACTTGGGCCATCATCACCAAACAGCAGCCTGGGATTAGTATTGTATTACCAAGAACGGGCACGGGATGGGCTCAGAAACAATTACAACATGGGCAAATATTCAAGGATCCAGATTTCAGCTTTTTGGGCCAAAGAACTTTCTTCAACAACTAAAGGATCCTCATCTAGCCCACCAAACTGATGAACCATGACTAATCAAAGCCAAAAGCAGCCGCACACACCATTTGGGCCACATCCATACAAGACTAATTTAATAGCATGTCAACATACAACTTCTGCATTTTAGGATAGATATAGTTGCACACCAACGTTATAACACAAATTTCTGAATAAAATTCCTAAATGATAATGGGATCCAAAAGCAGTTGAGCAACGTAATCTTTAAGCAGTTCCCCATCTGTGTATCTATCCTCGAAGTTTTCATACATAAGCTCAAATATTCGTGCAGAATTAACAATACAATCAAGCTCTGGCTTTGGAACAATATCGGCTAACTTAAGGCATGCTTCATTCATATCCTTCCAAATGTGTTCGGTTTCCTTCAGGATGAGTTCGTAGGCCTTTTCTTCTGAAATGCCATATTCCTTCATGCAACATTCAACTGCGGAAGCAACGTGCACCCTTTGTTGCTCGAACTATAAATAAGCCAAACATACAAAAGCTCATTTAGATATGTTCATATAATTATTTCAAGCCAATTCATAGCTAGCTGTTGTCACATGGCTAATCATGGCTTTATTGAATTAATATTGATAAAAAATGTTTAGGAAAAAAGAATGAATTGCTTTCAACGTTTCACTTTTTTTTCTTAAACAACTTATCACCATAACCAAGAAAAGAAACACAATCGACGCACTCGTCAAACTTCCACTATAATGGAACTTAAGGTTTTAAGCTTGATCCAATATCAGTAAAAGATGTTTATATTATTATCACATATATCTACCATTTAATAAGTCATGTAAATAAAAGAATTTGATTAAATTTCAATATAATTTTTTTTACATGCCAAACTTAAATTCAAATCTTAATTGATTATTGATCTGTTTTGAATTTATTAGCTCACTGACCATAATATTTTGTGAAAACATCTAATTCATATATGTCACATTAAATTTCATTAATCGATTAATTTATTTATTAAATTCAATTTTAAGTCAGTTTAAATAATTAAATTATATTATATTAAAATTCATTAAACTAAAAATAACCTAAACCAATACAGATAAAGATATTGCCACGAGTTATTGCATATTAATTGTCAAATTGATAAAAAAAAAAGTGATTCCCTAAGTTATTAATTAAAATTTATGACCTAATAAAAAAATTAAAGTTTGTGATGATAATTTACAAATATATATATATATATATTAATCAAAACAAAATATCAAGATATATATGACTATGTACCTTATGTGAGCCCATGTCATCCCTGAGCCTGCCATGAAGAGACACAACATTTAAAATTGTCGGATCGCTGATTATCCAATCAAGCACTTCTTTGGTGGCGAATTCTCCCAGGCAAATAAACGTTGTAATCACCATTTGGATTGATGTAGATTCAACTCCATTAGCCTTGTACTCATCATATGTTGGAATATAGCCCTCATGGCTCCATTTTGCTTCAACCATGTAGGCATGTGCCAAGTTACAAAACTGCAAGTGCGATAAGCCAAATACTAATTAATTTACTAAGTGGATGCTGCAAAGCGCGCACACACACACACACACACACATATCAGAATTAGAAGTCTACATCTTGTTTAACATGTTGCAACACCATATTCGGTTTTCCGTCCTCTGAAATTACCGACTCTATTTCATCGCACAGTTCTGTGATTGCATTAAATACCACTTTGATGCATTCCGGAAGAGATTCAATCAGACTGATATCCCATCTGAAAAAATAGAGAGAGAGAGAGAGAGAGAGAGAGAGAGAATTATATATTGATGAAAACTGCAAAAGTGAAACAATCGAGAGATTGAATTACAATAAATACTATATGATATGATGTAAAACTCGTCATACATGAATGTAAATATTTCTGATGTCATTATAGCTAAAATTGGCCAATGTTTGTTTTTACTTAAATTTACCTCTTGATTGCCTCTGTGAAGAGATCAAGTTCTTCAACTGTGCCGTAAGCATCATAAGTATCATCCATAAGAACTACACATAGCAACATTTTGACTACTATCCTTCTCGAAGTGCTATATTTCGGCACATGCGACATGGAAAATATAAAAAAGTATGACTCAACCGCTCGATCTCTAGTGTAAGGGACCTTTGTCACAAAGTCTGATTTTCTCCACCACCTGTAATAGTATATCTTGTATTGATTATAAGTTAATCAATAATTACATAAGGGCTTAAGGAACTACTTCCACTGATATGATCTAATAAAATTTTTGTATATAGCTAGGCATGAAGTATATTGCAATATAAATATCGCCATTGAAAAAAAAAGCTTTGACATGTTTTTCATCCTTAAAATATAAGATAATTTTATTTTTAGTCACTGATTCTTTTCTTTTTAAGAACAAAATCTTGTAAAATTGTATGGTTTTAGTCCCTGTAATATATGATTATTAGCTTTTATATGGCATTGAATGAAATAATTCTCCATTAGTCCATTCAACATTAATTTGACGTAGGGTGTCTAATGTCAAGCAAGTTTCTGCAAACCAAACCGGACATCGAACCGGTTAGGGCAAGGGTTCAGAGGTTCAACCGGGGGTCCAATCGAAATATAACCGGTATATAATAAAACCTGTATTTATATAAATATATAAAAATATAAAATAAAATATATGTCATAAATAACTAAAAATTAATTTAGGTATCAACAAAACCCATAGAATATAGCATAATTCATCTATTAATCAAAATAAACATTATCCATATAGATTAAATCTCTCAAGTTACTAATTCTCATACTAGAAAAGGAAAAGAATTAGGAAAAAAAGAAATTTTAGGCCTTTTTTAAAAAAAAAACCCAAAAAAATGTCATTTTTGAATCTCTTTTGTAAAAAAAAAAAAAAAGACTAGTTTGACTGGCTGGGCTAGTTTGCCCGGTTCCCGCCCCGCCCAGTTCAAAGCAGTTTTCAGCCGGTTCGATCTCCACTGGTTTTGGGGGCCAACCTGGACCGGATAGCAGGCCGGTTTTCAATTCAACCAGTCCGATTCTCAGAACATTGATGTCAAGGAATAAAACCAAGCATGTTTAGAAATGTTTAATTTGGACCACAATCAAAGAAAAAAAAAGTTTTGAAGGACAAAATCCAAAATTCACTAATTTCTCAAAATTCATAAACTTATTTAAGCCTTGTAAAAAATTTAAAAGGGTCTTTCAGAATTTGGCATGTTGGAATTCTAGAAAACCATTTAATCCAAAAGTAACTAAGAAAATTAGGGTCTTCTTCATTTCTATTTTTAGTTTTTAATTAGAAAAATGACATCTTCCAATCAATTTCTTATCTTTAGAATTTTATAAAAAAATAGTAAAGTTTAAAAATAAAGAAAAAAATATCAACAGACACTTGGAATATATTTGCGAGTTGAGATTTTAGAGGAGGTGAGAGGGGAAAAGAAGGATTTATAGTATAATTTGTAGTACACTACAAACCCTTCCTACCCTTCCCCTCCCTTCTCTTCACTCCAAAATCCAAACTTGAACAAGTGAACATACTGTACTTGATATTCTATATTTTGCAAATCTTAGTTAACAAGAAGTACATGTTTATGGAGTTGTAATACTTACTTGGCGATACTGCCAACTTCTTTTTGATGCAATTTCTGCAGCATGTTGAAATCTAATTTTGCAAAGGCCAGAAGAACTTTGTCATGGGAAGGATCTTCCTCATAGAAAGACATGTAATGCCTTGCCTCAATCCTTGTAAGCTGCTTGTGAAGAGGTTGCCTTAAGCTTTTGTTAATTTGTGCAGCAAGAGATGGGCTCAATTGATTGGTTACAGACTTAAGGTTAGTGTATGTGAAATCAAGTGCTTCGTCTAGTATATCTTCCCCATGAACCCTTAATTGTGCAGCTTCATACAAGCTCCATATTCCAAGAACATCTTGGGCAATTGTTTCATTGAACCTTCCTTTCTCATTCTTGAATTTGTTAAATATATCTGTTAACATTCAACCACGTATTGACTATCATAATTCATTAATCTATAATATTTAATATTTAACTAAATGCCAGTGAATTTTTATTGGTTCGATTCTCACATCCGGCATTTGCTGTGTCTGCCTAATTTGTTCAGTTGTTGTTATACTTCCTCTCTTTGCTTCGTATCATCTGGTGTGAAGTTGGTTAAGCATTGGATGATTGGTTCAAGATCTTCTGTTTGGAATGTAGCGTTTGCGTTTTCTCTGATTTTGCTTCAATGTGATACTCTCTGTTCTAAAAGTGATTTGGTTTTGGTTCTAAAAGAATTGGCTCACTATGTTGCCTTCGTTTTGGTTCTCTGTTGCTTGATGTTACTTTCAAAAACAAAAACAAAAAAAGGAAAGAAAACTCTTGGGGTATTTGAGACTTATAATTGGTTTCTTGTTTGATATACATTTACTGTTGAAATTGATTCAAAATCTTGTTTGGTGAGGATTTGAATGGATCTGCTCTAGTGTGTGGTTTGGCAACTGGTTTAGATTCCATTGAGGGATATTATCTCGTTCTTGGAAGTTTCTCGTTGGATTTTGTTGGAGTCTCAAATTTGGTATTGTGGGTTCCTGTTGGTTCGGATTATTCATTGACATTTTTGTCATGAATTGGTGTAGATTTGAGTATCCATGTGGCTTTGGTTTAGGTTCTACTTTCTAAGATAGTTGTTTTGGGGTCAGTCCCAGAGCAATGGATGTCTAAGCCAATGGAGGTGTCTAAGGAGAGAGAACCCAATGCTTAATGAAGAGCAACACCTCTTCATTACTCATGAGCTAATGTTTTGGAATCATCTTAGAATAATGAGAAAAGGTCAATTTATCCCTTAGCCTTACCTATAAACAGTGAGCGATGTTATGTATGAAAAATAACTCATTTTAGAGAGAGAAACTTCTTATTGATTTTAGAGAGAAGTCAAAGATATAAAACACCTTTTGTAATTAAAAAAAAGAGAATCTTCAATAAAAAGAATAAACTCAGTTGTTGTTATTGCTTTGTTCATGTTATTTTATATTGTTTTATTTTAGTTATTTTGCTTCTTTCTCTCATTGGTGTTTAAGAACCTAACTCTAAAACAATGTTTAGGCATTGATTTGTTTATGTCATGGATGGTTAAGTGTGATGATTGACTTCTGTCTATGGTGGTTAAGCAGGTTTTCATGTTGCTTGCTTTGGCTTTGAGTTTATATCGTTGATGATTGGTTGTTGTTCCCACATTGGGATTTCTACACTAAGGATCGACCTTTGTTGACCGGCGAGTTAACTCCCTCTTCAGTTTTGGATTCTTTGTTTGGTTGGATGAGAGTTGCAGAGACGCTAGTATATGTTGGGTTTGGGCTGTCTTCCTATGTAGAGAAAGATCCAAAATTGAGCAAGCCCATTTCATGTTCTCTTATCTAGGGTGTGGAGAGAGACCATTTTGAGAAGAAAAACAACCATTTTGAGAGGGAAGGAAGAGAGAAACTCAGTCACCCCATTTTCATTTTGTCTAGTATGAATAGTTGCTATAAATTGAAATTTGCCAAGTCGTCCACTGTTGGATCGGGCTGAAATTTTAGCAGTAGTTTCCTGACAGGTGGCTCTTCGTTCTAAATAGTTGGATTGTCGAGATGAAACTGAAGTGCAAGATATCAATCTCGCACAGTAGTTCTGTTCTTGTTTGAAGAACCATTTTTCTGATGCAACTTATCACTGTAAATCCGCATTTATGAAGTCATTCACTATTGGATTGGGCTAAAACTTTGATAGTAGGTTTTGGATGCCTGGTTCTTCATTCTGAATTCATTGAGACTAGGTCTGGAGTATGAGGTACTAGTCTCAAACCGCGGCTTTGTTTTTTGGGGGTATTTATCATCTTCCTTATTCTCAATTTTAAGCATTAGTGTTTGGTTGGTTTAGCTTGTTCTTAGCACAATTTGTGCACTTATTTAAGGCTCTCTTGTATCTTATTTGATCATAGTAGAGCTATTTCTTTGGTTTGGACGACCCGTGTTTTTTTTTTATCTCTCACATTGAGGGAATTTTTTCACGTTAAAAATCTGGGAGCTGCTATTGCCACTCCTATTTATCTATTACTAGTTCCACTAATTTAGCTTTTATTTTATTTTCCTAAAATGCCCTTGTTTTTCTTCTTTTATAATTAAACTAGTGATTTGTCCTTATCTTTAGTTTCATTCTAATCAAATTCTTCTTTTAATATATATTTAATTGTTTGTGCTTTTAAATTATACTTTTTTTTTTGTTATTGAACGATAGCAAAAAATTAAACGGAATGTATATACATTTCACTGTATACACTTTTGCTTCCGTTTAAATTTGTTTAACTTTACAATGAAAATTAAATGGAATGTATATACGTGGATTTTATTCTAATATTTATGTTGTTTAAAAAGTTTTATTTTTTTGTTGTTTTTTATAAAACGTAAATAATATTGTTCACATAAATATGTAGAAGATATGATTGTCTCTTAAGTTGATTCACCTAGTTATTTTAAAGATAGTTTATAAGTTGAATCAATTATTTTTTACCTTCACATACCCTTCTTTAAATTTTTTTACACATAATAGCACTCCATTCTTTTTGTTATAAGGAATTATAATAAGTTATGTATGATGTATATACAGTTTTTCATACCCAGTATTTATATTGTTTATTTAATCTAATATTAAATAAACACAGTATATTAACATTTGTAGTATTAATAACTTAAATTTTTATTTTTATTTTAAATTTTATTCTTACAAATTAATGCAGCATAATAATATTAATCATATATTGAATTAGTATCTACTATTAGACTGCAAAAATCATACCGAAATTTGTTAATGTAATGTCACGTCTATCATTATATGAGACACTACAATTGCAAAATAATGTGATATTTAATGTAGGAAGTGAATATTAATTCAAATTTAATTTTATTAACAAAATTTATTTTATAAATTAATAATTTATTTCATTATTAAAAATTTACTAAAATTAATTTTGTTTCTAATTTTTTTATATAGAATATTAAAACAGACAAGCACAGAAATAATGTGGAATTGTGGAGAAATCAATTTGAGATACAAAAAATTTTGTTTTTAATTTGTATATGAAAAATAAAATTTGAAATGTAATATGAAAAAAAGTGAGAAAAAATTCAATTTTTTTCTAGAAAATAAAAAAAATGCAGAAGCAAAAGCAATGAAATATTCAAAACATATTTCTTTTAGATGGTAATAATATTAAGTTTTAATGAAATTAAAAGCAATGATAAACTATTAATTTAATAATCATGAAAGAGGAGATAAGAGTAAGCTACGAAAACTAAAAGAAAGATGAGTAGGTGGGAGTGGCAATAGACAAAATGGGAGCTGTGACAATAGCCTCTCCTCTTGTTTTTGCAAGTACAAAATTGTGTGTTTATTTTCCAATAGTATATATAGCAATGGACCTCGGTTTTTCATTCATCAATAGTGTTGTCAGATTCTAGTTCATATCATTGTATTATCATTTTTTAGTTGTATTGTACTATTGATTAATTCCATGCTAGATATGCTATAAAGTAGGCATGCTCCAACTTGCAGGGGGTTATTAGAAATATGGTGTAACTATGTTAGTTTGATAAGTAGAGATTGATTATTAGTTAATTAAACTCGTCCTCTATATAAGGCTATATCTCTCTTATATTACTTCACCTTCTTATCATTTGGTAAAATTTTCGCATTCAGTTTTCTCTAAATTCTCTCAACTCTATTTATCTCTTCTCTTTTACCATGGAACATCTTTATTCTAATAACTATCATTGTATTCTATCAAGATTTCTGATAGTGTAATATTACATTATGCATACTACATACCTGATGAAATGCGATATCCTTTTTGCCTGAGCAAACGAAAAAGTAACGCAAGATACTGAAGGCCACCTTCTTCTGTGATGAGGATACTGTTGGTATAAGCATTGTGGATTTGTTCTAATGCTTTGTTTACTTCACGTTCAAAATGATAAGATATACCCAGACGTTGGATTGAGTCAATGAAGTTTAGTTTTTGTGACATATTATTACTTGAAGATAGAAACGTCTTCTTCACTTCCTCTTTGTATACTTCAATTTGTTGTTTCATGCTGTCGTTGACTTCCTGCAAATAGTAGGTAATGAAATGTTCATGGAGCATTCAATTTTTCAGATATATAACTGTTATAATAAAAATTTGTTTCTATGGAAATACTCCATCGATTGATTGGCTGTGTGTAAATTAATTTTAAAGATTTGAAATATCCAAAAACCTCATTAACATTGCAGAAATATATCTAAGAGTTTAATATTTATACACTGACGATGTTAGAAAAGTTTTGTACAATCATCTTATTATATATTATTGCTTCAGTAAATATAGATAAGTCTCACATCCATTATTTAAAAGATTATGCAAATCATACCAGAAAATTAAACCATAAAAAAGGAAGCAGAAGGCTGAAGGTTGAATCCCTTATCCATCAAAACAATACAAGAAATATTATGGAAAATCTTCCCAATTACATTGAAAGCTCCTGCAATAAGAAGGAGCTCAAGAAATGTAGTTATTTGGTTTTCATTTGGTAAATAAACATTTCATTCCTATCTCCTAAATTTGGTGTTTTCTCTTTGAACTGGTGTTGGAAATAGCCTATTGGTATTGCCCTTTATCTGGTTTATTTTGGATATGTGTAACTTGATTCTGCATCTTGTTTGTTTCCGCACTTCAGGTGAATCTTTCTTAATAATTGAAAAAACAATAATAATAATAATTTTCCTCAAAAGGCGTTTGTACAAATCCATATTTAAAGACTGTTCTTGACTCCATTTTCAGTGAACAAAAGCACACATTTCTCTCTCTCTCTCCCCCCCCCCCCTCTCTTACAATTTATAAATAATATCATATAAAAAAAGAACAGTTTGATCATTCATATAAAAACTACTTTTAATAATGATTCAATCTTTACGTTTACATTTACCTCAATTGCTTTTTATAATGTTTTCTCACATGATTCATTCCAAGAAAAATAAGCATTTTTAACAACATTTTCAACGATTCTTGTCAATAAAAGTGTTGTTAAGAAAAGAAATTTCAACATAAAGTGACTATTGAAAATACTTATAAACTTTTATCGACAATTAGTACATGTCAAAAATACTCAAAAGATGTATTTTTGACATATATTAATTATTGATAAAAATTTATAAGTATTTTTAACTGTTATTTTATGTCAAAATTATTATTTTTTGATAATATTTTTATTAACACTTTAATTATCAAGAACCGTTAAAAATACCTATTTTTCTTGGAGGGATTTCTACTTGGGCTGAGCCTGTTGCATAGATCCAAAATTAAAATATATTACTACGAGAATAACAAGACCCAGATCTGTGCATGTACGTGAAAATTGCATATATAATTAAATATACCAATACCATACCGAAAATGATTCTGAGTCATACTGGAGGAAAATATCCGCCCAAATGCTGGGCCGAAATTTCGCACAAGGTCGGGTGAAGCCAGGTGCTGCATGTTGAGTTGAAGTAACTGGAAAAGACATCGTTAATTTGGCTTTGAGAATAGAGATATGGCATATATCGATCACTGGACGATGTGGTAAGGGACAAGAGTTGTGTGGTTGTGATGAGGATGAACTCTATTATTTATAGGGTCCACAAATATGATTCGTCCGTTGGAGAAATTATTGCACCGTCAACAGCATCACCGAAGACTACATTCAGTTCACATATTTCATGTTTTTAACATCTTTAGTCAATGGTGAGATTTACTACCACACGTTATATATTGGTTAATTTTTATTATAAAATTAATTAAGTTTTGCTATAGTATGTGTGTCTAAAGATGTGCTTAAATACTAAATAAGATAAAAATGTGATAAAACCCATGTCTTGAAATTTTAAAAAGTAAAGTATTACCCTCTTACTTTCAAAGTATTTGTCATTTTTGAACAAGCACAAGTATTAAGAAAGATAGTCCCTCCATCCTTTGATAACTATCTAGTAGTAAATGTTCACCGAAATTAAAAGAATAATTAGTAAAATATCAATACTAGTAAAAATTAAAAATAATTTACTAAATTATCTTTACTTTTAAAGTGATATTTTCACTTTAAAGAATCAAAATCCTTATTTTATATATGATATAGGAGGATATGGTAGGAGAATAAATCATTTTCCAAATTAACTTACTAATCTCCATCTCCACATTTTTCTTTTATCCATAAAACTAAGTCATCCACATCTGTTCTTAATTAACTTATAAATATAGTAATATTTATAATTTCATTTTATGTACATGAATTATGCTCTTAACATTTTTCTTTCCTCTAATTAATATTCTCTCTCCATTATTTTCTCTACCAAGATAATATCGCTTCTCATTTTAATCTCATTTAAAAATATATAATTGATGAAATAATTAAATAATGTTATTGTATTTTGAATAAATATATAATATTAATTTAATAAAATATAAATACTTTTTATATGAATGATCTACATCATAATAAGGTGGATAAAATGCATTTTAATCCCAGAACTTTAGGCCATATACAATATACACATTAACTTTTTAAAATATGCATTGCAACACCTGGACTTGCCAAACAGTGCAAAACATCCTCTTTGATTAAGTTGACATCTATTTCCACCATTAAATAGTCATGTGCATACCATATGCATAATTAAATATACAAAAATTGTGACAACTTAAAAAAAAAAGGTTGGATCATGTGGACTTTAAGTGGTGTAGACCAATCTAGCATTCCCCCCAATACTTTTTTTCCTTCCTCCTTCCTCCTTCCTCCTTTGTCATTCCTCCTTCTTTCTCATTCTCCACAACATCACCACCACCACCTTCATATCACCTCAACTACCATCTTCATCTTCTCCTCCTCATCATCACCAAATCGCACCTCTCCTCTCCTGTCTCTCTCTCTCTCTCCAACTTGCGGTTTTCTCTCTAAGTGAAGGAACTGGTTAGAGCTATGAGTTTTGAATCATTTTTTACTTTTAATATTCCTCCTAGAGTAGTGGATAAGTGACAATCTTGCTCTATTTATCTTATTGAGCTCTCCATGTAGTTATTCATAGTAGATTAGTGTTTTTGAAACCCTAAGTGTATAGATTTGAGGTTTTCTAGTGTACGAGGCAAATTAGCATAAATTAATGATGTTATTAGCTGACTAAGATTGTATATATCTTGTTCCTAGAGTTATAGAGCATTTGAGTATCAACCGTTGGATTGGCGGCACTTGGAAATTGATCTTTGGTTCTTTTAACCCTTTTTGTGAGTAGACATTATGTCTATAATTATTTTTATTTATGTTAAATTAGCTCTAAATATATTTTAGAATTTAGAAACTAAAAAATAATTATTTGGTTGTGTTACATAATTTTAGCAAAATTATCTCCTTTATATTAGCTTATGTTTTATCAAAATCGACACGAGATAATATAATATTGATTTTGGAAAATTATTTTATCTCTGTTATGGACTTGAGGAAAGGACTTGAGAATTTATGGTTATAGCCACTGGTGGAGTTACTGAGAATTGATTTGATATGAAATATAAAATTATGGTTATAGTCCTTGATGCACTTTGACTATATATGATTAGGGCCACACAGTGGATCCTAATGCTCTATGGCTATTCACATGGGTAGGACTATCCTATTTTAGGATTACACGAAGGAATGACCGCCCGAGTGTGAATCCTTTTATTAATTCTGAATTTGATGATTTCATATTATTTTATATAGAGTTGATTATCTTCAAAAATATTTTACTTAAATAGAAGAATTTATTGAATTTATACGAACTATGAAGTTACTATCGTTTTACTTATGGATTACACATTGCTCATGCGGATTATAGACATCCAGTCTATCACTGAGTTAGAAAACTCACTCTATTTTCCCTTTCTTTTTCAGATATAAGTGCAACTTAAGGTTTCAATCCCGCAGTTCCTTAATAGTCTATCTCTCAGTTGGTGAGCCTTCTTAGTAATGCCTATTTTGTATATTAGAACCTAATTTTCTTTTTGAGTATTGTCGGGTTAGAACCATCGATAATGCTCCGTATATCACCGGCAACGTTCTCAAATTAGTTTTATGCTTATGTTTATGTTTATGCTTATGTATGTGTAGTTAAGATTTAGATATATATGGATTATATTATGGAAAGGATTTGGAAGCTAAATTTAGAATTATATTTTGAACAACATTCTTAGTCATGGTTAGACATATACCTTGTGATCATGAATTCACATTTGAGATTAGTTGATAACTAACTTGACTTCATTTTGATTTTAGGATTGGATTTGATTTAAATTACATATTAGGACTTGGATTGAAATCTATATGTTGAGTTAGTTGCTCTGTTATTGGGGGCACATTCTGGGAATGCTTGAAACCTAATTATGTATTTTATCTTTTTTTCATACAGATTGTATTTTTCTATTTAGGGATTTATGAAACTCTACCTGTTTTTCTGTAAAAATTTGAATGTTAAGGCTTGCGAGGAATGTGTTTCCTACGCATTGGTCATGGCCATAATTGGGTCGTGACAAAAATACGCTTCCTTTTAATTAAATTTATCAAACCTATACCCTCTCCACTCAGAATTGGATAAACATCCCCTTCATATGCTAGAGTTCGATTGTAACAAAAGGATATTTTTGTTCATTTCTGAGTGGAGGCTTTAGAGTTGGAAAATTTGATTAAAAAGAATAATATTTTTATTCGTTTAATTATATATGTGACGTGCATATGACTACTTAATGGTGGAAATAGATGTGAATTTAATAGAAGGGGTGTTTTGCGCTATTTGGACAGTTTAGGGTGTTATGATGGACGTTTTGAAAAGTCATGGTGTAAACTATACATGAACCAAAGTTCAAGAAGTAAAATGTATTTTACTCTCGTAATAATTATCAACACTTGAACTTTGATATTATTTTAATATTTTATGACTTTCATAGATTATATTTGTTAAATTAATATTAGAGATATTTATTCAACATATAATAATATGATTTACATTTTTTGTCATGTATATACTTTTCGTATAAGAGGAAAAATTTAAAAAAAAGGACGCTAAGTTCCTTAAGCAACTAGTTAGGGATTCGCTTCTTCGCGGTATGTACAGAGAATATGTCGTGGTTAGAGCAAAATTTACATTTGAGAGCTCTACGCATGAGGGTTTAGTGGTGGATACCCTAGGTTCACCTAAAAAATGAAAAGAGAACCAATGTTATTTAAGTATAGAATAATAATGGAAAGAGAATATTAATTAATTAGAAACGAGCAAATAAGAAGTTAAAGGAGTAATCAGATGTTGATAAAATGGAATCACAAATTCACCCATTATGATAAGTTGATTAAGAGATTAGTGGGTTTCACATCCAAAACAAAATGTGGATGATTACATACCTCCACAAGATGTGGAGATGTGGATGTTGGCAATCTCTTATATATAATTAGAAGTTTAATTTTAATGTACTAGTAGTCATCCAACAAATCATTTTATTTGCATGCCAACCTCTCAAGTAGTGAATATAATATTCAACTACATGAATTGGTTTGCTAGTCTTATTAGAGGTGTTATTGCTTATGAAAAACATAAGTCAATTTTTCATTTGATTAAAAAAAATAAAACTATGGTGATGATTTTGTTAGCTTTTAAAGTCATATGGGCTCTTGAGAGCTTTTTAAAATTGAATGGTCTTTAAAACTTAAAAGACTAGTAAAACTTCAAATTCTCTTGGAACTTTTTCAAAATCAAATGCTCTTCAAAACTTAAAAGACTAATAAAACTTTAAATTTTAATAAAATTTTAATTTTATCGTTCATTAATTAAGGCTTAGATTTCTATAAATTATTCTTTTCAAATAAAATTTATATTCATTATAGTCATTTTAGATTTTAAGATCAACTTTATATAATATATTTAGTAAATCACGCCATGAGTAAAAGGTTTGTTACCGATAACTATTTCACTTAAAAGTTTAAATTGGTGAGTAGAGGTGTATAATGATTTTATATCTAACGTGTCCATAATGTAAATATTTCTTTTTGCACTTCAAGCGTTAATTATTCTTTCACATAATAGGAATAACAATGATTGAATATTTGACCACATGATCATGAGGACTCTAATATCATATCATATGAAAATATTTCTCTTAAAAGTTTAAGTAAAAAAATAAAAACACAAATAACTTTATATCTAACATATATTTCACTTCGTTGCACAATTAATATCAATATATAATTGAAAGGGGGCTTTGGACTTAAGTCGATGATGGAAAATATGATACAAGCATTTGCGGGGCTACACAAGATGAGATGATGACGGAGATTTTTTCATTTTCAGGTTGCATGTCTTGGTGCCATGTGCTGTTACGTCTTTTAGGTCTTGGGGTGACTTCTGTATGTTTGCTTATATTTTCATTTGTATTTTCTCTCCCATTATTTGAGGGTCCATGGGCCATCGAAAAAAAATATTATTACAACAATCTTTTCCTGAGAGCAAATTTTATATTTCTTTTACCAAACAATACTTGTATAACTTTTACAAGAATAGTCCTTAAAGAGCTTTCAAAATTCAGCAACTTTAAAAAAGTCGAAGCATTACTAAACTAAGTCTATTTTATTGACACAAAGGATATTTTTATTGCAAACTTCTGATGGATCTACAAGATGATGAAACTTCCTTTTTATAGATAAAGGAAGTTGGTAGATAATGCCAAAGCTCTATGTTACATGACACATATCTAAGTCGTAGACTTTCCAACTCATGAAACTTAGACATTATGACTCAAGCAATATGACAAACTTAGAGGTACATCTGTGACAACTCTAGGCAACGTAATAATACAAACTTGTATATAGGGTTTGGACTTATTATGGCTATCATGCTACGTGGTTATTTGCTTATTGCAAAATACTTGCTACATAATAGCAACCTTTCAGACTATCATAAGGTGATACCTCCTTTTGCTACGTGGCTTATACAAATAGCAATTTCTAAAGTATTCTGATTAATACATGACAATGATAGTAACTAGACACATGACATATAAGACAACAATAGTAACTAGGCACACTTATTGTATAATCTGACAACACGTTTCTTCAAAGTCTTGCCTCCTTATCAACATGCAGCCTTTTCAGTCTTTTTTGAAAATTAGTTCGTGACTTAGTGACAGGTTTATGTACTGGTATTCCTCCTTTTTGCGTTTTTTCTCATAAAGCCTAGTCTCCATGTCTATCAACATTTGATCCAAGTCTGTCTCTGAGTCTTCCTTGTCTGGATCTTGGGAATCCTGTATTGGCTATTGGGAATCTTGCATTATTATGCTTGCATTATTACGCTTGCATAATTGCTGTGGCTGCCGCTTGGCTGGGTTTTGAGAGCATTGTTTGCTGCTGGACTTGTTCCCGTGTAAGAATAATGATAATCCATTTCTGATTCTGGAAGACAGATAATATTTAGAGGTTTGAGCTTAGTGCATGTAGACTGGACAGCTGGCATCCTGACATCAAGACCATTGATTTTATGGATGTGAAGTACCAATTCTTCTTTGTAAAAATACCTTTCATTTTTCATGAATTCCTGAAGACTTGGAAATGTTCCATAATGTCTTGCTTGATTCTGAGTCCAGAGTATTCCTGTGGCAGGATGTTGAAAATATGGCCTATGGACAATATAGACTGATACAAGTCTTTTAGATTCTTCATCTTGCATTCTCCAGACATTCCAATTATTCAACTTATTGTTGAGTTCAGTTGTCCACCAGCTAATGGGAGCAAACCATTATAGAGTTCTCCATAACAAAGAGTGTTTGTTCCTTATATTCTCAAAGAACTCATATAATTTTTTAGTGAGAAAAATGATAGGATATTAATAAAGCATTGAAACGCACCATAAGTACCACATGTCAGATTCAAGAAATGGCTTTCCTATAAGAATTCCAAAAACATTTAAGTAAGGTGCAGCAAGATTAAACCATGTTGGTTTAGGGGTAATTTGGTTTTTTTGTAGAGAGATGGCTAGGTAATGGAACATGTGTGAGGTGGAAAATTCTTTTAAGTATTTCGGAGTGAGAGCACCACTAGATGGTATCTCAGGAGGGTAATCATATAAAGGATTTGGTGGAATGGTGGATGAACTGGGTTGTTCTGTGTTCATGAAAATTAATGGATATGAATGGGTGGAGGTGAAGATGGTGACGAGTTTGGATTGGTTAGGCCTGGATAAATAATCAGGAATAAAATTTTGGTTTCCTTTAATATGTTTTATCAGAAAAATCATATCTAGAAAACCATTCTTTCAGTTTAAGAATTTGTGGGTTTGGAGAAATTTTGTTTTTGAATTCAAGAATTTTTGGGAAAGATGAATTATCAAGTTGAACCTCAAAATGATGTCCTCTGAGATGGAAATCAAACTTCTGGATTCCATACTTAACTGCCAAAGTCTCTTTGTATGTGGTGTGGTAATGGAGTTCTGCTGGTTTGAACTGTCCACTAGCATGACCACAATAAAGCTTTTGTCTTGCAATTTCTTCAACCAAGACTGCTCCCCAATATTCATCACTGGCATATGTCTGCAATATTCTTTTCCCTTTTCCAGGAATCTTGAGATATGGCGGATTTTGAGCAGCTTTTTTCAAAAACTTCACAGCTTCAGTCTGTTCTAGTCCCCATGGAGGGGGATTCTTTTTCAAAAGCTTTGAAAGCTTGGTGGTGTACTTTGAGATCTAAGGAATAAAGTCTCTAATGTAGTTCAAAATTCCTAGGAATTGTTGGATTTGTTTCGTGGTCATTTTTTTATCAGGAAGTTTTGGAAGTTCTTCTGCAATGTGTGGCTAGGGCACATACTTCCCTTCAGAAAAATGCATTCCCAAGAAATCAACTTCTTTGGTGTCAATCTAAGACTTTCTTGCTGACAACATTACACCATACTGGTCACAAATTTGATAAAATTTTTCTAAAAGCTTCTTGTGACTTGCTTCATCTGGAGAAAATAAAAGAATATCATCAATGTAAACAAGAGCACTATCCAGGATAGGCTCAAAGATTCTAGTCATAGACTTTTGGAACAGTGAGGGTGCAACTTTCAGTCCAAAGGGTAGAGCAGTTCATTGGAAATGAGCATTGGGTATGCAAAAAGCTGTTTTGGGCCTGTCTTTTGGGTTTAGCCCAAGTTGCCAAAATCCAGATTTGAGGTCAAACTTTGAGAAAAGGTAAGCATTTTTTATGTATGGGTAAAGTGAGTGGATTTTTGGTAAAGGAAATTTGTCATCTTTGAGAAAGTTGTTAAGAGGCCTATAATCAATCACTAGTCTCTTTTTTCCACAGACTTGTTCAGATCTCTTGTTGACATAAAAGGCTTGGCAAGACCAATCAGACTTTGTTGGCTCAATAAGTCCCTGTTTCAACAGTTGTTGGCATTCTTCAAATGCTGCAGCTCTGTCAGATGGAGACATACCAAGATGAACTGCTTTGGTTAGATTTATGTCCTCATTGAGTTTGAAAGGTAACTCAATAAAGAAATCTTCATTCTTCCACAAAGGGTGTGGATGAGGAAAAAGATCATGGCTGTCTGCACTTAGTTTTAGCAGGCTATCTCGGATCTCTGAGAATTCTAGAGGTGCATCAGCAAGAGCAAAGATTTTTTGCTCTTCAGTATATGGCTTGAAGCTTCTTTTGAACTTGAGGCTTTCTTGCAGAATCCTGAGCTATTGATTCATACAATACACATCCATTCCAATCACAATGTCTTTTTCTGGTAAATCAGTACCAATCACCTTGGTCCAAATGACATAATCAGGGAAGAATTTGAGGCCAATTTTATTTTTGGTGATTCGTTGGTTTTGAAGACCTTTTTGTCTGCTGCCCTAAAGAAACATGTTTTGTTTTCCCAAGCAGAGGATGGGAGGACTGTTGGGTTCATCAATGTTCTTTGTGCTCCTGTGTCCATGTAAGCAATAACTTTGATGGGAACATCATATTTGGATGGAATGATGTGCACCTTAACATTTGGTAAAGGAGGAATAGGACTAAAAGAATCAATTTCCAATTCTGGAACTTCTTCAGCTCGGTTGACCTGTTCGGTCATCATAATGGGGAAATGTTCTTCTGAGGAATCTGATCCTTCTTCTTCTTCTCTTTCTGAGCTAGAGTTAGTTAACTCAAGCCCAAATACTATGCTTTCATCTCTCTGGTCTTGCTCATCATACCAGGATTCAATATATTCACTATCATCAAGTCTGAGATATTGAACAATTTTGGCTGCTTTCTCCTTTTTGTTTGGACAATTTTTTGAAAAATGCCCCTTCTTTCCACATATAAAACGTCATTTGCTGTTTTTCCCGCGGAAAGGTTTTCTTTTGAAAAACATGACCTTTTTTTTCCTTCCTTTTTTGTCTATGAATTTCTTTTTCTTCTTGGGCGAGGATTTGTAATGGCAATTGTCGGCCTTCTCCTTGCATTTGATCTTGACATGGCTCTTTTTGCAGGCTTTTGCATATTTGACTCTGTCTTTGAACATATTTTTAAAGAAAATTTGCTGGCTGTAAATTTTGTCTAGAGCAGCAAGGCATGTTTGATGAATCTCGCCAAGAGTCATGCTAGCAACATCCTTTTAGTGGATATTAATCATTCTGTCCATCTTTTCATGGAGTTCTTCACGAAGGGAATTAACATAAGTGACTTTCAAACTTAGATCATTGTATCCATTCAACATATAAAATCTTTGGGCCATTCTTTTGAAATTGCGTTCAATATCAGTCCTCTTGAGTGAACAGTATTTCATTTCATAGAATTCTTTTCTGACGCCTTTTGTGGCAAGAGCCTAGTCTCCTAAGAATTCTTGATGGATAATAGCAACAATTGATTCAACATTACCAATCCGATGAAGCTCATCTTGCCTTACTAGTCCAAGACTGGCATACCATTCCTTTAATATGCCTGTAGTATAAGCCCAAAACTCTTCGATAACCTATTAAGGATCTGCATCCATAGTCAACATTTTTGCATCCATCCATGCTTTAAAATCTAGAACTCTTTTTCTCCATAAAACTGGAGGAATATCATCAAGAGTAAAAAGTAGCGTTCTTCCTAGATGTGGAGTATTTACTTCTTGAGGATGAAGTGATGATGATGATGATGGTTGATCTGTCTCAATCTTTATTCCAGTTGCCATTAGAATCTTAGTGACATCAGCATATTCATCATCACTATCTTTATGGCTACATTCTTCTCCTTCTGAAGAGAAAGGTTCTTGGGACATCATCATAGCCTAGGCCAAAGGAAGAATTTCTGATCCAATATCAGGATCTGCTGTTTGCTCCTTCTTAGGTGATCACGGTGGAGACTTCGGTTCTTGAGGCGGCTGTTTTGAGGAAGTTGTAGTGGCTTCATTAGTTTCTTTTCTTTTTTGGCTTTCTAAGGGTGGACTTTTTGTTTCCCTTAGAATAGTGGGCTTTTGGACAAAACTTTTTGGTAGAAGAAGTGGAGGCTTATATGGCTGGTGAGTGCTAAATATGGTAGAAAACATTTTTGGTGATGGTGCAAAGTACTCATCTATATATCTCAGGCCTTTTTTGTAGAGTTTTTGTATATTCATATAGTTCCTCGACTTGTTGTCGAAGTCTTTGCAACTCTCTTTCTCACCTGTCAAAAGCTAGATCATGAATGTTCCTTGTGGGGAGCTGTTGGATTTCTAGCTCCAGGACTTCAATCTTTGCCTTTGTACCTTTGTAATATCTCTACAACTTTTCTGACAGTGTCCCTAGTCCTGCTTCTACAGTATGTAGCATCTCATCAAATCTTTGGTCAATCCTTTGTAGGATTTTGTTTTGAGCTAGGGAGCATAGTATTAAAAACCGGACCGGACCGGCCGGTTCAACCAGAAAACCGGTGAACCGGCCATCTGGCCGGTCCAGTTCTGCATTCGACCCAGTCAAATCCGGTTTGACTCAGGTTGAACCGGCCGAGTTTAGGTTGACCCGGGCTGCCAAATCGGACCGGTTTTTTATGCAAGGAAATTCCAGAAATTTTTTCTAAAATTTCAAACATGGGAATTGAATCCATGCCTTGCATGTGAGAAGTGTGAAGCCTTACCACTAAGCCACCATCTCTCTTGTTATAATATATGCTTTTAATTATATATATCATACCTTTAATGCAAGAAAATGCTATAAATTCCATTCTAAAATGCTAAACATGGGATTCGAACCCCATACATGTTACAAGCGGGAATCATTACCGCTAGGCCACCACCACTTTTGTTAAATAATTTGCTTTTAAT
The DNA here is from genome assembly GCA_031216105.1 of Dalbergia cultrata. Taxonomy (NCBI): domain Eukaryota; kingdom Viridiplantae; phylum Streptophyta; class Magnoliopsida; order Fabales; family Fabaceae; genus Dalbergia; species Dalbergia cultrata. The sequence goes on along the minus strand of CM062350.1, from coordinate 11,763,361 downwards.
TATATATATCATATCTTTAGTTGTGTTACATTGTATCATTATATATTTATTTAATTAAAACCGGTTCAACCAGTTGAACCAATAACCCACCGGTTGAACCAATGACCCAATGACCCGATACCTTGACCGAGTCGATCACCGATCCCGTTTTTAATACTATGCTAGGGAGTTTTTAGTCTGCCAGTTTAGTACTTCTTCGGCTTGAGATAGTGGTTTGTCTTTGCCCATCATTTGTACCTCAATAAATTTGGATGAATGGCTTTGTTGGGATTTTAGTGGTAGGATTTGTCTTCCTTTCCAGAGTTGGAAATTCAGACTCATAAGTAGTTGGGGAGGAGGTAAACATCATACACGAAATTTCTGGTGGCTGAGGAGAATTGGGGCCCTTTTCTTACAAAGAAAAGGAATTTGGCACATTTGGTACCGGTGGCCAGGAAATTAGGTCAGGATCATCTGGAGGAGGAGGATATCCTTCGTTTTTGAGGATCCTAAGGGCCTTTTTATAGATGGGAAGAGGTTCTGACTTTTCCTTGATGTCAACCCATGGACCATTTTCAAGATCTGATCTTCTTTGTGGCCAAATAGGATGCTTACACCTTGACGTCTCCTTCTTCGCGGTGTGTCCTCTTCATCCTCTTCATTTTCACATCCACAATCAAGATGGCATCGTCCTGATATGGGAAGATCCCACATGAAATGTCCATTTATGGTGTCTGAGAAAATAACATCACCATTTCCTCGGACAGCATAAATAGGAATTTTTTCGTCTACCTTTCCGAGAGTGATCATCATGATGTGGAAAGCAGGATGGCTACTTCTTGAGGGTCCTTCATCTGTGTCTAGGTCTTTGAAGATGGTTTTAACAGTTCCATCAGTAGCAACAACATGACTACTATTTTGCTTGAAATTCTCATAGTTGCTTATCCATTCAAGTGGCATAAGCTTCAGGAGATCTTTTCTTGAAATCTGCTTTGGAATCTGGATGATAGAGGGAACACCTTCTTCCACGGTGTCAGCAACCACCATGAGGGCATTGTTCTGGAATCCATTTTCAACAGGCAGATCAAAATAGTGATCTTGAAGCCTGTATATAAGTTGATGCATAAGGGATGCAGACAGAGCTGGTTCATCTTGAGGAGCTCCAACGAGCTGAACTTGAACTTTGAATCTAGTGGGAAGAGTAGGATCTTGTAGATGAACATTAAAGTTTGGAAACATAGTTAAAACAACACTTCTAGCATTAAGTGTCGTTAAAACATTTCCCATAACAGCATGTTCATAATTCTTGAAGGTAGAGTCTATCAGGGTGACTCTAGCAGTGACTAGAAGACCTTTTCTGCCATGGAGAGACAGTACTAGCCTTATGGCTCCAAAGTGAAGACTGACATATCTTTCATTTTGCCACAACTTAATCAGAGTGGGATTGATTTCTAAGTCAACATACTGTTCTGCATTGGTAGCATACAAAGCACACTGGTCAAGCTTGGTAGTTTGAATGTACTCCTTCACCTGAGGTCAAGGAGTTGAGACAAGCTTTTTAATGGACCATTTAAAGCCTCCTCTGTTTCTTCTGAAAACATTATAAGGACTTAAAAGTAGTGGAACAACACTTTCTATTTGGGCATCTTCTGGAATATAAGAATATTCTATAAGATTCTCTAGTTTGGATAAGAGGGTTTTTGTACAGGTTTCTAGAACATAGATTTTTGAGGAAAGAGTTTTAAAGGGTTATAGTGCGAGGTTGGTTTGAGTAGATGATGAGTTTTTCATATGTGAGTGTGATTCTTCCTTACTCATTCTTTCTTTCATATATAGCATGCTCCCTGCTTTTTGGAAAAGAGGAGAATAACTCAGCCAGGCATTTATGCTCTGAAACCACTATGCCGGGCGCTCTACTTTTCTAGACATATAGTTCTTACTTTGGCAAGGCGAGTCTTTCGGTAATAACATTAAGCCTACTTTCAAGCCCTAGTTACACATAAGAACCATACATCTAAAATAATAGAGACCGGTAGCAATGGATCTTTTAGTCTGATATATTTCTGATACACAGAATCATCATATAGAGGCAAGTGTAGAGCATGCTCTATATCTCTTATGGCTTGTTATTCTCCTTTTTTCTTTTCATCAGAGTAGCATATTATATATGTTTTTTTTAATATATTAAAACCGTAGATATTCTCTTATTATATGCAAATCCTACTCAAGCCGAGTAGGACCATTAGAGCAGTAAAGCTCACCCATCTAAATTTAAGAGAGTTGTATGTCAATTGCTTGAACAATATATGACTAAATATAGTATAAAAGGCTTTCTTAAATCATATTATTAATAGGATAAATATGCAAATTAATGATGAATCCTATCCTTAAATCTTTTTTAATTGTAAATGATCATTATACAACTTTGAAATTATTCAAAGGAACTTATTTATTCACCGATATATTTCTTAGAGACAAAAATAAATATTTAGTCTCATTTAAATATTATTAGTCATTTATGTTTTGTCACATTTCTAAAACTATTTTGTTATTAAAATAATATTAACTTTAAAAGTCATATATATTTTTAATTAATTAATTGAGAGTTTCAATAATTTTATTGTGGAAATATAGAAAAAGTCAATTAACAATGGTATAATGGCATCAGCCCCAAGATATTTTCAACTTACAGTTCTAGTCTCTGAAAATTATTTGGTGAGCTGAACTCTATTAGGTAAATTGAAATGAAGTATCTATTATGTTCCAGCCATCTATTAAGGGAGCAGCTACCATGGTTGAGCCCGAGTCCATCATCATTACTCTTAGAACAAAGCCTTCCATTACATCGTTTAAGCGAAGAAGAAATGAGATAGCCATCAAGGATTAAGCTGACAAGAAAATAGACAAGACACCCGCAAATCCATTATACTCCTCCGTTTGTGTTATCTTGCAGTGATTATGACTCCTGCTCTGCTGTTAAGTGTTAACATCCCAATAATTCATTTCTTGATAGTTCTGTAATTGTATTACCGCCATCTACTGGTGACGTGATTGGGGGTTGCCCAGCCGCCACAAAACCAATTTTTCTCCTATCCTGATAAAGCCATATAGCAACTTCAGACGTGGAATTAATTTGCGGAGTTTAATCGATTTGTAAGCGTACGTGTCTATCTGCATGCATGGAAATAACAAGTGACGTCGTGATCGTCGTTAGGTCATGTGTTACTATGAATGAGAGTCGTGGAGACTAATCGCAATCAAAATTCTTCCCCTATCGTTTCTTATTAGGCTATTCAGTCGGGTTTCGTGGCTTGGTTTTTCAGTGCCGTACTAAATATTGTTTTGTTTTGTTCTGGAGAGCATCTCTGCCAAAGTAAAGGCAATATCATAAAAACCCGGGGTGTGGTCGAGCGGTAAGGGTTCGTTCACCCTTAACTAAGGATCAGGGGTTCGAACCTTGTCTGTAGGAATGGAGAAGCTTTTCCGTACCAACTATCCCACCCTTTGAGCTGGCCACACAAACTGGCGAAGGGATTAGTCACCGTTATCAACAGTGGATACCCTTGGAAAAAAAAAAAGGCAATATAAAATATCCTCAGATCCTTGAATGATGTATCTCTGTAGACCCACCATAGCCACAAACGTCGGTGCTAACACATCATTAATGTCAAACCAAATCTCAGGCTGCCATAGGATCCTGATTCAGCGCTATCATAATTAATAGGATAGGAGGATGCGAAACAAATTAAAGATCACACCAACTGGAAAACAACAGTTGACACCCCTCATACGCCATAGGTCTCCGCTCCGGCCTTGTAGACTGTATTAGTCTACAAAACATGTTCATAGCACTTGGGTGCCATATCTAATATTTGACATATATCCGTATTGAATTTGGTATATCACACTGATAATATATTAATGATACATATTTATATATATTTAATTTAATTTTTTTTTTACTTTAATATAAAAAAAACATAATACAAACAAGGTTCAATTTTGATATCTTGTAACTTTTTAATTTTGACATGTTTCTTATTTTCATGTCATATTATTTTCTCTGTCTCCTCCGTATCAGTGTTAGTACCTATTATGTAGGTCATATGTACTAGTAAATATTTAGAACAAGATTAATGATGCAATCGACTCCGGCTCACCCATATTAATTGGGTGCACCCGAATGTATGTCTGGGAAATAACAGCGTGCATTAATAAAGAGTTGAGCTCACCGAATCAAGTTTCATTATTGAATATATTATTTTATATTTTATGTTGTAACTTTTCCCGTAAGCTGAACTTTTTTTTTTCCCGTCTAATCATATTCGGCGTGAAGAACCCATCTCTTCTCCATTACATTGTCGCTGTGGCTGGGGCCATTATGCCATTGTCCCGCGATGATTTTTTATACACTTTCATACTAAATTTTTTTACTCTCTCAATTAATTTTGATTTACATTTAATTTTTAAAGCTTACATCTGACGTTCAAAATTAATTTTCACACTTTTAGTTGATTAAAACTTATATATAACTTTTAAAGTTAATATTATTTTGGGAGTAAAATAATTTTAGACATTAACAAAATATAAATGACTAATAATATTAACAAAATGACTTAACCATATTTTAAATCCCTATAAATATAGGAAAGTTTTAATTTAGTTCCTCTACCACTTTTTTTTAAAAAAATTTTGGTCATTCTATTTTTTACATTATGTTTTTAGTCTTTATCCTAATAAGAAATAATACATGATGATATTTATAAAGATTAAAAGAAGATTTTATAATATTCATAAGCTTTAATTTTGACGCACTTATACAAAAGCTTTATACATGCGTAAGAGAATTATGCAAGTTCTAAATTATTTATAGAGACTAAAATTTACATGGCAAGAGCCAAAGACATAATATGAAAAAACCAAAAGTAAAAAAGAAATGACTAAAACCAAAACATTCTATATGTATAGCAATTAAAAACATATTTAAATTTTTTAAAATTAAATATTCATTTTGTTCTTCAGAAATATACATATAGGCAAATTAGTTATTTAAAATTTGAAAATGTCATATTAATCCATTACAATTAAGAAAAGGGAACAAATTAGTTGATCCTTTCATGCATATCTATACAATTAAAAAAATATTATATGGACTTACACAAAGAAACCATTTTGTCTCCTTTTTTTTTTACTTTGAATGATCAATATTAAACTCAAATTCAAATGGACTAATTTATTCTCCAATATATTTTTAAGAGACAAAAATTAAAATTCAGTCTTTTTTTAATATTATTAATCATTTATTTTTCGTAACATTTCTAAAACTATTTCACTAATAAAATAATGTTAAATTTAAAACTCATATATATTTTTAATTAATTGAGAGTGTGAATAATTTTATTGTGAAAATATATAAAAAAAAATCAACGAACAATGACATAATGGCATCAGCCCCAAGATTTTTTTTTTTTACTTTATTCTTTATGATAATTATTTGGTGAGCTTAACCCTATAAATTAGATTGAATAAACTATCGATTAAGTTCCAACCACCAACTCGGGATCACCTACCATTTAAGCAAAGAACCTGACCCCCGTCCTCCTCTTCGAGATAGCCTCAACGATTAAGACAACACCAAAATAAACAAAATACCTGCAAATTCACTGCTATACTTCCCTTCGACATTACCATAAGAGATATAGATGAATATTCATTAATAATTGAAAAATTTTACAAGTAAAATCTCATAATTTACTTTTAAAGTAAGATTTTTTTTACACCGTCAAATCCATCAAAACTAATTAAACTCTACTAGCTTTAAAATTTTGTGTCATCTCAATTTTGTTGCAGTGATTGTGACTCCACACTATTGTTGACATCCCAATAATTCATTTCTTGATAGGATGGGAGACGAGTTGCTCAACCTAGTTAAATGGGTGTAGCAATAGTCACTCCTCCATTTCTTATATCAAGAAAGATTAAGATTTTTATTTTCAATACCACCCCCAATATAATTATTTGTGTTTTTTTTAATAACATTATAATTATGTAAATTTATATATTAACGGGTGGTAATATGGTCCAACGATATATCTTTTTCTTTTTTTTGTTCCATAACCATATATCTTTTATACTATTATCAAGAGATATTTATTGCTTTCTTAATATATATGTTTTTTAATTTTTGGAAATGATGATTTGAAAAGGAGGGAGTAAAATCTATATTTGGTGCTTCATTTCGTATGCTCAATATCTCCTATGCTTTCCATGTGTTGGTGTTGCTAAAATTTGTTTCTCGAGTTTGAAAACAGACGGTGCCAAAACTGGTTTCCTAACACGTACATGGCATACATATAGTTGTCTTTAAAAAGCGATTCATAATTCGTTCCAAATAAGGTTTGCTGTAATGCTCCAACCAAGACATGTGCGAATGGAACGAATTTTAAAATACAAGGGTAAAAAGATGGTAGCACAGGAATTAATAGGTGGATCGGTGGGTCAGTGGAGAGAGAGAGAGAGAGTGTGTTAGGATAAATCAACTACCAATTAGATCTTTGTAGATCAAGTGACAACTGGGTTTTCTGCCAGTAATTTTTTTTATTCCAAATATATTGCTTCATAGTTGAAGGTTAAATTTTCAAAAAATTTTACCAAAATTTTAACTTTTGCTTAGGTATAACCTTCAAGATTTTTTAAATTAGTATTAATAATAAAGAAGGAAAACATTTACCAACACTTGATATAACAGCTAAAGTTTATCTGTTAATGTTTTTTTCTTTTTTACCATATTTATTGCTGATAATGACCAAAATAATGGTTGCCAAAAATAACTTTTGTGTAGCAGGTGTTCTGCATACACAGACACACTCCCCTTATTTATATACTTTGAATGATTCAAGTTTAAAAAAGAAAAATAGTTTTTTTTATCCTTTATCTTTATTTTTTAAAAAATTTGGTCTCTTATATTTATTTTCATTTGCGTAAATTGTACTGGCCTCTTCCAAGATTTATGGCAATTACACCAAACTTCCCTCTTTTTATAATATTGTCAACTTGATGTCCCTGCGGTTTGATAAAATCACACTAACTTTCCTTGTAATTATCAATTTCTTAATTTAAGTGATAAAAAAGATAATATATGATACATGATTATTAATGAAAATTATAATATTTTGATAGTATTTGACATATAGATGTATTGAAATACCATTTTTATCATAAGTTATAATTATAAATTTTACTCTCAAAAGGGGGTGTTTTACTCTATTTATATATTAAATATTATGAAAATATTATAATTTTATCATCAATAATTATATACGCGTCATGTGTTAACAAGGATAATTAAATGTACTTGGCTCTCAAAAGAGATAAACAAGGATAACATGAAGTGTTTTAAAAATGACACCAACAAACCAGCAACAATGGTGGAAATGAAAACACCACCCACAAAAAATTACAAAGCTAGCATCAAAATATCAAAAAGTTGAAGAAAAAAAAAAACAAATCTAGCTCACAAAACAAAAAAAGAAAAAATTGAAGCGCAACCAAACCCGAACCCATTAATGGAGGCGGTGTCATGGAACTGAACCTTCTCCACCAGCGTCGACTTCACCATCCTTACGGCCAGATGATCAATCACCAACTCCGAAAAAAGATGTCCAGGAGGAGAAGTGAAACCACGAAAGAGAGGGAAAGCTATGAGAGAAACCGAATGCATTGCAAAACTAAGTAAACTAATATAATAATAAATTTATACGAAATTGTGATGAAAAGTATTTCACCAAATAAAAAAAATAGAGCACAAATATTTTAATATTAAAAGAATGTTTTAAAAATATTAATAATAATGAGTTCGAAAACTCACTACAACGTGACATTTAGTAACACTTGGAAAAAAAATGTTATTGAATCATGTATAAGCATTAGTAAATTGCTAAATTTTTAATATTAATCATTACAATTATTAAATATAAATTTAAAATATTCGAGTAACAATATATTATAAATGTAAAACAAGTTAAAAAATTCCATTTAGTTTTAAAATAAAAGTAGCTAAATAGAAAATAAGTTTTTTTCATCATCAAGGACATTATAAGAATGTTGCAAAAGAAGGCAATAAATGATGAGCGTTAATAAACAATAGGAATAACAATAGCCACTCTCAAGAAAATGGACATATATTTTACAATTAGAAAAATAGACAGGTGTAGTGAAAAGAAGAGAGTAATTAATAAAGTAATATTAAATATAGCACTTGGGCCAACCGACTATGTTGTTTGGATATTGTTTTCCACAAAAATTTTGATCCCCAAAACTTAGACTATTTCGCAAAGAAAAGGACTTTATTTTTTCAATATAGGTTCCTAAACTACTTTGAAAAGCATTTGGTTGTGATACGAAGAAATTTCCTAGTGAAACTAAGTGTAGGAGACTGTAAAATGCTGATAAAATAAATTGCAAAAAGATAAAGTGCAGGAGAATAAAGATAAATGGAAATGAAATTGTCATTGATTTATCATGTATTGAGATCCTTGTTCCAATTGAGTACATGGTTATTTATAAGAATAATGAAACATTTATTCAATACTAACTCCATTAACACTATTCCTACTTGTGAACCTAACTTCTAGCACTACGCAGACTAGCCTTGGCTAATTTTGGTCCACAGATCAATCAATACTTTGTCATATGTCCTAGTTTATAGGGAGCATTCCCACATTCTTTTGTAACCTCCCAGAAATTATCCACTCATTTCCCGCATATTTGAATCCGTAACCACTTTTCTTAACCGCTCCTATTTTCATGTAAGTGATTGCAAACTTAGTCAAAGCTCATTTATTCACATTCTGAAGCACATTTCCCCTTCAATCAAAGTCCAGAAGTGATTCGTGAGTAGGCAAGTGTCTCGAGGATTAAGGCCCAGATAGGGCCCATTCTTTCTGCTGAAAGCTAGCTTCTTTACAATAGCGCTAGCTATTCTCGGCTAATGGAAATTCAGTTGAGGTAAACTATTGTCAGTTTTCAAGCTTTAGAGACATTGTATAAGGGTGGATAAGTATCCTTAAAGTCTTAGAAAATATCTTAATTAGTATTCGGCAAACTTTAACATAGCGAAAGTAGAAAAATAGCTAAAGCCCTTTATGATAAGAGGAAAGGTTTGTTGTTGCTTGTGTTTATCATGGAACTTCAACACATATCGGAGGACATATCAACAAAAGGGGTTAAAAAGTGATGGAAGAATGGATGTGAAAGAGAGTAAATGAAACACTTTGTGATGATGATAAGAGTCTGCAAGTACAATTGAGAGAATAAAACATAAGTGAGGATAAGAGCACGCTTAATTATTCGTAGAAAGTGAGAGCGATAAATTACATGTGAGAGAGTGAAACATAGGTGAGGATTGAGCAAAAGTTAAATGGTGAATTTTAAGAGGTACATTTTTATTATGGGTGCATGTGTTTCGTGGTTTGATATGCAAGTAATTTTTAGCTAATGGAGCAAAATGATGGAATATATGTTCGAGATTTGAAGAGTGAAACACTTTGAGAAGCGAAACACTTGGTGAATGAACAGATAGTGATTGGGAGTGAAACACTTTGAGCTTTTGGGGTGAAACACCTTCTTGAGTGAGTGAGTGTGTTACACACTATATAATTCAAAAGAAAGAGAGCGTGTAGCGAGTTTATCTCAAATAGGTTTGTTGATCTTATAAAGTGTTGTGTGTGTATTTGGGTGTGTGTTACCAATATGGTTTTTGTAAGGTTGTACATATCGTGCTGCTAAATTTCGGCAATACTTGGGAGTCATGCTTCATTCGGGATACGCATATATGATGATTAAATAGGGCAAGAAAGCCAATGAGTGATACAAGGATTATTGTATATTCATTTGTGAGGTTTTAAGGAAATTGGGGTTTTATGTTGTTGTTTGTTAGAGGGTGGTTCATTGAATCTCTATCTAGGCCTAGATGGCATTGCCGAAGGGGCTGACTTAGAGTCGTGTGTGAACACCCGATTTTGTTTGACACATAAAAAAAATTTTTAACATATTTTTAGTATTCTCTTTGTTATGCTTAATTCAAATCCAGTTCAACGTTAGTTCATTTAGATTCATTTCATTGTTGTTTTACATTTTTGGTTCATGGACATAAGAAAAAAAGAAAAAAGGGAGTCAGGTCCATTTCATGTCAGCCCATTTATTCAATACAACATAAAAAAAAAAAAAAGAGAAGTCAACAATGGCATGTCCATTTCGTTACAAGAAAAAATAATAATAACAATAATAAAAAAAAAGGGACAACTGAATAGGAGAGTATGTCACGGGCTCCTTTCAATTCCTCTTTCGGTTCCCTAAAGGATGCAGATGAAGCTCGGGATGAGAAAAAGTAAAAATAATAAAGAGGAAAGAGAAAACACAATGATGATGTCTTCTCCATTATTTGCAAAATGGTGAACTTGCCTTCGGTGATGAGCTGTGAATGAACCTGTAAAGGAAAAAGAACAATGATGTGGTTAAAAAAAAATGAAGATAAGAACCCACGATTGCAATCACGGGGGAAAAAAAAAAAAAAGCTTCAGTTTTCTTGCTAAAAATCATCATCATCAGTGTTTTACTGGCAGTGAAGAAGGATGATCTAATTCTTAGAGATTCTTAAAAAAAAAAAAAAAACAGAGAGAAGTATTTTCTAGAGAGGGGTGACAAAAGAGGAGAATTGGAGACTTCAGTTTTCTTGTTAAAATAAAGATGCTATCATCGTCCATGTTTACTTGAGGTTGTTAATTTCAAAGAGTGATCTAATCTTAGAGACTCTAAGATAAGCAACAACGATCTTCGATTACCATTTGAACAAACACAGAGAAATATACACAGGTGAGTTACAACGAAGCATGAATTCATTTTACACATTTGTGTCATCATTTTGAATTTTTGCAATCTGCATACATACTAGTCCTTCCATCTTCAAATCATAAAACACACATACACTTTTTTTTTAGATTGAATCAGGAACACAATTCTTCTTTCCACAACCAGAAATTTAATCATAGGAACGAAAAGCCAAACACAATACCAACTATTTCAAAACCAAAATCATCAAACTCAAAACCTTCAACATGAAATCATCATCTAAACTCGAAACCATAAGCCAAACCTTTCAAGATTAAAACAAATAATAAAAGAAAATAAAAAATGAAGATAGTGAAACAAACAGAAAGGAGACTAAGAACTAATCTTTGATGGGCTATCGTAGTCATCACCACGGAGGTTCCATGGCCGCGGGGTCTTGGCCTCATGCCTTGTAGCCTACCACCTTGATCTCCCTGTTTCTGCCCCGAACAACGCCGAGAGCCACACCCCAGTTGCGCGATTGCTGACCCTCTTTTCTCTCCCTCTCGATCGCGGCATCCCTCTCCCACTCCGCCACGCGGTTTCTTCCTTTGCCCAGCTCGCGATGATCCACCCCCACCAAACTCAGATTTGAACTCATCTTAGCCAGCCTCCGTAGCAGCATCTCCACGCAGCAGCATCTTCGCGCAGTGGACTCCTCATCTTTCCTCTCTGCGTCGCGGCGCAAGCAGCACGAAGCTATTAGCCGCGCCACCCTTTCCTCTTCTCCGCTGGCCGCTGCGTCTTCTCCACCATCTCTCCCTTGCCATGCAGCACCGAGGCTCCTCCTCACCATGCACAGATCGCGGCCTAGCAGTCGCGCCACGGCCATGTGACCTCCCTCTTCCTTCCCTTACTTGACCTCCCTCCCCCAATCTCAGATGCAAAGCTCTTCTCTCTCTTAATTTCCATCTCCTTCTCTCTCTATGTGTATTTGAGTGTATGTTGGTAACCACAACCAAAGGATGAAACTCCATCTTCCAGACCCTTCTTTCTGATTTGTTAGTTTTCAAATTTTATTGTTATCATTTGAATAACCTCACGTTTGGGCTTGTTGGTTATTTGAGATGTCATTTTGACCTTGTTGTTTTGGGCTACCTAGACTAAAACTAATGAGGATGTTCAGGCTGTTTGTTTTTTTTTATGTGCTTTAGGTAGCTGGACTATTTTTATATATTTTTGTGTGGTTTGAGCTATTTTTTTTTGGATGCTGTTGTGTTGGATTGCATATGTTAGTGAAACTTGTCCTAGATTCAATCTTTTTTTCATATATGTATCATCTTCTATAAAGTGTCATTGATTGAATCTCTTGCCTAAAAAATAATATTTTCTTGCAATTTTCTTAGTAATTTGTTTTAATCATATGAGAAGGAATAAAATAAGTTTGTGTAGGGAGTGTTTAGTTATTTTGCTAGGTGTGTTAGCAAATTCGATGCTAATTTTTTGTGAAAATAATAATAAAAAATGTAAAAATATAAAAAAAAATAGTTATAGCCTTTGTTTCTTTTGATTATTTTGCTTGTTATGGTATATGGTATAAATTGATTGTATGTTTATTATTTGTTTAAAGTTTTGATCATTCATATAGAAATTAATGTTAAAAATAAATAAAATAAATTTGTTTTCTTTCTTGAAATTTTTTTTAAGAAAAATATAATAAAATGAAGTAATTTTCTATGTAATGATCAATAATAGTGATTGAGTAACAAATGTTATCTTCACTATTGTTGAATCATAAGGGTTTATTGAGTAGCTAAGTGCTAACTTAAATCCTTTACAAAAGAAAATTTACTTTTCAAAAGAAATGGTTTTAAAAGTAAATTTGTTATTAATTAAAGTCAATCAATGCACAAGTACTCTTTTCTGAGAACTACGTGACTTTGAGTTCCTCATTGTCTTAGGAGGATACGTAGAGCAGGCTATCCCTATCAAGCCAAAATTAAATCTTCTTAAATTTGTTTAAATTGTAAATGTAATTATATAAATTAAATTCCTTAATTTATACATTTCAATTGTAAAATATATTTGTCTAAATTAATTCTTCTTAATCTATGTGTTTAAATTATAAGTATTTTGCTAAAGTAATTTTCTTCTTAATTTATTTTCTAGTTTATATGTTAAAATTGTAAATATATTTTTTTTTTCAAAAAAAAAACTAATTTATGTTAATGTATTCGTTAAAATTGTAAATATGTTTGTCAAAATTAATTCTTAGTTTATGTGTTTGAATCATGAATATATTTATGTAAATTAAATTTCTGGAATTTATATGTTTAAGCTGTAAATATATTTGTGTAAATTAATTTATGTGTTTAAATTAAATACATTTTTTGTAAATTAAACTTCTTGAATTTATATGTTCAAATCATAAATAGATTTGGGTAAATTTAATCTCTTGAATTTATATGTTTAAATTGTAAATATTTTATGTAAATTATTTTTAATTTATGTGTTAAAATTGTAAATATATTTGTCATAATTAAATCTTCTTAATTAATGTGTTTAAATTGTAAATATTCTTGGTAAATTAATTTTTCTTAAGTTATGTGCTAAAATTATAATTTTTATCTTCCTTATTTGAATTTTAAAGGGGTCATTATTTAATCTGCATAATTTACTTAGGTATCGTCTAAGGGCCAGTGTATTAGAGTGCGTGGGATTAAGTTCCTACCCTTCCCTATGCATAACCGACTCCCGAACTCATATCTGGTTTTCAAACACTATTTTCATTGAAAAAAATAGAATTGGTTTTTCCAAGATTTTCCAAATTAAATAAACTTGGTGGCGACTCCCAATTTTCAAAAATTATTTTACGCGATCCCGGTTGCGACAGATGGCGACTCCACCGGGGAATTCAGTAAGAGAGTCAGGCCTATTATAGTTAGTTGTGCAAATTAAATATATACCCCATTTATTCTTGTTTTCCTTTCCTCACTTTATTTTGTGCAGTGTTTCTTGAATTCTCTTTTGTATAGTTTAATTTTCTTGATGTTTATATATAATATTTGTTTATTCGTTAAAACTCTAGGATAGGCGACTATTGTTATTACGTATATACCTGTGGTTTGAATTTTGTAAAATTTTCTTTATTTATTAAAATCTTAGGATAGATGACTATTTTGTACATATGTGTTGTTTGTATCTTGTTTTGCGAGGAGTGTGCGTAGTGATAGGATCGGAAGGTTTGTATGCTCCCAGCACACACTTCACGATCACTTAATTCACACACTGTATTCTTGGACTCTATACCCGAGCCCGTGCGAGCTTAGGATTAGGGGGTTTCTTGACATTGCCATGAGGGGCTTCATGCTCACTTGGTAGTTGTTGGGACACCACTCAGTTATTCTTGGCCATATGAGTCAATCATATTGAGAGGGCTTATCCCTACTTATGGTTGGTTCAGAGGTCGGATCCTTGTCCTATGGACAAGGGCAATCTAGGGACCATGGTCATTAGAAGTCTAGACCCACCATGAATGTGTACACGTATAATCAAACCTAGTAGCTACCACGTTAGGGTTTCTGGCCTTAGAACATCCCACCCATTAGGTTTTACCCGACTAGGACAATGGGAGCATGCTTCTTTCATCCTTTTACACTGCACTCCTTTATGCTTTATTTTAGTTATTTTTACATTAAACATTGTTACATTGCATTTAGGTTGGCTAGTTGCTCATCTCATAGCTTAATGTTGACATTCATCCTCAAGATGTTTAGGCATTTTGTTCATTATCACATGCATTCATTCCATTCATTTTTCATAACATAACCTTTTTTACATGAAATGTTTCTTTTCTTGATTGTGTTCACTTACATAGGTTTGTGCATCATTAAATTCTCAAGGAAACATAAAAAATTAAAAAAAATTTCATAGAAACATGCATTCTTATCTCTTCCATCCTTTTAATTCTACTCAATTGTTTCATTCTTGTACCACAGTGTATGTGGTTTTGATTCATCATCAGTTCAAAGCAAATGGATGCAATACCGATGAACACTAGCAATGTATGCGTATTTGGAAAAGAAATATCAAGGTTCTGATGACGAGCAATGAGCTAGAGAAAGTAAAAGAAATAGTTCGATTGATGCCTCGTGAAGTCCGATCCTCTTTCAAGAATACCTACGGGTGCATATTGGATTTGTTGTCCATTCCGTGGAAGCGTCGGCATTGAGTGCTCTCTCACAATGCGGAATCCTTCTCTTGGTTGCTTTGAGTTGCCCGATCTTGATCTTTGTGCCAACCATAGAAGAATATGTGGTTATAATGAGACTACCGATCCAAGAAAAATCAGGTGTATATCTATACCACGGGCATTATGTTAATAAGGAAAACATTGCCAAGATAATCGGAGTTGGTTCAAGCGGGATGATAATGGAAGTAAGGGTCTACTCAAGGAATCGGAGAAGTTTCTTTGGAGACTCATATGCAAACTTTGGCTCAACAAGGAGATTGGGATTTCTTCAAGCGAACACTAGCACTGACTATCTATGGGTTGGTTTTGTTTCCATTCACGCCCGATGTCATTGACCAAGCTGCCATGGATGTGTTTTTCAAGTTCGAAACGTGTGGCATGAATCCTATCCCGGCCATGCTAGCAGATACATTCCTTTCTTTGGGGGTTTGTGCTCAAAAGAGGGGGGGAAGGCTGCGCTGCTGTTTGCCAATGCTATACGTGTGGTTCATGACTCATGTATATGCTAATAGCCGCATGGGCCTTCTTCCTAATCCGTTAGGGGACTTCCATCGCATACAGATAAAGTGTCAAGAAGCTTAGGCATGGAAAAAGGAATTTTCACAGATCCAATCAAACACTTTCAAATGGGTATGTCCTTGGTATCGTGGAGACAGTGTTATCTACAGCTGTGGTGACTTCCATAATGTTCATTGATGGGTCCAAGGGGATGTATTTCCTATACACCTGCTTTAGTGCTTAGACAACTCCACTGGACTTAGACAAAGCCACAAGAAGAACAACTTAAAGTATTCAGTTTCCTATACCAAAAAGACAAGAGTACCCTGGAGCAAGAAAGGAAGATCAAAATGGCATGGGGTGATGTCAAAATCTTAGGGAAAATAGAACTCGGCCAACAGCGTTTAACCGCTTCTCAAGAATACAAAGACTGGAGGGAAGCAAGAGTCGGGAAAGATAATATCCCAAAGGATATTCCCAACAACCTAGCTCCCACACAAACTCCAGTCGGCCCAGCAGGATGGAAATGATGAAGGCCCAAATGCGGTTTCTGGAGGAGAAAAAGGAAGCGGCAGACCTGAAGGTTGACATCCTTCAAGATCAATGCAAGAAAATGGCCAAAGAAATTGAGGCCCTAAAGGCGAATGTATTGAGGCAACAGAAATCACCAAGTCCAAGAAGGGCAAAGAGAAAATCTCAAGCATACATCTGGCCAAAATCCAAGAGCTAGAGGGAGGACTCCACAAGCTTGTGAAGGAAAAGAATCAGCTGGAGAGAGAGGTTAATAAGAAAAATCGCATGGTGGAAAGAGTAGAATTGGAAATCAGCCAACGAGATAAAGACATTTGGAGCTTGAGAATGGAGGTCAAGAAAGAGAAAGGTATGAGAGAAAAACTGGAGGGACAAGTGAAGCACCTATCAACCATGTTGACCTGGTGAAGCGAAGGCTACTCAAGGATGGGCATCGACAAACCAATATCATGATTTGTTTGTTGATGCAAATGCGAATCGGGAAGTCATGGAGAGAAAAGGCGTTAGAATGGGAAGAAAATGTGGAAAGCTCACTGGTGAATTGAGTCATTACATTCCAAATTTTATTTACCGTTTCGAGCAAGCCAAGAAGCAAATTAATAAGTTGCCACCATTTAGATTGCCTCAAGAGGTGAAATTCATGGATTCATGCGAAAGGATCACTAAAGGCCTCAAGAGGAAGAAAATGAAAGCTTTGACGTGATCATCTGTCATGAGTCAAGGATTGTTGAATTTCCTTGTTAAGAAAAGAGGATTGAAACTCATGAAATGTATCTTGAAACGATTTGTACTCAGAACTTCACCCAAGAATGAATGAAACTTTAATGTTTGTACTTTCACTTCGACTGTCAATTGTGACTTCTCAAGCTCGCGGATGCTCTCTATAGAGGAATAGATGTTCCCTTAGAAAGTAATCAATCACATTTTTACCTTGAGATAGTTCGTCCTTGTGTAAAAGTGTGAGAATGCTCAGACATATGAAAAGGAACCACATTGCTAGTGTTCATTAGATAGTACCTATAGAGGAGTGAATCCTCCCTTAGATTTGCTATCAACTGCACCTCGACTTATAGGGTGATATATCCATAAGAATGGGTGCAGGGCATCCTTCCTTTTAAAAATAATAATAAAAAAAGAACTTTTTGACCTCTTTCGTTTGTTTCTTGTATATATATATTAAAAAAAAAAAACATAAAACAAGATTTTAACTGCGGTAAGCAGTTTGTGAAAACGCAAGATTCGTAACCATTGGGCGCCCAAGGAAAGAGGATACCGATCTAACTCGTGTTCATAACACTAGAGGTCGAACCAAGATGGCCGGCGGAAACACAGAACCAGGAAGGACCATCCCGTCTGCAATTACTTACGAGCGGGAAGAACTATTCCATTTGTAACCACCTCGGCTATAATTACACGAACCGGAAGAAACTTAAGCATGGAAGTTGATGCAGTGAGAGGAAGACTGAACGAGTTGTCAAATAACCAGGGAAGAATGGAGGAGATGATGCGGGCTATGATGGAGTCACTCGACTTATTGAGAGCCCACCAAAACTTCGGGAGGGTGCAACCAAGTGCTACAACGATAACCATACAGTGGTATCGGATGCAGCTCACGAATGTCACGCAAAGGGTGAATGATAATCCCCACGAACAACCACAACCGACAATGCCTATTACTATTCCCGTTGGAGAAGGATATCACGCGGTAGAGAATACACATCTTTGAAGGGCATGGGCACGCTACCCACATTTGGGAGCGACCTCAGAATGTCATCCCAAGGCAACTCTCTTCCTCGGGGAATAATCGTGCGAGAAGCGAGAGAAGGACAAGTCGAGAGAAGAATGGATGGAAAAAATTCAGGAACAAATTAAGGCAATCCAAAGGCCAAACAATTATGGCTACATGGAGATTGAGCAACTTTGCCCTCCCATTAGCACGGTTGTCCCTAAAGATTTTAAAATTCTGATTTTTGAAATATGATGGGCGGCAACCCACTCTTCCATTTAAAGAGTTCTTGTACCAAGATGTCAATCTGGTCCAAAGATGAAAAATTTCTCATTAGCTTTTTCCACAAGAGTTTGACTGGACCGGCTCTAGAATGGTACATCCAGTTAGATCATACAAAGATTTCTGTTGGGAGAGCTGGTGACCAATTCATGAACCAAGTATAAGTTTAACTTGGAAATAGCGCCCAGTAGTGAACAGTGAGTACAATGCAAAAGAAGAAAGATGAATCCTTTAAACAATATGCTCGAGAGATGGAGAGCTTTGGCTGCTCAAGTACAACCACCACTCATCCCATCTCGAGATGTGTTCATACTTCCTAGCAACTCTAGGGTCTCCTTACATCGGGGCAATGGCGGGAGCGACATACCGAGATTTTTACGAGTTAATAGCTATTTGGAGAAAGAATTGAGAGCTTGACTAAAGCTGGAAAGCTCCAGATGAGCAATGAAGACACCAAGAGGGGATTCCCACCAGAAAGAAAGAAGCGGAAATAAATTATGTGCAAGGTCAGCGACCGTTCACCCCAAGACATGTATCCACATATTCAGGACCCCAAATGTCATCCATCCCTCCTTACCCACACTACCAAACCACAAATCCCACCCCATACCACCAGCCTCAAGTCAACAACATCCACATACGACCATACCGACCCGCCCAGTCCAACATATCCAACCATACATCCTCGGAACTTCCTAAACACAGACACCTCGACCCAACTCTCAAAATCAAAATCGCAATCGTTTCCCAAACCTACCACCTTTTCCAAAGTTAGCCATTTCCAATGCTGACCTTTATCAACGGTTGTTTGATGCTCATTTGATTTCACCATACCACTGTGCACCCATTACAACCTCCGTTTCGACTTGGTACAATCCGAATCTGACTTGCAAATACCATATGGATGTTGCTGGACATTCGATTGAAGATTGTGAAGGTTTTAAGACGGCAGTGAGAAGACTAATTGCTTGCGGGAGACTGGATCTCCAGGAAGATCCAAAGCCTGACATTGTTAATAACCCGATCCCGAATCATGAAGGAGGAAGTCGTGTGAATGCCTTGGAAGTGGAGAAACAATTGGTCAAAAAGGTTTTGAGTCTCCGAACACCCATGGAGAAAGTGTTTATTACTTTGAAGGAAGCTAATTATAACATCACAGCACCTGCTTCTATGATAAAAGAAGAGGAAAAATATGATATGGAATCACGATGTGCATACCATTGTGGAAGTCTTGGACATGATATTGAGAATTGTTGGGATTTCAAAGTGCGTGTACAAGAACTACTCACTTTAGGTGTGATACAGGCAAAAAAGAAGCAGAAATCTGTTGAAGAGGTAAATGTAATTGAGCGTTTTGTACTCAAAGTGCCTCCACTTAATCAAACTCCAAAACCTAAAAAAGTAGTGATCACTGTGAAGAAACCAACACCTTTCAATTATGAGGACACACGTGCTGTTCCTTGGAATTATGAGACTCAGGTCAAGACAAGTGGAGACATAGGGGAAACCTCAAAGGCTCAAGAAAATGAAGAAATGACCGGTGTCATGGAGGTGAAAGGAATAACAAGAAGCGGAAGAGTTTATGGGCCCAAAGAGTTGGAGAAGGGGAAGTTTGTTGACGAAGGTAACATCGACAAAAGCTTAGACTCAGAGAGAAAAGAAAGAGAAGAGGAGGAGGAGGAGTTTTTAAAGATTATGAAGCAAAGTGAGTATGATATTCTAGAACAACTAAAGAAGACTCCCGCTAGAATATCACTTTTGTCACTAATCTTGTCATCTGAACTCCACCAAAAGCGATGTTGAAGGTGTTGAAGGAGGCCTATGTCAAGCGGATGCATCATTGGAGAATGTAGTAAACATGGTGGACCCGGGAAGCGTGTTAACATGATCACATTTTCAGATAAAGAGATTATATCTCAGAACAACCCAAGAGCACTATACATAACTCTTAAATGCAGGGGTTACATTGTGCCCAGAGTCCTTATTGATGGAGGGTCAGGGTTAAATGTCTTGCCAGTATCAACCCTGCACTATTTATCAATGAGTAAGGATGATATACTGCCACAGTTAATGGTAGTGAAAGCATTTGATGGAGCTAAGAAGAGCATCCTTGGAGAAATAACACTGCTACTTGAGATGGGCCCAAGCAGATTTGAAGTATTATTCCAAGTGATGGAGATTGAGTCGGATTATAATATGCTATTGTGAAGACCATGGATTAACAACGCCGGAGCTGTCCCCTCAACCTTGCATCAAAAGGTGAAATATGTAGAGAATGGAATGGTTGTTACAATTCATGGAGAAAAAGAAATCTTAGTATCCAAACCAGTGGCATTGCCATATGTGGAGAATGTAGAGCTGGTGGAGAGTAGCTTATGGCATAATTTAGAGGTAGTAGGATTGAAACAAGAGCAAGCTAAACCCCCAATACAAAGTCAGGTGGTGGCCCACATCATGGCTAAGAACGGATATCTGGAAGGCAAAGGACTGGGATCGTGTTTGCAAGGCACCCAAACCCCTATATCGGTCCCTGAAAAGTTCAACCGGTTTGGTCTGGGGTACAAGGACTCGTTGAACGAGGAGATGAGAACTTTGAGTGCAGGCGGAAAGAACAAAGTGGAAAAGTGAAGCAAATCCCTCACTTAAGGACGTTTCATGGCCCGGTTGAAATAATTACAGCTGGAATAGTTCACCCGCTTTACTACCACTTCACCATCAACACCTTGGACTCTGAAACAACTCAAGGAGACAACAAATTTCAAGATAACAACAACGATGAAATGCTGATGAACTGGACTGCTGAACCAGTGATTGATGTTATTGCTGCAAAGTAATTTGTTGGATTGTATTAATTAAGATTTATGCTTTTGTTTATGCTACTGTGAGACATCGTTTAAATAAGCTTACATGATTTTTCAATAAGCCTTCCTTTATGTTTTCCATTTTTGCTTCGTTCCTTTTTCCTTTCTTTTGTTTTCTCCTTTCCTTTATTTCTTTACTTTTCCATTCCCAACTCGTTAATTCGTGTTTGTCCTATGTTGTTTGTGATCCATTTTAGCATTCCAACCTACCATAATTACTTTCCAGGAACATGAATGACATAGAAATTTTGCCACAAGAAAAGGAATTTGGAAACTTATCAATTGATTCTCTTGCTGCACTTGACTGCGATAACCATGAATTCGAGGAGGACGAAGAAGCCATTGAACAGTTTTCAAACCTCCTGGATTATTCAGAAAAAGGATTTGACTTAAACAATGAAGTGGTCGAGGTGATTAACATGGGCACCATAGAGGACAAAAAGGAGCTGAAAATAGTGGACAATCCTGAACGTACAGAGATGATTACGTTGTTTAAGGAATTCCTGGATGTATTTGCATGGTCTTATCATGATATGCCAGGATTAGACCCAGAGATTGCTTCACACAAGATCCCTTTGTATCCTGAAGCTGAACCGAAGAAGCAAAAGTTGAGGAGGATGCGGCCTGACATGTCATTGAAGATAAAGGAAGAAGTGACTAAGCGACTTGAAATTTGGATTCCTGGAGGTTTCAAGACACACTGATTGGGTGGCTAATATTGTGCCCGTGCCTAAAAAGGATGGAAAAGTCAGGATGTGTGTAGATTATCGGGATTTGAATAAAGCTAGTCCAAAAGACAATTTTCCTCTCCCTCACATTGATGTCCTTGTTGATAATACTGACTAGAAGTCACGGATTTTCCTTTATGGATGGATATTCTAGGTATAATCAGATTCCTATGGATGTTCATGACAAAGGAAAAACTACTTTCATAACGCTGGGGAACATTTTGCTATCTGATTATGCCATTTGGATTGAAGAATCTTTGGTGCCACCTACCAACGTGCTATGGTCACATTGTTCCATGACATGATGCATAAGGAGATTGAAGTGTATGTAGATGATATGGTCGCCAAGTCTAAGGAGGGAGAAAGCCACGTGGCAGTTCTGCGAAAGCTGTTCGAGAGGCTCAGAAAGTATAAGTTACGATTGAACCCTAATAAATGCATTTTTGGGGCTTCTACAGGGAAGTTACTCGGGTTCATTGTCAGTAGAGAAGGGATAAAAGTGGATCCTGACAAAGTAAAGGCGATACAAGAAATGTCTGCTCCCCGAACTGAACGAGAAGTGAGAAGTTTTCTTGGAAGGCTCAACTACATTGCTAGATTCATTGCCAATTTGACTAGTACTTGCGAGCCTATATTCAAGCTGCTGCGAAAACATCAACCTGGGATGTGGAATGATGAGTGTCAAGAAGCTTTTGATAAAATAAAAGCTTATTTGATGAGACCTCCAATTCTAGTCCCACCTGTACCAGGTCGTCCTTTAATATTATACCTCACAGTGTTGCCCACGTCACTTGGGGCAATGTTGGGTCAATATGATGAGTCTGGCAAGAAGGAACGGGCAATTTATTATCTGAGCAAGAAGTTTAATGATTGTGAATCCCGTTATCTGACGATTGAAAAAACTAGTTGTGCATTAGTGTGGGCATCCAAGAGGTTGAGGCAGTACATGTTATATTACACTACTTGGTTGATTTCTCGAATGGATCCATTAAAATACATATTTGATAGTCCACATGTGTCGTTGAGAATGTCAAAATGGCAAGTGGTGCTATCCGAATTTGATATCAAATATGTGACTCAGAAGTCTATCAAGGGAAGTGCAATTGCCGATCATCTAGCTGAAAATCCTCTTGAGGATGTACAACCTATCGTGCCTGAATTCCCCGATGGTGAAGTATTAACGGTGGAAAAAGATGAGATAGAAAAGGAGAATGTATGGAAAATGTACTTTGATGAACATTTGTTAATATGAATGGATGTGGAATAGGAGCTGTAGTGGTATCACCAGCCGGGAAGCAGTACCCAGTTTCCATCAAGTTGGATTTTGAATGTACCAACAACATCGCAGAATATGAGGCTTGTGCGAATGGTTTGCAAGTTGCAATTGACTTAGGGATCAAAGAATTAAAGGTGTTTGGAGACTCTGCGCTCATAATCTACCAAGTTATTGGAGAATGGCGCACAAAAGATCCAAAATTGATACCTTATCAGAAGTATTTATCTCGACTAATTGAGCACTTTGATGATATATCATTTTCTCACTTAACTCGAGACAAAAATCAATTTGCGGATGCTTTAGCCACTTTGGCTGTGATGACTAAGTTGGAGATCCACGCAAATGTACAACCTATTCGCGTAGAGGTGCAAGATGAACCGATATACTGTGACAGTGTAGAGATTGAACCAGACGGCCAACCATGGTATCATGACATCAAACAATATGTTCAAAGAGGAGAATACCCGATTGAAGCAAATGAAGTGCAAAGAAAAACAATTCGAAGGTTGTCCATGACCTTTTTCCTAAATGGCGAAGTCCTTTACAAGCGGAATCATGACACCACTCTCCTTAGATGTGTGGATGCTCATGAAGCTCGAATGATCATGATCGAGATCCACGAAGGAATCTGTGGAACTCACGCTAATGGGCACATGATGGCGCGCAAGATCCTAAGAAGTGGATATTATTGGTCTACCATGGAAAATGACTGCATCGGTTATGTTCGAAAGTGTCACAAATGTCAAACATATGCAGATCGAGTCAATGCTCCTCCAGTTCCATTACACAACATGGTATCTCCTTGGCCTTTCTCAATGTGGGGCATGGATGTCATCGGCCCGATTAATCCCAAAGCATCCAACGGCCATCGTTTCATTTTGGTCGCAATTGACTATTTCACAAAGTGGGTGGAGGCTGCTTCATATGCCAACATCACACAAAAGGTGTTTCTCAGATTTATTAAAAGGGACATTATTTGCAGATATGGGATTCCAGAAAGAATTATCACAGATAATGCTCCTAACCTTAATGGTGCCGAAGTTCGAAAGTTCTTTGAAACTTTCAAGATCAAGCATCACAATTCAGCTCCTTATAGACCTCAAATGAATGGCGTGATTGAGGCCGCAAATAAGAACATCAAGAAAATCGTTGCCAAGATGGTGATGAATTACAAGGACTGGCATGAAGTGCTACCATATGCTTTACACGCATATCGAACCAACATACGGTCAAGCACGGGGGCAACTCCCTTCTCATTAGTATATGGAGCAATTTGTATCTCAGTAGAAGTGGAAATCCGTCCTTAAGGATTTTGATGGAATCGACTTGGAGGAATCTGAATGGGTGAGGGCTCGATATGAACGACTCAACATGATAGAAGAGAAAAGATGGCGGCTATTTGTCATGGCGGTTGTACCAAAACAGAATGGCTAAGGCTTTCAACAAGAAAGTTCGCCTAGAGATTTTCATCCAGGGATTTAGTTTTGAAGAAAATTCTCCCTAATCAAGAGGGCCTTGCAGGGCAAGTGGGCTCCAAGTTATGAAGGTCCTTACATTGTCAAGCAGGCATTCTCAGGTGGGGCGTTGATTTTGCAAAACATGGATGGACAAGAATTGCCTAAACCGATCAATACCGATGCAGTCAAAAGGTTCTATGCTTGAAAAGATGCTGAAAAAGCCCGTTAGGTTGAAAACTCGAAAGAGCAACCTAAGCAAAAGTTAGGGTAAAACGAAAGAAAAAGAAAAAGAAAAACAAAAGAAAGAAAAAGCTCGTTAGGTTGAAAACTCGAAAGAGCAACCTAGGCAAAAGTTAGAGCAAAAAGATAAGCATCATCTCAAGCAACCTATACTGGGGCAATTTTTAGTGTTGAATTTGTCCAGTGAATCAAATAGCCCAAGAGTAAAACTGGGGCAATTTTTCAGAAAAAGGGTTAAAGACATCTTCATAGATCAGGGCTATGGTATTCAACTGCTGTAAGAAATCGATTGAATAAGCCACAAAGAACCGGAACTGGGGCAAAATTTCATGTTTTTCACAATCTTGTCTTTCACTTTTATGATTGTTCCCACCTTTTGTCATCCAATACACCAAGCAATAAAGATGTCTATTCGGCCGCTCTTTTTATTTTCTCTTTAAATGCATGTTTATCTATGATGTCTCAAATAAGCATAAATTTAAGTTTAAAGTTATACAATCCTAATAATTCTCATAGCGATACATCCGTGACTAGCATCACACCAAGAAAATTTAGAAGTTTCAGTCAAACTTGGTAGAAAAGCGATCATCATCCTAAAAAAGGGGGGAAAAAGGGAACGAAGTAAGCAAAGTTACAGAAGAAAAGAAAACTTATGCCAGAAGATCCAATGGGTGAATTACGAGTTTGATCGATTATAGTCTTCCTTGAGGCTTGCTTGATTTGGTTACGCATGCTTTTTCAAATAAACTGAAAATTGATGACTTATGCAAAAGAGATAATGTGAAATTTGTTGTTTTCCATGATCACCATTTAATTTTCCTGTCGGCCTCAGATTGCCAATTTACTTTCCATGTCAGCCTCAAATTGCCAATTTACATTTTCTGTCGGCCTCAAATTGCCATTTACATTTTCAAATCGGCCTCAGATTGCCAATTTACATTTTCTGTCGGCCTCAAATTGCCATTTACATTTTCAAATCGGCCTCAGATTGCCAATTTACATTTCCAGTCGGCCTCAGTTTGCCAAATTTAATTTTAAGTCGGTCTCAGATTGCCATTTACATTTTCAAATCGGCCTCAGATTGCCATTTTCAATTGGCCTCAAATTGCCAATTTACTTTTTCATGTCGGCCTTAGTTTGCCAAATTTACTTTTAAGTCGGCCTCAGATTGCCATTTACATTTTCAAATCGGCCTCAGATTGCCATTTTCAATTGGCCTCAAATTGCCAATTTACTTTTTCATGTCGGCCTCAGTTTGCCAAATTTACTTTTAAGTCGGCCTCAGATTGCCATTTACATTTTCAAATCGGCCTCAGATTGCCATTTTCAATTGGCCTCAAATTGCCAATTTACTTTTTCATGTCGGCCTCAGTTTGCCAAATTTACTTTTAAGTCGGCCTCAGATTGCCAATTTACTTTTCAATCGGCCTCAGAAATTGCCAATTTACATTTCATGTCGGCCTCAGATTGCCAATTTACATTTTCTGTCGGCCTCAGATTGCCATTTACATTTTCAAATCGGCCTCAGATTGCCATTTTCAATTGGCCTCAAATTGCCAATTTACATTTCATGTCGGCCTCAGATTGCCAATTTACATTTTCTGTCGACCTCAGATTGCCACTGCTTTTAAATTCCTGTTGTTGTTAACCCGTATCCGTTTGGTCACAAGATTTTTTTTTTTTTATTTATTTTTTTATTTTTTTTTATTTTTTGCCCTATCAGCCCCTGTTGGCTTTGCAATTCCGATCATTTTGTTGTCTTTTAAATTTCTAGTCACTCTCTATCGATTTTATCTCTTTGTCCGTCCCACATGAGTTTCACAGTTCATGTCACTCATACATCTTGGTTTATGAATTACATCATTGCATTGCATATACCTCTCATAAGCATTCAATTTCTTGTGCCATTTGAATTCGGTCATTCTTGTTATTTTCAATTTCATGCATTGCTAGAACCAAAATCAGTGTTCATGTCTTTACTCGTTCCTTATGAAGACAATATGCAAAACTTGTTTTTTGCATATTCTTTTACAAGAAATGAGCAAAGAGGGGCAACTGTGAACACCCGATTTTGTTTGACACATAAAAAAAATTTTTAACATATTTTTAGTATTCTCTTTGTTATGCTTAATTCAAATCCAGTTCAACGTTAGTTCATTTAGATTCATTTCATTGTTGTTTTACATTTTTGGTTCATGGACATAAGAAAAAGAAAAAGGAGTCAGGTCCATTTCATGTCAGCCCATTTATTCAATACAACATAAAAAAAAAAAAAGAGAAGTCAACAATGGCATGTCCATTTCGTTACAAGAAAAAATAATAATAACAATAATGAAAAAAAAGGGACAACTGAATAGGAGAGTATGTCACGGGCTCCTTTCAATTCCTCTTTCGGTTCCCTAAAGGATGCAGATGAAGCTCGGGATGAGAAAAAGTAAAAATAATAAAGAGGAAAGAGAAAACACAATGATGATGTCTTCTCCATTATTTGCAAAATGGTGAACTTGCCTTCGTGATGAGCTGTGAATGAACTCAGAAGGAAAAAGAACAATGATGTGGTTAAAAAAAAATGAAGATAAGAACCCACGATTGCAATCACGGGGAAAAAAAAAAAAGCTTGATTTTCTTGCTAAAAATCATCATCATCAGTGTTTTACTGGCAGTGAAGAAGGATGATCTAATTCTTAGAGATTCTTAAAAAAAAAAAAAAAACAGAGAGAAGTATTTTCTAGAGAGGGTGACAAAAGAGGAGAATTGGAGACTTCAGTTTTCTTGTTAAAATAAAGATGCTATCATCGTCCATGTTTACTTGAGGTTGTTAATTTCAAAGAGTGATCTAATCTTAGAGACTCTAAGATAAGCAACAACGATCTTCGATTACCATTTGAACAAACACAGAGAAATATACACAGGTGAGTTACAACGAAGCATGAATTCATTTTACACATTTGTGTCATCATTTTGAATTTTTGCAATCTGCATACATACTAGTCCTTCCATCTTCAAATCATAAAACACACATACACTTTTTTTTTAGATTGAATCAGGAACACAATTCTTCTTTCCACAACCAGAAATTTAATCATAGGAACGAAAAGCCAAACACAATACCAACTATTTCAAAACCAAAATCATCAAACTCAAAACCTTCAACATGAAATCATCATCTAAACTCGAAACCATAAGCCAAACCTTTCAAGATTAAAACAAATAATAAAAGAAAATAAAAAATGAAGATAGTGAAACAAACAGAAAGGAGACTAAGAACTAATCTTTGATGGGCTATCGTAGTCATCACCACGGAGGTTCCATGGCCGCGGGGTCTTGGCCTCATGCCTTGTAGCCTACCACCTTGATCTCCCTGTTTCTGCCCCGAACAACGCCGAGAGCCACACCCCAGTTGCGCGATTGCTGACCCTCTTTTCTCTCCCTCTCGATCGCGGCATCCCTCTCCCACTCCGCCACGCGGTTTCTTCCTTTGCCCAGCTCGCGATGATCCACCCCCACCAAACTCAGATTTGAACTCATCTTAGCCAGCCTCCGTAGCAGCATCTCCACGCAGCAGCATCTTCGCGCAGTGGACTCCTCATCTTTCCTCTCTGCGTCGCGGCGCAAGCAGCACGAAGCTATTAGCCGCGCCACCCTTTCCTCTTCTCCGCTGGCCGCTGCGTCTTCTCCACCATCTCTCCCTTGCCATGCAGCACCGAGGCTCCTCCTCACCATGCACAGATCGCGGCCTAGCCGTCGCCACAGCCGCGCGGCCTCCCTCTTCCTTCCCTTCGCCAGCCTCCCTCCCCCAATCTCAGATGCAAAGCTCTTCTCTCTCTTAATTTCCATCTCCTTCTCTCTCTATGTGTATTTGAGTGTATGTTGGTAACCACAACCAAAGGATGAAACTCCATCTTCCAGACCCTTCTTTCTGATTTGTTAGTTTTCAAATTTTATTGTTATCATTTCAATAACCTCACGTTTGGGCTTGTTGGTTATTTGAGATGTCATTTTGACCTTGTTGTTTTGGGCTACCTAGACTAAAACTAATGAGGATGTTCAGGCTGTTTGTTTTTTTTTATGTGCTTTAGGTAGCTGGACTATTTTTATATATTTTTTGTGTGGTTTGAGCTATTTTTTTTTTTTGGATGCTGTTGTGTTGGATTGCATATGTTAGTGAAACTTGTCCTAGATTCAATCTTTTTTTCATATATGTATCTGTCTTCTATAAAGTGTCATTGATTGAATCTCTTGCCTAAAAAATAATATTTTCTTGCAATTTTCTTAGTAATTTGTTTTAATCATATGAGAAGGAATAAAATAAGTTTGTGTAGGGAGTGTTTAGTTATTTTGCTAGGTGTGTTAGCAAATTCTATGCTAATTTTTTGTGAAAATAATAATAAAAAATGTAAAAATATAAAAAAAAATAGTTATAGCCTTTGTTTCTTTTGATTATTTTGCTTGTTATGGTATATGGTATAAATTGATTGTATGTTTATTATTTGTTTAAAGTTTTGATCATTCATATAGAAATTAATGTTAAAAATAAATAAAATAAATTTGTTTTCTTTCTTGAAATTTTTTTTAAGAAAAATATAATAAAATGAAGTAATTTTCTATGTAATGATCAATAATAGTGATTGAGTAACAAATGTTATCTTCACTATTGTTGAATCATAAGGGTTTATTGAGTAGCTAAGTGCTAACTTAAATCCTTTACAAAAGAAAATTTACTTTTCAAAAGAAATGGTTTTAAAAGTAAATTTGTTATTAATTAAAGTCAATCAATGCACAAGTACTTTTTTACAGAACTACGTGACTTTGAGTTCCTCATTGTACCGGAGGATACGTAGGAGCAGGCTATCCCTATCAAGCCAAAATTAAATCTTCTTAAATTTGTTTAAATTGTAAATGTAATTATATAAATTAAATTCCTTAATTTATACATTTCAATTGTAAAATATATTTGTCTAAATTAATTCTTCTTAATCTATGTGTTTAAATTATAAGTATTTTGCTAAAGTAATTTTCTTCTTAATTTATTTTCTAGTTTATATGTTAAAATTGTAAATATATTTTTTTTCAAAAAAAAAAACTAATTTATGTTAATGTATTCGTTAAAATTGTAAATATGTTTGTCAAAATTAATTCTTAGTTTATGTGTTTGAATCATGAATATATTTATGTAAATTAAATTTCTGGAATTTATATGTTTAAGCTGTAAATATATTTGTGTAAATTAATTTATGTGTTTAAATTAAATACATTTTTTGTAAATTAAACTTCTTGAATTTATATGTTCAAATCATAAATAGATTTGGGTAAATTTAATCTCTTGAATTTATATGTTTAAATTGTAAATATTTTATGTAAATTATTTTTAATTTATGTGTTAAAATTGTAAATATATTTGTCATAATTAAATCTTCTTAATTAATGTGTTTAAATTGTAAATATTCTTGGTAAATTAATTTTTCTTAAGTTATGTGCTAAAATTATAATTTTTATCTTCCTTATTTGAATTTTAAAGGGGTCATTATTTAATCTGCATAATTTACTTAGGTATCGTCTAAGGACGGGTGTATTAGGGGTGCGTGGGATTAAGTTCCTACCCTTCCCTATGCATAACCGACTCCCGAACTCATATCTGGTTTTCAAACACTATTTTCATTGAAAAAAATAGAATTGGTTTTTCCAAGATTTTCCAAATTAAATAAACTTGGTGGCGACTCCCAATTTTCAAAAATTATTTTTCGCGATCCCGGTTGCGACAGATGGCGACTCCACCGGGGAATTCAGTAAGAGAGTCAGGCCTATTATAGTTAGTTGTGCAAATTAAATATATACCCCATTTATTCTTGTTTTCCTTTCCTCACTTTATTTTGTGCAGTGTTTCTTGAATTCTCTTTTGTATAGTTTAATTTTCTTGATGTTTATATATAATATTTGTTTATTCGTTAAAACTCTAGGATAGACGACTATTGTTATTCTGTATATACCTGTGGTTTGAATTTTGTAAAATTTTCTTTATTTATTAAAATCTTAGGATAGATGACTATTTTGTACATATGTGTTGTTTGTATCTTGTTTTGCAGGAGTGTCTGTAGTGATAGGATCGGAAGGTTTGTATGCTCCCAGCACACACTTCACGATCACTTAATTCACACACTGTATTCTTGGACTCTATACAGAGCAGTGCGAGCTTAGGATTAGGGGGTTTCTTGACATTGCCATGAGGGGCTTCATGCTCACTTGGTAGTTGTTGGGACACCACTCAGATTGTTACTGGCCATATGAGTCAATCATATTGAGAGGGCTTATCCCTACTTATGGTTGGTTCAGAGGTCGGATCCTTGTCCTATGGACAAGGGCAATCTAGGGACCATGGTCATTAGAAGTCTAGACCCACCATGAATGTGTACACGTATAATCAAACCTAGTAGCTACCACGTTAGGGTTTCTGGCCTTAGAACATCCCACCCATTAGGTTTTACCCGACTAGGACAATGGGAGCATGCTTCTTTCATCCTTTTACACTGCACTCCTTTATGCTTTATTTTAGTTATTTTTACATTAAACATTGTTACATTGCATTTAGGTTGGCTAGTTGCTCATCTCATAGCTTAATGTTGACATTCATCCTCAAGATGTTTAGGCATTTTGTTCATTATCACATGCATTCATTCCATTCATTTTTCATAACATAACCTTTTTTTTACATGAAATGTTTCTTTTCTTCAGTTGTGTTCACTTACATAGGTTTGTGCATCATTAAATTCTCAAGGAAACATAAAAAATTAAAAAAAATTTCATAGAAACATGCATTCTTATCTCTTCCATCCTTTTAATTCTACTCAATTGTTTCATTCTTGTACACAGTGTATGTGGTTTTTGATTCATCATCAGTTCAAAGCAAATGGATGCAATACCGATGAACACTAGCAATGTAATGGATGGAAAAGAAATATCAAGGTTACAGTGACGAGCAATGAGCTAGAGAAAGTAAAAGAAATAGTTCAGTTGATGCCTCGTGAAGTCCGATCCTCTTTCAAGAATACCTACGGGTGCATATTGGATTTGTTGTCCATTCCGGTGGAAGCGTCGGCATTGAGTGCTCTCTCACAATTCTGGAATCCTTCTCTTGGTTGCTTTGAGTTGCCCGATCTTGATGCTGTGCCAACCATAGAAGAATATGTGGTTATAATGAGACTACCGATCCAAGAAAAATCAGGTGTATATCTATACCACGGGCATTATGTTAATAAGGAAAACATTGCCAAGATAATCGGAGTTGGTTCAAACCGGATGATAATGGAAGTAAGGGGGTCTACTCAAGGAATCAGGAGAAGTTTCTTTGGAGACTCATATGCAAACTTTGGCTCAACAAGGAGATTGGGATTTCTTCAAACGAACACTAGCACTGACTATCTATGGGTTGGTTTTGTTTCCATTCACGCCCGATGTCATTGACCAAGCTGCCATGGATGTGTTTTTCAAGTTCAAACGCGTGTGGCATGAATCCTATCCCGGCCATGCTAGCAGATACATTCCTTTCTTTGGGGGTTTGTGCTCAAAAGAGGGGGGGAAGGCTGCGCTGCTGTTTGCCAATGCTATACGTGTGGTTCATGACTCATGTATATGCTAATAGCCGCATGGGCCTTCTTCCTAATCCGTTAGGGGACTTCCATCGCATACAGATAAAGTGTCAAGAAGCTTAGGCATGG
Organism: Dalbergia cultrata; assembly: GCA_031216105.1. Taxonomy (NCBI): domain Eukaryota; kingdom Viridiplantae; phylum Streptophyta; class Magnoliopsida; order Fabales; family Fabaceae; genus Dalbergia; species Dalbergia cultrata. Next base: position 11,730,992 of record CM062350.1, on the reverse strand, counting down.
AAAAAGGAATTTTCACAGATCCAATCAAACACTTTCAAATGGGTATGTCCTTGGTATCGTGGAGACAGTGTTATCTACAGCTGTGGTGACTTCCATAATGTTCCGCTGATGGGTCCAAGGGGATGTATTTCCTATACACCTGCTTTAGTGCTTAGACAACTCCACTGGACTTAGACAAAGCCACAAGAAGAACAACTTAAAGTATTCAGTTTCCTATACCAAAAAGACAAGAGTACCCTGGAGCAAGAAAGGAAGATCAAAATGGCATGGGGTGATGTCAAAATCTTAGGGAAAACAGAACTCGGCCAACAGCGTTTAACCGCTTCTCAAGAATACAAAGACTGGAGGGAAGCAAGAGTCGGGAAAGATAATATCCCAAAGGATATTCCCAACAACCTAGCTCCCACACAAACTCCAGAGTCGGCCCAACAGATGGAAATGATGAAGGCCCAAATGCGGTTTCTGGAGGAGAAAAAGGAAGCGGCAGACCTGAAGGTTGACATCCTTCAAGATCAATGCAAGAAAATGGCCAAAGAAATTGAGGCCCTAAAAGACGAATGTATTGAGGCAACAGAAATCACCAAGTCCAAGAAGGGCAAAGAGAAAATCTCAAGCATACATCTGGCCAAAATCCAAGAGCTAGAGGGAGGACTCCACAAGCTTGTGAAGGAAAAGAATCAGCTGGAGAGAGAGGTTAATAAGAAAAATCGCATGGTGGAAAGAGTAGAATTGGAAGTCAGCCAACGAGATAAAGACATTTGGAGCTTGAGAATGGAGGTCAAGAAAGAGAAAGGTATGAGAGAAAAACTGGAGGGACAAGTGAAGCACCTATCAACCATGTTGACCTGCATCGAAAGGTAAGGCTACTCAAGGATGGGCATCAGCAAACCAATATCATGATTTGTTTGTTGATGCAACAGAATTCGGGAAGTCATGGAGAGAAAAGGCGTTAGAATGGGAAGAAAAATGTGGAAAGCTCACCGGTGAATTGAGTCATTACATTCCAAATTTTATTTACCGTTTCGAGCAAGCCAAGAAGCAAATTAATAAGTTGCCACCATTTAGATTGCCTCAAGAGGTGACAGAATTCATGGATTCATGCGAAAGGATCACTAAAGGCCTCAAGAGGAAGAAAATGAAAGCTTTGACGTGATCATCTGTCATGAGTCAAGGATTGTTGAATTTCCTTGTTAAGAAAAGAGGATTGAAACTCATGAAATGTATCTTGAAACGATTTGTACTCAGAACTTCACCCAAGAATGAATGAAACTTTAATGTTTGTACTTTCACTGATCACAATTGTGACTTCTCAAGCTCGCCAGATGCTCTCTATAGAGGAATAGATGTTCCCTTAGAAAGTAATCAATCACATTTTTACCTTGAGATAGTTCGTCCTTGTGTAAAAGTGTGAGAATGCTCAGACATATGAAAAGGAACCACATTGCTAGTGTTCATTAGATAGTACCTATAGAGGAGTGAATCCTCCCTTAGATTTGCTATCAACTGCACCTCGACTTATAGGGTGATATATCCATAAGAATGGGTGCAGGGCATCCTTCCTTTTAAAAATAATAATAAAAAAAGAACTTTTTGACCTCTTTCGTTTGTTTCTTGTATATATATATTAAAAAAAAAAAAACATAAAACAAGATTTTAACTTTGCGACTGAAACAGTTTGTGAAAACGCAAGATTCGTAACCATTGGGCGCCCAAGGAAAGAGGATACCGATCTAACTCGTGTTCATAACACTAGAGGTCGAACCAAGATGGCCGGCGGAAACACAGAACCAGGAAGGACCATCCCGTCTGCAATTACTCAAGCGGGAAGAACTATTCCAAATTGTAACCACCTCGGCTATAATTACTTCTGAACCCGGAAGAAACTTAAGCATGGAAGTTGATGCAGTGAGAGGAAGACTGAACGAGTTGTCAAATAACCAGGGAAGAATGGAGGAGATGATGCGGGCTATGATGGAGTCACTCGACTTATTGAGAGCCCACCAAAACTCAGGAGGGGTGCAACCAAGTGCTACAACGATAACCATACCTGTGGTATCGGATGCGACTCAATGTCACGCAAGGGGTGAATGATAATCCCCACGAACAACCACAACCGACAATGCCTATTACTATTCCCGTTGGAGAAGGATATCACGCGGTAGAGAATACACATCTTTGAAGGGCATGGGCACGCTACCCACATTTGGGAGCGACCTCAGAATGTCATCCCAAGGCAACTCTCTTCCTCGGGGAATAATCGTGCGAAACAGAGAGAAGGACAAGTCGAGAGAAGAATGGATGGAAAAAATTCAGGAACAAATTAAGGCAATCCAAAGGCCAAACAATTATGGCTACATGGAGATTGAGCAACTTTGCCCTCCCATTAGCACGGTTGTCCCTAAAGATTTTAAAATTCTGATTTTTGAAATATGATGGAACGGCAACCCACTCTTCCATTTAAAGAGTTCTTGTACCAAGATGTCAATCTGGTCCAAAGATGAAAAATTTCTCATTAGCTTTTTCCACGAGAGTTTGACGGACCGGCTCTAGAATGGTACATCCAGTTAGATCATGCAAAGATTTCTGTTGGGGAGAGCTGGTGACCAATTCATGAACCAAGATAAGTTTAACTTGGAAATAGCGCCCGGTAGTGAACAAATGAGTACAATGCAAAAGAAGAAAGATGAATCCTTTAAACAATATGCTCGAGAGATGGAGAGCTTTGGCTGCTCAAGTACAACCACCACTCATCCCATCTGAGATGTGTTCATACTTCCTAGCAACTCTAGGGTCTCCTTACATCGGGGCAATGGCGGGAGCGACATACCGAGATTTTTCTGAGTTAATAATCACTGGAGAAAGAATTGAGAGCTTGACTAAAGTCGGAAAGCTCCCGATGAGCAATGAAGACACCAAGAGGATTCCCACCCGTAAAGAAAGAAACGGAAGTAAATTATGTGCAAGGTCAGCGACCGTTCACCTCAAGACATGTATCCACATATTCAGGACCCCAAATGTCATCCATCCCTCCTTACCCACACTACCAAACCACAAATCCCACCCCATACCACCAGCCTCAAGTCAACAACATCCACATACGACCATACCGACCCGCAGTCCAACATATCCAACCATACATCCTCAGAACTTCCTAAACACAGCACCTCGACCCAACTCTCAAAATCAAAATCGCAATCGTTTCCCAAACCTACCACCTTTTCCAAAGTTAGCCATTTCCAATGCTGACCTTTATCAACGGTTGTTTGATGCTCATTTGATTTCACCATACCTGTGCACCCATTACAACCTCCGCTTTCGACTTGGTACAATCCGAATCTGACTTGCAAATACCATATGGATGTTGCTGGACATTCGATTGAAGATTGTGAAGGTTTTAAGACGGCAGTGAGAAGACTAATTGCTTGCGGGAGACTGGATCTCCAGGAAGATCCAAAGCCTGACATTGTTAATAACCCGATCCCGAATCATGAAGGAGGAAGTCGTGTGAATGCCTTGGAAGTGGAGAAACAATTGGTCAAAAAGGTTTTGAGTCTCCGAACACCCATGGAGAAAGTGTTTATTACTTTGAAGGAAGCTAATTATAACATCACAGCACCTGCTTCTATGATAAAAGAAGAGGAAAAATATGATATGGAATCAAGATGTGCATACCATTGTGGAAGTCTTGGACATGATATTGAGAATTGTTGGGATTTCAAAGTGCGTGTACAAGAACTACTCACTTTAGGTGTGATCTGAGCAAAAAGAAGCGTAAATCATTGAAGAGGTAAATGTAATTGAGCGTTTTGTACTCAAAGTGCCTCCACTTAATCAAACTCCAAAACCTGAAAAAGTAGTGATCACTGTGAAGAAACCAACACCTTTCAGTTATGAGGACACACGTGCTGTTCCTTGGAATTATGAGACTCAGGTCAAGACAAGTGGAGACATAGGGGAAACCTCAAAGGCTCAAGAAAATGAAGAAATGACCGGTGTCATGGAGGTGAAAGGAATAACAAGAAGCGGAAGAGTTTATGGGCCCAAAGAGTTGGAGAAGGGGAAGTTTGTTGACGAAGGTAACATCGACAAAAGCTTAGACTCAGAGAGAAAAGAAAGAGAAGAGGAGGAGGAGGAGTTTTTAAAGATTATGAAGCAAAGTGAGTATGATATTCTAGAACAACTAAAGAAGACTCCCGCTAGAATATCACTTTTGTCACTAATCTTGTCATCTGAACTCCACCAAAAAGCAGTGTTGAAGGTGTTGAAGGAGGCCTATGTCAAGCCAGATGCATCATTGGAGAATGTAGTAAACATGGTGGACCCGGGGAAGCGTGTTAACATGATCACATTTTCAGATAAAGAGATTATATCTCAGAACAACCCAAGAGCACTATACATAACTCTTAAATGCAAGGGTTACATTGTGCCCAGAGTCCTTATTGATGGAGGGTCAGGGTTAAATGTCTTGCCAGTATCAACCCTGCACTATTTATCAATGAGTAAGGATGATATACTGCCACAGTTAATGGTAGTGAAAGCATTTGACGGGGCTAAGAAGAGCATCCTTGGAGAAATAACACTGCTACTTGAGATGGGCCCAAGCAGATTTGAAGTATTATTCCAAGTGATGGAGATTGAGTCGGATTATAATATGCTACTGGGAAGACCATGGATTAACAACGCCGGAGCTGTCCCCTCAACCTTGCATCAAAAGGTGAAATATGTAGAGAATGGAATGGTTGTTACAATTCATGGAGAAAAAGAAATCTTAGTATCCAAACCAGTGGCATTGCCATATGTGGAGAATGTAGAGCTGGTGGAGAGTAGCTTATGGCATAATTTAGAGGTAGTAGGATTGAAACAAGAGCAAGCTAAACCCCCAATACAAAGTCAGGTGGTGGCCCACATCATGGCTAAGAACGGATATCTGGAAGGCAAAGGACTGGGATCGTGTTTGCAAGGCACCCAAACCCCTATATCGGTCCCTGAAAAGTTCAACCGGTTTGGTCTGGGGTACAAGGACTCGTTGAACGAGGAGATGAGAGCTTTGAGTCTGGGGCGGAAAGAACAAAGTGGAAAAGTGAAGCAAATCCCTCACTTAAGAGAGACGTTTCATGGCCCGGTTGAAATAATTACAGCTGGAATAGTTCACCCGCTTTACTACCACTTCACCATCAACACCTTGGACTCTGAAACAACTCAAGGAGACAACAAATTTCAAGATAACAACAACGATGAAATGCTGATGAACTGGACTACTGAACCAGTGATTGATGTTATTGCTGCAAAGTAATTTGTTGGATTGTATTAATTAAGATTTATGCTTTTGTTTATGCTACTGTGAGACATCGTTTAAATAAGCTTACATGATTTTTCAATAAGCCTTCCTTTATGTTTTCCATTTTTGCTTCGTTCCTTTTTCCTTTCTTTTGTTTTCTCCTTTCCTTTATTTCTTTACTTTTCCATTCCCAACTCGTTAATTCGTGTTTGTCCTATGTTGTTTGTGATCCATTTTAGCATTCCAACCTACCATAATTACTTTCCAGGAACATGAATGACATAGAAATTTTGCCACAAGAAAAGGAATTTGGAAACTTATCAATTGATTCTCTTGCTGCACTTGACTGCGATAACCATGAATTCGAGGAGGACGAAGAAGCCATTGAACAGTTTTCAAACCTCCTGGATTATTCAGAAAAAGGATTTGACTTAAACAATGAAGTGGTCGAGGTGATTAACATGGGCACCATAGAGGACAAAAAGGAGCTGAAAATAGTGGACAATCCTGAACGTACAGAGATGATTACGTTGTTTAAGGAATTCCTGGATGTATTTGCATGGTCTTATCATGATATGCCAGGATTAGACCCAGAGATTGCTTCACACAAGATCCCTTTGTATCCTGAAGCTGAACCGAAGAAGCAAAAGTTGAGGAGGATGCGGCCTGACATGTCATTGAAGATAAAGGAAGAAGTGACTAAACAGCTTGAGGCTGGATTCCTGGAGGTTTCAAGACACACTGATTGGGTGGCTAATATTGTGCCCGTGCCTAAAAAGGATGGAAAAGTCAGGATGTGTGTAGATTATCGGGATTTGAATAAAGCTAGTCCAAAAGACAATTTTCCTCTCCCTCACATTGATGTCCTTGTTGATAATACAGCTAGAAGTCACCGATTTTCCTTTATGGATGGATATTCTGGGTATAATCAGATTCCTATGGATGTTCATGACAAAGGAAAAACTACTTTCATAACGCCGTGGGGAACATTTTGCTATACAGTTATGCCATTTGGATTGAAGAATCTTTGGTGCCACCTACCAACGTGCTATGGTCACATTGTTCCATGACATGATGCATAAGGAGATTGAAGTGTATGTAGATGATATGGTCGCCAAGTCTAAGGAGGGAGAAAGCCACGTGGCAGTTCTGCGAAAGCTGTTCGAGAGGCTCAGAAAGTATAAGTTACGATTGAACCCTAATAAATGCATTTTTGGGGCTTCTACAGGGAAGTTACTCGGGTTCATTGTCAGTAGAGAAGGGATAAAAGTGGATCTGACAAAGTAAAGGCGATACAAGAAATGTACGCTCCCTAATCGAACGAGAAGTGAGAAGTTTTCTTGGAAGGCTCAACTACATTACTAGATTCATTGCCAATTTGACTAGTACTTGCGAGCCTATATTCAAGCTGCTGAAAACATCAACCTGGGGAGTGGAATGATGAGTGTCAAGAAGCTTTTGATAAAATAAAAGCTTATTTGATGAGACCTCCAATTCTAGTCCCACCTGTACCAGGTCGTCCTTTAATATTATACCTCACAGTGTTGCCCACGTCACTTGGGGCAATGTTGGGTCAATATGATGAGTCTGGCAAGAAGGAACGGGCAATTTATTATCTGAGCAAGAAGTTTAATGATTGTGAATCCCGTTATCGACGATTGAAAAAACTAGTTGTGCATTAGTGTGGGCATCCAAGAGGTTGAGGCAGTACATGTTATATTACACTACTTGGTTGATTTCTCGAATGGATCCATTAAAATACATATTTGATAGTCCACATGTGTCGTTGAGAATGTCAAAATGGCAAGTGGTGCTATCCGAATTTGATATCAAATATGTGACTCAGAAGTCTATCAAGGGAAGTGCAATTGCCGATCATCTAGCTGAAAATCCTCTTGAGGATGTACAACCTATCGTGCCTGAATTCCCCGATGGTGAAGTATTAACGGTGGAAAAAGATGAGATAGAAAAGGAGAATGTATGGAAAATGTACTTTGATGGGGTCATAATATGAATGGATGTGGAATAGAGCTGTAGTGGTATCACCAAATAGGAAGCGATGCTCCAATTTCCATCAAGTTGGATTTTGAATGTACCAACAACATCGCAGAATATGAGGCTTGTGCGAATGGTTTGCAAGTTGCAATTGACTTAGGGATCAAAGAATTAAAGGTGTTTGGAGACTCTGCGCTCATAATCTACCAAGTTATTGGAGAATGGCGCACAAAAGATCCAAAATTGATACCTTATCAGAAGTATTTATCTCGACTAATTGAGCACTTTGATGATATATCATTTTCTCACTTAACTCGAGACAAAAATCAATTTGCGGATGCTTTAGCCACTTTGGCTGTGATGACTAAGTTGGAGATCCACGCAAATGTACAACCTATTCGCGTAGAGGTGCAAGATGAACCGATATCTTTGTGACGTAGAGATTGAACCAGACGGCCAACCATGGTATCATGACATCAAACAATATGTTCAAAGAGGAGAATACCCGATTGAAGCAAATGAAGTGCAAAGAAAAACAATTCGAAGGTTGTCCATGACCTTTTTCCTAAATGGCGAAGTCCTTTACAAGCGGAATCATGACACCACTCTCCTTAGATGTGTGGATGCTCATGAAGCTCGAATGATCATGATCGAGATCCACGAAGGAATCTGTGGAACTCACGCTAATGGGCACATGATGGCGCGCAAGATCCTAAGAAGTGGATATTATTGGTCTACCATGGAAAATGACTGCATCGGTTATGTTCGAAAGTGTCACAAATGTCAAACATATGCAGATCGAGTCAATGCTCCTCCAGTTCCATTACACAACATGGTATCTCCTTGGCCTTTCTCAATGTGGGGCATGGATGTCATCGGCCCGATTAATCCCAAAGCATCCAACGGCCATCGTTTCATTTTGGTCGCAATTGACTATTTCACAAAGTGGGTGGAGGCTGCTTCATATGCCAACATCACACAAAAGGTGTTTCTCAGATTTATTAAAAGGGACATTATTTGCAGATATGGGATTCCAGAAAGAATTATCACAGATAATGCTCCTAACCTTAATGGTGCCGAAGTTCGAAAGTTCTTTGAAACTTTCAAGATCAAGCATCACAATTCAGCTCCTTATAGACCTCAAATGAATCGCAGTTGAGGCCGCAAATAAGAACATCAAGAAAATCGTTGCCAAGATGGTGATGAATTACAAGGACTGGCATGAAGTGCTACCATATGCTTTACACGCATATCGAACCAACATACGGTCAAGCACAGGGGCAACTCCCTTCTCATTAGTATATGGAACGGAAGCTGTATCTCCCGTAGAAGTGGAAATCCCGTCCTTAAGGATTTTGATGGAATCTGACTTGGAGGAATCTGAATGGGTGAGGGCTCGATATGAACAGCTCAACATGATAGAAGAGAAAAGCGGCGGCTATTTGTCATGGCGGTTGTACCAAAAGCAGAATGGCTAAGGCTTTCAACAAGAAAGTTCGCCTAGAGATTTTCATCCAGGGATTTAGTTTTGAAGAAAATTCTCCCTAATCAAGAGGGCCTTGCAGGGCAAGTGGGCTCCAAGTTATGAAGGTCCTTACATTGTCAAGGTGCATTCTCAGGTGGGGCGTTGATTTTGCAAAACATGGATGGACAAGAATTGCCTAAACCGATCAATACCGATGCAGTCAAAAGGTTCTATGCTTGAAAAGATGCTGAAAAAGCCCGTTAGGTTGAAAACTCGAAAGAGCAACCTAAGCAAAAGTTAGGGTAAAACGAAAGAAAAAGAAAAAGAAAAACAAAAGAAAGAAAAAGCTCGTTAGGTTGAAAACTCGAAAGAGCAACCTAGGCAAAAGTTAGAGCAAAAAGATAAGCATCATCTCAAGCAACCTATACTGGGGCAATTTTTAGTGTTGAATTTGTCCAGTGAATCAAATAGCCCAAGAGTAAAGCGGGGCAATTTTTGAAAAAAGGGTTAAAGACATCTTCATAGATCGGGCTATGGTATTCAAGCTGCTGTAAGAAATCGATTGAATAAGCCACAAAGAACCTGAATCGGGCAAAATTTCATGTTTTTCACAATCTTGTCTTTCACTTTTATGATTGTTCCCACCTTTTGTCATCCAATACACCAAGCAATAAAGATGTCTATTCGGCCGCTCTTTTTATTTTCTCTTTAAATGCATGTTTATCTATGATGTCTCAAATAAGCATAAATTTAAGTTTAAAGTTATACAATCCTAATAATTCTCATAGCGATACATCCGTGACTAGCATCACACCAAGAAAATTTAGAAGTTTCAGTCAAACTTGGTAGAAAAGCGATCATCATCCTAAAAAAGGGGGGAAAAAGGGAACGAAGTAAGCAAAGTTACAGAAGAAAAGAAAACTTATGCCAGAAGATCCAATGGGTGAATTACGAGTTTGATCGATTATAGTCTTCCTTGAGGCTTGCTTGATTTGGTTACAGACAGTTTTTCTGAAATAAACTGAAAATTGATGACTTATGCAAAAGAGATAATGTGAAATTTGTTGTTTTCCATGATCACCATTTAATTTTCCTGTCGGCCTCAGATTGCCAATTTACTTTCCATGTCAGCCTCAAATTGCCAATTTACATTTTCTGTCGGCCTCAAATTGCCATTTACATTTTCAAATCGGCCTCAGATTGCCAATTTACATTTTCTGTCGGCCTCAAATTGCCATTTACATTTTCAAATCGGCCTCAGATTGCCAATTTACATTTCCAGTCGGCCTCAGTTTGCCAAATTTAATTTTAAGTCGGTCTCAGATTGCCATTTACATTTTCAAATCGGCCTCAGATTGCCATTTTCAATTGGCCTCAAATTGCCAATTTACTTTTTCATGTCGGCCTTAGTTTGCCAAATTTACTTTTAAGTCGGCCTCAGATTGCCATTTACATTTTCAAATCGGCCTCAGATTGCCATTTTCAATTGGCCTCAAATTGCCAATTTACTTTTTCATGTCGGCCTCAGTTTGCCAAATTTACTTTTAAGTCGGCCTCAGATTGCCATTTACATTTTCAAATCGGCCTCAGATTGCCATTTTCAATTGGCCTCAAATTGCCAATTTACTTTTTCATGTCGGCCTCAGTTTGCCAAATTTACTTTTAAGTCGGCCTCAGATTGCCAATTTACTTTTCAATCGGCCTCAGAAATTGCCAATTTACATTTCATGTCGGCCTCAGATTGCCAATTTACATTTTCTGTCGGCCTCAGATTGCCATTTACATTTTCAAATCGGCCTCAGATTGCCATTTTCAATTGGCCTCAAATTGCCAATTTACATTTCATGTCGGCCTCAGATTGCCAATTTACATTTTCTGTCGACCTCAGATTGCCACTGCTTTTAAATTCCTGTTGTTGTTAACCCGTATCCGTTTGGTCACAAGATTTTTTTTTTTTTATTTATTTTTTTATTTTTTTTTATTTTTTGCCCTATCAGCCCCTGTTGGCTTTGCAATTCCCAGTCAGCCCCTGTTGTCTTTTAAATTTCTAGTCACTCTCTATCGATTTTATCTCTTTGTCCGTCCCACATGAGTTTCACAGTTCATGTCACTCATACATCTTGGTTTATGAATTACATCATTGCATTGCATATACCTCTCATAAGCATTCAATTTCTTGTGCCATTTGAATTCGGTCATTCTTGTTATTTTCAATTTCATGCATTGCCGAACCAAAATCAGTGTTCATGTCTTTACTCGTTCCTTATGAAGACAATATGCAAAACTTGTTTTTTGCATATTCTTTTACAAGAAATGAGCAAAGAGGGGCAACTGTGAACACCCGATTTTGTTTGACACATAAAAAAAATTTTTAACATATTTTTAGTATTCTCTTTGTTATGCTTAATTCAAATCCAGTTCAACGTTAGTTCATTTAGATTCATTTCATTGTTGTTTTACATTTTTGGTTCATGGACATAAGAAAAAAAGAAAAAAGGGAGTCAGGTCCATTTCATGTCAGCCCATTTATTCAATACAACATAAAAAAAAAAAAAGAGAAGTCAACAATGGCATGTCCATTTCGTTACAAGAAAAAATAATAATAACAATAATGAAAAAAAAGGGACAACTGAATAGGAGAGTATGTCACGGGCTCCTTTCAATTCCTCTTTCGGTTCCCTAAAGGATGCAGATGAAGCTCGGGATGAGAAAAAGTAAAAATAATAAAGAGGAAAGAGAAAACACAATGATGATGTCTTCTCCATTATTTGCAAAATGGTGAACTTGCCTTCGGTGATGAGCTGTGAATGAACCTGTAAAGGAAAAAGAACAATGATGTGGTTAAAAAAAAATGAAGATAAGAACCCACGATTGCAATCACGGGGGAAAAAAAAAAAAAAGCTTCAGTTTTCTTGCTAAAAATCATCATCATCAGTGTTTTACTGGCAGTGAAGAAGGATGATCTAATTCTTAGAGATTCTTAAAAAAAAAAAAAAAACAGAGAGAAGTATTTTCTAGAGAGGGGTGACAAAAGAGGAGAATTGGAGACTTCAGTTTTCTTGTTAAAATAAAGATGCTATCATCGTCCATGTTTACTTGAGGTTGTTAATTTCAAAGAGTGATCTAATCTTAGAGACTCTAAGATAAGCAACAACGATCTTCGATTACCATTTGAACAAACACAGAGAAATATACACAGGTGAGTTACAACGAAGCATGAATTCATTTTACACATTTGTGTCATCATTTTGAATTTTTGCAATCTGCATACATACTAGTCCTTCCATCTTCAAATCATAAAACACACATACACTTTTTTTTTAGATTGAATCAGGAACACAATTCTTCTTTCCACAACCAGAAATTTAATCATAGGAACGAAAAGCCAAACACAATACCAACTATTTCAAAACCAAAATCATCAAACTCAAAACCTTCAACATGAAATCATCATCTAAACTCGAAACCATAAGCCAAACCTTTCAAGATTAAAACAAATAATAAAAGAAAATAAAAAATGAAGATAGTGAAACAAACAGAAAGGAGACTAAGAACTAATCTTTGATGGGCTATCGTAGTCATCACCACGGAGGTTCCATGGCCGCGGGGTCTTGGCCTCATGCCTTGTAGCCTACCACCTTGATCTCCCTGTTTCTGCCCCGAACAACGCCGAGAGCCACACCCCAGTTGCGCGATTGCTGACCCTCTTTTCTCTCCCTCTCGATCGCGGCATCCCTCTCCCACTCCGCCACGCGGTTTCTTCCTTTGCCCAGCTCGCGATGATCCACCCCCACCAAACTCAGATTTGAACTCATCTTAGCCAGCCTCCGTAGCAGCATCTCCACGCAGCAGCATCTTCGCGCAGTGGACTCCTCATCTTTCCTCTCTGCGTCGCGGCGCAAGCAGCACGAAGCTATTAGCCGCGCCACCCTTTCCTCTTCTCCGCTGGCCGCTGCGTCTTCTCCACCATCTCTCCCTTGCCATGCAGCACCGAGGCTCCTCCTCACCATGCACAGATCGCGGCCTAGCCGTCGCCACAGCCGCGCGGCCTCCCTCTTCCTTCCCTTACTTGACCTCCCTCCCCCAATCTCAGATGCAAAGCTCTTCTCTCTCTTAATTTCCATCTCCTTCTCTCTCTATGTGTATTTGAGTGTATGTTGGTAACCACAACCAAAGGATGAAACTCCATCTTCCAGACCCTTCTTTCTGATTTGTTAGTTTTCAAATTTTATTGTTATCATTTCAATAACCTCACGTTTGGGCTTGTTGGTTATTTGAGATGTCATTTTGACCTTGTTGTTTTGGGCTACCTAGACTAAAACTAATGAGGATGTTCAGGCTGTTTGTTTTTTTTTATGTGCTTTAGGTAGCTGGACTATTTTTATATATTTTTTGTGTGGTTTGAGCTATTTTTTTTTTTTGGATGCTGTTGTGTTGGATTGCATATGTTAGTGAAACTTGTCCTAGATTCAATCTTTTTTTCATATATGTATCTGTCTTCTATAAAGTGTCATTGATTGAATCTCTTGCCTAAAAAATAATATTTTCTTGCAATTTTCTTAGTAATTTGTTTTAATCATATGAGAAGGAATAAAATAAGTTTGTGTAGGGAGTGTTTAGTTATTTTGCTAGGTGTGTTAGCAAATTCTATGCTAATTTTTTGTGAAAATAATAATAAAAAATGTAAAAATATAAAAAAAAATAGTTATAGCCTTTGTTTCTTTTGATTATTTTGCTTGTTATGGTATATGGTATAAATTGATTGTATGTTTATTATTTGTTTAAAGTTTTGATCATTCATATAGAAATTAATGTTAAAAATAAATAAAATAAATTTGTTTTCTTTCTTGAAATTTTTTTTAAGAAAAATATAATAAAATGAAGTAATTTTCTATGTAATGATCAATAATAGTGATTGAGTAACAAATGTTATCTTCACTATTGTTGAATCATAAGGGTTTATTGAGTAGCTAAGTGCTAACTTAAATCCTTTACAAAAGAAAATTTACTTTTCAAAAGAAATGGTTTTAAAAGTAAATTTGTTATTAATTAAAGTCAATCAATGCACAAGTACTTTTTTACAGAACTACGTGACTTTGAGTTCCTCATTGTACCGGAGGATACGTAGGAGCAGGCTATCCCTATCAAGCCAAAATTAAATCTTCTTAAATTTGTTTAAATTGTAAATGTAATTATATAAATTAAATTCCTTAATTTATACATTTCAATTGTAAAATATATTTGTCTAAATTAATTCTTCTTAATCTATGTGTTTAAATTATAAGTATTTTGCTAAAGTAATTTTCTTCTTAATTTATTTTCTAGTTTATATGTTAAAATTGTAAATATATTTTTTTTTTCAAAAAAAAAACTAATTTATGTTAATGTATTCGTTAAAATTGTAAATATGTTTGTCAAAATTAATTCTTAGTTTATGTGTTTGAATCATGAATATATTTATGTAAATTAAATTTATGGAATTTATATGTTTAAGCTGTAAATATATTTGTGTAAATTAATTTATGTGTTTAAATTAAATACATTTTTTGTAAATTAAACTTCTTGAATTTATATGTTCAAATCATAAATAGATTTGGGTAAATTTAATCTCTTGAAATTATATGTTTAAATTGTAAATATTTTATGTAAATTATTTTTAATTTATGTGTTAAAATTGTAAATATATTTGTCATAATTAAATCTTCTTAATTAATGTGTTTAAATTGTAAATATTCTTGGTAAATTAATTTTTCTTAAGTTATGTGCTAAAATTATAATTTTTATCTTCCTTTTTTGAATTTTAAAGGGGTCATTATTTAATCTGCATAATTTACTTAGGTATCGTCTAAGGACGGGTGTATTAGGGGTGCGTGGGATTAAGTTCCTACCCTTCCCTATGCATAACCGACTCCCGAACTCATATCTGGTTTTCAAACACTATTTTCATTGAAAAAAATAGAATTGGTTTTTCCAAGATTTTCCAAATTAAATAAACTTGGTGGCGACTCCCAATTTTCAAAAATTATTTTTCGCGATCCCGGTTGCGACATCGTGTGTACAAAACCATTCTCTACGCATACAATATTTTATCTCCATTTCAATGAGATGCTGTGGTATAGGATGTTGTATTTAACATATGCTTAGGGTGTTGAAGAACGGGAACGTAAAGTTCTGGCAATCTATACTGTTAAAATATGAGTTTCATGCAATCATGAGGCACATGTGGATTGACGGAAGGTGGCCAGCAAGCGCAACTTGCTCTCTGATTTTAGATTGGTCAAAGGAACTTGAATGGTGCCTTTACTCTTGACAACACAGGAGTAGTTCTTACTGATCTGTTATGATATGTGGTATTTGTAGCCATATTAGAGAATGCTACCGTATGTATTGAGCTGGTGTATATACTGTTGTGGTTGAGTGGCCTTTTGTTGTGTTGTACTAAGATGTTTGCTCTGTCACTTTGTGTGGGATTTGAGCTCTTTCAATTATAAAAATTAAAAAAAAAATTGCCCATCATGGTAAAGTCATCTACATACAAGATCCAACATACCTAAATGAATAGTGCTTTGTAATGATAAGTCCAATAGCAAAAATATCATAATTTTTAAGTTTAAATATTATGCTCTAACTATTTAACAAACATTTGAGCTTTTATAAATATGGTGTTGATTACATTAATTTGCATAAAGTACTCCAACAATAAGATATGATAAAATTGTAAAGAAAACAAGTATTGGATAATCAATACAAGGCTAATTTAATCTTTCTTTTTTTTATAATTCAATGAACTTGACTACAGAGAAGTAAGGGGAACAATCAAGAGTTCAATAAAATACTTAAACATTGAAAATCAAAGCTCAACTGAAAAGAAAATACAAAACTAGCATCAAGACACCAAATACTAAGAAAACAAAAGCTAGCTCAAAAAAAAGAAAAAAAGAAAAACACGTCCGCCCATCAATCAACACCAAACTCATCATGACCATAGGTATGAGCCTTCGCCAAGGCTCACTTGGGCCAAAATCATCAAACACCAGCTTGGGATTAGTGTTGTAACACCAAGAGCAGGCACGGGATGGGCTCAGAAATGATAACAAGATGGGCAAATATTCAAGGACCAGATTTTAATTTTTTTGGTCCAAGGAACCTGATTCACAATTAAAGGATCCTCATCCAGCCCACCAAACTTGTGAAACAAGAGTAATTACAGCCCAAAAGCAGCCACACACAGTACACCATTTGGGTCACATACTCACATCCATACAAGACTAATTCAATAGCATGTCAACATACGACTTGTGCATTACAGGATAGATATAGTTGCACACCAACGTTATAACCCATTTCTGAATAAAATTGCTTAATGATAATGGGATCCAAAAGCAGTAATCTTTAAGCTGTTCCCCATATGTGTATCTATCCTCGAAGTTTTCATACACAAGCTCAACTATTTGTGCAAAGTTAACAATACAATCAAGCTCTGGTTTTGGGACAACATCGGCTAACTCAAGGCATGCTTCATTCATATCCTTCCAAATGTGTTCGGTTTCCTTGTGGATGAGTTTGTAGGCCTCTTCTTGTGAAATGCCATATTGCTGCATGCAACATTCAACTGCGGAAGCAACGTGCACCCTTTGCTGCTCGAACTATAAATAAGCCAAATATCCAAAAGCTCATTTAGATATGTTCATGTAATTATTTTGAGCCAAGTCATAGCTAGCTATTGTCATACGGCTAATCTTGGCTTTATTGAATTAATATTGATAAAAAAAATATTTACAAAAAAAGAATGGAAAAGAGAGAAACAAAGACAAGTGGACCACAAATCACCAAGCCGCGCTACACAACGAACAGAAAAGGAGAAAAGCACCGCCGCTGTAGAGACGGGCAACAATCGGCAACATTTCGGTGGCCCAGCCTCTCCCAATGGGAAGGAATGAAGCCGCGCACCGACCCTCCACTGCATACCGCTTCACGAGAAAGAGAGAAATAGATGGCAGTAGTGGCTAAGGCTCACAAGGAGTCAAGGACCCATACCACATCAAGTTATCTTTGGGCCTGCAGCCCAAACAAAAAAAAAAAAATAGAGAGAGAAAAACCAAGTGCATAAAATGGCAGATAGCTCACTGGAGGGCTTGAACACATGCCCCTATGCATGATACCAAGCACACAACCACTACACTAAGCTTAGTTTGACTTGGCCATCTTGATTCAACATATGACCGAGCTCATCTCAAATCTCAATTGATAACAAGTGAAGAATTTTGCAAGTGCTACACTTGTGTTACTTTCGTATAGAGAATTATTATTATCTTATTTTCATGATTGACTAATAGTGATATAAATATTCATGGATGTCAAGTATTATCTTTGATAGGATGAGCTCTGCCACCTCCTCCGGATAAGCTTCGCCCTCCTCTTGGCTAATCTTCACTGTCATCTCTGGTTGATCTCATCATCCTGTGGCCAAGCTTCATTGCTAGACTAGAAATCTTCATCGGATTTTCTCTTGCACCATCAAAGCAAATTTCCAGGTTATATCTATCCATTCTTTTCCTTTTACAAGGCTGGACATATAAAGCCTTAGTCTCTTTTCTTTATTGCAAAAACACACTAAATCACTATGATTTTACAAAAGTAGAGATTATGAGACAGGAACCCATACAATCCTGCTTAATTACTAATCATGTGCTTCTTCTTTTTGATTTTCGAAAAAAAAAGAATGTTGGAAGGAGCAAAATGGAAATAAACCTAATAAGAAATTAATCTTCTCCTGCAAGCTAGCTAAGCTCCATTGCTGCCTCTGGACGAGCTCTCTTTCTTTTGGACGAGCTCTACCTTCTCCTAGTCGAGCCCTATTTTCATCTCTGCTGCCTCAATCGAGCCTTGACACATGTCGATCAACCTCTACTACTTCTCAACCAAGCATTTTGCATAAACAGAGAGAGTGCCCGCAACCACTACACCACAAGCCTGGTTTACTTACTCCTTGCTCTATAAAATCTATATATTATCTATTTCTTTACAAGGATTGACTTTCAGCTTCGCCTAACCATCATAGTTAGCCATCTCAACCCAATGTATAACTCAAGCTTATCTCAACTGTCAATCATTAATGATGTGAAAAAATTTTCAAGTGCTAGACACATGTTATCCTCATACTCAAATAGCTTTGATATGAATCAATTATTATTATTTTGACTAACCTTGATTCTTAGATGCCAAGCATTGTCTTTGAATAGGACGAGCTCCGACACCTACTTCGGCCGAGCTCCACCGTTGTCTCCGGTCGAGCTACACTGCCACCCTCTGGCTGAATTAAAACATCATCTCCCTGATGAAATTTAACAAGATATGTCTTAATCACTCATAACATATTTACTTGTAATTCAAAGAATCTTTATATGCAGGACATATCTCCTTATTCTCATATTCCAATTATTTTAATTTACATACTCAGTATACCCCTATCTCATAATTAAAGTAATTTGCAGATTTCATAAAGTCGAGAATACTGCTACTCTCTTGGAATCAATTTATCCGAAGATTTTTTGGAGCCCGAGCATCATACCTTTTCGGATCTAAAAAATTCAAAATCAACTTATTTCAATTTGAGATCTTTATATGGTGCTGGGATACTATATTGATACAATTCCCATATCCCTAAGAAGAATATCACAAATCACAGGAGAGCTTTCCATAAACCTTATTAGTTTTTCATAAATGCATTGTGTATAACTTTAATTCTCACCACAAGCATATTACTACACTGACTTACTTTTCACGCTTTCCACCTTCTCAGGTCGAGTTCTCAGTAAAGCCCTGGTCCTTCCAAGCACTCTGCCTTCTCAGGCCCCAAAGCCCTGGTCCCACCAGGCACTCCGCCTCCTCAGGCCGAGCTATGCTATCGTCCACCCAGATATGTTGCTACTACTCATAATCATCTTATTTGTAATCCAAAGATTATTTACATGCAAGACATACCCTCTTGCATCTCATAAAGATTCCCTTTACGCAAGACAAATCATTTCATATGAGATATCAACTCATTTATGATCTAACTATTCATGTACTAGACATATTTGTATTATTTTTTATATGCCAAGTATCAGGCTTGCTCCAGCATTCACAACTACAAGATGAAGTCCAACTCCTAAAGTGTAATTAGGATAGCCTTGGCACCAGCTGAGCAGCTCCAAAGCACCTCAACACTAGCCAACTCACAGTAATCCTCAGTACTAGCCGAGTTGTAAAGGTCCACAAGCCGCCAATTCACAGTAATCCTCGGCACCAGCCAAGTTGTGAAGGTCCATCAACAGATGACTCACGTAAACCTCGGCACAAGCCGAGTTGTGAAGGTCTATAAACGGCCAACTCACAGCAATCCTCAGCACTAGTCGAGTTGTAAAGGTCTATCAACGAATGACCCACAATAATCCTTGGCACCAACTGAGTTGTGAAGGTCCATAAGCAGCCAACTCATAGTAATCCTTAGTACCCATTGAGTTGTAAAGTTCTATCAACGGATAACTGACGCAAACCCAGGCATGAGCCGATTGTGAAGGTCCATAAGTGATCAACTCATAAGAAACCTAGGCACCAGCTGAGTTGTGAAGGTCCATCAATGGATGACTTACATAAACCTCGGCACTAACCGAGTCGTGAAGGTCCAAAGCCGCCACACTCATGTAAACCCCGACACTAGCTGCATTGTGAAGGCACACCAAAGCCGACACACTCACACAAACCTCAGCACCAGCCGAGTTGTGAAGGCACACCTTGGACATGTTCAACTGACGTAAACCTCAACATTAGCTGAGTTGTGAAGGCACACCAAAGTCGTCATACTCACAAAAACCTCGGTATCAGACGAGTTGTGAAGGCACAATGAAGACGCCATGTGTAAACCTCGGCACCAGCCCAGGTCCCAGCAAAGTACTCTGCCTTTTTCTGGCCGAGTTATGCTATCATCTCAGGATTCGATTCAATTGTGATCTAAGAATTTTTCATGTCCTAGATATGTCTATATCATTTAACAAGTCTTCCCTTTTACATAACTTAATGCTCTTCCAAAATATGCACAAGGTACTAGGATAGCACATAACGTATTCTCAGATACAAAATCATAGATCACAGATCGAGCTTCCAGAAAAGCCCTGGTCCTACCAGGCACTTCGCCTTTTCAAGCCGAGTTCCCAGACAAGCCCTGGTCCCATCCTACTAGGCACTCTGCCTTCTTAGGTCGAGTCTCCAACAAAGCCCTGGTATCATGCCTGCTCCAGCACTCACTCTTACTCAAGGAGCCCACTTCTGGCATGCAAACTAAGGTAGCCTTGGCCCAAATGAGCAATTTTCGAAGCACTCAAGGAGTCCCATTTTTTATGTACAAGTAGGACAGCCTCGGCCCCGGCCGAGCAGTCTCCGAAGCACTTAAGAAGAACAATAACTACAAGACTAAAGTCCAAATTCCATAGAAAATAATTGAATTCATCAAAAAGGAAAGACAACCCAAACTGGCTACACAAACTAATCTCAGAATGACCTCGAACTTGCGCCGAGCTCTAGCCTGAGCAGCACAACATTGAGATAGAATGTCCTTGGAAAAGCTCGGAGCACATCTTAAAATACACTCACACAAACCACAACTAAACATCCCTGGTAGAGCAGTCTCCAAAGAACTGTTCATCCAACAAATTACAAAATGTACTCGGACAAGGCGAGGTATCCACACCTCAAAGCATCTCATATTAATGACAAGATGTCCTCAGACTTGCTCTCAAAGTCCAACTTACAGTATGACAGCCTTTTCAAAAGCTGAGTATATCCAAGCACTCTCCAACAAGAGAATTACAAAATCAAAATATACTCGGCCAGTCGCTAACCACTTTCCAGAACAATACGACAACAAGGTGTCTTTACACCTTAGCACTTAGTGCGACGAAGATATCCACATCAGGCCATTCTCAGATACATATCTGAGCTGTCCTTAGAGCACAATTAAGACTAAGCTACCCTCAGTATTCCAAAAGCACAGCAAACAGATCGACTAAATGCTCTATCATTTCTAGCCATATCTCAAATTGAACCAAAGGTCAATAAGTCAACCGATGCTCAGTATCTAGATGAACTCAAGATAAAGAACCTAAGCCATTAGCACCTGAAGTGTCATAAAACCCAAGTAAACATCTTGACCAAATCCTCTACCATTTTAGGTTGAGTTTCTAAGCAAGTCCTAGCAGGCTCCACATGAGGCACTCCACTTTTTCAGCTTGCACCAAAGTGCCCAAACAGAAACATAACTCTGCTCTAGGCCAGCATCAAAGTAGATTGAACATAAAGCATCCCGAGTCATGTCCTAGGTCGGCAACTCGATTAGGAAACTCCATCATTTTTGGCAAAAAAACCTAAGCTGGTAACCTAGCTAGGCATTTCACATATCCGAGGAGACTTATCTATCTCCTAAGTCAGCAACTCAACTCAAAACTCCATAGCCTTTGCTGAGGTCCTACACTAACCAGGTGATTCACTTGAAGACCGGGTAGACAACCAACTTAACATAAACATTAAAACCGCTTCATTGTCGAATTCGACAGGAAGATCTCCTTTCTAAAAGGATTAGCTACTCAATTCTTGGCGTCATCAAAAGATTGGTAGATAGGAAAGTAACCCCTCTCCTCTCATGGCGTAATCCCATATACCCCTACAGAGATAGTCTAGTAGATCTTCAAGCATGCAAGCTGAAGAAAGCTAACCAACTCCAGCAACAAAAGGCTTAGACATTAAGCTTAGAATAGAAGCCCTAAGCATACATCCCGACTAGGCATTCTTCCATCCCCGATCAAGTTCTAATAACACTAACTCAATAATATGACAAGATAGCTCATCATCCCCCATCAAATGACCGCTTGGATGGCTGTTAACCATTGGGGCTGTCCTGTGTGACTTTGCTGAAAAATATGTTCCATTGTTCACCGCCTCGGCTGTTATTAACCGCCCAGGCAGTCATCAGTGTTGCTGAATTCCCTTTTTATGCTTTAGTGCATCAACCTAGAAGTTACTATCAAACAACACTCCTACAAAGAGGTTATAGCACAAAGCACTTCCAAAAAATGATTATGCACTAAAAACAATATTAATAGCTATGAAATTAACCAATGATGCATACTGAGGACAAAATGCAAATTCACTAATTTAACGAACAATTAAATACAAAACAAATGCAATATATTCATAGTTAGGATGGAAAATGGGTGCATAAATACAACCCATCAATAATCCCACGTAGTAGCAGGAAAAAAAGGCAATCAAAATAAAGGATTAATAATCACATGCATACTGCACCCAAAAAAGTAATCACATGCATAAGCGATGGAGCTACATAGATAGAAAATACTGAGACACAATTAGATTAATATGGATAAAAAGGATGTAGAAGAGAGTGATGGTGTGGGGGAGCAAAAAGAAAGGCTTACAAGAAGACTGATACCAGTGACAACAGCAAGGGAGATGGCTAAGGCAGTGCTAGATAGATAGAGCTCACCAAAGTGACCAACCATCATGATTGCGACAACCCACAACAACCACTGGCCTAAAGTCACTACCCCTATAGGCCCTGCTATTTCACAAATCCTCTTCTTTTCTACATTGAAACCTTCCCATTTTAGTCTCTAATGCTCTTTCTCTTTTGGTTGTAATAGACTCTCTTCTTGCACATATTCTTGCATATTATACTGAACCATTTTTTTATACACTGAATATGGGGCAAATATTATTGCATATTATACAGAACCATCTTATCAAGTTCTCACAAATCACACTTAGACATGCTTCAAAATTCATACAGGGGCTAGAAAAGTATGAGATAAACAATAAACCATTAAATAAACTTACCTAAAGTACAAATTTCAGCAAATTAGCATCTTCAAATTCTAGAGTACCTATGCAACCTACATTAATTCAAACATACAAGTAATATTATTAATAAGATTATATATCTATATAAGACTTGAGCTGAATCATAGTGATGAAACACACAAGACTAGTTGGCATTTACACCTGATGATGCTTCGCCAAGAACCAACGTTATTGGGGAGCAATTACAATGTAAACGCCAACTAAATGCAAGTGGTTAGGTGAATACAAATTTTGGTTGACATTTTAAATCTGAGTTATCCAATATACAGTAGAAATTCTATGTATTGTTCTCAAAAACCAAAACTTAGCTAAGAGAAGATAAGAACAATAGAAATGTCAACTCCCCTATCTAATTTAATATAAATATCATGATTATGAATTGTTGACATCGAAGGTGTATACATATAATATAGCTAATTTCGGAGCAACTAATGACAAATTGGCTATTTCATGATTAATAAGCAGATTATTGCAAAACAACATTAACCTCTTCTATTTCCCTTAACTAGTCCTGTAGTTAATATTAGAGTATTGCAAAATCTTTGCAAGAAACATTAGAAAATGTACAAGAAACAATGCATCAAGGCATCTTAATCATAAGCAGAGATATCTTCTCCAATGCTTTCCAACCATAAGATCCATTTACATCACATAAATATTAAAACTTAAACATGCTCACTAAAGGATCTAAGCAAAGTTAACTATATAATACATATAAAAAAAAACCTAATTCATTTCCAAAGTGCATTTTTATAACTTCAATTGGATATCCAAAGTGCAAAACACATGTAGCTCCTGAATTTTTCAGCCTCAGAATTGCTCATATTTGAAGCTGGAACTCAAGAATTATAGCGGACACTGATAAAGGCTAATGCTAATCTATACCACAATCAATTGCCTAAAAGTAATTCAAATTGTTATGAAGAGAGATTATTTATCTTCTTAGTTCTTCCATGTCATGATATACAACAAACAATGTAGAATTATATAATCACCAATTCAACAAAATAGTCTGTACCCCAAGTGCATTATTCATGGAACTCAATTCCTCAAATTCAACAAAGCCGTAAAGGAAAACATGCTGCAAGAAGCCAAAAATACAAATTAGCTTATAAGCTTGATTAAATATACATAGCTCATTAGCTCAAACCATGCTGAAATAGCAACTTAACCTAGTTGAGAATCCACCACCTGAGGTAGAGCTGTTCAGCAGTGAACACACCAAGTCGACTTAGTTGCTCTTTGAAAATTGCCTCTGCTTCAAGGTCGTTCTAATGGCCACCACCAACCACGTGATCTTCAAAGCCGTATTCGAGGACAAAACGAAAAATAGCATCAAGCTCTGCATTTCAGATTTTGACATCGGGAACAGGAAGCAACATGCAAGCCTCCTCCATGCTCTCTTTGAGCATCTCGGAACAGATCCATGGGCTTGAATCTTCGTTGGAATCTAAATAGAACCAGAACGCGCCTTTTTCCAGCGATCGTACAAGATGAAGAAGAATCAAAGGCAGATCTGGTGATGATGGCAGCGTCAGATTCACCATTGATGGCTTAGATTTGATGAACCTCCATGAGTAAACGAACAAACCTCCAGCGAGGTGGCGGTGGCAAATGGAGCTACTCACGCTACAGAGATGGCAGTAGGAAGAAAGTGCCTTGGCTAAGAGCGAGTGGTGGTGTGGGCATAGAGAATGGAAGCATTTTCTTTGTGAAGATTCTAAATAGAGTTGTGTTTTCAAGCCTTTCTCTATTCTTTGTGCGAAGTCATAAAAAATGACAAACAAAAATGAGGGAATAAATGTTTAGAGGGATTTCTTTTTCAAATTGGCACCAATGATAAGAGCAAAAAAAAAATTTATAGCTGAAAAAAAAATATAATGACAATGGAATGAGTGTAGCTATAAATTTTCTATATCCACGGCGAAAAAGTTTTATAGTGACAACGAAATATGAGGTGGGTATATATTCTTTATACCCATGGTAAAAAAAAAAGTTATAGTGGCAGCAAATTATGACTGTAGTATATGCTACTTATACCACAGTAAAAAAAATTTATAGTGACAACAAAATATAAGTGTAGGTATAGATGTCCAATACCCACAATAGTATGTCTGTCTCTAAAATTTATAGTGACGATATTATATGTTTGTGGCTATTTGCTATCTATATCTATAATTTCTATATGTGTAGCTAAAAATTACTGTGGGTATATGACAATTTTCTTATAATGGATGCAGTAAACCTGTTGTCTGACCTGATCACTGCAATGACTATTTCTTGCTACAATGAACTTTTTTTGCTTTAGGGAATCTTTCTCGCTGCAATAAGCCTAACTGGCTTGCCTGCTTGCTGCAGCTAAGATTCCTTGCTACCATGAGCTTATTCTGCATAAAATTCAGACTTCAACAATCTAATGCTTTTCTAAAATTTGGAGTTTTGAGGCTACCCAAAGGTTGTGCTAGGCTAAGCCAAGGGCACTATAACACCGTAGTTTTAAAATAAAAAGATTATAAAAAAATTTTGAGCCAGGAAGGGTGTCAACTACCCTTATATGTCGTTCTGGATCCTAAATTTCACTAACTTTGGATCCTATATGCCCTTAGAAGACTATATGATAGAGCCATATTCTTGAGACCAAAAGTCCCGTAATTGTTCCATAGAGAGAAATAAGTTAAAGAGTAATTTTTAAAAAATTTTATGAAACCTTTAAACACTTCATTTTCAACCCACAAGTTTATAAAATTGTAAGAATTCTCGAATTTGAACTAAAACCCAAAATTTGGATTTTGATTTGTTGGGATTTTGATTTTTGTGATGTTCTATTTGAATCCACATGGGGGTATTTCCTTATTTATATTTATGTTTTAAAGTTAATGGAGAATAAAATAAATGAGGACATTAACTTAATGTAAATAAGTTAGCATTGAGACAACCTAGCCTAATACATATCAATATTGGAAATACTGCTCAAGAAACTAAGAAAAAACATTCTGGTGAGCACTGTAGTACTCAATGGCTACAATGGTCAAGTGAACAGTATGGTGGTGTAACGGACAATTTTATACTTTCTAGTGAGCACTGCAGGGCTCAAAATTAGTACAAAACCCCCCATTTTCAGGGTCCAGGCTTTATAAACATGGTTTTCCACCTCCCCAAGTTTGAGAAACTTCGCTCCTACCCGATTCTCACCTCAAATCTTCATTTTCTTTCATTTCTTTCAAGTTTAACTTGGAAGTTTCTATCCTTCAACCACAAAGAGGAATGTTATCTTGCTAGTTTTTCTAGTTCTCCTCGTTTAAGGGTGATTCTCTATGCTTATCAAGGAAGAGAAGTTTTCTACCTTGTTAGAGATGAGATTTGAGTATTTAGAAGTTTTAGAGGTTGATTTAGAATTCTATTATTTCTACATTACTGCTACCAATTTTATTTCGAAGTGTCCTATGGGTGTAAAGTCTTCACTGTTCACCCCACCAGATGATTGGATTCACATCTGTGATCTTTATGTTGAGCAGTAAAGTTATTTTCATGAAAATATAATGTATTGTATGATTTTAGAGAAATACTGCACAAAGATTTGAAGTTACTATTGATTCATATGTTTTAGAACTCCTAGTTTTAGAGCATGAAACTTATTTTTTGAGTTTATAAAATGATGGCTTGAAAACATAATTTGATATATGTATACTTGATTATGAAGGACTTTTGGAATATTATTAATGTTATTATGATTTTATGCACGGTTTCTTGGTGTCCCATGAAAAGGGATTTCAGGTGAGGTGCCACTCACTGAGTTTTGCTACAAAACTCACCCCTCTTTCTTCTTTATTTCCCTTTATAGATACAGAAGCAACCGTGAGTCTTTCCCAGCCACCATTGTCTCAACAGCGCTAGAGTTCCAGTGGTGAGCTTCACTTAGGTGAAGTATTTATTCTTTTGCTCTAAAGTGCTCCAATGCATTGCAACCAGGATCTCGGGCCCAGAGCATGTTTTGTTTTGCATTTGGTATATCATGATTATATTTGATTTGTATCTAATGATTTCGACATTTGGATAAGTGTATTTTGATTTATTCATATATGAATGATTTCATGATTTTGGACTTTAAAGGTTTATTACAAAACTTCATATATGACTATCTTGTTTCCAGAGAACAGACTATCTTGTTTCCAGAGAACAGGTTATTTATTTATGGGAAATGAAATTATGTTTTAAATAGATTTTTATGAATAAAGCATACATGTAGAGACAGTTAATAGGTCACAAGGCTTACGTGGGAATAGGATTTCTCACGCACCGGTCACATTCCCAAAGTTGGGTCATGACAAAGTGGTATCAGAGCATTAGGTTTCTCTGCATATCACTAGAGCAAGTGTCCACAGGTGGTGCATCATTAATTTATGTAAATGGAAGTGCGCCCATTTACATTGATGAAGCATTACTTGAGGCCTTTAGGATGGTTAGTTATGTCTGGGGTCAGAGATAAAGTTTTTTCCTTTCTTATGAATAGCACTCTTTATTTTATATACTTGTGTCTTTCAGTTGTTGTCCAATATGCCTTCCTTCTAATATTCTACTTCATGTCATCGCTATAATAGCAGTCATCCAGTTCTAGTGGCCATCTTAGAACCTTGGAGTATGTATCATGATTTTTTACTCTTTTGAGGTTTTGAGTTTGATAAACTTGAAGTAGAGGGAATTGTGAGTTCTTAGTCTCAATGGAAAATACAGATACAACAAAGTCGAGTTTAAAGTCAATTCCAGTAGTATATGAATTTCTGAATATATATGTCTCTAGAGAAATTGTAAGATTTAGTAATCAGGAAAAGTTACGTCCTCATTATATCGGCTATTTGAGAATCCAGAAAAAAAGAAAGTTAGAACAATGGCCTACAAATTGGCACTATCTTGTAGCCTATCAACTATCCAGTTTCATATTAGAAATAAGAATAGAAAACCAGAACAAGAACAAAAATAGCGTTTGGCCATTCTTAAGAACACACCTATATATGAAAGGGGGAGCATAAATATCCACCCACAACTTACTTTGGAAAAAGAGCTATCTTGAGAGGTAAGACTATTTAGGCGTAATTAATCAGAGTACCCTCAATCAAGATATAGAACAATAGCCTTTAGAATGTCACGGGTATTCAGACCTATTCTTAAAACCCCTATAAAAGTTAAGTTTAGATTTGGGGACCAAACGTTTTTGAGGGAAGAAGCTTGTAATACCCTAGTTTTAAAATAAAATGCTATAAAAAAAATTTCGAACCAAGAAAGGTGTCAGCTACCCTTATCTGTCGTTTCAAGTCCTGAATTTCACTAAGTTTGGATCTTACACGCCCTTGGAGGGCTTTATGACAAAACCATATTCTTGGGATCAAAAGTCCCGGTAATTATTCCTTAGAGAAAAATAAGTTAAAGAGTGATTTTTAATGAATTTCATGAAATCTTTAAGCACTTTGTTTTCAATCCACAAGTTTATAAAATTGTAAGAATTCTTGAATTTGAATTGAAACCCAAAATTTGAATTTTGATTTGTTGGGATTTTGATTTTTGTGATATTTTATTTGAATCCAAATGGGGGTATTTCCTTATTTACATTTATGTTTTAAAGTTAATGGAGAGTAAAATAAGTGAGGATATTAACTTAATGTAAATAAGTAAGCACTGAGACAGCCTAGCCTATACACATTAGTATTGGAATTACTGCTCAAGAAACCAAGAAAAAATCATTCTGGTGAGCACTGCAGTGGTCAAGTGAACAGTAACTGGTGCAGGAGACAATTTTATGCTCTTTGATAAGCACTGCAACGCTCATTTTATATAAAAACCACCCGATTTTGGGTTCCAGACTTCATAAACATGGTTTTCCACCCCCTAAAAATTCAAGAAACTTCGTTTCTACCCCATTTTAACCTCAAATCTTCATTTTCTTCCATTTCTTTCGAGTTTAACTTGGAGTTTTCCATCATTCAAGCTTAAAGGTATGTTATCTTACTAGTTTTGCTTCATTTTCTTCAAGTTTTCCTTATTTAAAGGGTGATTCTCTATGCTTCTCAAGGGAGAGCAGTTTTCTACCTTGTTAGAGATTAATTTTGAGTATTTACAGGTTAATTTAGAATTCTATTGCTTTTTTTTTATCAAATACTGCTACCAATTTTGTTTCCAAGTGTCCTATTGGCACTTATCACCCCACCAGGTGAGTAGGTTCGCATTTATGATCTCTATGTTGAGCATTAAAGTTGTTTTCATGAAAATATAATGTATTGTATGATTTTAGAGAAATATTGTACAAGGATTTAAAGTTACTGTTGATTTATATGTTTTAGAAATCTTGATTTTAGAGTATGAAACTTATTTTGATAAAACTCATGGGACCATGTTTGTTCTACCGATTTTAGATAGAACTGATAATGTCTATAATTGGTAGAGACTTTTATGATTGTTTCAATGAATTTTAGAACTAGTTTATATATATGATATAGTTTTATTCCCAGATACAAAGTTCAAAGAATAGATTAGAATTATGGTTTTTAACCTTATTATTTGAAACATGATATTGAGTTTACTAGTCTATGAAAAGATTGACAGTTGAAATGTGACTTAGATAGTTAGCCAAAAAGGATTTTAGAGCTTGAATCTTCATGAGATTCAAAATAGTTGACGGCTACATATTTTGTGGAGGTATGAAATCACATATGTCTACAAAGGGTGATCCCTTGGGCATGATTTCATAGCCATAGTTATGCTAAGGTCAAACTATTAGAATCGGATAGATTTGAAGCTCACAGAGAATAAAAATGTTTTAAAGGTTTTCAAAATTTCATGGATTTATCTATTTAGTTTAGATGGTGGCTATAGAGAAACCGCCAGTGTGTTAATAGGTGGAATTAATCATTAACCTTGGTACCAAGGCCCACGAGGGCAATTTATCTATATGATAGATCAGTCCACGAGGGGTGTGGTTCACGAGGAACCATTAAAATTTCAGTAAGAGCTTTTGTTCAAGAGGAATTGGTCGCCCATACAGCATCGATTACTATTTATCTAGGAGTTACTACCCTATGAGCGTGTATGATTTCAGGTATGAAAGTAAATTGAGAAAATTGTTTTGAGTTTATAAAAGGATAGCTTGAACATATATAATTAGATATATGTATACTTGATTATGAAGGACTTTTAGAATATTACTAATGTTATTATGATTTTATGCATGGTTTCTTGGTGTTCCATGAAAAGGGGCTTCAGGTGAGAACTCACTCACCGAGTTTTGCTAAAAAACTCACCCCTCTTTCTTCTTTGTTTCCCTTTATAAACACAGAAGTGGCTATGAGTCTTTTCCAACCACCATTGTCTCGGCAGCGCTAGAGTTCCAATGATGAGCTTCACTTAGGTGAAGTGTTTTTTGTTTTGTTCTAGAGTGCTCTAGTGTATTGCAAGCAGGATCCCAGACCTAGAGCATGTTTTGGTTTGTATTTGGTATATCATGATTATATTTGATTTGTGTCTAATGATTCGGACATTTGGATAAGTGTATTTTGATTTATTCATATTTGAATGATTTCATGATTTTGGACTTTAAAGGTTTATTACAAGACTTCATATATTATTATCTTGTTTTCAGAGAACAGGTTATTTATTTATGGGAAATGAAATTATGTTTTAAATAGATTTTTATGAATAGAGCATGCATGTAGAGACAGTCAATAGGTCACGAGGCTTGCGTGGGAATAGAATTTTTCACATGCCGATCACATTCCCAAAGTTGGGTCGTGACAAGCACGTGGACTTGAGGCATCAAAGGTGTACTACACACTAGGCGATCAAATGATCTAGATTTAAGAATGCATTGATACACCAACTTTCTTTGACACACTTTAGTTGTTCACTGAGTTAACGCTCACTTCAGTCTCTCGCATTTAATTGGTGAGTTATTTTAGTCTCTGACTTTTAAAATGAGTCATTTTGGTCCCTGACATTTATAAACGTGAATCATTTTAGTCCTTCCGTTAACATCCATTAACTCACCGTCAGTTAAGTGATGACATATTATCGTTAAGCGACACCTTATTATGTGATATTTTAATTAGTTCAATTTAGTCCCTCACATTACACCAAATGAATCATTTTAGTCACCTTCCATTTGTGGATATCATCCCTTCATTCTTCAAACACATTCTTCTCTTTTTTTTCTCTCCTCAACTTCTCTCTGTACGCATTCAAACCTTTGTTTCCTTTGCCCCTCATTCTTTTTCTTCTTCTTCAATAACCTGTTCATAATTTGCACTCAGAATATCAGGGAATGTTGAGTGGTATATATTAAAAAAGTATAGATTTATTGTATATAATGTTTGGAATTGTTAATAAGTTCACCAAGCAACAGAGTTTCATTCAGATTTTACCTTTCATATCCCCATACCCTTTGTAATTTTTTCTTAATTTCTAATAGCATACTAAATTTTTCTACTTGAAGTAAATCCAATTAAACTATATATGACCGATTTCTATGTTGTTCTTCGACCATGGTGGAGTGTTGTTTTGGTGGTGGTGGTCATGATTCAAGAAAGAAGATTTGATGATGAAAAAGAAGAGGAGTGATGAGTTGAGGAAAAAGAGGTTTGAATGCATAAAGAGAGAAATGGAGGAGAAAAAAAAGGAGAGAATAATGTGCTTACGAAATGAATGGATGATATCGACAAATGGAAGAAGACTAAAATGACCTATTTAGTGCAATGTGAGGGATGAAATGAACCACTTAAAATGTTTAACAATAAGGTGTCACTTAATGGTGATATATCATCACTTAACAGACGGTGAGTTAACAGATATTAATGGAGGGACTAAAGTGATTCATGTTTATAAATAGCAAAGACCAAACTGACTCATTTTAAAAGTTGATGACTAAAATTACTCGCAGGTGAAATGTGAAGGAGTAAAGTGAGCACTAACTCTAGTTCACTTCATCCACTCTCTCCTCCCTTCATCTAACACAACCCCAATGTCAACCTATCTCCGCAACATAGTGTTGTTGTTTTGTATCGTTCAAAGGATGGAACTTAAAAGAATCCTTCGTATCTAGAGTTAGCTAACTATATTCTTTATCATTGTTACTATAAAAGCTAATAGGTAATGGCCAGTTTTTCAAATTTTTTTTTTCTTGGTAATATCTTGCTGTTACCCAGACCAAATGTGGTGGTAGTATGGTGCTACATGTGGAATGGTTATGCCTATTGAAAGAGGTTCCCTGGATTAAACCTTTTTATTGTGTTGTGCCCATCATCAATTTTTTTGGTCCAGAGAGAGGACATATGATTCCAAGATACTTTCTTTAGCAGCTGAAAAATAAGATTTTAGGCAGTTATAAATTATTGGTTGAAATATTGCGTCTCCCACTTTATCAATTTGTTTCTGCAGTGTGGGATGGCGTTGGAGAATGTGGCCACCGGAAATATTGGTAGCCTGTGTGTGTATAAGGGTTAATGACAGATAGGTGAAAGGAAGAGAAGGACATGGTGAAAGCGAATTATATTACATATATCATAGGTGACTTGTGTTTCGATACACCTTCAGATACTCGCCATTTGATAGCCCGGTGTGTGGTACGCCAAACTTGGCCTGGTGTGCCACAGCCTTGGCCTTTAGGTGGTCCCGTAAATTTCCCACAGTTTTATTTTTCTTGGTCGAACCACGGGGTTCCAATTATCCTGTTGTCTCGTCTCGGCCAGTTCCTTGCTTTTTATTGTGTTTTGGTCGTGGGTAAGTTCCTTGCTGAGCTTCAACTTAACTATACCGGGCCAGATTTTCTTAGTATCCTTTCTTCTGTTGGGCCTGATACTAATAATAATATCAGATCCCTTCTTCCCTCTATCGTATCATACATTCGTTCCTGCTTCGACGCCCAAAAATTGCTTTCAACATTGACCAAAAAGTTTCCTTCCTTGTATATTTAATTCAATCATGATTTGTCTTCTTTCATATTAAAAGTATCATAATTATTTCGACCACAAAAGAAAAAAGGGTATCATAATAATATAGCCGATACCATCAATAAAAAAAAAAATCATGATTTTTTAATTGTTTTGTGAGATTAAAGCAATATTAAATGATATCGTAGAGAATAAATTACATATAAATAAATTTTGGAATATTTTATGCACCAGTAAAAGTATTTTTCAATTTTGAGTTATTGTTGCCTCATTTTATTTTTTATTGTCTATTTAGAAGAGATTTTTGTTTGTGTAAAACTATTTGTCACTTGAAAAATTTAAAGAGTATTACTTTTTTGTTTCAATTTTGCCTTTATCAGCCTGCAATTCAATGATATTTTAATCTTTGTAGAAGAACTTATATACTTTCATAAAAACATAAATTTAGTCAGAAAATATAGAATTGAGTTGCACTCCCTCCATTTTAATTTATTTGTCAAGTTTTTTTATTTTTTATTTCAGAATATCTAACAATTTTCCATCACAAGACAACGTCAATACCTCAATCTAATTAATTGTGTTAATTGAAGTAATTAATATATTAATAGTGGTATATTAATTACGTTAATGAAAGTGGATAAATTTAAATTTGTGTTAGTTTCAAAACTAATTTATTGCTTTTCTTAATATCTAAATTTTTCTTTAAGTTTAACCGATGATCTTAAACAGAGGGAATAACTTATAAGAATTGATGTTGAAAGAAATAACACCAAATGTCTAAATCAGAGTGCCATTGTATAACTTTGACTTGAGACTAACTATGAAGCACGAACATAATAATTGGGTGTCGTGTTTATATGTCGAGCACGTATCCATATAAGATATTATATGACATATCAATGATATATTAATGACACAAATTTTTATATATTTGATTTAAAATGTACTTTTTTATTACTTCGATATAGAAAAATATAATATAAAGATGATTATAAAAAGAAAACAATGTCTAACTTTTTGAGTTTATAAGAAAATAAAATATAAATGAAGCTTATATAAATATTATTTTAAATTTTCATTAAAAAATTTTCACACACACAGATATATATATATATATATATATATATTGTGTCTATGTTCTATAATCTTTTAATTTTGGTGTATCTCTCGTGTTCATATCGTGTCTTATATTCATGTCACTGTTCATACTTCATAGGTGACTAATAAGCTCATAGCATGAAAAAAAATTTTCATGCTTCCGTAAAAATATAGGAGTACTTTAATTATTAATTTCCCTGATTTGAATTAAATATCCTTTTAAAGTCATTAAAAAAATTAAGATAATAATTTAAAAATTAATCTTTTATAAAAATAACTAACAAAATATCTTTTTAACACTTACATTTTTTTTATATTTTCTATTCATTGACACATATTAAATATAAAGTAAAATGAATATAAATTTATTGATATATCATGGAAATTTAAAATTTTCTAAACCAATGTTTAATTCAAAATAAAGAGAATATAAAAAAAAGTGTGTGAACAATATAATTATCCA
Source organism: Dalbergia cultrata (assembly GCA_031216105.1). Taxonomy (NCBI): domain Eukaryota; kingdom Viridiplantae; phylum Streptophyta; class Magnoliopsida; order Fabales; family Fabaceae; genus Dalbergia; species Dalbergia cultrata. Next base: position 11,696,850 of record CM062350.1, on the reverse strand, counting down.
TATTGTTTAGTTTGTTTTCTATGTTGGGTTAATTTTTTCAATTCATATAATTTTATACATTTATCAAGATATTTTTTCCTTAATATGGTTGTTGTTTGGTTTTTTGCAGGTATATTGTTATGGAGAGACTAATTTTTTTTTTTCACAAACGAATGTCTAAACTTTAAATTAAAGGATGGGACAAAATGCAATTTTCATGTCTAGATTTCTATCTTTTTGGATGTCAAATTTCTAATTTCACAAACTACGAATAAAATATAATCTAAATCATTGGATGGTAATATAAATGGTCGGAATTTTGTCATATGGTGGTGACAAACTCAAAGTCCCCAAGTAAGGTTTCACATTCATCCAAGAAATTCTCCTTTTTCTACCTTTGTCAATTACCATTCCACCCAAACGAAATATGTAACTGATGAGATTATAAGAAAAAACATCATTAAGACACCAACACAAAACCGCAAACATGAAACATACTCCGGCCTCAAATTCGCTACAAGACTCCAATTTGACCGTTCTCCAACTATGATCTTTCACCCCACCTTCTACCCCTTGGATCTTCATAAATCATTCAGCTTTCCTAGCCTTCTTCTGGGTATTCTTTTTGAGTTCCATGACTATTCTCTTTTCATGGTTCTTGAAAAAAAAAAGTGGATAAAACTCGAGCCAAGATTTTTTTTTTTAACTGATTCAGTTATTAACGATACTAGTAAACATATTATTTTCACATTTCTATGAGAATTTTACATTTCATTTCACTTATGAAATTCATCCATAAAAAAATTCATCTTATTTTTCACCCATACAAAACATACCCATAGATGTGTACTGATATTACAATTATATCTAAACAAATATTTCTTTTGAGCCATTGTCTTTATACATGTGTGCGAAAGTGAAGGGAGCTCAAGGTCTCTTGTTACGCTGTACGTACCCATGATCATGAATGATGACGGATGATGAATTTCTCGCAGCCATCTCATGTCCATCAAGTTTTTTTTGACAAAAGATAAAAGAAAAAAAAACGTGATTTTGTGTGTATGGCATTGCTAGTAACACTGATCTTGAATGAAACAAAACAGAATCTACTGTTACACAATCATGATACACCCAACCACGGATCCAATTTCAGCCATAATCAAGATTAAATTGGTTCTCATACTAAATGTTAATTAAAATTTTTAAATTAAAACTTAGAAATCCAAAATTCTTGAATCACTTTAACTTCAAATTATGGTATATGCAATAATTACATATTAAATAAGATAGCGGAAATACTTGAAAATAATGATGGAATTATTATGATTGAATAAACCATGAAGGCAGCCCAGAATAAGTAAAGAGAACTACATTCTTATTCCATGACAGTTTGCTTTTGTGTGAGAATGTATAGATGGAGTGATTGCTCGCACTAGAACAGTTAGAGACATGAGTCCCTTGTATATAGATAGCATTATAATAACTTAGCCTTCCCATCACGGTAAACTCATCAGATCCAATAACATACCCAACAATAGATAGTACTTAGTAAATTATCATAATTTTTAAGCCCATCGCTTAAGGAAAGAGTTTCAAAGAGGACACAGAGCTCAAAAGAAAAATTGTTAAAAAGGGTTAAGGAAATCCTTATTAAAGCAGTAGCACAGTCTATACCCACATACTCTATGTCATGTATTAAAATTCCAGTTGCATTGTGTGAAGTATTGGAAACTCTAATGGCAAGGTTTTTGTGGGAAGACTAAACCCATAACATGAAAATCCATTGGGAAAGTTGGAAAAAAAAAAGTGCTGGCCAAGGTCGAAAAGGTTGATCATCTTCTACCAAATTTTAGGCTGCATAGAAGGCCTGACTTAGAGATAGAGGTCGAAAAGGTTGATCATCTTCTACTGTCTAATCCTAAGGGACGGAATTCCCAATTAATTTAAGGAATTTTAATTTTGATCCACAGGAAGCTGGTTTTATACAACAAATTCCATTAGCTCAAGGAGACATTCAAGATACTCTCTACGGGGCATTTGAACCAAGGGGAAAATTATATATTCTGTTAGAAGTGGGAAATTGCAAGTCTACAGAGTGCTTTGGCAAACAACTATATTGAGGATAACAGACTGTAAGATGGGGACTTTAATCAAAGCTTTTCTTTACTCAATCAGTTTCAGAGGACATGGAAAATAATCTGGGATTTAAAAGTTCAACCCAAAACGAGAATATTTACATGGAGACTTGCAAGGAACATTCTACCAATTATAAAAAAATATATATGGATGTTGCCTTTGTTGATATAGAGACAGAGAACTTTTATCAGCGATCTGGGAAAGTATATGGAAGCAGTATGTGCCTAGTTGTTGTAATTCAATAGCTAATAAATTAGCTTCTTTCGCTAAAGTTGTGGTTGACTAAATATAGGATAACGAGGCTTGACATATATTTGGGACTTGTTAACCTTGGAGGCTGCTGAATAAATTGGTATTCTACACACACACAAAAATGCTCAAACTATTTAACAAACATTTGAGTTTTTATACATTTGATATTGACTTGTATTAATCTGACAACATATTAGAAAATACTAAAGGCAACGAGAACCGGATAATCAATACAGGACTATTAAGGTACAAACGGTCGCGCTTCAACTTTTATTACATTACATAGGATACATAATTACATATAGTTGCACACCAATATTTTACACATCTTTTTATTCGATAATCACAGAGAGAAGTAGAGAAGTGCGAAACGACTCCAAACCAAAGAAAACAAAACAGAACATAAAAATCAAAACAACAAAGTGAACATGAAGACACAGCACACTCATGTGCTTCAAGACATCTTTCCGAATTCTGAATAAAAAGTGCTAGATGATAATGGGATCCAAAAGCAGTGCAGCAATGTAATCTTTAAGCAGTTCCCCGTTTGTGTATTTATCCCCCAAGTTTTCGTACATCACCTCAGTTATTCGTGCAAAATTAATAATACAATCAACCTCTGACTTTGGGATGACATCAGCTAACTGAAGGCATGCTTCATTGATATCTTTCCAAATGTGTTCAGTTTCCTTGTGGATGAGTTTATAGGCCTCTTCTTGTGAAATGCCATATTGCTTCATGCAACATTCAACTGCGGACGCAACATGTACCCTTTGCTGCTCGAACTATAAATAAGCCAAATATCCAAAACCAAAAGCTCACTTAGATACGTCCATTTACTTGTTTTGAGCTAATTCACAGCTAGCTCTTGTCATATGGCTAATCATGTCATTATTCAGGAAAAAGAATGAATTCCTTTGCAAGTTTCACCTCTTTTATCACCGTAAACTATAAAATCTTTCCAAGTAGCGGCCAAACTTTAACTAAACTAACATAAGTATTTAGCTTTAATGCACTAATAATATAAAATATTTTTATACTATTGTTCAATTATGTAGTATCTTATCAGCAAATAAAATTTATTCTCATATCAAATATTTGAAAGATCATGTAAATAAAAAAACTTTGATTGGATAACAATATAAATTTTTTCACTTACAGTATCAACATATTAAAATTAAAACATAGCTTAGCAAATCATTATATTCTGAATGTATTATATTTACTCACTACACAAAATATTATGTGAAAACATCTTATTCAAATATTTCTCATTAAATTTGAATCATCAATTAATTTATTCAATAAATTCAATTTTAAGTAATTTTAAACAATTAAGTTACTTGGTAGTAAAATCCATAAAATTAAAAGATAAACAAAATATATTATGATTAAAGATATTATTAAAATTATAATAATCAATCAATGAATAAATTAACAAATAATAACCTAAACTAATGCACATAAAAAAAATATTCCTATAAGTTATTGCGTATAAATTATCACATTAATGTACAAGTGAACCATTTATCAAAATATATTTCTGCCATAAAATTCAAGAGTTTGAAGTAAATGAAGCTCTAAAGAGAATGGAAAATAAGAAAGTAACAGGTTCCGATAACATATCTATTGAGATATGGAAGTGCCTAGGAGAAAATGATATAAGATAGCTCACAAAGTTATTTAAGGAGATTGTGAAGTGAAAAAAGGATTCTTGATGAGTGGAGAATGAACATCTTAGTTCCTATTTACATAAACAAAGGGGATATACAAAACTATGCAAATTATAAAGGGATAAAACTTATGAGTCATACTATGAAGTTATGTTCTGGGAGAGGGTAATAGAGTTGAGATTGAGACGAGAAACTGGTATCATGGAGCACTAGTTTGGTTTTTTGCTTAGAAGGTCTACTATGGAAGCCATCTATGTGTTGTGAAAATTGATGGAAAGATATCGGATAAATCAAAGGAATTTACATATGGCCTTCATTAATTTGGAAAAGACATATGATTGGGTACAAAGGGAAGTTTTATCGAAAGCCTTTGAGAGAAAGGGAGTTCTGATAGTCTATATCCAAGCAATCCCAGATATGTATGAAAGAGTCACAACTTACGTAAGGACTCGAGATGGAGTAACAGATGACTTTCCTATACGGATCGGACTACACCAAGGGTCAACCTTGAGTCCATATCTTTTCACCTTGAGTGTCTTAATTAGTGTATGTTGTTTGCAGATGATATAGTCCTAATAGCATAATCAAGAGAAGAAATAAACAAAAATTTAGAGTTGTAAAGGGAAGCTTTGGAGGTATGTGAGTTTCATATAAACAAAAGTAAGACAGAATATATAAGGTGCAAATTTGACAAGAGACGCACATTCTAACAAAAGTTGTGAAGGGAAGCTTTGGAGGTATGTGAGTTTCATATAAACAAAAGTAAGACAGAATATATGGGGTGCAAATTTGACAAGAGACGCACATTCTAACTTCGAAGTGAAACTCAGGGATTATATCATACCACAAATCAAAAAACTATACTATTGGGGTTTTATTATTCAAAGTGATGGAGAGACAGAGGGAGACGTTAACCATAGAATCCAAATAGGATGGTCAAACTAGAGAGGTGTTTTGGGTCCTATTCGTGATTAAAAAAAATACCACTAAAACTTAAAAGTAAATTATGCTGTATAGCTAGAAGACCGGCTTTATTGTATGGGACTGAATGTTGGATGGTGATAGGTCAACATAATAATGAGCTACATATCATAGAGACGAGGATGTTGTAATAGATGAGTGGCTGCATAAGATATGATAGAATAAGAAATGAATGCATTAGAAAGAAAATTGGAGTGGCGCCTATCATAGAAAAGATAGTAGAACCTCGTCTCAAGTGGTTTGAGTATATTTGGAGGAGACCTAAAGAGACCCTAGTAAGGAGAGTTGACCAAATGAAGAGTAACATCATAAAAAGAGACAGAGAAAGACCAAGAAAAACTATAGAGGAAATAATTAAAAGAGATTTAAGTCTCAATATTATTAACATAAATATGATACATGATTATGACGTTTCCTGATCCACACAGGTGACCCTGCTTATTAGGACAAGTCTTAATTGTGTTGTTGTATTTAACAAAAAATCATACAAAAGCAAAAATTATTAAGTTATTAATTTAAATTATGAACAAATAGAAAAAATTAAGTTTACAATAGTAATTTATATCGATTTATTTAACATTGTGTATATATATATATATATTATGAGAGTGAGAGTAAGAGGAGTAAATCTCGGTTGTATAGCTATATATGGATTGATAGAATTAAAAGTTTAATTAATGTTAATTAAACTCATACTTATTTAACAAAGTTACATAATTTTATATTTTAATCTTGATTATTAATACAAAATCTGATTATCAATATTTACTACTTTCATTCTATCAATTAATCATCCCTCTCACTTAATCTTCTCCCCATATATGTATATATTTTAACCAAAACCAAAAAAAAAAAAAAAGATATATATGACTATGTACCTTGTGTGAGCCCACGTCATCCTTGAGCCTGCCAAGAAGAGATACAGCTTTTGCGATCGTAGGATCGCTGTGTATCCAATCGATCACTTCTTTGGTTGCAAAATCTCCCAGGCAAATAAACGTGTTAAGCAGCATTGGGACTGAAGTAGATATACTTCCATTAACCTTGTACTCATCATATGTTGGAATACAGCCCTCGTGGCACCATTTTGCTTCAACCATGTACGCTTGTGCCAAGTCACAAAACTGCGATTCGCAATAAGCCAAAAACTAATCAATTAACTATGTGGATGTTGTGAAGCATAATTCACGTTGAATACATATATAGGTATTAGAAGCCTACATCTTGTTTAACATGTTGCAACACCATTTTCGGTTTTCCACCCTCTGAAATCACCAACTCTATTTCATCCCACAGTTCTACGATTGCATTAAATACCACTTTCATGCACTCCGGAAGAGATTCAATTAGACTTACATCCCATCTGAAAAAAAAAAAAACAACAACAACAAAAAAGAGAGAGAATCATCTATACATCGATACATACATGACTATAAAGGGACTCCTTTGCTAACTCTCTTGCAGTCAACGTTTTATTCCTAAACTATCCTAATGTCTATTTGTTACTTATTCGTCCACTTTTTAGTAAGTTACATGAAGTTATTATTTAAAATTAAATATTAGTAATAATATTTAAAAGTTTTCGACTACAAGTAAAAATATAAAAAATATTTAAATTAATTTATTTTAGTTTGAATTTAATTCTTATAAAAATAATTTTAAAATTTATATTAATTAAAAAATATGAATTGATAAGTACTTCAATTCGCTAGCATTGATGAAAACTGCAAAAGTGAAATAATCGTGAGATCAATTATGAGAAATACTATAATGAAGCAAAAGTTATGATGATGTAAAGATTTCTGAAATCATTCTCCAGTTGAGATATAACATAATATGAAGCGCTCAATGCTTTTTTACTTAAATCAACCTCTTGATTGCCTCTGTGAAGAGTTCAAGTTCTTCAACTGTGCCGTAAGCATCGTAAGTATCATCCAGAACAGATACACAAGCCACCATTTTGCCTACTATCCTTCTTGAAGTGTTATATTTAGGCTCATAAGACATGGGATATGCCCAAAAGTATGATTCAACCACTCTATCTCTAATGTAAGGAACCTTGCTCACAAAATCTGATTTTTTCCACCACCTGTAAATTGTGATACTAATACCAAGTTATATCATATTGATTATAAGTCAATAATCAATGAGTGTATAGCAGCTCAAGGAACTACTTCAATTGTTATGATCTAATAAAATTTTCATATATAGGTATCAAATTTATTATATTAAGAATATATATAGTCAGTGAAAAAAGAAAAATTAAAAAGGGTTGATCGGAATTTGACAAGATGAAAATTGAAATTCTAGAAAACATTTTCATCCAAAAGTAACCAAAAATAATCGGGCCTATTTCATTCCTATTTTTACTTTTAAATTTCAGTTTTAATTACAAAAATGGCACCTTGTTTTCAATAAGCTTCCTATTTTTGATATTTTATGAAAAGAAAATACAGGAAATAGAAAAAGCGTTCAAGACAAAGTAGTAATTTTGGTAATTAATTAAAACGAAAAACATGAAATGAAACCAAAACATAAACAAAACCTTAGACTTAATTGAATTTGGATTTCTGTATTTTCTTTATTTTACTAATTTTTTCGATACTTATAAAATGTTAAACACTCAAAGAAAGTAGTAAACTCTACATCAATATTCAATCAGAACAAGCTAGAAAACGATAATTATCACAACACCCAAGACAACAAAATGAGATTGCATGATATACCACGAGAAGAGAAAAAAGGAAAACACTTACTTGCTGTTACTGGCAACTTCTTTTTGGTGCAATTTCTGTAGCATATTGAAATCTAATTTTGCAAAGGTTAAAAGAATTTGGCTTTGGGAAGGATCTTCCTCGTAGAAAGACATGTAACGCCTTGCCTGCATCCTTGGAATTTCCTTGTGAAGAGGTTGCCTTAAGCTCTGATTGATTTGAGCAGCAAGAGAAGGGCTCAATTGATTGATCATGGACTTAAGATTGGTATATGTGAAATGAAGTGCTTTGTCCAATATATCTTCCCCCTGAACCCTTAATTGTGAAGCTTCATACAAGCTCCACATTCCTTGAACATCTTGGGCAATTGTTTCATTGAACTTTCCTTTGTTATTCTTGAGTTTGTTAAATATATCTGTTAATGATCATTCACCCAATTCATGAATCTATATTCTATAATATTTAATTAATTTATAACTGATTGCGTGCATTAAATTTTCTTGGTCATGTACTAACGTAAAATATTACACTGGCACAATTCTGTATACCTGATGAAATGTGGTGTCCTTTTTGTCTAAGCAGGCGAAAGAGTAACGCAAGATTGTGAAGGCCACCATATTCTGTGGTGAGGTTATTGTTGGTAAAAGCATTGTGGATTTGTTCTAATGCTTTGTCTATTTCATGTTCAAAATGATGAGATATACCCAAACGTTGGATAGAGTCAATGAAGTTTAGTTTCTGTGAGATGTTATTACTTGAAGATAGAAACATCTTCTTCACTTCCTCTTTATATACTTGAAGTTGTTTCACACTGTCACTGACGTCCTGCAAATTAGATAGTTATAGTTAATGAAATGTTCATGTATGGAGCATTCATTTTTTCAAACATAGGACTGTTTCTGGGAATACCGATAATACTCCAATGATCGGAATATGACTTTATTTTCACATTTATCTCAACGGCTTTTTATAATGTTTTCGTACATAATTTATTTTCTACTTGTGCCAGGCTTCTTGCATAGGTACTAATCCAAAATTTAAACATATTATACTAAGAAAATAGAAATACCAATATCTATATATACATGTACGTAAAAATTGCATATATAATTAAATATACCAATACCATACCAATGATTCTGAGTCATACTGTATGAAAATATCCCCCCAAATGCTAGGGTGAAAATTTGCACATGGTCGCGTGATATCAGATGCTGCATGTTGGGTTGAAGTAACTGGAACAGAAGCTGCAAGAGACATTATATCGTCTTTGGCTTTGAGAATTGAGATACGGTATCAATGGACGATGGTAATAAGGGACAAGGGTTGTTTAGTGGTGATGAGGATGAGCTCTATTATTTATAGGGTGTATAAATACGAGCCGTCCGTTGGAGAAATTATTGCATAGTTCAAAAGCAACACTGAAGATAACATTTATTCCACTCATTTCACGTTTTTAACATTTTTAATCAATGACGAAGTTTACTGCTACGTCATAAATTTGTTTTTCCTTTAAAATTAATACCCTTTCTGCTTCACAATAACTATAAAAAAACCAAACAATACTGTAATCAGATATGTGGCTTGACTTTTATTGCCAGCCACATGCTACATGTAAGATCACCTATGGCATTTTTTGCATGTCAACAAACGTGGCTGCTTGTCTTTGACAATTTGACAGAACACTAGTGGCATATTTAATGCACTTTGACAAGTTTGCAAATACATTATGGCATTTTATACATAGGATGCTTATTAAATGCAGCTCGTGCAAGTCATTCGAAGTAGCATTCCAAGTTCATTTAACTACTAGATGCATTTGTTCTTCTAGTATTTGAGTAGTAGAGAAGTTTGGTTTCATTATATAGGTATTTCTCTTTGTGTGTTGAGTATATACACCAATAAAAAAATACTATCAGTTATTTTGGGTGTATTGGGGATTTGGGTTTGAGTGGAGTGTATCCACCTTTTATATCTTTATCATATTTTCATAGTGAAATATTTGGATGTCACATTTGCCCATGGACGTAGACTTTAAGCCGAACCATATAAATTCCTAGTGTCATTTATTTTTACGCTTTCACATATTTATTTTTGTGCCTGTTTGTGTATTTTGGGCCCACCATTTCACAACAAATACACATATCAAGAAAAATAAAAAAAATATCTTTGTAAATATAGAAAGCTATATGAATTTACAAAATTATCATTCTCTAGTCATATTACTCATCTTGACAAATGTATTGAATATTTAACTAAAACATTTATTTAAATGGAAGAAAAAAGTAATGCTACGTAGATGTTATAAATGGACAAATATTTTGAAACACTGAAAAGTAAAAAATCGACAATTATTGTGAAACAGATGGAGTATATATTAGGGATGAAGCTCACTGATCTTTTTCTTATAAGTAATCAACTTACAATTATGGATACATTTGTAATTTTATTTTATCATCAACTTATTTTCTTAATAAACTTATTCTCTTAATCAACTTATTCTCTATCTACTATTCTTCTCAGCCAAAATAATATTGGTTCTAACTCCAACAGATTGGGAAAGTGAAATATGACAGGATCTCACATATAATAGATTACATATGTTTGAAGCCTCATTCATTGATCTCTTTAAAGTGGAGCAAATTTAAGTTCTTCTGTACGTATTTTATGATCCCACAGACTTTCCTTGTCTTAGACCGATCTATCATCTTATCATCCTCCCAGCCTAGATTTTTCTCCATTGAAAAAAAAATCGATTCTCTTTAAATTTTTCTCTCATTTGAAAACTATATATATAAGTGATGAAAATTTTAAATAATATTATTATATGTTAAACAAATATATTTAATATTAATTTAATAAAATATAAATACCTTTCAGCTGAATCATCTACATCATAGTAATTATAATATGATATTTCTAAACAATATTATGGTCCTTAAAAATATGGGATTTGGGTTCAAAATCTAATTATTATTACAAAATAGTGAAAACTTAATCTTACTATACCAGTAATAAATCTATGTTATGAAGATTATTCAAAGTTTATTGTGCAAATTAAATAATAACTTTAATAATTTTATTTTTCCCTAAAAGATAATTATATTAAAGCCTACAAAAAAAAAGAATTTAAGAAAATTTAATTTTGACTTGACAGAAAATACCTACTCTTGTATATCCTCTGGTGCAATGACGAATTCAAAATTTCATAATTTTTTCAAGAAATAATTATATTGATTTTAATTTATGAAAAATAAGGTTTTTGTTTTTAAGGAAGATATACAAATTTACTTTTGTGTAGGACTTAGGATGTCATGAGCTATACAACGATTGAGAATGGTCTAGCCATACATCAACATTGCGTATTGTTGTGTAGATTAAAAAAATTAGAAGAACATATTTAGCATTAAAGGGGAAAAAAATTTGAATTTCCAAGAATCATAGTTGGTTGAATCGTGAGGAGTACAATAAAGATCATATCTTAATTCTCTCTTGGTTGTTTATACGATTGGCAGTTCCAGAGTATTGTTTCATGACATGTGTTAAATCAACAAGTTATGTTAGTGGTGGTTTGTTGAGACATATGTTTTTCTTTGATTTGTCTACGTGCTCATCACACCTATGGTATTTGAAATTGTACATGAAAAAGAGAAAAGTTAATCACAAGAAGAACTTAAGGAGTTACTGCAAAGCTGCCAAATTGTGTAGATCTTTTCTCTTTAGAATGGAGTCTCTTGAAAAAAGCTTGATGTTAGGAAAGCTAATAAGGTTGTATCTACAAGCTGAATATCTTATATCTAGCTGAGTTTTTTATATCTCTAGTTGTTCCGATCGATTCAACTTGTGTGCTGTAAGCTCATTGTTATATGTATTATCCTTGTTGTAAAGTTGGCCTTGACCTATTTTCTTAGCAATGAAACTTTTTCGCAGACTCCAGAATAAGAATTTATTGGGAAACTCTTTAAAATTGTTGCAAGAAGTTCATGGTATTGTTATAGCTGTCAAAAAGTTGTTAAACTCTTTAAACTCTCAAAAAGTCATAGTTGCATCTTTTGGTGAAATAATATAAAAGTTGTCATCAATAAGCAAAAGCCATAAAAGGAACATTTGATAAATATATTATAAAATTGATCTCAAAATCTAAAATAATCATAATGGACATAATAAATTGAGGGAGAATCTTTGATGAATAAATAAGAAATTAAAAGTCTTAATTAATGGAAGGATAAAATTATAATTTTATTAAAATTTAAGAGTTATATCAGTCTTTTAGATTTTTTTTTTAAATTTCAGAGAGCAAAAATCACCTCTAAAAAGCACCATAGCGTCTCATAAGCTAGAAAACTCCTCCAAAAAGCATTACAAAACCCACCCTAAAATATTAAGCACGATCACCTTTCCGGAAAAAAAATCATGGCTATTTGTATACAACTGGAATCGAAGGAAAAATTAGTTTAAACTGATATTAATTGCTGAAATTTGACTTCATTGACATTAATTAAAGTGGTTTGGAAAATCAAGGGATGCTGATTGACTCTAATTAAAAAATAAAATCAATTTTTAAAAAAATTATGCTAATTGATAAAAAAAGATACGATTGTAATTTTTTATTATTTTACTATTTTTATTTTTTTTCGCTTTTTATCACTTTTCGACTAAGTTAAGTTGTGAAATATGGGTAAAAAACAATGAACTTTTGTTGATTTTTTGTAATTTTGATCCAAACAAAAAAAATTTTTTGCAACCCAATCAAAAATTGGGTGCTAATTATATACATTCATAATAAATCATACTAAAACATGTAAATAATTATTCAATGAGATATTTTTGTAGGTACTTAAAAAACTCAAAATATAAAAAAATGTTATTTCAATAGTAAAAACAGACAAATGCATTTTACCCTCTGAATTTTAGGTCTTGTGTAATTTACACATTGATTTTTTAAAATATGCATTGTGACACCCTGAACTTTCCAAATTGTGCAAAACACCCCTCAGTATAATTTTGGCAAATAATAAAAGTAAGATTTATATGCACTTAACCCCCTGATGTTTCTAATTTGTGCAAATTGACACCTTGTTTGTGATTATTATATGCAATATAATTAAACCCCCTGATTTTTTTATTGTGTGCAACTTGACACCCTACTATGACTTAAAGTTTTGTACTGTTTGAAAAGTATAGAGTTTTTTTCACAGTTTGAAAAATTCAGGGTGTTGTAATGCATGTTTTGAAAAGTTAAGGTGTAAATTGCATATGATCTATAATTTAGAGGAGTAAAATGCATTTAACCCTTGTAAAAACGTCAAACTAGTGTGTGTGTGTGTGTGTGTGTTTTTTAATATTTTACAAATTTCATAGATTATATTTATAAAATTAATTTTAGATATAATTATTCAACATGTAATAATATTATTTACATTTTTTATCATTTATTTATTTTTTTAGATGAGAGAAAAAAATAAAAGAGAACTAATGTTATTTAAGTAAAGAAGAAGAGTGGCGAGAAAATACTAATTAGAGAAGAGGGGAAACAGTTGATGGAGTCATTAATGTAAGTAGATAAAATGAAATTATAACTGTACCCATTATGATAAGTAGATTAAGAGAATAGATGAGTGGGTTTTATATCTAAAATAAAATGTGAAAGATGTTAGTTTCTATATGAAGTTGTAAAGGTTAGCAATCTCTCTCCTATATATTATTAAGAATTTAATTTTGATATACTCGTAGTCATGCAACAAAATCATTTTATTTACATGACCTCTCATATAGTGAATGTGATTAGCAATATGAATTGGTTGAGTAATCTTAATTATCTGAGGTGTTGTTGCTTATGAAAAACATAAGACAGGTTTTTTCTATTCCATGAACAAAATATTGAGGTGATTTTGCCCATGACTTTTAAAGTAATATGTGCTTTGAGAACACTTCATGAGGTGCTTTAAAATTTGAATGTCCTCTTATAAAGCTTGAAAAACTAATAAGACTTTAAATTTCAATAAAAATTCCAATTTTGTCCTTTCATTGATTAAGGCTTAAATTCCTAAAAATTACTTTTTAAATATTTATGCTCATTATTGTCATTTTAAATTTAATTTCAAGATCAACTTTGTACTATATTTTGTAAATCATCCTGAGATTAAAAGATTTATGTGCAATTGGTATGTTGTCACGAATCATCTTTTCCAAAAATTAAACTGATAGATAAAAGGGTTTTATATCTAATATGTCCATCACATAAGTGCCTCTTTTTTGGCTTAAGTTGTGAATTATTTTGTCATAAAGAGGATAACAATGATTGAACCATTGGCAATATGCATGAAGACTTTGATATCTTGTTATAATCTAGGTATAAAATTGTCTAGCCCAAAATTTTAAGTTAATAAATAAAGACATAAGAATGACTTTATATCTAATATATGATACCTTTCGTTGCACAATCAATATACGGTAAAAGGGGGATTTGAACTTCAGTGGATCTTATAAATCTGTTACAATCATTTGTGGGAGCTACACGAGATGAGATGGATGATGGTGATATCTTCCTATTCAGGTAGCATGTCCAGCTGCTATGTATTCTTACCTCTTGCTTTAGGTCATGGGTGACTTTTGTATCTTTTATTTTGTCTTTTCGTTTATATTGTCATTTGTATTTTGTCTCCCCTCTTGTTTGTGGGTCGTGAAGGTCCAATTCAACTGTATATATAATTATTACTGTAATTTATTTATATTGAGAGCATCTTCTATATTTATTTTACCAAATAATATATACCATATATTATAGTTTTTCTAATTAAGAATAGTTCTTAGAGAGTCTGAAAAATTCAACATCTTTAGAAAAGTCACAGCCGTATTAAATTAAGTCTATGTTATTAATGTAATGATATATGATTTTTTTAATTTATTAAACCCATAAATAGCCTTCTGTTGGACGCAAATCTTACTCGAGTGAAGTAGAATCATTGAGTAGTACAACAAAGCTCCCCTTCTTCAATTTTAACTTGTAATGCAGTTACATATATAAGTCTTAAATAATACCCCCTTCTTTTCATAATAAATGTCGATTTTTGACTTTTTAATATTTCAGAATATCTGTCCGTTTAGGCTATCTAGATACTTTTAATTTTTTTTCTTCAATTAATGCCATTAGTATAAATGTGTTAGTTAAATAATTAACACATTTATCAATATAAGTAATAATAACTATACAACGATAATTTTGTCAACTCATAATTTTTTATTTTAACCAAAGATGTTCTTTTGTTTCCTTTGATATGTGTAATACCATAGTTTAAATAAAAATGTTAGAATTTTTTTTTCAAACCAAGAAAGGTTGCCAGTTACCTTTACCTATCATTCCGGATCTTAAATTTTACTTAGTCTGGACCTTACACATCTATCAAGGGCTATATGATAGAGCTATATTCTTGAAACCAAAAGTTTCGGTAATTGTTCCCAAGAGGAAAATAAGTTAATGGACGATTTTTAATGAATTTTATGAAACCTTTAAACATTTCTTTTGTAGCCCCCAAGTTTGAAAAATCGTAAGAATTCCCGGATTTGAACTAAAACCCAAAATTTAGATTTTGATTGGTTGAGATTTTGATTTTTCTGATATTTTATTTTAATCCAAATGGGGGTATTTTCTTATTTTTATTTATGTTTTAAAGTTCATAAAAAGTAAAATAAGTGAGGACATTAACTTAAGTGAAACCGTCTAGGTAGTCGACAAAGACTAACACTACCAGAAAAAATGCTGTTACCGACGGATTTTTTCGACGGATTTTTTCTATTACCGACGGAAAATTTTATTTTCGACGGATTTTTCGACGGATTTAGGCCACCGGAAATAACGGAGTCGGAAATCATTATCGACGGAAAAAATCCGTCGAAATTTTTTATCGACGGAATTACCGACGGATTTTTATGGAAAAATCCGTCGGTAATGTGCCCAAGAATTTCGTCAGGAAATTCGTCAGTTTGAAAACTTATCGACGGATTTTTTATTGTTACCGACGGAAAAAATCCGTCGATAAATTTTAATTTAATTTGTAATTCTTTCATATTTGACTTTTACAGACGGATTTTTCCGTCGGTAAATAATGAATTTTTAATTTTTTATATTACCAACGGAAAAATCCGTCGGTAATTTTTTACTTTTATAATTTTTTTTTTAATATATTGACGGATTTTTTTTATTTTACCGACAGATTTTTCCATCGATAATTTAAACTTAAAAAACTAATAACATTTTATTTATGTGTGTCCACTTATCTAATATCTAATTTTTTTCATACCTGCATCATTGAACTTATTTTCTTATTGGCATTTTTACTGTCTAAATTTAGTTCCACACAACGGTGCTAGTCTTAGTAGTCTATGTATGTGAATCTAAACTCTCAAATGGTAAATGAAATAACATCAAATTTCCTGCTTTGCAACTTCCAAAGTATATAAAACTTTATTTACATTTATTGTTGACAGTTTAGATATGCATCATTCACAAGAAGTCCATCACGAATCTGGCTAGCTACATCGCGAACAAGACTGTGTCCATGTGGAATGAACACAGCAGATGACTTGGAGGCAGGACCAATTTCTTTCATAGTGTCAAAATATTGAGTCACAAGCACCAGGTCCATGTGCACGCGGGTCGTTGGCCAGTGGCGGAGACCGACTGGATCTCGATGTGCGATGACGAGGCTAGATTGCGATGATGCAAGGAGAGAGAGAGATCCGATGTGAGAGAAACCCGAAGTGAGAGAGAGCGACGAGCAGAGGAGGAGACCG
The DNA here is from genome assembly GCA_031216105.1 of Dalbergia cultrata. NCBI lineage: Eukaryota > Viridiplantae > Streptophyta > Magnoliopsida > Fabales > Fabaceae > Dalbergia > Dalbergia cultrata. The sequence continues at coordinate 11,680,322 of CM062350.1, read as the reverse complement.
GCACGCGAGGAGGTCGACGCCGACGCTGCGGAGAGGCGTTGGTGGTCACTGGCGATGCGGCGAGGAGTAGGTCAGCGGATCGCACAAAGAGAGAGTGAGAGTGTGAAGATAATGAGCGTAAAAGGGAAGCAATGGTCATTAATTATAGCTGGAACAATTACTGGCGGATGTTTGAATTCCCGACGGAAAAATCCGCCGATAATCACCAAAAAATGCATCTTTTATTTCATTTACCGACGGATTTTTCCATCGGTAACTATAATTTTAAAATAAAAAATTAATATTAATTACCGACGGATTTTTCCGTCGGTATAATTAATTTCACAATTAAAAAAAATTCATAATATTTATCGACGGAAAAATCCGTCGGTAATTCCCGCGCCATATTTATCTCAAGTTGGCGCGAATATTACTGACGGAAAAATCCGTCGGTAATGACTGAAATCGATTTTTTTTTTTTTTTGCAAAAATTTCATTTATTCCGTCGATAAATCCGTCGAAAACACCGACAAAAAAAATCCGTCGGTAAAATCCGTCGGAAACTCGCTTATTTGTTGTAGTGTAAGGCGGTGCGACAGTTGGGGAGAGGACTGCTCCAGCGGTTATTTACCACCCAAGCGATAAACAGTTCATTAAAAACCCCATTTCGGGGTTCAAAACACATCAACACCCCAAATCATACCCCAAACTCGAGAAACTTCATCCTCCATCTCCTTTCACCCCCAAAAACTTCGCTTTTCTTCAATTTTCTTCATATCTAACTTGAATTTCTCATCTTTCAAGCTTTAAGGTATATGATTATCTTGGTTTTGCTTTCCTTTCTCCATCTCCTTCTTGTTTTAGGGGAATTTTCAATGGTTCCTCAAAGGTTCAAGAAAGGAAGGTTTTCTAGTATAATAAGTGTATATTTAAGTTATTCAGAGGTTAATCTAGAATTCTATTGCTTCAATGGTAGATAAAGTTGTTGTTCCTGCTTCCCAGAACTCTACTAGTGCTATTCCTGTGTCTACTGCCACTCCAGGTGAATGGGTTCATATCTGTAACTTCTATATTAATTATTATATCTATTTTCACATAAAACATGATAGTAGGTATGATTTTAGAGGGTGTTTTGTGAACTTCTATGTTAATAAGAAAACGTGTTTCCTTGAAAACCATGGGACATCTACTGTTAAGGCTGAGTTTTGTACAGTAGCACTGTGAATTAAATTGTTTAAAGTTGATTTTATGATTATATGATTCTGGTATTGCATATTGATATATATATATATAAAGAGAGGATTTTTGAACCCTAGGATAGGAGATAGAGAAAAGAATGAAATTTATAGCTGAGCTGACATAAACTATAGAGAAACAGGCAGTGTGTTAATGGCAGTCAATCCGTTAACCTTAGTACGAAGTAGCCCATGGCCAGAGATAACATAGAATTTATTGTCATACTGGGGATGGTGATACGTAATGCCCAGATATGACTAGACATTTATAATCAGAGTTTTGTTACATCACATACATTATACATAACCAGAGTAGAGATTACTGTTTCTTTATTAGAGTACTGTAGGTTGGGTTATAGAAAGCCAAGATTTGATAACTTGACTATAGTTATGAAATGTTTTGATACTTTATTACTATCACTATTATTCTGGTGTTGTGTGTCTTCTCTTGATATCTCATGAAGAGGGTTCCAGATGAGGACTCACTCACTGAGTTTTGGTTACAAAACTCACCCCTCTGTTTCTTTTCATATTTTACAGATACTATAGCTGTTGAGGGTATTTCTATGCCATCTTCTTCCTAGTAGCATTAAATTTAAGTTGCTGAGCTCATTAGGTGAGGTGCCTGGTATTCTACTCTAGATGTGCTCCAATATAGTGCAAACAGGATCTCGGACTGTAAGGCATAATTATATTTTGCATAGTCTTATATTTTAAGATATTATTTAGACCGTATAATCTATACTTTTCATGGACACTTTATATGTAAAGGACTTCATGCATATTTAGTGATATTATAATATTAGCCTTTGAAAGAGACTATGATATATTTTAGTTTAATTAATATGATTTCAAGAGCAGGTGATTTGTATGTAGAAATAAAACTATTTTAGGACTTTTTCGTACTTCAAATGTGCATATAGAGGTGATACAGGTCACAAGGCTTATGTGGGAATAGATTTTCTCACATACCGATCACGTGCCCAAGCCAAGTCGTGACAATATATGTATTGTTTGGCTTTTGACAATTATTATGAAACGAATAAAGTATATGATTAAATGTGGTATAAAAAGGCTTTCATAATTCTGATTAGTAGGATAAATATACAAATTAATGATAAATCCTATCCTTAATTAAAATTAAAATAACATATAAGGGCTATGCTTAATTTTTAACAATATTTATTTACAAAAGTATCTTAAAATTAAACAATATTTTTTATATGTATTGTATATAGGTTATATTATAAAAAAAAAACTACCAAATTTTATATACAATATAATTATAACTATGTTGAAATTTTTTTTGGTAAGCCTGAAAAACAAAAGAACAATTAATTTGAATTTACTATCATTGTAAAACATTTTCATATAGATATATAATTATATATTATCATATCAACAAAAAATGATTGAGTCAGCTATTTTTTTTCCCAGATGATTAAAGAACTGCTCACAAAACTACACGAAGAAGGAGCATACAGATAAAAGTAACAGTGTAATACATTACCAGTTGAAAGAATAAAAGAAAACAAGATTAAAACATGGTTTATTTATTTTGAAGGTCCTTATAGTTTAGATTAACGTTTAATTAGATATTTATAGTTTAAAAAATTATAATCAAGTATTTATATTGTATAAAAATTTTCAATCAAATCTCTATGTTGTGTAAAAATTTTCAATTAAGTCCTTAAACATATATATTTTTAGGGACTTAATTAAATTTTTTTAAAAAAATATAGGGATTTAATTTGATTACAAATTAATGAATTGAAGGAATTTGATTAAAATTTTTTTATGTAATATAAAAATTTAATTATAAATATTTAAACTAAACAATCTAATTAAAAACTAAATGGAACTATAAAAACCTTAATAATAAGTAATAAATCTAAAAGCATCCAACGCCGGAAACCAAAAACAAGCAAATGACCCCACCCTAAAACAAAAATAGAAGCATAATCCTATCACCGAAATTCTGCCAGAGTAAAGGGTATGCCATAAAACATCCTCATCAGATCCTCTTGCATGATTTATCTCAGACCCAGCCACAAACGTGGGTGCTAACACATCATTAATGCCGAACCAAATCTCAGACAGCCATAGGATCCTGATTCTGCGCTATCATAATAGGAGGATGCGAAACAAATTAAAGATCACCGCAACTGGAAAACAATAGTTGACACCCGTGATAAACCATAGACCATAAGCTGACACAAAAATAAACAAGACACCAGCAAATCCATTATAATCCGTTTTTGTTATCTTGCAGTGACTATGACTCATGTTCTATTAATCCATCACGTCTAATGGGGAAAAAATTGATGTTTTAAGGGAAACCCACATTTTAGGTGTTCAAATAGTACTTTTCCCCCATTAATTCATTTCTTGATAGTTCTGTATTACCGCCACAGACTGGTGACGTGATTCGCGGCTGCACAGCCGCCATAAAGCAATTTTTTCTTTTTTCCTGATAAAGGCATAAAGCGTGAATTATTTTTTCTCATAGGAGGATAACAATGATTGAAACGTTTGCGACATGCATGAACTTACTATAATCTTGATATGAAACTATTTCCTCCAAAAATTTTAGCTAATAAATAAAAACATAAGAATAACTTTATATCTCACACGTGTTTCCCTTCATTGCACAATCAGTATACAGTAAAAGAGGGATTTGAACTTCAGTCGATCTTGGAAAATCTGATACAATTATTTGTAGGAGCTACACGAGATGAGATGGATGACAGTGATTTCTTCATGTTATAGTAGCATGTCCAGGTGCTATGTATTCTTACCTCTTTGTTTTAGGTCATAGATGACTTTTGTATCCTTCATTTTGTATTTTCGTTTATATTTTCATTTGTATTTTGTCTTCCCACTTGTTTGTGGTTCGTGAAGGTCCCATTCCAACTATAAAAAAAAATTGTTACTGTAATTTATTTCTATTTAGAGCAACTTTTATGTTTATTTTATCAAATAATATATACTATATATTATAATATTATAGTTTTTCTAATTAAAAACAGTTCTTTGACATTATAAAAAATACATCTTTAGAAAATTACAGCATTACTAAATTAAGTTTATGTTATTAATGTAATGATATACGATTTTTTTTATTAAAACAATAGGTATCCTTCTATTGAACGCAAATACTACTTGAGTCAAGTATAACCATCCAGTAGCTAGTCTGATAAAGCTTCACTTCCTAAATTTTAACTTGTAATGCAATTAGATACATAAGTCTTAAACAATACTCCCTTCATTTCATAATAAGTATTAATTTTTTACTTTTTAATGTTTCAGAATATCTGTTCATTTAGGCTATCTAGGCACCTTTAATTTTTTTCTTCTATTTATACATTTCGTATAAATATGTTAGTTAAATAATCAACACATTTATTAAGATGAATAATAATGATTATACAAGACTAGATTTATCAACTCATAATTTTCTATATGTACTAAGATATTTTTTTTTGTTTCCCTTGATATATGTATTGTTTGCTTTTTGACAATTATTATGAAACGGATAGAGTATATGATTAAATGTGGTATAAAAAGGCTTTCATAAATTTCATTGCACCAAAAACAAGGCTGTCATAAATCTTATTAATAGGATAAATATACAAATTAATGATAAATCCTATCCCTAAACAAAATTTAAAAAACATATAAGTATACTTAATTTTTAACAATATTTATTTACAAAAGTATCTTAAAATTAAACAATATTTTTTTATATGTATTGTCTATAGGTTATATTATTAAAAAAATTGGTAAAGAAATTACCAATTTTTATATACAATATAATTATAATTATGTTGAAATTTTTTTTTGGTGAGTCTGAAAAACAAAAGTACAATTAATTTGAATTAACTGCCATTGTAAAATATTTTTATACAAGCATCTAATTGTATATTATCATATCAAAAGATTGAGTCAACTATTTTTTTTTCCTGATGATTAAAGAACTGCTCACAAAACTACAAGGAGAAGGGGCATAAAGATAAAAGCAATACTGTAATACATTACCAATAGAAAGAATCAAAGAAAACAAGATTAAAACATGGTTTATTTACTTTGAAGATCCTTATAGCTTCATTCAACTTTTAATTAGGTATTTATAGTTTAAAAAATTATAATCAAGTCTCTATATTATATAAATTTTTTTAATCAAGTCTTTATATTGCACATAAATTTTCAATCAAATTTCTATATTGTGTAAAAAATGTTTAATCAAGCCTCTAAACATGCATACTTTTAGAGATGTAATTAATTTTTTTTTACAGAGTGTAGGAATTTAATTTGATTGTAAATTAATAAATTAGAGGAATTTGATTGAAAATATTTATATAATATAAAAATTTAATTATAAATATTTAAACTAAACAAACTAATTAAAAATTAAATGAAACTATAGTAAGTAATAAATCTAAAAGCATCCAACGCCGGAAACCAAAAACAAGCAAAAGACCCCACTCTAAAACAAAAATAGAAGCATAATCCTATCACAGAAATTCTGCCAGAGTAAAGGGGATGCTGTAAAACATCCTCAGATCCGCTTGCATGATTTATCTCAGACTCGGAGCCACAAACGTGGGTGTTAACACATCGTTAATGCCAAACCGAATATATGTCTGGGAAATAATAAGTGTGTTGATAAAGAGCTAAGCTCACCGAATCAAGTTTTATTATTGAATATATTATTTTATATTTTATGCTGTAAATTTTCCCGTAAGTTGAAACTTTTTTCTGTCTAGTCATACTCAACTTCAAGAACCCATCTCTTCTCCATTACATTATCGCTGTGGCTGGGGATTATGCCGTTGTCCCGCGATGATTTTTGATAAATTTTCTTCATAAAATTTTTTACTCTCTCAATTAATTTCAATTTAGATTTAATTTCAAAATTAATTAAAACTTATATCAGACTTTCAAAATTAATTTTCACACTATCAGTAAATTAAAACTTATACATAACGTTTAAAATTAATATTATTTTGGGAGTGAAATAATTTTAGACACGTGAAAAAATATAGATGACTAATAATATTAACAAAATGGCTTAATATTTAAGTCCCTATAAATATAGGATAGTTTGATTTTAGTTCCTCTATTTTTTTTCACATTTGGTCATTCTATTTTTTTGTATTATGTGTTTAGTCTTTATCTTAGTAAGAATTAATAAGTGATGATATTTATAAATATTTTTAAAAGATTTTATAATATTTATAGGATTTAATTTTAATGTACTTCCAATACAAGAGCTTTACAAATTCATAAGAATCAAGCACATTCTAAATTATTTATAGAGACTTAAATTTATATGGCAAGAACCAAAAACATAACATAAAAAAAACCACCAAAAGTAAAATTAAAAAAAAAAAAAGACTAGAATCAAAACATATGTGAATAGCAATTAAAAACATTTAAATAATTTTTTAAGATTAAATACCTATTTTATTCTATTAGAAACATATTGATAGACAAATTAGTCCCTTGGAATTTGAGAGTCTCATCTTAATCCATCATAATAAAGAAAAAGAAATAAATTGGTCCTTTCATGTTTGTCTGTACAATTAGAAAACACCATACGGGCTTACGTAGAGGAATCAATTTATTGCTATTTAATTGTGAAGAATCGTTGTGAGACTTTTAAATCTACAAGGATTAATGTATCCATCGATATATTTTTTAGAGATAAAAATAAATATTTAATCTTATTTAAACATTATTAGTCATTTATGTTTTGTGACATTTCTATTAGTTAGATTGAATGAAGTATCTATTATGTTCAAGCCCGTGTTTTAAATTGCAGTCACAATTGTAGTTGCGGTTGCAGAAAATGTGACAATCGTAATGCTCATTGTGACTGATACGGTGTGAATTTTTTGCGTGTCTTCAAATTAAAAAAACGTCCATTGTGATATGTTGTGATCCTGATGCAGTTCGTTGCGGTCCTAATGCATTTGCATTATAGTTACATTGCGGTCAATTAATGTAAAAAATGTATCACATTGTAATTACAGTTTGATACGATTGCACTGCGAGTCACAATCACAATATTACAACTGCATCACATGATACGATCGCAATTTAAAAACCTCAGGTCCAGCCATCTATTAAGGGAGCACCAACCGTGGTTGAGCCCGAGCCCATCATCATTACTGTTAGAACAAAGCCTTCCATCACATTGTTTAAGCGAAGAAGAAATGAGATAGCCATCAAGGATTAGGCTGACACGAAATTAAACAAGACACCTGCAATTCCATTATACTCCTCCGTTTGTGTTATCTTGCAGGGATTGTGACTCCTGCTCTGCTGTCAAGTGTTAACATCCCAATAATTCATTTCTTGATGGTTCTGTATTGCCGCCATCTACTGGTGACGGGATGGGGGGGTTGCACAACCGCCATCTACTGGTGACGTGATTGGGAGGCTGCACAGCTGCCACAATCAATCTTTTCTCTTTTCCAGATAGCAACTTAACACGGGTGATTAACTTTCTGAATTTGGGGAGTTTCATCGACTGACTTGTATGTGCCTCCATCTGTCACAGAGGCATGCATGGAAAGAAGCAATGACGTGATCGTTTTTGGGTCATGTGGCATCATGACTGAGAGTCGTGGAGACTAATTGCAATCAAAATTCTTTCCCCATTATTTCTTATGGGGCTATTCAGTCGAGTTTTGTTTTGGTTTGCTAGCATGTCCAGGTGCTGTGTGTACTTACCTCTTTATTTTCGGTCATGGGTGACTTTTGTATCTTTACCAAATAATATATACTACGTAATATAGTTTTTCTAATTAAGAACAGTTCTTGGAGAGTCTAAAAAATTCAACATCTTTAGAAAAGTCGCAGCATTACTATATTAAGTATATGTTATTAATGTAATGATATATGAGTTTTTTTTTGTTGGTTAAAACCACAGGTATCCTTTTGTCGTGTGTAAATCCTACTCAAGTCAAGTAGGACCACTAGCTAATTCGACAAAGCTCTCCTTCCTAAATTTTAACTTGTAATGGAGTTATATACATTAGTCTTATACGATACTCCATTTGTTTCACAATAATTATAGATTTTTTACTTTTTAATATTTTAGAGTATCTACCCATTTAGCCTATCTTGGCATCTTTAATTTTTTTTCTTTCATTTATACCCTCAGCATAAATGTGTTAATTAAATAATCAACATATTTATTAAAATGATAATAATGACTATACAATGATAGTTTTGTCAAATTATAATTTTTTATATTTACCAAGATTTTCTTTTGTTTCCCTTATTATATGTATTGTTTGATTTTTTACAGTTATAATGAAACGGATGAAGCTTATGATTAAATGTGGTATAAAAAGGCTTTCATAAATCTCATTAGTAGGATAACTATATAAATTAATGATAAATCCTATCCTTAATTAAAATAACATATAAGGAAGCAGTTTGAATTCTATTCGATTCTACTATACTTAATTTTTAACAATATTTATTAAAAAAAATTACCAATTTTTATATGCAACATAATTATAATTGTGTTGAATTTTTTTTTTGTAAGTCTGAAAAACAAAAGAACAATTAATTTGAATTTTCTATCATTGTAAAACATTTTCATATAGACATCTAATTATATATTATCATATCAATAAATAAAGATTGAGTCAACTTTCTTTTTTTGAGGATTAAAGAACTGCTCACAAAACTCTAAGAAGAAGGAGCACAGAGATAAAAGTAATAGTGTAATACATTACCAATTGAAAGAATAAAAGAAAACAAGATAAAAACAAGGTTTATTTACTCACTACAAGAAAAATGGGTATTTTCAACGATTCTCAATAGTTAAAGTATTGATAAAAGTATTATCAAGAAAAGTAATTTCGACATAAAGTGACTATTGAAAATACTTATAAATTTTTATCGATAATTAGTACATGTCGAAAACATATCTTGTGGGTATTTTTAACATGCAATAATTGTCAATAAAAATTTATAAGTATTTTCAACTATCACCTTGTGTCAAAATTTCTTTTCTTAACAACACTTTTATTGACGAGAACCGTTGAAAATATTGTTGAAAATACTCATTTTTCTTGTAGTGACTTTGAAGGTCCTTATGATTTCGTTCAAATTTTAATTAGATATTTATAGTTTAAAAAATTATAATCAAGTCTCTATATTGTATAAAAAATTTTAATTAAGTTTTTAAAATTTAAAAATTTTCAACTAAATCCCTAAACACGTATACTTTTAGGGAGTTAATCAATTTCTTTTATAAAAATAGGGGTTTAATTTGATTGTAAATTAATAAACTAGAGTGATTTGATTGGAAATTTTTGTATGATATAAGTATTTAATTACAAATAGTTAAACTAAACAACCTTATTAAAAGGGAGAAGGGAGGCGATGGGAAGGATAGTAGAGTTTTCTGGAAGGCAGGGTGATCCAATAATGATGAGTATATTAATGCTCCTTTCAATCTCAAGCAATCAATGGTGGGTGCAAGCAAAGGGACGAGGGAGAAGAAGTTGCATGTGAACAATGAAAAAACAGAGAGATAAATACATTTTAGGGTATGTTTGGTTGGAAAGTAAAAATAGAGTTAAATTTTCTATGAATAAAGTTTATGTATAGTTTTACTCATAGAGCTCATATATGAAAATTTACATTCTATCTTTGCGCTCTAACGAAACATATCTTGAGAGAGAAACTGAAATAGAAAATTTTACTAATGAAATGGAAAAAGGTGATCAATACAATCGAGGTAATCCCTTATATAGGATAGTGAGTGTAACTAACAATGAAGTAATTCCTAACAAATTTCAACTAACTCCTAATTATAATTATGTCATCTAACAATTTACTAACTACAAGCCCAATAATATAAGTTTTAAAATTTCAATTTGAATATGTCTTGATTCAGGCTAAAAAGGAAAAAGTTTTAATTACCATCTACTTGATCATAATTTTTATAAATATGATATAGTGATTTACGCTGATCATTATAGAATATTTCCAACAGGCACAAAATCAGAAAATACTGACGAAAACAAGTAGAGTATAACAAATACAAGACTAAGAATTTCAACAACTTTTGCACTAGGTTTAGTATAAATATAGTTGCACGCCAACTTTTTACAAATCTTCCATATAATAATGCTATATGATAGTGGGATCCAAAAGTAGCGCAACAACGTAATAGCTAAAGCAGTTCTCCGTTTGTGTATTTATCCTCAAAGTTGGCATATGTAAACTCAATTATTCGTGCCAAATGAAGAATACAATCAAGCACTAGTTTTGGGACGTTATAACTTGAGGCATGCTTCATTTATATCCTTTCCAAAAATCTTCAGTTTCCTTTGTGGATGACTTTATAGGCCTCTTCTTACGAAATGCCATATTGCTTCATACAACATTCAACTGCAGAAGCAACATGTACCCTTTGCTGCTCAAACTGCAAACATTTAGATCAATAAAAGTCAATATTTATTGAAGAAAACCACAGCCAACTCATCATCCTTGGCTTCAAGGAGTTAATATTAAGTCAATTTTCAAAATATTTACGATAGAGTATGAAATCCTTTTAACCTTATACAAGTTTACTAATTATCACTGTCGACTATAAAATATTCTTAATTGATTTCTACACTTTACGTACCATAATGTTAGGGAGAAACATCTTATTCATACATTTTAAACTAAATTAGCAATTTGTTTTCTCAATGATACACGTAACATCAGTTTAATAGTTCTTTGAAAGATACCCACAAGGGCAGCGACTCCTTAGATATCAATATGAAATGTTGCCAAGTCCTTTCTTATGTGTTCAGTCATGAAAAAGAATCAATGAATATTTTGTTTAATCTCACAATTTTGTAATGATTGTTAGGTCCAAAAATGTAATTACAATTTTTTATTCACGGTAAAGATCTTATTACAAAATTCTAAACTATAAAAATATGTTGATTAATTAAACCATAATAAAAAAATATTAGATAATGAGAAATATCTCTCCTAATTTTTTTTATCATAATGATGTGACATAAATACAAATTTTTAGATGAATAAAAGAGTTATATTAGTTTATTCCTTCCAATACCCGTATTTTTTTTTAAACAAAATCAATAGGGGAGGGGGGAGATAAAAGTCGAGCACAAGACCATCCACTCAGAGATGCAGGAGATAATCACAATTATTAAGCTGTACTCAATCCACCACCCTTATTTTTGTTAAAAGAGTTAGTAATTTTTATGGAAATCTAGCATAATTCATTATATAAAAGGATTAATTATTTATGACCTAACTAAAAAAAATTAAATTTTATGATGGTAATTTTTGAAAGAAACAAAAAAGAATACTCTTTTAAAAGTATTCCTATCAAACAAAACCAAAACAAAAAATATTCAAGAAATGACTCTGTACCTTATGTGAGCCAATGTCATCCTTGAGTCTACCAAAAAGAGATACAACTTTTACAATTGGTGGATCGCTGATTATCCAGTCAAACACTTGTTTGGTTGCCAATCCTCCCAGACCAAGAAATGATGTCATCTGAAGTGGCAATGTAGAAGACACAGCTCCATTAAACTTGTAATCATCATATGTTGGAATATAGCCCTCATGACACCATTTTGCTTCAACCATGTAGGCTTGTGCCAAGTTACAAAACTGCAAATGGAATTACCAAATACTAATTAATTAACTAAACAGATTTTGCGACCCATAATTTAGTTTGAAAATTCTAAATAAAATCACCTTTTTCTAAAAACTTAAGTTGATGGCTAGAGTTATATGAATAATTTTTATATCTAACACCATCCTCAAGGGAATATCTTTTTTGAGTTTGAAGCATCAACATTTCTTTTATCATAATTAATATGGATAACAATAATCTAACCACTCACCACTTTGTCATAAAACCGCTTATCCTAAAAGTTTAAACTGTTATGTTGTGTCATATGAATGGTTTTATATCTACTACGTCCTTTTACGCGAATGCTTCTTTTGGACTTAAAGGGTGAATAATGCACAGGCCTAACTTATCTTGTGTTGAAATTTAATTATTTTTATTTAGAAATGGGAGTAATAAGAATCAAATTCTAAATCTCTTGGTCATAAAGGTTCTAATACCATGTCATGAAACTACCTATCCCAAAAGTTTAATCTGGTAGGTTGAGGCACATGCATAATTTTATATTTAATACACTTATCATAGAGGCTCTAATACCAGGGGAGGTATCAAATGCAGAGACATAAGGATAAAACAGAGAAAGGAAACTGATTCAGTAGCCGTCAAGCTCAAAGAATTACAGCACAGGGAGATCATATATATATATATATAAGCAAGATTAGCTTTGCTGAGTAACAGTTATCAAGACTAACAAACTTGAAACTAACAGATAATCTTTTATGTTGTGGTCTTATCTCTAATAACGATATAGGAATTAGAAGCCTACAGCTCGTTTAATATGTTGCAACACCAAGCTCGATTTTTCACCCCCTGCAGTGATCACCAACTCTATTTCATCCCACAGGTCTACTATTGCATTAAATACCACTTTCATGCACTCTGGAAGAGATTTAGTGGGACTAATATCCCATCTGAAAAATTAAAAATGAAAAAATAGAGAGAATTAAATAGATAAAAATCGTAAAAGTAAAAGAATCATGAGATTATTGAATTAATAATTGGTATAATAAATTAAAATTCATCATGTAAAGATAGGTTATTAAATATAACATTGGTGGTTCACTCTTTTTTACTGAAGTCAACCTCTGGATTGCCGTAAGCATCATAAGTATCATCTAGAAGAGACATACATGCCAACAATTTACCCACCGTCCTTCTCGCAGTGCAACATTTAGGCTTATAGGACGTGGCCAATGGCCAAAAATATGCCTCAACCACCCTATCTCTAGCATAAGGGACCTTTGTTGCAAACTCTCATTTTTTCCTCCACTTGTAAATACTAAAACAACTTATGAGTGCATTTGGACCATTTTTTCTTTTTCTTTCTTTCTTCAAAAAAAAAAAATGTAGAAGGAGAACTCGGGATTCATATTTTATATTTTATCATTTTTTTTATCTATATATAACAAGGACTACCAGTTTATAGGATTATAGTACTTACTTGGTGATATTGCCAACTTCTTTTTGGTGCACTTTTTGTAGCATATTGAAATCTAACTTGGCAATAGCTAGAAGTACTTTGCTATGTGAAGGATCCTTTTCGTAGAAAGACATATAACACCTTGCCCATATCCGAACTCCCTTATGAAGAGGTTGCCCCAAACTTTGATTGATTTGCACAGCAAGAGAAGGGCTCAATTGATTGGTCATGGACTTAAGATTAGTGTATGTGAAATCAAGTGCTTCCTGTAGTATATCTTCTCCATGAACCCTTAATTGTGCAGCTTCATACAACCTCCATATCTTGAACATCTTGGACAATTATTTCATTAAACTTCCCTTTATTGTTCTTGAATTTTTTTAACTATATCTGTTATAAATTCAATTGCATATTAACTATCATTAATCTATAATATTTGATCTATAACTAATTAATTGCTAGTGCACTTTCTTGGTGATGTAAATAATAGCACACACGAACAATTCTACATGCCTGATGAAATGTGATATTCTTTTTGCCTAAGCAAACCAACGAGCAACGCAATATGGTGAAGACTACCTTCTTGATCTGTGGTGACTTTATTGTTGGTAAAATCATTGTGGATTTGTTCTAAAGCTTCGTCTATTTCATGTTCAACATGATAAGATATATATACCCATATACCCAAACGATGGATTAAGTCAATGAAATTTAGTCTTTGTGAGATGTTATTACTTGAAGACAGAAACATCCTCTTCACTTCCTCTTTATGTATTTGAACTTATTGCTTCATATGGTCATTGACTTCCTGCAAATAGTTACAGGGAATGAAATGATCACAAATCATTTAAATTTTTAAATATGTAACTAATAATGAAAAGAATTCTATCTATATGGGAATACTTCAATGATTAATTAGCTATGTGTAAAATTTAGATGTCTGAAATGCAAATTTTAGTAGGAATTCTTGCGGGCATCATATTATCTAGAAATGCATTATTAACTTAAAGTTATTGAACAATTCTGTTGTAAGCTTTTTGAACATTTAACTGTTAAGTACTCAACTTGATTTTTTAATGCAGTACATGTGACTATACATGTGATTTTGGTTCTATAAATTTGATTTTTAGATGCAGTAAATAATAAATGTGAATTATGATATCAATCTCAAATGATTCTGTTGCACTACATAGTTTATAACTTTATATATATACAGGCAGCAACACCGTGATTATATGCAATAACTGATATATAATGAGCACATTGTGTAACATGTAGAATGGGCCCAAAGCCCAAAATACTGAAGATGGGTGAATTAAAGGGTGTTGAAGACCAATGCATCAGGCAAGCAAATTGTGGTAATTCTTTGTCTCTCTGTGTCCATCTTCTTCCTTCCTTGTATTCATCTTCTTCCTTCCCATTCTTCTAAATTCTTGTTGATATCAACTTCCCTTCCTTAGGTGTTGAAGCATTCGTGTGGAGATTACTCTGAGGACTATTGACAACCATTGATGCCCATTTAATTTTCTGCAATTCTGTTTCCATGTACAATTTAGAAACTACTAAAAATACTTATCTCTGTTATATTTCCCTATTACTCTTAGTTGCTTATACTCTATTACATTAATTTTACCTAAATCAATACAAAAACACGGGTCCATCCCCTTTATTCCATTGCTACTTTAATTTACCTCCTTACAATGGTGCTTTCATTGGCCACCATGTTCGATTTCCATGGTGGTTTGCCGAGCTCAATCAGAGAGCAAACTGGTATAGTAACAGAGTACTATCTGGAATTCATGGCTCATGTTGATTGCATTCATATGAATGATCCTGAGATATTGTTACCTTGCTTTATCAATGGATTGAAAATTCATATTCATAGAAAGGTTTTCTTTGAAAATCCTAAATCTCTTTTCCGTGCTCTTTACTTAGCAATATTTTATGAAAAAAAATTTGCAAATCAGATTCAGCAAATCGAACATTAGAGCTCAAGTGGTGAATCTAAGAATTATACAACTGGTGTTATGTTGTTTGAAGTAGTTCAGCCATAACAGCTTATGGAAGATCTGATGGTGATTAACAATTTGCAGTTTGATCAGACTGGATTTGACGCAGCGGAGATCGGCAATCTAGAGCAACAATAACCATTCAGCAACCACAATTCAAAGCTGGATTTATGTGCTACAAATGGCAACGTAATGAAAGCGATGGGTGGTGACCACGTAGCCACTCAATCATCGACTTTGAAGCTCAGTGAGCAATCCGCAGCAGAGATCAAGTTGGAGGTGATGACTGCAATGTTCCCTTGCGCCAAAGAGGCAGATGCCATAGTTGTAGTGGTGGAGGGGACACCGAGAACGATGTCCACTAGTGGCATCGCATTCACAGCGGACCACCATGAGCCGTGACGATGGTAGATCGACGAGTGTCTTTGGGAGATGGTAAACACTACTACCATAAGCAACGAGAAAAAGAAGAAGGAGACTAGGGTTCTGAAGCCTCTTCTTTCAAAACTGGTCCTAATGGGCCAAGACATTTCTGCTTGTCACTTGGGAGTGGCCAAGACCGGTTCACTATTTCTGGAGCTTATTGGGAAAACGCCTCTTCTTGTGCCTGCAGGGGCGGAGGACAAAGAAGCACTAGACTTGCAAAGCAAAGGGGAGCTCACCCTTGCTATTGAGGGACATGTTGAATTAGATGGGTTTGTCAAAGTAGAGGAAGAGAATAACCTTATTGTGTTCTATCTAGGAGGGAGAATAGGGGCACTCTATCCTATTCAACAACATTGATAATGATTGGAAGGTACTACAAGCTTCCTTCGTTCCTTGTGTTATTCCTCTAATTGCAAAAGGAATTCACCTTTTTTTTTCACTATTTTTGCTTTGTTGTTTAAGCCAAGACCTATAGCAAGTGATGACTTAAAAGCTTTTTGTGTTCTACTTCATTTTTGTGCTTGTGTTTGTGTCCAAATTGATGACATGCATATCACAAGGACTGTTTTTTATGTGTATCATGAAATGGATAAGAAAAATGCGCTTGTTCAATTAGCTCAACATTGTGGTGAAATTTTCTATTTCACTTCTATAATTCCTGAGACAATTTCGATGACTGATCTTAAGGCTGACTTGGTAAGTGAAAGCCAAGGCTCATGGTTAAGACCAAGATCTACAAATTTTGGTTCCCCAATAGACACCTACAAGTTGAGGATCAATGTTGATAACTTAAAGATTATCATGTTTTTATCAATCAATCATTCTTATTTGCATTACTGTTTCATGGCAGTTCCTATATTAGAGTTGAAGAGCAACTTGAATACCTTGTATTATGAACCGGTTGAAATGGCACGTGTCACAAATGGCCGGCATATTAGTGATCTCTGGAGCTATTGTGCCTTATTCAATTCAATTCAGGATAAGGATCAAGGGAGGGGTTTGATTAGGCTAATTCCTTTTGATGAACTCACCTTGAGAGGTAACAACACTTTTGTATTTGATCATGGAGGTATGGAATTCTACTCTACTATGACTAGAGTAAGTTTTCAGGAGGGGGACATGAACTGGTTTGAGTCTAGCTATATCCTCACTATGATTCAATCTGCTTCTCAAATTTTTGATGATATCTACGAGATGGGCATTATTCATAATCTGTTGTAGCTGGGAATGAAAGCTATATTCCATATGTTTTTGCTAATTTCGTTGAGTTTGAAAAACATTAGTATTCATAGCCTAAGAAATCAATTTTTGCTTAAATTTACAGCATATTGCATCATAATTCTTCCTTGAAGTTCCTACTACTTCTTTCAATTGGTGGAAAACAATTCTTCATGGTAGTAACTACTCTTATTATCTTGCCTAAAGTGTGGATGGATGCTAGAGATATTATACTAACAGGTTCACTTATTAGTCTTGGGGTTCAAAGCATCCAAATTACCACCACAGTGAGTTTTTCTCCTCCTACTAATATGTTTAGGAGGGACTTTAGGTTCAGTTTCCTTGTTAGCCTACCCATAATACCATACTACATGTTCATTAGTGAAGAAACAAAGCAAAATTCCTTCCACCTCACACTTCCTCCAATTGTTGTGGTATGTTCTTGAGATTTATGGAATATGTGACACTTTCAAGTTGGGTGTAGAGAATGCTAATAGCCTCCATTTTTGGATTGGAATTGGCATCTTCTACTTGCCAGGCTTACAATGTTTTTGTAGGCTCATGTTTATGCATAAAGATTATGCAAAATCAACAGTGGAAGCAACTCCATTGCCTTTATTCTTGCATCATTACCTTGCTCATTTTTCTCAGCTCATCCCTACTCATAACCTTGTCTTGGACTTGAAATCAATGTTAGAATTGAGAATACACATCATTCAGACCATGATTTGGTATGTGTCTAGACAATTACTTCCATGCATGTTATTCAAATGGTCATGGAGTGCTTGGAGTTTGACAGAGAATCTTCTTTATGGATGTTGCCATTCGAGATTGTGGATCTGATAAGTCTCTTTAACAGAAGAGGAAATTACAAGGTTCAAGAATTACTAGAATATGCTACTATGCTAGATTCATCAAGTTGAATCAAAATACATTATCCCAAAACCTTGACCTTGAGGACAAGGTCAATTTTAAAGGGAAAGGTAATGTAACATGTAAAATGGGCCCAAAGCCCAAACGTCAGGGGTTCGATCCTTGCCTTTGGGAATGGAAAAGCTTCCCTGGACCAGCTATTCCACCCTTGAGGTGCCCGCACAAACTGGCAAAAGGATTAGTCATTGTTGTCGACGGTGGATACCCTTGGGAGACAAAAAAAAAAACGGTATTGAAGACCAATGCATCAGGCAGGCAAATTGTGGTAATCCTTTCTCTCTGTGTGTCCATATTCTTCCTTCCTTGTGTTCATCTTCTTCCTTCCCTTTCTTCTAAATTCTTGCTGATATCAACTTCCCTTCCTTAGGTGTTGAAGCATCCGTGTGGAGATTACTCTAAGGACTATTGACAACCATTGATGCCCATTTAATTTTCTCCAATTCTGTTTCTATTTACAATTTAGAAACTACCAAAAATACTTATCGCTGTTATATTTCCTCATTGCTCTTAGTTGCTTATACTCTGTTACATTAATTTTACTTGAATCAATACAAAAACACGGGTCCAACCCCTTTATTCCATTGCTACTTGAATTTACCTCCTTACAAATTGACAGCTCGGCATCAGGTATAACTGCCTAACTTCCCAACAGATTTTGGTTTACACATTTTGCACATGATGTATTTTCAACCCCTCTTGGTAGTTAGTTCCTTCACAATGATCTTATTTTCTCTCTTTTATGTTGAAAAAAAAATGTTTTACTAAAAGAACATTTTGGTCGTCGTATACAAACTACTTAATTATATTTTATTCAACATTTACCTCGATGGTAAAGGCTTTCATAGTCTTTTGTATATATTTCTAGCTAATTAAGCTGAATCTCTTGCAAAAGGAATACAATAAAGATACTGATCCAAAATTTAAATCATGTAATATTTCATAAAATACTACAAGAATAGCAATACCATATCTATGCAAGTGCGTAAAAATTGCATATACAATTAAATGCAATACCAATGATTCTGAATCAAATTGAAGGAAATTATCCCCCCAGATACTAGGACGAAAATTTGCACACGGTCGCGTGGAGTTAGATGGTGCATGTTGGATCGAAAAAACTGGATTAGAAGCTGTAATTAGCGACATCGCTATTCGCTTGGTAAGGTAAAGGTGTGTCTTAATTAACAATGGATAATGGCCAAGGGGTTTTGGTGTTTAGCTAGGATGAACTCTCTACTATATATTGGGTATATAAATATGATTCATGGAATGGGAGAGGAGTTGAGGCATGTATTTGTAGGATTCAAGGTGGAATTGGAGGAGTTTCTTTTCATGTGTTCATGTGTTGTGAGCATTTGTGAGATGCGGCGATGAAGTGATTGTTGATCGGTCATGTGGTTCGTAGGAGAGAGTGATGGTGAAGTTTTGCATGGAAGCTGGATCTTGGAGTTCCTAATGTTTATTTAAATTTAACTTGAATGGATATTGTTGGCCAACAATACTAATGTGGGAGAAAATTAATGGAACAGAATAAGAGAGGATTTGCACATATTTGTTGCATTCAAAAGGTAAATTGTTGAAATTATATTCAATAATAAAAAGCACAAACACAATGTAATTCTTAGGACTTGGATATAATCTATCATCAACATGCAAAATATCAAACTCATGGTACGTGGCTTTTCA
Source organism: Dalbergia cultrata (assembly GCA_031216105.1). Lineage (NCBI taxonomy): Eukaryota > Viridiplantae > Streptophyta > Magnoliopsida > Fabales > Fabaceae > Dalbergia > Dalbergia cultrata. Next base: position 11,660,726 of record CM062350.1, on the reverse strand, counting down.
TGTCAATTGTCTAATCAACAACTAACTCAACAATAACAACCTGCTAATCACAAAATCATGCAACCACTAAGTCTTAGTCAATAATTAAGCATAATAAAACCAACGAAATCATCACAACTCAAGTATACAAATTCGCTCAAACACCCAAGACAAGCCTAATTCTCAAATGAGAATCAATCCAATTAATCTCCTTTTGTCAATTAAATGCCTTCAATCAATCAATCAAATAACACCTAATTGACTACCTTAATCACATATGACATTCAATATTATGAACACATACAAAATCAAGGTCAATCCCCAAAAATAAAATTATATTCATCAATATAACAATATTAAACGAGAAATAGATCGGAAACATAAATCATCTATTTCATTGGAGCTCAAGTTTCAAGACATAATCCTCCTCCATTAAATCCTCTGCACTAGTAGAGGGAACTACTCCACAACCAAAAATAACAAAATAAAATTGAAAACTAAATTCTAAGTTAGAGAAATCTAGAGAAGAAATGTGGAAGAAATGGGGGCAGAAGATAAAAACCTAGAAAGAACGGAGAGAGTTCTACAGAGAATTAACATAGGGTTTCTAAATGAAGTGAAAACTACCAGCCTCCTTTCTCTTCTTGTATTTAGAACCTTAATTACCAAGATTGGCCCGCAAAACATCATTAAGCGAATGAGTTTTGCTGTTAAACTCAGGCTTTTGCCACAGCAATAGGAGGTATCTCCACGACGAGTCTAGTAGTGAGGAACACTTGGAGAAATTCAACAAGGGTCACCGACGGCAAGTCTTGTCACGGCGACTGTGTGCTTGCGTCCACCTTTGTTTCTTCCTTTTCTTTCTTCCAAATAAAGACATGCCGAGTTAGCCCACCGTGGATCGCAAGCTAGAATGGTTAACCTAGGCTAGCCCACAGTAATACGATAGTTTAAATAAAAAGATTAGAAAATTATTCAAATTAGGAAGGGTCCCAGTTACTATTATTTGTCGTTCCGAGTTCTGAATTTCATTAAGTTTGAATCCTACATGTCCTTGAAAGGCTATATAATAGAATTATTTTTTTAAGATCAAAAGTCCCAGTAATTATTCCTAAGAGTAAAACAAGTTAAAGAACGATTTTTAGTAAATTTTATGAAACCCTTAAACATTTCATTTTTAGCCCACAAGTTTATAAAATCTTAAAAATTCCCGGATTTGAAATAAAACCCAAAATTTTGATTTTGATTTGTTAGGATTTTATTTTTTTTTAATATATATTTTATTTGAATCAAAATGTAGGGTATTTGCTTATTTATATTTATGTTTTGAAGTTAAGACATTGATTTAAAATTAAGAAGTGTAAATAAGTGATTATAGAGACAGCCCAGTCCAATATACACCACCACCTGAATTATAGGATAAAAATATAAGAAAAACTACTCTGGAGAGCGCTGCAGCGCTCAGCAATAGGAAGGTATTGCTAGTAAGAAAAATCATGCTCTCTGGTGAGTGCTACAATGATTGAAATTTTATAAACACCCTCTATTTTGGGGTCCAGAACACATACACACCCCACCTCATGAATCTTCGTCCTTCCATCATCCCTTTCACCTCCGAACTCCATTTCTTTTCAATTTCTCTTAAATTTAACCTTAATTCTTCACTTTTCAAGATTAAGTTAATGTTATTCTCCTAGTTTTACTTCATTTCTTTCCATTTCTCCTTGTTTTGGGGGTTGGCATGATGATTCTCTATGCCTGTCAAGGAAAAGAAGCTTTCTTAGTTGTTAAAGATGAATTTTGAGTATCTAGAGATTGATTTAGAATTCTATTTGGCAAATATTGGTGCCATTCATGTTTCAAAGAACTTTGTCAATGTTAAACCTTCGTCTTCCACCACTCTAGATGAGTAGATTCACATCTGTAATCTCTATATTATGCGTTAAAATTATTTTCATCAAAATATAGCTTAAAGAATGAACTTTAGAGGTTTCCTTAGAATATTTAAGATTTCTAATGTTTACTATGTCTTGAACTACTGGTTTTAGCATGAAAATATGTTTTTCATAAACCCATGGGACTAATTTTGATAAAAAGAGTTTCTGGCAGAGCTGGATTATGAGAACATGAGTTGTTTGAACTGTTATACTGATTATATGATTTTTAGGGTTATGGATTCTACCTGACAGAGCTTAAACCCTAAGATAGATGCCTTTTTGAGTTTAGAAAAGATACTGTGTTTTCTTATTAAGTTGGATAGTAGTTATAGAGAAACGGGTTACGTGTTAGCGACAGTTAATCTGCTAATCTTGATACCAAGTAGCCCAGGGCCAGAGTATTCAGAGGAAGGATCTAGTTAGGTACCCATTATTGTCACACTGGGGACGGCAATACGTAGCACCCAGATGTGACCAGAGATTTTGTTATACCACATACATTGTGCATAACCAGAGTAGAGATTATTGTTTCTCTATTAGAGTATTGTTGGGTTATTTTATAAGACAATGTATTTTTGGTACACTTATATACATACATATATATATATATATATATATATACACACACTTTTAAACATATGAACTATTTGAGCATGATCTATATTATTGTAATTTTATGCATGCCTTTTGATGTCCTATGGAAGGGGTACCAAGTGAGGACTCATTCACTGGATTTTGGTAACAAAACTTACCCCTCTTTCCCTTTTCCCTATTTACAGGTATAGTAACTGCTGTGGACACTTCCACACCATCCTCCTTCCAATAGCGTTAGATTTCCATTGCTGAGCTTATTAGGTAAGGTGTCTGATATTTTACTCTAGACGTACTCCAGTGTAATGCAGGCAGGATCTAGGATTGTAGAGCATGGTTACATTTTGCATAGCCTTATACATTAGAATATTATTTTGGACTGTATGATCTATACTTTTTATAGCCACTTTGTATGTAAAGGACTTCATGCATATTTTGTAATTTTATAGTATTAGCCTTTGAAACAAAGTATGAGATTTTAGTTTTATAAATATGATTTCAAAAGCAAGTGATTTGTATGTAGAAAGAGAACTATTTTATGGATTTTTTTTCATAATTCAAATGTGCATATAGAGATGATATAGGTCATGAGGCTTACGTGAGAATGAGATTTCTCACATGCCAGTCACGTGCTCAAGTCGAGTCATGACACCCACTTTACTAGTGAGCTAGGAAAATGCTAACCCGGCTCAACCCACTCGACCTTGTGGGTTATCCGGGTTTGCCCACCAAAAAATTAAAAAGAATCTTAAACCTAAAATGAAATTTTAAGAAATTTGAAAAATTATTAAAAAAAATTAAAAAAAACTACAAACCCAAGCAAATAAACAAATATGCAAACCCACAAATCCCAAATTAAAAGAGGAGGAGAACATGAATCATCGGACGAGGCAGAACCCTAATAGCAAAAGCATAACCTAGACGCAATGCAAGAGGATGCGAACCCACAACAGAAGAATAGAAGTAGAACCCTAATAGCAAAAGGCAGAAATAGAACTGCTAGCGCAAACTGCAGGTGAAAATAGGGCATGAACAGATGTGGCGGTGGTGAGCAGTGAGATGAAAAGGATGAATAAATCAAGAAGGAGGAGGCAGGGCTACTCTCACCATGGTGGTGACGGTGAACAAAATGATATAAAGGAAGTATAGTTAGGGTTTTTTCATTTTGGAGTGTTGTGTTTGTTTCAGTTCTGTATGAATGGCCCAAAAGAGAAGCTGATTAGAAGTGTTTTTTTTTTTAAAAAAAAAGGGCCTGTGACCCAACCCGACTCGAACTGCTTAACCTAGAGGTTAAGGGGATCAGGCCATTACATTTTGGCCCACTTTTATATGAACTATAATTTTAGTAGTTTAACCTATCCCACCAATTTGGTCGGTTGAGTCGGGTTGGCTCGTGGGCCAATGCCCATTTTGACGAATCTACTTCCACTACCATTCCAACAAATCAAAACACTGTAATAAGTGCCAACTAAAAGAAAACAACATCTTCCATTTAAACACTAAATTGAGTGTAATTATGAAAAATTTTCCAATTTCAAAGCAAATGGAACACAATGAATCATGCAAATGAGTGAGAACTTGTGCATCAATTATGATAAAAACACCCAGAATTAATGGAAAAAAAAAAACAAAGAATTTACATTGATCAGTGGCTCTGATATTGAAATGTCAAGAACTATTGTTTTTAAAAATTTTGGTTTATAGATTGAGACGCACAAATAAATCGTTCTATATATAACAATAATAATTATATTTGTACACAATTTAATTTGTATCACATAGTCTTTAGACTACTTTCTTTTTCAATAATAAAATAAGAGAAATTTACATTCTAATTTTTTCCCTAAACGAAATAGTACCAAAAATGGTATACACAGTTGGTGTGAAAAAGATTGAGACCTAAGGCGGGACTACAATGGGCTGGGCTCGCCCCAATTAAGGAAGTGGTTCCTGAAACCCAACTGAGGGTATGACTAAAAATAAAAATAAAAAAGATAAAAGAAAAACCAATTCAGGGGTCGCGTTATTGCAACATGGAAACCCAAATAAGGGTTTTAGAGTTTTTAAAATTTGCAGCATTGTACCTGGGTTTTTACCCGATCTCTTGTACCAAGGTTTAGGCCTTTTTTATTAACCAATAACACGATTTTGACCAACACGTAAAAATAAAAAAGACTTCTCCCCTGCAAGTGTAGGGAGGGTCACGGGAGGGATATTTGATAAAGACTTCTCCCCTGTGATCGAGATCAAGTCATAGATGTCTTGGCTAAAAAACAACTAAAAAGAAAAAAGAAAGTGTGAACTTGAGCAGAAATAAGCACAATGACTTCCGAATCAGCACTATCAATCACGAGAAACTCTTAGGTACTTTTAGAGCAAGACAAAAAATTTGCTCTACTCCATTTATTAATTAACAAATCAGCTATTACATTAAGAATGTAAGGGAAATGGTAAACAATAATAGCCCACAAAACTTGTATATCAATTAATAAATGGATCATAATAATTCTCTCAGTACATCTAAATATTTTTCATCAATCACAGATTTTGCTAGTTTCAGAGTGAAGATAGAGATGATAAAAAAAATCTACGTGTTGAACATGACAAAGTAGTTTATTATATGAGCTTAGAAGTATGTGACAGATTGACAAAAGTTTTGGGCTATATGCTAGTATGACAATGTGGTTGTTGAGGCTCTGGCCAATGGTTTTAATCTGAAGAATAATGATCTGAATCTGATTAGAACAATTAGAAGAATGATAAGTAGAAGAAATTACAGTCAAAGAAAATAAGAGTCAACATAGGCTGGTGGGTATAGTTCGAAGTGCAAAGTGCTTAAATTTTTGGATTTGGCATTTGTTAATTGTTACGACTGGATGGTCACCTTTAGTTGCTTCCTCGCATCATTCACTGTGACATATTTGGTTCATTCTTTTATGAAAAATATAATATGAGCTTTGGTTGATTTTTTTGTTTATTTTGTTATTCAGCTTTGTTAGATATAAAATAATGAGTTTAATTTTTATATACTGATAGTCTAGAACTATTTTACATTGTCATCCAATTAAATTATCTCATTCGTATAATTTTTCAAGTAGTAGGTGTGAGACTTAACCATTTTTATTGATGTGACAATACATAATTAAATGACAGTATAAAAAACTGTCAATGTATACAAATTAAACTCTAAAATAATTCATGCATTTTTACCAAACAATTCAAACTTTTAGGATAGATGTGTTATCAAATTTTAACTAAGTGCTAGATTGTCGAATTGACATTTGACCCTATATAGCCTAAATATTAGTCAAGAGTTTGGCATGTCTGAACTAACAAAACTGTGTAAAATTGACAAAGTTTCTTATTTGTCAAGCAACATGTCGAAACTCAAGGAGGCTATTTATGACAGTGTGAATATCCAATTTGGCAAGTCAACATTGACAAAGCTTTTATTCAATATTTGATAAGTCAAAGTTGACGCGTGTCATTTGAGACTTAGAAAATGTTAAGATCAAAGGGAGATTAATAGGATAACTAGAACCTAATGACGACTAATTCTCATGCTCGACGTTGGACAAGTCGAAGTGGGAATTTGTCACTTCAAGACTTAGAAAATTCTGAAGGTCCTAAGGAGACTATCATAATGACTCTAAGACAAGCGTTCGTCAATTGACAAGAATTGATGGTTTTCAGCAATTATTGACAGAAGTTTAATAGAGACATGACAAAATGGTGATAAAGAACGAATGACAAACCAAAAAACTGTCAAAGCCACGTGGATAACATCTAAAGGAAACCAGGGGCAAGTGCCAAGATCCTAGAATTATAGGTTATCCATAAATACTAGTTTTATATATATTGTAAGGGGTTGGAAATTTTACTTGCACACTCACTCTTAAATGTTTGCAATGATAAAACATAGCCCTGAGTTCACTGAGTAGTTGTTCTTAACCAGTTCTCTTACTTTCTTAGGATTAGATTATCTTCAATTTCTGTCTTTAATTTCTTTGCAATTTATGTATTTCATTTATACTTTGTAAATCAATTCCTTCACATTTCTGCAACTTTTCTACATTTTTATCTATCAATCCACATTACATCCACAACACACAAATCACATTGCACATTTCAATTCATTCCATCCTTATTTCATAAAAAATAGTTTGGCACTTGATTCTTTTTTATGGAGAATCCAAGAGGAGTAGTTTTTCACTCCCCGAATCAAGATCTTAAAAAGTAAAGGCTGTCACCCAAACTCTACAGTTTGTCGATCAATATCTGGTTTAGAGTAATTTGGTCTCATACACAAGAAAATTGTCAATTATTTATTGTTGATATATAAGTGTCAAATTCTGCTATAAACAAGATAATGCAAACAATTTATTTCGATAGATAGATCATAGCTCAAGACCCCAAAACAGTAGAGGGGGAGCACAATTCCACAACAGATTGAAAACCACCATAGAGATACAATGATCAATCAACACTAAAAACCAGAAAAAGGACACACTCTTCATTCATCAACCAACACCTAGACCAGATAGACAAACCAGCAACACGACAAACCTCTCTCTTAGGACAACTATAGATGCAAACCAACTCTTTGATTATACATCACCCACATTTTCTTCAAAAATTGCTAGATGACAATGGGATCCACAGCCACCAACTAAATCTTTCATGAGTTCTTCATTCGTGTATCTATCCTCAAAATTAACATAAGTGAAATCAGTTATACGTGCCAAATTAAGAATACAATCCACCACGGGCTTTGGTGTATCATCTGACTTGAGGCACGCTTCATTAATATCCTTCCAAAAATCTGTGATTTCTTTGAGAATGAGCTTATAGGCCTCTTCTTGTGAAATGCCATATTGCTTCATGCAACATTCAACTCCGGAAGCAACGTGATCCCTTTGCTGCTCAAACTATAAATAATCCCAATCCAAAAGCTCAAATAGATAAGTCATGTAATTGTCAATATTTGCTGAATTAAACCAAAGCTAGCTAATGTTATATATTTAATCAAGGCTTTTATTGAATTAATATTGGGCCCAATATTTTTGGAGAAGCGTATGAACCATCTTAAATTTTTACCTTTCTACAAGTTATCACCATAATTAATCAACAAAACGTTCTTTATCAATATTAATCCCCTAAACTTTATTCATAATTTAATCAACTATTTTATTTTAATTGTGCGATTTTACTAAAAGACTATTTTGATTTTTTTTTTACAATTTAGGGATTAATTTTATAATTTCAAGGTTAAATAAAATGAACTTCTATTATACTCCAACGAAAACAAAAAGTTGTCAGAAAATATTCTCTACCTTATGTGACCCCAAGTCATCCATGAGTCTGTCAATAAGTGCTACGGCTTTCACAATTCTTGGATCACTTGAAATCCAATCTAACACCTCTTTGGTTGCAAATTCTCCTAGACCAATAAATGCTGTCATCTGAAGTGGCAACGTAGAAGTTACAGCTCCATTAACTTTGTAGTCATCATGTGTTGGAATATAACTCTCATGGCACCATTTTGCTTCTACCAAGTAAGATTGTGCCAAGTTAAAAAACAGCAAGTAAAATAATGATTAGTTAAATAAGTGGAGGCTGGGAAGTGTATATAATATTTCATTTGAATATTAAGGAATTAGAAGCCTACAGCTTGTTTAACTTGTTGCAATACCAAGCTTGAGTTTCCACCCTTTGCAGTTATCACCAGCTCTGTTTCATCCCATAGTTCTACGATTGCATTAAATACTACTTTGAAGCACTCTGGAAGAGATTCAATTGGACTAATATCCAATCTGAACATAAATAATAATAATAATAATAATAAGAGAGATAATTATATAGCTAGAATCTGTAAAAGTTAAAGAATCGTCGAGACTGAATTTTAGGACAGTGGATATAATAAGTTGAAACTCATCATGCCAGCATATTTGAAGTCATTCTACTATTATGATAACATAATACTACTTCTGTTATTAAATAAATGTCCAGTTTAAATGTGTACATAGCTTGCGAAAAGGATTGACAAAAACTTGATATTAAGATAATTTAGGTGTGTTTCACTCTCATTACTTTCCTTTATTTTTCTTAACGCTATGATTAGGAGTCTAACGTTTGAGGGAAAGGGGTGGAATGCAAGGGAAGGGACATGTTGGCTCGTGTTTGGAAGTGGTTTAAAGGAAGGGAGGGGCAAGGATAGCAAGGGTCTCCAATGCCCTTCCAAGCTATTGCACAATGAGTTTTAGTGAGCCCCCAAGTTTGGGGATCAAGGAGGGACTAGCTCTTTCATTTCATGTTTTGATTGTTTTGCCCTTTTTTTTCAATCTTTTTATGTGAAAAAATCACCCATAAAGTAAAGGGTAAAAATAGATAATAAAATTTATACATCATTTCATTATACTCATTTAAATTATAAACTTCCAAACAGCAAAGTGGTCTCTTATCATCTATTTCACTCGTTACTTTTCTTTTCTACTCTATTAACAATCCTTCCCTTCCACCCTTTTTAAAACTCCCAATCATATTCTAAGGGTTTTGTTAACCATTGCCATTAGGGCACTAGTTGGATAAACCCAAAAATTACTCTTTCTCCTCCACTTATCATTTAATTGGGGTTTAGTTGATATAAAAAATAATTAATATTATCTATAATGGATGATTAAAGTAAAATTTTTAAATAAAAAGAAACTAGTATAAACTTATTTGAGATGATAATTATCAAAAATAAAAAGAAAAAAAACACTTATTTGAGAATAAAACTAGTATAAAATTGGTTAAGACTTTTTGACTTAAATCAACCTCTGGATTGCCTCTGTGAAGAGCTCAAGTTCTTCAACTGTGCCATAGGCATCATAGGTATCATCTAGAAGAGAGATGCATTGAATCAATTTGCCCATTATCCTTCTCGTAGTGCTATATTTGGGTTCGAAGGACATGGCTAATGGCCAAAAGAATGCCTGAACCACCCTCTCTCTTGCGTAACGGACCTTTGTGGCAAGCTTTGATGTTTTCCACTACCTGTAATACTAAAAAAATTATATTAACAAACAAATAGTAGGAATTTAAGGAACTACTACATTTTTTACTGTATAATTAAAGTTTTACAAATTGTACAAAAAAAAAAAAGTGTTTTACAGATATAGCCAATAAAAGTCTATTTTAAGTAGTTTTGTATAGGAATAAAAATGAAAGAAAATTTCATAAATTTACTTCATGCACGAAATCACATGTAAAATTTAATTCATGAAATTTTTTCTCTCATTCTTATCATCCTACCAAACTCTCCTCTGACATGAATGCATCATCTAAAAAAGAAAAATTAGAGAGTTTATCAAGATTTGACATCATATATCTTAGATTTCAACAAGCTAGTCCTATCTAGTTCAAGAAAAGCCATCCCCAAAAGCAATTGAGAAACACTTTGGCATCAAATTAAATCTAAACCTTAACACTATACCTTTTGTGAAAAAAGAGAAATTATTGGGTGTTACAAGAACAAGAGGATGTATTTACTCTATTTCATTTGTTCTATTTAATAAATGACACATTAGCCATTGTATTAAATATGCAGGGAAAATAAGAGACAATAATGACCCATAAAGCTGATGTGTCATTTATAAAACGAAATAGAGGAAATGTATTCTTTTACTCTCAAGCACCTAAGTATTTTTCATGAAAAAATAAAAAATTTCCCTTTCCTATTTTGCCATTTTTTCTCTAATAAGGAGTACCTGGGTATGCAGTTATAGTACTTACTTGGCGATACTGGCAACTTCTTTTTGATGCATTTTCTGTAGCATGTTGAAATCTAATTTTGCGAAGGTCAGAAGAACTTTGCTATGAAAAGGATCTTTCTCATAGAAAGACAAGTAACGCCTTGCCTCAATTCTTGGAACTTCCTTGTGACGAGGTTGCCTTAATAAGCTTTGATTGATTTGAGCAGCAAGAGAAGGGCTCAATTGATTGGTCATGGACTGAAGATTGGTGTATGTGAAATCAAGTGCTTCGTCCAGTATATCTTCCCCATGAACCCTTAATTGTGTAGCTTCATACAAGCTCCACATTCCTTGAACATCTTGGGCTATTGTTTCATGGAACTTTCCTTTGTTGTTCTTGAATTTGTTAAATATATCTGTTAATTATCATTCACCCAATTCACGAACTATACTCTATAATATTTAATTAATTTATAACCGATTGCCAGTGCATTAAATTTTCTTGGTCATGTACTTTTGTAAAATATTACACTGGCACAGTTCTGCATACCTGATGAAATGTGGTGTCCTTTTTGTCTAAGCAAACGAAAGAGTAACGCAAGATTGTGAAGGCCACCATATTCTGTGGTAAGGTTATTGTTGGTAAAAGCATTCTGGATTTGTTCTAATGCTTCGTCTATTTCATGTTCAAAATGATGAGATATACCGAAACGTTGGATTGCATCAATGATGTTTAATGTTTGTGAGATATTATTACTTGATAGAAACATCTTCTTCACTTCCTCTTTGTATGCTTGAAGTTGCTGCTTCATATTGTCATTGACTTCCTGCAAATAGATATAGCTAGGTAATGAAATGTTCATATATGGACCATATTCAATTTTTTAAATATAGGACTGTTTGTAATAGAAATTTGTTTCTGGCAATATCGAATACTCCAACGATCGCAATATGACTTTTCTTCTACATTTACCTCGACGACTTTTTATATAATGTTTTCGTACATAATTTAATTTGTACTTGCGCTAAGCCTCTTGAATAGTTACTAATCCAAAATTTAAATATATTACTATGAGGCTAGAAATAACAGTATCTATATATGCATGTACGTAAAAATTGCATATATAATTGAGATGAAATACTCAAATTGATCAATCCCTTATAGATATATCAAAAGATAAAGTAGATCTTTAGATTTTGAGAGTTCTAAATTGATTCCTCATAGTATGAAAAGGGACAGATTGGGCCTTTTGTGCATATCCATACAATTAAAAAAATTATACGAAACTATATAAAGACACCAATTTGTCCTCCTTTTTTAAATGTGAGGATTTGTAACTTTCAAAATTTGAGGAATTAATTTGTCTCTTAATAGATTCCGATATATTTGTGAGGAACCAATTTTGATATTTCATTAATAATTAAATATACCAATACCATACCGATGATGATTCTGAGTCATACTGGAGGAAAATATCCCCCCAAATGCTAGGGCGAAAATTTGCACAAGGTCGCATGGAGTCAGATGCTGCATGTTGGGTTGAAGTAACTGGAACAGAAGCCGCAAGAGACATTATACCGTCTTTGGCTTTTGAGAATTGAGACACGGTATCAATGGACGATGGTAATAAGGGACAAGGGTTGTTTAGTGGTGATGAGGATGAACTCTATTATATATAGGGTGTATAAATATGATTCGTCCGTTGGAGAAATTATTGCATAGTTCAAAAGCATCGCTAAAGATAACATTTATTCCACTCATTTCACGTTTTTAACATTTTTAATCAATAGTGAAATTTACTCCCAAGTTATATATTTGTTATTCTTTTAAAATTAATATATATTAGGGATGAAACTCACTCATCTTTTTCTTAAACAACTTATAATTACAGATACATTTGTAATTTTATTTCATCAACATTAATTTTTCTCTATCAACTTATTCTCTGCCTATTATTCTTCTCTACCAAAATAATATTGGTTCTAACGCTAAGAGATTGGCCAAGTGAAAACAAGATTTTTTGTGACGACTAAAGTCATCACCAAAAAATTTTGATGTTGTCACAAAATCTTTCAGTGACGACTTTTATACTTGTTATGACAACTAAAGGTCGTAATTCATACTTCGTAGCTAAAAGGTCAATAGTGACAACTTTAAGCAGTTGTCACTAAAAGTAATACATTTTATAATTACTTAAATCGTTACTTATATTTATTATAGTGGTCACAAAAAGCCATACAATTCGTGACAATTTAAGATGTCACTAAATAAATAGCTATTTAGTGACAACATAAATCGTCGTCACAAAAAGAGCTTTTAGTGACAACAATTTTTATCACTAAATGTTTGCACTAAAAATTATTGTTAGTTTTAGTAACTACATAGCATTGTTACTATATCATATTTTAGTGACGACTTATTTATGACGTAACAAAAAGGAAGTTTAGTGACCATATAAAAGTCATAACTAGAGTTACATATTTAGTGACAACATAAATAGTCGTCACAAAAAGAGCCTTTAGTGACAATAATTGTTCATCACTAAATGTTTGCACTCAAAATTATTATTACTTTTAGTAACTACACATAATTGTTACTATAACATCTTTTAGTGATGACTTATTTGTGGCGTAACGAAAAGGACCTTCCAGTGACTATCTATAGTTGGCACTTTAAACTATTTTATTTTATTTTTTACTTTTAATTATGTATTTATTGTTTTTCTCATACCATATTACTTGCATTTGATTAAAAAAGTATAATTAAATTAAATTAAATTTTCTTATGAATATATCTAAAGTCATATTCATTAAATAACATTAATAACATCAAATGTAAAACTGTAATCTTAGAGTCAAGTATGGGGTAAAATTCAAAAGGCTATTGTCTATGCTAACTATTAGTTCTGTACAAAAGAAAATAAACCTACAACTAAAATGCAAGGTACTTAGTTTTTTTTCAAAAGGAAAAGGGAAATTAAAACACAAAATCTTGATGTCATTCCCAATGACTTTAATCTAAAGTCAAGTGCTTGGTTCCTTGTTAGGACAACTAGTTGTAGTATCATGTGCATTCTTGTTTGTACAAAGAGCCTGTAAAAAACTTATTATAACGTCATTATAAAATGTAAATAAACTCTTGCAGCTATACCAACATAGCAATAGATAAACATATTTCTAAAATATACATTACCCTCCCCTACAAATTTAATATAAGCTACACTTTAATCCATTTTCAAAATTTTTATTAATTCTTCATTTTCTCATGCTTATTATTTTGTTTTTGACTAAAAGCTTTTATTAATTTATACATATCAATTTTTAATAAAATAAACTATATGTTATTTATAAATATATAGATATTGAGTTATATATTAATTTTAAATTATTATTTATATTAAGAAAACAAATAAAGTAAAGTATTTCTCAAATTTTTAGGGGGGGAATGTATGTTTTAGAAATAGAGAAGAGGGTTTATCACAAAAAATAAAAAGAAAAAAGAAATATATGATAGGAGAGTGTATGATTTATAAGTTGTCACTTATGACCTGATCTATTGGAATGAGTTAATTAAGTGGTCACAAAATATGTCCGCTGATTTTATTTTGGTTATAACTATTAAAGGTCGTTATAGAAGAATTTTTTTTTTGTGACCACTTTTATTAGTTGTCACTAAAGTTTATTGCACTATGACGACTTTTATCAATTGTCACTTATAATCTGATCTATCGTGATGACTTAATTAAGTGGCCACAAAATATACCCGCTAATTTGATTTTAGTGACAACTATTAAAGGTCGTCATAGAAGTTTTTTTTTTGTTATTACTTTTATAAGTTGTCTCTAAAAGTTTGTTCTATTGTGATGACTTTTATCAATTGCCACTTAAAACCTGATCTACTGTGATGGGTTAATTAAGTGGTCACAAAATATATCCGTTACTTTGATTTTAGTGACAACTATTGAAGGTCGTCACAGAAGATTTTTTTTTGTGACCACTTTTATAAGTTGTCACTAAATTTTATTGTACTGTGACGACTTTTATCAATTGTTACTTATAATCTAATCTATTGTGATGATTGAATTAAGTGGTCACAAAATATACCCACTAATATGAATCTAGTGATAACTAGTGAAAGTCTTCATAGAAGATTTTTTTTTTTTTTGGTGACTACTTTTATAAGTTGTCACTAAAATTTTATTCTATTGTTATGACTTTTATCAATTGTTACTTATAACTTGATCTACTATGATGAGTTAATTAAGTGGTCATAAAATATATCCGCTAATTTGATTTTAGTGACAACTATTAAAGGTCGCCACAAAAGATTTTTTTTTTATGACCACTTTTATGAGTTGTCACTAAAGTTTTTGTATTGTGATGACTTTTATCAATTGTCACTTATAATCTGATCTAGTGTGATGACTTAATTAAATGGCCACAAAATATACCCACTGATATGAATCTAGTGACAACAAGTGAAAGTCTTCATAGAAGTTTTTTTTTTTTTTGTGACTACTTTTATAAGTTGTCACTAAAAGTTTATTCTATTGTGATGACTTTTATCAATTGTCACTTATAACCTGATTTACTGTGATGAGTTAATTAAGTGGTCACAAAATGTATCCATTAATTTGATTTTAGTGACAACTATTAAAGGTCATCACAAAAGATTTTTTTTTTCTTTTTTGGTGACCACTTTTATAAGTTGTCACTAAAAGTTTATTGTACTATAATGACTTTTATCAATTGTCACTTATAATTAAATCTATTGTGACGACTTAATCAAGTGGTCACAAAATATACCCACTAATATGAATCTAGTGACAACTAGTGAAAGTCGTCTCAAAATCATCACTTTAAGTGACAACTTATGGTCATCACAAAAAAAGTTGTCACAGAAACTCTAATTTCTTCTAGTGATGATAGGGTCTTACATGTAATAGATTCCGTATGTTTGAAGGCTCATCATTGATCTCTTTGGAATGAGGTAAATGCAAGTCCCTTCATAGTTAATGTTCGTAGATAAAATGAAATTATAAGTGTACCCATTATGATAAATTAGAGTGCGTTTTATATCTAAAATAAAATGTGAAAGATGTTAACCTCTATATGAAAGTGTAAGAGTTAGCAATCTCTCTCCTATATATTATTAAGAGTTCAATTTTGATGTACTTGTAGTCATACAACAAATCTTTTTATTTACACGACCTCTTATATAGTGAATGTGATAATCAATATGAATTGGTTTAGTAGTCTTAATTATTTAAGGTGTTGTTGTTTATGAAAAACATCAGACGGGTTTTTTATATTTCATAAACAAAATATCGAGGTGATTTTTCTCGTGACTTTTAAAGTAACATGTGCTCTGAGATATACCTTGTAAGGTGCTTTAAAATTTGAATTCTCTCTTTCTTTGACAGACTAATAAAACTTTAAATTTCAATAAAAATTTCAATTTCATCCTTTCATTGATTAAGGCTTAAATTCCTAAAAATTATTCTTTTTAATATTTATGTTTATTATAGTCATTTTAAATTTAATTTCAACATCAACTTTGTAATATATTTAGTAAATCATGCTAAGATTAAAAGATATATGTGAAGTTGGTGTGTTGTCACAAATTATCGCTCCCAAAATCTTAACCCGGTGGATAGAAGGGTTTTATATGGAATATGCCCATAAGATAAATGTCTCTTCCTTGACTTAAAGTGTGAATTATTTTTTTTCATAACGAGGATAACAATGATTGAACTATTGGCGACATGCATGATTATGAAGGCTCTGATATTATAATCTTGGTATGAAATTGTTTTGCCCAGAATTTTCAGGTAATAAATAAAGATATTAGAATGATTTTATATCTAATTTGTTTCCCTTCATTGCACAATCAGTATACAGTAAAAGTGGATTTTAACCTTAGTCGATCTCGGAATATCTGGTACCTTTGATTTATTTCATAATAAGTGTTGATTTTTTCTTTTTAATATTTCAGAATATCTATTTATTTAGATTATCTAGGTACCTTTGATTTTTTTTCTTTTTCATTTATACATTTAGTATAAATATGTTAGTTAAATAATCAACACATTTATCAAGATGAGTAATAATGACTTTATAAGAGTAGGTTTGTCAACTCATAATTTTCTATATTTACCAAAATGTTCTTCTGTTTCCCTTGATATGTATGTTGTTTAGTTTTTAACAGTTATTATGAAATAGATGAAGTATATGATTAAATGCAATATAAAAAGGCTTTCACAAATTCCATTGCACCAAAAACAAGGCTTTCATAAATCTTATTAGTAGGGTAAATATACAAATTAACGATAAATCCTATGCTTAATTAAAATTAAAATAACATATAAGGAAGTGGAATGAGTTGAGTTTTATTCGATTCTACTATAGTTAATTTTTAACAATATGTATTTACAAAAGCATCTTAAAATTAAATAATATTTTTTATATGTATTGTATATAGGTTTTATTATTAAAAAACACTTACCAATTTTTATATATAATATAATTATAATTATGTTGAATTTTTTTTATAAATTTGAAAATTGAAAGAACAATTAATTTGAATTTACTATTATTGTAAAATATTTTTATATAGACATCTAATTATATATTGTGATTTTAGTAAAAAAAATGACTCAACTAAATTTTTTTCATGATAATTAAAGAACTGCACACAAAACTCCAAGAAGAAGGAGCATAAAGATAGAAGTAATAGTGTAATGGTGCTTGCTAAGGTAAAGATGCTATTTTTATCTACACCTGCAGATTTTACGTGCTGTAATAATAAATTGACATGTGAAAGGTTAAGATATGAGTGTTCAAAGTGATTCGCATGAAGCAATAACCGATGCGTGTGAAAGCAAAAGTTGCTTACCTGACATTGCAATACATTGGACTATTGTAGAATAGTCTTTATATATATATATATATATATATATATATATATATATATATATATATGTATGTACAATATATTAAGTTGTTCCTCTCGATAATCATACTATTGGTGTTGAAGATTCTATGCTTACTACTTTGACAATTTGATGTCAATTTTTTTTTTCATTCAATTTAGATTACAAGCTCGTTTGGATGCCAAGATTTTTTTTGGTATATTTAGATAAAAATTTTATGTAAAAGTAGAATCACTAAAAAAAATTAAAAAATTTTCAATGGAGTTGCCACGATAAATAAAAATTGGAAAACCCTTTTTAAGTTAAAATTGGGTTTGGGAGTCTAATTATGATTAGGGAATGGTGAAAACTTAATCCCACTACACCCCTAATATATGTCTTACGATGCCACCCAAAGTTTATTGTGTAAAATTAAAATAACTTTAATAATTTATTTTTCCCCTAAAAATTAAAATCTGAAAAAATATTTACAAAATTTAATAATAAATATTTACAAAAGAAAGGAAAACAAATTTAGAACAATTTAATTTTAGCTTGACAGCAAAATATCTACTTCTACATACATATCTTTTGGTGCAATGAATAACTTAAAGTCACATAGTTCTTCTAAAAAATAAGTATGTTGAGTTAAAAAAATTCATATATATACATACATACATACATATATATATATATATATATATATATAAGGGATTTTCCACAATAACTATTTATTTGGTGCACAAATTTTTAAATTTCAAAAAATATTCTTCTTAAGCCTATCACAAAAACTACTTTCACATCTACAACTTCATGAACAAATACTGTCAATAATAACTCTTCAAACTTCTCATTTTTAAATTATTTTTTCAATTCATTATATTTCTTTCTTAAATATTTTAAAAGTAAAAAATGCAAATTGATTGGCACATAAGTTCCTGTCAATTTACTAGTACATATAAACACGATGAGAGAAATATAAGGAAAAGAAAAAGTCTTTATACATCAAAATACAATTAGGCCTAATCTGACATCTCAAGACCTTATTTAGTTAATTATCCATTATTGTTTTGATGTATAAAGGAACTTTAGTTGACATAAAATATTATATATTTGTTACACCCTAGTCACATATAATGTCATAATAAATTGTATTAGTTTATACAATCAAATTTTGTTTAATGTACCAATTGGACCCTTGTTTGATCTACGTGATTTACTTAGTTCTTTCTTATGGTTAGGTCTTGGAAATATTTTACAAATATAAAATTAGAAAGAATAAAAGTCAATTATTAATGAGAAATTAGGCAAGAGAAAAAAATTAAAATAGTGACATAAATGAAATAAAAATACTATATATATATATATATATATATATATATATCCATTTAATTTGATATGAAGAAAAAAATAAGCTTTTGCTTTAGGCATCAAATAGTAGGTGTAAGATTTAACTAAGTTTGTTGATATAGCAATATATGATTCGATGGCTGTATTAGATAAAATGAGTCTCAACCCACCCCGTCCCTACCAGTGGATTTTATAAATTTAAACTCGCACGACCCCGCCCCACAATTTTTTAAAAAATTTGTAGAATTATCTCGAAATCTAAAAAAAAATAAATTTTAATCTCCAAATCTGTAAAAAAAATAATTAAATTTCAAACAAGTTCAACATAATTTACTACTCATTATTGTATTAGTGTATTAGGGATGAGTAATTTTTTTTAATATATATAGAGTGCGTAATGGGCAAGGGCAGGTTCACCCTAAACTCGCACCCTCCCCAACCCGCAGGCAAAACCCGCCCCACACCGGGGTAGGTTTTAAACCCAATTCTAGCAGGGCAGGTTCCCCGCGGGTAGGGTTGTAATTGTCATCCCTAACTATCAACATGGAGGTGGTGGTTTGGTCAGCCTCCCCCTATTTAGCAGATGAAAAAGCACGGACTTCAAAGAGGTAAAGGAAAGGAATAACAGCACTAGGGTTCTGAAGAGCCTAACCCCTTTGAGGTTTTGATTGTATTAGTTTATACAAACAAATCTTGTATAATGTACCAAATGGACCCTTATTTGTTTTCTTATGGTTTGGTTTTTACAAAAATAAAAAAAAGACAAAAAAATATACATTTAAGGTTAGTTTGGATGATCTTTTAAAAATATTTAATTGATCTTTTTAAATAAGATCTTTTGATCAACTTATATTTGGATATAATATTAAATAATTTTTTTAGAAAAGGAAAACAATTGTAAAAAATATATAAATAAACATTAAATAAATTTCAATGTAAATTACATTAGATATGAATAATTTTAATATAAATTATATTTTATATAAATTTGAACTAATAATTAAGATTCCTTTTTATTTTAATATATTTCGGTTGTAAGTGTTTGTCATAGTGAAAGGATAATATAGAGAAATAAACATATCAATCATACTAGCATCAAAAAATTGGTTACACTACAAAGAGTAAGCACTTCTAAGTAGTGCATAAAACACAAAACTCCATCTTATCCACCATCAATAAAGACTATTGCTCATATGTACCTGACCCAAATGCAATCTTCTGATGTTATTTGGCGTGTCAGCAATAGTGAGATCCACCAATGTGAACAAGGTTCATACCATTTTGTCGATAAAATATGTCATTTCCCTGTTAAGAAACACTCTTAAGCATATAAAAATAAAAATTTAAAAGTAGAAAGCTTCATAATTGGAGAAAGATTATAGTTATTATCAAATGACAACCAGAAATTTTGAAAACACATATACTTCTTTCTCACACCCCATGACAATTGTACATTGACACTCTCCAAAATAAGTATCTACACTATATCTCACAACACTCTAAAACAAGTGTCAGCACCTAATTTTAATCAGATCGCAAAAAAAAAAATTATTTTTCTTTGAATCCAGGAAAAAAGAAATTTAGTGCACTGTTGTGCGTTACCACTGCGAAACCTTCTCCTTCATAAAAGTTTAACAATTTTATATATATATATATAATGAAAAAGAAACAGTTCTGCTACATGCCATTGCACTACAATGCCATCAGAGAGCTTTATAGTTTCACGCGCGTCACTTTAAACATACCATATCAACACCTCTATCACTTCCACTTGTCAATTTGCTATTAGACCACATAAAATCTGCAGGTGCAGATAAAACTATTATCTTTACCTAAGAATAGGCCTAGTGTAATACATTACAGATTGAAAGAATCAAAGAAAACATGATAAAATCATGGTTTAATATTATTTTGAAAGTCCTTATAGTTTTATTAAATTTTTTATTAGGTATTTATAATTTAAAAAATTATAATCAAATTCTTATATCATATAAAAGTTTTTAATTAAGTCCCCATATTATATATAAATTTTTAATCAAGTTTCTATACTATGTAAAAATTTTCAATCAAATCCCTAAATATGTATACTTTTAGGGAGTTAATCAAATTTTTTTATAAAATCTAGAGGTTCAATTCGATTGCAAATTAATAAATTAGAGGGATTTGATTGGAAATTTTATATAATATAAGAATTTAATTATAAATATTTAAACTAAAGAATGTAATTAAAAATTAAATAAAACTGTAAAAATCTTCATAGTAATTAATAAATCTAAAGCATCCAACGCAGAAACTAAAAAGGAAAAAAAAAAAGCAAAAGACCCCACTCTAAGACAAAAACAAGACCCTTGCATGATATACCTATGCAGACTCAGAGCCACAAACGTGGGTGCTAACACATCATTAATGCCAAACCAAATCTCATACTGCCATAGGATCCTGATTCTGCGCTATCATAATCAATAGGATAGAAGGATGCGAAACAAATTAAAGATCACACCAACTGGAAAACAACAGTTGACACCCCTGATAAACCATAGACCATAAGCTGACACAAAAATAAACAAGACACCTGCAAATCCATTATAATCCTTTTTTTTTTTTTTTAATCTTGCAGTGACTGTGACTCGTGCTGTTCTATTAATCCATCATGTCTAATGCTAAAAAAATTGGTGTCTTAAGGGAAACCCACGATGTTCAAATAGTACTTCTCCCTTGTCAATTCATTTCGTCGTAGTTCTGTATTGTCGCCATAGACTGGTGACGTCATTCGCGGCTGCACATCCGCCATAAAGCAATTTTTCCTTTTTTCCTGATAAAGGCATAAAGCGTGAATTATTTTTTTTCTCATAGGAGGATAACAATGATTGAAACGTTCTTGACATGCATGAACTTATTATAATCTTGATATGAAATTTTTTCGTCCAAAATATTTAGCTAATAAATTAAAATATAAGAATGACTTTATATCTCACACGTGTTTCCCTTCATTGCACAACCAGTATACAGTAAAAGAGGGATTTAAACTTCAATCGATCTTGGAAAATCTGATACAATTATTTGTGGGAGCTACACGAGATGAGATGGATGACAGTGATTTCTTCATCTTAGAGTAGCATGTCCAGGTGCTATGTATTCTTACCTCTTTGTTTTAGGTCATGGGTGACTTTTGTATCTTTCATTTTGTATTTTCGTTTATATTTTCAATTGTTGTATTTTGTATTCCCATTTGTTTGTGGTTCGTGAAGGTCCCATTCAACTATTAAAAAATTGTTACTGTAATTTATTTCTATTTAGAGCAAATTTTATATTTATTTTACCAAATAATATATACTATATATTATAATATTATAGCTTTTCTAATTAAAAACAGTTCTTAGAGAGTCTTAAAATTTCAACATCTTTAGAAAATTACAGCATTACTAAATTAATTCTATCAGACACAAATCCTACTTGAGTCAAGTATAACCAATAGCTAGTATGATAAAGCTTCCCTTCCTAAATTTTAACTTGTAACTCAATTACATACATAAGTCTTAAACAATACTCTATTCGTTTCATAATAAGTGTCAATTTTTTTTTCTTTTTAATGTTTCAGAATATTTGTTCATTTAGGCTATGTAGGTCCCTTTAATTTTTTTCTTCTATTTATACATTTCGACATTTCGTATAAATGTGTTAATTAAATAATCAACACATTTATTAAGATGAATAATAATGATTATATAAAGATAGTTTTATCAACTCATAATTTTCTATATTTATCAAGATGTTTTTTTTGTTTCCCTTGATATATTTATTGTTTGCTTTTTGACAATTATTATGAAATGATAGAGTATATGATTAAATGTGGTATAAAAAGGCTTTCATAAATTCCATTGGACCAAAAAACAAGAGTGTCATAAATCTTATTAATAGGATAAATATCCAAATTAATGCTAATTAAATCCTATCCTTAAACAAAATAAAAAAAAACATATAAGGACTATACTTAGTTTTTAACAATATTTATTTACAAAAGTATCTTAAAATTAAACAATATTTTTTTATATGTATTGTATATAGGTTATATGATTAAAAAAAATTGGTAAAAAAATTACCAATTTTTGTATACAATATAATTATAATTATGTTGAAATTTTTTTTGGTGAGTCTGAAAAACAAAAGTACAATTAATTTTAATTAACTATCATTGTAAAACATTTTTATACAAATATCTAATTATATATTGTTATATTAGTGAAAAAGATTGAGTCAACTATTTTTTTTCCTAATGATTAAAGAACTGCTCACAAAACTACAAGAAGAAGGGGTATAAAGATAAAAGGAGGATGCGAATCAAATTAAAGATCACATCAACTGGACATACTATTAATGATGCAATCGGGCTCACCCGTATTAATTAGGTGCACCCGAAAATATGTCTGGGAAATAATAGAGTGCATTAATAAAGAGTTGAGCTCACCGAATCAAGTTTCATTATTGAATATATTATTTTATATTTTATGTTGTAAATTTTCCCGTAAGCTGAACCTTTTTTTCTTTTTCAAACTAATCGTATTCAACTTCAAGAACCCATCCCTTCTCCGTTACATTATCGCTGTGGCCGGGATTTTCATACTAAATTTTTTTACTCTCCCAATTAATTTTGATTTAGATTTAATTTTTAAAACTTACATCTAACTTTCAAAATTAATTTTGACACTTTTAGTTGATTAAAACTTATATATAACTTTTAAAGTTAATATAATTTTGGGAGTAAAATAATTTTAGACATTAATAAAATATAAATGGCTAATAATATTAACAAAATGACTTTACTATATTTTAAATCACTATAAATATAGGAAAGATTTATTTTAGTCCCTCTACCTCTTTTTTTTTAAAGCTTTTGGTCATTCTATTTTTCATATTATGTTTTTAGTCTTTATCCTAATAAGAATTAATAAGTGATGATATTTATAAATATTAAAAGAAGATTTTATAATATTTATAAGATTTAATCTTGATGCACTTGTAATACAAAAGCGTTACACATTCATAAGAGAATTATGCACGTTCTAAATTATCTATAGAGACTTAAATTTATACGGCAAGAGCCAAAGACATAGTATGGAAAAACCAAAAGTAAAAAGAAATGACTAAAATCAAAACATCCTGTATGTATAGCAATGAAAAACGTATTTAAATTACTTTTTAAGATTAAATATTCATTTTTTTATCTCAGAAATATATTGATAGGTAAATTAGTTATTTAAAATTTGAAAATTTTATATTAATCCATTACAATTAAGAAAAGGGAATAAATTAGTTGGTCCTTCTGTGCATGTCTATACAATTAGGGAAAAATATTATATGGACCTATATAGAGAAATCGTTTTATCCCCTTTTTTATTTGTGAGTGATCAATATTAGACTCAATCCAAAGAGATTAATTTATCCTCCAATATATTTCTAAAAGATAAAAGTTAATATTTAGTCTCTTTTTAATATTATTAATCATTTATTTTTTGTCACATTTCTTTTATTTTTAAATAAAGCAAGGCTCAACTCAAACCAAAAGAGCATCAAGTTCAGCAACAAGGGAAACATACATCAAAGTTACCAAAGAAACTAAATAAATGAACAACAAGCCCAAAAAAATTTTGATACCTAAGAACTAAGGCCTTACCAGTGTTTCACTCAAAATCATCTCATTATTTTCAATGGTCAATAAAACATCCTCAACTCCCAAGACTCCCCCTCAATCCAAACAAACCTCACTGCGTATCACTCCACTCATCTCATCCAAACCACCAAACAACCATATTCTGGGAGCAAAGAAAATGAGAACCTGCCAATAAGAAAAAGTTAGTCAAACCAAATATAATTTTCCACACAAAAACATCTCACACCTCATAATTGTGTTTCTCCCACAATCTCACAACTCCCCCTCAAAAAATAATCTCTTTGTGTATATCTCAGCAACTCTCCTTATTCACCAACAAAAATAGCTCCGAGAACTTTTCTGTTCACTAACTCAACAAGCTTTACTCATCCACCAACAAAAAAATATTCACCTGCAAAAACAGCCACAAAAACTCCTACAAAGCAAATTGTCAATATAAGGAAAATTGCTAGGACCTACATCTATGCATGAGATTTATCATGAAGCTATGCCAATTGATTTGCTCATTTTGGAAATAACTTTATTTCTTAGTTCCCAAATTGATCTGCTCATTTTTTGTCACATTTCTAAAACTATTTCATGAATAAAATAATGTTAAATTTAAAAGCCATATATATTTTTAATTAATTGAGAGTCTGAATAATTTTATTGTGAAAATATATAAAAAATCAACGAACAATGACACAATGGCATCAGCCCCAAGATTTCCTTGACTTTATATTCTATGATAATTATTTGGTGAGCTTAACTCTATAAGTTAAATTGAATAAACTATCTATTAAGTTCAAACCACCCACTCGGGATCACCTACCATTTAAGCAAAGAACCTGACCCCTGTCCTCCTCTTCGAGATAGCCATCAACGATTAAGACAACACCAAAATAGACAAAATACCCGCAAATTCACCGCTATACTTCCCTTCGACATTACCATAAGAGATATAGATGAATATTCATCAATAATTGAAAAATTTTACAAATAAAATCGCATAATTTACTTGTAATGTAGATTTTTTTACACCGTAAAATCCATAAAAACTAATTAAACTCTCAATAATTCATTTAAAATTTTGTGTCATCTCAATTTTGTTGCAGTTGACTCCACACTATTGTTAACATCCCAATAATTCATTTCTTGATAGGATGGGAGACGAGTTGATCGACCATAGCGACAGTCACTCCCCCCATTTCTTATATCAAGAAATATTAAAATTTTTATTTTCAATACCACCCCTAATATAATTATTTGTATTTGTTTTTAAATAACATTATAATCATGTAAATTTATATATTAACGGGTGATAATATGGTCCAACCATATATCTTTTTATTATTATCAAGATATTTTTATTATTTTCTTAATTTATGTTTTTTAAATCTTTGGACATGATGAATTGAAAAGGAGGGAGTAAAAGCTATATTTGGTGCTTCATTTCGTATGCTCAATAGCTCCTATGCTTTGCATGTGTTGTTGTTGCTAAATTTTGTTTCTCGAGTTTGAAAACGTATGAGAATATGAGACGGTGCCAAAACTGGTTTCCTAACACGTACATGGCATACATATAGTTGTCTTTAAAAAGCGATTCATAATTCGTTCCAAATAAGGTTTGCTGTAATGCTCCAACCAAGACATGTGCGAATGGAACGAATTTTAAAATACAAGGGTAAAAAGATGGTAGCACAGGAATTAATAGGTGGATCGGTGGGTCAGTGGAGAGAGAGAGAGAGAGAGTGTGTTAGGATAAATCAACTACCAATTAGATCTTTGTAGATCAAGTGACAACTGGGTTTTCTGCCAGTAATTTTTTTTATTCCAAATATATTGCTTCATAGTTGAAGGTTAAATTTTCAAAAAAATTTACCAAAATTTTAACTTTTGCTTAGGTATAACCTTCAAGATTTTTTAAATTAGTATTAATAATAAAGAAGGAAAACATTTACCAACACTTGATATAACAGCTAAAGTTTATCTGTTAATGTTTTTTTCTTTTTTACCATATTTATTGCTGATAATGACCAAAATAATGGTTGCCAAAAATAACTTTTGTGTAGCAGGTGTTCTGCATACACAGACACAGTCCCCTTATTTATATACTTAGAATGATTCAAGTTTAAAAAGGAAAAATATTTTTTTTATCCCTTATCTTTATTTTTTTTAAAATTTGGTCTCTTACATTTATTTTTATTTGCATAAATTGTACTGGCCTCTTCCAAGATTTATGGCAATTACACCAAACTTCCCTCTTATTATAATATTGTCAACCTGATGTCCCTGCGGTTTGATAAAATCACACTAACTTTCCTTGTAATTATCAATTTCTTAATTTAAGTGACAAAATAGATAACATATGATACATGATTATTAATGAAAATTATAATATTTTGATAGTGTTTGACATATAGATGTATTGAAATACCATTTTTACCATAAGTTATAATTATAAGTTTCACTCTCAAAAGGAGGTGTTTTACTCTATTTATATGTTAATTATTATGAAACTATTATGATTTTATCATTAATAATTATGTACGCGTAATGTGTTAACAAGAATAATTAAATTTACTTGGCTCTCAAAAGAGATAAACAAGGATAACATGAAGTGTTTTAAAAATGACACCAACAAACCAGCAACAATGGTACAAATGAAAACACCACCCAAAAAAAATTACAACGCTAGCATCAAAACATCAAAAAGTTGGAAAAAAAAAAAACCAAATCTAGCTTACAAAACAAAACAAAAAAAAGAAAAAATTGAAGCCCAATCAAACCCGAACCCATTAATGGAGGCGGTTGTTGGGTACCAGAGTAATGGAAACAGATCAACGCAACTAAAATAGAGCTGAGAGTAATAGAACTGACACACAATATTTACGTGGAAAACCCCCTAATGATGAGGGAAAAACCACGGGCAAGAATGAGAAAGATTTTCACTATGTGGAAGATAAAATTACACCTCTCTCTAAATATAAGGAGAGAACAATAACACTCTCTCTTATACTAAGAGAATACACCTCTCTCTATAAAAATAGGAGAAACTCTCAGAAGACACTATATATTTTTCTCTCAACTATGCTTTCTCTGTTTCTGATGCATTGAGAACCTTCAGCAGCTCTCTATTTATAGATGCTCGGGAAGTTACTGTGCATTCAATGCACAGTAACTTCACATGCATTTCGGTAGGTGCACCGAACCCTCTCACATGTGTACAGTAACTTGTTACTGTGCATGTTTGAAAATTTCGCCAATAACATGCATGCACAGTAGAAATTCTACTGTGCATTTTGAAAATTTTGCACCGTGCATGTGCTTCTTCTTTTCCTTCTTTGACTTCCCTTTTTTTTTTCTTTTTTCTTTAAATAAGTGGCTTTACGCCACTAACAATCTCCCACTTAAAGCCACTTTTGGTAAGCTTTCTAAACCTTTTCTCATCTTGCCAGTTCCGTGCTGCCTACGTTTCTGATAGGCCATAGGAAGATCTACACCATTTAAACTTGTCAGTGTTGATCGGCTTTGTCATGACATCTGCTAGGTTATCTTTCGTATGAATCTTCTGCATGTCCACATTTCCTTCTTCCACTACTTCTCGAACAAAGTGATATTGAACTCCTATGTGCTTTGTCCTGGAATGAAAAGCTGGATTTCTTGCAATATGCAAGGCACTCTGACTGTCACAATACACAGTAATCTTTGACTGCTTGTGCCCGAGTTCCTCCATTAACCTTTGAATCCAAATAGCTTCCTTGCAAGCTTGTGTAGCTGCCATATATTCAGCTTCTGTAGTAGATAAAGCTACAACAGTCCGTAACTTGGATAACCAGCTCACAGCTCTGCCTGCAAGTGTAAACACATAGCCTGTAGTAGATTTTCTTTTATCAAGATCACCTGCAAAATCTGAATCAACATATCCTCTGACAACGAACTCTGATCCTCCAAAACATAGTGCAACACCTGAGGTTCCTCTAATATATCTCAGGATCCTCTTCACAGCATTCCAATGCTCAGTACCTGGATCTGCCATAAACCGACTAACTAATCCAACTGCTTGAGCAATATCTGGCTTGGTACAAATCATGGCGTACATAAGGCTTCCCACAGCCGATGCATATAGTACTTGAGACATTTCCATCCTCTCCGCTTCATTGCTAGGACACATACCTGAGGATAATTTGTAATTCACAGGAAGTGGGGTTGAGACTGGCTTACAATCTTGCATGTTGAAGCGTCGCAAGATTTTCATCAAGTAATTCTTCTGTGAAAGCCAGATCTTCCTGTCCTTTCTATCTCGATGAATTTGCATCCCTAAAATCTTGTTTGCGGGTCCCAAGTCCTTCATATCAAACTCCCTAGCCAATTGTGCCTTCAATTCTTGGATTCGATCTTTGTTGGGGCCTACTACCAACATGTCATCCACATACAACAACAGAATGATGAAAACATTGTTATCAAACCTCTTGTAGTATGTACAATGGTCTGAACTCAGTCTGTTGTATCCGAGGCCAATTATGAAGGAATCAAATCTCCTGTACCAACACCTTGGCGCCTGCTTTAGACCGTACAGAGATTTGGTCAACCTACAAACCAAGTTTTCTTTTCCTTTTTCCTCAAAGCCTTCTGGTTGGAGCATATATATCTCCTCTTCAAGTTCTCCATGAAGAAAAGCAGTTTTCACATCTAACTGCTCAAGATGTAAATCAAATGCAGCACACATAGCCAATACTACTCTGATAGTGGTAAGTCTGACAACTGGGGAAAATATCTCGTTGAAATCAATACCTTCCTTCTGAGCAAATCCTTTTACCACCAGTCTTGCACGATATCGTTCCACTCGATCATTGCCATCTCGTTTGATCTTATAGACCCATTTGTTACCGATGGCTTTTCGACCTTTTGGAAGTACAACAAGTTCCCATGTTTTATTCCTATGCAAGGCCTCCATTTCTTCCTACATTGCTGCCATCCACAGAGAAGCATCTGGACTATTCAATGCCTCCTGAAAGTTTGATGGCTCTCGTTCTTCTGTTAGAAGACAAAATGCATCGTGGCTTGCCATAACATAGTCTAAATGCCATGAAGGTGGCTTTGTCTGGCGTGATGATCGCCTAACTTCTGTATCATTGGCCTCTACTGGTACTTGTTCATCATGCTCGTTCCGCTTGAGAATCTCTTTCTTGCTTTTCTCATCTATTTGAATAGTAGTGGTCTCCTTAATGTGTTGTCATTTCTTTCTTCACTTTGCGGTTCATTTTACGCAAATATAACATCCTCGCGACAATAACCTTGCGGGCGATGGGCCAAGCGATACCCCTTTACATCACAAGATAGCCCAAGAATATACATTTCCTGGACTTCGGGTCCAACTTTGTTCTTTCTTGGGAGTTGTACATCACATATGCCGGACATCCAAACACTTTTAGAGAAGAATAATCTGCCAGCTTGCCATTCCACATCTCCATTGGTGTCTTTAAACCAATTGCAGTTGATGGCGATCAATTGATCACATAATGGCCAGCTTTTGATCGCTTCGCCGTAAAGACTTGGCTAAACTCTTTGTTCTCGGCATTGCTCTTGTTCTTTCTAGAAGAGACCTGTACATCCGCTCTGCTACACCATTTCTTTGAGGTGTATGTGCAGCGTGGAATTGTCTTTGAATACCCTCATGCTTACAAAATGCTAAAATCTCCATCTGTATATTCTCTTCCATTGTCTGTCCTCAAACATTTGATCCTCTTTCCGGATTCAAGTTCTACTCTTGCTTTGAAGTCTTTGAATATTAAAAACACATCTGACTTCTTCTTGATTGGGTACACCCATAGTCTCCTGGAGTAATCATTAATGAATGATACAAAATATTTTGCACCTCCCAAGGACATTTCTGGTGACTCCCACACATCAGAATGAATCAAGTCTAGAATGTACTTACTCCGGGCAGTTGATATATCAAACTTCAATCTATGCTGCTTGCTTGTAACACAATGCTCACAAAGTGGTAAGTTCACCGATTTGAGCCCAGGAATGAGATTACGTTCTGCAAGAACCTTCAAACCACGTTCCGACATGTGGCCTAGTTTGCGATGCCACATCATCGTCGTTTCTTCTTCACTTGCTGATGCAACTGATGCATCTGCCTCCTGCAACGTATCTCCTTGAAGTCTGTATAGATTTGTTGTGGTCTTTTATGCTTTCATCAACACAAGAGCACCTTTAACAACTTTCAAGATTCCCCTAGATCTGAGTCTTGCACCCGAGATCATCCAGTTGCCCAATAGACAATATATTCTTCCTCAATCCCTTCACGTGTCGCAGTCCTTGAATTGTTCGAATGGAACCATCAAACAATTTTATTTTGACAGTACCAACACCAGCAATTTCTAAGGCATGGTCATCTCCTATGAACACAGATCCTTCCGAGACAGGTTCATAACTGTAAAACTAGTCACGGTGTGGAGTCATGTGCCATGATGCTCCTGTATCCATTATCCAAATATCAATGAGCCTTTTATTGCTTCTAAAACCAATTGTTGCCTCGCTACATAGGATTTCTCCATCCTCAGAGGTACTTGCAACACATCCTTGAGAGGTTGATGCTTCTGGGGCTTTATCTGCATTCTTCTTGTTATTTCGATAATCTTTCTTCAAGTGCCCTCTTATGCCACAACGGTAGCATTTGAAGTTCTTCCTTCTTCTTGACTTTGATCTACTCCGACCATGACTCCCACTGGAATCACGCTCCATTGATCTCCCTTTCATCACCAACAATGCCTCTCCATGCTTTGAGTTCTCCAATCTATCTTCCTTATTCCTGCGCCTGGACTCTTCTTCAAGAATAGCACCGGCGACATTATCAAAGGATAGATAGTTGGCAATATTATTATTTGTGATGTTGATAATGAGTTGATCATATGAGTCAGGTAGACTTTGAAGTAGAAGTTCCGCACATTCATTCTCTGTTATTTTATAATCTGATGCTGTAAGTTGGGAGAATAATGTGTCTAGATTGTTGATGTGGTCCGTTACCGACGTGGACTCACTCATTCAAAGAGTATACAACCTCCTCTTTAGAAATATTCTATTGTGAAGTGACTTGACCTCGTACAATTTGACAAGAGCATCCCAGATCTCCTTTGCTGTCTTTTTTTCTGCAATACTGGACAATACTGAATCTGCCATTGCAAGATGCAGATTGGCAACAGCATTATCATCCATCTCCTTCCACTTTTCATCAGTAACTTGGTGAGTGCCTTCAATTGCTGGTAAGCAATTGTCCTTCCTCAAGATTGCCTTTATCTTCAGTTTCCATAGGGAAAAATTATTCCCATTCAACTTCTCAAACTCAAATTTTGTTGCCATGGTGTTTACCGGAATCTGTTTCTCTACTAGACTGGTCACTTTTTTTTTACTGTGAATAGTACCGTATACGTGAATAGTGCCATATACGTGAATAGTACCTTATACGTGAACAGTCATATATGTGAACAGTATCGTATATTTATACCATATATGGAACAAATCCAATATACGTTAACAATACTGTAAAAATATACAACTACACGTATAAACAGTGACCGAGAGTAGTAACCCGCAGCGTGAACTTATAACCAATGACTTTGATAAGCACCAGGTAAAAATTCTTTCTGATGTGAAAGATCAGCCTAAGCTGCAACCATAGAGCATACTAAGAATAAATACCACCAAACCAAAGCTCTGATACCATTGTTGGGTACCAGAGTAATGGAAACAGATCAACGCAACTAAAATAGAGCTGAGAGTAATAGAACTGACACACAATATTTACGTGGAAAACCCCCTAATGATGAGGGAAAAACCACGGGCAAGAATGAGAAAGATTTTCACTATGTGGAAGATAAAATTACACCTCTCTCTAAATATAAGGAGAGAACAACAACACTCTCTCTTATACTAAGAGAATACACCTCTCTCTATAAAAATAGGAGAAACTCTCAGAAGACACTATATATTTTTCTCTCAACTATGCTTTCTCTGTTTCTGATGCATTGAGAGCCTTTAGCAGCTCTCTATTTATAGATGCTCGGGAAGTTACTGTGCAATCAATGCACAGTAACTTCACATGCACCGAACCCTCTCACATGTGCACAGTAACTTTATTACTGTGCACGTTTGAAAATTTCGCCAATAACATGCATGCACAGTAGAAATTCTACTGTGCATTTTGAAAATTTTGCACCGTGCATGTGCTTCTTCTTTTCCTTCTTTGACTTTCCTTTTTTTTTTTTTTTATATAAGTGGCTTTACACCACTAACAGCGGTGTCATGGAACTGAACCTTCTCCACCAGCATCGACTTCACCATCCTTACGGCCAGATGAACAATCACCAACTCCGAAAAAAGATGTCCAGGAGGAGAAGCGAAACCACAAAAGAGAGGGAAAGCTATGAGAGAAATCGAATCCATTGCAAAACTAAGTAAACTAATATAATAATAAATTTATACGAAATTGTTATGAAAAGTTTTTCACCAAATAAAAAAATAGAGCACAAATATTTTAATATTAAAAGAATGTTTTAAAAATATTAATAATAATGAGTTCGAAAACTCACTACAACGTGACATTTAGTAACACTTGGAAAAAAAATGCTATTGAATCATGTATAAGCATTAGTAAATTGTTAAATTTTTAATATTAATCATTTCAATTATTAAATATAAATTTAAAATATTCGAGTAACAATATATTATAAATATAAAACAAGTTAAAAAATTCCATTTAGTTTTAAAATAAAAAGTAGATAAATATAAAATAAGTTTTTTTTCATCAAGGACATTATAAGAAAGTTACAAAAGAAAGCAATAAATGATGAGTGTTAATAAACAAATAGGAATAACAATAGTCACTCTCAAGAAAATGGACATATATTTTACAATTAGAAAAATAGATAGGTGTAGTGAAAAGAAGAGAGTAATCAATAAAGTAATATTAAATATGGCACTTGGGCCGACTGGCTATGTTGCTTGGATATTGTTTTCCACAAAAACTTTGATCCCCAAAACTTAGACTATTTCGCAAAGAAAAGGACTTTATTTTTGCAATATAGGTTCCCAAACTACTTCGAAAAGCATTTAGTTGTGATACGAAGAAATTTCCTAGTGAAACTAAGTGCAGGAGACTGTAAAATGCTGATAAAATAAATTGCAAAAAGGTAAAGTGTAGGAGAATAAAGATAAATGGAAATGAAATTGTCATTGATTTATTATGTATTGAGATCCTTGTTCCAATTGAGTACATGGTTACTTATAAGAATAATGAAGCATTTATTCAATACTAACTCCATTAACACTATTTCTACTTGTGGACCTAACTTCTAGCACTAAACAAACTAGCCTTGGCTAATTTTAGTCCATAGATCAACTAATACTTTGTCATATGTCCTAGTTTATAGGGAGCATTCCCACATTCTTTTGTAACCTCCCAGAAATTATCCACTCACTTCCCGCATATTTGAATCTATAACCACTTTCCTTAACCGCTCCTATTTTCGTGGAAGTGGTTGCAAACTTAGTCAAAGTTTATTTATTCACATTCTAAAGCACATTTCCCCTTCAATCAAAGTCTAGAAGTGATTCGTGGGTGGGCAAGTGTCTCGAGGACTAAGGCCCAGTATAAGGCCCATTCTTTTGACTAAAAGCTAGCTTCTTTACAATAACGCTAGCTGTTCTCGGCTAATGAAAATTCAATTGAGGTCAATTGTTGTCAGCCTTCAAGCTTTAGAGACATTGTATAAGGGTGGATAAGCATCCTTAAAGTCTTAGAAAATATCTTAATTAGTATTCGACAAACTTTAACATAGCGAAAGTAGAAAAATAGCCAAACCCTGTATGCTCGCACTAGAATAGTTAGAGATATGAGTCCCTTGTGTATAGATAGCAATAGAATAACCTAACCTACCCCTTATACAAGATGTTGTAATATGCCCATCGTATAGGTTTCATGATTTTGTTTCTTTGCATTAATTTTTTGAGGGAATGGTGTTTATATATGCTTACTATTTATGGGGGGTTTAATTCTGAATGTGTTGTTGCATATATGGTTTATATGCTAAGTTCTATTTGCCATGTATACTCTGGTTAGAATTTGGACCACTTGGTGAGTTATGATAAGAGGAAAGGTTTGCTGTTGCTTGGGTTTATCATGGAACTTCAAGACATTCCGGTGGACATATCAACAAAAGGGGTTAAAAAGTGATGGAAGAATGGATGTGAAAGAGAGTAAATGAAACACTTTGTGATGATGATAAGAGTTTGCAAGTACTATTGAGAGAATGAAACATAAGTGAGGATAAGAGTGCGCTTAATTATTCGTAGAAAGTGAGATCGATAAATTACATGTGAGAGACTGAAA
Organism: Dalbergia cultrata; assembly: GCA_031216105.1. Classification (NCBI taxonomy): domain Eukaryota; kingdom Viridiplantae; phylum Streptophyta; class Magnoliopsida; order Fabales; family Fabaceae; genus Dalbergia; species Dalbergia cultrata. The sequence goes on along the minus strand of CM062350.1, from coordinate 11,626,182 downwards.
CATAGGTAAGGATTGAGCAAAAGCTAAATGGTGAATTTTAAGAGGTACATTTTTATTATGGGTGCATGTGTTTCGTGGTTTGATACGCAAGTAATTTTCAGCAAATGGAGCAAAATGATGGAATATATGTTCGAGATTTGAAGAGTGAAACACTTTGAGAAGCGAAACACTTGGTGAATGAACAGATAGTGATTGGGAGTGAAACACTTTGAGCTTTTGGGGTGAAACACCTGCTTGAGTGAGTGAGTGTGTTACACACTATATAATTCAAAAGAAAGAGAGCGTGTAGCGAGTTTTTCTCAAATAGGTTTGTTGATCTTATAAATTGTTTTGTGTGTGTATGTATTTGGGTGCGTGTTACCAATATGGTTTTTGCAAGGTTGTACATATCTTGCTGCTAAATTTCGGCAATACCTGGGAGTCATGCTTCATTCGGGATACGCATATATGATGATTAAATGGGGCTGGAAAGCCAATGAGTGATACAAGGATTATTGTATATTCATTTGTGAGGTTTCAAGGAAATTGAGGTTTTATGTTGTTGTTTGTTAGAGGGTGGTTCATTGAATCTCTATCTAGGCCTAGAAGGCATTGCCGAAGGGGCTGACTTAGAGTCCTGGCTACAAAACCATGCTCTACGCATACATTATTTTATCTCCATTTCAATGAGATGCTGTAGTATAGGATGTTGTATTTAACGTATGCTTAAGGTGTTGAAGAACGGGAACGTAAAGTTCTGGCAATCTATACTGTTAAAATATGAGTTTCATGCAATCATGAGGCACATGTGGATTGATGGAAGGTGGCCAACAAGCCCAACTTGCTCTCTGATTTTAAATTGGTCAAAGGAACTTGAATGGTGCCTTTACTCTTGACAATACAGGAGTAGTTCTTACTGATCTGTTATGATATGTGGTATTTGTAGCCATATTAGAGAATGCTACCGTTTGTATTGAGATGGTGTATATACTGTAGTGGTTGAGTGGCCTTTTGTTGTGTTGTACTAAGATGTTTGCTCTGTCACTTTGTGTGGGATTTGAGCTCTTTCAATTATAAATTTTTTTAAAAAAAAAAATTTCCCATCATGGTAAAGTCATCTACATACAAGATCCAACATACCTAAATGAATAGTGCTTTGTAATGATAAATCCAATAGCAAAAATATCATAATTTTTAAGTTTAAATATTATGCTCTAACTATTTAACAAACATTTGAGATTTTATAAATATGGTGTTGATTACATTAATTTGCATAAAATACTCTACCAATAAGATATCATAAAATTGTAAAGAAAACAAGTATTGGATAATCAATACAAGGCAAATTTAATCTTTCATTTTTTTTATAATTCAATGAACTTACCAGTGTTTCACTCAAAATCATCTCATTATTTTCAATGGTCAATAAAACATCCTCAACTCCCAAGACTCCCCCTCAATCCAAACAAACCTCACTGCGTATCACTCCACTCATCTCATCCAAACCACCAAACAACCATATTCTGGGAGCAAAGAAAATGAGAACCTGCCAATAAGAAAAAGTTAGTCAAACCAAATATAATTTTCCACACAAAAACATCTCACACCTCATAATTGTGTTTCTCCCACAATCTCACAACTCCCCCTCAAAAAATAATCTCTTTGTGTATATCTCAGTAACTCTCCTTATTCACCAACAAAAATAGCTCCGAGAACTTTTCTGTTCACTAACTCAACAAGCTTTACTCATCCACCAACAAAAAAATATTCACCTGCAAAAACAGCCACAAAAACTCCTACAAAGCAAATTGTCAATATAAGGAAAATTGCTAGGACCTACATCTATGCATGAGATTTATCATGAAGCTATGCCAATTGATTTGCTCATTTTGGAAATAACTTTATTTCTTAGTTCCCAAATTGATCTGCTCATTTTTTGTCACATTTCTAAAACTATTTCATGAATAAAATAATGTTAAATTTAAAAGCCATATATATTTTTAATTAATTGAGAGTCTGAATAATTTTATTGTGAAAATATATAAAAAATCAACGAACAATGACACAATGGCATCAGCCCCAAGATTTTTTTGACTTTATATTCTATGATAATTATTTGGTGAGCTTAACTCTATAAGTTAAATTGAATAAACTATCTATTAAGTTCAAACCACCCACTCGGGATCACCTACCATTTAAGCAAAGAACCTGACCCCTGTCCTCCTCTTCGAGATAGCCATCAACGATTAAGACAACACCAAAATAGACAAAATACCCGCAAATTCACCGCTATACTTCCCTTCGACATTACCATAAGAGATATAGATGAATATTCATCAATAATTGAAAAATTTTACAAATAAAATCGCATAATTTACTTGTAATGTAGATTTTTTTACACCGTAAAATCCATAAAAACTAATTAAACTCTCAATAATTCATTTAAAATTTTGTGTCATCTCAATTTTGTTGCAGTTGACTCCACACTATTGTTAACATCCCAATAATTCATTTCTTGATAGGATGGGAGACGAGTTGATCGACCATAGCGACAGTCACTCCCCCCATTTCTTATATCAAGAAATATTAAAATTTTTATTTTCAATACCACCCCTAATATAATTATTTGTATTTGTTTTTAAATAACATTATAATCATGTAAATTTATATATTAACGGGTGATAATATGGTCCAACCATATATCTTTTTATTATTATCAAGATATTTTTATTATTTTCTTAATTTATGTTTTTTAAATCTTTGGACATGATGAATTGAAAAGGAGGGAGTAAAAGCTATATTTGGTGCTTCATTTCGTATGCTCAATAGCTCCTATGCTTTGCATGTGTTGTTGTTGCTAAATTTTGTTTCTCGAGTTTGAAAACGTATGAGAATATGAGACGGTGCCAAAACTGGTTTCCTAACACGTACATGGCATACATATAGTTGTCTTTAAAAAGCGATTCATAATTCGTTCCAAATAAGGTTTGCTGTAATGCTCCAACCAAGACATGTGCGAATGGAACGAATTTTAAAATACAAGGGTAAAAAGATGGTAGCACAGGAATTAATAGGTGGATCGGTGGGTCAGTGGAGAGAGAGAGAGAGTGTGTTAGGATAAATCAACTACCAATTAGATCTTTGTAGATCAAGTGACAACTGGGTTTTCTGCCAGTAATTTTTTTTATTCCAAATATATTGCTTCATAGTTGAAGGTTAAATTTTCAAAAAAATTTACCAAAATTTTAACTTTTGCTTAGGTATAACCTTCAAGATTTTTTAAATTAGTATTAATAATAAAGAAGGAAAACATTTACCAACACTTGATATAACAGCTAAAGTTTATCTGTTAATGTTTTTTTCTTTTTTACCATATTTATTGCTGATAATGACCAAAATAATGGTTGCCAAAAATAACTTTTGTGTAGCAGGTGTTCTGCATACACAGACACAGTCCCCTTATTTATATACTTAGAATGATTCAAGTTTAAAAAGGAAAAATATTTTTTTTATCCCTTATCTTTATTTTTTTTAAAATTTGGTCTCTTACATTTATTTTTATTTGCATAAATTGTACTGGCCTCTTCCAAGATTTATGGCAATTACACCAAACTTCCCTCTTATTATAATATTGTCAACTTTGATGTCCTGCAAGGTTTGATAAAATCACACTAACTTTCCTTGTAATTATCAATTTCTTAATTTAAGTGACAAAATAGATAACATATGATACATGATTATTAATGAAAATTATAATATTTTGATAGTGTTTGACATATAGATGTATTGAAATACCATTTTTACCATAAGTTATAATTATAAGTTTCACTCTCAAAAGGAGGTGTTTTACTCTATTTATATGTTAATTATTATGAAACTATTATGATTTTATCATTAATAATTATGTACGCGTAATGTGTTAACAAGAATAATTAAATTTACTTGGCTCTCAAAAGAGATAAACAAGGATAACATGAAGTGTTTTAAAAATGACACCAACAAACCAGCAACAATGGTACAAATGAAAACACCACCCAAAAAAAATTACAACGCTAGCATCAAAACATCAAAAAGTTGGAAAAAAAAAAACCAAATCTAGCTTACAAAACAAAACAAAAAAAAGAAAAAATTGAAGCCCAATCAAACCCGAACCCATTAATGGAGGCGGTTGTTGGGTACCAGAGTAATGGAAACAGATCAACGCAACTAAAATAGAGCTGAGAGTAATAGAACTGACACACAATATTTACGTGGAAAACCCCCTAATGATGAGGGAAAAACCACGGGCAAGAATGAGAAAGATTTTCACTATGTGGAAGATAAAATTACACCTCTCTCTAAATATAAGGAGAGAACAATAACACTCTCTCTTATACTAAGAGAATACACCTCTCTCTATAAAAATAGGAGAAACTCTCAGAAGACACTATATATTTTTCTCTCAACTATGCTTTCTCTGTTTCTGATGCATTGAGAACCTTCAGCAGCTCTCTATTTATAGATGCTTGGGAAGTTACTGTGCAATCAATGCACAGTAACTTCACATGCATTTCGGTAGGTGCACCGAACCCTCTCACATGTGTACAGTAACTTTGTTACTGTGCATGTTTGAAAATTTCGCCAATAACATGCATGCACAGTAGAAATTCTACTGTGCATTTTGAAAATTTTGCACCGTGCATGTGCTTCTTCTTTTCCTTCTTTGACTTCCCTTTTTTTTTCTTTTTTCTTTAAATAAGTGGCTTTACGCCACTAACAATCTCCCACTTAAAGCCACTTTTGGTAAGCTTTCTAAACCTTTTCTCATCTTGCCAGTTCCATGCTGCCTACGTTTCTGATAGGCCATAGGAAGATCTACACCATTTAAACTTGTCAGTGTTGATCGGCTTTGTCATGACATCTGCTAGGTTATCTTTCGTATGAATCTTCTGCATGTCCACATTTCCTTCTTCCACTACTTCTCGAACAAAGTGATATTGAACTCCTATGTGCTTTGTCCTGGAATGAAAAGCTGGATTTCTTGCAATATGCAAGGCACTCTGACTGTCACAATACAGTAATCTTTATTGCTTGTGTCAGAGTTCCTCCATTAACCTTTGAATCCAAATAGCTTCCTTGCAAGCTTGTGTAGCTGCCATATATTCAGCTTCTGTAGTAGATAAAGCTACAACAGTCCGTAACTTGGATAACCAGCTCACAGCTCTGCCTGCAAGTGTAAACACATAGCCTGTAGTAGATTTTCTTTTATCAAGATCACCTGCAAAATCTGAATCAACATATCCTCTGACAACGAACTCTGATCCTCCAAAACATAGTGCAACACCTGAGGTTCCTCTAATATATCTCAGGATCCTCTTCACAGCATTCCAATGCTCAGTACCTGGATCTGCCATAAACCGACTAACTAATCCAACTGCTTGAGCAATATCTGGCTTGGTACAAATCATGGCGTACATAAGGCTTCCCACAGCCGATGCATATAGTACTTGAGACATTTCCATCCTCTCCGCTTCATTGCTAGGACACATACCTGAGGATAATTTGTAATTCACAGGAAGTGGGGTTGAGACTGGCTTACAATCTTGCATGTTGAAGCATCGCAAGATTTTCATCAAGTAATTCTTTTGTGAAAGCCAGATCTTCCTGTCCTTTCTATCTCGATGAATTTGCATCCCTAAAATCTTGTTTGCAGGTCCCAAGTCCTTCATATCAAACTCCCTAACCAATTGTGCCTTCAATTCTTAGATTCGATCTTTGTTGGGGCCTACTACCAACATGTCATCCACATACAACAACAGAATGATGAAAACATTGTTATCAAACCTCTTGTAGTATGTACAATGGTCTAAACTCAGTCTGTTGTATCCGAGGCCAATTATGAAGGAATCAAATCTCCTGTACCAACACCTTGGCGCCTGCTTTAGACCGTCTGCAGATTTGGTCAACCTACAAACCAAGTTTTCTTTTCCTTTTTCCTCAAAGCCTTCTGGTTGGAGCATATATATCTCCTCTTCAAGTTCTCCATGAAGAAAAGCAGTTTTCACATCTAACTGCTCAAGATGTAAATCAAATGCAGCACACATAGCCAATACTACTCTGATAGTGGTAAGTCTGACATCTGGGGAAAATATCTCGTTGAAATCAATACCTTCCTTCTGAGCAAATCCTTTTACCACCAGTCTTGCACGATATCGTTCCACTCAATCATTGCCATCTCGTTTGATCTTATAGACCCATTTGTTACCGATGGCTTTTCGACCTTTTGGAAGTACAACAAGTTCCCATGTTTTATTCCTATGCAAGGCCTCCATTTCTTCCTGCATTGCTGCCATCCACAGAGAAGCATCTGGACTATTCAAAGCCTCCTGAAAGTTTGATGGCTCTCCTTCTTCTGTTAGAAAACAAAATGCATCGTGGCTTGCCATAACATAGTCTAAATGCCATGAAGGTGGCTTTGTCTGGCGTGATGATCGCCTAACTTCTGTATCATTGGCCTCTACTGGTACTTGTTCATCATGCTCTGGTTCTGCTTCAGAATCTCTTTCTTCAGTTTTCTCATCTATTTGAATAGTAGTGGTCTCCTTAACAGTGTTGTCATTTCTTTCTTCACTTTGCAGTTCATTTTCTGCAAATATAACATCCCTGCTGACAATAACCTTGCGGGCAGTGGGCCACAAGCGATACCCCTTTACATCGGCCAAGATAACCCAAGAATATACATTTCCTGGACTTCGGGTCCAACTTTGTTCTTTCTTGGGAGTTGTACATCACATATGCCGGACATCCAAACACTTTTAGAGAAGAATAATCTGCCAGCTTGCCATTCCACATCTCCATTGGTGTCTTTAAACCAATTGCAGTTGATGGCGATCGATTGATCACATAATGCCAGCTTTGATCGCTTCACTGTAAAGACTTGGCTAAACCTGTTGTTCTCAGCATTGCTCTTGTTCTTTCTAGAAGAGTCCTGTTCATCCGCTCTGCTACACTATTTTGCTGAGGTGTATGTGCAACTGTGAATTGTCTTTGAATACCCTCATGCTTACAAAATGATAGAAAATCTCCATCTGTATATTCTCTTCCATTGTCTGTCCTCAAACATTTGATCCTCTTTCCGGATTCAAGTTCTACTCTTGCTTTGAAGTCTTTGAATATTAAAAACACATCTGACTTCTTCTTGATTGGGTACACCCATAGTCTCCTGGAGTAATCATCAATGAATGATACAAAATATTTTGCACCTCCCAAGGATATTTCTGGTGACTCCCACACATCAGAATGAATCAAGTCTAGAATGTACTTACTCCGGGCAGTTGATCTATCAAACTTCAATCTATGCTGCTTGCTTGTAACACAATGCTCACAAAGTGGTAAGTTCACCGATTTGAGCCCAGGAATGAGATTACGTTCTGCAAGAACCTTCAAACCACGTTCCGACATGTGGCCTAGTTTGCGATGCCACATCATCGTCGTTTCTTCTTCACTTGCTGATGCAACTGATGCATCTGCCTCCTGCAACGTATCTCCTTGAAGTCTGTATAGATTTGTTGTGGTCTTTTATGCTTTCATCAACACAAGAGCACCTTTAACAACTTTCAAGATTCCCCCTTCAGTACAGGTCTTGCACCCGAGATCATCCAGTTGCCCAATAGACAATATATTCTTCCTCAATCCCTTCACGTGTCGCACTCCTTGAATTGTTCGAATGGAACCATCAAACAATTTTATTTTGACAGTACCAACACCAGCAATTTCTAAGGCATGGTCATCTCCCATGAACACAGATCCTTCCGAGACAGGTTCATAACTGTAAAACCAGTCACGGTGTGGAGTCATGTGCCATGATGCTCCTGTATCCATTATCCAAATATCAATGAGCCTTTTATTGCTTCTAGAACCAATTGCTGCCTCGCTACATAGGATTTCTCCATCCTCAGAGGTACTTGCAACACATCCTTGAGAGGTTGATGTACAGGGCTTTATCTGCATTCTTCTTGTTATTTCGATAATCTTTCTTCAAGTGCCCTCTTATGCCTAGCGGTAGCATTTGAAGTTCTTCCTTCTTCTTGACTTTGATCTACTCCGACCATGACTCCCACTGGAATCACGCTCCATTGATCTCCCTCTCATCACCAACAATGCCTCTCTATGCTTTGAGTTCTCCAATCTATCTTCCTTATTCCTGCGCCTGGACTCTTCTTCAAGAATAGCACCGGCGACATTATCAAAGGATAGATAGTTGGCAATATTATTATTTGTAATGTTGATAATGAGTTGATCATATGAGTCAGGTAGACTTTGAAGTAGAAGTTCCGCACGTTCATTCTCTGTTATTTTATAATCTGATGCTGTAAGTTGGGAGAATAATGTGTTTAGATTGTTGATGTGGTCCGTTACCGACGTGGACTCACTCATTCGAAGAGTATACAACCTCCTCTTTAGAAATATTCTATTGTGAAGTGACTTGACCTCGTACAATTTGACAAGAGCATCCCAGATCTCCTTTGCTGTCTTCTTTTCTGCAATACTGGACAATACTGAATCTGCCATTGCAAGATGCAGATTGGCAACAGCATTATCATCCATCTCCTTTCACTTTTCATCAGTAACTTCGGCTGGTCTGCCTTCAATTGCTGGTAAGCAATTGTCCTTCCTCAAGATTGCCTTTATCTTCAGTTTCCATAGGGAAAAATTATTCCCATTCAACTTCTCAAACTCAAATTTTGTTGCCATGGTGTTTACCGGAATCTGTTTCTCTACTAGACTGGTCACTTTTTTTTTACTATGAATAGTACCGTATACGTGAATAGTACCTTATACGTGAACAGTCATATACATGAACAGTATCGTATATTTATACCATATATGGAACAAATCCAATATACGTTAACAATACTGTAAAAATATACAATATACAACTACACGTATAAACAGTGACCGAGAGTAGTAACCCGCAGCGTGAACTTATAACCAATGACTTTGATAAGCACCAGGTAAAAATTCTTTTCTGATGTGAAAGATCAGCCTAAGCTGCAACCACAGAGCATACTAAGAATAAATACCACCAAACCAAAGCTCTGATACCATTGTTGGGTACCAGAGTAATGGAAACAGATCAACGCAACTAAAATAGAGCTGAGAGTAATAGAACTGACACACAATATTTACGTGGAAAACCCCCTAATGATGAGGGAAAAACCACGGGCAAGAATGAGAAAGATTTTCACTATGTGGAAGATAAAATTACACCTCTCTCTAAATATAAGGAGAGAACAACAACACTCTCTCTTATACTAAGAGAATACACCTCTCTCTATAAAAATAGGAGAAACTCTCAGAAGACACTATATATTTTTCTCTCAACTATGCTTTCTCTGTTTCTGATGCATTGAGAGCCTTTAGCAGCTCTCTATTTAGAGCCTTTATGCAGTTCAATGCACAGTAACTTCACATGCATTTCGGTAGGTGCACCGAACCCTCTTACATGTGCACAGTAACTTTATTACTGTGCACGTTTGAAAATTTCGCCAATAACATGCATGCACAGGAAATTCTACTGTACATTTTGAAAATTTTGCACCGTGCATGTGCTTCTTCTTTTCCTTCTTTGACTTCCTTTTTTTTTTTTTTTTTATATAAGTGGCTTTACGCCACTAACAGCGGTGTCATGGAACTGAACCTTCTCCACCAGCATCGACTTCACCATCCTTACGGCCAGATGAACAATCACCAACTCCGAAAAAAGATGTCCAGGAGGAGAAGCGAAACCACAAAAGAGAGGGAAAGCTATGAGAGAAACCGAATCCATTGCAAAACTAAGTAAACTAATATAATAATAAATTTATACGAAATTGTTATGAAAAGTTTTTCACCAAATAAAAAAATAGAGCACAAATATTTTAATATTAAAAGAATGTTTTAAAAATATTAATAATAATGAGTTCGAAAACTCACTACAACGTGACATTTAGTAACACTTGGAAAAAAAATGCTATTGAATCATGTATAAGCATTAGTAAATTGTTAAATTTTTAATATTAATCATTTCAATTATTAAATATAAATTTAAAATATTCGAGTAACAATATATTATAAATATAAAACAAGTTAAAAAATTCCATTTGGTTTTAAAATAAAAAGTAGATAAATATAAAATAAGTTTTTTTTCATCAAGGACATTATAAGAAAGTTACAAAAGAAAGCAATAAATGATGAGTGTTAATAAACAAATAGGAATAACAATAGTCACTCTCAAGAAAATGGACATATATTTTACAATTAGAAAAATAGATAGGTGTAGTGAAAAGAAGAGAGTAATCAATAAAGTAATATTAAATATGGCACTTGGGCCGACTGGCTATGTTGCTTGGATATTGTTTTCCACAAAAACTTTGATCCCCAAAACTTAGACTATTTCAAAGAAAAGGACTTTATTTTTGCAATATAGGTTCCCAAACTACTTCGAAAAGCATTTAGTTGTGATACGAAGAAATTTCCTAGTGAAACTAAGTGTGAGGAGACTGTAAAATGCTGATAAAATAAATTGCAAAAAGGTAAAGTGTAGGAGAATAAAGATAAATGGAAATGAAATTGTCATTGATTTATTATGTATTGAGATCCTTGTTCCAATTGAGTACATGGTTACTTATAAGAATAATGAAGCATTTATTCAATACTAACTCCATTAACACTATTTCTACTTGTGGACCTAACTTCTAGCACTAAACAAACTAGCCTTGGCTAATTTTAGTCCATAGATCAACTAATACTTTGTCATATGTCCTAGTTTATAGGGAGCATTCCCACATTCTTTTGTAACCTCCCAGAAATTATTCACTCACTTCCCGCATATTTGAATCTGTAACCACTTTCCTTAACCGCTCCTATTTTCGTGGAAGTGGTTGCAAACTTAGTCAAAGTTTATTTATTCACATTCTAAAGGACATTTCGCCTTCAATCAAAGTCTAGAAGTGATTCGTGGGTGGGCAAGTGTCTCGAGGACTAAGGCCCAGTATAAGGCCCATTCTTTTGACTAAAAGCTAGCTTCTTTACAATAACGCTAGCTGTTCTCGGCTAATGAAAATTCAGTTGAGGTCAATTGTTGTCAACCTTCAAGCTTTAGAGACATTGTATAAGGGTGGATAAGCATCCTTAAAGTCTTAGAAAATATCTTAATTAGTATTCGACAAACTTTAACATAGCGAAAGTAGAAAAATAGCCAAACCCTGTATGCTCGCACTAGAATAGTTAGAGATATGAGTCCCTTGTGTATAGATAGCAATAGAATAACCTAACCTACCCCTTATACAAGATGTTGTAATATGCCCATCGTATAGGTTTCATGATTTTGTTTCTTTGCATTAATTTTTTGAGGGAATGGTGTTTATATATGCTTACTATTTATGGGGGGTTTAATTCTGAATGTGTTGTTGCATATATGGTTTATATGCTAAGTTCTATTTGCCATGTATACTCTGGTCAGAATTTGGACCACTTGGTGAGTTATGATAAGAGGAAAGGTTTGTTGTTGCTTGTGTTTATCATGGAACTTCAACACATTCCGGTGGACATATCAACAAAAGGGGTTAAAAAGTGATGGAAGAATGGATGTGAAAGAGAGTAAATGAAACACTTTGTGATGATGATAAGAGTTTGCAAGTACTATTGAGAGAATGAAACATAAGTGAGGATAAGAGTGCGCTTAATTATTCGTAGAAAGTGAGATCGATAAATTACATGTGAGAGACTGAAACATAGGTAAGGATTGAGAAAAAGTTAAATGGTGAATTTTAAGAGGTACATTTTTATTATGGGTGCATGTGTTTCGTGGTTTGATAGCAAATGGAGCAAAATGATGGAATATATGTTCGAGATTTGAAGAGTGAAACACTTTGAGAAGCGAAACACTTGGTGAATGAACAGATAGTGATTGGGGAGTGAAACACTTTGAGCTTTTGGGGTGAAACACCTTCTTGAGTGAGTGAGTGTGTTACACACTATATAATTCAAAAGAAAGAGAGCGTGTAGCGAGTTTTTCTCAAATAGGTTTGTTGATCTTATAAATTGTTTTGTGTGTGTATGTATTTGGGTGCGTGTTACCAATATGGTTTTTGCAAGGTTGTACATATCTTGCTGCTAAATTTCGGCAATACCTGGGAGTCATGCTTCATTCGGGATACGCATTAATGATGATTAAATGGGGCTGGAAAGCCAATGAGTGATACAAGGATTATTGTATATTCATTTGTGAGGTTTCAAGGAAATTGAGGTTTTATGTTGTTGTTTGTTAGAGGGTGGTTCATTGAATCTCTATCTAGGCCTAGAAGGCATTGCCGAAGGGGCTGACTTAGAGTCCTGGCTACAAAACCATGCTCTACGCATACATTATTTTATCTCCATTTCAATGAGATGCTGTAGTATAGGATGTTGTATTTAACGTATGCTTAAGGTGTTGAAGAACGGGAACGTAAAGTTCTGGCAATCTATACTGTTAAAATATGAGTTTCATGCAATCATGAGGCACATGTGGATTGATGGAAGGTGGCCAACAAGCGCAACTTGCTCTCTGATTTTAAATTGGTCAAAGGAACTTGAATGGTGCCTTTACTCTTGACAATACAGGAGTAGTTCTTACTGATCTGTTATGATATGTGGTATTTGTAGCCATATTAGAGAATGCTACCGTTTGTATTGAGATGGTGTATATACTGTAGTGGTTGAGTGGCCTTTTGTTGTGTTGTACTAAGATGTTTGCTCTGTCACTTTGTGTGGGATTTGAGCTCTTTCAATTATAAATTTTTTTTTAAAAAAAAATTTCCCATCATGGTAAAGTCATCTACATACAAGATCCAACATACCTAAATGAATAGTGCTTTGTAATGATAAATCCAATAGCAAAAATATCATAATTTTTAAGTTTAAATATTATGCTCTAACTATTTAACAAACATTTGAGCTTTTATAAATATGGTGTTGATTACATTAATTTGCATAAAATACTCTACCAATAAGATATCATAAAATTGTAAAGAAAACAAGTATTGGATAATCAATACAAGGCAAATTTAATCTTTCATTTTTTTTATAATTCAATGAACTTGACTAGAGAGAAGTAAGGGGAACAATCAAGAGTTCAATAAAATACTTAAACATTGAAAATCAAAGCTCAACTGAAAAGAAAATAGAAAACTAGCATCAAGACACCAGATACTAAGAAAACATAAGCTAGCTCAAAAAAAAAAAAAGAAAAAAAGAAAAACACGTCCGCCCATCAATCAACACCAAACTCATCATGACCATAGGTATGAGCCTTCACCAAGGCTCACTTGGGCCAAAATCATCAAACAGCAGCCTGGGATTAGTGCTGTAATACCAAGAGCAGGCACGAGATGGGCTCAGAAACGATAACAACATGGGCAAATATTCAAGGACCAGATTGTTATGGTATCATCAGAGTCGGGTACACCCCAAGTGTAATAAACACTTTACGGATGTGAGCGGAAGCGAGCCCAAATTGAAGAGACGGAAAAATGGAGTATGGTGAATAGTACTATGTAGTGGGACCTGCTTCACTATTTATGAATACTACTCATTACTATTCACACCAACAAAATAGATCAAGAGAACTGCACACCAATATTTTAACATGGAAAACCCTTCTGTAATTTTGAGGGAAAAACCACGGGCCAAACTCCAAAAAATACTTCACTATATTTAAAGAGTAATTACAATATAGTGTATCCCCAATGAGACTCTCTTCTACTACAATTAGTAGTATTACAGAGATCTAGAGAATATATCCAAAACCCCCAGTGTATACTCCCACTACACTCTTGGAATTTTCTTACACACACTCTATTTTTATCTCACTACAAGAAGCCTATACTGCTTCTTCCTATACAGCTGAGGAAATGCGTATCAGCTCTGGATGCAGAAACTATTCGGTTTCAGCCTCTATTTATAGATGATTTTGGAGAGTTACTATGCACTTGCACAGTAACTTCCCGTGATCTTCGGCACTATCATGTGAAGTCATTGTGCATACGCACAGTAACTTCACATGATTTTTCTTCGTTCGGTGCCTCCCTTCTTGACTGTGGCAAAAGCAAGCCACTATTCTTGACAATTCTCCACCTTGGCTTGCATTTGCAACAGTCTTCAACCTCTGCAAATATTAACTAAGTTCAAGCAATGCTTAAACTTGTCAATCGGCAATGATTTTGTCATCATGTCTGCTGGGTTCTCAGTTGTGGCTATCTTCTGAATTACCTTGATACCATTATTGATACTGTCTCTGACAAAATGAAGTTTGACGTCAATATGCTTTGTCCTCCCATGATAGACTGGATTTTTAGCCAAATGAATGGCGCTTTGACTATCACAGTGTACAATAGGTATATGTTGATTCAACCCAAAACTATCCAAAAGACCTTGCACCCAAATGCTCTCTTTAACAGCCTCAGTCAATGCCATATACTCAGCTTCAGTAGTTGACAATGCCACTGTAGATTGCAATGTCGCTTTCCAGCTAATAGTACATCCAAAAACTGTAAAGATATAGCCCGTCAATGACCTCCTTTTATCCAAATCACCTGCATAATCAGAATCTACATAACCTACAACTCCACGGTTCTTCTGACCTTCAAATACCAAACAGATATCAGTGGAACCTTTCAGGTACCGCATGATCCATTTCACAACTTCCCAATGTGTCTTTCCAGGTTTGCTCATAAATCTACTTACCACACTCACTGCATGTGAAATATCTGGTCTAGTGCACACCATGGCATACATGAGACTGCCAACTGCACTAGAGTAAGGTATACGAGACATGTGCTCCACCTCCTCCTCAGTTCTCGGACATTCCTTCAAAGATAATTTAAAATGAGTAGCCAACGGAGTGCCAACTGGCTTGGACTGTTCCATATTGAAGCGTTGTAGCACTTTCATAATATAATTTTGTTGTGATAAAAATAACCTGCTATTATGCTGCTCCCTATGAATTTCCATTCCAAGAATCTTCCTTGTCGCACCTAAGTCCTTCATCTCAAACTCTTTTCCCAACTGAGTTTTCAACATACTAATTTCAGACTTATTACGAGCTGCAATTAGCATATCATCTACATACAACAATAGATAAATCTTCGAACCATCAGGAAGCTCCTTAGAGTAGATGCAATTATCATATTGGTTTCTACTATATCCAGTACCAATCATAAATGCATCAAATCTTTTGTACCACTGCCTCGGGGACTGTTTCAAGCCATATAACGACTTTTTCAATAGGCAGACATGGTTCTCCTTATCAGGAATTACAAATCCCTCTGGTTGACTCATGTAGATCTGCTCCTCTAGCTCACCATGTAAGAATGCAGTCTTCACATCAAGTTGTTCTAGCTCCAAGTCAAACGTACTCACAATAGCTAATAGGATCCGAACAGAGCTATGCTTTACCACAGGAGAGAATACTTCATGGAAGTCAACACCCTCCTTCTGAGTATAACCCTTTGCTACCAATCTTGCCTTGAACCTTGGGGGTTCAATGCCAGGGATTCATTCTTTCCTTTTGTAAACTCATTTACAGCCAACTACTCTTTTCCCCTTTGGAAGTTGTACCAGCTCCCACGTTTGATTTTTCTGAAGAGACTCTATCTCCTCATTCATTGCTATCAGCCACTCCTTCGACTCTTTACTTTTTATTGCATCACGATAGGTACATGGTTCATCTCCAACTGCACCATCCGCCATAGCCAAAGCAAAGGCTATAGGATCTACATCTTATGAGTCAAGTGCACAAGCAGCAGAATCCAGATATCTTTTTGGTTTCTGGATTTCTCGTCTTTCTCTGCCAGTAGCAATACTGTATGGCTCTGCTTCTCTGGTTGGTTCACCAGTTTCCTCATAGTCAGGTTCATCTTGTTGTTCTACTTCAGGTTGAGCAATCCCTGAAGTACTTGGCTAATTCATTATATCATTTTCTTGCTTCACCTTCCCATAGTCAATCTCTAGCTCCACCTGCTTCTTAGCACCATGATCTGTCTCTGCATCATCTAAGTTAGACTCCTTCTTCTGATTTAGCATTGCCGCCTCGTCAAAAGTGACATCTCTGCTGACAATGATTTTGGGTGAACTTGCCTTCTCTATACACCACAGTTTGTAGCCTTTCACCCCTCATGCATATCCTAGAAATATACACTTTCTTGCCCTTGCCTCAAGTGTACTATCACTCACATGAGCATACGCAGGACAACCAAATATCTTCATATCAGAATAGTTTACGGGTCGACCGGACCATACCTCTTGTGGAATCTTCAGATCAATAGCAGTTGATGGAGATCTGTTTATCAAGTATACAGCTGTATTGACTGCCTCAGCCCAAAATGATTTGGGAAGTGTTGCGTTAATTCGCATGCATCTTGCACGCTCTAGAAGTGTTCTATTCATCCGTTCTGCTACTCCATTTTGCTGTGGTGTTCCTGGTACAGTATGGTGCCTCACTATACCAGCATTTCTGCAGAACTCCTCAAATTCTTTGCTGTAAAATTCTCCGCCATTGTCAGTTCTTAGTCTCTTGACTAACCGCCCGGTTTGCTTCTCGACCATGGCCTTCCATTGCTTGAATTTGTTAAACACCTCTTCTTTTTTCTTCAGGAAATAAATCCAGACTTTTCTGGAATAATCATCTATCAGAGTAAGAAAATAGCGAGCTCCACCTAAGGAGTTAACAGGGGCTGGACCCCAAACATCCGAGTGGACATACTCCAATATCCCCTTGCTATTGTGTTTGCTAGAATTGAACTTCACTTGTTTTTGCTTTCCAAATACACAGTTTTCACAGAAACTAAGTTTGCAATTCTTCAAGCCTTTCAATAGGCCTTTGCCAGCAAGTATGGTCATTCCTTTCTCACTCATATGACCAAGCCGCATGTGCCACAATCGTGTAGCATCATTATTTCTTTCAGAGGATAAAACAGCAGCAGTTCCATCGACTGTGCTTCCTAGCAATAAATAGATTCCACTCTGCAGCTTTCCTTTCAATACCACCATTGAGCCTTTGAATACCTTCAAGAAGCCACCCTCTCCAGTGAACTTGTACCCCCGATTGTCAAGGGCACTCAATGAGATCAGATTTCTACCCAATTCTGGTACATGCCATGCATGAAACGTCCTTTTAGTACCATCGTCCAAATTCACTTGCACATCTCCTTCACCAGCAATTGGAATAATTCTATTATCTTCCAATCTAACTTTTCCCTCCCATTTTTTATAGGATGAGAAGAAGTTTCGATTAGGTGTCATATGAAAAGATGCGCCAGAATCCAGGATCCACTCATTTCCGGTATCACCTGTGAATACTGTCAAGGCCGAACCAGTATCGGCATCGCTATCTTCAGAACTTTCAATTGTTATGTTAGCAGAATCTCCTGATTTCTCCTTTCTTTCTGGGCAATTTCTTCTGATATGTCCCGTCTGGTGACAATGAAAGCACTTCACAGATTTATGCTTTCTGGACTTTGATCTTCTCTTGCTTTTGCTTCCCGATCCTCTTTCTTGACTACGCCCTCTCGTCACGAACAATCCATCTGCAGGACCTTCAACATTGGATCCGGCTACTAACTTCTGATGTTCCTTTATCATCAGTGATTCTTTAACATTTTTCACTGAGATATCGGATCTACCATAAAGTATGGTATCACAGAAATTATCATAAGACGGAGGTAGTGAAGTCAACAAGATCATAGCTTGATCAACATCTTCAACTTTAATCCCTGCTGCTCCAACATCAGAGATCATTCAGTTGAAGTCGTCTATATGCTCTTGCATTGATTTTCCTCCTGAATATTTGAATGTGTACAATCGCTTTCTCTGATAAAGCTTGTTGGACAAGGTCTTTACAGAATATTTTTCTTCCAAAGCCTTCCATAGTGAATCAGCGGTTTTTTCATCCATGACTTCTCGCAGAACATTGTCCGCAAGACTCAACTGTATTGTACTCAGTGCTTTGATCATCATCTCCTTCTTTTTGTCATCAAGTAATGACCCTGGGTCCTCCAACGTCTCTGCAAGACCTTGCTGACCTAGCAATGCCTGCACTTTCAGTTTCCATAGCCTGAAGTCATTAGACCAGTCAAATTTCTCCACTTCAAATTTTGGCACCGACATCTTGGATCTTAGTCAGAACCTTATACTGTTAACCGTATACTAGAATAGTGTAAATCAATTGTTAAATCGTGCACCAAGAGGGTTCCCAGGAAAGAGAGGTGGGTCACAATGGACACGCTTAAATACCAAGTCTTTTCCTTAGCCAGAACCTCTTCAAACTGTACTCTCACAGTATCACACTGTCTTCCAGCAACAACAACCAAAAGGTGATCCTCAAGTATTAGGGAGAAATTCTTTTCTGATGTGGAACATCAGACTAAGCTGCAACCACAGAGCATACTAAGAATAAATCCCACCGATCCAAAGCTCTGATACCACTTGTTATGATATCTTCAGAGTCGGGTACACCCCAAGTGTAATAAACACTTTACGGATGTGAGCGGAAGCGTGCCCAAATTGAAGAGATGGAAAATTGGAGTACGGTGAATAGTAATTCGCAGTGGGGCCATGTCACTATTCACGTGAATAGTACTATGTAGTGGGACCTGCTTCACTATTTATGAATACTACTCGTTACTATTCACACCAACAAAATAGATCAAGAGAACTGCACACCAATATTTTAATGTGGAAAACCCTCCTGTAATTTTGAGGGAAAAACCACGGGCCAAACTCCGAAAAATACTTCACTATATTTCAAGAGTAATTACAATATAGTGTATCCCCAATGAAACTCTCTTCTACTACAATTAGTAGTATTACAGAGATCTAGAGAATATATCCAAAACCCCTACTATATACTCCCACTATACTCTTGGAATTTTCTTACACACACTCTCTATTTTTATCTCACTACAAGAAGCCTATACTGCTTCTTCCTATACAGCTGAGGAAATGCGTCTCAGCTCTGGATGTAGAAACCATTAGGTTTCAGTCTCTATTTATAAATGATCTTGGAGAGTTACTATGCACTTGCACAGTAACTTCCCGTGATCTTCGGCACTATCATGTGAAGTCACTGTGCATGTGCACAGTAACTTCACATGATTTTTCTTCGTTCGGTGCCTCCCTTCTTGACTGTGGCAAAAGCAAGCCACTATTCTTGACACAGATATTATTTTTTTTGGTCCAAGGAACCTGATTCACAATTAAAGGATCCTCATCTAGCCCACCAAACTTATGAAACGAGTAATTACAGCCCAAAAGCAGCAGCACACAGTACACCATTTGGGTCACATCCATACAAGACTAATTTAATAGCATGTCAACATACGACTTGTGCATTGTAGGATGGATATAGTTGCACACCAACGTTATAACTCATTTCTGAATAAAATTGCTTAATGATAATGGGATCCAAAAGCAGTTGAGCAACGTAATCTTTAAGCAGTTCCCCATGTGTGTATCTATCCTCGAAGTTTTCATACGCAAGCTCAACTATTTGTGCAAAATTAATAATACAATCATGCTCTGGCTTTGGGACAACATCAGCTAACTCAAGGAATGCTTTATTCATATCCTTCCAAATGTGTTCGGTTTCCTTGTGGATGAGTTTGTAGGCCTCTTCTTGTGAAATGCCATATTGCTGCATGCAACATTCAACTGCGGAAGCAACGTGCACCCTTTGCTGCTCGAACTATAAATAAGCCAAATATCCAAAAGCTCATTTAGATATGTTCATGTAATTATTTTGAGCCAAGTCATAGCTAGCTATTGTAAGACGGCTAATCTTGGCTTTATTGAATTAATATTGATAAAAAAAATATTTAGAAAAAAAAGAACGAAAAGGAGAAAAGAGAGAAACAGCGACAAGTGGACCACAAATCACCAAGCTGCGCTACACGACGAACAAAAAAGGAGAAAAGCAATGCCGCTGTAGAGACCGGAAACAACCGGCAACATTTCGGTGGCCTGGCCTCCTGCAAACAACCCAAGTCAAGAACAACTTCATCACATGCCTTTCCGTTAGGACAAGCTCTAGAGTGCGGCGGAACCACCCTCTCTCAATGGGAAGGAATAAAGCGGCGCACTATCCCTCCACTGCGTACTGCTTCACGAGAAAAAGAAAAACAGATCGTAGTAGTGGCTAGGGCTCACAAGGAGTCAAGGACCTATACCATATCAAGTTATCTTTGGGCCTGCAGCCCAAAAAAACAAAAACAGAGAGAGAGAGAGAGAGAGAGACCAAGTGCATAAAATGGCAAATGGCTCACTCGAGGGCTTGAACACTTGCCCCAATGCATGACACCAAGCACACAACCACTACACTAAGCTTGGTTTGACTTGGCCATCTTGATTCAACTTATGACTAAGCTCATCTCAAATCTCAATTGATAACAAGTGAAGAATTTTTCAAGTGCTACACTTGTGTTACTCTCGTATAGAGAATTATTATTATCTTATTTTTATGATTGACTAACAGTGATATAAATATTTGTGGATGCCAAGTATTATCTTTGACAGGACAAGCTCTGCCACCTCCTCCGGACAAGCTTCACTCTCCTCTTGGCTAATCTTCACTTTCATGTCTGGTTGATCTCATCATCTCACAGCCAAGCTTCATTGCTAAACCACAAATCCTCATCGGATTCTCTCTCCCACCATCAAAGCAAATTTCCAAGTTATATCTATCCATTCTTTCCCTTTTACAAGGCTTGACATATAAAGTCTTAGTCTCTTTTCTTTACTGCAAAAACACACTAAATCACTATGATTTTACAAAAGCAGAGATTATGACACAGGAACCCATACAATCCTGCTTAATTACTAATCATGTGCTTATTCTTTTTTATTTTCGTAAAACATGAATATTGGAAGGAGCAAAATGGAAATAACCCTAACAAGAAATTAATCTCTTCACGCAAGCTAGCTAAGCTCCATTGCTGCCTCCGGATGAGCTCTCTTTCTTCTTGAACAAGCTCTACCTTCTCTCTGTCGAGCCCCATTTTCATCTTTGCTGCCTCGGTTGAGCCTTGACACATGTTGATCGACCTCTACTGCTTCTCAACCAAGCATTTCGCATAAACAGAGAAAGCGTCCGCAACCACCACACCACAAGCCTGGTTTACTTATTCCTTGCTCCATAAAATCTATATATGATCTATTTCTTTATAGGGATTGACTTTCAACTTTGCTTAACCATCATAATTATCCGTCTCAACCCAACATATGACTCAAGCTTATCTCAACTGTCAATCACTAATGATGTGAAAAAATTTTCAAGTGCTAGACACATGTTGTCCTCATACCTAAATAGCTTTGATATGAATTAATTATTATTATTTTGACTAACCTTGATTCTTGGATGCCAAACATTATCTTTGAATAGGACGAGCTCCAATGCCTCCTTTAGCCGAGATCTACCATTGTCTCCGGTCAAGCTACATTGCCACCCTCTGGCTAAATTAAATCATCATCTCCCTGATGAAACTTAAAAAGATATGTCTTCATCACTCATAACATATTTACTTGTAATTCAAAGAATCTTTATATGCAGGACATATCTCCTTATTCTCATATTCCAATTATTTTAATTTACATACTGAGTATACCCTCATCTCGGAGTTAAAGTAATTTGCATATTTCATGAAGTCGAGAATACTACTACTCTCTTGGAATCAATTTATCCGAAGATTTTTCAGAGGCCGAGCATCATACCTTTTCGGATCTAAAAAATTCAAAATCAACATATTTCAATATGAGATCTTTATATGGTGCTGGGATACTATATTGATACAATTCCCATATCCCCAAGAAGAATATCACAAATCATAGGAAAGCTTTCCATAAACCTTATTAGTTTTTCATAAATGCATTGTGTATAACTTTCATTTCTCATCACAAGTATATTACTATACTGACTCTCTTTTCACGTTTCTGCCTTCTCAGGTCTAGTTCTCAGTAAAGCCTTGGTCCTACCAAGCACTCTGCCTTCTCAGGTCCCAAAGCCCTAGTCCCACTAGGCACTCCACCCCCTCAGGCCGAGCTATGCTATCGTCCACCCAGATATGTTGCTATTGCTCAGAGTCATCTTATTTGTAATCCAAAGATTATTTACATGCAGGACATACCCTCCTACATCTCATAAAGATTCCCTTTATGCAAGACAAATCATTTCACCTAAGATATCAACTCATTTATGATCTAACTATTCATGTACTAGACATATTTGTATTATTTTTTATATGCCAAGTATCAGGCTTGCGCCAGCATTCACAACTATAAGAAGAAGTCCAACTCCTAACATGTAATTTGGATAGCCTCTGCACCAGCTGAGCAACTCCAAAGCACCTCAACACTAGCCAACTCACAGTAATCCTCGGTATTAGCCGAGTTGTAAAGGTCCATAAGTGGCCAATTCACAGTAATCCTCGGCACCAGCCAAGTTGTGAAGGTCCATCAACAGATGACTCACGTAAACCTCCGCATAAGTCGAGTTGTGAAGGTCCATAAACGGCCAACTCACAGTAATCCTCGGCACCAGCTGAGTTGTAAAGGTCCATCAACGAATGACTTACAATGATCCTCGGCATCAACTGAGTTGTGAAGGTCCATTAACAGATGACTCACGTAAACCTCGACACTAGCCAAGTTGTGAAGGTCCATAAGCGGCCAACTCACAGTGATCCTCAGTACCAATTGAGTTGTGAAGTTCCATCAATGGATGACTCATGTAAACCCTGGCACGAGCCAATTGTGAAGGCCCATAAGTGACCAACTCACAGTAAACCTAGGCACCAGCCGAGTTATGAAGGTCCATCAACAGATGGCTTACATAAACCTCGGCACTAACCGAGTCATGAAGGTCCAAGGCCGCCACACTCGCGTAAACCCCGACACCAGCCGCATTGTGAAGGCACACCAAAGCCAACACACTCACACAAACCTTGACACCAGCAGAGTTGTGAAGGCACACCTTGGACGTGGTCAACTGACATAAACCTCGACATTAGCCGAGTTGTGAAGGCACACCAAAGTCACCATACTCATGAAAACCTCGGTATCAGCCAAGTTGTGAAGCAACAACGAAGACGCCACGCGTAAACCTCGGCACCAGCCTAGGTCCCAGCAAAGCGCTCCGCCTTTTTCTGGCTAAGCTATGCTATCATCTCAAGATTCGATTCAATTGTGATCTAAGAATTTTTCATGTCCTAGATATGTCTATATCATTTAACAGGTCTTCCCTTTTACATAACCTAATGCTTTTCTAGAATACACACAAGGTACTAGCATAGCACATAATGTATTCTCATATACAAAATCACAGATCACAGACCGAGCTTCTAGAAAAGCCCTGGTCCCACCAGGAACTTCATGTTTTCAAGCCGAGTTCCCAGACAAGCCTTGTTCTCATCCCTACTAGGCACTCTGCCTTCTCAGGTCGAGTCTCCAACAAAGCCTTGGTATCATGCCTACTCCAGCACTCACTCTTACTCAAGGAGCCCACTTCCGGCATGCAAATTAAGACAGCCTCGACCCAAATGAGCAATTTTCGAAGCACTTAAGGAGTCCCATTTCCGATGTGCAAGTAGGACAGTCTCAACCCCGGCCTAGCAGTCTCTAAAGCACTTAAGAAGAACAATAACTATATGACTAAAATCCAAAGTCCATAGAAAACAATTGAATTCATCGAAAAGGAAAGACAACCCAAACTGGCTACACAAACCAATCTCAAAATGACCTTGGATCGGTGCTGAGCACTAGCCTAAGCAGCACAGCATTGCGATAGAATGTCCTTGGAAAAGCTCGGAGAACGTCTTAAAATACACTCACACAAACCACAACTAAACATCCCCGGTCGAGCAGTCTCCGAAGAACTGTTCATCCAACAAATTACAAAACGTACTCGGACAAGGCGAGATATCCACACCTCAAAGCACCTCATATTAATGATAAAATGTCCTTAGACTTGCTCGCGAAGTCCAACTTACAGTATGATAGCCTCTGCAAAAGCCGAGCATATCCAAGTACTCTACAACAAAAGAATTACAAAATCAAAATATACTCAGCTAGTCACCAACCACTTTCCAGAACAATACGACAACAAGCTGTCTTCACACCTTAGCACTTAGTGTGACGAAGATGTCCACATTGGGCCATTCTCGAATCCATATCTGAGATGTTCTTAGAGCACAATTAAGACCAAGCTACCCTCAGTACTCCAAAAGTACAGCAAATAGATCGACTAAATGCTCCATCATTTCTAGCCATCTCTCAAATTGAACCAAAGGTCAATAAGTCAACTGATGTTCAGTATCTAGATGAATTCAAGATAAAGAACCTAAGCCCACTTTTAACTAGCACCTCAAGCTTCATAAAACCCAAGTAAACATCTTGACCAAACCCTCTACCTTTTCAGGTTGAGTCTCTAAGCAAGTCCTAGCAAGCTCCGCACAAGGCACTCTATTTTTTCAGCTTGCACCAAAGCTCCCGAACAGACACATAACTCTACTCTAGGCCAGCATCAAAGTATATTGAACATAAAGCATCCCGAGTCATGTCCTAGGTCGGCAACTCGATTAGGAAACTCCATCATTTTTGGCAAAAAAACCTAAGCTGGACACCTAGCTAGGCATTTCACATATCCGAGGAGACTTATTTATCTCCTAAGTCGGCAACTCAGCTCAAAACTCTACAGCCTTCGTTGAGGTCCTACGCCAACGAGATGATTCACCTGAAGACCGAGTAGACAACCAACTTAACATAAACATTAAAACTGCTTCATTGTCGAATCTGATAGGAAGATCTCCTTTCCGAAAGGATTAGCTACTCAATTCTTAGCGTCATCAAAAGATCAGTAAATAGGAAAGTAACCCCTCTCCTCTCATGGCGTAATCCTATACACCTCCACATAGATAGTCTAGCAAATCTTCAAGCATGCAAGCTAAAGAAAGCTAACAAGCTCCAGCAACAAAAGGCTTAGACATTAAGCTTAGAATAGAAGCCCTAAGCCGACATCTTGACTAGGCATTCTCCCATCCCCGATCAACTTCTAACAACGCTAAGTCAATAGTATGACAAGATAGATCGTCATCCCCTATCAAACTCAATGATGGGGGCTTAATTTCATATTGAAATTGGTGGACCTCGTCAAGCAAGAGAACTCTAACAAAATCTTCAAACCTACAAGCGAAGACAAATGGAATAGAAGACTCTGTTTCCAACCTACACTGCCAAAAGCAAGTCCTTGGAGCAATCAATAAACTAGGGGCTTTACTCAACTATTGACACAAAATGTGCCACATCATCCGACGCATATCATACGAACATTTGACTAGTACCACTCCCTAGTTCAAGACCAATAGCTCGCCAGAACTAGCACAAGCTCAAACTTTGACTCACTTAAGTCGCCCCCAAACAACTACAAGACCATTTGAAATGGGCCAAAAATCGCTCTTGGAAAGAAGAGCAACATGAACAGTACTACAAAACAAACGCCCTACCTAATCAAGGACTGGGGGCTTGCCATTTTAATCTAATGGCTCACAACAGTCGAGAATATATAACATAATCATGCTTGGATAATCATCGCTCGACCTATCACCAAAACCAAGTGATTTGAACCACCCACCTCATCGAACTGTTGGGGGCTAGTCAATTTAAATCCAACAATCAACATATAAGCAACTGTTGTCACTTAAATATCAAGATGATCATTTTTCATTCAGAGTACACCATGAGTCTTAATAAGATACACCATAAACTGTCACTATAATAATGGATCACTAAGTTGTGCACAACAAGTCAACTCATTCTAGCTTGGCACATAGTCCTCAAACAAACACACTTCGGTCATCACACCTCAGCACCAGCTACTCAGCCTATGACCAAGCTCGGGGGCTATATACTGGACTAGAAATATGGACCCTAGACTTCGGCCCAATCTTAGGAGACTCTCCAAAGGGGTTCCACAACTTGCCCACATGGCATAGTATCCCTTGTGGATTTACCCCGAATTTAATTGAAGATATCTCCTAAATCTCATATAGGATCTCTCTATATCTCATTATATCTTGTCATTATTACATCAGATCTCATATATTATGTTATATTTCCTACAAATACGAAATATATCTAATATTTAGTACAGGAATATCTCCCCCATTCAGGGTAGAATATCTCCTAACTTATCACAGAGTCACCTCACACTATATAAGGAGCTCAATACCACCAAGTATCACAAGTTTATTACATGCTATTCTTTTACCATTCTATGCCCCATTCATTCACTGATTTGAGCATCGGAGTGGCTTTGCAGGTACCCCACCCCCCGTTTGCATGGATGTCAGTGCTACTTGCACTCTTACCGCATTTCCAAGTAAAAATATTGACGATGTAAAAATGTTTTATACAATCAGTCAATCATATATTATTACTTCAGCAAAAATAGTTAAGGCTTATACCCTCTACTTAGGTTGAGCCTGTTGCATAGGTACTAATCCACAATTAATATATATATATATATATATATATATATATATATATATATATATATAATAAACTACGGGGCTGAAAGCCCAAGGAGACAAAATTACATAGTAGCAAATCTGGGGAACAAAGTGCCCCTTAAATCCGCATTAAAAGACAATGAAAGAAAACTAGGGAGAACAGGATATAACTTAAAAACATCCAGCTGGGATTGGCCTTCCTTTGCTAGGATATCAGCGCAAGCATTGCCTTCTCTGTAAACATGAACAAACTGAACTCTCCAAGATTTAGCCAAGAGAACTTTGATCGCATGAACTAAGGAGGAGGAAGCATGGGAATCCTGAAGTGCACCTTGACACAAGCCAGCAGCACTTTTAGAATCAGTTTCAACAATTACTTGAGTGAAGCCACCCTCATAGGCCAATTGAAGGCCATGATAAATACCCCAAAGCTCTGCATTAGTTATGGTGCAATTCCACAATTTGACACTAAAAGAAGATAAGAATTTACCATCATGATCCCGAATTAATCCTCTACAAGAGGCCGTTCCATTAGAAAAGACTGAACCATCAATATTTACCTTAACCCACTGAAAGGGAGGCGGAGTCCAATTGACATTGATTATTGAGAATTTAGCAACTTTGGTCCTCATGTGATCAAAAGCAAAGAGGGCCAAATGGCAATCCTTTGCTAGATGAAAAACCTTATGAAAAAAGCTTAAGTGATCAATATGCAAACCATAAAAAATGACTAGATTTCTATGATGCCACAACTCATAACAAGTAGTGGCAAAGAAAACGGACTAGGGGGTCCCATAAAGACAGCGAGCTTCCTCTGAGAGATTTTTTTCCAACCAAATAGACAAAGGATTAGAAAAGAAACCAGCATCCAGGGAACTATGGCCAGTGCTCTTCCATAATCTTTGCGCAACTTCCCAGTCCCGTAAGACATGGAGCATTGTTTCATCATGGTAGCCACAAACACCACAGCTAGGATTGGTAATAATTGCTCTACGCATCCGGCAATGGTTGGTTAATAAAGCATTATTAGCAACAAGCCAAAAAAAAGCTTTGAGTCAATGAGGTGCACGGATCTTCCACACCATTTTGAAAATTTTTGGAGAGATCGAAATTGAATTAGCTTGACAAATCTCATAGGCTGACTTGCAGGTGAAATCCCCTGAAGTATTTGGAAACCAGGCTAAAACGTCTACAAAACCAGCTTGGGGGGGCTTCATTGGTATAAAAAGATCAAAGAAATCCTGGGGGAGGACCTGAGATAGCTTGATCCAGTCCCAATTTCCCTCTTGATTTATGTAATAAGCTACTTTACTGTTACTCTCCTCCTCATCAATACTAAGCAAAGCAAAATCATGCAGATTGTGAACACTAGAGAGCCAATGCGTAGTCCAGAAATCAACAGATAATCCATCACCAATTCTCCAAATAAAATTAGGAAAAACCTTTGACCAAACCTGACATATTCCACGCCAAGCATTTGAAGATACTGCCTTCTTTCTGATAATCGAGATTGCATCATGACCACAAGAGTATTTCTGCCACATGACTTGAGCCCAAGGGGAGTCCTTGTTCTTCACAAGTTTCCAGGCCAGTTTCATCAAGAAAATTGTGTTCACATCCCTGCATTTATGAAAGCCCAAGCCACCCTTGTCTTTGGAAGTGCAAATTTTATCCCAGCTAACAAAATGAATTTTCTTCCGATCGTTTGAACTGTTCCAAATAAAGTCCCAGCAAATTTTGTCAATTTTATCACACAAAGACAAGGGAAGTCTTGTAGTCTGCATAAGATAGGATGGGATCGTCGCCAAGGCGGACTGAGCGAGAGTAACTCTTCCTGCAAGGGATAAGGTATTAGCCTTCCAACCATTCAGTTTTTGGGTCATGCGATCTAAAATGTACTGAAAATCATTATTCCTGAGCCTTTCATGATGCAGGGAAATCCCTAGATATTTACCCAAGTTTGCAGTTTGCTGCATCCCCAAAATACCACAGATTTCCCTTCGGCGAACATTATGGACATTTTTCGAGAAGAAAATACAAGACTTGGCTTGACTTACCCCTTGTCCTGAGCTGTGACAGAAGAGATCAAGCACCCCTTTAATGACCTAGGCTTACTCTGAAGATGCTTTAGAGAAAAGCATAATGCATCCGCAAAGCACAGACAGGAAATTTTTGGGCCACTGCTGCCAATCCGAATAGGTTCCCAGACATTATGAGAAACTGCAAGAGAAATCATTTGGGAGAGTTTTTCAATACACAAAACAAAAAGGTAAGGGGACATAGGGTCCCCCTAGCGAACACCACGAGAGGGAGTGAAAGCCTCAGTATTGCCACCATTCCATAGCAGACGCATCTCAGCTGATGTCACGCACCACTAGATGGTATCCAAAATATTTTCCGGAAGGCCAACATCACATAAAGTCACTAAGATGAAAGCCCAATTCAGCCTATCATAGGCTTTTTCAAGATCAATTTTCAGTGCCATACTTCCACTACGACCCTTCATGCTCCGCATAGTATGCACAATTTCTTGGGCAAGTAAGATATTGTCGGTGGCTTGTCTACCAGGGACAAAACTGCATTGTTGAGGGCCTATAAGAGTATTCATGCTCCCTTTCAAGCGAGTGGCCACAATCTTAGTAATCAATTTATAAGTGACATTAAAAAGGCCAATGGGCCCATATCTATGCATGTACGTAAAAATTGCGTATATAATTATATATACCAATACCATACCGAAAATGATTCTGAGTCATACAGGAGGAAAATATCCCCACAAATGCTAGGGCGAGAATTCGCACAAGGTCGGGTGAAGACAGGTGCTGCATGTTGAGTTGAAGTAACTGGAAAAGATATCATTAATTTGGCTTTGAGAATTGGGATATGGTGTATATCGCTGGACGATGTGGTAAGGGACAAGGTTTGCGTGGTAGTGATGAGGATGAACTCTAATATATATAGGGTCCATAAATATGATTCGTCCGTTAGAGAAATTATTGCACCGTCAGCAGCATCACCGAAGACTACATTCATTTCACTCATTTCATGTTTTTAATATCTTTAATCAATGGTGAAATTTACGACCACGCTATATATTGGTTGATTTTTATTATAAATTAATTAAGTTTTGCTATATTCTGTGCATCTAAAGATGTGCTTAAATACTAAATAAGGTAAAAATGTGATAAAACCAATGTCTTGAGATTTTTAAAAGTAAAGTATTGCCCATTCACTTTCAAAATATTTGTTATTTTTTCAACAAGCACAAGTATTAAGAAAGATATTCCCCCATCTTTGAATAATTGACAATTACAAATGTTCACTGAAATTAAAAAAATAATTGGTAAAAGATCAATGCTAGTCAAAATTAAAAGTAATTTACTAAATTACCTTTATACTTCTTTTCAATACTTTAATTTCCTCTCTCCTCATTTACTAATGAGTTAATAGTATTTAATAAGACTATTATTGGTAAAAAATAATCAATACAACCTAAACTTTTGAAATGGACAATAATTCAAGGACGAATGGAGCAGCAAATGTGTTAGGAATAGAATAAAATATAGTTAATAAACTAAAATATCCATATTAAATTAAATGCTTTCAAAAAACTAATGATTAGTGAGTGAAATTATTTAGGATTCCATTGAAAAAATAAATAAATATTGCATTGAAACGTGAAATTGTATAAAAATGAATAGATATATATTTTAAAATGTAAAGTTGTTTGAAAGTGAACAAATATTTTGAAAAGAAGAGTATTATTTATGCTCAAGGATAATTTGGTCATATACGAGTTTTGAGACAACTGACGATCCTCTTATTTTTCCTATAAAATTAGCAAATCGCGCTTACCCTTTGTCTTCTCTAACCTTTTCTTCTCTCATCCCCAACATTTCACCAACACCCAGCGCACTACATATCATTGACTCGTTGTTCCCCAACCACAAAAATTCACATGGAGATAAATAAAAAAGCAATAACATATTAGAAAATACTAAAGACAACGAGTACCGGATAATCAATATAGGACTATTTAGGGACAAACTGTCAAGCTTCAACTTTTATAACATTACATAGGATACATATACTTGCACACCAATATTTTACACATCTTTTTATTTCGATAATTAGAGTCTGCATGCTTGATTCTCACAGAGAGAAGTAGAGGAGTACAAATAATTGCTCATAAGCAACTCCAAACCAGAGAAAACAAACATAAAAACCAAAATGACAAGCAAACACGAAGACATAAACACAAAACTGAAGTACTTCAAGACATCTTTCTGAATTCTGGATAAGATTGCTAGATCATAATGGGATCCAGAAGCAGTGCAGCAACGTAATCTTTAAGCAGTTCCCCGTTTGTGTATCTATCATCATAGTTTCCATACATAACCTCAATTATTCGTGCAAGATTAAGACAACAATCAAGCTCGGGCTTGGGGACATAATTGAACTTGAGGCATGCTTCATTTATATCCTTCCAAATGTCTTCAGTTTCCTTGTGGATGAATTTATATGCCTCTTCTTGTGAAATGTCATATTGCTTCATGCAACATTCAACTGCGGAAGCAACATGTACTCTTTGCTGCTCGAACTATAAATATGGCAAATATCCAAAACCAAAAGTCAATTAGATATGTGCATATACTTATTTTGAGCTACTTCACAGCTAGCTCTTGTCATATGGCTAATCATGGCTTTATTGAATTGATATTGGGGCAAAATATTTAAGAAAAATAATGAATTGCTTTGAAAGTTTCACCCATAAACTACAAAATATTTTCAATTAGTGGCCAAAGGTTAATTATACTAATTGTAATACCTGATAACCATATGTCCCTAGGCAAGTCTAGTATGACTTTAGAGTCTCTTAAAACCCATCCGTATTGCTCGGAAGGTCCTGAGTGTATGAAAGGCCCTTGAAATGCAGGTAAGGCATCATACAGTGGTTACAAAAATCCTACATATGTGCATATATTAATTTTAACCATTAATATAATATTCAACTATTAACATTACTTTTTTCATTCTCACAATTAATCAATCCTTTCATATCATCCTCGTCCTATATATATATATATGTTAACTACAGCCAAAAGAAAAAAGAAAAGATATATATGTCTATGTACCTTATGTGAGGCCGTGTCATCCTTGAGCCTGCCAAGAAGAGATACAGCTTTTACGATTGTGGGATCGCTGATTATCCAATCAAGCACTTCTTTAGTTACAGATTCTCCCAGGCAAATAAATGTTGAAATCAGCATTGGGACCGAAGTAGATATAGCTCCATTAACCTTGTACTCATCATATGTTGGAATACATCCCTCATGGCACCATGTTGCTTCAACCATGTACGCTTGTGCCAAGTCACAAAACTGCAATTGCGTAGAATAAGCTAAAAACCGATCAATTAACTAAGTGTATGTTGCGAAGGACATATAATTCACGTTAAATACATAGGAATTAGAAGCCTACAGCTTGTTTAACTTGTTGCAACACCATGTTCGGTTTTCCACCCTCTGAAATCACCAACTCTATTTCATCACACAGTTCTATGATTGCGTTAAATACCGTTTTCATGCACTCCGGAAGAGATTCAATGAGACTAATATCCCATCTGAAAAAAAAAAAGGATAACAACAACAACAAAAAGAGAGAGAATTATCTATACATCTATACATACATCATGGTAATAAAGGGATTCCTTTGCTAACTCTCTTTTGGAGTCAACGTTTTATTCCTAAACTATCCTAATATCTATTTGTTACTTATTTATCCACGTCTTAGTAAGTTACATGAAGTTATTATTTAAAATTAAGTATTAGTCATAATTTTTTGAAAGTTCTCGAATAAAAATAAAAATATAAAAATATTTAAATTAATTTATTTTGGTTTGAATTAATTCTTATAAAAATAATTTTAAAATTTATATTAAAAATAAAAAATGAATTGATAAGCACTTCAATTCACTAGCATTGATGAAAACTGCAAAAGTAAAAGAATCGTGAGATCGAATTATGAGAAATACTATAATGAACCAAAACTCATCATGATGTAAAGATTTCTGAAATCATTCTTCAGTTGAGATATAACATAATATGAAGTGGTCAATGCTTTTTACGTAAATCAACCTCTTAACTGCCTCTGTGAAGAGCTCAAGTTCTTCAAGTGTGCCGTAAGCATCGTAAGTATCATCCAGAGCAGATACGCATGCCACCATTTTGCCTACTATCCTTCTTGAAGTGCTATGTTTAGGCTCATAAGACATGGAATATGCCCAAAAGTATGACTCAACCACTCTATCTCTAGTGTAAGGAACCTTGGTCACAAAGTCTGATATTTTCCACCACCTGTAAGTTGTAATACTAATACAAGTTATATCATATTGATTATAAGTTAATAATCAACAAGTGCATGTATAGCAACTTAAGAAACTACTTCAATTGTAATGATCTAATAAATTCATAAATAGGTATCAAATTTATTATATTAATAATATAGTAATTGAAAAAAAAAATTAAAAAGGGTTGATCGGAATTTGACATGTTATTGACAATTGAAATTCTAGAAAACATTTTCATCCAAGCGGATTTCTTTGGTACCCTTTAAAATTCATAGATACTGATACATTTTAGATAACTTGTAATTGACAAATTGTTACGTATCTCATTAACTAAATTTATTAATATTTTAAATATTCATAATTGAATTACAATCATTGAATTCAAAAGGATACTGGTACCCTTAGGTACCATAACAAAACCTCCGTCTAAAAGTAACTGAAAAAATTCGGGTCTATCTGATTCCTATTTTTGCTTTTAAATTTCAGTTCTAATTACGAAAATGGCACCTTGTTTTCAATAAACTTCCTATTTTTTAGATTTTATGAAAAGAAAAATACAGAAAATAGAAAAAAGGTTCAACACAAAGCAGTAATTTTGGTAATTAATTAAAACAAAAAAAAAACGAAATGAAACCAAAAAATAAACAAAACCTTAGACTTACTTGAATTTGGATTTCTGTATTTTTTTTATCTTGCTAATATTTTTTAGGGCAAATAACAACTACACCCCTTGAAGTATTGGGTTATGACAACTAACTCCAAACTATGCCAAAATATACATCCCGCCCCATTTCTTCATGGCATCGTTAGATTACAAACTTTTGTTAACTAGAGTTAAACTTTTCTCTCTTCCCATTATTTAAAGGCCCACCTAAATGCAACCAACTAGAGTTAAACTTTTCTCACCTAAACGGCACCGACATTGTAATACACTAATAGCTTTACTTTCTTTCCCCTGGATTTCATCTTCCCTCACCCCCCCAAGGCACTGGTACGTGGTCTGCACCCCCCACCATATGCCCTGTGCGTTTTATTTCTCTTGCATTATATTCTATTGCTTTGATTTTTAATTTTCCACGTAGTTCCTTCTTGTTTTCGTAGAACCAAAGTTGCTATGTTCTTATTGTGACATTAAGCTTTTTTCTTTTTTTGATAAAATCTATTTTTTTTTAGCCCCTTTTTTAGTTGAAGGAATACAACATACCTTTGAAGTTGAAAAAGTAAATCAACGTAGCGTAGCAAACATTTTATTTCTCTTGCCTTTTTTGTCTATTTTCTTTATTTTTATTTCTACAGAACTGAACTTGTAGTTGTTTTGTAATGGTGAGCTTGTTCCTTTTTTTTCTTTTTAATTGATAATCTAATGTTGAGCCTATGGCATGCCTTGTTTAGCAGATACAATGGGAGATATTGATTCTAGTGACGACACCTTTGAAACATCTGCCAGTAAATCTAATGTAAAGGGGAAGAGAAAGGTGAAAAATAGGTCTGCACCTCAGTTTAAAAGATTTTGAGCCAATGGTGGTTCTGAGATGAGAGACTCAAACCAATGCAACATTGATGATATTAGTGCTTGTGCTAGTGCTACTGCTACAGCTGCAACTAATATGGGGATTTCAGCTACTAATTCTTCCTTTGCAAGTGTAACAAGGACTTCAGATGCTCATGCAATTGCTTCTGATGTTGGGACTTAGTCTATCGTGAGTCTACTTTAAGCTTTTTGATATGACAAACTTGGTGTTTTTGGTGTTTATTAGATATCTATACCAAACTAGTTGGTTACTCATTTACGTAACCAGTTTTTTTTTTCTTTTGTAAATGGGATTATGGGGATTAAGGATTAGGCTCTTGTGAACCTGTTGTAAGCTTTTTGATAGAACAAACTAAGTGCTTTTAGTGTTTACTGGATACTTGTTGAGTGGTTGCTTACCAATATTTATGTATCTAGATTTTTTTTGCTTATGATACCTCATTTCACCAACAATGTTTTAGTCATAAATATCAAAGATTGGTACTCATACTAGTACCAAATGTAGAATTACGTGGAAAATTAAAAACCAAGACAATAAAATAAAACACAAGAGACAGACCATATGGTGGTGGGTGCAGAGTGCAGACCATGTAGCAGTGGAGGGTGAGGGAAGATCAAACGAACAAAAAAAGGGGGAGTGTGAGGGTGGCTTTGGTTAAGTTTGTGGATAAAAGTTTAACTCCAGTTAACAAAAGTTTTGTAATCTGACGGTGCCTTGAAGGAATGGGGCGCAATGCATATGTTGACATAGTTTGGAGTTAGTTGTCATAACTCAATACCTCAAGGGGTGTAGTTGTTATTTACCCTATTTTTTATACTTATAAAGTGCTAAACATTCAAAGAAAATAGTAAAGACTACATTAATATTCAATCAGAACAAGCTAGAAAACAATAAATATCACAACACCCAAGACAACAAAATGAGATTGCATGACATACCATGAGAACCGAAAAAAGGAAAACACTTACTTGGTGTTAGTAGCAACTTCTTTTTGGTGCAATTTCTGTAGCATATTGAAATCTAATTTTGTAAAGGTTAAAAGAACTTTGCTTTCGGAAAGAGCTTCCTCATAGAAAGACATGTAACGCCTTGCCTGCATCCTTGGAATTTCCCTGTGAAGAGGTTGCCTTAAGCTCTGATTGATATGATCAGCAAGAGAAGGGCTCAATTGATTAGTCATGGACTGAAGATTGGTGCGTGTGAAATCAAGTGCTTCGTCCAATATATCTTCCCCATGAACCCTTAATTGTGTAGCTTCATACAAGCTCCACATTCCTTGAACATCTTGGGCAATTGTTTCATCGAACTTTCCTTTGTTATTCTTGAATTTTTTAAATATATCTGTTAATGATCATTCACCCAATTCATGAATATATATATATATATATATAATATTTAATTAATTTATAACTGATTGCGTGCATTAAATTTTCTTGGTCATGTACTAATGTAAAATATTACACTGGCACAATTCTGTATACCTGATGAAATGTGGTGTCCTTTTTGTCTAAGCAAACGAAAGAGTAACGCAAGATTGTGAAGGCCACCATATTCTGTGGTGAGGTTATTGTTGGTAAAAGCATTGTGGATTTGTTCTAATGCTTTGTCTATTTCATGTTCAAAATGATGAGAGGCACCCAAACGTTGGATTGAGTCGATGAAGTTTAGTTTCTGTGAGATGTTATTACTTGAAGATAGAAACATCTTCTTCACTTCCTCTTTATATACTTGAAGTCGTTTCACACTGTCGCTGACGTCCTGCAAATTAAATAGTTATAGTTAATGAAATGTTCATGTATGGAGCGTTCATTTTTTCAAACATAGGACTGTTTCTGGGAACACCGATAATACTCCAATGATCGGAATATGACTTTATTTTCACATTTATCTCAACGGCTTTTTATAATGTTTTCGTACATAATTTATTTTCTACTTGTGCCAGCCTTCTTGCATAGGTACTAATCCAAAATTTAAATATATTATACTAAGAAAATAGAAATACCAATATCTATATATGCATGTACATAAAAATTGCATATATAATTAAATATACCAATACCATACCAATGATTCTGAGTCATACTGTATGAAAATATGCCCCCAAATGCTAGGGCGAAAATTTGCACAAGGTCGCGTGATATCAGATGCTGCATGTTGGGTTGAAGCAACTGGAACAGAAGCTGCAAGAGACATTATATCGTCTTTGGCTTTGAGAATTGAGATACGGTATCAATGGACGATGGTAATAAGGGACAAGGGTTGTTTAGCGGTGATGAGGATAAGCTCTATTATTTATAGGGTGTATAAATACGAGCCGTCCGGAGAAATTATTGCATAGTTCAAAAGCATCACTGAAGATAACATTTATTCCACTCATTTCACGTTTGTAACATTTTTAATCGATGACGAAGTTTACTGCTACGTCATAAATTTGTTATTCCTTTAAAATTAATACCCTTTCTGCTTCACAATAACTATAAAAAGCCAAACAATACTGTAATCAGATATGTGGCTTGACTTTTATTGCCACCTAATACCTGTATAGCCACATGCTACATGTAAGATCACCTATGACAATTTGACAGAACACTAGTGGCATATTTAATGCACTTTGACAAGTTTGCAAATACATTATGGCATTTTATACATAGGATGCTTATAAAATGCAGCTCGTGCAAGTCATTCGA
The DNA here is from genome assembly GCA_031216105.1 of Dalbergia cultrata. Classification (NCBI taxonomy): domain Eukaryota; kingdom Viridiplantae; phylum Streptophyta; class Magnoliopsida; order Fabales; family Fabaceae; genus Dalbergia; species Dalbergia cultrata. The sequence continues at coordinate 11,589,086 of CM062350.1, read as the reverse complement.
AGTAGCATTTCAAGTTCATTTAACTACTAGATGCATTTGTTCTTCTAGTATTTGAGTAGTAGAGAAGTTTGGTTTTATTACATAGTTACTTCTCTTTGTGTGTTAAGTATATACACCGATGAAAAAATATTGTCAGTTATTTTGAGTGTATTGGGGACTTGGGTTTGAGTGGAGTGTATCCACCTTTTGTATCTCTATCATATTTTCATAGTGAAATATTTGGATGTCACTTTTGCCCGTGGACGTAAGCTTTAAGCCAAATCATATAAATTCCTAGTGTCATTTATTTTTACGCTTTCACATATTTATTTGTGTGCCTGTTTGTGTATTTTGGGCCCACCATTTCATAATAAATACATATATCAAGAAAAATAAAAAAAATATATCTTTGTAAATATAGAAAGTTATATGAATTTACAAAATTATCTTGACAAATGTATTGAATACTTAACTAACACATTTATATTAAGGGTATAAATGGAAGAAAAAAGTAATGCTACCTAGATGTTATAAATGGACAAATATTTTGAAACATTGAAAAGTAAAAAATCGACAGTTATTATGAAACAGATAGAGTATATATTAGGGATGAAACTCACTGATCTTTTTCTTATAATTAATCAACTTACAATTATGGATACATTTGTAATTTTATTTTATCATCAACTTATTTTCTTAATAAACTTATTCTCTTAATCAACTTATTCTCTGTCTACTATTCTTCTCTGCCAAAATAATATTGGTTCTAACTCCAAGAAATTGGGCAAGTGAAATATGACAGGTTCCCACATATAATAGATTACATATGTTTGAAGCCTCATTCATTGATCTCTTTAAAGTGGAGCAAATTTAAGTTCTTCTGTAAGTATGTTATGATCCCATAGACTATCCTTGTCTTAGACCGATCAGTCATCTTATCATCCTCCCAGCCTAGATTTTTCTCCCTCGAAAAAAAATCGGTTCTCTTTACATTTTTCTCTCATTTGAAAACTATATATACATAAGTGATGAAAATTTTAAATAATATTATTATATGTTAAACAAATATATTTAATATTAATTTAATAAAATATAAATACCTTTCAGCTGAATCATCAACATCATAGTAATTTTAATATGATATTTCAAAACAATATTATGGTCCTTAAAAATATGGGATTTGGGTTCAAAATCTAATTATGATTACAGAATAGTGAAAACTTAATCTTACTATACCAGTAATGCATCTATGTTATGAAGATTATTCAAATTTTATTGTGAAAATTAAATAATAACTTTAATAATTTTATTTTTCCCTAAAAGATAATTATATTAAAGCCTACAAAAAAAAAGAATTTAAGAAAATTTAATTTTGACTTGACAGAAAATACCTACTTTTGTATATCTTCTGGTGCAATGACGAATTCAAAATCTCATAATTTTTCCAAGAAACAATTATATTGATTTTAATTTATGAAAAATAAGGTTTTTGTTTTTAAGGAAGATATACAAATTTACTTTTGTGTAGGACTTAGGATGTCATGAGCCATACAACGATTGAGAATGGTCTAGCCATACATCAACATTGCGTATTGTTGTGTAGATTAAAAAAATTAGAAGAACATATTTAGCATTAAAGGGAAAGAAAATTTTAATTTCCAAGAATCATAGTTGGTTGAAGCGTGAGGAGTACAATAAAGATCATATCTTAATTCTCTCTTGGTTGTTTATACGATTGGCAGTTCCAGAGTGTTGTTTCATGACATGTGTTACATCAACAAGTTATGTTAGTGGTGGTTTGTTGAGACATATGTTTTTCTTTGTTTTGTCTACGTGCTCATCACACCTATGGTATTTGAAATTGTACATGAAAAAGAGAAAAGTTAATCACAAGAAGAACTTAAGGAGTTACTGCAAAGCTGCCTAATTGTGTAGATCTTCTCTTTAGAATGGAGTCTCTTGAAAAAAGCTTGATGTTAGGAAAGCTAATAAGGTTGTATCTACAAGCTGAATATCTTATATCTAGCTGAGTATCTTATATCTCTAGTTGTTCCGATCGATTCAACTTGTGTGTTGTAAGCTCATGGTTATATGTATTATCCTTGTTGTAAAGTTGGCCTTGACCTATTTTCTTAGCAATGAAACTTTTTCACAGACTCCAGAATAAGAATTTATTGGGAAACTCTTTAAAATTGTTGCAAGAAGTTCATGGTATTGTCATAGCTGTCAAAAAGTTGTTAAACTCTTTAAACTCTCAAAAAGTCATAGTTGCATCGTTTGGTGAAATAATGTAAAAGTTGCCATCAATAAGCAAAAGCCATAAAAGGAACATTTGATAAATATATTATAAAATTGATCTCAAAATCTAAAATAATCATAATGGACATAATAAATTGAGGGAGAATCTTTGATGAATAAATAAGAAATTAAAAGTCTTAATTAACGGAAGGATAAAATTATAATTTTATTAAAATTTAAGAGTTATATCAGTCTTTTAGATTTTTTTTTTTTAATTTCAGAGAGCAAAAATCACCTCTAAAAAGCATCATAGCGTCTCATAAGCTAGAAAACTCTTCCAAAAAGCATTACAAAACGCACCCTAAACTATTAAGCACGATCCTATTTGTATACAATTGGAATCGAAGGAAAAATTAATTTAAATTGATATTAATTGCTAAAATTTGACTTCATTGACATTAATTAAAGTGGTTTGGAAAATCAAGGGATGCTGATTGACTCTAATTAAAAAATAAAATCAATTTTTAAAAAAATTATGCTAATTAAAAAAAAAAGATACGATTGTAATTTTTTATTATTTTACTATTTTTATTTTTTTTTCACTTTTTATCACTTTTCGACTAAGTTAAGTTATGAAATATGGGTAAAAAACAATGAACTTTTGTTGATTTTTTGTAATTTTGATTCAAACAAAAAAAATTTTTGCAACCCAATAAAAAATTGGGTGCTAATTGTATACATTCATAATAAATCATACTAAAACATGTAAATAATTGTTCAATGGGATATTTTTGTAGGTACTTAAAAAACTCATAATACAAAAAAATGCTATTTCAATTGTAAAAACGGACAAATGCATTTACCTCTGAACTTTAGGTTTTGTGTAATTTACACATTGATTTTTCAAAATGTGCATTGCGACACCCTGAACTTTCCAAATTGTGTAAAACACTCCTCAGTATAATTTTGGCAAATAATAAAAGTAAGATTTATATGCACTTAACCCCCTGATGTTTCTAATTTGTGCAAATCGACACCTTATCTGTGATTATTATATGCAATATAATTAACCCCCCCTAATTTTTTTATTGTGTGCAACTTAACACCCTACTATGACTTAAAGTTTTGCACTATTTGAAAAGTAGAGGGTTTTTTTGCACAGTTTGAAAAGTTCAGGGTGTCGTAATGCACGTTTTGAAAAGTTAAGGTATAAATTGCATATGACCTGTAATTTAGAGGAGCGAAATGCATTTAACCCTTGTAAAAACGTCAAACTAGTGTGTGTGTGTGTGTGTGTGTATTTTAATATTTTACAAATGTCATAGATTATATTTATAAAATTAATTTTAGATATAATTATTCAACATGTAATAATATTATTTACATTTTGTTATCATTTATTTATTTTTTTTAGATGAGAGAAAAAAATAAAAGATTAAGAGAATAGATGAGTGGGTTTTATATCTAAAATAAAATGTGAAAGATGTTAGTTTCTATATGAAGTTGTAAAGGTTAGTAATCTCTCTCCTATATATTATTAAGAATTTAATTTTGATATACTCGTAGTCATGCAACAAAATCGTTTTATTTACATGACCTCTCATACAGTGAACGTGATTATCAATATGAATTGGTTGAGTAATCTTAAATATCTGAGGTGTTGTTGCTTATGAAAAACATAAGACAGGTTTTTTCTATTCCATGAACAAAATATTGAGGTGATTTTGCCCATGACTATTAAAGTAATATGTGCTTTGATAACACCTCATGAGGTGCTTTAAAATTTGAATGTCCTCTTATAAAGCTTGAAAAACTAATAAGACTTTAAATTTCAATAAAATTTCCAATTTTGTCCTTTTATTGATTAAGGCTTAAATTCCTAAAAATTACTTTTTAAATATTTATGTTCATTATAGTCATTTTAAATTTAATTTCAAGGTCAACTTTGTACTATATTTAGTAAATCATCCTGAGATTAAAAGATTTATGTGCAGTTGGTATGTTATCACGAATCATCTTTTCCAAAAACTTAAACTGATAGATAAAAGGGTTTTATATCTAATATGTTCATCACATAAGTGTCTCTTCCTTGGCTTAAGTTGTGAATTATTTTCTCATAAAGAGGATAACAATGATTGAACCATTGGCAATATGCATGAACACTTTGATATCTTGTTATAATCTAGGTATAAAATTGTCTCGCCCAAAATTTTAAGTTAATAAATAAAGACATAAGAATGACTTTATATCTAATATATGATACCTTTCGTTGCACAATCAATATACGGTAAAAGGGGGATTTGAACTTCAGTGGATCTTATAAATCTGTTACAATCATTTGTGGGAGCTACACGAGATGAGATGGATGATGGTGATATCTTCCTATTCAGGTAGCATGTCCAGCTGCTATGTATTCTTACCTCTTGCTTTAGGTCATCGGTGACTTTTGTATCTTTTATTTTGTCTTTTCGTTTATATTGTCATTTGTATTTTGTCTCCCCACTTGTTTGTGGTCGTGAAGGTCCAATTCAACTATATATATATAATTATTACTGTAATTTATTTATATTGAGAGCATCTTCTATATTTATTTTACCAAATAATATATACCATATATTATAGTTTTTCTAATTAAGAATAGTTCTTAGAGAGTCTGAAAAATTCAACATCTTTAGAAAAGTCACAGCCGTATTAAATTAAGTCTATGTTATTAATGTAATGATATATGATTTTTTATTTATTAATCCCATAAATAGACTTCTGTTGGACGCAAATCTTACTCGAGTGAAGTAGAATCATTGAGTAGTACAACAAAGCTCCCCTTCTTCAATTTTAACTTGTAATGCAGTTACATATATAAGTCTTAAATAATACTCCCTTCTTTTGATAATAAATATCGATTTTTGACTTTTTAATATTTCAGAATATCTGTCCGTTTAGGCTATCTAGGTACTTTTAATTTTTTTTCTTCAATTTATACCATTAGTATAAATGTATTAGTTAAATAATTAACACATTTATCAATATAAGTAATAATGACTATACAATGATAATTTTGTCAACTCATAATTTTTTATTTTAACCAAGATGTTCTTTTGTTTCCATTGATATGTGTAACACCCTAGTTTAAATAAAAAGGCTAGAATTTTTTTTTCAAACTAAGAAAGGTTGCCAGTTACCCTTACCTATCATTCCGGGTCTTAAATTTTACTAAGTCTGGACTTTACGCATCCATCGAGGGCTATATGATAGAGCTATATTCTTGAAACCAAAAGTTCCGGTAATTGTTCCCAAGAGGAAAATAAGTTAAAGGACAATTTTTAATGAATTTTACAAAACTTTTAAACATTTCGTTTGTAGCCCCCAAGTTTGAAAAATCGTAAGAATTCCCGGATTTGAACTAAAATCCAAAATTTAGATTTTGATTGGTTGAGATTTTGATTTTTCTGATATTTTATTTGAATCCAAATGAGGGGTATTTCCTGATTTACATTTATGTTTTAAAGTTCATAAAGAGTAAAATAAATTAGGACATTAACTTAAGTGAAACTGCCTAGGCAGTCGACAAAGACTAAGGCGGTGCAACAATTAGGGAGAGGACTGCTCCAGCGGTTATTTACTGCTCAAGCGGTCATTTACCACCCAAGTGGTAAACAGTTAATTAAAAACCCTATTTTGGGGTTCAAAACACAACAACACCCCAAATCATACCCTAAACTCGAGAAACTTCGTCCTCCATCTCCTTTCACCCCAAAAAACTTCGCTTTTCTTCAATTTTCTTCATATCTAACTTGAATTTCTCATCTTTCAAGCTTTAAGGTATATGATTATCTTGGTTTTGCTTTCCTTTCTCCATCTCCTTCTTGTTTTAGGGGAATTTTCAATGGTTCCTCAAAGGTTCAAGAAAAGAAGGTTTTCTAGTATAATAAGTGTAGATTTAAGTTATTCAGAGGTTAATCTAGAATTCTATTGCTTCAATGGTAGATAAAGTTGTCGTTCCTGCTTCCCAAAACTCTACTGGTACGCTATTCCTGTGTCTGCTGCCACTCCAAATAAATGGGTTCATATATGTAACTTCGATGTTAATTATTATATCTATTTTCACATAAAACATGATATTAGGTATGATTTTAGAGGGTGTTTTGTGAACTTCTATGTTAATAAGAAAACGTGTTTCCTTGAAAACCATGGGACATCCACTGTTAAGGCTGAGTTTTGTACAGTAGCATTGTGAATTAAATTGTTTAGAGTTGATTTTATGATTTTATGATTCTGGTATAGCATATTGAGATATATATATATATATATATAAAGAGAGAATTTTGAACCCTAGGATAGGAGATAGAGAAAAGAATGAAATTTCTAGCTGAGCTGGCATAAAGTATAGAGAAACAGGCTGTGTGTTAACAGCATCCAATCCATTAACCTTAGTACGAAGTAACCTAGGGCCAGAGATAACAGAGAATTTATTGTCATACTGGGGATGGTGATACGTAATACCCAGATATGACTAGACATTTATATTCAGAGTTTTGTTACATCATAGACATTATACATAACCAGAGTAGAGATTACTGTTTCTTTATTAGAGTACTGTAGGTCGGGTTATAGAAAGCCAAGATTTGATAACTTGACTATAGTTATGAAACGTTTTGATACTTTATTACTATCACTATTATTCTGGTGTTGTGTATCTTCTCTTAATATCTCATGAAGAGGGTTCCAAATGAGAACTCACTCACTGAGTTTTGGTTACAACACTCACCCCTCTGTTTCTTTTCATATTTTACATATACTATAGCCGTTGAGGGTATTTCTATGCCATCTTCCTCCCAGCAGCGTTAGATTTAAGTTGCTGAGCTCATTAGGTGAGGTGTCTGGTATTCTACTCTAGATGTGCTCCAATATAGTGCAAACAGGATCTCAGACTGTAAGACATAATTATATTTTGCATAGTCTTATATTTTAAGATATTATTTGGACCGTATAATCTATACTTTTCATGGACACTTTATATGTAAAGGACTTTATGCATATTTAGTGATATTATAATATTAGAATTTGAAAGAGACTATGATATATTTTAGTTTAATGAATATGATTTCAAGAGCAGGTGATTTTTATGTAGAAAGAAAACTATTTTAGGAATTTTTTGTACTTCAAATGTGTATATAAAGGTGATACAGATCACGAGGCTTATGTGGGAATAGGGTTTCTGACATGCCGATCAAGTGCCCAAGTCAAGTCGTGACAATATATGTATTGTTTGGCTTTTGATAGTTATTATGAAACGAATAAAGTATATGATTAAATGTGGTATAAAAAGGCTTTCATAATTCTGATTAGTAGGATAAATATGCAAATTAATGATAAATCCTATCCTTAATTAAAATTAAAATAACATATAAGGGCTATACTTAATTTTTAACAATATTTATTTACAAAAGTATCTTAAAATTAAACAATATTTTTTTATATGTATTGTATATAGGTTATATTATTAAAAAAAAACTACCAAATTTTATATACAATATAATTATAACTATGTTGAAATTTTTTTTGGTAAGTCTCAAAAACAAAAGAACAATTAATCTGAATTTACTATCATTGCAAAACATTTTCATATAGATATATAATTATATATTATCATATCAACAAAAAATGATTGAGTGAACTATTTTTTTCCCGGATGATTAAAGAACTGCTCACAAAACTACACGAAGAAGGAGCATAAAGATAAAAGTAATAGTGTAATACATTATCAATTGAAAGAATCAAAGAAAACAAGATAAAAACATGGTTTATTTATTTTGAAGGTCCTTATTGTTTTTCTTAACTTTTAATTAGATATTTATAGTTTAAAAAATTATAATCAAGTCTCTATATTGTATAAAAATTTTCAATTAAGTTCTTATATTGTACATAAATTTCAATCAAATCTCTATGCTGTGTAAAAATTTTCAAATAAGTCCCTAAACATACATACTTTTAGGGACTAAATTAAATTTTCTTATAAAATATAGGGATTTAATTTGATTACAAATTAATAAATTGAAGGAATTTGATTAAAATTTTTTTATATAATATAAAAATTTAATTATAAATATTTAAACTAAACAATCTAATTAAAAACTAAATGAAACTATAAAAACCTTAATAATAACTAATAAATCTAAAAGCATCCAACACCTGAAACCAAAAACAAGCAAAAGACCCCACTCTAAAACAAAAATAGAAGCATAATCCTATCACCGAAATTCTGCTAGAGTAAAGGGATGCCATAAAACATCCTTATCAGATCCTCTTGCATGATTTATCTTAGACTCAGAGCCACAAACGTGGGTGCTAACACATCATTAATGCCAAACCAAATCTCATACTGCCATAGCATCCTGATTCTGCGCTATCATCCTGATTATCTTGGTTTTGCTTTCCTTTCTCCATCTTCTTCTTGTTTTAAGGGAATTTTCAATGGTTCCTCAAAGATTTAAGAAAGGAAGGTTCTTTCATAAAACATTGTGCTAAGCTCTTCTTTGCGGTTAAAGCCCTATCATATACTTAAGCTATACTCTTGCAATCATTGTAGTAATTCATAATTCTCTAAATAAGTTTACATTCATAGTCTAGCTCTTTATTGAAAATCATTTTAGCTACAAATGGTCCCATTGGTCTCTTAAAACAAATAGGTCATGCTTCTTTGAAAATTGAAATCTCATAAATTAACAAAACTAATAATAACTTACAATCTCTTTAGGATTGTCTCTAAAATCATGCAATAATACTACAATTGTGAAGAAAATGGCTCTAATGACCAAAATAAAGGTCACAGGATAGAACTCACTCACCTGAGAGCGAGAACGAGATGTGGCAACACCAAAGAAGCTCTGTGGAGCAGTGGTGACACCAACGTCTATGACAACAACCATAAAACTTAAGATCAATCTCTATTAATCTCTAGATAACTCTATTATAGCTATAACAACATTGGGGGGCACCCATACTTGACAACAATGGAGAATAACCATAACCCAAACCATAGAATGTGAAAGAATGGGAAGAAAGGTGACAAAATCTATTAACAAACACATACCTCGATGATTTGGGAGAGCTAGATTTGAGAGGGGAAGAGAAAAATCTGCTAGGGGGAGGGCTTTAGGGTTCTGGTTCGAGAAAATGAGGGATGAAGAGAGTAGGGAAGGGGTTTTATAGAAGGGGAGGCATCAGTAAGTGAAATGATACTATTTCGCACTGTTTCTGGCTTAGTGACACCGCTATAGCGGTCTAGCCGTTCTTCGTCCCCGTGCTTGGATTACTTATGACCGCTATAGCAGTCCTTGGACCACTTAAACATTCTCTACTGTGCACTTATAACTGCTATAGCGGTCTACATGCCACCCAAAACGTGAGTCTTTCCCACTGTGACCACTATAGCGATGGCAGTTCACCACAACAGCTGATAAGATCAAAGGTCTTTCATGCATCTGGTTGTCTCAATATTTACTCATTTACATTTTTTAATTTTAATTTAAGGTCCTCACGAGGGGTATGGAGTAGTCCCACGCCGGTTGGGAGAAGAACAAAGCATGCCTTTTAAGGGTTCGATACCTCCCCCATACAAACGTGTTTTCCCCCACGACGGAGGGAAAAACAAACCCATAATGGGCACCAGGCCCCAAAGTGGACAATATTTGTATTGTCGGGTGACTGGGCCATTATAGATGGCATTAGAGCCTGTCTCGGGATCGATGTGCCGGTGAGGACGCTGGGCCCCAAGGGGGTGGATTCCTATGAGGGGTATGGAGTAGTCTTACATTTGTTGGGAAAGGGAACAAAGCATACCTTATAAGGGTGTGGATACCTCCCCCATGCAGACGTGTTTTCCCCAACAAAGGGGGAAGAACAAACCTATAAAAGGCACCAGGCTCCAAAGCAAATAATATTTGCATCGCCGGGTGTCTGTGCCATTACACGCACTCTATTAGATCTTCTGAGTTGTGGTGTCCGAGCTTGCTCCCCCTGCTCAACACCTCCTCCATCTCCAATGTCATTAATTGCTGGCTCATCATCAACGCCATGGTCTTGAACCCTCCCCCTACTGTGGCATTTTCTTCAGTAAGAGAGATTGGTAAACAATCAACCTTACCACCATATTCATCAGTTTTCTCGGGAATAGCAGAATCCGATATAGTTTCTTGCTTATGAAACACTACATCTATGCTTCAAATAATTCTCTTCTTTTTCGGATCCAATAGCCTGTAGCCAAATTCCTCATCTCCATAGCCCATAAATATGCAATGAATGGCTCTATCATCAAGCTTCTATCTTTGCTCCTTACTTGCTTGAGCAAAGGCTTTGCATACAAATACCTTTAAATGAGAGTAACTAACATCATGTTCTGACCATACTCTCTCTTGAATATCAAAGCCTAGAGGAACAGATAGAGATTTGTTAATTAGGTAGCAAGCCGTTTAAACAGCTTCACCCCATAATGGCTTAGGCAACTTAGCTATTCTCAACATATATCTGACTTTCTCCATAATGGTTTTGTTGATTCTTTCAGCCACACCATTATGCTGTGGGGTGCCAAGAACTATCTTCTCATGCGTAATGCTATGTTCAGAGCAATAGTTCTTGAATTCATGGGAAGTGTACTCTCCCCCATTGTCACTATGAAGACACTTCAAAGGTTAAACTTCTTGAAGTATTGAAACACCTAGTCCTTTCTTTTTAGGAAATAAACCCACACTTTTCGTAAAGTATCATCAATGAACGTTACAAGATATCTACTACCACCCAGAGTCTCTACCTCTATGGGATCAAATACATTAGAGTAAACCATATAAAAAATATTCTTCTCCAGCTTTAACTTTTTGTTGAAAGACACTTTATGATGTTTGCCAAATAAACAATAATCACAAGGATTTAACTTTGTACCTTTGGCATAAAGAATGAGGGATTTCCTAGCCAAAATCTACAATACTTTTTCACTCATATGAGCCAGTTTTTTATGCCACAAATTTAGCTAAGCATCATCCTCAACTACATTCAACCCTCCGATCTGCTTAACTTGAGTCTTGTACAAAGTGTTATACACTATTCCTCTCGCAATCATGATCGAACCTTTGGAGAGCTTCCACTTGCCATCACCAAAGTTACTATAATATCCGGCTAAACCCAAAGCATGCATGGGGATTAGATTCATGTGTAAATCCAGCACATGTCACACGTTCTTCAATGTTCGTGTACATTCTATATTTATTTGATTGCACACATCACCAATTGTTACAATGTCAGAATTACTGTTATTTCCCATCTTCACTTTGCCAAAGTCTCCTGCTTTGTACACAATAAAGAATTCCTTGTTGGGAGTGGCATGATACGAAACTGCTGAATCAATGACCCATTCAACACATGAATCTGCAACATGACATTCTTCATCTACAAAAGAGAGCAACACTACTTCCCGATTTGTCACAGAGGTCACAGTGTTTTCATTATCAGCTACGCCTTGACTTCTTTGATTTTTATTGTCTCTGTTCTTCCAAGCTTTGTAATTGTTTTTTATGTGCCTTTCTTTGCCGCAATAGAAACACTTAAACTTTCTTCTTGATTAGGACTGCGATCGATCTTTTAATTTTCTAAACCACCCTCTGCTCTTGCTTCTACCCTTGTTCTATATGATAAGGGCCTGTAAATTATTGATTCGTAGCAAGTCTTTAACTTGGATTGAAGATAGTTTTCCATTTAAAGTAGAGTTGCTCAGTGACACCACCAAGATCTCCCAGCTATCCGGCAAAGAACTCAAAAGCAATAGTGCTTGTAACTCATCATCCAACACTATCTTCATTGTGCTTAGCTGATTCACCATATCTTAGAAGTCACTCAAGTGCTCAGCAACAGACCTTCCATCTCTGTACTTGATATTCACCAATATCCTAATTGTGAAAGCTTTATTCTGTGCATTCTTTCTCTCATAGAGATCTTGTAAATTCTTCCACAGCGTATGGACATTTGTCTCTGTGGCCACATGGTGGACTACAATAATATCCACCCGCTGCCTAATTAACCCAATGGCCTTCCGGTGCATCTTTTTCCAATTTTCTACTGTCACGCCTTCTGACTTTACTTCTCCCTTCTCTACAAGATCATAAAAATCCTTATAAAAAAGTATATCCTCCATTTTTGGCTTTCAAATGGAGTAATTTGCTGTTGTTAACTTGATCATGTTACCCATATTCTCCTCCATTTAATTTACACAGCACAATCCTGAGCTCAACTTGAGTTTTGATACAACTAGTTAGGTTTAGGGACTAATTCACAGTATAATTAAATAATGTCAATGTGTGGCAATGAGCACCAAAATAAATCTGATAGAATTAAATCTACCAATCAGCATAGTGCAGCAATAATAAATATGTGCAAAGTTAAAAGTAATTGAACACCAAAATTTTTAACATGGAAATACCCAAATATGGAGGGGGGAGGAACCATGGGACAGACTCCGAGAAATTATTCTATTATATTCAGGATAATTACAAAATATTATTTCCACACTCTCTAACCCAATAAATAAATATAGTGTTTCCCGTTGAGAACTCTCCTTTTCAAACATTGCAGTTTTGTAGTATTAATGAGTAATAAAAATAATATCCAAAAATATTTCTGATATATATACCCACACTCCACACTTCATAAGACTTTTTCCTCTCACTCTAAAAAAAAAACACATTGTGTATTTTCTTTCACTCTGCAGCTCCTGTTATTCGCTGCTTGACCTGTGCTCTTCAACTGAATTCTTCAGCTCCTATTTATAGAAGTGACGTACATTGTTAACATGATATGTGAATCACTATACCGAAAAGGAAAAATGCGTTGCACTGAAATTATTCATACATGTACAGTAAATTTTACTTTTCACATGTTGAAAATTCTCTCTTTTCTTTTCTTTCATTTAATATGGTGGGGCCATCGGCTGTATCCCACAGTGATTGTGACTCCTGCTCTGCTGTTAAGCGTTAACATCCCAATAATTCATTTCTTAATAGTTCTGTATTACGTACTGGCATCTACTGGTGACGTGATTTGGGGTTTCACAGCCGCCACAAAGCAATTTTTTCTCTTATCCTGACAAAGCCCAATAGCAACTTCAGACGTGGAATTTAATTTGCGGAGTTTGATTGATTTGTATCCGTGTCCATCTGCATGCATGGAAAGAAGCAATGACGTGATCGTCGTTGGGTCATGTATATGTCATTATGAATGAGGTCGTGGCCATGGGGACTAACTGCAGTCAAAATTCTTCCATGGGCTTTTTCAGTCGGGTTTCGTGGCTTGGTTTGTCATGTGCCGTACTGATTATCCTCTGGGGTTATTCAGTCGAGTTTTGTCTTGCTCCGCTTTTTTCTTGTTTTTGATTTGCTAGCATGTTCTGGAGAGCATCTCTCTGCCAGAGTAAACGAGATACCATAAAATCTCCTCAGATCCTTGAATGATATATCTCTGCAGACCCAGATCCACAAACGTGGGTGCTAACACATCATTAATATCAAACCAAATCTCAGACTGCCATAGGATCCTGATTCTGCGCTATCATAATAGGAGAATGCGAAACAAATTAAAGATCACACCAACTGGATAACAACAGTTAACAACCGTGATAGACCGTAGACCATAAGCTGACACAAAAATAAACAAGACATCTGCAAATCCATTATAATCCGTTTCTTGTTTAATCCTGCAGTGACTGTGACTCGTGCTGTTCTATTAATCTATCACGTCTAGTGGTAAAAAAATTGACATCTGAAGAGAATTCTACTGTTTAGATGTTTTTAAATAGTATTCTCCCCCGGTAATTCATTTCTTGGTAGTTCTGTATTGCCGCCATAGACTGGTGACGTGATTGGGGGCTGCACATCCGCCATAAAGCAATTTTTTCTTTTTTCCTGATAAAGGCATAAAGCGTGAATTATTTTTTCTCACAGGAGGATAACAATGATTGAAACGTTCTTGACATGCATGAACTTATTATAATCTTGATATGAAATTATTTCGTCCAAAATTTTTAGCTAATAAATAAAAACATAACAATGACTTTATATCTCACACGTGTTACCCTTCATTGCAAAATCAGTGTACAGTAAAAGAGGGATTTGAGCTTCAATCGATCATGAAAATCTGATACAATTATTTGTGGGAGCTACACGAGATGAGATGGATGACAGTGATTTCTTCGTGTTATAGTAGCATGTCCAGTGCCATGTATTCTTACCTCTTTGTTTTAGGTCATGGGTGACTTTTGCATCTTTTATTTTGTATTTTCGTTTATATTTTCATTTGTTGTATTTTGTCTTCCCACTTGTTTATGGTTCGTGAAGGTCCCATTAAACTATAAAAAAAATTGTTACTGTAATTTATTTCTATTTAGAGAAACTTTTATATTTATTTTACCAAATAATATATACTATATATTATAACATTGTAGTTTTTCTAATTAAAAACAGTTCTTAGAGAGTCTAAAAAATTCAACATCTTTAGAAAATTACAGCATTACCAAATAAGTCTATGTTATTAATGTAATGATATACGATTTTTTTATTTATTAAAACCATAGGTATCCTTCTATCCAACGCAAATCCTACTCGAGTCAAGTATAATCAGTAGCTAGTATCATAAAGCTTCCCTTCCTAAATTTTAACTTGTAATTCAATTACATACATAAGTCTTAAACAATACTCCATTTGTTTCATAATAAGTGTCAATTTTTTTTCTTTTTAATGTTTCAGAATATCTGTTCATTTAGGTTATCTAGGTACCTTTAATTTTTTTCTTCTATTTATACATTTCGTATAAATATATTAGTTAAATAATCAATATATTTATTAAAATGAATAATAATGATTATATAAGAATAGTTTTATCAACTCATAATTTTCTATATTTATCAAGATGTTTTTTTTTTGTTTCCCTTGATATATTTATTGTTTGCTTTTTGACAATTATTATGAAACGATAGAGTATATGATTAAATGTGGTATAAAAAGGCTTTCATAAATTCCATTGCACCAAAAACAAGAGTGTCATAAATCTTATTAATAGGATAAATATCCAAATTAATGATAAATCCTATCCTTAAACAAAATTAAAAAAAATATAAGGACTATACTTAATTTTTAACAACATTTATTTACAAAAGTATCTTAAAATTAAACAATATTTTTTTATATGTATTGCATATAGGTTATATTATTAAACAAATTGGTAAAAAAATTACCAATTTTTATATACAATATAATTATAATTATGTTGAATTTTTTTTTTGATGAGTCTGAAAAACAAAAGTACAATTATTTTTAATTAACTACCATTATAATACATTTTTATACAAACATCTAATTATATATTGTCATATTAATAAAAAAGATTGAGTCAACTATTTTTTTCCTAATGATTAAAGAACTGCTCACAAACTTACAAGAAGAAGGGGCACAAAGATAAAAGGAGGATGCGAATCAAATTAAAGATGACACCAACTGGACATACTATTAATGATGCAATCGGGCTCACCCGTATTAATTAGGTGCACCCGAAAATATGTCTGGGAAATAATAGAGTGTATTAATAAAGAGTTGAGCTTACCGAATCAAGTTTCATTATTGAATATATTATTTTATATTTTATGTTGTAAATTTTCCCGTAAGCTGAACCGTTTTTTTTTTTTTCAATCTAGTCGTATTCAACTTCAAGAACCCATCCCTTCTCCGTTACATTATCGTTGTGGCCGGGATTTTCATACTAAATTTTTTTACTCTCCCAATTAATTTTGATTTAGATTTAATTTTTAAAGCTTACATCTAACTTTCAAAATTAATTTTGACACTTTTAGTTGATTAAAACTTATATATAACTTTTAAAGTTAATATTATTTTGGGAGTAAAATAATTTTAGACATTAACAAAATATAAATGGCTGATAATATTAACAAAATGACTTTACTATATTTTAAATCCCTATAAATATAGGAAAGATTTATTTTAGTCCCTCTACCTCTTTTTTTTTTTAAAGCTTTTGGTCATTCTATTTTTCATATTATGTTTTTAGTCTTTATTCTAATAAGAATTAATAAGTGATGATATTTATAAATATTAAAAGAAGATTTTATAATATTTATAAGATTTAATCTTGATGCACTTGTAATACCAAAGCTTTACACATTCATAAGAGAATTATGCATGTTCTAAATTATCTATAGACTCTTAAATTTATATGGCAAGAGCCAAAGACATAGTATGAAAAAACCAAAAGTAAAAAGAAATGACTAAAATCAAAACATCCTGTATGTATAGCAATGAAAAACGTATTTAAATTACTTTTTAAGATTAAATATTCATTTTTTTATCTCAGAAATATACTGATAGGTAAATTAGTTATTTAAAATTCGAAAATTTTATATTAATATATTACAATTAAGAAAAGGGAATAAATTTGTTGGTCCTTTTGTGCATGTCTATACAATTAGAAAAAAATATTATATAGACCTATACAAAGAAATCATTTTATCCCCTTTTTTATTTGTGAGTGATCAATATTAGACTCAAATCCAAAAAGATTAATTTATCCTCCAATATATTTCTAAGAGATAAAAGTTAATATTTAGTCTCTTTTTAATATTATTAATCATTTATTTTTTGTCACATTTCTAAAACTATTTCATGAATAAAATAATGTTAAATTTGAAAGCCATATATATTTTTAATTAATTGAGAGTGTGAATAATTTTATTGTGAAAATATATGAAAAATCAACGAACAATGACACAATGGCATCAGCCCCAAGATTTTTTTGACTTTATATTCTATGATAATTATTTGGTGAGCTTAACTCTATAAGTTAAATTGAATAAACTATCTATTAAGTTCAAACCACCCACTCGGGATCACCTACCATTTAAGCAAAGAACCTGACCCCTGTCCTCCTCTTCGAGATAGCCATCAACGATTAAGACAACACCAAAATAGACAAAATATCCCCAAATTCGCCGCTATACTTCCCTTCGACATTACCATAAGAGATATAGATGAATATTCATCAATAATTGAAAGATTTTTTTTTTACACCGTAAAATCCATCAAAACTAATTAAACTCTCAATAATTCATTTAAAATTTTGTGTCATCTCAATTTTGTTGCAGTTGACTCCACACTACTGTTAACATCCCAATAATTCATTTCTTGATAGGATGGGACACGAGTTGATCGACCATAGCAACAGTCACTCCCCCCATTTCTTATATCAAGAAATATTAAAATTTTTATTTTCAATACCACCCCTAATATAATTATTTGTATTTGTTTTTTAATAACGTTATAATCATGTAAATTTATATATTAACGGGTGATAATATGGTCCAACCATATCTTTTTATTATTATCAAGATATTTTTATTATTTTCTTAATTTATGTTTTTTTAATTTTTGGAAATGATGAATTGAAAAAGAGGGAGCAAAAGCTATATTTGGTGTCTCATTTCGTATGCTCAATAGCTCCTACGCTTTGCATGTGTTGTTGTTGCTAAATTTTGTTTCTCGAGTTTGAAAACGTATGAGAATATGAGACGGTGCCAAAACTGGTTTCCTAACACGTACATGGCATACATATAGTTCTCTTTAAAAAGCGATTCATAATTCGTTCCAAATAAGGTTTGCCGTATGGCTCCAACCAAGACATGTGCGAATGGAACGAATTTTAAAATACAAGGATAAAAAGATGGTAGTACTGGAATTAATAGGTGGGTCGGTCGGTCAGTGAAGAGAGAGAGAGAGTGTGTGTTAGGATAAATCAACTACCAATTAGATTCTTTGTAGATCAAGTGACAACTGGGTTTTCTGCAGTGATTTTTTTTATTTCAAATATATTGCTTCATAGTTGAAGGTTAAATTTTCAAAATTTTTTACCAAAATTTTAACTTTTGCTTAGGTATAACCTTCAAGGATTTTTAAATTATTATTGATAACAAAGAAGGAAAACATTTACCAACTCTTGATATAACAGCTAAAGTTTATCTGTTAATGTTTTTTCTTTTTCACCATATTTGTTGCTGATAATGACCAAAATAATGGTTGCTAAAAATAACTTTTGTGTAGCAGGTGCTATGCATACACAGACACACTCCCCTTATTTATATACTTTGAATGATTCAAGTTTAAAAAGAAAAATAGTTTTTTTTTTATCCTTTATCTTTATTTATTTTTTAAATTTGGTTTCTTACATTTATTTTCATTTGCATAAATTGTACTGGCCTCTTCCAAGATTTATGGCAATTACACCAAACTTCCCTCTTTTTATAATATTGTCAACCTGATGTCCCTGCAGTTTGATAAAATCACACTAACTTTCCTTGTAATTATGAATTTCTTAAATTAAGTGATAAAAAAGATAATATATGATACATGATTATTAATGAAAATTATAATATTTTGATAGTATTTGACATATGGATGTATTGAAATACCATTCTTATTATAAGTTATAATTATAAGTTTTACTCTCAAAAGGGGACGTTTTACTCTATTTATATATTAAATATTATGAAAATATTATAATTTTATCATTAATAATTATGTACGCGTCATGTGTTAACAAGGATAATTAAATGTACTTGGCTCTCAAAAGAGATAAACAAGGATAACATGAAGTGTTTTAAAAATGACACCAACAAACCAGCAACAATGGTGGAAATGAAAACACCACCCAAAAAAAATTACAAAGCTAGCATCAAAACATCAAAAAGTTGAAGGAAAAAAAAAAACCAAATCTAGCTCACAAAACAAAAAAAGAAAAAATTGAAGCGCAACCAAACCCGAACCCATTAATGGAGGCGGTGTCATGGAACTGAACCTTCTCCACCAGCATCGACTTCACCATCCTTACGGCCAGATGAACAATCACCAACTCCGAAAAAAGATGTCCAGGAGGAGAAGTGAAACCACAAAAAGAGAGGGAAAGGTATGAGAGAAACCGAATGCATTGCAAAACTAAGTAAACTAATATAATAATAAATTTATACGAAATTATTATGAAAATTATTTCACCAAATAAAAACATAAAGCACAAATATTTTAATATTAAAAGAATGTTTTAAAAATATTAATAATAATGAGTTCAAAAACTCACTACAACGTGACATTTAGTAACACTTGGAAAAATGTTATTGAATCATGTATAAGCATTAGTAAATTGCTAAATTTTAAATATTAATCATTACAATTATTAAATATAAATTTAAAATATTCGAGTAACAATATATTATAAATATAAAACAAGTTAAAAAATTCCATTTAGTTTTAAAATAAAAAGTAGCTAAATATAAAATAAGTTTTTTCATCAAGGACATTATAAAAAAGTTACAAAAGAAAGCAATAAATGATGAGTGTTAATAAACAAATAGGAATAACAACAGCCACTCTCAAGAAAATGGACATATATTTTACAATTAGAAAAATAGATAGGTGTAGTGAAAAGAAGAGAGTAATTAATAAAGTAATATTAAATATGGCACTTGGGCCAACCGGCTATATTGCTTGGATATTGTTTTCCACAAAAACTTTGATCCCCAAAACTTAGACTATTTCACAAAGAAAAGGACTTTATTTTTGCAATATAGGTTCCCAAACTACTTCGAAAAGCATTTGATTGTGATACGAAGAAATTTCCTAGTGAAACTAAGTGTAGGAGACTGTAAAATGCTGATAAAATAAATTGCAAAAAGGTAAAGTGTAGGAGAATAAAGATAAATGGAAATGAAATTGTCATTGATTCATTATGTATTGAGATCCTTGTTCCAATTGAGTACATGGTTATTTATAAGAATAATGAAGCATTTATTCAATACTAACTCCATTAACACTATTCCTACTTGTGAACCTAACTTCTAGCACTAAACAGACTAGCCTTGGCTAATTTTGGTCCACAGATCAACCAATACTTTGTCATATGTCCTAGTTTATAGGGAGCATTCCCACATTCTTTTGTAACCTCCCAGAAATTATCCACTCATTTCCCGCATATTTGAATCTGTAACCACTTTCCTTAACCGCTCCTATTTTCATGCAAGTGGTTGCAAACTTAGTCAAAGCTCATTTATTCACATTCTGAAGCACATTTCCCCTTCAATCAAAGTCTAGAAGTGATTCATGGGTAGGCAAGTGTCTTGAGGATTAAGGCCCAGTATAGGGCCCATTCTTTCGGCTGAAAGCTAGCTTCTTTACAATAGCGCTAGCTGTTCTCGGCTAATGGAAATTTAGTTGAGGTCAACTGTTGTCAGTTTTCAAGCTTTAGAGACATTGTATAAGGGTGGATAAGTATCCTTAAAGTCTTAGAAAATATCTTAATTAGTATTCGGCAAACGTTAACATAGCGAAAGCAGAAAAGTAGCTAAAGCCCTGTATGATAAGAGGAAAGGTTTGTTGTTGCTTGTGTTTATCATGGAACTTCAACACATATCGGAGGACATATCAACAAAAGGGGTTAAAAAGTGATGGAAGAATGGATGTGAAAGAGAGTAAATGAAACACTTTGTGATGATGATAAGAGTCTGCAAGTACAATTGAGAGACTGAAACATAAGTGAGGATAAGAGTGCGCTTAATTATTCGTAGAAAGTGAGAGCGATAAATTACATGTGAGAGAGTGAAACATAGGTGAGGATTGAGCAAAAGTTAAATGGTGAATTTTAATTAAGAGGTACATTTTTATTATGGGTGCATGTGTTTCGTGGTTTGATACGCAAGTAATTTTCAGCAAATGGAGCAAAATGATGTTCGAGATTTGAAGAGTGAAACACTTTGAGAAGCGAAACACTTGGTGAATGAACAGATAGTGATTGGGAGTGAAACACTTTGAGCTTTTGGGGTGAAACACCTTCTTGAGTGAGTGAGTGTGTTACACACTATATAATTCAAAAGAAAGAGAGCGTGTAGCGAGTTTATCTCAAATAGGTTTGTTGATCTTATAAAGTGTTTTGTGTGTGTATTTGGGTTTGTGTTACCAATATGGTTTTTGTAAGGTT
The DNA here is from genome assembly GCA_031216105.1 of Dalbergia cultrata. Lineage (NCBI taxonomy): Eukaryota > Viridiplantae > Streptophyta > Magnoliopsida > Fabales > Fabaceae > Dalbergia > Dalbergia cultrata. The sequence continues at coordinate 11,567,807 of CM062350.1, read as the reverse complement.
GTACATATCGTGCTGCTAAATTTCGGCAATACCTGGGAGTCATGCTTCATTCGGGATACGCATATATGATGATTAAATGGGGGTGGAAAGCCAATGAGTGATACAAGGATTATTGTATATTCATTTGTGAGGTTTCAAGGAAATTGGGGTTTTATGTTGTTGTTTGTTAGAGGGTGGTTCATTGAATCTCTATCTAGGCCCAGATGGCATTGCCGAAGGGGCTGACTTAGAGTCGTGTGTACAAAACCATTCTCTACGCATACAATATTTTATCTCCATTTCAATGAGATGCTGTAGTATAGGATGTTGTATTTAACATATGCTTAAGGTGTTGAAGAACGGGAACGTAAAGTTCTGGCAATCTATACTGTTAAAATATGAGTTTCATGCAATCATGAGGCACATGTGGATTAATGGAAGGTGGCCAACAAGCGCAACTTGCTCTCTGATTTTAGATTGGTCAAAGGAACTTGAATGGTGCCTTTACTCTTGACAGCACAGGAGTAGTTCTTACTGATCTGTTATGATATGTGGTATTTGTAGCCATATTAGAGAATGCTATCGTTTGTATTGAGATGGTGTATATACTGTTGTGGTTGAGTGGCCTTTTGTTGTGTTGTACTAAGATGTTTGCTCTGTCACTCTGTGTAGGATTTGAGCTCTTTCAATTATAAAAATTTTCAAAAAAAAAAAAAAAATTGCCCATCATGGTAAAGTCATCTACATACAAGATCCAACATACCTAAATGAATAGTGCTTTGTAATGATAAGTCCAATAGCAAAAATATCATAATGTTTAAGTTTAAATATTATGCTCTAACTATTTAACAAACATTTGAGCTTTTATAAATATGGTGTTGATTACATTAATTTGCATAAAATACTCCAACAATAAGATATCCTAAAATTGTAAAGAAAACAAGTATTGGATAATCAATACAAGGCTAATTTAGTCTTTCGCTTTTTTTATAATTCAATGAACTTGACTAGAGAGAAGTAAGGGGAACAATCAAGAGTTCAATAAAATACTTAAACATTGAAAATCAAAGCTCAACTGAAAAGAAAATACAAAACTAGCATCAAGACACCAAATACTAAGAAAACAGAAGCTAGCTCAAAAAAAAGAAAAAAAGAAAAACACGTCCGCCCATCAATCAACACCAAACTCATCATGACCATAGGTATGAGCCTTCGCCAAGGCTCACTTGGGCCAAACAGCAGCCTGGGATTAGTGTTGTAAAACCAAGAGCAGGCACGGGATGGGCTCAGAAACGATAACAACATGGGCAAATATTCAAGGACCAGATTTTAATATTTTTGGTCCAAGGAACCTGATTCACAATTAAAGGATCCTCATCCAGCCCACCAAACTTATGAAACAAGAGTAATTACAGGCCAAAAGCAGCCGCACACACTACACCATTTGGGTCACATACTCACATCCATACAAGACTAATTTAATAGCATTTCAACATACGACTTGTGCATTATATGATAGATATAGTTGCACACCAACGTTATAACCCATTTTTGAATAAAATTGCTTAATGATAATGGGATCCAAAAGCAGTTGAGCAACGTAATCTTTAAGCAGTTCCCCATATGTGTATCTATCCTCGAAGTTTTCATACACAATCAAGCTCTGACTTTGGGACAACATCGGCTAACTCAAGGCATGCTTCATTCATATCCTTCCAAATGTGTTCAGTTTCCTTGTGGATGAGTTTGTAGGCCTCTTCTTGTGAAATGCCATATTGCTGAATGCAACATTCAACTACGGAAGTAACGTGCACCCTTTGCTGCTCGAACTATAAATAAGCCAAATATCCAAAAGCTCATTTAGATATGTTCATGTAATTATTTTGAGCCAAGTCATAGCTAGCTATTGTCATACGGCTAATCTTGGCTTTATTGAATTAATATTGATAAAAAAAATATTTAGAAAAAAAAGAATGAAAAGGAGAAAAGAGAGAAATAGCGACCAGTGGACCACAAATCACCAAGCCGCGCTACACGACGAACAGAAAAGGAGAAAAGCACCGCCGCTGTAGAAACGGGCAACAACCGGCAACATTTCAGTGGCCCAGCCTCCTGCAGACAACCCAAGTCAAGAACAACTTCCTCTCCCTAGTCCACGCCTCGGTCACGACCCCCACTGCAACGGTGCTGCTTCCTCAAGACCTTTTGGCTCAGAAACAAGAGAGAAAACTCTCACAAACTCAAACTCTCAATTTATTCTTTAACTCAAGGATGATATTACATAAGGTATTTGGCCCTATTTATAGTGATTTTAGGAACCAAGGATGATAAGGAAACAGGTTGGAATGATAAGGATGCAATGAATCAACAACAAACATCTTGAAATAAAATTCAAACAACTTGCAAAAATAGTCAAAAAAATGGGCTCTTCACATGGTTCACATGGATGATGGTTGGTGGTGGTGCATGCATGGTCTAGGTTCCTCTGTCATACTCCTCGGGTTGGAGAAAACTCGCCCTCGAGTTTAGCTCTATCTCATCATCCAAATATGGCGAAAGATCAGCAACATTAAAAGTTGCAGAGACACCATATGTTCCTGGTAGTTCAACTTTGTAAGCATTGTCGTTGATTTTCTGCACGACTTTGAATGGTCCATCAGCTCTAGGGGATAACTTAGCATTTGATTGATTTGGAAATTGTTCCTTTCGTAGATGTATCCATACTAGATCTCCAACTTTAAAAATTTGTCCGCTTTCGATGCTTATCACACTGAACTTTATACCTTGAATTTTGTTTGTTGATCCGCTCTCGAACTTGCTCATGCAACTTTTTGATTTCTTTTGCTCGGCTATCTGCATCTGAACTATATTGTTGCTTGTCAGTCGAGGGTGTCAAATCTAGCGGACTATGTGGACGAGTGCCATAGACTACTTCAAATGGACATTTTCCAGTGGCTTGATTAGTTGAATTGTTGTAAGCGAATTCAACTTGGGCCAGAATGATATCCCATTGTTTTAAATTTTTACCGACAAAACTTCGAAGTAGATTTCCCAAAAGTCGGTTGACTGCCTCTGTTTGCCCATCTGTTTGTGGATGACTGGCACTACTGAACTGGAGCTTGGTACCCATCTTCTTCCATAAGGTTCTCCAAAAGTGACTTAAGAATTTCACGTCTCGATCGAAAGTGATGGTTTTAGGAATTCCATGAAGACGCACAATTTCTTTGAAATACAAGTCAACAACTTGAACAGCATCATTGGTCTTCTGACAGGGAATAAAGTGGGCCATCTTTAAAAATCTATCCACAACTACCATTATGGAATCCTTCTGTCACTGAGTTCGAGGTAGTCCAAGGACAAAGTCCATGCTAACATCTTCCCAAGGTGCTTCTGGAATGGGAAGTGGGATATATAACCCCGTATTTTGACTTTTGGCCTTTGCCAAGTGGCAGATTCTACATTGTTGAATATGTCTGTTGACATCTCTTTCAAGCCTCGGCCAATAGAAACCTTCTTTTACTAAAGCCACAGTTTTATCTCTTCCAAAATGTCCTGCTAATCCTCCATTGTGGGCTTCCCAGATAATGGATTCCCGTAGTGAGCACTGAGGAATGCACAAGGCCTTCCTTTTGAACAAAAATCCTTCATGCCTATAGTAGTCTTGGAAGGATTGTGATTCTGTTAGGTTCCAAAACTTTTGGAAATCAGGATCATCCTGGTATAACTCCTTGATAGTCTCAAAGCCAACTACCTTTATTTGGAGAGTAGATAGTAGTGTGTGACGTCTACTGAGAGCATCTGCAACAGCATTTTGAACTCCTACCTTATGTTTAAGTAAGAATGGATAAGGCTGTAGGAATTCACTCCAAGCAGCATGTCTACGATTGATCTTTTGTTGAGAATTCAAATGCTTGAGGGCTTCATGATCAGAATAGAGAATAAATTCTTTGTACAGCAGATAATGACTCCAATGTTGCAGGGCACGGACAATGGTATAGAACTCCTTGTCATAAGTGGAGTACTTGAGTTTACCATTGTTGAGCTTTTCACTGAAGAAGGTTATAGGATGGCCTTCTTGGCTTAAAACAACACCAATTCCAGTGTTGGAAGCGTCACAACTGACTTCGAACACTTGATCAAAGTTCGGAAGGGCTAACACAGGTGCTTTAGTCAAACATTTCTTCAATTCCTCAAAACTTTTCTGCGCTTGCTTTGTCCATTGGAACTTGTCTCCTTTTATGCAATTTGTTAGTGGGGCAGCAACGGAGCTAAAACCTTTTATAAACCTTCTATAAAATGAAGCTAATCCATGGAAACTCCTCACATCATGAATTGACTTCGGGATTGGCCAACTGTTGATGGCTTCAACCTTGCTTGGATCAACTCGAATGCCTTCAGCAGTGATGATGTAACCCAGAAAAATCACTTCATTGGTTAAGAAAGAACATTTCTGTAGATTGGCATAGAGTTTTTGTTCACGTAGTGTTTGTAGCACTTGTCGAAGGTGCTCTAAATGCTTTTTTTTGCCTTTGCTATAGATCAAAATGTCGTCAAAGTAGACAACTACAAATTTTCCAATGAATGGTCGAAGTACTTGATTCATCAGGCGCATGAATGTACTTGGGGCATTGGATAAACCAAAGGGCATCACAGTCCATTCATATAGACCATCCCTAGTTTTGAAAGCAGTCTTCCATTCATCTCCTGGCTTGATCCTGATCTGATGGTATCCGCTACGAAGGTCAATTTTGGAAAAGATATTGGCACCATGCAGCTGATCTAGCAGATCATCAAGTCTTGGTATCAGAAATCGATATTTGATGGTAATCTTGTTAACAGCTCGACTATCGACACACATTCTCCAACTACCATCCTTCTTGGGTACTAAAATTGCAGGAACAGCACAAGGGCTAACGCTTTCTCGTATCAACCCTTTCTTCAGAAGTTCTTCGACTTGATGTTGGATTTCAGCATGCTCCTGAGGACTCATTCTGTAAGCTGGTCTGTTGGGAATGACTGCTCCAGGAATAAAGTCAATGGCATGTTGGATGTCTCGCATTGGTGGTAGTCCATGAGGAATTTCTTTGGGCACAACATCAGGGAATTCAGCTAGCATGTGTTCAATTTCTACTGGAAGAACGGTATCTTTATTTGATTCAAATAGTAGAACAAATCTCATGTTCTGGGCTTCCTCTACTGTTAGCTTGAATTGTTCTTTTGTCACTAAGGTCACCAGTGGTCTTGATTCATTCTTGCTTCTATTAACTTCACTTGGTGGTAGAGGAGTTAACTTGACTTTGACTCCATCCTTGATGAAGGAGTAAGTGTTGGTATAACCATGATACAAGGCACGACGATCATATTGCCAAGGTCTTCCAAGGAGAAGGTGACATGCATTCATAGGAATAACATCACACCATACTTGATCTTGATACTTTTGACCGATGGAAAAGGTCACAAGGTAGCGTTGAGAAACCCTCACTTCACTACCTTTGTTGAGCCACTGTAAATTGTATGGATGTGGATGGTTTTGTGTTGGCATCTTCAATTTCTCCACCATGTAGTTGGACACTACATTTTCACAACTTCCACTATCAATGATAACATCACAGACCCTTCCTTGTGAAGTGCAACGAGTATGGAAGATATTATGCGTTAGCCATGGTTCTTCTTTTGCTGACATTGTGTGTAAGCTTCGTCGAATCACCAAGGATTCTCCATGATCAGCCGCAGTGAGCTCTTCATCATACACGGGCTCTAACTCCTCTTCTCCTTCAGGTTCTTCTGGATCTTCTTCTTGTTCAGTTCCTTCATAAGCTTCTTCTTTGATGATGGTAATGGTTCTCCTGGTTGGACAATTAGAGGCTATATGACCAAAACCTTGGCATTTGAAACATTTGACGGTCTTGGTTTTGTTTTCAGTGGTGATGGGTTTGGATGGAGGTTTGTCTGAAGTGCTGGGTTGATCTGTTGGTGTTTTGCGGGTATAGGAAGGATTTTCAATGGAGGAAAAAGTTCTGTAAGAAGATCTTTTAGGTATTTGTTTCTCCACTCTTATGGCTAAACGGATAACATCGTCTAAGGACCAATATTGTTGGAGCTGAACTGGATGGGCAATGTCAGTGTTTAGTCCTCCCAGATAACGAGCTATTGTTTGCTCCTCCCTTTCTTGGATGTCACACTTCATCATCAACTTCTCAAATTCTCTGGTGTATTAATCTTCTACAGACAAGTTCTTCTGTCAAAGATTCTGTAGTTGAATGAAATTATCTTGATAGTAATGAGAAGGCAAGAACTTTCGAGTTAGTTCTCGATGCAATTTCTCCCATGTCTTGATCTTGCTTTTTCCTTCTCGTTCACACTTCTTTTTAAGATTCTCCCACCAAATGGAAGCATGCTTCTTTAACTTCATAGCAATGATCTTCACTTTCTTTTCTTCTGGTATCTCCTTGTACTCAAATACTCGCTCAACAGTTTGAAGCCAATCAACAAACTCATCGGGTTGAAGTTTCCCTTCAAAATCTGGAATCTCTACTTTGATGTCATCATGTCTAAAAGGTTGTCTTTGCGGACGATGGTTTCTAAACGATGATGCATCACTACTAGATTCATCATTATCTGATTGCATGTGATGTGCTTCTAACAGAGCTTGTTGTGCATCTACTGTTTCCTGTAGTTGTTGGATTTGTCTCCTCATTTCTTCCATTTGAATTTCTCGGAGAGTTGCTTCATTTTGTCTTCTTGGAGGCATTTTGTGTGTAGGAAAACTTTGTGAAATACCAGGTTACTGGATCGGAGATTATAGTTTTGTAATTAGAACACCAGGGAAGTTCCCAGGAAAGAGAGGTGGCGCTAAGCGTCCTTAAAAACCAAGTCTTTCCTTAGCCAGATCTTTCCTGAAATGTGCCTTTTACAATCCCACAATTTCTTTTCCAATAACAAATTCTTTTCTAATGTGGAAGATCAGATAAAACTGCAACCACAGAGCATACTTGGAATTTATAGGAATTTGGTACTTTACAAATAGGTATAGAGCCAAAATTACAATTTATGAACTTTGGAGGGCAATAATGTAATTTTGGAAGGCTAGGTAAAATTCTAGAAGTTAGGGGTAAAATGGTAATTTTATGAGAAGTAAGGGTAAAAAGGTAATTTTGAAAAGTTGAGGGGCAAAATTATAATTTTTAAAAGTTCAGGGACTATATTGCAATTATTAAAAGTTAAGGGTCTAAATTGCAATTTTTTGAACCTTTTGGTGACTGGGCTGATGACGTGGCGTCTGGTGACACGTGGCAGAAATTGAGTGGATGTTGTGTCATTGACTGGACATAATAGGTTGACGTGGCAGATGACATGGTCGTCTTCTACCTCTGATTTTCCGGTGACAATTCCGGCGGCGGCTCACGATGGTTCTGCAACTCCGGCGACTTTTCCGGCGAAGGCCATGGCGGCGCGTGGAGGCTTTGTTGGCCGTGAAACTTGCTACCCAAAGGTTTTTTTACCTTCCGGACGCAATGGCGGCATTAGTTTTGTGAAAAAATGGTCGTAAAGTGGAGTTTTTGAAGGGGCAACCTTGGTGCACTTATAACACCACCAAAAACTCAAGCTTTTCGTTGATTTCTTCACTCAAAACTCAACACCGGGATAGAAACCTTGCTCTGAATACCAAAATGACTCAGAAACAAGAGAGAAAACTCTCACAAACTCAAACTCTCAATTTATTCTTTAACTCAAGGATGATATTACATAAGGTATTTGGCCCTATTTATAGTGATTTTAGGAACTAAGGATGATAAGGAAACAGGTTGGAATGATAAGGATGCAATGAATCAACAACAAACATCTTGAAATAAAATTCAAACAACTTGCAAAAATAGTCAAAAAAATGGGCTCTTCACATGGTTCACATGGATGATGGTTGGTGGTGGTGCATGCATGGTCTAGGTTCCTCTGTTACCTTTGTCTTGGCCTCATCACATGCCTTTCCGTTAGGACAAGCTCTAGAGCACGGCGGAACCACCCTCTCCCAATGGGAAGGAATGAAGCGGCGCACCATCCCTCCACTGCGTACTGCTTCACAAGAAAGAGAGAAACAGATGGCAGTAGTGGCTAGGGCTCACGAGGAGTCAAGGACCCATGCCACATCAAGTTATCTTTGGGCCTGCAGCCCAAACAAATAAAAAAGTTGAGAGAGAGAGACCAAGTGCATAAAATGGCAAATGGCTCACTGGAGGGCTTGAACACATGCCCCTATGCATGACACCAAGCACACAACCACTACACTAAGCTTGGTTTGACTTGGCCATCTTGATTCAACATATGATCAAGCTCATCTCAAATCTCAATTGATAACAAGTGAAGAATTTTTCAAGTGCTACACTTGTGTTACTCTCGTATAGAGAATTATTATTATCTTGTTTTCATGATTGATTAATAGTGATATAAATATTCGTGGATGCCAAGTATTATCTTTGACAGGACAAGCTCTGCCACCTCCTTCGGACAAGTTTCGCCCTCCTCTTGGCTAATCTTCATTGTCATCTCCGGTTGATCTCATCATCTTGCAGCCAAGCTTCATTGCTAGACCACAAATCCTCATCGGATTCTCTCACCTACCATCAAAGCAAATTTCCAGGTTATATCTATCCATTCTTTCCCTTTTATAAGGCTCGACATATAAAGTCTTAGTCTTTTTTCTTTATTGCAAAACATACTAAATCACTATGATTTTACAAAAGCAGAGATTATGAGACAGGAACCCATACAATCTTGCTTAATTACTAATCATGTGCTTCTTCTTTTTGATTTTCGGAAAACATGAATGTTGGAAGGAGCAAAATGGAAATAACCTTAACAAGAAATTAATCTCCTCCCGCAAGCTAGCTAAGCTCCATTGCTGCCTCTGGACGAGCTCTCTTTCTTCTCGAACGAGCTCTACCTTCTATCGATCGAGCCCCATTTTCATCTCTGCTGCCTTGGTCGAGCCTTGACACATGTTGGTCGACCTCTACTGCTTCTCAACCAAGCATTTTGCATAAACAGAGAGAGCGCCCACAACCATTACACCACAAGCCTGGTTTAATTATTCCTTGCTCCATAAAATCTATATATTATCTGTTTCTTTACAGGGATTGACTTTCAACTTCACCTAACCATCATAGTTAGCCATCTCAACCCAACATATAACTCAAGCTTATCTCAATTATCAATCATTAATGATGTGAAAAAATTTTCAAGTGCTAGACACATGTTATCCTCATACTCAAATAGCTTTGATATGAATTAATTATTATTATTTTGACTAACCTTGATTCTTGGATGCTGAGCATTGTCTTTGAATAAGATGAGCTCTAACACCTCCTTCAGCCGAGCTCCACCATTGTCTCCGGTCGAGCTACACTGCCACCCTCTGACTGAATTAAATCATCGTCTCCTTGATGAAATTTAACAAGATATGCCTTCATCATTCATAACATATTTACCTGTAATTCAAAGAATCTTTATACGCAAAACATATCTCCTTATTCTCATATTCCAATTATTTTAATTTACATACTGAGTATACCCCCAATCTCGGAATGAAAGTAATTTGCAGATTTCATGAAGTCGAGAATACTACTACTCTCTTGGAATCAATTTATCCGAAGATTTTTCGGAGGTCGAGCATCATACCTTTTCGAATCTGAAAAATTCAAAATCAACATATTTCAATATGATATCTTTATATGGTGTTGGGATACTATATTGAAACAATTCCAATATCCCCAAGAAGAATATCACAAATCATAGGAGAGCTTTCCATAAACCTTATTAGTTTTTCATAAATGCATTGTGTATAACTTTAATTTCTCACCACAAGCATATTACTATACTGACTCACTTTTCACACTTTTCGCCTTCTCAGGTCAAGTTCTCAATAAAGCCCTGGTCCTACCAAACACTCTGTCTTCTCAAGCCCCAAAGCCCTCGTCCCACCAGGCACTCTGCCTCCTCAGGTCGACCTCTGCTATCATCCACCCAGATATGTTGCTACTTCTCAGAATCATCTTATTTGTAATCCAAAGATTATTTACATGCGAGACATACCCTCCTACATCTCATAAAGATTCCCTTTATGCAAGACAAATCATTTCATCTGAGATATCAACTTATTTATGATGTAACTATTAATGTGCTAGACATATTTGTATTATTTTTTTATATGCCAAGTATCAGGCTTGCTCCAGCATTCACAACTACAAGAAGAAGTCCAACTCCTAACGTGCTATTAGGACAGCCTCGGCACCAACCGAGCAGCTCCAAAGCACCTCAACGCCAGCCAACTCATAGTAATCCTCGGTACTAGCCGAGTTGTAAAGGTCCACAAGTGGCAATTCACAATAATCCTCGACACTTGTCAAGTTGTGAAGGTCCATCAATAGATGGCTCACGTAAACCTTTACACAAGCCGAGTTGTGAAGGTCCATAAGCAGCCAACTCACGGCAATCCTCGACACCAGCCGAGTTGTAAAGGTCCATCAATGAATGACTCACAATAATCCTCGGCACCAGCTGAGTTATGAAGGTCCATTAACAGATGACTCATGTAAATCTTGATACTGGCCAAGTTGTGAAGGTCCATAAGCGGCCAACTCACAGTAATCTTCAGTACCAACTGAGTTGTGAAGTTCTATCAACGGATGACTCACGTAAACCTCGACACAAGCCAATTGTGAAGGTCCATTGACGAATGATTTACATAAACCTAGGCACTAACCGAGTCATGAAGGTCCAAAGCTACCATACTCACATAAACCCCGACACCAGCCGCATTGTGAAGGCACACCAAAGCCTACACACTCACACAAACCTCTGCACCAGCCGAGTTGTGAAGGTACACCTTGGACTCGGTCAACTGATGTAAACCTCTACATTAGCCGAGTTGTGAAGGCACACCAAAGTCGCCATACTCACGAAAACCTTGGTATCAGCCGAGTTGTGAAGGCACAACGAAGACGCCATGCGTAAACCTCGGCACAAGCCCGGGTCCCAGCAAAGTACTCTGCCTTTTTCTGGCCGAGCTATGCTATCATCTTAGGATTTGATTCAATTGTGATCTAAGAATTTTTCATGTCCTAGATATGTCTATATCATTTAACAGGTCTTCCCTTTTACATAACTCGATGCTCTTCTAGAATACGCACAAGGTACTAAGACAGCACATAAAGTATTCTCAAATGCAAAATCACAGATCATAGATCGAGCTTCCAGAAAAGCCTTGGTCCCACCAGGCACATCGCCTTTTCAAGCCAAGTTCCCAGACAAGCCCTGGTCCTATCCCTACTAGGCATTCTGCCTTCTCAGGTCGAGTCTCCAACAAAGCCCTGGTATCATGTCTGATCCCGCACTCACTCTTACTCAAGGAGCCCACTTCTGGCATGCAAATTAAGATAGCCTCGGCCTAAATGAGCAATTTTCAAAGCACTTAAGGAGTCCCATTTTCCAATGTGCAAGTAGGACAGCCTCAGCCCCGGCCGAGCAGTCTCCGAAGCACTTAAGAAGAACAATAACTACACGACTAAAGTCTAAATTCCATAGAAAGCAATTGAATTCATCGAAAAGGAAAGACAACCCAAAGTGGCTACACAAACCAATCTCAAAATGACCTCAGACCGGTGCCGAGCACTAACCTGAGCAGCACAGCATTGAGACAAAATGTCCTTGGAAAAGCTCAGAGCACATCTTAAAATACACTCACACAAACCACAACTAAACATCCCCAGTCGAGTAGTCTTCGAAGAACTGTTCATCCAACAAATTAAAAAATTTACTCAGACAAGGCGAAGTATCCACACCTCAGAGCACCTCATATTAATAAGAAGATGTCCTCAGACTTGCTTGGGAAGTCCAACTTACAGTATGACAGCCTCTGCAAGACCGAGCATATCCAAGCACTATCCAACAAAAGAATTACAAAATCAAAATATACTCAGCCAGTCGCCAACCACTTTCTAGAATAATATGACAACAAGGAATTTTTACACCTTAGCACTTAGTGCGACAAAGATCTCCACATCAGGCTCGAATCCATATCCGAGCTGTCCTTAGAGCACAATTAAAACCAAGATACCCTCAGTACTCCAAAAGTGTAGCAAATAGATCGACTAAATGCTCCATCATTTCTAGCCATCTTTCAAATTGAACCAAAGATCAATAAGTTAACCAATGCTCAGTATCTAGATGAACTCAAGATAAAGAACCTAAGCCCACATTTAACTAGCACCTCAAGCGTCATAAAACCCAAGAAAACATCTTGACCAAATCCTCTACCTTTTCAGGTTGAGTCTCTAAGCAAGTCCTAGCATTCTCCGCACGAGGCACTCCACTTTTTTAGCTTGCATCAAAGTGCTCGAACGGACACATAACTCTGCTCTAAGCTAGCATCAAAGTAGATTGCACATAAAGCATCCCAAGTCATGTCCTAGGTCGGCAACTCGATTAGGAAACTCCATCATTTTTGGCAAAAAAACCTAAGCTGGTAACTTAGCTAGGCATTTCACATATCCGAAGAGACTTATCTATCTCCTAAGTCAGCAACTCAGCTCAAAACTCCACAGCCTTCACTGAGGTCCTACGCCAACTAGATGATTCACCTGAAGACCGAGTAGACAACCAACTTAACATAAACATTAAAACTGCTTCATTGTCAAATCTGATAGGAAAATCTCCTTTCCAAAAGGATTAGTTACTCAATTCTTAGTGTCATCAAAAGATTGGTAGACAAGAAAGTAACCCCTCTCCTCTCATGGCATAATCCCATATACCCCCACATAGATAGTCTAGCAGATCTTCAAGCATGCAAGCTGAAGAAAGCTAACAAGCTTCAGTAACAAAAGGCTTAGACATTAAGCTAAGACTAGAAGCCCTAAGATGACATCCCGACTAAGCATTCTTCTATCCCCGATCAAGTTCTAACAATGCTAAGTCAATAGTATGGCAAGATAGCTCGTCATCCCCCATCAAACTCAATGATGGGGGCTTAATTTCATATTGAAATTGGTGGACCTTGTCAAACAAGAGAACTCTAACAAAATCTTCAAACCTACAAGCGAAGACAAATGGAATAGAAGACTCAGTTTCCAACCTACACTGCCAAAAGCAAGACCTTGGAGCAATCAATAAACTAGGGGCTTTACTCACCTATTGACACAAAATGTGCCACATCATCCGACGCATATCATACGAACATTCAACTAGTACCACTCCCTAGTTCAAGACCAATAGCTCGCCAGAACTAGCACAAGCTCGAACTTTGACTCACTTAAGTTGCCCCCAAACAACTACAAGACCATTCGAAATGGGCCAAAAATCGTTGTTGGCAAGAAGAGCAACATGAACAGTACTGCAAAACAAAAGCCCCACCTAATCAAGGACTGGAGGCACGCCATTTTAATCTAATGGCTCGCAACAGTCGAGAATACATAACAAAATCATGCTTGGATAATTAGGTAATTGAAGCTCGCCCAAAGTCCTTGGCACTCATCACTCGACCTATCAGCAAAACCAAGTGATTTGAACCACCCACCTCATCGAACTGTTGGGGGCTAGTCAATTTAAATCCAACGATAAGCACATAAGCAACTGTTGTCACTTAAATATCAAGATGATCATCTTTCATTCAAAGTACACCATGTGTCTTAATAAGATACACCATAAACTGTCACTATAATAATTGAAAAAGATCACTAAGCTGTGCACTACAAGTCAACTCATTCGAGCTTGGCACATAGTCCTCAAACAAACAACTTTGGTCATCACAGCTCGACACCAACTACTCAACCTATGACCAAGCTCAGGGGCTATATACTGGACTAGAAATATGGACCCTAGACCTCAGCCCAATCTTAGAAGACTCTCCAAAGGGGTTTCACAACTTGCCTACATGGCATAGTATCCCCTATGGATTTACCCCGAATTTAGTTGAGGATATTTCCTAAATCTCATATAGGATCTCTCTATATCTCATTATATCTTGTCATTATTACATCAGATGTCATATATTATGTTATATTTTCTGTAAATACGGAATATATCTAATATTTACTAAATCATAGGAATATCTTCCCCATTTAGGGTAGAATATCTCCTAGCTTATCGCAGTGTTACCTCACACTATATAAGGAGCTCAATGCCACCAAGTATCACAAGTTTGTTATATGCTATTCTTTTATCGTTCTATGCCCCATTCATTCATTGATTTGAGCGTCGGAGTGACTTTGCAGGTATTCCAACCCCCCATTTGCATGAATGTCAAAGCTACTTGCACTCTTACCACATTTCTAAGTAAGAACACTGACGATGTAAAAATATTTTATACAATTATTCGATCATATATTATTACTTCAGCAAAAATAGTTAAGGCTTATACCCGCTAGTTGGGCTGAGCCAGTTGCATAGGTACTAATCCAAAATCAAAATATATTACTACTAGAATAACAAGACCCATATCTATGCATGTACTTAAAAATTGCGTATATAATTAAATATACCAGTACCATACCGAAAATAATTCTGAGTCATACAGGAGGAAAATATCCCCACAAATGCTGGGGCGAGAAGTCGCACAAGGTCGGGTGAAGACAGGTGCTGCATGTTGAGTTGAAGTAACTAGAAAAGACATCGTTAATTTGGCTTTGAGAATAGAGATATGGTGTATATCGCTGGACGATGTGGTAAGGGACAAGGTTTGTGTGGTAGTGATGAGGATGAACTCTAGTATATATATGGTCCCTAAATATGATTCGTCCGTTGGAGAAATTATTGCACCGTCAACAGCATCACCGAAGACTACATTCATTTCACTCATTTCATTTATTTAACATCTTTAATCAATGGTGAAATTTACGACCACGCTATATATTGGTTGATTTTTATTATAAATTAATTAAGTTTTGCTATATTCTGTGCATCTAAAGATGTACTTAAATACTAAATAAGGTAAAAATGTTATAAAACCAATGTCTTGAGATTTTTAAAAGTAAAGTATTACCCATCCCCTTTTAAAATATTTGTTATTTTTTGAACAAACATAAGTATTAAGAAAGATATTCTTCCATCCTTGAATAATTGTCCAATTGCAAATGTTTACTGAAATTAAAAAAATGATTGGTAAGAGATCAATGCTAGTCAAAATTAAAAACAGTTTACTAAATTACCTTTATATTTCTTTTCAATACTTTAATTTCCTCTCTCCTCCTTTACTAATGAGTTAATAGTATTTAATAAGAGTATTATTGGTAAAAAAAATAATCAATACAACCTAAACTTTTGAAATTGACAATAATTCAAGGACGATTGGAGTAGAAAATGTGATAGGAATAGAATAAAATATAGTTAATAAACTAAAATATCCATATTAAATTAAATGCTTTTAGAAAACTAATGATTAGTGAGTGAAATTATTTAGGATACTATTGAAACATGAAGTTGTATAACAATGAATAGATATATATTTTGAAATGTGAAGTTGTTTAAAAGTGAACAAATATTTTGAAAAAGTGAGTATTATTTATGCTCAAGGATAATTTGGTTATATACGAGTTTTGAAACTGACGATCCTCTTATTTTTCCTATAAAATTAGCAAATCACGCTTACCCTTTGTCTTCTCTAACCTTTTCTTCTCTCATCCCTAACATTTCACCAACACCCAGCGCACTACATACCATTGACTCGTTGTTCCTCAACCACAAAAATTCACATGGAGATAAATAAAAAAGCAATAACATATTAGAAAATACTACAGACAGCGAGTACCGGATAATCAATATAGGACTATTTAGGGACAAACTGTCAAGCTTCAACTTTTATAACATTACACAGGATACATATACTTGCACACCAATATTTTACACATCTTTTTATTTCGATAATTAGAGTCTGCATGCTTGATTCTCACAGAGAGAAGTAGAGGAGTACAAATAATTGCTCATAAGCAACTCCAAACCAGAGAAAACAAACATAAAAACCAAAATGACAAGCAAACACGAAGACATAAACACAACACTGAAGTACTTCAAGACATCTTTCTGAATTCTGGATAAGATTGCTAGGTCATAATGGGATCCAGAAGCAGTGCAGCAACGTAATCTTTAAGCAGTTCCCCGTTTGTGTATCTATCATTATAGTTTCCATACATAACCTCAATTATTCGTGCAAGATTAAGACAACAATCAAGCTCGGGCTTGGGGACATAATCGAACTTGAGGCATGCTTCATTTATATCCTTCCAAATGTCTTCAGTTTCCTTGTGGATGAATTTATATGCCTCTTCTTGTGAAATGTCATATTGCTTCATGCAACATTCAACTGCGGAAGCAACATGTACTCTTTGTTGCTCGAACTATAAATATGCCAAATATCCAAAACCAAAAGTCAATTAGATATATGTCCATATACTTATTTTGAGCTACTTCACAGCTAGCTCTTGTCATACGGCTAATCATGGCTTTATTGAATTGATATTGGGGCAAAATATTTAAGAAAAATAATGAATTGCTTTGAAAGTTTCACCCATAAACTACAAAATATTTTCAATTAGTGGCCAAAGGTTAATTATACTAATTGTAATACCTCATATCCATATATCCCTAGCCAAGTCTAGTATGACTTTAAAGTCTCTTGGGACCCACCCGTATTGCTCGGAAGACCCTGGGTGTATGAAAGGCCCTTGAAATGCAGATAAGATATCATACAGTGGTTACAAAAATCCTATATATATATAGGACGAGGATGATATGAAAGGATTGATTAATTGAATCTTATATATATATATATATATATATATATATATATATATTTATGTTAACTACAGCCAAAAGAAAAGATATATATGTCTATGTACCTTATGTGAGGCCGTGTCATCCTTGAGCCTGCCAAGAAGAGATACAGCTTTTACGATTGTGGGATCGCTGATTATCCAATCAAGCACTTCTTTAGTTACAGATTCTCCCAGGCAAATAAACGTTGAAATCAGCATTGGGACCGAAGTAGATATAGCTCCATTAACCTTGTACTCATCATATGTTGGAATACATCCCTCATGGCACCATGTTGCTTCAACCATGTACGCTTGTGCCAAGTCACAAAACTGCAATTGCGTGGAATAAGCCAAAAACTGATCAATTAACTAAGTGGATGTTGCGAAGCACATATAATTCACGTTGAATACATAGGAATTAGAAGCCTACAGCTTGTTTAACTTGTTGCAACACCATGTTCGGTTTTCCACCCTCTGAAATCACCAACTCTATTTCGTCACACAGTGCTATGATTGCGTTAAATACCGTTTTCATGCACTCCGGAAGAGATTCAATGAGACTAATATCCCATCTGAAAAAAAAAAAGATAACAACAACAACAAAAAAGAGAGAGAATTATCTATACATCTATACATACATCATGGTAATAAAGGGATTCCTTTGCTAGCTCTCTTTTGGAGTCAACGTTTTATTCCTAAACTATCCTAATATCTATTTGTTACTTATTTATCCACGTCTTAGTAAGTTACACGAAGTTATTATTTAAAATTAAATATTAGTAATAATTTTTTGAAAGTTCTCGAATAAAAATAAAAATATAAAAATATTTAAATTAATTAATTTTAGTTTGAATTTAATTCTTATAAAAATAATCTTAAAATTTATATTAAAAAAAAAATGAATTGATAAGCACTTCAATTCACTAGCATTGATGAAAACTGCAAAAGTAAAAGAATCGTGAGATCGAATTATGAGAAATACTATAATGAAGCAAAACTCATCATGATGTAAAGATTTCTGAAATCATTCTCCAGTTGAGATATAACATAATATGAAGTGGTCAGTGCTTTTTACTGAAATCAACCTCTTAATTGCCTCTGTGAAGAGCTCAAGTTCTTCAAGTGTGCCGTAAGCATCGTAAGTATCATCCAGAGCAGATACACATGCCACCATTTTGCCTACTATCCTTCTTAAATTGCTATATTTAGGCTCATAAGACATGGAATATGCCCAAAAGTATGACTCAACCACTCTATCTCTAGTGTAAGGAACCTTAGTCACAAAGTCTGATTTTTTCCACCACCTGTAAGTTGTAATACTAATACAAGTTATATCATATTGATTATGAGTTAATAATCAACAAGGGCATGTGTAGCAACTTAAGGAACTACTTCAATTGTAATGATCTAATAAATTCATAAATAGGTATCAAATTTATTATATTAATAATATAGTCATTGCAAAAA
Organism: Dalbergia cultrata; assembly: GCA_031216105.1. NCBI lineage: Eukaryota > Viridiplantae > Streptophyta > Magnoliopsida > Fabales > Fabaceae > Dalbergia > Dalbergia cultrata. The sequence continues at coordinate 11,549,565 of CM062350.1, read as the reverse complement.
AGAAAAATTAAAAATGTTTGATCGGAATTTGACATGTTGATGACAATTGAAATTCTAGAAAACATTTTCATCCAAGACGATTTCTTCGTTATCCATTAAAATTCATGGGTACTAGTACCTTTTAGATAACTTATAGCTCAAAAAATACTACATATCCCACTAATTAAATTTATTAATATTTTAAATATTCATAATTAAATTATAATCATTGAATCCAAAAGGGTATTGGTATCCTTGAATTACCATAACAAAACCTCCATCCAAAAGTAACTGAAAAAATTCAGGCCTATCTGATTCCTATTTTTGCTTTTAAATTTCAGTTCTAATTACGAAAATGGCAACTTGTTTTCAATAAACTTCCTACTTTTGAGATTTTATGAAAAGAAAAATACAGAAAATAGAAAAAAGGTTCAACACAAAGCAGTAATTTTGGTAATTAATTAAAACTAAAAAACACGAAATGAAACCAAAAAATAAACAAAACCTTAGACTCAATTGAATTTGGATTTCTGTTTTTTTTCTTTTTTTATTTTGCTAATATTTTTTATACTTATAAAGTGCTACACATTCAAAGAAAATAGTAAAGACTACATTAATATTCAATCAGAACAAGCTAGAAAACAATAAATATCACAACACCCAAATCAACAAAATGAGATTGCATGACATACCATGAGAAAGGAAAACACTTGGTGTTACTAGCAACTTCTTTTTGGTGCAATTTCTGTAGCATATTGAAATCTAATTTTGTAAAGGTTAAAAGAACTTTGCTTTGGGAAAGAGCTTCCTCATAGAAAGACATGTAACGCCTTGCCTGCATCCTTGGAATTTCCCTGTGAAGAGGTTGCCTTAAGCTCTGATTGATATGAGCAGCAAGAGAAGGGCTCAATTGATTCGTCATGGACTTAAGATTGGTGCGTGTGAAATCAAGTGCTTCGTCCAATATATCTTCCCCATGAACCCTTAATTGTGTAGCTTCATACAAGCTCCACATTCCTTGAACATCTTGGGCAATTGTTTCATTGAACTTTCCTTTGTTATTCTTGAATTTGTTGAATATATCTGTTAATTATCATTCACCCAATTCATGAATCTATATTCTATAATATTTAATTAATTTATAACCGATTGCCAGTGCATTAAAATTTCTTGGTCATTTACTGATGTAAAATATTACACTGATGTAAAATATTACACTGGCACAATTCTGCATACCTGATGAAATGTGGTGTCCTTTTTGTCTAAGCAAACGAAAGAGTAACGCAAGATTGTGAAGGCCACCATCTTCTGTGGTAAGGTTACTGTTGGTAAAAGCATTCTGGATTTGTTCTAATGCTTCGTCTATTTCATGTTCAAAATGATGAGATATACCGAAACGTTGGATTGCATCAATCATGTTTAATTTTTGTGAGATATTATTACTTGATAGAAACATCTTCTTCAGTTCCTCTTTATATGCTTGAAGTTGTTGCTTCATACTGTCACTGACTTCCTGCAAATAGTTATAGCTAGGTAATGAAATGTTCACATATGGACCATATTCAATGTTTTAAATATAGGGCTGTTTGTAATAGAAATTTGTTTCTGGCAATATCTAATACTCCAATGATCGGAATATGACTTTACTTCTACATTTACCTCGACGACTTTTTATATAATGTTTTCGTACATAATTCAATTTGTACTTGCGCTAAGCCTCCTGAATAGGTACTAATCCAAAATTTAAATATATTACTATGAGACTAGAAATAACAATAACTATATATGCATATACGTAAAAATTGCATATATAATTGAGAAGAAATACTCAAATTGATCAATCCCTTCGAAATATGCCAAAAGACAAATTAGATCTTTAGATTTTGAGAATTCTAAATTGATTCCTCATAGTTTGAAAAGGGGTAGATTGATTCTTTTGTACATATCTATACAATTAAAAAAATTATACGGAACTGTATAAAAACACCAATTTATTCTCTTTTTTGAAATGTGTGGATTTGTGACTTTCAAAATTTGAGAGATTAATTTTTCTCTTAATATATCTTGATATATTTGTGAGGGACCAATCTTGATATTTCGTCAATAATTAAATATACCAATATCATAACGATAATGATTCTGAGCCATACTGGAGGAAAATATCCCCCCAAATGCAAGGGCGAAAATTTGCACAAGGTCGCATGGAGTCAGATGCTGCATGTTGGGTTGAAGTAACTAGAACAGAAGCCGCAAGAGACATTATACCGTCTTTGGCTTTGAGAATTGAGACACGGTATCAATGGACGATGGTAATAAGGGACAAGGGTTGTTTAGTGGTGATGAGCATGAACTCTATTATATATAGGGTGTATAAATATGATTCGTCCGTTGGAGAAATTGTTGCATAGTTCAAAAGCATCTTTCACGTTTTCAACATTTTTAATCAATGGTGAAATTTACTGCCACGTTATATATTTTTTATTCTTTTAAAATTAATATATATTAGGGATGAAACTCACTCATCTTTTTCTTAATCAACTTATAATTACGGATACATTTGTAATTTTATTCCATCAACATTAATTTTTCTCTATCGACTTATTTTCTTAATCAACGTATTCTCTACCAAAATAATATTGGTTCTAACCCTAAGAGATTGGCCAAGTGAAAATAAGATTTTTTGTGACGACTAAAGTCCTCACTAAAAAAATTTGATGTCGTCACAAAAACTTTCAGTGAAGACTTTTATACTTGTTATGACAACTAAAGGTCGTAATTCATACTTCGTAGCTAAAAGGTCAATAGTGACAATTTAAGCAGTTGTCACTAAAAGTAATCCATTTTGTGATTACTTAAGTCGTTACTTATATTTATTATAGTTGTCGGAAAAAGCCATACAATTTGTGACAATTTAAGATGTCACTGAATAATTAGCTATTTAGTGACAACATAAATTGTTGTCACAAAAAGAGCTTTTAGTAACAACATTTTTTATCACTAAATGTTTGCCCTAAAAATTATTGTTAGTTTTAGTAACTATATAGAGTTGTCACTATATCATATTTTAGTGACAACTTATTTATGGCGTAACAAAAAGGAAGTTTAGTGACCATATAAAAGTCATAAGTAAAGTTACATATTTAGTGACAACAAAAATAGTCATCACAAAAAGAGCCTTTAGTGACAATAATTGTTCATCACTAAATGTTTGCACTAAAAATTATTATTACTTTTAGTAACTGTACATAATTGTTACTAAAACATCTTTTAGTGATGACTTATTTGTGGCGTAATGAAAAGGACCTTTTAGTGACTATCTATAGTTGCCACTTTAGACTATTTTATTTTATTTTTTACTTTTAATTATGTATTTATTATTTTTCTCATACCATATTACTTGCATCTGATTAAAAAAGTATAATTAAATTTAATTTAATTTTCTTATGAATATATCTAAAGTCATATTCATTAAATAACATTAATAACATCAAATGTAAAGCTGTAATCTTAAAGTCAAGTATGGGGTAAAATTTAAAAGGCTATTGTCTATGCTTGCTATTAGTTCTATACAAAAGAAAATAAACCTACAACTAAAATGCAAGGTACTTAGTTTTTTTTCAAAAGAAAAAGAGAAATTAAAACACAAAATCTTGATGTCATTCCCAATGACTTTAATCTAAAGTCAAGTGCTTGGTTCCTTGTTAGGACAACTTGTTGTAGGATCATGTGCATTCTTGTTTGTACAAAGAGCCTGTAAAAGAATTATTATAACTTCATTATAAAATGTAAATAAACTCTTGCAGCTATACCAGCATAACAATAGATAAACATATTTCTAAAATATACATTACCCTCCCCTACAAATTTAATATAAGCTACACTTTAATCCATTTTCAAAATTTTTATTAATTCTTCATTTTCTCGTGCTTATTATTTTGTTGTTGACTAAAAGCTTTTATTAATTTATAAATATAAATTTTTAATAAAATAAACTATATGTTTTTTTATAAATATATAGATATTGAGTTATATATTAATTTTAAATTATTATTTATATTAAGAAAACAAATAAAGTGAAGTATTTCTCAATTTTTTAGGGGAGGGGAATGTATGTTTTAGAAATAAAGGAGAGGGTTTATCACAAAAAATAAAAAGAAAAAAGAAATATATGAGAGGAGAGTGTATGATTTATAAATTGTAACTTATAACCTGATCTATTGTGATAAGTTAATTAAGTGTTCATAAAATATATCCGTTGATTTGACTTTAGTTATAACTATTAAAGGTTGTCACAGAAGAATTTTTTTTTGTGACCACTTTTATTAGTTGTCACTAAAGTTTATTGCACTATGATGACTTTTATCAATTGTCACTTATAATCTGATTTATCATGACGACTTAATTAAGTGGCCACAAAATATACCCGCTAATTTGATTTTAGCGACAACTATTAAAGGTCGTCATGGAAGTTTTTTTTTTGTTATTACTTGTATAAGTTGTCACTAAAAGTTTATTCTATTGTGACAACTTTTATCAATTGCCACTTATAACCTGATCTACTATGATGAGTTAATTAAGTGGTCACAAAATATATCTGCTGATTTGATTTTAGTGACAACTATTATATGTCGTCATAGAAGATTTTTTTTTTGTGACCACTTTTATAAGTTGTCACTAAATTTTATTGTATTGTGATGACTTTTATCAATTGTCACTTATAATCTAATCTATTGTGATGATTAAATTAAGTAGTCACAAAATATACCCACTAATATGAATCTAGTGACAGCAAGTGAAAGTCTTCACAGAAGAAAATTTTTTCTTTTGTGACTACTTTTATAAGTTGTCACTAAAATTTTATTTTCTTGTGACGACTTTTATCAATTGTTACTTATAACTTGATCTACTATGATGAGTTAATTAAGTAGTCACAAAATATATCGGCTAATTTGATTTTAGTGACAACTATTAAAGGTCGTCACAAAATATTTTTTATTTATGACCACTTTTATAAGTTGTCATAAAGTTTATTGTACTGTGATGACTTTTATCAATTGTCACTTATAATCTGATTTACTGTGATGACTTAATTTAATGGCCACAAAATATACCCACTAATACGAATCTAGTGACAACAAGTGAAAGTCTTCATAGAAGTTTTTTTTTTGTGACTACTTTTATAAGTTGTCACTAAAAGTTTATTTTATTGTGATGACTTTTATCAATTGTCACTTATAACCTGATCTACTGTGATGAGTTAATTAAATAGTCACAAAATGTATCCATTAATTTGATTTTAGTGACAACTATTAAAGGTCGTCACAAAAGATTTTTTATTTATGACCACTTTTATAAGTTGTCATAAAGTTTATTGTACTGTGATGACTTTTATCAATTGTCACTTATAATCTGATTTACTGTGATGACTTAATTTAATGGCCACAAAATATACCCACTAATACGAATCTAGTGACAACAAGTGAAAGTCTTCATAGAAGTTTTTTTTTTTTTTTTGTGACTACTTTTATAAGTTGTCACTAAAAGTTTATTTTATTGTGATGACTTTTATCAATTGTCACTTATAACCTGATCTACTGTGATGAGTTAATTAAATAGTCACAAAATGTATCCATTAATTTGATTTTAGTGACAACTATTAAAGGTCGTCACAAAAGATTTTTTTTTTTTTTGTGACCACTTTTATAAGTTGTCACTAAAAGTTCATTGTACTGTGATGACTTTTATCAATTGTCACTTATAATCAGATCTATTGTGATGACTTAATCAAGTGGTCACAAAATATACCCACTAATATGAATCCAGTGACAACTAGTGAAAGTCGTCACAAAATCATCACTTTAAGTGATGACTTATGGTCGTCACCAAAAAAGCGTCACAGTAACTCTAATTTCTTGTAGTGATGATAGGTTCTTACATGTAATAGATTCCATATGTTTGAAGGCTCATCATTGATCTCTTTGGAATGAGGTAAATGCAAGTTCCTTCATAGTTAACATTCATAGATGAAATGAAATTATAAGTGTACCTATTATGATAAATTAGAGTGGGTTTTATATCTAAAATAAAATGTGACAGATGTTAACCTCTATATAAAGGTGTAAAAGTTAGCAATCTCTCTCCTATATATTATTAAGAGTTCAATTTTGATGTACTCGTAGTCATACAACAAATCTTTTTATTTACACGATCTCTTACATAGTGAATGTGATAATCAATATGAATTGGTTTAGTAGTCTTAATTATTTAAGGTGTTGTTGTTTATGAAAAACATCTGATGGGTTTTTTATATTTCATAAACAAAATATCGAGGTGATTTTTCTCCTGACTTTTAAAGTAACATGTGCTCTGAGAGTATACCTTGTAAGGTGCTTTAAAATTTGAGTTCTCTCTTTCTTTGACAGACTAATTAATAAAACTTTAAATTTCAATAAAAATTTCAATTTTATCCTTTCATTGATTAAGGCTTAAATTCCTAAAAATTATTCTTTTTAATATTTATGTTTATTATAGTCATTTTAAATTTAATTTCAAGAGCAACTTTGTAATATTTGTAGTAAATCATGCTAAGATTAAAAGATATATGTGAAGTTGGTGTGTTGTCACAAATTATCGCTCCTAAAATCTTAACCTGGTCGATAGAAGGGTTTTATATGGAATATACCCATAAGATAAATGTCTCTTCCTTGACTTAAAGTGTGAATTATTTTTTTCATAACAATGATTGAACTATTGGCGATATGCATGATTATGAAGCTCTGATATTATAATCTTGGTATGAAATTGTTTCGCCCAGAATTTTCAGGTAATAAATTGTCAGAAAAAGAGGCACGGTGGCTGTGCATTTTGTCAAAAGATGCAGCCACCAAATGTTGAAAAAAACAAAAGAGGATACTGTGCACATGCACAGTAATGTGATACACATTGTACTCAATCAAATATGCACAGTAACATGCACAGTAACTCTCCAAAATCATCTATAAATAGAGCCTTCAAGCAGACGGTTTCGGCATCCCGAACTGAGAAGCATTTCCTCAGTTGTAAAGGAAGAAGCAGTGTAGGCTTCTTGTAGTGAGAGAAAAATAGAGAGTGTGTATAAGAAAATTCCAAGAGTGTAGTGTGAGTATACACTAGGGGGTTTTGGATATATTCTCTAAATCTCTGTAATACTACTAATTGTAGTAGAAGAGAGTCTCATTGGGGATACACTATATTGTAATTACTCTTTAAATATAGTGGAGTATTTTTCGGAGTTTGGCCCGTGATTTTTCCCTCAAAATTACAGGAGGGTTTTCCACGTTAAAATATTAGTGTGCAGTTCTCTTGATCTATTTTGTTGGTGTGAATAATAACGAGACTATTCATAAATAGTGAAGTGGGTCCCACTGCATAGTACTATTCACGTGAATAGTGACGTGGGGCCACTGCGAATTACTATTCACCGTACTCCATTTTTCCGTTTCTTCAATTTGGGTGCGCTTCCGCTCACATCCGTAAAGTGTTTATTACACTTGGGGTGTACCCGACTCTGATGATACCATAACAAGTGGTATCAGAGCTTTGGATCGGTGGGATTTATTCTTAGTATGCTCTATGGTTGCAGCTTAGTCTGATCTTACACATCAGAAAAGAGTTTATCCCTAATACTTGAGGATCACCTTTTGGTTCTTTATTCTTTGGAAGACGATGATCTTTGAGAGTGCAATTTGAAGAGGTTCTGGCTAAGGAAAGACTTGGTATTTAAGCGTGTCCATTGTGACCCACCTCTCTTTCCTGGGAACCCTCTTGGTGCAGTTCTGATTGATTTACACTATTCCAATATACGGTTAACAGTATAAGGTTCTGACTAAGATCCAAGATGTCGGTGCCAAAATTTGAAGTGGAGAAATTTGACGGATCCAACGACTTCAGGCTATGGAAACTGAAAGTGCAGGCATTGCTAGGTCAGCAAGGTCTTGCAGAGGCGTTGGAGGACCCAGGGTCATTACCTGATGACAAGAAGAAGGAGATGATGGTCAAAGCACTGAGTACAATATAGTTGAGTCTTGCGGACAATGTTCTGCGAGAAGTCATGGATGAAAAAACCGCTGATTCACTATGGAAGGCTTTGGAAGAAAAATATTCTGTAAAGACCTTGTCCAACAAGCTTTATCAGAGAAAGCGACTGTACACATTCAAATATTCAGGAGGAAAATCAATGCAAGAGCATATAGACGACTTCAACCGGATGATCTCTGATGTTGGAGCAGCAGAAATTAAAGTTGAAGATGTTGATCAAGCTATGATCTTGTTGACTTCATTACCTCCGTCTTATGATAATTTTTGTGATACCATACTTTATGGTAGATCTGATATCTCAGTGAAAAATGTCAAAGAATCACTGATGATAAAGGAACATTAGAAGTTAGTAGCCGGATCCAATGTCGAAGGTCCTGCAGATGGATTGTTCGTGACATGGGCCCCACTGCAAATTACTATTCACCGTACTCCATTTTTCCGTCTCTTCAATTTGGGTGCGCTTCTGCTCACATCCGTAAAGTGTTTATTACACTTGGGGTGTACCCGACTCTGATGATACCATAACATAAATAAAGACATTAGAATAATTTTATATCTAATTTGTTTCTCTTCGTTGCACAATTAGTATACAGTAAAAGTGGATTTTAACTTTAGTCGATCTCGGAATATCTGGCATAATTAGTATACAGTTTTTCTAATTAAGAATAGTTCTTAGAGAGTCTAAACATTTCAAAATCTCTAGAAAAGTCACAACATTATTAATTAAGTATACGTTATTAATGTAATGATATATGATTTTTTTTTTATTAAAACCATAGGTATCCTTCAATCATACACAAATCCTACTCTAGTCAAATAGAATCACTAGCTAGTACGAAAAAGCTCCCCTTCCTAAATTTTAACTAGTAACGTAGTTACATACATAAGTCTTAAACAATACCCCATTTATTTCATAATAAGTGTTGATTTTTTACTTTTTAATATTTCAGAATATCTATTTATTTAGATTATCTGGGTACCTTTGATTTTTTTTCTTTATCATTTATCCCTTTAGTATAAATGTGTTAGTTAAATAATCAACATATTTATTAAGATGAGTAATAATGACTTTATAAGAATAGGTTTTTCAACTCATAAACTTCTATATTTACCAAAATGTTCTATTGTTTCCCTTGATATGTATGTTGTTTAGTTTTTAACAGTTATTATGAAATAGAAGGAGTATATGATTAAATGCAGTATAAAAAGGCTTTCATAAATTCCATTGCACCAAAAACAAGGCTTTCATAAATCTTATTAGTAGGGTAAATATACAAATTAATGATAAATCCTATCCTTAATTAAAGTTAAAATAACATATAAGGAAGTGGAATGAGTTGAGTTTTATTCGATTCTACTATAGGTAATTTTTAACAATATTTATTTACAAAAGTATCTTAAAATTAAATAATATTTTTTATATGTATTGTATATAGGTTTTATTATTAAAAAAAAACTTACCAATTTTTATATATAATATAATTACAATTATGTTGAATTTTTTTGATAAATTTGAAAATTGAAAGAAAAGTTAATTTGAATTTACTATTATTATAAAACATTTTTATACAAATATCTAATTATATATTGTGATCTTAGTAAAAAAAAACTGACTCAACTATTTTTTTTCCTGATGATTAAAGAACTGGGCACAAAACTCTAAGAAGAAGGAGCATAAAGATGGAAGTAATAGTGTAATGGTGCTTGCTAAGGTAAAGACGCTATTTTTATCTGCACCTACAGATTTTACATGGTGTAATAATAAATTGACATGTGGAAGGTTAAGATATGAGTGTTCAAAGTGATTCGCATGAAGCAACAATTGATGCGTGTGAAAGCAAAAGTTGCTTACCTGGCATTGCAGTACATTGGACTGTTGTAGAATAGTCTTTTTTTTTTAATTTTTTATATATATGTTAACAATATATTAGATTGTTCCTCTCGATAATCATACTATTAGTGATGAAGATTATGTGCTTACTACTTTGACAATTTTATGCCAATTTTTTTTCATTCAATTTAGATTAAAAGCTCGTTTGGATGCCAAGATTTTTTTTTGTGTTTTTTTTGTGTATATTTAGATAAAATTTTTATGTAAAAGTAGAATCACCAAAAAGAATTTTTAAAAAAATTCAATGGAGTTGCCATCAATTTTAATTTATAGTAAAAATTAGAAAACCCTTTTTAAGTTCAAATTGAGTTTGGGAGTCTAATTATGATTAGGGAATGGTGAAAACTTAAATCCACTACACTCCTAATATATCCGTCTTACTACAGCTACCCAAAGTTTATTGTGTAAAATTAAAATAACTTTAATAATTTATTTTTCCCCTAGGAATTAAAGTCTGAAAAAATATTTACAAAAGAAAGGAAAAAAAATTTAGAACAATTTAATTTTAGCTTGACAGAAAAATATCTACTTCTACGTATCTTTTGGTGCAATGAAGAACTTAAAGTCACATAGTTCTTCTAAAAAATAAGTGTTGAGTTAAAAAAATTCATACACACACACACACACACACACATATATAAGGGATTTTCCACAATAACTATTCATTTGGTGCACAAATCTTTAAATTTCAAAAAATATTCTTCTTAAGCCTCTCACAAAAACTACTTTCACATCTACAACTTCATGAACAAATACTGCTAATAATAACTCTTCAAACTTCTCATTTTTAAATTATTTTTTCAATTAATTATATTTCTTTCTTAAATATTTTAAAAGTAAAAAATACAATTAATTGGCACATAAGTTCATGTCAATTTACTAGTATATATAAACACGATGAGAGAGATATATAGAAAAGAGAAAATCTTTATAAAGGAACTTTAGTTGACATTTGTTACGTAACACCGTAATCACATATAATGTCATAATAAATTGTATTAGTTTATACAATCAAATTTTGTTTAACGTACCAATTGGACCCTTGTGTGATCTAGGTGATTTACTTAGTTCTTTCTTATGGTTAGGTTTTTGAAATATTTTACAAATATAAAATTAGAAAAAATAAAAGTCGATTATTAATGAGAAATTAGTAAAGAGAAAACAAATTAAAATAGTGACATAAACGAAATAAAAATACTATATATATATATCCATTTAATTTGATATGAAGAAAAAAAATAAGCTTTTGCTTTAGGCATCAAATAATAGGTGTAAGATTTAACTAAGTTTGTTGATATAGCAATATATGATTCGATGACTGTACCAGATAAAATGAGTCTCAACCCACCCTGTCCCTACTAGTGGATTTTATAAATTTAAACTTGCACATCCCCACCCCGCTATTTTTTTAAAAATTTGTAGAATCATCTCAAAAACTAAAAGTAACTAAATTTTTATCTTAAAATCTGTAGAAAAAATAAGTAAATTTCAAACAAGTTTAACATAATTTGATACTCATTATTGTATTAGTGTATTAGGGATAAATAATTTTTTTAATATATATATATATATATATATATATATATATATACACACACACACACACACATAATATATTAATTATATTTTTTAAAATATATATAGGGTGCACGATGGGTAAGGGCAGGTTGGGCAAGTTCCCAGTGGGTAGGGTTGTAATTGCCATCCCTAACTATCACCATGGAGGTGGTGGTTTGGTCGGCCTCCCCCTGTTTAGTAGATGAAAAAGCACGGACTTTAGAGAAGTAAAGGAAAGGAATAACAATGCTAGGGTTCTGAATAGAGCCTAACCCCTTTGAGGATTTGATTGTATTAGTTTATACAAACAAATCTTGTATAATGTACCAACTGGACCCTTATTTGTTGTTGGTGATTTACTTAGCTATTTCTTATGGTTTGGTTTTTGCAAAAAAATAAAAAAAGACAAAAAAATATATGCATTTAAGGTTAGTTCAGATGATCTTTTAAAAAAATTTAATTGATCTTTTTAAATAAGATCTTTTGATCAACTTATATTTGGATATAATATTAAATAATTTTTTCAGAAAAGGAAAACAATTGTAAAAAATATATAAATAAACAATAAATAAATTTTCAATGTAAATTACATTTGATATGAATAATTTTAATATAATTATATTTTATATAAATTTGAACTAATAATTAAGATTCCTTTTTATTTTAATATATATCAGTTGTAAGTATTTGTCATAATGAAAGGATAATATAGAGAAATAAACATATCAATCATACTAGCACAAAAAATTTGGTTACACTACAAAGAGTAAGCACTTCTAAGTAGTGCATAAAACACAAAACTCCATCTTATCCACCCTCAATAGCGACTATTGCTCATACGTACCTGACCTAAATGCAATCTTCTGATGTTATTTGGTGTGTCAGCAATAGGGGGATACACCAATGCGAATAAGGCTCATACCATTTTGTTAGGAAAATATGTCATTTCCCTGTTAAGAAACACTCTTAAACATATAGAAATAAAAATTTAAAAGTAGAAAGCTTTGAAATCAAAGAAAGATTATAGTTCCTATCAAATGACAACCAGAAAATTTGAAAACACATTTACTTTTTTCTCACACCCCATGACCCCTATACATTGACACTCTTCAAAATAAATATTTAAACTATATCTCACAATACTCTAAAACAAGTGTCAGCACCTAATTTTAATCAGATCGCCAAAAAAAATGTTTTTTTTTTAATCCAGGAAAAAAAATTTTAAAAAAAAATTTAGTGCATTGTTGTGCGTTATCGCTGTGAAACCTTCTCCCTCATGGAGCTTTTTTCTTTTCATACAGCCCACTGTACTGCAATTGCATCAGAGAGCTTTATAGTTTCACGCGCAACATTTATTGTTTCATGCACGTCACTTTAAACATATCATATCAACACCTCTATCACTTCCACTTGTCAATTTGCTATTAGACCACATAAAATCTACAGGTGTAAATAAAACTATTATCTTTACCTGAGAATGGGCCTAGTGTAATACTTACCGATTGAAAGAATCAAAGAAAACATGATAAAATCATGGTTTCATATTACTTTAAAATTAAAAGTCCTTATAGATTCATTAAATTTTTAATTAGGTATCTATAATTTAAAAAATTATAATTAAATTTTTATATTATATAAAAATTTTCAATTAAGTCCCTGTACTGTATATAAATTTTTAATCAAGTTCCAATACTATGTAAAAAATTTTAATCAAATTCCTAAATATGTATACTTTTAGGGAGTTAATCAATTTTTTTTATAAAATCTAGAGGTTCAATTCGATTTCAAATTAATAAATTAGAGGGATTTGATTGGAAATTTTTATATGATATAAGAATTTAATTACAAATATTTGAACTAAACAATCTAATTAAAAATGAAATGAAACTATAAAAATCTTCATAGTAATTAATAAATCTAAATCATCTAACGCACAAACCAAAATGAAAAAAAAAGAAGCAAAAGACGCCACTCTAAAACAAAAACAAGACCCTTGAATGATACAGCTCAGACTCAGCGCCACAAATGTGGGTGCTAACTCATCATTAATGCCAAACCAAATCTCAGACTGCCATAGGATCCTGATTCTGCGCTATCAAAATAAAGTAACGTTATCTGCACTCATAAAATGTGTGATACTGAATTGATACATTATCATCCATTATTAAATAGAGTATATATCCACTTAATATGAGTCTCACTTCAATCTAATAGTGAATGAGAGTATACCAATATAATATACTATAATTTATAAATATAAGTAATATTACTCATCATAATATCAAAACGTGAAACTAATTAAAGATCACACCTACCGAAAAACAACAGTTGACACCCCTGATAAACCATAGGTAACCGATGTTAATTAGGCCCGAATATGTGTCTGGGAAATAGTAATAGAGTGTATTGATAGAGAGCTGAGCTCACCGAATCAAGTTCTATTATTGAATATATTATTTTATATTTCATGTTGTAAATTTTCTCGTGAGTTGAAACCTTTTTCTATCTAGTCATATTCAACTTCAAGAACCCATCTCTTCTCCATTACATTATCGCTGTGGCTGGGGCCATTATGCCACTGTTCCGCGTTGATTTTTGATAAATTTTCATCATAAAATTTTTTACTCTCTGAAGTAATTTTAATTTAGATTAAATTTCAAAATTAATTAAAACTTATATCAGACTTTAAAAATTAATTTTCACAATCTCAGTAAATTAAAACTTATACATGACTTTTAAAGTTAATATCATTTTTAGTAATTTTAGACACGTGGCAAAATATAGATGACTAATAATATTAACAAAATGACATAATAAGTGATGATATTTATAAAGATTTCCAAAAGATTTTATAATATTCATGAGATTTAATTTTAATGCACTTACAATACAAGAGCTTTACAAATTCATAAGAATTAAGCACATTCTAAATTATTTATAGAGACTTAAATTTATATGGCAAGAACCAAAAACATAACATAAAAAAAAACCATCAAAAGTTAAAAAAAAAAAAGACTAAAATCAAAACATATATGTACAGAGATTAAAAACATATTAAAATAATTTTTAAGATTAAATACCTATTTTATTCTATAAAAATATTTTGATGGATAAATTAGCCTCTTTGAGAGTCTCATCTCGATCCGTCATAATAAAGAAAAAGGTTTATCAAAAAATTAAAGAAAATTGATCCTTTCGTGCTTGTCTGCACAATTAGAAAACACGCGGACTTATATCGATTAATCGATTTGTCGCTTAATTTTAATTATGAAGGATCATTGTGAGACCTTCGAATCTAAAGGGACTAATTTATTCACCGATATATTTCTTAGAGACAAAAATAAATATTTAGTCATATTTAAATATTATTAATCATTTATGTTTTGCCACTTTTCTAAAACTATTGTTATTAAAATAATATTAACTTTGAAAGTTATATATATTTTCAATTTAATTAATTGAGAGTGTCAATAATTTTATTGTGGAAATATATAAAAAGTCAATTAACAATGGTATAATGGCATCAGCCCGAAGATTTTTTTCAACTTACAGTCATATTCTATGAAAATTATTTGGTGAGCTGAACTCTATTAGTTAAATTGAATAAAGTATCCATTATGTTCAGCCTACCATGGTTGCGCCCGAGTCCTTCATCATTACTCTTAGAACAAAGCCTTCCATTACATCATTTAAACAAAGAAGAAATGAGATAGCCATCAAGGAAATTTAAGCTGACACGAAAATAAACAAGACACCTGCAAAACCATTATGCTCGATCCGTTTGTGTTATCTTGCAGTGATTGTGACTCCTGCTCTGCTGTAAAGTGTTAACATCCCAATAATTCATTTCTTGATAGTTCTCTGTTGCCGCCATCTACTGGTGACGTGATTGGGGGTTGCACAGCCGCCATAAAGCAATTTTTTCTTCTTCTTTTTTTTTCCTGATAAAGCCATTTAGCAACTTCAGACGGGCATTTGTACCCATGAAAAGAAGCAATGACGTGATCGTCGTTGGGTCATGTATATGGCATTATGAATGAGAGTCGTGGCCGTGGAGACTAATTGCAATCAAAATTCTTTCCCCATCATTGCTTATGGGGGCTATTCAGTCGGGTTTCGTGCCTTGGTTTGTTAAATTTCCTATGGGGCTATCCAGTCGAGTCTTGTCTTGCTCGGCTTTTGTCTTGTTTTGGTTTGCTAGTTCCGGAGAGCATCTCTAATACGTTAATCTTATCTTAGACCTCATCACATGTCAGATCAGTATTTACAGGCCTATACATTACATAGGAGCAAAATTTTTCTTCTTTAATGAAAGGGACTCACTTTGATCATATCCCACGTAATTGAAAAACATACTATCATTCATAAATTGCCTAGAATCTTATTTTTTAGCTGCTAAAGAAAGAATCTGGGAATCATATGTTCTCTCTCTCTGGATTTAAAAAATTGATGATGAGCACAACACAATGAAGGTTTAATCCCAGGAACCTCTTTCAATTGGCGTAATCGCTCCACACTTAGCACCATACTACCAACAAATTTGGTCTTTTTAACAGCGAGATATTACCAAAAAGAAAAAAAGAAAAAATTGGAAAACTGGCTATTACCTATTAGCTTTTATAGTAACATTGATACAGAATACAATTAGCTAACTCTCGATACGAAGGATTCTTTAAGTTCCATCCTTTGAACGACACAAAACAACAACTCTATGTTGCAGAGATAGGTTGACATACATTGGGGTTGAGTTATATGGAGAGAGGAGAGAGTGGATGAAGTGAACTAGAGTTAGTGCTCACTTAGCCGCTCATATTTCACCCACGAGTTATTTTAGCATCCATTAACTCACCCCCCCTCCGGCGGTTAAGTGACTGTCGCAACCGGGATCGCGACGGGACGGCGAAAAATGAAAGATTTTGTTTAAAATGGAGTCGCCACCAAATTTTTATTTGATTGGGAAAAAATATGGAAAACCCATTTAATTCAATAAAAATGATCTTTGAAACCAGATTTGAATTCGGGAGTCGGTTATGATTAGGGAAGGGTAGGGACTTAATCCTACAGCACCCCTAATACACCCGTCTTTAGACGGTACCTTAATTAATTGTGCAAATTATTAATAACCTTTCAAAATATTTATTTACATTTTTATTTCAAGAAAAATTTAAAAGAAAATATTTTTTAGAATAAAAAATTCCGGAGTACCAAACTGTCACAGTTCAGGTATCCGTAATATTGAGTTAACAAGCCGTCCCGGCTAAATTAACCTCTTTATTTGGAATAGAATATATATTTCAATGATTAATTTAAATTAAGATAATCAAGAAAGAGGAAGATAATAATAATAATAATAATAATAATAATAATAAATGAATAAATAAACAAATATTTACAAGAATAATAATGATAATGAACAAGAATATTTACATGCAAAACAGAATAAAGTAATGTCATAAAATTTAATTTTAGCTTGAAAGTTTGAAACATCAGGCTGTCACAACTTAGATGTCCAAAACATTCAGTTAACAAGCCGTCTCGGCTAAATTAACATTTTATTCAAAATAAAATATTTAACAAATAATTGATTAATTTAAAATTTAAAGAATAAAAGGGTATTAAAGAAAATATTTACATGTAATACAAATTATATAAAAGTCTAATTTTTGTTCGAAAATTTAAAACATCAAGCCGTCACAGCTCAGATGTTTAACTGAGTTAATAAGCCGTCACAGCTAAATTAACATCCTCATTTAAAACAATTTGATTATTAGATGAAATTAAAAATAATACATAACAATAATATAGAACAATAAATATTTACAAACAGCAATATAATAAATATTTACAGGCTAAAACAAAGTAAACTAATTTAATTTAATTTAATTTTGAATTTTTATTTTTTATATTTTTTATTTTCGTTTTTTTTTTAATTTTTTTTTTATATTTTCCCCCTTTTTTTTTTAACAAAAGTAAAGAAAACCCAAATCATATCAAAATGAACTAATACCCTAAAACTGTCTTGGCCCAATAATCCAACGTCCAAAAAAATAATTTGTGGAAGCTCCAAAGCTACAAGCCCAATACCTCATACTGTATTTGAATAAAAACAAAACACCCAGCCTCAACCAAAAGTAGAACTAATATCCGAAACATAAAATGAACAAACCAGAACCTAGCTAAAATTATCCTAATTCATAACAATTCTAAAGAAATAGCCCACGACATTTAACCAAGAGAAATAAGACCAAGTGGACATAAGACAAAAATGACATTGTTAATGTATTGAAACCAAAAATCCTAAACCAGACAAATCTTACCTAAAAAACGTGAACAACTACTAAAAAAAAAAACTAAGCCCAATACATTACAAATGAACAAGATAGCCTGAACCCAAAAGATTAGTTTCAGCCCAAAAGGAATCTGACCCACAATTTTTAAAACAAATATCCAAAGGCTAGCCACTAGAACAATCCTAATTTCCAAAGTAAAATAATACTAAGTGGAAGTAGGTAGCTGCAACAAACCAGAGCAGCCTGGGAAGACGTTCCTGATGGAGTAGCTTCGCGTGGGGTGACAACACAGACGTGGTCGCACGAGGAGGAAGATCGAGACACCACAGCAGGGAAGGAGGTTACGCGACCGGTGCCCTGGCGGAGTAAGCTTCGCGAGGTGGAGGACTTGCGGGCGGGTCATTCTGCAGTGAAGGGCGAACAGCGTGGGGGTTAGGGCGGCTTGAAGCTGAGCTGAGGTGGTTTGGGATGGTGAGTTTATTGTTCAATGGTGGGAGGGGGTTCTCGTGCGGCCTTTGTAGTGTGCTGCAGAGGGACTGCTAGGTGCTAGTGGATGGCGCGGCTGACAGGGGAAGCAAGGGGCTGATACCACAGTGTTGTTGGGTGGCCGGCTGAGTTGTGAGCACAGCTGGGTGTTGCACGACGGTGATGGAGGTCACGACGGCGGTGGCGGGGTGAAGTGTCACGGCGGAGGGGAAAGGCTGCGATGAGTTGCAAGGAATGGGGATAGTGGCTGACTGCGAGTGTGGAAAGGAAAGGAAAGAGGAGCCGGCGGTGATGAACTCTGCCACAGATGAAGACATACTCCTTTTATGTATCTTTCATATTTTAACTTCTGTTTTTTTTTTTTTATGCACATGGACTGTTTTGAACCCTTTTGATTATGTTTGGATGTGGGTGTTGGACTTTGATTTTGGTTGTAATTTGGTTCTCTTGACAGGGGGCTGGGGTGCTGTGTTGTGGATTTTTGAGGAGTATATGAATTGAGTTTTTGTGATTGTGTCTTGGTTTAATTTTTGTTTTGCGATGATGATAATGGTTTGAAGTAGGTACTGATGAAGGTGATCAAAAGGAATGATGAGGAGTTTGTGATGATATTGATGATGAAGATCATCAGAAGGCTTTGGTGTGTATGTATATATCTAAAAAAAAGATAATCAAAGTTAACAAGAAAGAAAAATATACCACACACGATGCTAATCTGTCCTCTTCTATTCTCTGAACTGCTGTGATTTTTTTTCAACTTCCCTCAGAATTCCCAAAAGGAAGAAAACTCCTTTCTGCTTTTTTTTCAAAAGAATCCCCCCCTTTCAATGAAAAAATGATAATCCCCAGCTCCTATGCTCTCTCTGGCCGAAAGAATTTTAACGCTTTGCACAAAGCTGAGAAAAAACATAATCATTGTGTTTTTTTTTATTATTTAGTTTTTACTTTTCCTCATCCCAATTCTATTGTTACTTCACGGGCATATGAATCCATGACTGTCACTTTGTTTTTATTTTGCTTTTTTTTTTCTTTATTTTATTATTATTCTGTTGCTAAATGAAAACGGACCCCCCCTTTTTTTTTTTTTTTTTTTTTTGAAAGTGGGCTAGATGCAAATTTTGATATTATGAACGTGAAACAAAAACAAAAAAAAAACGTAGAACAATAATAAATGAACCCTAAAAAAAAAGGTTTGAAATGAACTTGTATCAAACACTGCAACGAACTATAGACAAGACTTGAAATTGTTTGCAATTTCACTTTACAAAATTAAACTACCAACTTGATTCTATAAATGGGTTAAACTTTTAAAAATACGCTGATTTTTGGATTTTTGTTTTATGGACCGGATAAAATCGGGTGTTCACAGTGACCTTGTTGTTTGATATCTTAAATAGTTTATTTTAGTCCCTTATATTACACTAAATGGTCATCTTAGTCCTCTTTTATTTGTGGACATCATCCATTCATTCTTCAAGGATATTTTTCTCTCTTTCTCCAATTTCTCTCTCTATGCATTCAAATCTCTTTTTTCTCAACTCATCTCTCCTCTTTTTCATCATTAAATCTTCTTTCTTGAATCACGACCACCATGATGCCAAAACTATTCTCCACCACAATAGATATCAATCATATATAGTTTAATTGGATTTACTTTGAATAGAAAAATTTTATATGCCACTGAAATTAAGAAAAATTATAGAGATTATGGGGATATGAAAGGTAAAATCTAAATGAAACTAAGTAAACTAATATAATAATAACAGTAATTATCATCATCAATTTTAAATATTTTTAAATTAAACTAAGTAAACTAATATAATAATAAATTTATGCAAAATTGTTATGAAAAGGTTTTTCACCAAATAAAAAAAGAAGCACAAATAATATAATATTAAAAGAATATTTTAAAATTATTAATAATAATGAGTTTGAAAAACATGAACTAGCAATACATCATTAGTTTAATTGTAACTAATAGGAAGAAAATAATATTTTAGGACAACTAAATAAAAGGATAATTTAATAGGAACAACAATGGATAAAAACGATGTTTTGTGACGGTGTGCTTTCCAATCATGTGGAATCCAAATTTGTTGCTTTCGCTGGAGAGAAAAATATCAGAAACATTTTATATGTCGTACAGGCCATAAATATTGATGTGGCCTGTGATAAAATCTAAGATGGAATAAACTTTTAGGATATGTCTGTAAATTTAAATTTTAAAAGGAAATGGATGGGAGAGAAAAATTTTAGTATAAAATTATAATATAAGTTCTTTTTTCTCCTATCTTCCCCTCCCTTGACAACATGCTAGCAAGCCGAGACCACATAAAAGCCCGGCAAGACAAAACTCTGCACAGATAAATTTAGTACGGCACATGACCAACCAACGCACGAAACCCGACTGAATCGCCCCATAAGAAATGATAGGGGAAGAAATTTGATCGCAATTAGTCTCCGCGACCACGACTCTCATTGATAATGCCACGTGACCCAACGACGATCACGTCATTGCTTCTTCCATCCATCCCCCTGCGACAGATGGACACACATACAAATCAATGTAGCTCCTCAAATTTGGAA
The DNA here is from genome assembly GCA_031216105.1 of Dalbergia cultrata. Lineage (NCBI taxonomy): Eukaryota > Viridiplantae > Streptophyta > Magnoliopsida > Fabales > Fabaceae > Dalbergia > Dalbergia cultrata. The sequence goes on along the minus strand of CM062350.1, from coordinate 11,528,700 downwards.
ATTGATTCCACGTCTAAGTTGCTTTATGACTTCGTAGTTATATTATTTATATTCATTTACGCGGTCAGATTATATTTTTTATGTTTAAATATTAATAAAATTAATCTTTTTATTAAATAATTTTTTAGTTTATAAATAATTTAAGGTGAAATAGTAAATTTTTTTTCCAAAAAAAGAAGTGAGCAAAAAAAAGAAAAAAATATGGGAAAGATTTGAATTGAATGGGCTTTAAAATAAAATTAAATAGAGTTGAGAGATATTAAAAAATAATTATAAAAGTGAGTCATCTTTATTAATAATATAGATAATAATATAGATGATATATAGTATATTGTGTTGAGTCATATATCATTTATTATTGAATAGAGTATAAATTTCATTCAAATAGAATTTACATCTTATTTAATAATAGATAAAATATGAATTAATATAATATCACAGATATTATATATGAATATAATATAAGTAATATTTTTCATGACTTTATCCGCTAAAAAAAATTGCTTTGTGGCGGGTGCGCAACCACCAGTTAAATCACGTCATGAGTAGATGGCGGCCAGTCATCATACAGAACTAGGTGCATAAACTCGTCTCCCATCATATTAATCAAGACATGAATTATTGGGATGTTAACAGTAGTGTGGAGTCACAATCACTGCAACAAAATTGAGATGACACAAAATTTTAAAGTTAGTAGGGTTTAATTAGTTTTGATGGATTTGATACTGTGAAAAAATCTTACATTACGAGTAAATTGTGCGATTTTATTTATAAAACTTTTCAGTTATTTATGAATATTCATCTATATCTCTTATGGTAATGTAAAAGGGAAGTATAGTGAATTTGCAGGTATTTTGTTTATTTTGGTGCTGTCTTAATCGTTGATGGCTATCTCAAACAGGAGGACGGTGGTCAGGGTGTATTTTTCTTTGCTTAAGTGATGTAATGGAAGCCTCACCAAAAAAGAGTAGGGGGTTGGAACTTAATTGATAGTTTATTCAACTTAACTTATGGAAGCTCACCAAATAATTATTATCGAATATAAAGTTGAAAAAATCTTGAGGATGTTGCCATTATGTCATTGTTCGATGATTTTTTATATATTTTCACAATACAATTCTTCACACTATCGGTTAATTAAAAATATATATGACTTTTAAATTTAATATTATTTGAATAGTGAAATAGTTTTAGAATTGTGACAAAAAATAAATGATTAATAATATTAAGAAGACTAAATATTAATTTTTGTCTCTTACAAATATATTAGGGATAAATTAGTCATTTAGATTTGAGTCTAATATTGATTATTCACAATTAAAAAAGAGGGATAAAATAGTTCCTCTGTATATGCCCGTATACTATTTTTCTAATTGTATAGATATGCATGAAAGGTCCATCCAATTTATTCCCTTTTCTTAATTATGATGGTGTTATGACTCAAAAATCGTGACCAGCACATAAGGGATATTGTCCCTTATGAAAGCCTTCTAGAATTAATTTCATTCAATCATGCATAATAAATTGTTAAATTAATGCTCATAATAAATTATAAGAATAAATAAATAAAAACCTCAAAATTTATTGAAAATTTTATTCATAAAATAGTTAATTATTCCAAATCATTCTAAAATTTGCAACTTAAATAGATAATCTTAATTTGTGTTCCTGGAAGAAATTACATAAAATATCATTATGATAAAATAACATAACCTTAAAATAACCATTCATACTAAATGGTGTCCGAGGACCCTGCCTACACACTACTGGAGCACTCTATTCTAACATGATCCTAATCTGAGTGTGAACAATGATTAGATCTGCAACTGTCACTATAAGGGGGAGGAGAAAGAGAGGGATAAGTTCATCAAAACTCGATGAGCAAGTCTCCACCCACAACCCACATGGGACAGTAACAACATACATAACATATACATGTAACTAATATAAAACATTATATATTTAACTGTACCAAAACTATAATTTAACTAAATCTATGGCAATAATTATTAAAGAAATTGGAAATATACATAAATAACCGAGCTGATAAATGAATCTAAGCCAATGGCTAATCTAATGGCACCTAACTAAGTCCCATAAATGGACACCATATTGGCTTCTTTACTTTAGGTGAGCTAGTCCTCTAGTGGATGACTTAGTACCGATACTAACAATCAATCCTGCGACCGTTAACTCACTATTATGTTTCTCACTAATTACTAAAAAAATAATAGCTTTCAATTAAACTAGATAAATATGAAAGCTCTGAATTCATATAATTCTAGCAATCTGATTGTAGCATAACTAAGGTTCTAAAATCATACCCAAGGGGATAATTAGCTTGTAGACATAGTAATTTTAGAAGCCAACAGAGAATGTATTTGACAATTGTTATGAGTTATACTTTATTCAACATTTTCAATAAATCATATTTGATGTTCTAAAATCTTAGTAGGAAATCCATAGCCTAAAAACATCGTAATTAATATTTTTGCTATAAACATTAAATTGAGATATCATAATTTCATAAACTAGGAAAAAGATATTTTATAACATGCAAGGTAACAAATATAGTCCCATGAACTTTTTAAAATAAGGATTTCATGATAATTGTGAAATATAATAATTTTTTTGAAATTGGCATAATTTATGAAAGCATGTATTTGGCATAAGTTATTCTAGAATTTTATAAGCAATTTATATAATGACGGGAAAATACTAATATTAACCAAAAGTATAGCTATAAACTTAAACCCACTCACCGTTTGATGTCAGGAGCGTTTGACCACTACCTACATGATACTAAAGAATTGGAATGACACTCTCAACTGTCATAGAACTATTGACAAGAGTCAGGAATGATTTAAAATTGAATAAGAAGAGAAAATTATACCACAATAACTTAAAGATTTGCTAAACTCATAACTATATAAGGATAGGGATGAAATCACCTTACCAAAAAAGATTAATTGAAGAGTGTTGAGAGAAATTACATCTTTCTCTCTAAGGTAAAATCCTTAGGTGGCTAGGGTTTTTAAAAGAATGTTTAGAAGTACTATAATGTGCCAAATATATCTTAGGAAGAAAAAGATATCACTAACAAATTTTATTTTATCTTTTTTCATTTTTATTTCTATTTTTTCCATTTTTAACTTTTATTAAGGCTTTAACTTCCATTGTAGTTAGAATTCGGCCTCAAGGCTAGAAATTACACTTTTAGATAATTGAGTTAGCTTTCTAATGCCAAAAAGTCTCATCAATTGGATATCTACAACTCAAGATATTTGTAAAATACTAAACATAGGTCATACTGGACAACATAAGGATATATCCTAACTAACTACGTGATATTAGGAGCAATGAAATAAAGATAATAGCTAGATTAAATCGAATCATATCTTTTGTAACTACTTGGATAATTTAAATTCAAACTACCCTAACATATATTTTAATTATCTTTTGTATCACGGATATATCTGTATATATACTGTAATGAAAATCTAATGAGGTTTTTAAAACAAATAACATATAGCAACTTCTAATGAGGTTTTTAAAACAAATAACATATATTTATTACTACTAAATATAAAATCATTAATGTGCTATAACCCAACAACTTAAGCTTTTGGGATAAATGGTTTCATGACATAGTATCAGAGCCAAGGTTGGACTTGATTCCTGGAAATGCATGGACTACTGATGGTAGGTGTTGGAAAGAATGGCCCCACATTAGTTAAAAATAGACTAAGAGAATAGTATATAGTATGAGAGATATTAAATATAAAACCACTAGTGTGCCATAACCTAACAGCTTAAGCTTTTGGGATAAATGGTACACTAATGATTTTATATTTAATAAAGTGTATTAATGCTCCTTTCAATCTCAAGCAATCAATGGTGGGTGCGAGCAAAGGGACGAGCGAGAAGAAGTAGCATGTGAACAATGAAGCAACGAAGAGATAAATACATTTGAGAGTATGTTTAGTTGGGAAGTAAAAATAGAGTTAAATTTTCTATGAATAAAGTTCATGTATAATTTTACTCATAGAGCTCATATATAAAAATTTATATTCTATCTTTACCCATAACCAAACATATCTTGCGAGAGACGCTGGAATAGAAAATTTTACTAATGAAACGGAAAAGGTGACTACTAAAATGGAAAAAGGTGATCAATACAATTGAGGTAATCCTTATATAGGATAGTGAGTGTAACTAACAATGAAGTAATTGCTAACAAATTTCAACTAACTCCTAATTATAATTATGTCATCTAACAATTTACTAACTACAAGCCCAATAATATAAGTTTTAAATTTTTAATTTGAATATGTTTTGATTCAGGCCAGAAAGGGGGAAAAAGTTTTAATTACCATCTACTTGATCATAATTTTTATAAATATGATATAGTGATTTACGCTGATCGGTATAGAATATTTCCAACAACCTAAAACTCAGATACTGAAGAAAACAAGTGGTGGATAACAAATACAAGACTAAGAATGTCAACAACTTTTGCACTAGGTTTAGTATAAATATAGTTGCGCGCCAACTTTTTGCAAATCTTCCTATATAATATTGCTAGATGATAGTGGGATCCAAAAGCAGTGCAACAACGTAATCTCGAAGCAGTTCTCCATTTGTGTATTTATCCTCAAAATTGGCGTATGTAAACTCAATTATTCGTGCCAAATTAAGAATGCAATCAAGCACCGACTTTGGGACACTATATAACTTGAGACATGCTTCATTTATATCCTTCCAAAAATCTTCAGTTTCTTTGTGGATGAGTTTATAGGCCTCTTCTTGTGAAATGCCATATTGCTTCATACAACATTCAACTGCAGAAGCAACATGTACCCTTTGCTGCTCAAACTGCAAACAAATCAAACCGAATGCAATAGCTCATTTAGATCAATAATAGTCAATATTTATTAAAGGAAACCACAGCCAACTCATCATGCTTGGCTTCAAGAAAATATGTATGAAATCCTTTTACTAATTATCACTGTCAACTATAAAATATTCTTAATTAATTTCTTCACTTTACCATAATGTTTCGGAGAAACATCTTATTCATACATTTTAAACTAAATTAGCAATTTGTTTTCTCAAAGATAAATGTGACATCAGTTTAATAGTCCTTTAAAAGATACACACAAAGGCAACGACTCATTAGATATCAATATGAAACGGTTGCCAAGTCCTTTCTTATGTGTTCACTCATATATATGAGAAACAATCAAAAGAATATTTTGTCTAATCTCACAAATTTGTAATGATAATTAGGTCCAAAAATTTAATTACAATTTTTTATTCACTATATGTATCTGATTACAAATTTTCAAACTATCTAAACATGTTGATTAATTAAACCTTAATAAAAAAAAATTAGAGAATCAGAAATATTTCTCTTGTAATTTGTTTATCATAATGATGTGACATACATACTAACCTTTGCATTACTAAAAGAATTACATTACTTTATTCCATCTAATACGCTTATTTTTGTTAAAATAATTAATAATTTTTATGGAAATCTAGCATACAAAAGGATTCATTATTTATGAACTAACTAAAATGTTTAAATTTTACGATAGCAATTTTTGAAAGAAAAAGAAAAAGAAATGTGAAAGTTCAAGCATACTTTTTTAACAAGTATTCCTATCAAACTAAACCAAAACAAAAAAAATTCAAAGTGACTAATCTGTACCTTATGTGAGCCAATGTCATCCTTGAGTCTACCGAGAAGAGATACAGCTTTTACAATTGGTGGATTGCTGATTATCCAATCAAACACTTGTTTGGTTGCAAATCCTCCAAGACCAAGAAACGCTGTCATCTGAAGTGGCAATGTAGAAGACACGGCTCCATTAACCTTGTACTCATCATATGTTGGAATATAGCCCTCGTGACACCATTTTGCTTCAACCATGTAGGCTTGTGCCAAGTTACAAAACTGCAAATGGAATTAACCAAATACTAATTAATTAACTAAGCGGATTTTGCAACCCATGATTTAGCGTGAAAATTCTAAATGAAATCATCTTTCCTTAATGTTTAAGTTGATGGATAGAGTTAAGTGGATAATTTTTATATCTAATACTACCCTCATGCAAATATTTTTCTTGGGTTTGAAGCATGAACATTTTTTTTTTTTTATCATAATTTGGATAACATTGATCTAACCACTGACCACTTATTATAGAGGCTTTGATGCCGGGGAGGTAACAAATGCAGAGGTATAAGGATAAAACAGAGAAAGGAAACTGATTCAGTAGCAGTCAAGCTCAAAGAATTACAGCACAGGCAGATTATATTATATTATATTATATATATAAAAGCAAGATTAGCTTTGCTGAGTAACAGCGATATATCAAGACTAACAAACTTGTAACTAACAGATAATCTACTATGTTATGGTCTTATCTCAAATGAAGAAACAGGAATTAGAAGCCCACAGCTTGTTTAATATGTTGCAACACCAAGCTCGACTTTCCACCCTCTGCAGTGATCACCGACTCTATTTCATCCCACAGTTCTACGATTGCATTAAATACCACTTTCATGCACTCCGGAAGGGATTCAATAGGACTAATATCCCATCTGAAAAATTAAAAATGAAAAATAGAGAGAATTGTATAGATTAAAACCGCAAAAGTAAAAGAATCATGAGATTATTAAATCTAATTGGTATAATAAATTAAAATTCATCATGTAAAGATTGGTTATTAAATTAATTGGTTCATTCTTTTTTACTGAGATCAACCTCTGGATTGCATGTGTGAAGAGCTCAAGTTCTTCAGTTGTGCCGTAAGCATCATAAGTATCATCTAGAAGAGACATACATGCCATCAATTTGCCCACCATCCTTCTTGCAGTGCTACATTTAGGCTCATAGGACGTGGCCAATGGCCAAAAATATGCCTCAACCACCCTATCTCTAGCATAAGGGACCTTTGTTGCAAACTCTGATTTTTTCCACCACCTGTAAAACGAACTTGAGTGCATTTGGATCACTTTTTCTTTTCTTCTTTCCTTGTTGAGAAAAAAGCAGAATAAGAACTAGGGATTCACATTTTCTATTTTATCATATATTCTTTTTTCTATAACAATGCAAGGACATCCTGGTTATAGAGTTATTGTACTTACTTGGTGATATTGCCAACTTCTTTTTGATGCAGTTTCTGTAGTATATTGAAATCTAATTTTGCAAAGGTTAGAAGTACTTTGCTATGAGAAGGATCTTTTTCATATAAAGATATGTAATAGCTTGCCCCTATCCTTGGAACCCTCCTGTGAAGAGGTTGCCCTAAGCTTTGATTGATTTGTGCAGCAAGAGAAGGGCTCAATTGATTGGTCATGGACTTAAGATTAGTGTATGTGAAATCAAATGCTTCCTCCAGTATATGTTCCCCATGAACCCTTAATTGTGCAGCTTCATACAGGCTCCACATTCCTTGTACATCTTCGGCAATTATTTCATTAAACTTCCCTTTTTTGTTCTTGAATTTTTCAAATATATCTGTTATAAATTTACAAACATATTAATTTTCATTAATCTGTAACTAATCACTAGTGCACTTTCTTGGTGATGTAATTAAATAGCACACATACACAATTTTACATACCTGATGAAATGTGATATCTATTTTGCCTAAGCAAACGAAAGAGCAACGCAATATAGTGAAGATCGCCTTCTGCTATGGTGAGGTTATTCTTGGTAAAATCATTGTGGATTTGTTCTAATGCTTCGTCAATTTCACTTTCAAAATGATAAGATATACCCAAACGTTGGATTAAGTCAATGAGATTTAGTCTTTGTGAGATATTATTACTTGAAGACAGAAACATCTTCTTCACTTCCTCTTTATGTATTTGAACTTGTTGCTTCCTATTGTCATGGACTTCCTGAAAATAGTTACAGGGAATGAAATGATCATAAAACATATATTTAAATTTTTAAATATGTAGCTGCTATGATGAAAAAAAAATTGTTTCTATATGGCAAAACATTAATGATTAATTAGCTGTGTGTAAATTTTAGATTTCTGAAATGCAAATCTTACTAGGAATTTTTTAGGAGATCATATTATAGAAACGCATCATTAAATTAGTTAATTATTGAACAATTCTGTTGTTAAGATTTTTGAACATTTAATTGTTAAGTTTAGTACTCAAGTTGATTTTTATATATAAAAGAAAAAATGAACCCCCTTTACTTTATTTTAATTTTAAAAATGTTTTTTGAAAAAGCTGAATCTAAAAGGTTACACAAATAACAAATGCTTAATTAGCTCCGCCTTTTATGTTTTTATCAGTAATTACTCCACCTGAATGTCACGAATACCCCTGTAGGGCATGAGAAGGGTGCTAGTGTGGCAGGAACACTTTTATACTTACGGAACCCTATTGCCTTTTTAATTCCCTCAGGTTAAGTAAAATTAGAAAACACAACCATAAAATGGAAGCAAAAAGTTGAGTACAAATAAAATGTACAAATTACGGGAAAATTTTCCAATCTAATTAAGAAGAAATTACATAAAATTATAAACAAAGTGTTTATATCGAGAACCAGCAAGAGGATGAGCTGAAAAAACGTCGTGACACAGTTTTCTTGTTGTAAAGACCGTGTTATTTTGTTGGAATTTTAAGTGTGAGTGAGGAAAAAAATGATAAATGTGAATCATAATATCAATCTCAAATGATTATGAAGCAGTACATTGTTTATATACACGCAGCAGCAGCAGAGTGACAATAAAATAACGACTGATACATAACTAACACATCGACAACTCAGCAGCAGGTACAACTGCCTCACTTCCCAACAGATTTTGGTTTACATATTTTGCACAGGATGTATGTTCACGCCCTCTTGTTCCATCACATCGATCTTAATTTATCTCTTTTACATTGTAAAAAAAATGTCTTACTAAAGGAACATTTTGTTCATATACAAACTACTTATAATTTATTCAATCTTTACTTTAACATTTACCTCGATTGCAGAGACTTTCATAGTCTTTTGTACGTGTGTCTACTTAATTAAACTAAATCTCTTGCTAAAGGAGTTAGATGCTGATCTAAAATTTAAATCATGTAATAGTTCCTAAAATACAACGAGAATAGCAATACCATATCTAATGCATGATAATTAAATACCGTACCAATGATTCTGAATCAAATTGAAGGAAAACATCCCCCCAGATGCTAGGACGAAAATTTGCACACGGTCGCGTGGAGTTAGATGGTGCATGATGGGTCGAATCAACTGGATCAGATGAAGCTGTAATTAGTGACATCACTATTGGCTTGATAAGGTAAAGGTGGGTCTTAATTATGAGTGGATAATGGCCAAGGGCGGGTCTTGGTGTTGATGCTAGGATGAACTCTTTACTAGATATTGGGTCTATAAATATGATTTATGGAATGGGAGAGGAGTTGAGGCATGTATTTGTACGATTAAAGGTGGAATTGGAGGAGTCTCTTTTCATGTGTTCATGTGTTGTGAGCATGCATGAGATGCGCTGATGAAGTGATTGTTGATCGGTCATGTGGTTTGTATGAGAGTGATGGTGAATTTTTACACGGAAGCGGGATCTTAGAGTTTCTTCCTTATGTTTGTTTAAATTTAATTTGAATGAATATTATCGGCCAACAATGCTGGTGTGGGAGAAAATTAATGAAACAGAATACGAGAGGAGTTTTCCTCTTAGAAGACACAAGAATTTATGACAATTGTTATAAATCATCTCTCGAAAAACTTTTGTGAAAAATGGAGGATAAGTGGCTAGTGTGAGTTAAAATGGAGTGTTGCAAGTTCCAACTCAATCAAATTTTGAACAATTATTGTGTGTATCTAAATTGCACAAGAAAACATAATAAAAGGTATAAACTCTAGTCCTCTCTTATAAGGAAGCAATGTTAATTAATTGGATTTTTTTTTTTTTGGAGCTGGGTGTTGCATTCAAAAGATAAATTGTTAAAAATTTATTCAATAATAAAAAGCACCAGTGCTGGCTAATTCTTAGGATTTGAATAGAGTCTATCATTACTATGCAAAACATCAAACTCATGGTATGTAGCTTTTTATGTCAATTGTTTAATTAACAACTAACTCAACAATAACAACCTAATAATCACAAAATCATGCAACCACTAAGTCTTAACCAATAAGCATACTAAAAACCAATGAAATTATCATAACTCAAGCATGCAAATCAACTCAAGCATCCAATACAAGCCTAATTCTCAAATGAGAATCAATCTAATCTCTTTTTATCAATTAAATGCTCTTCAATCAATCGATCACATAATACCTAATTAACTACCTCAATCACATATGACATTCAAACACATATAAAATCAAGGTCAATCCACAAAAACAAAATCATATTCATCAATATAACAATATTAAAGGAGATAAAAGAGAAATAGATAGGAAACATAAATCATGTATCTCGTTAGAGTTCAAGTTTCAAGACTTAGTACTCCTCCATTGAATCCCTTGCACTAGTAGAGGGAACTACTCCTCCATGGAGATGGAGGTTACAACAAAAAACAATAAAATAAAATTGAAAAATAAATTCTAAATTAGAGAAATCTAGAGAACAAATGTGGAAGAAATGTGGGAAGAAGGTAAAAAGCAAGAAAGAAGGGAGAGCGTTCTAGAGAGAGAATTAACCTAGTGTTTTCGAAATGATATAAAACTACCAGCCTCCCTTCTCTTCTCATATTTACAACCTCAAAATTGCCAAAATTGGCTTGGCAAAACGTCATTAAATGAACGAGTTTTGTTGTTAGAATGCCACAGCGATAGGATATCTCGTTGTGGCAAGTCTGGTAGTGAGGAGCACTCAGGGAAATTCAAAAGCAGTTGCCGCCACAAAACTAGCTCTTATCGCAACTATGTACTTGCAATCCATCTTTTTTTTCTTCCTTTTCCTTCTTCTGGGTTGGCCCATCACAGGTTGCGGGCTAGGATGGTGAATCTAGCCGAGCCCACTTTACGGACGAGACAAGAAAATGTCAATCTGGCTCAACTTATCCGAGCTCATGGGTTATTTGGGTTTGCCCACCAAAAATAAAAAAAATTTAAAATTTAAAACCCAAAATAAAATTTTAAAAACTCTGAAAAAATCATTAAAAATCCAAAAACAATCTACAAACCCAAGCAGATAAACAAATATGCAAACCCACAAATCCCAAATGACAAGAGGATAAGAACATGAATCACTAGACCAGCAAAACCCTGACAGTAGAAGCAAAACCTAGACACGGTGTAGGAGCACATGTGGCGATGTGAATGAAATCACAATAGAACAACATAATCAAAATCCTATCTACAGAAGGCATAAGTAGAATTGCAATCGCGAACCATATGTGGAGATATGGCGGGAGCATAGGTGGTGGCGGTAACTAGTGAGGCAAAGAGGACAAATCGATCAAGAAGGAGAAGGCAGGGCTGCTCTTAGCAAGGTGGCAGTGGTGAGCCACTGTGAAGTGAGATGAGTGTGGTTAAGGTTTTTCATTTTGGAGTGTTGTGTTTGATTCAATTTCGCTTGAATGCCACAAAAGAGAAGGTGATTGGAAGCAAAAAAAAAAAAAAAGGTTCACCCTCAAACCAGCCGGACTCAAACCTGCTTAACACATGGGTTAAGTGGGCTAGTCCATTTCAACCCACTTTTATATGAACTGTAATTTTAGTAGCCCAACCCACCATTTTGGTGGGTCAAAGCTAGGTTGGCTCACGAGCCAGAACCTATTTTGATGATTCTACTTCCAAAGCCTCCCAACATCTCCAATTGCCATTCCTACAAACCAAAACGCTATAATTAGTGCCCAACTAAAAAGAAAACATCAACTTCCATTTAAACACATATTTGAGTGCAATTGTGCAAAAATTTCCAGTTTCCAAACAAATGGCATACGATGAGGAATCATGCAAATGAGTGAGAACTTATGCATCAATTATGACAAAAACACCATGAGTTAAGGGGAAAAAAAAAAGAGAACAAAGAATCCACATTTATCAGTAGTTCTGATATTGTACCCAGCTTTTTACCTGATCTTTTATACCAAGGCTTTGGCCTTTTTATTAATCAATGAAACCTTTTTGATCAACACATAAAAATAAAAAAGATTTTTCCCCTATTTGTGTAGGGAGGGTTGAGGGAGGGATGTTTGATAAAGACATGGGTAACTATATGATTGATGAAGATCAAGTCATAGATGTCTTGGCTACTAAACAAAAAAAAATAAAAAACACCAAGAAGTAAAAAGAAAGTGTGAACTCGAGAAGAAATAAGCACAATAACTTCCAAATCAGCACTATCAATAACAGATTTAGCCAGTTTGAGAGTGAAGATAGAGATGATCAAGAAAATCCACAAGTTGAACATTACAAAGTAATTTATTATATGAGCTTAGAAGAATGTGTCATATACTGGGCCCAAAACCTTAAGGCAATGAGTCATATACTATCCACTTAGTCCATTCTTAACCAATGTGGGACTTCACCTCTCACATTTAACCTCAACAATCTCCCCCACCTTGGGTCTGATACCACTGTTAGGGAGGAGGAGCCCAACATGGGGAGGTACAACCAATGGACTAAGTGAGAGCACCACAATACTGGGCTGGACGTCATATCTTGACCCAAAACCTTAAGGCAATGAGTCATGGTTCATCCCACATTATATCCTACCCACTTAGTCCATTTTTAACTAATGTGGGACTTCACCTCTCACACTTAATCTCAACAAAATGTCACAACTTGGCAAAAGTTTTGGGCTATATGATAATATGGTTGTTGAGGCTCTAGCCAATGGTTTTAATTTGAAAAATAATGATCTAAATCTGATTAGAACAACTAGAAGAATGATGAGTATAGGAAGTTACAGTCAAACAAAATAAGAGTCAAGCTGGTGGGTTTAGTTAGAAGTGTAAAGTGGTCAAATTTTTGGATTTGGCATTTGTTAATTGTTGCTCTTGCTTCCTCGCATCATTCACCGTGACATATTTGGTTCATTCTTCAATGAAAAAAATAATTTGACCTTTGGTTGATTTTTTTTGCTTATTTTGTTATTCAACTTTGTTAGATATAAAATAATGAATTTAATTTCTATGTACATATAGTGTAAAACTTTTTATATTACTATTCAATCAAATCATCTCATTTGTATAACTTTTCAAGTAATAAATATAAGATTTAGCCACTTTGATGTGACAATATATAATTGGATAATAGTCTAAAAAACTATCAGTGCATACAAATTAAACTAAAAAATAATTCATGCATTTTTACCAAACAATTCAAACTTTTAGGATATATTGTTCATACAATTTATTTCGACAGACAAACCAGATAGACAAACCAGCAACAGGACAACTATGGACGCAAACCAACTCTTTGATTATTCATCTCCCACATTTTTTGCCAAAGTTGCTAGATGACAATGGGATCCACAAGCACCGCAACAACGAGATCTTTCATGAGTTCTTCATTCGTGTATCTATCCTCAAAATTAACATAAGTGAAATCAGTTATACGTGCCAAATTAAGAATATAATCAAGCACTGGGTTTGGTATATCATCTGACTTGAGGCACGCTTCATTTATATCCTTCCAAAAATCTGTGATTTCCTTGAGAATGAGCTTATATGCCTCTTCTTGTGAAATGCCATATTGCGTCATACAACATTCAACTCCGGAAGCAACATGATCCCTTTGCTTCTCAAACTATAAATAATCCCAATCCAAAAGCTCAATTAGATAAGTCATGTAATTGTCAATATTTGTTGAATTAAACCAAAGCTAGCTAATGTTATATATTTAATCAAGGCTTTTATTGAATTAATATTGGGTCCAAATACTTTTGGAGAAGAGTATGAACCATCTTAAATTTTTACCTTTTTACAAGTTATCACCATAATCAATTAATCAAATGCTCTTTATCAATATTAATCCCCTAAACTTTAGTTCATAATTTAATCAACTATTTTATTTTAATTGTGTGCGATTTTACCAAAAGACTAATTTGAATTTTTTTTTTTTTACAATTTTAGGGATTAATTTTTATAATTTCAAGGATTATAATAATAAGCATATATATATTTCAAGGTTAAATTAAAAGGAAGTTCTACTCTACCCCAACGAAAACACACTACAAGAAAACTTAGCATTATCAAAGATCATTTGTGTTGAAAAAGAGATGTTTGACCGTCAAAAATAGTTTTTTCAACGATAATTTAATTGTCGAAAAGTGTTGAAAAAGATATCGTCAAGAAAAGAAATTTTGATAGAACGTGACCGTTGAAAATACTTGCCAACCTTTTTCGACAATTATTGATTGTCGAAAATACTTGTAATTGTTGTCAACTAAAACCATACCCCAACTCTTTTTTATTTTTATTTTTACAATTATACGTATTGACGATTATAAACATTGACAATTATTAAAGATTGCTTCAATTAGGTAGACAACAAATATCAATTTATAACATTGTATTAATTCATACTAAAAGTAAGATTTCTAACAAAAGTACAAGTCAATCACATGTTCTCACTATGCCATGACTTAGGTATTCTACATGATATGAGAAGGTATAACATTATTGGTACTTTTGGTACCACTTGAGCTAAGCTCCAGAAAACCAAAGCAGAAGCCATGCAACCAAACTTTGTAACAATCTCTTTCTCTTGAAGAGGCACAGTTCTTTGCATTGGCTGTTTCATTTGTACCCTGCCTTTTCCTATTCTGGAAACTTCCTTCAGCTGAATACACAAAAGAGACACACATTATAAATATCATTGGTGCATCATAGTAAACCCAGAGTCAAAGTGCAAAACCAAATAAAAAAAAAGGAGAACAAATTGAAAAAGATTATGCACTTTGACATGACCATTACCAAAAGGGTTGGGAGAAGGACTGATAGAGCCACCATTTGAGTTCTGAACCACTTGATTAAAAGCTTGAGCTTCAGCTGATTTAGGATCCAAGTGAAGAAGTGCTGCACAAACCATTTAACATAGCAATTCTCAAAATACAATAAGACCTCAAATAGTTTCATCTTTCATAACTTACAATTATAACTCATATAGCTTCAGAAATAGGCTAAACTTGGAAGATTTGGATACTGCTTTATTTTAACCCTTTAAAATATGGTAGTGTCAAGTAACAAAAGAAAGAAACGAAATGGTTTCTGCATAGGATTTGTAGACCACTACATAGCAGCATAGATAATGAAACATAACATTTAATTAGTTCTTCAAGGTAAATGATATGATCCAAATAAAAGATGAGCTTGATTAAACTTGCCTGGACACTAGGAGAAATTATCAGGAGCTTTGCAAAGTGAAGGAAGACCAAGAGCAAGTGTGATGTTAACCTTTAAGGCAAGGTCAAGATCATCCCTGTCATTGATAATAAGACAGATGCACTTCTTATTGTTCTTGATGGCTTGTATGAGACCACTGCAACAATCTGGTGTGGGAGCTTTGGCCTCATCACCAACATATGGCAAACATGTTGCAATGCCAGTCAATTGTCCTGCACATTTCTGTTTCTCTAGAGCTGAATCCTCCATTGCATGCTTGAATAATAACATCAATGCTATCATTAAGACTAGCATGTGTGGTCAAATAGCACCAGGGTATTGGAACTTAGAAGAAGCCATATTCAGTTCAATTGTAATGAATGGATGAGTGGAGGTAGTTTATAATTTATAAGCTGTGGAAGTAGAATTGAGAGACAAGTCTTAAAATGAAATGAGGACATATATGATAGTCCAAAATTATATTATGTACAACAGCAAGGTACTAAAATTACATTCTCTGGTATTCTCTGTTTTCTCCGCTCTCTCAATATTCTGCACCTGCCTATAGTTCTTTTAAGGTGCGTGATGGCAATGCTTGATAGAGATTTTACTAACAGTTGCAATTATTGAATACATCCTAACATTTAGTTTTAACTAAGAAGATCAGCTTCAGCTTCTATGAATTGCAACTACAATTAGTTCCTCCTTAATTTTCTGCTAGAAAAGCCAAAAGTTGTAGTTGGTTTTTATGATAGCTCTAGAACTTGGGATTTCTAAAGAAACAACACATTTTATAGATGAGAACCAAACCAAAAATTATCAAACCAGTTTGCAAAATTGAAAAACCAACCCAAACTGGTTAAAAAACTTAAATCGGTTTAAGAATAGGTGAACCGGTTGCGTCAAGTCCTCCTTTGCAATCGTTGCGTCACGTCCTCTGTCGGTCATCCCAACGTCCTCCGTGCCGTCACTCCGTTGCGTTCAAGTTCTCGTCTGCACCGTCATGTCATGTCGCGTCCTCCTCCCTATAGTCGCAATGTCCTCCATGCCATCCTCAGCGCCGTCGCGTCTGCAACCGCACCCTCAGATGCTGCACATCATCAATCTTTGTTGTGAAACGATGGTGAGAGGGATTTGAAAATAGATTTAACGAAAATCACGTCTGAGAGAAAGGATTTGAAAGGAAGTCACGAAACTTGCTGGAATTCATCGATCTACGATGTGGCAAACTCAAATCCGAGATTTGAAAAGTTTGAATAAAAAATGGATGATAGGAAAAAGAGATCTAAGAGGTGAATGCTTACCTTTTGTATGAATTGGAGAACAAATGAAAAAAATCTGAAGAAGAAATCTGGAGAAAATGATAACATTAGGGTTCGTGTGAATGAGAAAAATTAGGGAAAAAATGAGAAAAATCTGTGAAAGAATGTTTACCTAAGCAATTCTCTGATCAATGGCCCCAAGTCCGAAATTGTTGCAGCCGAAACAATTTTGATGGTGATTTGTACTTCTTTTTCAACGGTCAGTAGAATAATATCACATACATAAGCTCTTTCTTGACACACGCGTTGAGAAGAGACACAGGAGAGACTATTTTCAACGATTACAGGTACTGTTGAAAAAAAAATACATTGACAAATATATTTATCAACAGTTTTTATCAACACTTGTAAAAGGAGAATCAATAATAATACTCTTTTTCAACATTGAATGTAGACCCTTGAAAATACATTGTCAATAATGCTAGTTTTTCTTGTAGTGACAAAAAGTTGTCAGGAATTATTCTCTACCTTATGTGATCCCAGGTCATCCATGAGTCTGCCAATAAGTGCTACGGCTTTTACAATTCTTGGATCACTTAAAATCCAATCTAATACCTCTTTGGTTGCGAATTCTCCCAGACCAATAAATGCTGTCATCTGAAATGGGCATGTAGAAGATATAGCTCCATTAACCTTGTACTCATCATATGTTGGAATATAACCCTCATGGCACCATTTTGCTTCTACCAAGTAAGATCGTGCCAAGTTAAAAAACTGCAAATAAAATAATGATTAGTTAAATTAGTGGAGGTTGAGAAGTATATATAATATTTCGTTTGAATATTAGGGAATTAGAAGCCTACAGCTTGTTTCACATGTTGCAACACCAAGCTTGAGTTTCCACCCTTTGCAGTGATCACCAACTCTATTTCATCCCACAGTTCTACAATTGCATTAAATACTACTTTGAAGCTCTCTGGAAGAGATTCAATTGGACTAATATCCCATCTGAAAATATAATAAAATAAGAGAGAGATAATTATATAGCTAAAATTTGTAAAAGTTAAAGACTCGTGAGATTGAACTTTAGGAGAATGGATATATAAGTTGAAACTCATCATGTCGGAACATTTGTAGTCATTCTACTGTTAAGATAACATAATACTACTTACTTCCATTCTCAAATAAATGTTCAATTTTAAATGTGTGCATAGCTTAAGGAAAAGTTTGGCAAAACCTTGATATTAAGATAATTTAGGTGTGTTTCACCCTCACTACTTTCCTCTCTTTTTCTTAATTACTCTCTCCTTCACTTATCATTTAATAGGGGGTATAGTTGAGAAAAAATAATTAATATTACTTAGATCTCTAAAATGGATTATAATGTAAAATTTTTAAAATATACTCTTATTTGAGATGATAATTATAAAAAAAAAAGAAAAAGAAAAAAAGCTTATTTGCGAATAAAAATAGTATAAAATTGGTAAAGACTTTTTGACTAAAATCAACCTCTGGAATGCCTCTGTGAAGAGCTCAAGTTCCTCAACTGTGCCTTAGGCATCATAAGTATCATCTAGAAGAGAGATGCATTGAATCAATTTGCCCACTATCCTTCTCGTTGTGCTATGTTTGGGTTCAGACGACATGGCTAATGGCCAAAAGAATGCCTGGACCACCCTATCTCTTGCGTAAGGGACCTTTGTCGCAAACTCTGATGTTTTCCACCACCTATAATAATACTAAAACAAATTAAATCAACAAACAAATAGTGGGAATTTAAGGAACCACTACCTTTTTTTACTATATAATTAAAGTTTAACAGATTGTACAGAAAAAAAATATTTTACCGATATAGCCAACGAAAGTCTATTTTAAGTTGAGCTTTGTATAGGAATAAAAGTGAAAGAAAATTTCATAAATTTACTTTCATGATATAAAATTTAATTAACGAAATTTTTTCTCTCATTATTATCGTCCTACCAAACTCACCTCTAACATGAATGCATCATCTAAAAAAGAAATATTATAATAAGAGTTTATCAAGATTTGAGATCTTAAATTTCAACAAGCTAGTCCTATCTAGTTCAAGAGAAGCCATCCCAAAAAGGAATTGAGAAAAATAGACTTTTGAACTAGGGCTTCAAGTCTAAACCTTTTCTGAAAAAATAAAAATAAAAAATTTCCCTTTTCTATTTTGCCATTTTATTTTCTAACAAGGAGTACCTGGTTATACAGTTATAGTACTTACTTGGTGATGCTGCCAACTTCTGTTTGATGTAGTTTTTGTAGCATATTGAAATCTAATTTTGCGAAGGTCAGAAGAACTTTGCTATGAGAAGGATCTTCCTCATAAAAAGACAAGTAACGCCTTGCCTCAATTCTTGGAACTTCCTTGTGAAGAGGTTGCCTTAATAAGCTTTGATTGATTTGAGCAGCAAGAGAAGGGTTCAATTGATTGGTCATAGACTTAAGATTAGTGTATGTGAAATCAAGTGCTTCATCCAATATATCTTCCCCATGAACCCTTAATTGTGCAGTTTCATACAAGCTCCACATTCCTTGAACATCTTGGGCAATTGTTTCATAGAACTTTCCTTTGTTATTCTTGAATTTGTTAAATATATCTGTCACCCACATATTGACTATCTTGAATATATCCGTAACAAATAGCTATTTGCTGGTGCATATTTCTTGGTAATGCAAATATATAGTTCAAGGGCATAGTACTACATACCTGATGAAATGTGATATCCTTTTTGTCTGAGCAAACGAAAGAGTAATGCAAGAAAGTGAAGGCCACCTTCTTTTCTGGTGAGGATATTGTTGGTATAGAAATTGTGGATTTGTTCTAATGCTTCGTCAATTTCACCTTCAAAATGATGAGATATACCCAGACGTTGGATTGAGTCAATTAAGATTAGTTTTTGTGAGATGTTATTACTTGAAGATAGAAACATCTTCTTCACTTCCTCTTTCTGGATCTCAGCTTGTTGTTTCATATTGTCATTAACTTCCTGAAAATATATAGTTACATGGAATGAAATGTTCATAGAAATGATTAGCTGGGTGTCAATTTTCGAGGTTTGAAATCCAAATTTTGCTAGAATTGGTTGAGGGGATCATACTATTGAAACATAAATAAATATTATTATGCCAGAAATTAGAAGTTCCGTCTTCAAGTGTCCGAATTATAGTTGTTATTATGCCACATAAGGGTCGGATCTATTTATGTATTTGGCAAAGGGGAAGGAAGACGGGGGGAAGCTTAAGCGATCAATTCTCAGATAGCTATGAGATCCTAGCGCCAATTGAGTGAGTGTTCTGGACTCATGTGATGGTCGATATTCCGGCAAAATAAGTGTTGGGGAAGAAAACTATTTAGCAGAAAAGAGACCAAGCAAAGAGGATATTGATATCTGGTTAGGGGGTGAGGGTGATATGCATAAATGGATTCTGTCAAACTTAGTGGCTTGTATTTTTTCTAATTTGGTGGCTTGTTTTCTTCTCTTTGGAAAACTATTTTTTCTAATTTGGTGGCTTGTTGTCTTCTCTTTGGAAAACTAATGGACAAAATGTCCAAAACTCTTTGGATGCAGCACATGGAGTGATTCTTTCTGTGGAGCACATGTGTGGCAAAATTTTTAACACAGAACATGAAATTAGGTGGCACCAAAAAGTACAATAAATAAAGGTTGTGAAGGTATCAGTGCTAGGTTGATAAAGGTGGAAAGCCTGAGAGAGAAAATCAGAGAACAATGAGATTGAATATTGTATTATGATTGTGTTCACGTGATCCAGTTACCTTTGAGCTTATATGCTAGTAAATGAGTGCCTGAGAGTAAAACTAACTATGTAACTGACTTGTAACTACTCCAACTAACTTCAACTAACATATTATTATCCTACTCTCCTTACATCCCCCCTCAAACTCAGAGTGTGGCTATCAGCAACTCTGAGTTTGTCCTGGAACTTGTTGAACAATACAGAAGAGATAGGTTTTGTAAAGATATCAGCAATCTGGTGCTCAGCAGGAATGTGGCAGACTTGAACTCAACCTTTAGTAACATGATCTCGCACAAAGTACAAATCCAATTCAAAATGCTTAGACTTGGAATGTAAAATGGGATTAGCAGTCATCATTACTGCACTCAGGTTATCACAATACACCTTAGGTGTGGCAGTGAGAGGAATGTGCAACTCCTACATTAGATTTCGAATCCAAAAAAGTTTTGCTATTGAGGCTGCCAGGCCTCTAAATTCAGCTTCAAGATTACTACGGACCTTTGCATCTCGCTTCGAGATGACCAGGAAATAAGATTCGGACCATGAAAAACACAGAATCCACTGGTGGACTTCCTGTCATCTGGATCTGAACCCCAATCAGAGTCTGTGTAAGCTGTGATTGTTGGAAGCTGAGCTCTTTTGATGTGTAAACCATGAAGCGCAGTCCCTTGTAGATATCTAAGAATCCTTTTAACCACCTTCCAGTGACTGTCAAGAGGGGTTTGCATGAACTGGCAAACCTTGTTAATGCAGTATGCTAATTCAGGCCTGGTAATTGTGAGATATTGGAGGCTGCCCACAACTGTTCTATACAAAGCAGGATTAGAGAATGTAATGCTGCCATGTGCAGATAGCTTCATAGAAGAGGGTATTGGGGTGGCATATGGTTTACATCCATCCATATTTGCTTTCTTCAAGACATCAGCAATATATTTGGATTGGGAGAGCAGTAGCCCTCCATCAGCCGTATGGGTAACTTCAACACCGAGAAAATAGTGTAGATTTCCCATGTCTTTCAAGGCAAAAGTTGTGTTTAAGTGCTAAATAAGCTCTAAAATATATGAAGGGGAATTTCTTGTGATGATAATGTCATCTACATAGATGAGCACATAGGTAGAGGCTTTAGAGGTGAGTTTAACAAATAGGGAGGCACTAGATTTAGTCCCTGAAAATCCCATTTGTTGTAATGCTGAAGTCAGTTTATTGAACCAGGCCCTGGGGGCTTGTTTAAGGCCATATAAGGCCTTTGTGAGCTTGCAAACTACAGAACTGTCCCCTGTTTCATAGCCTTGAGGTTGCTTCATGTACACATCTTCAACCAAATCACCATTTAAGAAGGCATTGTTTACATCCAACTATCGAATGGGCCAAGAATTACTGGTGGCTAGAGATAAAATTAGCCTGATGGAAGTGGGTTTGATCACAGGACTAAAGGTCTCAGTGTAGTCAAAACCTGGCCTTTGGCTAAACCCTTGTGCAACAAGCCTGGCCTTGTACTTCTGTAAAGAACCATCAGAGTTTTGTTTGACTTTAAAAACCCACTTACTGCCTATAGGTTGCCGGCCTGGTGGTAAGGAGACAAGTTGCCATGTGTTGTTCCTCATGAGGGCAGAATATTCCTCATCCATAGCTTGCTTCCAATGTGGAATGCTAAGGGCCTGTTTCACTGAGTTAGGTTCAATGCTGGCTGTGAGAGCTTTAGGTTTGTATATCCCTTGTTTTGCTCTTGTTAACATAGGGTGAGTATTGACTGGAACTGGTTTCTGAGGTTGTTGGGGTGGATGTATGACAGGTTGTGGTGGGTTTGGATGAGGTGGAGTAAGTGCTTGAGCTTGAACAAAGATTGGTTCAGGAGTGGGTTGAGAAGTTGGCTATGGAGAAGTTGTGATAGGACTAGGAACAGGTGTATGCACGACTAGTATAGCAGGAATGGATTGAGGGGGTTCACTTGTGATGGCGATGGGAGAATGAAAACCAGTCTTGAAGGGAAATTTGTACTCATCAAATACCATATGTCTGCTTATGATGATTTTACCACTGCTAGTAAGGCATCTATACCCTTTGTGTTGTAATCCATAGCCAAGAAAGACACAAGGTGTTGACCTGAATTCCAGCTTGTGTTTGTTATATGGTCTAGTGTAAGGAAAACATAGGCAGCTAAACCTTTTAAAGGTAAGATATGGAGGAAATATGCCAAAGAGCTTTTGGGTAGGTGATATGTTATTTAAGACAGGGGTTGGAAGAGAGTTGATAAGTTGAGCTGCAGTAAGGAATGCATCACCCCAATACTGCAGAGGCATGGCAGCTTCAGCTAACATAGACAAACCCATGTCAACAATATGTCTGTGTTTCCCCTCAGCTACTCCATTCTGCTGATGGATGTGAGGGCAAGAAAATCTGTATACAATGCCTTGAGCCTGCAAATGTTTAGACAAACTCACAAATTCCAGTGCATTATCACTTTGGACAAATTTAATTTTGGTTCCTAATTGCAATTCTACCATACGTTGGAAGCTAGAAAACACAGATTTGATTTCAGATTTAGCTTGTATTAAGTATAACCAGATGTACTTGGAGTAAGCATCAATGAAATGAACATAGTAACGTACTCCTTTTATTGATGAAACTGGGGCTGGACCCCAGATGTCAGTATATACAAGTTGTAATGGCTGATTGAAAACAGTTTGGGAAGCACTAAATGGAAGTTGATGCAATTTTCCTAAGCAGCAAGAGCTACAAAGAAATTTATCAGTAGGAAGAGAAATGTGACATGCTTTTAAAACTCTTGACACTACAGTTGGTGAGGGATGACCAAGTCTGGAATGCCAAAGAGCAAATTCTAATCCAGGAGTAGCATCTGAATAGAAAGCTGCAGGTGTTATTTTGGGCTGGAAGTTGACAAACTGATATAGACCATTTCTACATGAGCCTTGGAGAATAGTCTCCTTGGTGTCCTGAGATTTGGCATAACAATGGTAAGGATGAAATTCAAGAAAACAATTATTATCCTTAGTGAATTGATGCACACTGAGGAGATTTTTAGTTAAATTAGGAACATGCAACAGGTTATTCAACTTAAATGTGAAATCACTGAGGTCTGAGTTAAATCTAGCATTTCCAACATGATTGATAGAAAGTGCAGAACCATTACCAACAATCACTTGGTCAGGGCCTGAATAATCCTGCTTTTCCATGAAATTAAGAGGATCAGGTGTCATATGGTGAGTTGCACCTGAGTCAGGATACCAGTTCTGATCTTGTAATGTACTTGGTGTAGCAATTGAGAGGTTAGCTCGTGGTGTTGAAAAATTCGGACCTACAGAGTGTGAGCTTGAACCTTCACTTGTGAGATTTGGACCTGAGGTTTGAGATCCATAGCTTGTATCATATCGATACCAGCATTCCAATGCAGTGTGACCTATTTTGGTACACACCTGACACTGAGGACGATTAGAAGAGTAGAAGCCACCACTTCTACCTCCTCGAGTAGCAAATCGGCCTCCTCGAGCATCAAACCTGCCTCCACGAGTATCAAATCGGCCTCCTCTACCTCGAAATGATCCACGATGATGTCCATATCTACTTCCTCCTCGAAATGAAGAGTTATATTGAGCTATGTTAGCATGCACTGACGAATCTTGCCTTCGATATTTCTTAATCAATTCCTCTTGCGCCATTAAGAATGCCTCCAATTCTCCAATTTCAACAGGTATTGGCCGAGAAATCATGGTTGTGATGAAAGCTGAGTATTCTTCAGGCAATCCATTCAGAACTGCCTCCACATGATCTGCATCACTCACAGGTGCACCAACAGAGATCAGTGCATCAACAACTTTCTTAATTTCTAACAAATAATCGCTAACAGATCCTTCTTTCTTAAGATTTCCTAACTTGTTCTTCAATTGGCGAACTTTAGCTGTGATTTGTGAGGAAAAATAAGTTTCTAACCTCTTCCATACATGATGTGAAAGTTCGCATCCAACCATGCGAGTTGTGAATGGCTTTGTCATGGAGGACAATAACCACGACTTGAGTAGTGCATCCTGCTTCTTCCATCTCTGATACTCTGGATTCACAACACTGAGATCTTGATCTTGTTGTGACAAGTACTTTCTCGGTATTTCTTTTCCAAGAATGTGATCTAACATATCATAACCTTCTACCGTAGCTTCAACTTGATCTTTCCATGGTAGAAAATTTTCTTCATCCAGTTTGTGCGAAACTGGATTTGAGAACTGCTGTGGTGAGATTTGTGTGGAATCAATGGGAGCCATGGATCAGAACCTAAGCTCTGATACCATGAAGGTATCAGTGCTAGGTTGATAAAGGTGGAAAGCCTGAGAGAGAAAATCAGAGAACAATGAGATTGAATATTGTATTATGATTGTGTTCACGTGATCCAGTTACCTCTGAGCTTATATACTAGTAAATGAGTGGCTGAGAGTAAAACTACCTATGTAACTGACTTGTAACTACTCCAACTAACTTCAACTAACATATTATTATCCTACTCTCCTTATAGGTTGAAATTCTTGGCACAATAAACTTTGTAAATAGAGCTTCATTTGCAATGCTTGATGCGTCAGTCAACAATGGAGTAAAAGAAAATCCTTTCCTCCTTTTGGTGATAAAGTAGAATTATTTCTTACTTATAAATTCGTGTCTTTTGTTAGTTGATAGTATACATTGATCAGAAAAATACTATGAGGTATTTTGGATGTATTTGAGATCTGGTTGAGTAGAATATGTTCACCTTTTGTATCTCCATCATATTTCTATAGTGAAATATTTGGTTGTCACATGTACCCATGGACGTAGACTTTAAGCCGAACCATGTAAATTTCTGATGTTATTTATTTTACGCTTTCACATATTTATTTTGCACCACTCTATTTCTGCCTTTTGGGCCCACCATTCACTATAAGAAAAATAAGCATTTTCAACAGTTATTGACAATTAAAGTGTCAATAAAAGTGCCTTTAAGAAAAATAATTTTGACATAAAGTAATCATTGAAAATACTTATACGTTTTTATCAATAATTAGTACATGTAAAAAATACCTAAAATATGTATTTTCAACATGTACAAATTGTCAATAAAAGTTTATAAATATTTTCAATGGTTATTTTATATTAAAATTACTTTTCTTGATAATATTTTTATCAACATTTTAATTATAGAAAACTGTTGAAAATACTCATTTTTCTTGTGGTGATTTCAAAACAGATTCTAAGGGATCAGAGAAGAGTATGTGGCTGCAAATGGTATGGCACCTGTTTAAGTGCTGAAGACATTTCGTACAGTAATTGTTTACAGGAAAATCAAATGGATTATTTCAGTTGAATGGAGTGTATTAGGCATTGGAAGTAGGTGTTTGCATGCATTGAAGATTTGCCATTTCCATCTTGGTCTTCTCCTTCTTATGGAGACCATGCATTACTTATCTGAAAAAAGGGGGCGGATCTATTCATCGAACGTGGGGGGCATATGCCCTCATTTGAGTTTTGAAATTTTTGTTAGAAATATATAAGTATGCACATATTTTGCCTCTAATATTTAATTAAATTTGATCCCATGTTAATATTAAAATTGTGTAAAACCCTTCATTATGCTTACATATTATTTTTGCTCCTATTACCTATATTTTCTGGATCTGTCCCACATTATTTTAATTTTTTTCTTCTTTCAGCTCAGTTATTTTGTCTTTCCCTTATCAGATTATATCTCAATCTCTCTTTTACAATTTATAAAAAATATTTTATCAGAAAGATAATTTTATCATATAAAATCTACTTATAATTTAACTTAGGGTAATAGTGGTTTTGGGCAAGCAATGACATGGGGGTATAATTTTTTATTTTATTTTAGGTGATATGTAAGGGTGTGTTTATATTCAATATCTGTCGTTTGGTGTTTTATATCTATGGACTTTTGTACTTGATGTATTTTCCATCCATTTTGCGGATGTTTCAGCTACCGACTCGAAAAAAAAAAAGAACTTATTTCAATCTTGACTTTTACACTTACCTCAATGGCTGAGCTTTTTATAGCCTTTTATACGTATTTTCATGGATTACTTGGTTGAGTAATAAAAATAAGGTAAAAATTAAGAGAGAGAGAGAGAGAGAGAGAGAGAAAGAGAGAATTCATTAATTTGTTATTGATAGACACAAATTGCGATTTGTATACGTGGAGGAATGGAACAACTGAATGACTAATATAACAACCATTAACTAACCAAATTAATTCCATTAAAAATATTTTATACCTAAAAGAACAAATGAAATTCATTCATATGATTTTTACTCTTATTTTTACCATGCAATCAAATATATCTTAAGTAGTCACTTGCATATATTGGAATTAGATATTAATCCAAAGTTAAAATTATGTAATATTTCATAAAAGTTCTACGACAGATTTCTTTCTTTTTCAATATCAATATTTTATCAATATATAGCTATTTTTAATTGAAAAATAGAAGATCTATCACACTTTGTTTTTACTTTTTTAAATATGCTTTTCATTTTACTAGTTCCTTTTAGATATATTTGTTATGATATCATCAGAGTCGGGTACACCCCAAGTGTAATAAACACTTTACGGATATGAGCGGAAGCGCGCCCAAATTGAAGAGACGGAAAAATGGAGCACGGTGAATAGTAATCCACAGTGGGGCCATGTCACTATTCACATGAATAGTACTATGTAGTGGGACCCGCTTCACTATTTATAAATAGTGCTCATTACTATTCACACCAACAAAATAGATCAAGATAACTGCACACTAATATTTTAACGTGGAAAACCCTCCTGTAATTTTGAGGGAAAAACTATGGGCCAAACTCCGAAAAATACTCCACTATATTTAAAGAGTAATTACAATATAGTGTATCCCCAATGAGACTCTCTTCTACTACAATTAGTAGTATTACAGATATCTAGAGAATATATCCAAAACCCTCCAGTGTATACTCACACTACACTCTTGGAATTTTCTTACACACACTCTCTATTTTTCTCTCACTACAAGAAGCCTACACTGCTTCTTTCTTTACAACTGAGGAAATACTTCTCAGTTCGGATTGCAAAAATCGTCTGCTTCAAGGCTCTATTTATAGATGATTTTGGAGAGTTACTGTGCATATTTCGGTGGTACAGCTGTGTATCATATTACTGTGCATGTGCACAGTAATCTCTTTTGTTTTTTCAACATTCGGTGGCTGCAAAATGCACAACCACCATGCCTTTTTTTTCTACAATTCTCCACCTTGGCTGCATTTTGCAACAGCTTTCAACCTCTGCAAATATTAGCTAAGTCCAAGCAATGCTTAAACTTGTCAATCGGAAATGGTTTTGTCATCATATCGGCTGGGTTCTCAGCTGTGGCTATCTTCTGAATTGCAACAGTACCATAATTGATACTTTCTTTGACAAAATGAAGTCTGACGTCAATGTGCTTTGTCCTTTCATGATAGATTGGATTTTTAGCCAGATGAATGGCACTTTGACTATCACAATGTACAATTGGTACATGTTGATTCAATCCAAAACTATCCAAAAGACCGTGCACCCAAATACTCTCTTTAACAGCCTTAGTCAATGCCATATACTCAGCTTCAGTAGTTGATAATGCCACTGTTGATTGTAATGTCGCCTTCCAGCTAATAGTACATCCAAAGACTGTAAAGATATAGCCTGTCAATGACCTTCTTTTATCCAACTCACCTGCATAATCAGAATCTACATAACCTACAACTCCACGGTTCTTCTGACCTTCAAATACTAAACAGACATCAGTGGAACCTTTTAGGTACCGCATGATCCATTTCACAACTTCCCAGTGTGTTTTTCCAGGTTTGCTCATAAATCTGCTTACCACACTCACTGCATGTGAAATGTCTGGTCTAGTGCACACCATGGCATACATGAGACTGCCAACTACACTAGAGTAAGGTTTATGAGACATGTGCTCCACCTCTTCCTCGCCTCGACATTCTTTCAAAGATAACTTAAAATGTGCAGCCAACGGAGTGCCAACTGTCTTGGATTGATCCATATTGAAGCGTTGTAGCACTTTCATAATATAATTTTGTTGTGTTAAACACAACCTGCTATTATGCCGCTCCCTATGAATCTCCATTCCAAGAATCTTCCTTGCCGCACCTAAGTCCTTCATCTCAAACTCTTTTCCCAACTGAGTTTTCAACATACTAATTTCAGCCTTATTACAAGCTGCAATTAGCATATCATCTACATACAACAACAAATAAATCTTTGAACCATCTGGAAGCTCCTTAGAGTAGATGCAGTTATCATATTGGTTTCTACTATATCCAGTACCAATCATAAATGCATCAAACCTTTTGTACCACTGCCTCGGGGACTGTTTCAAGCCATATAACGACTTTTTCAACAGGCAGACATGGTTCTCCTTATCAGGAATTACAAACCCCTCTGGTTGACTCATGTAGATCTGCTCCTCTAGCTCACCATGTAAGAACGCAGTCTTTACATCAAGTTGTTCTAGCTCCAAGTCAAACGTACTCACAATAGCTAATAGGATCCGAATAGAGCTATGCTTCACCACAAGAGAGAATACTTCATGGAAGTCAACACCCTCCTTCTGAGTATAACCCTTTGCTACCAGTCTCGCCTTGAACCTTGGAGGCTCAATGCCAGGGATTCCTTCTTTCCTTTTGTAAACCCATTTACAGCCAACTACTCTTTTCCCCTTTGGAAGTTGTACCAGCTCCCACGTCTGATTTTTCTGAAGAGACTCAATCTCCTCATTCATTGCTATCAGCCACTCCTTCGACTCCTTACTTTCTATTGCATCACGGTAGGTACATGGTTCATCTCCAACTGCACCATCCGCCATAGCCAAAGCAAAGGCTATAGGATCTGCATCTAATGAGTCAAGTGCACAAGCAGCAGAATCCAGATATCTTTTTGGTTTCTGGATTTCTCGTCTTTCTCTGCCAGTAGCAATACTGTATGGCTCTGCTTCTCTGGTTGGTTCACCAGTTTCCTCATAGTCAGGTTCATCTTGTTGTTCTACTTCAGGTTGAGCAATCCCTGAAATACTTGGCTGATTCATTTTATCATTTTCTTGTTTCACCTTCCCAAAGTCAATCTCTAGCTCCACCTGCTTCTTAGCACCATGATCTGTCTCTACATCATCTAAGTTAGACTCTTTCTTCTGATTTAGCATTGCCACCTCGTCAAAAGTGACATCTCTGCTGACAATGATTTTGGGTGAACTTGCTTTCTCTGTACACCAAAATCTATAGCCTTTCACCCCTCATGCATACCCTAGAAATATATACCTTCTTGCCCTCGCTTCAAGTTTACCATCACTCACATGAGCATATGCAGGACAACCAAATATCTTTAAATCAGAATAGTTTACGGGTCGACCGGACCATACCTCTTGTGGAATCTTCATATCGATAGCAGTTGATGGAGATCTGCTACGGATATACAATTGTATTGATCGCTCGACCCAAAATGATTTGGGAAGTGTTGCATTGATTCGCATGCATCTTGCACGCTCTAGAAGTGTTCTGTTCATCCGTTCTGCAACTCCATTTTGCTGTGGTGTTCCTGGTATAGTATGGTGCCTCACTATACCAGCATTTCTGCAGAACTCCTCAAATTCTTTGCTGCAAAATTCTCCGCCATTGTCAATTCTTAGTCTCTTGACTGACCGCCCAGTTTGCTTCTCGACCATGGCCTTCCATTGCTTGAATTTGTCGAACACCTCTTCCTTTTTCTTCAGGAAATAAATCCAGACTTTTCTGGAATAATCATCTATCAGAGTAAGAAAATAGCGAGCTCCACCTAAGGAGTTAACAGGGGCTGGACCCCAAACATCCGAGTGGACATACTCTAATATTCCCTTGCTATTGTGTTTGCCAGAATTGAACTTCACCCGTTTCTGCTTTCTAAATACACGGTTTTCACAGAAACCAAGTTTACAATTCTTCAGGCCTTTCAACAAGCCTTTGCTAGCAAGTATGGTCATTCCTTTCTCGCTCATATGACCAAGCCGCATGTGCCACAATCGTGTAGCATCATCCTTTCTTTCAGAGGATAAAATAGCAACAGTTCCATCGACTGTGCTTCCTAGCAATAAATAGATTCCACTCTGCAGCTTTCCTTTCAATACCACCATTGAGCCTTTGAATACATTCAAGAAACCACCCTCTCCTGTGAATTTGTACCCCCGATTGTCAAGGGCACTCAATGAGATCAGATTTCTACCCAATTCTGGTATATGCCATGCATGAAACGTCCTTTTAGTACCATCGTCCAAATTCACTTGCACATCTCCTTCACCAGCAATTGGAATAATTCTATTATCCCCCAATCTAACTTTTCCCTCCCGTTTTTTATAGGATGAGAAGAAGTTTCGATTAGGCGTCATATGAAAAGATGTGCCAGAATCTAGGATCCACTCATTTCCGGTATCACCTGTGAATACTGTCAAGGCCGAACCAGCATCAGCATCACTATCTTCAGAACTTTCAATTGTTACGTTAGCAGAATCTCCTGATTTCTCCTTTCTCTCTGGGCAATTTCTTCTGATATGTCCCATCTGGTGACAATGAAAGCACTTCACAGATTTATGCTTTCTAGACTTTGATCTTCTCTTGCTTTTGTTTCCCAATCCTCTTTCTTGACTATGCCCTCTCGTCACGAACAATCCATCTGCAGGACCTTCGGTACTGGATCCTGCTACTAACTTCTGATGTTCCTTTATCATCAGTGATTCTTTCACATTTTTCACTGAGATATTGGATCTACCATAAAGTATGGTATCACAGAAATTATCATAAGACGAAGGTAGTGAAATCAACAAGATCATAGCTTGATCAACATCTTCAACTTTAATTCCAGCTGCTCCAACATCAGAGATCATCCGGTTGAAGTCGTCTATATGTTCTTGCATTGATTTTCCTCCTGAATATTTGAATGTGTACAGTCTCTTTCTCTGATAAAGCTTGTTGGACAAGGTCTTTACAGAATATTTTTCTTCCAAAGCCTTCCATAGTGAATTAGCGGTTTTTTCATCCATGACTTCTCGCAGAACATTGTCTGCAAGACTCAATTGTATTGTACTCAGTGCTTTGACCATTATCTCCTTCTTCTTGTCATCAGGTAATGACCATAGGTCCTCCAACGCCTCTGCAAGACCTTGCTGACCTAGCAATGCCTGCACTTTCAGTTTCCATAGCCTGAAGTCATTGGACCCGTCAAATTTCTCCACTTCAAATTTTGGCACCGACATCTTGGATCTTAGTCAGAACCTTATACTGTTAACCGTACACTGGAATAGTGCAACTCAACTGTAAACCGTGCACCAAGAGGGTTCCCAGGAAAGAGAGGTGAGTTACAATGGACACGCTTAAATACCAAGTCTTTCCTTAGCCAGAACCTCTTCAAACTGCACTCTCACAGTATCACACTGTCTTCCAGCAACAGCAACCAAAAGGTGATCCTCAAGTATTAGGGAGAAACTCTTTTCTGATGTGGAAGATCAAACTAAGCTGCAACCACAGAGCATACTAAGAATAAATCCCACCGATCCAAGGCTCTGATACCACTTGTTATGTTATCATCAGAGTCGGGTACACCCCAAGTGTAATAAACACTTTACGGATGTGAGCGGAAGCGCGCTCAAATTGAAGAGACGGAAAAATGGAGCACGGTGAATAGTAATCCACAGTGGGGCCCATGTCACTATTCACATGAATAGTACTATGTAGTGGGACCCGCTTCACTATTTATGAATAGTGCTCATTACTATTCACACCAACAAAATAGATCAAGATAACTGCACACCAATATTTTAACGTGGAAAACCCTCCTATAATTTTGAAGGAAAAACCACGGGCCAAACTCCAAAAAATACTCCACTATATTTAAAGAGTAATTACAATATAGTGTATCCCCAATGAGACTCTCTTCTACTACAATTAGTAGTATTACAGAGATCTAGAGAATATATCCAAAACCCCCCAGTGTATACTCACACTACACTCTTGGAATTTTCTTACACACACTCTCTATTTTTCTCTCACTACAAGAAGCCTACACTGCTTCTTTCTTTACAACTGAAGAAATACTTCTCAGTTCGGATTGCAAAAATTGTCTGCTTCAAGGCTCTATTTATAGATGATTTTGGAGAGTTACTGTACATGTTACTGTGCATATTTCGGTGGTACATCTGTGTATCACATTACTGTTCATGTGCACAGTAATCTCTTTTGTTTTTTCAACATTCGGTGGCTGTAAAATGCACAGCCACCATGCCTCTTTTTCTACAATATTAATTAGTTGTTTATGAAATAAGATTTTAAAAGTTGTTTTGAAAAATTTGTACTATAATATCTTTAAGAGAAATATTCCATATGTTATTTATTTATTGAAAACAAAATTTATAGTTAGTTTATGGTATAGACACACATAGCAAATTAAAAATACCTTATTGAAATTCTCAAGCACCAAAGCTAAGTATTTAATATTTGACTCTGTAAATATATTTTATTACTCATTACTGTTTATATATATATATATATATATATATATATATATATATAATAGTATAATTACGATTCAATACTTTTGATCCCTCATTTCGATGATTTCTGGACCCATCCTTGTATCAAATACTACGAGAATGGCAATATTCATTAATTTATATCGATGTGTATACGTAAAAACTGCATATATAAATAATTAAGAACCTACCATACCAATGATACTGAATCATATTGAAGGAAAATATCTCCCCAAATGCTAGGACGAAAATTTGCACAAGGTCGTGTAAAGTGATCATCAGATGTTGCACGTTGGTTCGAAGTAACTGAAACATGAGGTGCAAGAGACATCTTAATTGGCTGAGATATGGTTAACGATAGATGATGTGAAATGATCGGCCCAAAATAGCGACAAACATATTAGCACAAAATAAATATATAGGAATGTAAAATAAATGGAACTAAAAAAGTATGTGATTCGACTTAAAGTCTATATCCACGGATAAAAGTGATAACTAAATATCTCATTATAGAAATATAATGGAGATATATAAGGTACATATACTCCACTCACTATCCAAATTTCAATTACACTCCAAATATCTCATAGCATTTTTATTATTATTGTATGCTCTCAACTAATGAAAGAGAAAAATTTATAAAAAATAACAATTCTGCTCTTTGGTTTTCTCCATCTATACACAAATAACGTGTAGGAGCTAGTTTTTATAGATATCTTGTGCATGGCATGCTGTTAAAGTCCTTGTAAAATTGTCAATGAGCATTAAATGTGTTTGGTGTGCTTGCAAACTTCCTTCTACATGATTTGAACTTTTGAGGGGTTTTTCTTCTCCAATAATGCAGCAACGAAAGGAGTTTGGAGATCATTTTAAAACATAGGTTTGTAAAAGTCAAGCCACCTAATCTAGGCTATGATAGATCTTACTTAAAAATGGAGGTAGTAATTAAGAGGCGATGGGTTGGTGGGCTGAAGCCTTAATTAGTGGGTCCATATAAATACAGCTTCTCACGTAATTATGAGCAGGGCCAACACCGCCATGTAGAAATTGAAGGTGATGAAGGATTAATCAACGTGGAATTGGGCGAGTCTTCTTTTATCTTTAATTTGCGTGTGTTTTTGATTTATTTGTATCTTCAGGATTAACCAACGTGGAATTGGGCGAGTCTACGTTCTTTTATCTTTAATTTGCGTGTGTTTTTTTATTTGTTTGTATCTTCAGGATTAATCAACGTGGAATTGGGTGAGTGTCTTCTTTCTTTAATCAATAACTTGCGTGCGTTTTTAATTTCTTTGCTTCTTCCACCTCACTAAAACAAAATAAACAAATAATTTGCACCAGTTTAAAGTTAAGAGCATGGGTTATGGTGAAGCAATGAAGTGGATTGTGGTACGGTCATATCATGGACATGGACAATGATGTGTTCCATAATAAATAAATATAAATAATATTTTTCTGTTATATATGGACGAGGAGAGTTTTTGCACGGAAGTGGCCTCTATGAGGTTGGAGGATAAGACAAGTTGGAAGGGAGATAATAGTGTTAAAGTTAAAAACGAGAAAAACTATATATTTTCATAGTATTTTTCTTTAGAATAATTTTTATTTACTATAAAATCACTTTGTATTATCACTCGATAAAATTTAATAAAAAAGATAAATTATGGTGGATACAGTTATTATGATTATATGTAATTACTTGTATGATTTGACTGTTTTTTTTATCATAATAAATTGGACGTTATTCTAAAGAAATAACTTTTCTTCAAAATCTTCATACTAAGCTAGTTCATTTTTAAAATAACATAAAATCATAGAAATGCAAATTTATATTTCTAAGACATTTTTTCTCTCAAACAATAGTATGGGATCGGAAAGGATATGTAAAATTAGTATAAAATAATGTACAAAATTAATCTACAAACGAGGATAATTTTCCAGCGCTTTTTTTTTTTTTTCTCTTTTTTCTTTTTTTGGTCAGGACCACGTTGAAATTTCCAACAGTACTCCTAGGCAGAGTAACCGGAAATTGAGGCAGAGGCTTACACAGTACTTGTGCATGTGTACTTGGTGGCTGTAGAGTTCAAGTAAGGCTGTAGAGTTCAATACTTGAATGCTGTTGCTTTGTATACATGAAAGATTTTGTTGTTGAAGATAATGCCGAATGGCCCAAAACTTTACGTCAACTCTTCTTGTAATGGAGGAATTTTATGTTTGAAAAGGTAAAATTTGATAGGATAAGATTCGATGGTATGAGGTTACTGAATATTTAAATACTGTATATTTTTTCAGTACATGAAGACTTTCTTTTGGGTGGTTAGTATACGAACACTTTCTTTTTACTATACAATTAAAGTTTTACAGATTGTATAGGAAAAAAAAAAGTTTTACAAATATAGCCAACGAAAGTCTATTTTAAGTTGAGTTTTGTATAGGAATAAAAATGAAAGAAAATTTCATATATTTACTTCATACACAACATCACATGATGTAAAATTTAATTCATAAATTTTTTTCTCTCGTTATTATCGTCCTACCAAACTCACCTCTTACATGAATGCATAATCTAAAAAAGGAAAATTATAATGAGAGTTTATCAAGATTTGGCATCTTAGATTTCGACAAGCTAGTCCTATATATAGTTCAAGAGAAGCCATCCCAAATAGCAATTGAGAAAAATAGACTCTTGTACTAGGGCTTCAAGTCTAGACCTTAATCCTATACCTTTTGTGACATTTATCTTAAAAAAAAGGGGGTGGATCTATTCATTGAACGTGGGGGCATATGCCCTCATTTGTATTTTGAAATTTTTGTTAGAAATATATGAGTATGCACATTCGTTGCCTCTAATATTTAATTAATATTTAATCAAGTTTGATCTCATATTAACATTAAAATTGTGTAAAACTGTTTATTATGCTTACATATTATCTTTGCTTTTATTACTACATTTTTTGGATTCGTCCCACATTATTTTAATTTTCTTCTTCTTTGGGCTCAGCTACTTTATCTTTGCCCTCCCTGATTATACCTCAATCTCTCTTTTACAATTTATAAAAATATTTTATCAGAAAGATAATTTCATCATATAAAATCTACTTATAATTTAACTTAGGATTGTAGTGGTTTTGGGCAAAGCAATGACATGGGGATATATTTTAATTTTTTTATTTTAGGTGATATGTAAGGGGTGTGTTTGTATTCAATATCTGTTGTTTGGTGTTTTTATGTCTATGGACTCTTGTACTTGATGTATTTTCACTTGATGTATTTTCCATCCATTTTGTGGATGTTTCAACTATTGAAAAAAAAAAACTTATTTCAATCTTGACTTTAAGCACTTACCTCAATGGCTAAGCTTTTTACAGCGTTCTATACATATTTTTCATGGATATATTTGGTTGAGGAATAAAAATAGAGTAAAAATTAAGAGAGAGAATGAGAGAATTCATTCATGTGTTATTGGTAGACATAAAGAGTGGTTTATATACATAGAGGAATAGAATTACTGAATGACTAACTAAAAGAATAACAAACTTTAACCAACTAATTAAACTAATTCCACTAAGAATATTTCATATGTAAAATAACAAATGAAATTCATTTATGTGATTTTTATCCTTATTTTTACCTTGCAATTAAATATATCTTAAGTGAATCACTTGCATATATTGAAATAAGATACTAATCCAAAATTTAAATTGTGTAATATTTCATAAAAGTTCTATGAGAGGTTATTCTTTTTTAATATCAAATAGGGACAGAGGGAGAGGGGGGCAGGATGGGGCCTTCCCTCAATATTTTATCAATATATCTATCACACTTTATTTTTCACTTTCTTAAATAAGCATTTTGTTTTACTAGTTCCTTTCAGATATATTAATTAGTGTATAAAACAAGATTTTAAAAGTTGTTACGAAAAATTTGTACTATAATATTTTTTAGATAAATATTTCATATGTTATTTATTTATTGATAACAAAATTTATAGTTATTAGTTTATGGAAGAGACACACATAGCAAATTATAAATATCTAATTGAAATTCTCAAGCACCAAAGCCAAGTATATATAATTTTGGATGAATTTTGGATCCATCCGTGTATCAAAGTACTACGAGAATAACAATACAAATTAATTTATATCGATGTGTATGCGTGAAAACTGCATATATAAATAATTAACTAGCTACCATACCAATGATTGTGAATCATATTGAAGGAAAAAATCTCCCCAAATGCTAGGACGAAAATTTGCACAAGGTCGTGTAGAGGGATCAGATGTTGCACGTTGGGTGGAAGTAACTGAAACAGGAGCTGCAAGAGACATCTTAATTGGCTTTGAGATATGGCTAACAATGGAGGTAGTAATTAAGGGGCGATGGCTGGGTTGGCGGGCTGAAACCTTAATTAGTGGGTCTATATAAATACAGTATGATTCCTCGTGGGATAAAGGACGAGTTGGTGCACCTGCTGCTCACCTAATTATGTGCAGGGCCAGCACCGCCGTGTAGGAATTGAAGGTGACGAAGGATTAATCAACGTGGAATTGGACGGGTCTTCTTTCTTTAATCTTCAACTTGCATGCATTTTTAATTTGTTTGCTTCTCCCACCTCACCAAAATAAGTAAATAAATAAATAAATCATTTGCCCCAGTTGAAAAGTTAAATAGCATGGGTAAATTATGATGAAGCAATGAAGTGGATTGTGATATGGTCATATTATGTACAATGACGTGATCCGTAATAAATATAAATAATATCTTTCTAACATGTAGGAGGAGAATTTTTGCACGGAAGTGGCCTGTATGAGGTTGGAGGATATGACGAGTTGGAAGGGAGATAAGAGTGTTCAGGACAAAAACGAGAAAAATTATATTTTTTCATACTATTTTTTTTAGAATAATTTTTATTTACTATAGCATCACTTTGTGTGTTATCACTCGATAAAATTTAAGAAAAATGATAAATTATGGTGGATACAGTTATTATGATTATATGTAGTTACTTATATGATTTGATTTTTTTTATCAAAATATATTGGACGTTATTCTAAAGAAATAACTTTTCTTCAAAATCTTTATATTAGTTCATTTTTAAAATAATATAAAATCAGAGAAATGGAAATTCATATTTCTAAGATATTTTTTCTCTCAAACAATGGTATGGGAAGGGAAAAGGTATGTAAAATTAGTGTAAAAGAATGTACAGAATTAATCTACAAACGAGGATAATTTTCCGGCATTTTTTTAATTTTTTCTTTTTTGGGTCAGGACCATGTTGAAATTCCCAACATTACTCCTAGGCAGAGTAACCGGAAATTGAGGCAGAGGCTTACGCAGTACTTGGGCATGTGTATTTTGTGGCAGTACAGTTCAATGCTGTTGCTTTGTATGCATGAAGAATTTTATTGTTGAAGATAATACCGAATGGCCCAAAACTTCACGTCAACTCTACTTGTAATGCAGGAATTTGACAAATAAAAAAAAAGTGATTTTATTTTTTAACTAAGATATTAGGAGATAGGAAAAGAGTCAAACTTAGGACCTCTCATAACTCATTGAGAGATGCGTAAGTCTATCATTAGACTATGGGTTCAATTGAAAAAAAAAAGAGTAATAATAAAAAAAAGTGCCATGTGGCTAGAATAATTGATGTCACAATCCAACTTAGGTCATAATTGACGCATAGTTATGTAGATTCATTATTGGAAAGGATTTGTAAATTTAATTTGGTTTTATATTTTGAATTGTTTTAAATGATGTTTGAACGTATAACTTGTGGTTATATATTATGTTGAAAGGAGTTGGGCAAACTAAATCAGTATTATGCTGGACTGATAAATTGAAATATAATTAAAATTTTGGGATCACACTGAGATATTTGTGTTATGCTACATATTTTGGGGGGGGGGGGGGGAGAATGCATTCTAAGAATGTCTTATGCCCAATTACTGTGGGTTTATTTGTGGTTATTGCAAATTGTATTATATTTGGGAAATGTCTGAGAACAAAGGAAACTTTGTTCATTTTTCAAACATAAACAACAACACAATCCAAGGATCCTATCTATAACATATGGAGCAACTAACTTGCTAACATGCTAAATTAAACTAAGGATTCCAACAAAAAGGCCTTCAAAAGAAGGCTCGCTAACTAAAAATTGACCACTGCTGAACCAGAGGAATAGAGCCAACACTAGTTGCTGTATCTGAAAAAGAAGGAAAGATGGTAATGTGACTTTTGCAACTCAGTAATATCCATAGTTCACTAGAAGTAGGCTTAAAACAGTATATTCAAGATAATAACATTTATGTACTCATTAAAATATAGTTCTAATCATGAAACTAGATTTTTTGAAAATATAACTTTACATAATCACATTAACCCAAACATAATAGGGAGATATCCAAACTAGAACAACCACAAGTCTAGACATGGCCCAAAATCATGTGTGGGTTAGCATATTACTTGCTAATTGAAGTTAGCCTATTGCCAAATACAAGTTCAAACATACATGACAGCAGTCATGTGTGGGTTAACATCTCACCTGCTAATTGGAGTTAGCTCTTAACCATATACGAGTCCAGACATGACTGCAACCATTTGTGGTTTGGTACCTATTTGCTAACTGGAGTTTTTCACGGTACACTAAGGCTAATGCCACTATCGTTAGCTACAGGTTCTAGCTATGGAATTTCCCTACATTAAGTCAGACTCATGCATATTCAATTCCATGATGTTCTAATAACAAAAAATCCATTTTCAAATTAAAGGAACATCATATATATTCTAATAGAAATTTTTTTAACAAATATCATATATAATTCAACTAAGAATAATTAAACAAGCATAATAATTAGGTTCTTTGCCTGTGAAATTTTCCTCTTAAAACATGAAGCTCCTTTTTGATAAATAATTTGTTTCCTCATAAATAAATATACTTTCAACTCTTAGCATAATTTTGTATTCATAATTAAAAATTACTATGCAAAAAATAAACTAGAGATATACTATCTATTTACAACTAGTGGTTCCAAGAACCAAAGAGCTACTCAATGATGCCACCAATCCAAACATTAATGCCTGATTGCTCTATAACTCTAGGAACAAGATAACATACATTAATATTTGTAAGCTAACCATGTGACTAATTTACATAAATTACCTCCAAATAACAAAGACCCCAATTTCTAGGGCTAAGAGAAATTCTAGCAATGACCCTAATTCAAATAGAAGTTTTTCATAATTTAAATGGATTAGATTAGAGAATTTCCTCACCACTTGGGTGGTGGAAATGTTGATGAAAAAGAAATACTCCAGTACCCTCCCAGGCTTCAAGCTCTCTCTAATGGAGTAAGAAAGAGAAAAGGAAGATAGATGGGGAGAGAGAGGGGTGTGGGGAGGGGGGGGGGGACAATTGTGATAAAGAAGAGGAGGAGTGAAGATGGAGGTGGTGGTAGTGATATGCAAGGACAAATTTAACGGGGGCCAAGCAGGGACTGTGACTCCCCTTCAAATTTTTATAAAATCCTACACACACACACACACAGACACACACACACACACACACATATATATATATATATATATAGACACACACACTCTTGAAGTAGGGAAAAGCCCCCCTAGCATGGTGGCAACTTTCACCCTTTAGTTGGTGCATGTGCTTGGTTTAATTTGAATCTCCTTACCATTAGACTACATTTTTCAGCCAATATATTTGTAAGTCCTTCGTGGTTCCTTTAGGTACATGCTCAAATCTAGTCAACCCAAAATTTTTTTTTTTAAAAAAAAACTCATCCATATTATTTTTACCTATTTGCTTTAACTAATTTTTTTTTTCTTGAAACCAATTGCTAGTGAAGGATAATTTCAAACATTGCACTTTTATCTTCAATTAGATTTTTTTCTCACCTATTTATACTTAGATGAGTGTGGTTCATGCTATTGATGGAGTTAAAAGGGCAAAAAGAAAGTATAAGTATGATTTTTTTTAATATTAAAGTGATTGACTTTATTTATTTTTCTTAGTTTTATTAATATCATTTTGTAAGTAATTTATTTTCGAGACTAAAAATTTATATATTTTATAATAATCAAGAGAGAAGATAAGAAGTAACTATAAAGTAAAAAGTAGATTTACACTAAAAGTATTTAGAATTTAAGGAGGAACAAAGGTTTCTCTATTCATTCTTATAAATTATTAAATTGAATATATTATATTTTTTATCTGATGATTTATTTTAAATACACATATAGCATAATTATTACCATAGATGTTTATTATTATATTTTATTACATTTTAGTAATAATAAAGGAGGACAAACTTAGAGGTTTTGTGATGGACAAACAATGTTAATTTGATATAAACTTGTGTGCTGAATCAAGTGGAAAAAAAAACTTATAAACATGTGCTTAAAATATATAAACTAGTGCTTAAATCATGTAAATCAAATGCAAAAAAAAAAAAAATGCTGTAAACTAGTGCTTAGTACATGTAAACTCATACTTAAACTTGTAAACTAAATGAAAAAAACTTATAAACTCATGCTGAAAACTTGTAAACTCATGATTAAAACTTGTAAATAAAATGTTAAAAACTTATAAACTAGGAATGAAAAACTTCAACCTACACTTAAGACTAGTAAAGTAAATGCAAAAAACTTGTAAAAACCAAGTACAAAAAAATTGTAAACCAGGTACAAAAAATTTATAAATCCATATTACTAAAAACTTATACTCCACAACAATAGCAATTCTTAAATTGTACAGTTTATCTAAAGTAAGAAATTTAATTCACAAAATTATTAGAAGCATTGTTTTCTTTTCCTCGAGGACTTGTATTTATAGTAACAAATTATCTCATCATTCTAGAAAAAGAAGTAATAACAAAAGGAAGCTGTCACATGTGGTAATGCTGATGCTTCAAAATCTAAGACCATATTTTCTTTCAATTTGTAGCTCTCATGATTAGAAATTCCAAGAAATTACTCTCCATAGACTCCTAGTTCATGAGTTCTCCTTTTCTTCAATTTCCAACAAATTGATGCAATTTTTTTCCTAGCTAGGGGTAACATCTAAGAAAAAGAGAGATTTGTTACTCACCACGAAAGAGAGGGAAAGAGGAGAGAATACTGATGTGATTGTTGTGCAAGGGAGAGAGAATTTTTTTTTTAATTGCTAGTCATATGCCCGCTATCCATACCCATGTTTTGTCATTTTTCTCTTTCCATCTATGGTGAAATCGTAAGGGTGCATCAAGATGGTGTACAAATAACAAAATTCTAGTTTGACAATGAGTAATACATGTGATAGAAACTCACTAAGCATGAATTCTACACAAATTGACTATTGTAGTAGTTGTATTTTTCTTCCCCTTTCTCCTTTTGGAGATATATATATTCAGCTTCTTTTTTTTTTCCTTTGTGTGAGAGTAGTGTCTTCCTTTGGTGAATTTCTTATAAAACACAGTTGCAGCAGGTTGATAAAGTCCCTGCCATTCATGATCAGAAAAAAAAAAAAAAAAGTCCCTGCCCTACAGGTTGTGCGACAGCGACACTACAACATCAGCAGGTGAATTCAAGATATACATTCGAGTAATTTCAACAGTTCCTTGGCATTCCAAAATCCGAGGTGATTCAACCATAACTCTGACTATGAAACCAAATTAAAATTGTAGCAAGCCAAAATTGCATAGTTTACTGTTAACATGGAACTGAGGGAGTAATAAAGTTGGAAAAGTAAATGGTCAAAATAAAAGAAAAGATTTGCAGAACGAAAAGAAGTTGTACCAGTGTAATTGAAAGGTTGTCTGTTTCTTATTGTAATTAACCACCGATCCATAAATCCATATCTCGTGGCCCAAGCAAATACACCACCACCGCACACCCAGGTCCGTATCCTAGCTAAATTATTGAATCAATTGAGCCTCGTCAGTCATTAGAGAATTGCCACTTCCCATTCCACATGCATGCGCCACACAAGGAGGGACAGTTACGAGACCAATGTAGCCATCATTATGACAAGGGCGTTCAACCTGAAGCAGCACCATGATGCCCCCTATTTGGACAGAATTTATCTCCCCCTTGTTCGTGCTTTGCTTTGTCGAAACTTTATATTAAGTCATATGGTAGCGTTGAATAAAAAAAGTTCAATTCTGTTTAAAATTGGGATAAAGTAAGCTATAATCTCGCTTCGATGAGGCTTGATATTGGAGGAACAATATGTCTCTCTTCTTTTTTCAATTAGCGTATTATAGTTCCTTTTTTTACTTTTTTTATATATTTTTTTTTTGCTTTTTGCATAATATAGATCAAATCTGCTATAGGCTCTCAAACTTGAGAAGAACCCATGCCGTACACATTGTAAAACGAAGCAAACGAATAGGTCTAAACAAAGAATAAAAGGGAACAAAAACACTATCCCTGTAACAGCAATATTGCAGAGATTATTTCAGTACTAAAACGAGTAACCCCCATGCTCAAAAATCACTTCAATTTCTTCAAGCTCCATTTCCATTTTGTCAAAAAACTTCCACCAAGCGCAGCTTCAGAAAACTATAATTAACCTCAGGAGCTCTTCACGAATGTTTAAGAAGCACAGCAGCAAAACATAAGACTTTTTTCTACCTCTGTCAATTCCCACTCCAACCAAACAAATTAAAAGATATAACCGAGATTAAAGCAATACACACACACACACACACACACACCAAGACACCAATACAAAACCGTAAACACAAAACATACTCCATGGGAATCAATTCTAACTACTAAATAGGAAACATAGAAGTTAGAAGCCAAAGAGTAAGCGACAACGAAAAAGAGGTACCTCCAGGTTGACAGTTCTCCAATATCGTGACATAACACTTATCTGCAATATGATGTATGCGATGGGAGGCTACTATCCCTAGCAGAATTTTTTTTGTGTTCACACATATCTAATAACTCACATTTACGCACGTTCATAATAAAAGTGGTGGTAGGAGAACCCATATATAAACAAGTGGATGATTTCTCTGGTGATGTCGTGGAACAATAGATGTGGTGGAGTCGCCTAGGTTGAAGCGTAGTTGGGCAATAGGCCTCATGAATGCAGTTGCACAATGTCAACCTACAACTTTTGTATTATATAGGATAGGATATATACTTGCACACCAACATTTTACACACCCTTCTAAATACAGTTGCTAGAATTTTTATTTCGATAACTATAGAGTGTTAAACTTTCAAAAAGAGTAGCAAAAGAAGTACAAATCAAACTCAGAAAAACGCCATGGGTATAAGAACACAAATCCAAAGCACAAAAGAAAAAAACAGTAAGAAAACACTCGGCCGACTCATCCTCAACCAATCCAGAAACAAAGCAAGGAGGATTCTTCATTGCAGCATGCTTCTAAACAAGATATGCAATCTTTTTTATCTTATTTCGATGAAACAATGCATGCTTCCCGTGCTTCATACAAATTGCTAGATGATAATGGGATTCAATAGCAGTCCGGCAACGTAATCTTTAAGCATTTCTCCATCAATGTATCTATCCTCAAAGTTTGCGTACATAAGCTCAATTGTTCGTGCAAAATTAACAACACAATCAAGCTTTGGCTTTGGAACATCATCTAACTTACGGCATGCTTCATTTATATCCTTCCAAATGTACTCGGTTTCCTTGTGGATGAGTTTATAGGCCTCTTCTTGTGAAGTACCATATTGCTTCATTCAACATTCTGCAGAAGCAACATGTACCCTTTGCTGCTAGAACTATAAATAAGCCAAATATCCAAAAGCTCATTGAGATACGTTTGTATACTTATTTTGAGCTAATTCACCGCTAGCTCTTGTCATATGGCTAATCATGGCTTTTTGAATTAATATTGGGAAAAAATATTTGGGAAAAAGAATGAATTGCTTTTGCAGTTTCACCATAAACTATAAAATTTCTTAAACTAGTGTCCAAACTTTAACTAAAGTGAAGATTTAATTATGATACATTGATAATATAAAATATTTATATACTATGATCCAAT
Organism: Dalbergia cultrata; assembly: GCA_031216105.1. Taxonomy (NCBI): domain Eukaryota; kingdom Viridiplantae; phylum Streptophyta; class Magnoliopsida; order Fabales; family Fabaceae; genus Dalbergia; species Dalbergia cultrata. The sequence goes on along the minus strand of CM062350.1, from coordinate 11,483,745 downwards.
AATGTATTGTCGTCCTGTCTATAAGTAGGGTTAATTCTTACATTAATTATTTAAAAAGTCACGTGAATGAAAGTCTTTGCTTGTTCCAAAATTTCTCTTGACAGATATTAATCAATAAAGGGACATACGGAAGCAAAACCACAAATCATGAAAAGCACCGTGATTTTCAAATTTGTGACTCACCTGTAGGATTATGGAATGTTGACTCTATAAAAAATATTTGTTTGTGTACCAATAAGAGACTATCGAGTAATAAACTATGGAGCATTATTACTGATGTCTGATAATACAAAAGTTAAAACTTTACACGTTGTTTAACAACTTATGTCGGAGCATCAATCTAAAGAAACAATAAACAAATATTACAACGACGTGTGAAGGAACATCTTCCATTATTATATATTGTGGGGAATTAAACAATGGCACAATGCAGGAAATCATGTGAATTATTATCGAAGACCCATAACAATGAGCGCCTCAAGTCAATGTCTTTGCCAGAAAAATACCACTTCAACTACCACAGTATATACTTAAACAAATATCAAAGTTAGTGGTGCACTACAAACTGTAAGCACTTCCTTGTACTTGCCAGAAAGCCGAGTTTAGTGCAAACTTACTACAACCACTTCCTGACCTTACTTTCTTCCAAATCTGATCACCTGATATTGAGATCCATGGCCGCAGAACTTGTGGGTGGAGTTGCTCTCTCTTCTTTTCTCGGTGTTGATTTCGACCGGCTGTCCTCACCTGATATTGTCAACTGGATCGGAAGAAAAAAGCTTGACCAGAAACTGATTGCAAGGTTGAAGACAACTTTTTATGTTGTTCAAGCCTTGCGTAATGATGCTGAGAAGAGACAGATCAAAGAGAAAGAGCAGTGAAGGACTGGCTCGATAGTCTCAAAGATGCCGTCAATAAGGCCGATGACTTGTTGGATGAGGTCTCCACTAAGGCTGCAACTCAAAAGGATGCAGGTAACTACTTGTCTCGTTTTCTCAATTTGCAAGATTTATCAAGTTATATGATTTATATATTCCAATTATTTCACATGGTTCACCTTTTCTTTTTTGAACACCACAGAAAATGTGCAAACAAAATGCACAAATTCGAGAGAAGCAATTAGTTGTGCACTTTGCAGGATCTAAGATCTTATCAAGAAAAAGGTTTGAGATGGTGATAGTATAATTGGTAAATAGTATTTTCTTTTCCATTTTTGTTTTGATTATGTCATTTATGATGAGTAATTTTAATGTGTAAGAACTTGAGAGTGGACAGCTTGTTAGTAAAGGGAAAGTTTTTATCGCCACACATACAAAAGTAGGTGGATCATATGCAAATAATTCTACACAAACTGTTTGTGTAAGTATTTGTTGGAGAGCTTATAAATGGACATGATAGATCATTTATAGTGCTATTTTTATGTTTTAAAGAATATTCAGTTTTTTTTTTCATTTTTGAATTAGTTTGAATTTTTATTATAGGAAAAAATTATTTAAGCAGAGAGTGAAGGAAGCTGTCCACTGGTAATTGCACCAAATGATTCCCTTGGTCAAGTGTTTGGAAAGGAGCGTTCGGGTAGAGTTAGAGGTTTGGGTTTAGGACCTTGTCCTTCCCAAGTATTTGGAATCCAAAGGCAAAGCCATGATAGCGAAGGCTCTAGTTCTTCCTTAGCCAGTGGTTCCATTGCTCATATATAACATAAAATTGTAGATTTGGAAGCATGATTGAAAAAAGAGAGTAAAAATAGACTTGAATTTCAGAATGTTTTATCTCAGTTCCACCAACATGTGCCTACCACATCCATGAATCCTAAACTTGTACAATCCTTACTTCAATGGTAATGCTTGTCACGACCCAACCTAGGCCATGATCGGCGCATAGAGAATATTTTCTCTAGCCAGCCTTAACACACAATATTTTATAGAAAAATGGACAGAGTCTCCTCTGTTTTTCAAACATTCCCCAAATACAATATAACCTGCAACATTTTCAATTAAAATTCCAGCAAATGGGCATCAAGCATTCTCAGAATGCGCCCTTCCAGTATATAACAACATTTAACGTAGTTCAAAACATAATATCAATTTAAGTTTACAAATCATTTACATAACATAATCTATATGGCTAAGTCATAAATTCTCAATCATATCATAATACAAGTCCGAGAACCCTGCCTGTGACATATGGAGCAACTAATAGACTAGACAACATAAAGGCCTTCTCAAGAAGGCTCACCAACTTGAAACGCACTTATGGCTGAGCCGGAGGAATAGAACTAGAACCAGCACCAGCACCTGTATCTGAAAAAAAATGGATAACAACAGGGTGAGTTTTGCAACTCAGCGAGAGATAGGATATCCGTAGTTTACTAAATACAATCATAAAACAATATAAACATAATAATGTACATATACTCATAGAACATATATATATAGCTATAACATGAGATATCTTGAAAACATAACTTTACATAATCACATAATTCCAAGTATAATGGGGAGATTATCCTAAGTAGAACAATAACAAGTCCAGACATGACTCAAGGTCATGTGCGGGTTAGCACCACACCTGCTAACTGGAGTTGGCCCATAGCCATACAAGTCCAGACACGACAAAAGTCATGTGCGGGTTAGCACCTCACCTGCTAACTGGAGTTGGCCCGTAGCCATATACAAGTCCAGACATAGCTGCAGACTATGTGTGGGTTAGCACCACTCCTGCTAACTGGGATTTCTCACGATGCACCGAGGCTAACGTCCCTGCCGTTAACTACAGGTTCTAACTATGGAATTTCCCCAAATTACTCTAAATCATGCATATTCCACTTCTAAGATATTTTACAACATAAAAACCATCCTCATGTATAATATGCATAATAGACATAAAATAACTCAATTTTAGTAATTAACATAATATGTTCTAAAAATATAAAATTTGTTGCAATTCAACTAAAAGTATTTAAATAAGCATAATAATCATATTATGGCATCCAAATACAGATTTTTCATTTTAAACATAAAGCCTCATTTTCACTAAATAATTATTTTCTTCTATGTCAATATACTTTCAGCTCTTCATATAATTTTATATTGTTTATCATGCATAAAGTAACCTACAGATACACTATCTACTCACAAATACTGGTTCAAAGAACAGGAGGTCAACGCCTTTAATGTCACCAACGCAAGTGTTGTTGTCCGATTGCTCTATCGCTCTAGGAATAAGACAATATGAATATTTGTGAGCTAACTACACTATCAATTAACATCAATTTACGCTAATTCACTAAAAACCCCAAATTCAAGGGTTTTAAAAACCTAAATTAATCCTAAAAATTTAGAAATTTCAATAATTAAAATGGAGTATGATAGAAGCTTACTTACCACTTGGAGAGTATAATTGGTGAAGAAAATCACTTCCAAAGCTTCTAAAATCTTCAACTCTCTAATGGAGGTTAGAGAGAGAAAGTGAGATAGAGGAGAAGAAAAGAGAGAGAAAGTGATGGAGAGGAGGAGGAGATGATGATGGTGGAGGTGGTGGTATTATTTCTTGAAGCGGAAAGCAACAAAAATAAAAAGAATGGGAAGAGAATGTGAGGGGGAGTGCTACGGGAGAAGAAGAGAAGAAGAAAGAAGGAAAGGAAGAGAAGAAAGGGAAGGGGTTCAGGGAATGATACGGGAAGGGAGAAGGAGAAGAGAAAATAAAGAAAAGATAAAAGTCTACCGTGGTCTATACCACTTAAGGTGCACGGTGGTCCTCACTCAAAATTTTTTTTTTTTTCGGTCATCACAATCTTCCCCCCTTAAGAAATTCGGTCCCCGAATTTCCAATAATTCGAAAATAAAACACATATCTCAAGAATCAAACAAATGCGGATATCTGACCCGCATAGCCTCTTCCGCTTCCCAAGTCGCTTCCTCTTTAGAATGGTTATTCCAAACCACCTTCACTGACACCACCTCCTTTGATCGAAGCTTTTTCACTTGGCGGTCTATAATGGCCACCGGCTCCTCCTCATAGGACATATTGTCACCAAGTTGGACCACTTGAGGAGAGATTACATGAGATGGATCGGGAATATACTTTCGAAGCATAGAGACATGAAACACTGGATGAACCAGGGATAATTCAGGGGGTAATGCTAGATGGTATGCCACTGCACCAACCCTATCCAAAACTTCAAAAGGGCCGATGAAACGAGGGTTGAGCTTTCCTCGCTTGCCAAATCTTATAACTCCTTTCATAGGGGAAACTCGAAGAAAGACATGTTCTCCCACAGAGAACTCTAAGGCACGCCTTCTATGATCCGCATAGGATTTCTGCCTACTCTGAGCAGTTAAGAGTCGTTCTCGGATCAAACGAACCTTATCAAGAGACTCTTGCACAAGATCGGGACCTAGCATCTTAGCTTCACCAACTTCAAACCAACCTATGGGAGATCTACAACGCCTCCCATACAGGGCCTCAAAAGGTGCCATCTGAATGCTGGCTTGGTAGCTATTATTATACGAAAACTCTATAAGAGGTATATAACTACTCCAATTCCCACCAAAGTCCAATACACATGCTCGGAGCATATCCTCCAGAATCTGGATGGTTCTTTCAGATTGTCCATCCGTTTGAGGATGAAAAGCTGTACTAAGATCAAGTCGAGTTCCTAAAGCTTCTTGGAAAGCTCTCCAAAATCGAGCCGTAAATTGAGCCCCACGATCAGATATGATGGAAATCGGAATTCCATGGAGTTTGACAATTTCATCAATATACAACTGAGCATACTGAGGAGCTCGATAAGTGGTCTTTACTGGAAGAAAGTGAGCTGATTTGGTCATACGGTCCACTATGACCCATATAGAGTCAAACCCTTTTACGGTGCGAGGTAACCCTGTCACAAAGTCCATAGTGATCCGTTCCCACTTCCATTCAGGTATTTCTATCTGTTGAAGCAATCCTGCAGGTCTTTGATGTTCAGCTTTAACTTGCTGACACCCCAAATAACGGGACACAAAATCACCAATATCTCTTTTCATGCCTTCCCACCAATATAATTGCCGCAGATCCTGATACATCTTAGCTGAGCCAGGATGTATAGAGTATCGAGAATTATGGGCTTCCTCCAAAATGGTCTTTCTAAGATTTCCAACATCGGGTACACACAACCGATTTCCAAATCGAAGCACTCCTTCTTGATCTATCACAAACTCAGTGGTTGCCCCACTTCTAACATCATCCTGTAGCTTGAGTAATCTAGGATCTTCGTTCTGAAGTTTCTTAATTTGCTCCATGAGGGATGACTGGGCTCTTATATGAGCCAAGAGTATCCCAGACTCCCCCATATCAAACTGAATACCATTCGCCTCAAGCTTATGAACTTCATCCACTAATGGTCTCCTTACAGGAGCAATATAAGCCAAACTACCCATAGACTTCCTACTCAAGGCATCTGCCACAACATTAGCTTTTCCAGGATGGTACAAGATAGTGCAATCATAATCCTTAAGCAACTCCATCCACCTTCGTTGCCTCAGATTTAAGTCCCTTTGTTGGAATATGTACTTTAGACTTTTATGGTCAGTGTAAATCTCACATGTTTCACCATAAAGATAGTGCCTCCAAATCTTCAAAGCAAAAATTACTGCTGCCATTTCTAGATCATGAGTGGGATAGTTTTGTTCATGCTTCTTAAGCTGCCGAGAAGCATAAGCAATGACTCGGCTGTGTTGCATCAAAACACAACCAAGTCCTATTCGAGAAGCATCACAATAGACTGAGAAACCTCCAGAACTAGAAGGTAAGACAAGCACAGGTGCTGAGGTTAGACAGTCTTTGAGTTTTTGGAAGCTTTCCTCACATGCATCTGACCATTGAAACTTCACATTCTTTTGAGTCAACTTAGTCAATGGGGCAGAAATTCTCGAGAAATCTTTAACAAACCGACGGTAGTAACCTGCCAATCCTAGAAAACTTCGAATCTCTGTAACAGAAGTAGGTCGTGGCCATCGTTGGATAGCTTCAATCTTTTTCGGATCCACCATAATCCCATCTTTGGATACAACGTGACCAAGAAAAGCCACTTGATCAAGCCAAAATTCACATTTAGAGAACTTGGCATAAAGCTTGTGATCCCTCAAAGTTTGTAACACAATTCTTAGATGGCACTCATGCTCTTCCATACCCTTGGAATATACCAAGATATCATCGATAAAGACAATCACAAAGTGATCCAGGAAGGGTTTAAACACACGGTTCATCAAGTCCATGAAAGCAGCTGGAGCATTCGTCAACCCGAAGGACATCACCAAAAATTCATAATGCCCATAGCAGGTACGAAAGGCTGTCTTAGGAATATCCTCATCTTTGACTCTCAATTGATGATACCCAGAACGGAGATCAATTTTAGAAAAATAAGAAGCTCCTTGAAGTTGATCGAACAAATCATCAATTCGTGGTAATGGGTACTTATTACGCACAGTGAGTTTATTGAGTTGCCGATAGTCCACACATAGTCGCATTGAACCATCTTTCTTCTTTACGAAAAGTACCGGAGCTCCCCACGGGGATGTGCTCGGATGGATGAAACCTTTCTCTAACATATCTTGTAATTGATCCTTTAACTCCTTTAATTCTGCAAGGGCCAAACGGTAAGGAGGAATGGATACGGGTTGAACTTCTGGAACCAAGTCTATAATAAATTCTATCTCTCTTTCAGGAGGCAATCCTGGTAATTCATCAGGAAATACATCTGGGAACTCTCTGACCACAGAGACTTGATCAATGTTAGGCACTTCAGCCTCAACATCCTTAACCACCGCAAGGAATGCTTGATTGCCTTTATTCATCAAGTGTAAAGCACTCATGGATGAGATCAATGCAGCTGGAGTAAGATAATTATTTCCTTTAAACACAAAATATGGGCCATCTGGAATATTAAACCTCACTACCTTGGAATAACAATCGACATTGGCATGATAAGGAGATAACCAATCCATGCTTAGAATAACATCAAAATCAACCATCTCCAGTAGTTTCAGATCAGCTAAGGTATCTACACCATTCACACTAATAACACAAGATCGGAATACCAATTGGATCCACAAAAATTCACCCGTTGGAGTACTAACCCAAAATGGATTTTCCAACAACCCAGGTTGTTCGCCAAAGCGAGATGCAAAATACGGAGATACATATGAATGTGTAGAACCTGAATCAATTAAAACATGTGCATCAAAAGAGCAAACTTTGAGTATACCTGTAACCACTGCATTAGATGCCTGAGCATCCTGTCGTGTCATAGCAAATACACGTGCCTGACCTCTGCCTCTTTGACCTATCCCTCGGCCATGTGGGCCTCTACCACCTGTTGCTCTACCACCCGGACCAAAGAAACTCTCTTGAGAATAGGCTGAATGAGATGATGTTGGCACAGCCTGATAAGTTGAATTCTGACTTTGGAATTCCTTTGAGCGTGGGCAATCCCTCAAGAAGTGGCCTATTTGTCCACACCCATAACATGCCCTTCTATTCTCATGACAAACTCCAAAATGATGCTTCCCGCATGTTCTGCACAGTGGCATCATAGGGCCTGATTGCCCGGATCCCTGCATATTCCCTTGAGTCTGGCTAACCGAATAAGCTCTGGAGCCCGATGCACTCACAGGAGTAGGCCCATAGGAGGTGGCCCTACCTGAGTGCTCCTGATGTTGCCTTGGAGTCGTGTAGCCTCCTCCTGAGCTAGAACCTCCAAAGAAAGTTCCTTTTACCTTAGGTTTCTTAATCATTTCCCTTGTAGCTCTATTTTCTTCTCTTGTAGTCTCCATAGCACATGCGACATCTACCACTTTAGGAAAAGACATCCTTCCTACTTCAGGAAGCAAGTTAGTGCATAGTGGTTCTCTCAACCCTTTGATGAATCTCCGTACTTTCATTACTTCATTCACAATTAAATGTGGTGCAAATCTAGATAGTCTGGTGAACTTGGCAGAATATTCTGTTACTGACATTCCCGTAATTTGTTTCAAATTCTCAAATTCACTAGCAAGTTTCTCTTTTCTATTGTCTGGAAAGAATCTATCCTTAAAGGCTTGAGAAAATTCTTCCCATCTGGGGCGGTCTCCTATCAGCTGTACATTCTTCTAACAAAGATTCATACCAGTGTGCTGTGGTACCTTGAAGATTATATGATACAAAATCCACTGCTCTGGCACCTTCACATCTAAGGACCCTAAGGGCTCTTTTTGATCTATCCAAAAACTCCTGCGGATCTTCATCTATAGAGTCCCCTGTGAAAGTAGGTGGGTTTAGCCGGAGATATGCTTCAATAGTCACTTGCTCATGTCCAAAAGGCTGGGCATTTCTTTGAGTGACAGGGGCAGGTTCAGCTTGTGGTTGAGCCCTATCCCTTGCCTGTTGGGTTAAGGCTGCCACCAAATTGTCAATGGATTGTTGCATACCCAACATTCTTGCATCAAGATCAATCGGTTGCCCTTGTGGGCCTGCTGCATCACCCTGCTCGGATTCGGGTTCGGGTTCAAGTTACGTTGAGTTGGTTCAGGTTCAGTGCAGTAGTCCTGCGACTTGCACCCCAGCCACTACCAATTCGTCCAGCACCCCGGCCTTGACCTCTACGGCCTCCAGCCTGGCCTTGCCCTCTCTGTCTAGGTGGAAGAGAAGGAGCTTGGTTAGATTCCGCACCATAGGTATCATAATCTACTAGCCTTACATTGCGCCTTACATTGCGTTGGCGTTTTTTAGGAGGCATTGTACCTGAATAGTTGAACTAAGGATCAGATACATGTAAAGTTTGAAAAGAGAATACATAAGACCAGACAACTCAAGACAATACTCAAGAAGACATTCCTAAAGGCCTCTTGTAGGGTCACGCTTTGTGAAAATGAGCCGGCAACCATTTACACAATCGAGACTCTACTAAAGGACACTTGCTCCATAATACACAGGGAAACCTAAAGCTCTGATACCAACTTTGTCACGACCCAACCTAGGCCATGACCGGCGCATAGAGAACATTTTCTCTAGCCAGCCTTAACACACAATATTTTATAGAAAAATGGACAGAGTCTCCTCTGTTTTTCAAACATTCCCCAAATACAATATAACCTGCAACATTTTCAATTAAAATTCCAGCAAATGGGCATCAAGCATTCTCAGAATGCGCCCTTCCAGTATATAACAACATTTAACGTAGTTCAAAACATAATATCAATTTAAGTTTACAAATCATTTACATAACATAATCTATATGGCTAAGTCATAAATTCTCAATCATATCATAATACAAGTCCGAGAACCCTGCCTGTGACATATGGAGCAACTAATAGACTAGACAACATAAAGCTCTAACATAAAGGCCTTCTCAAGAAGGCTCACCAACTTGAAACGCACTTATGGCTGAGCCGGAGGAATAGAACTAGAACCAGCACCAGCACCTGTATCTGAAAAAAATGGATAACAACAGGGTGAGTTTTGCAACTCAGCGAGAGATAGGATATCCGTAGTTTACTAAATACAATCATAAAACAATATAAACATAATAATGTACATATACTCATAGAACATATATATATAGCTATAACATGAGATATCTTGAAAACATAACTTTACATAATCACATAATTCCAAGTATAATGGGGAGATTATCCTAAGTAGAACAATAACAAGTCCAAACATGACTCAAGGTCATGTGCGGGTTAGCACCACACCTGCTAACTGGAGTTGGCCCATAGCCATACAAGTCCAGACACGACAAAAGTCATGTGCGGGTTAGCACCTCACCTGCTAACTGGAGTTGGCCCGTAGCCATATACAAGTCCAGACATAGCTACAGACTATGTGTGGGTTAGCACCACTCTCGCTAAGGCGGGATTTCTCACGATGCACCGAGGCTAACGTCCCTGCCGTTAACTACAGGTTCTAACTATGGAATTTCCCCAAATTACTCTAAATCATGCATATTCCACTTCTAAGATATTTTACAACATAAAAACCATCCTCATGTATAATATGCATAATAGACATAAAATAACTCAATTTTAGTAATTAACATAATATGTTCTAAAAATATAAAATTTGTTGCAATTCAACTAAAAGTATTTAAATAAGCATAATAATCATATTATGGCATCCAAATACAGATTTTTCATTTTAAACATAAAGCCTCATTTTCACTAAATAATTATTTTCTTCTATGTCAATATACTTTCAGCTCTTCATATAATTTTATATTGTTTATCATGCATAAAGTAACCTACAGATACACCATCTACTCACAAATACTGGTTCAAAGAACCGAAGATCAACGCCTTTAATGTCACCAACGCAAGTGTTGTTGTCCGATTGCTCTATCGCTCTAGGAATAAGACAATATGAATATTTGTGAGCTAACTACACTATCAATTAACATCAATTTACGCTAATTCACTAAAAACCCCAAATTCAAGGGTTCTAAAAACCTAAATTAATCCTAAAAATTTAGAAATTTCAATAATTAAAATGGAGTATGATAGAAGCTTACTTACCACTTGGAGAGTATAATTGGTGAAGAAAATCACTTCCAAAGCTTCTAAAATCTTCAACTCTCTAATGGAGGTTAGAGAGAGAAAGTGAGATAGAGGAGAAGAAAAGAGAGAGAAAGTGATGGAGAGGAGGAGGAGATGATGATGGTGGAGGTGGTGGTATTATTTCTTGAAGCGGAAAGCAACAAAAATAAAAAGAATGGGAAGAGAATGTGAGGGGGAGTGCTACGGGAGAAGAAGAGAAGAAGAAAGAAGGAAAGGAAGAGAAGAAAGGGAAGGGGTTCTGGGAATGATACGGGAAGGGAGAAGGAGAAGAGAAAATAAAGAAAAGATAAAAGTCTACCGTGGTCTATACCACTTAAGGTGCACGGTGGTCCTCACTCAAAATTTTTTTTTTTTTTTTTCGGTCATCACAATGCTCCTAACTAAAACCTCTATAGTGTTATTCTTGGTTTTTCTTAGATAATATTATTTGTTTTTTCAGGTGGCAAGTGCTAATGATGACGTTGACCCAAGCAATGGAAGTTCCTCTATAGATGATGATGACAATGATTTTTAACATTTTTAGTAGTTATTTCTATTTTTCAACTTTTTTTACGTATAGTACTTGAAAAGCACACTTTTACAAATATAGAGGAGTTAGCAAATGTTACATTCACAATTTAATTCCTAGTTGTTTGACCCTTACATTCCTAGCAATTAATAGAGTAAATAGTCCCTTTGAATGGACATGATACTGGTTGAAATGCACATGGTTGAAATTTTAAAAAACTTCTAAATCCAAATCCTTTTGATGATTAGTGGCTTGGAAAGCAAGAGGTGAGAGGAGAGTTTTACAATAAGAAAGCAACAATTGTTTTTCAAATATAATTACTAGATGAAACCGATTAAGCAATAGCAATAGCAACAACAGCCTCTGTAGCCAGTGAAGAAGAGTAGGCACGGTCTCGAAGCTTTTAGTATAGAGGAGTCACCTTCTATAGGAGAATTGACAGATGAGAATCGCATTTCTGGTTCGTATACAATTTCATCATCCACTGTGTTAAATTAGTTTTAGCATTCAATTAGGTATGTATTGTTATTATTGATTATTGCTTGATTAGTAATTGCTGAGATGGAATCATAATCTGTTGTGAAATTCAAATTTGATTATAATCTTTGACAATTGTAAGATAAGGTTTTTCTGTTTGCTACTGTTACGAATTGCTTATAGACATTTGTGTTGGTTGTTGACTAGTGACATTTGTTACTCATAAATTTTGTAGATGAAAGTTGAAGCATGAAAATATTATACAATTGCTTGATTCCTTTGAGAGCTCGCAAGAGTTTTATGTTGTCATAGAATTTGCACAAGTAAACATCTATATTTTTTGTCATATTACTATTTGATTGATATTGGATCTGCTAAGCTCTTTAATCTTTTCAAAGTTATCCAGATCTAGATGATAGTGGAACATGCCAACATGGATAATTGGAAGTGTAATGATGATTGTCATTATTCAATATTGCTATTTTGCAGCTAACAGAACATTTTTAACCGAGTTTGGTTGTGGTTACAGTGATGGTGTGCTTCACTTCATTAATTGAGCAAGAAAAACATAAGGCCACCAACATTGGAGTCAAGCCAAATTCATAGGTAAAGTCCTTGCAAATGGTTATTCCATAAGAATTACACTGAAAAAATAATACTTGACTTGTCATTGTAGACACATATAGATATCTATATTTTTTTACATACCAGTAGGCTTGGTGTACTTATATTCTAGTTTGAGGGAGTTTTAGTTGTAAGCTTCTTGTTTTCTTTTGCCCTTACTGTCGGTTAAGTATGTTAGCTAGGATCTAAACTTTTTTAGGTTTTCCAATGTGGAAATGATCATGTTTATGATATAAATTGTTAAATTTCTTTGCGGCTTTTATCTAGTTCTCTAGCTTTTAAATGACCAACTAATTAACAGCTATTTATATTTATTAAAAAAAGTGACATTAGCCACATTTTAGAATTGTGGACAAATGAGATTCAATTGTGTGTCTTAGTCATGGCCCTTAACCTTACTCAGGAACTGTGGCCAAACGGCATCGGAAGGTGTTGGTAATTGATACATTTCTCAAACATGTAACAACCATGCCACTTGAGGCATTGGAAAATCATTTAGCCACGCCTAAAAAATGTGAGAAATGTCATTAATTCTCTTTTTTGAATGTGGCTAAATGACTTTTTGTTGTAGTGTTTGTCACGAAGTGATTTTTTCCACCATCTGTAATGTATAAGTTAATCATTACCATTATGTAAGGACATAATTAAGGAACTACTTCCATTGATATGGTCTAATCAAATCTATAACACTAATATTTTAGATTTTTATGATGGAAAATTTTATAGATGTCACTTCTAGAGTAATTTAGGCCCCACAATTTTTATTTGAAATTTGAATTCTCAATCTATATTCAATAAACTTAATTGATAAATATCAATCATATCAAGTATAATTAATTATTAATTATGAAATGTCAATTATAAATCATAATACCACTTCCACTTTACAATTAATTTCAAAACCCATTATGAGATACTGTAATATCACTTTGCAAATTTTTTGTGTTGGTTAACATTGCAAATTTTTATTCTATATTTCAAATTTATGAAATATTATTTTTTTCATTCTAATGAAGTTCAAACTTTTTTATGACTATATTATTTGGCTTAATATATAGTCATAGTTTCTTTCACATATATTATAGTTCTATATGGAACACGTAATTTATAAATTATCAATGAATGTATAATTTAAAATATAACTTATATGATAGTTTTCAATCAATATGTAATTATCAATTTTTAATTAATGTAATCTATCACAACGATGTCAATCATAACTAATAGATGAATATTTTAAAATTATATTTTATTTGAAAACATGCCTATCAATATAAATAAATTAAATTCTTCTTGAATTAATTCAATACTAATTTAAATAATTTAGTTTTCCTTTTGAAATATATTTTTACTTTCAAAAATATAAAATATTTACTCTAATATATTTATTTTGACTTAAATTTAGAGAATTTTCTTTATTTAGTTCTTTAATATTTTTTATAAACTGGCATATGCTCTATTATCATTTAATTTTAATATGAAATTTTCAAGTATGGAAGTTATTCACTTATTTTAAATGGGATTTGTGAGGTTTTTTAGGTTTTTCAATATGGATTAAATATTATATTATTTTGTTTGTTATATTCAAATTACATTTAAATATGTTAATTAGTGCTTGAATATTTTAATTTTATATAATTTAATATCAATGCAAAATATCTATTTATATTAACAATGCATTAAAATTAGATCCTTGGAACAATATATTGTAAAAAATTAAAGATATATATATATATCTTTTACTCATAACATATGTTAGCTTCGGACAAGTCCATAAATTTAGAGAAGAGATGTCAAGTTGATATTATTGAGTCAACCTTAAATTTGTGCTATAATTGGCATAATAGTTATATTAATTTAAAATTATTTTATTAATTAAAATAAGAGTAAATATTATCATAAATAATAAATTATAACTAAAAATCTAATGCCACAAATTAACACATAAATTTGATCAATCAGACACTCTCTAATTAATCAATTACTCTCAAATTAAAATTAAAATTAAAATTTTAAAGAATAACATTAATTACAAACCATTTTATTTTTGCATGTCAGATTTAATTAGTATGATATATAATTTATTTAAAATTATTATAATATATAAAATTTGCTATGTTGTATTGTAATGGCATTGATAATAAAAATATAATAATACACCTTATACTATATTAGTTTTGATATTTTAATAAAGCTTAATATCATAGTTAATGTATTTTCAAAGGATTTAATACAATCTATAATCCATTTATAATACTAATAATTAAGATTCATTACATAGATAATTTTTTATGTGTCATTCATAGAGAAAATTATCCCTCACCATTTTCATAGTCTTAATATTTAACGTAAGTTTTTGGATTTAATTTACATTCTAATTATTAACTATTTTTTTTAATCATATCTTCATATCTGTCTTCATTAAAATTATTTAACAAAATAGTTCAATCAAAATTATTTAACAGATAATATAAACAAAATTATATTTGAATGTATTATACCATTAAAATTATACATATATATATATATATATATATATATATATATATATATATATATATATATATATATATATATTATATTGTATCAAAGATAACATAGCTATTATAATTATGTTACCAAAAAAATTATAATTAATTATTATAATTATAGCATAACAAAACTATTATAATTATAATAATTAATGATAACAAGAAAATCTTAGCACACATTATTTATTTTTAATTATCTTTATTGTATTCAATTTGCATCATGTATGTATTTTTTTTTCAACTTGAATTATGTCGCATTAGTGGTATTTGTTATTATGGATATTTGTGATTTGAATTTCAAAGAATTTTGAAATTTTTTTTAATAAACCTGTGAATACCAGTAATGATTCAAATCTCTGTGGAGAATGAGGAAAGGAAACCCGTGATGAGGATAAGGATAAAAATGATGATAAGAGGTGAAATTCTAAATAAGGACGAGATCGAGGGAAAGGGAGTTTCTAACTTCAAATATAAAACTTTTGAAAATCACACACACACACACACACACACACTCGTCTCACTATACTATATTTAATTGTTTACAACCTAAATATTCCAACTTATCAATTCCACAATCGTTTCATATTAATTTTTTTGAAAAACAAGACTTCAATTGTTCAATATTAAAATATTTAAAGCAATCAATCCCACAATTTACACTTCTTTGATAATGGTACTAATTATTTATTAATTATTTTAAAAGATTAAATAATTACATCAATTTTTTTATTGAAAATAATTGTGAATTGATGTACTAATTGAGATGACATAAATTAGAATTATATTTAATCTTTTTTATTAGTTATAACACGTTAATTATAACATATGTTTAAAAATTGATATTTTAATTTACTGAAAGTATGTACAAGAAAGGGTATGTACTTGAAATCACATAAATTGAATTTATTGATTATTTTTATTAATTAGGAAATATAATTTTATGTTTTTATAAATCAAATATTTTCACTTATCAAAACGATGTAAATAATTAGGGATGACAAAGAAAAGGCTGATTTGGATACATGTGGGATGGGTCGGGATTACTCACAATAGATATAGGAATAGGACAAATTTTATCTTTATGGGAGTGAAGTTCCCGTTTGTTAAATAGGGAAGGGACTGGAAATCACATCATATCTTTATTTTTTCAATTATCTATATTGGATTTGCATTATGTATGAATTTTTCATTTTTTAATTTTGATTATGTTGCATTACTCATATTTGTTATTATAGTATATTTTCAAATTTTTTTCTTTTTGAAATTATTTTAATAAATCTGTGGATATGCGCATGGATTCCGATCCCTGTGGGATAAGGATGGGGATGAAACGTGAAATTCTAAATGGGGATAGAGGCAAAGGATATGCCCTTTCTATCATTGAAACTTATTGTAATCCCTATAAACGGTTCATGATACAATAAAACTATTTACTTATGCTCTTTTATTATTCAATAATTTCAACTTTAGCTCGGTTCGGTTTGATTGGATCTTGGTTCGGTTCGATTCAGCTCGGTTCGCTTTGGTTCGGTCCATTTCATTTTTGTGAGGTTCTGTCCGATCCGATCCGATTCAATTTGGTTTTCAGTTTTTACTATAAAATTTATAAAATGTTAAAAAAGTAATTATAAACAATATTAAATTAGAGTAATTGTTATTATAAAACTATATAATTATATGATCTAAGCTTATTTTTAAAATTTATGTTAATATGTCATACAATTAATTAATAAGCTAAACAAATGATAAAAAATTTAAACAAAAATCATGTTGATTAAATTAAAAGAATTAATGTATAATTGAAAATCCTAATTGTAATCAAATAGGCTCTTTATTGTTATAGGTCATCTATCGATATTTTTTTTAATCTTATAAAAATAATATTCAAAATAAGATATAAAATATAATGACATGTTTATATTTTGTCAATTTATTTAATTATTTAACTATTAACTCATTTTTGAAATAAATTTATATACTTAATTTTCTATAAGATATATTTAAATAAATTATTCATTTTTGATAATGGTTAATAAACTATTTTTATTATCACCCTGTGTATCGCACAAGTCAAACAACTAGTTTTTGTATATAGGCATGAAAGTATATTACAATATGAATGTTGGCATTGAAAAAGGGCGGAGTTAGACACTAATTTTAGAGGGGGCTAACATTATAATGTACATGTAAAATATTTTAAAAGGAAGTCACAATATATATATATATGCGCGCACACACACAATAAAACTAAAGTTCGTCTCTGATAAAAGTAGTATTGAATAAATTATTTTTAAGAAAAAAATATTTCATTGTTCCTACAATAAAGATCAATTTATTCTATAAATGCTTCAAAAATACTAAAGAGAGACTAATTTGTCCTATATTTTAAATTGTGAGATATCACAATTTTTTTTTTTTTTACTTGAAGGACCGTTGTTTTGGTCAAACACCAAATACTCGAGATTTAAATATGCATTCCAAATTAAAACTCAAGAAACACATATATACACAATATGCTTTCTATTACAATATTTAAATATCTAACTATGTAAAATATTTATAAGAACTAACCTCAAATATTTAAATTATATTTTCTAATTTAGATGGAAATAAATAAAAAAAACAAGAGTGTATGAAAAAATTGAACAATTGGGAAATTAAACTTATTTAGTTTCTTCTAAAAATAGTGATATATTACTATATAAATTTTTTAGTTGATATGTAAATATTTTAACAGGGCCAAATATATATCAATGTATAAACATACAAGAAAAACAAAAATTTCAGGGGTGGCCCTGCAAAATTGCTTAAACATGTTTTTTGGTCCTTGAAGAACAAGGGAATTTTAGTTTTGGTCCCTAAAACAAAATTTTCCTTGACTTTAGAACAAACATTTCTAAAAATGTGGTTTTAGTCTGTATCACGTATGATTGCTGAATGTCATACAGCATTGAATGACCTGACTCTCTGTTAGTCAGTTTAGTGGTACTTTGAAATAAACAATATCTAACACTAGGGATTAAAATTAAGTAGTTTTAAAAATGTTTCAACTGAAACTAAAAGAAAAAATATATTGACCAAAACTTCACCATTAGCATTGATTGGAAAAAAAAATTAAACAGGTTCGATCGGAATTTGGAATGTTGGAATTCAAGAAAACCTTTGGATACAAAAGTAATATATTTAACTTCTATTTTCATTTCTTAATTTCATTTTTAATTACAAGAATGGCAACTTGTTTCGAGTCAATTTCTTATTTTTCGGATTTTGTTAAAAAATATTAAAAGTTAAAAATATACAATTAGAATAGGAAATTAAATAGAAATCAAACCAACCCTTAGACTCTTGAACTAGGACTGTATGTTTTATATTTTACGAATTTTATTTAACAACAAGTACATGTTTATAGAGTTGTAACACTTACTTGGTGTTGCTACCAACTTCTTTTTTATGCAATCTTTGTAGCATGTTGAAGTCTGATTTTCAAACGTCAGAAGAACTTTGTTATGGAAGGGATCTTTCTCGTAGAAAGACGTGTAACGTCTTGCCTCAATTCTTGGAACTTCCTTGTGAAGAGGGTGCCTTAAGCTTTGGTTGATTTGTGCAGCAAGAGATGGGCTCAGTTGATTGGTCATGGTTATGGACTTAAGATTAGTGCCCGTGAAATCAAGTGCTTCGTCTAATATATCTTCCTTATGAACCCTTAATTGTGCAGCTTCATACAGCCTCCGTATTCCAAGAACATCTTGGACAATTGTATCATTGAACTTTCCTCTGTTATTCTTGAATTTGTTGAATATATCTGATACCATTCACCTGGGTATTAACTGTCACGAATCTATTATATTTAATATTCACCTAAATGCCAATGCCTTTTTATTTGTAATTTAAAGAAAAATGTTTAATAGTAACAAATTTTGCTTGAATTAATTTGCCAGAATGCATGATGTGGCATGCATACTAAACTATTGGATAAATGTGTAGGTGAGTCATGCCTTTTTATTCTATCCAATAACGACCCTTGTATTCTATCAAAATTTCTGGTAGTGATAACATTACCAAATGTAAAGTATTACACATGCACAGTTCAACAAACCTGATGAAATGTGGTATCCGAAAGGTGAAAGAGAAACGCAAGATACTGAAGGCCATCTTCTTCTGGGGTGAGATTATTGTCGGTGAAAGCATTGTGAATTTGTTCTAATGCTTCGTTTATTTCATGTTCAAAATGAGAAGATATACCCAAACGTTGGATTAAGTCAATAAAGTTTAGTTTTTGTGAGATATTATTACTTGAAGATAGAAACATCTTCTTTACTTCCTCTTTGTGTATCTCAGCTTGCTGCTTCATATTGTCATTAACTTCTTGAAAATATGTAGTTATACTTCAGAATTCATCTATTGACATGTGTATATTGAGTATTACAGAGTTATACTTTAGGTTAGACTAACCAAGCCCAAAGTCAAACAATTCTGTTAGAGTTGTGCTTTTTTATAATAACTAATGATGAATTATACTATTATCTATTTCAATTGATATATGTTAGGTAACTTCTTGTTAATATTCTTTTAGTCATGTGGTTTGTTTTGACTTTGCCTATGTATAAAAAAAACCAAATGGTTTATTTTGAAATATCTATTACAAAACATCTCTTGAATTTTATTTTACTTATAAAAGTTTATAACTTTACTATATATAATATCAAAATATTTATCGATTGTAGTTTAGGTTCAGTTTAAAAGTCAATTTAACCTAGTCATTAGTTGCGTTGGGTATGGGCTTAAAAAATGACCTAATCTAAAAATAGGATTGGCCTAGGTTTGGTGTAACCTAGCCCGATCCATCTCTTGTATACCTGTAGTAAACACTTTTCAAGAAATAATTAATGATGTGATCATGTTAAAATCAAAAGTACAATTTTTCTGTCAAGTAACGAAGAGCTATTGCAATGGATTCTCTCAACAGTGACTTCCACGTGACAATATCATATGTGAATTTACACCATTTATTGAAATAGTTGGCCTCAACTTAGATCCCAAAAAAACTTTAATCAGTTATATAAGTTCACAAATGATATTCATAATGTGGAATTCACGTACTAAGAGGATCCACTCCATGACTTTATTGCAGCTTATATTCAAAAATAATTTTTCTTTGTAAATGTGATTGACACGATGATGCCTTTTATATGAAGGTTTTTTTCTTTACTATCAAAGTGGTTCACAATTTCTTTTTTTTGAAAAAAGCTCCACTAACTCCACTTAATATGCAATTGGACAACATTTTTGTATATTTGTCGTTGTTCATTTATGAATGGAGAAAATTATTTGGGTAAGATTTTATTTATGTCCCTCACATTTACCAAAATTTCAATTTTGTGCAAAAGTTTTTTGGTTTTTCTATTTACGTACTTAATAGTTTCAAAATGCTTAAACATGTCATTTTGATAGACAACATATAAGTTATAAACCAAAAAAAAATTGATATAAAAGGAAAGTACAATATTAAGAAATTATAACAAAATATAAAGTCACAGATTACCATGTTAAAAAGGATCACAACATAACATAAAAGTCTCGTTTTTGCTCATAACTTGAATGTTGTTTACATTTTGAAAACGTTTTAGGGAAGTAAATAGAATAAAAAAAAACCTTTCAAAAATAAAAACTTTAATAAAATACGAGAGATATAAATGAAGGTTTAATTTACCCACAATATTTATTATGCTTATTTGTTATTTCCTTGTTTCTATAATCTAGTTCATTTTAAAAAATACATTATTGAATTGACCCATAAATTTTGAACTTATAAAAGGCATTCCAATAAAAATCATTGAAGATTTTAATTACTCAAGCAAATTTTCAATCTCATCTCAATACAATGTCTTCAAATATTTGTGAGATTATCAACCCTATATACAAATATAAACATTCAAAACAAATCAAACATCGTATAATAATCACTAACAAATCAATATTACCTTTATGGATAAAATATTTTCTTTTTAACAAACAATATAGTATCATTTGCTGGTACATCTCAAGTTTAATTCAACATATGTGATGGGTGCTCATTATATTAGATATTAGCAATGTAACAATATGTTTCATTAATTGAAGCCTAGATGTGAAGTTCGATAACCTTCTCGATAACATCAATAAACTTTTTATAATAATCTCATAGCATAACTTGTTGTTTGGAAAAAAAAAAAAGGCTATGAACAACTAACATTGTCAACATTCTAATATGTTTAGGGGCAGGCTTTAATTAATTTAATTTGAATATAAAGAATATATAATATTCAATCTCGTATTTTGCCTTTTCATTTATTTGATTAAATGGACTATTACTCAGGTGGCAAAAGGAGAACACACCACACAATTAAAAAAAAAATTAGACTCAAGTTTTATTCAAATGTTTAAATAACGTGTAACTAAAGAAAAAACTATTAATTTGTTTAAAATTTTTTTTAAATAAATAATTTGAATGTAAATTAAAATATGGGCTCTGAAAATAGATAATTTCAATGCAAATAAAATTTTCTAGACTCAATTTTTATTCAAATAATTGTTTATTCAAACTTAAATATCATATCATTACTTATATTTGGAACAAGATAAGAAAAGGCACACCAAACAATAAAAAACACAAAAGTGTCAATCTTAATTTTCATTTCAATATTTGAATATTTTGCTATGCAAAATAAACACTAAAAAATTTTATTTAAAAATAAATTAAAAATTATTTAAATGCGAATTAAAATAGAAATATAACACGAAAAAAAACTTATGACAATTTTTTATTGAAAAAAAGTTTATCGTTGTAGTTGTAATTAAAACTTATATCTACTAAATAAATATATACAAATATGAAATATCATAGTTATAAAAAAATATAAAATTAATATTATTATTATTATTTTAAAAAGAGTGGTTAAATAGTAGCAATATTATTTTTATAATAAAATAATATTCAAACTCAAATAATTAATATAAATTGAAGCACTCGAGAATTATATAGATTGAATAATCCAGAAGAGGGAATTTTGTCTACCTATAATGGATGTAATGAGTACCTATTATGATAATACACATTGTCTATTTAATTTGAAATTTACAAAACACCAGTCCAAAATTGAAACACAAGTATTTTTTTTAATATTTTTATGAGTAAAATCAGTAAAGCTTGAACACAAGCAGTTCCCTTTTTTTCCTCAAAGTATTGTGAAAATTTGATCAAAGATTTTTCAAATGTTTTCAATATTTTTAGATAATATGGGATTGCATTTATTGTGGCCACGGAACCGAACTGTTTTAAAAAGTCCAAAACACTAAATCTAGGAATCAATTTTCAATAATGCAATAAAAGTAAACCAGTAGGCCCATGCTACGCTAGTGGATGTATGTTGAACAGTAGCCACTACAGCGGTAGTAGTACTGTTCATTTGTATGAGTATAGAAATAGATACTTTTGTGTAAATTTGGTTATATCCATTTGCAAATTTACTGTTCTAA
Source organism: Dalbergia cultrata (assembly GCA_031216105.1). Taxonomy (NCBI): domain Eukaryota; kingdom Viridiplantae; phylum Streptophyta; class Magnoliopsida; order Fabales; family Fabaceae; genus Dalbergia; species Dalbergia cultrata. Next base: position 11,461,519 of record CM062350.1, on the reverse strand, counting down.
TTATGAACGAGGAAATATGTAATATTCTTCTTCTTTAATACATAGAGAGATCAACTATCATTTTTAGATTGCTACATTATTGTGCACAATTTACACTTTCTGTTGCATTCCAGTTACTGGATCAATTTGAAGCTTTCGATCATTTAATAAAAAATATACCAAAACAAGCAGGTAGTCAATAGAGACTGATGAACAACCGATAAAGATTCTTGCATGTTTGAACTCTCCATATCAAATACAACGATTAAGGTTCTTTACTCATTCAAGGATTAATAGTTGTATACATGTCAATTTTCAAAACCAAGCACTAAATAGAATCTCAAGTCTGTATATCTATATGACAAGTTTCTCTGGCATTTAATTTGTGGCCAATCCATAGTTGTGCAATATTGAGCACAATTTACACCTGCATAAGAAATTGCAGTTGAGATATCAGGTCTCAGTTCTACATCAATTAATAGAAAAATTCATCAACGGAAGAACAACTAATGAGGCTATTTAAATATGTAAACTTTCCCTTGTAAATCTGTTACTTAAAAGCTGCATGTCTGTTCTTTCCAAATGTCCGTGCGCGGGGTCGAATACAAGTTATAGGAAATATTAGTTGAGTTCTCGCCGAGTAAATCATAACAACCATGCTGATTGTTGGACTAACTTTTTTTTTTTTTGGGACTAATGTTAATTAGTTAAGTCCTACACATTTACGTTACCTGAGGAATTTTGAAGCTTAGACATTTTAAGCTTGAAAGAAAGTATGAGGCATTGTGGAAGTATAGAAATTTTAATCTTGAAAGAAAGTCGAACCCAAAAAGAATATGCTCTTTGTCCAGTGTCCAAATAGAAAAGACGGGAAACTATACATACACCTAGGAAGCTTATTAGTCTACGTAACCATGCTAAAAATGGAGTGGTTTATATTATGGGCCTGTTTTTGTCATTTTATTTTTGAAATTGTTTCAAAATATGTGTTGATTTTTCAAAAAATTAAAAGGTTGGTTTCATGTCTAGTTCATGGCTCTTAAAGATTGGCCTGGGTCAACAAAATGCTAGTTCGAAATTAATCTAATCAAAAAATGATTTGTTTTGGCGGCCCAATTATTCATCTATCACATATTCAATGATGATAAAATGGAGGAAATCCATTTTGGGTGTCAAAATAACTACCCTTGCAATAGGTAAAATTTTGTGGTAGCAACATATAGAAGATTTCTCCTTCGACCAAATTGGAAAGAAGATTTCTTGCCCTTATAGGTATAGTGAGGGATGGATGTCCTGATAAAGATATGGGTCATGATATTGTTGATGATGACCAAGTCATAGATGTGTTGACCAAAACAAAACAAAGAATAAAAGAAAATAGTGTGAAGTTGAGAAGAAATAAGCCCAAAAAAATCAGCACCATTAATCATAGGTTTGGCCAGATTGAGGATGTAGATCCGGATGATCAAGAAAATCTACATGTTGAACATGACAAAGTAACTTTGACAGATGTAGTTCATCCTTTGTGAAATATAATACATAATAACTTTTTTTATTCCAATTCACAGATCAAAGCTCAAGACTACAACAGAAAAAGCCAGTAGAAAGGTACAATCATCAATCAACACCTAAACCAGGTAAACAAACAAACCAGCAACATGACAAATACTATTAGGACAACCATAGGTGCACACACCAACTCTTTATACATCTCCCACATTTATGTACAAAAACGCTAGATGACAACGCGATCCAAAAGCACCGCAGCAACGGAATCTTTCATGAGTTCTCCATTTGTGTATCTGTCCTCAAAGTTTGCATATGTGAAATCACTTACACGTGCAAAACCAAGAATACAATCAAGCACGTGCATTGGTATACCATCTGACTTGAGGTACCCTTCATTTATATCCTTCCAAAAGTCTTCAGTTTCCTTGTGGACGAGTTTGCAGGCCTCTTCTTGTGTAATGCCATATTGCTTCATACAACATTCAACACCGGAAGCAACATGATTCCTTTGCCGCTCAAACTATATATAAATAGTCCCAATCCAAAAGCTCAATTAGATAAATCACGTAATTAATTATCAATATTATTCGTGGAATTAGACCAAAGCTAGCGAATGTTATATATCTAATCAAGGATCTTAATGAATTAATATTGGGTCAAAATATTAATTTACAAAACAATTTCTTTACCTCCTTAAACTTTAGTTCATAATTTAATCAATTATTTTCTTCTGATTGTGTCATCTCATTAAACGATTAATTTGAATCGCTTGTTTATTGAAAAAACACATTAGGAATTAAATTGTTAATTTTTTAATTTCAAGGAATATAATGATACAATGTGTATAATTTCAAGGATGAAAATAAACTTCTAATCCTACCAAAACAAAAGGTTGTCAGAAATTATTCTCTACCTTATGTGATGCTAGGTCATTCTTGAGTCTGCCAATAAAAGACGCAGCTTTGACTATCGTTGGATCACTGAAAATCCAATCAAACACCTCTTTGATTGCAAATTCTCCCAGACCAATAAATGCTCCAATCTGAAGTGGGCATGTTGAAGATGCAACTGCATTAACCTTGTACTCATCATATGTTGGAGTATAACCCTCATGGCACCATTTTGCTTCTACCAAGTAAGATTGTGCCAAGTTAAAAAACTGCAAGTACAATAATCATTAGTTAAATAAGTGGAGGTTGGGAAGTATAAATTTTGTTTGAATATTAAGGAATTAGAAGCCTACAGCTTGTTTAACATATTGCAACACCAAGCTTGAGTTTCCACCCTTTGCAGTGATCACCAACTCTATTTCATCCCACAGTGCTATAACTGCATTAAATACCACTTTGAAGCACTCTGGAAGAGATTCAATTGGACTAATTTCCCATCTGAAAAAAAAAGAAGAGAGAGAGAGAGAGACTTATATAGATAAAATTTATTTAAGTTAAAGGATCGTGAGATTGAATTTTAGGAGAATGAATATAATAAATTGAAACTACCATAATCTTTTAAGTCATTCTACTATTAGGATAACATAATACTAACTTCATTCTCAAATAAATGTCCAATTTTAAATGCGTACATGGATTAAGAAAATAATTGGTAAAATCTTAATATTAGGATTATTTATATGTGTTTTACTAAATTACACTCGCTACTTTTCTCTCTTTTTCAAGATTACCCTCTCTCCTCCACTTATCATTTAATAGGTGTATAGTTGAAAAAAAAAATTAATATTGTCTAGATATAAAAATGGACACAGATACAGTAAAATTTTTAAAATAAACACTCACTTGAGACTATATTTATAAAAAGGAAAAGAAAAATACTTATTTGAGAATAAAAATAATTATAAAATTGGTCAAGACTTTTTTACTCAAATCAACCTCTGGATTGCCTCTGTCAAGAGCTCAAGCTCTTCAACTGTGCCATAGGCATCATAAGTATCATCCAGAAGAGAGATGCAAGTTGTCAATTTGCCCACTATCCTTCTCGCAGTGCTATGTTTCGATTCAGACGACATGGATAAAGGCCATATGTATGCCTCAACCACCCTATTTCTTGCGTAAGGGACCTTTGTCGCAAACTCTGATATTTTCCACCACCTGTTATACTAAAACAAATTATATCTAAAAAACAAATGGTAAGAATTAAAGGAACTACTACCTTTTTTAACTATCGGATAAAGATCCATAAAAGTCTATTTTAAGTTGATTTTCGTATAAGAATAAAAATGAAAGAAAATTTCATAAATTACCTTTATGCATAAAATTACACGTAAAATTTAATTTATGAAATTTTTTTTTCATTTTTGTCATGCTGCCAAATCACCTCTGGCATGAATGCATCATCTAAAAAGGAAAACTTAATAAGAGTTTATCAAGATTTGGCATCTTAGATCTTGAACCATTATAGTTCAAGAAATCCCCAAAAGCAATTGAGAAAAATAGACTCTTGAACTTAGGCTTCAAGTCTAAACCTTAATCCTATACATTATGTTGGGGAAAAAAAAACTATTTTGCCAATTTTTCTTTTTTAACAAGGAGTACTTGATTATACAATTATAGTACTTACTTGGAGTTACTGCCAACTTCTTTTTGATGTAGTTTCTGTAGCATATTGAAATCTAATTTTGCAAAGTTCAGAAGAATTTCGCTATGGGAAGGATCTTCCTCGTAGAAAGACAAGTAACGTCTTGCCTCAATCCTTGGAACTTCCTTGTTAAGAGGTTGCCTTAAGCTTTGATTGATTTGAGCAACAAGAGATGGGCTCAATTGATGGGTCATGGACTTAAGGTTAGTGTATGTGAAATCAAGTGCTTCCTCTAGTATATCTTCACCATGAACCCTTAATTGTGCAGCTTCATACAAGCTCAGCATTCCCTGAACATCTCGGGCAATTCTCACATTGAACTTTCCTTTGTTCTTGAATTGGTTGAATATATCTGCCACCCACAAATTAACTATCTTGAATATATCCAGTATGCACCCAAAAAATTTAGATAATAGGAGCAAAAATGATACATAAGCATAACAAAAAAAATTATGGCATTCTTATAGAATTCGAAAGTATCTGTATATTTTAATTAGTTGTGACTAACCAAGAATAAATTACGTTTCCCACTAAATTAAGTTTTTGAAATCTACTAAATCAAAAAACAAATTATAACCGTTGATTATACAAAAAGTACAAATACTAAAGGAAACCAAAGGAAAAACCCAACAAAAATTTCACAATTTTTTGCTTAATGTGTAGTCAATTTCATAAAATAATGGAGGCAAAATATATATACATCTAAACACTGTTGAAACAATTTTTTGAAGAGTAATATTAAGTGTATAACTAAATTGTATAACAAATACACACAACACACTTTATCACCATTGGACTTGATGAATGAGTGGGATGAATAGGGACTACACATCATATCCAATGGTAGTAAGGTGTGTGGTGTGCATTTATTGTGCAATTTAGTTATGCACCAAATATTATTTTTTTAAAAATCTTAATGGGGCAAGAGCCCCAAACATTGGTCATAAATCTGTCTCCATAACTAAATGCTTGTGCATTTTCTTGGTAATGCAAATAGCACCAGCATATATATATATATATAGTACTACATACCTGATGAAATGTGGTACCCTTTTTGTCTCAGCAAACGAAAGAATACTGCAATAAAGTGAAGGTCACCTTCTTTCTCGGTGAGGTTATTGTTCGTATAGCAATTGTGGATTTGTTCTAGTGCTTCGTCAATTTCACGTTCAAAATGATGAGATATACCCAGATGTTGGATTGAGTCAATTAAGCTTAATTTTTGTGGGATATTATTACTTGAAGCTAGAAACATCTTCTTCACTTCCTCTTTGTGTATCTCAGCTTGCTGCTTCATACTATCATTAACTTCCTGAAAATATGTAGTTGCATGGAATGAAATGTTCGAGTATTTAAACTTCCAAGAATATGAATTAAAAAAAAAAAGATTTTGTGGTAATATCCTATTGATTAGCTGCGTGACAATTTTCGAGGTTTGAAATCCAAATTTTGCTAGAAATGGTTGAGGGGATCATATTATTGAGACATAAATAAATACTATTATGCCAGAAAAGTTCCGGCTTCAAGTGCAGGAATTTTGTAACTATTATGCCACATTATTTTATTTTTCTTATTTTTGGTTCAATTGCTTCGTCTTTGTCCTCTCTGATTATATCTCGATCTCTTATAATTTATAAATTTTTTTTATCAGAATGATAATTATCATTTAAAAATTGCTTATAATTTAACTTTTTTCAATCTTGACTTTTGCACTTTCCTGAATGGCTGAGAGCCTTTTATACATATTTCCATTAACGTACTTGATTGAGGAATAAAAAAGGAATAAAAATTATATGAATATATTTCATATATAAAATAATATATAAAATTCATTTATATGATTTTTATCTTGCAACCAAACAAATCCTTAGCCAGTTGCTTGCATATATTGAAATTAGATACTAATCCAAAATTTAAATTATGTAATATTTCATAAAAGTATTATGAGTTTTTTAATATATCATAGGACTGCAAGAATAACAATACTAATTAGATTTAACCACTTTTGAAGTAGTGAATATAAGATTTAACCACTTTTACTAATATGACAATACATAATTAAATAACAGTATAACATTGTCATTGCATAGAAGTTAAACTCTACCAATTAATTAATATTGATGCATATACGTAAAAACTGCAAATATAATTAACTAGCTACCATACCAATGATTGTGAATCATATTGAAGGAAAATATCCCCCCAAATGCTAGGACGAAAATTTACACAAGGTCGTGTAAAGTGATTAGATACTGCATGTTGGGTCAAAGTAACTGAAACAGGAGCTGTAAGAGACATCTTAATTGGCTTTGAGATATGGTGGGATGAAATTAATCTTTATTAGTGCGTCTATATATATAGATATGATTCTTCGTGGGATGAGGGAGCAGTTGGTGTACATGCTGCTCGCCTGATTGTGGGTAGGGCCAGCCACCATGTAGGAGGGTGATGAATGATATATCATCAACGTGGAATTGGCCTAGTTTTGTTTCTTTAATTTTCATGTGTTTTTTCTTTTTTCCCTTCTATTATTCACTGCTCGCAACAGTGACAAATCTCTTTAATGTGAAAGCTCCAAGCACTACACCAAAAAGGGTGTTTTGCGGCGGTTAAAACTGCCGCTACTAATCCTTAGCGGCAGTTCGGCAACTGCTGCTATCCTGAGCATCACCAGCCATTTTGCGGCAGTTTTCAGCAGCTGTTGGAATAACCGCCAGAAAATATTGGTGGCGGTTAAACAATTGCGAATTACATTTTAAAAAAAAAAACTAGTTTAAACTCTAGCTGCGGTTTGTGTGCCCCATTTTTTTTTACATTATTTTGCAGCGTTTTGTGCAACTGCCTCTATTGGCTAACATTATGCTAAACCAATGTTGTGGCTGTTTGGAATTGCCACGATATGTATATATATTGAACTGCTACTACCATACCAATGCATATCCTTTTTTTTTTTGAGTTATCTCCATAACATTTTCAAACTACTTTTACTTGCGTAATCTTTCTTTGAATCCATTTATTTATAATTAAAAATCAAATTTGTTAATGTACCCAGAAAATATTCGTACAAATTGTTCTGAGTATATAATAATCCAAAAGAAATTAAGTACGAATCAATGCATAAAGAGCAAGCCTATCTTGCTAAAGGTGCTAAGTAAGCATAAATCCTTAATTTGAGAAAAAAAAATTCTTAAATATTAGTAGACTTATAATCTAAAGAAAAAAAATAAGGATTAGAAGAAGATGATGATCCTTCATTTTGGAGTTCTTGACTAGCCTCTGAAGAGCGTCTTGCATCCAATGGTGAGCCTAAGTCTACTACCTAAACTTAGAAAGAAACTCAATATTAGACCCATGATCCATAAGCTTTAACTTAATTAATATTTGTAAATAAAGAAAGATGAAATTAACTATTTTATTTATTTTAAATATAAACGTGAAATTAGTTTAAAATATATTGATTATATTTCTCATAATATTGTAACGGATCAAGAAAGGGGAGATATATGGTGGTGTCATGAAGGGGACTACTCATGACTAGTTGTGAATTGCGGAGAGGGCTAATCACGATGGTTGTGGTGTTATGGAGGGGCTTTACTATGGATGCTTCTCCAACAATTAAAGAATGAAGAGTATGTAGCAAGCAGGTAGGACACTAGGGGCTATTTACTTTCAGTTTCCATTTTTCAGTTTTCATTCTTAGTTTTCCAGTTTTCAGGAAATTGTGAAGGAAAAACTGAAAAACTGAAAATTAGAATTTGTAATTTTCAGAATTTTTAGTATTTCCTTCGTGAAATCTGGAAAACTAAAAGCAAACAAACCCTAGGCTTCAATCATTTTAGTCAAAGAATGTTTTTCCCATATTTAAAAAAGGGTAAAAATAAAAAATTATAATTTAAATTTAACTCTTATATGAAAATAAAAATTCCCAATTTGTCAACAAAATTAGATTAAGTTCCCTATTACATATAGAAGTATTTGTAAAACATTTTTTGTATAAACTTTTTTATGATATATATATAGAAAAATTCATTATTTTAGTTAAGTAATTTTGCATCTTAATTAAATATTAATCATTAATTAATAATATTAGTAAATGAAATTTTTTAAATGTAATTATAGTTAAAAAGCTTTTAAATTTTTTTTTCACCAAATATAAAAATTTGAATTGAGTGGTAAAATTTCAATTCCAAGCTTAAATTCTATATCCAATTCCAATTCTATGCTCAATTCCAGACAATAAATGAAATGCAATACTAACGAAATAAGAAAACACATATATCAGCACCCATATCTTTATAAAGTCTAAAAAAAAAAAAGAAGAAGCCCATTTCCTTGTTTGGATTGAAAAAGATAACTCTTTTGTAGTCCGTGATTTATAACTAGTGTTAGTTCATTTGTTCAAAAAATAAGACAAACAAAAAATCAAAATAAAAAAAAATCAAATTGAATCTCATTTTTGTCAATTAAATCTTTTTCCAATTTTTTTAGATCAAATTAAGAGAAAAAAAAACTTTGTCTTTGCAACGGTTACAAAGCCGCCACTATGTGATAAATTCTAACCCCAATTGCCGCCCAAACTACCGCAACAAACAAGTTTTTCCACTGCGGTTATGTCAAATCCTGCCATATGTTGACGTAATCCATAATTGCTACGCAAACTGTCGCTACGTACAATAATGTTGCAACAGTTACAATAAGATGACTGTTACATGCATATAATTGGTGGTGGTTGCAGAACTACCGCAACAAACACCATAATGCCTATTCGGCAGCAGTTTTGGGAAACCGTTGCAAATGGGCTACTACAAAACTCCATTTTTGTTGTAGTGAAGAAAGTAAATGTCTGATCACAAGACACTCTATACGCACTGCCAAGGTTCAAACCCCGACTAGATACCCAAAGAACCTAGCTAGCTATCAATGTACCAGGTCTTGTGATTTGCACGTTTTTAATTTCTTTGTATCTTCACTCACCTCACTTGAAAATTAATTTGCATGTTTTCAAAGTTAAAGTGATGGTAGTATAGACCAGGATTCATGGTGAACCCTACACATGGCATAATATTCACTGTCCAAAATCTGATATAAAATTATGTGATATCATTTTAAAAACAAGAAGAGGATATGTTGCTACATCTCAGGTTCATAATGAACCCAAGTCTATATTATCATTTGTCTTAAAATTAAGAGCAGACATGGAAAATGATGAAGCAATGATGTGGATTGTTGTTAGGCATTATTATGTACAAGAAAAATGTTATTTGTACTCATTGTATGTGGAACATCGTATCAACTCATACTTTATCTACCCTTCGATTGGTGTAGACCTCTACACTCCATCCAATGGTGAATGCGGTGTAAGTCGACACGATATCGCAAGAATAATGAGTACGAATAACACAATTTGATCTACAATGATATGTTCACATAAAATGAGTATGAATAATATATTTTTTTCAATATATTTATGAGACGAGTGATGGAGAATAACAGTACTATTAAAGGTTGAGAAAAATGATATATTTTTACACTATTTTTCTTTAGATTAACTTTTGTTTAAAATAAAATCGCTTTGTATTATCAATCAATAAAATTCAAGCAGAAAGATAAATTATGGTGAACATTTATTATGATTATATGTAGTTGCTTATATGATTTGACTATTTTTTTTCATCAAATTATATTGGACGTTATTGTAAGGAAATGACTTTTTTTTTTCAAAACCTTTATACTAGTTCATTTTTAAAATAATATAAAGTAAGAGAAATGCAAATTCTAATTTCTAAGATATTCTTTCTCTTAAACAATAGTATGGGAAAAGGTAAATAAAATTAATGTAAAAAAATGTACAAAATTAGTCTATAAACAAGGATAACTTTCGGGGTGTGTGTGTGTGTGTTTGTGTGTATTATCTTTTCTCGGTCAGGACCATGTTGAAATCTCCAACATTACTCCTAGGCAGAGTAATTGGAAATTGAGGCAGAGGCTTACACAATAGACAATACGTGTGCATGTATTTGGTGGTAGTAGAGTTCAATGCTGTTTCTTTGTATACATCAAGGATTTTATTGTTGAAGCTAAGATAAAAATATTTTTATTTTTATTTTTATTTGGTAACTAAGCTTTTATAAGATGCCGAATGGCACCAAACTTATAACGTAGGAATGCAGGAATTTGACCAAACAAATAAAATGTGCCTTTAGCTTAAGGGTATTGACTTCACACATAAAAAATATAAAGGTATATATCTCATGATGTTGCGGTCAAAAGATGGAGTAATAATAAAATCATTAAGGAGCATTTGTTTCAATAACGTTTAAAAAGTATTTAGAAAAGGCAAGGCTTCTATGGCTAGAAATGGTAAGGTTTACAATCATCAGTTGCACTGCTGCACAAGGAACTCGTTTGTTTAGCTTCAAAAATTTCTGAGAATCTTTATTCAAGAATAAATTGACAACCTGTTTGATCAAATTGTATAGGCATGATCCCGGATATGCATAATTTTATGAATGTTTATTTTGACCTTCAGCTTTTTTTTATTTAAATATGTTCGACTACGGCCCAGAACAATACTACTCCGCTTTATACTCATGATTTATTTATTTATTGAAATGCTACAAGATTATGATTTTCAATTGAAACTGGATTATGGCCCTGGCCCAATTCCTTATATGCCGGCTTAAATATTAAATATTGCAAAATAATCTTATAGGATATGTATATTAAATCAAACTAGTTGAAAAAATAGTCTCAGAAATTTCTGAAGCTAAACAATTGAGTTTCTTATGCAGCAATACAATTGATGATTTTAAACCTTGACATTTCTACCCATAGAAGCCTTGACATTTCTAAATACTGCTTGAACGTTATTGAAATAAATGCTCCTGAATGATTATATTATTACTCCATCTTTTGACCGTAACATCATGAGATATATACCTTTATATTTTTTATGTGTGAAGTCAATTACCCTTAAGCAAAGGGCACTTTTTATTTGTCTGGTCAAATTCCCGCATTCCTACGTTGTAAGTCTGGGGCCATTCGGCAACTTATAAAAGCTTAAAAGATTTTTATCTTTCACCAAAAAAAAAAAAAAAAAAATATTTTTATATTAGCTTCAACAATAAAATCCTTGATGTGTACAAAGTAACAGCATTGAACTCTACTACCGTCAAATACATGCACAAGGATTGTGTAAGCCTCTGCCTCAATTTTCAATTACTCTGCCTAGGAGTAATGTTGGAAATTTCAAAATGGTCCTGACCCAAAAAAGAAGTAAAAAAGATACACACACACACAGACACACACAGAGAAAGTGATCCTTGTTTATAGACTAATTTTACATTTTTTACACTAATTTTATATACCTTTTCCCATACTATTTTTTAAGAGAAAAATATCTTAGAAATTAGAGTTCGCATTTGTCTTATTTTATATCATTTTAAAAACGAACTAGCACATGGATTTTGACAAAAAAAAGTCATTTCCTTACAATAACGTCCGAAATTTTTGGATAAACAATAACATCCAACATAAAATGATGAAAAAAAGGTCAAATCATATAAGCAACTACATATAATCATAATAAATGTCCACCATGATTGATCTTTTTCTTGAATTTTATTGAGTGATAATACAAAGTGATTTTATTTTCAACATAAATTAATCTAAAGAAAATTAGTGTAAAAATATATAATTTTTCTCAACCTTTAACAATACTGTTATCTCCCTTTCAACCTGTCTTATCCTCCAACCTCCTACTGGCTACATTCGTGATGTTATTTATACACATTTTATGTGAATATATCATTGTACATAAAATTGTGTTATTTATACTCATTATTCATAGTACGCCGTATCAACTTGAATTGCATCAACCATTGGATGAGATGTAGACCCTATTTAAGTGAGGTCCACACTCCATCTAATGGTGGATGAAGCGGAAGTCGACATGATGCCCTACATTTAATGAGTATAAATGATATTTTTCTTGTATATAATATAATCCAACCACAATCCATGTCATTGCTTCATCATATCACATGCTTGCTCTGAACTTTAAGACAAGTGATAATATAGATCCGAGACATGGCAACATATCCACCTCTTGTTTTTAAAATGATAGCACATATATAATTTTATATCAGATTTTGGATGATGAATGTTATGTCATGTGTAGGGTTCACTATGAATTCGGATCTATACTATCATCACTCTAAACACATGCAAATTATTTTTTTAGGTGAGGTAAGAGAAGATACAAAGAAATCAATTAAAAACACATGTTAATAACAAGACCTGGTACATTGGTAACTAACTAGGTTTTTTAAGCATCTGGTCAGGGTTCAAACCTTGGTGGTGTGTATGGAGAGCACCTTTAATAGTACATTGGTTGCTAGCTGAATTCTTTAGGTATCTTGTAAGATTATTTTACAATATTCAATATACATATACTTTTGGAGCATGGATCTGGGTATGTCATTTTTTTTGTTTATACTTATATCCCATTGTGTGATAATCATAAAATCTAAGATCCTTAAAGGGCTTTGTCATTTTCTGAATTGTGTACTAAAATAAAAATTACAGTTAACAATTGGTATCAGAGTATTAGGCTATGGATTTTATGATTCTCAATTAATGATGATGGTTTTCCAGTTCGTATGAACACTAGGTTTTGAAATTGGGAATTTTCTATGTTGTTATTTTGTGATGCATTTTCACTGCAATGGAAACAACAATGAAGTAGAAATTATGTTTTATCATGAATGAATTCATGGTGCATGTAAATAACAATTCATGAAATTCATATATAGTGTTGTTTCACGTTGTCTTGAGAATAAATTCTTTTTTGAGGCTTTGCTTTGTAAAGCAACATTGAATTCCTTATAAAAGAAATCTCATTCAAGAAGCACATTAAAGGCATTCAATATTAAAGCAAACTCCTTTTCTACAATTATAGTGTATGTTATTGACTATGTATGATGAATGGTTTCCCCTTTCCTTCTAATATTTGGTGTGAATATAACACGATACTTATTTACTAATGTGTATGTAATGATTGCGGCACTGTTGGAATATGTCATGGTTGATCAGAGTCTTGCGCATCGTCATATCACATATCACACACATGTATAGCACATTTGGTCTTATAGTTTGTATATGTTTTTTTTTAACATGAATAAACCTTCATGTTTAATTTTTTTTCATAATTTAACATACTTATAAGATCATGCTTATAGTTTGTATCTTCGCTTCATCTTATATGAAATATGTGTTAATTGTTTAGAATATTTAAGTGAAGCATTGGCATGGAATCGTAGAATATTTAAGGTTTAGAATTATTGTGTGTGAGATTTATTATTCAGCATCAAATCTGAAAATCATTTAATAATTCCAAATTTCATGAGAATAAAGAGTATAATTTGTATCTTGGAATTATTTTGTGTTAGATTTGTTAATCACCAAAGTGGTTAAATCTAAAGGTTGTTTAATAATTCCAACTTTGGATGTTTTGTTTCTGTTACTCAAATGATGGATGCAAAACTATGATTATTTGTGTATGAGTAAGTTGAAGTTCATTATTATAAGACATTTAATTTAAGCATCACTCAAAGGTTGCTTAATTGTTCTTATAATTATTGGACATGATAGTTGGTAGTGTAAGTGGTTTTGTTTATATATTCAAAGATAGTAAATATTTCTAGTTAATGCATATATCATTGCCAAAAATGTTAAATTTGTTAGCATTATTATGTTGTTGTATGTTAATGTATCACCCAAAGGAAAGCATTGATATGCAATGAATGTTCAGATTATTATTGTTTGAATCTATTAAGTTTACTCAAAGCGTTAATGTATGAGCTTGTATAATGTTTACAGCTTCCATGAATATGTTTGTTCTGGGTAGTGGAATTGTTAAGTTCAATGGGCTAAACTATGTTGATTGATCTGAGCAAATCCACTTTCAATTAGGTGTTATGGACTTGGATTTAGCATCAATTATGGATGAAAAGCCTACATATTATTGACACCAATATAGAAGAGAAGAAGTCTTTTATGAGGCTTGGGAATGGTCTAACAAGCTGAGTTTGAACTTGATGGGGATGAAAATGACTGAAAATGTTAAGCCATTTATGCCTAACACAGACAAGGCAAAGGAATTTACAATGAAAATTAGGGATTATTTGTCATGACCCAACTTAGGCACGTGATCGGCATGTGAGAAATCTCATTCTCACATAAGCCTCGTGACCTAGGATGCTCTATAAACATGTATTTATAGCTTATTTAAAATATAGTTTCATTTTCTACACTTAAATCACCTTCGTTAACTCATAAAATTGGCATTGAAAATCCTCAAAATCTGTCTCTAAAGTCTGAAGTCATAAGCAACTTATAAACATAGACTATTTTGTTCCACAAATGTCTGTGAACTTAATACAATTAAGTCACTAAATACAAAACATGAATATACTATCATAGTAAGCAAAATGCAAAACATAATCTAAGGTCCGAGATCTTGCCTGCATTGTACTGGAGCACTCTAAGCAAAATGAGAATGCTTTACTCAAGTGAAACTTACCAGCTAAACTTTACTGCTATTGAGAAGGGCCCGTAGCTGCTTCTATATCTGTAAATGAGAAGAAGAAGAGAAAGGTGAGTTTTTATGCAAAACCTTAGTGAGTGAGCTCTCATCTAAAACCCTCTTTCATAGGACATTAAGAAACAATGCATAAAATCATAATAATTACAATAAAACTCATAGGTAATACATAATGACACATACCTACATATGTATATTCAACCCTCATTTTATAAAATCATAAAGAACATATAAACTTATAGTACGGTAGCTCCTAGAAGAACATTAATGTCTATCAATCATAGTATAATCATGTCTCTACTCTAATATATGATTATGCCCATTAGCCATGATATAATAGTATCTCTGATCTGTGGGTGCTCATTTCTCGTGAACAAGAGCCCCAAACTAATATTTGAATGGTTCCTCATGAATCGTGTCTCTGCTATGATCTATGGTTCTTAAAGAACCGGATTCGGACACCTAAATAGGTTCCAGTCTCTACTCTGATCTACAAGATTGCCCTTAGGCAACTTAGTTTCAAGGATAACAATCCCTCTAAATATGCGAGTCTTTAACACCTTTTTAATTCTCTGTGAGCTATGAATCTATTTGATTCCAACAGTTTGACTTTAGCATAACTGTGGCTATGAAATCATATCCAAGGGATCACCCTTTGCATACACTTGTGATTTCAAAACCTCACAGAATATACAACCGTCAATTGTTTTGAATCTTATGAAGATTCAATTTCTAAAACCTTTTGATTTATCCTCCAAAACATAACTTAAACCATCAAGCTTTTCATAACTAGAAATCTCAATATCACATTTCAAAATAGTCAAGTTCGCAATCATAAATTCTATTCTTTTCTCTAAACTGCATATCTAAGTACACAATTATGTCATATATATATAAACCAGTTCCAGAATCCATTGAAATCAACACAAAAGTCTTTAAGCATTACACATATCATCAATTCTACATAAAATCGGTATAACAAACATGGTACCATGAGTTTTCTCAAAAACAAATTTCATGCTCTAAAATCACTAGTTCAAACCATATAATCTAACAATAAACCTCAAATCCTGGTATAATATTTCTCTAAAATCAAGTAGTAAATCATATTTTCATGAAAATAACTCTAATGCATAATATAGAGATCACAAGTGCAAACCCACTCACCTGGTGGGGTGAACAGTGAAGAACTAACGCTAACAACATAATAGGAAGCATAATTGATAGTAGTACCTGATATAGAAGCAATAGAACTCTAAATCATCCTCTAAAATCTCTACATCACACCAATCTAACTCTAACAAAGGCAATATTATATCATGGCATGAAAACCATGAAGAACACAAGATTTTACCCCAAATCATGAAAGATTGAAGGAGAAAGGAAGTAAACAATGATTTAAACATACCTTAGATCCTTTAGAAGAAAGAAAAATGGAGCTTAAGTAGTGAAAAAGTAAAGAAATGAGGTGTAGATGGGGAGACGCACAGTTTCTCTGTAGAAAGGAGGTGGAAGGGATGTGTTCTTAAGTATTTGAATGTTTTGGACCCCAAAATGGGGGGTTTTTAATGTGTTGTTGACTGCCTAGGCGCTAACTGACCACTAGGGCACTCCCCTATTCAGCTGCCGCACTGTCTTACTTTCCACTGACCGCCTGGGCAGTCTCACTATACTCTCCATTAACTTTAAAACATAAATGTAAATAAGGGATTCGTACTCAAATAAAATATTAGAAAAATCAAACTCCTAACAAATCTAAATCTAAATCTTGGGTTTTAGTTCAAATTCGGAAACTCTCACGGTTTTGCAAACTCGTGGGCTAAAAATAAATGGTTTAAAAGTTTAATAAAATTCACTAAAAATTGTTCTTTAACTCATTTTCCTCTTGGGAACAATTACCGAGACTTTCGATCCCAAGAAAATGGTTCCATTTTATAGCCCTCCAAATGACAGATAAGGTTAACTGACACCCTTTTTAGTTCAAAAAAATTCTAACCTTTTTATTTAAAACTAGGGTATTACATTATTCTTAATCAAACATTCTGACAAGTCCATTGTGAGCAACTTGATGAGTGAGTTAACAACTAAAAAGTTTGAATAGTCACAATTCATTCATGATCATGTGACTAGAATAGCAAATCTAGTAGCAAAGCTAAAATCAATAGGTATCAATGTGAGTGAATTTTTTCTGGTATAGTTCATCATGAACTTTCTTCCTTCTGAGTCTAGCCAGTTACAAGTGAACTACAACACCCTTAAAGAAAAATGGCAAGAAATTAAGGCCATGTTGGTTCAAAAGGAAGGGAGGTTTAAGAAGATAAAGGATCACTCTCTCCATTTCGCATTTCATGATGGTTCTAGTAGCAGCAAGGCTAAATTGAATAAGAAGGGCAGAAAAGACAAAACCTCAATGAGAGTTTGTGAAGGCCAAAATCATAAGGAGTAGATATGTTTTTTCTATAGGAAGGCAGGACGTATGAAGAAAGATTGTTCAAAAAGAAAGAAATGGTTTGAAAAGAAAGGCATTTACCGTGTTTTAGTAAGTTTCGAATCAAATCTTATTGAAGTGTCTTACAATAACTAATGGTTAAATTCTGGTGCAACAACTCATGTGTCGCATGTTATGTAGGGAAGGAAAGACCGTGTGTGAGAAAATTATTTTTTGAGTTTTTCAATTTTTTAATGGTGGTGGTTGAGTGATGTTATGGTGGGGGAGGGTGCAGTTGGGTTTGAGATTTATTTGGAGTGCATTTGGGTTGAATTTTATTAATTTGCATATTCATTCAATCCAATTAAACACATGTTTGTCATATTTTTAGAAATTGTTACAATTAAACACACATAGACTTAGGTGGCTTTTGTTGTATGGTTTAAGTTTTCCTATAGCCTTTCTCTCTCCCACGATTTTTTCCTTCTGTGTATTGCCACGTGCATCGGGCTGTTGGACCTTGACTATTAAATCGTGCTGTGTAACAGCACTCTTCCTTTAATATGGAAGCTTTTTCAAGGAGATAAATCTCTGGTCACAAGACCCTCTCCATATACACTGTCCAGGTTCGAATCTCAAACCAAATGCTTAAAGAACCCAACTAGCTATCAATGTACTAAGTCTCGCGATTTGCACATGTTTTTAATTTCTTTGTATTTTCTCTCACCTCACCTGAAAAAATTATTTGCATATGTTTAAAGTTAGACTACAACCCCAACTTAATTTCTCATATTTATAGCACGAGACAAACTAGTTCTTCAAATTTGAAAAATCTGATACTAGTCCCTCAAATTTTATAAAAGGAAATAAGTTAGTCCCTCTATGAAATTGTCATCTGAGCTATATCCTATTAGCTTACTTACGTGTATTGTTAATTTACTTGTGTATCATTAATTTTCATGATGATCCTAACTTACCTTACTCCTCTAAACAAGGTCATTTAGATCATCTTCTTTGTATTCTCTCTCACCGTAGCTCTTTACTCAGAAAAATGATTTTGAGTTTAAGTTATCATTTGTTCCTCACAAAATAAAGGACTAAGACAAGTTCAGACCCATCATGAAAATTAACAGTACATAAAAGTATAAGTTGATAAAACACGTAGACTTTTTTGTTTCAATTCTAACAATAATTTAATAGAGAGACTAACTTGACCCCATTTGTGAAATTTGAGAGAATAATATAATATTTTTTAAATATGAGGGACTAAAGTGAATATTTAGTCTTAAAAGTTACGACTAGACATGGGACATGATGAAACAATGATGTAGATTATGGTTGGGTCATATTATATATAATGAGTATAAATAATATTTTTTTCTATATGTATGAGATCGGTGATGGAGAACTTTTGCATGGACATGGCTAGTAGGAGGTTAGAGAGATGGATCCGCTTATTTTAAAAATTAACATGAGAGGGTTATGTTTGGATCTCTACCCTTGATCAAGTTAAAAGGAATGTTAATGATGTAAGAGAGAGACTGTAATTAATGGTGAGGATCTAAACATGATCATATTATATTGAAAAATAACATAAGAGGATTCACTCCCGTAGGTTGGAGGATAAGACAAGTTGAAAGGGAGATAACAGTATTGTTCAAAGTTGAGAAAAATTATATATTTTTACACTATTTTTCCTCAAATTAATTTTATTTATAATAAAGTCACTTTGAATTATCACTCAATAAAATTAAGAAATAAAGATAAATTATGATGGATAAATTATGATTATATGCAGTTACTTCTATGATTTGACTTTTTTTTCATCAAATTTTACGGTAGGTTATCGCTTATCAAAATATATTGGACGTTATTCTAAGGAAATAACCATTTCTTTTTTTCAAAATCTTTGTACTTGTTCATTTTTAAAATAATATGAAATAAAAAGTGTCTTGTGCTTAAGGGTAATTAACTTCACACATAAAAAAATATAAAGCTATATATCTCATGATGTTACGGTCAAAAAATGGAGTAATAATAAAATCATTAAGGAGCATTTGTTTGAATAATTAATGTTTAAAAAGTATTTAGAAATGTTAAGGATTCTATGGGTGGAAATCCCAAGGTTTAAAATCATCAATTGCATTGCTGCACAAGAAACTCGTTTGTTGAGCTTCAGAAATTTCGGAGAATCTTCTTCAAGAATAATTTGACAACTTATTTGATTTAATATACATATCGTTGAAAATGTCCCAATTTCTAAAATATCCCTAATACTAAATTAAATAATAATAATAATAATAAGAAGAAGGCACTATAGTATTTTCATTCAATAATTTTCATTCTTAAATCATGGGAATCTTCCAACCCCCATTGGAATAAAATTCTATTAAAATAAAATATAATTTTTCTGTAAATGATTGAAATATGGGTTTCTTTTTATTTTTTGCAAAACATATATATACATATATTATTTCCAAGTAGTTATTTCTTGAAATAAAATTATATAAACCTTGAAATAGACGCATTCTTAGGATATATATATATATATACACACACATACTAGTGCAGTACACATGCGATGTACGGTGGTTGGTTGTTTGTTTGCTGATATATTTTTATATATTAACACATTTTTAAAATCATAGAAATTATCATTTTGATACATATGATGTGCAATATTAACAAATATTATTATGAAATAATTAAGTGAAGCTAAAAGAGAAATAGTAGAAGAACATTTAACAATAAATATTCAATGAATAATAATTCAGTTCATAAACATTAACATAAATGTAAACAATTTGCACTTCCTCGAATTGCAAAAAGAAACCTTAAAATAAGTTGTTCGTAAAAAATTTAAAATTTTCTGTAAAATAAGCTTTAAATAATAATTAAAACATTAACAGTTTTAATTTCTATGCATTATTACCAATACTAATAAAAAAAAATCACCATCTAATAAATAGCTTACTACCTGCATGCCTCGTTTGTGATCCACCTACTACTCTTATCTACTGACTTTTCATTGCCATCAAAAATAGTAAAATTATATTAGTCTTTTCAATAGTCAAATTTAAAAAACATCCAATAAGATACTATGAAAAGTTTTGAAAGTTAGGAGCAAACGCATCTCAATTTTTCTATTTACTGAAAAAAGATGACATTCCTTTTACAAACAGAAATACTCCTTTAAAGAATATCACCAAACCAATCCTAAAATGATTAGATAGTGTGAAATATAAGGGCCCATTTAGCATGCTTAATAAAATAAAGATTGATAGTATATAAGGTCTAATAAACTTTTAATACTATACAGTGGTTGGTGTGGCACTGTTTAAGATACTATATTTTATATTCTATAATATTATCATTTATTTACTAATAAATTTAATTATAAGTAAATAAAATATAATAATAAAATAGTTTTTTTATTAATTATTGTGATATTTATTAACTAAAATTTTAATATATATTAAATGTTATTATCTATTTCAATATTTGACAACTATTTATTATTTCATTAAGTATAAAATATAAAATACTTTATTTTATACATATTTTAATATTTTTAAATTTTAATTATAATTTTTATTTAAATTTTAAATTAATATTAAATTAAAATATTTTAATTTTTTGTCCTTATTCTTACATATTACATATTATTTATTACTTATTTATAATTTAGTTTACTAGTTAATAATTTATAATTTAGAATTGACTTTTATACTATATACTGTTTATTTAAAATATTTAATTGTTACTGAATACTTATTATTTTATTTATTACTACTTATTTAGATATTTATTTTTATTAGTAATTATTCTTTATTTAAATATTTATTATTTTATTTTATTTCTTATTATTTGTTAAATAATTATTTTTCATTATATTATTTAAAAAATAATTATTTAAGGCTAATCAAACTTAATATAACCTCTTTAGGTATGATTAAGTTATACGTGATTTTGACATAAGCGATCACGATGATAATAATATATATAGGAATGAGCTTTACAGCTAAACCAAAGATCAAACTATATGGCATACCTTACTCAACAGAAGAAGCACTTTCTGATCAATTCTTTTCCAAATAGAACCATTGTACAAATGGTACCCAGTCTTTATAAAAAGAATACCACTCTTAGACAATGAAACAGCATATTTCCAAGCATATGTTCATCTTAAACAAATCCCACAGAGAACAAAAATGTTCTTAGATCCATCACACATCAAATACTAATAATTAAATATTCTCAATGGCTATTTGTGAAACTAAATCTTGAGAGCAAAATAAACAACACAATTATCATTACCCAACCACGATTCCCTCAAGGTGATCCATTCTTTCGCAGTCCAAATATTTCTAATTAGTATTGAGTATGAATTAAAATGTCAAAGAATGACGTAAAACAACACTAAATTCCAGATATCGTTCATGTGGGCATAATTAGTCTAATGTGAAATAAAACTCATTTTTCTTTGTGTCCGTTGAAAAGTTACCTCTCAATACCATGTTCATGAATCTTATAGGAACCAGATCCATAATAATGGTAAGAGAGATCAGTGGTATCGTAAATTCATATAATCAATGGTGCAAGTATAATATATTATTGTTTCTATCTATTCTATGTGCATTATATTCTTTCTATTCTTTTTATTAATAGAAACTCTTTAGGAAGAGTATCTCATTATTTTTCCGCTTTGTAGATTCTTCTTTATCTATATTAGCGATTTGCTGGTGATTTAATTTTTGGGTATTAACATATTCCTCATTCTCTTGAAAAAATGATATTATTAAACTTTTTACTCTCGCTATTTCTAAAATATATATTTTCCTCCTAAAAATTATACTTATTGATCCATAGTTTATTTAGAGCAATAAAACTATTGGAAAAAATGACAAAAGTGACCATGATAACCTTATCAAAGTAAATGTATGTATATAAACCATTCACAATCTAAATGCAAATAATATAGTTATTGATATTGAAATTAAAGATGTACATGTGGAGGAGAGACTATTAAAATTGTGAATGATACTAACTAACCATATCGAAATAATTATCAATGCCAATAAATTAATTCATTGAATAAAAATACACTCACTAGAAGCAATGCATGATTTTTTTCTAATTTGATTTCTTGTCAAATTGTGAAGCAGCAATGGCGGCCATATTTTATTCATTTTATTATCTTCTATTGATTTTTTTTACCTTGAAGATAGAAAAGAAAGAAGATGTCATTCATCAATGAATCAAGTAATAAATAACAATGAAAACAAGTAAATTTTTGTTAGAAAACAGAAAAAGAAGAACCTTCTATGAGCTAGAGATGTCACTTTTTGGCATAAAGACTGAAATTGCAATTCTCTTCTCTGCAACTGATGCTAACTTCTGCAAAATAATCATATTACAATAAGAAGCAAATGAGATTTAGTTTCCTTTTGTTGGTTAACGAGGCAAGAGGATAAGAAAACCATTTGAGTATTTACAAATTATTGTCTCTCAGTGAAAAACCGAACTTGGTGGTGGGTAGTTAATATCATTAATTTGTAATAGTGACCCCACTAAGAGTTGGTTAACATATGAATACTAATGGTAAAATTGGAAAAGAAACTTGGACACCAAAACATCACAATTCCCTTTATATAGTGTATAGATTATAGATTATATGTATTTAATTTTTGAGCAATTTCTTAGGACATATTTTAGGAAATATAAGTTGAGTTCTCGCTTAGCCAAGTAAATCATAGCAACCATGCTGATTGCTGGACTAGTTTTTTCATTTTTGTGTCTGATAACCTTTTTCTTTTGGTCATGCTGGACAAGCTTTAATTTTTTTGTTTTTGGGGTCATGCTGGACGAGCTATGAAGAGTGGGGAAGGAGTCCGCATCAGATTGAAATAAAATAACTTTTGGCAAGCCCAAAAGAGCAGCCCAAAGCAATCACTGCAAATCCCTTCTCCAGTTAGACCTCACTATTGGACGGAGGCCCTACATGTTAGAGGATGAAATTACTATTAGGAATACTGGTATGTTAATTAGATTGGTTAGTTAGAGTAGTTATTAGTTAGTTTTTCCCAACACCTATAAAATGCTTCATTATCTTGTATAACATATCTTTTCCATCTTTAGTAAAATTTCCACTTTTACATTCTCACAATTATTGATCTCTTCTCTCTTATCACCATAAATTTCAACATGGTATTAGAGTCATTCCGCCCACCTTGAAACTTCTTCCCGATGCATTTTCTCTGAGTTCTAGTAACTCATTGTCCTTCATTCTCATAAACTTGTTTTTTCCTTGATTTTCTCATCTTTTCTTTTCTCCTAAACATCATCAAATCCTTAAATCCCAAAATAAAATCAATTCTTCAATTTAGTTATTTTCCCTTTTCTTCAGAAAATCAAGCGAAATCCTCGGTCTGCAAATACTCATCATCTTCTTTGTTCTTAGATCATGCATCTTCGACTGAGTAAAGCCATTCTTGGCTCTGTCGATGTCGTTTGAGTGCATGGCTCTCAGATTAGGTTCTACTCCACCATCAGCTGCATCTCTGACAAGGCTACCTGTCGCAACCGAGATCGCGACGTGGACGGCGAAA
Source organism: Dalbergia cultrata (assembly GCA_031216105.1). NCBI lineage: Eukaryota > Viridiplantae > Streptophyta > Magnoliopsida > Fabales > Fabaceae > Dalbergia > Dalbergia cultrata. Next base: position 11,437,800 of record CM062350.1, on the reverse strand, counting down.
AATGAGTTTTGATTAAAATGGAGTCGCCACCAAATTTTATTTAAATTGGGAAAAATTATGGAAAAACCCATTTATTTTAAAGAAAATGATCTTTCAAACCAAATCTGAGCTCGGGAGTCGGTTATGCTTAGGGAAGGGTAGGAACTTAATCCTACAGCACCCCTAATACACCTGTCTTTAGACGGTACCTTAATTAATTGTGCAAATTATTAATAACCTTTCAAAATATTTATTTACTTTTTTTATTTTAAGAAAATTATAAAAGAAAATATTTCTTAGAATAAGAAAATTTTGGAGTACCAAACTGTCACAGCTCAGGTATCCGTAATATTGAGTTAATAAGCCGTCACGACTAAATTAACATCTTTATTTGAAATAAAATATATACATTTCAACGATTAATTTAAATTAAGATAATAAAGAAAGAGGAGAATAATAATAAGAATAATAAATAAATAAATAAATATTTACAATAATAATAATAAACAAAATATTTACATATAAAGCAGAATAAAAATAATATCATAAAAATTTAATTTTAGCTTGAAAATTTTGAAACATCAAGCTGTCACAACTTAGATATCCAAAATATTCAGTTAACAAGCCGTCTCGGCTAAATTAACATTTTATTCAAAATAAAATATTTAACAAATAATTGATTAATTTAAAATTTAAAGAATAAAAAGGTATTAAAGAAAATATTTACATGTAATACAAATTATAAAAATCTAATTTTTGTATGAAAATTTAAAACATCAAGCTGTCACAGCTCAGATGTTTAACTGAGTTAATAAGCCGTCACGGCTAAATTAACATCCTCATCTAAAATAATTTGACTATTAACTGAAGTTAAAAATGATACATAACAATAAAAGACAACAAATATTTATAAATAAACAAAAATAATAATAAATATTTACAAATAAAAAATGAAATAACATAAAATAGCCTAAAAATCTGTTTTTGACTTGACAGGAATCACCTGCTCCTACGTATCCTCTGGTGTGATGAGGAATTCAAAATCACGTAGTTCTATAAAAATATTTTTCAGTTAATTAATTTATTTCTAAACAAGGATTTTCAAATATCAAGCTGTCTCAGCTAAAATATTATCAAGATATGGAATTAATAAGCCGTCGCGGCTCAATTAATCTTATTTTCGAAATGTAATGTGTTAATTAATTTTGTTTGAAAGAACAACTGCAAATATATTTCATAATTTATCTTAAATTCAAATTAAATAACATTTTAACTCATTTTAAATTTAAATTAAATCAAAAGAATTTTAGAATATCAAGCTGTCATAGCTAAAATATTCAAAATAAAGACAGTGAATTAATGAATCGTCGTGGCTCAATTAACTCCAAAAATTTTGATTGTATACAATGGCCTAAATACTCCAAACTAAATATCATGACTCTTAACAAAATAGATCAAAAAAGATTTTGACAAAACTAAAATAAAACTCAATATCCTAAAAAATTTTTAATCATATGATACAAAGAATCAACATGAAAAAAAAAATATGAACCAAAAGAGGAACTAAAACACATAGATCAAGATATGATTCTAACCTCCAAACACAATGTTCTAAAAGGTTTAAACTCTAGGACCGCAAGACCAATGCCTAAAGAAAATGACATGGACTAAAAATAGACCAAAAGACTTTCATCTAAAACAAAAATAAAGGAAAATTTAGTTTATCCAGAGCGCTTCCTAATAACTAGCCCAACCCAAAATAAACTTCCAAACAAACCCAAAAGCCCCAAATGTGATTGACTTAATTATGAAATAAAGAAAAGATAAAAAAAAAATAAAAGAAGTCGAAGTATGTCAGGACTACTGAATGGTTTGGGAATTGGTTTCTCATTTTTTCTTTAGGTTGTGAAAGGGAAAATGAGGGTGAATGAGGAAAGGAGGCTAGCAGCAGCCAAAAGGGAAGCAGGGAAGAGCACATGGTGGAAGGATTCGCAGCACTGCAGATCGACGGTGGGGGAGTCGCGCGCATCTGAGAGAGGAAGTGGTTGGTAGGTTGACCCGCTGCTAAAGGACGCTGACAGCACGAGGATAAAAAACTCCAGCTCCGATACTGCCATGGATGCCGTCAAAGTAGGAATTCTGGACCTCGCCATGGATGAAGTTGCTGAAGAAAGCGTCGGGCTACTTGAGGGAGGTGACGTAGAGCTGGTGGTTGAAGTGGAGGCAGAGGGACGCCACCGAGAGCGAGCTGCTGGTAGCGCTACACGAGCGACATCCTTGGGGCAGATCTGCCATGGCGACCACTGCTTTCATTGTGGCCATGGAGATCGCGCGACTGCTGCTGTTAATCATGGAATTCGCACAGCTCTACGCGAGGTGTACAGGGGTGCGTGCGTGGTTGTGATGCTTGCGTGTTTGTGTCCGTGAAGAGCAGCACCGGTGACCATGGGTGGAGCAAATTGAAAGGGAAGGCAGAGCTGCTATGGCGGTTGCGAAGGAGAAGCAGTGACCATGGAGGAAGGGAAGGCAGAGGCATCACGGCTGGCGTTGAGGGGTAGTGATCATGGCGGCATGAACATGGAGGGACTGTTGCTGCTATGGTTTCCTTTCTCCTTTTCTTTTTCCTTTTGATCTTGGCTGTTTGGACTGTTTTTTTTTTATTGGCAATTATTCTAGTTGGAAACTAATTTGTTAATGGACTGTTATTAATTTTTGAAGACTATATGAACTGAGTTTGTGCTATGGTGATTGGTTTAATTTTTATTTTGTGGTGATGATGATAGTTTGAAATAGGTGCTAATGAAGGTAACGAAAGGGAATGATGAGGGATTTGTGATGACACTGATGGTGAAAAATGATAAGGAAACTATGGTGTGTATGCAGGTATGTGACAAAACTAGATAATCCAAATTAACCAGAAGGAAAAAGAATATATATATACCACACACGATGCCAATCTCTTCTTTTTCTCTGAACTTCTGTGATTTTTCTTTTAACTTGCTTTCCAAAACCCCCCTTATCACTCTCCTCTGTTTTTTTTTAGGAGAATAGAGTCTGCGAATGAAAATCATAATGGTAATCTGAGTGTCTCCTCCATCTTCTTGTTTTTTTTCCTTTTAATTCCACCCAGATCAGATGATGATCTGAGATCGATGATAATCCGAGGTGGATGATTGTGATATATATATTTTTTTGAAAGTGAATATGGCAATAGGGAATGAAGTCTCTCCCAAACGGTTCCTCCCTGATTGATGATGATCTCCCTTTTTTTATTCCTATTTCTATCATTTTCACAGATTAGTTGCTAGCTCCCCAGTTCACATGCTCTGGAACCGAAAGGAATTCTGACTCCATGTGCAAAGTTGAGAAGAGCATCATCATTGTGTTCCTTTTTGCTTTTCCTCATTCCAATTATGTTGTTGCTTCACGGGTATGTGATCCCGTGATATAGCCTGCTGTCCCCTTTTTTATTTTTATTACTACTTTTTTTGTTTTATATAGCAACGGCTTGACACTATTATGACAAAACACAAGTGCTAAAAAGGCCTGAAGGGAATTTGGACTTTTTTTTTATTTTTTTTTAATGCAGATGAAACAAAAAAAATGTAAAATGATAATAACTGAACTTAAACAAAAATTAAGTTTGGATTAAACACAACTAAGAACTATCTATAAACAAGATTTGAAATGGTTTGTAATTTCACTTAACAAAATAAAATTACCACGAGTCTATAAAGGGACTAAATTTTGAAAACATGCTAATTTTGAATTTTTATCTTATAAGCCGAACAAAATCGGGTGTTCACAGTTGCCCCTCTTTACTCATTTCTTATAAGAAAATACTAAAATTTGAATTTTAAATATTGTCTTCATAAGGAATGAGTAAAGACATGAACATCGATTTTGTTCGGCAATGCATGCAATGCAATGAAATTTAAATCCGAAGCAAAAATGACATAAACTTTCAAGTAAAGTCACATGAGACGATGCGGTTTAGAAATCAAATATGCGTGAATCACTCAAAGAATAATGGCTAACCAATTTGACCCAAATTCACAATTTACAAGCAATGTTAAAAGTCTAATTGGAAAAACGACACTTTGAGACAATCTGTACATGTAAAAGAACAATCTGAGAGTGATGGAAAGGTAAAATGGAAATCTGAGGGTGAGATGAAAGTAAATTGGCAATCTAAGGCCGACTGAAAAATAAATTGGCAATCTGAGGCCGACAGGAAAGTAAATTGGCAATCTGAGGCCGACAGGAAAGTAAATTGGCAATCTGCCGACAAGAAAGTAAATTGGCAATCTGAGGCCAACATGAAAGTAAATTGGCAATCTGAGGCGGACATGAAATGTAAATTGGCAATCTGAGGCCGACATAAAATGTAAATTGGCAATCTGAGGCCAACATAAAAGTAAATTAGCAATCTGAGGCCGACTGAAAGATAAATTGGCAATCTGAGGCCGACATGAAAATTAAATGGTGGCAATCTGAGGCCGACAGGAAAATTAAATGGTGGCAATCTGAGGCCAACAGGAAAGTAAATTGGCAATCTGAGGCCGACTGAAAGATAAATTGGCAATCTGAGGCCGACTGGAAAGTAAATTGGCAATCTGAGGCCATCAGGAAAGTAAATGGCAATCTGAGGCCGACATGAAAATTAAATGGTGGCAATCTGAGGCCGACAGGAAAATTAAATGGTGGCAATCTAAGGCCGACATGAAATTTAAATTGGCAAACTGAGGCCGACATGAAATGTATGAGGCCGACAGGAAAGTAAATGGCAATCATGGAAAATAACGATTTTCACATTATCAATTTTTTTTTCAGGTTATATGCACAAGTCATCAACTTTCAGTTTATTTCAGAAAAACTAACCGTAACCAAATCAAGCAAACCTCAAGGAAGACTATAACCGATCAAACTCGTAATTCATGCGTTGGACCTTCTGGCATAAACTTTCTTTTCTTCTGTAACTTTGCTTACTTCTTTCTCTTCTTCCTTTTTGCTTTTCTGTCAAGTTTGACTGAAACTTCTGAATTTCCTTGGTGTGATGCTAGCCATGGATGTATTGCTGTAAGAATTATTAGGTTGTATAGCTTTAAACTTAAATTTATGTTTACTCGAGACATCATAAATAAACATGCATTTGAAAAGGAAATGAAAAGGTTAGTTGAATAGACATCTTTATTGCTTGGTGTATGGGATGACAAGATATTTGAAAGGTGGGAACAACATAAAAGCAAAAGACAAGACTGTGAGAGACATGAAATTTTGCCCCAGTTCCGGTTCTTTGTGGCTCATTCAATCGATTTCTTACAGCAAGTTGAACACCATAGCCATGATCTTCGATGATGTCTTCAGGCCCTTCTTTTTCGAACAATTGCCCCAGTTTTGGTCTTGGGCTATTTGATTCACTGGACAAATTCAACACTAAAATTGCCCCAGTATAGGTTGCTTGAGATGATGCTTATCTTTTTGCTCTAATTTTTGCCTAGGTTGCTCTTTCAAGTTTTCAACCTAACGAGCTTTTTTTTTTTCTTTTTCTTTTTCTTTTCATTTTACCCTAGCTTTTGCTTAGGTCGCTCTTTCGAGTTTTCAACCTAACGGGCTTTTTCAACACATTTTTTTTTTAAGCATAAAACCTCTTGACTGCATCAGTGTTAATTGGTTTGGGCAATTCCTGTCCATCCATGTTTTGCAAAATCAACGCCCCACCTGAGAATGCTTGCTTGACAATGTAAGGACCTTCATAGCTTGGGGCCCATTTTCCTCGTGCATCTTCTTGATTAGGAAGAATTTTCTTCAGAACCAGATCTCCTGGATAAAAATTTCTAGGACGAACTTTCTTGTTAAAAGCCTTAGACATTCTGCTTTGGTACAATTGGCCATGACAAATAGCTACCAACCTTTTCTCTTCTATCATGTTCAGCTGTTCATATCGAGCCTTCACCCATTTAGATTCTCCCAATTCAGCCTCCATTAGAACCCTTAATGACAGGATTTCCACTTCTATAGGAGAAACAGCTTCCATTCCATATACTAATGAGAAGGGAGTTGTGCCTGTGCTTGACTGTATATTGGTATGATATGCGTGCAAAGCATATGGCAGCATTTCATGCCAGTCTTTGTAATTCACCACCATCTTGGCGATGATTTTCTTGATATTCTTATTTGCAGCCTCAACCGCACCATTCATTTGAGGCCTATAAGGAGCTGAGTTGTGATGCTTGATCTTGAAAGTCTCAAAGAACTTTTGAACTTCGACACCATTGAGGTTAGGGGCATTATCTGTGATAATTCTTTCTGGAATCCCATATCTGCAGATGATATCTCTTTTGATGAATCTGAGAAACACTTTCTGTGTGATGTTAGCATATGAAGTAGCTTCCACCCACTTTGTGAAATAGTCAATTGAAACCAAAATGAAACGATGGCCGTTGGATGCTTTGGGATTAATCGGGCCGATGACATCCATGCCCCACATTGAGAAAGGCCAAGGAGATACCATGTTGTGTAATGGAAATGGAGGAGCATTGACTCGATCTGCATATATTTGACATTTATGACACTTTCGAACATAACTGATGCAGTCATTCTCCATGGTAGACCAATAATATCCACTTCTTAGGATCTTGCATGCCATCATATGCCTATTAGCGTGGGTTCCACAGATTCCTTCATGGATCTCTGTCATAATCATTCGAGCTTCATAAGCATCTATACACCTGAGAAGAGTAGTGTCATGATTCCACTTGTAAAGAACTTCACCATTTAGGAAAAAGGCCATGGCCAATCGTCGAATTGTTTTTCTTTGCACTTCATTTGCTCCAGTCGGATATTCTCCTTTTTGAATGTACTGCTTGATGTCATAATACCATGGTTGGCCATCTGGCTCAATCTCCACATTGTCACAGTATATCAGTTCTCTTTGCACCTTTACGTGGATGGGTTGGACATTGGTATGGACTTCCAATTTTGTCATTGCAGCCAGAGTTGCCAATGCATCCACAAATTGGTTATGGTCTCGAGTTAAGTGAGAGAATGACACATCCTCAAATTGTTCAATTAATCGAGACAAGTATTTCTGATAAGGCACCAATTTTGAATCCTTCGTACGCCATTCTCCATTAACTTGGTAGATTATGAGCGCAGAATCTCCAAACACATTTAACTCTTTGATCCCTAGGTCAATTGCAGCTTGCAAACCATTCACACAGGCTTCATATTCTGCGATGTTGTTGGTGCATTCAAAATCTAACTTGATGGAAACTGGCATCGCTTTTCCGGTGGTGACACTACTACAGCTCCTATTCCACACCCATTCATATTGGTAGCCCCATCGAAGTACATTTTCCATACATTCTCCTTTTTTATCCCATCTTTTTCCACTGTTAACACCTCATCATCGGGGAATTCAGGCATGATAGGTTGTATATCCTCAAGAGGATTTTCAGCTAGATGATTGGCAATTGCACTTCCCTTGATAGACTTCTGAGTCACATATTTGATATCAAATTCAGACAACATCACTTGCCATTTTGACATTCTCGATGAAACATGAGGACTATCAAATATGTATTTCAATGGATCCATTCGAGAGATTAACCAGGTAGTGTAGTATAACATGTACTGCCCCAATCTCTTGGATGACCACACTAGCGCACAACAAGTCTTTTCAATCGCCAGATAACGGGATTCACAGTCATTAAACTTCTTGCTCAGATAATAAGTTGCATGTTCCTTCTTACCAGACTCATCATATTGACCTAACATTGCCCCAAGTGACGTGGGCAACACTGTGAGGTATAATATTAAAGGACGATCTGGTACAGGTGGGGCTAGAATCGGAGGCTTCATCAAATAAGCTTTTATTTTATCAAAAGTTTTTTGGCATTCTTCATTCCACTCCCCAGCTTGATGTTTTTGCAGCAACTTGAATATAGGCTCACAAGTACTAGTCAAATTAGCAATAAATCTAGCAATGTAGTTGAGCCTTCCAAGAAAACTTCTCACTTCTCATTCAGTTCGGGGAGCAGACATTTCTTATATCGCCTTTACTTTGTCAGGGTCCACTTTTATCCCTTCTCTGCTGACAATGAACCCGAGTAACTTCCCTGTAGAAGCTCCAAAAATGCATTTATTCGGATTCAACCACAACTTATATTTTCTGAACCTTTCAAACAACTTTCGCAGAACTGCCACATGACTTTCTCCCTCCTTAGATTTGGCGACCATATCATCTACATACACTTCAATCTCTTTATGCATCATGTCATGAAATAACGCGACCATAGCCCGTTGGTAGGTGGCACCAGCATTCTTCAATCCGAATGGCATGACAGTATAGCAAAATGTTCCCGACGGAGTTATGAAAGTAGTTTTTCCTTTGTCATGAATATCCATGGGAATTTGGTTATACCCAGAGTATCCATCCATAAAGGAAAATCGGTGATTTCCAGCAGTATTATCAACAAGGACATCAATGTAGGGTAGAGGAAAATCATCTTTCGGGCTAGCCTTATTCAAATCTCGATAGTCTACACACATCCTGACCTTCCCATCCTTTTTAGGCACGGGCACAATGTTGGCCACCCAATCAGTGTGTCTTGATACCTCCAAAAATCCAGCCTCCAGCTGTTTAGTCACTTCCTCTTTAATCTTTAATGACATGTCAGGTCGCATTCTTCTCAACTTTTGCTTCTTCGGCTCAGCTTCGGGATACAAAGGGATCTTCTGTGAAGCAATCTCTGGGTCTAATCCTGGCATATCATGATAGGACCATGCAAACACATCCAGGAATTCTTTGAACAATGCAATCATTTCTGAGCGTTCAGGATTTTCCACTATTTTCAGCTCTTTTTTGTCTTCTTCGGTGCCTATGTTAATCACCTCGACCACCTCATTGTCTAACTCAAATCCTTTCTTTGAATAATCCAGGAGATTTGAAAACTGTTCAATAGTTTCTTCATCATCCTCGAACTCATGATTATCGTAGTCAAGTGCAGCAAGAGAATCAATTGATAAGCTCTCAAATTCCTTTTCATGTGGAAAAATTTCTATGACATTCAAATTCCTGGAAAGTAATTGTGGTGGATTGGAATGCTAAACCAAATGGTGGATTATAAAATAGCACGGAAAATGCAAATTAACGAATTGAGAATGGTAAGGGAAAAACATAACAGAAAAGGAGAAAGCAAAAGGAATAGAAACAGAAATGAGGCAAATGGAAAACATATAAAAAGATTATTGAAAATCATGCAAATTCATTCCAATGATGTCTTTGAGTAGCATAAATAAAAGCATAAATAATTCTTGAATAATACAACCCAACAAATTACTTTTCAGCAATAACATCAAGCATTGGTTCAGCTGTCCAGTTTGTCAGCATCTCATCATTGCTAGTAGCATGGACTTTGTTGTTTTCCTCAATTTTCTCAACATCTAAGGTGTTGATGGTGGAGAAATAAGAAGGGGAGTGAACTTCACCGGCCATAATCACTTCAGCTGGACCAGGGAATGTCTCTTTCAAGTGAGGAATCAGCTTCATTTTCCCTTTCTGTTTATTCTGTTCTAGAGCCAAGGCACTCATCTTGTCATCCAGGGAGGTCTCATATCCTAGACCAAATCGGTTAGCCTTCTCTGGCACCGATATGGGAGTTTGGGAGCCTTGCAGTTGTGGTCCTAGTCCTTTTCCTTCCAGATATCCATTCTTGGCCATGATGTGAGCCACTACCTGATTTTGCATTAGGGCCTTATCTTGCTCTTGTCTCAGCCTTACTGTCTCCAGGTTATGCCATGAACTGCTCTCCACTAGCTCTACATTTTCAACATATGGCAATGTCACTGGTTTAGATACCAGGATCTCCTTTTCTCCGTGGATTGTGATGACTGAACCATTTTCAATGTATTTGACCTTCTGATACAAGGTTGAAGGGATAGCCCCGACATTGTTAATCCATGGTCTTCCTAGCAGCATATTATAGTCAGATTCAATTTCCATTACCTGGAATAACACTTCAAATTTGCTCGAGCCGATCTCCAGTAACAACACCATCTCCCCTAGGATGCTTTTCTTTGCTCCATCAAAAGCTTTCACTACCATCATTTGTGGTAGTATATCATCCTTACTCATCGACAAATAGCTTAAAGTCGACACAGGCAAGACATTCAATCCCGACCCTCCATCAATGAGAACTCTGGGTACTATGTATCCTTTACATTTGAGGGTTATGTATAGTGCTCGTGGATTGACCTGTGAAACAACTTCTTCATTTGAAAATGTGATCATGTTAACACGTTTCACTGGATCCACCATATTCACCACATTTTCTGATGAGACATCAGGCTTAACATAAGCTTACTTCAAGACTTTCAATACTGCCTTTTGATGAGGTTTAGACGACATGATTAATGATAAAAGAGATATTCTAGCTGGGGTTTTCTTTAATTGCTCAAGAATATCATACTCGCTTTGCTTCATTATCTTTAGGAACTCTTCTTCCTCATCTTCTTTTTCCTTTCTTTCTGAATCTGAACTCTTTCCAGCATACCCTTCATTGACAAACTTCCCTTTTTCCAGCTCTTCGGGTCCATAAACTCTTCCACTTCTTGTTATTCCTTTCATCTCCATAACACCGGTCACTTCTTCATTTTCTCGGGCCTTCGAGGTTTCCCCTATGTCTCCACTCGTCTTGACCTGAGTCTCATAATTCCAAGGCACAACATGTGTACTCTTGTACTCAAATGGTGTAGGTTTCTTAACAGTAATGACCACTTTTTCTGGTTTGGGAGCTACATTAAGTGGTGGCACTTGAACAACAAGAGGTTCAATTACATTCACCTCATCAGGTATATTTAGCCCCTTCTTTGCTTGTATTACTCCTAAGTTGAGTAATCCCTGTACCCGAGCCTTGAAATCCCAGCAATTTTCGATGTCATGGCCAAGGGCCCCACAATGATACAGGAAGCTTGAATTCATGTCATATTTCTCATTCTCCTTTATTGTCGGATCAGATGCCGTGATGTTGTAACCAGACTCCTTCAGGCCAACAAAAATTCTCTCCATGGGTGTTTTGAGATTTAAAACCTTCTTTATCAGGGGTTCTTCTTTCTCTACAACATTTACCCGACCTCCTCTTTCATGATTTGGCATTGGATTATGGACAATATCTGGTTTTGACTCCTCTTGAAAGTCTAGTCTACCACAAGCAATCAGTCTTTTTACTGCCGTCTTGAAGCCTTCGCAATCTTCAATTGAATGCCCTGCTATGTCCATATGGTATTTGCAAGTAAGGTTCGGGTTGTACCAAGCTGGATATGGTGGTTCTAATGGGCGTACAGGATAAGCCGAGATCAAGTGGGCATCAACTAATCGTTGAAAGAGATCAGCGTTTGAAATGGATAGTTTAGGGAAAGGTGGCAAATTCTGGAATCGGGAACGGCTTTGATTTTGAGCATTTGGTCGTGGTGGTGTGGTGTTTGAGAAGTTCTGAGGATGCACGGTTGAGTTATAGGCGTATGTTGGTCGAGCTGGTTGGTATGGTCGTATGTGAATGTTATTGACTTGCGGTGGGGAATATGGGATGGTATTTGTGGTTTGTGTGGTTTGGTAAAATGGGTAAGGAGTGATTGAGGCTTGGTATGGTGGTGTTTGGGGTCTTAGGTGCATTGGTGCATGTCTTGGGTTAAAGGGTTGCTGACTCTGCACATAGTTTACATCAATCTCCTTCTTCCTAGGTGGGAAACTTTTTCTTGTGTCTTCATTGCTCATGGGAAGTTTACCTATTTTGGCTAGATTCTCAATTCTTTCTCCAGTAGTGATCAACTCAGAGAAATCTTTGTATACTGCTCCTGCCATGGCTCCGATATAAGGAGATCCCAAGGTTCCTAAAAAGTACGAGCACATTTCGGATAGGATAAGTGGCGGTTGCACTTGAGCAGCCAGAGTTCTCCATCTTTGAGCATATTGCTTAAAAGATTCATCCTTCTTTTTCTGCATCGTGCTCAACTGTTCTCTAGTTGGTGCTATTTCCATGTTAAACTTGTATTGATTCATGAATTGGTCGACCAGTTCTCTCCAGCTAGAAATCTTTGAATGGTCTAATTGAATATACCATTCTAGAGCAGGTCCGGTTAAACTTTCATGGAAAAAGCTAATGAGAAACTTTTCATCTTTAGACCAGATTGACATCTTGGTACAATAACTCTTCAAATGGAACAAAGGGTTACCCGTTCCATCATACTTTGAGAAGTCAGGAATCTTGAAGTCTTTTGGAACTACTGCATCGATAGGAGGGCAGAGCTGCTCAATTTCCATATAGCCATAAGTGTTAGGCCCTTGGATGGCTTTAATTTGATCCTGAATCTTCTTCATCCATTCTTCTTTGAACTTGTCCTTTTCTGCCTCTGCACGGCTATTTTCCGTGGAAAATGGTTGCTTTTGGATGACAACACGAGGTGGCTCCCAAATAGGGGTAGCATGACCATGCCCATCAGTATGAACATTCTCTAAGGGACGATAGCCTTCTCCAATAGGGATTACTAATGGCATTGTAGGTGGTGGTTGCCCATGAGAGTTATTCGGAATCACATCCCCGTTATTCATCCCTTGAGTGACATTTATAGCCGCATTTGATGCCCCAGGTACAGTTATTATTGCAGCATCTGGTTGTACATCGACTGACGCATTCACCATGTCTCGGTTTTGATTAGCTCCCAATAAGTCAATTGACTCCTTCATGGCTCTTATCATCTCTTCCAATTTTAATTGGTTAATTGACATTTCATTCAGTTTTCCCCTCACTGCATCAACTTCTAGGCCCAAATTTCTTTCTGATTCGGAAGCATTTACAGCTAGGATGATTGTTCCTGATCCACCATTACCACCCGCCATCTTGGTCCGAGCTCTGGTGTTATGAACACGAGTTAGATCGGTATCGTCTTTTCTTGGGCGCCCAATAGTTGTGATGCTTCACCTTTATTAAAAAAAATAGTTTAAGTAAAAAGATAAAAATATTGTAATTTGTTAGAGATTGTCAATCGTGCTGAGTCTTGATGTGATTCTCTAACAAACTTGGTAAAATAAAGGGAAAAAAAAGAATGATGATTTTTTTTTTACTTAAAAGGAAAAGGAAATAATAAAAACTTTGAGCATGTTAAAGAAAATATGTACAAATAAATGAGTTAAAGAAAGAGTATGCTCTCTTTGTGTCTTATTTAAGGTGAGCTCTGGAGGTCAATCTATAATTCTATGGTTATTCTACTTTGTGAACACTTGCAACAGGTGGATCTATATACTCAGGATTCTACGGCCTCTAGAGTTAAGGCTCATTTCGGAATATTATCCACAACAGCAGGTAAACCACTAGGTGTGGAATATTCACAAAAGAGTCACACTCTAGACGAGATTTTTGCAATAACCAAACAGGATGAGCATCCAAAATGGCTACCACTACACAATCTCTTACCTATCTCAAGTTGCACTCAGACCCGGGTATAGGGCCCCACTCGTGTGTGATTAAAGTGTGAGTGTTGTGTGTGAAGAGAGCATACAAACCTGGAATCCTAAAACTACCCATGACAACACCTGCAAAATAGACGATATAGAACAAAAGTCTTCTATCCTAGAGTGCAAAGAAACAAAAATAAATATATACAAACAGAATAAAAGTCTTCTATCCTAGGGTAGTCACAAAGAATTAAATATAAATAAATATATACAAACAGTGCAAAATCTTCTATACTAGGGTGGTCACAAAGAATTAAATATGAAAATATATACAACTACGATGGTAACAAATTTTAAAAGAAAGAGAATAATAGAAAACTAAAAATAAAAAAAATGAAAATATAAAAAGAAAAAAAAATGAGGTTATAATAATAAGCACAATCAATTATTATAGGCCTGACTCTCACAGTCCCCAGTGGAGTCGCCATCTGTCGCACCCGAGATCGCGACGTGGACGGCGAAAAATGAGTTTTGATTAATATGGAGTCGCCACTAAATTTTATTTAAATTGGGAAAAATTATGGAAAAACCCATTTATTTTAAAGAAAATGATCTTTGAAACCAAATCTGAGCTCGGGAGTCGGTTATGCTTAGGGAAGGGTAGGAACTTAATCCTACAGCACCCCTAATACACCTATCTTTAGACGGTACCTTAATTAATTGTGCAAATTATTAATAACCTTTCAAAATATTTATTTACTTTTTTTATTTTATGAAAATTATAAAAGAAAATATTTCTTAGAATAAGAAAATTTTGGAGTACCAAACTGTCACAGCTCAGGTATCCGTAATATTGAGTTAATAAGCCGTCACGACTAAATTAACATCTTTATTTGAAATAAAATATATACATTTCAACGATTAATTTAAATTAAGATAATAAAGAAAGAGGAGAATAATAATAAGAATAATAAATAAATAAATAAATAAATATTTACAATAATAATAATAATAAACAAAATATTTACATATAAAGCAGAATAAAAATAATATCATAAAAATTTAATTTTAGCTTGAAAATTTTGAAACATCAAGCTGTCACAACTTAGATGTCCAAAATATTCAGTTAACAAGCCGTCTCGGCTAAATTAACATTTTATTCAAAATAAAATATTTAACAAATAATTGATTAATTTAAAATTTAAAGAATAAAAAGGTATTAAAGAAAATATTTACATGTAATACAAATTATAAAAATCTAATTTTTGTATGAAAATTTAAAACATCAAGCTGTCACAGCTCAGATGTTTAATTGAGTTAATAAGCCTTCACGGCTAAATTAACATCCTCATCTAAAATAATTTGACTATTAACTGAAGCTAAAAATGATACATAACAATAAAAGACAACAAATATTTATAAATAAACAAAAATAATAATAAATATTTACAAATAAAAAATGAAATAACATAAAATAGCCTAAAAATCTATTTTTGACTTGACAGGAATCACCTGCTCCTACGTATCATCTGGTGCGATGAGGAATTCAAAATCACGTAGTTCTATAAAAATATTTTTCAGTTAATTAATTTATTTCTAAACAAGGATTTTCAAATATCAAGCTGTCTCAGCTAAAATATTATCAAGATATGGAATTAATAAGCCGTCGCGGCTCAATTAATCTTATTTTCGAAATGTAATGTGTTAATTAATTTTGTTTGAAAGAACAACTGCAAATATATTTCATAATTTATCTTAAATTCAAATTAAATAACATTTTAACTCATTTTAAATTTAAATTAAATCAAAAGAATTTTAGAATATCAAGCTGTCACAGCTAAAATATTCTAAAGACAGTGAATTAATGAATCGTCATGGCTCAATTAACTCCAAAAATTTTGATTGTATACAATGGCCTAAATACTCCAAACTAAATATCATGACTCTTAACAAAATAGATCAAAAAAGATTTTGACAAAACTAAAATAAAACTCAATATCCTAAAAAATTTTTAATCATATGATACAAAGAATCAACATGAAAAAAAAAATATGAACCAAAAGAGGAACTAAAACACATAGATCAAGATATGATTCTAACCTCCAAACACAATGTTCTAAAAGGTTTAAACTCTAGGACCGCAAGACCAATGCCTAACGAAAATGACATGGACTAAAAATAGACCAAAAGACTTTCATCTAAAACAAAAATAAAGGAAAATTTAGTTTATCCAGAGCGCTTCCTAATAACTAGCCCAACCCAAAATAAACTTCCAAACAAACCCAAAAGCCCCAAATGTGATTGACTTAATTATGAAATAAAGAAAAGATAAAAAAAAATAAAAGAAGCTGGCAGAAGTGTCCAGACTACGGGAATGGTTTGGGAATTGGTTTCTCATTTTTTCTTTAGGTTGTGAAAGGGAAAGTGAGGGTGAATGAGGAAAGGAGGCTAGCAGCGGCCAAAAGGGAAGCAGGGAGGAGCACATGGTGGAAGGATTCGCAAAGATCGCAGATCGACGGTGGGGAGTCGCAGATCCGAGAGAGGAAGTGGTTGGTAGGTTGACCCACCGCTAAAGGACGCTGACAGCACGAGGATAAAAAACTCCAGCTCCGATACTGCCATGGATGCTGTCAAAGTAGGAATTCTGGACCTCGCCATGGATGAAGTTGCTGAAGAAAGCATCGGGGTACTTGAGGGAGGTGACGTAGAGCTGGTGGTTGAAGTGGAGGAAGAGGGACGCCACCGAGAGCCAGCTGCTGGTAGCGCTACACGAGCGGCATCCTTGGGGCAGATCTGCCATGGCGACCACTGCTTTCATTGTGGCCATGGAGATCGCGCGACTGCTGTTGTTAATCATGGAATTCGCGCAGCTCTACGCGAGGTGTACAGGGGTGGCGTGCGTGGTTGTGATGCTTGCGTGTTTGTGTCCGTGAAGAGCAGCACCGGTGACCATGGGTGGAGCAAATTGAAAGGGAAGGCAGAGCTGCTATGGTGGTTGCGAAGGAGAAGCAGTGGCCATGGAGGAAGGGAAGGCAGAGGCATCACGGCTGGTGTTGAGGGGTTGTGATCATGGCGGCATGAACATGGAGGGACTGTTGCTGCTATGGTTTCCTTTCTCCTTTTCTTTTTCCTTTTGATCTTGGCTGTTTGGACTGTTTTTTTTTTTATTGGCAATTATTCTAGTTGGAAACTAATTTGTTAATGGACTGTTATTAATTTTTGAAGACTATATGAAATGAGTTTGTGCTATGGTGATTGGTTTAATTTTTGTTTTGTGGTGATGATGATAGTTTGAAATAGGTGCTAATGAAGGTAACGAAAGGGAATGATGAGGGATTTGTGATGATACTGATGGTGAAAAATGATAAGGAAACTATGGTGTGTATGCAGGTATGTGACAAAACTAGATAATCCAAATTAACCAGAAGGAAAAAGAATATATATATACCACACACGATGCCAATCTCTTCTTTTTCTCTGAACTTCTGTGATTTTTCTTTTAACTTGCTTTCCAAAACCCCCCTTATCACTCTTCTCTGTTTTTTTTTTAGGAGAATAGAGTCTGGGAATGAAAATCATAATGGTAATCTGAGTGTCTCCTCCATCTTCTTGTTTTTTTTCCTTTTAATTCCACCCAGATCAGATGATGATCTGAGATCGATGATAATCCGAGGTGGATGATGATGATATATATATTTTTTTTGAAAGTGAATATGGCAATAGGGAATGAAGTCTCTCCCAAATGGTTCCCCCCTGATTGATGATGATCTCCCTTTTTTTATTCCTATTTCTATCATTTTCACAGATTAGTTGCTAGCTCCCCAGTTCACATGCTCTGGAACCGACAGGAATTCTGACTCCATGTGCAAAGTTGAGAAGAGCATCATCATTGTGTTCCTTTTTGCTTTTCCTCGTTCCAATTATGTTGTTGCTTCACGGGTATGTGATCCCGTGATATAGCCTGCTGTCCCCTTTTTTATTTTTATTACTACTTTTTTTGTTTTATATAGCAACGGCTTGACACTATTATGACAAAACACAAGTGCTAAAAAGGCCTGAAGGGAATTTGGACTTTTTTTTAATTTTTTTTTAATGCAGATGAAACAAAAAAAAATGTAAAATGATAATAACTGAACTTAAACAAAAATTAAGTTTGGATTAAACACAACTAAGAACTATCTATAAACAAGATTTAAAATGGTTTGTAATTTCACTTAACAAAATAAAATTACCACGAGTCTATAAAGGGACTAAATTTTGAAAACATGCTAATTTTGAATTTTTATCTTATAAGCCGAACAAAATCGGGTGTTCACATTACCCCCATGAGCTTGCTGCTTCATATTGTCATTAACTTCCTGAAATTGAATTGAATTCTATAGTTTAGAAACAACTTCAGTAAAGGAATTGAAATTTCACAGAAATTGAAATCCAACAAAACTAAGGAATTGAATCAAATCCAAATAGGTGCGATTTGGTGTGGGAATTGAATTCCAACACATGAAAATACTAAAATATCCTTAGTTGAATATAATGTTTTATTCCTACCCTATTAATGACGGATAAAATAGTAAAAATAATTAAATTAATTCATTTTTAAACCCATTCCAAACTAAGGAATTGAATTCAATTCTTTACTTTACTTATTCATTCAAAACATAAGAATTCAATTCAATTTCTTAAAGAATTCAATTCCTAATTAAATTCAATTCAATTCCATCTCATTAAAAATTTTCAAACGCCCTGGAAAATATGTAGTTGCATGGGATGAAATGTTCGAGTATTTAAATTTTTAAGATTATGATTTAAAAAAATTGATTTTGTGGGAATACCCTATTGATTAGCTGCGCGTCAATTTTCGAGGTTTGAAATCCTAATTTTTGCTAGAAATGGTTGAGGGATCATACTATTGAAACATAAATAAATACATTATGCCAGAATTTTGTTACTATTATGCCACATTATTTTAGTTTTCTTATTTTTGGCTGAATTGCTTTGTCTTTGTCCTCTCTGATTATATCTCAATCCCTTATAATTTATAAAATTATTTTATCAGAATGATAATTTAATCATATAAAAACTGCTTATAACCTAACTTTTTTCAATCTTGACTTTGGCTGAGCTTTTTATAGCCTTTTATACATACTTCCATTAATATACTTGATTGAAGAATTAAAAATGGGGCAAAATATATATGAATATATTTCATATATAAAAAATATATAAAATTCATTCATATGATTTTTATCCTCCAACTAAGCATATCCTTAGCGAGTTGCTTGCATGTATTAGAATTAGATACTAATTCAAAATTTAAATTATGTAATATTTCATAAAAGTACTATGAGATTTTTTTTAATATATATCAAAGTACTGCAAAAAAAAAAAAAGAAATATTAATTAGAGTTAACCACTTTTGAAGTAGTGGATGTAAGATTTAATCACTATTACTGATATGACAATACATAATTAGATAACAGTATAACACTGTCATTATGTAGAATTTAAACTCTATTAATTAATTAATATCGATGCATATATGTAAAAAATGCAAATATAATTAACTAGCTACGATACCAATGATTGTGAATCATATTGCAGGAAAATATCCCCCCAAATGCTAGGACGAAAATTTACACGAGGTCGTGTAAAGCGATCAGATATTGCATGTTGGGTCGAAGTAACTGAAACTGGAGCTGCAAGAGACATCTTAATTGGCTTTGAGATATGGTGGATAATTGCCTTTGAGATATGGTGGGATGAAATTAATCTGTACCAGTGGGTCTATATATATAAATATGATTCTTCGTGGGAAGAGGGAGCAGTTGGTGCACATGCTGCTCACCTACTTGTGGGTAGGGCCAACCACCACGTAGAAGGGTGATGAAGGATTAATCATCAACGTGGAATTGGTTGAGTTTTCTTCAATTTGCATGTTTTAAAGAACTCGATTTGCATGTGTTTCAAATTTGTTTGTATCTTCACTCATCTCACCTGAAAAAATGTATCAATTGTCAGATCTTATTTGTTTTATGGTTTTACTGAATTGAGTTTGTATGAGTTTGACGAATTTTATGAGAACATTAGTTGCATCAGATTTTCTTTTTAAGAGATAAGTCCATGTAAAACGACTAAAATCATCAACAATGGTCAAGAAATATGACATACCATCATGTGTACATTTTCCATATGGACCCCAAATATCACAATGTATTAGATCAAAGGCATGCTGAGACATATTATTGTTTGAAACAAAAGACAACCTTCTCATCTTAGCAAGAGGACATATATTGCAGTCTTTTATTTCTGTGAAATGTTTTTGAGGGAAAAAATCATGACAAATCTTATGAAGAACATTATTTGATACATGGCCTAGCCTATGATGCCAAGTTTGTAAAGATACAGAATTAACAAAACTATCTGTTACATTACTAACAGAAACAGAATTCGATGATGTATCAGCAGGTATAGGTGTGTTTAGCAAGTACAATCCTTGAGTTAGTTCACCCTTGCCAATCTCCTTCAAGGAATGGAGGGCCTGTATATGAAAGGCATTTCGAAAAAAGGTTATGCTGCAGGGAACATCCTTTAATAAAGCTGAAACTGATATAAGGTTAACTTTAAATTTTGGAATACAAAGTACATTATTTAAAGTGATTGAAGGGGAAATAGTAACACTACCAATGGAAGTAACTGGAATTTTAAGATTGTTAGGTAATACAACATATCGATTTGAAAGATAAGTATGTTGAGATAAAAGAGATTGAGAATTGACAATATGAGATGATGCACCAGAATCAACAATCCAATATGTGTTTGCAAGGTTAGGTAAAGTATTAGTTGAAGAAAAAACATAACCTTGAGGAGTTGTTGTATTCTGGTTTGAGGTGTTTCCATTGTTTTGATTTATCAATTGTAGCAGTTGTTGCATTTGTGCTGGAGTGAAAACATTATCAGATGTTGGAGCAGCATGGTTGAGCACTTGATCAGAAACTTGAATATGATTGACCGAACCAGCATTTTTAGCAGATTTCTTCTCATATCCAGGAGGATATCCAATTATCTGGTAGCATTTATCCTTTGTGTGACCTAGATAGCCACATTGTGCACACTTTGGTCTATCTCTCTTTGTAGGTGCCTTAGAATTTGGAAATTTATTCTGAGTTCTAACAGCAAATGCAACCTGAGGAGTATTTGCTGAAGTTGATGTGATTTCTTGTTGCTTTTCTTCTTGAAGCACTAATGAGAAAACTTTTGAAATTGTAGGCATTGGGTCCATGGCCAAGATTTGACCTCTAATAGATGAGTATGTTTCATTTAATCCCATAAGAAAGGTAATAACATACTCAGTTTGATTGAAGTCTTGTATGGTTTTAGTGTTTGGGCAAGAACAAGATGGAAATGGCTTCAAGGCAGAGTATTCTTCCCAAAGAGACTTGATTTTGGAAAAATATTGAGTAACAGAGAGAGAGTCTTGAGAAAGACTAACCATGGCCTTCTTCAATTGAAATAAGCGAGGTCCATTTGCTTGTGCAAAACGATCATGGAGATCTTTCCATAATATTGCTGCAGAATCAGCATATATTGCACTTTCAGCAATGTCCTTTGAAATACAATTCAGAATCCAAGAACATACAATGTCATTATTTTGTTCCCAGGCAGCAATCAACTCAGAGCTTGAATCTGTAGGGGGACGGGGAAGAGAACCATCCACAAAGCAAAACTTTCGCTTTCCATTCAAAGCCATTTTCATGGATCGAGACCATGAGTTGTAGTTGATTTCAGTAAGTGGTTGAGTAACAAGAATCAAGCCTGGATGATCAGAAGGATGAAGAACATAACGTGGATCTTGAGGCTGAGCCATCTGGTTGACACTCAAGATCAAGAACAGGTAGAAAGAAAAGGGAAGCAAGAAAGTGGAGGAGCAAGATTAAGGAAGGCGCAGAAGCAGTTCATGAATTTTCAACTGATACCATATTAGAGTGTTGATGAAACAAACTGAAAAGCTATCTTTCATTGATCGAAAAAGGAATATATATACATGAGGAGAATAAGGCACGTCAGGTGCTGTTACTTCTGTAACTAACTACAATGAACATTAATAAAAGTTCTTAACTGACTAACACGTGAGTAACTAACTTGTGATTAACTAACTCTTAATTATTTACACTATTAATCTTCAATATGCATGTGCTCAAAGTTAGAGTGACAGTAGTATAAACTCGGATTCATGATAAACGTCACACATATCTTTTATAATATTCACGATCCAAAATTTGATATGAAATTATATATTAATTACCATTTTAAAAATAAAAAGTGGATATGTTTCTACGTCTCAACTTCACGGTGAACTCAATTTATATTATTATGTCTTAAAGTTAAGAGCAGGCATTAAGATTAAAAAAAATTGTTTCAACAGTATTTAGATATGTAAATTTTGCCTCTATTGATTTATGAAATTGACTCCACATTAAGCAAAATATAAAGGTATATGTGTCATGATGTTACGGTCAAAAAATGGAGAAATAATAAAATCATTAAGGAGCGTTTGTTTCAATAATGTTTAAAAAGTATTTAGAAATGTTAAGGCTTCTATGGGAAGAAAGCAATGCCAAGGTTTAAAATTATCAACTGCATTAATTGTTGCTCAAGAAACTCATTTGTTTAGCTTCAGAAATTCCTGAGAACCTTTTTTAATAATAAATTGACAACTTATTTGATTTAATATACATAACCTTGAAAGGTAGCTCAGCACCAAAATTGACTACAAAATTGTTACTGCAATTTCTAATAAAGCAACAAAGGACATGATTACTCCTTTGCCAAGAAAACCTTTAAGATATGTACTCACTGTGGCAAAAGGGCTCAACCAATCGACTCTTGCTACATCAAAAATGGCTATTCCCGTTGGTTTTAAATTCAAAAACCCTGGGAGATCTGCCAATTGCATCAATCTTGAGAGCATTCAACTCCAAGTTGATGAGGCTCAAGCAGAAGAAACCGTAAGGTATGACTCAGTAATCACTCAAGAGCAATGCAAAAGAACTAATTTCGTTGCTTCAAAGCTCAAGAGTTCATTCTTCAAATCATGTTTCTATCTCCAAAACTCTCAATAATACTGAAAATGTTCCCCCACGTGTGAATGTTTCAAACTCATTCAATAATCTTGCCTCAGGTATCATGCCTAATGCCTTTAACCTGTGTTTATCACCTTGCATCTGTGAATAACATGAAACAAATAAATCATTGAATCCTTGATTCAGGAGCCACTATCACATTTGTTTTCAATCTAAATCCTTTTCTGTTTATAGAAGAATCAAACCAGTTCCTCTTAAACTTCCCAACGGTAAGTGTGTTATTGTTGACCATTCAGGAGCAATACACTTTTCTGAATTCTTTTTCCTATCTGATGCATTATACATCCTACAATTTACTTGCAATTTAATCTCTTTGCAAATTAATTAAAGGCTTACAGTGTAGGTTGATTTTTGACCCTGATAATGACTGTGTGATACAGGATGCTACTACCTTCAAGAAGATGGATTACCTAGATTGTGGAGAGAACTATGTTTTCTGGAGGTACCTGTTACCCCTGCTACAAGGACAGTGGCCTACTGCAACTCTGTTAGAAAAAGCAAATTTGATCTTTGGAACTATAGATTAGGTCACTTGTCACATGATGTTCACAATTTAATTCATACATGTAATCCCACCATTCCGGCTAATAAAATTGATGTTTGTGAGACTTGTCATTGTGCTAAACAACAGAAACTTCCCTTTATTGTTAGCACATCAAAACCTGAATTGCC
Source organism: Dalbergia cultrata (assembly GCA_031216105.1). Lineage (NCBI taxonomy): Eukaryota > Viridiplantae > Streptophyta > Magnoliopsida > Fabales > Fabaceae > Dalbergia > Dalbergia cultrata. Next base: position 11,414,556 of record CM062350.1, on the reverse strand, counting down.
TTTTCAGTTAATGCATGTTGATATTTGGCGCCCCTTTGGAGTACCATCTTTGGAAGGTTATAAATATTCTCTCTACTGTGGATGATTATACTAGGACCACTTGGATTCTGTTCATGAAAAACAAAAGTGAAACTAAACGGCATCTAGTTAATATGTCTCAACACAATTTAATCGCAAAATTAAAATTCTAAGGACTGATAATGCTGTAGAATTGAAAATGCCAGATATGCTCTTTCTAAATATCCATGCAACAACGCGGGTCAAATGCTAGTTTAGGAAATATTATTGGAGTTCTCGCATTGTTGAGTACATCATAATAATCATGCTGATTGTTGGACTAATAACTTTCTTCTTCTTCTTTTTTTTTTTTGGACTAATATTAGTTAAGTCATTCACATTTACTTTACTTGAGGCTTTTTGAAGCTTAGACATTTTAAGCATGAAAGAAAATATGAAGCATTTTGGAAGCTTAGAAATTTTAAGCTTGAAAGAACGTCGAACTCAAAAAGAATATGCTCTTTGTCCAGTGTCCAAATAGAAAAGACGGGAAACTATACATACACCTCTGACACTGAGTCTACATAACCATGCCAAAAATGGATGTTTATATTAAGGACCTGTTTTTGTCATTTTATTTTTAAAATTGTTTTAAAATATTTGTGCTGATTTTTTAACAAATTATAAGGTTGGTCTCATATTTAGTTCATGGCCCTTAAAGGATTGAGCTAGGCCAAAAAAATGCTAGTTTGAAATTAATTTAACCTAGAAATAATCCAGTCTGAAGTGATTTGTTTTAACGGCTTTATCATTCATCCATCACATATTCAATGAAGATAAAATGAAGGATACCCATTTTTTGTGTTAAAAACTTAAAATAATTACTCCTGCGACAAGGAAACTTTTGTGGTAGTGATAGAAGATTTCTCCTTCGACAAGAAGATTTCTCCCCTATAGGCATAGTGAGGGATGGATGCCCCGGCAAAGATCGGGGTCACGATATTATTGATGAAGACCAAGTCATAGATGTCTTGACTTAAAAAAAAAAACAAGAATAAAAGGAAAAAAAGTGTGAAATTGAGAAGAAATAAGCCCAACAAAATCAGCACTATTAATCGCAGGTTTGACTAGATTGAGGATGTAGATCCAGATGATCAACAAAATCTACATGTTGAACACGACAAAGTAATTTATGATATCTGAGAACTTGGCAGAAGTGTGGGGCTGTATGCTAATAATGATCAAGTATATTTTGAGCCTATGATTGTTCATTGTCTGTATTTTTTAGTCTTCGGAATTTCAAAGACCAATGACGTTGCCACAATCCTCGTGCATTGCAGTTTTGTTTTATCTGGGCAAGTAATGTGCTTATTTTTTTTTTTTATTTGGCTTTTTTCTTAATTGTACCATTGATTGGTCACCTCTAATTGTCAAGGATGAGAAAGTCGAACCGGGTATCAAATCGGTCAAGGTAGTGGTTTAAAAGTTTAGAGGTCCAACCAATTTAATTGGAGTTCAATCGAAATATAATATATATATAAGTTTATAAAAATAAACATAATCTATATAAAATTTCTCTAATCTCAATCTCACAACACGGTCACAAAAGTATTTGAGAATAATATTTGTTAATGACCAGCAAGTTTTATAATGAGTACACTGCGAATAACGGAGAGAGAAGAAGGATATCCAAACAATATTTGTTAATACCCTTCTTTGGTTACATTTTATTCACTTTTCTCCATAACTGCCACAAGATATCAGTATTTAAGCTTTGAAACCAAAAAAAAAAAAAAAAAAAGTTCTGAACCAGTCCGATTCGTCAGTTTTCCCGATTTTCCCCGATTTTGACTGGTTCTTCTGAATCCCTCTGATTCCAGTTACTTAATCGGACTAGCCAGACTACTGGTTCTCGATTAACCCAGTCGAATCGGCCGATCCGGTCTGATTCTCTTAACTATGCTAATTGCTTCCACGCATCATTCACTGTGAAAGACTGGGTTTATTCTTTTGTGAAAACAAAAAATATAGAGTGTGTTTGGTTTACTTGTTTTCATTGTCATTTTCAATAAAAATGAATATATATATATATATATATATATATATATATATATGTTTGGTCACAACTTTTGAAAAGCATTTTCATAGAAAATATTTTCTAAAACTGCACAAAATTGGAAATGCTAAATTCATGTTTTCATTCTTTTCTATTTAAAGTTTGAAAATATTTCCAATGCAAAATGCAGTGGCATTTTTGTTATTACTCCAAATTTAGTCTAAAATGTCGGGTTTGATCCGGTATTCTTGTCAAAAGTAAACACGCTGTTTCATTTTTCTTTTTCAAATGCTTCACAGCCTCACTTGTTAGTAGCCCCCACCTCAACTTTTGGTTTCCTTTATCCATTTTTTTTTTATTTCACATTCATTATTTTTAATAAAAATACATTAAAAATAATATTTCATATTTTAATATTTTTTACACAGATTCTATATATGTAAATCCTGCCATTACACGTGGACTAATTAGAATTTTATTAGAAATAATTTATTTTATTATGATTATAATTTATTTAAAAACAAATATATTTTGAATAGTGTTTAAGCAATAAACTAATATTGTTTATATGTTTATCTATGTACAGGTTCAAAGTTAATAATAATAATAATAGTAAAAGAACTCAAAAGTGAGTGAGTAATTTTATCTTTTGTCTAAATATTTTATGAAGTTATTTTAGATTTTTATAAATTCTTTTAGTAAATGAATCAATACAAAAAAATAAATATATATACATATATATGTAATTTTAATTATTTAATTCCAAATATAATTTTATTATCTTAAATTTGATTTTGAGAAATACATTTTGAAAATAGATAAACCAAACGTATTTTCATTGTTTTCACTTTCTGAAAACAAAATCTACCTATACAAACCAAACACATTTTCTAATTTTGAAAATCTGAAAATGAAAATAGTAAATAAAAATAGGAAATATTTTCACAAACAAAACACACCCATAGTTTGAGCTTTTGTTGATTCATTTTTTGTATTTTGTAATTATTCAAATATGTCAAATATAAAACCTTTTGCCCAACAATTTAAATAACACCTTTTTTTATTCCAATAAACAGATCAAAGATCAAGACTACAACAGAAAAAACTAGCAGAAATTAAAGATACAATCATCTATCAACACCTAACCCAAGTAAACAAACAGACCAGCAATATGACAGAAGTGTATACTTTTATTAGACAACCATAAATGCACACCAATTAGACAACCATAAATGCACACCAACTCTTTATAAATCTCCCACATTTTATGATAGGTAAGGGTAACTTATACCCTTTTTAGCTCAAAAAATTTTCTAACTCTTTTATTTAAAATTGAGGGTATTGCAATAGCAGTGCCGAACTTGACTCTGGTTTGCTTCCCATAGACACAGTGCTCACAAAAGTCAAGCTTCCCAATTTTATGATCACCTAGCAAGCCATGCTTGCTCAAAATTGATATTCCTGTTTCACTCATATGCCCTAGACGCATATGCCACAAATGAGTACTATCTGAATTTGAATCAAATGAAGATGATATTGAGGCAACACCAATAATTGTAATTCCTTGAAGTAAATAAAGGCCATTGACAAACTTGCCTTTAATCACAATAAGAGCACCTTTGGAGCTTTTTAAACTCCACCTTCACCAGAATACTTATAGCCTTGAGAATTGAAGATGCCCAAAGATATAAGATTTTTCTTCAAGTCTGTTGTGTACGGATCATGTTCGGGCCAGATTAAGATTAGGCACACATCGGGCCTAGAGCGGGCCAAACACTCCTAAACATCTTTTTTTATCAACTGTCTAGCAAAAAAAAAAAAAAGGAATTGTTCTTACTACCTAAGACTAGGGCATACTAATAATCAGTCTCAATAATGTTCCAAATTCCAAACAAATAACAAGTTCAATCATTTCTACCAACAGTTCAATTGAAGCCAAATAACTCATATTAAGCAATTCATGTAACAGAAAATAAATATGTCATCAGTTGCAGTGAATAATATAGCAATGACTAACCTCATTCGAATTAGCCAGCATCCTAACTATTGCAAAATCTATTGCATCTTGATTCTCAAGTCTTGAAGCTCAAGTTGCCATCAAAGCAATAGTATTTGGATCCATTCCTTTTGCAGAAACCTTGTTGGTAAAATATACAGAAAGAGAGAATCAACAAGTAAAACCATTCATCATCCAACCTCAATAATATTTTTGTCAACAGTTAGCTTATTTAATGCTAGAGTCCTAGATTTATCACAGCAAAGAACATCCATACCAGAACTATCATCCTCTTTGTGATAGCCCCCTATAAACATTACTACCAATTAACCATGACTTCTTGCCGTGTCCTGTCCACCAAAAAAACTCAACTGAAAATGCCTAACTGACCTGCTAAGATAGCATATGAGAACCAATGGCCATGGTCTGAGCTCGAAAAGTAAACCTCATGACGAATAAATAGAATTATTACCACTTGCAAATTTATTTTAATGCCCACAAGCAATAAATTTTTAACAAGGACATATCTAGAGTTTAAGCTGGATATACTATATGGGACTCGATTTGCGAGTTAGTCCGTTTAACCAAATTCATATGAATTAGGATAAAATAATCTTGTAAACATCCTATGTACACCCCTAATTTTAGCCAAGCAGTAAACGAAAAAAAATCTCAAGTTCAATCACACCACATTTGAAGATAGGGAAGAAAGGAAAAGTAAAAAACTTCTAATTATAAAAGGGAATACTTCATTGCCTTTTTGTTTCTGGAAGCTTCGTATTTACTCACGACTCACCCATCCACCAAGATAGCGGTGGTGCCTGTCTTCTCCAGCGAGGCTCCAGTGGGCTGGATGACACCGAGCGTGACGATGGCTAGATATGGGGCTCTGTGATCGGGCTTTTTGATGAAGCTTCAGGGGCTTACAGGAATCGGTCTTCTGCGTGTACGGTCTTGGAAAGGCAAACCTCCGACTCCGAGGAAGCAGCAGGTAGGCAGTGTGTGTGGTCTTGGTCTCGTGTGTGTGCGGTCTCAGCCTCCTATGTGTGCCTGGTGTAGTGGTTCTGACGGGGTCAGTAGGTAGCAGCGATGAGAGATTCTGGTGTGGAGATGGTTGCAGCAAGCAATGGCGAGGAGTCTTGGACTTGGGAGAATGGGTTGGTGCTTGGTGTTGTGGTTAGGGTCTGCAACTTGGAAAATGGAGAAGCTGCTACTCCTTTGCACAGATGGGTTGTGTTGTCTCTATTCTCTGGACTCTAGAGGTAAAGCATTGGAAAAGCAAAAGCAAAAGGTAAAGTGTGTGTTGTGTTGTCTCAGTTTGCAAAGTGGGCGAGAGTGACATGACACTATGATAGGGTGAGATAAAATTAACACAAAACAAACTAACTGGGCTGGGTCGGGTGACTCGTGACTACTCATCTATCTTAATTTTTAAGTTGACCTGTCCTTTTTAATTAGTTATTGGGTTAGACCCGGGCTGAACACCCTGCGTCCGAATCAGGTCATTGAGCTGGACCGGGTTTTGTACAGCCCTAAACACCACCATCTATTGACCGGTAAGTTGTAAACTAGTCCCGATTTTGACACATGTGGTAAGAGCAACAAGAGAATCAAGCATCCAAGCATCACCAATTGAACTAGTTGATACTACAAGAACATTATCAGTACTTTCAACAACACTTGAATCTTAGTCCCTTTTGTCTTTAAGCCTCGGACATTCTATTCTCCAATGCCCTTCCTTCTTGCAATATCGGCACCTACCTTTACGATGTCTAGACTTAGATCTAGACTTTCCTCTACTACTACTCAATTCAATCTCCTTTGACCTTCTTCTGGTAACCAAACCAGATGCAGTATTATCATAACTGCCAGTATCATGCTCCATTTTGTCATGACTTAAAAATGCGGATATAACCTCATCAATTTTGAGGCTTTCATGACCATATATGAGCATTTTACTAAAGTGCTTGTAAGAATGAAGTAAAGAACAAAGCAACATCATTTCCTATTGCTCACTTGAAAATGTCTCGTCCATATTTTTCAAATCTGTGATGAGTGATGTGAACTCAGCTATGTGAGACTGAATTGATGTCCTTTCTGCTATACGGAGCATGTACAGACGTTGCAACACACCGAGATGATTGGTCATTGTCTTAGTCATATATAATGACTCTAACTCAGTCCACAGTGATTTTGCTGTTTTCTCTGAAAGGACCTCCTACAGTATATCATCTGTGATGTATAACTGAATAATAGAAAAAGTCGTTTGATCAACATCTTCCCATTCAAATTCCTTCATTGTCTCAGGATTTTTTTCTTTGTCAGAAAGTGCTACTTTTACATCTTACTGTACAAGAACAGCCATCATACGGACCTTTCACATGCCAAAATTAATGCGCCCATCAAACTGCTGAATATCAAATTTTGCAGTAGACATTTTTAAATAAATTAGCCTAGAACTCTATAAGAGCTCTGATACTAGCTTATTGTAAAATGGCAAGCCCAAAAGGGAGAATCAGAGTGGCAGAAAATAAATATGTAAAAGTGTAATGCTAAATGACACCAGGAATTTACATGGTCCGGCTTAAAGCTTACGTCCACGGGCAAAGATGACAATAAAATATTTCACTATAAAAATATGATGGAGATACAAAAGGTGGACTCACTCCACTCAATATCCAAATGCCAAATACACCTAGACTACCTAACAGTATTTTGTCTCACTGGTGTATACTCTCAACTCACAATACAGAGAGAAAACACAGTAAACAAATGACTCTCTAAATGCTTAGAAAGGAGGAGGAGAAGAATGGATTCTTGTTGGTGTTTTGAGCTTAATGAACTAAGCTCTATTTATAGAGTCCAAATGCCCCATTTTCAATCATTCAATACCTAACTTCACCTAACTTTCATCTACTATCTCCTAACTTTGCCTAACTTCATCTAACATTGCCTAACTTCACCTAACATTTGAATATGTTGATAGGAGATAGGTAGGAGTATGGTATTAGTTTGAAAAAATCAAACCACTCTTATCGCACTTTAGGAATTAAATTATTAATTTTTAAATTTCAAAAAATATAATGATACAATGTATATAATTTAAAGGATGAAAATAAAATTCTAATCCTACCAAAACAAAAGGTTGTTAGAAATTATTCTCTACCTTATGTGATGATAGGTCATTCTTGAATCTGCCAATAAATGATGCAACTTTCACCATCGTTGGATCGCTGAAAATCCAATCGAACACCTCTTTGATTGCAAATTCTCCCATACCAATAAATGCTACAATCTGAAGTGGGCATGTTGAAGATGCAACTGCGTTAACCTTGTTCTCATCATATGTTGGAATATAACCCTCATGGCACCATTTTGCTTCTACCAAGTAAGATTGTGCCAAGTTAAAAAAACTGCAAGTACAATAATCATTAGTTAAATAAGTGCCGGTTGGGAAGTATAATATTCTATTTGAATATTAAGGAATTAGAAGCCTACAGCTTGTTTAATATACTGCAACACCAAGCTCGAGTTTCCACCCTTTGCAGTGATCACCAACTCTATTTCATTCTACAGTGCTATGACTGCATTAAATACCACTTTCAAGCACTTTGGAAGAGATTCAATTGGACTAATTTCCCATCTAAAAAAAAAGGGGAGAGAGAGAGAGAGAATTATATAGATAAAATCTGTATAAGTTAAAGGATCGAGTGATTGAATTTTAGGACAATGGATATAATAAGTTGAAATTGCCATAATCTTTTAAGTCATTCTACTATTAGGATAATGTAATACTAGTTTCATTCTCAAATAAATGTCTAATTTAAATGCGCATATAGATTAAGAAAATGATTAGTAAAATCTTGATATTAGGATTATTTAGATTTTTTTACTAAATTATGCTCATACTTTTCTCTCTTTTTCTTGATTACTCTCTCTCCTTCACTTATCATTTAATAGGTGCATAGTTGGAAAAAAAAAGTAATATTGTCTAGGTATCTAAAATGGACATAGTTAAAGAAAAATTTTTAAAGTAAACACTCACTTGAGACTATAGTTATAAAAAGAAAAAGAAAATACTCATTTGAGAATAAAAATAATTATAAAATTGGTCAAGATTTTTTTGACTTAAATCGACCTCTCGATTACCTCTGTCAAGATCTCAAGCTCCTCAACTGTGCCGTAGGCTTTAATTTTCCGACTATCCTTCTTGCAGTGCTATGTTTCGATTCAGACGACATGGATAAAGGCCAAAAGTATGCCTCAACCACCCTATTTCTTGCGTAAGGGAGGTTTGTCGCAAACTCTGATATTTTCCACTTCCTGTAATACTAAAACATATTATATCTGACAAACAAATGCTAAGAATTAAGGGAACTACTACTTTTTTTAACAATCTGATAAAGATTTTATGGATATAGACAATAAAAGTCTATTTTAAGTTGAGTTTGGTATAGGAATAAAAATGAAAGAAAATCTCATAAATTAACTTTATGCATAAAATTACGTGTAAAATTTAATTGACGAAAAAATTTTCTTCATTTTTATTGTCCTGTCAAACTTACCTCTAACATAAATGTATCATCTAAAAAAGAAAAATTAATAAGAGTTGATCAAGATTTGACATCTTAGATCTTGAACAGTTACAGTTCAAGAAATCCCCAAAAGCAATTGAGAAAAATATACTCTTGAACTTGGGCTTCATGTCTTCCAAGCCTAAACCTTAATCCTATACATTATGTTGGAAAGAAAAAATCTATTTTGCCAATTTTTCATTTTTAACAAGGAGTACTTGATTATACAATTATAGTACTTACTTGGTGTTACTGCCAACTTCTTTTTGATTTAGTTTATGTATCATATTGAAATCTAATTTTGCAAAGTTCAGAAGAATTTTTGCTATGAGAAGGATCTTCCTCATAGAAAGGCAAGTAACATTTTGCCTCGATCCTTGGAACTTCCTTGTGAAGAGGTTGCCTTAAGCTTTGATTGATTTGAGCAACAAGAGATGGGCTCAATTGATTGGTCATGGACTTAAGGTTAGTGTATGTGAAATCAAGTGCCTCATCTAATATATATATATATCTTCCCCATGAACCCTTAATTGTGCACCTTCATACAAGCTCAGCATTCCTTGAACATCTTGGGCAATTCTTTCATTGAACTTTCCTTTGTTCTTGAATTGGTTAAATATATCTGCTACCCACATACTAACTATGTTGGATATATCTAGCATGGATCCAGAAAGTGTAGATAATATGGGCAAATATGATATATAAGCATAACCAAAAAAAATAATAATTCTGGCACTCTTATAAAATTAAAAAGTACCAGTATCTTTTTAATTAGTTGTAACAAACAAAGAATAAATCATATGTCCCACTAAATCAAATTTTTGAAATCTATCTGTTGGGATCAAAATTCCCCAAGTGTCAAATTGTCGAATTAATATTCGATTATGACAGATTAGATAACGGCCCGATGAAGATTGGTAGTCATGAGATTGACAAACTCTCTGTTTGTCAAAATTATGTCAGAAGAGGTCAGTTGACTAGTACCTAGTTTGGCAAGTCGACTTTGACAATTCTATTATTTAATGTTTGACATGTCGAAATGTAAGTTTGTCATCTGAGGCAAGACTGAATAATCGGAAGCTAGACAACTATCACAGCCAAAGATCGACAAGTCGAACTATAGTTTGTCATTCTTCTATTGGACTTTTGACAAGTTGAAGTCAAAGTTTGTCATTTGGGACAATGTTTCAAGGCTAATTAGAGGCTAAGAATGACTAATCTTCACTGAAGAGGTTCGACAAGTCGAAGTGGGGGGTTTGTCACTAGAAGACCTAGAGAAATTTTGAAGATGTTGAAGATATTGTCAAGTAATTGCTTCACATGTGTTCGTCAAATGGCGGTTATCGACGGTTACCAGCAGTTATTGACAGAAGCATGACAAGAACGCGGCAAAGTAGTGCCAGAGGACAAATGACAAAGAAAATAACTGTCAAAGCCACGTGGACAACATCCAAGGGCAGTTAGAAGATAAGTGTCAAAATCCTAGAGTCCTAGGCTATCTATAAATACTAGTTCTGTACAAATTGTAAGGGGTTGGAATTTTTACTCACACACTCACTCTCAAATATGTCTCCAATGACTACACAGAGTCCAGAGTTCATTGAGTATTGTTCTCAACCCTTTCTTTTGCTTTCCTAGGATTAGATTTCCTTTCAGTTTCTTACATTTTCTTACATTTTATGTACTTTATTTCCAGTTTGGCAATCAATTTCCAGTTTGCATTCTTCTTCTTCTTTAAAATCTATTTCCTTGCCCCTCACAAAACTTTTGAATTCATACCCTTCCTCTTGCTCTTGGAATGGGACATATGCATTCGTGTAGAACTCATGAAGGATGTTGAGTCTACCACTTGGTGGATGTGCACAGAGATGCGTCCATTGACGACAGACAATTTCTTCTTGAATTTCTGGATATTCCCCTTCCTCCAATTGAAAACCCATTTCAGACAGGGCTGTTCGGTGAATGACCATATTCCTATAATGACGTTCATGCTCCACCGATTTGAAGCGTCCACTATCAAACTCCTGTGCTGAACTAGAGCTAGCCCTATTAGTATTCTTGGGCTTCCTTGTCCACATGTCAAAGAATCACCTGAGATTATACAAACAACCCAACAACTCAAGCATAATGAAACTCTGTATATATATATATATATATATATTTGACTTCAACTTTCTATGGAGTACACAATAAACTAACAGAAAACAAAACATGCCAAGAACTAAACAAATTTTTTTTTCTTTTTTTTTTTTTACACTGGGGACAACACAACCCCAAAACAAAGTCCTATATCAACACATTACTTCCTATTGCAGCACTACAAAATTCCCAAATTGGAACCCTAAAGAATCAACCAATTCACTCTTTCAAAGTATGTGATTTAGAAATTAGGAGAGGAAAACTTACCTGAATCTTGCACAGCAGAGAAAAAATTAGTGAACTTAGAGATAGAAACCAAGAAACTATGAACTCAACCCCACCCCAAACCAAAGCCGCGTGTCCTTCTCCTTCCTTCACTAAATTGCATTCCTCTCTCTTTATGTTGATGGAGTTTGTGCGATTTTTACAATTTGCTGAAGGGTTGAGAATGAGAAGTGAACTAGGAGGAGAATGGAGAACGGTGATGACGGTTTTAATGGTGATATTGGAAATGAAGTTGATGAAGATGATGGAGGTGAGTGAGTTTGAGGGAAGGGTTAGAGGGAGATAGAGACTGCTGAGAAAGAAAGGGATGATGTTTTGGAATGTGTTGTTGTGATTTGGACTCTTAAAGAAAATCAACCTAGTTTTATTTTTTTTTTCTTTTTTTTTTTTTTGCATTGGCGCTATAACGCCAAACTGGGCGTTGTTATGCCAAAACTTACCTGATACTATTTTCCCTTCATTTTATGAGCGTTGAAACGCCAGAATTGGTATTGTAACACCAATGAATCCTGAGAGCTGCGATTGCTTCTTCTTGCTGGAGTTGAAACACCAAAAATTCATGCTGGGACACCACAAGCATATCCGAGACATGTCTCTAATGGAGGGGCCTGGACGTCCAGCTTCAACTCAATTTTCTTTTTTTTTACAATTGAAATTAAAACAAAACACATCCTAATGAAAAAGGATACACAAATTGGGTTGCCTCCCAATGAGCGCTCTTTTAACGTCATTAGCTTGACGTCTTGCAATCTTCAAGATAGTGCCACAACCAATTTTTGCCTATCAACTTCTCCCCTAAAATAGTGCTTTAAGCGCTGCCCATTCACAGTGAACTTCCTTCCAGTATTTGGTTCACTTACTTCTACAGCTCCAAATGGAGAAACTTTACTCACCATAAAGGGTCCAGACCATCTTGTTCTCAATTTTCCAGAAAACAATTTCAGTCTAGAATTGAACAGTAACACTTGTTGTCCTGGTTCAAAATGCCTATGAGCAATTTTCTTGTCATGCCACTTCTTGGTTCTTTCCTTATACAACTGAGCATTATCATAAGCTTGACTCCTAAATTCATGAAGTTCATTCAACTGAAGGAGTCTTTTCTCACTAATAAGTTTAGCATCAAAATTGAAAAATTTGACAGCCCAAAATGCTTTATGTTCCAATTCAACTGGTAAATGACAAGACTTACCACAAACCAACTAATAAGGAGACATACCAATTAGTGTTTTGAAGGCTGTCCTATATGCCCAAAGTGCATCATCAATTTTCTTAGACCAATCCTTTCTTGAGGCACTCACCATTTTTTCCAAAATTCTCTTCAACTCCCTATTTGACACCTCAACTTGACCACTTGTTTGAGGGTGATAAGGAGTAGCTATCTTATGCTTCACACCATATTTATGCAGTAAAGCTTCCAATTGCTTGTTACAGAAGTGGCTACCTCCATCACTAATAAGAGACCTTGGCACACCAAACCTTGAAAAAATGTTCTTCTTCAAGAAATTCACCACAACCTTTGCATCATTAGTGGGAGATGATATTGCTTCAACCCACTTAGACACATAGTCCACAGCCACTAAAATGTATAGGTTAGAGTACGAAGATGGGAAGGGACCCATGAAGTCAATTCCCCATACATCAAACAACTCTACTTCCAAAATGAAATTTTGTGGCATTTCATACTTTCTAGACAAGTTTCCAATCCTCTGACACCTATCACATCTCTCTACAAAGGACCGAGCATCTTTAAAAATTTTTGGCTAGTAAAGACCACTTTGTAAAACTTTGGCTGCTGTTCTTTCCCCACTGAAATGCCCTCCATAATAAGAACCATGACAATGCCATAAAACGCCTTGCACTTCCTCTTCTGGTATGCACCTTCTAATCATCCCATCAGAACACCTCTTGAACAAATAAGGTTCATCCCACAAGAAATAGCGAGCATCATGAATGAACTTCTTCTTTTGATTCCAACTCAAACCTTCTGGAAGAATTCTTGCAGCTTTATAATTGGCCATATCTGCAAACCATGGTAATGCCTGAATAACAAACAACTACTCATCAGGAAATTCTTCTTTTATTGGTAACATCTGCATATCCAGACTTCTTTCTTGAACAATCCTTGACAAATGATCAGCAACCAAATTTTCTGTGCCTTTCTTGTCCCTTAGTTCTAAGTCAAATTCTTGCAACAATAACACCTACCTGATCAATCTTGGTTTGGCTTCCTGCTTAGACAACAAATACTTAAGAGCAGAATGATCAATGTAAACAATGACTTTGGACCCAACCAAGTAGGATCGAAATTTATCAAATGCAAAAACCACAACTAACAATTCTTTTTCAGTTGTTGCATAATTTTTCTGCGCATCATTAAGAACACGACTAGCATAATAAATCACATGCAACAACTTATTTTTTCTTTGACCGAACACAGCACCTATGGCAAAATCACTAGCATCACATATCAATTCAAATGGTAGAGACCAATCAGGTGCAGAAATGATTGGTGCAAAAATAAGTTTTTCTTTCAATTTCTCAAACACATGCAAGCATTCATCATCAAACACAAAAGGTGCATCTTTAACCAAAAGATTACACAATGGTTTTGCAATTTTTGAAAAATCCTTAATGAACCTTCTATAAAAACCTGCATGTCCTAAAAAACTTCTAATGCCTTTAATATTTACAGGAGGAGACAGTTTTTCAATAATTTCAACTTTAGCTTTATCTACCTCAATACCTTTGGATGAAATCCGGTGCCCAAGAACAATACCTTCAGTAACCATAAAATGACATTTTTCCCAATTCAGAACAAAGTTTGTTTCTTTGCACCTTTTCAAAACCAAAGATAAATTATTCAAACAAGTATCAAAAGAACTACCAAAAACAGAGAAGTCATCCATAAATACCTCAATAAATTTTTCTACCATATCAGAGAAAATGGAAAGCATGCACCTTTGAAATGTGGCCGGAGCATTGCACAACCCAAACGGCACCTTTCGATAGGCAAAAACGCCATAAGGACAGGTAAATGCTGTTTTCTCTTGATCTACAGGATCCACCACAATCTGGTTGTAATCTGAGTATCCATCCAAAAAATAGTAGTAGGCATGCCCAGCTAACCTCTCCAACATTTGGTCAATAAATGGTAAAGGAAAATGGTCCTTTCTAGTTGCCGCATTTAGCCTGCGATAATCTATGCACATCTTCCAACCTGTAACTGTCCTTGTGAGGATCAACTCATTGTTTTCATTAGGCACAACAGTGATGCCTCCCTTCTTAGGCACAAACTGAACCGAAATTACCCATGAGTTGTCAGAAATAGGGTAAATAATTCCTGCATCCCATAATTTCAAAACTTTTAAAACTACCTCCTTCATTGTTGGATTTAGCCTTCTTTGTGGTTGCACCACAGGCTTACTATTTTCCTCCAAAAGAATCTTGTGCATACACATAGTTGGACTTATCCCCTTCAAATCACTAATAGTCCAACCAATAGCAGTCTTGTGTTCTCTCAACACTCTCAACAATTTCTCTTCCTCCAACTCATTCAAAAATGCACTAATAATCACTGGATAAGAACAATTACCTCCAAGAAATGCATATTTGAGAGTTGAAAGCAAAGGCTTCAAATCAAGCTTAGGAGGTTCTTCTTTCATAACTTCTTTGTTCTTGCACACTTGTTCCTTCCCTTGTCTAGAATGGGTGATGGGAGGTAAAGCTTCCAAAACATTCACAAACTCTACAACTTCTAGCCTTTCTTCCTGATCATCTTTTGACATCTTTGAATTTACTAGAGTTGTTTCAAGGGGGCATGATATAGCTTCTTGATAGAAAACTTCTCTAAGCAATGGATCAATCACATCAATTCTCAGGCAATGTTCTTTTTCTGTTGGATGCTTCATAGCCTCAAACACATTAAAAATTACTTTTTCATCATGCACCCGCAACATGATCTCACCTTGTTCAACATCTATCAATGCTCTTCCTGTCGCTAAAAATGGTCTTCCCAAAATTAGAGGCATCTCAGAATCTTCTTCCATATCCAACACCACAAAGTCCGCTGGGAAAATGAATTTGTCAACCTTAACTAACATATCTTCAACTATCCCATATGGAAACTTGATAGACCGATGAGCTAGTTGTAATGAAATCATAGTGGGCTTTACTTCCTTAATCTCCAACTTATGCATGATAGACAATGGCATAAGATTGATGCTAGCCCCAAGGTCACACAATGCTCTACCAATGGTCAGACTACTAATAGTGCATGGAATGTGGAAACTACCTGGGTCTTTTAGCTTTTGTGGTAGCTTCCTCTGGATGATAGCACTGCACTCTTCAGTAAGCATCACGGTTTCATCTTCCTTTAGTTTCCTCTTCTTTGAAAGCAAGTCTTTCATGAATTTGGCATATAGAGGCATCTTCTCCAAGGCTTCAGCAAATGGAATATTAATCCGCAATTTTTTCAACACTTTGAAAAACTTGGAGAAATGCTTTTCTTGATTCTGCTTCTAAAGCCTTTGTGGAAAAGGAACTCTAGCATGTGGGGAAATTTCAGCTGGCTTGTCCCAGTCTACATTTTTCTTCTTCCCCTTAGAAGACTTACTAAATTACTTCTTCACCTACTCTTCGGAGTCATTCAGAATCTCCAATGAAACATTTTCAACTCTTATAGCACCTTCTTCATGAGAATCTTGAACTTCTTTACCCATGCTATCCTTAGGATGCACCTCTAATGTCTTGCCACTTCTCAAAGTAATTGCCTTGCAGTGCTCCTTTGGATTTGTTTCAATGTCACTAGGGAAAGTTCCTTGTGGTTTTTCTACCAATTGTTTTGCAATCTGCCCAACTTGATTCTCTAGATTTCTGATTGAGGCCTCTTGATTCTTAAAATTGGCTCTTGTCTCCTGCATAAAACTAGAAGTTTGCTACACAAAACTAGTTGTTGACTGAGATAATTTTTCCAAAGCAATTTCCAATGTAGAAGGTTTTTGGCTGAGCAGGTGGTTGAGCTGGCAGAGCTTGATATGGTGCATTAAAATTTTTCTGACCACTCTGAGTACTCCAAGAAAGATTTGGATTATTCCTCCACCCCGGATTATATATGTTAGAGAAGGGGTTGTTTTGCTGTCTTGGAGGATTAGCCATATAATTAACCTGTTCCAAAGAAGATTGAGCTGATGCACTAGCTTCACATTCTCCATTGCCGTGTTCACCACCACAAAAATCACAAACCACAGGCTGAGAACCTACTGCTCCAACCTGCAATTGTCTAAACTGTTTATTAAGATTAGACAATTGTTGAGACATGAGCTTGTTCTGAGCAAGTATGGCATCTAGTGTCTCTAGCTCCATTACACATTTTCTTCCTGCAGACCTCTCATTAGAAGACATGAAATTATTGGCTGCCATGGTCTCTATCAATTGGAGAGCTTCTTATGGAGTTTTATTATGCAAGGATCCTCCAGAGGCTGCATCCACCATTGATTTGACAGATGGTATCAACCCATCATAGAATGTTTGAATCTGAAGCCAATTTGGAAGTGCATGATGAGGACATTTTCTCAACAACTCCTTGAACCGTTCCCATGCATCATAAAGTGACTCTCCATCCTTTTGAGAAAAGATGATAACTTCATTCCTCAACTTTGCAAGCTTCTAAGGTGGGAAAAACTTCATAAGAAACTTACTGACTAGATCATCCCATGTAGAAATGCTCCCTTGTTGTTGAGACCGGAGCCACACTTTTGCCTTATCTCTTAATGAAAATGGAAAGAGTCTCAACCTTATTGCATCTGAGCTTGCTCCATTCACTTTGAAAGTGTCACATAACTGCAGAAAATTTGCTATGTGCAAATTCGGGTCATCTAGCGGTCCTCCACCAAACTGCTCCTGCTGAACCAACTGTAGAAGTGCAGGTTTCAGCTCAAAATTATTGGCTTGAATTGGTGGTCTTGTTATGCTGGATGCACACCCATCAGCACTAGGTGTGGCATACTCCCCTAGAGTCCTCCTGTCATTTTGATTATCATTTCCATCAGCCATTTTTGACTCATTTTCTTCTTGTTTCCTTGCCTTAGCTTCTTTCTTGAGTTTCTTTGCTGTCTTTTCAATTTCTGGGTCAAATAGCAAAGAATTTGGATCAACTGTACCTCGTATACAAAGAAACACTAAAAGGCAATGAGATCATAAAAAAAATAAATAAATAAAACAAAAGAAATCAAGATACTAAAAATTAAAAAATATCTAAAATAAAGCAGATAAAGCACAAACCAAAAATAAACTATCAAACGAAAAAAAAATAAAAACTCAAGCACAAAAACAGAAAAATTAATATCTAATATAAGAACTCACTTAGCTACTAATATTGTCAATAAACAACTAGTCCCTGGCAACGGCGCCAAAAACTTGATAACAAATTGGCAAGTATACCAAATCGTTTTCAGTAGTACCACGGAAGTGGGTATCGTTCCCACGAAGACTAGCACAATTGAACAATAGTTCGCAAGTTCGCTTCTAATTAGATAAACAAAATATGTTGGATTAACGGTAGCTCTAATACTAAAACTTTGACAATTTGTAAATAAAGCTATAACTTAAGAGACGAATTCCAACAGGTAACAATAATATGCAAAAGCGTTAGGGGTGAAAGATCCTTTGGCTCTTTTGTCTCAAACTTGTTAACTGGATTAACTCGAGTTGGGAAAATATAAGGATTAATGGAAAGATTATAGGTAATTGGTCCCTAATTCCTTAGCAAACCAATTCTCCTATACTCATTAAGCATGTTAATTCCTTAACTATGTTTAACAAATAGCGGGTTTAAGCATAATCTCTAATCCAAATTCCACACAATCACAAGAACTATTCCTAATTCTAGAAAATCATGTCATTTAACCTTAGAGCAAGAACACAGCCAAATTTCCCAATTTGGATATGAACCCTAATCAAAATCTATGAGAAGCCAACTCATAAACTTGTAATAATAGCAAAGGTAAATGATTAATCCATACACAATCCAAACTCAAGTAATTTAGTTCAAGAGAAACACATAACAAGCCAAATTCACCCTGCCCCTAACTATGAGTTTAGTTACACATCATGAAAGTAAAAGAAAATTGCAAGGGAAGAAGAGAAATTCATAAAACCCAAGGTTGATGATGATGGATTCCTCTAATCTTCTCCTCTTCTTCAAGCCTTCTCCTCTTCTTTGCACTTTTCCCCCCAGCCTAACTCTCTATGTACTCCCCTTTTATTCTCTCTTAAAAACATTATCTGTAACCTCTCTGTAACCCAACAGGCATAAACATGAGGAAAACACGGGTCGCGAGCATTGTGATGCCGAGTTCTGGCGTTGGGACGCCAAGTTCAACTGACAGCTTTGATTTGTGTGATCCAGTGGACGTTGTGACGCCGGGTTTGGTGTTATGACACCAGAAGTCATCTGAAGTATTTTTCCTGCTAGCGTTGTAATGCCAAATTCTGACGTTGAGATGCTAGGCTCATCACTTCCTTTTTGTCATGCTCATTAACCTGAAATTAAAATGCCAAATTATACTAAAATCAAGATAAATTCTAAAACTTACTAAACCAAATGCAAGATATATTTACATATTAAAATGCCACAAAAGACTTCCATCAAAGGTGAAAATCATGCAAAATTGGGTGATCTAGGCTCTAAAAAAAATCAATAACAAGATGGAGCATCATTTAAATATATCTGCTACCACATATTAACTATCTTGAATATATCTAGCATGGATCCAAAAAATGTAGATAATATGGGCAAATATGATATATAAGCATAACCAAAAAAAAAAATTATGGCACTCTTATAAAATTAAAAAGTACCAGTATCTTTTTAATTAGTTGTAACAAACAAAGAATAAATCATATGTCCCACTAAATCAAATTTTTGAAATCTATCTGTTGGGATCAAAATTCACCAAGTGTCAAATTGTCGAATTAATATTCGATTATGACAGATTAGATAAAGGGCCGATAAAGATTGGTAGTCATGAGATTGACAAACTCTCTGTTTGTCAAAATTATGTCAGAAGAGGTCAGTTGACTAGTACCTAGTTTGGCAAGTCGACTTTGACAATTCTATTATTTAATGTTTGACAAGTCGAAATGTAAGTTTGTCATCTGAGGCAAGACTGAATAATCGGAAGCTAGACAACTATCATAGCCAAAGATCGACAAGTCGAACTATAGTTTGTCATTCTTCTATTGGACTTTTGACAAGTTGAAGTCAAAGTTTGTCATTTGGGACAGTGTTTCAAGGCTAATTAGTGGCTAAGAATGACTAATCTTCACTGAAGAGGTTCGACAAGTCGAAGTGGGGGTTTGTCACTAGAAGACTTAGAGAAATTTTGAAGATGTTGAAGATATTGTCAGGTAATTGCTTCACATGTGTTCGTCAAATGGCATTTAACGACGGTTACTAGCAGTTATTGACAGAAGTGTGACAAGAACGTGGCAAAGTAGTGCCAGAGGACAAATGACAAAGAAAATAACTGTCAAAGCCACGTGGACAACATCCAAGGGCAGTTAGAAGACAAGTGTCAAAATCCTAGAGTCCTAGGCTATCTATATATATTAGTTCTGTACAAATTGTAAGGGGTTGGAATTTTTACTCATACACTCACTCTCAAATACGTCTCCAATAACTACATAGAGTCCAGAGTTCACTGAGTATTGTTCTCAACCCTTTCTTTCGTTTTCCTAGGATTAGATTTCCTTTCAGTTTCTTACATTTCCTAACATTTTATGTACTTTATTTCCAGTTTGGCAATCAATTTCCAGTTTGCATTCTTCTTCTTTTTTAATCTGTCAAAATATTCCATTCACACTATCACAACACACATTTCACTATCACAACACAAATCACGTTACAATCCTCTCACATTCTGCCCTCATTCATAACAAAAACAAGTTTGACACTCGATTATTCTTTTGGTGAAGAACCTATGAGGAGTAGTTTTTTGCTCCCCGAATCGAGATTATGAAAAGCAAAGGCTATCATCCAAACTCTTGAAGTTTGTCGATATACGCCTAGTTTAGAGCAATTTGGCCTCCTGCGCAAGGAGTTTGTCAATTATTTGTTGTTGATGAGTAAAGAGCCAAATTCTGCAATAAACAAATTGGCACGCCCAGTAGGACTCACTGTTTAAAAAGAAATAAAATCATGTCAAACAAAATATATGCGCTTGCATAGTGGCACTATAGTGTCAAATATGTCAAGAGCATCGTCCTGATCAGAAGATGGATGAAATGAGGGAGAAAATAATCTCCCTAATACTTTAGAACCTATCTTGACTCCAGTTAGTCAGACAAGTGAAAGCATGCCTCAAACGAATGTAGCTAATACCACTACAATGTGGCCTCCATATTGCCTTCCTCCGGGATTTATACCCCCAGGGTATATGCCTTCCACATTGTCAAACATGGGAAATCCACCAAACACAGGGAATCCATCAAATGTTGGTAATAGTGGTGTATTTAATAATGTGTACTCACATAATCCTTTGTTTTAGGGTCAAACTATGCCAATTATGTCTAGTTTGCCACAATTTAGTACACATTTGCCGCAGTTTGGTTTTATCAGCCCTCCATTAATGGGCTCTTCTGTGGTTGGAATGGGGAATATGTCTTCGACAAACCTAACCACTACAAGACAACCAAACATAGGCCCAATTTTCCCTTATATACCTAGAACGGGTGTGACAGGGACTCCCACAAACATGGTTGACTCTATGGCGGTGTTTAGACAACAAATTGACGAGAGTCATCACGATCTTGTCAATATGTTAACTCAACAAATGGTGACAGTATTGACGCCTTTGATTGAGACAAACAATACAAGATTTGAGCAACTGGCTCGACAAATGGGACGAATGGCCCAAGCTATCTCTTTAGATGACAATCCAAATAATCCCTATGATCAAATCAATAATCAACCTCCAAATGAAAATGATCACGTCGACGTAATTATCAATCTAGTCCGTCAAGGACAAGATGCTGACAATGAAGTCCAAAGGGTTAGACAACAAAATGTAGGGGGGCATCATCAACATCAAAATAATAATGCGTGTCAAATTCAAAATATTCAACAAAATCAAAACATCACACGTGCTGTCGAAACTATTCTAAATAAATTTGGTTTCAATGTTAGCTTTGCCAATCAACCTCTATTTGTGTCTGCATTCCTAGATTACATTCAACAGGCCGAAGTGCCTAGAGGTTGGAAGATTCCCAAATCTTTGACAAAATTCTCTGTGAGAATGGAGAGTCAACTGTCGAGCAGATCGCTTGATACACCATTGAGATAGGGGAAATGACATCAAACAAACACTTGAAAATGTGTTTTTTCCCCTCATCTTTGACAAGAAATGCTTTCACATGGTTTTCAAATTTGAGACCAAACTCTATTTTGACATGGGCCCAACTAGAAAGCAGTTTTCACAATCAATTCTTTCGAGGTGAAACCAAAGTAAGTCTAACCGACTTATTCTCTATTCGATGTTTCATGGGAGAAACCGTTGATGACTATTTAGTCAGATTCAGAAGTGCTAGAAATAGATGTTTTACTCCTATATCAGAATATGAAATTGTCAAAATGGCTATTAATGGTCTAGATTTTGATATTAGAAAGAAACTTATCAATCTTCAATTCATAAAGCTGGGCTAATTGGCAGAGAAAGTTCATCAAATTAAGCAATAAAAAAGAGCGAAGGAAAGAATGAGAAAGAAAACTCTTTGTCGTGAAAAGGTAGCTTATGTCGAAGTTGACCAATCTAACGATGAGGTCGAAGGTGATGGTGATGAAGTTAACGTGGCTGAATTGAAATCAGGGCCAACTTATGTTTGTCAATCTTTGAGGCCTGCTAGAAATAAAGAGAAGATGCCGTCATCAAAAATCTATTCTTTCGACATTACTAAGGCTGACCAAATATTTGACGTACTTCTGAAAGATAAACAAATAATTCTTCTTGAAGGAAAGAAAATCCCTTCAATTTCAGAATTGAAAGGACAAAAGTTTTGTAAATTTCACCAATCGACCGGACATGCTACTAACAATTGTGTTCGTTTCAGGGATTTGATCCAGAAAGCTATTGACAAAGGACGTTTGACATTCGAAAGGAAAGAAAAGACCATGAAAGTAGATATTGACCCTTTCCAAGTCAATTCAAGCTTCATCGAGCCAGCTTTCCTCGACATCAATGTTGCTGGATTAGGAATGTCGAACCTCGAAGCTGAGAAGAAGTTTCAACGTGACTATGAGCTTGATTTTTTCGAAGCCGTCGAACAAATAATCTACCCAAAGGCGGGGGAAGATCTTTTGACATTCCTGATTAAACAAAAGAATAGCAGTCGAGATGTTTCTCTTTGTCCAAGGTGTAGTGCTGTATTCGACCCAACTGCAGCGGCGATGTATGAGAAGCAAAAGATCAAAAAGTTGATTGCCGAAAAGGAAAAAAAGAATCTGGAACTGAAGAGAAAAGTAGCAGGTAAGTCGAAATTTGACTTTGGTCCTTTTGACCCTAAGTTTTTAAAACTTGGAACAGGACAAGTTAATCAAAAGATGAAGACTGTCGTGATGATGGATGGAAAGCCTAACAACCTGTCAAATCGAACCCGCGTTCCTCCAGCCAGGGTTGTTCAAAACTAATGGATTAAGAATGTTCACCCTGAAGATGAGGCTTCATCTTCAAGAAAGAAAAGGAGACCAAGAAGGAAGTGCAATCAAGGGCGAAGGATAGGTTCTAATCCTTATGTTTGGAAGAGGGTTGACAAGAGGAAAAGTAGCAGTCAAACCACTTCCCAAGTAAGCAAACCAAAGTCCCCTAAGGGTAAAGGTTTCATTCCTTTAAAAGATGTGGTACTAGATAAAAGCTCCAGATCATCAAATTTTCTGAATCAATTGTCCAAGGTTACTGAGAAGCCTTCGACACAGGCAATGCCAACTGCACATTCTGAAACTGGTCAGAATGACAAGATGGTCCCTGAATATCATCCTTTGTCAAAAGTTGAGCAAGAGGGTAAAGTGGTGCCAGAATACCACCCATTCATTGAAGAAGACTTGTTGACAAATACTTTTGAAACTGGTTTTAATGATGACTTACATACTATTTTTAACGCACATTTGGTCGGAGTTGTTTCTGTTTTGCCTGCAAAATATGCTGTCGAAAAAGCATGTGCCAAGATGGAAGATGATTGTGAAGATATCATCGTTGGAGATGAATGTGTCTTTGTCTGTGAAGATTTCTATGGCAATGGAGTTTTCGAGAAACCTGACCAAATGACTAAAGCTCACTTAAGGCCTTTGCATATTAAGGCAATAATCGAAGGAAAGATGATCAATCGAGTGCTGGTTAATGGAGGAGCAGCTATCAGTTTGATGCCATAGTCTATGCTGGTCAAATTTGGCAAGAATGCCAAAGATTTGTTGAAAACCAATGTGGTTGTAACTGATTATAATGGAAAATCCTCTACTGCCAAAGGCGTTGTAATGCTAGATGTCAAGGTGGGAAGTGTCAATCGAAAGACAATGTTTGTCATTATCCCATCAAAAGCAAGTTATAATGTTTTGCTTAGACACGACTGGATTCATGGGGTAGGAGCTGTTCCATCGACATTGCACCAGAAGCTCATACTTTGGAATCCAGAAAGAGGGATCGAAGAGATTGGAGCTGATAATAGTTTTTGCTACATCGAGCAATTGTATGTGGACTTCAAGATCTACAATAAGAAGATCAAGCCTTTGGAGGTCGAAGCTGAGTTTGACCCAGAGAAAATTGACAAATGCATTCTTGGAAATGAAGGGTTGACATTGATACCCAGGACCGGGGTCGAAGCGGTCCCAGATCTAGATTAATTTATGGATTTTTCGAGTCAGATGGCTCATTTGTCGGCCTATATGGTCGAACAACTTACATGCACTATTGATGGTGCATTACTGGACTGTATTTATGACTTTGAACCCTTAGGATTTGAGAATACTTCTATTTTATCTGACAACCTTAGGACTAGAAATAAAATTTGTGAAGTGCAGGATCTTCTCGAAGAAATCAACTTAGGCATAGATGGTGAGACAAGACCAACATACGTGAGCCAGCTATTGCCAAAGGATTTTAAGGAAGAATTGGTCGAGTTACTCAAAGAATTTAGGGATTACTTTGCATGGGAATATGAAAAAATGCCTGGATTAAGTCGTTGACTAGTCGAACATAGACTGCCCTTAAAACCAAACAGTTGACCCGTCAAACAAGCAGCTCGACGATTTGCACCTGAGGTAATGGCCAAAATTAAAGAAGAAATCGAGAGGTTACTCAAAGCCAAATTCATTCGTACGGCCAGGTATGTCGATTGGGTTTCTAATATTGTCCCTGTGATGAAAAAGAATGGCAAACTAAGGCTATTTATAGATTTTAGAGATCTAAATAATGCAACCCCAAAAGATGAATATCACATGCCTACAGCAGACATGCTTATTGATGCTGCAGCAGGTAATGAGATACTTAGCTTTATAGATGGTTATTCTGGCTACAACCAAATTTTCATTGCTGAAAATAATATGTCGAAAATAGCATTTAGATGCCCTGGTGCTTTAGGCACATATGAATGGGTAGTTATGCCTTTTGGGCTTAAAAATGCTAGAGCAACATATCAAAAGGCCATGAATACCATTTTTCATGAGTTTATTGGCAATTTTATGGAGGTTTATATAGATGATGTGGTTGTCAAGTCTGACAAACAAAAGACACATCTCGAACACTTAAGGAAAGCCTTTGACAGAATGAGAAAGAATGGTTTAAAAATGAACCCCTTGAAATGTACTTTTGGTGTGACTGCAGGAAATTTCTTAGGTTTTCTGGTTTAGAAAGGAGGAATTGCCATTGACCAAAATAAAGCTAAGTCAATATTAGAAGCTTCACCTCCAAGAAACAAGAAGCAGTTACAATCTTTTCTGGGGAAGGTGAATTTTATGCGATACTTTATTACTAATTTGTTTGGCAAAACAAGGATTTTGGCACCTTTGGTTAAGCTCAAAAAAGAAGAGGATTTCGTTTGGACCAAGGACCATCATGAGGCGTTCGACATCATTAAACAATACTTGACAAATGCTCCTGTGATGACGTCGCCAAAGGATAGCAGACCTGTCAAACTCTACATTGCCGCATCTCAAGCAACCATTGGAAGTATGCTGGCACAAGATGATGATAGTGGCAATGAACAAGTGATATATTATCTTAGTAGAGTTTTGACAGATGTCGAATCTAGGTATAGTCCTTTAGAAAAATTATGTTTGTCTTTGTATTTTTCCTGCACCAAACTCAAATGCTACCTGATTTGCAGAGAGATTCATGTAATTTCCAAAGCCGACGTAATAAAGTATATGTTGTCATATCCAATTTTGGATAGTCGAATTGGTAAATGGATGTTTGCTTTGACCAAATTCACAATTAAAGACGTACCAGCCAAGGCTATCAAAGGACAAATATTGGCTAATTTTTTAGTCGATCATCCTTGCGATGAATTAGACAAGTTAGTTGTGAATTATGTCGGTATAACCCCTTGGAAATTATATTTGATAGTTTAAAACATTGTTGAGGTTCAGGGGTCGGTGTAATGCTGGTTTCTCCAGATCATATTCCCACCAAGTTCATGTTTGAACTGAAGTTCCCATGTTTGAATAATGAGGTGGAGTATGAAGCTTTAATTATTGGTCTCGACATGTTATTGGCCAAAGGAGTAAAAAATGTCGAAGTTATTGCTGACTCACAGTTAGTCATTAAACAATTGTCAAGAGAATTTAGATGCATTAGTCGAAGTTTATTCAAGTATTTTGCGACAGCTGCAAGATTGTTATATGAATTTGACACTGTTATACTTCGACATGTGTCTCGAGACTTGAACTCTAAGGCAAATGAACTTGCCAGATAGCTTCTAGATACAAAATAAGGCCGTCGACCATGGAGCCATTCATCACAATTGAGCAAATTCTAGTCCCTTTTGACGAATGAGAAGTGCTTGTCATTGATTCTTTATATGATGGTGACTGGAGAAAAGCCAATTGTCAACTATTTAAAGAATCCAAATCAAAGTGTTGATCAGAAACTAAAATATCAATCCTTGAATTATGTTATTCTTGGTGACACTTTGTTTAAGAAAGGCATCAAAGGAGATCTATTGTCTTGTCTAGGGGAATTTGAAGCTTATATTGCTTTGGCAGAAGTCCATAAAGGTATTTGTGGTGCCCATCAAGCGGGATAAAAGATGAGATGGTCCCTTCAATGACAAAGGTTATTTTGGCCAACAATGGCCAAAGATTGCATGCAATATGTGAAGTCTTGCCAAGATTGTCAAAGACACGGCAATGTACAACATGTTCCAGCTTCAGACTTGCATGCCATTGTCAAACCATGGCCTTTTAGAGGATGGGCATTAGATCTCATTGGTCAAATTTATCCTCCTTCGTCAAAAGGGCATAAATTCATTTTGGTAGTTATTGACTATTTTACTAAGTGGGTTGAAGCAGTTGCATTGAAAGATGTGACCAAAAATGAAATAATAGATTTCATTGAAGAAAGGATCATTTATCATTTTGGGATTCCTGAAACTTTGACCACAGACCAAGGAACAATGTTTACAAGTCGAAGGGTGTTGGAGTATGCTGGTACTAGGTCAATTAAAATGATCACTTCGACACCTTATTATGCGCAAGCTAATGGTCAAGTCGAAGCTGGCAATAAAAGCATCATCGCTCTAATTAAAAAGCACATAGGTCGACAACCTTGAAATTGGCACAATACACTTAAACAAATTTTGTGGGCATATTGCCATTCACCCAAAGATTCGACAGGGACAAGTCCTTATAAAGTTGTCTATGGGCATGATGCAGTTCTGACTGTCGAAATCAATTTGCAATCCATAAGGGTGTTGAAACAAAATGAGTTACCTATTGACAATTATTAGTGTTCTATGTTCGATGAGTTAAATCACTTGGAACAAGAACGAATTGTTGCATTAGAAAACATGATGCGATAAAAAGAAATTATGGCCAGATTTTATAATCGTCATGTGAAAGTCAAGAGCTTTGACATTGGAGATTTGGTTTGGAAAGCTATATTGCCATTTGAAAAGAAATCAAGAATATTTGGCAAATGGTCCCCAAATTGGGAAGGACCTTTTCGAGTTGACAAAATATTTTCTGGTAATGCTTATAGCCTAGTCGATGTTGCTACTAGACAAAGAATAGTGTCGATTAATGGCAAATATTTGAAATCATACAAACCAGTAATGTATGAAGTCAAAATAAACAATTGACAATATACATACGTTGGTCGTAAAAAATAGAGTAGCCTATATGTTTGACTAAACAAATATTTGTCAAACGGAAAAGATAGGGCCTAATCAGACATGCATTTGTCAAAAAAGAAATGGGTTAGGCAAAAATATTTGATAGATTATCATGTTAAGAGCTAAACTCGACTAGTGAGTAATTGTAAAAAAAAAAAAGAGTTAAACTCGACCAGAGAGAGTAATTGTCAACAGAGCAAAAGACTTCAAAATACTTAAACTCGACCAAAGCGAGTGATTGTCAAGGAGCCGAAAATAAAACTTGACTAAGCAAGTATGAATCCTAGTTTC
Source organism: Dalbergia cultrata (assembly GCA_031216105.1). Taxonomy (NCBI): domain Eukaryota; kingdom Viridiplantae; phylum Streptophyta; class Magnoliopsida; order Fabales; family Fabaceae; genus Dalbergia; species Dalbergia cultrata. Next base: position 11,386,847 of record CM062350.1, on the reverse strand, counting down.
ATAAGTCTAAAATAAAGCTCGACGCAGCGAGCGAATGAGAATCAGATTAAGGAAGAAGGCTGTGAAGCTTTAACTTCAGATCTTGCTGTTGTCGGAGAACAGTTTCTTTAGTCGATTCAGCCTTCTCTAAAGCAGCATTGGCTTTTTCAAATTCCCTTTTAGTAGCTTCCTGTATCTTTGCCAGACCTCCAAGCTTCTTGTCAAATTTGTCTAAGTGTTGTTTCCCTTCTAAACTGATCTTATTAAGCTTCTCTTTCTTAGCAATCAAATCTTCCATTCGAGTTTTGAGAGATTGGATTTCATCATGTAGCTCATGTTCACAAGACTCCACTTGATGCAAGCTTTCAACAACCTTAGTCTTTTGACTTTGGACTGATGTTGTTAAGAATAGAATTGTCGACACTTGACTTCTGTTGTTTTTGGTCCAAAGTATTCTGAACAACAGCTAAAGAATCCAAAGATTGTGAAATGAAATTTCTAAGGGAACTTACCAAATACTGATGTTGGTCTGGCAAAGTGGTATGAGAAAGATTAGAAGCAGCTTCAAGAAGTTGCTGATGCCAGATACCATCTGTAATCAGGGCGTCAAGCGGATGGTTAAAAAGATTTAGGACAATTGATAATTGGTTGAGGGGAAGGTCAATAGTACGAGGAACTTTAGAGGTAGCAGTTGGGCTCTTTAATATCTCAACAGTAGTAGTAACAACATTTTTGACGCTTCGAGCCTCGGAGGCAGAAGGAGTTCCTTTGGCAAGAACAGTATCAAAGAGAGCCTGGTTCAAGGTGTCGAGAAACCCCATGTCGAAATCCTCATCATCACTATCATTGTCATCTTTTTCTTGAACCAGAGGGAAAATAGTGGTGATGGGAACAACATTCTCAACAGTAATTTATTTGTTTTCAATATTTTTTTTTCCAAATAGCTATACTAATAGATAAAAAATTGGAAATTCAAATATAAAACACGTTAGAATAAAAAGTTACTAATTCTATAAACAATTTGTTTAATATGATAGCAAAGTTAATTAAGAGTATTAATTCTCACATGCTCATTTAAAAAAATTATATGACTTTTAATTTAATCTTGATCACATTGATATAAATCTAATGGTCAACATTTACTTCTCTCACTCTCACAATTAACCATCTCGATCATAGCTCTCCCTCAAATGTAAATTATTTAAATATTTCTTAATTTTGTATTATATATATACACATCCCTACTTCAGGCATATGTTAGGATATCGAAGACTTACTTGACTAGTAAGTATATGAAAGTTTTGGTAGTTATATATTCAAAAATTATAGTTATATACATTAAACACCAATTTTTGATTCAATAGGTAATTGGCTTTCTTATTGTTAATAATATTATTTAGTAGATAGATTAAATAAATATTTGATTTAGATTGAATAGGTATTGCTTTAGCTAATTCCTTTTTTCAATAGTTCTATTATTATTATTATTATTATTATTATTATTATTATTATTTAATATTATAAATTTAATTATTTAATTTATTCTATTAGAGATTAATTGCCCCCTTAATATAAGGTTTCTTTGAATTTGAAAGTCCTCACTTATTACAAATTAAGGATTTTTAAGTTTTTTTTTCTTTTTTAATTATTTAGCGAGCCAACCTGCATAACCCACCAACTCAGATGGGATGAGCTAGTTTGGCATTTCCCTAACTCACTAGTGAAGTAGGCCAAACTGAATTCTATATTCAGCTCATAACCCATGGTGGGCTAACACGCATAAGGTTATTATTAGGTGGAATCATTGGTTGACCCTTCTAATGATTTCTAACATGTTATTAAGTGTGTATCGTCATAAGCTATGATTTTAGTGCAATCATTTATAACATATAATTTTATGGTGCCCTTTATGTTTTTAAGTAGAGGCTAAATGTTTTACTAGTATACTAGTTTTTTATCCGTGCGACGCATGGGATTTTACATTTATAAATTTTAAAATAAATTGATAAAAAATATTATAAAATTGAATTGAATTTTAATATATTAATTTTGTACAATTTATTATGAAAATAATTTATCAAGGTATTTTTTTTTTAAGATCCGTCGTGGTTCCGAGGGAAGTCTATCACTTCATTAAAGATAAGTTTACCCCTGTCTATGTAAACTGACAAGAGTCTTCATTAAACAATAGATATGATTTGCATACTAAGGAAATGAATGATATTTGTGTTTATAATTGACCTCTGATCGAAGGGGATTCACTTTGCCAAAGAGCAGTGGACTAACATATGCAAAATATAAAGTTAGATATATCGACAAAATACACATGCATAAATATATATGACTCACTTTGTCAGACAAGGTGTGAGAGGGAGTGGATGATCTAGAAGGAAGTGTTGATCTTGTTAATTTCGAAGTTTTGGGAGCTTTGACAGCTTTCTCTTTCTTGGAGTTTCCAGCTTTGGTCGAAGTAGTTTTTGTCTTTGGCTTTCTAGGCTCCAGAGTAGGGGCTTTACGTTTTCGAGTCGAAAGACCTGTATCATCGTCTTTGACAAGAATGGTTCGATTAGTCAAATATTTATGATTATTCGAAATAAAATATACGAATATATATGATACCTGGTTCGGCTTCATCTTCTTGACCTTGCTGCAAGGCACCAGAAGAATGAGTCAAAATACGTTGTTTGATGGTTTGCAAATTCACATGAACAGTGTCATAATATTTGTGCCACCAATTGACAAATGACACGCTTGAAAAAGAGCTAGGTTCGACGGCCATTGGGGAGTAAACTTCTCTCCTCAAGTCATTTTCAGATAACCAATAATTAAGCTCCTCCAAAGATGAAACTTCAGAATAACAAAGCTGTTCTATGGGATCAAGAGTCAAGGGTGCTGGAATGGCTTCACAGAATCCAAATTGTCGCACCAGAAAATTGGGAGCATGCAAGACAACCCCTAAAGCATTCGATCCAGGAAATCCAGAAGGGATCACTTGTACACAGAGGAAGTTTGACCAAATGTCATCACTTCGATTTTGTCCTACTTCAGTGTCTCTAAACATGGTATGAGTGAACCATGGGGGGCCAAGACATCGAGCAATAAAAGGAGTCAAATTCAATTGATCAGAACCAGTGAAAGAGGCTTCATGCAGTTGTTGGAAAAAATGCCAAAATTCATCGAAAGATTTGGATCCTTTAGGCTTTGTATGGAGTAAGAAGCACAATCGAGGACCTTCACAACCTCGATGAATGATTGCTGGTGGTGAAAAGTTTAGTTGAGGTTCAAAAATAGCATTCAACCAAAGTTGAAGCAACCATATGGGGCCTCCAGGATTAAGAGATTCATTATTGCCAACCTTGGTGGCAAGGTAATGAAGCTCGTCATAAAGATGTGCTAAGAGAAGTTTGGCAAGACAAAGTTTATTGCCTTGATGCAGCAGCATTGCCAATGGAAGATACATGGCTTGCATTTTAACACTTCGAGAACAAAAGACAATCGAGTTTAGCCAATAATATAGGAAAGCGACATGTTCACTGCTGCTTACAAGGTTAGTTTTTTTTATTGTTCTCGACAAAAGCTGTATAAGACATATCAGACAAATCTAAAGAATACTTGGATGGATCTCGAGGTTCCATATCTGGAAGTATGTCGATCCCTGTGGGTCGAAGACCCGTGATCGCAGCCACTTCAAACAAACTAGGGCCAATCATGCCACAAGGAAGATGAAAGGAATTTGTAGTCGAGTTCCAAAAATAAATAATAGACCCTAGCATGCTATTATTGAATTTGATAGGGTATTTGGCTAATTGAAGAATGTCAAAAATGCCTAGACTTCTCCAGAAAGAAGATTTTGCTTTCTCCATCCTCTGGAGCCAATCGAGAAATGGTTTAGAATTCTTAGGTTGGTTTCTAAACAACCTAGAGTTGGAATCAAAGTATCTACAGTGAATATGAGAACGACTCGCTAAAATTTCTTATGGTCTAGAGGAGAGATAATGGGTACCAATCTTATTAGCCTGCTTAGTAGTCAGTATGGGACCTATATAAGCATAAGTGTTGGTACCTATGGAAAAGGGAATAAGTACTTTGGAAGTGAGTTTGGGAGAGTTCTTCGGGTTAGGGTTCATCGCAAAGCCCTCTGCTTGATCAATGATCGGTTCTTGAACTGATGCCACCAGCTGGGGATTTTCAGGATCATTTGGAGATGACCCAATAGGAACAATGCCTTGGGAAGAAACAGACTTGGACAGAGATGCCATGATAATGCAAGAAAAAGAAAAACGATCAAGAAAAATGCAGAGAAGAAAGAAGTGTTTTCTGGAATATAGAAAAGAAGATGATGAACAGTTGCGCTTATGAGAGTGTAAACGCAAAAGTGAATAGTGGAAGGATATTTATAATTCTCTTAATGGATATAGAGAGGAGCTGATGGGCCTAAGAACTCAGGGCCATTATGAGACGTGATGGGATTGGTGTGATCGTTCCGATTGACGTGTCGCATTTATGATAACTGGGGGTTATAATTTATCCTTTTATCAGAAAATATTTAAAATTCAAAATTACAACTCTCCAACTTCTCATCCATCGACAAAGATATTCTTCAAAGTAGGAGTTGTAGGGGGCATCATGTTGGCATCAAAATTCACCAATTGTCAAATTGTCGAATTAATATTCGACTAAGACAGATTAGATAAAGGCCCAATGAAGATTGGTAGTCATGAGATTGACAAACTCTCTATTTGTCAAAATTATGTCAGAAGAAGTCAGCTGACTAGTACCTAGTTTGGCAAGTCAACTTTGACAATTCTATTATTTAATGTTTGACAAGTCGAAATGTAAGTTTGTCATCTGAGGCAAGACCGAATAATCAGAAGCTAGACAACTATCACAGCCAAAGATCGACAAGTTGAACTATAGTTTGTCATTCTTCTATTCGACTTTTGACAAGTTGAAGTCAAAGTCTGTCATTTGGGACAGTGTTTCAAGGCTAATTAGAGGCTAAGAATGACTAATCTTCACTGAAGAGGTTCGACAAGTCGAAGTGGGGGTTTGTCACTAGAAGACTTAGAGAAATTTTGAAGATGTTGAAGATATTGTCAAGTAATTGCTTCACATGTGTTCTTCAAATGACGGTTATTGATGGTTACCAGCAGTTATTGACAGAAGCGTCACAAAAATGCAGCAAAGTAGTGCCAGAGGACAAATGACAAAGAAAATAACTGTCAAAGCCACGTGGACAACATCCAAGGGCAGTTAGAAGACAAGTATCAAAATCCTAGAGTCCTAGGCTATCTATAAATACTAGTTCTATACAAATTATAAGGGGTTGGAATTTTTACTCACACACTCACTCTCAAATACGTCTCCAATGACTATACAGAGTCCAAAGTTCACTGAGTATTGTTCTCAACCCTTTCTTTCGCTTTCCTAGGACTAGATTTCCTTTCAGTTTCTTACATTTCCTTACATTTTATGTACTTTATTTCCAGTTTGGCAATCAATTTCCAGGTTGCATTCTTCTTCTTCTTCTTTAATCTGTCAAAACATTCCATTCACACTATCACAACACAAATCACGTTACAATCCTCTCACATTCCGCCCTCATTCATAACAAAAACAAGTTTAACACTCGATTCTTCTTTTGGTGAAGAACCTAAGAGGAGTAGCTTTTCGCTCCCCGAATCGAGATCTTGAAAAGCAAAGGCTATCATCCAAACTCTTGAAGTTTGTCGATATACACCTAGTTTAGAGCAATTTGGCCTCCTGCGCAAGGAGTTTGTCAATTATTTGTTGTTGACGAGTAAAGAGCCAAATTCTGCAATAAACACTATCAAATCGAAAATCAAATAATAACCATTGATTATACAAAGAGTAGCAGTATTAATGGAAACCAAAGAAAAAACCCAACAAAAATTTCACATAATTTTTTGCTTAATGTGCAGTCAATTTTATAAAACAATGGAGGCAAAATTATATACATCTAAACGCTGTTGAAACACTTTTTTAGATCTTAATGGTGGAAGAGCCCCAAACATTGGTCATAAACCTATCTCCATAACTAAATGCTAGCGCATTTTCTTGGTAATGCAAATAATACAAGCATATATAGTACTCCATACCTGATGAAATTAATGTGATACCCTTTTTGTCTCGGAAAACGAACGAATACTGCAACAGAGTGAAGGCCACCTTCTTTTTCGGTGAGGTTGTTGTTGGTATAGCAATTGTGGATTTGTTCTAGTGCTTCGTCAATTTCACGTTCAAAATGATGAGATATACCCAGATGTTGGATTGAGTCAATTAAGCTTAATTTTTGTGAGATATTATTACTTGAAGATAGAAACATCTTCTTCATTCCTCTTCGTGTATTTAATTTTTAAGAAAATGATTTTAAAAAAATTGATATCGTGGGAATACCCCATTGATTAGCTGCGTGACAATTTTCGAGGTTTGAAATCCAAATTTTGCTAGGATTGGTTGCTAGGAATGGTCGAGGGTATCATATTATTGACACATAAATAAATACTATTATGCCAGAAAAGTTCCGGCTTCAAGCGTCCGAATTTTGTTACTATTATGCCATATTATTTTAATTTTCTTATTTTTGGTTCAATAGCTTTGTCTTTGTCCTCCCTGATTATATCTCAATCTCTTATAATTTATAAAAATAATTTCATCATATAAAAATTGCTTATAATTTAACTTTTTTCAATCTTGACTTTTGCACTTACCTGAATGGCTGAGCTTTTTATAGGCTTTTATATATATTTCCATTGATGTACTTGATTGAGAAATAAAAATAGAGTAAAAATTATATGAATATATGTCATATATAAAACAATATATAAAATTCATTCATATGATTTTTATTCTGCAACCAAACATATCTTTAGCGAGTTCCTTGCATATATTGGAGTTAGATATTAATCCAAAATTTAAATTATGTAATATTTCATAAAAGTATTACGAGATTTTTTTTAATATATCAAAGTACTGCAAGAATAGCAATATGTACTAATTAGAGCTAACCACTTTTAAAGTAGTGGATGTGAGATTTAACCACTTTTACTGATGCGACAATACATAATTAGACAATAGTATAACACTGTCATTGCATTGCATAGAAATTAAACTCTACTAATTAATTAATATCGATGCATATTCATAAACACTGCAAACACATGTATTTGGTGGTAGTAGAGTTCAATGCTGTTACTTTGTATACATCAAGGATTTTATTGTTGAAGCTAAGATGAAAATATTTTTATTTTTATATTTTTTGTGAAAGATAAAAATCGTTTTAAAATTATTGGTGAAGCCGAATGGCCCCAAACTTATAACGTTGGAATGCAGGAATTTGACCAAACAAATAAAAATGGCCTTTAGCTTAAGGGTAATGACTTCACACATAAAAAATATAAAGGTATATATCACATGATGTTACTGTCAAAAGATGGAGTAATAATAAAATCATTAAGCAGCATTTGTTTCAATAACGTTTAAAAAGTATTTAGAAATGTCAAGGCTTCTATGGCCAGAAATGGTATGGTTTAAAATCATCAATTGCATTGCTGCACAAGAAACTCGTTTGTTTAGCTTAAAAAAATTTCTGAGAATCTTTATTCAAAAATAAATTGACAACTTGTTTGATTAAATTTCGTAGGCAGGATTCCAGATATGCATAGTTTTATGAATATTTATTTTGACCTTCAACTTTTTTTATTTAAATATGTTTGACTGTGGCTTAAAATGGTACTACTCAGCTTTATACTAAGGATTTATTTATTTTGAAATGCTACATGATTATCATTTTTCAGTTGAAACTGGGTTATGGTCCTAACCCAATTTCTTGTGTCAGTTACGCTCTTAAGTTGAGTTATGACAAAGTTTAAATATTAAATATTGTAAAATAATATTACAGGATATGTATATTAGATTAAACAAGTTGTCAACTTATTCTTGAATTCTCAAAACTTTCTGAAACTAAACAAATGAGTTTCTTGTGCAGCAATGCAATTGATGATTTTAAGCCATGACATTTCTACCCATAGAAGCCTTGGCATTTCTAAATACTTCTTGAACGTTATTGAAACAAATGCTCCTTAATGATTTTATTATTACTCCATCTTTTGACCGTAACACCATGAGATATATACCTTTATATTTTTTTTTTGTGTGAACTCAATTACCCTTAATCAAAAGGCCCTTTTTATTTGTTTGTTCAAATTCCTGTATTCCTACGTTATAAGTTTGGGGCCATTCGGCATCTTACAAAATTTTAAAACGATTTTTATCTTTCACAAAAAATATAAAAATAAAAATATTTTCATCTTAGCTTCAACAATAAAATCCTTGATGTATACAAAGTAACAGCATTGAACTCTACTACCACCAAATACATGTGTAAGCCTCTGCCTCAATTTCCAATTACTCTGCCGAGGAGTAATGTTGGAAATTTCAACATGGTCCTGACCCAAAAAAGAAGTAAAAAATTATATACACACACACGGAAAGTGATCCTTGTTTATAGACTAATTTTGTCTTTTTTTTTTTTTACACTAATTTTATGTACCTTTTCCCATCCTATTGTTTAAGACAAAAAATACCTTAGAAATTAGAATTTTCATTTTTCTTATTTTATATAATTTTAAAAATGGACTAGTATAAAGATTTTGAAAAACAAAAAGTCCTTTCCTTACAATAACATCCGATATTTTTTGATAAACAATAACGTCCAATATAATTTGATGGAAAAAAAAAGTCAAATCATATGAGCAACTACATATAATCATAATAAATGTCGACCATAATTTATCTTTTTTCTTGAATTTTATTGAGTGATAATACAAAGTGATTTTATTATACACAAAAATTAATCTAAAGAAAATTAGTGTAAAAATATATAAATTTTTCAACCTTTAACAGTACTGTTATCTCCCTTTCAACCTGTCTTATCCTCGAACCTCTTACAGGCTACATCCGTGATGTCGTTTATACTCATTTTACATGAATATATCATAATACATAAAGTTGTATTTTATAGTCATTATTCATAGAACACTGTATCAACTTGCACCGCATCCATCTTGGATGAGATGTAAACCCTATTTAAGTGAGCTTTACACCCTATCTAATAATGGATGAAGCGTAAGTCAGCATGATATCTTACACTCAATGAGTATAAATAACATTTTTCTTATATATAATATGATCCAACCACAATCCATGTCCTGGCCTCGTCATATCCCATGGTTGCTCTTAACTTTAAGACAAATGATAATATAAACTCGGATTCACTATGAATTTGAGGCATGGCAATATATCCACCTCTTGTTTTTAAAATGATAACACATATATAATTTTATATCAAATTTTGGATGATGAATATTATGTCATGTTTAGAGTTCACCATGAAATCGAGTCTATACTATCATCTCTCTAACTTTAAACACATGCAAATTATTATTTTAGGTGAGGTAAGAGAAGATATAAAGAAATTAAAAACACTTGCAAATCATGGGGCCTGGTATATTGGTAGCTAATTAGATTCTTTAAGCATCCGTTAGGGTTTGAACTTGGCAGTATGTATGGAAAGCGTCTTTAATAGTACATTGGTAGCTTGAAAGATTATTTTACAATATTTAATATACATATGCTTCAGGAGAATAGATCCGGGTATGTCATTTTTTTGTTTATACTTATATCCTATTGTGTGATAATCATAAAGTCTAAGATCCTTAAAGGGCTTTGTCATTTTCTGAACTGTGTACTAAAATAAAAATTTTGGTTAACAATTAGTATTAGAGCATTAGGTTATAGATTTTATAATTCTCCATCAATGATGATGGTTTTCCTAATTCGTATGAACACTTGATTATAAAATTGGGAATTTTCTGTGTTGTCCTTTTATGATGCATTTTCACTGCAATAGAAACAACAATGAAGTACAAATTATGTTTTATCGTGAATGAAAGATTCATGGTGTATGTAAATAACAATTCATGAAATTCATATATTGTGTTGTTTCACGCCGTTGTCTTGAGAAATAAATTCTTTTTTGAGGCTTTGCTTTGTGAAGCAACGTTGAATGCCTTATAAAAGAAATCTCATTCAAGAAGCTCATTAAAGGCATTCAACGGTTTCCTTTTCCCCTCTAATATTTAGTGTGAATTATATACTAATTTTCTAATGTGTATGTCATGATTGCGGCACTGTTGGAATATATTATGGTTGATCAGAGTCTTGTGCATCATCGTATCACATATCACGAACATGTATAGCACCTTTGGTCTAATAGTTTGTATATGTTTTATTTGTTACATGACTAAACTTTCATGTTTAATTTTGTCATAATCTAACATAAGATTATGCTTATAGTTTGTATTTTTGCTTCCTCTTATATGAAATGCATGTCAATTATATCTTTTGAATATTTAAGTGAAGCATGCATTGGAATTAAAGAATATTTAAGGTTTGAAATTATTGTATGTGAGATTTATTATTCACCAAAGCAGTCAAATCTTAAAATCATTTAATAATTCCAAATTTCATAAGATTAAATGATATAATTTGTATCTTAGAATTATTTTAGATTAGATTTGTTAATCACCAAAGTGATTAAATCTAATGGTTGTTTAATAATTCCAATTTTAGATGTTTTGTTTCTATTACTCATTTGATAGATGAAAAAATTATGTTTATTTGTATATGAGTAAGTTGAAGTATACTATTATAAGACAGAAGGATCACCCCAAAGGTTGCTTAATTGTTCTCATAATTATTGGAAATGATAGTTGGTAGTGTTTGTGCACTATTAGTTTAGTTGCAGATATTGTCCACTTTGAAGCCTAATAGGCGCCCTTCACGGATTGGCTCTTCCCTCCTCTCAAAAGAAAAACACATCTACATAGGGGAGATATCCATACCTTTATAAGACATGCTTTGTTTCTCTCTCTAGTTGATGTGAGACTAGATGTGACAAATGTTACATATGTATACATGCACCTATGAAGCTCATTAGTCTAAGTACCCATGCTAAAAATGGAGTGGTTTATATTATGGGACCTGTTTTTGCCATTTTATTTTTTAAATTATTTCAAAATATGTCTTGATTTTTTCAAAAAATTAAAAGGTTAGTTTCATGTCAAGTTCATGGCTCTTAAAGATTGGGCTGGCCAACAGAACACTAGTCCAGAACACTAGTTCATGGCTCTTCTTCTGAAATGCCATATTGCTTCGTACAACATTCAACACCGGAAGCAACATGATTCCTTTGCCGCTCAAACTATATATAAATAGTCCCAATCCAAAAGCTCAATTAGATAAATCATGATATTAATTATCAATATTATTCGTTGAATTAAACCAAAGCTAGCTAATGTTATATATCTAATCAAGGCTCTTATTGAATTAATATTGGGTCAAAATATTTAGGGAAAAGACTACGAACCATCTTAAATTTTAATCATCCTACAAATTATCACCATAATTTACAAAACTATTTCTTTACCTCCCTAAACTTTAGTGCATAATTTAATCAATTATTTTATTTTAATTGTGTCATCTCATTAAACAATTAATTTGAATTTTTTCTATTAAAAAAATTAGGAATTATATTGTTAATTTTTTAATTTCAAGAAATATAATGATAGAATGTATATAATTTCAAGGATGAAAATGAATTTCTAATCCTACCAAAACAAAAAGTTGTCAGGAATTATTCTCAACCTTATTTGATGCTAGGTCATTCTTTAGCCTGCAAATAAGTGATGCTGCTTTCACCATCGTTGGATCACTGAAAATCCAATCGAACATCTCTTTGGCTGCAAATTCTCCCAGACCGATAAATACTACCGTCTAATGTAACATCTTTTTTTTTAAATAATAATAATAATAATAATAATAATAATAATGATAAAATAAAATAGTTTGTGTGTAACAATTTTAAGTCATATATCAAATTCAAATATTTTATTGATCTTACTTAATAATTTCACATCAATATCTATTTTAAATATTAGATCAAAATTTTAAAATATTGATATTAACTGTTTAATGTGAGACCATAAATTGTTAGTAATGAACTCAAAATATATTATACTAAGTTAAGAATAAAATGTATTAAGAATAATAGGTAATAATATGTTAAGTATTAATAATTAAGGTGTATAATTTTTATACAAGAAAAATAATATATACAATATATATATATATATATATATATATATATAAAGAATAGTGGGGGGCGGCGCACATAGGCACCGCCACTCACCCACAACATTTCAGCCACAGAAATGAATTCTGTTGGCTGTGTCTTCCTATATATATATATACACACGTGAGTGTGTGTGTGTGTAAAACAAGGAAAAGAAAGAAAAAGAAGATAGTGACAGAGAAAGAGAGTGACGGGGAGGAAGAGAGAGAAGAGAGAGGAGAGAGAAAGGAAGAGAGAAGAAAGAGAAAGATAGCAAGGATAGAGCTCAATTAGTCCACATAATCTCCATCTGTCAGTCAAATTTAAGGTAGGAATGAACTGATTTATGCAAAATAAAACTATGGTTACAATTATTATTACTATTACTCATTTTATATACTGTCATTTTACATTACAGATACTCATTATTATTTATTCTTTTTATTCTTTTATAATTATGGATTTGAATATTGGTTAAAATAATATTAATAAAATTCCCTTCTCTCTCTACTAGGTCCCGCTTTTCAGCGCTCCGGTTTCTTTTTAATATTTAATTATAACTGTTCCCTTCACTCTCTATCGGTCCCGTCGGACTACCGCCGCTCCGATTTCTTTATTTATTTTTATGTTTCTTTATATTTATGCGATTGTTATTTAATTCAAGTAAGTTAAATATTCCTTTTTATTTATGTTGCTATCTGTTCCATTTTGAAATTTATTATATTATTTATATGATATTATATTAATTTGAATTGTCGATATTTATAATTCAATTGGCAACTCTATGGGTTAATACATTTTATTAAGTCATTAATTTATTTGGTTCAATTTATTTATGAATGAATTAATAAATGTTATGCATTGATGTTTTACTATTTAAATTAATTTAAGAGCTCTTATTATAGATTAATTGTATGATTTCCTTATTATGAAATTATGAGCAATAACTATTAAATTAATATGATTTGCCACTAACCACAGTTAAGGCAGAGGGATACACATAAGATCCTTTCATGTTACCTGCCTTGGTTAGAATGGCTAAGAGTTTTGCTTTGTCGTCACGATGAAAGAACAATATGAAAGAATGGGAATTCCCTAAGATAAGGCCTTCAAGTATGTGTGAGATAAGCAAACAAATGAAAGAGAAAATTAAAGTAAATAAATCATAAACTTGATAAGATATGCATGACATTCTACATGGCATATCTTAATTGATTATGTTCATATAATGTTATTGTAACCATGTGTACTTTCTGTGCAGACACGGCTGAAACCAACCATAGTTCAAATGTTTTAAAACTATTCATTTTCTACTGAGAATTTTCTTAAACTCTCATTTTTCTTTATTTTATTTCTGGTGGTTTCAGATTAGCCAAGTAGCATTGAATGGAAGGCAGCTGCTATAAGTTTATGGACTTGTGTTTAATAAATGTGTGATTGTATGTTGTAATTTTTAGAAATATTCAGTTTGTACCTAATGACACTAAGTTGTCATGCTAGAATCTTATGTTTGTAATCTTTTACTTAATGTAAACCATTGTGCTTCATGTATAAAATTATATAATTATTTTCTGTACGAACGAGTATTACATCTAAGGTAGGCATGTTGAAGATGCAACTCCATTAACCTTGTACTCATCATATGTTCGAATATAAGCCTCATGGCACCGTTTTGCTTCTACCAGGTAACATTGTGACAAGTTAAAAAACTGCAAGTAAAATAATGAAAATGCTGATTAGTCAAATAAGTAGAGGCTGGAAAGTATAATATTTCATTTGAATATTAAGGAGTTAAAAGCCTACAGCTTGTTTAACATATTGCAACACCAAGCTCGAGTTTCCACCCTTTGCAGTAATCACCAACTCTATTTCATCCCATAGTGCTACCATTGCACTAAATACCACTTTGAAGCACTCTGGAAGAGATTCAATTGGATTAATTTCCCCTCTGAAAAAAAAAAGAAGAGAGAGAGAGAGGGGGGGAAGAGAGAGAGAGAGAGAGAGAGAGAGAGAGAGAGAGAGAATTATATAAATAAAATCTGTATAAGTTAAAGGATTGTGAGATTAAATTTCAGGAGAATGGATACAATCAGTTAAAACTGCCATAATCTTTTAAGTCATTCTATTATTAGGATTATATAATACTAGCTTCATTCTCAAATAAATGTCCAATTTTAAATGCGTACATGAATTAAGAAAATGATTGCTAAAATTTTGATATTAGGATTATTTAAATGTGTTTTACTAAATTATGCTCATCACTTTTCTCTCTTTTTCTTGATTACTCTCTTTGCTCCACTTATCATTTAATAGGTGTATAGTTGAAAAAATTTAATATTTCATAGATATCTAAAATGGACACAGTTAAAGTAAAATTTTAAAATAAACTATATTTATATACAAAAAAAAACAATTATTTGAGAGTAAAAATAATTATAAAATTGGTCAAGACTTTTTTACTCAAATCAACCTTTGGATTGCCTCTGTCAAGAGCTTAAGCTCTTCAAATGCGCCATAGGCATCATAAGTATCATCTAGAAGAGAGATGCATGTATTCAATTTGCACACCATCCTTATCGCAGTGCTATGTTTGGATTCCAACGACATGGATGAAGGCCAAAAGTATGCCTCAACCACCCTATTTCTTGCGTAAGGGACCTTTGTCGCAAACTCTGATATTTCCACCACCTGTAATACGAAAACATATTATATCTAACAAACAAATGGTAAGAATTAATGGAACTACCACCTTTTTTCACTATCTACTAAAGATTTTACAGATAGCGCCATATTAAGCATGAAAGTAAGTATGAAGCATTTTGGAAGATTAGAAATTTTAAACTTGAAAGAAAGTCTAATCCAAAAAGAATATGCTCTTTGTCTAGTGTCCAAACAAAAAAGACGGGAAACTATACTTACACCTTTGACGCTAAAAATGGGGTGGTTTATATTATGGACCTGTTTTTATCAGTTTATTTGTAAAATTGTTTTAAAATATTTGTGTTGATTTTTTAAAATATTAAAAGGTTGGTCTCATATATAGTTCATGGCCCTTAAAGGGTTGAGCTAGGCCAAAAAAAAAAAAAAATACTAGTTCGAAATTAACTTAATCTAGAAATAACCCTGCCTGAAGTGACTTGTTTTGACGGCTCAACCATTCATATATCACATATTCAATGAAGATAAAATGAAGGACACCCATTTTGGGTGTTAAAATAACTAATCATGCAATAAGAAAACCTTTATGGTAGCGATAGAAGATTTCTCCTTCGACCAGAAAATTTCTCCTCTATGGGTATAATGAGGGATGGATGCCGCGGCAAAGATGGGGCTCACGATATTATTGATGAAGACCAAGACATAGATGTCTTGACTGAAAAAAATGAAAATAAAAACCATGAATAAAAGGGCAAAAAATAAAAAAGTGTGAAATTGAGAAGAAATAAGCCCAACAAAATCAGCACTATTAATCGTAGGTTTGGCTAGATTGAAGGTGTAGATCCAGATGATCAAGAAAATCTATATGTTGAACACGACAAAGTAATTTATGATATGAGATAAGAAATACCTGAGAACTTGGCAGAAGTGTTGGGCTGCATGCTAATAATGATCAAGTATATTTTGAGCCTATGATTGTTCATTGTCCGTATTTTTTAATCAAGTATACACTTTCAAGAACCGATGACGTTGCCACAATCGTCGTGCACTGCAGTTTTGTTTTATTTGCGCAAGTAATGTGCTTAAATTTTTTTATTTGGTTGGTCACCTCTAATTGCTTCCATGCATCATTCACTGTGACAGACTTGGTTTACTCTTTTGTGAAGGAAAAAAAAAAATTTGTTGATTCATTTTTTGTATTTTGTAATTATTCAGTTCTGTCAAATATAAAATTTTTTACCCAACAATTTAAATAACCCCTTTTTTTATTCCAATAGACAGATCAAAGATCAAGACTACAACAGAAAAAACCAACAAAAATTAAAGATACAATCATCAATCCACACCTAACCCAGGTAAACAAAGAAACCAGCAACATGACAGAAGTCTATACTTTTATAGGACAGCCATAGATGCACACCAACTCTTTATACATCTCCCACATTTTATGTACGAAATTGCTAGATGACAATGGGATCCAAAAACACTGCAACAACGAAATCTTTCATGAGTTCTCCGTTTGTGCATCTATCCTCAAAGTTTGCATACGTGAAATCACTTATACGTGCAAGACCAAGAATACAATCAAGCACGTGTTTTGGTATATCATCTGACTTAAGGCACCCTCCATTTATATCCTTCCAAAAGTCTTTAGTTTTCATACATATGAGTGGAAGCAGCACGCGGAGAACGAGTAGATCTTTTATTTTTTTGGAATTTAGGAAGAAAGGAGTGAAGCACGCGTGAACAGACAAAACTAAAGTAGTCGACTTTGTCGTCGGTGGACTAGCAAGTCATTAATGGATATGACTTGTATTGTCAGGGGACAGATGTACGCGGATGAGATTGGTGTAAGGCATCCGATAATTTAAATCTCCATATACCGACGTTGATGTCGATGTTTAATGTAACGGTGAATAGTTAGATGATTATATAAAAATATTATATTGTAGTGCACCCTTTAAATTTTTAATAATAAAGTCACTTTTATCATATCTATATGAATGGTTTTTTTGTTTCAGAAGGTATTTACTACTAAATATAATGACTAATCTTTTCATATACTGTAGATTTATTTAAGAAGTAAATATTGGCCAGTTATATTTATTTACATTGATCTAAAGAATTTATTCATTTATATATTTATATTATTATAAATTATATAATATAATAACCAATTTTTACACTAGTATTATTTGTAATGAGGATGGAATTTTTAAAATAAAATTATGAGTAAACCCCCAAATTGATCGTTAACAATATCATCAATAGATAAATTAGTCTCTAACAAAAATAAATTAGATTTAAGATCCCTGATAATTATACCTATAACTCATAAAGAGTCTAATGTGTAGGTTAATTACTGACATGGATAGTCATTAATTGATCCATGTCGCATTAGTGAGTTTTCTAATACCAAAATATTTGCAATCTCACCAAAAAATATAAAATATTTGCATCCCAACTCTATCTATATAATTTTATTATTATTTTGAATTGGAATATTAGGTAAATTTTGATTGTTTCCTTAGTTCAATTGCTTGCGTTAGAATCATGGAAGAGAAAATCAGACCGGACTGGCCAGTTCGACTAGGCTAACCAGGAGCTGGTCACCTTGCATGTCTGGTTGAGCCCATAAAATCGATGAAGTTCAAAATCGGTCAAAACCTCGGAAATCCGAGAAAATTGGTGAACTGATTCGGTTGCAAAGTGTGGCTGGTTCAGTTTCTACTCCATGCTACTAGAGGTGGAAGGTGTTATCTTTCTTTTTGGGGGTGACTAGAATAAGGAAAAAGAGGAGTTGGAGGCTAGAGAGAGAGAGAGAGAGAGAGAGAGAGAGAGAGAGAGAGAGAGAGAGAGAGAGAGAGAGAGAGAGAGAGAGAGAGAGAGAGAGAGAGAGAGAGAGAGAGAGAGAGAGAGAGAGAGAGAGATGTGATGTGATGTGATGATACTGCTGGAGGCTAGTGAGATAGGGAAGGACAAACTGTGTGTGAGAAAATTATATTTTGAGTTTTTCAATTTTTTAATTATGATAGTTGAGTGATGTGCTGGTGTTGAGTGATGTGATAGTGGGGGAGGGTGCATTTGTGTTTGAGATTGATTTGGAGTGCATTTGGGTTGAATTTTATTAATTTGACATATTCATTCAACCCAATTAAACACACATTTGTCGTATTTTTAGAAATTGTTACAATAATTTAATTTGCTCATCTACTGTGTGTGTATATATATATTGCGATTTAAACCTTTAAACCAGTGTTCTAACCATTTCAATGGTTAGTCTGGTTTTCTCTTCCTTGGTTTGAATTGATTTGTTTGAATGTTGGTCGTGAGAATGACTTTTTTTTTGTGGTATAACAATTGCAAGAAAAAAAAGAGAAGAAAAGTACATTGAGGGATTGTGTGTAAGAATGAGAAAGAAGAAGAAATTTTTTTCAAAGGATAGGATTAGGACTGCAAATATTTTATATTTTTGGATGATATTGTAAATATTTTGATATTGAAAAATCCACTAATGCCATATGAATCAATTAAAGACTGTCTATATAAGTAATTAACCTACATGCCAAACTCCTTATAGTTTGTAAGTGAATCAAAGACTTGTGATGTCCTATTTTTATAATTGTCAGAAACCTCAACAGTAATTTATTTTTGTCAAGGACTAATTTGTCCATTGATGATATTGTTAGGGACCAATTTAGAGGTTTACTCTAAAATTATTTTTATTTTTAACTTTAACCCGACAATCCACACTAAATCGGTGAATCTTTGATTGCTCGTAAAAGTTGTGATAAAATGGATTTTTCTTTCTCCACCGTCTCGTCATCTTTGAACACAAAATACCTTTTCTTGATGAGATGATTGTAGATATGATCAACAAAATGGTCACGGGTGTAAGGACCTCTAATGCTGATAAACACATCATATTTACACACCCATTGAAATGATGGGGTACATTGATTGTTGCTGGCATCCATCGCGGTCGCAAGAGCAAGGATATCTGTGAACGATATTGAAATTAAGGAAGTAGTAGCACTAGAAGAGTAGATGCTCCTGTTTGGAATGCCATATTGCTTCATACGACATTCAACTCCGGAAGCAGCACGATTCCTTTGCTGCTCAAAACTATATATAAATAGTCCCAATCCAAAAGCTCAATTACATAAATCATGCAGTTAATTATGAATATTATTTGTTGAATTAAACAAAAGCTAGCTAATGTTATATATCTAATCAAGGCTTTTATTGAATTAATATTGGGTCAAAATACTTAGGGAAAAGAGTATGAACCATCTTAAATTTTTATCCTCCTACAAGTTATCGCCATAATTTACAAAACTATTTCTTTATCTGGCTCAACTTTAGTTCATAATTTAATCAATTATTTTATTTTAATTGTGTCATCTCATTAAACGATTAATTTGAATAACAGAAATAAAATAGAAATTAAATTGTTAATTTTTAATTTCAATAATTGTAATGATACAATGTATATAATTTCAAGGACGAAAATGAACTTCTAATCCTACCAAAACCAAAAGTTATCCGAAATTATTCTCTACATTATGTGATCCTAGGTCATCCTTGACTCTGCCGATAAGTGATGTGGCTTTAACGATCATTGGATCACTGAAAATCCAATCGAACACCTCTTTGGTTGCAAATTCTCCCAGACCAATAAATGCTACCATATGAAGTGGGCATGTTGAAGAAACAGGTCCATTAGCCTTGTACTCATCATATGTTGTAATATTGTCATGAATTGATTTGGACACATGACCAGTACGTGAGAAATCTTATCCTCATATAAGTCTGTGACTTGTGTATTGCTTTATATGCATATTTAAATAAGAAAATCCATTTAAAATATAAATTCATTTTCTATATACAAATCACCTATTTTCTGAAATCAAGATACTTATAATTGAAGTCTCACAATCAATATTTAAAGTCTGAAATCATAGTATCACCCATTTAAAATATGATCATATATGCAAAATACAAAATAATCTCTATATGAATCAAGACTTCTGCCTGCAATGACACCGAAGCACTCTAAATTGAATGAAGAATGCTGCTCACCATCTAAATCTCTATAACTACAGGAAAGTACGAGGCTGGGAAAAATTTGCAGCAGTTTTTGTATCTATAAATAGGAGAAAAAGAAGATAGTGAGTTTTTAAACAAAAACTCAGTGAGTGGATTCCCAGCTGAAACCCCCTTCATGTGACACTAGAGAAACCATGCAATACATCAAAATAACATTTATAATATAAGCCTTTAAATCATTTCATATAAATATATGTACATAACCAAATCATTATCTGCCCTTAAAGTCATCAACGTTATCTAACTAGAGAAACAGGAATTTCTACTCTATGGTTCTTCAAGAACCAAAATATGCTGCTCGATGATCCATTAGGAATCTAATGTGGATACCTAACCAAGTTCCATTCTCTGCTCTGCTCTGTGAGATTTCCCTCAGGTAACTTGGTACCAAGGTTAACGATCATTTAGTCGTTAACTCATTGTCTATTTCTCTATAGCTACTATCTAGTATCAAACAGAAACTAAGTCCTTTCTCTATATTCTACAATAGCTTCTACCCTAGGGTTCCAAACTTTCTCATATAATAGAATCCAATGTACCAGTAATTATAAAATCAACATAACAACTCTCAATACTCAAAAATCATAAATCAAATATTCATATTCTCATTTTAGCAATAGTGGTTCCATGGTTTTGGTCAAAGACACGTTCATGCTCCTAAATCAACAGTTCAAAAATAGTAATTAGTAGTAATCTCATATCTTTATGCAGAAATCTCTAAAATTATAATATAAGCTATATTTTCATGAAAATAATTATAATGCTCAATATAGAAGTCACATATGTGAATCCACTCACCTGGAGTAGTAGAATAAACAGGATTGACACCAACAAGTACTTGGGAGGCAGAAATGGTACCACTATCTACCAATAAAACAATAAAGCAATAAAACTCTAGATCAATCTCAGAATAACTCTATTTTAACTCTCATCAATGTGGAAGAACACTATGACAATAGAACAAGGAGGAACTCAAGATCTCACCCCAAGATCAAGGAAGAATAGAGGAAATAGGAAGCAACACTAGTAGAATCTCTTAAAGAATAGAGGAAATAGGAAGCAACACTAGTAGAATCTCTTACCTTTAAGCTTTGAAAGTGAAAGATTGAGTTAGATTGATGAAATGGACTGAAAGATGGGTAGAATGGTGTAAGGAGATGAGGGTTTACATTTTAGCGGGGTGGGGTCGTGTTTTATAATCTGGACCCCAAAATGGGGGTTTTTATTAAAATTTTGACTGCTACAATGCTCAACTAGAGAGCTTAAAAATCTCCACCCACACCGCCTTACTGTACCCTGACTGCTGCAGTGCTCATTGAGCATTGTAGTGCTCTCCAGAATGGTTTTCTCCATAATGTCCTCATTTATTTTACTCTCTATTAACTTTAAAACATAAATGTAAGTAAGAAAATACCCCCCATTTAGATTCAAATAAAATATAAAAAAAATCAAAATCCCAACAAATCAAAATTCAAATTTTGGGTTTTACTTCAAATTCGGGAATTCTTATGATTTTATAAACTTGTAAGCTAAAAATGAAATGTTTAAGTATTTCATAAAATTCATTAAAAATTGTCCTTTAACTTATTTTCCTGTTGGGAATAATTACCGAGACTTTTGATTCCAAAAATATGGTTCTATTATATAACCCTCCAAAGACATGTAGGATCCCAGACTCAATGAAATTTAGGAACTCGATGTGTCAAAGGACATGTGTACTACTTTAAGATTTCCTAGGTAACAGGATACCTAGGGTATTACAAATATAACTGTCATGGCATCATTTTGCCTCTACCAAGTAAGATTGTGCCAAGTTAAAAAAACTGCAAGTAAAATAATCAAAATACTGATAAGTTAAATAAGCGGACGTTGGGAAGTATAATATTTCGATTGAATATTAAGGATTAGAAGCCTACAACTTGTTTAACATATTGCAGCACCAAGCTCGAGTCTCCACCCTTTGTAGTGATCACCAACTCTATTTCATCCCACAGTGCTATGATTGCATTAAATACCACTTTGAAGCACTCTGGTAGAGTTTCAGTTGGACTAATATCCCATCTGGAAAGACACACACACACACACACACACACACATATACACACACACACAGAGTTATATAGATAAAATCTGTGTAAGTTAGAGGATCATGAGATTGAATTTTAGGAGAATGGATATAATAAGTTGAAACAGCCATAATATTTTAAGTCACTCTACTATTAGGATATCATAATACTAGCTTCATTCTCAAATAAATATCTAATTTTAAATGTGCACGTAAATTGAGAAAATGGTCGGTAAATTCTTGATATTAGAATAATTTAAATGTGTTTTACTAAATAACCCTCACTACTTTTCTCTCTTTTTTTTTTATTACTCTCATTCCTTCACATATCATTTAATAGGTGTATAGTTGAAAAAATAATTAATATTACCTAGCTATCTAAAATGGACACAGTTAAAGTAAAATTTTTAAAATAAACACTCACTTGAGACTATATTTAACAAAAAACAAAAAAACACTTATTTGAGAATTATAAAATTGGTCAAGACTTTTTAATTCAAATCAACCTCTGGATTGCCTCTGTCAAGAGCTCAAGCTCTTCAACTGTGCCATAGGCATCATAAGTATCATCTAGAAGAAAGATGCATTGAATCTATTTGCCCACTATCCTTCTGCTTGTGCTATTTTTGGGTTCAGAGGACATGAATAAAGGCCAACAGTATGCCCTAACCACACTATTTCTTGTGTAGGGGACCTTCTTCGCAAAATCTGATATTTTCCACCGCGTGTAATACTAAAACAAATTATATCTAACAAACAAGTGGTAAGAATTAAAGGAACTACTACCTTTTTTTACTATCTAACAAAGGTTTTATGGAAGGGATACGAAAATGACAAAAATATTTGAATTCTCTATAATAAGAAAAAAAAAAGTAAAAAAATGATAGGATAATATGTGTGTGTGTGTGTGTGTGTATAGAGGTGATAACTCTGAAGATGTTTGGCACTTGTTCAATGAATGCCCATTATACCCGTACTGTGTTGGGGTTTTCTGATTTGAAGGTACAGGTTGAGAGGAGCATTAACGATGTCCATGGATGGCTAAGTTTTCTGCATAAAGTATTATTGTCTGATCAAGATATTAGAGGCAGAGAACTTTTATCAGAAATCTGGGAAGGTATATGGCAGCAATTTGTGCCTAGTTGTTGTAATTTAATAGCTAATAAACTAGTTTCTTTAACTAAAGTTGTTTGACCAAATACGGTGTAGTGAGGCTTGGGCATCTATTTGGCATTTGTTAGCTTTGAAGGCTTTTTAATAAATTGGTATTTTGCATATATAAAAAAAATGCTCTGACTATTTAACAACATTTCAGTTTTTATAAATATGATATTGACATGTATTAATTTGCATAAAATACTCCACGAATAACATATTAGAAAATACTAAAGACAAGGAGTGCTGTGATAACTCCCTTAGGAGTTATGTTTTTCTTTAGTTTTCGTAGTTTCCTCTTTTACATCATTCGGCTAAAATTCATACATGATTATACTCATGTTTAATGTTGCATTCTAATTGTGTTTTCTATTGGTTTTATAGCCTTTTGGAAGAAGAATTAGGGAAGCATTTGAGCTAGGAGTGCAAAAGAACAAGAATTGAAGTTGAAGGGATATCAGAAATCCATGCTACAACATGAGTTGCTATTAGAGTTGTGATCTTTCACTTAAGTCACGCTCTAGCATAGCCATAGTCACACTATAGTGTTGGTGCACGAACATAACATGTGAACTGGGCCTCTATGCTGATTCTGACAGCCCATGATTGGTACGAAAACCTAGAAAAACTTGTTGGAAAGGGGTATTGACATCAAAATACCAAATTGGGAAAGAGGAGGCTAAAGCTTGGAAAGCAAAAGGAGATTAAAGCTTTCAAGAGCTTGAGACAGAGACATCTCATGGGGTTGTTCTTCAACTTTTTGTGTATTTTTCTTTGTTTATGGCTTCTTCTCATTTTTCTTTCATTTATATTGTTTTTATTTCATTTTCCATGACTTGTAACTAAACCCTTTGCCAAGGGTGATTTATAGGGGCTATGTGTTTGACATTATGCTAATCTGAATAAAGTTATATCTCGTTCTCATTTGATAATGATAATTGTATTTGAGTTTATTTATCTTGAATTGTTTGATCACAAATTTTGGATTATAGGGGTTTTTACAAATTTGAGAAAAGGAGTAAGAAGCATCCCTATGAATGCAATGCCGTAAGTTAAATGACACCTAGAAATAGGCAAACATGATTCATGTGGTATTTAAGGGTTTGAGAACTACTCTTAAGTATGCTAAAAGATTAGGTATTTAACTCTACTTGAGTGGCATTAGATGACCTTGAGAAAGACTATTAATGACATAATGACCCTACCATCACTTAATTGAACTTGGACATACAAGACATTAATGTTCATGTTGCATATTGTTCACACATAGTTGAAGTAAATCGCCTAGCATTTGACTCCATCAATTCTTATATCGCTTTTACATTGTTTTAGCACTTTAGCTCTTAGTTTCCATTTGATTTCATCTCTTTTCAATTGTTCAATTTGTCATCTAGTTAACTAAAATCGGTACTTGAATTATTTCTGTGGGTATGACAACCCGATCTTTTACTCTGTTATTTGATGACCTAGTATACTTGTTAGTGTCACTCATCTCTTGGGAGCAATCATACTGGATAATCAATACAGGACTATTTAGGGACAAATCGTCAGGCTTCAACTTTTATTACATTACATAGGATACATATAGTTGCGCACCAATATTTTACCCATCTTTTTATTCGATAATTAGAATCTGCTTGATTCTCACAGAGAGAAGTAGAGGAGTACAAATAATAGCTCATAAGTGACTCCAAACCAAAGAAAACAAAACGGAACATAAAAACCAAAACGACAAGGGCAAACATAAAGACACGGAACATTGAAGTGCTTCAAGACATCTTTATGAATTCTGGATAAGATTGCTAGATGATAATGGGATCCAAAAGCAGTGCGGCAACGTAATCTGTGAGCAGTTCCCCATGTGTGTCTATCATCATTGTCTGCATACATAACCTCAATTATTCGTGCCTGATTAAGACTACTATCGAGCTGGGGCTTTGGGACATGATCCAACTTGAGGCATGCTTCTTGTGGATGAGTTTATAGGCCTCTTCTTGCGAAATGCCATATTGATTGCTTCATGCAAGATTCAACTGCGGAAGCAACATGTACTCTTTGTTGCTCGAACTATAAATAAGCCAAATATCCAAAACTATACAACAATTAGATACCTCCGTATTCTTATTTTGAGCTAATTCACAGCTACATCTTGTCGTATGGCTAATCTTGGCTTTATTGAATTAATATTGGGGCAAAATATTTAGGAAAAATAATAAATTCCTTTGAAAGTTTCACCCTTTTATTTTATTTTATTTTAATTTTTAACAAATTATCACCATAAACTACAAAACAGTTTCAATTAGTGCCCAAACGTTAACTACATTGATCACCAACTCTATTTCATCCCACAGTCCTACGATTGCATTAAATCCCACTTCTATGCACTCTGGAAGAGATTCAGTGGGAGTAATCTGCTATATGAAAAATTGAAAATGAAAAAAATAGAGAGAATTATATAGATAAAAACCGTAAAAGTAAAAGAATCATGAGATTGTTGAATTAATAATTGGTATAAAAATTAAAATTCATCATGTAATGATTAGTTATTAAATATAAAATTGGTTCATTTTTTTTTTTACTGAAGTCAACCTCTGGATTGCCTGTGTGAAGAGCTCAAGTTCTTCAATCGTGCTGTAAACATCATAAGTATCATCTAGAAGAGACATACATGCCATCACTTTGCACACCATCCTTCTCGCAGTGCTACATTTAGGCTCATAGGGCATGGCCAATGGCCAAAAATCTGCCTCAACCACCCTATCTCTAGCTTAAGGGACCTTTGTTGCAAGCTCTGATTTTTTCCACCACCTGTAATACTAAAACAACTTATGAGTGCATTTAGACCATTTTTCCTTTTTCTTTCTTTTTTCTTTTTTTTTAAGAAAAGTAGAAGGAGAACTTGTAATTCATATTTTCTATTTTATCATATTATTTTCTATAACAAGGACTACCAGGTTATAGTATACGGTGATATTGCCAACTTCTTTTTGGCGCACTTTTTGTAGCATATTGAAATCTAACTTGGCAATAGCTAGAAGTACTTTGCTATGTGAAGGATCTTTTTTGTAGAAAGACATATAACACCTTGCCAGCATCCTTGGAACTCCCTTATGAAGAGGTTGCCCCAAACTTTGATTGATTAGCGCAGCAAGAGAAGGGCTCAATTGATTGGTCATGGACTTAAGATTAGAATATATGAAATCAAGTGCTTCCGCTAGTATATCTTCTCCATGAACCCTTAGTTGTGCAGCTTCATACAACCTCCACGTTCCTTGAACATCTTGGACAATTATTTCATTAAACTTCCCTTTATTGTTCTTGAATTTTTTAAATATATCTGTTAAATTCAACCGCATATTAACTATCATTAATCTATAACATTTGATATATAACTAATTAATTGCTAGTGCACTTTCTTGGTGATGTAAATAATAGCACACACGAACAATTCTACATGCATGATGAAATGTGATATCCTTTTTGCCTAAGCAAACGAAAGAGCAACGCAATATGGTGAAGACTACCTTCTTGATCTGTGATGACTTTATTGTTGGTAAAACCACGGTGGATTTGTCCTAAAGCTTCGTCTATTTCATGTTCAAAATGATAAGATATACCCAAACGTTGGATTAGTCAATGAAATTTAGTCTTTGTGAGATATTATTACTTGAAGGCAGAAACATCTTCTTCACTTCCTCTTTATATATTTGAACTTATTGCTTCATATTGTCATTGACTTCCTGCAAATAGTTACAGGGAATAAACTGACCATAAATCGTTTAAATTTTTAACTATGTAACTGTAGCTAGTGATGAAAAGAACTGTATCTATATGGGAATACTTTAATGATTAATTAGCTATGTGTAAAATTTAGATGTCTGAAATGCAAATTTTACTAGGAATTCTTGAGGGCATCATATTATATCGAAATGCATTATTAACTTAAAGTTATTGAACAATTCTGTTGGTAAGCTTTTTGAACATTTAACTGTTTAGTGCGTGTTTGGATTAGTGTTTGTAAATTAGAGTTTGAATCAACTTGATTCTATTAGAATTTATTTTGGATAAAATTAAGTTGGTACTAATGTGATTTATGTTTGAAAACTTTTATCTGAAAAATAATTATGATAAAATGAATATTGTTTGGATAATCAAAACTAAAATTACTTTTGAAAGTGTAATTACCAAAAGGACATGAGTTTTATATTATGCTTTTAGTATCATCTCTTTATTTCATTTTTATTTTTAAGATATTTGAATAAATCATATTAATATAATTACAAAGAAATTTATATATATTATTTAAGAGATTATATAAATATTACAAATAGAATATTAATCTTATGAATAAAATTCTATTAACATTATTATAAATAAAATAATTTTCACTGCTAAATTATAAATTAAAAATTTATAACTAAATGTAAAAAAAGTTTTAAATGATATTGGATAACTAACTAGCCACTATTATAGTTATCCATTAAAATAATAATATAAATAAAATTATTTCCTCTACCTCTTTTCCTTTTCAGAGAGTACACAAGGTACTATTCTCATGGTTTTTAAATTTTGATATGGAGGTTAGAGCTATTTAATATTCAGATATGTTGCTTATGGCGTAATTAAGGTGGTGCGGGTGAGGGAACACAATTCACTGGCCTCAGAGTATGATCAGGACAAAACCCAAAAAAAAAAAAAAATCAAGGGGTATGCAATTCACTACCCTCGAATTGTGCATTTTGTCATGGCCTTAATTCATTGGCAGCGAACTCCTTTCCCTGCTGCCCAGCCTGCTCAAGTGCTGGTTTGGTTTCGTGCGAAGATGTGCCCAGCTTACTCGTTTCCTTGATAGCGCATCTTGCTTGTTAGCGTGAACTCCTTTCCCTACCCAGCCTACGCTATCTTGCCTGCAAGGGTGCCTGGCGCGATGACATGCGAAGCTGTGGCCTGCCTCAGCACTCCAACATGCGTCTTCATGCTTCCCTCCATTAGAAAACAATGGTGAGTGAATCACATCATGAAGCAATCCGTGAATGAATAGAGCAATCCATCACAATTATTGCTCTTCATTAATGATACTACAAAAGAGAAAGTTTGGTTAATGTTCTTTGCATTTTGTTGAGTTGTGAGAGTGCTCATAGCATATCAATATTAGTTAAGCGGCTGCAAGTATAGTTTCAATAGTAGTAGGAAGAGTAGAGCAAAGTTTTTCTTTCTTTTTTTTTTTTTGAGAAAAGAGAGAAGTATTAAAAAAAAATTCCTAGACGACAACATGATGGAACAATGGATCCTAATGAGCATATTGCAATTCATATTTTTAATGGATATGTAAGTTCAATCTTTCTACTTTTATTATTAATTTAGTTTATTAAGTTAATATTCTATTCTTTATATACAAGGCATATAAAGAATGGTTGCCTTGTATACAAAGGCATATAAAAGCAATTTTTCACACCTTAGATAAAAAAAATTAAATTAATCTAGAATTAGCAATAGATACCCATGTTTTGAAACTGTGGAAACTCCGGAGCATTCATAACTTCAAAATCTAATGCACACATGCAGGGTGGCTCATTATTTATATATTGCTTGGCCACTATGTTTGGCGCGTCCTCTTCACCTGTAGCAGCATTTACATTATCATCATCATCATCATCGCTGCCTTTATATTCTTCTTCATCACCTTTTTCCCATACGACTTCTCTTTGTTCAAATGTGCTCAACTCATAAGCAATATTTCAAGCAATAACTTCTTCAAATTCAACATATAATTCAGTGGCACGATTGTTTGTTGGGTGTTGTTGATGTATGTGAAACATTTGTTGAATGCTATCGTCATTAGTGATTAGAATTGCTTGATAGTTTACGAAGCCGCAAAAAATTGAGGATGGACATACATATTTTAGATGTCACTTTCTTTTGAGTGTTTGGATTTATAGATTGACAGAAAGCATTCTCTAGCTCCGCAAATGAGAAAGTGTATGAATAAAAATATTTATTGGATTCTCATATGTAAAAAATATGCCATCATTTGGATTTGTAAATACATGACCATTATAATATATTATTATCATAAAAATACTCATTTTTTCCTCACTCAATTTTTTTTCTTTCTGTAACAAGAGGAGAACGGGATGAGAGAATGTTATAAGGTGGGAATGGGAAGACAAAATGAGATACTAGAAGGAGAAAGAAAATTTTGACGAAAGTTACTGAGTGTAATAGAACAAAAGAGATGATAGTGGGTCAGTCAAAAGAGAGGATGTTACTGAACTTATATATGTAGATGAAATAATTTTTAATTATCCATGAGTTACTCGTGGAGATCATCTTCCCATCTCTCTAAAATGATGACTCGGATATAGCTTCCTATTAAAAATTGACCCGTTCTGTGCATGACAATTTCCGCAAAGCTTAAAGTGTTTGAACATAATTCGTTGGCCATGATTCATTTCCTTTAATTTTTTTTCTGATTTTGTCTTGCCTTAATTCTCTGTTAGCGAATTCTTCACCTTTATTTTTTTTATTTTATGTTTCATCATCCGTAAACAATAGATTATTGCCTCCATACCCCCCCCATTGCAATTTTCCAAGAAACTCAATTTCACTGTATTTTGGTAAGTCAAATTTCATAACCAAGAGATTGACCATATTCTCACTACCTAGTCCATGATTATTACAACAAATACAAGGATGAAGTGGGCAGTTAACATTTACTTTAATCATGGGGTAGAGGTTTACTTTTTTGCATTCAAAAGGTAAATTGTTGAAATTAGAATCAATAAAGAAAGTTCTAACACAAGGTAATTCTTAAGATTTGGACATAGTCGATCATCAACATGAAAAACATCAAACTCATGATATGTGGCTTTTCATGTGAAATGTCTAATCAACAACTAACTTGTGATGTCTCAGCCTCTCAGGTCCATGTGTCCATAAATAAGTCTAGTAGAGCCTAAGTGTATATGAGTTTTAGTTTAGAAGGGGAATGGAGGGAATGGGAAGACTTGTAATATAGTTTTACACTACAAGTCCTCCTTTTCGCTCCTTTCTCTTTCAAAATCCAAATTCACAAATATATAGCCTTAGAGGTCTTTCAGGACCCACCTGTGTCACCAAGAAGGCTCCACACACATGAAAACATAAAAATGCAGAGTCAGGCTTCCTTGAGACCACTATAGCGGTCTAGGCCACAGGGGGACTACTAACCACTATAGTGGTCAGGTAGTGTTGGTTTAGGGTCCATATCTTTGGAGATAGCTATAGAAGTCTAAGACCACAATAGCAGTGAACCTGACATAAGTCTGCATCAAAATAATACAGTTTCATTAAAACGCTCCCTAACACTATATAAACCAATCTCTAAGCTCAGGTTAGACACCCTAACCACCGCCAACAATTTTGTGCCCCTCCCTCATATTTTGTTTCTGTTCTTCCTCCTTTCGAAGCTTCCAGTAAGTGATTTTCATGGAATTTACCTAGTTCCTTCTTTTTTTTTTATCTAGTTTATGAGTTAGGGCATTATCAAGTATCGTTTTCTTACAACATTCCTACTCCCTATCATTCCAAATTCAGTTCTTGACAATAATATTAATTATTTATATTTCCATTATATTGTTTGACAGTTATCAGTGCCAATCCTACTCTCCAAAGTCAAGTTGTCAGTCGAAGCACACTCCCAGCTACCACGGTGAGTTGGTTTAAGCCCATGACCATACACTACTAAAAGCTTACTTGTTACCTGAGGATTTATTCACAGGTAAGGAAAAAAATCCGCAAGTAATATGGTCATGGATAATTGGTTGTTGCGAATTTTGAATTCCGAAAGTAATTAGCTGCGGATTATTTCACAAGAAATATGAAAAATTCGCAACTAATTTTTGTGGCAGGTGTGTGGTTGGAAGGAATTTTGTTGCAGATTTTGTTCACGATAAATATTCGCAGGAAAATTCGCATATAGTTTACGCAAGAAAATCCTCAAATTAAATTGTCACAGCAAAATTCACAAGTAATTTTCGTAACAAAAGCTGTAGGTGACTAAATCCATAGCAAAATCTATAGGTAATCCCAATTCAATTTTGCAAGTAATTATGCAAGTAATATTCCTATCAAAATCCGCATTTAATTGGCCCAACAAAATCCGCATGTAATTTAATTTGCAACAGAATCCACAAGTTGTCATGGTCTTCCAAAATCTGAATTCACAAGTAACTGCACAGTTAATTTTCACAAAAAAGTTGATTTTGCAAGTAATTTTGAATATATGTTTCGCAGTAAAATCATCAAATAATAAATTCTACAACAAATTTTGCAAGAAATATGAACCAAAATTTAATTAAATTCACAACAAATTTCACAACTAAGAATTTCTAATATAATTTTTGTAGAGAAATTTACAACCAAATTGAACAAATTTAATAATTTTTCATTAAATTTATTTCTCACCTATACCTGCCAATATATATATAATCTATTTCTAATAACTCACTTTCAATTAAATAAAATGTCTAATTCAACAATGAAACATAAATTTTGTCATAATATAATAACTTCAATGTAATGCATTACTCAAACTAAATAAAAATTCATAAGTCATCTATCATCATATATGATTAAGTATTAAGATCGATAAATATAAAGCAAAGTAATAGTTCAAATAAATGATAGCTATGCATTAGAATCTTCAGATGATGTACTATCCTCATCCTCTTCATCTCTTGAATCCTCTTCGTCACTTGAATTATTTTGATTATGAGATATAGGCTTTGAATGAGAAAAAGTTGCTTCATAGCCTAATTTCTTCATCAATATATTCATGTATTTCTTGTTTTATACAACTCCTTCTTTATATCTTCTTTCTCTTGCCTCTCTTGTTCCAATTGAGCTTGTAAGGAAATAATGAATGAATGAACTTCACATCTTATCCTTTCCTCATTGTCTCTTGATATGGTCATTGTTAGTGAAGTTCCTAGAGTAATAGTTTTCATTGACCTGCCCAAAGAATGAAGCCCAGATACTGTCCAGATACCATAGCAGCCATTGAAAAATGCACATTTGATGACAAGTGACATTTAAATGTTCTTCGGCACTAGAACCTTCAAGCAACATAGCACACAAAATAATTAAGAAACATCATTCATCCAGACGAATTATTAAAATATAAAAATTGAAGTGCTCTCATAACCTTGTAATTGATAAACAGAGAAAAAGCTAAAATCTAAGCTATCAAATAGGGGAAAAGGGGTAGAATCATAACTTAAGCTTTAACATTCGAAGTACACATGCTACTCTAGCGACCCTAACCTAGAGGGATGATGGACGACAATACAAAAAATACAAACCATACGTGTAAGTAATTAACAATGAAACAATCAAAATTAGGAAAAGGTGAAAACTCTGGTGGCCATGGAAACACAAACCTTCAAATGGGCGCAGCAACCTTGTCCTTATCAGTGAAAACTCAAATGGACGTAACAATGTATTTAGCACCAGTCTCAGGATAAGGGATCTCCTATGGGTTCCTGAGGCACAAAACCAGCCAACTACGTCACTGTATATTAAAAAAATTAAGCCAACTGAATTATCTAGGATGATGCATATCGAATAAATGAAGTATGCTATATGTTTCACTATTGTAATATTAGTAACTAATCAATCAAACTCAATCAAAATTGACAACAAAAATCCTTTTAATTAATCATTGTTTTAATAATACATATCAAGTCATTTAAGCACAACATTAAAGTAAGCATGGCCTCAAATTTAGCATTCTGAATATGCTATTAGCATCAAAATTTAGCATTCTAAGCTTACTAATTTAGCATGGAACGAAGCATTCTAAGCTTAGTGTAATATTTTTCTAAAATATATAGTGCAAAATTATATTGAAATAAACTGGAAAAGAAATATTATCAAATTTTTTGACAGACAACAGACATAGCAGCAACAGCCCAAAAACAAAAAGAAAAAAGATTGTACAACCTCCATCCTAGGGTGGGTAGTACCAAAAAGAGCAAGAGAAATTGAACAAGTAACAGAAGAAAACAAATGAAGCCCAGGTTGTAATAATCAAAGAGGTATTATCGAACTTGAATACAAGAATACATGAAACTAGAATTTAAAAAACATTACACGTGAAAACATGCAACCGCACTTGTACTGAACAAATCAAGAATTCATGGAAGTAATTGATCTACAACTACAAACATATAAAGATCGGAAATTATTGTAAAATAATGTTAGATTGCCAAAAAATGATTTCACCAGAATTGAAAGAAATAATATAATAATTTCTATATTGAAAGTAATGTTAGATTGCCAGAAAAAGATATCGCCAACATTCAAAATTTAACATTTCCTGCTTCTTGTTTATTCCTTCAATATTATGAGTTAATTCTCTTAGTCATATTATGAGTTATCATCAGATGTTGCATTGTTCTCAGACACAATAAAATCATCAATGTGACTACAACCTACGTAACACTATTCTCATATGAAATATTATAGCTTTCATCATCGGTATCATTATTCCCAACAGTCGTAGAAGAAACTACGTTGTTTCAGATTTTCCAGATTTTCGGAATTACATTTTTGTTATAGATCTTCAATATTGGGGTTAATTAAATCAATGTCTTTCATTCAGTTTGTTTACTTCCACAATAAACATAAAGTACATTCCACACACATGACCAAGGGAATCAATATGGCCAAATTGTGATTACATTGGCTTTAAATCGTTGCCATTATTACTGGAATACACCCAATTAACCAACCAATTTCCAGAAAGATAATAAGTGGCCAAATATAATGAAATAACGAAGCACGTCCAGAAGAAAGACAACAGATTTCTTTAGAGCAATTCATTTTTTAATTTTGATAAAAAAAAAAATCTTTCCACTAATTAAAAAGCAAATTGAGGGCAAATTGGAAAAAATCCTTTACTTGTGCTCCTTCATCTGTGCACGTATCACTATCCAAAGCAGCTACAAAAAGGGCTAGGTAAGAAAAGCCATGAAAGCCAAGAAAGCAGAGGAAGCCAAGAAAGCAAAGGAAGCCAAGAAAGCAAAGTCAGGAAGAGGTTCAGTGATAGCCACTTGGCGTTAATGAGGAAGGGGTTCGTGGTGGCCGCTGGGTGTCAACAGTGGGAGAGCGGAGAAGAGGACTAGGATAGCGCCTTCAGCCTAAACAACAAAATGAGAGGGTGCGCAGTATCAAAGACAATCTCGGCCTAAGAGGGAAACTATGTTTTCTTTTCTGATGAAATTAAAAGGGAAACTTTCATTTTTTTTTAATAGATTTGTAAGTGGAAGTTTTCATTATTTGGCGGGAAACCTCTCAAAAAATCGTCTCTTTTTTTATTTTAATATTTTTATTTTAAAAAAGTTGTCATTACTCAATTTACAAAATTAGATAAACTATCACGATTTGACATTTTAAAATTTAAATTTAGGGACACAATACAAAATTATCTTAAACTTCCAATTTACCATTTATTTTAGACAAAGGATTAATTTATTTGTTTTTCAATTTTTTTTTCCAAATAGCTATACTAATAGATAAAAAATTGAAAATTCAAATATAAAACACGTTAGAATAAAAAGTTAATAATTCTATAAACAATCTGTTTAATATGATAGCAAAGTTAATTAAGAGTAATTAATTCTCACATGCTCATTTAAAAAAATTATATGACTTTTAATTTAATCTTGATCACATTGATATAAATCTAATGGTCAACATTTACTTCTCTCACTCTCACAATTAACCATCTCGATCATAGCTCTCCCTCAAATGTAAATTATTTAAATATTTCTTAATTTTGTATTATATATATGCACATCCCTGCTTCAGGCATATGTTAGGATATCGAAGACTTACTTGACTAGTAAGTATATGAAAGTTTTGGTAGTTATATATTCAAAAATTATAGTTATATACATTAAACACCAATTTTTGATTCAATAGCTAATTGGCTTTCTTATTGTTAATAATATTATTTAGTAGATAGATTAAATAAATATTTGATTTAGATTGAATAGGTATTGCTTTAGCTAATTCCTTTTTTCAATAGTTCTATTATTATTATTATTATTATTATTTAATATTATAAATTTAATTATTTAATTTATTCTATTAGAGATTAATTGCCCCTTAATCTAAGGTTTCTTTGAATTTGAAAGTCCTCACTTATTACAAATTAAGGATTTTTAAGTTTTTTTTTTCCTTTTTTAATTATTTAGCGAGCCAACCTGCATAACCCATCAACTCGGATGGGATGAGCTAGTTTGGCATTTTCCTAACTCGCTAGCGAAGTGGGCCAAACTGAATTCTATATTCAGCTCATAACCCCTGGTGGGCTAACACGCATAAGGTTATTATTAGGTGGAATCATTGGTTGACCCTTCTAATGATTTCTAACATGTTATTAAGTGTGTATCGTCATAAGCTATGATTTTAGTGTAATCATTTATAACATATAATTTTATGGTGCCCTTTATGTTTTTAAGTAGAGGCTAAATGTTTTACTAGTATACTAGTTTTTTATCCATGCGACGCATGGGATTTTATATTTATAAATTTTAAAATAAATTGATAAAAAATATTATAAAATTGAATTGAATTTTAATATATTAATTTTGTACAATTTATTATGAAAATAATTTATCAAGGTATTTTTTTTAAGATCCGTCGTGGTTCCGAGGGAAGTCTATCACTTCATTAAAGATAAGTTTGCCCCTGTCTATGTAAACTGACAGAAGTCTTCGTTAAACAATAGATATGATTTGCATACTAAGGAAATGAATGATATTTGTGTTTATAATGAAAATATTTTACTCCATAGCCATTTACCATTTGTAATTGATTGAAGGGAGTTTGCATTTGTAATTAAATCTCTCGGATAATATTAGAATCAATATCAAATTAAAATTATATCAATTAAGAATAATATCAAAAAATCATAATCAAATAACATGATAATGATAATAACAAATTGACATATGGGTGCAAATATCAATATTTTTTTGTTTAAAAATTAAATTACATATTAATTTGAAGATTGAAATTGATATATCTAAATTGAGATTTAAGATATGAAATACATATAATTTTTTTTAGTTTATATAGTAATTGTTAGAAATCATTTCTTGAAAATCAAGAGAAAGAGAAATATTTAAGAATTAAAATAAAATAGAAAAATATAATTGATGGAAGGGCTGAAATTTTTGGGTGGAAAAATGAAAAATTGTGAAATTAACACATAGGATTTTCCACATACACACACATACACTGATTAATCGATTTGAAATGAAGATATGATTTTCTAATGTTATAAAAGACGGATGTGATTTAATGATTAAGAATCATTTGAGTAAAATAAAACAAATAATTTAATATTTTTAATGTGAATATTTATAAATTTATAAATTACTAATCAATATGAAAATTAATAGAAATAAGTTAAGATTTAATTTAAATACCTAAAATCTTTTGTTTCAATTTGATCAAAATTGGTTAAAACAAAATTTGACTGAAATAGTATTAATTTGATTAAAAGCAAAATAAATCATTTAAATCAAAATCTATTTGATTTCACTTAATCAATTTTCATTTTGTTTTAATTGATTTTGTTTAAAATCATAATCAATTCTTTGCTAGTATATTATTGCATTTCTTTATTTGTTGATCTTCAAAAGTAATTATGTTATGAAACCACAATCTTAAAAAGAAATGGAATAATATATTAGCAAAACATGGAGATGGGGTTTGAACCCTTAACCTCAACTTAAAAAAGAAATGCACAAACCAATTGCATAACCAAATTACATGTATTATTACACATAAAACTATTATAACTTATGGAGATTTTCTTGAATCATATGCAATTAATATTCATTCCAAAAGTCTGCAGCTACATTTGCAGGAAACAAGTCACAACAAAATCTATAAAAAGAATATGCAATTAAATTCGTTGGAAAAGAATTTGCAAGAAAGTCCACAACAATTCAACTTTGCAACAAACTCTATAGATATTTTCGCAGGTACAAGATTTGTATGAAAATGTGCAGCAAAAATTTGTAACTAAATTCGCATGAAATATTCACAAGAAAATCCATAGAAACCCAAATCCATAGTAAAATCTGCAACGTAATTTTTTAGATAAATTCACAGGAAAAATATTCCCAAGAAAATTCACAGCACTAATTCGTAACTAAGTTCGCATGAAGAATTCACAAGAAAAGTGGCAATAACCAAAATCCACAACAAGATTCACAGTAAGATTTTGCAAATAATTTTGCAGTAAACAAATTTGTAGGAAAAGTCACAACAATGAATCGTAACAAAATTCGCAACAATTTGACGCAGGAAAAGTCATAGCAACCAAAAATCCATAGTAACATTTGCAGCAAAATACCGCAACTAAATTCGTAGGAACAAAAATCTGTAGGATAGTTCACAACAAACATATTTCGCAGCAAAATTCATAGCAAAAATCCACAGCTAATTTCGTAGGAAACAATGCATAGGAAAATCCCTATGAAAGTAATTGTTCACAACAAAATTTATAGCAAGAATACACTACTAAATTCGCAGATATAGTTTCCTTCGAATTTAGCTGCAAAAATGACTTTCAATGAGCATATTGACTTTTTACTTGCAAAATTACCTACAAAAATATTTCCTATGAAAAAAAATCGCAACAACATTCGTATGTAAAATTTTCCTGTTTTGTGAAGGGAAAGTTACTTGCAGATTTTGCTACAGATTTCAAAATCCGTAGCAAAATTCATAGGTATTATCTGCGAATAAAATTCGTAGAAAAATTTTGCAAGTATTTTGCATATTTTTAGTGGTGACATTTTTTGTTATTATTACTATTTTCTTAATACCATATAAATTGCTTATGAAATTTTAGGACGATTTATGCCAAGAAAACGTGCTTTCATGGATTGTAGAAATTTTAGAAAAATTATTTTTCTCAGTTATCACAAAAATTGATTATTTTAAAAAACTCATAGGACCATCTTGCTATATGTAAGTTTTGGAAGTATTTTATCAGTTGGAAATTGCATGAACCCTAATTTAGTATGAATAGCAGGAAACAATGGAGTATTTGAATATTAATTTTTAGCCAATGATTAGTGAGAAATAGAATAGCGAGCTAACAATTACAGGATTGATCGCTAACCTCTCTGTATTAGTTTAGTCTCTTTAATTGATAGCCTTGGGTGGCTCTGTCGCTTCAGTAAGCCGTGGAGCTAGGGGTAAGGGCCTTGGTGGCAGAGGTGTAGGTGGTAGAAAAGCAAGTAATAGAGGCCAGGGTAGTGAAGGATAGCCCCTTTTATTCGCTTTTACTCATCAAAATGCTCAAGCTTCAAATAAAATGATAATAGGTATAACAACAGTATGTTCTTTAGATGCCAGGACATTGTTTGACCCAGGGTCCACTTACTCTTATGTGTCCCCATTCTTTACTGTACTGTTGTTCCTTGTTGGTGTTCTTCTAGGAGAGGCAATTCTTCTTCAAACAGTATATAGATCATGCGGTGTGAAAGTTGGTGACATGGAGGCAGTAACAGATTTAATAGAATTGGACATGTCGCAACCAGGATCGCGACGGGACGACGAAAAATGAGATTTTTTTAAATTGGAGTCGCCACCAAATTTTTATTTAATTGGGAAAAATTATGGAAAAACCCATTTAATTTAAAGAAAATGATCTTTGAAACTAGATCTGAACTCGAGAGTCGGTTATGCTTAGGGAATGGTAGGAACTTAATCCTACAGCACCCCTAATACACCCGTCTCTAGACGGTACCTTAATTAATTGTGCAAATTATTAATAACCTTTCAAAATATTTATTTACATTTTTATTTCAAAAAAAATATAAAAGAAAATATTTTTTAGAATAAGAAAATCTCGGAGTACCAAACATCACACAATGTATCCATAATATTAAGTTAATAAGCCGTTACGGCTAAATTAACATCTTTATTTAAAATAAAATATATACATTTCAATGATTTACTTAAATTAAGATAAAAAAGAAAGAGGAGAATAATAATAATAATAATAATAATAATAATAATAATAAATAAACAAATATTTACAATAATACTAATAATAATGAACAAAAATATTTACACACAAAACGGAATAAAATAATGTCATAAAATTTGATTTTAGCTTGAAAATCTTGAAACATCAAGCTGTCATAACTTAGATGTCCAAAATATTCAGTTAACAAGCCGTCTCGGCTAAATTAATATTTTATTCAAAATAAAATATTTAATTAATAATTGATTAACTTCAAAATTTTTTTAAAAAAAGGTATTAAAGAAAATATTTGCAAGTAATACAAATTATAAAAATCTAATTTTTGTTTGAAAATTTAAAACATCAAGCTGTCACAGCTCAGATGTTTAACTGAGTTAATAAGCCGTCACGGCTAAATTAACATCCTCATTTAGAACAATTTGATTATTAGCTGAAATTAAAAAATAATACATAACAATAAAAGATGACAAATATTTATAATTAAATAATAATATAATAAATATTTACAGGTAAAATAAAATAACATAATAAAATTTAATTTTTGACTTGACAGGAATCACCTGCTCCTACGTATCCTCTAGTACGATGAGGAATTCAAAGTCACGTAGTTCTGTTGAAAATGATTCTGTGTTGATGGATTTTACTAGAAATAAATAAACGAAAATGTATTGGTTGGTTGATTTTAATTAAAAAAAAATTTAAAGATTTTTGTTATTTTTATTTATTTATATATTTTGTAGGCATTTAAAAATTTATCAAAATCTGAATAAACATAATGACACAAGAAAAAAAAAATCAAACTAACTACGATGACCCCCAAATAGAAATTAGACCCAAAACAAGATTATGAAAAAAAAAGAATTAACATGAAGATCCAATACTCAAAAGACTCTAAGTCCCAAAAAATGAAACAGCCCATACCCTTATCAATGATTTTTAATTTGAAGCTCCCCAAACAAATGAAAAACACACAACCCCAATAACTGATCTAGCCCAAGCGAAATTAAAAATAACTAAAAAAGAAGAAGAGATCTAACCCCAAGACTTAACAAACGTAGTTCAGAATTAAGAAAAATTGAAGAGGCTCAGTAACAATGCTCGAGAAAAGGAATAGAACAGCTTATTTTTTAAAAAAAATATAAACCCAAAGCCCAAGCCTACCTAGATTAACTAAACCCCAACAACAATGAAATAGCTCATACCAAAACTGATATAGTGAAACAGCATACCATCCAAAATAAATAACAAAATCTTGAAAAGAAACTTAGCCTCGTAAGACCTTGACTCCCAAAACCCAAACATTGACATAAAGGAATCCCAACCCACAATCTCTAACATTTAATGTCCAGAAAAGGAATGAAACGTGACTCAAAGAGGTTAAGAAATTGGACCATGAGCCCAAGCTTAAAACAAATCAAAATAAAGAGGAACTAAAACTAAAACAAGCTGGAATCCAATCCTTATTTCATTTCAGCTTAAAGGAAAAAAAAAAAAAGAAAGGAAATGACACAATAGCAGGGAGATGGCATGGCAGCTATAGTGATGACTAAGGAGTGGATCTGGCTGGGTTTTTTGTGGCGGCTTTTCGTGGGGTGAGGGGTTCGCGGTTGCGATTCGCAGAAAGGGGGAGGAGTTGCTGCCGCGGCCATGGTGGGGGTAAGGCAGCGCGGCATGCGTGCGGAGAGGGGGTGCAGCGGTTGTGGCGCGGTGTGGGTGTGCCGGCGTCGCGCAAAGAAGAAGGAAAAAATGGGGGACCGCGCGACGGAGAAGGGGGCGGTGGCTGGGAGGTGCGTGGTCCATGATGTCCGCATGAAGGGAAGACATTGCCCGGTCCAGGGGGAGCTCGTGACGCACCTCGGGGTGGCTGAGGGTGGAGATCTGCGGCGGTGATGGTCGTGGGGTGGAGAACGAATCGCGGCAGAGTGGCTGGCGCAGCAGCGAAGGAGCGCACGCGTGGCAGGCTGGTGTGGTTGCGGGCGGCGCGAACAGGTGGAGGAGGCTCTAGCCGCGTGGAGGCTAGCTGGGGTGCGATGGAGGAAGGGGAGCTTATGGCGGTACCATCTCTTTCCTTTGCATTTTTTCATTTCATTTCAGATTCAACTTCCTTCATAATCTATTGGCTTGACTGGTGTT
The DNA here is from genome assembly GCA_031216105.1 of Dalbergia cultrata. Classification (NCBI taxonomy): domain Eukaryota; kingdom Viridiplantae; phylum Streptophyta; class Magnoliopsida; order Fabales; family Fabaceae; genus Dalbergia; species Dalbergia cultrata. Next base: position 11,345,498 of record CM062350.1, on the reverse strand, counting down.
TGTTTCTAGCTTTGAGGGCATTATGGATTGTTGGTGATTGTGGATAACGGTGGTTGTTTCAGAATGATGCCGCCATGATTCCCGTGATGATGGCGTGATAGCTAAAAATGCTTGGGGAGTGGTTCTAATGGTTGGAGATGATGGCGAAGATCACGATGGGGGTAAGATGGAGTTTTGGGGTAGTTTCCTTTTTCTTTGAATTTAGCTCTTGATTTTGGGTCTATGTTGAGTTTGATGTGTTGTTCAGCATTTTTGTTTCTGGCTTGATTCTTGGTCGGGTTTGGCTTCTATTGAGTTCTGGATGTTTAGCTCATGAGTATTGGTAGAGAGGATGAGAATCAGCTTATGGTGATGATGCTATTGATGATGGTAAAAGGAAAAAAAATGTATGAAATGTATGTAAAGATTATGATATGCACATGTTTCTGGAATTCACTCTACCTGTTACTCCTCTGATCTGAAATAAAAACTCCCTTCTTTTTTACACTGTCTGTTGTTATTCTCTGTTATTTCAGGTATTCTTCTGTGTGTGTTAGAAAATGAATACCTATCCCCCTTCTTTTGATCATCATCTGATTTATCTCCCTGGCTCTCTTTTTGACCAAAATCATTACTTATCTCATCTTTTACAGGCTGCTTCCATCTGATTCCTAGCTCATCACCGAAGGAAGTTCCCCATTTTGCGAATGATGGAGAAGACACCATCATTGTCGCAACCGGGATCGCGACGGGGACGGCGAGAAAAAAAAATGAGTTTGAAGTTTAAAATGGAGTCGCCACCAAATTTTTATTTAATTGGGAATAATTATGGAAAAACCCATTTAATTTAAAGAAATTGATCTTTGAAACCAGATCTAAGCTCGGGAGTCGGTTATGCTTAGGGAAGGGTAGGAATTTAATCCTACAAAGACTTCTAATACAATCTGCCTTTAGGCAGTACCTTAATTAATTGTGCAAATTATTAATAACCTTTCAAAATATTTATTTACATTTTTTATTTCAAGAAAATTTTAAAAGAAAATATTTTTTAGAATAAGAAGATTTCGGAGTACCAAACTGTCACAGCTCAGGTATCCGTAATATTGAGTTAACAAGCCGTCACGGCTAAATTAACCTCTTTATTTGGAATAAAATATATACATTTTAATGATTAATTTAAATTAAGATAATAAAGAAAGAGGAAGATAATAATAATAATAATAATAATAATAATAATAAATAAATAAATGAATAAATAAACAAATATTTACAATAATAATAATAATAATGAATAAGAATATTTATATGTAAAACAGAATAAAATGACATCATAAAAATCTATTTTTAGTTTGAAAATTTTGAAACATCGAGTCACATGACTTAAATGTCCAAAATATTCGATTAAAAAGCCGTCTCGGCTAAATTAATATTTTATTTAAAACAAATATTTAACAAATAATTAATTAATTTACAATTTAAAGAAATAAAAAAGGATATTAAAGAAAATATTTACAAATAATACAAATTATAAAAATCTAATTTTTGTTTGAAAATTTAAAACATCAAGTCACACAAATCGGATGTTTAATCGAGTTAATAAGCCGTCACGGCTAAATTAACATCCTCATTTAAAATAATTTGATTATTAGCTAAAATTAAAAATAATACATGATACTAATAGACACTAAATATTTATAAACAAATAAAAATAACAATAAATATTTACAAATTAAAAATGGAATGACATAAAATAACCTAATAAAATCTAATTTTGACTTGACAGGAATCGCCTGCTCCTACGTATCCTCTGGTGTGATGAGAAATTCAAAGTCACGTAGTTTTATTAAAAAATAATTATGAATTGATTAATTTTATTTAAAAAAAAATAGAATATCAAGTCGTCATGACTAAAATACTCTAGAATATAAAATTAATAAGCCGTCACGGCTAAATTAATCTTAATTTTTGAGAATATAATTTATTGATAAAAAAAATTAATTAAATGCCTAAGTATTGATTTTAAACCCAAAACGGATAAAGCAAACATTAATCCAACAAATAAACTAAAATTCAAGCAAAAGAACCCAAAATCCAATTATTTTAAAATAGAAAATAAACCAAATAAAGTTACAACTCCCGATCTCTTTGTCCTAATTTCCTTATAATAATTTTACAAATTTTATTTTATTATCCTAATTCTATTCCTAATCTAATTCCTTTTCAGGATATGCACACTAATACTAACATGTATACACACATTACACATATATTACATTAACCATAATCTGATCTAAAAAATGAAATAACCTTAACTTGAAGTAAAATACAATAAATGAACAAAAACTCCTCTATTTCCTAATTCCGAAATCCAAATAATAGTGTAAAAAAAAAAATTGAAAACCCAACATCACTTGACCTAATACTAACAGCCCAAGACTTTAAAACCAATAAACCAACCCATCTACATTTGTCTGACAACAAAATTAACAATAAAATAAAAGAATATAAAAACAATAAATTAATATGGGAGAAGGGTCTGGAATTGGGGGTTTGGTTTTTTTCTTTTGTAAACACACACACAACCACACACGCACGCACAGTTATCACTCACACACACACACAACTAGACACGGGAAAAAAAAAGAGATAACTAGTGAGAAAGAGAGGGAACAAGAGAGAGAAAGAAAAATTGAGAGAGAGAGAGAGAACCCAAGGCGGAGAGAATGAGAGGGCTACACGGCCAAGGGAAGAGAAGGGGACCGAGGCGGTGAACTGGACGGTGGTGCTAGGCTGGCAGCGGAAGGGGGGTTCACTTGCGGTGATGGGAAAGGTGCTGGTGTGGGGGTTGTTCGCGGTGCGCCATGGCCATGGGTGAGGAAGGGAGGAGGTCGCGGTGACGATGGGAAGAGAGAACACACGCCAGCGCTGAACGGGGGGGCTGCGCGAGTGAGATCGCGGCACGCAGCGGCAATCTGCGGCGTGGGTGGATCGAAGAGAAGAGGAACGGTTCTGGTGGTGGGGAGGCTGGCTCGCGGAGCCGGTTCAGGCCAAGAGGGTGCGCTACGAAGAGGGAGAATCGGCGCTGAGCTTGCGGGAGGACAGGGGAAACGCCTCGGGTTTGGTGGTGCGAGGAGGGGGTTTTGCTCATCGATGGAGAAGGGAGGTCGCGGTCTTCTCCTTCTTTTCTGCTTCTGGATTCTCCTTCCTCTATTCTTGGTTCCTCTCTTCTTTTTTATTATGTTTGCTGTGAGAGGCTGATATTTATTTTTGGTTCTGATTTATTTCGTTTTGAGATGAGGTGATTGACTAAAATCTTTTTCTGATTTGTGTTTGGTTCTGGGTTTGACTATTAGTAGTATTTGGTTATGAGAGGTTGAGCTTTGTGTTGTGATTTTTGGTTGATGTTTTGTGATGAGTTGTGTTCGATGCTGAGAAATGATTCTGCTTTGTGTTTTGTGATTTGAAAATGAATGAACTCTGTTGAGATTTGAGAATGTGCAATATATGATTTAGGAATACCTGAAGAGGATCAAAACAGAAAATAAGAGCAAAAAAAGAAAAATATCTACCACTGTGATGTTCACTTCCTTTTTCAGCTCTCTCAACTTTAGAATTCACAATGATCCTTAATCGCTAAACCTCTGTGATTTTTTTTTTTGCTTCACCCTCTCTAAAAGTCTCTCTCAAAAACGGCTCCTCCTTTTTTTGATGATTGATGATAATACGTCTTTTATTCCCATTTCTATGATCATTTTCACGGGTTCTGCTAGCTCCCCCGTTCACATACTTTCTGTAACCGAAAGAAAAACTGTCTCCTTGCACAAAGTGGAGAAGAACATCATCATTGTTCACCACCTTTCTCTTTTTTTTATTCTTCCAATATTTTCACGTGAATGAGTCAAAACAGCAAGATCCGTGACTCCTTTTCATTTTTTATTTTTATTATTATTATTTATTTTTTTTTTTTTATGGAAATAAATTGGGCTGGGCTTCTTTTTATTTTTTTTTTATATATCATTTTTTAGGTAAAAAAAAAAAGGGCTAAAATAAATCTGAAAATGGGCTAAAAATAAAATAATAAATAAAAAAAAATAAAATCTATTTAATTTAAACACAAAATGGGATAGATTATGAAAATATGCTAATTTTTGTAGTTTTTGTTTTATGGGTCGGTTAAAATTGGGTGTTCACAGTTGCCCCTCTTTACTTATTCCTTATATGAAGAATACGAAAAACCTAAGTTTTAAGTATTGTCTTTATAAGGGATGAGTAAAGACATGAACATCAATTTCGGTCGACAATGCATGAAATGCAAACAACAAGAAAAACTGAAGTCAAATAGTGAAAGAGACTAAATGCTTATGAGAGGCATATGTAATGCAATGATGCAAATCAAAAACCAAGATATATGAGTGGCAAGAAATATTAAATTCATCTGTACAATCAAAAAGTGTAAATGTTGACAAGAAATAACAGAAATTCAAAATCCAATTTGGGCAAACAGAAATTTTAGAAAATTGACAGGGATTAATAGAAATTTAAAAGCAGACGGGGCTGTTTGAAATTTAAAAGTCGGTACGGGATAACAAAAATTGAAAAACCAATGGGGAAAGCTAACGGGATTGACAGAAGAAATGCCAATAGGGTTAATTGAAATTGAAATACCGATGAGGCTAAGGAAATTGAAAAGTCGAAGGGGTCAACCAAAAATGAAAAGCCAACAAGGGCTTACAATAAATTAAATGGTGGTCTGTGGCTTACAATAAAATTAAATTGGCAATCTGAGGCCGACTGGAAATGTAGATTGGCAATCTGAGGCCGACTGGAAAGTAAATTGGCAATCTGAGGCCGACATGAAAAGTAAAGTGGCAATCTGAGGCCGACAAGAAATGTAAATTGGCAATCTGATGCCGACAAGAAATGTAAATTGGCAATCTGAGGCCGACATGAAATGTAAATTGGCAATCTGAGGCCGACTGTAAAGTAAATTGGCAATCTGAGGCCGACAGGAAATGTAAATTGGCAATCTGAGGCCGACAGGAATGTAAATTGGCAATCTGAGGCCGACAGGAAAGTAAATTGGCAATCTGAGGCCGACAGAAAAGTAAATTGGCGATCTGAGGCCGATAGAAAGTAAATTGGCAATCTGAGGCCGACAGGAAAGTAATTTGGAAATCTGAGGCCGACTGGAAAGTAAATTGGCGATCTGAGGCCTACTAGAAAGTAAATTTGGCAATCTGAGGCCGACATGAAAGCGAATTAGCAATCTGAGGCTGGAAAGTAAATTGGCAATCTGAGGCCGACTGGAAATGTAAATTGGCAATCTGAGGCCGACATGAAATGTAAATTGGCAATCTGAGGCCGACTGAAAGTAAATTGGCAATCTGAGGCCGACATGAAATGTAAATTGGCAATCTGCGGCCGACAGGAAATGTAAATTGGCAATCTGAGGCCGACATGAAATGTAAATTGGCAATCTGCGGCCGACAGGAAATGTAAATTGGCAATCTGAGGCCGACATGAAAATTAAATTGGCAATCTGAGGCCGACATGAAATGTAAATTGGCAATCTGAGGCCGACATGAAAATTAAATTGTAGCCTGGAAAACAACAATGTCCACATTATCTTCTTTTTTTTTTTTTTTTTTTTTTCAGGTTATATGCACAAGTCATCAATTTTCAGTTTATTTCAGAAAAACTAACCGTAACCAAATCAAGCAAACCTCAAGGAAGACGATAACCGATCAAACTCGTAATTCATGCGCTGGACCTTCTGACATAAACTTTCTTTACTTCTGGACCTTTGCTCACTTCTTTCCCATTGTTCCTTTTTCCCTTTTTCCTTTTTAGGATGATGATTGCTTTTCGGTCAAGCTTGAGTGAGACTTTTGAATTTTCTCGGTGTGGTGTTAACCATGGATGTATTGCTGTAAGAATTATTAGGTTGTATAACTTTAAACTTAAATTTATGCTTACTCGAGACATCATAAATAAATATGCATTTAAAGAGGAAACAAAAGATTGGCTGAATAGGCATCTTCATTGCTTGGTGTATTGGATGACAAGATGTTTTGAAAAAGAGATTACAACACAAAACTGAAAGACAAGCTTGTGAAAGACATGGAATTTTGCCCCAGTTGAAATTCTTTGTGACTTAATCAATTGATTTCTTGCAGCAAGTTGAACACCATAGCCATGATCCTTAATGATGTCTTCAAACCTTTTCTTTCCAAAAATTGCCCCAGTTTCAATCTTGGTCAGCTTGATTCACTGGACAAATTCAACACTCAAAAATTGCCTCAGTATAGGTTGCTTGAGATGATGCTTATCTTTTTGCTCTAATTTTTGCCTAGGTTGCTCTTTCGAGTTTTCAACCTAACGAGTTGTTTTTTTTTTTTTTTCTTTTCATATTACCCTAACTTTTGCTTAGGTCGCTCTTTCGAGTTTTCAACCTAACGGGCTTTTTCAACATCTTTTCAAGTATAAAACTTTTTGACTGCATCAGTGTTAATTGGTTTGGGCAATTCCTGTCCATCCATGTTTTGCAAAATCAATGCTCCACCTGAGAACGCTTGCTTAACAATGTAAGGACCTTCATAGCTCGGGGCCCATTTTCCCCGTGCATCTTCTTGATTAGGGAGAATTTTCTTCAAAACTAAATCTCCTGGATGAAAATCTCTAGGACGGACTTTCTTGTTAAAAGCCTTAGCTATTCTGCTTTGGTACAATTGGCCATGACAAATAGCTGCCAGTCTTTTCTCTTCGATCATGTTCAACTGTTCATATCGGGTCTTCACCCATTCATATTCTTCTAACTCAGCCTCCAGTAGAACCCTTAATGATGGGATTTCCACTTCTATAGGAGATACAGCCTCCATTCCATACACCAATGAGAAGGGAGTTGTCCCTGTACTTGATCGTATGTTAGTACGATATGCGTGCAAAGCATAAGGTAGCATTTCATGCCAGTCTTTGTAATTCACCACCATCTTGGCGATGATTTTCTTGATATTCTTATTTGCTGCTTCAACCGCACCATTCATTTGAGGCCTATAAGGAGCTGAGTTGTGATGCTTGATCTTGAAAGTCTCAAAGAACTTTTGAACTTCGGCACCATTGAGGTTAGGAGCATTATCTGTGATAATTCTTTCTGGAATCCCATATCTGCAGATGATATCTCTTTTGATGAATCTGAGAAACACTTTCTGTGTGATGTTAGCATATGAAGTAGCTTCCACCCACTTTGTGAAATAGTCTATCGCCACCAAAATGAAACGATGACCATTTGAAGCTTTAGGATTGATAGGGCCAATGACATCCATGCCCCACATTGAGAAAGGCCAAGGAGATACCATGTTGTGCAACGGAACTGGAGGAGCATTGACTCGGTTTGCATATATTTGGCATTTTTGGCATTTTCGAACATAATTGATGCAATCATTTTCCATGGGGGACCAGTAATAACCGCTTCTTAGGATTTTGCGTGCCATCATATGTCCATTAGCATGGGTTCCACAAATTCCTTCATGGATCTCCGTCATGATCATTTGAGCTTCATGAGCATCCACACATCTGAGGAGAGTGGTGTCATAATTTCTCTTGTAAAGGACTTCACCATTCAAGAAAAAGGCCATGGCCAATCGTCGGATTGTTTTCCTTTGCACTTCATTTGCTCCAGTCGGATATTCTCCTTTTTGAATGTACTGCTTGATGTCATAATACCATGGTTGTCCATCTGGCTCAACCTCCACATTGTCACAGTATATTGGTTCACTTTGCACCTCTACGTGGATGGGTTGGACATTGGTATGGACTTCCAATTTTGTCATTGCAGCCAGGGTTGCCAATGCATCCGCAAATTGGTTATGGTCTCGAGTTAAGTGAGAGAATGACACATCATCAAATTCTTCAATTAATCGAGACAAGTATTTCTGATAAGGCACCAATTTCGGATCCTTCGTACGCCATTCTCCATTAACTTGATAGATTATGAGCGCAGAATCTCCAAACACCTTTAATTCTTTAATCCCTAGGTCAATTGCAGCTTGCAAACCATTCGCACAAGCTTCATATTCTGCGATGTTGTTGGTGCATTCAAAATCTAACTTGATGGAAAATGGGTACTGTTTTCCAGCTGGTGACACTACTACAGCTCCTATTCCACACCCATTCATATTGGCGGCCCCATCGAAGTACATTTTCCATACATTCTCCTTTTCTTTCTCATCTTTTTCCACTGTTAACACCTCACCATCGGGGAATTCCGGCATGATAGGCTGTATATCCTCAAGAGGATTTTCAGCTAGATGATCAGCAATTGCACTTCCCTTGATGGACTTCTGAGTCACATATTTGATATCAAATTCAGACAACATCACTTGCCATTTTGACATTCTCAACGAAACATGAGGACTATCAAATATGTATTTTAATGGATCCATTCGAGAGATTAACCAGGTAGTATAATATAACATGTACTGCCTCAACCTCTTGGATGCCCACACTAACGCACAACTAGTTCTTTCAATCGCCAGATAACGGGATTCACAATCATTAAACTTCTTGCTCAGATAATAAATTGCCCGTTCTTTCTTACCAGACTCATCATATTGACCCAACATTGCCCCAAGTGACGTGGGCAACACTGTGAGGTATAATATTAAAGGACGATCTGGTACAGGTGGGGCTAGAATCGGAGGTTTCATCAAATAAGCTTTTATTTTATCAAAAGCTTCTTGGCATTCTTCATTCCACTCCCCAGGTTGATGTTTCCGCAGCAGCTTGAATATAGGCTCACAAGTACTAGTCAAATTAGCAATAAATCTAGCAATGTAATTAAGCCTTCCGAGAAAACTTCTCACTTCTCGTTCGGCTCGAGGAGCAGACATTTCTTGTATTGCCTTCACCTTGTCAGGATCCACTTTTATCCCTTTTCTGCTGACAATGAACCCGAGTAACTTCCCGAGAAGCTCCAAAAATGCATTTATTCGGATTCAACCGCAACTTGTATTTTCTGAGCCTTTCAAACAGCTTTCGCAGAACTGTCACATGACTTTCTCCCTCTTTAGATTTGGCGACCATATCATCTACATACACCTCAATCTCTTTATGCATCATGTCATGGAATAATGCGACCATGGCACGTTGGTAGGTGGCACCGGCATTCTTCAATCCAAATGGCATGATCAGATAGCAAAATGTTCTCCACGGAGTTATGAAAGTAGTTTTTCCTTTGTCATAAATATCCATGGGAATTTGGTTATACCTGCAGTATCCATCCATAAAGGAAAATCGGTGATTTCAAAGAAGATTATCAACAAGGACATCAATGTGGGGTAGAGGAAAATCATCTTTCGGGCTAGCTTTATTCAAATCCCGATAGTCTACACACATCCTGACCTTCCCATCCTTTTTAGGCACAGGCACAATGTTGGCCACCCAATCAGTATGTCTTGATACCTCTAAAAATCCAGCCTCCAAATTGCTTAGTCACTTTCTCTTTAATCTTTAATGACATGTCAGGTCGCATTCTTCTCAACTTTTGCTTCTTCGGCTCAGCATCGGGATACAAAGGGATCTTGTGTGAAGCAATCTCTGGGTCTAATCCTGGCATATCATGATAGGACCATGCAAACACATCCAGGAATTCTTTGAACAATGCAACCATTTCGTATGCTCGTGATTTTCCACTATTTTCAGCTCCTTTTTGTCTTCTTCGGTGCCCATGTTAATCACCTCGACCACCTCATTATCTAAGTCAAATCCTTTTTCTGAATAATCCAGGAGGTTTGAAAACTGTTCAATAGCTTCTTCATCATCCTCGAACTCATGGTTATCGCAATCAAGTGCAGCAAGAGAATCAATTGATAAGCTCCCAAATTCCTTCTCATGTGGCAAAATTTCTATGACATTCAAATTCCTGGAAAGTAATTGTGGTGGATTGGAATGCTAAACCAAATGGTGGATTATAAAATAGCATGCAAATTAACGAATTGAGAATGGTAAGGGAAAAACATAACAGAAAAGGAGAAAGCAAAAGGAATAGAAACAGAAACGAGGCAAATGGAAAACATATAGAAAGATTATTGAAAATCATGCAAATTCATTCAAATGATGTCACTGAGTAGCATAAACAAAAGCATAAATAATTCTTGAATAATACAACCCAACAAATTACTTTTCAGCAATAACATCAAGCATTGGTTCAGCTGTCCAGTTCATCAGCGTCTCATCATTGCTAGCAACATGGACTTTGTTATTTTCTTCAGTTGTTTCAGCATCCAAAGTGTTGATGGTGGAGAAATAACGAGGGGAGCGAACTTCACCAGCCATAATCACTTCAGCTGGACCAGGGAATGTCTCTTTCAAGTGAGGAATCAACTTCATTTTCCCTTTTTGTTTATTCTGTTCCAGAGCCAAGGCACTCATCTTGTCATCCAGAGAGGTCTCATATCCTAGACCAAATCGGTTAGCCTTCTCTGGCACCGATATGGGAGTTTGGGAACCTTGCAATTGTGGTCCTAATCCCTTTCCTTCCAGATATCCATTCTTAGCCATGATGTGAGCCACTACCTGATTTTGTATTAGGGCCTTATCTTGCTCTTGTCTCACCTCTATCGCCTCCGACTTGTGCCATGAACTGTTCTCCACTAGCTCCACATTTTCAACATATGGCAATGTCACTGGTTTGGATACCAGGATCTCCTTTTCTCCATGGATTGTGATGACTGAACCATTTTCAATGTATTTGACCTTCTGATGCAAGGTTGAAGGGACAGCACCAACACCATTTATCCATGGTCTTCCGAGCAGCATATTGTAATCTGACTCGATCTCCATCACTTGGAACAATACTTCAAATTTGCTCGGGCCAATCTCCAGTAACAAAACCATCTCCCCTAGGATGCTTTTCTTTGCTCCATCAAAAGCTTTCACTACCATCATTTGTGGTAGTATATCATCTTTACTCATCGACAAATAGCTTAAAGTCGACACAGGCAAGACATTTAATCCCGACCCTCCATCAATGAGAACTCTAGGCACTATGTATCCTTTACATTTGAGGGTTATGTATAGTGCTCGTGGGTTGACTTGTGAAACAACTTCTTCATTTAAAAACGTGATCATGTTAACACGTTTTACTGGATCCACCATATTCACCACATTTTCCGATGAGACATCGGGCTTGACATAAGCTTCCTTCAAAACTTTTATTACTGCCTTTCGATGAGGTTCAGACGACATGATTAATGATAAAAGAGATATTCTAGCAGGAGTCTTTTTGAATTGCTCTAGAATATCATACTCGCTTTGCTTCATTATCTTTAGGAACTCTTCTTCTTCATCTTCCTTTTCCTTCCTTTCTGAATCTGAACTTTTTCCAGCGTACCCTTCATTGACAAACTTCCCTTTTTCCAGCTCTCCGGGTCCATAAACTCTTCCACTTCTTGTTATTCCTTTCACCTCCATGACACCAGTCACCTCTTCATTTTCTCGAGCCTTCAAGGTTTCCCCGATGTCTTTGTTTATCTTGACCTGGGTCTCATAATTCCAAGGCACAGCATGTGTAGTCTTATACTCAAATGATGTGGGTTTCTTGACAGTAATGACCACTTTTTCTGGCTTAGGAGCTACATTAAGTGGTGGTACTCGAAGTATGAAAGGTTCGATTACATTCACCTCATCAGGTATATTCAGCCTCTTTTTTGCTTGTATTACTCCTAAGTTGAGTAATCCCTGTACCCGAGCCTTGAAATCCCAGCAATTTTCTATGTCATGGCCAAGAGCCCCACAGTGATACAGGCAGCTTGAATTCATGTCATATTTCTCATTCTCCTTTATTGTCGGAGCAGATGACATGATGTTGTAACCAGACTCATTCAGGCCAACAAAAATTCTCTCCATGGATGTTCTGAGATTCAAAACCTTCTTTATCAGGAGTTCTTCTTTCTCTACAGCATTTACCCGGCCTCCTCTTTCATGATTTGGCATTGGATTATGGACAATATCTGGTTTTGACTCCTCTTGAAAGTCTAGTCTACCACAAGCAATCAGTCTTTTTACTGCCGTCTTGAAGCCTTCGCAATCTTCAATTGAATGTCCTGCTATGTCCATGTGGTATTTGCAAGTAAGGTTCGGGTTATACCACGCTGGATATGGTGGTTCTAATGGGCGTACAGGATAAGCCGAGATCAAGTGGGCATCAACTAATCGTTGAAAGAGATCAGCGTTTGAAATGGATAGTTTAGGGAACGGTGGCAAATTCTGGAATCGGGAATGGCTTTGATTTTGAGCATTTGGTCGTGGTGGTGTGGTGTTTGAGAAGTTCTGAGGATGCACGGTTGAGTTATAGGCGTATGTTGGTCGAGCTGGTTGGTATGGTCGTATGTGAATGTTATTGACTTGCGGTGGGGAATATGGGATGGTATTTGTGGTTTGTGTGCTTTGGTAAAATGGGTAAGGAGTGGTTGAGGCTTGGTATGGTGGTGTTTGGGGTCTTGGGTGCATTGGTGCGTGTCTTGGGTTAAAGGGTTGCTTTGACTCTGCACATAGTTTACATCAGCCTCCTTCTTCCTAGGTGGGAAACTTTTTCTTGTGTCTTCATTGCCCATGGGAAGTTTACCTGTTTTGGCTAAATTCTCAATTCTTTCTCCAAAGATGATCAACTCAGAGAAATCTTTGTATGCTGCTCCTGCCATGGCTCCGATATAAGGAGATCCCAAGGTTCCCAAAAAGTACGAGCACATTTCGGATAGGATAAGTGGTGGTTGCACTTGAGCAGCCAGAGCTCTCCACCTTTGAGCATATTGCTTAAAAGATTCATCCCTCTTTTTCTGCATCGTGCTCAACTGTTCTCTAGTTGGTGCTATTTCCATGTTAAACTTGTACTGATTCATGAATTGGTCGACCAGTTCTCTCCAGCTAGAAATCTTTGAATGGTCTAATTGAATATACCATTCTAGAGCAGTCAGTTAAACTTTCATGGAAAAAGCTAACGAGAAACTTTTCATCTTTAGACCAAATTGACATCTTGGTGCAATAACTCTTCAAATGGAGCAGAGGATTACCTGCTCCATCATACTTCGAGAAATCAGGAATCTTGAAGTCCTTCGGAACTACTGCATCGATGGGAGGGCAAAGTTGCTCAATTTCCATATAGCCATAAGTGCTAGGCCCTTGGATGGCTTTGATTTGATCCTGAATCTTTTTCATCCATTCTTCTTTGAACTTGTCCTTTTCTGCCTCTGCACGGCTATTCTCCGAGGAAAATGGTTGCTTTTGGATGACAACACGAGGTGGCTCCCAAATAGGGGTAGCATGACCGTGCCCATCAGTATGAACATTCTCTAAGGGACGATAGCCTTCTCCAATAGGGATTACTAATGGCATTGTAGGTGGTGGTTGCCCATGAGAGTTATTCGGAATCACATCCCCGTCATTCATCCCTTGAGTGACATTTATAGCCGCATTTGATGCCCCTGGTACAGTTATTATTGCAGCATCTGGTTGTACATCGACTGACGCATTCACCATGTCTCGGTTTTGATTAGCTCCCAATAAGTCAATTGACTCCTTCATGGCTCTTATCATCTCTTCCAATTTTAATTGGTTAATTGACATTTCATTCAGTTTTCCCCTCACTGCATCAACTTCTAGGCCCAAATTTCTTCCTGATTCGGAAGTATTTGCAGATGGGATGATCGCTCCTGATTCACCATTACCACCCGCCATCTTGGTCCGAGCTCTAGTGTTATGAACTCGAGTTAGATCGGTATCTTCTTTCCTCGGGCGCCCAATGGTTGCGATGTTTCACCTATAATGAAAAAAAAAAAAAAGTTTAAGTAAAAAGATAAACATATTGCAATTTGTTAGAGATTGTCAATCGTGCTGAGTCTTGATGTGAGTATCTTCGGTCACAACTTTTCCCAGAACGTCTCGTTCAAAGGTAATAAGTTATCTTTAATGGATATTGTCATAAGACCAAAATAATGAAACAACCATTCATTCATTAGAGGAGTAGATTACAATCATCATTATTTTTTACATCCATTCCCAGAAATGACAAAAAGTACATCATAGAGCTAGATCACCAAAGGGTAATGCCTCTTCAACTTCTTTCGGCAATTATTTGTTTCATCCTTCCAACCAAATCTTTGCAATAGTTGACAAAGTTGCGAAGTCCAGTTGGGGTCTTAAAAGGGATAATTTCTTGCTCAGCTATTTCCAGGTATCTGGGAACGTCTTCTATTGCTGTATTAGCTAGCCCTGCCAGATTTGAAAAACGAGTCTTCAACTCATGAATGATATGACTTTGGTGTTGCACTTCAAACTCCAAATCTGTGACTCTTTTCTTTTCTTCTTCTAAGGCAGTTTGAAACTTCATGGTCTCATCTTTCATATGTTGTTTTAGTTCCCCGGCCTTCCTCTGGTATTCCTTGCTTATTTCTCTCATTTCTTGCTTCATTTGTTCCTCTCTTGCTAGCGCGGTTTCCTCAGCAATTTTGGTATCTTGAAGTAGCTTCCTTAACTGTTGATTTTCGGTTATTGCTCGGTCACGCTCTTGCCTTCGAAGCCCTAGCTCTTTATTAGCAGCTTGGAGGCATTCCTTGGTCTTCATCATGTGCTCATACCCCATTTTTAATTTCTTAGTGGTGCCCTCTAGAATTTGATTTCTCTCAGTATTTTCTCGCTTCAAATCTGCGTAATTATGGTGAGCACTTTCCAACGCAGCCTCAACTTGCATCTTTTCTTGCTTAATTCTGTCCAACTTCTCTTTTATTTCTTTGATCTCCTCATCATCGTCAAGATGTGAGGATGATGCCTTGTTAGGTGGAGTTGCTGTCCAGGTTCTGAATGGCAATTTAATCTCTTGAGCCCTATTCTTCACCCATTGACGGTAGCTTTCTTTCATCGCACGCCTTCTAACTCCCGCTTCTTTTCCTTTCCTGACAACCTTGTTCCAAGCAAATCGGACTTTCTGTAGCATGCCAAGATCCTCAAAGTCCTGGTAATACAAGACAAATGGAATGATTGCAGCTTCGGGAGGTGGTCCCATCATGGGGTAACCAAGTTGACGCAATACCAATACTGGATTGTAATTTATGCATCCTCGGGTACCCATGAGGGGAACATTTGAGAAGCTTCCACATCGATAGATCAAAGTCCGCCTGCCTTCCCACCAAGGGTACCATCGGATCACCTTTTCATTCAATTTGGCTAGGTCTTGAGCCCATTCTTGTCCATTCTTCTTCTTGATGTGATGCATTTTTAGGTCTTCAATCGGACATGGTGCTTTGTAGTTTCTTTGGAATACGTGTGCAGTGACCCACACGTAAAGCATCGGTAGACAAAGATAAAATTCTTTTGCCATTCCTCTCATAGCAAAAATTTAGGGTACAATAAACATCTGCCAAGAGGGCTGGAACAGGATTGTGACCATGAAATTTACGAGCGAGGAATACATCGATAGCCGCGAAGTCTACAAAGCCTTCAATATTTGGAAACAGAACAGTGCCATAAACAGTGAGAGCCAATACATCTGCAAAGGTGTCCCAATCTTTAGCTTCAGCTAAGCCATGCATATGCTTCTCCAAATAATCCCTTGGGAATCCATTGGTTCCATTTCTACACTTCTGTGCTTCATGCAAATCCCTTATATTGGCCTTTAAAACAGCTGCTACGGTATGTAAGGAAGGATAATGACCTTGGTAGTGATAAGGTTTTTCTCCTTCTAGTGGTAACCCTAGGATTCGCTCAAATTCTTCAAGAGTCGGTGCCAACTGGAAGTCTTGAAAGGTAAAGCTCCGGAGAGGAGGATCATAGTACTGTGCTAAAGCTGTGATTGCTTCTACCTGTTCTTCCACCTCTAACAGATTCAAAATTTTTCCATACTTCCTTGCAAGAGAAAGACGTTGTGGCATACTCAATAGTTGACCTAAGGATCTCAGACTTTCTGTGTCAGGCCTCTTAGCTTTAAGATGTAAAGTCTTCTTTAGCTTTTCCCCTTCATGATTGTTTGATTTCATATTTATTTCCATTTTCCAAAGATACTCACAACAAGACTCTGATATGATTCTCTAACAAACCCTGGAAAGCAAAAAAAAAAAAATGTGATGATTTTCATTTAAATGTAAAAGGAAATAATAAATACTTTGAACATGTTAAAGAATTTATGTACAAGGAAATGAATTAAAGAAAGAGTATGCTCTCTTTGTGTCCTATTTGAGGTGAGATCTGGAGGTCAATCTATAGTTCTATGGTTATTCTACTTCGTGAACACTTGCAACAGGTGGATCTATATTCTCAGGATTCTACGGCCTCTAGAGTTAAGACTCGTTTCAGAATACTATCCACAACAGCAGGTAAACCGCTAGGTGTAGAATATTCTCAGAATACTATCCACACTCTAGACGAGATTTTCGCAATAACCAAATAGGATGAACATCCAAAATGGCTACCACTACACAATCTCTTACCTATCTCAAGTTGCACTCAGACCCGGGTATAGGGCCCCGCTCGTGTGTAATTAATGTGTAAGTGTTGTGTGTGAAGAGAGCATACAAACCTGGAATCCTGAAACTACCCATGACAATACCTGCAGAATAGACAATATAGAACAAAAGTTTTCTATCCTAGAGTGCAAAGAAACAAAAAATAAATATATACAGACAGAACAAAATCTTCTATCCTAGAGTACAAAGAAGCCAAAATATATACAGACAGAGCAAAGTCTTCTATCCTAGAGTGCAAAGAAACCAAAATAAATATATACAGATAGAGCAAAGTCTTCTATCCTAGGATAGTTACAAAGGATTAAATATAAATAAATATATATAGACATAACAAAATCTTCTATCCTAGGATGGTCATAAAGAATTAAATATAAATAAATATACACAAACAGAGCAAAATCTTCTATTCTATGATAGTCACAAAGAATTAAATATGAAAATATATACAAATACGATGGTAACAAAATTTAAAAGAAAGGAAATAATAGAAGACTAACAATAAAATAAAAATAAAATAAAAAATAAAAAGTGATGTTATAATAATATGCACAATCAATTATTATAGGCCTGACTCTCACTAGTCCCCAGTGGAGTCGCCATCTGTCGCAACCGGGATCGCGACGGGGACGGCGAGAAAAAAAAATGAGTTTGAAGTTTAAAATGGAGTCGCCACCAAATTTTTATTTAATTGGGAATGATTATGGAAAAACCCATTTAATTTAAAGAAATTGATCTTTGAAACCAGATCTAAGCTCGGGAGTCGGTTATGCTTAGGGAAGGGTAGGAATTTAATCCTACAAAGACTTCTAATACACCCGTCTTTAGACGGTACCTTAATTAATTGTGCAAATTATTAATAACCTTTCAAAATATTTATTTACATTTTTTATTTCAAGAAAATTTTAAAAGAAAATATTTTTTAGAATAAGAAGATTTCGGAGTACCAAACTGTCACAGCTCAGGTATCCGTAATATTGAGTTAACAAGCCGTCACGGCTAAATTAACCTCTTTATTTGGAATAAAATATATACATTTTAATGATTAATTTAAATTAAGATAATAAAGAAAGAGGAAGATAATAATAATAATAATAATAATAATAATAATAATAATAATAAATAAATAAATGAATAAATAAACAAATATTTACAATAATAATAATAATAATGAATAAGAATATTTATATGTAAAACAGAATAAAATGACATCATAAAAATCTATTTTTAGTTTGAAAATTTTGAAACATCGAGCTGTCACAGCTTAAATGTCCAAAATATTCGATTAAAAAGCCATCTCGGCTAAATTAATATTTTATTTAAAACAAATATTTAACAAATAATTAATTAATTTACAATTTAAAGAAATAAAAAAGGATATTAAAGAAAATATTTACAAATAATACAAATTATAAAAATCTAATTTTTGTTTGAAAATTTAAAACATCAAGCTGTCACAGCTCAGATGTTTAACTGAGTTAATAAGCCGTCACGGCTAAATTAACATCCTCATTTAAAATAATTTGATTATTAGCTAAAATTAAAAATAATACATGATACTAATAGACACTAAATATTTATAAACAAATAAAAATAACAATAAATATTTACAAATTAAAAATGGAATGACATAAAATAACCTAATAAAATCTAATTTTGACTTGACAGGAATCGCCTGCTCCTACGTATCCTCTGGTGTGATGAGGAATTCAAAGTCACGTAGTTTTATTAAAAAATAATTATGAATTGATTAATTTTATTTAAAAAAAAATAGAATATCAAGCTGTCGCAGCTAAAATACTCTAGAATATAAAATTAATAAGCCGTCACGGCTAAATTAATCTTAATTTTTGAGAATATAATTTATTGATAAAAAAAAATTAATTAAATGCCTAAGTATTGATTTTAAACCCAAAACGGATAAAGCAAACATTAATCCAACAAATAAACTAAAATTCAAGCAAAAGAACCCAAAATCCAATTATTTTAAAATAGAAAATAAACCAAATAAAGTTACAACTCCCGATCTCTTTGTCCTAATTTCCTTATAATAATTTTACAAATTTTATTTTATTATCCTAATTCTATTCCTAATCTAATTCCTTTTCAGGATATGCACACTAATACTAACATGTATACACACATTACACATATATTACATTAACCATAATCTGATCTAAAAAATGAAATAACCTTAACTTGAAGTAAAATACAATAAATGAACAAAAACTCCTCTATTTCCTAATTCCGAAATCCAAATAATAGTGTAAAAAAAAAAATTGAAAACCTAACATCACTTGACCTAATACTAACAGCCCAAGACTTTAAAACCAATAAACCAACCCATCTACATTTGTCTGACAACAAAATTAACAATAAAATAAAAGAATATAAAAACAATAAATTAATATGGGAGAAGGGTCTGGAATTGGGGGTTTGGTTTTTTTCTTTTGTAAACACACACACAACCACACACGCACGCACAGTTATCACTCACACACACACACAACTAGACACGGGAAAAAAAAAGAGATAACTAGTGAGAAAGAGAGGGAACAAGAGAGAGAAAGAAAAATTGAGAGAGAGAGAGAGAACCCAAGGCGGAGAGAATGAGAGGGCTACACGGCCAAGGGAAGAGAAGGGGACCGAGGCGGTGAACTGGACGGTGGTGCTAGGCTGGCAGCGGAAGGGGGGTTCACTTGCGGTGATGGGAAAGGTGCTGGTGTGGGGGTTGTTCGCGGTGCGCCATGGCCATGGGTGAGGAAGGGAGGAGGTCGCGGTGACGATGGGAAGAGAGAACGCACGCCAGTGCTGAACGGGGGACTGCGCGAGTGAGATCGCGGCACGCAGCGGCAATCTGCTGCGTGGGTGGATCGAAGAGAAGAGGAACGGTTCTGGTGCTAGGGAGGCTGGCTCGCGGAGCCGGTTCAGGCCAAGAGGGTGCGCTGCGAAGAGGGAGAATCGGCGCTGAGCTTGCGGGAGGACAGGGGAAACGCCTCGGGTTTGGTGGTGCGAGGAGGGGGTTTTGCTCATCGATGGAGAAGGGAGGTCGCGGTCTTCTCCTTCTTTTCTGCTTCTGGATTCTCCTTCCTCTATTCTTGGTTCCTCTCTTCTTTTTTATTATGTTTGCTGTGAGAGGCTGATATTTATTTTTGGTTCTGATTTATTTCGTTTTGAGATGAGGTGATTGACTAAAATCTTTTTCTGATTTGTGTTTGGTTCTGGGTTTGACTATTAGTAGTATTTGGTTATGAGAGGTTGAGCTTTGTGTTGTGATTTTTGGTTGATGTTTTGTGATGAGTTGTGTTCGATGCTGAGAAATGATTCTGCTTTGTGTTTTGTGATTTGAAAATGAATGAACTCTGTTGAGATTTGAGAATGTGCAATATATGATTTAGGAATACCTGAAGAGGATCAAAACAGAAAATAAGAGCAAAAAAAGAAAAATATCTACCACTGTGATGTTCACTTCCTTTTTCAGCTCTCTCAACTTTAGAATTCACAATGATCCTTAATCGCTAAACCTCTGTGATTTTTTTTTTTTTTTGCTTCACCCTCTCTAAAAGTCTCTCTCAAAAACGGCTCCTCCTTTTTTTGATGATTGATGATAATACGTCTTTTATTCCCATTTCTATGATCATTTTCACGGGTTCTGCTAGCTCCCCCGTTCACATACTTTCTGTAACCGAAAGAAAAACTGTCTCCTTGCACAAAGTGGAGAAGAACATCATCATTGTTCACCACCTTTCTCTTTTTTTTATTCTTCCAATATTTTCACGTGAATGAGTCAAAACAGCAAGATCCGTGACTCCTTTTCATTTTTTATTTTTATTATTATTATTTATTTTTTTTTTTTTATGGAAATAAATTGGGCTGGGCTTCTTTTTATTTTTTTTTTATATATCATTTTTTAGGTAAAAAAAAAAAGGGCTAAAATAAATCTGAAAATGGGCTAAAAATAAAATCATAAATAAAAAAAAATAAAATCTATTTAATTTAAACACAAAATGGGATAGATTATGAAAATATGCTAATTTTTGTAGTTTTTGTTTTATGGGTCGGTTAAAATTGGGTGTTCACAATCATTGTGTCCACACTTTCCCTTTTTATTATTTCCACTTTCCAGTTCACGTGTAGGAGGATCTAAAGAATAGAAGCATCTGTGACAGCCTTCTGTCCCCCTTTTTTTTTGTTTTTTGTTTTTTGTTTTTTTTTTGTTTTTTTTTTTTTGAGAATGCAAATGGGCCAAAATGAAATGGGTTGGACCTCTATTATTATTATTTTTTTGTTATGTCCATGAACCAAAAATGTAAAACGACAATAAAAGGAATCTAAATAAACCAACGATCTGAACTAGATTGGAATTAAGCATAACAAAAAGAATACGAAAATATGTTAATTTTTTTTTTGGATTTTTGTTTTATGGATCGAACAAAATTGGGTGTTCACAGGACATGTCAAACTTTGACATCATTCTGAGTATATTGGTTAGCCTTATGCCATTCCATTGTTAACTGTTACAGCAAGATGGTGAGATTTGAATAAGCTGAGATCATTTTTGGGTATAGGGTGTTTAACACTGATGAGTTTGATATCAGCTATTAGTACACTATGGTTTATGGATAGAGGAAATGGCTGGTTCTTAGCTGTAGTTAAAGACATATAGGAAAAGATGCCAAGTTTAAGCACAGTTCTGGTGGTTAACGAGTTTCCAGATGTATTTTAAGATGATTTACTAGGTATGCCACTAGAAAAGGAAATAGAGTTTAGGATAGAGCTTGAGCCGAAGGTATACCCCCGTACTTCATGGCTCCAGTAAAGTTAATTGACTTGAAAGAGTAGTTGGAGAAGTTATTGGACAAGGGGTTTATTTGGCCAAGTACCTCTCTATGGGGTGCTCCAGTAGTGTTTATCAAGAGAAAAGATGGTTCGATGACAAGGTGTATAGATTAGAGGCATCTAAACAAGGTGACGATCAAGAATCGATACCCCTTACTTCGCATTAACGATCTTTTTGACCAACTTCATGGGCAACATATTTTTCCAAGATCAACCTTTGATCATGTTATCATTAGCTAAAGGTTAAGAATGAAAATGTACCCAAGACAGCCTTTAGGACTCGCTAAGGGCTCTATGAGTTCTTAGTGATGTCATTTTGGTTGACTAATTACCTAGTAGCCTTCATGGATTTGATGAACAGGGTGTTCAAGTTGTACTTGGACCACTTTGTGATTGTCTTCATTGACAACATCTTAGTGTATTCCAAGAGTAAGGATGAACATAAGCAACATCTTAGGATTGTTCTACAGATGTTGAGGGATAATCAGTTGTATGCCAAATTCTTAAAGTGCGAGTTTTGGCTAGATTAGTTGGCATTCCTTGGGCATATAGTGACTAAGGATGGTATTTAGGTAGATTCGAGGAAGGTGGAAGCAATGCAGCAATGGCTTAAACCTTCAATGGTTTTCGAAGTCTGCAATTTCTTGGCTTGATAGGATACTACAAGCAGTTTGTTTAGGATTTCTCGAGGTTTACAACGCTCATAACCAAGTTAACATAGAAGAATATCAGGTTTTAACGGACAGACGAATGCAAAGAGAGCTTCCAGAGACTTCAGACATGTTTGACTACGGCACCAATTTTGGTGTCGCCTTTAGGAACTGATGGCTTTTGGGTATTCTATGATACTTTGAAAGTTGAACTTGGTTGTGTCCTGATGTAGCATAACTGAGCTATAGCTTATGCCTCATGATAGCTCAAGAAACATGAACAAAATTACCCATACATGACTTAGAAATGGCGGCAGTGGTTTTTTCCTTGGAAATTTGGAGGCACCACCTATACAAAGAGACTTATGAGATTTTCACAGACCAAAAGAGCTTAAAGTACATTTTTCAAGAAAAGGATTTGAACCTAAGGCTATGTAGATGGCTTGAGTTGTTAAAGGATTATGACTATATGATTTCTTACCACCTATGGAAGGTGAATATAGTACCAAATTCTTTGAGCAGAAAGTTCGCAAGTAGTTTTGCCTACATAGTACTAGTGAAGTAGCTTGTAGAGGACGATATCCATAAGTTCGAAGCTAAGGAAGTTTAGTTCAGTTTTAGTGGCACAGGGATTTTTCTTGCTCACATTAGGGCTCAGTCAATCTTGGTAGAAAGGATTAAGGCACAACAAAGCAAAGATCCAAAGTTAGCTAAGTTGTTCGAGGATGTTCATAAAGGCGAGAATGTAAAGTTCTCAGTTGATGCTGAGGGTGTGTTGCATTTTGGGAAGATTTTATGTATGCTTGCAGTGGGCAATCTAAGAGGAAGAATGATGGACGAATCCCATAGTACAACGTTCTCAGTGCATCTGGGGTCAACAAAGATATATCAGGATCTCTAAGTAGTTATTTTGGTAGAACGATATGAAAAGAGATGTCGGTGACTTTGTGGCAGGATGCTTAGTGTGCCAACAAGTCAAGGCTTAGCACCAGAGGCCAGCAAGATTACTTTAATAGATAGATACTCAAAGTGGAAGTAGGAAATGACAACCATGGACTTTGTAGTCGAGTTATCTCAAACCACTAAAGGATTCAGCTCCATATGAGTAATAGTAGACAAGATGACTACGTTAGCATATTTCCTACCACTAAAGACCACATTCAATGTAGTGTAGTAGACTCAATTGTACATCAATAAGATAGTCAAACTTCATAGCATCCCTGCATCCTTCATATCAGACAAAATGTCCCAGTTCACCTTGTGGCTCTAGAAGGCATTTCAGGAGGCCTTTGGGACACATGTGGACTTGATCATAGCTTTTCATCTAGATACAAACCTTAAAAGATTTGCCCAAATCTTGGGTGTTAGATTTCAGACGGAGCTAGTGTGACCACTTTCCTCTGATTGAGTTCTCATACAACAGTAGTTACCAAGCGAGTATCCAGATGGCACCAATAGAAGCCTTGTATGGGAAGCATTGTAGGTCTCTCATCAGATGGTTTAAATTTGGGGGAGCTAAGTCCCTAGGCCCAAACCTAGTTCAGGAAACCTTAGAGAATGTTCAATTGATCAAATTAAAAAGCACCACTTAACAGCACAATCTAGACAAAAGTCTTATATAGATATCCGTTAGCACGACTTGGAGATTGTGGTTGAGGACCATATGTTTCTAAGGGTATCCCCGATGAAATGGGTAGTGAGATTCGGTAAACGGGGAAAGTGAACCCTTATTATATTGGCCCATTTGACATCCTAGAAATAGTTGGTGGCCTGTAAGTTGGCACTGCCTTCTAGTTTATCAGTGATACACCTAGTGCTCGATGTCATTATGCTCATGTAACACCTAGGTTTAGATAAAAGAGTTAGAAATTTTTTTTCGAACTAAAAAGGGTGTAAATTACCCTCACCTATTGTTCCAAGTCCTGAATTTCACTGAGTCTGGACCCTACACGTCGTTGGAGGGCTATAGGATAGAGCCATATTCTTAAGACCAAAAGTCCCAGTGATTGTTCCCTAGAGAAAAATAAGTTAAAGAGTGATTTTTAATGAATTTTATAAGACCTTAAAATATTCCGTTTTTAGCCTATAAGTTTATAAAATCGTAAGAATTTTTGAATTTGAACTAAAACCCAAAATTTCGATTTTGATTTGTTGGGATTTTAATTTTTCTGATATTTTATTTGAATCCAAATTGAGAGTAAAATAAATGAAGAAATTAACTTAAAATTAAAAAATGTAAATAAGTGAGTACTGAGACAACCCAGTCCAATATATACTAGTACCTGAATTATAGCTCAAAGTTAGGAGAAAACCATTCCAGTCAGTGCTGCAATGCTAAATGAGCACTGCAGCGGTCCTAGAATAGTAAGGCGGTACAGGCCAGAAAAATCAAGCGCTCAAAATTTTTTATAAAAACCCCTATTTCAGGATACAGAACATTCATACACCCAAAACACACCTCCCACTCCCTCCAAACATGAAAACTTCACTTCCCAACCCCATTCTGCCATCTAAACTCCATTTTCTTCTAATTCTTTCAAGTTTAACTTGGAATCTTTCATCCTCCAAGCTTAAAGGTATGTTATTTTCCTAGTTTTCCTTTATTTCCTTTAAAATTTCCTTGTTTAAAAGGGCTTCTTTATGCTTCTCAACGGAAAGGAGCTTTCCGCTTTTTTAGAGATGTGTTCTTGGGTGTCTAGAGGTTAATATAGAGCTCTGCTGTTTCTATGTCAGATAGTGCTGTCATTTCTGCTCCTTCAGAGTTCTGTTGATGTAGGATTCTTTGCTGATTACCCCTCCAGGTGAGTGAGTTCGCATCTGTGATCTGTATGTTGTGCATTAAATATTATTTTCATGAAAATACAACTTATTGTTTGATTTTAGAGATTACTGTGCAAAGATTTAAAGTCACTATTGTTTTATATGTTTCAGAACTGTTGATTTTATAGCATGAGATATGTTTTTGATAAACTCATGGGACTATGTTTGTTGAACTGATTTTAAGTGCATTTGATGATAATTATGATTATGGAAAGCTTTTATGAATGTTAAATTGAATTCTAGATATGGTTTATGTATATGACATAGTGTTATACTCAAATATGCAGTCTATAGAAGAGAATAGAACTGTGATTGTAAACTTTGCTATTTTGAAAATATGGTATTGAGAATTCTAGTTATGAAAAGCTTGATAGTTTGAATTATGTTTTAGAGGATAAATCAAAAGGTTTTAGAGCTTGAATCTTCATGAGATTCAGAACAGTTGGCAGCTACATATTCTATGGAGGTATGAAATCACAATTGTCTACAAAGGGTGATCCCTTTGGCATGATTTCATAGCCACAGTTATGCTAAGATTAGACTGTTAGAATCAGATAGATTCAGAGCTCATAAATAACTAAAAGGTTTTAAATGTTTTCAGATTTACATGGATTTATTTCATTGATTTAGACAATAGCTATAGAGAAACAGCCAGTAAGTTAACAGATGGAATTAATTTTCAACCTTGGTATCAAGGCCCATGAGGGGCAATTTATCCATATAATAAATCAATCCACGTAGGGCATGGTTCACGAGGAACCATTAAATTATTAGTTATGGGCTCTTGTTCACGAGGAACTGAGCACCGACAAATCAGACAGGGATCACTATTTCTCTAGTAGCCACTGCACTATGAGATTATATGATTTTAGGTATGAAAGTGAATTTAGAAAATTGTTTTGAATTTGAAAAATGATGACTTGTATGTGTGTGTGTGTGTGTGTGTGTGTGTGTGTACTTGATTAGATAAGACCTTTGAATATTATTAATGTTATTATGATCTTTACGCATGATTTCTTTAGTGTCCCATGAAAGGGGGTTGTAGGTGAGGATTCACTCATTGATTTTGGTTACAAACCTCACCCCACTATTTCATTTCATTTTTACAGATTGTGTAGCTACTACAGACTTTTCTCAGCCTTTTTCCCTGCAATAGCACTAGAGTATCACTTGGTAAGCTTCACATAGGTGAAGCCCTTATGTATAGATTAGTGTGCTCCAATGTAGATGCAGGCAAGATCCTGGATCATAGTACATGATTTATATTTTGCATATGTGATGTTACGTTGGATTGTATTATATGATTTTACTACTTATAGAGGTTTGTATATAAAAGACTTTCGTTATACTTGTTGCCATTATGAATTCAGACTTCAAAAAATAGAATATGAAACTGCAATTTAGAAAATTCTAGCTATATGTTTTAAAGGCATGTGATTTGTATGTAGAAAAGATTTTATAATTTAAATTATTTTGTGATGTACTGTGCATATATAGGAATCCAGGTCACGAAGTTTACGTGGGAATGGAATTTCTCACGTACTGATCACGCACCCAGGTCGGGTCGTGACAGCTTAGAAAGTATATGCTCGATCATTCTCATGTGCTCACTTCGCAAATAGTCCAAGTTGATGAGAGCTTGTCCCATGAAGAAAAATTGGTTGCCATTGTGGATAAGCAAATCAAGAATCTTTGCTCAAAGGAGGTAGCCTTAATGAAAGTCATCTAGAGGAATCATTCCGGCGAGGAAGTGACTTGGGAAGTTGAGGAAGCCATAAAAACCAAGTATCCTCAACTTTTTCCACCTCAAGGTGCGTTTGTTTATATTTGGGGACTAAATCTCTTTTAAAGGGAGTAATATGTGATGCCTCAAGTCCATCTGTACCTAGATAAGTCTAGTAGAGCCTCAAAGGTCCCCTGAGACCCACCAAGTATCGCCAAGGAGGCCCTACATGTATGAAAACATAAAAGTGTAGAATTAGGCATCATTGAGACCACTGTAGCAATTCCACATCTCTAGAGACAACTATAGCAATGACCCCAACATCATTCTGCATCAAAACGACAAACGCAGTTTCATTAAAATGCCCCAATATTATATAAACTCATCTCCAAGCTCAAGTTAGACACCCTAGCCACCACCAATACTCTTTATGCGTCCCCCTTACATTTTTTTTCCATTCTTCCTCCTCCCCAAGCTTCCAATAAGTATTTTCATGGAATTTAGCAAGTTTTTTCCTTTTTATCTAGTTTGTGAGTTAGGGCATTATCAGTCATGGTTTTTTCCCAATATTCTTCCTCCTTATCATTCCAAATTCAATTCTTGGAAATAATATCAATTGTTTATGTTTTCATTATATTATTTGGCAGTTATCATTGCCAATCCTACTCCTCAGAGTCAAGTTGTCAATGGAAGTGCATTCCCGAATACCAACGGTAAGTGGGTTTAAGTTCATGGCCATACTTTTAGAAAAATTATTGTTTCTCAGTTATCATGAAAATTGATTATTTTAGAAAACTCATAGGACCATATTGTTGTATGTATATTTTGTAAGTATTTTATTGGTTGGAAAAATTACATTAACTCCCATTTAGTATGAACACCAGGAAACAACAGAGTATTTGAATATTTGTTTTTAGTCAAAGTTTAGTGAGAAACAAAACAATGAGTTAACGGCTACAAGACTAATCGTTAACCTTGGTACTAAGTGGTCCGTCAGAGGACTAGCTCAATCCCAATTATACTAAGGAACCGCATGTGATGTCCATTTATGAGACGTATTTAGGTGCCTATCAGTTTCAGCTATCAACACAGTAATATATATATATATATATATATATATATATATATATATATATATATATATTCAGTTCAGCTCCTATTTTTATATTAGTTATTGTTTTGAAATTAGTTTAATTATTATTATCAGTACAGTTATATGTACCTATATATAAAAATGTTTTATATCAGTTGCATGTATATTTATGTATTATCTTTGTTGTCCCATGTGAGTAGAAACCCGTTTACTAAGTTTTGATGAACTCACTACTCTCTTTTTCCCCTGTAGACACAACTACAGGCTTAGTTACACCACATGATACACCTCAATAATGTTGTTGCATCTTTTCGTGAGCTTCGATTCGAAGTGAAGCATATTATAAGCTCATGTAGTTATCATAGTGCTCTAGTAATTGTGTAGGCAGGATCCCGGACATGCATAATATTATTTTATTCATTTTATGGATTTCAATTATTTCATTAATCATGTTTGGTTTCAACTCAAATTATGGTTATTATGCAGTTTTATATTCAGGATTTATCTTTTAAAAGCATTTTCAAAATTATGAAATTCAGTTAAATTTGAAATATTTGGAATATATATATAATATTTTTGTATATTAATTAGTCACGTTAGTAAAGGCTTCCATGGGAACCTAATTTCTCACGTGTCGGTCACGTTCCCAAGGGGGGTCGTGGCATAACTCAATAGCAACAACCTAATAATCACAAAATCATGCAACCGCTAAGTCTAAACCAATAAGCACACTAAAACCAATGAAATCAACACAGCTCAATCATGCAAATTAGCTCAAACATCCAATACATGCCTAATTCCTAAATGAGAATCAATCCAATTTCCTTTTGTCAATTAAATGCTCTTTAATCAATAAAATTAAATAACACTCAATTGACTGCCTTAATCATATATGACATTCAATATTATGAACACAAACAAAATCAAGGTAAATTCCCAAAATTAAAATCATATTCATCAATATAGCAATATTAAAGGAGATAAAAGAGAAATAGATTGGAAACATAAATCATTATTTCATTGGAGCTCAAGTTTCAAGACATAATCCTCTTCCATTGAATCCTTTGCAATAGTAGAAGGAACTACTCCACAACTGAAAACAACAAAATAAAATTGAAAACTAAATTCTAAGTTAGAGAAATCTAGAGGAGAAATGTGGAAGAAATGGGGAAGAAAGTAAAAATCTAGAAAGAAAGGAGAGAATTCTAGGGAGAGAATTAACATAGGGTTTCCTAAATGATGTGAAAGTTACTGGCCTCCCTTTTCTTCTTGTATTTACAACCTTAGAATTGCCAAAATTGGCTAGCAAAACATCATTAGACAAATGTGTTTTGCTATTAGAAACTCAGGCTCTTGCCATAGCAATAGGAGGCCTCTCCATGGCAAGTTTGGTAGCGAGAAACACATGGGGAAATTCAACCAGGGTCGCTGCAGCGACAATAGGTCTTGTCGTGGTCACTATGTGCTTGCAGTCCACCTTGTTTCTTCCTTTTCTTTCTTCCAAATAGAGCTATGCTGGTTTGGCCCACCACACGTCGTAGGTTGGAATGGTTAATCCAAGCTGACCCACTTTGCTGGTGAGCCAAGAAAATGCCAACCTGACTCAACCTACTCGACCTTGTAGGTTTTCCAAGTTGGCCCACCAAAAAATAAAAAAGAATTTGAAACCTAAAATAAAATTTTATGAAATTTGAAAATTCATTAAAAAAATAAAAAAAATCTACAAACCCAAGCAAATAAATAAATATGCAAATCCATAAATCCCAAACGAAAAAGAGGAAGAGAACATGAACCACTGGACAAGGCAGAACCCTAATAGCAACTAGACGCGATGCATACGCGAACTACAGGCGAAAGCAAGGTATGAATAAAAGTGACCGTAGTGAGCAGTGAGGCAAGAAGACGAATCAATCGAGAAGGTACTCTCACCATGATGGCAACGGTGACCCACTATATATGATGAAAGGGAAGAGTAATTAGGGTTTTTCATTTTGGAGTGTTGTGTTTGTTTCAATTCCATGTGAATGGCTCAAAAAAGAAGCTTATTAGAAGTTAAAAAAAATGTTGGCTTGTGAGCTAACCCGGTTGGAACTTGCTTAACCCACAGGTTAAATTGACCAAGAGATTGTATTTCGACCCACTTTTATATGAACTATAATTTTAGCAACCTAACCCACCATTTTGGTAGGTTGAGCCGAGTTGGCTCGCGGGCCAATACCCATTTTGATGAATCTACTTCCGCTACCATTCTAACAAATCAAAACACCCTAATTAATGCCCAACTAAAAAGAAAATGTCGAATTCCATTTAAACACTAATTTGAGTGCAATTGTGCAAAAATTTCTAGTTTCAAAGCAAATGTCACACAATGAATCAGGCAAATGAGTGAGAACTTGTGCATCAATTATGACAAAAACACCAAGAGTTAATGAAAAAAACAAAACAGAATTCACATTGATCGGTGGCTCTTATACCAAAATGACAAAAGCTATTGTTTCCAAAAATTTTGGTTTATAAATTGAGACGCATAAATAAATTGTTTTATATATAACAATACTAATTATATTTGCACACTATTTAATTTGTATTCTTTGCACTACTTTCTTTTTCAATAATAAAATAAGCGAAATTCACATTCTAACTTTTTCCCCTAAACGAAATAGTACCGGAAATGGTATACAAAACTAGTGTGAATAAGATTGAGACCTATGAGAGGCCGGGCTACAATGGGCTGGACTCGCCCCAATCTACCCCCGATGTCCCTCCTAGGTTTGAACGACTTAAGGTTGCCCAAAATGAAGATCCTCTCGTAGCTGTTGGTAGGCCTTTTTGACCAAAATAAGGAAATGGTTCCTGAAACCCAATTGAGGATATGATTAAGAATCCAAAAGATAATAAATGAAAGAAAAAACAATTGAGGGGTTGCATTGGAAACCGAATTAAGGCTTTTAGAGTTATTAAAATTTGCAGCATCGTACCTAGGCTTTTAGCCGATCTCATGCCAAGGTAGGCCTTTTTCATCAATCAATGAAACCTTTTTGACCAACACAAAAATATATAAAGGATTTCTCCCCTACAAGTGTAACCAAGGTCGAGAAAGGGATGTTTGATAAAGACGTGGGTAATTATATGATTGATGAAGATCAAGTCATACATGTCTTGGCTTAAAAAAACAAAAAACAAAGTGTGAACTTGAGTAGAAATAAGCACAACAACTTCAGAATCAGCACTATCAATCACAGATTTAGCCAGTTTGAGAGTGAAGATAGAGATGATAAAAAAAATCTACATGTTGAACATGACAAAGTAATTTATTTATTATATGAGCTTTGAAGTATGTGATAGCTTGGCAAAAGTTTTGGGCTATATGCTAATATGACAATATGGTTGTTGAGTCTCTGGCCAATGGTTTTTATCTGAAGAATAATGATCTAAATCTGATTAGAATGATAAGTAGAAGAAATTACAGTCAAACAAAATAAGAGTCAAAATAGGCTGGTGGGTTTAGTTAGTGTAAAGTGCTTAAACTTTTGGATTTGGCATTTGTTAATTGTTATTATTGTTGCTTCTTCACATCATTCACCGTGACATATTTGGTTCATTCTTTCATGAAAAATATAATATGAACTTTTGGTTTTTTTTTTTTCGTTTATTTTGTTATTCAGCTTTGTTAGATATAAAATAATGAATTTAATTTTTATATATTAATAGTATAGAATTTTTTTCGCATTATCATCCAATCAAATCATTTCATTTGTATGATTTTTCAAGTAATAAATGTGAGACTTAACTACTTTCATTGATATGACAATACATAATTGGATGACAGTGTAAAAAAACTTTCAATGTATACAAACTCTAAAATAACTCATGCATTATATTTTTACCAAACAATTCATTTTTTTAAGATAAATGATTCGTACAATTTATTTTGATAGATAGATCACAGCTCAAGATCCCAAAACAATAGAGGGCGAGCACAATTCCACAACAGATTGAAAACCACCAAAGAGATACAGTCATCAATCAACACTAAAATCCAGAAAAAGGACACACTCATTATTCATCAATCAACACCTAAACGATGATAGACAAACCAGCAACAGGACAAACGTCTATCTTAGGACAACTATAGATGCAAACCAACTCTTTGATTATACATCTCCCACATTTTCTGTAAAAATTGCTAGATGATAATGGGATCCACAAGCACCGCAACAACGACATCTTTCATGAGTTCTTCATTCGTGTATTTATCCTCAAAATTAACATAAGTGAAATCAGTTATACGTCCCAAATTAAGAACACAATCAAGCACGGGCTTTGGTATATCATCTGGCTTGAGGCACGCTTCATTTACATCCTTCCAATAATCTGTGATTTCTTTGAGAATGAGCTTATAGGCCTCTTCTTGTGAAATGCCATATTGGTTCATACAACATTCAACTGCAGAAGCAACATGATCCCTTTGCTGCTCAAACTATAAATAATCCCAATCCAAAAGCTCAATTAGATAAGTTATGTAATTGTCAATATTTGTTGAATCAAACCAAAGCTAGCCAATGTAATATATTTAATCAAGGCTTTTATTGAATAAATATTGGGTCAAAATATTTTTGGAGAAGAGTATGAACCATCTTAAATTTTCACCTTTTTGCAAGTTATCACCATAATTAATTAACAAAACTTTCTTTATCAATCCCCTAAACTTTAGTTCATAATTTAATCAATTATTTTATTTCAATTGTGCGATTTGTTAAAAGACTACTTTGAATTTTTTTTAACAATTTTAGGGATTAATTTTATAATTTCAAGGATTACAATGATACGCTACATATTTCAAGGTTAAATTAAAATGAACTTCTATTCTACTCCAACGAAAACAAAAGGTTGTCAGAAATAATTCTCCACCTTATGTGACGCCAGGTCATCTATGAGTCTGCCAATAAGTGCTACAGCTTTTATGATTGTTGGGTCACTGAAAATCCAATCGAACACCTCTTTGGTTGCAAATTCCCCCAGACCAATAAATGTTACCACCTGAAGTGAGCATGTTGAAGTTACAACTCCATTAACCTTGTACTCATCATATGTTGGAATATAACCCTCATGGCACCATTTTGCTTCTACCAAGTAAGATTGTGCCAAGTTTAAAAACTGCAAGTAAAATAATGATTATTTAAATAAGTGGAGGTTGGGAAGTATAATATTTCGTTTGAATATTAAGGAATTAGAAGCCTACAGCTTGTTTAACATGTTGCAACACCAAGCTCGAGTTTCCACCCTTTGCAGTGATCACCAACTCTATTTCATCGCACAATTCTACGATCGCATTAAATACCACTTTGAAGCACTCTGGAAGAGATTCAATTGGACTAATATCCCATCTGAGAATAAAATAAAATAAGAGAGATAATTATATAGCTAAAATCTATAAAAGTTAAAGAATCATGAGATTGAACTATAGAAGAATGCATATATAAGTTGAAACTCATCATGACGGAATATTTGAAGTCATTTTACTATTAAGATAACATAATACTACTCCTGTTCTCAAATAAATATCCAATTTTGAATGTGTGCATAGCTGAAGAAAAGGGTTGACAAATACTTGATATTAAGATAATTTAGGTGTCTTTCACCCTCACTACTTTTCTCTCTTTTTCTTAATTACTTTCTCTCCTTCACTTATCATTTAATAAAGGTATAGTTGAGAAAAAAATAATTAATATTACTTAGATATCTAAAATGGACAATTAAAGTAAAATTTTTAAAATTAAATTTATTTGAGATGATAATTATATTTAAAAAAACACTTATTTGAAAATAAAAATATTATAAAATTGGTCAAGAATTTTTTACTCAAATCAACCTCTTTAAAGCCTCTGTTAAAGGCTCAAGTTCATCAACTTTGCCATAGGCATCATAAGTATCATCTAGAAGAGAGATGCAATGAATCAATTTGCCCCCTATCGTTCTCGCTGTACTATGTTTGGGTTCAAAGGACATGGCTAATGGCCAAAAGAATGCCTCAACCACCCTATCTCTTGCGTAAGGGACCTTTGTCTCAAACTCTGATGTTTTCCACCACCTGTAATACTAAAACAAATTATATCAACAACCAAATAGTAGGAATTTAAGAAAGTACTACCTTTTTTACTATATAATTAAAGTTTTACAGATTGTACATAAAAAAAAATGTTTTACAGATATAGCTAGCCCATGAAAGTCTATTTTAAGTTGAGTTTTGTATAGGAATAAAAATGAAAAAAAAATTCATAAATTTACTTCATACACAAAATCACATTATTTAAAATTTAATTCGTGAACAAGCTGGTCCTATCTACTGCAAGAGAAGCCATCCCAGAAAGCAATTGAGAAAAATAGACTCTTGAACTAGGGCTTCAAGTCTAAACCTTAATCCTATACCTTTTGTGAAAAAATAAAATAAGAAATTTTCCTTTTCTATTTTGCCATTTTGTTTTCTAACAAGGAACACCTGGATAAACAGTTATAGTACTTACTTGGTGATACTGCCAACTTCTTTTTGATGTAGTTTTTGTAGCATATTAAAATCTAATTTTGAGAAGGTTAGAAGAACTTTGTTATGAGAAGGATCCTCCTCGTAGAAAGACAAGTAACGCCTTGCCTCAATTCTTGGAACTTCCTTGTGAAGAGGTTGCCATAATAAGCTTTGATTGATTTGAGCAGCAAGAGAAGGGTTCAATTGATTGGTCATAGACTTAAGATTAGTGTATGTGAAATCAAGTGCTTCGTCCAGTATATCTTCCTCATGAACCCTTAATTGTGCAGCTTCGTACAAGCTCCACATTCCTTGAACATCTTGGGCAGTTGCTTCATTGAACTCTCCTTTGTTATTCTTGAATTTGTTAAATATATCTGTCACCCACATATTGACTATCTTGAATATATCCTTAGCTAATTGCTATTTGCTGGTGCATTTTTCTTGGTAATGCAAATATATAGTTCGAGGGCACAGTACTACATACCTGATGAAATGTGATATCCTTTTTGTCTGAGCAAACGAAAGAGTAATGCAAGAAAGTGAAGACCACCTTCTTTTGTGGTGAGGTTATTGATGATATAGCAATTGTGGATTTGTTCTAATGCTTCGTCAATTTCACCTTCAAAATGATGAGGTATACCCAGACGTTGGATTGAGTCAATTAAGATTAGCTTTTGTGAGATATTATCACTCGATGATAGAAGCATCTTCTTCACTTCCTCTTTTTGGATCTCTGCTTGTTGTTTCATGCTGTCATTAACTTCCTGAAAATATATAGTTACGCGGAATGAAATGTTCATAGAAATTATTAGCTGGGTGTCAATTTTCGAGGTTTGAAATCCAAGTTTGCTAGAAATGGTTGAGGGGATCATACTATTGAAACATAAATAAATATTATTATGCCAGAAATTAAAAGTTTCGGCTTCAAGTTTCCAAATTATAGATGTTACTTGTTACTATTATGCCACATAAAGGGGCGGATCTATTGATGTATTTGGCAAAGGGGAAGGAAGATTGGGGGAAGCTTAAGCGATCAATTCTCATATAGCTAGGAGATCTTAGCGCCAACTGAGTGAGTGTTCTGGACTCATGTGATGGTATTCCGGCAAAGTGTTGGGGGAGAAGACTATTTAACAGAAAAGAGACCAAGCAAAGAGGAGGTTGATATCTGGTTAGGGATAAGGATGATATGCTTAAATGGATTCTAAGGGATGAAGAGAATGTGGCTGCAAATGGTATGACATCTGTTTAAGTACTGAAGACATTTCTTACAGTAATTGTTTACAGGAAAATCAAAATGGACTATTTCAGTTGAATGTAGTGTATTAGGCATTGAAAGTAGGCATTCTGTATTTGTATGCTTTCAGGATTTGACATTTCCATCTTGGTCTTCTCCTTCTTATGGAGACTATGTATTACTTATCTAAAAAAAGGAAAAGAGAAGAGAAGGAGGGGGGGGGGGGCGGTTGGGTAAAGCAATGACATGGGGGTAATATATTATTATTTTTATTATTTTAGGTGATAATGTGATATGTAAGGGTGCGTTTATATTCAATACCTGTCGTTTGGTGTTATAAAAATTGGGTAAAATTTAAGAGAGAGAATGAGAGAATTCATTAATCTGCTATTGATAGACACAAAGTGTGCTTTATATACACGGAGGAATAGAATAACTAAATGACTAATATAACAAACTTTAAACTAACTAAACTAATTCCACTAAGAATATTTCATGTGGAAAATAATAGATGAAATTCATTCATATGACTTTTAGTCTTATTTTTACCATGCAATCAAATATATCTTAAGTGAGTCACTTACATATATTGGAATTAGATACTGATCCAAAATTTAAATTACATAATATTTCATAAAAGTTCTATAGAGATTTTTCCTTTTTAATATCAAATAGGGACAGAGGGAGCGGCAGGTAGAGGCCTCGCCCCCCTCCCCTCAATATTTTATCAAGATATAGCTACATTTTAGTAAAATATATATATATATATATATATATATATATATATATATATATATATATATATATATATATATATATATATATTAAAAAATACGAAGATCTATTATACTTTCATTTATACTTTTTTAAATATGCTTTTCATTTTACTAGTTCATTTTAGATATATTAGTTAGTTTATGAAATAAGATTTTAAAAGTTGTTATGAAAAATTTGTACTATAATATCTTTGAGAGAAATATTTCATATGTTATTTATTTATTGATAATAAAATTTATAGTTAGTTTATGGCATAGACACACATAGCAAAATAAAAATACCTAATTGAAATTCTCAAGCACCAAAGCCAAGTATTTATAATTTGACTTTGTGAATATATATTATTATTGATTACTAATAAGTTTATACATATATATATATATATATATATATAATAAAAAATTATTTTATTTTATAATTATGATTCAATACTTTTGGCCTCTCATTCGGATGATTTCTAGATCCATCCCTGTATGAAAATACTACGAGAATAGCAGTATTAATTAATTTATATCGATATGTATAAGTAAAAGCGGCATATATAAATAATTAACTAGCTACCATACCAATGGTTGTGAATCATATTGAAGGAAAATATCTCCCCAAATGCTAGG
The DNA here is from genome assembly GCA_031216105.1 of Dalbergia cultrata. Classification (NCBI taxonomy): domain Eukaryota; kingdom Viridiplantae; phylum Streptophyta; class Magnoliopsida; order Fabales; family Fabaceae; genus Dalbergia; species Dalbergia cultrata. The sequence continues at coordinate 11,308,732 of CM062350.1, read as the reverse complement.
ACGAAAATTTGCACAAGGTCGTGTAAAGTGATCAGATGTTGCACGTCGGGTCGAAGTAACTGAAACAGGAGCTGCAAGAGACATCTTAAATTCTTAATTGGCTTTGAGATATGGTTAACGATAGATCTTAAGTAACAATGGAGACAGTAATTAAGGGGCGATAGGTTGGTGGGGTGGAACCTTAATCAGTGGGTCTATATAAATACAGTATGATTCTTCGTGGGATAAAGCAGAAGTTGGTGCACATGCTGCTCACCTAATTCAACCAAGGTAGGTGATTAACAATATAACCTCCTTGCAAACAGCAAGATTCTTCGTGGGATAAAGGAGGTTTTGAATGCAGATGGTGCACATTGCTGCACAAGAAACTCGTTTGTTTAGCTTCAGAAATTTCTGAGAATCTTTATTCAAGAATAAATTGACAACTTGCTTGATTTAATTGTGTAAGCAAGATCCCAGACATGTATAGTTTTATGATTATTTATTTTGACCTTCAACTTTTTTTATTTAAATATGTTTGACTACATCCCAGAATAATACTACTCAGCTTTATGCTCAAGATCTTTATTTTTATTTTTAAAATACCATAGGATTATGATTTTCAAATGAAACTGGATTACGGTCCTCACCCAATTCCTTACGTGCCGGTTACGCTTCTAAGTTGAGTCGTGACAAAATTCAAATATTAAATATTGTAAAATAATCTTATAGGATATGTATATTAAATCAAACAAGTTGTCAATTTATTCTTGAAAAAAGATTCTCAGAAATTTTTGAAGATAAAGAAACAAGTTTCTTGTGCTGGTGATTTTAAACCTTGACATTTCTACCCATACAAGCCTTGACATTTCCAAATACTTCTTCAATGAGATTGAAACAAATGCTCATTAATGCTTTTATTATTACTCCATTTTTTTTACCGTAATATCATGAGATATATACCTTTATATTTTTTTTATTTGTGAAGTTAATTACCCTTAAGCACAAGGCACTTTTTATTTGTTTGGTCAAATTCCTGCATTCCTACGTTGGTAGGGCCAACCGCTATGTAGGAAGGTGATGAAGGATTAATCATCAACGTGGAATTGGGCGAGATTTCTTTCATGTGTGTGTGTTTTTTCTCTTCCAGATGTTTACCATCTGTAATAGTGACAAATTCCTTTAATGCAAAAGCTCTTTCAAAGATGTAAATCTCTAGTCATAAGACTATTTTCGTATATACTATCAAGATTCAAATCTCGGACCAGATGCTTAAAGAACCTAATTGACTGCCAATGTAGTATCGTGATTTGCATATTTTTTTTATTTTTTGTATTTTCTGTCACCTCACCTAAAAATATAATGAGCAATGATACTTGCACATTATCACACTTCCACCATATACTTAAACCACACTAAAAGACAAAATCAAAGTAATTTATCCGGAAGGATAAAATGGAAAAAGAGAAAAAAAAAAAGCTTTTCTCCCTCCATAAGTTTTCATTCTCTCTCTCTAACTTACCCTCCTCCAAAAGCTTTAATTATCTCTCTCTTTGTCATGTTTCACCACTCACAGGAATAAGAAGAAGGAGAATCAAACTTTGTTGGCAGTGCACAAAACGAATCCTCATGCATGAAAGCTTAGCTTATTCCATTTGATTTTTCATGTATTTGTAGTTTGTGTCCAAGGCATGGATGATTATTTCTTTTTTAAGAATTTTTTAGCATCAAAATAAATTGAGAATAGTTGTGCTAGAAGTTGAGATTTGCTATTATTATTGAAAATTGGAGTTAGAAAGTTGTAAAATACATGTTACAAAAAGTGTAATCGAGTAAGTAAAGAGTTGTAAACTATGTTCATAAAACATATAAATCAGCAGTTCCAAAAAATTGTAAATCAACTGAGGACATATACTAAACAGGTTCAGGATAAAATGTAAAATCATGTGTAGAAAAGTTATAAACAAGTACTCAAAATGTTATAAATCATGTTTATATAACATGTAAACCAATTCTAAAAAATTGTAAATCAATTGATTTAACATTTAATCCTAAATATATTTAGTATTTGTTCTCAATTAGTTTACAATTTTTAGAATTGATTTACATATTTTATGAACATGGTTTATAACTTTTTGTGTATTGGTTTATAACTTTTTTGAATATGGTTTCACATTTTATCCTAAACCTATTTAGTATTTTTCCTCAATTGATTTATAATTTTTTAGAATTGGTTTACATGTTTTATGAACATAGTTTACAACTTTTTGCGTATTAGTTTATAACTTTTCATAACATACCTTTACAATTTTTTAACTCCAGTTTCCAATAATATCAACAAATTTCAACTTCTAACAGAGTCATTCTCAGTTTATTTTGTTGTTTAAAAAGCTAAAAAAAAATCACCCATGTCTTAGGACATAAATCACAAACACATAAAAAACCCAATAGAATAAGCTAAGCTTTTATGCTTGAGGATTAGTTTCGTGATCTACCAACAGATCTTGATTCATCTTCTTTTTCTTCATGTGAATGATAAAGAATGAGAAAAAGAAACATGACAAAGAGAGAAAGAATGAAAGCTTTTGGACGGATGATGAGTGAGAGAGAGACAAGACAAAGAGAGAGAGAGAGAGATAATGAGTTCTGAAAGGAAGGGTGAAATTTTTTTTTTTCATCTTCCCATTTTATCCCTCCATATTTGATATTCTTATTTTGTCTTGTAGCAAAGTGTAAGTGTATGATGGCTTTGTGGTGGTGTGTATATATCATTCCTCAAAAATAATTTGCATGTGTTTAAAGTTGAGAGCAAGCATGGGATATGATGAAGCAATGACATGGATTATGGTGGGATCATATTATATATATAATGAATATAAATAATATATTTTTCTATATATGTATGAGATTGACAATGGAGAACTTTTGCCCGGATATGGCCAGTATGAGGTTAGGGAGAGGCAGACCCTCTCATGTTAATTTTTAACATGAGAGGGTCATGTTTGGATCTCTGCCCTTGATCAAGTTAAAAAGAATGTTGATGACATAGGAGAGAGAATTTAATTAATGGTGAAGGTCTAAATATGATCATATCATGTTGAAAAATAACATGAGAGGATTCACTCTTGGAGGTTGCAGAATAAGACAAGTTGAAAGGGAGATAACACAGATTGTTAAAGGTTGAGAAAAAATATATATTTTTACACTATTTTTTTAGATTAATTTTTATTTATAACAAAATCATTTTGTATTATCACTCAATAAAATTCAAGAAAAAAGATCAATTATGGTGGATAGTTATTATGATTATATGCAGTCACTTATATTATTTGACTTTTTTTTTCATCAAATTATATGGGACGTTATTGTTTATCAAAAAATATTGGACGTTACTGTAAGGAAATGACCATTTTTTCAATATATTTATAATAGTTCATTTTTAAAATAATATAAAATAAGAGATATGCAAATTCTAGTTTCTAAGATATTTTTTCTCTTAAACAATAGTGTGGGAAAATGTGTATAAAATTAGTGTGAAAAAATGTACAAAATTTGTCTATAAACAAGGATCACTTTCCGTGTTTTTTCAACTTCTATATTTGGTCAGGACTATGTTGAAATTTCCAACATTACTCCTAGGCAGAGTAATTGGAAATTGAGGCAGAGGCTTACACAAGACTTTAATTCTTATTAATTGGTGAATTAAAGTACTCCACCCATCCTCCTGTCACCATTTTGCATGGGAGGGACCGCATCCTTTTCTTTTTATTTATTCATCATCCAAAAGATGCCGTCTCCACGCGTTTGAAATGTCGATACAAAATAATGGTATAGTACTTACCAATTGTTAGTTATATCATACGTGAATTTCATTTTAACTGCATAATGAAAAAAAGTTTAGTAGTGCACCATTTGCACTGGCAGTATAGTATATATGCCGTTATTCGATGCGGCAGGAGATTATTCCTTTATCTAACAAGGGGAATTCAAAAAATTATGTGTTGTGTTATAAACCTTGATTTTCATCACCAATCTATAGGTGAACATAGATACAATCTAATTAAAATAGAAGTTGTCTTACATATTATTAATGAGATTAATGCAGAGAGTATATGTACATTTAATGGTTTGATGTTGGATTGTTCGCTCATTTGTAACAGGTTACATTGACGACATCTGATTTTGCATTTCATCGTTTTCAAGCAGAAGCGCCTTCAACCATGTTTTGGATCACGTCAATTGTTATTTTTCACGCTGACCAAAAAAAAAATCTCATTTTTTCATTTCCATTCCAATACAAGGCATGAAAAACTGGCTAGATTAAATAAAGCATGCACGGGAAATGTGAAATCTGCTGTTATACGAGTCTTAATCGATATGAGCCAGCAAGCGTTTAATTTCTTGCGTGTCATATTGCAATTTGACTTATTCATCGATCATATTATTCAGCTTGGGATTTGATTGGAGTTAGGAGTGAAGGTGATGAATATGTAGGCTTACATGAAAAATAAGTAAGTATTTGTGAAAAAATAATGAAAGAGGTAAGAGAATTATTAAAACTCAATTTATGTTATTATGATTATATTTTTGGTTAAATGCATTTTACCCCCTAAATTTTAGGTTATGTGCAATTTAAACTTTGATTTTTCAAAACGTGCATTACGACGTCCTGAAACTGTGCAAAAAACCCCCAAAAAATTTAAGTCATAGCAAGGTGTCGGGTTGCACATAATAAAAAAACCAAGTGGGTTAATTGCACCATATTATTCATGAACAAAGTATTGGGTTACACAAGTTAAAAACTTCAGGGGGTTAAGTGCATATAAATCTTACCTTTATTAGTTGCCAAAATTATACTAAAGGGTGTTTTGCACAATTTCGAAAGTTTAGGGAGTCGAAATGTATATTTTGAAAAGTCAGGGGATAAATTGCATATGACCTAAAATTCAGGAGAGTAAAATGCATTTATTCCTTATATTTTTTAAATCATAGAGATGGAGTATATATATGAGCTAGGGACGCGCAAGAGACGAGAGTGGGTGGTGAAGGGTGGCCACCACGGCTTTAAATTGGTGTCCGTTAAAAAGGTTGTGGTCCTGCAAATATGCAATTGTATTGTAAGGGAGTGGGGTAGCTTTCTCCGCTGCTTGCCAAATACAGATCTCTTTCTCTCTACGCTCTACACTTTACCCTCTAGTACGAGTATACGAGTTACGGGTCAGGACGAATTGGCTCAAATTCCAATTTGATTTGGATTTTTAAATGAGATCATTTTTTTAGACCTGAACTCAACTAAATAAATAACTAAATTAAATCGAGTCAACCTGACTTTTAAACAATTTAGCTACAAACATTTTGAAATTATATTATACAAATCTTTTTAGCTTTTTAAAGATGCCGGATGGCCCAAAACTTATAATGTAGGAATGCAGGAATTTGACAAAACAAATAAAAGTGTCTTGTGGGTAAGGGTAATTAATTTCACACATAAAATATACAAAGGTATATATCTCATGATGTTACGGTCAAAAAATGGAGTAATAATAAAATCATTAAGGAGCATTTGCTTCAATAATGTCTAAAAAGTATTTAGAAATGTGAAGGCTTCTATGGGTAGAAATGCCAAGGTTTAAAATCATCAATTGCATTGCTGCCAAAGAAACTCGTTTGTTTAGCTTCAGAATTCTAAGAATCTTTTTCAAGAATAAATTGACAACTTGTTTGATTTAATATATATGAAACATTCACACACCACCTGAGTGTCGTGTCTATGCGTCATACGTGTGTCCATGTCGGATCTTACATGACACACATATAACATATGTTTATATATAATTAATTTAAAATTTACATTTTTCTTGCTGTAATATAAAAAAATATAAATAAGGTTATGAAAAGGAAATGATACATAATTTTTTGAGTTTACAAGAAAATAAAATATAAATGAAATGTTGAATATTGTATGATTTTTTAAAGTTTTTAGTTATATATATGCCATGTCTATGTCCTATAATTTTCTAATTTTGATATGTCCCTCATGTCTATGTCGTGTCGTGTCCCGTGTCCATATTAGTGTTTGTGCTTCATAGTTTAATATATATACATATCCTTGAAAATATGTCACAATTTCTAAAATATCCCTAATACAAAATTAAATAATAATAATAATAATAATAATAACGATAATAATAAGGCATTATAGTATTTTTCATTCTTTAATCCTGGGAATCTTCCAACCGCCATTGGGGTAAAATTCTATTAAAATAGAATATAATTTTTCTGTAAATGATTGACATATGGGAAATTTTTTTGCAAAACTTAAAACAAATACGAAAATATGTATACTATTTCCGAGTAGTTATTTCTTGAAATAAAATTATATAAACCTTGAACTAAACACATTCTTAGGATACACACACACACACACACATACTAGTACAGTATAAGTCCAATGTATGGTGGTTAGTAGTCTGGTTGCTGATATATTTTTATATATTAACACATATTTGAAATTACAGATATTATTAATTTGATATATATGATATGCATTATAAAAAAATTATTATGAAATAATTAAATGAAGCTAACAGAGAAATAATAGATGAACATTTAACAATAAATATTCAATGAATAATAATTCAGTTCATAAACGTTAACATAAATGTAAACAACCTGCACTTGCTTGACTTGAAAAAAGAAACCTTAAAATAAATTGTTCAAAAAAAATGTTAAATTTTTCTGTAAAATAAGCTTTAAATAAAAATTAATACATTAATAGTTTAATTTCTATGCACTAAAAATTATTAGTTTGTATTGAAATATAAGATTATACAGATGAAACAATCACCTACTCCTTCTCCTCCCTCTTCTTGTCATGTAAACCTAACCAAAATTTTGCATGAAATAATATGGAAAATTCAAATTAAAAATGATTATATAATATGTAAATCATTATTTTTATAATGACATAGTTGTTAATCTACTTTAGGGCTAGGTCCCCGTTGAAAAAAAAATTGTGTAATACATATGTCTAACCTCTCTTATTAATGAGGAGGTACCAAAACTAATTTTTTTAAAACAAAATCACCGTCTAATAATTAGCCTACTGCCTGCATGCCACGTTTGTGATCCACCAGGTACTCTTATCAACTGATTTCATTGCCATTAAAAATAGTAAGATTATATTAGTCTTTTCAATAAGTCAAATTTGAAAAACATTCAATCTATAATTATAATATTTGAGAGTCATTTCATGGAAAGTATTACAAGTGTTTTTCATATAAAGCTTTAGAATACACGTGTCATTCATATAGTGATTTAGGACCCACTTTTCACAACATTTATATCTATAGATTTTTTTTACTTAATTTACAATTGAATTATTAATTGTTAATAAAATTAAATCTACTATCATTAAAGATTACGTGAATTAATAAAATTAGAATCATTAAGATATATTCATGGGATTACAAATCATTAAAATTATGATTTACAGTTAAAATTAAGAATTATTAAGAATGGAAAAAAAATATAGAGTTAAGAATCATTGAAAAATGGATTAGATATAAATGTATTGGGGTGATTAAAATATTAATGGGACCATTACAACAAAAAATCTTGTGATATGAAAAAACAAAGGGGAATGCCTTAATCAGATCAATAAAAAAAGTCTCCATTACAACAAAAAATCGTGTGATATGAAAAAAGACATAAAAATGGGGAATGCCTTGATCAGATTAACAAAAAGGTCTCCAATTTGTCGTGCGATTATGGCGCGCAAGATCTTTTAGGGGCAAATCTTTCTGTTTTTATTTTGTATCCATTGTTAATAGATTTGATTTTGTTATATCCATATGATTCCTTGATCTGTCATCTAACCATAATATTGGATAAAGCAAGACATGATCACTATTATTGCTCATTGAATCCCTATATATATTTAATCATTGATTTAGGTGTAAAGTAAAAATTTGTTAATTGCATTTGGATCACACTACTAATAATTAACAAGTCTAACAAACTGACAAACGGATTCATTTGGCTAAAATAAAAGGTAGTGATTATAGATTATCAATCTACTATACTAATATTTCAGATTTATTTTATGGAAACTATTACACGTGTCATTCATATAATTATTTATGCTCCACCTTTCTTAATCTTTATGTCTAAATTTTTTTTAAACTTAATTTACAATTTACTTATTAATTATTTTTATATGAAATAAAATCAAATATTACAATCATTAAAGAATCAAATATTACAATCATTAAAAATTATAATTTGCACTAAGAAAGAACTCATGTCAATATAATTACGACTTACAATTAAATTAAGAACCATTAATAGCCTCACATTATGAAGGTAATATACAAAATTATAAACGAAATATTTCCAAAATAAATAAGCTTTAAAATTATTTTTTTTTCTAAAGAAAACAAGCAGGTCAATTTGTTAACAAATTACTAATTGATTGATTTTGAAATGATAATAATTCAAAATTCAATTTCTATCAAATTTATTCTTAATCAAATATTTAAGACTCATTATAATACAAATATGATAACAATTGATATAATACTAATATTTAAAACTCATTACATAAAACATTTTCCATGCGTTATTCATAGAAAAATTATACCCCATCATTTCATAATCTTAATACTTAAAGTAAGTTTTAAATTTAATTTACCTTCTAATGATCAATTATTTATTCCAATAACACATGTCTCTACCATTAACAAAGTAATTAGAAAATAAAAAATAACATAAACAAAATTATAATTCAATATATTATACCATAAAAATTATATATATAATTATAGTATTAATGATAATAAAGCTATTATATTTATGTTGCTTTAGTAATATTTGTTATTATGGATATTTATATTTTAAAGTTCAAAGTATTTTTAAATTTTTTTAATAAACCTACAAATATCAATAGGGAGTCAAATCTTCACGTGAAATGAGAAATAGAGACCCATGACAGGGATGTAGATGAGAATGGAGGTAAAATTCTAAACGATGATGAGATTAGGGAAAAAATTTCTAACTTCAAATTTAGCACTTTTGAAAATCATAATAAAAAAATTATCTATCTACCTATATTACTATATTCTATTTAATTTTTTAGAACTTGAATATTCCAATCTATTAATTCAATAACTTTTTCATACCAATTTTTTTGAAAAAAACACCTTTAATTTTTCAACACTAAAATATTTTAAAAAAATTAATTCCACAATTTACACTTTTTAATAATGATACTAAATATTTATTAATTTAAAAATTAAATAATTATATTAATTTTTATTCAAAATAATATTATAATTGATATACTACTCTAATAATTGAGATTATATAAATTAGAATTATATTTTTTTACTAATTATTAGACATTAATTATAACATATATTTTAAAATTGATATTTTAATTTATCAAAAGGATGTACAAGGAAAATACGTGTAATTGAAATCATATAAATTTAAATTTATTTATTATTTTTTTAATTAGAAAATATAATTTTATATTTTTATAAATTAAATATTTTAATTACTAAAAAGATATAAATGGCTAGGAATGATAAAAAAAATTAAAAGTAGGTACATGCGGGAATTACCCACAATGGGAAAGCAAGGGAGCTAAAACATATTTTGTCTTCATAGAAACAATCGACGGTGCTAAGTTCCTATTTGTTAAACGGGATAGCGACGGGGATAGCACACCATTCATTTTTTTAATTATTTTTACTGTATTTGTATTATGTATGCGTTTTAATTTTAATTTAGATTATATTTGATTAATTGTATTTGTTATTATGGATTTTTATTTTTCAAATTATAAAATATTTTTAAAGTTTTTCTCTTTTTGAAATTTGTTAATAAACCCCTGAATATCATAAGGATATAAAATTCCTATGGGAAATGGGAAATAGGGACCCATAATGAAGATGTGGATGAAGATGAGAGGCAAAATTCTAAATAGTGACGGGAGCCGTGAGACATGTCCCTTTCTCATGGATACTCATTGTCCTTCCTATAAGTGGCTCGTGATATAGTAAAATTATCCATTTATTCTCTTTCTTTATTCAACAATTTCAACTTTTGAAATGTGTAAAATTTTCATAAAATAGGCTCTTTATTGTTAGTTATAAGTCATTTATTGAAATTTTTTTAACCTTATAAACATGATATTCAAAATAAGATATAAAATAGAATGACGCATTTATATTTTGTCCACTTATTTAATTGTTTAAATATTAACTTACTTTTAAGATAAATTTATGTATTCAATTTTTAATCAGATATATTTAAATAAATTATTATTTATTTTTTATAAGGATCAACAAACTATTTTTTATTATCTCCCTATGCATCGCACGGGTCCAACGACTAGTGAGATAATATGAAGAGCTTTAAAAGTAAGGAGGGAACACATCTCAATTTTTCTGTTTACTAAAAAAATTGACATATTCTTTTTACCAAAAGAGATACTCCCTTAAATAATATTACCAATCCTAAGATGATTAGATAGTGTGAAATATAACGGCCCATTTGACACACCTAATAGGATAAAAGTTGATAGTATAAGATTTGATAAACTTTTATTACTATACAGTAGTTGGCATAGCACTGTATAAGATACTACATTTTATATTCTATAATAATATCATTTATTTACCAATAATTTTAATGATAAGTAAATAGTATATAAAATATAATAACAAAATCATTTTTTATTAATTATTATAATATTTATTAACTTAAATTTTAATTTATATTAAATGTTATTATCTATTTCAACTATTAATTATTTCATTAAGTATAAAATATAAAATACTTTCTTTTATACGTATGTTAATATTTTAAAATTTTTAATTATAATTTTTATTTAAATGTAAAAATAATATTAAATTAAAATATTTTAATTATTAATCCTTATTCTTACATATTACATATTATTTATTACTTGTTTATAATTTAGTTTACTAGTTAATAGTTTATAATTTAGTTTACTAGTTAATAATTTATAATTTAGATTTGACTTTTATGTTATATATTATTTATCTAAAATATTAAATACTTATTATTTTACATGACCAGAAAAATGCGGGATACTAACAGGTCCGAAACAGCCAAAATTTACAAACAGAATCTCTGACGGATTGTCACATTTTTGGAAATAAATGATGTTATTATTAATGTGCACCACATACCCGTTGGTAATATCGGCGGTAAATGCTAGCGCCAATACATGCCACATGGCCACATAATGTCTAACAGGTGTATCGACAGGTATTTTTTTATTTTATCTTTGAATATTTTTTTTGTTAAAATAAACGAACGAGTATATTTAATATTATGTTTTAATTTTTTATTAAAATTAACCGACAGTCATAGTGGTAGTTAGTCGTTGTCAACACCAAGTTTATAAAGGAATTTAGATTCCCAAACCAAATTGCAAATGCACCTAGATAGTGGTATGCAACCAAGGTCGTTTCACAAGGAAGCTGAATTAATTATTTCGAGTAAAAGAGGAGGATTTTGTTGCTTTAAAAATTAAAATAACAAGTGATTGAAATTAACAATGATAAAAGAGAGCTAGCTAGGGAATGTCAATCATCAACATAACAAAATATCAAACACTTGGTGAAGGACTATGCACTAATCATGCAATCACATAATTAGCTAGCAATTCTCCTTAAAGTCAATCAACTAGAGGGTAATGTTAAGCACATACACTTAAATGATTGCAATCACAACACATAAATGCATGAACCAGTTAGAATACCAACTATCATAGTCCAATCCTCAATCAAGAATTAGTTCAGTAGGCTTTAGGTTTCCCATATGAAGAGCACGGTGTACAGAACAAAGCATGACATTGATTTCTGCCCCCAGATCTGCTAGAGCTTCCCTAAACTTCATGTTCCCAATAGTGCAGGGAATAGTAAATGTGCTCGAATCTTTGCATTTCTATGGAAGGCTTGGGTTGATGATGGAGGATATATGCACTCTCAAACTCACCTTCTTATTATCCTTAAGTATCCGTTTGTTTGTGAACAATTCTTTCAAAAAATTGGCATATTTTAGAATTTTCTTGATTGCATCTAGGAGGGGTATGTTTACCTCGACCTTCTTGAATGTTTCTAAAAAATCCTTTTCTAGCTCAACTTTAGTTAGCCTTTTTGATGAAGTGGCTTTCTAAGGAAAAGGCAATAAGATATAGGTTGTATCTTCAGTAACTGGAGTCACCATTGGTTGCTTCTTCTCCTTAGTGATGGGCAAATCCTCTTCAACCACTTCCTTTGGTTCCTCTTATTTCTCCTCCCAATGTGGGTTCTTGACTTCAGGTAGGACCGTCCTAGACCTTAGGGAGAAAAAGCTAACCTTTCCCTTAGGATTTAAGATAGTCTAAGATGGGATCTGTGAGGAGGTAGGCTGTTGAGCTTGAGGAGAATAGTTTTTAAACTGATTAAGCTCAACCCACATCTTCAATAATAACTTCATCATCTCTTGCATGGTTGGTTGATCTGAAGCTACTACTGGAGGTAGCAATATAGGAAGTTAAGCAAGTAGTGTAAGTTGTTGTTATGGCTGTCTCTGATAAGGTAGCTGGTACCTTTGTTGTTGCTGAAATGGGGGGTGATTAAGAAATTGTTGATTTCAGGAATTCCCACACCTCATGTTTGGGTGATCTCTCCATCCTAGGTTGTGTGAGTTAATATAAGGATTGTATTGCTGCTAGTTCTGAGGTCTCCCTGGAAAAACATTTACAGCAGAAACATTAGTTAAATCCTCTAGAAACTGAAGGCAAGCATAAGTAGTATGAGTGTGGCAAGAACAAATGCCACATGTCATGGCTGGTGTAGGATGAAGTAGGAGTTGTACTTGACCCAAAGTCAACTACTTCATCAACCCAGAAATCTCCTCAAGAGTTTGCTGTAAAGCTGCAGAATCTAATTGGACTACTCCATGCGCACTCCTAGTATATGAGATGGCTGCCATGTTCTCAACCAATGCTATCACTGCAGCTGGAGTGTTATCAACTAGAGCAGCTCCACTACCTGCATCAATCATATTCCAATCCATAGGAATGAAACCCTCATAGAAATACTGGATAAGGAGTTGGTTATGGATCTGGTGGTGAGGGCAGCTGGCGCATAACCTCTTGAACCGTTTTAAATACTCATAAAGTGTCTCCCCTTGCAGTTTCCTTATGGCAACTACTCTAGATGCTGGAAAATATTTCTTTAGGAAAAGTCTTCTCAACACAGCCCAACTATTTGCTACTCCATTTGGAAGATAGAAGACCCAATCCTTAACATTTCCCTTAAGAGAAAAAGGGAATGCCCACAACTTCACTTGGTCCTCATCCACCCTAAGTGGCCTCATCTTTGAGCAAACAACATGGAATTCTTTGAGGTGCTTGTGTGGATCTTCACCTGCATGACCATGAAATTTTGGAAGTAGATGTATGAGCCTAGATTTCATCTCAAAATCTACTTCCAACTCAAGATACACTATCCCCAAGGGCTGCTGGAATATGTCGGGAGCTACAAGCTCCTTAAGAGTTCTCCTTTGGTTAGCCAAGAAGTCTGAGCTCCCTGAAACACTAACAGCAGAATTAGAAAGTTCAGGAAAAGTATAAATAGTTTCTAAATCAAAATTAGAGTTAAAAGAGAAAACTTCATATGGTTCCCCAAGAATGAATAATTGTCTCCTAGTCTGTCTCAATTGCTTAAAAGTTCTCTTAATTTCCGAATCAAAATGGGCTAACTGAGAATCATGCTAGGATCAAGTCATGCATAAGAACCAACATAAAGAAAGCTAAGAGAAAAATAAAACTAACTACAATTTTTTTTTTTTTGGATTTTTCTTAAAGTGAAAGAAATAAAAGAAAACAACAAAACAATTATTCACAAATTCACAATATGAACATAACTAAGTACCGCAGTGTTCCCCAGCAACAGCGCCAGAAACTTGGTAGCTATCACAACCTTACTTAGGCACGTGACCAGCACGTGAAAAATCCCATTTCCACATAAGCCTCATGGCATGTTGGTTGTCTATAAATGCATGCTTTGTTCATGAAGTCTGTTTAAATCATTATATTTCCTACAAACCAATCACATGTTCTCTAAAATCAAAATAATTAAATCTAGAAACTTCTAACAAATCTTTCGAGTTCTAACTTCTGGAATCACTCATATATATATATATATATATATATATATATATCAAAAAAAACTTATCCAAATGTCCAAGTTATTGCATACAAATCAAATGTAATTATAATATACCAAATGCAACTTAAAATGTGCTCTAGGTCCGGGATCCTACCTGCAATGTATTGGAGCACTCTAAACAGAATGAGAATGCTTTACTCAAACAAACCTTACCAGCTATACTCTAGTGCTGCGGGGCACTAGTGGGTAGGAGGACAACAGCTACGATACTTGTAATAGAAAGGAAAGCAGATGGGTGAGTTTTGTTACCAAAACTCAGTGAATGAGTCCTCACCAGAAACCCCCTTTCATGGGACGCCAAAGAAACAATGCATAAATCATAATAACATCAATAATACTCAAAAATCTCACATGATCAAGTATACATATATTTCTAGAAGTCCTTCATAACCATCATATAATAACTTAAAGACAATTTTCTCAATTTACTTTCATACCTGAAATCATAAAAGCACACAACATAGTAGCTCCTAGAGAAACAGTAATATCTGCTCTAGTTAAGCACAATGTCTGTGACGTAACAAAACTCTTAATATAAATCTCTAGTCACATCTAGGCGTTATGTATCACCGTCCCCAGTGTGATAATAAATTCTCTGTTATCTCTGGATATAAATTCTCTGAATATCTCTGGTCTAGGCTACTTGGTACCAAGGTTAACAGATTTACTGCCGTTAACACACAGCTTGTTTCTCTATAGCTACCTTCTAAACTAACCAAATAAATCCATTAAAGCTAAAACCTTTAAACCTTTTTAATTCTCTGAGAGCCCTGAATCTGTCAAACTCTAACAGTTTGACCTTTACATAATTGTGGCAATGAAATCATGCCTAAGGGATCACCCTTTGTAGATATTTATGATTTCATAAACTCACAGAATATGTATCCGCTAGCTGCTCTGAATCTCATGAAGATTCAAGCACTAAAACCTTTTGATTACCCTCTAAAACACAATTCAAACCATCAAGCTTTTCATAACCAGGAATCTCAATATCATATTTCAAAATAGCGAAGTTTGCAATTACAATTTTACTTTCTTCTCTAAATTGCATATTTGGTATAAAACTATATTATACGCATAAATCAGTACCAGAGTCCATTGAAATCAACACAAAAGTCCTTAACCAGTTACATATCATCCATTCTATATAAAATTAGTATAATAAACATGGTCCCATGAGTTTTATGAAAAACATATTTCATGCTCTAAAATCCACAACTCTAAACATATATTCCAATAGTAAACTTCAAATCCATATACAATATTTCTCCAAAATCAAGCAGTAAATCATATTTTCATGAAAATAACTCTAATGCAAAACATGGAGATAACAAATGTGAATCCCCTCACCTACAGTGGTAGAATATAGTAGAACAACATCAATAAGACTCTGGAAAGTATGGATGGCATTGGTGTCTGCCATAACAGTCATAAAACACAAGATTAACCTCTAATAATCCTTAAAAAAAACGTAGATTTATCTCTAGTATGAAGAAAGAATTTCACTTCCTTTGAGAAACATGGAAACCACTATCTCATCCCAAGAGCAAGGAGAGATTTGAGAAGAAAGGAAGCAAAATCAAGAGAATAACATACCTTAAAGCCTTATAAGTGAAAGATTGGAGTCAGAGTTGAGCAAAATAAAAGAAAATGGAGTTTGGAGGGTGAAGAGAGGTGGAGAGGCGAGTTTCTAGTGGTTTGCGGGTAAAGGAATCATGTTTTGGGGTATGGGAATGTTCTGGACCCCAAAATAGAGGTTGTTAATGTCCTGATAACCGCCTGGGCGGTCCCTGCTAATATTGCCGCACCGCCTCATCCTCTGTTTACCGCCTGGGTGGTCATATGACCGCTGGGGCAGTCTCACTTATTTTACTTTTAAATCATTTATTTTACTTCCTATTAACTTTTAAATATAAATGTAAATAAGAATATACCCCCCCAATTGGATTCAAATAAACTATTAAAAAAATCAAAATCCCAACAAATCAAAATATAAATTTTGGGTTTTAGTTTAAATCTAGAAATTTTTATGATTTTTCAAATTTGGGGGCTAAAAATGGAGTGTTCAAAGGTTTCATAAAATTTGTTAAAAATCACTCTTTAACTTATTTTTCTTTAAGGAAAAATTACTGGGACTTTTGGTCCCAAGAAGATGACTCCATCATCTGGCCCTCCAAGGAGGAGTAGGGTCCAGACTTAGCAGAATTTGGGAGTTGAAATGATAGACAAGGGTAACCGACACCCTTCCTGGTTCAAAAAATTTCCTAACCTCTTTTATTTAAAATTGGGGGTATTACAGTAGTTAGTCGTTGTCAACACCAAGTTTAAAAAGGAATTTAGATTCCTAAACCGAATTGCAAATGCACCGAGATAGTGGTATGCAACCCAGCTCATCTCATAAGGAAGTTGAACTAATTAGTTGGAGTAAAAAAGGGGAATATAATTTTGTTACATTAAAAATTGAGATAACAAGTGATTGAAATTAGCAATGATAAAAGAGAGCTAGCTAGGGGATTCTCAAGCTAGGGAATGTCAATCATCAACATAACAAAATATCAAACACTTGGTGAGGGACTATGCACTAATCATGTGATCGTACAATTAGCTAGCAATTCTCCTTAAAGTCAATTAACTAGAGGGTAATGTTAAGCACATACACTTAAATGATTGCAATCACAACACATAAATGAGTGAACTAAAGAGAATACCAATTATCTCTATTATCTTGGTCAACTAAATGCTCACCAATCAATCAATTAGCATAAATTCAATGAACAAGCTAAGAAATGTATGCTCACAAATCATACTCATATACATATAACATCACCTAACTTAACATGCATATGAATCATAAACATGAGAAAAGAGGAAAACACAAAGAGAAAGAGAACAGAACCAAGGATTTGTATTAAAATCAATAATATTTCAAAAACACAACTATATCTCATGAATCCCCTGTGCTAGCAAGAACACTACTCCTCCATGAAGGAGGTTACAAACAGAGGAAGAGGAAAATTAAAAAAATCTATAATGGAAATCTGCATGAAATTAACTCAAGCTATGTGTATCAATGTATTATTCAAGAAAAAAGAGGGAGAAAAAGAAAAAGGAAAAGAGAGCTCTTAACTTAGTTCTATTTCCTAATTTGGCAAAAAATGCCTTACACTTCATGCTTCAGAACCTTACGTCATCAAATCTGCTAAAAAGAGGCCAAAATGGGTCAAAATTACAAAATTCAACTTTCAGATTTGGTCCCACAAACATAAACATATATTTCAAAACATCAAATCATGCTTATATTTCATGCCAACCATTGAACTTAAGGCAAACGATATGCATTTTATCACTTATTAAGCCCATTGATTACCTTGCCACCCCATCACCAATATATTAAACCTAGTATGTTTTGTTTTAATTTCACTTAAGAAATTTTCATATACAGGTTGGGAAACCACATATATTCTTTGCAGGTGAAACATGTGTCTATCTTCTTCTATTTATCCTAAGAAAGCAAATCATGCTAGCACAACTCAAAAAAAAAAAATTACAGTTTCAGTCCAATACTTAACATAGGTGAAAACATATTAGTCTTTGATACCAAACTTATCTCATGTGATTTGTAAAATTGTTAACAAAACTGCTCTGAGAAACCCCTTTTTATTTCAAAATTCTATACAACTTGGCCAAAGGCCTTAGGGTTCGTGAAACTCTTTTCAATTGTACAAACATAATCTTCAATTCACAAGCCAAGGTCATAAAACATAATAATCAGAAGGCATTTAAAGAGACTTGATTTCTGTAATCATAATCTTTAAATACTACAGGGTACCTAGGAAATCATTCCATTCTTGGTTCTCAAAGGCATAATTAGCCAATATGTTCATGCATATGACTACACATGTATTTGATACCATGTGCTTAACAAACAATGACCAACTATCTATGCACCTTCATTAGCTTACATTAATAGAAACACTAAACTCTTGAAGAACCTATGGAATTCAATTTCTAAAATCTTTCTTTCTATTTAATACATGTATATTATTCATTTAAACTTTATAATTCATAAAACTTAATGCTTAACTAATCACATGCCTATTTCATTTAACAATCCTCTTTATGGTGAATGTCTAGCATGGGGGAGGTTCTTTTATCTTACTCTCAAGGTATTTAGCAAAACAATATGTAGTCCTATCATTCCCTTTTTTAAAATCCTTAATCATCACAACGAAATCAATTGTTCATACACTAATAAGATTTCTAATAACTTATCCATGGTAGCTCTAATCACAAACATTAAAGCATTCATACTTCCAACATTTTCATATTATGCATACAACCAGAAAAAAAAAAACAACAAGCAGCAATCAAAGAGATCAAGAACAAACAATATGAACAGTGATCAAACCCAAAACAACATCACAATACACACTCCAAAATGGTCAGACTATATATGTCACACGGTTAACCTATCTCACATACATATTATACTCACATCCTTTAGTTACACAATTCCAACGTAAATAGTACAATAGTGCATTCTAGAAACATATCATGCATGATGATCATGGCATCAAAGTCACATAAAAAATTCTAACATATCAGAACCAATCCCATTCTTACAAAATGCCCACATTTATAACACACAAGGTACCAAGGATTCTACTTATGTCTCCTTCTAGGGCATTCCTACTTTAAGGTGCCCACCTACTACCTCTGCTAAACTTAGTGCGAAGAGGGAGAAACACAGGATCGAATCAAGGATTCTAAAGAATGACAAAACGCTAGCAAAAATCAGAAATGATTGACTCTTCTTATAGGCCTCAAATAGCATTACGTTAATGTGAATGGCTACGGTTCCATTCACATAAATGTCATGCCATTTGTGGACACTTGCTCCAGTACCATGCAGGGACACCTAATGCTTTAATACCACTTTGTCACGACCCGATTTGGGCACATAACCAGTACGTGAGAAATTTAGTTTTCACGTAAACCTCGTGACCTGGGTTTCTCTATATACACAATTAATTATAAGTTTATTTAAAACAAAATATCTTTTTTCTACATACAAATCACCTATTCTTCAAATTCAAAATAATCAAAAGATAAAAATAAACCAATATGAAGTTTCATAATCTATCTCTAAGGTCTGAAATCCTCATACAACATATAAATTTAAATTGCTCTATTTAAAAATTATTCATGAAACAAATACAGTTAAGTTATTAAACATAAAACCTGAATATAATATCATAGTATGCAGAATACAAAATATGATCTAAGGTCCGGGATCCAGCCTGCAGTGTACTTGAGTACTCTAAACAAGATAAGAATGGTTTACTTAGGTGAAGCTTACCAATTGAACTCTACTGCTACTGGAAAGATTATGGAGAAGGATCTACCACATCTACGATATCTGTAATAGATAGAGAGAAGTAGAAGGGTAAGTTTTCTCATCAAAACTCTGTGAGTGAGTCCTCACCTGAAACCCCCTTTCATGGGACAGTAAAGAAAATGTATAAAAATCATAATAACATTAATAATACTTAAAAGTCTTACATAATCAAGTATACATAAATTTATGCATATATATACATATTCAACCCATCATGTTACAACTCAAAGAACAATTTTTTTGAATTTACTTTCATACCTAAAATTATATAAACTCAGAGTGTAGCAGCTCCTAAAGAAACAGTAATATCTACTCTGTGGTTATGTCTATCAGTTATGATATAATTGTTTCTCTGTTCTGATCTTTGATTATGTCTATTTATTATGACATAATCGCATATATACTCTGATATGTGGTTATTAATAAACCAAATTTGGACACCTAAACAGGTTCCATTCTCTACTCTGATTTGTGAAATTGTCCTTTAATGGCAACTTGGTACCAAGGTTTACGATTAATTTTACCAGTTAACTCACTGACTGTTTCTCTATAGCTACTGTATAAACCAATTAAATAGATCTATGTAAATCTAAAAACCTTTAAACCTTTTAGAACTCTGAAAGCTCTGAATCTATTGATTCTAACAGTTTGACCATAGTATAACTATAGCTATGAAATCATGCCCAAGGGATCACCCTTTGTAGACATTTTTTATTTCATACCTCCACAGAATATATAGCTGTCAACTATTCTGAATTTCATGAAGATTCAAGCTCTAAAATCCTTTTTGTGTAATTGTCTAAAACATATCTCAAACTATCAAGCTTTTCATAAACTAGAAAGCTCAACATTATACTATGAAATTATAGGGTCTAAAAACCATATTTTCAATCTTTTTCACTAAACTTCATATCTAGTTATAAAACTATATCATATATATAAACAAGCTCTAGAATTCATTCCAACATTCATAAAAGTCTCTAACAATTACATATATCATCAATTCTATCTAAAATCGCTATAACAAACATGGTCCCATGAATTTTATCAAAAACTAGTTTATGCTCTAAAAATAAGGAGTTCCATAACATATAAACTAACAGTAACCTCAAATCCTTGTACAGTAATCTCTTAAATCAAACAATAAGTTGTATTTTCATGAAAAATAACATCTAATGCACAACATAGAGATCACAGATGTGAACCCACTCACTTGGACGGGTAGGATGCATAGGTACAACACCAACAAGACACTTGGAACCAAAATAGCCAGTAATATCTTGAGCCTTTTAGAAGAAAGAAAATGAAGTTCAAATGGAGAAAAGTGAAGAAATGGTGGTTGGAGGTGAAGGAGTCACATTTGTCTGCAGAGAAGGGGGTGAAACGATGTGTGGAATGGTCTGGAATGCAAAAACAGGGGTTTTATTAAAATTTTGAGCGCTACAGTGCTCACCAGAGCCCATGATTTTCCTGACTTACACTGCCTAATTGTTCCAAGACCATTACAGCGCTCACCAAAATGGTTTTCTTTATTTCTTGAGCAGTAATTCCAATACTGGTGTGTATTAGGCTGGTTGTCTCAGTGCTCACTTATTTACTGTCCTCATTTATTTTACTCTTCATTAACTTTAAAACATAAATATAAATAAAGAAATATCCCCAATTTGGATTCAACTAAAATATCAGAAAAATCAAAATCCTAACAAATAAAAATCCAAATTTTGGGAATTAGTTCAAGTCTGGGAATTCTTACGATTTTATAAACTTGTAGGCTAAAAATAGAATGTTCAAGGGTTCATAAAATTCATTAAAAATCACTCTTTAACTTATTTTTCTCTAGAGAAGAACAATTATCAGGACTTTCAATCCCAATAATGTGGCTATATCATATTGCCCTCCAAGGACGAGTAAGGTCCAGATTTAGCAAAATTCAGGATCCGAAACGACAGATAAGGGTAACTAACACCCTTTTTAGTTTGAAAAAATTTTCTAACCCTTTTATTTAAAACTAGGGTATTGCAATTCTAATTTTACATTGCTTATGATATGTAAAATATTTTGATTTTTTATTTATTTATTTTATCATTGTAATAGTTTTCATCCATTTGCAGTGGTTCAACATAGGATCATGGAGATTATACAGAGTCCACATAATCATCCGTGGCCTACATGGACTGACATACCAGTAGATGTTAAGGAGTCATGGTGGAAGGTAATTCTATGATTTATTCACTTTTGTTAAAATATTTGTTTGTATTATTTAATTATATGCTTATATATAATCACTTACATGTTGTGAATTTGTATATGCAGAAAACCTTCTATATTTAACCCGGGATGTGTTTCATGATGTCCATAAGGGACACATGAACAACTCGTGGCTAAATGATGCCACCCTTAGTGAGCTGCATCGCCCCTGGGCCAACGACCCGATCTTCAAGCATAGGTTGGATAAGGGAAAAACCAATCGAGCCTCACAAAAAGGCAGGTTGCTACACACAGGTGGGTTGAGCACCTAGAAGAAAACCCAAAAGCATTTGGTAATTCTTTAACCTTTCTATATTTTATTATAACATTTACTATATTTGAATTGTGGCAAATACTATATTTTTATGACTTTATTGTGCTTATTTGTGCAGGCAAAGGAGTTAAGCCAGCCTCTAACACAAGGCGAGCTATTTCGGGAGACCCACGCCCGAAAAGGAGAACAAAAGGGGAATCTAGAGAGGTCTGGTTAGACCCTTGCACCGATGCGACCTATGTAAGCTTGAATTTAGATATATCTTTATTTAATTTTTATTATTATTTTTATTTATGCTATAATTATTACTTACAATGTGTTTTACCTTTTTTGGTTTGCAACACGAGTGTACAAACCTCTAGGAGCACGCACAGATCCAATACCAGACCCAGATAGCTAAGGCTAAGTCCGATACTAGCATCCTTCCTCCTCCAAATGAGGAGGATGTCTAGGCCCAAATGCGGTCCCTACAAGGGTTGTATATATGAGATAGGGTACTAACCTGAAAGTATATCCCCATCCTCCACCACTGGGTTAGCTACTGGGGATGATGCCCTGAGGGAGCGTATGCATGTCCTCAACCGGGAGCCGCAACAGCAGGCATAGCTCCTTCAGCAGCTCCAAGAGCAACAAGCAGGGTGAGCAGCTGTGGGCAAGAGCTAAAGGAGATCCGAGAGCTTAAGCTCTCCTTGGAGTGGCAACAACAAGAGAAATCAAACAAAGAGAAGGCTAAGTTCCGGAAGATGCAGAAAAAGATCACTGCTAATGTGAACATGCAGGCTTCGGGATCCTCTGGCTCTAGCAAGATGCTCCCCATATCCCA
Organism: Dalbergia cultrata; assembly: GCA_031216105.1. Taxonomy (NCBI): domain Eukaryota; kingdom Viridiplantae; phylum Streptophyta; class Magnoliopsida; order Fabales; family Fabaceae; genus Dalbergia; species Dalbergia cultrata. The sequence continues at coordinate 11,285,759 of CM062350.1, read as the reverse complement.
CTCCCCTCTATTTCTGAAGGCCACTCACTGTCAGATGGTGCGGATGATGAGAATGGTTTAGATGATGATGATGATGCCTACACCCAAGAGTTCAGCTAGTTTTTACCTAGCTTCATTTTTTTTCATTTTCAATTTTTTTACATTTGTTGCAATTTGTATATATTTATTGTCATAATTTGCTATTTTATTTAACCAGTTACTTTATCCATTTTATTATTTACTTATTTAATATCACTTTAATTGATAATTAATTTGTTATATAAATAAATAAATAAAAAATAAATTACCAATCACTTCAAGCTAAATAAGGAAATTAAAAAAATAATTAATTTTTTATTGACGGGTATGACTGTCGATAATATGTCATATTTTAAATTAAAATAAATTGTTTTTCATAAATCAAATTACCATCAGTAAAAAATCAAAAAGATTATTTTATTTATTCAAACATCCATCGGTAAAAATTAAATCATTCTTCGAAATAATTATGTCTCTCACGGTAACGGTGACGTTTTTATCTAATTGTACCGATGGCTAAATATTTTATTACCCGTCGTTGCACGCATAAAAAATGACCGAAGGGATTTTTTTTATTGTCAGTAATATTCATCAAGGGCCTGGAAATCAATGCCCACATATCCATCGATATAAATCTTACCCGTTGAAAAATTCATCAGTAATAAGGGCATCGGTTACTTTCTCATTTCTTGTAGCATTACTTATTACTATTTATTTAGATATTTATGTTTATTAGTAATTATTATTAATTTAAATATATATTATTTTATTTTATTTGTTATTATTTATTAAATAATTATTTTTCATTGTATTATTTATTTATTATTATTATTATTATTTAAAAAATAAAAGAATCCTTATATGTTAAAGGTTAATCAGGCTTAATATGGCCTTCTTAGGCACAATTAGGTTATACATCATTCTAACATTTAAGGGGTCATGATAGATAAACTTATACAATATATTATCTGTACCAAACAATGGACAAGAGTATAATATATAATATTAGCTTACCCCATCATATCTAATACGGCATGCTAAACGAACCCTAAAAGAGAGAACCAAAATTCTTAACCACTTTATTCTCGGTCTTTCTACTATTTTACTTTAAATTCAAAATGGGCTATTTATAACACTTTGCAATAAAAATTTACACTCATGAGTGTATGTGATTTTCCTAATAGTGCTACTTCTAGTTTGATTCATTTGCAAATAAAATCTATCATTCTCAGTATTAGCACAAAATTTAACACCTAACAGTATAACAATTAATATACATTGTTATGTTATTTGAAGCAATTTTTTTATAATATAGAGTACACCTATAGGAATACAATATACGTAATTGGATATTACTTCAAGTATGAATATTTAACTAAACATATGTATATTGTCTTTTAAGTTAAAACTCTAAATATTCATTGCTAAAGCTAGTAACGTTGTCCAATGAGGTAGCGTTTGTTTCCTGTCCTAGGACAGGAAATATAGAGATAGTAGAGACAGAGACATAAAAAATCATGTCTCTATATCAAGTTTAGTGTGTTAAGTACAAGACAGTATCGGACCGCCATTAACCATCGTCGTTGACCTTTGTTGATTGGCAGTTGACCAGTGGTTGACCGGCCGTTGATCGGCGATGATTGGCCGTTGACCGCTGATGGCCAACTACCGACGGTTGACTGGCGGCTGACCATTATTTTCGTGTCCTGTCCTCACTTTTTGGAGGGACAGAAATACATAAAATTTTTATTTCTGGGACAAAAAAAAAATTTCCCCTTATCCCATCTCCACCACCAAATATGATACAAGGACAAACTGTCCCTGTATTTCTATCCCAAGATAGGAAACAAATACTGCCTAAGAGTTGCTCACACTTGGTTTAGTATCTTCAAAGTGGCTGAAGTTGGTAACTGAATTTTTTATTTTTTATTTTTGGTAAGTTATCCTATTTTCGTTCATATTGCAGCCAATTGTTACAATTGAGAATAGTTTTGAATTGCTCGCAATTGCACTAAACTGTTTAGGTAATGAATGGGTTAAATAAAGAAACAATTACCTGAGACTGAGTAGGCTCATATATTCAGTAGAAATCCAACCAAGCCAGATAGATGTCATTTCTAGGTGTACAGGAAAATAAGGATTATATATTGAAATATAATAGAGTACATTGACAAAATCACTTTCACCTTAACAAAAGGAAACTACCAACCATACTATATTACTTTCTCAGAAAAATCATCATCAAACTGTGTGGTGTTGCTGCTCGTGAAGGCTTAGCTTATCAAGAGCTCAATATATAGGAAGGGCCGTAAAATCCCAATCCTTGAGCCATTCAAAAGTGCCTCAAAGATTGGGTCTATAATCTTTCAATGATTAATTCTGTTGATGAAAATTTTGTCAAAATCATCAGTGGATTTAATTTTCTCTCCAGATACGACTGTTCCCAATTCCTCCGTCACATATAAAGTAGATAGGACCTACACTACTTAGTCCTAACTTACTGATGAACACCCTTTCTCAAAGGCATTCCTTGTGGACTCAAGATAAAAGTACTAAAACTTAGAATTAAAGAAAGAATAAAGTAATCTGAATATAGTACTTTTTTGTCAACTCAACAAAAGCATGGATCTTCATTCTTGCCAACCAAATACAGTACTCACCTGTCAACCATATCATTCGTTCAAAGAACAAAAGCCAAAAATGACTCCAGAATAATGACTAAAAAAAAGCTATTGTTTAATTAAAGCCATAAATCAGTAATACAAAATTGATCGCAAAAGGAAATAAGTTGTTTAATTCAAATAAACTTCAAAATTTACGTTCGACCATGGTTTAATTCTTAGTAGTACTTCCATAATAGCAAACACTTGCTGACAATTTATTATGCAGAAAAACGTATTATCTAATCAATAAACGTACAAAATTCTTGCTGAGATTTACATTCCTTACACTACGAAACAATAACATGTTGGCATATGACCCACTAATAGCCCCAGAAGTTTTATGCAAGTGGTTCTTTTGGAGGGTAAGTTTCTGATTTCCCGCAGTATTCCTTTCACAAAAAGATTTAACCTTGCAATCCTTTCCAAGAAAATAGCTGGGAAAATTAATCTCCGTATCATATGAACTTCATAAGATAAATTAGTTATTGATGACCTGAAAGAAACACAATTGAAGGATCAACTATAAAGTTAAACAGTGATGTAAAAAAAAGTTTCTTTTTAATGGTAAATGAATATAGTTACTTGTAACACCCCTCACTTTAGCTAATAAAAGTTTCTTACTTTGTGAATTTCATGGCCTAATACATTTCAAGTCAAGCTTCCATGAAGACCCTCCACAATAAGTTTTTCCTGCCCATGATTACTAAGAGGAATCACTTGAATGAACACAACCAATTCTTTTGATATATCATACAAATAGCAAGTTCTTCAATGAGTCATGAAGCCATGATCTTCAATCTACGTACCAAATACATAGGAATGAGCTTCACAGCTAAACCAAAGATCAAACTAAATGGCGTACATTACTCAACAGAAGAAGCACTTTCTGATCAATTCTTTTCCAAATAGAAACATTGTACAAATGGTACCCAGTCTTTATAAAAAGAATACCACTTGTAGGCAATGAAACAACATATTTCCGAGCATATGTTCATCTTAAACAAATCCCACACAGAACAAAAATGTTCTTAGATCCATCACACATCAAATTCTAAGAATTAAATATTCTCAATGACTTGCGAAACTAAATCTCGAGACCAAAATAAACAACACAATTACCATTACCCAACTATGATTCCCTCTGAGGTGATCCATTCTTTTGGAATCCAAATATTTCTAATTAATATTGAGTATGAATTAAATGTCAAAGAATGACATAAACAACACTAAATTCGAGATATCTTTCATGTGGGCATAATTAGTCTAATGTGAAATAGAACTCACTTTTCTTTGTGTATGTTGAAAAGTTATCTCTCAATAATAAATTACCATGCTCGTGAATCTTAATTGTAGGATCCAAATCCATAATAATGGTAGGAGAGAGATTAGTGGTATTGTAAATTGATATAATCAATGGTACAAGTATAATATATTATTGCTCGTATCTATTCTATATTCATTATATGCTTTCTATTCTTTTTATTAGTAGAAACTCTTTAAGAAGACTGTCCCACAAGAAAGCTATAAACTTTTGCCACTTGGCATATTTTTCCGCTTGGTAGATTCTCCTTTATATATACTAGTGATTTGGTCGATATTTACTTTTTAGGTATTAATATATCCCTTGTTCTCTTAAAAAAATGATATTATTAAATTTTACTCTCGCTATTTCTAAAATATATTTTTTCCTCCCAAAAATTGCACTTATTGATCCATAGAGTTTATTTAGAGCAACAAAGCTATTGGAAAAAAATGACAAAAGTAACCATGAGAACCTTATCAAAGTAAATGTATGTATACAAATTCATATTCTAAATGTAAATAATATAGTTACTGATATTGAAATTAAAGATGGACATGTGGAGATCAATAGACTATTGAAATTGTGAGTGATACTAACTAAGCACATCGAAATAATTACCAATGTTAATAAATTACTTCCTTGAATAAAATACAGTACCAAAAGCAATGTATGATTTTTTTTCTAGTCTCATTTCTTGTTGAATTGTGAAGCAGCAATGACAGCTATATTTTATTTATTTTATTATCTTCTATGGTTTTTTCAAATGTTGAAGATAGAAAAGACAAAATATGTTATTCATCAATGAATCAAGTAATAAATAACAATGAAAGCAAATAAATTCTTGTTAAAGAAAAAAAGAAAAAGAAGAACCTTTGTGAGCCAAAGATGTCACTTTTTGGTACAAAAACTGAAATTGCAATTCTTTTATCTCTCCTAAACGCTAATTTCTACAAAATAATCATGTTGTAATAAGAAGAAAATGAGATTTAGCTTCCTTTTGATTGGTTAATAAGGCAAGAGGGTGAGAAAACCATTTGAGTGTTTATAAACTTATGTCTCTTGATGAAAAAACCAAACTTGATAGTGGGTAGTAAATATCATTAATTTACAATAGTGACCCCGTTAAGATAGCGTTTGATTACTGTCTCTAAGACAGAAATATAGAGACAAAAAATATTATCTATGTTTCATGTTTGGTTGTGGAGACGAAGACAGAAAAAAGATTGACCATTGACTACCGTTGACCAACGACCGACAACCGTTGATAGGCATTGTTGACTTCCGACGTTGACCGACAGCCGACGACAATTGACCTGAGGCCGACGGCAGTTGACCCGCGGTCGGCGATAGGTGGGCGAACCACTATCCCCACTTTTTGGTGAGACAAAAATACAAAAAATTTATATCTCTGGGACAGAAAAATTTTCCGCCCCTGTACCCCGTCTCCACCGAAAAACATGATATAGAGACAAATTGTCTCTATATTGTTGTCCCGGAATAGCAACCAAATGCACCCTAAGAGTTGGTTAACAAATTAATAATAATGGTAAACCTGGAAAAGAAATTTAATTTGAACACCAAAATACCACGATTCTTTTTATATAGTGTATGGATTATAGATTATATGTATTTATTTTTCGGTCAATTTCTTAGGACATATTTTAGGAAATATTGAGTTAAGTTCTCGCTCTGCCAAGTAAATCATAGCAACCATGCTCATTGCTGGACTAGTATTTTTCATTTTTGTGTCTCATACCTTTTTTCTTTTGGTCATGCTGGACAAGCTTTAATGGTTTTTTTGTTTTTGGTCATGCTGGACGAGCTATGCAGAGCAGGGAAGGAGTATCAGATTGAAATAAAAAAAAAACTTTTGGCAAGCCCAAAGCAATCACTGCAAAGCACTTCTCCAGTTAGACCTCACTATTGGACGGAGGCTCTCATGTCACACCAACGTTAATCTTGTATTGACTTTCTTGGGAAGAGTATACATTCCTGACCAACAACTATGGGAAGAGTACATTTGGGGGCCTCCGTCAGGCGAGTTCGAACTAGTTGGAGTCCCACGCCAAAAAAAAAAGAGGTTGGATTCTTAATAATAGAGTCGAGTGGATTTGGGTTGGCTCTCTCCTAAAGTAAAGCACCTATTTTAAAAAAAAAAAAAAGGTGCTTTGATGTATTTTTTAAGGTGTTTGGATCGCCTTTAAAAAAAAAAACTTCTAATTAAAAATGTAATAGAATCACTTTTTTTAAAAAGCTAGTGATATCCAGCTTCTAAAAATAGTAGAAGCAAAAGTAGTTTCTAATAAAATTATATTTTAAAACTATCTCTCAATATTATTTATAATTATAATTCAATCCATTGGCAAATTCTTAAAACATACTTTTACCTTGTCACTCCTCACAATTACATATACACCCTCATCTCCCCTCATCTCCCCACGGTCATTCACTCATCCACATCTCTGATAAGCCTACATTTCAACCCTGTCCCGACTTGTTTTTATTAAGATACACTGAATTTTATTTATTTTATTTAGAAATGTTCCTAACTATATTACGAAAGGAAGAATTATATTAACCTCATTTTAATGATTGCATGGGATTCATAGATAACACTCATATAAGTAGTAATGTATTGACTATCTGTGATGGAAGAATTGAGATAAACAGTGTAAGGGATCAATTACCAACAAAATGTTTCATTGATGTTTTTACATTGTTAAACTTTTATTATTGATCTTTTATGTAATTTGATCAGAAAATAGTAATTTTATTTTCGGTTATACAAGGATATTTATAGTGCTTTTAATAATTAAAAGCACTTGTCACATTATTTATGCAAACGTAAAATAACATTTTCTTAAAAAAAATGAAGAAGCTCTACTAAAAAAAATAGTAAGTAAAAAAAATACTTTTTTTTAAAAGCCAATCCAAATACAACTAATTTCATTAAGATAAAAAAAAGATTTAAAAAAAAAAAAAGCCTCTTCTCAGTTATCCTGTGTTGCTAGCTCAGTTGTCTAGAGTACGAACATTAAAGGAAAGTAGCTAGTATCAATCCTCGATGCTCTTTGTCCAGTTTCGTTCTCCCATAACCTATTCTATGTGTAGCATTGCCACTCAAACTGACAAACCCACTACCATGATGTTTGCCCCACAAATTCCCATAATTCGAACCTCAGCACTACGCACTAACTAACCAATTGTAAAATAATTCATTTATCACTTCACTTGATCCTCTATCGTGTATGAACTATTACTCCCTTTTATTGATAGTTATCTTAAACAGCTAAAACAATTTGATACATTAAAAAACTAATGTATTAATGGTTAGATGCATTAGCTTTTTAATGTATCAAATTATTTTGATTTTCCAAAACGACTATCAATAAGGAATTTTTCCAAAACGACTATCAATAAGGAATGGAAGGAGTATTTTACATTTAGAAAATAAGAAGTGATTTGAAACTAAATTGCTATGCAACTAAATCACCTAAATATTTGACTCACAGTTAGAGCGGTTGTAGTATCAAATAGCTTAAAAGGCACACTTGGGAACAATTTTTTCTATGGCACAATAATTTTTTGACAAAATCCCCATTTTAATCCCTCTAGAATTTTAAGTCAAATAAATTGGTCCCTATAAAAATAAACTCCCAAATTTGTCCTATAAAATTGAGAAGTCGAATAAATTGATCTCTACAACAACAAAAAAAATCTTCCCAAATTTGTACCTAGAAAAATGAACTATCAGACAAATTAGTCTTCCTAGCCCAACTTAACCAGGAACTAGCTGATTGTATGAAACAATATCTCTAATTATTCAATTTGTAAGGAACAATTTGATAGTTATTTTTTTGCAATGACCAATTTGTCTTATAATTAAATTTTTTAGGGATCAATTTGAGAGTTTATTTTTTATAAGGACTAATTTGTCCAAGTTGAAATTTTAGATAGAATAAAATGAGAATTTTGTTTTTTGTCTAATTTTTTCCATCAAAAGCTATCTTAGAAAGTTTTCAATTAGAAGCTATTTTAAATCTAAAGTAAACTTGTCGAACCATTGGTTTGATGCTAGAAGAAATCATCAGTAATTTAAAGCTAAAATAAACTTGTCCAACCATAGGAGATGCTGGAAGAAATCACCAGATGATGTCCTGCTGTCTTTTCTTTTCTCTTTTTTCCAATTAGCATTATTATACTTCGATTTCACGAGTCAAAATAAGAATCAAAGTTTAAGCATGTGGTTTTTACTGGTTGAGTTAATTTGTAGAGAGAAATTTTAGTGAGTTATCATTTTATTCCCAGATGTGTACGAATGTTGTGTTATAAAATCATATTTAAACACTACTCACAAATGATTGGTCGAGGTGATAAGCAACCTCGAATCTTTGCAAAGAAAACGCAAATTCCAATCCTAGAAGACTAGCTCTTCCGAAGAAAGAACATCACTTTCACGCTCAAATTAAATTACATAACTCTTAAGCTCTTATGCTCATGCGCTAGCGGGCTCAAGAAAGACGCCTTTATACAGTGAAAGCAATGCATGTACCATGGTACCAACATCCATTACTAGAACAAAACAATGAGCATACCTAAAACATTTTATGAAAGAATCAATATACATCATCACTAGTACATGGGACACTTTATCAACACATCTAAAGAGCTAACAAAGATTACATGGAATTGGAAATGAACACAAACCTCAGTCAGCTAGATGTATAACCCTCCAAGACTTAACCACCTCTTCAACGAAAAATATTAATATAAACTTGAGTTTATGGTGAATCCTATATATGACACGATCTCAACGAATATCTTTATGAATCTGAAACTATATTATCATTACTCCTCTCCAACCCAATGCAGATTCCATCATAACAATACATGATATTTCTACTATTACAGAATTATTTCCTAAATATGTTCATTGCCATGCTGAAGCTGATATCAAATTCCTGTTCTTCCACCCCAACAGCATGGCCCCATCTTTCTCCACTAGTGTATAATGTTCAGAATAGCTCCTCAGGAGGCTTCTTATAACAGAATTCACGTAAGTGCTCAAAGGGCATTGGCGGAAGCCAGCCATTGACAACCTAGACTTCCACTTGCCAAAAAGTTCATGCCTCTCCACCCTTTCCTTCCCTTCACAAGCAATGACATTCACAATGTCCCTGGCAAGACAGTGTTGCTCCACATTAATCCTCTCCTTGCTATTTCTTGGGAGGCTGACATCAATGGACTCAAAAATTGCCAAGTAGTAATCTAGGGTCTCCATAAACCTATTGAAGAAAGGAGTTGTGTTTGTGTTAGATTCCTGCTCCACCAATGTCACCACCTTGGGAGAGAATGACTTCACCAATCTCAGAAGTCCATCCCTTGGGTTGTTCACATCAACACTCTCATCAGCTGTATGGTGGAGCTGCAAGGGGAAGTTCACCGCCAAAGCCTCACCAGGCCTGATATCTAGCATATCTCTCGTCACATCTGGACCATAAACTGGCACTCCATGAAACTCAACTTTGATGCCGAATTTCTCAGACATCGCGGCTAACCTTTTCCCAACTACTTCAAGTCCGTCACCGCGAGCATATCTACTCATGGGGTCGTCGATCCCTGTGATCCTCACATGGGGTGGTCTGCGAGGTCTTGCTGCAAGAGCTTGAAGGAGAGTCATCCACTGAGTTCCCTGAGCAATCTGAAAGTCTATGATGTGAATGTGATTCTCATTTCTGCATGCTTCAGCAATGGCTCCATTGGCAGCCAGGTAACCAAATTTTAGGTAAGGGCAGATTTCTGTTGGGTACCAGAGTAATGAAAACAGATCAACGCAACTAAAATAGAGCTGAGAGTAATAGAACTGACACACAATATTTACGTGGAAAACCCCCTAGTGATGAGGAAAAACCACGTTCAAGACCGAGAAATGATTTCACTATGTGGAAGATAAAATTACAACTCTCTCTAAATATAAGGAGAGAACAATAACACCCTCTCTTATACTAAGAAAATACACCTCTCTATAAAAATAGGAGAAACTCTCAGAAGACACTATATATTTTTCTCTCAACTCTCTCCGTTATTCTGCTTGTAATTGAGAGCGTTCAGCAGCTCTCTATTTATAGATGCTCGGAAGTTACTGTGCATTCAATGCACAGTAACTTCACATGCATTTCGGTAGGTGCACCGAACCCTCTCACATGTGCACAGTAACTTTTTTACTGTGCACGTTTGAAATTTTCGCTAATCACATGTATGCACAGTAGAAATTCTACTGTGCACTTTGAAAATTTTGCTCCTATGCATGTGCTTCTGATTTCCTTCTTTGACTCTTTTTGTTTTTTTTTTTTCTTTTAAAGTGGCTTTACGCCACTAACAATCTCCCACTTAAAGCCACTTTTGGTAAGCTTTCAAAACCTTTTCTCATCTTGCCAGTTCCATGCTGCCTACGTTTCTGATAGACCATAGGAAGATCTACACCATTTAAACTTGTCAGTGTTGATCGGCTTTGTCATGACATCTGCTAGGTTATCTTTCGTATGAATCTTCTGCATGTCCACATTTCCTTCTTCCACTACTTCTCGAACAAAGTGATATTGAACTCCTATGTGCTTTGTCCTGGAATGAAAAGCTGGATTTCTTGCAATATGCAAGGCACTCTGACTGTCACAATACACAGTAATCTTTATCTGCTTGTGCCCGTGTTCCTCCATTAACCTTTGAATCCAAATAGCTTCCTTGCAAGCTTGTGTAGCTGCCATATATTCAGCTGTAGAGTAGATAGAGCTACAACGATCAGAACTTGGATAACTTGACTCATGACTCACTTTGCAAGTGTAAACACATAGCCTGTAGTAGATTTTCTTTTATCAAGATCACCTGCAAAATCTGAATCAACATATCCTCTGACAACGAACTCTGATCCTCCAAAACATAGTGCAACACCTGAGGTTCCTCTAATATATCTCAGGATCCTCTTCACAGCATTCCAATGCTCAGTACCTGGATCTGCCATAAAACGACTGACCAATCCAACTGCTTGAGCAATATCTGGCCTGGTACAAATCATGGCGTACATAAGGCTTCCCACCGCTGATGCATATGGTACTCGAGACATTTCCATCCTCTCTGCTTCACTGCTAGGACACATACCTGAGGATAATTTGTAGTTCACAGGAAGTGGGGTTGATACTGGCTTGCAATCTTGCATGTTGAAGCGTCGCAAGATTTTCATCAAGTAATTCTTCTGTGAAAGCCAGATCTTCCTGTCCTTTCTATCTCGGTGAATTTGCATCCCTAAAATCTTGTTTGCGGGTCCCAAGTCCTTCATATCAAATTCCCTAGCCAACTGTGCCTTCAATTATTGGATTCGATCTTTGTTGGGGCCTACCACCAACATGTCATCCACATACAACAACAGAATGATGAAAACATTGTTATCAAACCTCTTGTAGTATGTACAATGGTCTGAATTTAGTCTGTTGTATCCGAGGCCAATTATAAAGGAATCAAATCTCCTGTACCAACACCTTGGCGCCTGCTTTAGACCGTACAGAGATTTGGTCAACCTACAAACCAAGTTTTCTTTTCCTTTTTCCTCAAAGCCTTCTGGTTGGAGCATATATATCTCCTCTTCAAGTTCTCCGTGAAGAAAAGCAGTTTTCACATCTAACTGCTCAAGATGTAAATCAAATGCAGCACACATAGCCAATACTACTCTAATAGTGGTAAGTCTGACAACTGGAGAAAATATCTCATTGAAATCAATACCTTCCTTCTGAGCAAATCCTTTTACCACCAGTCTTGCACGATATCGTTCCACTCGATCATTGCCATCTCGTTTGATCTTATAGACCCATTTGTTGCCGATGGCTTTTCGACCTTTTGGAAGTGTAACAAGTTCCCATGTTTTATTCCTATGCAAGGCCTCCATTTCTTCTTGCATTGCTGCCATCCACAGAGAAGCATCTGGACTATTCAAAGCCTCCTGAAAGTTTGATGGCTCTCCTTCTTCTGTTAGAAGACAAAATGCATCGTGGCTTGCCATAACATAGTCTGAATGCCATGAAGGTGGCTTTGTCTGGCGTGATGATTGCCTAACTTCTGTATCATTAGCCTCTACTGGTACTTGTTCATCATGCTCTGGTTCTGCTTCAGAATCTCTTTCTTGATTTTCTCATCTATCCGAATAGTAGTGGTCTCCTTAATGATCTTTGTCATTTTTTTCTTCACTTTGCAGTTCATTTTCTGCAAATATAACATCCCTGCTGACAATAACCTTGCGGGCAGTGGGATCCCACAAGCGATACCCCTTTACACCGTCAGCATAGCCCAAGAATATACATTTCCTGGACTTCGGGTCCAACTTTGTTCTTTCTTGGGAATTGTACATCACATATGCTGGACATCCAAACACCTTTAGGGAAGAATAATCTGCCGGCTTGCCATTCCACATCTCCATTGGTGTTTTTAAACCAATTGCAGTTGATGGCGATCGATTGATCACATAATGTGCGCTTTTGATCGCTTTCGCCCGTAAAGACTTGGCTAAACTGCTTTGTTCTCAGCATTGCTCTTGTTCTTTCTAGAAGAGTCCTGTTCATCCGCTCTGCTACACCATTTTGCTGAGGTGTATGTGCAACTGTAAATTGCCTTTGAATACCTTCATGCTTGCAAAATGCTAGAAAATCTCCATCTGTATATTCTCCTCCATTGTCTGTCCTCAAGCACTTTATCCTCTTTCCGGATTCAAGTTCTACTCTTGCTTTGAAGTCTTTGAATATTTGAAACACATCTGACTTTTTCTTTATTGGATACACCCATAGTCTCCTGGAGTAATCATCAATGAATGATACAAAATATTTTGCACCTCCCAAGGACATTTCTGGTGACTCCCACACATCAGAATGAATCAAGTCTAGAATGTGCTTACTCCGGGCAGTTGATCTATCAAACTTCAATCTATGTTGTTTGCTTGTAACACAGTGCTCACAAAATGGTAAGTTCACCGATTTGAGCCCAGGAATGAGATTACGTTCTGCAAGAACCTTCAAACCACGTTCTGACATGTGGCCTAGTTTGCGATGCCACATCATCGTCGTTTCTTCTTCATTTGCTGATGCAACTGATGCATCTGCCTCCTGCAACGTATCTCCTTGAAGTCTGTATAGATTTGTTGTGGTCTTTTATGCTTTCATCAACACAAGAGCACCTTTGACAACTTTCAAGATTCCCCCTTCAGTACAGGTCTTGCACCCGAGATCATCCAGTTGCCCAATAGACAATATATTCTTCCTCAAACCCTTCACGTGTCGCACTCCTTGAATTGTTCGAATGGAACCATCAAACAATTTTATTTTGTCAGTACCAACACCAGCAATTTCTAAGGCATGATCATCTCCCATGAACACAGATCCTTCCGAGACAGGTTCATAACTGTAAAACCAGTCATGGTGTGGAGTCATGTGCCATGATGCTCCTGTATCCATGATCCAAACATCAATGAGCCTTTTATTGCCTCTAGAACCAATTGCTGCCTCGCTACATAGGATTTCTCCATCCTCAGAGGTACTTGCAACACATCCTTGAGAGGTTGATGCTTCTGGGGCTTTATCTGCATTCTTCTTGTTATTTCGACAATCTTTCTTCAAGTGCCCTCTCATGCCACAACGGTAGCATTTGAAGTTCTTCCTTCTTCTTGACTTTGATCTACTCCGACCATGACTCCCACTGGAATCACGCTCCATTGATCTCCCTCTCATCACCAACAATGCCTCTCCATGCTTTGAGTTCTCCAATCTATCTTCCTTATTCCTGCGCCTGGACTCTTCTTCAAGAATAGCACCGGCGACATCATCAAAGGATAAATAGTTGGCAACATTATTATTTGTGATGTTGATAATGAGTTGATCATATGAGTCAGGTAGACTTTGAAGTAGAAGTTCCGTACGTTCATTCTCCGTTATTTTATAATCTGATGCTGTAAGTTGGGAGAATAATGTGTTTAGATTGTTGATGTGGTCCGTTACTGATGTGGACTCATTCATCCGAAGAGTATACAGCCTCCTCTTTAGAAATATTCTATTGTGAAGTGACTTGACCTCGTACAATTTGACAAGAGCATCCCAGATCTCCTTTGCTGTCTTCTTTTACGCAATCTTGGACAATACTGAATCTGCCATTGCAAGATGCAGATTGGCAACAGCATTATCATCCATCTCCTTCCACTTTTCATCAGTAACTTCGGCTGGTCTGCCTTCAATTGCTGGTAAGCAATTGTCCTTCCTCAAGATTGCCTTTATTTTCAGTTTCCACAGGGAAAAATTATTCTCATTGAACTTCTCAAACTCAAATTTTGTTGCCATGGTGTTTACCGGAATCTGTTTCTCTACTAGACTGGTCACTTTTTTTTTTACTGTGAATAGTACCGTATACGTGAATAGTGCCGTATACGTAAATAGTACCGTATATTTATACCGTATATGGAACAAATCCAGTATACGTTAACAATACTGTAAAAGTATACAACTACACGTATAAACAGTGACCAAGAGTAGCAACCATGGCGTGAACTATAACCAATGGCTTTGATAAGTTCCAGGTAAAAATTCTTTTCTGATGTGGAAGATCAGCCTAAGCTGCAACCACAGAGCATACTAAGAATAGTGCCGTATACGTGAATAGTACCGTATACGTAAATAGTACCGTATATTTATACCGTATATGGAACAAATCCAAAGATAATGCTAACAATACTGTAAAAGTATACAACTACACGTATAAACAGTGACCAAGAGTAGCAACCCGCAGCGTGAACTATAACCAATGGCTTTGATAAGTTCCAGGTAAAAATTCTTTTCTGATGTGGAAGATCAGCCTAAGCTGCAACCACAGAGCATACTAAGAAAAATACCACCAAACCAAAGCTCTGATACCACTGTTGGGTACCAGAGTAATGAAAACAGATCAACGCAACTAAAATAGAGCTGAGAGTAATAGAACTGACACACAATATTTACGTGGAAAACCCCCTAGTGATGAGGAAAAACCACGTTCAAGACCGAGAAATGATTTCACTATGTGGAAGATAAAATTACAACTCTCTCTAAATATAAGGAGAGAACAATAACACCCTCTCTTATACTAAGAAAATACACCTCTCTATAAAAATAGGAGAAACTCTCAGAAGACACTATATATTTTTCTCTCAACTCTCTCCGTTATTCTGCTTGTAATTGAGAGCGTTCAGCAGCTCTCTATTTATAGATGCTCGGAAGTTACTGTGCATTCAATGCACAGTAACTTCACATGCATTTCGGTAGGTGCACCGAACCCTCTCACATGTGCACAGTAACTTTTTTACTGTGCACGTTTGAAATTTTCGCTAATCACATGTATGCACAGTAGAAATTCTACTGTGCACTTTGAAAATTTTGCTCCATGTGCTTCTGATTTCCTTCTTTGACTCTTTTTGTTTTTTTTTTTTTTCTTTTAAAGTGACTTTACGCCACTAACAATTTCAAACAGCATTTGGAAGATATAAGCCCAATAAAATCAGCACTATTAATCGTAGGTATGGCCAGATTGAGGGTGTGGATCCGGATGAGCAGGAAAATTTACATGGTTAACATGACAAAGTAACTTTGACAGAGTTAGTTCATCCTTTGTCAAATATAAAAATATTTATGTATTTTTTGCCCAACAGTTTAAATAACTTCTTTTTATTGCAACACAAAGATCAAAGCTCAAGACTACAACAGAAGAAGCCAGCAGAAAGATACAATCATCAATCAACACCTAAACCAGGTAAACAAACAAACCAGCAACATGACAAATACTATTAGGACAACCATAGGTGCACACACCAACTCTTTATACATCTCCCACATTTATGTGCAAAAACGCTAGATGACAGTGGGATCCAAAAGCACCGCAGCAACGGAATCTTTCATGAGTTCTCCATTTGTGTATCTGTCCTCAAAGTTTGCATATGTGAAATCACTTACACGTGCAAAACCAAGAGCACAATCAAGCACGTGCTTTGGTATACCATCTAACTTGAGGTACTCTTCATTTATATCCTTCCACAAGTCTTCAGTTTCCTTGTGGACGAGTTTGCAGGCCTCTTCTTGTGAAATGCCATATTGCTTCATACAACATTCAACCCCGGAAGCAACATGATTCCTTTGCTGCTCAAACTATATATAAATAGTCACAATCCAAAAGCTCAATTAGATAAATCATGTAATTGATTATCAATATTATTTGTTGAATTAAACCAAAGCCAGCTAATGTTATATATCTAATCAAGGCTTTTATTGAATTAATATTGGGTCAAAATATTTAGGGAAAAGAGTATGAACCATCTTAAATTTTTGTACTCCTACAAGTTATAACCATAATTTACAAAATTATTTCTTTATCTCCCTAAACTTTAGTTCATAATTTAATCAATTATTTTATTTTAAATGTGTCATCTCATTAAACGATAAATTTGAATCTTTTTTAATAAAAAGTTCTTTAGGAATTAAATTTTTAATTTTTCAATTTCAAGAATTATAATGATACAATTTATATAATTTCAAGGATGAAAATGAACTTCTAATCCTACCAAAACAAAAAGTTGTCAGAAATTATTCTCTACCTTATGTGATGCTAGGTCATCCTTCAGTCTGCCAATAAGTGATGCGGCATTCACGATCACTGGATCACTAAAAATCCAATCAAACAACTCTTTGGTTGCAAATTCTCCCAGACCAATAAATGCTACCAGCTGAAGTGGGCATGTTGAAGATACAGCCCCATTAGCCTTGTACTCATCGTATGTTGGAATATAACCGTCATGGCACCATTTTGATTCTACCAAGTAAGATTGTGCCAAGTTAAAAAACTGCAAGTAAAATAATCAAAATACTGATTCGTTAAATAAGTGGAGGTTGGGAAGTATAATATTTCGTTTGAATATTAAGGAATTAGAAGCCTACAGCTTGTTTAACATATGGCAACACCATGCTCGAGTTTCCACCCTTTCCAGTGATCACCAACTCTATTTCATCCCACAGTTCCACGACTGCATTAAACACCACTTTGAAGCACTCTGGAAGAGTTGCAATTGGACTAATATCCCATCTGAAAAGAGAGAGAGAAAGAGAGAGAGAGAGAGAGAGATTATATGGATAAAATTTGTATAAGTTAAAGGATCAAGAGATTGAATTTTGGGGCATGTTTATGAGTTGAAATCTTGAAGGAGAGGGGAGGGGAATGAGAGGTTTATATTTTATAGTATAAAGTTATACTGTAAATCCTTTCTTCCTATCCCTTCCTCTCCAAATCCCAACTCACAAACATACCTTTAGGAGAATAAATATAATAAATTGAAACTATCATAATCTTTTAAGTCATTCTACTATTAAGATAACATAACACTAGCTTCATTCTCAAATAATAAATGTCTAAATTTAAATGTGCATATGGATTAAAAAACTGAATGGTAAAATCTTGATATTAGGATAACTTAGATATGTTTTACTAAATTAATCTCACTACTTTTCTCTCTCTTTTTTTAGTACTCTCTTTCCTCCACTAATCATTTAATAGATGTATAGTTGAAAAAGAAAAATTAATATTTCCTAGACATCTAAAATGGACACAGCTAAAGTAAAATTTTTAAAATAAACACTCACTTGAGGCTATATTTATGAAAAGAGAAAAGAAAAACACTTATCTGAGAATAAAAATAATTATAAAATTGGTCAATTCTTTTTGACTCAGATCAACCTCTGGATTGCCTCTGTCAAGAGCTCAAGCTCTTCAACTGTGCCATAGGCATCATAAGTATCATCTAGAAGAGAGATGCATGCAATCAATTTGGCCACTATCCTTCTCGCTGTGCTATGCTTCGATTCAGACGACATGGATAAAGGCCAAAAGTATGCCTCAACCACCCTATTTCTTGCGTAAGGGACCTTTGTCGCAAACTCTGATATTTTCCACCACCTGTAATACCAAAACAAATTAGATCTAACAATCAAATGGTAAGAATTAAAGGAAATGCTACCTTTTTTCACAATCTAATAAAGGTTGTACGGATATAGCCAATAAAAGTCTATTTTAAGTTGAGTTTTTTTTTTTTATCAAAGATAGATAGATTTGTTTATAATCAGCAGATTACAAAGATTATCCAATTTGGACTTCAAAAAATCAAAAAAGGGATATCCCAAGACTTCCAAGATATAACATTGGAAGCTAGCAAAATGTCTAATATAGGAAAGAAAGGAAATATTCACTTTATGCCTAGTAAATTCTACAGAAAGATCCTTGATTTTGATGAATATTTCTTGACAGCCAATGTATTTGTCTTCAAAAACCTTTGCATTCCTTGCTAACCAAATTTCCCATACAGATAGCACAATAAAGTAATATGGTCAGCACTATTTGGTTTAGTCCTCAGCTTGGTTATAATCTCCATCCACCAATCCCAGTGTGAACACCCATTTTTTTCGACAAAAAAAATCTAGCAGTATTTCAGCCCATTCTCACTTGTCTGACAAAACATATAGTAAGGAAAAAGAAAGCAGACAACATGGGCGAGCCTCCGCATGTCTCCACCTTCAGGCTCACGAACAGAAAAAAAAAGGGAAAAAGCGAGACACCCCACAGTGCGAGCGTGAGAAGCAGACTCTAGTGGGGTTCTCTTCATCCCAAGAGCAGTATGGAGTTAAGCATAAAATAAACCAAGCTCAACATAAATAGGGGGGAGCTTCTCACTACCGGATCCATCACAGCCTCCCCCATCATCATACTTCACTTCACACCCCTCCACCATTCTTCATTAAACCATCCATACCTCCATCTTCCTCTACCTTGAATCTGCCTCAGAACAGCCATTATCACCATCATCCACACGCACCCACCAGCCCTTCCGCCACCGCAAGACGCAGCCCCTTCTCAGAGGCCACCGTCGGAGTCCTCCTCCAGCCACGGTATCATCCTCACTTCCCATCGTGACCCCAACCCAGCTATACCCACTCTCTGTTTGAGCACTATCCTTTCTCTCACTAGAACCTTGTCATTTCACTTTGATGTTGAAATCCCCTTCTCCCTCTTTACACACATCTCAGAACGCTACTCCTTTTTGTTTCAATTCACTTTAGTCTAGACTTTCTTTTCTTTATGATTTTTTTATTTGGGTGTGTTTTCTTTGTTGGTCACAGTATGTTTCCCTTAGTCAAAAAAAGAAATTTGTTTGATTCAAATAAAGGTCTCATTGACTAGACTGCATCATGACCTATTGTTTTTTTAATTTTGCTCAGTATTCCCTTTGGATTGTTGGGATTTCTTTTATGTTAATCTATGTTTCCTTTTTCATTGGTTAACGTAAAGAAAAAAAGTGATTTGGTTGTCTTTTTATTTTGAATGAATTTTGCGCTTAATCTATATATAATTAAAAAAAATTGATATTTAGGACTATTAATGTTTTTTAGTTATGATAATTTCACTTTGTCTATGTTTGACTGAGTTAAATTTGAATTAATTACATGTTTGTTATTTACTAACCCTGTCAATCCATGTCTAAATTATGTCTTTAAGCAAATTAGTTCTAATCATTTGAAAGGAAAAGAAAATAGTTTATGGAGTTTTTTTTTTTTTTTTTTGTTATTTAGTTGGTTCAGTGGATTTTATACTAAAGGTTTCGAAAATATATGTAGTATTTAGGACCCTTTTTTAGTCTTTTTCGTTTAGTATTATTATTATTATTTGTTATTACTTTACTTGTCTCAATCTTTTTTTTTACAGGTTATTCGTATGTTTGTCATTCATTAGTAAAGTCATGTTGAGATCAGTGTAAAAAATAAATAAAATAAAAATGTTTTCCTTTTTTAATAATAAGTATTTTTTAAAAAATAATTCATGCAATGGTCAATAAGAGCGATTGAGTGACAAATGTCATCTTCACCATTATTGAACCATAAGGGTTTATTGAGTAGCCAAGTGTTAACTTGAATCCTATAATGAATTTTCATAGAAAAGGTTTTTATTAATTAAAATCGACCAACACACAAGCATTTTCTACAGAACTACGTGACTTTGAGTTCCTCATTGTACCGGAGGATACGTAGGAGCAGGCTATCCCTGTCAAGCCAAAATTAAATCTTCTTAAATTTGTTTAAATTGGAAGTGTAATTATACGAATTAAATTCCTTAAGTTATACATTTCAATTGTAAAATATATTTGTCTAAATTAATTCTTCTTAATCTATGTGTTTAAATCATAAGTATTTTGCTAAAGTAATTTTCTTCTTAATTTATTTTCTAGTTTATATGTTAAAATTGTAAATATATTTTTTTTAAAAAAAAAAACTAATTTATGTTAATGTATTCGTTAAAATTGTAAATATGTTTTGTCAAAATTAATTCTTAGTTTATGTGTTTGAATCATGAATATATTTATGTAAATTAAATTTCTGGAATATATATGTTTAAGCTGTAAATATATTGGTGTAAATTAATTTATGTGTTTAAAATAAATACATTTTTTGTACATTAAACTTCTTGAATTTATATGTTCAAATCATAAATAGATTTGGGTAAATTTAATCTCTTGAATTTATATGTTTAAATTGTAAATATTTTATGTAAATTATTTTTAATTTATGTGTTAAAATTGTAAATATATTTGTCATAATTAAATCTTCTTAATTAATGTGTTTAAATTGTAAATATTCTTGGTAAATTAATTTTTTCTGAATTTCTGTGCTAAAATTATAATTTTTATCTTCCTTATTTGAATTTTAAAGGGGTTATTATTTAATCTGCATAATTCACTAAGGTACCGTATAAGGACGGGTGTATTAGGGGTGCGCGGGATTAAGTTCCTACCCTTCCCTATGCATAACCGACTCCCGAACTCATATCTGGTTTTCAAACACTATTTTCATTGAAAAAAAATAGAATTGGTTTTTCCAAGATTTTCCAAATTAAATAAACTTGGTGGCAACTCCCAATTTTCAAAAAATTATTTTTCGCCGTCCCCGTCGCGATCCCGGTTGCGACACCCAGAAATGTTTATCATGATGAAGCCATTCTTGCTTAAAAAGGCCTGCTACTCTCCAAACTGGAACCACTTGGGAATATGAAATAAAACAGTGATAGATGGATTCTCAATCTCCTCCACATCTTGGGCAGCTGACATCAATGTTGGAAATCCTTTTTTTGAGCTTTTCGTTGACTAGAATTCCTTCATGCATCAATTTCCATATTAGGATTTTGATTTTTGGAACACATTTACTAGACCAAACTAAATTCCAAAGACTCTTATTCGAAAATTTGGGATGCATTTAATCTGTGTGGAGGTGGACAATTGGAAAGCAACCGAGTATCCAAAAGCTATTGAATAATTAGAATTCTTCTCCAATGTCCATGTAATTCTGTCTTCAGAGTTCTCCATAATTGGAGTTTGAATGGTTGCTTCAGCTACTTCTGATGGAAAGGTGCATCTTATTAATGGAACATTCCGCTGCTTATCCTCAGTCATAAACTGTCTCACCAATATCAATTCATGATTTGAGCTTTCTGTCACCTGAGGTCTGGAAGGGTATGTTTGCGCCATCCAAGCTAGGATCATGATAAATTCTAACCAAGTCACCTTTACTGATTCTCCACTTCACTCCTTTTTCCATCACCTTTCTTCCTTCAAGCAAACTTCTCCAAGCCCACGAAGGATTATTACCTGATTCTACTTCCATGAAAGAGGTATATCGAAAGTATTTGGCTTTGTAAATTTTAAAGAACAGAGAGTGCTCTTTTGATAGAAGTCTCCACCCTTGTTTTTCCAAGCATTGCATGGTTGAAGGCCTTCAGATCTTTGAATCCCAAACCCCCTTGAATCTTCTTTTTCAACAGAGAGTACCCAATACATCCATTTTTCATGTTGCTTCTGCCCCCACCAAAATTGCATCAACATCTTCTGTATCTCCTCCGGCAAGGAATCAGGAAGCTTAAAGCATCCTAGTGTATATATAGGTACTGCTGATTCAATTGCTTTAATTAGCACCTCCCTCCCACTTGTTGATAGAACAAATCTCTTCCAATGTTGCAATTTCTCGGCTACTCTATCTTTGATGTAGTTAAAAGTCTCTTTATTTCTTTCATATAGGAATAAAAATGAAAGAAAATTTCATAAATTAATTTTATACATAAAATTACACATAAAATTTAATCTATGAAATTTTTTTTCTTTATTTTTATCGTCCTTCCAAAATCACCCCTGACATGAATACATCGTCTAAAAAAGAAAAATTAATAGGAGTTTATTAAGATTTGGCATCTTATATATTGAACCCTTGCAATTCAAGAAATCCCCAAAAGTAATTAAGAAAAATAAAATCTTGAACTTGGCCTTCAAGTCTTTCAAGTCTAAACCTTAATCCTATACATTATATGAAAAGAAAAAAATCACTTTTGCTGATTTTTCCTTTTTAACAAGGAGTAATACAATTATAGTACTTACTTGGTGTTACTGCCAACTTCTTTTTGATGTAGTTTCTGCAGCACATTGAAATCTAACTTTGCAAAGTTCAGAAGAATTTTGCTATGAGAAGGATCTTCCTCGTAGAAAGACAAATAACGTCTTGCCTCAATCCTTGGAACTGCCTTGTGAAGAGGTTGCCTAAAGCTTTGATTGATTTGAGCAGCAAGAGATGGGCTCAATTGATTGGTCATGGACTGAAGGTTAGTGTACGTGAAATCAAGTGCTTCCTCTAGTATATCTTCCCCATGAACCCTTAATTGTGCTGCTTCATACAGGCTCAGCATTCCTTGAACATCTTGGGCAATTCTTTCATTGAACTTTCCTTTGGTCTTGAATTGGTTAAATACAGCTGCCACCCACATATTAACTATCTTGAATATATCCACTATGGATCCAAAAAATTTAGGTCATAGGTGCAAATATCATACATAAGCATAACAAAAAACAAATTCTGACACTCTTATAAAATTCAACAAGTATCAATATTTTTTAATTAGTTGTGACTAGTCAAGAATAAATCACGTATTTCACTAAACAAAATTTTTTAAATCTATCAAATCAAAAATCAAATTATAACTATTGATTACATAAAGAATACTAATACTAATGGAAACCAAAGAAAAAACCCAACAAAAATTTCACATAATTTTTTGGTTAATGTGGAGTCAATTTGATAAAAACACACTGGTCATAAATCTGTCTCCATAACCAATTGGTAGTGCATTTTCTTGGTAATGCAAATAGTACAAGCATATATAGTACTACATACCTGATGAAATGCGATACCCTTTTTGTCTCAGCAAACGAAAGAATACTACAAGAAAATGAAGGCCACCTTCTTTTTCGGTGAGGTTATTGTTGATATAGCAATTGTGGATTTGTTCTAGTGCTTCGTCAATTTCACGTTCAAAATGATGAGATATACCCAGATGTTGGATTGAGTCAATTAAGCTTAATTTTTGTGAGATATTATTACTTGAAGATAGAAACATCTTCTTCACTTCCTCTTTGTGTATCTCAGCTTGCTGCTTCATATTGTCATTAACTTCCTGAAAATATGTAGTTGTATGGAATGAAATGTTCGAGTATTTAAATATTTAACAATATGATTTATAAAAAAATGATTTTGTGGGAATACCCTATTCATTAGCTGCGTGTCAATTTTCGAGGTTTGAAATCCAAATTTTGCTAGAAATGGTTGAGGGGATCATATTATTGAAACATAAATAAATGTTCCGGCTTCAAGTGTCCGAATTTTGTTACTTTTATGCCACATTATTTTAGTTTTCTTATCTTTGGCTCAATTGCTTTGTCTTTGTCCTCTCTGATTATATCTCAATCTCTTATAATTTATAAAAATATTTTATCAAAATGATAATTTCATCATATAAAAACTGCTTATAATTTAACTTTTTTCAATATTGACTAATACATTACCTCAATGGCTGAGCATTTTTGTAACCTTTTAAACATATTTTCAAAATGTCCTTGATTGAGAGATAAAAATAAAGTAAAAAGTATATGAATAAATTTCATATATAAAGTAATATATAAAATTCATTCATGTGTTTTTTTTCCTCCAACTAAACATATCCCTAGTGAGATGCTTGCATATATTGAAATTAGATACTAATCCAAAATTTACATTATGCAATATTTCATAAAAGTAGTATGAGATTATTTTTTTTTTATGTATCAAAGTACTACAAGAATAGCAATACTAATTAGAATTTAATTTTTATGTAGTTACAATGTAAATTTTATTTACACCATCATCTAATTCAATCATCTCATTTGCATGATTTTTGAAGTAGTGCATGTGAGATTTAGCCATTTTTGTTAATGTGACAATACATGATTGGATGACAGTGTATATAACACTATTAGTGCATAGAAATTAAATTCTACTAGTTAATTAATATCGATGCATTTAAGTAAAAATTGCATATGTAATTAATTTGCTACCATACCAATGATTGTGAATCATATTGAAGGAAAATATCCCCCCAAATGCTAGGACGAAAATTTGCACAAGGTCGTGTAAAGTGGTCAGATGTTGCATGTTGGATCGAAGTAACTGAAACAGGAACTGCAAGGGACATCTTACTTGGCCTGAGATATGGTGGGTAATTGGCTCTGAGATATGGTGGGATGAAATTAATCTTTATTAATGGGTCTATATATATAAATATGATTCTTCATGGGACGAGGGAGGAGTTGGTGCACATGCTGCTCACCTAATTGTGGGTAGGGCCAACCGCCATGCAAGAAGGTGATGAAGGATTAATCATCGACATGGAATTGAGCGAGTTTTCTTTCTAAGATTTTTTAGCCTTTTTAAGATGCCGAGTGGCCCAAAACTTACAGTGTAGGAATGCAGGAATTTGACCAAACATATAAAAAGTGCCTTGTGCTTAAGGGTAATTAACTTCACACATAAAAAAATATAAAGGTATATATATCATGATGTGACGGTCAAAAAATGGAGTAATAATAAAATCATTAAGGAGCATTTGTTTGAATAATTAATGTTTAAAAAGTATTTAGAAACGTTAAGGCTTCTATGGGTGGAAATGCCAAGGTTTAAAATCATCAATCGCATTGCTGCACAAGAAACTCGTTTGTTGAGCTTCAGAAATTTCTGAGAATCTTTTTCAAGAATAATTTGACAACTTATTTGATTTAATATACATATCCTTGAAAATGTCCCAATTTCTAAAATATCCCTTATACTAAATTAAATAATAATAATAATAAGAAGAAGAAGAAGAAGAAGAAGAAGAAAAAGAAGAAGGCACTATAGTATTTTCATTCAATAATTTTCATTCTTAAATCATGGGAATTATCTTCCAACCCCCATTGGAATAAAATTCTATTAAAATAGAATATAATTTTTCTGTAAATGATTGAAATATGGGATTTTTTTTTTTTTGCAAAACATATATATACATATATTGTAACATCCCCAAATTCATAACTAGATAAATTAATTGAATTCATGATTAAAATGAAAAAGAGAAAAACTAATATAAATTTCATGCAATATAATAAATAATATTAGAATAAGTAAGACATAAAGAATTATGAAAATGTCATTACTAAGTAGAAATTTTGAAAATACCTTACTATGTGGTAGAAATTATAAAACCACTCTTGACTTGTTAAAAAAAAATATACCAATTATTTTATAAATGGAATTAGAAGAATTCCACTATCATTATCTAATTATAAAAATATCATTGTCTTAAATGAAGAAATTAATACATATGCCATCACTTTAAATATAATAAGACTTGTCATAAAACAAGAATGAATCTAAGCCATTGGATTAAAATAAAAAGGGGGGTAAATTGATATAGGATTTCCATTATGAGAATAAAATATAAAAGATTGTCATGATTTGGTTAAATAATTTTAGTGCTATGTATCTACACCTAACAATAATGATAAATAATTTTAGTGTTATGTATCTACACCTAACAATAATGATAAATAATATTAGTGCTATTAGTGCTATATATCTACACCTAACAAAAATGATAAATAATATTAGTGCTAATAGTGCTATATATCTACACCTAATAAATAATAATAAAGTAAAATATTTTACAATATAAATTACTAAATTATGACAAGACAAAATATAATGCACCATTATATTTCTCCACTACATGAGCACTCAAAAAAAATAAATTGGAGCACTAAAACTACTCTTAAAGTCATGGCCTTAATAGGCCTATAAAAGGAGGAAGTGTGTGAGTTCATTTGTCTTTAAAACCTTAGAAACTCTCTAAGTAATCCTTCTCTCTTAATTTTTATCCATCATTTCTTCTTATGTTCTTCTTTTCAAAGACTTCCCTTCACTCTCCACACTTCATTCAAACACTTAAATCCTAAGCCTAAACATTCACTAGCCCTCACAAGAGTTGTAATCTTTAACTCTAGTGAGAAATATTTTCTTAAGCACTCAAGTTCTAGAGCCAAGATTCAAGGAGGGTCATCCACTCCAAGGACTCTTGCTCAAGCTAAAGAAAGAAGAGGAGGACTCTTTTTAGACCCTACACAAGAGGTAGGAGCTTCATCTTTAATTGTTCAAGCATTGTTGGCTTCTAACCTTGATAGAATGCCTCAAGTTTGAGTTATTGTCAAAAGTTTTGAATGATTATTTGTAAAATATATTTTTAGAAATATAACATGTTCTATTCTGTTATGAGTAATTTTATGATGTTATCAAATTCAAATATAACTTAAAAAGATTGTATGTAAAACTTGATTTAATAAAGGTAACTTAAGACATGAAAATGGTAAGTGCTGGAATTTCTAGTTGTTTCTGGCAGCAGATACTTGAAATCTACTGCTCATAAAATATGAAGCATCTCGAACTAAAAATAATTTTACTATAAACTAGACTCATTATAGAACACTCTCCAAAAAGAATCACCTAAAACGGAGTTTTCTAGCCCAAGATATAAATTTTTAAAGTAGAGCCTAAGACTGAAACTTTAAATCTGACCTTATAGTAGTAAAATAAGTGTAACTCACTCTAGAAAAATGCAAATGGACTGATTTCAATTTTGTAGGAAAGCTAACACATATACAAACACACCTATGTATGCTATGTATAAAGTTTTGTACCACGAAAATACAGAATGAAAAATACATTTTTGGGACAGTGTGCTGAGAAAGTCTGGAAGATAGTGGGATCCTGTAAAAGTGTAATTTGGAAAGGTTACGCTAAGGAAAGACTTGGTATTTAAGCATGTCCATTGTGACCCACCTCTCTTTCCTGGAACCCTCCTATACATGGTTTACAGTTGATTTACGCTATTCGAAAGATGTCAATGCTAAAATTTGATGAGTTAGGAATTTGGAACTACCTTTACTAAGTGAGATAATAAGTATACAGATAAATTGTAAACTTTCTTCTAAAAGATGTCAAAAACTATAAATAAAAGAATCAAGTCTTGTAAAGAGAGAATTTTAAGAATTTAAGTAGAATAATAATTTTCAAGAGATATATGAAAATCATAATAAAAATATATAAAGAACCAATAATAATGTTTTAAAGTGCATTAATATATTAATGGAATGCTAAGAGTACAAAGAACACTAAGACAAAAAGGATAATACTAAGACATCCATTACCTCTTAGGAACACTAGGAACTCAACTTGATAACTTTGGTTGCTTAATAAGAATCATTTATGAAAATGTTTACTATGAGATTTATATGATATTATCCATGTTTCATGAAGTGAATTATAGTAATGTGAATGTATGGTGATGAGTTATGAAATGATGAGGATGAATGATTGATTGTCCATGATTTATTGTGATTACATGATGATATGCATACATTCATTTTCAAAAGAAAATAAAAAGTAAAGCTTGAAAAAGTAGCAATGAAAGTCTGGAAAAGTGGACTTGAGCTAACTCACGGCTTAACCCCCTAAACCGTTGAGATCACGGCAACGGAATGAAAATCAATAAGGTTGTGGCGATGGCCATGGTATGAGCTCATTACCCTTTAGGGTGGTCTAAGGCATTGATGCATTCATCCCGTGAGAGATTGAGAAGTATATTAATGAAAGGAAATGGAATGAAAGAAAGATGAAAGTCCCTAAACAAGTAAATGTTGAGGAGAAGTAATCATGATATGCATACGCATTTTAAATTATTATTACCTATTAGTAATTCTATATGATCTGTTTGTATACATGCTTAATTCTTGAATGGATATTTCGTTAATGTTCAAGATTAGTTTAAAAGAAACTTCACTTGACTAATCATGTTTGTGAAAGTTTGGTAATTGAATCCTTACTTGTTCACCTTTTTATAATAAACCCAAGTGACTGGGACGACAATGATGACACGTTTAGTACAAGTTGGAACTCCCTCTTGAGAAATCTCGTATTTCTCACTCCTATATTTCTTTTCCGTTGTCGTTACTGCAGACAGATGTGTCCACTTGAAGCAACGGAGCTGTAGCTAAGGAAGAAGGTGACACGTAAAGATTTTATAACTTCCAAGAATTAGTACTCCGATATTTAGTATGTTAAATTGTGAGAAACAGACTAGTAATGGTAGTATTTGCATTATTATGTGTAATAACTTATCACTATAGTTTATGCCCTATTATGACTCATGTATTAAGTAATTTTATTTCAGTTTATGTGATGATAGTTCTACACTTAATTTCTTATTCCACTTATGTAATTAGCGAGTGCAATGTAACTCGGATTATTATCTACGTAAGCGCTATGTATTTCACTTCTCGTTATAGGCTTAAGTTTTCAAAAAGTAATTTAATAAAAAAAAAATTATCCACTATCTTTCTAAGTTAATTTAAAAAGAAAAATGAATTCAAGGCATAAGTGACAACTAATAGAATCCAAATGTGAACTTAAGTATAGTTGGGTTCTACTTAGGTGTTACATTATGGTATCAGAGCAGTTCATCCTATATAAGCCTGAGGAATGGACTGACTATGCTTCTGTCTATGATATCATGCTGTTAGTCTTATCTGTATGATGGGATGAAGGATTTAGAAATGCATGATCGTCCTGTAATGCTGCCATAGTTGCTACCATGCTTAATTATAGTATTGAGCCTGATCAACTCGATGTCTGTTGTTTGGTGTGATTAGGAACTAATGGCAGAATCTGACGCACGCAGAACCCGTGGTAGAGTCAATGATGAACTGGCAAATGCACTACAAGAAATGGCTAGAGCGATGCAAGCACAATCAACAATGATGATGGAACAAATGAATATAATGATGGAAGGTGCGGTTGGGAATCCAGAACAAGGGAAGTTCTCAGAATTCAAAGAATTTGAACCACGAATTCAAAGGGACGATTAACCCGAAATAGGCGATGGGTGGATTCAGAAATTGAGAAAGTTTTCTCTGTGGTGGAATGCTCGATGAGCGAAGGT
The DNA here is from genome assembly GCA_031216105.1 of Dalbergia cultrata. Lineage (NCBI taxonomy): Eukaryota > Viridiplantae > Streptophyta > Magnoliopsida > Fabales > Fabaceae > Dalbergia > Dalbergia cultrata. The sequence continues at coordinate 11,256,308 of CM062350.1, read as the reverse complement.
GGCATTTTCCACTTATATCTTTGAAAGGAGAAGGCTGCTGCATGGTGGAAAGGCGTCAAGAACCTACTTGAAAGTCTTTGGGACTCAAATTTAGTGGGAAGTTTTTCGTACTACCTTCTACAAGAAGTATTTTCCAGACCCAGATGAAGAAGGCAAAAGAAGTAGAATTTCTCTTGTTGACTCAAGGAAACCAAAGTGTGGCCGAGTACGGCCAAGTTTGAAGAACTGATTAAACACTCAACTAGCTACCAAAGGGACCCCAACGAGGTTTGGAAATGCATGAAGTATGAGGGTGGTTTGAGGCCAGACATTTTGGCATCTGTAGCCCCACTAGAAGTTACTGACTATGCATCTTTAGTCAGCAAAAGTCAAGTGGCTGAGAATTGTAATCGCCAGCTAGTCGCTCACCGGGTTGAAGAGAATAGGAAGAGGATCGCCACACAAAACTACCAAGCATTTCCACCCCCTCACAAGAAACCCTACCAAGGAGGTGGATTCAAAGGGAAACAGCCCCAACGCTCTACAATGAATCGACCTAGGACACAAGCTATTAATCAACCTAGGATGGCCGCCATCCCTGAACCTGTGACTAGACCCCCTTGTGGAAAGATACATGAAGGGGAATGCAGATTTGGTAAAAATGTTTGTTATCGGTATGGACAGGCGGGACACTATTCTAGGGAATGCCCAAAGTTCAATCAGTCATCTACACCCAAGCCTAGGGCACAGGGACGTGTGTTTGCTATCACTGCTGAGATGCCCTCAGAATCCAACGATCTGATTCAAGGTAAGTGTATAATTAATGGAAAACCCTTAATTGTATTGTTTGATTCTGGCGCAACACACTCATTCATTTCATATGATTGTGCTAATAAGTTGAGACTGTGTATATCTGACTTAAAAATTATCTTAGTTGTCTCTATACCCACTATAAATCTTTGTTAGGACTGACCAAGCCTGCCTAAATTGTGAATTTGAGGTAGCTGATAAGATTTTTCATCATGATTTAGTCTGTCTACCCTTGTCTAGTTTTGATGTAATCTTGGGCATGGATTGGCTTTCGGCTAACCGTGTGTTACTACATTGTGCAAATAAGTCACTAGTGTTTCTTCCCAAACCATCTTTACCCAATCCCTCTAAACTTGATAGAAAGGTACGGCTATACCTAAACTCCATCATCATGGGGGATAGTAGGAATGAAAAGCAAGGATATATTTTCCTGATGACAAGTGAAGAGGAAGTAGAGCAAGCTCTAGAAGAGATCCTTGTAGTAAAAGAATTCTCAGATGTTTTTCCCGATGACATACCTGAATTTCCTCCACAAAGGGAGATTGAGTTTTCTATAGATTTGGTGCAGGAGCAGGACCCATATCTATAGCTCCTTATAGGATGCCACTGGCCGAGTTGACAGAATTGAAGAAGCAATTAGAGGAACTACTAGAGAAGAAATTCATTAGGCCTAGTGCTTCACCATGGGGAGCTCCAGTGTTGTTTGTCAAGAAGAAGGATGGGAGCATGAGGTTATGTGTGGATTACAGGCAGCTAAATAAAGTGACCATAAAAAATAAATACCCTTTGCCTAGAATAGATGACCTCATGGACCAATTAAGAGGAGCCCAAGTGTTTTCCAAGATAGATCTGCGATCAGGATACCACCAGATTCGAGTGAGGGAGGAAGATATACCAAAGACAGCCTTTAGGACTAGGTATGGACACTATGAGTTTAATGTGATGTCATTTGGGTTAACTAATGCACCGGCAGTGTTTATGGACTACATGAATAGGATATTTAGACCATACTTGGACAAGTTTGTAATTGTGTTCATCGACGACATTCTAGTCTACTCTAGAACTGAAGAAGAACACAAAGAACACTTACGAGTGGTGTTAGAGGTATTGAGGAACAAGAAACTTTATGCAAAGTTGTCCAAGTGTGAATTTTGGATGAAGGAAGTTAAGTTCTTGGGTCATGTGGTGTCACATGGGGGAATAACAGTAGACCTAAGCAAGATAGAAGCGGTGCAACAATGGGAAACCCCTACCACCGTGAAGGAGATTAGGAGTTTTCTAGGACTAGCCGGTTATTATCGAAGGTTCATTAGAGGTTTTTCCCAAATTGCCTTACCCCTCACCAAGCTGACAAGGAAGAATTCAACTTTTATATGGAGCCCAGAATGTGAAGAAAGCTTCCAAGAATTGAAGAAGAAACTAACCACTACCCCTGTCCTAATTTTACCTAACCCAAAGGAGAAATTTGAGGTTTATTGTGATGCCTCAAGAAGAGGACTAGGATGTGTTTTAATGCAAAATAGGAACGTAGTAGCCTATGCCTCTAGACAACTCAAACCCCACGAAGTTAATTACCCAACCCATGATTTAGAGTTAGCTGCTATAGTTTTTGCCTTAAAAATCTGGAGACATCATCTTTACGGTGTAAGGTTTGATGTATTTTCTGACCATAAAAGTCTGAAATACCTTTTTGACCAAAAAGAACTCAACATGAGACAAAGGCGTTGGATGGAATTTTTGAAAGACTATGACTTGGGTTGAACTACCACCCAGAAAGGCAAATGTGGTAGCGGATGCTTTGAGTCGTAAGTCTTTGCATGCGTGGCTCATGGTAAAGGAAAGTGAGTTGATAGAAAATTTTAGGAACCTCAACTTGGGACATGGAAAGTCTTACGGACCAATTCGGTTAAGTCAATTAAGGATAACCCGGTAGCTTTAAGGATCAAATAATCCAAGCCCAAAGAGAAGACGAGGATTTCCTTAGAACCTTAGGCCTTGTTGAAGCAGGAAAGCTGAAAGAGTTTGTTCAAGATATGGAAGGAGTGTGGAGGTACCAAGGGAGAATTTGTGTACCAGCAAAAGAAGGACTCAGAGCTAAGATTTTGGAAGAAGCCCATAAAAGTCAATTTAGCATACACCCTGGTATGACTAAGATGTACCATGACCTAAAAAGGATGTTTTGGTGGCCAAGAATGAAAGCAGATGTGGCGAATATAGTGGGAAAATGTTTGGTGTGTCAAAAAGTGAAGATAGAACATCAAAAGCCCTCCGGAATATTGCAACCTCTCGAAATTCCCGAATGGAAGTGGGAAGGAATATCCATGGATTTCGTGATGGGATTTCCAAGAACACCTACTGGACATGACTCCATATGGGTAATCGTGGATAGACTAACTAAATCTGCTCACTTTTTACCCATAAGAGCAAACTACCCCTTGGAAAAATTAGCTCAGCTATATATCCAAGAGATAGTAAGGCTCCATGGAGTACCCAAGACTATTGTCTCAGACAGGGACCCAAGGTTCACTTCAAGATTCTGGGGAGCCTTGCAAAAGGCGTTTGGCTCAAAATTATGTCTGAGCACTGCCTATCACCCTCAAACCGATGGACAATCAGAAAGAACAATTCAAACCCTTGAGGATATGCTAAGAGCATGTGTCTTAGATCGGCCAAAAAGTTGGGATAAATGACTTCCATTGATTGAGTTTGCATATAACAATAGTTACCATACTAGCATTGGGATGGCACCTTATGAAGCCTTGTATGGTAGAAAGTGTCAATCACCACTTTGTTGGTGTGACCCAAGAGCAGAGTATTTTGGGCCCTGATTTGGTAAAGGAGACAACTGAACAAATAAGGAGAATTAGGGAAAAGATTCTCTGCTCAGAGCAGTGTAAGAGCTATCTTTGACAAAAGAAGGAAGCCTCTCGAATTTTAAGAAGGGGAACACGTATTCTTGCGGATTACTCCTACAGAGGTATAGGTCGTGCAATGAAAGTCAAAAAGCTAAGCCCTAGATTCTTAGGACCCTTTCAAATCCTCAAAAAGATAGGTCCCTCAGCCTACCAAATTGCATTACCTCCAAATCATCCAACCTACATAATGTTTTTCATGTGTCCCAATTGAGAAAGTATCAGTCAGGACCCCAATCATGTGTTTGAGCAGAAGCTATACAATTAAGAGAGGACCTAACTTTGAATTACCACCAATGAGGATCGTGGATCGTGGCACTAAGCGGTGAGAAACAAATCTATATCTCTGGTCCGAGTGGCACTGGGACAAGATGGAATGGAAGAACACACTTGGGAACTCGAGGAAGATATGAGAAAGAATTTCCGAATCTATTCACAGGTAACAAATTTTGAGGACAAAATTTTTAATAAGGAGGGAAGAAATGTAACATCCCCAAATTCATAACTAGATAAATTAATTGAATTCATGATTAAAATGAAAAGAGAAAAACTAATATAAATTTCATGCAATATAATAAATAATATTAGAATAAGTAAGACATAAAGAATTATGAAAATGTCATTACTAAGTAGAAATTTTGAAAATACCTTACTATGTGGTAGAAATTATAAAACCACTCTTGACTTGTTAAAAAAAAATATACCAATTATTTTATAAATGGAATTAGAAGAATTCCACTATCATTATCTAATTATAAAAATATCATTGTCTTAAATGAAGAAATTAATACATATGCCATCACTTTAAATATAATAAGACTTGTCATAAAACAAGAATGAATCTAAGCCATTGGATTAAAATAAAAAGGGGGGTAAATTGATATAGGATTTCCATTATGAGAATAAAATATAAAAGATTGTCATGATTTGGTTAAATAATTTTAGTGCTATGTATCTACACCTAACAATAATGATAAATAATTTTAGTGTTATGTATCTACACCTAACAATAATGATAAATAATATTAGTGCTATTAGTGCTATATATCTACACCTAACAAAAATGATAAATAATATTAGTGCTAATAGTGCTATATATCTACACCTAATAAATAATAATAAAGTAAAATATTTTACAATATAAATTACTAAATTATGACAAGACAAAATATAATGCACCATTATATTTCTCCACTACATGAGCACTCAAAAAAAAATAAATTGGAGCACTAAAACTACTCTTAAAGTCATGGCCTTAATAGGCCTATAAAAGGAGGAAGTGTGTGAGTTCATTTGTCTTTAAAACCTTAGAAACTCTCTAAGTAATCCTTCTCTCTTAATTTTTATCCATCATTTCTTCTTATGTTCTTCTTTTCAAAGACTTCCCTTCACTCTCCACACTTCATTCAAACACTTAAATCCTAAGCCTAAACATTCACTAGCCCTCACAAGAGTTGTAATCTTTAACTCTAGTGAGAAATATTTTCTTAAGCACTCAAGTTCTAGAGCCAAGATTCAAGGAGGGTCATCCACTCCAAGGACTCTTGCTCAAGCTAAAGAAAGAAGAGGAGGACTCTTTTTAGACCCTACACAAGAGGTAGGAGCTTCATCTTTAATTGTTCAAGCATTGTTGGCTTCTAACCTTGATAGAATGCCTCAAGTTTGAGTTATTGTCAAAAGTTTTGAATGATTATTTGTAAAATATATTTTTAGAAATATAACATGTTCTATTCTGTTATGAGTAATTTTATGATGTTATCAAATTCAAATATAACTTAAAAAGATTGTATGTAAAACTTGATTTAATAAAGGTAACTTAAGACATGAAAATGGTAAGTGCTGGAATTTCTAGTTGTTTCTGGCAGCAGATACTTGAAATCTACTGCTCATAAAATATGAAGCATCTCGAACTAAAAATAATTTTACTATAAACTAGACTCATTATAGAACACTCTCCAAAAAGAATCACCTAAAACGGAGTTTTCTAGCCCAAGATATAAATTTTTAAAGTAGAGCCTAAGACTGAAACTTTAAATCTGACCTTATAGTAGTAAAATAAGTGTAACTCACTCTAGAAAAATGCAAATGGACTGATTTCAATTTTGTAGGAAAGCTAACACATATACAAACACACCTATGTATGCTATGTATAAAGTTTTGTACCACGAAAATACAGAATGAAAAATACATTTTTGGGACAGTGTGCTGAGAAAGTCTGGAAGATAGTGGGATCCTGTAAAAGTGTAATTTGGAAAGGTTACGCTAAGGAAAGACTTGGTATTTAAGCATGTCCATTGTGACCCACCTCTCTTTCCTGGGAACCCTCCTATACATGGTTTACAGTTGATTTACGCTATTCGAAAGATGTCAATGCTAAAATTTGATGAGTTAGGAATTTGGAACTACCTTTACTAAGCTGAGATAATAAGTATACAAGAATTGTAAACTTTCTTCTAAAAGATGTCAAAAACTATAAATAAAAGAATCAAGTCTTGTAAAGAGAGAATTTTAAGAATTTAAGTAGAATAATAATTTTCAAGAGATATATGAAAATCATAATAAAAATATATAAAGAACCAATAATAATGTTTTAAAGTGCATTAATATATTAATGGAATGCTAAGAGTACAAAGAACACTAAGACAAAAAGGATAATACTAAGACATCCATTACCTCTTAGGAACACTAGGAACTCAACTTGATAACTTTGGTTGCTTAATAAGAATCATTTATGAAAATGTTTACTATGAGATTTATATGATATTATCCATGTTTCATGAAGTGAATTATAGTAATGTGAATGTATGGTGATGAGTTATGAAATGATGAGGATGAATGATTGATTGTCCATGATTTATTGTGATTACATGATGATATGCATACATTCATTTTCAAAAGAAAATAAAAAGTAAAGCTTGAAAAAGTAGCAATGAAAGTCTGGAAAAGTGGACTTGAGCTAACTCACGGCTTAACCCCCTAAACCGTTGAGATCACGGCAACGGAATGAAAATCAATAAGGTTGTGGCGATGGCCATGGTATGAGCTCATTACCCTTTAGGGTGGTCTAAGGCATTGATGCATTCATCCCGTGAGAGATTGAGAAGTATATTAATGAAAGGAAATGGAATGAAAGAAAGATGAAAGTCCCTAAACAAGTAAATGTTGAGGAGAAGTAATCATGATATGCATACGCATTTTAAATTATTATTACCTATTAGTAATTCTATATGATCTGTTTGTATACATGCTTAATTACTGAATGGATATTTCTGTTAATGTTCAAGATTAGTTTAAAAGAAACTTCACTTCGGCTAATCATGTTTGTGAAAGTTTGGTAATTGAATCCTTACTTGTTCACCTTTTTATAATAAACCCAAGTATTTGGGACGACAATGATGACACGTTTAGTACAAGTTGGAACTCCTCTTGAGAAATCTCGTATTTCTCACTCCTATATTTCTTTTCCGTTGTCGTTACCAGAGACAGATGTGTCCACTTGAAGCAACGGAGCTGTAGCTAAGGAAGAAGGTGACACGTAAAGATTTTATAACTTCCAAGAATTAGTACTCCGATATTTAGTATGTTAAATTGTGAGAAACAGACTAGTAATGGTAGTATTTGCATTATTATGTGTAATAACTTATCACTATAGTTTATGCCCTATTATGACTCATGTATTAAGTAATTTTATTTCAGTTTATGTGATGATAGTTCTACACTTAATTTCTTATTCCACTTATGTAATTAAGCGAGTGCGCAATGTAACTCGGATTATTATCTACGTAAGCGCTATGTATTTCACTTCTCGTTATAGGCTTAAGTTTTCAAAAAGTAATTTAATAAAAAAAAAATTATCCACTATCTTTCTAAGTTAATTTAAAAAGAAAAATGAATTCAAGGCATAAGTGACAACTAATAGAATCCAAATGTGAACTTAAGTATAGTTGGGTTCTACTTAGGTGTTACATATATTATTTCCAAGCAGTTATTTCTTGAAATAAAATTATATAAACCTTGAAATAAACACATTCTTAGGATATCTATATACACACACATATACTAGTGCAGTTCACATGCGATGCACGGTGGTTGGTAGTCTGTTTGCTGATATATTTTTATATATTAACACATATTTGAAATCATATAAATGATTAATTTGATATATATGATATGCAATATAAACAAATATTATTATGAAATAATTAAGTGAAGCTAAAAGAGAAATAGTAGAAGAACATTTAACAATAAATATTCATTGAATAATAATTCAGTTCATAAACATAAACATAAATGTAAACAATTTGCACTTCCTCGACTTGAAACGAGAAACCTTAAAATAAGTTGTTCGTAAAAAAGTTAAAACTTTCTGTAAAATAAGCTTTGAACAAAAATTAATACATTAATAGTTTTAATTTCTATGCAGTAAAAATTATTAGTTTGTATTGAAATATAAGATTGCACCTACTCCTTCTCCTCCCTCTTCTCGTCAAGTATGTAAATCTAACTGAAATTTTGCCTGAAATAATATTGAAAACTCGAATTAAAAATAATTATATAATGTGTAAAGTTTTATAATGACATACTTGTTTAATCTATTTTAGGGCTAGGTTCCCGTTGAAAAAAAATATTGTGTAATACATGTGTTTAACATACTTCTATAATACATATGTCTAGCATCTCTTATCAATAAGAAGGTACCAATACTAATGAAAAAAAAAAATCACCATCTAATAAATAGCTTACTACCTGCATGCCACGTTTGTGATCCACCTACTACTTTTATCTACTGATTTTTCATTGCTATTAAAAATAGTAAAATTATATTAGTCTTTTCAAGAAGTCAAATTTAAAAAACATCCAATAAGGTACTATGAAGTGCTTTAAAAGTTAGAAGCAAACGCATTTCAATTTTTCTATTTACTGAAAAAAGATGACATATTCTTTTTATAAAAAGAAATACTCCCTTAAAGAATATTACTAAACCAATCCTAAAATGATTAGATAGTGTGAAATATAAGGGCCCGTTTGACTTGCTTAATAAGATAAGGACTGATAGTATAAGGTCTAATAAACTTTTAATATTATATAGTGGTATTTTATAACTATTTATTATTTCATTAAGTATAAAATATAAAATACTTTATTTTATACATATTTTAATATTTTTAAATTTTTAATTATAATTTTGATTTAAATTTAAAATTAATATTAAATTAAAATATTTTAATATTTGTCCTTATTCTTACATATTACATATTATTTATTACTTATTTATAATTTAGTTTACTAGTTAATAATTTATAATTTAGAATTGACTTTTATACTATATACTATTTATTTAAAATATTTAATTGTTATTGAATACTTATTATTTTATTTATTACTATTTATTTAGATATTTATTTTTATTAGTAATTAGTATTTATTTACATATTTATTATTTTATTTTATTTATAATTATTTTTCATTATATTATTTATTGTTATCATTTAAAAAATAAAAGATTTCTTATACATTTAAGGCTAATCAAACTTAATATGGCCTCTTTAGGTATGATTAAATTACACATTATTTTAACTTAACATATAAGGGGTCACGATGGATAAATCTATATGATATATTGTTAGCACCAAACAAAGAGTATAGCATATAGTATTAGATTATCACATTATACCTAATACGGCATATGCCAATTGAACCCTAAAGAGAGAACCAAAAACTCTTGACCACTTTACTCTCGGTCTTTCTACTATTTTACTTTAAATTCAAAATGGGCTATTTAGCAATAGAAATTTGCACTCATGAGTGTATGTGATTTTCCTAATAGTGCTACTTCTAGTTTGATTCATTTGCAAATAAAATCTATCATTCTCAGTGTTAGCACAAAATTTAACACCTGACAGTGTAACAACTAATAAACATTATTATGTTATTTGAAGCAAATTTTGTTATAATATAGAGTAAACCTTCAAAAAGGAATACGATATACGTAATTGGATATTGCATCAAGTATGAATATTTAACTGAACATAGGTATATTATCTTTTAAGTTGGAACTCTAAATATTCATTGCTAAAGCTAGTAACGTTGTCCAATAAGAGTTGCTCATACTTGGTTTGGTTTCTTCAAAGTGGCTGAAGTTGGTAACTGAAATTTTTTTTTTTTCGGTTTGTTATCATATTTTCGTTCCTATTGCAACCAATTGGTACAATTGAGAATAGTTTTGAATTGCTCTCAATTGCACTAAACTGTTTAGACAATGAATGGGTTAAATAAAGAAACAATTACCTGAGACTGAATAGGCTTATATATTGAGTAGAAATCCAACTAAGCTAGATAGATGTCATTTCTAGGTGTACATAATCTTTCAATGACCAATTCTATTGACGAAAATTTTATCAAAATCATCAGTGGATTTAATTTTCTCTCCAGATACATACAACTGTTCCCAATTCCTCCTTCACATATACAGTGGATAGAACCTACACTGCTTATTAGTCCTTAATTTCATTAAAACTTACTGAACACCCTTTCTCAAAGGCATTCCTTAGCTTGTAGACTCAAGATAAAAATATTAAAACTTAGTATTAGAATTAAAGAAAGAATAAAGTAATCTGAATATAGTACTTTTCTGTCAACTCAACAAAAGCATGGATCTTCATTCTTGGCAACCAAATACTCACCGGTCAACCATATCATTCATTCAAAGAACAAAAGCCAAAAATGACACCAGAATAATGACTCAAAAAAAATTGTTTAATTAAAGCCATAAATCAGTAATACAAAATTGATCGCACAAGGAAACAAGTTGTTTGATTCAAACTTCAAAATTTACATTTGGCCATGGTTTAATTCTTTGTAGTACGTACTTCCATAGTAGCAAAAACAAAACTCTAAGATGTGCTTTAGTTGTCAATTAATTGGCTTTTAACATAAACATTATCATAGTCAAACACTTGCTGACAATTTATTATGCAGAAAAACGTATTATCTAATCAATAAACGTACAAAATTCTTGCTGAGATTTACATTCCTTACACTACGAAACAATAACATGTTGACATATGACGCACTAATAGCCCCAGAAGTTTCATGCAAGTGATTCTTTAGGAGGGTAAGTTTCTGATTTCCCGCAGTATTCCTTTCACAAAAAGATTTAACCTTATTACAATCCTTTCCAAGAAAATAGCTGGGAAAATGAGTCTCCGTATCACATGAACTTCATAAGATAAATTAGTTATTGAATGACCTGAAAGAAACACAATTGAAGGATCAACTATAAAGTTAAACAGTGATGTAAATGAAAGTTTCTTTTTAATGGCAAATGAATATAGTTACTTGTAACAATCCCCCCCCCCCCCCCCAAAAAAAAAAAAAAAAACACCACTTGAGCTAATAAACGTTTCTTTCTTTATGAATTTCATAGCCTATACATTTCAAATCAAGCTTCCATGAAGACTCTCCACAATAAGTTTTTCCTGCCCATGAGTACTAAGAGGAATCACTTGAATGAACACAACCAATTCTTTTGATTTATCATACATATAGCAAGTTCTAAGGGAGACTCAAGTAACACCAATGAGTCATGAAGCTATAATCAACGTACCAAATACATAGGAATGAGCTTCACAGCTAAACCAAAGATCAAACTATATGGCATAAATCACTCAACAGAAGAAGCACCTTCTGATCAATTCTTTTCCAAAGAGAAACATTGTACAAATGGTACCCAGTCTTTATAAAAAGAATACCACTTGTAGGCAATGAAACAACATATTTCCAAGCATATGTTCATCTTAAACGAATCCCACACAGAACAAAAATGTTCTTAGATCCATCACACATCAAATACTAAGAATTAAATATTCTCAATGACTATTTGCGAAACTAAATTTTGAGACCAAAATAAACAACACAATTACCATTACCCAACTATGATTCCCTCGAGGTGATCCATTCTTTTGGAATCCAAATATTTCTAATTAGTATTGAGTATGAATTAAATGTCAAAGAATTATCAAAAGAATGAGATAAACAACACTAAATTCGAGATATCGTTCATGTGGGCATAATTAGTCTAATGTGAAATAGAACTCACTTTTCTTTGTGTATGTTGAAAAGTTATCTCTCAATAATAAATTACGATGTTCGTGAATCTTAATTATAGGATCCAAATCCATAATAATGGTAGGAGAGAGATTAGTGGTATTGTAAATTGATATAATTAATGGTACAAGTATAATATATTATTGTTTGTATCTATTCTATATTCATTATATTCTTTCTATTCTTTTTATTAGTAGAAACTCTTTGAGAAGACTATCTCACAACCTTTCATCACTTGGCATATTTTTCTGCTTTGTAGATTCTCCTTTATATATACTAACGATTTGCTGGGTATTTACATTTTAGGTATTAACATATTCCTCATTCCCTTTAATAAAATGATATTATTAAATTTTACTCTTGCTATTTCTAAAATATATATTTTCCTCCCAAAAATTGTACTTATTGATCCATAGTTTATTTAGCAAGAAACTTATTGGGAAAAATGACAAAAATAACCATGATAACCTTATCAAAATAAATGTATGTATACAAATTCATATTACAAATATAAATAATATAGTTACTGATATTGAAATTAAAGTTGAACATGTGGAGGATAGATTGTTGAAATTATGAATGATATTAACTAAGCACATTGAAATAATTACCAATGTCAATAAATTAATTCCGTGAATAAAATACAGTCACTAAAAGCAATGCATGATTTCTTTCTGGTCTCATTTCTGTTAAATTGTAAAACAGTAATGACGGCCATATTTTATTTACTTTATTATCTTCTATGATTGTTTTGAACGTTGAAGATAGAAAAGACAGAAGATGTCATTCATCAATGAATCAAGTAATAAATAACAATGAAAATAAATAAATTTTTGTTTAAGAAACAGAAAAAGAAGAACCTTTGTGAGCCTAAAGATGTCACTTTTTGGCATAAAAACTGAAATTACAATTCTCTTATCTCTACTTAATACTAATTTCTGTAAAATAATCATGTTGCAATAAGAAGAAAATGAGATTTAGTTTCCTTTTAATTGGTTAATAAGGTAAGATGGTGAGAAAGCCATTTGAGTGTTTACAAACTGTTGTCTCTTGATAAAAAAAAATTGAACTTGGTAGTGGGTAGTAAATATCCCTAATTTACAATAGCGACCCTACTAAGAGTTGGCTAACAAATTAATAATAATGGCAAACCTGGAAAAGAAATTTAATTTGAACACCAAAACACCACAATTCCTTTTATATAGTGTATAGATTATAGATTATATGTATTTATTTTTCGGTCAATTTCTTAGGACATATTTTAGGAAATATTGAGTTGAGCTCTCGCTTTGCCAAGAAAATCATAGCAACCATGCTGATTGCTGGACTAGTTTTTTTCATCTTTGTGTCCGGTATCTTTTTTCTTTTGGTCATGCTGGACAAGCTTTAACATTTTTTTATTTTTTGGGTCATGCTGGACGAGCGATGAAGAGCAGGGAAGGAGTCAGCATCAGAGTGAAATAAAACAACTTTTGGCAAGCCCAGAAGAGCAGCCCAAAGCAATCACTGCAAATCACTTCTCCAGTTAGACCTCACTATTGGACGGAGGCTCTACATGTCACACCAACGTTAATCTTGTATTGACTTTCTTGGGAAGAGTCTACATTCCTGACCAAATATTATGGGAAGAATACGTTTAGGGGCCTCCGACGGGCGAGTTCGAACTAGTTGGATTTCCACGCCAAAAAAAAAAAGTTGGATTGTTAATAATAGAGTCGAGTGCATCTGGATTGGCTTTCTCCTAAAACAAAGCACTTATTTTTCAAAAACACAAAAAAAGTTCTTCAATCTATTTTTTAAAGTGTTTGGATTGACTTTTTTTTAAAAAAAAAAAAAGCTCTTCAAATTAAAAATCACTTTTTTAAAAAGCTAGTGATACTCAGCTTCTAAAAATAGTAAAAGCAGAAGTAGTTTCTAATAAAATTATATTTTAAAACTATCCCTCAATGTTATTTATAATTACAATTCAATCTATTGGTAAATTTTTTAAAAAAAAATTTCCTTCTCACTCCTCACAATCACATATACACCCCTCATCTCCCCATAGTCACTCACTCACATATATCTGATAAGACTACATTTTAACTCTGTCTTGACTTCTTGTTTTTATCAAGATACATTTAATTTATTTTATTTTATTTAGAGATGTTCTTAACTATATTAGGGAAGAAGAATGATATTAACCTCATTTTAAGGATTGCATGGGGTTCATAGATGACACTCATATACGTACTAATGTATTGACTATTTGTGATGGAAAAATTGAGATAAACAGTGCAAGGGATCAAGTACCAACAAAATGTGTCATTGGTGTTTTTACATTATTGAACTTTTATTATCGATTTTTATGTAATTTGATCATAAAATAGTATTTTTATTTTCGTTTATCCAAGTGTATTTATAGTACTTTTAATAATTAAAAGCACTTGTTAGATTATTTATCTAAACGCAAAATGATTTTTTCTTGAAAAAAAAAAGCTCTAATAAAAAAAATATTAAGTAAAAAAATACTATTTTTTAAAGCCAATTCAAAAACAACTAATTTCATTTAGATAAAAAAAGATTAAAGAAAAAAGCCTCTTCTCAGTTATCCTGTGTTGCTAGCTCAGTTGTACGAACATTAAAGGAAAGTAGCTAGTTTCAATCCTTGATGCTCTTTGTCCAGTTTTGTTCTCCAATAGCCTATTCTATGTGCAGCATTGCCATTGGAAATTGACAAACCCACTACCATGATGTTTGCCCCACAAATTCCCATAATTAGAACCTCAGCACTACAGACTAACTAACCAGTTGTAAAATAATTCATTTATCACTTCACTTGAACCTCTATTGTGTATTAACTATTACTCCCTCCATTCTTTATTGATAATTGTCTTGAAAAACTAAGACAGTTTGATACATTAAAAAACTAATGTATTAATGACTAGATGTATTAGCTTTTTAATGTATCAAATTATTTTGATTTTCCAAAACGACTATCAATAAGGAATGGAAGTAGTATTTTGCATTTAGAAAATAAGAAGTGATTTGAAATTAAATTACTATGCAACTAGATCACCTAAATATTTGACTCACAATTAGAGCGGTTAGAGTATCAAATAGCTTAAAAGGCACCCCTAGGAACAATTTTTTCTATGTCACAATAATCTTTTGACAAAATCCCCCATTTTAGTCCCTCTAAAATTTCAAGTCAAACAAATTGGTCTACATAAAAAATAAACTCCCAAATTTTTCCTATAAAATTGAGAAGTCGAATAAATTGATCTCTACAACAAAAAAAACCCTCCCAAATTTGTCCTTGGAAAAATGAACTATCAGACAAGTCAATCTCCCTAACCCAACTTAACCTGGGACTAACTGATTTTATGGACCAATTTCTCCTATTATTCAATTTTATAAGGACCAATTTGATAGTTATTTTATTACAATGACCAATTTGTCTTATGATTAAATTTTATAAACAATGACCAATTTGTCTTGTGATTAAATTTTATAAGGATCAATTTGAGAATTTATTTTTTACAAGGACTAATTTGTCCAAGATGAAATTTTAGATAGACTAAAATAGGGATTTTGTTTTTTGTCTAATTTTTTCTACCAAAAGCTATCTTAGAAAGTTTTCAATTAGAAGCTATTTTAAATCTAAAGTAAACTTGTCGAACCATTGGTTTGATGCTAGAAGAAATCATCAGTAATTTAAAGCTAAAATAAACTTGTCCAACCATAGGAGATGCTGGAAGAAATCACCAGATGATGTCCTGCCTGTCTTTTCTTTTCTCTTTTTTCCAATTAGCATTATTATACTTCGATTTCCCGAGTCAAATAAGAATCAAAGTTTAAGCATGTGGCTTTTACTGGTTGAGTTAATTTGTAGAGAGAAATTTCAGTGAGTTATCATTTTATTCCTAGATGTGTACAAATGTTGTGTGTTAAAATCATATTTAAACACTACTCACAAATGATTGGTTGAGGTGATAAGCAACCTCGAATCTTTGGAAAGAAAACGCAAATTCGAATCCTAGAAGACTATCTCTTATGAAGAAAGAACATCACTTTCACGCTCAAATTAAATCACATAACTCTTAAGCTCTTATGCTCATGCGCTAGCGGCCTCAAGAAAGATGCCTTTATACAGTGGAAGCCATGTACCATGGTACCAACATCCATTATTAGAACAAAACAATGAACATACCTAAAGCATTTTATAAAAGAATCAATATACATCATCACTAGTACATGGTACACTTTATAGACAGATCTAAGGAGCTAACAAAGATTACATGGAATTGGAAATGAACATAAACCTCAGTGTATGACCCTCCAAGACTTAACCACCTCTCCAACGAAAGTTGTTAACATAAATTCAAGTTTACGGTGAATTCTATAGGTGGTACAATCTCAACGAATGCCTTTATGAATCCGAAACCATATTATCAATACTCCTCTCCAACCCAATGCAGATTCGATCGTAACAATACATGATATTTCTACTATTACAGCATTATTTCCTAAATATGTTCATTGCCATGCTGAAGCTGATATCAAATTCCTGTTCTTCCACCCCAACAGCATGGCCCCATCTTTCTCCACTAGTGTATAATGTTCAGAATAGCTCCTCAGGAGGCTTCTTATAACAGAATTCACGTAAGTGCTCAAAGGGCATTGGCGGAAGCCAGCCATTGTCAACCTAGACTTCCACTTGCCAAACAGTTCATGCCTCTCCACCCTTTCCTTCCCTTCACAAGCAATGACATTCACAATGTCCCTGGCAAGGCAGTGTTGCTCCACATTAATCCTCTCCTTGCTATTTCTTGGGAGGCTGACATCAATGGACTCAAAAATTGCCAAGTAGTAATCTAGGGTCTCCATAAACCTGTTGAAGAAAGGAGTTGTGTTTGTGTTAGACTCCTGCTCCACCAATGTTACCACCTTGGGAGAGAGTGACTTCACCAATCTCAGAAGTCCATCCCTTGGGTTGTTCACATCAACACTCTCATCAGCTGTATGGTGGAGTTGCAAGGGGAAGTTCACCGCCAAAGCCTCACCAGGCCTGATATCTAGCATATCTCTCGTCACATTTGGAGCATAAACTGACACTCCATGAAACTCAACTTTGATGCCGAATGTCTCAGACATCGCGGCTAACCTTTTCCCAACTACTTCCAGTCCGTCACCACGAGCATATCTACTCACGGGGTCGTCGATCCCTGTGATCCTCACATAGGGTGGTCTGCGAGGTCTTGCAGCAAGAGCTTGAAGGAGAGTCATCCATTGAGTTCCCTGAGCAATCTGAAAGTCTATGATGTGAATGTGATCCTCATTTCTGCATGCTTCAGCAATGGCTCCATTGGCAGCCATGTAACCAAATTTTAGGTAAGGGCAGATTTCAAACAGCATTTGCATGTAAGAGAGTAAGTCTTTGCCTTCTGGCTCTCTGCACTTAAGGGCATGGTAGATGCTAGTCCCTGATGCTTCCTTCCTAGCAACAAGCCCTTCTACCATATAAGCACCAAGTCGCTGGACTGGCTCCCCGCTAATTGACACGGCACCTTTAGCCTTTGCTATCAATTTATCAAAATCTTTCATGTTGCCTTCAGACAGGGCTTTGGCACATGCAACCAGCAATTGCTTCAGATTGCCTGATGGGAACCCTTGCAGGGATGCTTCCTCCATCGATTTTTGCCTTTTCACAACATGTACAATGTCGCTTGACTGCCTACTGCTACTACCATAAGATGGCTGGCTTTGAATAAATTGTGATCCCTGGTAATCATGGCTCCAGGACCCATATCTTTGACCAGATGTCGTTGGCTGGCTGCTCTCAGCCAAAGAAATATTTGATGTGGTACCCTCATAATCATCAGGGGCCATCAGAGCAGTTTCTAGTTCCAGCAACACGTTTCTGATTTTCTGGTTACAGTTTGCATTCTGCAGGAGAGAGCTCCTGGCAGAATATAGTTGCAAACTGTCTCTGCAACTGTCGGCAGATGAGACCGATCTATGCAAATAATGATTGGCTTCCAGTGGAGAGTTACTGAAGGGGCTAACACCGGAGAGGATTTCCCCAGGGCTGTGCTGCTCCTGGCTGTCACTCAAAGCAGAAAGGGTATCAGAATCGAAATGAGTTGAAAAGGGGGAATTAGGTGAGTTTCCAGTGTCAAATTTCACGGATCCAATAAGCCTGTTGGGTTGGGATGGAATTGTTGGAAAAGATGGCTTGTAAGGTAGTCCTGCACTTGTCACACTGAAACTGAAAAGCTGTTGCGAGTCCATACTATGATGATGGCATCAGCTACCCTTGTGAGATGAGATCTTAATAGGTCTATCAGCAGATTAGAAAAGCACCAACCTCGGAAAACTTCTGATTAATAATTTGTCACTTTCAATAACAGCATATATACCTGCGATGGCAATATAAAGATGCACTTATTAATATTTTAAGAAAAGCACAATCACTAGTGCACTTCAATATTTTATCCCAACTACAACCAATGGAGAATCATAAATATGGAGGAATTCGGATACACACACAAGGAACAAAGGAACTGACCACAGACTACACTTCTGGTACTTTAAGGAGGGGGGGGGGGGGATAATCATTCTTTCTCTTTTGCCACACTATAATATGCAGGGCATAAATTTGGTATAATTGATTTAGCAAGCAGAAGACGGCAATTTTATGCCTTATAGTAAGGTAAATGAAACTACTGAATCCAGAGCTTAGAATCTGATGGTAAAAGTTATCAAAATTATGCCTGAAATGCCTAAGTTGGGTGCGATTGAGCTCTCCCCTATGTACATCATTGAAAGATAAAACATGCTCACATACAGAGACAAAATAACACTAAAAAAAATCAAACAAACAAACAAGCTTGCTTCAGTATTAGATTCCCGGTGTTGAACACATCAGTCAACTAAAGCATGCAGTCTGTGCTGAAAATTGTACATTTTCACAACTTTATTCAAAAGCAGAGCATATTCAACAGCTCTCCCACGTGATTTCAGCAACAAACAAGAAATACGGTTCATCTTAAATGTCAAACAGCAAGTGAAAATCTTGTCAAGTAGTAGCACCCTTCCCCAGAAAAAAATTTACAAGAACTGTTTACAACAGTAATTGACCTTTGTGAAGGAGGACAAAAAACAGAGGCTCACATTTCAAAAAGATTGCGATGGGGGGAGGAATAAGGAAGCAAATGAATCTGATAGAACAAAATATAAACTCAATAAAATAAAATAAAAAGTCATAGCTCCTCATTGCATCCCAATTCATTTGCTCAAAATTCAAAGAATAAACCCCCTTATCACTATTAGATGTGATGTATGGTCCCTACTCATCCAACTCATTCATAAAATTTAATGATAATAAGAAATATGATGTGTATTTGTTATACAATTTAATTATATACTTGTCATCACTCAAATTCAAATGGCTTGCAGCTGAATCACGTAGTCTGAGTTAACCCCTATCCCAATTAGTCAACTAATATAACTTGTCCTTGTTGTTTTAATGCTTGATGCTTGAACAACCTTTAGCTGAATTTCATATGAAATAGAAACAGAATTTAAACTATCTTCTACCCATCCAAGCAGAAACGATTTAAATGAAATTTATGAATAAATTTTCAGTTACAACCAATTATTTAAAAGAAAAAAAAGAAGGGCAATACCAATAGAAGTAAACAAGAACAGGAAAGAAAGACAGAAAAGCTGAAACATTGAGAATCTAAACATAGAGAGATGTCTGTTTCAGAAAATCTTGGACCGTTCTAGCATGGCATTGAAACGAGAACTATACTAAGATAATAAGAATCATTCAGTTTCAGTACGGAAAATACCTTAATCTAGTTGAACGCCCACACAGCTTGAGAACTTGAAAAGAGATTTGAGCCTCGGGATTCGTTATATAGGAGCAGTAAGAGGTTGTTTTTGGTTTTGATTGCTGTAATTAACGTTAGCTTCTTTTGTGTTGTTGGTTTTTTTTTTTTTCCCTCTCTTTTTGGGTTCGAGAAGCGTGGCGAGTTGTAGAGGGGGGTTTCGAGCTTGGGATGTATATATAGGGGAACAAGTGGCTCGTGGTTACGTTTGCGGTGTGGATATTGATAGCAACAAAGACAACGGTAACGGTAACGGTAACGTTGACGGTAACGGAGAGGAGAAGGAGGCGTGTTTGTCAACTCGTCATAGTGGGAGCGCTGTTGTAAAGGGTTCGATTAACGGAGCCGACCACACGTCACGTCAGGAGTGGGCGTAGAGGAAGCGAACATTCGCGGCTCTTTCTTTCTTGTACCGTCTAGTCTGTAGACTCTCCACCACTGAACGCGGGGCGTACTCCTACTCCTTCTGTCACGCTCGCTCTATCGTACGAAGCACGGGCGGATAATATCTAGCATAGTACCAGAATGTGGGACCAAAAACAAATATAAACAAATATAAATTTTACTATTTATCTTCACTTATTGATTTTTATTTTTTTTTTGCTTCTCAGATATAACATGATCAGTTAAAATAATAACAAGATTCAAATAAATAAATAAAAAAACAGACTCAAATATGTTTTTATTCCCTGTAAGTATAAGTTATTTTAGTTTTGATCCCTCTGAATTTTTTGCTTTGGTTCTCCGTCTCATGTTTCCCTTCCTTAATTTGTCTTTTTATCCCTTTCATTCTAAATGTTAGTTTCAATGAATATTTTTCAATACACGTCTAATCGTTATCGATATCTAAAAAGTTCGATTTTTGCTCTTATAAATTTTTCAATAATTTCCATTTAGTCTTTATAAATATCACTGTTTAATATCGAGTTTACACTAAAGTAAAGCTGAAAGTGAGTTTAACCAACTTGTGAGATTATGACTAGCTAACTATTTGAACTTATTTATTAAATGAACCTAGTGCAAGTCTTATTATGTTTAATTCACTAGATCGTGAACTGGCTCAATATATACATGTCTGTATACATTATATTTTCAATGCATATATACTATGCATTATATGTTTGTATTTATTATTATATATATTATGGGGGGTTGGTTGTAAACAATGAAGCATAGATACTGACATGAATACGGGACACGAAGACACATCAAACTTAAAAAATTACAATACATAGACACAACGTGTATATATATATATTTTGTTGTATTTTTTTTTGTCTTTTTTGTCTAAATTTCTTTTTATTGTGTTTGTATTTTTTTAACCTAATTAATTATTCTCTTTACTTTTTTGGGATCAAATGAAGAATTTTTAAAATAAAATGATCCAACAGCACAGGTCCAATCAAATAACTATGGTTGATTTTGAGCTCATATTAATATTAAAAATTTGAAAAAAAAAAAGAAACCAACTCAAGCGTGTTCATGAAGTATCCAAGTTACCTCCACATTGAATTAGAACAGTGTCCAATCGTGTTCGGTGCGTGTCCGAGCTCAAAAGAATTATTTTTTCAATTGAGCTTAAGCCTAAATTGTAGACTTAATTATTAATGAGTCTAATTTTGAGTTGAACTCAATATTAATAAGTCAAATTCGGCTCAATTGAACTCACTTTTGACATTATGCAAAAAGGGCTAAAACATCCAATATTTATAAGAATTTTAAAAGATTATTAAAATATTGTCTTACCCTCTATATGATATGATATTTTTTAATTTAATTCCTTTATTAACATAAGGGGTCAACGTTGTTCATTCAAGTTTATCCACTGGATTAATTGTCATTAATTACTCTAATGCTAGTTCAATAAATTATTATTTTTATTAGTAGTCTAATCAAAGACCAGGTCCAAGCAAAGCCGCAAAGGAAGGATTGGCCAAGGCAATAATGAGTTGAGTTCACACGCGCCTCCATTGGGGTAGAACTTGGTTGACGTTGCTGGAGTGTTTGACGGGCGTGACGGTCACGTGACTCATGGGATGACGTTTTATTACATTATCACTGACGATAGGAAAAGAAAACTAGCGGTTGCAGTTCAAAAGCGCGTGAGGCAAGTGCAATTGCAGCGATAACACTAATCTCTCCGAGAGCCGCACACGTGCTCGTCACACAGGCTTCATTTGACTCCATTGGCCTTACGTGGTAAGCGTTCACACGTTGTCTCCACCGGTTTTTCCTATGGTCATTGGTCGTGGACGCATTAATTAATTAATTACTTAATTAATCTTGAAAACCCTGTGCTCTGTGGACTGTGGCCTGTGAGTAACTGGGTATGTAGCCCACAGTTTCGTAGCTATATCCGGATCCATACTCACCCGGACCCACTTGTTCAATTCTCATATCGTCATGTGGGTCCTAATTAATATTATCCACTACATCCCATGTATGTAACAGTCACAAGAAATGCTATTAATCCAGATAATAATCACATGTTTAGTATGATTTATAGTTAATTGATATAATTTATATACTAACAAACATATGGATCAACTTGTAATATTGTTCTAGTTTAACCAGAGATCTTATGTTTAGGACCTAAGTATGCATCTAAAAGATGGAAGGAAGAAGGGCTTTGCGACTTTCGTGGTTCTACCCGACTCAAACAGCATTGGCTCCAATAGGAGGATACTTATAATTTTGACAAAAAAAAATATAACATAATTTATGTTAAGTTTTATAGAGTATAAACATTAATTGAAAAAAAAATCAGAGTTAATTTTTCTAGCAATTTTACTGATCTTTTAATTCAATATAATTTAATTATAACCATGTCAATCTGACCTTACAGCTAATCTTTAGCTGATTAAATGGCATGCAAGCATGGTGAAGCATATGTGCGGAGTGTTCATATGTGATATTCATCAAAAGAAAGGTAAGTGGTCATATGTGACATCTTCATATTCAATAAAATCTAGTTTATACGGTGGAGGTTTTATCTGTCCACACTTTTCGCGATGGCACCATATATCGTAACATACTAATATTATTTGACGAGGAAGAATTTGCTAGTGTTTTAAAGAATTAGATTAGAGTGACCCGGTTTAATCAGTTTGATCATGAGCTGGTTACATATTTAGGACTATTGTAGCCAATAGAAATAATCCAATCAATAATCATGATGTGAAAGTATCATATTGATTTCATCGATTATTAAAGTTTCAAAGATATTGAAATAGAACTATTACTGAGGACAAAACGTCCATCAGTGCCAAATTACAGAATCTTTATTCCTGTTCAACCGATTACTTCTTCTTTTTAATAAACTTCCATTGATTATTAGTAAAGTTTCAATTGATAAATAGTCATAGGTAATAGTTTGTTACAGCAAGGAAGCAAATTCATCTTCCTAGGTCATGGAATTAATAATTCAAATAATCCGTATGTTTGTACTGCAGCTCGTAGAAGAGAAAATGTAAGGAATTGAAAATGAAATTTTTTCCATCATTGAATCTCTTTAAAATGTTAGAGTATAAATTTATTTATATGTCTTTCTTTAAAAATTTAGTTTTATATAGAGATGTTTACTTATGATATGATCGTTAAAGTCTCTATAATTAAGAGATGTATAACATTCAATCCTGTATTCTTCATTCTTTTGAACATATATGTTAAATTTCACAAAGTGATCGAAATGAGTTTTATATTGCGCATACTTCAAATCCAAATAAACTCTTATATAAGATGACGTGTTAAGTTTTTGAGAAATAATCTTCATAACATAGATATCTTGTTAGAATTTAAGCTTATTTCAATCATTGTCTCTCTCTTTAATTATCGAAAAAAAAAATCTCTATCTCTCTAGCTCCGGAAATTATAATATCCACACGTTTCCCATTAGTTCTCTCGGCTTCAACAGTGGATATTTGCCAAGGAAAATGGATATAGCAAGTTATTTGAGTGAATATAATCATTCATAAATGATTGAAATTAAAAGTTATTAAAAAGTTATATAATTACTTAAAAAAATTATATAATCTTATATTTTAATTCTATTTATTAATGTAAGATTTGATAATAATTAAAGTGGCTTGATGTTGAGCTTAACACTTTCGTATCAAAAGTGGAGTGATTCACAGGCCCTAGTTTCACATTCCCCCTTCAACAACCTCCATTTAAAAAAAAAAAAAAACTTTACAAAAAATACATGGCGGCTAATTCATATTGTGCTTGCTTGTTTGTTTCAATAGATGCCGATTTTACTCTTGTTGTATCACGGCGGCTGATTTGTCACATGTGGAAGTGTCTTTTAATTTCCATTCGCGACCCAAAAGTAGGGGAAAAAACTAAGGGATTATTTGCTGTGTTTGAAATAATTTTTAATTTTTAATTTTTAGTTTTAAATTTTTATGAAGAAAAAATTGAAAAAACTAAAAACTACAAATTTTAATTTTCAGTTTTTTCTTCATAAAAATTGAAAACTGGAAACTAAAAACTGTTTCCAGCAAAATAAATGGGCGCTAACTCTTTTCCATTAGACCATTTGAGTGCTTACGTATCTAAAGCAATGGCTATGGATTGATTAAACTGGATATTTTTCTTTTTTTTTTGAAAAAAAAAAAAGAATTCCCTCAGGTTTTACTCTTTAAGCATTAGTTATGACAGGAAAAAAAAACAGAAATAGAAGTAAAACAAAGGAAATTAAAAAACACAAAATAAAAAAATATCTTATTAATTGAATGAAAAGTGATAATTTTTTATCTTATTTAATTGAGTAGAAAAATAAAAAAGTATAGTTATACAAAATGATTAATATGCCTCTTAGCATATTATTTACACATTCAATAAGACAATTAACATGTCAACAAAATTGTCATTATAATACATCTCCTAACTAAGTTGTTTTTTTAGATGGATTCTAAGTCCTTTTTTTTTTCACCCCACATTAAAAATATTTTTTTCTTGTATTTTCTTCCATTTTCTCTTAAAATCTCTTGAACCAAACATATTGCTATATTTTATGTTTATATTCTTTTATATTTATATAATTTTTATAGTAGTATTTAACCATAGTTAATTAATAGTAAACAACATTTTTGGTGCTAACATTATCAATTTGACATCAATTTCATACTAAAATTTTTTTTACATCAATAATTTAGTACTAACGATTTTAATTTTGACTTCAATTTGATCCTAACAAAAGTTTTGACACTAATTTGATCCCAAGATTTTTAATTTCAATATCAATTTAGTCCTAATATTTTTCATTTGACATCGATTTAGTCATTCATTTAAAGTTGAAATTAAATTTAACAAAATTACTAAATTAATATCAAAACTAAAAATATTAGCACTAAATTGATATAAAAAAATTGTAAGGATCAAAGTAATATCAAATTGAAAATTTTAGAATCAAATAGGATGCTTACTCTTAATTTTATTTGAATTTACATATCATTGCCCCAAACAAGGAAAATTAGGGGACGCCAATCATGGCAGATCAATACAGCAAGAAAGTCAAGCAATACTATTTTATTTAAGTTAATAATATGATGACTAGGAGTTACTCGAGTAAGAGGGATGATTTATTATGACAATAAGAGGAGAAAATTTTCATCTTACATGAATGATAAATATATTGAAATATAAAGTTATATGATGTTTTTAAATGAGTATGTTAATATTAATTATAATAAAACTACTTTTAATCTTAATTATCTATATTTAATTATATAACTGAGATGTATGTGAGTATTAATTATAATTAATTAACTTTTAATCATGATCATATATATTTAATTTTACGGTTGAGATGTGCTAGCTTCTCTTACTCTAGTAATAATGATGATTGATTGATTTCATATCCTTCTTTCTTTTATATATCTATTATTACAATATTTGAGAGTCATTTCATAGAAAGTATTACAAGTGTCTTTCATATAGAACTTTAGAATACATGTGTCATTCATATAGTGATTTAGGGCCCACTTTTTTAAACATTTATATCTACAGATTTTTTTTACTTAATTTATAATTAAATTATTAATTATTAATAAAATAAAATATACTATCATTAAAGATTACCTAAATCAATAAAATTAGAATCATTAAGATATATTCATGGGATTACAAATCATTAAAATGACGATTTAATTAAGAATGGAAAACAAATATAGAATTATGAATCATTGAAAAATGGATTAGATATAAATATATTGGGGTGATTAAAATATTAATGGGGTCATTACAACAAAAAATCATGTGATATGAAAAAAAATAAAATAAAAAAGAGGAATACCATAATCAGATCAACAAAAAATTCTTCATTACCACAAAAAATCGTGTGATACAAAAAAAAGTGGAATTCCTTTATCAGATCAACAAAAAAATCTCCTATTTACCGTGCGATTATGATGTGCAGGATCTTTTAGGGGCAAATTTTTCTGTTTTATTTTTTATCCATTGTTATTAGATTTGATTTTGTTATATCCATGGGATTCCTTGATGTGTCATGTAACCATAACATCAGATAAAGCAAGGCATGACCACCATTATTGCTCACTTAATCCCTATATATATTTAATCACCGATTTAAGTATAAAGTAAAATTTTTTAATTGCATTTGGATCACACTACTAGTAATTAACAAATCTAAACAACTGACAAACGGATTCATTTGGGTAAAATAAAAGGTAGTGAATCAATTTGTGATTATCTATTCTAATTTGCCTGATACTTAATGAAGGATTTTATTAGATTGATTATAGAAAAGAGATGAATTTGTCTAAGAATTTTACAGAGGAGCATTTTTTTTCTATCAATCTATTTCAGATTGAAATGAAAGCAAACGTTTGTCATTTCCAAAATTAAACAAAGTAAATAGCCACCTCTAAAAATACAAGGCGTCCTCTATAACTTGCATATCTGTAAAAATAACAAACTCAGTCTTTTACTTTGTTTTTTTTTTTTTTTTTGAGCAAGACATTCATTTCTACAATAATATATATCAATTGAAAAATACACACAATATTATATATTATATACAAATTATATTATTATTATTATTATTATTATAAATCTACTATACTAATATTTCAGACTCATTTTATTGAAACTATTACACGTGTTATTCATCTGATGATTTAGTCTTCACGTGTCATTCACATAGTGATTTAGGCCCTATCTTTCCTAATCTTTATGTTTAAAGATTTTTTTAAAACTTAGTTTACAATTTACTTATTAATTATTTTTATATGAAATAAAATCAAATATTACAATCATTAAAGAATCTAATATTACAATCATTAAAAATTACAATTTGCACCAAGAAAGAACTCATGTCAATATAATTATGCCTTACAATTAAATTAAGAACAATTAATAGCATCACATTACGAAGATAATATAAAAAAAATAAAGGAAATATTTTCAAAATAAATAAGTTTCAAAATTAGTATTTTTTCTAAAGAAAACGGGCAGGTCAATTTGTTAACGAATTACTAATTGATTAATTTTAATATGATAATAATTCAAAATTCAATTTCTATCAAATTTATTCTTAATCAAATATTTAAGACTCATTATAATATAAATATGATAATTTATTTTTAATCAAATATGATAATAATTGATATAATATTAATATTTAAGACTCATTACATAAAAAATTTTCCATGCATTATTCATAGAAAAATTATACCCCATCATTTTATAATTTTAATACTTAAAGTAAGTTTTTAAATTTAATTTACCCTCTAATTATCAATTATTTTTTGCAATAATACCTTTATATCTCTCTACCATTAACAAAAGTAATATAAAAAATAAAAAATAAGATAAACAAAATTATAATTCAATATATTATACCATAAAATTATATATATAATTATAGTATAAATGATAATAAAGCTTTATATTTATGTTGCATTAGTAGTATTTGTTATTATGGATATTTATATTTTGAAGCTCGAAGTGTTTTTAAATTTTTTTAATAAACCCATAAATATCAATAGGAATTCAAATCTTCATGTGGAATGAGGAATAGAGACCCATGACGGGGATGTGGATAAAAATGGAGGCAAAATTCTAAATGAGGATGCGATTAGGGGAAAATTTTCTAACTTCAAATTTAGCACTTTTGAAAATCATAATAAAAAAACTATCTATCTACCTATATCACTATATTCTATTTAATTTTTTACAACTTGCATATTCCAATCTATTAATTCCATAATTTTTTCATACTAATTTTTTTTGAAAAAAACACCTTTAATTTTTCAACACTAAAATATTTGAAAAAATTAATTCTACAATTTACACTTCTTTGATATCAATAATAAATATTTATTAATTTTAAAAATTAAATAATTATATCACCTGTTTATTTAAAATAATATTATAATTGATATACTACTCTAATAATTGAGATTATATAAATTAGAATTATATATATTTTTTTACTAATTATTATACATTAAATATAATATATATTTTAAAATTGATATTTTAATTTATCAAAAGGATGTACAAGAAAAAGGCGTGTAATTGAAATCGTATAAATTAAATATATTCATTATTTTTTAATTATAAATATATTTTTATATTTTTATAAATTAAATATTTTAATTTAGTGAAAAGATATAAACGGCTAGGGATGATAAAAAAAATTGAAAGTGGATACATGCGGGAATTACCCACAATTGGAAAGAGAGTTGAGACATATTTTATCTTCATAAGGACGATCGATGGTGCTAAGTCCCCGTTTGTTAAACGGGATAGCGACGGGGATAACACACCTTCATTTTTTAATTATTTTTATTGTATTTACATTATGTATGCATTTTAATTTTAATTTAGATTATGTTTTATTAATAGTATTTATTATTATGGACATTTATTTTTCAAATTATAAAATATTTTTAAAGTTTTTCTCTTTTTGAAATTTGTTAATAAACCCCTAAATATCATAGGGATTCAAAATTCCTATGGGAAATGGGAAATAGGGACCTATAAAGGAGATGGTGATGAGGATGAGAAGCAAAATTCTAAACAGTAATGGGAGGCGTGGGACATGTGCCTTTTCTCATTGATACTCATTGTCCTCCCTATAAATAGCTCATGATATTGTAAAATGATTAATTTATTATCTTTCTTTATTCAACAATTTTAACTTTTGAAATGTGTAAAATTTCCATAAACTAGGCTTTTTATTGTTAGTTGTAGGTCATCTATCGAGATTTTTTCAACCTTATAAATATGATATTAAAAAATAAGATATAAAATAGAATGACATATTTATATTTTTTCACTTATTTAATTATTTATATATTAACTTACTTTTAAGATAAATTTATATAGTTAATTTTCAATAAGATATATTTAAATAAATTATCATTTATTTTTTATAATGATTAATAAACTATTTTTTATTATCTCCCTGTGTGATGCACGAGTCCACCGACTAGTATATATATATTGATTAACTCCTTCTTTCTTATATAAGGCTGCCTTGGATCAACATGGTACACACGTTTTTTACAATTTTCTTTACTCTGAATATAGACAATGTCGTAGTCGTTCTAGCGTCTTAGTAGCACATTAATCACAATATTTTTATATATTCACTAATGAGTAGAAAAATGTTGTCACGACCCGATTCGGGCACATGACCGGCACGTGAGAAATTCCACTCTCACGTAAGCCTCGTGACCTGGAATGCTCTGTAAATACGATGCTCAAAGCTTATTTAATATAACATTCCATTTAAAACATATAAATCATCACATCTGTCAAAAAATCTTATAAACTGCCTCTAAGGTCTAAGGCTGTATCACACTATAAACATAAGTTCTCTGTGTCAAAATATCCATAATTAATACAGTTAAGTGGTTAAGTACAAAGTCTGAATATACTGTCATATTATACAATACATGAGACATGCTCTAAGGTCCGGGACCCTGCCTGCAATGTACTGGAGCACTCTAGACGAAATGAAAGTGCTTTACTCAAATGGAGCTTACCACTGAATCTCTAATGCTGCTGGAAGAATACCTGTAATGGAGATGAAAGTAGAGGGGGTGAGTTTTGCAACCAAAACTCAGTGAGTGAATCCTCACCTGAAACCCCCTTTCATGGAACATCAAGGAAACAATGCATAATATCATAACAACACTATAACGGTCTTAAAACATTTCATATATGCATATACATAATCAAATTGTCATTTTCATAAATAAGGTCAACAATAGTCTAGTAAACAGGAGTCTCTAGTTATGTCTGATATGTAGATATACATATATACATATATATATATATATATATACTCAATTCATCATGTCACAAATTCTATAATCAGATTTTCAATTTACTTTTATACCTAAAATCATATAAGTTCATAGTATAGTAGCCCTTAGAGAACCAGAAAGGTCTGATTTGTTCTAGTGGGTGCCAGACACGGGCCTCACCACACTGAACGGTCTACTATGCTCCACCAAAGGCTGCAGGACACGGGCCTCACTTTGGGACTTAATGTGGACACCTAAATAGGTTCCATTCTGCAGTACCTTTGGGAGATTGCCCTTAGGCAACTTGGTACCAAGGTTAACGATCATGCAGCCGTTAACTCGCTGTCTGTTTTTCTATAGCTACTGCCTAACTAGATAAACAATTAAATATAAGAATCCTTAACATCTTTTAACTCTGTGAACTCTGAATCTATTGGATTCTAACGGTCCGACCTTAGCATAACTGTGGTTATCAAATCATGTCTAAAGGGTCACCAGTTCAAAGGCATTGTGACTTCAAAGCCATAGAATATGTAGTGGCGGTTATTACAGTATACAACTCTAACAATCTGACTTTAGCATAACCATGGCTATGAAATCATGCCTAAGAGATTACCCTGTATAGACATTCGTGATTTCATAAACTCACAGAGTATGTATCCGCCAGCTGTTTTGAATCTCATCAGATTCAAGCTCTAAAACTGTTTTCTGTTTAATTCTCTAAAATTTAATTTAACCATCAAGTTTTCATACTAAAACTCTCAACAACATATCTCAAGATAGCTATGTTCACAATCTCAATTTCATTCTCTTCTCTAAATAGCATATTCAAGTATTAACCATTCATAAAAGCTTTCCATAATCATCATTATCATCCAATACATTTAAAATCAATTCAACAAACATGGTCCCATGAGTTTTCTCAAAAATACATTTCATGCTCTAAAATCAATAGCTCTAAAATATATAATCCAACAGTAGTTTCAAATCCTTGTACAGTAATTCTCTAAAATCAATCGTTACATCATACTTTCATGAAAATCACTCTAATGCAGAACATAGAAGTCACAGATGAAAACTCACTCACCTGGAGGGGTGAATAGAGAAGTGCTAACACCAACAGCCTAATAGGAGGCAGAACTGACAGCAGTATCTGATACAGGAGTAATGGAACTCTGAATCAACCTCTAAAACCTCTAAATACTCAAGAATCCATCTCTAATAAGGTAGAGAACTTCTCTCCCTCGAAAAGCATGGAGAAACACTCTAATAACAAGAAGGAACTGGAGAAAAGAAAGCAGAACCAAGAGAACAACATACCTTAAAGCCTTAGGAATGAAGGATTGGAGTTAGAATTGAGAGAAATGGAAGGAAATGGAGTTGGAGGGTGAAAATTCGCATTTCTTTGCTGAGGAAGAGGGTGGGGGAGGTGATTTTCGCGTTTTGAAGCTTCTAGACCCCGAGATTGGGTTTTTAAATCATCTGTTGGCTGAGCGGCCTCTTAGCTGGCGGCTCACCCGAGAGCATATCGCGCACCGCCTTACTGTTCTGTTGAGCGCTGCAGCGCTCTCATTCTTGGCGCTAACTGAGAGCATAAAAATGGTCTCAAGGCCTCCAATTGACCATTGCGGCGTTCGTTGTGCGGCGCTCACCAAAGAAGGTTTATCACTGTCCAGGATGGTGTCTATAGTCTCCTCCTCTCTAAAACTAACTTATTACATTAATGTAAATCATTCATTTCCTTTTTAACTTTTATTTCCTATTAACTTTTAAACATAAATGTAAATAAGGGAATACCCCTTATTTGGATTCAAATAAAATGTCTAAAAAATCAAAATCCAACTCAATCCCAATCTACATTTTTGGGTTTTAGTTCAAATCAGAAAATTTTCACAGTTTTATAAACTTAGACATTAGAAACGGGTTGTTTAAAGATTTCGAAAAATTCCTCAAAAATCACTCTTTAACTCAGTTTTCTCTAAGGAACAATTACCGGGACTTTTGGTTCCAAGAATATTGCTCTATCATGTGGCTCTCCAATGAAGAGTAGGGTCCAGACTTAGAAAAAATCTCAGGACCCGAAGTGACAGATAACAGTAAATGACACCCTTTTGGCCCGAGAAATATTCTAACTCTTTTATTTAAAATTTGGGGTATTACAAATGTTCACTATAGGAAATTTGACATAAAATAATACTTATTTTTGAAAATATGTGAAAAGTTTTATTTTTTATACACATAGAAAATAATTTTTTTAAATATGTTGCCTTTGATATCTAAAAAATATTATCTCTTCTCTATTCAAAAGTTTTGAATTAGACAATTAATTACGCTTACTATAGCAATTCTACAATAAATGATACATTAGCTAAAAAAATGTAGCCTTTGTTAACAAAATCGAGTAAACCTCTAAGTTGTTCCCTGATAATTTAAATATTGAAAGACTTAGTTCTTAACAATTGGAAAGTGTCAACTTGATTTTTGATAATGTCAAAAGTTGGACATTTAGTAGTCTCTGAACTGAAAATATTAACAATATTAATGACAATATAATTTTATTACCGGATAAATTGATTCCTAACGTTATTTACACACTAAAAAAAAAAAACTATATTCCTCATCATCTTTCTTCCTTGTCCTCTCCATCCTCACCACCACCACCACCACCACCATCATCACCAACTCAATTAAGCACAACAACTCAATCATCATCTCTTGCACTTCCTGTGAAATCCGAAAAAAATAGAAAAAACCCCAATGTCATTAGAATAGTAACCCATATTGAAGCAATTGTGGTACGGGATTATCACACATTCAATTTTTTTCACACCATAGCCATGTAACTACTGTTGGATATTCTATTGTTGTGGACTAGCATAAATCATTTTTTTGTTATAATTTTAATTTTATTCCAGATTAATTGGATGCCAAAATATTGAGCCATATTATATAGCCCATTTTATGATTAATTTTATTATTGGGCTTGGTTTTGATTTCATAGTGGATATGGTGTTGTTCGGTTATTATTATTGGGCTTAGCTATAATGGGCAAGCTTGGCCCATTTTTTCTAATCTGCAGAGGCCCCTACTCCTAACTCTAGTCAGTGTGGATTGTTGCTCCATTGAGACAATACGCACACTTTTGCAACTGACAGGGTGATAGGAGGAGTTTCTCTCTGCCGCTTGGATTCTCTCACAGGAAAGCAGATAACCAATCAATCATGGACTCATCGATGCGAACCCGCTCCAGGTAACTCTAATACTTAATCCGATTTATAGCATTTGATTATCACATGTCATATTTAGAATTAGATGTATTTATTTTTCTTCAATTGGTATCAGAGCTTAGGCTAATTCTAATATGGCTGTGATAATATAATTCAGATTAAGTGTTTATAATACTAAATTCGTATATATGATAAGCCCTAAATTACCAATTCCGAATTTGTTTTTATTTTACTGATTGAATTCGAAATTGATTGAGGGTTCTTGTTACTAATAATATTATGAGAAAAACGACATAAAGATCATAGGAATCGGATTAGTATACAAGGAGAATTTCGATTTTGAAGTTATAAACCCCGTATTGGAACCTGATTCTGTTTTAAAATTCTTTAACCCATATACATGTGAAATTGTTTCTAATTCATTAGGGCTTTTGTAGAGCATAAAATTTCGAATCTATTGACACTAAAATCATAAATTTTCATCAAGTATAGAGAGAGAAATTGTCAAAAAACCGAGAGTAAAGGTGTTAAGCTTCGCAGAATTTTCTGTACTAATAGGAATTATGGTTCGAAACAAAATCACATGGGTTTTGTAGAGCATTAAGAGAGGAATCCATAGACACAAAAATCACTGAATTTCGTTGAGAATTGAGAGAGATATCGCCTTCGACCCGTATGACTGTAAAACGGGTCGCGAACCCGCTCCAGGATCCGGCTGGAGCTTAGAGATGTTGAATAGTGACGCCGAAGACTTCCCCACGCTACGGCCTGGGCGGCGTCATGATCCCATCCGGGGCCCGTTTTGGCCCATTTTTTTTTTCATTTTAAGGTTTTTTAATATTTTAAAATTATTGGTGAATTTTATTTATTTTTTTGGGCATTAGAAATTATTGTTATTAATTTTTCATTGGATAAATTCCTTAAAAATATATATATATATATGATACTCTCCTAATTTTGGTCTAAAATTTTTTGTGCATATTTATGACCCTGTTAGGCACACTATGTATAACATAATCTCATATATTAGTATTATTTGATTAATTAAATAATTTTGTGCTCTATTATGTGCATTTTATTAATTGTTGTGATTATGTCATATTGCTATTATAAAATTTTATGACATATATTTATGAGATATGCTATTTTAGACCATTTCATACTGTTATTGAGTATTTTTCATAGTTGTGAGCTCGCTTTCGCGGGACGGATTATGATAAAATACTGTTGTTGGAAAATTTTTATTATTAATGTGGCATTAGGGATTATTTTGATAATGCACCTACCCTATTGGTTTGTCTTTATTGATATAGTTCCTGATGAATGGTAATTATATTTTAAAGTTTTCAGTATCCTCTCGATATTAGCTTTAAGAATATAATTATTTTTTGTAATGTGGAAGTTAATTTATGCATTGTAATTCGGGACCCTTCGGCGGAATTGCATTTGCATGAGATAACTTTATTATGGTTATAAGCTCTATTTCTTTTGTTGGATATGCTTGATAAAAATCTCCCATTAATGTGCAAATTCCAGCTTTGCCTATGAGTATGAACTCTTTACCAAAGCTGAATGGAACCAGTTATGAGGACTGGGCCGACTCTGTTAAATTGTTCCTTGCCATTTCTAATGTCGATGCTGCTCTTACTGAGAATGAGCCTGAAACTCCCACACCTGAGTCTTCCGCTACTGTTATTGCAAAATATGATAAGTGGGCTCATTCTAATAAAGTGTGTCTGATGACCATGAAGTTCACTATGGAGAAGACCATCAAAGATAATGTTCCTGAGACGAACAGTGCTAAGGAGTTTCTTGAGTCTGTGGGCAAGAAATTCAAGAAGTTTGATAAGAAAGAAAAGGCTTCCTATCTTTCATTACTGGCAAAGACTAGATATGATGGTGTGTCTGGTGTTCGTGAGCATGCTATGAAGCTCACCAATTGGTACAACAAGCTGAAATCCATGAAAGTGGAACTGGGAAGTGATTTTCTGGTCTGGCAAGTGTTGGACTCCCTTCCTCCTGAATTTGATGTTCTGAAAACTTCTTATAATGCACAAAAGGAAGAGTGGTCTATTGATGAACTTGTAGCCATTCTTAATCAAGAGGAGCAAACTATGAGGAAGGGTAAGGCTCAAGTTGTTCAGTTGGCTTCTCATAAGAGTCATGACAAGAAGAAGAAACATTTTAAGAGGAAGAGTAACAAGCCTCAATTCAAGAATAAGTGGAATGATAAATCTGGAGCTTCTTCAGTTCATGAAGATGGTGAATCATCTGGCGTTAAAAAGAGATTCAATGGCACTTGCAAGTTTTGTGATGTGGTTGGGCACAAACAATCTGACTGTTTTAAGTTTAAGAAGTGGCTAGAGAAGCAAAAGCAAAAGCAAGGTATTCATCTAGCTTTAGTGTGCTTTGAATCTAATCTTGTTGATGTACCTTCTCATACTTGGTGGTTAGACTCTGGTACAACCATTCATATTGCAAAATCTGTGCAGGAGCTCAAAACCAGGAGAAGGCCAAATGAAGGGGAAGTGTCAGTTGCAGTTGGAAATGGGATGAATGTCAAAGTAGAACATATAGGAGTAGTTGCTTTGAAATTAAGTAGTGGACATGAATTGATTTTGTAAGACACTGTTTGTGTACCTTCTATGAGAAGGAATTTGATTTCAGTTTCTGTTTTGGATGAATGTGGCTACTCTTTCCATTTCGGATCTAATAAAGTTGTTTTATATTATGCATCTGCTGTTGTTGGTTATGGTGTTAAATTGAATGGCATGTATATGTTGGATCTTGATCCTCTCTCTCTTGAAAACCGACATTCCAATGTTAATAATGTTGTTGGGCAAAAGCGTGGAAAAGCTATTGAGAATTCTTCTATGTTGTGGCATAAGAGGTTGGGACACATATCCCGAGAAAGGATGGAGAGACTGATTAAGGAGAACATTCTTCATAGTGTGGGTTTATCAGATTTTGATACTTGTATTGATTGTGTGAAAGGGAAGCTCACTGCTGGAGTCAGGAAGAAAAGAGTTGGGAGGAGTGAAGGCATACTGCAGTTGATTCATGCAGATATCTGTGGGCCAATTATCCCATTGCTTTGGGAGGATATAGATATTTTATTACTTTTATTGATGATTTCTCTAGATTTGGCTGGGTTGATCTGTTGCGTGAGAAATCAAACTCTTTAGATGCTTTTAAAACTTTTAAAGCTGCTATTGAGTTGAAATTTAACACATAGGTTAAGTGTGTGAGGTCTGACAGAGGTGGTGAATTTTATGGGAGGTATGATGAAACTGGCAGGAATCCTGGTCCTTTTGCAAGATTTTTACAGGATTGTGGTATTGAGGCACAATATACTATGCCTGGCACTCCGCAACAAAACGGTGTTGCTGAAAGGCGAAATCGTACTCTCATGGAAATGGTTAGGTGTATGCTTAGCCATTCAACTCTTCCTGATTTTCTATGGGGAGAAGCTTTGAAGACAGCAACTTATGTTTTGAATCATGTGCCTAGTAAGTCAGTTCCAAAGACTCCATATGAACTAATGACAGGGAGAAGGCCTACTTTGAAGCATTTTCGTGTCTGGGGTTGTAAGGCAGAAGTTAGGCTCTACAATCCAAAAATAAAGAAGCTTGATCCTAAGACGATTAGTGGTTTCTTTGTAGGATATTGTGTTGGATCCAGGGGTTCTAGATTTTATTGTCCTACTCATACCACTAGAGTTGTTGAATCTGATCGTGCTGTATATTTTGAAAACGATTCAAAAGATGTTGCAACTCAGGAGCCGCGCATTGTTAGCTTCAGAAAAGAGCATGTCACTATTCCTGTACCCATTGCTCCTTTACCCGAGTCTATGCCAGCCATTATCACTCATGATGAAGCCACTGATCCCATTGTTAATGCTAATGTTGATCTGCATGTTGATCGTGATGTTCAGAATCCTGATGTAGTTGAGCCTCAATTGAGGCGATCTGAACGTGTTCCCACATCTACTGGGTCTACTAGATTCAAGGATTATGTTGCTTATTTGCAGGAACATGAGTTTACTTGAGTTGGGGATTCTGACCCTATTACTTTCCATGAAGCCATTTCTGATCCTCATAGTTCAGAATGGCTGGCTGCTATGGAAGATGAATTAGCTTCTATGCGAAAGAATGATGTTTGGGATTTGGTGATATTGCCCGAAGGCTGCAAATCTGTTGGTTGTAAATGGGTCTTTAAGACCAAACGTGATGCTAAAGGAGAAATAGAGAGATACAAAGCCAGACTTGTTGCTAAAGGATACAACCAGAGGGAAGGCATAGACTATAAAGAGACGTTCTCTCTTGTCTCTACCAAAGACTCTTTTCGTGTTGTGATGGCCTTGGTTGCTCATTTTGATTTAGAGTTTCATCAGATGGATGTTAAGACAGCATTTTTGAATGGCGATTTATTTGAAGATATCTATATGGACCAGCCTGATGGTTTTGTTGAAAGTGGTAAGGAACATATGGTTTGCAAGTTGAAAAGATCCATTTATGGCTTGAAGCAGGCTTCTAGACAGTGGTACTTAAAGTTTGATCATATTATAAGCTCTCTTGGCTTCAAAGAAAATGCAGCTGATCAGTGCATTTATCTGAAGAATAGTGGGAGAAATTTTGTTATTCTTGTTCTTTATGTTGATGACATCCTTTTGGCTAGTAATGATATGGGTTTTCTGAATGAGACCAAACAGATGCTTACAACTCATTTTGATATGAAGGATCTTGGTGATGCATCTTTTGTTTTGGGTATTGAGATTCATCGTGATAGATCTCATGGTATCCTTGGTTTGTCTCAACAAGGATATATTGATAAAATCCTGAACCGGTTCAATATGCAATCTTGTAAGCCCTGTGTTGCTCCCATTCAAAAGGGTGAGAAGCTTTCTAGTGCCCAGTGTCCTCAGACTGAAAGTGAAATGGCAGATATGAAGAAAATTCCTTATTCTTCTGTTGTTGGCAGCCTTATGCATTCTCAAGTTTGTACACGTCCTGATATTGCTTTTGTTGTTGGTGTACTTGGGAGATACTTGAGTAAACCTGGTGTGGCACATTGGCAGGCTGCAAAACGTGTTTTGAGGTATCTGAAAGGTACCAAAGATTATATGCTTACATACAGGAGGTCAGATCATCTTGAGGTAACATGTTGTGATTCTGATTATGGTGGTTGTCCAGATGATCGTAAGTCCACATTAGGTTATGTATTTATGTTAGCTGGAGGAGCTATTTCTTGGAAGAGTGTCAAACAGACTCTTACAGCTACATCAACCATGGAAGCAGAGTATAGCTTGTTATGAGGCTACACGTCAAGCGATATGGTTAAAAAACTTTATTGCTGAGTTTGATTTTGTGGAGAGTATCTATAAGCCTCTTACTATATATTGTGACAACTTTGCTGTGGTGAGCTTTTCTCTTAATAATAAGAGCTCAAAGCGGACAAAACACTTTGAGACAAAGTTTATGTTTGTGAGAGAGAAGATCCAAGAGTTTAAAACTCGTGTCGAGCATATCCCTACAGAGCTTAATGTTGCTGATCCCCTAACAAAAGGCATAACTGTTAAAGCTTTTGTTGATCATGTAACCCGCATGGGTGTAGTGAGGTTTTTTGATGCCTTGGATTAGTGGGAGTTTATGTTTATGTTTTATTATGACCTCATATTTGTAATATTTGAGACATTGAATAATATTGAGACATTGTTCAAATAATAGCTATTGTTGCTATTGTTATTGCCATATGATTAATTCTGTGCAATTTAATTGTTATAATTATTATTGTCTATTTATATATTGTGATGGCATATTGTGGAGACATTTTGGACCCAGTCTCATTCTTGTTATTGTAATAAGATTCATTGAATCTTATATGACATCTTGGGCAGATGCTTGGGCCATTTTGTTGGGAAATTGCACCTTGTTCAAACTTTGGCATGCCGTTTTGTTGTGCTTTTCCATTTGTCCATATTCCGCTTTATTGTTAGGTCACAGGATATAAGTGTCTTGCAATGTATGATATCACTATTCCTTCGAGTATGATTTTCTGCATTGTTAAGATGCTTATAGTTCCATTTTGGACCTTTTCGTGGTTTATGTTGGCTTATTTTGGCATCTTGTTGTGGCCACATATTGTTGATTAATCTGGTATATCATAATGTTTAGATTTATGTTGTCCAAGTGGGAGAATGTTGGATATTCTATTGTTGTGGACTAGCATAAATCATTTTTTTGTTATAATTTTAATTTTATTCCAGATTAATTGGATGCCAAAATATTGAGCCATATTATATAGCCCATTTTATGATTAATTTTATTATTGGGCTTGGTTTTGATTTCATAGTGGATATGGTGTTGTTCGGTTATTATTATTGGGATTAGCTATAATGGGCAAGCTTGGCCCATTTTTTCTAATCTGCAGAGGCCCCTACTCCTAACCCTAGTCAGTGTGGATTGTTGCCCCATTGAGACAATACGCACACTTTTGCAACTGACAGGGTGATAGGAGGAGTTTCTCTCTGCCGCTTGGATTCTCTCACAGGAAAACAGATAACCAATCAATCATGGACTCATCGATGCGAACCCGCTCCAGGTAACTCTAATACTTAATCCGATTTATAGCATTTGATTATCACATGTCATATTTAGAATTAGATGTATTTATTTTTCTTCAACTACAACTATGATGACATTATCAAAAGGGCAAACTCAGGGGACCAACTTTTGTTATCTTTAAAACAAAACCCATGGCTCCTCATCAATCAAAATGTTAACATCAATGCCAAAATGGTTCATAACTAAAAACTAACTTCCTTTTCTTATCAAAACAAATTATCACCAGAAGCATAATATAGTCAGCCACATAATATGAACTTGATGTGACTAATTATTGATTTGAGGAGTATATAAGAGAGCATAACTAAACATAACAAAACAAAATAAACATAATTCAAATAAAATAAAATGACAATTCGAATCTGCAACAAAAAATAGTAGCATCAAGGTTAACTGCAGTAGAAATGGTAGTATGGAGAAAAAGAAAAAAAGGAAAACAAAAAAAAAATGTGTGAAGAGAGAGAAGTGACAGTGAAAGCAAGCCCATCAAACGTAACTGGGAGGGAACTCCCTCTTGTCCTTCCCAATGCTCTTGTGAAGTGCTACTCTCATGTCATAGTTTGCCCTTTTGATGATATCCTAATTATAGTTACATGGTTACTGTGTGAAAAATTAAATATGATAATCTAGTGTCATAATTGCTTCTATTTGGGTCACTATTCTAGTGATACTGAGGTTTCTTTTTCTTTTTTTTTTCTTTTTTTTTTGGGGGATTTTGTTGGAAATGTAAGAGATGAGATTTTTTTTTTGTTCTATGTCAAAAAACATAGAAGCCACCTCAGTTAGAGGACTATTAACGATGATGACTGTGTTGTTGTGTTTGATTGAGTTAGTGATAGTGGTGATAAAGAGGATGAAGGAAGGAATGGAATGAGGGATAAGAGATGGGGGATGGAGAATGTTTTCCTTTTTTTTGGTAGATGATGTTGGAATCAATTTGTCCGATAATAAAATTATTATTAACATTATTAATGATTTTTATCAGGGGATCACTAAGTGTCCGATTTTTAATATTGTCAGAAACCAAGTTGACAATTTCCAATTGTCAAATACCAACTTGTCTGATGTTGAAATTGTCAGGAACTAGCTTTGGAGTTTACTTTAAAAAATATTGCCTTGACAATTAGCTAAAAGTGATACTAACAACCCTTTAAAAGATGATGTTTTAACTTAAAAAAGTGCAGCACCTAATATATTAAAGGTAACACATCTAAAACAAGTGTTGCTAATATATCTATAAGTAAAACTTTTCACATATACCCAAAATTACTAAGTGTGTGTTTGAATAGAGTATTTCTAAAATACAAGGGAATTTAAAATACTTTAATTAAATTCCTTTCAATTTATTTTTAAAAATTTGGATAAATAATTAATTTTTCTTCATTTATAAAATACTTTGTTTAGGTGAGGTAATTATATTAGTTTGATTTCAACATATTTTATTTGGAAAACATAATGTATTTTTTAAAAGAAAATAAGTTTTTTTTTATTAATGATAAAAGTTCAACCAATCTAAAATCAATTATAATGAGTTCATATTTCATAAATTATCTTAAATTTCATTCACAAAATATTTTAAATTTGAATTATAAGATTTAATTGTTATATAAATAAAATAGAATAATGCATAAATATAGCATCTTGTACTATAAACTGAATATTTAAAAATTTAAAATACAACAAAATAAATTAAAAATAACATTAAATAAAAATCCCATAAATATAAGGAAATTATAATGAAATATAATAAAAGCAAGACTTACCAAAATGAGAAAAATGTATACTCGTATGTATAAGGAATTCTAAAATTTTTTTTCTATAGTTGGAAATTAAAATACTCTATTTTAGATAGATAAAACCTCTTAAATTCTATAATTTCTTTTAAGTGAATATTCAAATAAAATATTTTATCGTAATAAATTTTAAATCTTTTTAAAAATTATATTCCTCTGTAATTACTTATCCAAATGTACACGAAGTATTTTTTGGCATAAATTCCTAATAGTGATTATTTTGACATACAGCAGTTAAGGATGATCAAGATTGTCACATGCACAGACAAACACGATGCACCACCTTTGAAATCTTAACCGCATTTATTGAATG
Source organism: Dalbergia cultrata (assembly GCA_031216105.1). NCBI lineage: Eukaryota > Viridiplantae > Streptophyta > Magnoliopsida > Fabales > Fabaceae > Dalbergia > Dalbergia cultrata. The sequence continues at coordinate 11,214,388 of CM062350.1, read as the reverse complement.
CGATTACAAGCTCGACAAGTGTTCGCTAAACCTTATTGAATTTAGTCACATCCCGTCAAAAAATTTGACCACATCTATCCACCTAGGTCAAATTTATTTCCCATAAGTTGAAATGCATACATATATAGCGTTTAAATTTTTGCATGTAGGTGTCCTCTCTGTTTCTTTTTCAACTAAGAATCTTTCGGAGTGACAAACAGAGACGAGATCTTGGCATGCACAAGCTCTGATGATCTGATTGTGACTTTAGAGGAGGCCAAAAACTGGAAAGAAAACTATATTGGACATGTACTGTAGTCAAAGACTCACAGAGGCTTCCCTTTCTACATTGATGTGGACAAATTCTGAAATATTAAAATATGAAGGACCCATTATAAGGAAAACTTTTCTGTGCCCACAGCAAAAGTTAGACGGTAGACAATATATATACCGAGTACCCTTTGAATTATTCAGAGAATTTTACAGTTTTACCATAAACTTGTTCAGCACTATCTCTTTTGTGATGAAGTGGGAGAAAATCTCATATTAAATTAAATCCATAAGTGTAGTCCCTCATAGAAAGAAATTAACATTGTCCATCATCATAAAAAAAAAGAAAGAAGAAATTAACATTATCCTGTCTAAATTTGATGGAATGATCCACGAATAAATTTTCTTCAAAAAGTAGCTTGGTTTAATTTTTCGTGTACTGGAAAACAAAATAAAATAAAAACAAATTGTACTCGTTTAAAAGATAAATCCGTTGTCATTTCGAGCTCATTTGATCGATATCTGCTCCAAAGTCAAAACACCAAACACAGGACCGTACCTTATCAACTTAGATAGAAGATAGTAAATTGATTCTCCTCCTTTTGTCTTTTTGCTGATTATTCCACACACCACGCTATGCGTTCTAACGTTAATTGGATTTGAAGTTTTGAACAACACAGTTATCAATCAATTACTTACCTATAATGCAACTCTGTTGAGCAGAGATCAACTATGCGGAAATTAAGAATCAGTCAAATTAATCTTGCAAACCAGATGCTATATGTTCCTCATCCAAATATTTTTAAATCGTTGATTTTTATTTTTATTTTTATTTTTTTAGCACTTTCCATCCCTTGTTTTTTCGTAAATATGCACCGCCGATTATACTCTCCACCTGGTTTTTTTTTTTTTTCCTTTTAACCAAAAGCATGATTTATTTTTGGTCTAAACTGAGGGATAACGCATGCTTGGCATGGCATACATATGAATGCCTTTCTCAGACGGAAAATCATGCATCAACCTCAAGAGAGATTATTGCACAAATAATCATTACAACAAAGGAACTTCAAAAGCTGTAGATAGCGCCACAATGCATCTGTCTTAGGCATCAATATCAAAGGAAATAGCCAGTGGTTGTCATAATCAGATTAATAAGGGAAAAAGAAAAAAAAGAAAAGGCAAAGATTTCGATGCTCAAGTCACGAACAGCTTTGCATACACAAAAGTGGAGAGGAATCATATGCGTATTATGATAAGAATGATGCCCTTTGAAATCTAAATTAAATGGATGTGTCCCGGCTATTAGTGCCTTTATTGGGTGGTTACAAGCACAAAAGCTACACGGCTATAGGAAATTAAAATTATATTGCACCTCTTCTCGTTAAACTATAGTCCAATAGTCTAACCCTAAAACTCTAAAAATGTACAAGTTATATATATATAATTATATTTTTAATCTATTAATAAAAATAATACAGCTTCATAAAAAATTATGGTTTCAAATTGTATAATATTTAGGGTAAAATACATTTTATATCATAACTTTTTAAAATGTGTATTACGACATAGACAACTTTCGAAACAATGCAAAACATCCCTCATCATAATTTTGACAGGGGTGAATGTATGATTTATATTCGCTTAACTCTCCTAATATTTTCAATTTGTGCAACTCGACAGCTTATTTGTAAATTCTTATGTGCACTTAATCTCATGGTTTTATATTATATGTAATCTAATACCCTAGTATGACCCATTTGAAAAGTTATGGGGTATTATGATACACATTTTGAAAAATCAATATGTAAACTGTACATGATCTAAAGTTCATAGGATAAAACACATTTAACTCTAATATTTATTTATTTAGGATATCAGATTTTGTCTGAACTAAAATCTAATGGTATATAGTGCATCTATTTTTCATTAACAATAAAACAAAAATTTAACAGCATAGATAAAATGCACATTCAAAAAATATGGATTAGAGGCACTTGCATGTTTATCAATTGATCAAAGTTAAAAAAAAATTAATAATGCTGCAAAGTATTTTCCAATATATGATATGCTGTTCACAAAAAATATTATATGCTAAAATAATGATGATATGCCACCCGACCCAGTCCGGTTGGGTTTTAAGCCCATCTTGCAATGGGGTGAGTAGGTGCAAGATAGGTTTTGTGTGAAGTGGGATGAGTTAGGGTTTAGGGTGCACCTATCCCATATCCTATATTAATATTTAAAAATATAATATATATATATATATATATATATATATATCTAAAATGTTGAAATCCTAATACCCTACCCTTGTATGCTTTATTCCTTCTTGTTCTATTGTTCACGTCAGAGCCTCCTTCTTAGTTTGTTGTTTTTTTTTTTGTTGTTACTATGGTCCTTCATGTTCTGGATATATGTTGACATTTGTGATACTTAAGATGATTGTGTTAGCCCTATTTGATTTCTTGTATATTTGTTACTTACTTCAAACTCTAATATCTATATTTTTTTATTAGGTTTTATAATAATTTTATAGATTTTTGGAAAAAATAGTTGATACTCGTGGATAAGGTGCATGTTTTAAACCTATGGGCCGGGTTGGGACATGTTTGGATTGAGTTAAAATTTGCACCATCCCACCTCGTTGCCATTGTCATAATTATAAAACAAATAAAGTAGAAATACAGGAATTAAGAATGAAAAAATCTTCATTGAGAAATTAAACCCCTATCTCCTTAAGAGACTTTTGTCAAATCGGATTGGATTAGTCGAGTTCTTAATGATACAACCCAAATACCAATGATCCCATTTAGAATTAGCAAAAAAGAAAAAAATTTGAATATATACAAGACTTCCAATGAGTTCTGACTATAAAACATTTTTTTTTATGAATTGTATTTTTAACTCTTTGTAATTGATAGATGACTCAAAACACCTGAAAACTGTGAAGCACTTACGGTTATTAGCAATATACACCTCATAAAAAAACTCAACAAACTCAAACTCAAGACGGAGACTAAAAAGAAAATAAAAAAAAGGAGTCAAATTAAAGCATAATAACCACAGCTAGGGATAAGACTCAACCAAAACAATGAAAAAACAAGCGAACAGAGCAAAACTCGCTCTTTCGTTTTCTTCCATTCTTGCCTCTACAGGAGCACACTTTGTCTCTTCCTTTTCCTCCATGCGGAGATCCACCAAAATATCAAATTAACTAAGACTTTTACCAAGACATCAAGTGCATCTAGCTAGCTTCCTTTTTCAACCTCAGAAGACTCAACTAGAGACCTCAATAGCATATGCTCTGAAAGAACACAAACTCGTTACTCTGCTCTTGATCTCACCATCGCTCACCGCTCGTTAGTTACCACTGTCATTCTCATCAGAAAGAATTGGAGCAATTTCTAACGAATTGTAGATTTAGGTTCAATTGCTCTGTTGTTGGTGTTGGTAGTTTCATTCAAAATTTAGATACGTTTTTATAGTATATACAAATTAAAGTAGTATAATTAACCATGTAATGATAATAATTTTAATATAACGATATATTGCTTTTCTCTATTATTCAATTTCAAGCTTGTTGGAGAGATTCCTTGGCATTTATTTTGAGGTGTACGAACAAACCATCACCACCAGAACCATGGATGGGTGAGGCCACAAAATCCGATATGATATAAAAACAGTCAAACATAATCCAAACAGTTTCTTTCAATAAATCCAATATACGTGCTTTGATTGTTCTTCGCTGATGCCCGTAATGAACCATATTCCTCGTCCCAATTTTATAATTAGCTCATGGATAATGTGACTGATCCTCCATTCACATGCTTTCTATTGTATTCCATTCCATGGTGTATGCTTTAATTATATAAAGTATATGGCCCAAATCAAACAAGTCCACACGTGGCTGTCCGTGGGCTTTTTAATTTTGTTCATACTGTTTCACTGTTGAGTCGGTACGAGCTAGCTGTAATGATGTTTCTGCTTTTGCTATATTCTGACATGATTTAGGGCCCTTAATGCTTTTTGCTTTTATTCATAAGCACTTTCAATTTCAAGTTTCAAACCGTGAAACAATCGATGGTTCCAAACATATAATCATTGTCTCAACGAGATATTGCATTTAATCTCTAGCTGAATTTCTGCATATTTGCAACTTTTAAGTGAATTTTCTTGTTGACATCAAGTATATTATGTATTTGAAGTCTGAAGTAATCACTTCAAAGAATTTTGCACTTAATTGCCATCATTGGATGAAAAATTGCGCAAAAAATTCTTGAAGAAACATAAAACTTTAGTCAGCAAGACAATTAATATTAAAAATTAAGCTATTAATTACTATGTTTTAAAAACTGAACTTCATGGTAAGTAGAAAAGTTTGGATTCGATTGAAGGAACGTGGATCGTTGTTTGTTGGGGGATGATGATATAATATACGAATCTATCACAGGTGGCGATGCAGTCGACATGTGACACGAACAGAAGAAAACGACGGTATTCCCGAAACGGAGGGAGGATATAAAGTAATGCATAAATATCACGTGGGAAATTGGGAGAGACGAGATTTGAGATTGTGTTCCCATTTCTCACCTGTCCGATTCCTAGGTAAGCTGGTAAAGCGGTGGAGGTGGATTACTAAATATCGCTCCTGTCTGTGTGCCACTTAACCAGTCAGAGCCCCAATTGATGTGATGTGCGGTGGTGAGCTGCCGAGGGACGTGGTTGGGTCTTGGTGGTCAAATTGAATGTGATATCATCAACCTTAGCTTTGATATGTACTTTTTTCGATCTAAAATATAACTCATTTGAAATTATGTAAAAAAATTAAAGTAATAATTGAATTTCATTAATTTTTAAATAAAAATAAAAGATTATAATAAATTTTATCATTTATTATAAATTATTTTTTATTAAATAATCATACTCATAATTATTTATTTTTATTCATCATAAATATAAAAATAAAATAGATAAAAAGTAAATAATGGTTTCTTAAAATATATAAATAACTTATATTTTGGACTAGATAAAAAAAATTTTAAAAACTTATATTATAGACCAAGAGAATATGGATAATTATAGCCCTCACACACCTTGTTCTATATTTTGTTTAAATTAAATGTCATTTTACATTTTTTTTCTATGTTTTAATTTGATTGTAGCTTTTGTATTTCCATGATATATTAATAAATTTATTTTAATTTATATAAAATGTGTCAACGAATAAAAATATCAAAAATTGTAAGTGTTAAAATAATATTTTGATCTATTATTCTCTCTTTTTTTAAGATTAAAAATCATTTAATTTGTACCCTAATTTTTATGCATGGCCATATAATAATATTTAATTTAAATTGGAGGAAGTAAATAATTAAAGTACTCCTGCGCTTTTAGAGAAGCGGTGAATTTTGACTAAAACTCTAATTTAGTGACTTAGATTTTTAATAGAAAAAAAAATTAGTCCCTTAAATTTAAAAAATATTATTGTGATTGCTCAAATTTTAGAAAAGGAAACAAATTACTCCCTTGTCAATTTGACGTATGAGCCATTAACGAAGAGTTCACGTATCCTATGAACTTATTTATGTGTATTGTTAATTTTCATAGTGTGTCTTAACTTGTCCCACTAACAAGTCCGTTTAGACCTTCTTCTTCATCTTCTCTCTTGCTATTAGGCAAGTTAAAATCCATCGTAAAAATTAACAATACACATAAATAAGTTAACAAAACATGTGAATATTTTCATTAATAGCTCGGACGATAATTTGATGGAAAAACTAATTTGTCACGGTTTCTGAAATTTGACAAATCATAATTAAACATTTCAAATCTAATAGATTAATTTATTGCTATTTTTGAAATTTGAAGAACTACAATTGAATTTTTAAAATTTGAAAGGCTAAATTGAGATTTTATTCATGAATTTTTTTATGCTCAACTTCATTAGTCAAGTCAATGTTACACAATGGCACTCTGTTTTTGACATTTCGTGTCATTCTTATCAACATTATAAGTTGTTCCCCATTTCAATTTGACTGTTGGGAAAAACACACACACACACACGCACATATTAAGAAGAGAAATAAATTGATCTAAATTAATAAAGACACAAAATTATATTTATCCAATTCCATTAATATACCACATTAATAGTATATTACTTCAATTAATACAATTAATTAGTTTGAGGGATAATGTTATCTTCATATTAGAAACTGATCAATATTATGAAATAGAAAAAATATAAATAACTTGACAAATAGATTAAAATGGATGAGTATAAATCATGAGCCCTAATATATTTGGTAGTTAATTGGATTTCTTAATCATCTAATTAGTGGTTCGAATTATGATATTTTTAAGATGAAAGAAGACAAATCATAATTGAATTAAATATACAGCAGGAAGAATTCCTTTTGGTCAATCTTTTGGAAGCAAGAACGACTCTATGTGTTCTTTTTTGTTTCCGTCGAATGAAGAATGAACGCATGATCCCATAGACAGAAAAGCAAATTGGTTATATATTAGGCCCAACAGATGAAAGGATACCAGGAATAATTAAGTTGAAGCCCAGCAAGGAACTCCTGAGGTTAGAGGATAATTGGGCAAAAAACAAAAGCCCGTGGGAAACTACAGGACCAAATAAAAGGTGCTTGATTTTCGGAGCGGGCAAAGAAAATGGAACCCAAAATAATAATAAAAAAATCCCACTTTTATTAGTTAACAAACTAATAAAAACTCAATTAAAAACAGATATGGTATGATTCATAAGGAGATAAACTACGACTAGTTTGACCAAAAAAATAAAAACTACTACTATTATGTAGCCCACAAGAGAAGCCTAATTTATGTTCAAACTAATTAAACCTGTGCCCTATGAAGATGGAACTTGAACATGACTTGTACTTCTGGGAGTCAGAGAACAAAAAGCACATGCCTCCACATGTGCAAATCACATGCACAATAGACCCCGCCCAAAGTTATATCCAATAATAATAATAAGAAAAAGAAGTCCAGCATTCACATTCTTTCCTTCAACCTCATGCAACCATAGATGGCTCATGGAATCTTTGCCTTCAAGTTATACATGGCATGCCCACAAACACAATCGATGGCCATCTCTCTCTCTGTCTCTCTCAAATTCAGACGTTTAAAAAAAGAGAAGGAGCTGATTGTATGCTTCATCTGGTATGTGCATTTCTGACAAGTAACTCGCAGCTACTAATGTGACCAACAAGTTCTTATCAAGCTATCCACTCCCTGTGTCAGATCATAATGTAGGACTTTATCATTAATAAAATAATAAATAAAGTTAAATGGTCCCTTTTTAAGGGTTTATCGAAATTGATAAAATCTTTTATGAACTATAACAAATATTTAATTTGTAATGAAAGTTGATTAAAAATTTGATCCACTTTTTACTCATATATCATTAAGGCTTGGATTCAATTTCTTTTTGTTTATTAGTTGGTGAATGAGTGCAAAGACATTCCCCTTGTCCTGTATGTATTGAAGTTGGTCACCCATTCAATCTAAACTTACGTGGTTTTTTTGTTTTTCAAGAAAAGAAACATTAATTTGGCTTATATTGAAACAAGCTGATAAACCTAAACTGCGCTGGAAGGATTTTGCCCTTGGAGTTGTGAGATGCAGACAATCACTGCCGTTTAACTACACAGGAAAAAGGTTCTTTAGTGCTTTTGTGCCATCTCACTTGACCGATCTAGCAATAATTATATCATTGATCCTTTCTGTTTTCTATTGTTTCTTGGTTCTCTGGATATAAATGGAAGAGTAGGTAAAATGAAAGGGAAATAGCTGAATTGAACGCATACTTTCTCATTTCAAAATAATCAAACATTGCATCGATCCTCGGTTTAGTCCACACATAATCTAATTATCAAATGAATGTTTGGTATAATAGTGGCCAAAAGCTGTCACCCTGGTTCTTATCTAAGTCACTTCTTTTATAAAGAGCACTTTGATATCCTCGTCCTGGTTATATAAAATAAACTCTATATTGGCCGGTACATTATTTCCTTGGCTACATCAAGATTATTAAAGGCATAAGACAAAATAAAATTTAGAGTTTAATTTCTATATATTAAAAGAAATTTTTTTTTATATTATTGTCTAATTAAATTATTTAATTTACATGACTTTCTAAATAGTATGTATGAAACTTAATCACTTTTATTTGTATAGCAATGCATGATTGGATGACAGTTGTGCAGTGCATAGAATTTAAACTCTAAAATATATTTTTTAAAAGTAATGTTACATATCATGAAAAATATATATGAAATTTTTAATAAAAATCATGATGATTGTTAGATGAAATAAAGTGATAAGATCTGTTAATTCATATAAAGGTTAACAATTGTTATATATATATAAAATTATGTCAATTTCTTATTCTTTGGCATTTTTCATTTTTTATTGCTTTATATTTTACTAGCAAAACGTCTGATTGACTCTTTCACTTATTTAGACGGAACGATCTAATATTATAACCCCCTCAAGAGGAAAAAAAAACCAGTAAAAAAGATAATATTATAACAGTTTGTTTAATCTTTGGGCACCAGTAATATTTTATCCAATGAGACGTGTGCACCTCAAGAACTACAGCAACTTGGGGAGGAGTAGTGGTTGGGTATATATATCTATTGAGGCCAAAATCTTTGTTCTAAGCAAAAGATATTATTACTAAGTAGGTTTGGTTGAAATGCCCTTTCAATGCGGTTGAATGGACAACCAAAAATTTAAGATGAAATTAAGTTCAATTGACTTTAGTTTGAGGGGAAGACGACAGTGAGACACTTGAAGAATTCAATTTGCTAATGATTCTGACTTAAATAAATCACATTTGAGTTACGGGGTAATAATCTATATCCCCGCGGAGAAAGGTACCCAAAAATTATTTTATGTGTGTTGAGAGATGAGCAAAACAAAAAGGATGATAAAAGGTCAAAGAGCTGGGGTATAAGATAAAAGCTGTGGCCATCGCAGCTAATAGATTTCCGCCAGCTTTTTCCTTGAAGTTCATATAGATATAGATTTTTTTTAAAAAAAAAATATCGAAGAAGTTTACTTAATATTAAAAAAACAAAATATTGATTGTTGCCAATTTCTAAGTATTTTGTTCTTCACCATGGCATGAACTTGAACATAATCTTGATTTATTAATTAATAATTACAGTGAGAAGGAACTTATCGAAGTCATTTTCATGAAGGTCGCAAGTGGGCTTCACTTAGTTTTCATCCCGAAATTGCAGTATTGCTTGGATTAATCACTTCCCTTTATCTCATGTCACATTAGGTCATTTAGGTGTGTTAGGTTGACGGTTGATCACTTCCATTCTCTTTTTTGCCATACCTATTAACACCAAAATCAACTAACTTATAATATCCTTTTTTTTTTTTTTTTAAATTTGCATTCTCTTGGTTTCGGGATATGTTTTGAAAACGAAAAATCTTGTGATGATATGGTCCTCACTTATATTTTTCCCCGGAGTTTAATTACCTGGAAAATTTCAATGCCTATTGCTGGATGGCAGTTGAATAATATTATTCAATTTGGGGCAGGACCAAAGTAGTTACCCTGGCCGTCTTTAATCCATGTCTATATAACCGATTGTTGCGCTGCAAAATGAATACTTATAAGTAGTAAAAATAGATATTGATTGATTGGCATTTTAGTTTTGAGTATAGTATAAGAGATAATAATATAATCATCACTACTAGTAACTATATATAACAATTTTATATTAAAAAAATCTCAAATATAACAATAGGGTAATTGAGTCCAAAATCTAATTAAAAATTCATGATATGCTGCATTGAGTTTGCTTTCTAGCTTTAAACATTTGATAAGAAATTTTAGTCCAATCAATTATTAGCCCAAACACGTTCATGGCCATTTTAAATCATCCCAAGATATAATGATAGTTACATAAGCTTAAGCTTACATGCATACTTCTCATAGATTTTATTATTTGTTATACACAAATTGAAGTTAAGTCAAATAAAAAACTCTTCTCAGTTTAGGGTTAGGACATATCTCCAAATTCATCGAACACTTAAAATATATTTCTAGAGCACTTACATATCAACATAAAAAGCTACTAAAACATTGAAAATCAAATCATGACAATATATAGGCAAAAAATCGACTAGATAACTAGCTTTATTGACACATTATTTCTTGTACATTCTTATACAATTGAATATAAATTGTATAAGAGAATATACCCTAAAAAAATATAACAACTAAAATTTAAAGTTTACAAATACAAAAATGATGTCAATTTACAATTATTGTCCCGTGCCCACTTGGTCAATAAAAACGATCACATCCATGTAAACAAGAAAGACCGAAATCAAAACTCTAGATTATGTCTGCTACGTTTAACTATTCAACGTTTACTTCTCTAGACATGTATATCTACTTCCTTCAACAAGTTTTGGTAAAGAATGAATTTAATCAATCTCATTGTTTTATCATATCATATTATATTAATGATTGAGTACGTTAGATTTCAAATAAAAAAAATGGGGACAAAAATAGATATGTTGACATGCATTGTGATGAATAATATTTATTTATATTTTAAAAAACATGTTCATTAAAATAAAGTAACATGATAAGATATCAAATCATTTTTGAGTTATATGAAATTTGACATACTTGATTTACTTGTTTGGAACTTCAAATTCAATAGCTAAATTGCTAAGACCTCATACTAATAAAAAGATATATTGAATGAAGTAAGTATGTAAAAACTTAACTCTGTTTGAGTAAATAAATCTCTACATGATACATATATCTTTGTGTATATTATTTTGATCTAAACTATATTTTTACTAATTTGATTTGAGTTGGTCCCCCACATATAATTAATAAATATCTCTCAATTATGTTTAGATTTTTTGGATACTGGATTATAATCAAATCCATATAATATTTTTTAATTTAAATTCAAAATAAGATACTTAGAAGATTCATTTTTTTATGATTTTAATTGTGATATGCTATTCATATATTTTTTTCAAATGAGATTGATTTTAATATATTGAGATGGTAGAAAAAGTTTTATACTATCATCTAATTATATATTATTATAATATAATTTTTTTGAGTTAATAGATGTGAGAGCCAAATGCTTTTCTTAGCAACGTGATAACATGTAATTAAATATTGATTTGATTTGATCTCAAATACTCGAATAAGATTGCCTCTAATTAATGAAAGGATACCTATAGGAAACCAAAAAACAACATTAGTTTAATTTTAATATATTAATAATGTAAATTTTTTGTTTGTATCATCGTTAAATCAAATCCTTCTTATTCAAGATATCTACTATCAGTAGTTTTCGAGGCAAAAACTCTTTTATTAAGGTAAATTTTTAGCTATGAGATATTCTCTATATACACTATTAAAAATAATGAAAAGGGTCTTGTGACCAAGAATATATTATCATTTTTTATATTAAGAAACGACCAAGTCATTTGCATATATATGCACATGAATTCCATAAATTCATTCGTATGCCCTTGCATAAGGGTGGCGCTATTTATTGCCATCTACAAGGTCAAAAAGCAAATTCAAGTGGTCCTACGGTAATCAAGAATGAATTGAATAGACGACGTGTCCAGCTTAATCTGGGCCCTCTCGGTCTCAGCATTTGATCCCTTCAACCACGCTGCCAAACATCTCCGAAACTCCGAAATAATTGCTACACAAACACCCCCACACCCCCAACCAAAAATATAAAATAAAGAAAAAAAATTAAAAAGCCACTTTAGAAAAACAAAAAAATAGAAAAATAATATGAAAAGGCCTAAATTATCTCTCCCTTGACCCGGGATGGCCGTGGTCCGTTCCTCCTAGGCGGTTTTATTAATACAAATTCTAATAGTCGAATAAATGTTCATTTTGTCCTTCTCTTTATTTTAAGGTTTTAATTGAAATACATTAATAGTATAAATTTTTTTTATATATTTATTTAATTATATAATGATACAGTGAATATAATTACTTTTTTATTCTATTATTTGAAAAGTCATGTTAAAGAAGAGATTTAATTAAATATTAGTATAAAAATATATTAGTGTAAAAGAGTTTTACATTGTCACTATATTAAAATTAAATTTTTATTTTAATATCTAAAATTATAAAAAATATCAATCTAATTTTTAAGATTATAAAAAATAATTTAAGTTATCTTTGATGAGAATCAATTTAAATTATTAAAATAATAATTTTAAATTATTTTTTTTATAATTTTAGAGATTAAATTCATATTTTCTCTATATTATTATTATTATTTTTGATAAATTAATAATTTTTTTGGCAGCGACCTTGCTATATTTTGTAGTCTCCTGTTTCTCCAGTAAACTTTACTGTATGCAACTTCTCTTTTTCTTTTTTCGTTTCCTCTTTTGTTTGTCTTCTGAAACTCTTAGCTCTCTTTCTGTTTCAGATTCTTTTCTCTCATCTTTGTTCTTCTTCGAATCTCATTCACTACCCTTTCACCCCTCGTGGTTGGTTCCTTCTCACTTGTACTACACTTAACTTCTTTTAGCAACTGTTCCACATAACACGTAACTGTTTTCGGTTCAGCCTTTCTTTCTCTTTTGTTTGAACTGGTGAGTTTCTTTTCTGAAAGGGTCCTATATACGTTACATGGTGTTCTCAGAGCACGTTTTCTTTTCCTTTTTTTTTTTTTTTCGTCAACCCATATTTGCTGTCAGTGTTTTGATCTGTCTGCCACTGTTCCAGGAACGTGTTGTTTTGTGTCTTTTTGTGGCTGCTTAAGTCAATAGCATAGGTACTTGTTTGTTCCCTTTTTTTTGAAAAAAAAAAAAATGCCCTTGTTTGGTTGCTGAGGAAAAAGCTGAGTGGGAGGGAAGAAAGAAAAGGGGTGAGGAAAAACAATGTTTTTTTTTTTTCTGCATTTGGTCAAATGCATATATAAATCTAATTTTGGATTTCATTTGTGGGGTTGAACCTTTCTTCATAATTCTGATCTTGCTCTCTTTTTTCATACTTCTTTTTATCCCTGTAAGATTGAATGAATAGAAAAAGCAGATCAAGTGTGAAGATTTTTACATTTCAGCTTGGTGTAAAGGATTGAACTGCATTTGCATCAGTTTTGGATTTTTTTTTTTTTTTTGCTGCCTTGCTTTTTGGGGTCTTCGCAGAGAAGTCCATGCATTCCTTTTTTTCTATGTGATGGTGATTTTGATGGATTTGACTATTGGATGTACGTGATGGGTGGTAACTTGTGTAATGGTAAATTTATTCTTATCCTATGTGCTTGGTTATTCAATTCAACAATGTAATGCCAAGGTCAAGCTTTGATTTTCAAGTTGCAATCAGAGACTTTTTTTTTTCTTTTTTTTCTCCGGGGTGCTATGTACTTCAGAAGACTTTACATTTTTTCCTTTTTGTGTGACTGACTTTGAAATTTAAGAGTATAAGCCTTCAATTGACCGCTTCAAATTCAAATATAATGAACCAAGCACCACGTAAAGCTATTATTACTAGTGGCACGCGTTTTGATATGATTTGTTGTGTGAGTAATACACCCTTTTGACAGGTCTTTGAATGGATTGGATGATCAATAGCAATAGGGAGTAGCAGAAGAGGGGCAAGAGGGAGAGATGAGGGACGAATCAACAGGACTGATCATAGGGATCTCCATAGGTGTGGTTATTGGTGTTGTTTTGGCGATTTCTGCACTTTTCTGCTTTAGATACCATAGGAAGCGATCACAGATAGGGAATAGCAGTTCCAGGAGGGCAGCTACCATACCTATCCGTGCAAATGGTGCTGATTCATGTACCATTCTGTCAGACTCAACCTTAGGTCCAGAATCACCTGTGAAGTCCGGGCGTAATGGCATGTCCTTCTGGTTTGATGGATTTAAGAAGAGTAGCATGGTTTCATCATCTGGTATTCCGGAATATTCGTACAAGTATGTTTTTCTTATGTGGAATTTTCCTTCATGTGCCATTTCTTCCTGTTTTTGGATGAACCTACTCTGAGTTCTTATTATATGGAATGTGAAATGGTCCATGAATAGAACTGAAAGGCTTCAGGGTCTTAGCTCTCTGAAGAGATATTAGTTAACTGGATTGGTGGAGTAATTAAGTTGAAGCATTTAATCAGATGATGTCATGATGAAACAAAGGAAAAGATGGCTTTAAACCATCAGAATAGCTTTATACTACTTAAGATAGATAGATGCTTGATTGACTCTGGGTATTTGACTTATCATAATTATCTTTCCATATTGAACCTAAAGATGTATACTTTGAAAATCTGCAACCAGTGATTGTTTTCAAAAGTGAGGTGCAGTTAATTGTTTGAACTTGACAGAATGACTTCTTATTTCTTCAGGGATTTGCAGAAGGCAACCTATAACTTTACAACACTCATAGGACAAGGTGCATTCGGTCCTGTTTATAAAGCTCAGATGTCAACTGGTGAGACTGTTGCAGTTAAAGTTCTTGCAACTAATTCTAAGCAGGGGGAGAAAGAATTTCACACAGAGGTAGAGTTTGTTAATAATCATTTGTCATTTCTGATTGTAGTGTATGTTAAATGCATTAACTTGATAAATTTATGGAGAAAGTGAGACTAGTAAATGAAGTATAGGAGGAATGTGAATGGGTATTGATGAATAAAGTAATTGATTCTTGGGGGAAATTGGTGATTTAGAAGTTTTATAGTCTTGTATCATGTAGTACTTCTCTCTAAGATCATTTTGTTCACTCCAGACCAGACTAATTTGTCAACTTTAACCTTCTACGTTCTTTTAATTTTGGTCAGGTAATGTTGTTGGGAAGGTTACACCACAGAAACCTGGTCAATTTGATTGGATTCTGTGCAGAAAAGGGGCAACATATGCTTATATATGTATACATGAGTAAAGGCAGCTTGGCTTCCCACTTGTATAGTAAGTTAGCTTATCTACCTAAATTCTTCCCTATGATACTTATGCCACCTGGGGCAGCACAATGGATTGCATCAATTACTCACTTTGGTTGGCAACTATCAAAGTTTGTTGAATTTGTGTCTGGCATGTTTGAATCTAGTGATTCAAGTAGTTGAGGCTTTGCCGTACCATTATCCAACTGTTTAAGAATCTTTCGGAGTGATCAGCGATGTTACTTTAGCTTTTATGGACTTCAAGGTTAATGAAAGCAGCATCCCCTGAAATAGTACATGAATCCACACCCCTCATTTTATAAGTTTTGATGGGGAAAAAGTAGAAAAAACTGTGGTGTAGATTAATACATATACTGTTTCCCTTCCTGCCTTACCTATCATGTGGCTGAATTTAGTTCATGGAAATATATATATCCTAACACAAGTTAGAAGTTTTATAATTTTCTACATCCACAGTTACAAAAAAATTGTGTGAAAATCTACTTTTTCTGTGTAATGCAAACTTTCCTAGACTAAGCAATTTATCAAACCTTTTTCTTTTTCTTCCTGTAAGTTGCCTAGAAGCCATGACTAGATTCTACTCGTAATCCCCACATTCCTCTGCTGGAATCCCACCTTAGAAGGAAGGCACTTATGATCATGTGATGTATGCAAGAGATGTGACCTTGTGCTGCATATTGCATAAGCAATAATAAACGAAATGAATACTTTTCTTGTCTCTATATTCAGGCGAAGAGAATGGGACGCTGGGCTGGGATTTGAGGGTTCATATAGCTTTAGATGTGGCAAGAGGCTTGGAGTATCTTCATGATGGAGTAAGTATCCCACGTGATCTTCACTAAGATAATTCTGCTTTGTATATTTAGTTATAACTATACTTGTTGTCTCTTCAGGCAGTTCCTCCTGTAATCCATAGAGATATCAAGTCTTCCAATATACTTTTGGACCAGTCCATGAGAGCCAGGGTATGTCCTTGTTAATCATCACCTTTATCACATAAAGGTTGTTAATAAAATGTAAAATGACTTTTCTGGCCAAGGATGATCTCTGTATCCACCTCTTAGGACTCATTTCTCCCTCTCCTCCATGTGTTCAATCTATATAACCTAAGATAATGCTGAATGACTACATGTATTTCATTTAGTCATTTATTGTTAGTTACGATGCGTCTTACTTTGTTGTTGTTATCAATTCTGAATCAAACAGGTTGCTGATTTTGGACTTTCAAGAGAAGAGGTGGTTGATAAACAAGCAGCAATTCGGGGCACCTTTGGTTACCTTGACCCTGAGTACATATCTTCAGGGACATTCACTAAGAAAAGTGATGTATACAGTTTCGGGGTATTGCTCTTCGAACTCATAGCTGGTAGAAATCCTCAGCAGGGTCTTATGGAATATGTTGAGCTTGTAAGATCTCTCTCTTGTTGGTTTTTGGTGATATATAATGCATATTAAAAAAGTCATCGCTACTAACAAGAAGTTAAGAGTAAAATCTTTAGTTGCTCCTTGAAATGTATACCGGACATCAAATTGATCCTTCAAAAACTCTTTACATCAGTTTGGTAATAAGCATCAACTTAAGGACTAAACTAATGTCTGAATTTTGGAGGACTAAATTGATGTCTATTTTAACCATTGAGGGACTAAATTGATGTCAAATCCAGAATAGTTGTTGTATTAACAAATTATGCATAGTTCATTTCTTATCCTAATGAATGCTATTGATGGATGAGTAGGCAGCAATGAACAGTGAGGGAAAAGTGGGTTGGGAGGAGATTGTTGATTCAAGGCTAGAGGGAAAATGTGATTTCCAAGAGCTCAATGAAGTGGCAGCCCTTGCCTACAAATGCATCAACCGCACCCCAAGGAAGCGCCCTTCCATGAGGGACATAGTGCAAGTGTTGACAAGGATCCTTAAGTCAAGGCACCATAGGAATCATCATCACAAGAAGTCCTTGTCAGCCACAGCAGATGAAGTTTCCATTGATGTTGATCATCCAGACACCAAGGTTCCTATTGCTGACCACAGGAGAGATGAGTCTATAGATAGTGCAGCTGACATGTATGATTTGTAGAATATGGTTTTGCATTTAGCACATTTTCATTTTTGGTTTTTTGCCTTTGGATATATAATTATGGTCTTAGCTAGACATGAGTCCTGGGTGATTTAAAATGATGCCTGGCATCATCTTCTGTAATTCTGTCTCTATTTTTTTTTGTCTATTTGTTTTTTCTTTCCTTTCTTTTTTTTTCCTTCTCTTACCTAAGTTCTGGCTGTATTGCAGAAACGACACTCCAAAAAATTTGTATATTAATACTTTCATGACTGAAGTTGAAGTGATAGAAGAGGCAGTTACCTTCCATGCTCATCTTTTTTTTTTTTTTTTTCCTTTCAGGTATTTCACATTACATTAATAATCTACATACTAGAACTAATTTTAACATTACTCGGTTCAAGTGATTCACAAATGAATCCTTCAATTATCACTAAAAAAAGATAATAAAATCTCAATTCTTGAACAAGTATGGTTCAAGAAAGGAAGACAAGGTTAATTTGTAGTTTGGATTTGCTTTAATGTAATTTTCAGATTAATTTATTTTGAGATTCAGAACAGCCTGTAATCAAAAGTTCTCTAAGATAATTTTTGTAAAATAAGTTATAATATTCTCCAAAATAAATCCCACCAAACATGTCTTTAATGATAATATTTCCATTCTATAAATAACTAGAGTGTAATATGCAAGATTTATGGTATAAACCACTTGTATCCTATCCTATTAGATGACCCATTTAGTAAGATTCGAACGGGGTTCAATTTTTTTAATATGATATTTGAGTATTAGATGTATAATAATATGATATTTGTGAAAAAAATTATAATATCATCGGTTTTTAGAAATCTCAGAAAAAGCGAGATTTATAAAAATGATCTTTCAATTTTTATGAACCAAAACTAGCATAAAGCGAGATATTGAAAAACAAAATAAAATATTTGACAATGACAATCTCGCACAATGCAGAGGTTTGAGAAAAAAATAATTGAAACATTTTACGATTACAATCTCACACAAGCCATAGAGAACCCTACTCATGAGGTGCCAAGTCAAACAAATTTACTAATGACTTGTAGTCATCAAAGAAATGAGCTTGATTCTATTTAATACAGTTACCTAATTCGTTCCAAATAATGACGTGTTCATCATAGAAACACAAAGCAAACGAGAGAATCAAATTTATCAACCTACAACCTAGTAGTTATGATTATCTCATTCATTTTTTTAATAGGTGGTCTATATTTGACTCCCACCTTCCCATTTTCATATTTCCTTAGGAAGAATTCATAGTTTTAATGTCTTTATTTAAAAAAAAAAATTAATGTGAACCCATGATTAAGTAAGGTGTGCTAACCATGGCTAAGTGAACCTCATAGCCTTTAGTGGCATCCATGTTTCTGAGCACGGTGTCATTTCAAAGTAAAAATGGATTAAGTGTTTTGTATGTAACATCACATTCATTTTAGTCTCTATAAAATTTTAAGCCTGATAAATTAGTTTTTATAAAAAAAAAAAATCCTAAATTGGTCCATAAAAAACTAAACAATTAGACATATTGATCCTTATAATTTGGGAGTTTTTCCTTTTACAAGAACCAATACGATTTGAGACTTTTTTATAGGGATTAATTTGAGAGTTTTTTTTTTTTGGTAGGAATCAATTTAACCAACATAAAATTTTTGAGGGATTAAAAGGAATATTTTGTCCCTATTTAATTAAACCTGAAGAGTGATATCTGATTTATTCACCCAAAATAAAATATACAAAAGTGTGCAGATGTTGCAAATGGTGCGTATAAAAGGTTGGTTTAGGTGCATAAAAAATATAGAAAAGTGAGTACGGTATACTTCATATTGAAATCTCGCACAAAGTGAGATTTTAATCCCATACCAATGGAATTTTGTCTCCAATTTCGTATTATTGGTAATCCCTTCACTCAAACCAGATTTCAAAAATAATTTCCTTTGAATAGCATAACACAAGGGCAAAACTATTTCAAATCTTACTCTCTCTGTTTCTTTTCTTTTTTATTGAAAAACCATTAATTTCAAAATCTTACTAATTACTAATAAAACCGAGAAAAACAAGAAGAAACCCTCATGGGGTTGGTTGAGTGAAGCAAGACCCACTTCTAAAAAGTCACAGTTTTGAGATCTCACTCATTTCCTAGGGTCTTTACCAAAATAAAAAAATAAAAAAAACAGAACCAGAAGAATTGGATTACTTTCTCAATGGGTTCAGAATTTGGGCTTGAGCTAAAGAATAAAAGAGGCCCATATTGAAACGTCGTCGTATCATTTGATATTGCATTCTTTCTCTTACTCCCTCTGCTCTTCAACTTTCAAGCTGCACATTATCCATTATCGTTATCAGAAGCGCAACGAAGAAGAAGCAAACATTAAGCAGAGTAGCAATGGCAGCAGCAGCTATGGCTGCTCTTCAGAGCTCTATGACGTCACTCTCACTCTCCTCTAACTCCTTCCTCGGACAGCGTCTCTCTCCCATTACTCTCTCACCTCCTTTGGTAAGCTACCCCCATTCATCTTCTCCTCTCAGTTCGTTTCTCAAATTACTCGAGTTTCAATCCAAGTTTCAGTTTTGATCATTCGGCTTGATTCCTTTATCCGTTTTGCGAAATGGGTCTTTAGCAGATTTCCTTGTTTCCCATTATATTAGTTTCCAAGCTAATGGATTATTGGATATAGCTTATACAATTTTTTTTTTTTGTGGTTTTTTTTTGTTTTTACCAATTTTCTTTGAGTAGTGATACTATAGTCTCAGGTTCATGGTGAACCTTGCACATGACAATATATCAACTATTTCAAACATAATTTAAAGCTATAAATATATAGATATGAAAGCAGTAGTTGAGGTAGTGCCAGATGTATGATTCACGAATCTATATTAACATTTTCCATTTTCTTTCGGGTGATAATGTTAAAATTTTTCCTAATAAATTGTTATGGTGTTTTGTATAATTGGTTGACTACAATATTCCTCATCAATGGCTTGAATTTTATGTCTTGTTCAAATACATATATTGGTTTTGGAGGTACGATGAATATCCTTATCCATTAGATGACTGTTGTATTTGACATGAATCTGTTAATTTGGGCCTCTTCTGGATAATTGGTAATCATGATAATAGATGTGAACTAAGCCTTTATGGAAAAAAGAAGTTTGATTGGTGTTGTAATATATGTTTTCTGGTTTAAGCTACTTGATGTGGGGGAAGGCTATGAGAAAAGCATAAGGATTATTGATTGATGCTCGTATCTGATGCAATTTGTGGCACCGAATGATTTGTGATTAGGCTCGTCTATCCTTGGCAACCATTTTGCTTGTATTACATTTTATGATGGAGAATCTAGTAATTCTTAATGTACTATGTTCATTTTCTCAGTGCCTGGCTCTTGTACTTTACAAATTAGGAATTGGCTCAGCCACCCTTTAAGTTTCCTTTTTCTTAACAATTTTAACGGTTGAGAAACTGTTTTGATCATTGTGTAAATTTCTAGTTTCTTTTAATATCTGTTGGTCATCATTTTGTTGTGAGTTGCAAGAATGGTTGTTTTTCATAAAAAATAACAACTGCACTACTATTTTGCCAAACTGTATCTTCCAATTTCATTGTGGACATCCATACTAGCCCCAAAACGTCTTTATGTCGTCAAGATTGTGAATTTGTGATTAATTCACCATAAATGCAGTACTGAAATCTTTAGTTGACTAATTTAGTATCGTTTTATGTTGTCACATGCAGAGTAAGTCAACAGAGAAGCAATGTCTTATTGTAATGAGGGTAAGTACAAGAATCTTTCCTCAGCCATGCTTAATTTGATTATTCTTTTCTGATGTCTTAAATTGAAATCTAAATCGACCAAAAAGTTAAGGATGGTGAGATGAGGCAGAGCATGTATTGTTGCGGTGATTAGCAGTTCATTATTTGTTTGTACTTGACTAAAAATATTTGTCTAACACCTAGACCAAAATTTTACTCGTTGCAGTTAATGCAAGAAGAAGAGTATATATTTTATTTTCATATAAACTTGATCCATAGTTCATTTATAGAGTTTTGCTGTAATTGTTAACAATGTTTTGCCTCATGTTAAGAAACCTGTTCAAGACATAAGTGTAATGCCATAGCTGCTTCAGTTATGTGGAGCTTTCTCATTTACTAATGCTGTATACTATATAGAACTTAACATTGAGTCCATTTAACTCTGCCTTCATATTACAATAATACAATGGAGCATAAAAGCTTTTCACGTTCTAAATAAAATGAAAACAGAGCAAACCTTTAATCTTCTCTAGTAAATTATTTGAACAGCATAAAAAAGGAAAAATTATGGGTCAATTTGAATATATTGTCTAGCTGGCCTTAATAAATGTCTTGCATAATATTTTTTCTGTTTCTCCTCTGGCAGCTTAAGCGATGGGAGCGAAAGAAATGTAAACCAAACAGTCTTCCTATCTTGCACAAAATGCATGTTAAGGTTGGAGATACAATAAAAGTCATATCTGGACATGAAAAGGGTAAAGTTGGGGAGATTACCAGGGTCTTCAAGCATAACAGCACTGTCATAGTGAAAGACATAAATTTGAAGACGAAACATGTGAAGAGTAGAGAAGAGGGGGAACCGGGACAAATTATTAAGGTTGTTTCCATTTCTCTTATACTTTTGCATGTTCTTCAGGATATGAAAGATAACTGTTTATTCATTTAGATTAGAAAAACATGGATATGCCATAACTCTTGTTGACATCCCATTGATTGGTTATTATGTATATATTCAGAGTAATTGTTCAGATGAGCTTAATTAAGGTGTTCCTTAAGGATACATAATAAAACTTACGTGAACTTCAATCTTATAATTTGTTTAAATGTTGGAGTATGCTTTGGCATATTAACTAGAAACATGTGCATGCAATTTGTTGGTGTGTATCTTCATCTTCTAATACTCATGAGAAATTTTTTTTCTTCAATTCCAGATTGAAGGTCCTATCCACAGCTCAAATGTGATGTTGTACTCCAAGGATCAAAATGTCGCGAGTCGGGTGGGTCATAAGGTCCTTGAAGATGGTAAAAGAGTCCGCTACCTTATAAAAACAGGAGAGATAATTGATAGTGCAGATAATTGGAAGAAACTGAAGGAAGAAGGTGAAAAAACTGAAGTTGCTGCTACCTAGTTTTGCTGGTTGAATTCACGCCTTCACTAGTGATGTAACAATAGTTGTACTTCTGATCTTTATCTTTTCATTATTTAATGTATTTTTTTTTTGGTTTCTCTGTTGTTCTCTATACAGAAAACCTGAGTGATTAAATTTGTTTAATATCTGTTGGTTCTTGACTTTGTGCAATTGACTTTTCTCTGAAGAGAAATTGTTTATGTCTCTACCCTAAATAATTACTTATAAGTATGTTCATCACGTTCAGGAATAGAACATCTCTTTTTGGTTTCTTCGAAGTTATAAAGAATGATTGTTTCCTTTCCAATGACTCATTCAATGAGGAATGCTTTTATTTGTCCACTCCAATCAAATAGAAGTATATACCATTTGATTCTGTTTACGAATGTAATAACTAGTTTCATGCTAAAGTGGATACATGCTATAGCTAGATGCCCTCTTAATAAATAGTAATGATAATGATAGTATAGTATAAACAATATATCAACTATTCAAAGTATAATTTAAAGTTAAAAATATGTAAATATTATAAAAACATCAATTGAGATGTGTCATATGTAGGATTCACCAAAAACTCGAGTTTATATTAATATTTTTTCCTTAGGCTTAGTTATTCGATTTAGGTGGAACTATATTAGATGATAAAATATTTAGAATGAAAATCACTTGCATAATAAAATACTATATTAAAAGTATTTTGTAACTATCAATGAGCTATTGGACGAGTGGTAATCAACTTAATCTCTCATAGGGATGATGACACAAATTCCCTTCTCCAGAAACATATTTATTTTGAATAATTGTAGATGCTCTATTATTCAGAATTTTTTACGGAACACATTTATTTAGAGCGGAAGTAATCGTAAATGCTCCAATATCTAAAATTGTGAGAGCAATGTCTACCCGAGTTTTACATTATAAAAACAAAAGGTACATTGTAGCTTCGTTCAACATATTTTGTCCATTAACATGAAAATTGCAGAGTGAAATGGCAAAATCCCAGTTTTGAAAGCTGGATAGGATGTGGTATTCATGAATCCATACATTCATGCTGCATGTTTCTATTTCGCGTCTTTACTTTTGGTGGAATGTCCAGCATGGTGAATGTCACGATGTGCTGTGATTGTGAACCTGAAATAATTAATGAATAATGATTCAAGATGGACATGTGGGAGGGTACAGCGTTGGCGCTTGCGGAGGTTCTGGTCTGAGCCATTTTCTTAGAGGTTGGATATCTGACATGATGATTTGATGCTTACATGATTCGGTGGATTTCAGTGGGCGGTTGCTCATACACAGTTGACGGTCAATTCAGTTATTTACAGTTGCCTTTAACCACATTTCTTAAATGTGGTTAGACGCAGTAAAAGTGTAGCCAAATACAAATCCAAGCTTCCATTGTTGTTCTCCTTATCAGGCCCGCCATTCTTTAAACCACTCCTCCTTCCATTGTCCAACAGTACTTGAGGGGGAAGTCAAAGGGTTCGAGGGATGTGCGCGATCAACACATCTGGACAGCATGTGTCTCAATTCAAAGAGTGCGTTGGAGCACTTGAACAAATTAATTAAGATTTTTTGAATGAAAAATCAGGAACTGGGTTTCATTTTTTTTTTGCCTGGAAATTTTTTTTCCAATTAAAAGGGGGTGACGGTAGAGACAACAAGGATATGGCTCTTTGGGAGGAATCTCTCTAGAATCTGATTCATGAATAGGGAGAGAGAGCTGAAGGATGGGGGAGAGGAGACAACTACACAAGAGCGCACGAGGGGGTGGGTGACAGTGTTGGTGATCTGTTTGTTGGACTGTTGGTAGAGGGATAATTGATGAAGGAGGGTGGGGTGGATTGTTTAGCCACACTTTTATTGCGTTTAGCAACATTTATAAAATGTGGTTAAAAGCAACCGTAAACAACTGTATTGACCTTCAGCTGTATGTTAGCAACCACCATTTCAGTGGCCCATGATTATCATGGCCCAAATCGATACTATTATTGGGTGGTAGTTTGTGGTTAATAATTCATGATGTTATTGTGTGGGTGTCAAATCTTTAATCTGCAATGTTACCTACACTATTTTGCTCTACTCTTTCTTGTGAGTCTCGAGCTTTTCCAAACAATTATACAAAGATAAATAAAATTATAGGTTTCAGTTTTTATTTTTTATTTTTTAATTTTAAGAATTTTGCAAAGAAAAGACTGAGAATTAAAAATAAAAATTAAAAACTGAAATTTTTAATTTTTAAAATTTTCAATATTTCATATACCTTTTGTCTCTTCATTTTCAACCCCCTGAACCCTTCACATCACCAACGACAAGCGACTCCTTCTATGGCTGCCAATAACTGATCAAGTATAATGTTAATTTTGCAATCTCTCTTTAACAAATCGAGCACAAACTACAACTATGAAATCTAGTATTTGATAGCTAATTGAACTTTTTAAATATTTATTTAGGAGTTAGATTCCTAACATAAAGAAGATTTTATGATAAAAGACAAAACTTATATTTGTGAACTTTTGTACCAAGAAAATACCTTAAGTTCACCTAAAATAAGATCGTGCACAAATTAAACCGCCGATTATGCCACATCCCCGGGGGCTAGAAATTTCATATCAATATCACTACACTGAATTGTGAAAGGCAATACCCTCCCCTTTGGGATTAGGCAACTGTTAACCAGGCTAATGACGGTAGATACAAGGCCATCGATATACTTGCATCCAATAATTTGAGCTTAGAGAGATTTTTCATAATATAATATTAAAGCATGTATGTTTAGATAGTTTAGAGTCCGATTCTTACTACTTCCATTCTTCTAAAATAACATAGGATAAATTTCAGCAAATGGTAAGGTAAAACAGGGATTTGTCAATGCTTCGAGCCTAATAAACATTTGCAAAACATGGCGTGCTAGATACAAAATCATTGATATCCCTTTATTCAACCTCTTGCTAGTTGGTAGAACATCAATGACATGCTGACTGGTAGGCACCCCAAGTGAGATAGATACATCACTGGGTCCTTTCCATTGCCTTGGACCCAGCTCATGTGATTTGGATTCCTTTGACTGAAAGTTGTCACACGAAAGCTATGTATGAAAGATTAATTGGTAGAATATTCTTGTACAACCTTGTCATTATACACCATGAACAGATCAATACTATTCATTATTTAGAAAATCCCTGCGCATGCTCATACTACAGTATTGTTCTGACCTCGTATCTTAATCGAAAAGTTGCTATCTAGCTACATAGCAAACTACTCATTTTCTGCCTTTCCAAATCTAAAATGAAAGTTGCAATATATATATATATATATATATATATAGACACACCACATATTGATTATTGATTATTATTTATTATTCTCTATTTTTTACCAGAATTTGAAGAAAATGTATCAAAATTCTCGGCAGTTATTGAAAAAAAATAAAATTGCAAAGGGTCTTTGATCATAAATTATTACAATTCTATGGCTTTTTCTTCTGCAACAGTTGTAAACTTGAAATTGACTATTTTATTTTCTATAGTTAAATAAATTAAATTAGTGGGACATGTGACACATTCTTAATCACAAATAACTAAAAATTTCAAATACTTTTAAGTTTTATAAAAGTATAGCAGAAACTCTTAAATCTATAATAATATGATATCCTATTTTTTTTTCTGGGTCAAAATAAACAAAATAAATAAAGAATAAAGATGACTAGCACGAAGGACTCGGTGCGGAAATACTGTATGAATGAGTTAGCAAAATTATATTTAGGTTAATACCTCCATGATTTTAGTTCTTATCCCACAATTTGTCCTACCAATCAAATTTGGCTCCTCTGAAAAGGAGATGGCAAACATATCCTCACTGTTTTCACGGAGGTTTCATTTTTCAATCATGCCCTATGGCAAACCTCATCATATTCATGAAGAAAACAAGAGGAATTAACTTTGCAAGTGATGTTCTATCATAATCCGGAATTGTGCAGCTTAATCAGCTAAGAAAAATCCGGGGAATTGAACCAGATGCCATGGTGTCACCAAAACAACATTCAACAGTGCCGAGAATTTCCTGGACCTAGACACATGCACGTAGTCAACTTAGAACAATTGGCAGCCATGCATTGCATACAAAACTACAAATTAACAAGGCCACAATTTGTTTCATGTCCTATATGGCTATATATATCACTTACCATAAAAAAGTCAAGCACTAGCATATACACATTTCAAAAGTCATTCGACTCTATTAATAAATTTGTAGCACATGCCTACGTGCTTGCTCGATGGCACGCCAATCACTACAATAATATCACAAATATTCTGTATACTCTACCCAAGAGAGAGAATCCATTATTGTTAAAAGAAACAAAAAAAAAAATAAATTGGAAACACTTAGCCACATCTGACAGGCCATTCATAATTTAAAAGGGGTTCCATAAAGGGTGGTTTATTAGTTTATTGGCAATTTTGCATTGTTGGTTGAGCTGAGAGTAAAGAAGGGCAATGGAGGAAGCACTTGATGAGATGGTGAAGAGCAAAGGCCAAGCTGTTGCTTCTTCTTCAAGAACATACTGTGTCACTGGGGCCACAGGGTTTATTGGCTCATGGCTTGTGGAGGCTCTTCTTGAAAGAGGGGACACTGTTCATGCCACTGTCAGAGATCCTGGTTAGTAACCTTTTGATTTCAATTCTTTGACACTCTTTCCCTTTTTTGTTGTTGCTTGAAGACTTATCACAAGTGAGAAAGCATTGAAATCAAAGAAATTAAGCAAGAAAAGTTATGTGGAGGTATTAATTTGTAGCAAGCTAGTTCCTTGAAGTCATAGATATTTGACTTGGTGTACAACCTAATTTTTGTACCCATTTTCTAAGTAATTTTTCTCGGTAATGAAAATTTGAATGCACATGGAAAAATAAATAAATAAATAAATTGGACTAACATGGTCGATTGAAGTGAAAGATACATACTCATTCTTCTAGTTTCAAGCACTCGATATTAAGTAATTGGTGTTAGAAAAGTTATGGCTTTATAGAATCTCATTGCTCGATCATGATTGGATCCGTTGGATAGAGTTGCATATTCATATTGACATTCCTTTTCTTCCTTTTGAAGGGAGGAAGAGGGAGGGCATAGAAGGAAAGAAGGACAAGCTAGAAAAAGTTTATAACTTGGAAAGTAACCATGATCTACTATTATCGGTGGAAAATCTAGACTGAACTCTCTAGAGCTTCAAAGAAGGATAAACTACTGTAACATGAGACCACGAATAATTCTGAACTTTATAAAAATATGAATAATTCTAAATCCTTCTACTATAAAATATCCACAAATCTTCCTAAATGTTAAATAAAGTAAGTATTACTCACTTTTTAAGTTTTTAAGATATTGATTACATTTATTTCTTTACTTGTTTTAGTATTAGGAGGATTTGTAGATTGATTGATAGAAGGGTACAGCAAAACTCTAAGAATATATAGTATCTCTTAACAATTAAATATAGAAAGTTTCAAATTCCATACCTGCCACATCTTGAAGTTTCTGAATATGTGAAAAAGAGATCATTTCTCACTTTTTTCAATCCATTTCAAATATCATATCCTGATTAATAGTATCAACAAATTTTACGAAAGTTCAACCAGTGAATAGTTGACACTAACTGCTTAAAAAATTGAAATTAGTTTAGTCTCAAAACTCCAAGGGATACCTTGAAAGTAAGTTGGATGCTTCAAGACTTGTCTTATGAGCTCTTTGCTCGAAATTTTTTATGGGAAATCAACCATTGATCACTCAAGTTGCAACGTTTGAGAAAAACATACGTTTCTCGTCTGTGAGAACTGAGGTCCGGAGTTGTGGCCTCATGCGTTGGGCTATTGTAGAAATATGTGAAAGAAAATGGGGTTGCCCAAAAACAAATAATGCTCATATTTTTTATATTTCTTTTGTGGACCAGAACAAAAGTGATGATTGTCATTTCTCTCTCTGTTTTACTCAAAATACAAATGAAACAATTCGATGGGCATTTATTGATATTCCAAGGTGTAGAATTAGAATAGGAGAGTTATACCACACTTTGAAGGAGCCAAATACATTGGCCGACACCACTCTCGTGATCTAGGAATAGTGGTCCTACATACATTCCTATGATTCCATCAAGCCATATGATTTAATTGATCTATTATGTGGTCTCTTCATTTGGTCTCTTCTTTCTGCCAGATTATAATTATTGTTGTTATTCAAAGAATGTTTAATTTCTATACATTAATTATACCGTTATTTAATTATGTATTGCCACATTAGCAACTTATTACTTAAAAGGTCATCTAAATGAGATTATTTAATTGAAAGATAGTGTAAAACATTTTTATACTGACAGTACATAGAAATTAAACTCTTTAATAATAACATGAACTGTGTATATGCAGTGCGGATGAAGCATGAGGCTGTAAAAGGCTTGGAAAATGTTCTACATCTCTGTTTCATCGCTGTTTACCCCCTTGACATATGTTCTACATTAATGACACCCCACTATAAATACCTCAAGTGATAGTAGTTTCATGACCATAATAGTACATGTTGTGATTGAAATATTTGCCGCCACTAAATATAGTTTATGATGCTTTGATCTAATGTGGACGTACTAGCACCAAAAATGAAAATCAAAAGAGCTGATGTAGATGTACCATTCTAATCAAAGTGCTGTACGTTATTCTGAGGATATTTTTGGTAGAGAGATCTTTCTTTCGAATATAAAACTTATTCACTTATTAGATGCAAACTCAAAAAAAAAGAAAAGAATAATAACACAATCAACAAGACTTGTACCTCCATCTTTATGGACAAAATTTGATCTCTTCTAACAACAGGGTGATTGGTCTAAGTTTAATAGAGTTGTGGAAAGGCATCCCAATAACATTAAGGGTGATAACAGAGACTGATTATAATTCATGATCTACTTCTATTTGGAGTAATGAAATTCAATACAGTGTCTTTCCTATATGAACTGTATGTTAATACAATCTATGTTGAACTTTGTCCGATTGCCTTAATTAATGATTATCTATGAATGTTTCTCGTTTTGATGTAACAGAGAAGTCATTACACCTAATGTCCTTGTGGTCAGGAGGTGACCGATTGAGATTTTTCAAAGCAGATTTGCACGAAGAAGGAAGCTTCGATGAGGCTGTAAAAGGCTGTGATGGTGTTTTTCATGTTGCAGCTTCAATGGAATTCAATGTTTATGACAAAGAAAACATTGGTAATGTCATGAGCAATTTTTTTTTTTTTTTTTTCATATGAGACTTGAAACGCTTTAGGATTTTTTGAACAAAATAATGAAAACAATAAAATCACGTGTTTTCATTTCCTGTTTTTATTATTATTTTTTCACAAAATCCTAAAAGCAGAAAACATAGAAAATGCAAATCAAAGAGGCCCTTTTGACATTTTTGTGGAATGATATGAGACTTGTTCCCTGCATTGAACCTGCAGAGGCCTATGTTCAAGCAAATATAATTGATCCTGCAATCAAAGGAACCATAAACCTTCTCAAATCATGCTTGAAGTCCAATTCTGTGGAAAGGGTTGTTTTCACATCTTCCATCAGCACCATTACTGCCAAGGACAGTGATGGGAAGTGGAAGCCTATTGTTGATGAATCTTGCCAAATACAAGCTGATTGTGTGTGGAACACACAAGCAAGTGGATGGGTAAGCATATATGCTTTCCCTAGCTTGTTTGCACTGTACCAAAATGACTATGTCATTGAGTGTTTGTTCCATGTGTCAGGTTTATGCTCTTTCAAAGCTTCTAACTGAAGGAGCAGCATTTAAATTTGCAAAAGAGAATGGCATTGATCTTGTGTCAGTCATAACAACCACTGTTGCAGGCCCATTCTTCACGGCTAGTGTACCATCAAGTGTTAAAGTTCTACTGTCACCAATAACAGGTTATTTTACCATCCATCTATATGTTTTTTAAGTCATCCAGAGACATTTAAAAATCATATCTAAGTATGAAGATTCTTCTAGTTTTTAAGATAATTTGTGCAAAGAAATACATTCAACGATCTATTACTATGTTTCTCAGAACTTCAATCATTGACCTTTTTGTATGTCTATAAGTGAAAGCCAAGTTGAAAAATTGACAAGCATTAAATTGAACTTTTTGAATTTTCTTACTGCAAATTTCTTGATAAAGTATCTATCATACCAACAGCATGAAGCTTTTATACTTGAATTTACTTGAGCTTATATCCAACTTATTTATCTTGTGGCCATGCTTGACCATATTGATCTTAAATGTAGGTGAAACTGAGTATTGCAAGATATTATCAGCTGTAAATTCAAGAATGGGGTCAATTGCTTTAGTTCACATTGAAGATATATGCAGTGCTCACATATTCCTAATGGAGCATCCTAAAGCAGAAGGTAGATTCATATGCAGCAGCCTAAGTTGTCCACTGTCCAAGTTGGTCAATCTTCTTGCCAAAGAGTATTCTCACTCAAATATGAAATGGTAATGTTCTCCCGTTCTATAGGTTGACTCATTTCTGAACTGATTTTTTTTTAAGTGTTTATGTAATTCTTATACACTCGTATATGCAGGATTGCTGAGAATAATTATGATAAAGTTCCTTCAGAGATTTCCTCAAATAAGTTAAAAGATATGGATTTTAGCTACAAGCATGGCCTTGAAGATATAATCCATGAGACAATTATGTGTTGCCTAGACTATGGTTATTTACCTCCTTTTAGCGAATAGTCTTTCAATGCTATTGTACATGACTTTAAAGCTGTGTTTGAATAACCTTATTTGAAGTTCAAAACAGCTTATAATCACAAAAGAAAGCAGTGATTATTTCCTAGAGATTATGACCAAACATTTTCTAAGTAGTGAACTTCTATAATTTTTCTTCACAATAATAAATTAGTCATTCCTACAAAAATATTTACATTTCATTATTTGATCTGAGAATTGGTTTAAACGAATATAAAGAACTTGGAACGAGTCTTGCTCATATGTTATTTGCTCTTAACCTTCTTACAAGAATTCAGAGCCATTATCATTAATGTCAATTATGGGGGCCTGGTCCCAAAATTTTCAAGCGTGATCAGTGGCAACTACACCAACCAGAAGGGGTTGCTGAGTTCAAGAACACCAGGATCTTAGAATTGCATCTTTTCTAACTCAACAAACTTAAATGTTGGTCGGTCCATCTTGAGTTTGTGCTAAATAAATGAAGGGTAGCCAGAGGCTACTAGGGACAAATCTATTGATCCTGAACTAATACTATGACCTACTTGTATTGTACTTCCAAAAATAGAGTTTTAGTCTATAATGGGAGCCAAAATCACACACCTGACATTAATTAAAATTTGGAAACAATTTGATAAAAATTTTCAAAGTTCCAAGCTTAAAAATAATCACTTTGAAAGATACATATAACTAAGTGTTGCTGAATTATAATTGCTTAAACTAACTCCCTGCATAATTTTCTTAGTCCGCCGCTGTGAATAGTCTCTGGATTTTTATTAAGCTGATTTTGTTATTGGAATTCAAGCTGCGTATTACAAGTCAAGGATGTAATTCAAACTATTCAGCAATGTTTTCAAAACTGGCCATGTTTTTCGTTTAAGTCTATTTTTCAGTTCAACTACGATTTAATCAAAATTGACCTCCTCATTTTACTAATTGAACCGTGAACAATGAGAAATTCTTTCATACTTCTTAAGCATATTTAATATATGCTTCTCATAAGCACATACAACCATTCATTTTAGGATTTTTATATAACTTTAAAATACAAATCAAAATAACAGGTTGTACATGCTTATGGAGCATGTATTAAAATATGTTTAAAAAACATACAAAAATATGTATTAAAAATTTTATTTTCGGTCATATTTATAGAATATTAAAATAAAAAAGACAAAAATATTATTATGGTTGAAAAAGTTTATTTGAAGTAAAAGAAAAAACTTAATCCAATTTAAAAACTATTATTAACATTAAGAGAATCAATTTATTACATAATTGTATTTTTTGTACTTATGTAATATGTTTTATAAGAAAATTAAATAAAAATATTTTCATAAAATAAAATACTACATAGTAAAATATTTCAATAAATGATATTAATAAAAAAATATGTATATATTATAAATAATATAATTAATCAAGTAGCTTATAAAAGAGGAATATGGATATTTTTGGACAATTAAACAAAAAAACATTTATTAGTGAGTGACATTAGCCAAAATAGAGTGGTAATAGCCACTCCCCTTATCTGACTCAATAACTTAGGGTGTGTTTGCTTTGCAGTTTTCCAGTTTTCAGTTTTCAGTTTTTGTAAAGGAAAAACTGAAAAAATTGAAAATTGAAAAATTTCCATCACAAAAATTGAACACTAAAAACTGAAAAACTGCAAAAACAAATGCACCCTTAAATGTTGGTCGGTCCATCTTGATCTAGGGACAAACCTCTTGATCCTGAGCTAACGCTATGACCTACTTGTACTGCACTTATACAAAAACACCTGAGCTTAATTAAAATTTGAAAACAATTTGATAAAAATTTTCAAAGTTCCAAGCTTAAAAATAATCACTTTGAAAGATACATATAACTAAGTGTTGCTGAATTATAATTGCTTAATAACTCCCTGCATAACGAAGTGTTGCTGAATTATAATTGCTTACTAACTCCCTGCATAATTTTCTTAGTAGACGGTTGTGAATAATCTCTATATTTTCATTAAGCTGATTTTGTTATTGGAATTCAAGCTGAGTATGACGAGTCAAGGATGTAATTCAAACTATTCGACAATGTTTTTAAAACTGGCCATGTTTTTCGTTTAAGTCTATTTTTTAGTTCAACTATGATTTAATCAAAATTTAACTACTCATTTTACTAATTGAACAATGAACAAGGAGAAATTTGTACATACTTTAGAAGTACATTTAATATGTGCTTTACAAGCACGTACAACCACTTATTTTAGGATTTTTATATAACTTTAAAACAAAAATCAAAATAAGAGGTTGTACATGCCTATGGAGCATGTATTAAATATGTTTAAAAAACAAACAAAAATTTCTCATAAAAAAGAAGTTGGTTCAGTCTCCAATTAATGACTTTTTTTATTAGCAGTTAAACATGCATTTGACTAAGAGGAAGGTCGGAGAGAAAAATCTCAACCGAGCATACACTTAGAGTCTGTTCTAATTTCATCTCAATGGAAAATGAATTTGGCTTTTCGAGTCACTTTAAATAGAAGTAAAGTGTTACGGAAAGTCAAATTCTTATTACTTATAGCTAGATAGATTAATATCTTAATTAATGTATCAATTTTTTCTAGTTTTTTAAGGTGACTAATATTATTGGATGAAAGGAGTAACATTATAGCAGGAGTAGGCCGAGGTTCAGCCCTTGGGTGTGTTTGACTGGTTAGTCCTTACACTAATTTTTTCCATAGCCTTCTAATATTGCATTGCTAATTTGCCATCAGCACTGGTTAAGTCAGCATCAAACATTTAATAGAGAAGCCACAAATGGTTCATAACACTGTCAGAACTCAGAGAATTGATGTTAATGCTCCTCATGGCTGTGTTTGTTGCGGTCTATTTATGAGCCTCATGCCAACCACACCTAGTTGCATTATTTTTGAAATATCCAATGGAGATTCATTCAATGATATCCATCCCCAAACCAGGGATGTGATGCAATGAGGGTTAATGCACATTTATGAGATGCATGTGCCATGAGAAGTTGAAAGCTGTACAGATGTTACACTCCACGCCATTAGGAATTAAGACCCCCCTAAAGTAGCCAATTAACTTGCACATTCATACTCATATATACTTCTGTATGAGACAGCATATGAACATATAGAACAAGCTCTTTCAAAGTAAGTGTTTTTAAATTGATTAAGAATGTAACTACTTTTAGATTATTAAATTGATTAAGATCATGATATATTTTATTAAATTAAAAAATTTGTCCTTATTTTCTTTATTTAAGAAGCTTTTTTATGAATAAATGTTGGGGTAGATAGAAATGAGATGGGTCCTGGATCTTATCTTAAACCGTTGCAGTTCTTGCTACCCCAGGATGATCCATAAGATCCAATGAAAGAAAACTGCCAATTAAAATATTATCAAAGCATTGACAGAAACAGAAGGATGGCAAGAAGAGAAGAGACAAAGAATATATGCCTCAACTGTGAAATCCTTCCTAATATTTGTCCTCATGTTTGGATTCAACTATGTCTTAACTTGATCCATAGTCATTCATGAAGGACCACATCACATGCCCTTATTTATTTTTTTTCTTAATTTTTTTTCTTTACTCAAATTAGGAAAAAAAATGGGGGCATTTTTGCATTATTAGCTTAAGGCACTGTTAAGGGCTGTCACAGTTTATGGCACAGTATGTGCCCATTAATTTACAAGGCTAAGGTCAAACGTATTGCCTGATTTCACACTAAAACATGACATATGTTGATTAAGACGGAACTGATTATAGTAATATAACGCACCTATCATCAAAACTTGCGGTCAGTCAATTTAAGTTATTTAATGAGCACTTAAAATGGAATCTGATAATCTCTTGCATTAAACTAAACCAATTAAGTTCTCATAATTCGTCTTAGGCTGTACCACTTAATTAAATGCACACACAACTAGGATTCTGCTGCCACAATGCAATTTGACATTATTAGCAAATTTTAATCAAGCTGGTTGGTTAATATTACTCTTTCCAGATAGACAATATTGTTTGGATCAATTAATAATATAATACGGACACAATATTATAGTAATCTGCAAGCAACTACTGCTATGCAATGACCATAACTCCAAAAGCAAGGGGACATGTCAAAGGGATAATTAATTACTCAAGCTGACTTCGATTGATGTCCTTATCTAAGTACAATATTTACCTCTAAGCACTTCATCATTAGGCAGATGAAAATTTTCAATGTCTTAAAAAAAAATCACAAATGTATGAATAGGAAGTTCATACAATTAACAAAGAAGCACGCTGAGTTGGAAATGGAATCAAAATTCACTAGATGGACAAAGAACTTCCATTCCATAGAAAGGCCAAAATAAAGGGATCCATAAAAAATACTGCTTCACAATTAATAATGGCATTTTTTTTTTTCAACTTAGATTCTTTTGCTTCAGGGTTTGCAAATTACCACAAAGCAAGGAAGAAGAGCTCTAGGATTGAGCAAATAAAGCTCTTCAATGTTTGAATAAAGGCCAACCTTCCCAGCCAATGAATCAAATCCTGTTTGACCTGCCATCTCCTGAATGTTTTCCAGAGGCCTATGGACCCTGCCAGCAATAACCCTGCACACTATCAATGCCTTTCTTAGTGAAGGGTCATGGTCAAAAACCTCAATGGATTCAAAAGCCCTTCCACTTGTGGAAGTGGTGAAAACACCTATTCCACCCTTGAGCTCTTTCTTAGCTGAAAAACCATTTCTTATGATCCTACAAACACAGCATTTCTCAGATAAACATAGGCTTGAAGAGCCATTGAGGCCAAGAGAGCATGCAACAGTGGTGCCATAGAACCTCAAGAGCTCATTCCCATCAGCAAGGCACCTCGGATGCTTCTTTTGGAGCTTGCTGGCTTTGATTTTCACCATCTCCCTGTACTCTTCAAACCTTGCTAGAGTCTTCTGCATGTTGTGTACTTTCAAGACTCTTTCAATTCTCCCACATTGGTTCTCAGACTTCAGCCAGCTAGTCCTGCATATTATTTCCACTATTTTTCTTGATGAATCACCTTCCACAAGTTCAGTAACTGTTCAAACACAAACTTGCTTTTAGTCAAATAGGTGAAAATTATGTGAAAACAATGTCAAAAATAGAAACAAACTACCTTGAAGTCACTGAGCACTCAATAAATTTTGATTACTTTTAACAAATCAGGGAAAAGTGAGGGAAAAACTTTAGATAGTGGAGAATCCCAAGGGAAGTTCTAAACAAAAGGTAATGAAAAAGGAAAATTGTTTTGATTGTTCCAAACTGAAGAAGTAAATTTAAAAGGTTCCTCACCACAACATTAAAAAAGAATAAAAAAACAAAACTTAATGATATATCTTATGTAGATATAAGGTTATAATGTGGGCATCATCCACTTAAGATGGAAAATATGAATATCAGATAAGATTACGGTGGATATCTCAGAAGGGGAAAAAAAAAAAACATGGTTACCTACCAGCATGCTTGGAAAGATGGTGAGTTTCAGCAGCCTCCCATTTGCTAAATTGCTCTCCACATTTGTGACAAGTGACAGTGCAAGAACCATTGGAATCTGTCTCAAGAGACAACCTCTTGCTTGAATGAAGTCCTACACCATGCAAGCCAGACCCTTCTTTCTCTGATAATAGCAAAGGAGATTTCCTTGGTGGAGTAGTTGAAGTCCTAAAAGAAGGGTTAAAGTAATGCATTGTAGGGTGCCCTCCAGGACCAGGAGTCCCAGGCCTTAAAGTTCCCACAAAGGTTGAATCACCACGAGCTCCACCACCATTATTACCACCACTAGCACCACCACCACTGCCAACCCCTTCTTGGAATCCTCCATAGCCAGTGATTTTCAGCTCACACCTTGAGTTGCTCAAGATAACTTCATGTGTTATTGGGTTGAGGAACTCACTGCTCCCTATGGATCTTGGGCTACAAGTGGGTGGCTTCTCTATGTGCCTCTTGCTCCCATGGATGACATCCTTGAGATTTGCTATGGACCTTGAACACCCTGACCTCCCTGATGCCCTTTTGGTCAAGATTGTGCTCAAATGCTTCCTTGATTGTGGGTCATGAACATCTGATTGCTCTGATTTGCAGTGTAGAGACCTCTTCAAAGAGAACCAAACTGTTGGCATACTATCCCTTTTTTCTGTTTCCCCCTTTGTAGGTGCACTTATCAACAACTAACACTCAAGTCCCAAGCCCGATTCTCAAAACTCCTCAAAACTTTACTCTTTTGGAATGTTCATTACCAAAAGGCTCCACAAACCACCTTTCCCCTCTCTTTTTTCCTGCTAGAAAGAGAGAAAAGATACTCATTCCATTTGCATTACCAAATCCTATATATTACTTTTCTGCTTTATGAAAATAACCCTTTTTCCTTTTTCACTTGAACAACTATGGATCAAAGTGCCAAGGGAAAAAACACACTTCAGAAGATAGATAATAAACTCAAAAGTGTTTTCAACAACAAAAAAGAAAAGTTGAAAAGGTTCCTTCTTCTTTCAGGTGGCCTGAAAATTGTCAAGTACAAGTCTCAGCATGAAGAGTTTTAATTTCTCTTGTCAAAGGCACTCTCTAATATACTGCTATGGCTGTTGCATCATCACACACACAAAGAATTTTTTGGCTATTAGCATAGGGTGGCGTCAGTGTGAGCATATTAGAGAGGAAGTGAGACAAAGGAACTCAAATCCATGGAACATGGATGACAAATTAAAATAAAATAAAAAAGGAGCGGTGTTTGGAGAAATAAAAGAATCTTTGGCTCTTGCAGGACTTGGACAACATGACAATTGACAACTAACTTGGACAAAACCGTGTTCAGTGGCACAATTAAATGAGAGTTGAAGAACAAACCATGGTGTTAATAGAGTAGATTAGAAGGCTATTTGTTCTGATTTAATTCTCATTGATTGATTCACAGTGTGAAATTGCATTATAAGATATGCATTGTTACATTATTTTACAGAAGATTGATTATGACAAAAGTTAAATTTTGAAGAGTATTTTATTCGGATAGCAAATCTCACATGGCTTGAGTCAAATTATTTGAAATTGAGTAAAATATAAATACTAATTATTTAAGTTTAAAAAAAAAAAATGATTTGGTTGATGACTTGGCTGAGACCCTTACTTCCTCTAGTTACTAGCAAAACTAGTCACATGATGTATAGTATTTAATACGTTTTTTTTTTGGTTAGAGTATAGTATTTAATACGAGACATTGATTAGTCACATTCCAATATCGAGTTACACATTCAAGCTTTCTTTGCGAATATCTGTTTTCTTTTTCTTTTTTGAATATTCATTTGTGGAGTAAACGCTATTAATTTCTTGCCGATTTTGCAAAGACATTTGATTATCAAAAGATATTTTCTTTAGGCCAAGTGGTGGCTACTTTGTATCTGAAAAAAAACAAAATGAGCAAATATAATACACTAGTCTAGTGCCAGAAGCCACATGATAACAAGAAGCAAATCCCTTTAAGTATTCTAATTATTTTTATGTACTATTACACTATGGTCATTTTGATTCTTAAAATTGCATATGTGTTTTATCATAGTCTCTAAATTTAATAAATTATCAATTAAGCCCCTGAATTTACAAAAGATTGTCCAAGTTAATCTTTTTGATAAGATACGTACGCAGGGACTAAATTGAATTGTTAAAAGAATAAATCTGAGTTACTTTTTTTTGAAAAAAAATTTAGCCACTAAATTGATATTTTTTTTACTTCAAATCCCAAAGTAAAAGTATATACATATAATTTTAGGAACAACATTTGCTCCATCAACACTTCTTTGCCACCAAGGGAAAAGAACAGTAGTGAATGCAATTTAGTCCTATGGAGTTGTTTAGAAGGTCTTGTGAGCATTTTTTTTCCCCCTTAGTGGTATAAAAATCCATTTTTGAGTTTTATTTCATAACATGGCGTCGGAAGACTTAGTTCATTTTCACATAAATGTTCAGTACAATTTATACTGAAACATGTGAAACATTTATTTTCTCCTTGCTTTCATAATAGCTATATAGAATCCTTGGTGAGTTTTAAGACGGAATTGCCCCATCATTTTATCCACTCAACTATTTTTCATTCCCGCTAATTGTAATACACGAAGTAATTAAGTGATTACTTATCATTTTGTTATTTATGAGGTCCCCATATATGCGACGTTATTTATTATTATCATTCACGATGAAGGACTACCTCAAAGTAAGGCATATACTATTTTTCAGACAAATAGAGGATCGTGGAATTATTAGCATGATCCAATAAATCAATAAAAAATAGTGTAATTACCATTGCGAAGCATATAAGCTTTATAACCACATTATTAAGCCGTGTGATACTAATTATATAGACACAGCTTTCACAAGAACTTCACACATTACATCAATTAATTATTCTCCGGTGGTTTTAACACACAATATGTGAGGTTTCTTGGTCACTATTGTCACGTGAGCTTTTGTATCAAAATCCTATGCGTAATTAAAAAGCATTTCCCCCCCCTTAAACAAACATGTGCCAGTACCATTTTTGTCTGTACAACACAACCATCATCAAAATAATATTTATATTTATATTCACTTTTAAATAAATTACATACTTATATATCTATTACTAGTAATTGGTTATTAGCCTTTATGTGAATTTTATGAACTTTCCTATCATGTGAGCTCCCCTCCAAACATTGCACACACAACATTTTCATCAAGCAAAAATCTACAAAGCTAAGGCCCTGTATATGACCATGTTTTGAGAGGGGCTACTTTGAAACAGAAACTAATTGAGGCATTGTGAATCCTCGTTAGAACATTTTGTGTAAATTCTTTAATTCTCTTAAAATGTCTCATTTTTCTTACAGTGTGTTTGGAAACAATGTAAAATGATTCAAAATCAATTTTAAGGTACCAGAACTGATCTTGTGTGTTTCTCAATTTGTATGGCTTCAATTCTTGAATTCGATTCCAAAATCAATTTTGCTTTCAAAACTGATTCTTGTAGAAGTAATAAATTATTATTTTTATATTTTTACTTTGTTAATTTTTAGACTAAATAAAATAGATTCCTTAAAAATATATTGGGGGGACAAATTAGCTTCTTAGAATTTGAAAGTCTCAAATTGATCTTTCACATTTCATAAAGAGGGACAAATTCATCCCTCTGTACAGTTAAAAAGGAG
Source organism: Dalbergia cultrata (assembly GCA_031216105.1). Lineage (NCBI taxonomy): Eukaryota > Viridiplantae > Streptophyta > Magnoliopsida > Fabales > Fabaceae > Dalbergia > Dalbergia cultrata. Next base: position 11,174,000 of record CM062350.1, on the reverse strand, counting down.
ATAAATTGGTCCTTCCGTACACCGTTTCTTTTTTTTGAAATGTGAAGGGTCAATTTGAGATTTTCAAAATTTGAAGGGCTAATTTATCACCCAATGCATTTATGAGGGACCAATTTAAATATTTTGTTCCATTTTTATCAAAAATCACTTTTCAAAACAATTAAGCAATCAAACATGGATATTATTTTACTTCCAAAATTAATTTTAACAAAATTAAATCTACAAAAAACAATTCTATTCAAAATCAACCAAACCCACACACTATGTGATACTGCCTGACTGACTCCATGCACGGTGAGGACTTGATCAGACCTTTGTTGTTGCCTCATCCAAAATGTGAAACTGTAAAACATAGACACAAGGATCCAGTCCTGGCTCCCACCATGTTTTGGTCTCTTGCAGAAATCAGGTTAACTTTCCCTCCCACCCTTAATTTGGGGATTAGATGGCGGGGTAATTATGAACCCAAACTTCAAAGTGAGCAAGTGGCCCTCTAGATAAAAAAACAGTAATGAGAGCTCATGATTACTTTACAATGATTATATATCATGCAGATAAAGGTTAAAATCAGTTCATGGCACTTGATCCAACATCTAGCTTTTATGCAACTTTAATCCTTATCAAAATATATGAGTCAATTATATTAGCATCAAATCATAACTGCACACAATCCAACTCCAATCAGAGGGCATTAGGGGCAGAAAAAGGGAGAATTATAGAATAGTTACTACTAATAATCATATGTAATCACCAAGATGGCTTGACTTTGGCGTCAATGTGTCTTCAATTTCATTGCTTGAGGGAAGGGGGGCAAGTAAGTGGTGGGGTTTTTGCTGTCCTCATGCTGCCTATAATGCATTTGAGACAAAACATGTCAAAGGGGCTACTGCTGGTTGCAAGAAAATCAGAGAGTGCAAGGACAAAGCCATAAAGTTTAGATTTTTTCTTGGGGGCATAATTAATTAAGTTTCTGAGTGTGAATTCAAAAACAATGCCAAGAGTGGGACGCAGGGAGCAGTCTCATACAGTGCGTCAGATTATGATTTTGACGTGTGCTTCTGCCATCCTCTATTCAATTCATTCATTGATTTAAATGCAAGCATTTGCTGCTTGCTGTGCTAGCATTTTCAAATTGAATCCTGTTATTTAATTATAGTACAAGAGAGTTTAATTTAATGTAGAGTTCTATCATATCATGTAGTAGTTAACTAACTTGAGAAACTGTTAAACTATTTAACTATTTTCTGAAATGAAATAATAAAAAAAAATGAAGTATTGAAAATGAAAAATCAGTAAATCATAAATGTCTATTAGTCTATGTGGTGTACCAAAATATTTACAACTTTCCAGTAATAAGCACACGGTTGAAATTCACGTGATTAACTATATTTAATGAGTTAATTAAATTAGTATAGCGTTTAGTCAATTGCTCTTGCTCATCTGTAGTCTGTGTAAAAAGTTGTCTGTAGAACTATGTTTTTTCACTTCTCAATTTTATTCTTTGCATTAGCAGCTGAGTCATTTGTTTTGGGAAATAACAATCCTACATAAAGTTATTTTATTTTATTTTTTCTGAAGTTTGGATGTTTGATGACAACTTTTTATATGCAGTCATATTCAAGATATTCTTAAATCTCCTTGTGAACATACTTCACGGCAGCTTCAGTTTCAGAAGTAAGAACATCTCAATTCATGAAGAGAGGTGGACGTTTCAGGTAGATAATTTATGAAGGATTACCATTTGAAAATCCTGTGATCTGCGTCTATTGTTGTAATACTACTATCCATGTCCTTCAGGACTCGAGAGTGAAGCATCAAAATCTATGAGTTAGAGAATGATGAACAAGTGATGTGAGCTGTGACATTCAGACTCAGTCCCTTTATTCGGTATCAAATATCTATCATTGTTTATCTTGCTCTTGAAAGAGACACATACATTAGGCCAAAGTAGTAATGTTATTTATATTCACAATCTGTGTACCATGCCAAATCTTCCTAACTATGCCTAGACCTCATGGTTGTGTATATATCAGCTAAACACTAACTACTGCATAACAGAACTAACTAACTAACTGAAAATGACAGTTAACAACTAACTATGACACAAATATCCATCCCCTAATACAAAATGCCACGTGAGCATGTTGTATTTTATCCTAAAACTAAGTATATCTGAGAGAATAAAAAGAAAGGAGCTGATGAGTCAACCTGAATGAGTGCATATGCAACTCTGATTAGATGTTGGGTAGATAACTAACTAACTAACTGAAAACTTATATGTTGCATATGCAACTCTCAATGAGTGCCAATATATACACAGCGGAATATTAGTTATATTGACAGAACATAACAAACTAATGGTGGGAAACATAACAAACTAACTAATCTCATAACTGATTAACTTAACACTGGTCACACTTCTCAATACATTCTCTTTTTAATTATCATTTTTCTAAATAAGTACTAGTAATTGCAAATTCATCAAGGAGTGAAAGATGGTGTACAAAAAACAATTTCTTTATTAAGAAACCAAGCATTAATAATACGGGAAAAAAAAGGGTTTCTCGGTTACTCTCTGGTCTTCATCATCTTGATAGAAGTCTGCAAAACTACATTAGAGGGAAAACACATACCTCACATGACCAGATGACCTCAATTCCCTAGTGATATTGAGCTGAGATTCACACTTATAAGAGCAAAAATGTATTTCTTTTATTGCATCTCAAGAACCATATGTAGAAAGTAGAAAACATTACACATCACCTCCAAAGCACAAGCAATTCTCTGTTTATTGTGTGTGACCACTAAAAAAGGCCAGTGCCTCCAACTAGTAACTAACTCCTGCATAAGTGACGATAGCAGAGAATGCTAAAATCTTCCTAACTAAGCCAATGACCAAGCCAATGACCCCATGGTCATTGTGAAAACATGAAAATTGACATCATTGCATTGTAAAAGGAAGAAAGAAAGAAAGAAGGAAAAAAGAACTTGCACCAATATGTATCCATGCAAGATTGCAATTACACCAAGATGCTCTATTCATTATGATTCAACTCTGAAGCTCATCCAACAAAGCCATAGCCTGGCGCCTGATGATGTCGACCTTAGCCAAGAAACTCTTCAATTCCTCAATCTGCATCTTCTTCATCTTCAGAAGCCCTTCCCCTTGCGAAACAAGACCACCCTTCTCATCATCATCATCATCATCATCTTTAATGGACTCAAACGTGAATGCACTCTTCAAGAACGGGTACCTATCCAAAATGCCCTCTTCATCTTCATCATTATCATCTTCTGTAGAAAACATGCTGGTTTTTTCTTCTTGTTCTTGATCATCTTCTTGCTGCATCATCTCCACGCTCATGCTGCCCCATATCTTGTTCCCGAGCTCGAACGCATACTGCTCGCGCGGATTCTCCAGGGGTTGAAACGCCTTGCATATCTTCCACACCCTCTTCTTGTACCTTTTCCAGAACCTCTCGTTCTCTTCGATGTATTCTTCTGGGGATATAGGGAGGTAATCGTCGCAGAAATCCTCGGTGGCGCATCGGAAGGCAAAAGGGTACACCTTGTTTGCGTTGAAGTAGTCCACGGAAGACCGAAGGAACACGATCTCACGTTCCAAGTCGTTGTTCTTGTTGTTGTTAACACCGTTTTCTTGGTCAGAATCGTCAGAGGAAAGACAGTGGGAGAAGAAGCTTAACTCAGTGTCGAGGGTTTGGGCTGCTTGCTTGATGAGATTGTAGCGTGGAGTGTTGGAACCCATCATTATGGTGGCAGCGAAGGTGCGCAGAGAACAAGTGTGGTTAGTTTTGGAAGAGAAGAGAAAACAAGATCAGAATGTGAAAGAGGCAGAGGAGTTTTACTTTGTGAGAGCGTGATCATCAATTCATTCGTTCATTATATACATATATATGTGTGTGTGTGTGTGTGTGTGAATCACACAACACCCGGGTACCCTCAAGAAGAAGAATCGCAGAACTTTGTTAGCCTAGGTTTGTTTTTAGTCCTTACAAATATATATTGTTCTGATATGGGTCCTTCTGAATTTTCTATTTTGGTTGTGGTCCTTCTAATTAAAGGTTGATGATGAACTATAACAAGAGGAAGAGAAGAGTCCATTTTAATGCATCGTGTTAGCCCGGCTAAGTATACACACTCAATATTTCTTGTTTGTTAAAACCATGGTAACAATCTAAGATTCCTGTGCAGATGGTTTAGCCACAATTTCAATGTTTAGGATATTAATTAGACACACTTTTACCATGTTCACCTCATGTCATTTAATAGCTTTGTAAGTTCAACAAAATTTAAGAAAGTTGTGCACTGCAATTTTAAATCACTAAACATAAAAAATGAGCCAAATACCGAGTAATAGTTTTGTAGTTTATCCTTCTGAGTTTTATATCTAAAATAAAAAAAATAAATAAAAGAAAGGAGTTCGCGAAGTTATATTTTAGACATGCAACTCATTCTCAAATTACAATCTATAACTCCTATATATCATATATATTAGTGTGATATTATTTTAACAGATGTACTTTTGAATTTAAAATTGTATTATTATATATTAGTATCATTAAGCAGTTAAGCATAATGCCAAAAGAAATTGTAGGGTGCAAACAGCAGAGTTCATAAGCGGATAACAGCAAGAAACGTGTCTCTTTTAGTATTAGGGCTTTGCTATTTTAACACCCAACATTCTCAGACACCCAGACACTCCACTCACAATACACATGGGTCCCACCACTTACTTTTTTTCTAACTTATTCTCTCTCAATCACCTCTCTCACATTACATGGGACCTCTACACCCATGTGGGTGTTAAAACATCATTTCCCTTAGTATTATAAGGTCAAGTACACCTATCTTTCAATATGGCATTTTATTATCCTATACTACTAAAAATCACTAATCAACCATGCAGAGCATTACTCATCACACCCAAATCAAAAACAAATTTCTCTTTAGTGTGTCACCTCAAGAAAAAGGCAAATGCCTCTGAATCCAGCTGAATCGAAGAGTATATAGCAGAACACACTAAAATCAACCTAACTAACTAAACTCTAGAGACCCCCATTGCCACCATTGTTACGAAGACTTGAAAATTGACATCATTGGAAAAAGAGCCCAAAAAGAAACTAAGAAAGAAAGAAAGAAAGGTGCACCATATGAGTTCCAGAACATGCAATTAAGAATGCATGCAATTAGCGAATTACAATTCTGATGCGCTCCGAAGCTCATCCAACAAATTCTTTCCCAGGAGCATCATCATCAAGATCTTAGTCATGAAACCCTTCAGCTTCTCAATCTGAATCTCCTTCCAATGTTCATCCATTTGCTGCACCCTATCTGCCCCTAACGAGCCAACACCCTTCATAACAACCTCTTTCAACACATCCGGTATCTTCACCCCATCACCACAAAACTTCAACACCCTCTTCAACGCAGGGTACTTATCCAGAACACCCTCCATTATTACTTCACCACCATCACCATCTTCTTCTTCTTCTTCCTTTTCTGTTCCTTTTCCTTTTTCTTTTTCTTCAGCTGAAACAACATCCATGGTTTCTTCTTGTTGTTGTTTCTTCTTCTTCTGCTGTTGCTGCTGCGACGCCATCATCAACTCAAGGCTCATGCTTCCCCATATCCTGTTCCCGAGCTCGAACGCGTCTTGCTCGCGGATACTCTTCAAGGGTTGGAGCTTCTTGCATATGTTCAAGACCCTCTTCTTGTACTTGTTTCTGAACCTATCGTGCTCATGGATGTATTGTCGTTGGGTCATGATGAGGCGGTTGTTGCAGAAATCCTGGGTGGCGGATTGGGTGGCAGAAGGGTGCACCCCGTGTGAGTAGAAGTACTCGAGGGAAGAACGAAGGAACAGAATCTCGCGTTCCAAGTCTTCGTTCTTGTCCTCTTTGTTGTTGCTCTTCTTCTTGGTGTTGGTGTTGTTGTTTTCTTCGTCAGAGTCATCAGTGTCGGAGGAGGAGAAGCAGCTTAACTCTTTGTTGAGGACTTGTGCTGCTTCTGTGATGAGGTCGTAGCGTGGATTAATGGGAGTTGCTGTTGCTGGGTCCATGGTGGCAGCAGCCAGCGAGCGAGAAAGAGAGAGAGCACAGAGAAGAGAAAGAAAGGCAAGAGAGAACGTGAAAACTGAAAACACAAAGCTAAGCTAACAAATTAGCTTTCTTTTCTTTTGTCTACAAGAATGATGAATGAATGAATGCATGAATGTGTGTGTGTGTGTGTGTGTGTGTGTTGCAGAGAAGTGTGTTTTGACTTTTGAGTGATTTCATCAGTAGAGTGGAGTTTATTTATTTATTTATATGCAGAAATAATCACACAACACAAGCAGCTGAGCTAGCTGGAAGGGGATAAGGATCAAGCAAAGAAGATACAAAAACGAAAAAAGATTGAGAGAATTGTGTTATAAACAGAATTTTGATAACTAGAGATCAATATGTGTCTACCACTTTATATGTATAGGGAGAGATAGATGCATATTGATCTTTAGATAAGTAAGTAAACTACTATGTTATTTTCTTTGGTGGATATATAATTTTTTTTTCTGAACTTTTGTAGAATCATTACTCTTCTTTTATAAGAATTTATGTGATGTGATGATACTTTTGCAGAAGTTAAATTAACGTAGCATCATTACCCTTCTTTTATAAGAAGCTATGATGATATTTTAATTTTCACTTACATTAAATTAATGGTGTATGAATGTATTAGTGTTGAGCTAGTGGTGAAAAATTTGCTAGTTTAACATTGTAGGCTCAAAGGTCCTTTGCTTCTAAAATTGACTAAGAATTATGAGAATAAATATAAGTAGACGTTTATCCCTTTCAAAAGTTGTGAGATTATTGTATAGATAGGTATAAATTTAACACATCATATTTAGACACATTTATAATAAAGTTAAGATGGGTTTCACTATCTTTATTAAATATACTATTACTCATCGAAAAATTTTGATTCTTTTTTATTCCTGGACTTGGTAGCACTACTCTTCCTTCTATAGGAATTTACGTGATGGTATTTAAGTTAACAATGGAGCATTGATACCGAAATATTGGGTGTATGTGCAACGACTCCTGCCTAGCTGGCTTCTTGATTGGCTGTTAAACTTAAATTCGGGTATGATAACTTTCTCTCTATCTCAGGGATCCGGGGCGCGTGTTTGTCTGATTCCTTCGTGTCTATAAGTAAGAGACATTCCACACAAACTGATCACATACACACACAAATCACAAATCACAAATAAAAAACTCCTCTCCTCTCTGCATATTCCCGCGCACGCGCAGTTTCTCAGTTAGTTAGTTAGTTACTAGTTTGCATTTTCAAGAACCCTTTCCGTTCTCCTCTCTTTCTTCCTCTCACCAACCACCATGAATCGAACATCATCATCCTTATCATCATCACCTCCTTCGAACCCACGCTACGAGCTCATCACCGAGGCAGCACACACCGTCAAGACCGAGCTCAGCTTCTTCCCCGCCGATGAAGTCGAGGACTTCTCCGACTCCGACACTGACACCACCGACTCCGACGACAACACCACCTCCACCACCAAGATCAACCCTGCTGAGTTGGAACTCGAGATCCTCTTCCTCCGCTCCTCCCTCGAGTACTTCTACTCCCACAAGGTCTTCCCTTTCTCCAACCCCACCGCCACCCGCGACTTCATCATTACCCACCTACCCATGACCCACACCGAGTTCACCATCAAGAACCAAAGAATGAAGAACAGGTACATCCATCACCTAATATTAATCACATTTCACATTCACGCACGTGTTTTAATTAAGTAGTTAGTTACTTATAAGTTTGTTATTGGCAGTTATATTCTTTTTTTTTTTTTTCTTTTCTGTTGTTATGTGTTCTAAGAACAGGTACAAGAAGAGGGTGTGGAAGATATGCAAGAAGTTTAAACTCCTGGAGAACCCTCGCGAGCAGGACGCGTTCGAGCTCGGGAACAGGATATGGGGGGGCATGAGCGTTGAGATGATAAGGCTGAACAAAGAAGATGATCAGCAAGATATTGACGAAACAATGGTTTCAGCGGAACAAGAGAAGAAGGAGAAGGACAAAGAAGAAGGTGGTGGTGGTGGTGATAATAATGAGGTTGTTTTGCAAAAGTACCCGTTGCTGAAGAAGGCGTTTAGGTTTAAGAGTGGGGTTATAAAGATGCCGGTGGTGTCGAAGGGGGTTGTGGAGAAGGGTCTTGTGGAGTTTGGGGACGAGAGGGTGAAGCAGTGGGAGGAGCGTTGGAAGAGGCTGCAGGTTGAGGAGCTCAAGACTTTCTTGGCTAAGGTCAGCATGGTAAGGCACTACGCTATCACTTTGTTGGATGAGCTTCAAGCTTCCAAGAAGAACAACAGTAATCTTGGAGCAGATCGAGGACGCTAGTGTGTAAGTGTAACAATTGCATGCATGCATGCGTGCAATCTTAATTGCACTGCATGGATCTCATCATAGGGTGCACTTTACTTTCTTTTTGGGTCTTTTACAATGATGTCAATTTTTTCGGGTTTTCTCAACGATTGGGTGTATAGGCTTTGTAGTTAGGTGGATGTTGGTTCAGCATATAAGAGTCGATCAGAGGCTAAAGAGAATTTGTGGTCTTTTTTTTTTTCTAAGCTTTTGGGGTGATACATGTTGAAAGTGGTTTGCTTGAGATGAGATGTAATAAATAAAGAGATACACTCTTTGCTCTTATGATCTCATCACGCTTCTGAATCTCAATATCGGTTTAACCGGTTTATGGAGTGTTGATGATGTGTGTTTTCTTTTTTCCCTTCAAAGTGTTTTATTTTTCTCAATCTTCCGTGGACCAATTTGAAGATTTACTTATTGTATATGTTTTACTTTTAGGTTAGTTTTCCTCTGGTTTAGTTTCAAGATTTGAGGAAAACAGTTAATATTTGTGTATTTAAGAGATTATTCTTGGTGGCAATGAATAATTTAGAAAAGACCAAAAATGCTAAAATTATTTGCTGCAGAGAAATTCTTGTTATAATCCACTATGATGCCAAGAAATTCAGTTGTTAGTGGTCCTCATAAGTTGTTTGTTTGTGGATCAGCGCAAGCAGAGGTAAAGAGGCAATCGCTTTAGTTTGGTCAAATTGAAGACCCTTCAATTAATTGTTTATCTTCTTTATAAGCCTAACTCAATCAAAACGCTACTATTTTTTGTTAGTGAGATAAAAGGTATAATTATTTTTGTTGTTTTGGTGGGGGGAATGTAATCTCATAAAAGGCATCACACTGTCTTAAAAAGTTTGTGCTACTGCCAAATTGATTTGTGGGCCAAAACCCAATTTTAATTCTGAGGGAATGGCAAAACTTTTTGGAAAAATTTAAATTCACAAAAAATTATCATGCTACACCCTGCCCCTTTTGAAGAAAAATATATTAAATTGAATAAAGAATTGCGAAAATAAACAATGAAGACCCTACATCACTATAACTGATCCAGAAGTGGCTTTTTCTCTCGTTAACTATGAACTAATCCCAGTCGAGGCCAACAATGATGATGGTGGTAACAATTGCGCCCCCTGATGTCAAGCTCCAGGCAGGTCTGCACATGTGACAGCTTCAGTTTGAGTTGAGAAGCATTAACACCATGGCACCATGCCACTTCCACCATACATGAAGAGACACATCTAACCATCCCTCTGCAAAAAGCAATAAGTAAAAACAATGATAGATGATCAAAATTTAGATGATCAATAGCACAAAATCTCACAATAAAATTTAGACAAGAAAAAGCAAGTCATGTCTAACAATACTACATATAATATGACATGTTAGTAATGAAAGAGACATGTTTTTTGAACATAGATTTTAGACACTTAAATCGGTATCTAGTTAACCAAGTACAAATAAAAGTATATATGATGCTAACTAATAATGGATGACCGATGTTACTATATTGATTCAATACTGACATTAACTGAAATCTGTGTGATTCACTAGATTTCAATTTCAGTGCCTAAATCTCTACTCTATATTGAAATAATATGGCAAAAGAAAGCAATATATACTTGCAAATACCATTTTCAAACTTGAATCTATGGACTGTCATCATCTGAACTAAAGTCATCCAGCCTCCTGCTATCTCCAGCTACCGGATAAAGCTGCTGGCGAAAATCAGGAGGTGGAAGTCTTGTGTCTGAGGAAGAGGATCCTCTAGAATTACTAGAATTCTCTTGCTTCAAGTTTCTTGCTGCTGCTGGCTTCTTTGGGGCATTCTTTATCTCCTTGCACACCTTATCCACCATAATCAAGAAGTTGCGCACTATCAGAAACAATCTCAACCCTTCATCCCTCCCTGTATTTCCATGAAAGTAATCACCAGTGTTTTTTACTAGTGCCATGATCTTCTTCTCTTCTTCAAGCAAACTTGTCACATCAGCCTCAGCACTCCCCACAAAACTCTTTGTCACCCCATAAAAGCCTTTATCACCCTCTACATCCTTAAGGTCCGTGTTCACAAACTCTTTGGTCTTTATGAGACCCTGCCCAAGCCATGCAGTGGTTCCTGTTAAGCCATCAGCATCTAGTGCTGCTGCTTTCTTTACATTCTCAAGCTCACTGCTCAATCGGGACACAACCTGAATGCCAAGTTCACGGTAGTGGTCTTCTGATTCATCGGCGATTTCATCAAGAAGGTCATCTGTTTTGATGCTTGAGAAGCTGTGGCTCTCTTTGTTCACTCGTGCAGCTCTTATACCCTCTGTGCGGATTATCTCTTGGACAACAAAGAGCAGGAGAGTGGTCTTTCCATCTACTCCTTTTACATCAGACAGTTTCAGTAGTGTGTCAAGTTTGAAGGCTTGTGCACCACCTCTGAAGGTACCATCATTCATGCGGTTGCCCGTTTTGAGAACTGCTTCAAGAAGCTTGAGGAATAGACGGCTGCTTTTTAGTTCCTTACAAGCAACCTGGAATCGCAAAAAGGTGCAAGAAGAATTAGATTTTCTTTCAGGAGAAATGACTTTTCTACATCATCTCTAGACATGGTCTTAGACACATCTAATAGGTAAGGTGAGAAATTGAAACAATTAAACAAAAATTGAAAAGAAAAGGTAAGAGTATGTTTTAACAAGTAAAAAATCATGGAAAGCAAAAAGTATGAGTGTGTTTTTAACTTGTATCACACCACCTCTGGGGTCAGGTTTTGAGTTTAGAAACCCCAAGAAGAAAAAGGGTATGGAATAACTCAAAAGGGTGTGTATTATCAGGCTGCTAATTACAGAAAAAACATGTGTTGATGTTTGTGTATATAATGGGTTGAAATCTATTTATACCAGCATTAAGATAGACTGCACTTGCAACATGGAATAACTTGGTGCAACACTAACTAGGGAAAAGACTAATCAATGATTGGTTCAAAGGTTACTGAAACCTTGAAGTACCTTAAAATTGCATTATGACCAAGTTTGGCCTGACAATTTGTTTGCAAATTACTTACGGCATGAATTTGGACTTTACATATGTAAGAAATGTCTTTAACCCCCATTGCTAACAGTTTATTGTGCAACCTTGATGATCCTAACATTGGCAATATATTGAGATAGTATAGCACACTCAAGTCAATGCATGATCCTGTTATGCTTTAGCTCAACTACAGATCCTTGATGTCATGAACATTACGTGATATAAAGAGTGTAAGCAATGCAACATGTAAGGTAAATCGGAACGCAATATATAGATCTTACCTCTAAAGTTGCAAAAGACTCCCTAGTAGCAGTAAGCTCCTCTGAAACAGAGCACATGTAATGCAATGTTTCAATTCGTTTAAAAGCAAATGGAATGTCAACCAGGGTCTTCAGGAACCGATCAGCAGGACTAAGTAGGGACAAGTTCCCACTGAAGAGTCTAAGCTTAAGTTCTTCCTCTGAAGTTGGTGCCATCTTCAACAAGGTTCGAAGGAATTCTGCGGGTAGCTCATTTCCTGATTTGCCAAAGACAGATTCAAAGCTATCAAACAAGTAGAACCATAACCAATAAATTAATTTTTCCTTGCATGCATTCCATATAATGCCATCCATGACAAATAAGTGTCGTGTTATTTAGCCTCCAAATAGTTTAATTTACTGTCATTATAACATAAAAAATGTTTTGTGAGTACTTGGTATATCATGATAGCATAAATCACAAAGCATAATATTCAAAGCCTAATAACAATATTATAATTTTATTATATCATTTCATTCTCAACTGCAAAAGAATTATGCTAGTTGTATAGAATCTACATGGTACAACAGGTCTAGGATAGTCCACGACTATAACCATCTACCAGTGTATTATGAGTGTGTCTACTAAATTACTAATTTGTGCTTCCCCATAAGAATGTAGCGTCAATATTTAGCTATCGGTAATTCTAGCAGAAAAATTGAAGGCGCAAGAAAACCACCTTCAAGAAGCGCGTCACAAACTTCTTCCAGTGTCACACTCAATGCTCGCAACAGAATTGATAAATTTTGTGCCTTCTTTGGTTCAATGATCTGGATATACTGAGGTGACAGATCGTTGAAGGAAGACTCTTTCTTCTGTCCAGGTTTATTCTTTTCCACAGAAGCATAGCCAAAAAGTGTCTCCATCATTTCTTCATTAAATCTGCCAAATATTAACAATTAGGAATACCAGCAGCAAATGATAAGTCACTACTTAAGAACAACAAAAGAAGTCTGAGATTTATAATTCCTTACTGGAATGATCCTGCTTTGAGTTGATTCCAAACCATTGTTTGATCTGAGTTGGCTTGAACCTTATCCCAGAAGAAAGGCTTTAGTTTGGCTTTAGGAGCATCAGCTCCACCTTCTGAACCAGCTCCAACATGCCCTTGACCCTTTGCTCCACCACCTAAAGGTCTAGGCCCCTTTCCACCAATTGGTGGCGGGGCTCTCGGAGGGGCACGTGGAGGGCCTGCACCACCCATAGGAGGTGGCGGTGGACGTGGGCCGCCTTTGAGACCAGGAGGCGGAGGAGGCTGAGGAGCTGGAGGGCCACCCTTTCCAGGTAGTAGAGGTGCAGGAAGAGGTGGAGGTCCACCATTACTAGGCCTTGGTGGTGCAGGAGGAGCAGCAGCGGTAGCATTACTAGAATTCTCAAACGAAGGTGGCTCTGGTGGGAGAGGATCAAGCTTTCCAGGAGGAGGTTTCAAAGGTATGGTTCCAACAACCCTGCCAGGAGGAGGTTTCAACTCAAATGATGGCCTTGCAGCCGCACCACCAACCTCTTGCACTGAGTTCTTCTTGTCATCAGACAAATTTTTACTTAATGACTGAAACCCAAGTTTTTCATCTGTCATTGAGCTCTTGTGAGGATTATCGTTGGAAGAAGAGCCTGCAAAAGATTGAAGTAAACTTTTTCAAGACTGGCAGCATGTTTATCACATTAACAAGGTGTTAGGAAATGGAAATATGATATGTATGTACCAACTGAGAGGTCACTCATACTCATGGTGAGAAGGGGCTTCTCATCATTTTGTCTAACTCGACCAGGCCGGCAACAACAGAAACACAGTGTCACAACTACAGATGTCATCACTGCAGTTATAACTATGGCAAGAATAACTGCCTTTTTTTTACCACTACGATCAGGTTTAGGAGACTTGAAGTCTGGTTTTTTAGTTTTTCCACCTTTAGCTTTGGGGGGTGGTGGTGATGCTCCATTGTACTGTGCTTTTGATACATGCCGAGGCAAAACATGCCCCAAATTTCTTCTGGAAGAAAGTGATCCCACATAAGTAGCATGCCAAATCTTGGAGTCAAGGTCTTCTGTAGAGACATGGAAAGGAAGATTATGTTTTCTCAAACAGCGAAGAAATTTTTGCTTCAACTGAGGGTGGCAAGTGTTAATCAAATTTTGGATATTTGCTCTTGCTATTGATCCACTTTCTGAACTAATTCCATTGTTGTTACTAGGTAACTCCTGGGGGAGGCATAAGTCTAGATCTCCAAGTTCTTTCTTTGAATGAATCAAGACTTCCCAGCAAGTGATCCATAGTACCTCTGCCTGCAGTCATGGAACTATAACCAGATTTAGAGTCTATCCAACAATTCTCAGCTGCACTAGAACACATAATGTTAACCTCTGTGTGTCTACAAGTGTAAGTCATGATTGTAAAATAATCAAAGCACTTATCACATGATCATACCAATAATTACATGAGAAAATGAAGGAACCTATCTTTATAAATGAGAGTGCATGCTCATTCAAATCCTGTAAATTTTATTGAACTTCAGATTGAAATCTTGTCCTAGCAGAAGTGTTGATACAATATAAAATTATACCATCTTCACAGAATTCATATGTGAACTCAAGTAATCATGCCAAAGTGTCACATAAGAAAACTTTGCAATTGATCGATCTCTGGTGATGTTTAAAACACTAGGAAGACTAGACTCTGCAACTAATAGGAAAGAACACAAACAACGGCAAAAGAAATAACGCCAAACAAGAGCGCAGCACGCTTGTTCAGTATCAAACCAGTTATTGTATTGTGTTGGGAAGTTTTGGGAATATAAACTATAATCCTCCCCTCCCTTGTAAACTACTTTTCTACATGAAAGTAGAAGATAACATAGAAGTAAGATCCTCATTACTGTTGTTACCGTGCTGCTCAAATTGTAACCAAACGTGCCAACTAATAAATAAGACTCAGCTAGATGTATAGGAAAAGTAGGACATATTTGGATGTAATGTAAATGTATACGATAAGCCTCTACTTGCTCAATATCTCTGACTGAAATTTTTAGTTTTTACCATCTTTAGGCTCAAAATTCTTTCAAAAGATCATCTTTGATTTCTCACTTGACCAAGTCCAAGGGATCATGGATTTGAAATATTATCACATTGAGACTAAAATATTATCACATACGCCAAAAGCTATACCATTGGACATTTGCTTCAGCTAATATAGCAGAGAAGCCAAGGGACACCCGCTCCTTCGGTGCTTAACTGCATGGCTGTGATTTTCAAATGAAGGTTTTGACAAGACAATCAAGGTAAGAAATACAATACCCACACCAACCTTTAAAGATTAGGGAATCGCTCAATCAAGGAAAGAGACACAAAACTAGTACTTCCACTATAAAGTCACCCCAAACCTCAAAGCTCCTATGTTCTTATGTTGTGTTCACACTTTTCTTTGTTACTACCTCAATTGTAGCTAGATATATTAACTCTTATAGCAGTTTGTCCTTAGTGTCAGTTTATTCCTCGATGAAGGTAATACTTTTTTTTTTCCTGGTTGGGGGAGGCTGTATTAAAATGATAAATGCATTGGAACTTAGAATCTAACTAAAAACAAATAACTAGTGAAGCGAGTCTCACCGTGTCCTCATCCAAAAGTGCAGATGTGGGATCAACTTGTTGGGTAAGCAGTTCTTCTCGTGCTTCCTTCGTTTCTTCAGTGCTGACTACTGCCACAACATTGAGAGCCAAAACAATGCAAAAGCTAGCCTTTATGACACCCATATGTTGCTGAATTGTCATTCCAAAGTGCTTGTTATCTAACCCAACAAGCACACAGGTCTACATTGCCTTTACAAACAACCCCAAACAAAAAAATTTCATTTTGCATTATCCACCCACAATCCAGTTTCTATTAATTTGCAGAACACCATTTATCACTAGCTTGCAGGCTCAAATTCCACAATACCGCACCAAGGATGTAGCATGAAAAATCAAAATTCTGGGATCACACATCATGAACAAAACCCAAAAATAAAATTAAAAAAAAAAAACGATCTTCGCCCTCACCAAAAGTGTCAATTATTATTGAATTTAATCATCCAACAAAAAAAAAGCCAAAAAAAAGGGTAAGAAAACCCACCAGAGAATAAAAAATAGCTCCAAAAATGTTCAAACATGAGAGTCACATCACATCCTATAACAGGCCCTGGTACATGGCATATTGAAATTCAAATGCAAAAAATGCATAAAAAAATAAAAAGGTTCCGGAAATGAAGATTCTACAAAGGGTATTTTATTCTGCATGTGACAAAATCCAGGGACAGCAGCTAAAAGGAAAGAAAAAAACACGTGCTGTTGGATCATGCAATAACGTTGGGCATGCATGCAACAATGTTGTTTTTGTTGTGCCTAATGAAACAATGAGTTATACTAACAAAGATTGTGAATGTTTTTCGTGTGCAATGATGTTTTCATGAAGAGAAGTTTCTTGGCGCGAGAACCCTTACGCGCAAAGGGCCGTCCTATCAATCATTCTGGATTATTTAGGACATTGGCGCATACTTTGGAACACACTTCCCCCTTTAAGCTTGTTTCTCTCTCCCTCCCTGTATCTTTTTTCTTTTTCTTTTTAATTTTCCTTTATGAAGAAAGTCATTATCATTATTACTTTTTTTTTTTTTGGGGTCAGAAGAAGAAAGTAATTAGCTTAAAAAGAAAATCACAAATTATTTTTTGTTGGGCTTCAATATCAATCTTCTGTGCAAACATGGAGGGAACAGACTGAAATGTGATATGGGCCTAAGTGGGGGGTGATGTCCCTAGATGCCCAAATAACTTGCTTTGGGAAGATTGGAAATTAATAGCAAACTTACAACGGCCTCTATTGCTTGGATAATTAGAGAAAACACAGACAAAAATTTTCTTTTGAGAATCCAACAATTCTGTTGCAGAGTATATTTATGGAGCCTTCTTAGCGAGACTCTAAGGAGCTCCTTAATGGAACATGAAAGGGAATGTGGATAAGGAAAACGGTAATTAAGTTGGAGACCATATTGAATTGTCCCTAACTCCTATCAACTAAGTTATAAGGTAAATTCGGGTTTTCCATTCATTATTTCTTATATATTTTTTAAGTACAATATGAATATGCTTCATATTTAATAGTTGAGTGACACTTTTAGAACTCATCTTTAATATTTACTTTTAGATAAAATGTTACTTAATTAGTGAATATAAAATATATTCACATGACACTCTAAGAGCCTATAAGAATTTATCTAATTTATCGTGATTGGCATATCCTTCAATTAATCCACTAACCTTAAATTTATATGCTTCCTATGTATATATGTATACATATAAAATTTTGTTGTGCTGACATTAATGAATTGAGTACCTTTATTCTCATCTGCAGCCTTTTTGAGGTAGCTGGTGGAACATAGCCTATTCTAATTTATATAGACAATTAACTGCAAATATTATCATCACCGCCTTGGTGGTGAAGGCCCCACCATCCAAAGTGGCTTTACTTTTCTATGGGCTAGAAATTGTAGCACCCATCAAGTAGATACCAAACCTGCTTTAGGAAAAATAAAAAGCTAGTCCATGAGATGCCCCATGCTGAAATGACTTACAATGCCTTAGGCTTCATTGCCGTTTGCCAGCAGTCAAAAGCTCAAATGTCCCAACCAAAAAAGATATATATTAGAAATATGCTGAGTTGCATTGAGAATAATGTGCATCAGGACAACGGACATCACATTACTTCCAAGGCATGCAAGATTCCTTTCACACTACTTTACTTTGTGGAGAGGGCACATCATTAAGAACCTAGAATATAATGGATTTGGGTCAATGAAGAGCCAATTACAGAATTAAAGTGAAGGATAGAGATTTAACTTGAGAAGAGTGAAAAGTGAATTACTAGTCAATTTACTTGGAAGGTTGAAATTTATAATGGCCTTTGCAAGTGTTTACTTCTCATTGGAAAAATTATACTTTTTGAATCTGACTTGTGCAATGTGACGATGATCTTCATAAAACATGTCACCATGGCAAATACCTTATCTTCATTTATCATGCACAAGCAATCTAGAGCAGGAAAGCATTGATTCTTCATGCCTGGCATGTGACAAACAGTTAACGCGATCAGTTAAAAATATCCTGGCAGAGAAAAGAAAAAAGAATTTTGATGCTTGTTGGTGCTCAAAATGTAGAAACAGTAATCTTCAACTAGAATTTCTACTTGGCAGCAAGTAAACACAAATATATCATTGACCATATCAAAGCCTGCCCCACCTAATTAGTCCAATGATTGGCAAACTCTTTGCTAAAATTTGATCAATAGCTACTGAGGAAATAAAATGAGGTTCCAATTCCTTATAATCATCTAATTTGCATGTGACACATTGAAGTTATTGGCATACTGCAGGGTCATGACTAAATTTCGTGGCTCATCAGGTATGAGTGGACAGCAAGTTACTAGTGACTATAAAAAATTATTATAAATGCAATGTTACCAATTAAGATACATATAATCAGGCCATAGCATTTCTAAAAGGATTCTCCAATTCTACCAGAGGATCTATCATTTGTCACAAGATATTGACTTGATTAGTACCCTTTTCCATTTTTTCCACATCTTGTGCTGGAGAACCAAATTGCAATGAACTACCACATATATAGCCTTTAGCCATAAGTATGCCTGACATAGTTTTCTCTTGGGGAAGGAGAAAGGTCTAGAAAAGAAAATATTCCCTTTTAGCTTTACAGCCCTACAAATATGCCAAAGGAATTTGTGCTGTGTTTTTATCAGATGGCTTCATTCACACTATAAGAGAAAGGCCAAAAAACTCTCTCTCCATCAGAGCCTACTCTATAGCTCATTTCTCAATTTCTGAGAAGCAATGGCTAGTTCTAAGAAGCTAATTGAGGTTCAAACAGAAGATCAAACTCCACATAAATGGTGCATCTCTTTGGGAGAAGAAGTTTTCAAGAGATTTTTCAGTCAGCCTAATCCAACAGTACACAAGATTTTTGGTGATGGGTCACTTTTCAGTCCTATGTTGTTTGGGAAGTTCTTTGATCCTTCTGATGCCTTTCCTCTATGGGAGTTTGAGTCTGACGTGTTGTTATCTCATCTAAGGAGCTCCAGCCAAAGCACTGTGGATTGGTCTGAGACAGAAGAAGGCTACATATTAAAGGCAGAAATACCAGGTAAGACAAATTGCTTTTCAATTTCACCTATCACCATTCTTGTACTCATCTTTAAACTGAATCTATGTTAAACTAATTATGAAACAATGAAACTGCCTCATCATTCTTAAGACCTGCAAAAGAGGGTAAAAACAAACAAAAAACAAAAGGTGAAAAAGGGATCTCAGGACTGGAGGAACTATTCCTTAAACTTGCAGGCACCACTGTTTGAAACAAAAGAGAGCCTTCACCTTGCATAAAAAATTTCTTTACCAAGTTATAGCACCATTACTAACAGCAGGTAACCTATTAAACAGCGGAATCCTTTCATCAATCAACCAATTAAATGAACTTGAGGAGTGCTTGTTTGGTTTGGCATTGAAAAAGCCCAAACTATGGTTTGAAAGCTGTAAATTGAGTTTCAACTCATTTCAACGTGTTTCCAATCTCAAACCATGGCTTGGGAGAAGTGCAAAAAAAGTCACCTTTCTGTTAGACAAAACCTTGTTTTGCAAACTGTAAACTAAACACAAGTAGTAGCAGTTGTGGATGAAGCCAAGTTTCCTTAGAAGAAAAACTAAAATTGCTTAGTACTCAGAATTTCTGTGACACAAGTGGTTTGTCAACACAGGAACTGGGAAAAGTAACAATCAAGTCCATGTTGATAATGGGAAGGTTGTGGAGATTAGTGGCCAGTGGAAGCAGCAAAGAGAACCAAAGGCAAATGACTGGAGGTGTGGCCACTGGTGGGAACATGGATATGTAAGAAGGCTTGAGATTCCAGAGGATGCAGATTCGAAGAACATAGAAGCTCACCTATATAATGACACATTCTTAGAGATACGAATTCCAAAGAGCCAAAAGGGTTGTGATCATCCTCAGGGTAAGGATGTGGCTTAACCAAATTCAGAAGCTTTGTAAATTTATGAGAATAACAGGCAGAGCTACTAGATTTTGTTACAATCTAGTAGCAACTTTTATGCAAATTGATAGTTTTGACATTTAACAAACTTATAACTCTTAATTCTCAATCTAATATCTGCAAGCAGAAGTAGGCCTTCTGATGATGCTAAATATATATACAAAAAGGATGGGAATAAAGATAAAATTATGGTGCATAAGATGCAATGCATTTTTTATTGAGATTAATTTCTCTGTGCTGAATTTTATGCTGTAATCAAGTAGAAATTAAGGAAACGGTCTTGTTATCACACCTTTATGTAAATGCCCAACATGGCATGTCAGTTTCCTTGATTTCTACTACATGACAAAATAAAATTGCTCTATACTGTTAATATATAGAAATTGATCTCATATTTATCTGGTTGCCAATGATAAGCAAAAGAACAAAGCAATGGACCATCTTTGTAACGAGGGAGGAATATATATAAGGAATAGCCAATGCAATATCATGCCTAAAATCTTGATGGTTGCAGAAACTCAATCCTCTGATAAATGCTCATCGAGTGACAATCCTGTTAGTTGAACATTGAGTAAAGTTGAACAATACATGTACCTACTGATACATGCTTGGTAAGCCAAGAACACCGCTTCAGTAGTGGTGCATCTGAAATTTCACAAGAAAATTGGGTATTGTGTTTGTTTTTTTTTTTTCTGTAGCTCTGCTTAAACAGAAGTTGATTAGAGTCATCTGAAAACACAACATAGAAGACAGTATACTGTATATAACGCCAAGGCCAATCTTCAAATTTCAGAAGAACAAGCAGCAAAATTATATTTGGCAATATTGTTGTAAGTTCTGGTAAATGTTGCAAACATGATATGGGTCCCACCAGTGGCCAAAAGATATGTTGCAACTGAAGTCATGCATAGTAACATCTGTTTCATTGTCAAACCAAGTTGCAGTGACTAAAGTGGGTATTTTCTCATTCATAAGTCCAATAACATATTTAGTTATGAAAATTTAATTTCGTAAACATGTTTCAAATGGCATTCATATCTGAATTATTAGGTTGCTGTAAACATTTATTGTTTGTTGAAATTGAGACTCATGGCACTTGAAGGAATCAGAACCACAAATTAAGCTGTATTACAGGTGAAAAGATAAACAAGATTGTCCAACCCATCAACCCATGTTCTGTTTCCAAGTTGTATGTTCATATGTTCAATTGAAGGAAGCAAACAATTGTCTTGTTTGCTTATACCAAAATTTACGACCTTAATAGTTGATAAAGAATATTAAATAATTCGTTAACAAAATATATCACCAAAAATCTTGTTGAAACCACTAGACCAAAAGTTATATTTGCTAGACTAGGCACAACTTTTCTACTTAAATCCACTACCAAACGCAATGATCCGATCTAACTCCAACCCCATTCGCACCCTGCCAAGACAAGATGCTGGCCCCGACCAACAAGTCTTGAACTCTGTCCCTTAAATCTCAACCTCATTACTGTGGCAAACTCTCTTCCATTATACCAGATTCCCATATTATATAATAATGACTCATGGACCAAGTTATCATGAAAGTTCTTACCAGGCTCAAATGAAGCCAAAAAAACTATATGACAAAGATTTTTTTTTTTTCACCAAAGTCTACTTCAAGTAATTACAAGGAGCATACTGCATATATGAACTAGAAGATGTTATTAAAATGGCACTTATGGGCATGGCACAAATGGACCAGAAGCAATGCTAATTAGCCAAAACCAGATCTCTATATCTTTGCAAAGCCACTTCCACCACACACTAGCCGAAAGGAGAATATAATGAAAGCTTCAACAAATAGAAAGGGATTAGATTAGATTAGATTAGAGGCAATCTAGGAATTGTCGAGCAAAATACAAGCTAAGCTTTTATGCCGAAAAAACAGGTTGGTTGCGTATGATTCATGAAATATATCTGTTTTAGAGGCATTTTTTCCCCGGAAAAGTGAATGACATTAATTAAACATAATTTCGTGTAAGCCTTATACTTTCTAAGATGCATTAACATTGCATGGTTTGTCAACCGTAGAGACTGAGACGTGTCAACTGTTGAGTGTAAAAGAACAAACAAAAAACAACAAAATAATAAGATTAATGGAGATGCGGGGTATCGATCCCCGTACCTCTCGCATGCTAAGCGAGCGCTCTACCATCTGAGCTACATCCCCGTGATGCAGTGTCGTAGATCAAGATAATATATGAAGGAAAGATTGAACTGCACCTCCAAAGTAAAAGCACACCAGGAAATTTGTTAATTGGACTTGATATTTTTCAATTTTAAAATGTCGGTTACGGAGAAAATAATAATTAGACCTATATAGCGTAGTGGCAAGATTTATTATCTTGAGTAACTACGTAATAAGGAGACATAAGTTTGAAACTACTAAATATGATCAGAGACCACTTGTCCCATCTCCTTCTAAGTAGATGCATGAAAAATAAAAATCCCTAGTCTTAAGTTCGAACGTGCCCATGCAAGAGATTGAGATGAAATATGACATGCTAATTAATTGTTTTCCTTGGTTGCTAATTAATTGTTTTCCTTGGTCGCTAATTTTATTGTACAAGTGATATTTATTTATGGGGCTATTGAATATAAGAATATACAAATTCAATGAGTGACTGAACACAATTGTCCTTTGGTAAAGCTTTTATAATTGTTTTTAAGGATATATAATAAATATGTCTATTTGACTGATAGGTCTATGTATTTTTTTTGGTAGCAGATAGGTCTATCTATGTATTGATGTAATGTCAGTAATATTTCCAAATATAATAAATACAAAAAATTTAGTCTTTAAAAATGTAATCTATAATAAATAATTCATGTAGATGGTTGAGTGAAAACTATCGCACGTAGTACTAACTAATATACCAGGTTGTAACATACTATTTTAATTTCTTAAGAGAAGACATACGATTAATCCCAATTTGTATTTTTTTTTTTCCTAAGGCAAAGTGAGTATATGTGGAACCTTTTAAAGGCAGAATAAAAGTTGAAACTGCTATAATAAGCATAGAGTTACATGCTGGTAATATTCTCCAGGTTCTCTAGACCCTTCCGACAAAACCAAGCAGGCCAAATTTAAACATTAAGGTGGCTCAATTAGGTCACTAATGTTCATCCAACTATAGTTCTGAAACAATATATTATAGAATAATTCTTCATGGCATGACATTTGGAGAAGCCACTAATTTGCAGGCCTGCAACTGAAACAAAAATTATGTGCTTTTGCAGATTTAATTACTCTACTCACTTTGTCTCACACTACATTGGATTAGAGTTGTTAAACTAAACCCAGTTTCTTTATGAAGTCAACAAGCCAAAGCAAAAATAATGCTCTATCGTTTATAAACCAACAAACTGAAAGGTACCCTTTTGTTATATATGGAAATTTCTTTAAGTGTAAGGGCTTTGTATTATACACCCAAATGATAATCACAACGTGAATATGGAAGTGTTATTGGTGGATGCAATAAGTGTACTGAGCAACGGTATTCAATACTTACCAAACCACCTAGCAGTTATAATAATTCACTCATCACACCTAACTGATATTGTTTCTGCATCTGAAGGGAGACTTGGTAATTACCTTTGAGAAAATAACCTATAATATACATTCTCAGGCAACAAGCACTGAATTGCTTGACAATTTCTTATATTTTCTCAGACTAAGAAATTTCTCTTGCTATGTTCTATATTTATTATTTGACAAATTGATTTTGTGAATCATCTTTATTTTCTTAACTAATCCCAATCAGTTTTTGTAACTATCACAAATTAAGTTGATTTGTCATGCAATAAATACAATAAGATGGCAAGAGAAATTTCTTGTATTTAGAGCATACAAGAATCTCTCCATACTAGACTAGGTACAAAGCATAGACCAAATGGTGTGTATGAGTTATTATCCCTTTGGAGCTTTTGCCGACACTAGATTGGTGCCTAAGGGCAAGATCCGAACATCTAGAGAAAGATTGTGACAGAAAAGAATTTTGATCTTTATTCTACTTAACATGGACAATGATGTCCACTCTTAGTGTAGTAATGCAACACGCATAGGACAAACTTTTTCTGGTGCATATGGAGGACCATAAGTCAATTCCACGAGTATAGTTGAGGAAGAAGCCTGAGAGAAAAAAGGGGGTATGGTCATGTGAAAAGGACAAGGAATGCAGCTGAGTACCAACAAGTGAATGGAACCACCAACTACCTGTGATTGATGGTATACTATGGAGTGATGTTATTTGTATATATGTTGAATGCAATATTATATTACCTCACATCTAATTCGTCATTCGATAGAATGTGAATCTCATTTAAATTATATCTATATTTAATTTAACGAAAGATAAGATATAATCAACATAGTATCTCATTCAACATATCAAATATCTCTTCTTTTTTTTTTTCTATGCTATGTGCTTTCACTGTTTCCTTTGTGCGAAGTTGGCACCTGGCACATAAAGTTAGGTAATTAACTTTTGTGGGGAATGAAAGGGAAAATTCTTAGCTCAAATCTGACGCAAACAGAATATATTTGTTTTTATTTCCAAGCAGTGTGGCAAATTTTGGAGTTGGATGAAGTTCTGTTGGATCTAGGTACAGCAGTGGGAGGAATATAATGGTAACTAATTTATTACTCTTTATCAGTTAAAGAACATTAAAGTGGACTTCTTTTATTTGTACAATGCGTCTCCAATGATGTTCTGTTGTTCTTGCAGATTTGGGGGATAAAATTAATTTTGGGATCCAACTAGTGTTACAATTAACATTTTCCTAAGAAAATGGTTTTCATGTTTTCAACATAGTTATTGTCTCGTTTACACTCATTATAGTAATCATGTTGCACTTGACCACTGTTGATTTTCAACATTTGTATACAGCATTTTTTTTTGCTGAGTTATGAATTTATACAGCACTTTATTTTGTATCATTGCTATCTTTCTGAAGTCACAACCCAAATAAATATTGAAATAACTAGAGGGTATAGGAATTTGGATCAATAAAATAAAGAAATTTTACTATTAAAATAATAAAATAAAGAAAACTTCACCTTTTATTTTATTAATTTAAAAATAAAATTTCTCATTTTATTTTTTAAAATGAGATTCTCACTTTTCACTCATGCGGTAATATATTTCAGCAAAATAGTAACTACTTCAAGCTTTGTAAAAGTCAATGTACGGAAGCACAACAGCTTCCATAATATTTCACATATAAAGATGCATTTCTTAGTCCTAAAGGATATGATGCAACCAAATTGTCATATCCTATTAAATTCCATGAAGGTTTAATCAGTAGACAATAGGTACATAGCTCTGCTCAGTCTACCCCACATTATGGTTGGTTTTACACCAACCTATAAGTTTGTTATTTGTCTGATTGAGAAATATAAATAGCTAAAAAATAATTCATTAACTTATGTCGATTAGAGTAAAGTCAAATCAATATTCTGTTTCCTCTAGTTTGTGTACATATTATGTAAAAATATTAAAATTTATTTTTTGGTATACGTAAATATTATAAACATCAACATGATTTTTCTAAAACCTAATTAAATAACGTTCTAACACCAAACAGAACCTCTCTCTCTCTCTAATGAACATTAGCAACATTTTTCATCATAAAAAAAGTTATTAAAAAAATATACAACACCTTTTTTTTTATTAAGATTGCTATACTTTATATTCCTTTTTGATAAACTCAATGTATTTATCACCAAAAATAATAATTAATTCTCTTTAAACTTGAGTTCAACAACTTGTGTTTTATCTTTGATCCTGAATCGTTAAAAATTATATTCATATTTTATTTCTACATGTATGTTGTCTACGCATATGTAATATATAGTGTATTTAAATAATATTTTATGAAATGACTTTGTAATTAATGAAATGCATGGGAGACCGAATCTTACACGTGATAGGCACCGGTTTGATTTTTCAAAAGTTCGAAAAATTTGAACGGCAGTAAAATCTAAACTAAGTTCCAACTGACAAACAGTACCAAACACAGCACAAACAGAAACAGATCTGTATAATCTATTGGAAAGTCCAGTGACCAAGATCAATCACTCAGGAATCAGGATAACAATAACAATAACATAACATTAAAAAAATAAAAAAGGCTTCACCTTTTCCATTTTAACCCCTTTCCCTTCATCTCAAGTCTCCCCTCTCTCTCTCTCTCTCTCTCTCTCTCTCTCTCTCTGGCCCCCTTCTGTGTGTGTTATTGTGTGTGGAACATCACCAATCTCTTCTTGCTAAAGAAATGGCTTTGATGTCTTGTTAGCTTCCAACACAATCCATGGCCCCACTGTACTAGTACTAGTGTCTCTCTCACACACTGACACACACGCACTCTCTCTCTTTTTCTCTTCTTATTGTGCCCCTTGTAGTTGAGTGGCTGACCCTGAAAAAAAAGCCACCATGAACTAGAACTTGGCCTCAAACACCACTCACAGTCACAGCTCCAATCCCTTCAAAGCTCAAAGGTACCACCTTTTCTCATTTCCCATTTTTTGTTTTCCATTTTCACCTTATTTTCAGTCATGGGTAGTTTTCATTTTGCTCAGTGTAAGTGAAACACTGTGCTTAAAAATGCGATCTTTATCTTATCTTATTTTATTTTATTTTTGTTGTGGTTTTCCCAAGTTTGTGGGTGACGAGGTGCTCATAGACAAAGACCAACAAGTTGGAACAGAAAAGGTAAAGGAAAAATGGTAGGGACTCCTATGAATGGAAGAACAAGGCCAACTTTTGCAGTTGTAAATGGTGGACATGATCATGGACCAAGTAGTGATCCACCTAGCAATGCTGGGTCTGATTATGGTGCTATAGAGTTCACAAGAGAGGATGTGGAAGCCTTGCTAAATGAGAAAGCCAAAAGGAAGGATAGATTCAATTATAAGGTCAGTTAAAGGTTGTTGTTTTTTAAGGTCACTGAGTTGATGTGCTATATGTTGCATCATTGCTTGGTTTGTTTATTTTTGTTTGAGATCAAAGGGAGTATCAAGTTCTATGTCCAATGTTGATGGCTTTGGACCTTTGTTGATTCTACATGGCACACGGTATTACTTGAATCACTGCTTGATAGCCATTAACATAGATTAACACCAGACTTCGTATTTTTAGGAAAGGTGTGAAAATATGGCTGATTATATAAAGAGGCTTAAGGTTTGCATCAGATGGTTCCAAGACCTTGAGTTAAGCTACTCACTAGAGCAGGAGAAGTTGAAGAATTCATTGGAATTAGCCCAGCAAAAATGCATGGAGATAGGTAAAGATTGTTTTTCAACTTTTCTCCCCTTTGATTCTTTGAAAATTCCTAGCAAAGTGTATTGATGTGGTTAGATTCATTTGAGTATAGAGTTACTGCTCAAGATCAAGGAAGAAGAACTAAATTCAATTATTGTGGAAATGAGAAGGAATTGCACTTCCTTGCAAGAGAAATTAATAAAGGAAGAAACGGAAAAATCAGTAAGTGATATTTTCAAGTCAATGGAATTTCAAGAGTGAATTTTTTTGGTGCCAATTGCAAGGGAAATGTTAATCATAAATTTATACATTTTAATATATTTGAAAACACCAGGTGGCTGTGGAATCTCTTGTCAAAGAGAAAGAGGCTAGGCTTAACCTTGAGAGATCACAGGCTACACTAACGGAGGACCTTGGGAGAGCTCAGCGAGAACTCCAAAGTGCAAACCAGAAGGTAAAATAACAGGGAAATCCCAATTAAATAAGCCTTTCACACTTTTTATCAGTTATTGTTAGTTACGTTAGGAATTATTTGTATATAACTAACTGTCTTGATCAATGGATTTCTGCAGATATCATCACTCAATGACATGTATAAGCAGTTACAAGATTACATAACAAGCTTACAGGAGTACAATGGAAAACTTCATTCAGAGCTTTCTACAGTTGAAGATGAACTTAAGCGTGTAGAGAAAGAGAAGGCTACCGTAGTGGAGAACCTCACCATGTTAAGGGGCCAACTTACTTTGTCCATGGTGAGTTTGCTTTGGTGTGTAAGCAGTTTCAATCCGGAATTCAAGCTGATTACGGGTAAAGCTGAAATACTTGAAATCTTAGTGGAAATCAATAACACTCCTAATATGCACAGAATTATGTAAGGTGCAATTTTTGTTGATGAGATAGATGCTTAGGAAGAACCTTACAATTTATTCATTCTAGATTTCAGCCAAGGGTAGTTTAGATGAAGATCATGCTTCTAGAATAGATCGAGTGAGAAAGATTTTTGAAATATCCTCTTTTGTTTTTTAATTACAAATTTTGACCGTAAGTAAATGTGGGTTCTGAACTCATTATTAGTATCCTTCATGAAATTTATAAAATCATTTTACTTATCATGCGATTTGTATCTTACATAGTTTTATTGGTTCTTTCATTAGTCTTCTCTAGAAGAGGCCACAAAACAGAAGGATGCTATGACTAGTGAAGCTGCATCTCTTCGCAGAGAGTTGCAACAAGTAAGGGATGATCGGGAGCGCCAGTTGTCTCAAGTGCAAACTTTAACTTCTGAGTTAGAGAAATTTAAAGATTCTACAGAAAAGTCCTGCTCTGAACTGGAGAACTTGACTATAAAAACAAGTGAACTGGAGGTTGGTTTATGTAAATTATATCCTATTTCTATATTAGTGAGTATTACATGCTCTTGTTGCTATGGAGATATGATATGCTGACTTCCCTGCACAGGCAAAATGTACCTTGCAAGATAACCAGATAAAAGCATTGCAAGGGCAGCTTGCAACAGCAGAGAAGAAACTGCAGGTAATGTAGCATGAATTTAGAAGAAGAGAAAGTCTAACTGGACTCTTGATATGATTCTTATTGCTCTTTATCAGGTTTCTGATATATCTGCAATTGAGACAAGAACAGAATTTGAAGGGCAACAAAAACTTGTAAATGAGTTACAAAGACGCCTGGCAGATGCGGAATGTAAAGTTATAGAAGCAGAGAAGCTGCGGAAAGAATTACATAATACTATTTTGGTAATTCCCTGAGCCAAACTTGGTCGAAAAAATAATAAAAAGGTCCATACCTTATCCTTACTAATCCTTATTTTAACAGGAACTAAAAGGGAATATCCGTGTCTTCTGTAGAGTGCGACCTTTGTTACCTGATGAAGGTTGTAGCACAGAAGGCAAGATTATATCTTATCCCACATCAATGGAAGCTTCTGGGCGTGGCATTGAATTGACGCAAAGTGGTATGTTTCATGATGTTGTCATTGAACTTCACTTTCTTATTGCTGTATGCTTGTTTTGGCTTATCATTTAATTATGTTTTAACCTATGCTGCTGCTGTTTTCTTAGGCCATAAACATTCTTTTACATTTGATAGAGTTTTTGCACCTGATGCATCACAAGAAGAAGTATTTATAGAAATTTCACAGCTTGTGCAAAGTGCTCTTGATGGTTATAAGGTAATTTCTAATTTCTTTTATAACCCATGTATCATTTCAAATTATATTCTATATGTAGCTGCGAGCCATTGTACGATTGCTACTTTGCTAGTACACTTGTAATATGCACAGTTATAATATGTATTCATCCATGTTTAGCACCATAGATTCTTTGAAATATGATGGGCATTTTCTTTTCCAGGTTTGCATTTTTGCCTATGGTCAGACAGGATCAGGGAAAACCTATACAATGATGGGCAGGCCTGGCCATCCGGAGGAAAAGGGCTTGATACCTCGTTCGCTAGAACAAATATTCCAAACAAGACAATCTCTGCAAACCCAAGGCTGGAAATATGAATTGCAGGTAATACAGATGATAAAGTATCTTCTTAATTTCACCCATCATTGCAATGTCCATAAATTCTTATACATAATATTGAGATCTAAGATAATTTTTCCTTCAAAAAATAAAAAATACAGGTGTCAATGTTGGAAATATATAATGAAACCATTCGCGATCTCTTATCTACAAATAGACCATCAGATGCGGCTCGCGTAGAAAATGGTACTCCTGGAAAGCAATATGCAATCAAACATGATGCAAATGGAAACACACACGTTTCTGATCTTACGGTAGTGGATGTTCAGAGTGTAAAGGAGGTTGCATTTCTCTTAAACCAAGCTGCAAATAGCAGGTAATTAGTTCATAATGTTTCTTTTTCTAGGCTTCTAGTCCGTGTTCTATGTAGCTGTGTCTTGTAACTGTTATTACATCAATAAGGAACAAGAGAAATAGGGTACTGATTTTTCCATTTCGGTAAGAAAAATACTAAACAACCAGAATTTTATTATTGCTAGAATTTTGTGAGAATGAGTAGTATTATTTCTAACATTTGGATTGATATATCGTCCTCACTTCTTTGACTTGTATACAAGCACTCATTGAATCTTGACAAATTCTCCGCAAATAATTCTTGCTATGCAGCATTGGCTGCAACAAACTATTTTGATTTATTTACACATGGAAGTTAAAACTTTTTGCTTTTGGATGTCAAATTAACAATATTTGTTTTTCCATTCATTTTCTTTTAGATCTGTGGGAAAAACGCAGATGAATGAACAATCTTCAAGAAGTCATTTTGTATTCACACTCCGAATATATGGCGTAAATGAGGTATGGATGCTTCTCTGATAATAATTTGAAACATTTTTCATATTCCAGTCTCAACTTCTTTCTCACTTTTCCATGCAAACACTAACTTGCAACAATTGCAACCTATTGCGTCATTGTGCTAGAGCACTGAACAACAAGTTCAAGGCATTTTGAATCTTATTGATCTTGCTGGGAGTGAGCGTCTTTCAAAGAGTGGCTCAACCGGGGACCGATTGAGAGAAACTCAAGTATGTAAAGCCATGATGATTTTTTTCTCCTTCTATTTCATATACTTCTGCATATTTGGTTTCAAATAATTTAATTTTTATTTTATTCATTTGTAACTAGGCAATCAATAAAAGCTTGTCATCATTAAGTGATGTTATATTTGCCTTGGCCAAGAAGGAGGACCATGTGCCATTCAGGAACTCAAAGCTGACATATCTGCTTCAGGTACTTTTATCCTATCTCTAAGGGCTTTCTATACTTGGCATTTTTAGTTTCCATTTATTGTAACGATGATATATTTTGAGGGAATGATCAATATTCTGACTTCTCAGTAATGTTAACTGAAATCCTCAATTATAACCACATCTGCAAAATTGGTGTACAAATAATAATATTCATATATATTTATTGCTAGCATTTAATCATTTGGTGTGATCTAATTCCTTTCAATACACATTTAACAGCCATGTCTGGGTGGTGACTCGAAGTCATTAATGTTTGTGAACATCTCTCCTGACCATTCTTCATCCGGTGAGTCACTGTGCTCGCTCCGGTTCGCATCAAGGGTCAATGCCTGTGAGATTGGGACACCGCGGCGACACACTCATGGACGCACCATGGAGTCACGCCTGAGCTATTTCTAATCTTTACATATCATAGGATGAATACATATTTGATTTCTACAATAAAATCAAAATAACTTTGATTCTAACATCAGCATATAGCTTTGTATAGTGAAGTTACTTAGCATGCATTTAGTTGTAAAATCAGACTTTCTTGAAGTTCCACTTGCATTTCTGCTGAAAATGCAGCATATCCTCTACTTTAATATCAGTAGACAATTGTTTTCAGAGTACTGTAGTTCTGACTTTTGACAGACATGTAGCAACGTTACTCTAGGAACCTAAGTGATAGTTATGGTCCATATCTGGAGAATTATAAAGAGTAATGTTGTGTAATCATAGAAAAATAGTTGGAATTTTAATAGATTATAGATACATGGTGGTTAGATAAACTAATGTGGTATAGGCCAAATTTTTTGAAAAATCAAGTATAACAATTAATATTGCACTTTGAAGTTTTTCAACTTTAACTATCTCATGCGTTATTAATTAATTTTTCTATCTTCATTCTTGATTTGATAAGTAATTGAAAAACAAAAAATGGCAATAAAATTATAAGTTCTTTAAAAGATAATTTAATTAAATATAATTGTTCTGAAAAAAATTAAACATAATTATTTATACTTATAATTAAAGCTAATTAGTAACTCTTTAAACTTTGGGTAACAATCATTAGAAAACAGACTAAAGTAAATGATTAAAGTACAAATTTGTGGGACTTTTAAACTGGTCCAAGCTCCATTGTATACACAAAGAATAGTATTATATGTATAATAAATTATACAATAAATATATACCACACACTTTATCACTATTAAATGTAATAAGTGAGTGGGATGAGTAGAAATCACTCATTATATCTAATAGTGATAAAGTGTATGATGTGTATTTGTTATGTAATTTTATATAATTTTATTGTATACATGACATTATTCGTATACAAATGTGGGAAGTGAGCATAGCAACCATGAAACATTTGTATGAATCTACGATGGGGGAGATTGTACTTGACATCAACGAAAAAATATAATAAAAGAGGGATGTTTTTTAACACTGAAAACTTTAAATTATGTGTCAATACTCAATCTATAACTCTCGAATTTCATGTGAATTTCACTTAAAAAAAAAAGGTTTTGTTTTCCATTTTTGGATTTGGGTGGATATCGATGTACACTTCACTTTAGATGGTGCAAATAACAACACTATCGGAGACTTTACTTAAGTGAACAAATGTTGAACCATCATACCTGTGCATTTTGCATTAAGTCATCTATTCATGACATTTCTCTATCTTCTATGGTGAACCACTTAAATTTTAGACCACATTGGATGTATAAAATACTATCATACCTACGCAATTTGCATTAAGTCATCTTTTCATGAGATTTCTCTGTCTTCTGTGTGAGCATCCTTCTCTAAGAATAAATATATAGTAAATCACTGAATCAAAAACAAAAAGTTGTTTTTGATAAGAGAAAACAGCAACACAAGTTTATTAGTCATATCAAATTGTTTTATACATTACAGTCATCCGGTCCATGACCTCATGCAGCATAACTTCAGTTTCCTCATAGATTGATTTCGTATCAGGTAGACTTTTGTTCCTTGCAGCTTCCTCAAGCTGCCAACATACATCAGAAAAATTCAGCTTGTCAAATCATGCATCCACTTGTAACATACTCCATTTAGGAGGAATAAAAAAATGAGTTTACCTTTTCAAAATTGTCAAACAATTTCTTAGCCATATCAATTAATTGCTGCTTGTCATCCACTGGCATTGCAGAAATAACTTTGTCAAAATCATAGTATATGAAAGTAGACTTGAGTCTCAGGTACCTCCTCACATAGTTGAGCGTGTCTTCTGCAATCAAATCTGCCATTGCCAGAAGATCAAATGCATATTTCTTGATCCTATACACACTCCCTTTAACTCCAATATTTGCCATGTAGAGCCCCTTCTTGATAAAAGAACGAGTCCCCGTTTTCTCATTTGCAATGTCTAACCAAAAACTTTAAGTCAGTCACATTAAAATATTAAAAAAAGAGTTTTAATAAATTGAATGGTTGTATCCAACTCTTTTGCTGATGTGGTAATATATAGGTGGATATATGTGTAAAAGTTTTTTATACTACCAGTGTATATATATTAAATATAATAATTTACAAATCATAATTGATTGATTGAGAGAAATGAAAGGCAAACTTTATTTCATTGTAGTTGCCATGAATTTAAGTATATGTATGCAAGAATTACTGTACTTTTGTGCTGTGTAAATAAATTAGTTGCAAGAAATTATGCTCACTGTTGGTGATAGTTGGTGATGGCAAAGGTAATTCTTCATACCACCAGCCATTATCTTTAGCTAGTGAAACCTTGTCATTGAGTTGCCCTGTGAGGACTATAGAGGCAAGGCCTATTGCTGCTCTTCTTGTTGTCTGAACTGGACATGATTCTGATGATTCATGTGTTTTGCTTCCAAGTAATCCAACTATTTGTACTCTCTTAAGGGTCCTCTGTGGATTTGGAAGGCATGTGATGGGAGTCAAAGTTTTGGAGACTCCATGCAAGTTTGTGATGGGAGCCATGTTGAAGGGAACCCAAATGAGTAAGAGTAGAGAAAGATAGTTGATAGTGCATCAAAGCTTTGGAAATAAATGTGTCATATCCATTGGCAAAGTGCTATCCATTGATGACCACCAGAAGGATATCTTTATTAAGGATGAAGTGGTAATTTTATTAGGCATAATAAATGGGCTTTGCTGAGGATTGCTAGAATGTGGGCTGAGCCTGCTCTTTTGGGCCACTCGTACACAGCTGCGGCATATGCGGCAAATGAATAGTCCATTTCTATACCTAAAATAAATTGAAATACTGAATTAATAGCAATAATTGAGTATCTCCCTGGGACAGACAGAAAGTGAAATATAAGATTTTTAAACTAGATGCATAAAAACTAATTTGAACAATAATTTTTTAGGAAAAAAAAAATTGTTTGGTCAATTTATTTTTGGTAGAATTACACTTACCTCTCCTGAAATTTTATGAAATGCGACCTGCACCCCCTCAAGTTTCAAAATTTGCATGTCAAGTCTATGAGTTTTGGAAAATTCTACATTAACCTCCACTAAAACTGTTATAATTTAGAAATATTACACTCACTTCCCTTGAAATTTGACAAAATATAATCCTGCACTCCCATTATTTTCAAAATTTGCATATTAAGTTCCTTAGTTTTGGAAAATCTTACACTAACTCTCCTAAAAAAGTTACCATTATTAAATGACCATATTATCATTTTTTTAATGATAAAACACATCCTCTTCCTTTTCGCACACAGAAGACGTGTTGGGCATTCCAAAGGGGCTAGTAAAGTTTCTTTTTTTTTTACTCTGGGAATTATATTGATCGCAATGAAGTTTGAATCTAGAGTCTCATGCATACCACCCAAATCTCTCACAACTAGACCAATCATTGTGGTTTAGCAAAGTGGGTTTGCTCAAACTTTGATATTTCTTGCTGCTTTCACTTGATTTTATCATGCAAGGCAAAATTTGAATTTTTTTTGCTACACTCTCTTACTCCCAATCCCAAAGTGAGTCATCATTCTAGATGCACTTGATGTTGTTCTTGTTGGTCTTTGTTCTGGGATCATGCTCTCCTCACTTGAACGATCTCTCTCACGATACAATGATCTTGATAATAAAATGTTTATAAAAGTCTTAGGGGAGGTTGGTGTAGGATTTTCAAAATTCAGGGACCTAACAAGCAAATTTTGAAAATAGAGACGGTACAAGTTATATTTTGCCAAAACTTAGGAGAGATGCATATAATTTTCCTAAATTATAATAGTCTTAGGGGAGGTTGATGTGGAATTTTTCAAAACTCAAGTAACATGCAGATTTTGAAAATAAAAAGGGTGTGGATCGCATTTCATCAAACGTTAGAGAACGTGAGTGTAACTTTTTTTTTCCCCTAAGACTATAATTGCAGCTCAAAAAACTTGAAGGCCTTCTCGAGACTGGTCTAAGAAAGCACGGATATTAGGATACAAAGCTAATAAGCTTAGCCTGAACTCCGCTTGTCTCTTGTGAAGCGAGGTGATGTTCAAATCTTTGTGCGGTAAAGGTATGATATCAACAATACGATGTCCATGTAGCAGAT
Source organism: Dalbergia cultrata (assembly GCA_031216105.1). Taxonomy (NCBI): domain Eukaryota; kingdom Viridiplantae; phylum Streptophyta; class Magnoliopsida; order Fabales; family Fabaceae; genus Dalbergia; species Dalbergia cultrata. The sequence goes on along the minus strand of CM062350.1, from coordinate 11,138,548 downwards.
ACATGTACTTTACAACATTCAAGTATTTCACTCATATATATGATATTAAAATACTTTTTTTTCTGAAAAATTGCAGCAATTTTATGTTTTTAGTACTAATATATGACATTAAGCATAATGACTACTTTACGAATATGAGATTAGTAGAGCGATGTAAACCTAAGCCTTTTAATTAAAGGTTTTAAATTTGAATCTTGTAAATGAAAACAATTATTGTTCGGAGACCCTAACCCCTTGAAGAGGATTTTCAGTTAGATAAAAGAAGTAAATAGGAAATACTTTTATCTATCTATTTTTTTTTTCAATGGGTATAAATATTTTCAATACATGATTACAGACATTAAACACTTGTTAATATTTGATGAAATTTTTGTCTCAAAGGTAACCAATCACTTCCTAGTAAGGATAAGGTTTATCCACGATAATCTTGACATAAGGTTTATCCACGATAATCTTGAAATATAGAGTTTTATATATATACGTATAATATATTTATTGAAAAAAGAAACCATGAAGGTTTCGGATATATTAGCTGTGAAAACGACATGATTCATGATAAGCTCTATATCTCAAATTGCAAGTTCCCCAGATGAATGAGTTACCACAAAGATTCAAATTTTTTGTTGGCTGCTTCTATCCTACCAACTTCCACCAAAATTCCTTTTTCCTATTATATGCTTTTTGGATCAGCTGGTTCTTGAATATTTTTATCATTAAAAGGCAAAAAATCCCAAAATGTAAATTATGATAAGAATTCCCGTCAATTTGAGATATAAATCATAACAATACTAGTACACATGCATCCGTAATGGACATTGTTCAGTGACCCACACACAGGAATGGTCCACCCCACAGAGATTTAATGCAGAGCCAAATTTAGCATTTTTTTTCGTGTGTTTCATAGTTATGCATGTCTGCGTGCCACGAGTCACTGACCAAAGGTGACAACTAGCAATGAATCCAATTTTCACTTTTGGCAAAATTCTTAATTTCATTGTTCATGATTTTTTGGAAAATAAAATTGGGAGTTATATTATATTTAATTCAACGCATGAATCGCATGACATAACTATTTAATTAGCTAAAGCATCGACCCCAGCTAGATTTTTATTTTATTTTATTTTTCTGTGCATTGTATTTCTACTAAGCCAGCTTGTTCTATTATGAAGTAAATCTTTCTTCCAGCTTGTACATCAATCAAATTAATGAGTTACGTTATCTTTTGGTAAACAATTTATTTAAGCATTTATAGAAAAATAATTTTTAAAAAATAATTTGTGAATAAATTATTTTATATTTAAATATAGAATAATAAAAATACTTATTTTTAATGTTTTAGAAAATACTTCTTAAGAAGTTAAATATTTTAACTTCTCAAAAAATATTTAAAATAATTTTTAGAGAAGTAGTAAGTTATTTAATCAAACAGAACAAAAAACAAAAAATATGACTTTTAACTTTTAAAAAGTTTTAAAAAAATTATAAATTATACTATTTAAATAGACTCTTATTCAAGGATCATAGAGAAATAAGAATAGGCATTTCTTCCTCAAATTGTCATATATATACTAGCACCCTTTTGAAGAAGCAGCAGCAGAAGAAAGAAATGGAGGGCCAAGAGCAGCTAAAAAAGTCCAAGGTTGTCAAAATAGAGTCTCCTGATGCATGGCAAAACCAAATCTCTTATTCTACCAAACAAGGCTACCCTGTGAGTGTCCTTTGCTTTGTGTGAATTCATTTAATATAGATCAGTTTGAATTCATTTGTCATTACAATCGATTGGATAAGGAACCAGATTCATAGAACATTAAAGATGGACATGTACAAGTTTGTTCTAAACTACTATGACTTCCGGTAAATGAAATTTTGCAGGTTGTGGTTCATTTCTCTGCCTTCTGGTGTGTGCCTTCTATAGTTATGAATCCCTTGTTTGAAGAGGTGGCCTCCAACTATCAAGATGCTGTGTTTCTGACTTTGGATGTGGATGAGGTTAAGGTAACATTCAATTTTCCCTCACAAACCCCACCTTTGTTTAGTGAAAACTATGCTTGGTTTGGTGTTTATATTAGACTATTTAGTTCATATACTAGTATACCACATCCCTTTAATTTTCAGTCAGTTACCTCCAATTTGAAGAAACATACAATTTGCATTGTTATCCAGAGGGAATCACGTAAAGGATATCCACACAAATCCTTTCAAGTTGTTTGTTTTTGAATTCCAAACCCCACTTTGAGGTCACAATGGAATTGTTTATATTTTATATCAACGATCATAGTATAAATAAAGCTTATCTCTAATCTAATCTTGAACAGAAAAAATATGCATATGGAATATTGTAAACTTCTAGAATGAAATTATAGATTATATAATATATTAAATGTAACTTTTTTTTGGAGATAATCTTTATCTAATGCATTGTGGATTGCAATTGCAGTATATATCTATCTCTCAGATCCCCATTTTCTTTATCCCTCCAAAATAGTTATTGGCAAATTGCAGGCTTTTGTAACTATTAATGAATATGATATTACAGGTCCTAGCTTATCTCCAAAATGTTTTCTTTTGTGAACCTTTTTTGGGTGGTTTAAGGGAAAGAATCCTAAGCAAGATTTAACTGACAGTGGAATTCATAATAGTATCATCCCTTTTTTCTCTTCTCTGTTGTCAAGTGCATTATTATGTGTGGCTCTTGTCAGGAAATTGCCTCCAAGTTTGAAATTAAGGCCATGCCTACCTTTCTGTTTCTGAGTGGAGGAACTCCAGTGGAAAAAATTGTGGGTGCAAATCCTGATGAGATAAGGAAAAGGGTGGATCATTTTGTTCAATCAACTCGCTCCCAGAAAGCCATTTGAACCATGGACTTGATATGTACAAGGAGTTTACCAAGGAGTCTATTGAATGTGTGTTTCTAATTTATTGTTCTGTGCTTGTTTGAAAATATTTTTGGGTGTGACCATGTGATATAGTGTTGAATGTTGCAAGTTGCCGGAGTGTTAGAGCAAGTGTTAACTTTTTTAGTGCAAATAATATTTTAGTGCTGTTTTTAAACTTCAATTTTCTTCTTAAATATTCTTTCTGGTCCAAACATGCCAGCTTATTGGTTCCTTTTATAGACCAAGTCATATTTAATGTTTCAAGTTTCAACCACTTACACACGACTCTATGTCATCCAAATGTATCTTTTGGATATTGACTCTTGATATTCATAACCCATGATGAGTTATGCCAATAAATTGTAGTTCAAGTAACATCTCTTCATATTCTTGTATAGAGAGAATAGTAATGCTATGCATTCAAAAAAGTATATATAGAATTTTATATATAAATGATGATACTTGTTGAACAAAATAAGGTGATATAACTCACCCATTTATTTAAAGACTAATAATTATATCACATAATTTTGAATACAAAAGTTTGGACAAGTTTCTTATTGTCGAATATTTTTCTAGAGAGAACCGCTACTTTCTTAGTTTTGAATTAAAATTTCGATTCTTGCACTTGTGAATCCCTTTCTCAGTTGATCTGGTTATACTAAGAGCTTTTGCTTGAAAAAAAATTACAATACTCATTTTATTGTTCTACTTTTTGGGGATCATTAATCAAGGTTTCCCCATGTGCAAAGCATGGGGAGGAAAAATTGTTTTCATCTTGTGAACACAACCACTCAAAACATTAATATCAATGAACATGCCGACATATTTCAAAACAATAATAACAAACAACTTGTGACAAATTTTCAAAGCTATTAAAGCCAAACAAACAAATTGTCCATCTATCCTTCTATGGCCACATGGAACAGCAAACTAACACGTTTTCTTTAGAGTTTAGAAATGATTAGTGTACACAGTTAAAAAAAAATTTAAGAAAATGTCATCTATTATAGTGGGTGATTATCTAGGGTGACTTAGTGCTTAATTGAAATTAGTTAGATTTACAATGTAAAATAATTTTATATTATCAGTGTTTAAAAATTAAATTAAAAATAATGCTTTGCAATTTATATACTTAAGAGCAAATAATTATTTTTGTCTTAATATTTTCAATTTGATATCAATTTGTTTCTAATAAAATTTTTGATATGAATTTAGTCAATTTGTTTGATTTCCACTTGGATGAAATAATTAAATTAATATTAAAATAAAAAATATTATGACTAAATTGATGTAAAATTTTTTGTTAAGACCAAATTAATGTCAAAGTAAAATTATTGCAATCAAATTAATTTTTTACTGTGTCCATAATTTGTTTACGTCTTTGTGTGTAAACTTTTTTTTTCTTTTTGAGTAAATAACTCACGTAGTTTCTTAAGAAAATTTCATAAGACCATTTAATCTACCAAAAAGTTAACCATGAGGCCTACCACAGTTGGTAGCTAGCTAGACTCCTTAAACATTTAGTTAGGGGTTCGATTCCTGGTGGTGTGTATGGAGAGAGTTTCATGGCCAAAGGTAAAACCCACTTATGTGAGCTCTTCCCCTCAAGGGAATTAGTCATTGCTTTCGGCGGTGGATACCCTTGATTTATCAAAAAAAAAAATCTATCAAAAAGCTGAAACTAAATTTGTGATCTCTCAATATTTTAATAATATGACACATTAATCCCTTTGTTTGTATTTGATTAATTAAACACTAATGGAATTGCACATTGACATATTAACAAGATGTTAAGTGATACGTATATCATCTGAAGTAAAATGAAATTTAAAATAAATCATTGAAGTGGTTGAAAATCATAAAATAAGTTATTTAAATCTCCATTATAAATCAGAAAATGATTTATTTTGTGTAATTTAATGCAATATGTTCCAAAACAATATCATTTGACTTACATCAAACGTTTTAATGGCATATTATCATTGTATGGTGCCACATCTGTAAATCTATTAATAAAAAACTAGCCAAAGAATTAATATGTCTATCATTTCTAATCATAATATATTATGTGATTAATTTCTTTTCTTCAAGATGATAATAGTCTGAGTAAAAAATCTGATGAAATAGGGTGTTCACTTTTTTTTTTTCTGCTTTTGTTGTGTACTCTTTTTGTTCAAAAGTTTGGGAGAAAGCATTCTTTTTTTTTTTTACGCGACATTTCTATTTCTTTCTTAATTTGAAAACTGTAAAAAGAAAGTTTATTAGATAAAGCTTTTTTCGAATATCTCACTCTAAACTGCACAACAACAACAGCAACAAAAAAATGGTGACATTGCTTAATTTTGTTCATTCTTTAAATAATATGATTTCCGCTGTTTGTTCTACGCGTTTCGGGCATTTTAGTCATTTTGTTTTATTTATTTTCAATAAACCTATCACCACATTCATGACTATTATACAGTTAACATGTAACATGTGGAATGTAAGCAAGCTTTTTTTTTCTTTTTTTTTTGCTTTTAGCCAAGCAAATTGAGATACATCATTATTTTACTATTCATATATAAAGTCACACTTTCAACAAATAATCTGTCTAGAATACTAAGTTTACCAATAAGATGTTGGGGTGAATGAAAGAGACATGGACCTCTTAAGTATACAGTCTTAAATTAAATCTCAAGATTTATATATATGAAAAAATATGCCATTAGAATAAAATGCCAATTTAAGCCTCTCATATGTCACATAAGGGATATTCTGGAAATTACAAGAAAAATAGAGTGTTGGGTTTGAAATGTTGAAGATATGTTTGGTTTCAATTTTTAAAATTTAGTGAATGAAATACTAAAAATTAAATTTTTTTTATTTTTATAATTTTTAATATTTTTTTTATAAAATCTTAAAAATAAAAAAAATTTAAAATTAAAACTAAACGCTCTCTGAAATGCTTCAATGAAGAAAGAAATTTCTTGCTCCATAATATATGAAAGGATGTCACCCTCCAAAACATTTTCAAAAGTGAATATTAAACACTCATCTATTACAAAACTAGAGATAATTAGAAGATAATTAATCTCTTATTTATTTATTTATTTACTTATTTATTTTTACAATCCTCACTTCTAATTTCATGGAAAAATTCACACGAATCATTTTTTCTTTTATTTTCCTATGAAAAAAGAGCAGGAGCCTGTGCTCAGCTGAGCTAATTGACCAACGGGGGCTGACTGAGCCAATGCCATCAATTTTTTCTTCCCATTGGATATTTTTTTTCCCTTTTTTACTGATTACATTAATTCCCAATCAATCAATCAGTCAGTCACAATGAATCACATCACTCATCACTCTCACAACACATAGATTCCCCTTTTCACAGACAAAACGCCAAAAAAATAAATAAAAATCAACCTCCCAATGCCTTCCCCTCTCTTTTTTTCACAACCCTCGAACGTGCTCTATATCGCCTGACCCTGTTTCTTTGTTTGTTCCCGAGAAAATAAAAAATAAAAATAAAATAATCACTCTAACAAATTTTCCGGGGAAAATCATTCCATTCCGCCAACCAACCAACCAACCAACCCGCGCCAATGGTTTCACCGGAAAACACCAATTGGCTCTTCGATTACGGGTTGATCGACGACATCCCCGTTCCCGACGGCCCCTTCACCGTCTCCCCTTCCCCCTTCACCTGGCCTCACCCTCCCCCTCACACTCCCGACCATTTCAATACTAATGCCCCCTCCAACTCCAATCTCGGGTACTCACATAATTAGGGTTTTTTATTTTCTCTGGTGATGTGCTTCTTTTTTTTCAAAAAAAAAAAAAGAATATATTTTTTTTTAAGTGTTGTATTTCACTTTTTTGTAAGCTCAGGAGTGGAACTTGGTTTTGCAGATTTTTGTGAGTTGATGGATGAAGTGTGCTATTACGTGTAGTTTGGGTTTGAAATAATCACAGTTAGTTGCTGTTTTCACTAATAGGACAGGATTTGTTTCAGTTTTGTGTCTATGGTTGTTTAGTAAGGAATTGTTTTCTCGGAATTCTAGTTCGTTTCAGCTTCATTCTTGATGCTGCTTTTGCGTTTCTCATTTTATTTGTATTCTTAAAATCAAGCTTCTATTGTGCGTGTGAATCTGCTTTTAATTTGTCTCTGCAGCCTGTTTCCAGTTGATTGTGTTATGATCATTTTTGCTTTTTTTTGGGTTCTAAATTGAGGTTTTAGTTGTTTGTTTGTGCAAATTGACAACCCCTGCAATTTCAGCTGTTGTTCTGAGCTTAATGCAATTTTCATGGGATTTTATAGGCTTTGGTATGAGAGTGAGAAATAGTTATGCCAGTGTGTTGTGTGTCGTGTATTCCCACCCCATGATATATACACTAACCTCGCACCTGTGTTTTGAATTTTGATGATATTATCTGATCTGCTCCTAGTGCTGAAGCTGATGGCTCATCCGGGGATTCTGATGGTCTCAAGGAGCCTGGTCCGAAGAAGAGGTACACAATTTTATTCCCCTTTCCTTTCCATCAAATGGATAATTTATTTATATAACTAAGGAAAAGAACAAATAATCAATATGTTTAGCGTTTCCTCTTTGCTCTGTATTATTTTCACTTCCTAATATCTGTGTAACCTGCTAGTTTAATGTTTAGGCTTTTGATTATATTCTGTAGCATTTTGTTTTCTTTCTTTTTGTGCTGTAGTAGCAATTGAAGACTGGAACTGAAAGGAAGTGTAAATTGTTTGAATCATTTAAATAGACTTGCTAGTTGCTACATAGGTTTTAATCAATTAAGGGGCTGGTGTCAAGTAATATAATGAAGTCAAAGGGAAATACAACATGTTTCCCTGTTTCTTTGGGTAGCTTCCCACCATCTTATTTCCCTGACTAAAAGCCTTGATTGCTCTCTTTATATGAACACTTAAACCTTAAAGATGAGTGGATCAATTCAGATATCTTGTTCTTGGAAAAAATTATCATATATCTCTTGTTCATTCCAATTGCAGGGGCAGATCTGATTCATGTGCTCCCTCGAGCTCCAAGGCATGTCGGGAGAAGTTGCGGAGGGATAGGCTAAATGACAAGTAAATTTTTTTATCCCCATAATCTTCCCTCTTTTTATTGCTGTTCGTATAAATAAATGTGTTGCTGGGGCCTGTACCTGATATGATTGACATGGATAGGTTTGTTGAATTAGCTTCCATCCTGGAGCCTGGAAGGCCTCCCAAAACAGACAAGGCTGCTATTCTGATTGATGCTGTCCGAATGGTGACACAGTTGCGAGGTGAAGCCCAGAAGTTGAAAGACTCAAATGTGAGTCTTCAAGAGAAGATTAAAGAGTTAAAGGTGAGGCCTCAGTTTATATTCAATGTATGTGCATGTTTTAGGATGGAAGGAATTAGCATAAAACTACATTTTGGTCTCTGAAAAAATCCTCGAAAGATCAATTGCATACATTTGAGCCCCCCCCAAAAGTTTAGAATTATAAGACTTTGGCCCTCAAAAAATCAATTGCATATATTTTAGTCCTCCAAAGATTTGACGTTATAACACTTCAATCCAAAGGAAAATGGTAACAATGGACTAAAGTGTAAGAATGCAAATTTTTGGGGGACTCAAGGCTATGCAATTGTTCTTTTAAAAACTAATGAGTTAAAACACAAATCTTTCAGGGACCAAACTGCAGTTTTACCCAAATGAATTATTGGTAGAATGGGAGGTCTGTATTCTTGATCATTTTATTTCCCTCGAGTTTCATGTAGTACTTAAAAATTCCTATCCACTATGTAGGCTGAGAAGAACGAACTTCGCGACGAGAAACAGAGGCTCAAGGCAGAGAAAGAGAAGTTGGAGCAGCAGTTGAAATCCATGAATGCTCAACCTGGTTTCTTGCCACCCCCTCCTGCAATCCCTGCCGCATTTGCTCCACAAGGTCAAGCCCCCGGCAACAAGTTGGTGCCTTTTATCAGTTATCCAGGAGTTGCCATGTGGCAATTTATGCCTCCAGCTGCTGTGGATACTTCACAGGATCATGTACTCCGCCCACCAGTTGCCTAATTGGCACTGTACAATTATTTGGGCATTCATTTTTGGCCCAAAAAGTTGTATTCATTTTCTCATAGACCCATACCTTTGCTATTAGTCACCTACTAAGTGCACTAACTATATTCAGTGGTGGCTTTAACTGTATTTGGCATCTGATACTATTATGAAGTAATGCCGATACTTGCATGTAAATGTTAATAAGTTGTCTAGATAGTCTTTAGCTTCGCTTTAATTTCTGTTGCTGCGTTTTGATATGATCTAAGGCCAGGTATTACAGAAACGTATTATTTTAGTTTAGTCCCGCAAAATCGGCAAGAATGTATTCATGCTAGCTGAACCCGTTCATTAGTTTTAAATTTGCTGCTGCCATAAGTAACATAGGTGGTAACTGGTTTGTGGTTACAATAGCAATGCTATGTTGTACGTGAATGTCATCAATTCACTTGGCGCCCATAGAATGAGAGAAACCCGGAAATCTAAAAGCATCCTATTTCATGAATTGATATCCTTGACTTTGCTCGAGTTTTATCCAACCACTATTTCCAGTTGAAAATTATGCGAATAATTGAAGAGGATAAAAAAAATCTTGCACCACTTTATATTCACTGTTTGAACTATTGTGAGGTTGTAAGATAACGGTGGTGGCTGGTATATCGTATCCGCATAAAGCTTTGAGAGACAAACCTCTCGCATCAAAACCATAAGACATAGTACACTGTTTAAAAGCACAAATGGCATCACCCTATCTTCACACAACTCATTTCCATTCTATCCAAATCTCCAAGCCATCATCATCATCACTGCCTCCATACTGCAATATCCAATTCACCTCAATCCCATTCTCCTCTTCTAAGTATCTGCACAAACCCTACCATGTCTCATGCATCCCCCTCAAAGCATCATCATCATCCACATCCATCCAATCCTCACTCTCTTCCCCCAACCCACCCATCTCAAAGGAAGAGGCCATACTCCAGGCAAAAACATCCCTTTCAACAACCTTGGAGAAGCCCCTCAACAACAACCCCAAACTAATAGGCAAAATCAAGAAACTAAAGCAACCCAAGTTCAGGGTTGAGATCCCAGTCATTGATGACTCACCAGATTCACTCTCACAACTTGCCCTTGATATTTTTGGGGACATGTCCATCAAGAGAAAAGGTTCCCCCATTAAGGTTTTGATCCTGTGGCCTGATCCTCGCGTAAAAGAAGCTGCAACTGTTGCCTTTAAGTCACATTCAGATAACCAAGTTGAACACATTGACATTCCTTCAGTTGCAAACACTGACCCCAGGATCTTGAATTCTGCTGATGTGGCAGTGTTTTTTGTGCCAGAGAGTTCGCAATTGGACCTGATGAAGACATTGAGTGATGCCTTCTATCCAAGGCCTGTGGTTATGTTTAACCCAAAATGGACATTTGAGGAAGAGAGCAACTTTGGTGATCTAGGTGGGTTTGTGAGTTCCTTCGAAGTGGTGTATTGTTTCATGGGGTTGGAGGTGAGGGATGTGTTGAGCAAAAGAAAAGGTGCGGTTTTTAGGTGTGTGAGAGATGGCGTTGTGAGTGGTGAGAGGTGGAATGTTTTTGTGGAAGAAGGAGAAGCACTGAAGGTGGTTACCACATTCAAGGCTAGGCCAACTATTGGTGAAGTTGAGAATGTGTTGTACAATCTGATGGCAATGAATTCCCCTATAACCAAGTCTGCAAAGTTCATTAGGGGCTTCGTATCCAATGTGACTGGGAGAAAGTAAGTGAAGCTTAAGGATGTGGTCGTTGAATTCGACAGGCTCCTATCAGGTCTTTGATTGACATATGATGAACTATAAGTTGAATATGTTTTCAAATGTGTCTCATTGAATGTAGGTACTCTAATGTGACTATTGTATGGAGTGAGCATGTAATAGTACTCACCAACTTTGAATGAGAATTTTAGATTACTTTCAAGGACTATGCCTTAAGTTCTTGATATTCTGCATACAGTATGATTATTATCTGTGTAATTATGAGATATTTGATGTCATATGATTGCAAGATAGTGAGATACCACTGTATGAATATGAAATACATGTTAAGAAGATCTGCTGTCAGCTTGATATAATATTATTATATATCTTATCGAAACTGAATCGAATCAAATGGCCCTTTGGTCTCTCTCGTTCACTTTGATCTTTTATTGCTTTATCATACCCTAGTTTACTGTTAAACCATGAGCTCACATGTTTGTTTTCAAAAAAGCTGTTTTTTCTTTATACATGCATATGTGATCTACATGTACTCGTACTTACAATATGGATTTAAGAGAAAAAGAATCTGAGAATTTTCAACTGAAGAAAGAGAGTTAAAAAGAAAACTTCAAAGCAAGAAACGGAGCATCATGCCATATCGCTGTTTTCTTGTCGTTGTCGTTGAAGGCCTTGTGCTTGGAAGAATTCTCTCATTTTCTTTTTCCCTTGTATGCACAAATACCATGTCTTCAACACATCAACAAGGTCACATTTTCTCAGGATATAACCTATGATGCCTTAATGTGACAGCTCTTGATGAACTTATCTGAAAAGTCAATGTACTTAGCCCACAATGGCCTCAGTTGTGGAAAAGCTATGTCTAGCCATGGCTTTGCCCTGCCATTGAAATGGATGACACCAGCACTTTCAGCATCAGCAAAACTTGTATTTTCCTGATATCCCAATCCCAGCATATGCCAGAAAGGATCAATAATGTGGACATGACCATGAAATGCTATCAATCCTGGAGGTAATGTCCCTAGCTGCCACAAACTCAGGTCTGATTTTATATTCTGCATAGAGCAAAACAAAATATCAGTGTCTTATTATATAACCTATCTCTTTTATAATCGCTCAAATTTTAATGACAAATTTGAAGTATATCAAAAATAATTTCACAATTTTTTTCCCTTAGTATTATAATAGAATAGAAGATAACATTTACCTGCTCAACCCAATAATGGTATGTAGAGCTTATATTGGTCTTCCTCCAAGCCTCCAAATCAAAAATGTTCATTCCATAAGCCCAAGCACACTCACTGGGATTGAATTTTTTGGATATTAGAGGGTGTGAGAAGTTCAAATAGCTTTTCAACCTCTTTGACATCACAAACTTATCTTCTCCAGTACATGTTTCTACCGCTCCATTGACTTTTCCATTCATGTCAATGTCCCACAGAGGTGTAAGGTCAGTTTGTATCACAATATCGTCATCAAGGAAGACTACCTTGTTAAGACTTGGAAACAACTGTCATGAAAATAGTATCATGATAAGAATAAGCTTCACAGGCACCAAAGCAAAATAGGCTAATTGTTTATAAGCTACCAAATGAAAGATTTAAATCCTGTTCTATCCCTTTTACCTCTGGAAGATGTATCCTGATGTGGTTCATCACTGAATTATACTTGGGACTAAGTGCTTGTAGCTTTGCTGCAATAACTTGCGGCTTCTCAGTGGTATGTGCAACTATAGCCGATGAGCCCCCTCTGAACTGTGACCGCACCTTCTGATCTTTCTCCATTGCTTCCAGAACAGGCACCTTTCCCTTTGTAAACCAATCAAAATGATGGAGTGCCTTGACCTCAATTATTGCAGGGGATAAAGGGTGCAATGAGAACCAAGCCTGCATGGGATAGTAAGTCTTTTTATCTGTAATTATGTGCAGAACAACTTTCTGGGGTCGCAAACAGTTGCGGACAAGTGATGCTGCAACCACAGAAGCAGCCAGCACATTGTCTGAGGCAAGGACAAAGTGGAAGTAGGAATTGTCAACAAGGGCAGGGACTAGTTCTGCAGAGGGTAGCTGAAGGCGTGCCGCTGCATTGTTGGTGTGCTCATTGGCCAGCCTCAAGGCAAGGCAGTGAAGTTGTTTTGGTATGCTGCTTGATGCTACATGACGATATAGATATTCTTGTATTTTGGCTACCCTGGTCCTTTGCTCCATAAGGGTCACCTAAGAAATGTTCAGCTTTAATTAATGTGGATAGAAGACTTCTAGCATGTTTGGATTTCAGTCTGTGAATGCACCTTAAACTATGATTCGTAGGATGGGAATTGAGTTTCAATTCATCTCAACATATCTAATAAAATCATGTTGAGTTACTTTTTCATTGGTTTGAGCGTCACTTTTTCATTGGACCAGACTATGGTTTGTAAATTATAAACCAAATATACTTGAAAAACTGTGAGAAATGCAATAAATTCATTTTCTTCTTATTTCCCCGAGTTGGAAAGAGTAGAATATGGTACCATTTCTCGAAGTTTAACTGCAAATGTCTTGGCATCATATCCACCTTGCTTCATTTCAGTCATGAATTCTTCCAAAGTCTGTGGAATATCAGATCTTCCCTGTAGTTCATCTTTGCCAAGGGGTTCATCTAATGTTTGGTATATCACTTCTGGGACCTATCAGAAACCAATGTAATTTTCAGCCTCCAGACAAGAAATTCAGGTCAAATAATTTCCAAATTGATTCAGATGATGACAAATATTATTGGAAGAGTTCAGGAAATTACAGTTGATTCAGGCTTTCTTCCTAAAATCCTCGGCCCCAGTTTTTTTCCCAGGCAACCTACAAATATGATTTGGAGTGAATCAAAAGGTCATATATAATGATATAATTAACATATTTACTAGAATTATGATTTCTAGCTATAATACATAAAATGGTCATGTACTTGCTGAATAAGGTCAAAGATTATATATATGATTTTTGTATGAAGTCCAGAATTTAAAGTTTACTATTTTGGAGTTCACTTTTAATCATTGAATTTTTAAGCATAAAGTCTATCAAGTAGTGTACATATGAAATTATAATGTACTATACCTTATCCACTTAAAGATGCTGTTGGATGGTCAAATTTACACCAACATTAACTATTGGCGAATCCTATTCCATTTGTAAGGTACAAACTACATAAAGTCGAGTTCTGACAACAGGGATAATATAAATAAATACAGTCGGTTGATTTTTATAATGTTGTGTGATGCATCTCATATTACTATATAGAGTCACAGTTCTCACATTGATGATGGATCTCCCGGAGACAGGGTGAGGTGTAAATTAATACATCACTGATCAAATAAATAGGCAACCTTAATATGCATGAACATCAGCCAAAAAATTTTAAAAAGAACACACTATACTGTATATGTAACTTTTCCATTATGTGTTAAATGTTCCTTAGTTTATCAGAAGTACCATTAATCATAAAATTCTTTAATCAAAAGTCGGTAACGATTTGTTCGAGGAGGGGGAATGCAGCCAAATATAAATAGCTATTTAAATATCATCAAAAAGTTCAAAGCCATAAAATATAACATGCTTTGATAAATTTAAAATATTTAACATTGAAGCCTTATCCACCCTCACATTCTTGTTTTTCACATCCTCTGATGCACCCCTTTGTTTCTTTCTGTCCATGACTGCATGTGTTCATGCTTGTTATGTTTGTGTGTGAAAGAAAGAGAGAAAGAGAAGAAGGTGATAATGTACCTATGGTAGAGCACTTGTTTTCTCCATCAATGCCATCCACTGATGTCAAAACAAACACAAACCGGAGAAGAAAAGTGAAGAACAAGAGTGAATAGAAGAGCATCCTATAAGATACACGCCTTGACGCAACCTTCACCTTGATGAATTCCTTAAACCCTTTGCCAGGAAGCACAGTTACATGCCTCAAACTTGGTGATATGTGAAGCTGCATTTTGTCCAAAATGGCCAAGCACCAACTAGACGATGAGCCAAAGTGGCCAGCACCAAAAATAGCAGCAGAAAGAAGAAACTAGGCTATGATGAGTTCCTCCTCTTCAACTTTTTTTATCCTTATTTCATGTGGCAATATTAATTCACCACCTAGATCAATGAGAGAGGAGAACTGCAATACCCCATGTCAGGTTATGCTGTAAAAGGAAGGATTTGATGGTGTTCAAGGTTGCTGTCTTTCACCTAACCTTGCTTAGCACTTAGGCCAGGCATGTCAATGGTGTTGAGGCCCTTATAAATATTTATTTTTGAGGTGAACTTGGGGTTGTTAAGGAGAAAGAGACATAGGACTAAGAGGGTGGCATGTTGTTTGGTTCAATTTTTTTTTTTTTTTTTTTTTTTGCATTTGGCTTGGTTTTGAAGGAGGGAAGTTGAGAGAGGGAGAGAATAAGAGAAAAAAAAATTATAAATGTGTGACTTTGGTCTCTTGTTTGGTGTATATGCTGCTAGGCTTTGCCATCACATGAAGCTTATAGAGTTTGGAATTTGGAATGTGACATACATAAAAAAAGTACTACTAAATGGAAAAAGACCAGCGCTCTCCCTATTTGTGTGGGGTTGAGGATGTGGTTGTTGGAGTGAAAATTCAGGAAACTTTTTCTATTTCTTTTGAAAGCATATTGTGATTTAAATTAGTTCATAATCTTAGTAAAGGGGGCACTTTAGGGGAAATGATATATCTTGAAGGGTTAATTAGCAATTAGGAAAAAGTTGCTTTGACTATATTCAATGTTCTTGATTTGTCTCTATTAAATGGTGTAGGTCTGAATAAATAATGTGAATAATTAGGTGGAAGAAACTCTGTCTTATCATTATCAAGTTCATTTTCACCAATTTGGACCCCGAAGGGGAATTGTACTGTATTACCATTGTCCTAAGTGTTTGTGACAATATCTGTGACAAAGGAAGAGCCACGTTCAATTACTTGATGTGTTTCATATAGCATAGATAAATGTTACTAATTTCATTACAAAGTAAAACCTTACTTTTCAGGGAAGGAAAAAAAAGTACAAACCTTGTTTTGTTCTGCAGCCATGGATTAAAACAAATTGACAAGGATTTGAAGAGAAAATTTCTTATGTGAACACAATGCACCTTAATTTTAGGCTTATACAGTTTCTTAACATATTTATGCTTAATTTTTATGTGTACATAATGTCTAATATAAACAAGGATTAACTTAATTTTTCAGTTCCAATTTTTCAGGGGTATCAGATATTAATTAGTGTTGAACAAAAAATTGGAAACAAATTATTGGCGTCACTGGTACTCTCATGAACATGATTTCTTAGGGTAGATGGCAAAGACAGATAGTCCAAAATTGGTAGCTGTTCTATGAAGACATAACACTTTCTTAGAATTAGAAGTGAAAGGTAGGAAACAGTTGATGTTTTTTCTAAGGTCAAGAAGTGTAAATGCCCTGTCATTTCCAATTCAAGAAACTGGTTTGAGATTTGTTTTAATTTTGGTTAAAATGATATTTTGGCATCAAATAGTTTCTTCTAATGTTGTTTTAATTCTCATAATATTTTTAGATTTTAGTTCAGATGATAGTGTTAACAATTTGACTTTTGGTCCTTATAATTAAGGATTGGGCCTTCTATTTTATATTTTAGATCTTAGCTCCTGTAGTTACTATATATTTTCTATAAAAGATTAGCTCATATAACTTTTTTTATTTTGGTTTTAGTCCCTCGATCAAAACTCAAATGAAAAGAAACTACGTAGAAATTTGCACAAAAAAATATGTATATATTATAAAGATCAAAAACCAAGGTTTGATGCAATTATACAGTGGGACCAAAATGATATTTGAATCTTTAATTTTTATAGAACAATGCTATATATAAAGTGGGAAAAAATAGCTAAAATGTTCAGAGAAAACGAGGATGACAATTAGATGAAATAAAGTAGTACAATTTACTTGCTCATCTAATGATCAACTAGCATATTGAAATATTTTCACAAATAATTTCTGACAAAAACTCTGAAAATGCGTTTTTATTTTTATGTTATTTTCATACCAATTGAAGCAATTCATGAGAAATAATACAAGAATTAGAGAGAAAAAAGGTAGTCGAGCTTTTTAACCATCTAGTTAGGGATTCAATTTCTGAGGATGTGTATAGAAAATGTCTTGTGGTTAGAGATTTATCCTCTTAGACGAGTTTTCACCTCAAAAGAATCAATCATTACTGTTAATGCTGGATATTAAAAAAAAAAAACCCTAAAAAAGGAAGGGAAAAATAAAACTAGGACATTCCCTCACATACTGGCAAATTAAGCGGCATCACAGTTGGCCATGCATGGCATGTGGTTTTGAGGGAAGATCTCTGATCAAGTTTCCGAACTCATTGTGTCATTATAGCTTGGCATACATGTCTAAAATTGTCATGATAGTATTGCCAACTTCAGTTACATCCCTCTATATTTAGCTCCATACATACTAACTTATTTCTTCTTGAAGCCACTTGCAGCAAATGCAACTAGCCTAAGGAGCTGTGATAATAATAAGGACAAATTATACTTATATTTCCTTATATTTTGTGAAATTCATCTAACTTGTTTTTATTTGTTCAAATAATATTGAATTTCTCTTAAATGCACTATTAATATGCCATAGAGAGAAGGTTAGTATAACTTTTAGAGGAGATTAGTACAATAATTTTATAGATTTAAAGAGCTCCTAAACAAATTTTATAAATAAAGGGGAATTGAGGTGAATTTTACCGAATTTTAAAGGAGACCAACGTAGTTTTTCCTAATCTATAATCTATCTATAATATTAATATTTCATACTCTTATAAAGGAAAATTTTACAAGTGTTGCTTCTAGAGTAATTTAGGACCCGCAATTTCTATTTGGAATTTAAATTCTCAATCTATATTCATTACACTTAATTGATAAATATCAATCATAATTAATTATTAATTATGAAATATCAATTATAAATCATAATATCACTTTCACTTCACAATCCAATTTCAAAACTCATTATCAGATACTGTAATATCATTTTGCAAACTTTTTTTTGTTGGTTGACTTTGTATATTTTTATTCTATATTTTGAATTTATGAAATATTATTTTTTTCATTCTAACAAAGTTCAAATTTTTTTATGATTATATCATTTGACTTATTTATTAAAAAATTATTTGGCTTAATATATATAGTCATAGTTTCTTTCACATGTATTATAGTTCTATATGGAACATGGGATTTATATACTATCAATGAATACATAATTTAAAATATAGCCTATATGATAGTTTTCAGCCAATATGTAATTATCAATTTGTAATTAATATAATCTATCACAATGATGTCAATCATAACTAATAGATAGATATTTTAAAATTATATATTTTATTTGAAAACATGACTATACCAAGATAAATAAATTAAAATCTTCTTGAATTAATTCAATACTAATTTAAATAATTTAATTTTCCTTTTGAAATATATTTTTACTTTTTTGATCTAAGTTGATTTTTAAAATCTATGCTAATATGTCATACAATTAATTAATAAATTAAACAAATGATAAAAAATTTGAACAAAAATCATGTTGATTAAATTAAAAGAATTAATATATAATTGAAAATCCTAATTGTAATAAAATAAGTTCTTTATTGTTATAAGTTATCTATAGAGATTATTTTAACCTTATAAACATAATATTTAAAATAAGATATAAAATAGAATGACACATTTATATTTTTTTCAATTTATTTAATTATTTAACTATTAAGTCATTTCCAAAATAAATTTATATACTCAATTTTCTATAAGATATATTTAAATAAATTATTTATTGTTTATAATAATCAATAAACCATTTTATTATCACCCTGTATATTACACAGGTCAAACAACTAGCAATAATAAAAACAAGAGCCTAGGAATTTACATATTTTCTTTTATGACGTCTCTATAATATTGCTCTGAGATCAAACTTTTGAATATTATTACAATTAAGAAATATTTTTAACAGTAATCTCCTCATAAAAATACAATTTGTTTGTCATTACATTCAACACTTTTAGACAAAAATTAACTGTTCCTAAATCATGTTTCTTTTTCATATCTCATATGTTGTCATGTAAAAGATAAATAATATATATTTGATAATTAATTATTTAAATTTTTAAAATATTTTTAAATGTATATCTTTTGCGTAACAAATACCGGAGTAAACATGTTTTTGTTGATGATAATTATGGAAATTACCGCCATAATATATTATGCAATTTGATTTGTGTTTACTATTGGTATTTTGAAGTCTTATATAATTAACCAGCACATTTGGATAATTTCTTTCATTTATCATATCTTTTTAGGTAGACTTTCATTTATCATATAGATTGAGATTTTAATGTAAGATTGTTTCAATAACTGGTTTTTTTTTTTTTTTTGTACAGGAAGAAACTTTAAGTTTATCGGTGCTTCATGATTTAACATTTTTCTGATTTTCAAATAACTTTACAAACTAAATCTAAATTCATGCATAATGACAAAAATAAAAATGATATGTGTAAAAATATTCTTATGCACAATTTGTAAATAACAACTGATCTCAAAATGATGCGAAAATGTTCCTTTAAAATAGTTTTAATTGAAATTTAATTTCGGTCGATCCAACACTCAGCATAAAGACATCATTACCGTACAATACAAAAACCTAAGAAATTAGTTACTTATGAAGTTCAAATACTTTTTCGATGTAATTATCCAATGTAACACTGAATATTACTCCATATTTGTACATGTCAATACGCAATAGCTACATAGTAGTCTTAATCAATATTAGTATATTACTTTTCTCGATTTTATTTCACAAAATATCCTCACGGAGCCTGAAATGAAAGCTGCAATTGAAGTGAAATTTGAAGGAGAGTTTATACAAAAATATCACTGCTTAGGTAAAAAGAAAAGGGCATTGGTATGGCATATACGTAACAAAAGCTACATAAACGGATTCAAGTACCCTTTCAATACCGATAGATAATGACATAATGTGTATACTTACGTGGATGTATGATATTACATGCTGCTTGACATCTATTTCAACTCCAATGTTGATGTACTAACTGACCAATGGTAATAGCTGACAAGATGGATTGCTACTAATAATAATAAAGAACTTAACATCTAGAAAATGGAAATGCTAAGGGCATGATCATGATTCCATTTTTTATGTTTTCTGCTTTTAAAACCTTATAAAGAAAATAATAAAAATAATAAAATCCTATTTCTTATTTTCATTTCTTTTTTATTATTTTACTCACAAAATTTTAAAAACAAAAAAAATAAAGGAAATAAAAACATGAAATAAAAATACCAACCAAACATACCCCTAATGTACAGGATTCATCAACTTGATTTGTGTTTGCTTTTATATTAGCTTAATATCTTTGGGATGTGATCAATATCCCCGTATAATAAAACACATAGAACACAATTAAAATGTTTCTTTTATAGGCCTTATATATAATTTAAGAAGTTAATTTCCCTCTTTTTTTTAAAAAAAAAAAAGGTCTTAACATAACAAGAAAAAAGGCCTTGCATTCTAAGATTCAATAGCAAACCTAGCAAATCTTTAAAGACACTTTTGTTGACTGACAATTTGTGCTGATTTTGCACTCCATACTATGCTACAGAAGGTAACATGTCCAAAATAGAGTAGTTCTTAGAACTTGTTGAACATGTGAATCACAAACTCTAGAAGCACACAATTGTTATGATTTCAAATGCTTTATTTGCACGTCTACTGAGTCATAAGTAGTACTAACCCTTCAGAAATAGTTTCTTTTCTCAACCACTGCAGGTATGGGCTGTGTGTGTTTAGAACAAGTAAATGTTTTTGAAGAATTTAAAGAAGGCCTTTGGACCCTATATTATTGTCGGTTACCTAAACAGGTAACATTATGACCTTATTTAGACATAACATAAAAGGGTGTAAATGTGCAATTGACATGGGGCTGGCCTTGTGTCAAGCAAAATACTATTCTTACAGAAGCAAGACCCTTGATGGTGGGGAATTAGGCCTGATATGATGTAACCTATTAAAGAATATGTTAGGTACCTAAATAAATAAAGATTGGGGACTTAATTGTAATTAGTGAATATTGAGATGAGAGAGAATAAGGGGACTCACTCTTGTATAACTAATTGCTGAGTTGGCAGAAAGAAAGTGGAAGGAAGTGAGGATTTTGGGGATTCTGTTAGAGGAGGTTATTTGTAGGGAGAGGGAGTGTGGAGAGGGTCATTCAGAAAATTAGTGGGAAAGGCTTGGGAGAGTGGTGGCCTCTCTAAGAGCTACCTTGGGAGAGATTTGGCCTCTTGAAGTGCCATAGCTATTTTTACCGTTGCTTGCTATTGTTCAGCTTGATTATTCATTCCTTCAAGCTCAATATCACACTGATATTGTAGCCTTGTTTAATTCCAGAATATTATCCTTCATAATTGCTCTATTCTAGTTCATTTCTACCCTATGAGTATCAGGTTCCTATCAACTGGTATCAGAGCTCCCGATCTTGGGAGCCCTGTGCTGAAAACCATGCGAGCTGCTGTGAAGTCAGAGTTAGAGAGGGAGAAGAAGATGAAACAGATGGGGCAGAAGAAAAAGGTAAAGCAAAATCTACAGAACACCAAAAAACAAGTGCGAAAAAAGTACATCCGGCGTCATCGACGACCTGTTTGGGAGAGTGATGAAGATCGGTGGTGGAGGAGAAGAAGGAGATCCTCCATGGATGATTGGCCTCCTAATGTTCGCGAGTTTTTTAAAATCATGCAGAATGGAGCTGAGGAAGAGGATGCAGCCGAGGCCGTTTACCCTTTTTCATGCTCTGATTTGGTTGCGATGGAGGAAACAGTGGTTGATGCACACGAGTCTGAGGAAGAAATGGAGCTGGAGGAAGCGGATGAGGAGGAACAGCTGAAGGAGGTCAAGCCAATGACAGATTTCACAGCGACGACAATTGAGAGTGAAGGGAATATCGAAGGGGGTGAAGCTCTGGGACTGGCACTAGCTTCGAAGGAAGAGGCTAATGCCGGAGAGTACATGCGATGGAATCCCGCATGTGAGCAAGGGGGAGACGATTACGAAGGCGCTGAAAAGCCGCCGATGAAGAAGGGAAACGAGCATGTGACGGAGGAGGGGTTTTGGGTTCCGAAAACTCCGGTCAACCCACGACTGCCACCAGAGCCGCCAGAACCCGTGGAGGGGGCAACTATAACCAAGGAGGGGCTGGGAGCGACGATGGCCCGTGAGCTAGTTCCGTCCAGCTGCTGCGTGAACGAAGCTCGACTTCCGCCTCAACCACCGGAATCGGATCTAGGGGTGGCAGTGATTGTTGCAGCGATGAGGAGAGCGGCAACGGGCGAACCGTCGCCGGAGGCGGGCCGATCCAAGATGAGGAAGCAAGAGAAGGCAGCAAAATGTCCTTTTAGTGGAAGCTTCTTGAACGTGGCAGGAATGGAAGCCTTGGAAGTTCCCTTGAGATGCTGCGCGAAAGAGAAAGACAGATGGGCAATGGGCAGTGGGATGACGGCGAAGGAGGTGCTGCCAGCCGTAGCCCCATATCATTCCAGTAGCGCACTGAGGAAGAAGGGAGAAGGAGCAAGCGGGTTTTACTCTCAGCTGCTGGGTCTAGGTTTTAATTTAATGGATCAGGCCCAACTCATTAAGAGGAGAATGGGTTCAGATCGGAAGGAGGCCCAGAAGAAGGGTGCTACATTAATAGTGCTTCAAAACAAAAAGGGGGCAGCATGGAAGAAGTTGGGTCAAATGCTGGACCCATTGGTCTAAGCCCAAATATGGGAGGTAAGGCTTGCTAATCTACAAACGGCTCTTACTAAAAAAGTGGGCCTTGTTTTACATGCTGAGAGTTTGGGTTTAACAGTTTATGAGGAGTCACTTAAGTCACAAGGACTAATCAACCCATTGTGTGCAAATAACGTTGTTGTCCTTGAAGCAATGAATTTGTTAAACATTGTTATTGAGGTGAATTTAGTAATCAAGGTTGCGGCCAGTTTAATAAATGCTGGACCGAGGCTGTTGCTGAAAAAAGCGGTGGTGGGGAAAATAAACCCAGCAACTTTTGTAAGGGGTATAGGAGAGGTTAAAAGCCTCAAGTTACAGTTTGAGGTTAGTAGCCTCATTGGGGTCCCACTCGACCTTAGGAGAGGTGAAACTTCTTTCTCAGATGTCGGCAAATTTTTGGGAGTCCTTGGAAGAACCATTTCCCTATTTGAAGGGCTGAGAACCAGGCTGACTTCTTTTCATCCTCTATGGGCGAAGGAAGCTAGACATAGGAAGGAGGCTTGGGCCAACTATGGGTTTGATAGCAGGGAGTTGTGGGCTTTCCAATTTAAACGGTCAAATCTACAAGAAGACGGCAGCATCTGGGCATTTGGAGGCCTTGTTGCTGTTATTGAGTGTGAAGCCTCTGATACCAATGACCTCCCATTGAGATTGCTAGTTTGCAGTATTCAAGACTTAAAAATGGGTTATTGGAATGGGAGCAATATGGGGATAGCTTCTAATAGTATTCCAAGCAAATTAAGTCAGCAGGGACTAGAAAATGGAAGTTTGTTTGATTGGAGGACAATTGGTCTGGACATAAGAAGAAGCGAGATTGAGTTCTTTAGGCAGCAATTCTCTGTCATTTTCAGATTTCTGAAACCTGTGACTTCCGAATGCAAGTGGGGGCAGAAGGTGTTGACAGACTGCATATGGATGGAAGTGGCGAAGATATGGGGTGATGAGAGGACTCAGATGCAGAAAGATATTACAATGTCATCATGTTTCATGGTTTTCATGGAACTGGGAACTAGATCCCTAGTTTTCAAACTAAGGGACCCTATTGGAGGTTCCTCTGTATTAGGCAAACTTCCCTCCATGCTTTTCAATAGCTGGAACCCAGTGGGACAACTCAACAATGCAAGCTCACTTTCCTTATTTTTCAAGATATGGGATCCGGGGGGAAATCTTCCTTCAGCACTATGGTTTCTTCCTTTCCACACATCACCTTGAGGACAAGGTGATTCTTTGAGGGGGGGAGTATTGTTAGGTACCTAAATAAATAAAGATTGGGGACTTAATTGTAATTAGTGAATATTGAGATGAGAGAGAATAAGGGGACTCACTCTTGTATAACTAATTGCTGAGTTGGCAGAAAGAAAGTGGAAGGAAGTGAGGATTTTGGGGATTCTGTTAGAGGAGGTTATTTGTAGGGAGAGGGAGTGTGGAGAGGGTCATTCAGAAAATTAGTGGGAAAGGCTTGGGAGAGTGGTGGCCTCTCTAAGAGCTACCTTGGGAGAGATTTGGCCTCTTGAAGTGCCATAGCTATTTTTACCGTTGCTTGCTATTGTTCAGCTTGATTATTCATTCCTTCAAGCTCAATATCACACTGATATTGTAGCCTTGTTTAATTCCAGAATATTATCCTTCATAATTGCTCTATTCTAGTTCATTTCTACCCTATGAGTATCAGGTTCCTATCAACTGGTATCAGAGCTCCCGATCTTGGGAGCCCTGTCTTTGAAAACCATGCTTCTTTGTGAAGTCAGAGTTAGAGAGGGAGAAGAAGATGAAACAGATGGGGCAGAAGAAAATGGTAAAGCAAAATCTACAGAACACCAAAAAACAAGTGCGAAAAAAGTACATCCGGCGTCATCGACGACCTGTTTGGGAGAGTGATGAAGATCGGTGGTGGAGGAGAAGAAGGAGATCCTCCATGGATGATTGGCCTCCTAATGTTCGCGAGTTTTTTAAAATCATGCAGAATGGAGCTGAGGAAGAGGATGCAGCCGAGGCCGTTTACCCTTTTTCATGCTCTGATTTGGTTGCGATGGAGGAAACAGTGGTTGATGCACACGAGTCTGAGGAAGAAATGGAGCTGGAGGAAGCGGATGAGGAGGAACAGCTGAAGGAGGTCAAGCCAATGACAGATTTCACAGCGACGACAATTGAGAGTGAAGGGAATATCGAAGGGGGTGAAGCTCTGGGACTGGCACTAGCTTCGAAGGAAGAGGCTAATGCCGGAGAGTACATGCGATGGAATCCCGCATGTGAGCAAGGGGGAGACGATTACGAAGGCGCTGAAAAGCCGCCGATGAAGAAGGGAAACGAGCATGTGACGGAGGAGGGGTTTTGGGTTCCGAAAACTCCGGTCAACCCACGACTGCCACCAGAGCCGCCAGAACCCGTGGAGGGGGCAACTATAACCAAGGAGGGGCTGGCAGTTGATAGGAACCTGATACTCATAGGGTAGAAATGAACTAGAATAGAGCAATTATGAAGGATAATATTCTGGAATTAAACAAGGCTACAATATCAGTGTGATATTGAGCTTGAAGGAATGAATAATCAAGCTGAACAATAGCAAGCAACGGTAAAAATAGCTATGGCACTTCAAGAGGCCAAATCTCTCCCAAGGTAGCTCTTAGAGAGGCCACCACTCTCCCAAGCCTTTCCCACTAATTTTCTGAATGACCCTCTCCACACTCCCTCTCCCTACAAATAACCTCCTCTAACAGAATCCCCAAAATCCTCACTTCCTTCCACTTTCTTTCTGCCAACTCAGCAATTAGTTATACAAGAGTGAGTCCCCTTATTCTCTCTCATCTCAATATTCACTAATTACAATTAAGTCCCCAATCTTTATTTATTTAGGTACCTAACAGAATATTGGCCTGGCCTAGTAGCTATTTGCTTGCCAGAAAAAAAACTGAGGCTAGCTTTTTAGAAATGATGATTGAAAGGTTTAATAGTTACTCAACATGATGTCAGGCTAGAAATGGTCTTAGCTGTGGGGGGGGGGGGGGAATAAAGGGGTAAAATAGATAAAACAGTTGTAAAAGAATGGAGGAAGAATTCCATCTAGTTTCATTTTTAGACAAGGTTTTCCTATTTGGTTTCTCCAAGTAATTGTTGTCTTTCTACTATATATATCAAGAAATTATTGCTACAAGACATATATTTACAATATACATTTAAATTCTTTTATCACTCTAAACACTTAAAAAACAAGTAATCACTTTGTGATAACGTGTTGGGAATTTGTATGACATATTACAATTACAATGAGCTTAACTAAAATGTTCCTAAGACTAGGTTTAAGGATCAGATTAAAGGGGCAATTGGACATGCAAGGAAAGATTGAATAGAAAGATCCCTTGAGAATGACTTGCATTGGAGAAAAATAGCAAGTCCAGGGTATCAAGATCTATGACTGCATAAACTGTCTATTGTCTAAGAAGGCAAAGTAATATGACCAAACTTAGATTCCTTGGAAACATACATGACCAATAGTGGTGAAAGTTTATTCTGTTCCTTTCTGCAAAGACAAGAACGGTAATTCCTGTACTGCATGTAAGATAGGATTTGCACCTCTTGTATATTCGGATTAGCAAGTGCAGTAAGTAGTTGTACACATTTAAGATGAACTTACTGAGTGGAAGCATAAGTGTATAGATTACAAGAATTTGCATCTATTATTATCTCCATCTTTATTGGTATACAAGTTATTTATTTATTTATTGATTTATTTTTGCCGTATTTCAAATTACACAATCCAATCCACACAGAGAAAGCATATTGCAGGATGATAGGGAAATCAATGTAATTAATAGAATAAAAAGAAAAAGTTACAAGGTGATTCTATTATATACACATTACAACTAATTATTGATATACATCTGTCTGTTATTTACAATGTAGGCAGAAAAAGAAAGCCAACATAGTATCCACAATTTTTGCATCGTAGTCAAGCCACTACTCCTCAAGCTTCTCTACCTCTCCAAGCATATTATATCAACAGTGTTAATTAAGCCTCCATTGCGAAATGAAAGAATATTTCCAAGCCTGAATGGGAGGGGAAAATAATACAAATGCAATTACAAACTTAAGCCAATAATAATACAAATGCAATTACAAACATAAGCCAATAACAAATGTACAAACAAGAAAAAATATGCTTCAGTAAATATAACAAGCAGTTCAATAGGCATGATTGATTGAATAAAACAGCTTAAATATCTTAGGAAACTTCTATTTGGTTTCAGAAAACAGTTTTTAGCTTTAACTTACAATTTCCAGTTAATTTTGTTAAGGAAACAGTGAAAACTAGAAATGAAAACTGGATCTTGTAGTTTTCATTGTTTCGTTCACAAAATCTTAAAAACAAGAAACAAACTGAAAATTGTTTTCTAAAACCAAACAAACCCTTCACGTCTGACAGTTTCTACATCACAGATGAAAATTTTACCTTGAATCAAATTCATCTTTCTTCAAAATGATTCTTCATTTTCAGGCCTTCTGTCACTATTTACAAACATGAGTTGAGCCTCCATGTTTAAGTGCTCCCTCATATTATTTACAATCTCAGGCTGAGTATTTGGTTTAAGAGTGCCATTCTTATTTACAGAGGCCACCATCTCAGATGGTGCCAAATGATCATCCCACTCAGTTCCTTCAATCCCACTTTTAAATTCAGCACCATCAGAATCAGTGATATATTCAGGAGATCCCAAAACAGTACCTGGTGAAATCCTGCCATTTCCAGACACCCGGGAACTCTGATGCATCAGTTGTTCATTTGTTTTACTATCCACAGCATGAATTCTGCAAGACAAACATATTTTTTTCATCATCATAGATAAGCTATCTCCATGCACAAAGGGAAAAATTCAAGAATGGAAAGCAGGAATCAGGAAGAGAAATTCCATCATCAAACTAGGTAACAAAAACCATTAGTTTTGGCATTGTCTAGCCTTAAACTTGAGGCACTGTTATATGAAGTACAATGCCAAATACCTAAATCTTTTGACCTATCCAATCCAATTTTATTATATTAGTTGTCACCAAACCTTGGTGGTTGTACTTTTGGGGCCTGAATATAGTCAAAAATTGGAATCAAGTCTTTTGCCCTAGCTTCAATCATGTGAGTTGGAATCTTTTCAATCTCAAATTCGCCTCCTGAAGCAGTTTCTTCAATCATTGTGGTAGACTCTTTCAACATTGAATGAAAATATATCTGGTTGACAACAGAATTATGCATTTAAGATTTTAAATGTCAAACCAAAGGGCATATTTAAAAACCAAAAATATATTTTTTAATTTTGAGATAATATATACATACCTCTGGCCTTGCCCACAATGGTTTATGAGCTTGATGCATTTGCAGTTCAGCTTCTGAAATATACAAATGATGCTCTTCCTCAAGAGAAAGATTCATTTTCATGGTTACATTCTTTATTTTGGGGCTGTTGAGGTTCTCCTCCTCCACTTCCTCTGGATATATTTTGTTGCTGTCTGAAATTCCACTCTCACCATATATGTCAACATTATCTTCTCTCCGACTATGCCTCTGGCATATATTCCATTTATGGATAGCTTCAACTACTAATCTTGTCTCAGCTTGTGGAATGGATTCATAAGCAGGGGTTAATCCAGAAGCAATGGCTGAATCTTGACCATTTATTGTCCGCAGAGCATATTGTATCATGGACCCGGTGGGCGAAAAAACCAATAGATGATGCTTTGCCTTGGAATAGTTCCCGTCAACATACAAGGCACCACTGCCTTTGCTATTACGGAAAGATGAA
Organism: Dalbergia cultrata; assembly: GCA_031216105.1. Lineage (NCBI taxonomy): Eukaryota > Viridiplantae > Streptophyta > Magnoliopsida > Fabales > Fabaceae > Dalbergia > Dalbergia cultrata. The sequence continues at coordinate 11,110,247 of CM062350.1, read as the reverse complement.
GCAATAGCCCCAGAAAGCAAGCTCTTCTTACCAGCTGCAGCTGCAGCAGCGCCACTCACAGCACCTCTCCAGCCATTAGCTCCATTCCTAATTCTGCTTACTACAGAAAGCGTGATTGGAGGACCAGAAGCAAACAAGCTCTGCTGCTGAGGCATTTGTAAAGATGAACTATGGGACCTGCGCACTGCTTGATTAGTAGTAACACTCAATCCATTATTTTTTGGTGTAAAACTATCATCATAAGATTGAATATTTACATATCCTCCTTGAGGATTTATGGCAAACAGATGGCTAGTGCCCCTTGAGGAACTAATCATAATCCACTTGCTGTCATCGCTGAAACTGATATCTTGTATAACCTGAAAAGCAAACATAGATTTATAAAGGTCCCAGTTTCCAGTAGACAAACTATGAAAAGGACAGCGATTATGTTTTAAACCAAAGGGCAACTGGGGTCTGGGAATAAACATGCACTCACCGCATTTGTAAAGCCGCGTTGTAGCCTGTAGAGATGAACATAAGAAAGACCAGCATCAGAGGCTGATAAATTCTCTTGTCCAGGCACTATCTTAAAAACATTTATATTATGCCCCTGAACTGAAGCAGTAACTAAAATGGTGCCGCTAGGATCAAAACATAGAGCAGATATAGGACTCTTGTGGGCCCGGAATTGGGCAACAACATTTTTTGTGACAATATCTTTAACAATGACCTGAAAAAGAAAAATAATAAAGTTATCCCGAGTAAAATCATATTAAAAATTCAACAATACCAGTTCCCTTATTGCAGAAATAGGGCTGCAAAAGACAAAAATGATGATGCTCACAACTGAGATAAAACATGTGAGCCTCATAAGCAATTGCAAAATTGGAAAAGACTTCTATGTCTAGAACGACATTTGTCTATTCAAAGCAATAGTTGAACTAACAATGCAGGAAGACACTGGATACAATTTCAATAACAATACTATCTCAAGCCAGCCAAGTACAATATAATATGGGGAATATGTTATAAAATACAAAAAGGTGGCCCAATGCATGAGACTCCTATCCAGTGGGGTCTGGGAAGAATAAATATACGCAGCCTTACCCTTGCTTTGCGGAGAGGCCCTTATACAACTTAATCTTACATGATTTCTTATTCAGTAAAAGTCAACGAATCTATGTTATAATATACATGTGAATACAAAATCAAGAATAACACTACTCACCATTCCAATGTTATCTACATCTGTTGAATGGCCATTGATGGTTCCATTGCTCTTCGAGCCAGTAGTTACAGATTGTAATGAACCATTGTTATCAGAGCAGTATCTGGAAAGTTTCTTGTACCCCATATCTCCAAGGGTCACAATTCCAGAAGCAAGATGCTTGCTGGACTCTTTAGCATAGTGCGCAATCAAGCTCCCATTTGAAGAAAAACCAGGAAGGCTTGTAGAAGGTGTCAAATGTTGTGGGCTGACATGCCCAGAAGCAGAGACTACAACTGGGCTTCCACTATAAGCCAGCCATCTTGGACCCACTGCAAGTGGTCCATAGCCTATGCCACTAGAACCAGGACAGCTCATGACTATAGGATTGGTAAGTAAAGTATATGCCCTTTCTAATGTTGTAGCATCAAAACAGTGTATCTGCAAATTGCAAAACGACGACTCCATTAGCCATTTCAAGAAGGCGGGTATTAAAGGCAATTGAAAAGAGTGTGTGTGTGTGTGTGCGCGCGTGTGTATTAGAAAGTATACCTGTGTGGATTGAGAGATGGCAACTATTCGAGAACTGCACCTTACAGAATAGACAACTGATCTGAACTTCAGTACATGAACATATGATTGGGATTTCATTGAATAAAACTGAACAGTAGTTGGCAGATAGTTGCCATTGACTTGGTCATGTGAATTTGAAGTGCTCCCATTGTAAGGGGCAGTCAAGCCATCCTGAACATTGGTACCTCCAGCAAAGAACCCATCAGTACAAACTACCAGCAGCGGGCGGCTGTTTGCAAACTTGTCTTCTGATCTCTTCGATGCAATTGGATTTGGTACCATTTGCATAAAAGATACAGGACCATCATGTCTTGAAACTAGGTCCCGGACATTATTTGATTCATCAACATGCCAAACCTGGAAGCCAGACCGATAGCCTAGGAGAAGTACTTGCTGCATGAGTTCACCCTCACCCTCTGACTTGTCAAACCCAGCCCAGATGACCTATACAAGTTTCAAATTGAAATGAAAAATCATTCCTAGTGACAAATTGGAGAATGTAAAAAATAGAATAAAGCATCAATTATTATTCACTACAACGAAAGTAAGCAACAAGAAGCCTTATTTGACAAACAAGAAATCAGATCCAGCTTTGCTAAGAAAATGTTAGATCAATAAAGCAGGTTCTCTACACACTCACTTGATGGCTCAAACCATTGAAATCACAGTCCCTTTCCAACCAATGGTACACAACCCCAACCAACCATGCAACATTACGATGTTAACCACTACAATATAGAAAAACATTTGTTTCCATAACAGACATCCTAACCTTCTTTGACTACTTACCAAACACATCATTGATATAATTGCCTAGAAATAGATAGAGCTTAGTTCATGCAAATTAAGTTGATGAAAATTAATGTGGATATCCATAATCCGGTACAACAATTTGGTGAGCTATAAGCAGGTCTTGTGGGAGGGGACTACACAATTGGCTTCTACTTGGTCCAATCTACTTGGTGCAAAGCACATGATCTTTATAGAGGGGTTTCCCTATCAAATATGCTGAGAGACGAGAAAGCTTTGCTCTTTTGTTGTCTTCGTTTGTTAGATTTTATTTTTTGTAATGAGAATCTCTTGTACTCCATCCTCTTTGTAATATTTTCTGTTCTTGTTAATAAAATTCTTCTCTTATAATATAAATCTATATATATTGAAAATCTCGTAATACCCTAAAGTGTGATCATGCAAGGTCCAGGTCCAACAAAATAGGCAAAGCTGTTCAACATACAAATGGGTACCTGGCTAATACTCAAACGACTCAGCTGACAAAAAAATACCTAAAAATAGAAAGTTTGTAGCAAAAGGATATACAAAAACATTTTGAGCAGCATTTAACCCATAACATTAGCCAATATGGTATGCCCCTGCTTGAATCCACCAAAAATTATTACTCCTTCCATGTCAAAAATAAATAAATAAAAACCATTATTCCTTAATACATGGGCTGCTCAAAACACAATCATACACCAATATCTAGCCAGAATGAAATAATAATAATAATACTAATAATAATAAGCAAACATTGATAGCTAAAAACACATAAAAGGGTGGCCTAGTCTCCCATCAGGTGGAGTCTAGGGAGGTTAGATGCATGCAGCCTTACCCCCACTTTATGGAAAGATTGTTTCTAGGATTTGAACCCATGACCATCAAGTCATGAGGTAGCAACCTTACCATGGTTGCCGAGGCTCACCCTCCGACAACTAAAAACTCATATAACATCAAAGAGAACTAGACAAGTGACAAAGAGATTAGCTAATTAATTAGAGACTAAAATGAACCACAACCACCAAATTGTCTGAGGTTGTCAAGACACCTGTATATCCAAATTGAAAAACCATTGCACTACTTTCTTAATTAATCCATGGCTCCATGCATTAAAATGTTAAGTGTGTTCAACACATTCTCTTCTAGACAGCATCCTTGCAGAATTAGCAAGACATGCATACTCAACAACTTCACTAAACAGCAAACTTCACCAGCAAGTGCACTCTGCTAGCTACTTGGCCATACAAATACATTCCCACCCCCAAAAGAAATTACATACAATATACCGCAAACTTCAGTAAAAAGAAAAAAAATTCACAATACCTCCCTAGCTTAAAACCGGCATGCCAGAAGTTCAAATTCAAGCATAGAAAACAGTACTAAATTACTAATTACTACAAGAACTGGAAAGCTAACAAAGGAACAGCAACTATATTGAATTTGACTTCTACATAATATCCATCCTTTCGAACTAGAATAAATCCAAACTCTTCAAGTGGGATGTATAACCAATCATTAAAATAAATAATTAATAACACTCTTCATAAATAAACAGCCAATAAATGCAAACCAATCAAAATCTTCAAAATCCAAATCAACATATCTCCAGTTTATTATTATTAGACGAAGCAAGCAACTACCTCAAAATCCTACAAAAACCAATACATACCTGATCATGGTCAGCATCGTCATCCCTCTCAACAATCGATGAAGCAACCGATGCAGCAGAGCGTGCAACCGTGGATGCACCAGATGAAACAATCCTGAGGTAGCTGGAGATAGCACGAAAAGAGCTTGGAATAAAGCCATTGGTTCTGCCACCACCACCCTGATGATGAAGCACCTGTTGTTGTTGTTTCTGTGAATCATTCCTCATCCCCATAACCAAAGAGCACAAAAATAGCCTCAATCCACAACCACAACAATCACGGATTCTTCCAATTCACCATCAATCATAACCCTCCAAGTTGTGCCCCCATTTTCAATCCAACAACATCTCTCAACCCTCTTCCTCTACCATGGACCAACACAATAAATTCACACAAGTGCTTCCATCTCCTTCGCTTAGATGAAAGCTTCCGAATTTCAATTGAACCCACCAAAATCAAAACCACCCCAATTCAAAACTCGCTTTAAATCCTCCGAAATTTTCCTCCTTTTTTCCAATTTTTTAATGAACACAAAAAAATAAAAAATAAATAACAACAACAACAGACAAGAAAGGAACCGGTTTTGGGGGAAAAACAATGTTTCGGCCTTTTCCTTCAAACTACAATCAATCAAATTACTCTAATATTCACAATGATTAAGCTACTACTAATCACAAATTGAAACAATATAATTCAACAAATTACCAAAAAAATTTCACAAAAAACAAAGAAACTTTTTTTGGTTTGAAAATGATTTTTTTCTTTTTTTTCTTTCAAAATATATACGTATACAAGGTGTTATGTACGATGAAGAAAACGAATGATAAGAGAGAGGAAAAGGGTGTTTGTCGTTTTGGGGGCTGAATGGAAGAAGCAGAAATCGCCGGAGAACCGATCTGAGGAGAGAGAGAGAAAAAAAAGTTAGAGAGAGAAAGTGAGAGAGGGAGAGACAGAGAGGTTGATTTTGGAATTGGTGGAAATGGATAACGAAGAAGGAAAGGAAGGAAGAAAAATGGGGAGGAAAAAAAAAAGGCGTCTTGGTTCACGTCTCTTCTCTGTGAAAAGAGGAAAAAAAAAAAAAATTTCAAAGGGATTTTTTTTTTCCGGTTTAGTTTGGTTGTTGGTAATGGCGTTGTTTTGGGTTTTGACGTTGTGTTGCGTTGTTGGTTTTTATGTATTCCAGTTCAACCAAAAAAACCAAAGGTGGTTTTGTTCACTTGTCTGTCTCTTTTTTGTTCTCTCTCTCTGTCTTTGTACAATGTGTCATAACACTGTCAAACAGTTTTTCACCCCGCTTCCTTCTCCCTCAGTCTCTCCCTCTCTCTTTCATTCTTTTAAGTACATTGCACCTTTTTTTTTTTACCAGACTATAAAAAATAATTTAATGAAGAAAAATGTTACCTATCTATATTTATTATGTATAGAACACCATATCAATTCATACATCTTTTATTATTGGATAGTATGCAAACTCTACTTGAATAGGATTTGTATCTCATCTAATGAATGATAGAGTGAATCGGTATAGTGTCTCACACACAACGAGTACAAATAACATAATTTTTTATGAATGAATGAACAACATAAAAATATTACATTCACTTCTCCTGTGATTTGGGAAAATGCAACCCACACACTCTAATTTGAAATTTTGCATGTCAAGTCGTTGGGTTTTGAAAAATCAAACACCAATCGCCATTGCATCAATGTTAGTTCATTAATGACATTGTTATAAATATTAAATATTGATATAACTATTGAATGATAATATTATATTATTCTTTTATGAAGTGATAAATCCACGTCCTCTTCCCACATTAGGGAAAAGGGCAAATGGGACAATGATATGATTTTATCACTTAATAAAAGGATAATATATTCATTTAATAATTATAATAGTCTTTAATATTTATAACAATGTTATTAAAAAATATGTATTGTGCATATATGTACTTTTCTGTCAAAGTTACTAATAACTTAATGTTAGTACAAGAGATCAATGTAGGATATTCTAAAACTCAAGGACCTAATATACAAATTAACGTTTGAAAATAGAGGGATGTGAGTTGCATTTCGCTAAATCTTTTGAGATGTAAGTGTAATTTTTCCACACAAAAAAAAATAACATTACGGCCCCAAATTTTGTAGCTGACTAATATTACCAAAAAAAAAATTATGATGTGTTTAGTTTGAGGGTAATATAAGATAAAAATTACATAAGTTTCAATTAGATTTTAATTTTAATATACCGATAATATACAAAAATTTTACACTATTATTCTATCAAATTATTTAAATAATGGATGTGAAACTTAATTACTTTTACTTACTGAACAATATATGATTACATAGAAATTAAATTCATGAGTTTTCATGTGTTATTTTATCTATGAAATTTATTCATATAAAAATTATCCCTTCTTTTCTTCCTCAAATGAACACATTCAGTGTCCCTAGTGGTCCATCACTTTCATAAAAGCGAATGTTATACCTTTATTACATCGTCTTTATAATATTTACCAAAAAACAAAACACATATTACTCGTTAAATTGATTAGTAGCTCATTAAAATTCATAATAGCACTAAAAGATATGCCATTTTAGTATGATATGCGTGAAAATGAAGAAAGAATTAGAGAAGGTAGGAGGTTGGGGCTTGAGGATGCATATGTGTGGTTAATAAGAATTAGGAATCATGATTCTTTTGATAAGAAAGATAAGTAATATGTAATTGTGCAGTTTAATGGAGAATCAAATAAGCAATTTTAACTATCCATGTCTGTTTTGCCAAAAAGTGTTGAAATAATGAGTTAACAGAGGGACTAATATGTCTCCTTTTTATAAAAGGTGATGATCACATGACAACTGTTAAATTTTGAAAGAATAATTTATCTCCCATGACATTTGCTAGGGGCAAATTTGAGATTTTAGTCAAAAATTAAAATATATATATATATATTTATTTTGATGCACTGACAATATAAAATATTTTTACACTGTCATTCAATCATATGTCTCATTTTATATGACTTTTCAAGTTGCAAGCTTGAAAAATAACTATATTTGATGATGTGATATTACATGATTGTATAAATATGTAAAAAATTTTACATTATCAGCGTGTTCTAATTAAATCCTAAAACAAGTTACATATAATTTCAAAATATTAGTTTCACTTAAAATTATTTTAATTTTGATTCACATAAATAAATATAGTTTGACCTTCACATGTACCACTTAAAAGGTCATACAAATTAAATAAAAAAAATTTGATTGGATAATAAGTGCATACCAAAATTTAATTTTTTAGCCATTAGGAAATATAGTTTACTTTCATACACATTATTTGGGAGTTCATACAAATTGAAGTGCTTCATTCAATTATAAAATTTTGTTACATTATTAGTGTATCAAAATTAAACTCTTATATAAAAATACATTTTTCATATAATTTATGCCTCAAATTTGTTTTGCAATCAATATTCTAAACATAAGAAATTATTGTAATCAATAACAAATAAAAAAATCAATTATATCATAATTGATTATTCGTATAATCTATTGTCACATGTTATTCAAACACATACTAATACCTTATTCGATTAACGTGACTGACCAATTAAATTTGAAAATTACATATTTTAGTTATTATTATTGTTATTGAATAGTATTAATTACTGAAGAATAATCATTAAGACTCCTCACATATATATATTTTTTTTCAAAATTTTAGAGTTGGTTATTGAATTGGAAAAGGACTTTAATATAGTTTTGAGATCATGGTAAATTCTTTCCTTGGCATCCTTATCATTAAACTTTTCAATATCCATTTATTTATTATTTTAGATTATATTTTGAATGATAAAATGTTAATCATGTATTAGATTTACTACAAATTCATCAATGAAGTGTTGATCGGAGTGGAAGAGGCTCGAATCTCTTAAGCAAGAGGTTATGGGTTCGATCTCAAAATTTATGTGTATAAAAAATAAAAAAATTATTAAGACATTTAAGCATTTGACCATATCTCTCACTTATTAGATAAGGGATACTCTAGGAAAAAAAAAAAACTTATGAATTCAAGTGTATATCAATATCATTCAAAACAAAAAATCCTTATACATAAAAAAAATTAATTTAATTAGTTTAATGATAAGAAAATAGATTGCCCAACTAGCACTTATTTAGTAAATGAACTTGAAGTGAGAAATTAATGATGATTATCGGGAAGGATAGTAGGGGGCAAAAACCCTTTAATTTTTTATCTAAAAAAAGTTGTACCTGTCTTTTACTTTTCAGTTAAGTGGCTGACTTTTTTTTTTTTTTATGTGTGTATACTTTTTTTTTCAGCTTTAATATAAATTAAACTACCACGGAAGTTTTGGGCACTTTTAGTTTATGCTATTTAAAATAAAACAAAGTGGTTAAATTAAGAAAATGAGTTTACAGTCCAATAATAACCTCTTATATGTCTCAATAAATTTTGAGAGGTTGCGAGAAAAAATTAATTAATAAATAAACGCAATAGTTGAAAATTAGCTAAGTATGGGTGATTTATAATAGTATAAAACTGCACATGTGATTAGAGGCACGGGTCACGTATACAAGGCTGAGCATGGCTTTACAATATCAACAACTACAAAGTAATAAATCTTCAACTAAACTATTAAAATTCTCACCTTTCCAACTACCTTAGTTCCCCTTTAGGCTCTTTTCTTCCTTTTATGTATTGAAACACGCAAGCCACCAGATACAAAGAAGGAGAGAAAATAATTTAAGATGCCCAAAATAGCACATAAAACCCCTCAAATAATGGCATATTAGTTTTTCTTTTTTATAAAATAAATTTAAACACGTTCAACACCGGTCATTTCACCATGGTCAAGGCATAGTTTTAATACTTTGTGGTATTTATAAGAGATTTATGGGATTACCTATAAAAGGGATTCTCATAGCGGCAATATAAATCAAATTCACGGTTTTATAAGGTACACAAGCTCGTTTTTCACCGCATGTACTAACCATCCCTGGCCTGACATACTAGTTATGGTACTTTGTTATTATGAATGTGTTAGTTTTAGCATGTTCGTTTTCCTTCCATGTTGATTATATCCAAACTTAGTTATTCCTTAAAAATTATTATGTTTTGGTAAGTAATTAATCGTCAAAGGCTTCATTTCCTCCTCCACAAGAAAGGTATTTAGTGGGGACCAAATATTTTAGGCCACCCAATCAGGGGAATGGCCCCATCACTTATCAATGATTGGACGTTTCTACAAGAATCAAACTGTTGGGATCTATTTAGCAGCTCATGTGCGTGATGCGAAGCCCTAAACAATAATGAATAAACACCCCTCGCAAAATTTCAATTCCTAGCGTGTTGAAAACTTTTTTCATATAATTTGTGGACTTCCATCACCTGCCAAAATCCAGCGGAACAAACAAAAACAAAGCATATGCAATATTGATTCCATAGTTCATTTCTTTTGTAATGCAGTTTCTTATCCACGGACATGCTTAGTGGGTATAATATGCAATGTGTTACCCTAGCATGTCATATGGATATTATCTTTTAGAGGAAATATAGTATATAATAGGGCTATTGAATTGAAATAGTAAGCGTAAGATGAGCTTTACATGGTTAATTAAAAGGACTATCTACTCCTTGGACGCCAAGCATTGGCATTAATGGTTTATTTGATAAAAAAATAAAATGTTATTTCAACGTTTAAAAGTTGATATTTAAGTAAAAATCCATCATTATTGAATATAATAGTGATCTCCATAATTTGAAATTCATCTATCATATTTAATAGTAATAGAGTGAGTATTTCACTTAAACAATTACTTTTGGATATTGAAATTATAATATTACTCTTATTTGATAAGACCTACCGGTGCTAACTTAAAGAAATAAATAACCCCAAAAAGCCAAAACTCACTTCTTCTTCAAGTCAATATGGAACACAAAATATATACACAACATAGGGTGAGTTAACCAAAAAAAAAAAGAGGGCAGAAGTGTCTACGACATACCAAGCTTATAATCAGGAGCAAGGAATTAATTGTCTGTAAACAAAAAATGCTCATTAAGGACAAATACATACAAAGTATTATTATAAGGAGTAAGAAAGAAAAGCATTAATACCTTAAAGTTAATTTTCAAAATACCAATATCAAATATTGATAATGTGAGATAAAGTTTGGTCGACAAAAAGGTTATAACTAAACACAAATTAATCATCATTATAATGATTAAAGCTTATAATTTATGGTAGAAAATTTTGAAAAAAATTAAATATAAAAGTTATTGGTTGATTATATACGCTTGGAGTGCAAGACAGGCAGAATTTAACTTTATTGTTTCTTTCCCCAATTTTTTAAAGAGATGCAAACATCATGTTGACATTATGGACTTCATACCCATGAAATGAATACATTTCTTCATTTTCCCCCTAAAGAAGGATTCTTATGCCTAATTAACTTTCACATGTGACGTCTTTGTCCTTTTATTATCTATTTGGTTTTACTTAAATTACAAAAAGCTTACGTACAGAAACGTAAAAGTGAGCCCCAAATTAGCGGTTCCATTATACGAGTCGGCGCCATTGCTGAACACAATTGTACTTTGCCATCTTCCATAATTTGGATTTTGGTCAGCGCTAGCTGTCTCTTCATTGCAGCAAAACTTTAAGTTTTTGATTTGATAAAAGAAAAGTGATATTTTGACTCATATTTTATTGAATATCGTGTCGATACACTTACTTTTATTATTGAATGGGGTGTGAGACCTAAACTAAATGGGATTCACATTCAATTTAATGGTGGATGTGAGTATATCAACATGATGTCTCACAAAGTGTGAATCAAAATAATATTACTTTTAATAAAATTTGTCTCCTAAATTCTTTCTTTTTCACTTTCTTAATTACACTATGGCCACGGTCTATTTAAGATGGCATTGTCAAAGAAAAGAAAGAAATTGTTTGCATGGACTTTTAATTTAATAATAATATACATATGTTAGTATATTGTTCATTGGTAAACGATTGTTTAATCAAAATGAAACATTATAGAATGAAATATTGAATTCTTAATTAATCTAGTTAACATGGATCAGATACTACATATGTTTGGTGTAAAACTTTTTTGAACTATCATATAGTTATATTCCGACATTGGGTTCAATTTCTAACAATATATATGGAGAAGGTTTCATGGTCAGAAGTAAAATTCACATATGTGAGCTTTATACCTTGAAAGAATTAGTCATTATTTCTGACAGTAAATACGCTTAGTTCATAAAAAAAAATAAAAGTAATGTGGGGTCAAGGCAGATGAATGTTCAGCATCTTTTTTGTGCATGAGTTAAAAGATTATTAAAATTGATACGACATATGGAAAAATGACTTATCGTTGAAAACAATTCAGTTGCTGGTATACAATGATATTAAATTTGACATTTCTTGTATTTTAGCCGCCTCTTGAAAAGATGGAGTAAATAAAAATATTTTTCTTTGAAATTATTTTACACTTATCTATAGTGTTTTTCTTTTTTGGTTTTGCTGATCACTTATATATAGTCCAGTGTCCTGAACTTTAGTTAACTTTATGAGAAAATTATAAGAAATGTTAAAATAAGTAAACATGATTAACACATTGGCTTGTTATTTCGGTTTGAATCTTTATAAATATAGTAAATTTAGGTTTTAATTTCTATAAATTTTTTTTAGTTTTAATCCAAGTTTTTTCAAATGCCTAATTTCAGCTGCCTATGTCTAGTTGCTAAGTGGTAATATATTTATAAAAACCAAAAAAAAAAAAATCTTAAATAAGGTTTCTAGGTGTTTTGATTGGTTAGGTATATTGGATTTTTTGAGTCTTGGAAATGAAATATAAATTCTCAATGAGAGACCCAAAGTCCTTTTTGAAACCTCTACAATAGTCGGATTACTTAGAGCGCATTTGGTTTGTAAAAATATTTCCTGTTTTTATTATTTGTATTCAATTTTTGAAAAAGATTTCCATTTTCAAATTTTCAAAATGTGAAAGAGCAATTGGTTTTTACAAGCAGATTTTGTTTTCAGAAAATGAAAATAATGGAAATATGTTTAGTTTATCTGTTTTCAAAATATAATTCTAAAAAAAGAGATACACTGCCATCCACCATCACCTGTGACTGAGAGACAACGTGCAGTAAAAGGGAAAGGGTTTTGATTTGAGTTGTTAATTATTAGGAGTGCGTGTGAATTGATGGCTCCCATGAATCTAAACGTGAAGCAATTGGCCAACTTGGCCACCACCAACTGCAGCACTATTTTATTTTCATCCTAGGACATCCTAGTGCACGAAATGCTACTCATCAGTGCCAATTTGGCCTCCTCCTCCCCACCACCACCACCACAAGGCCTGCAGAGTAAACCCTCAGATTCATTTGCTGCGAGGAGATTGACGACTGTCGATGGAAGTATGTGACCAAGACTGACCCCTCTCCCTCTACCTCTGCTTTCTTTTTTCCAAACAAAAATGCAACTTTATGTTTGATTTATGAAAAGCCACCGTTGTTTTAGGATGGCTTTTGGTTTTTGTGTCCAGGACTCCTCCACTCACCGCTATCAAGACCATACCACAACTGCACATCTCTATTCTCTACCACTAGCATGACATCCTTCTTCTTCCCTCTTTATCATGGTGGCACATAGCATGCGATTGGCTTTTGTGATGGTCACAAAAGAAAAGAAAAAAAGCAATATCGTTAATATTACGATGATGCCACTATGTTTTCATCGTCTTCAGTTTTCTAACAACTGAGAAAGGAAATGAAGAAAATTTGGCATTTTCAATTTTGTGGGTGTTTAAGAAATATTTTTATGAAAAGATTTTCTAAAATACTGAGCCAAACATATTTTTATGTTCATTTTTAATTTTTATTGAAAATAAGAATAGAAAAAGATCAAACCAAACACACTCTTAAATTTTTGGTAATAGGATCCATTGAAACAATGAGTTTCACAACAATAAAAAGAATGATGAAAACTATAATTAAAACTTGCTATTTTTTTAAAAGAGTTTAATTTCTGTACATTGATAATGTAAAATTTTTTTACGTTGTCATATGATTAAATCACCTTATTTGTACGACTTTTTAAATAATAAATGTAAGGTTTAATCACTTTTATACTGATATGGCACTGTATAATTGGATGATAGTATACAAAAATTTTATGTGCATCAAAATTAAACTTATTTTTAAAAACTAAAAATAATTTTAAGCATACTCTTTAAATCTTATTATACTTTCAGCCAGTGATAGATCAAAAAAAAAATTGGTGATAGAGAAAGACAATATATAAGCATAATAAAAGCATGATCGGAGTATATTTTGTCATTTTGTTTAATTTGAAGCTAATGTTGGTTCAAACTTATCAAAACAATGGAGACAAATACACATGAATCTATATAATTCCCTTAAGAAGCTTCAAAATTTATGCCCCCACTTTATTAAATGTGAATCCTCCCTGCTTTCGGTGAAAAATATGAGACTTGGATCGTATCTTCTCCACTACGGCTTGCATAAAAAAAAAAAAAAAAAGGAGCACAATAAATGGCACTTTGGGAGCAAAATTGAAACCTCAATACCCGCATTAATGTCGGAAATTGACCAGAAAGGCAGTATTATAGTTAGATTATTATTATTATTTGTCTTGTCAAGTCTATCTATCATGTAGGTATTATATCTGTTGTCGCTTCTCACTTGGTCACATTTAGCTGGATATCATTTGTAATAATATTATTTTAATATTTATTTTTAAATATCTCATACACTTATTTTATTATTATTAAATGAGATTGTGATTTATATTCATTTATGTGATCTAATAATAATAAGGTGGGTGTCTAAATGAGAGAGCTAAAAATATATTCTGAAGTAACATTATTGATATCATTTGGAAAGGGAACAAAATAAAGCAGCAAACGTGCCTGGACAAAGTTAAAAGGAAATAGAAAAAAGAAAATAAAGAAAACCATTGTGGTTGTGCGGCATTAACTTATAAAAGACTGGTCATTTAATCAGATCCTAATTATGTCATCAAACCCACTTTCTTCCTTTCCATATAAATATTATGATAGTTTTGGGAAAAAAAAAGTTTGGTGGTTTAATTTTGAAAATTTTTGAAACCGTAAACCCTATGAAAAAAAGAAATAAAACGATAGAACTTTCGTAATTGTAAGTAAGTACACATGAAAACATTTTTGGGCCAGAAAATAAATTAAACATACAAAAATGTTTTATGGTGATGTAGAAGAATGGACTATATATAATAGGGTACATTGATTGATATAATGACCTATACATGGGCTGTAAGCTCGCAACATGTTAACGTGCAAGCCATTATGATCTTCTGTATGCTCACTGCAAATTGTAGAGGTAAATTAGCATTTTGAGCATGAAATGTCCTTTTTTTTTTTCATGCCATTTTCAGCATATTGTTATGTAATTATAAATTATTGTAGTTCCCCCCAAAAATACTACTAATATTAAGGAGAAAGAGCACGTTACATACAGTACGATCTGGTTAACAAATATGACTCATACAGATCCAATCCCGAGGCACATGTCCCGCGCTATTCAATTGTACAAACTTGGAAGCAGGGACCGACGGTAGTTGATCACATGGTGAGTTATTTTTTATTTTTTTTTTAATTTTCGTATAAATTTATATATTTATATATATTTTGCCCCTCCTAACATTTATATAAGTTAAAAAACTTTATAAGACGACATGTTATTATTTTTAGAAGCAATTAGATAAATTTAATATTTTAATAGTTTAATTTTATTAGGGACTCTTATGTTATTTCTCGATTTTTTATTTATATTTAAATCAGAAAAAGCAATTATAACATTAGGGGTATGAACCTTTTACTTAGCTAGATATTTAAATATTATAATAGACAATATATTATACATATATATCCTGAGTTTTGGTTGAAATGTGCATTTTTCTTTAGATTAACTCCTCATTTGATTTTTGACCAAAATAGTTTCACATAAATTAGTCATTAAAAAAAATGCATTTTATAATATTTCACAATTAGAAATATAGGTCAAATTCATGTAAAGAAAAGTACAAATTGTTAGTCTCTCCTTAGCATTTTTGAAGATTTTTAAGACAAATTAATCTTTAATGATTTATAATATATAGTTTAAATTAATTGCTAATAAAAATGCAAAAAGGACATATACTTTGATAAAAATATTGAAAATGGCCCAACTGTTCCCATCATTTTTAATGTAAGGATAACAAAATATATTTTTTGTGCTCGACCAAAAAACAAATTGTGTTTTTTTCTCAAGAAAACAATTTATTCAACATTATTTTTGTCAAAAATCGAGTTGAGGTTTATTCTTTATGTATATATGACTTTTATTTTAATTTTTCGGCTAAATAAAAATTAAAAGATATATTATTATTTTTCACATGTATGTTCTTTTAATATTGGCCCCCATAAAAATAGGGTTTAGTTCCACCCCTACTTGCAAGCGAGAAAGATACAGCAAGGTGAATTACGTTGATATCTTTACCACACTTTAGAATACTCTACTCTGCATGCTCCATGTATATTCAAACACATACATTCATTCCCACAAGTTGTTAAAATCGAAATTGTGCTTCATATACTATCATTTTTAGATTACATGATCAATCAATTTTTTATTTTGAGAAGCATAAAAAAAAAAAGAAGATAATAGTTGAAAGTATAATAAAAGTAGAGATTTATCTAACTAGTGTCCTAACAATACTGGTTATTAAGGAATTAAAAAATGAAAGTTTATGCATTGAGAAATGAGTTTTGATATTTTTCATGTATGAGACCCACTTTAAAACTTTGAAACTTACATTTTTTGGTTTATTTAACCATTGCTTTTAAGATACTGGTTAGCAAAACCCCAAAAGTATTAATCCTCTCTAACCATATAGCACAATTAATTTAAGGAAGGAACAATGTAATTTGCCCAAACATTTAGGCCCTGTATCATGCATTGTATAGGATAAAACCTATTAATATTATACATGATAATACATGGTTTGATAATATAGTATAAGGGATCCATTTTATAAGTTTTTATACTATTCATTGTTTAGTGCGCCACATGACCAGCAGTAGAAGAGCAGATGGGTGGTGACCAATGGGGGGCAGAGCAGTGGTGGAGCTTTTCATAGACAATCCCCAAAAAATTTTCAAAAGTTTTATACATATATGTGTATATGTGTATGACAATAAGACATATATATGTGGTAATAGTTTATATATGTATATGTGTATGACAATGAGACATGCATATATATATCTTGGCCCCCCCAAGAATTTTTTGAAGCTCCACCACTGGGGCAAAGAGTGACTGATGGGCGGCAGGTGGTGACCGGCTAGTATGAGCAGTGACTGGTAAACAATGGGCTACTAATGGTGATGAGTGGGAGTGGGGCATTGACGTAGAAGATTAAGTCAAGATTAATTTTGAATTGACCAATAAAAATAATACTATTAGATATTATCAGATCTATTGAAACTTGATAACTTAATCCGCCACTGGATAAAAATGATTTAACCATGTAACATTATACCATCATATGTGATAAAAATTGATTTTATAGTATTAGTTAATATTATCGGCATTTATACAATGGATCAAATGGGCTTTATAAGAAATAAATAACATAATATTCTTTTAGGAGAGCGGCTATTGCCACTCCTACTCAATTAACTTTTATTTCATTTATCTAAGATACCCTTGCGTTCTCTTTTATAATTAAAGCGTTGTCTATTGTTACTTTTAATTCTCATAAACCTCATCACTTTTATCAACTTTTAAAAATATTTTTAAAATACTACTAATTTTTATTTTAATATTGTATATAAATATCACCTCAAATGAAAATAAATTATACATGTTGAATATGCGATTGTACATGTATATTTTTTTATACTCAAACTCTAAAATTGAAGGAGCAAAAGACAAGTCACCAGCAACAAAGAATACGAAGAACTAGTTGAAGCCAAGCGACGTGCTCCCAAACTTACTATTGACACAAAAAAAAACTTGAACAAATACATTCCCATAGGAAAACGATTAGGCTTTGGTGTGGCAAAATAAACCAGGAACAGCAGAAGAAAATTCAGCACCTGCGATAATAGGTAGGTATCCAACACCTCAAGTGTCGAAACAGAAGCACGATAAAAGCCACCAGCAACAAAGCATAATCTTGCATATCATAAAATACTGTATATTGTGTAAAATTAAAAAGTATAAACATATTGTTAGACTACCAAAAAAAAAAAAAAAAAGAAATCATGTGGGGTTATCATTTCAAGCCGTAGTTATACATACTATTTTCTGTTAATGTGAGAAATTAAATTTAACATGTACCGCATCAGAATGAACAAGAATTGAAATTTTTTACATAGTTAAAAAAAAAAAGAAGTAATAGTATGTTAAAAATATATTTTATCAAGTTGATAATATTCAGGTTTATTAAAGTTTAAAGTAATAATAGACAACATTTTAATTACATAAAAGAACACAAGGGTATTTTAGGTAAGTTCAGCAAAAATTAAATAAATGAAAATGACAATAGACTAATTGAAAGCTGTAACAGCCCCTCTCTCTCTCTCTCTCTTAGCATTATTTTAAAAAAAAAAATTCCAAGGATACTTTCAAAATAAAAAATTTATACATGGTACTACTTTTTTCTTGCATTGCGGCACCCAGACCAGTGAATAGCAAAAGAGAACGGAAGAAAGAGACAAAGCCGAAAAAAACATCTCAGTCTCAGAGACAGACACACACAGAGGTCATCCTCCACTCCTGACAGCGACTCATCCGTCCTCCCACCTCCATCCTCATCCCTTCCGCTGCTAAAACCCAACCCCTCTCTCACGTGCCGCACGTGATCTCATATTCCATTCTCTCTCTTCCTTTCTGCACACCAACAAAGTGAAAAAAAAATAATGGCAGGGTTTTTAAATATTGCATTTACCCTCTTTTAATTTCCAAATTGTAACTCAACTCCCTTAGTTTATTACAGGAACTATCCTCAATCTTAAAAATTGAATTGTAAATTTTTTAAATCTCTTAAAATGACTATTGTACCCTTCATTGTTTGTTTTATTTCTGTGAAATGCCATCTTGCGCTCCATCCCCAGTCCTGTCCACACCCAAAACACCTTCTCCTCCTTCACCCGGCAACCCAAATCCAACGAAACGAGCAAAGCACAAGTCCGCAGCACAAACATTTTCAGATCAAATAATGATTTCAAGTCACAACCACTGCGCATAAAATGATTTTCCAAATTTCACATTAAAAATTGAACAAAAATACTCAAATCCCTAACATCCTCATTCAAAATTCAGGAGGAACGAAAAAAATAAAAAAGTTAGCAGAATCATGTCCAAAGCACAAGCATTCTCAAATCAAATGAGGATTTCAAAGCAAAAATAACACCAACACACATGGTACATATAATATTTTCAAACTCCAAAGTAAAAACTCACTGTGTCGGTGCTCCATTGACGAAGCTACGCTGCTTCTTCTTAGGCTCAGCAGTGATCAGCTCCTCGAAACACAAAGGAGCATCCTGGATCCGGAATCCGCCGAACACCGCCATCGCTGCTCCGGAATCTATATCCAAGGCGAGGTTCGCTTCTAGAAGCTTCTTCTTTTTTGCGTTCTTCTTCTGTTTCCTCAACGTGATTTTCAGTGAAGTAGAAGGAGGAGGAGGAGGAGGAAATGTGAAAGAGGGAGAGAGAAGAGATAGAGAGCGAAAGGGACTTTTCTCAACGGCACAGGTCCACGGCAGTGATAAGACGGATGGTGCGGCGGCTTGTGGCTGGGGATGACGCAACAATGGTGGTTGGACGGTGATGGCTTCGCGGTGCGGTTCCACAAGCTTGTGGATGGAGGAGGATCAGGAAAATGCAAAATTGGGTTTCCAGCTTCTAAGGGTATTTTTGGATTTTTGAAAATTACTAGTATTTAACCCGCTCAGCTACCGTATAGTAGAAATAAACAACTACAGAATTTTGAGTTATATAATTGTGATAAAGAAATGATTTAAGTAGTAGAATAAATTGTACATTAATCATTTTTCAAATCATGGTATAATAGACATGCATGGTGGAATTAGGTTTCGAGAATGGCTACACTTATCACGAACATCTCCAAAGTAGGTAACTGATAAGAGAGATTATACAATATGTGAAAATATAGGTAGCAACATTTATAGATAAATTTCTCACATGAAAAAAAAAATGTACCTTTAAAAGTAATTTCTTCAACCTCGTGTTTATTATGTATTTTGCGTGTTAAAAGATTACGTATTATTTTTTAATGAATGGTAGGGTAGGAGATTTTTTTTCGCAACAACTAATATGAAAACCAAATTATCTTTTTATATATAAATTTATACATGAAATATATAGAATTTCTAATTTGAGGGGAATCATTCACCGGATATCAATTGATATTTACATGACATGAGTTACACATTGCAATATAAAATATATCTTTTTCTTTCATAAATTTTAATAACTGTTATTTGTGTTTTTATTATAATATGTGAAATTTAAAATAAAAAAATATACAGTAACTTTTTTAAAAACAATTTATGCATAGATTTTCAAAATATAATAATAAAAATATTAATCTATAACATTTAACTTTTAAAATTTTGAATGTATGTAACAGTGTAGACAGTAGATAGATTCGGAAGCAAAAGAGCTAACTGTAATTGTGAAAACTAAAAGGAGTTAATTGTATTAGTGACCGAGTTTTGGGGAGCTCGATGTAATTCTTCAAAAAAAATAATTAAATAAACAAGTTTCACATTTCATTTCGCTATTCACTCTCATTCACAAATCACAATTCCAACTCCAACTCCAATTCCATGATCTGAAATCTGAAGATCTCTTAGAAAACACGAAAAAAGAAAGAAGCTTCCTTCGATTTTGAATGTTATGGAGTCGATACTAGCTCGTGCACTAGAGTACACCCTCAAGTACTGGCTCAAATCCTTCTCCAGGGACCAGTTCAAGCTTCAAGGCCACACCCTTCACCTCTCCAATTTGGGTCATTCCTAATCCCGAATTTTCAAATTTTCATTTTCTTCATTTTTTTATTAGGGTTAAATTAACTAAATTGAATTTGAAGTTTTTTTTAATTATTATTATTTTTTAACTGTGGCATTTCAGATATCGACGGGGACGTGTTGCATTCTAGCCTTGGATTGCCGCCAGCGCTTAATGTGGCCACCGCCAAAGTCGGCAAATTGGAGATCACGGTTTGCTTAATACTCTGACAAACTTTATCGGTGTTGTGATTTGTTCAATGTCTTCGTTTTTTTGTTCTCTCAATTAGTTTTTCGAGATTAATTTTGATATACCATCGCTCTAAGCTATTTTACACTGTTAACCACTTATGTTACGGCTCTTGTAATTGTCGGATATTTTTGCTGATGTGATAACACATTATTGAATGATGGTTAAATTCATTCATTTTTTTTTTTTTTTTTTGGGGGGGTTTGTGTGTGGTGTTGTAGCTTCCTTCAGTGAGTAATGTGCAGGTAGAGCCAATCATTGTGCAAATTGATAGGCTTGATGTGGTTCTTGAGGAGAATGCTGATTTTGATGCATCTGTTGGTCCTAATAGGTGAATGAATGGAACTAGTTTCTACTCTTTTTTTTTTTTTTTTTTTTTTTTAACAAAAGCAATGGATGCTTTTGCTGCTGCTGGTTATTTATTATTTTTTTACTTATTTTGGTTTTTTGCTGTATGGTTTACATGCAGTACCACTCCATCGGCTGCCTCCCAGAAGGGTAGCGGGTATGGTTTTGCTGATAAGGTTCGGCTCTTTATCTTTACTAAGCCTGAGCTAATTGATATACATGATGAAGTGATATTCTGCCAACTTGTAAGATTGGAAAAGAGGAAATGAAAGCAAAACTCGTTTTTTGTAAGATGATTGAGGGATTTGAATGGTTTGCTTCACCTTCATGGATTTCTCATTTATTTTCTATTTCCTACATTTCTTTCCTTTGCCATTATTGCCAATGTTTATAGGGAGAATTTATCGTAATGTAACTGAAGATGCAGGCAACAATAAGTTGTTGAGTATGACTGTATGAGGAGAGGGTTATTCTAAAATTATAGAGATGAATAGGACAAGGATTTAGTGAAAGGTTCATTGCAATGCCATTCAACCTTAAACAATTCTTTCTGTAGGTTCGGTAGTTCCTAGCCAATACCAATTGCTTGTTCACACACATATAGTCATGAATGATACTCATTGATACTGACTGTGGGCTGGGCAATCACCAGATTGCGGATGGCATGACTATACAAATTCTCACTGTTAATCTCTTACTTGAAACTCGTGGTGGTGCTCGTCGGAAAGAGGGAGCAACATGGTAAGTTCTTGTTACTTCTGCTCTGAATCGGATATCTTTGATGCTGTTGACCATTATGGATCTCAGTAAATTGTAATTAATATAAGCCTCTTGCTCTCTGTTGGGGTTGATGCAGTATTTAACCTACATTTTTCATAATGGAGTTGAAATATAGAAGGTAGTTCTGTGGGGTAGCATTAAGCACAAAATTAGTGAATTTCACTTTGTTTGGCTCAACTGTTATGTTATAAAATTTCCCTGAAATCTAATTATAAGTTTTCCCCATTGCTGTCTCTGGTGGCAGGACACCACCTATGGCATCAATCACAATACGTAACCTTTTACTGTATACCACAAATGAAAGCTGGCAGGTAATTACTGAAACCCAGGCTTACAAAAATTTCTGACTCCTTTTGCTTATAGCATTTTATTCAAGTATTTTCATTTCCAGGTTGTAAATCTTAAGGAAGCAAGGGACTTCTCCAGTAACAAGAAGTACATATATGTCTTCAAAGTAATATATCCCTCTTTGCTAGTTTTGTTATGTTTGTATGTGTAATCTGTAACGGTATGCTTTTATTTCTTCCATATTGCTTTTCTATTTTATCACCGCTCTCATTTAGCTATACAATTAGAAATAGAATGCACCCTTTCATAAGAAATATGTTTTGCTATACTCTTAATGTTGAGGATTGCTTATATATGTATTATCATCTAATAATTCTTACATGTTTTTTTAATGTCCAGAAACTGGAATGGGAATCTTTGTCTATTGATCTTTTGCCGCATCCTGATATGTTCATGGATGCTACATTAGGCCGCTCTCAAGAGGGATCAAACTTGAGAGATGATGATGGTGCAAAGCGAGTATTCTTTGGAGGAGAGCGTTTTATAGAAGGAATATCGGGAGAAGCATGCGTAATGAATACAGTTCCTTAAATTAATTTTATAAACATTCTGTTTTATGCTCGAATGTTTTTGAGTCATGAAATATACCTGGAATTTATAATTGCCAGATCACAGTTCAGAGAACTGAGTTGAACAGTCCACTTGGGCTTGAGGTTCAATTGCACATCAATGAAGCCATTTGCCCTGCATTAAGTGAACCAGGTCCGTAAAAGGGCACATGTTAGGTTTCTTGTATCCACATTGAATTGATATACATGGCATCGTTGTGACATGATGTTAAATACAAACATACGTGAGCAGGTCTACGTGCACTTCTCCGCTTTATGACAGGATTATATGTTTGTCTAAACCGTGGTGATGTTGATTTAAAGGCTCAGCAGGTTTCACACTATCTTTACTTTTCCAACGTTTGAGCACACCAATTCTTAGTAGTTTGCTTTGCACAAAAATCTTGCTTCATTTTGGCTTCTTCTGATTCTGTCTGTAATTGAATCATGACAGCGATCCACTGAAGCAGCTGGGCGTTCTCTTGTCTCAATTGTTGTAGATCATATATTTCTTTGTATTAAAGATACCGGTTTGTCATTAGCCTGCATACTTTTCTTTTTAAATATATGTCTCGTTTAATTATTATTGAATTCCCCTAGTGTTAATAGTTTTATGTATAACATAGGACACAAAATGATCTAACAATCGACATTAACTTGCAGAGTTCCAGCTTGAGCTTTTGATGCAGTCCCTCTTTTTCTCTCGGGTAATTTTTTTATGATTGAATTCTTTAAATTTTATAGGCATCATCTTACCTGCTTGCCCTCATTTTTGGGTACTTGTCCATCTTTCTCTTGAACATCAGTGTTGATGACAATGTCTTAGCCTTATCTAGATGGTAGTATAGAACTAGCTATATCTTAAGAAAAAATTAAAACATGGGACAGAATCTTATATTTGCCTTTGAGTGCTTTTTGTTTTTCAACGAAAGATGCCATTTGCATATACTTTTTCTTTTTTGGGGTTTATTGGAGGTCCCTTGGGTAACAAGATGAGAGGTAAACCACTCTAATACTGGTGTGCTTGTGTTACATGTTGCCATAATTGATATGATGATACAGGAATAAGAGAAAAAAAGGAAAACAAAATTGTAACCGTTGCCTTTGTTTGGCCTATGTGATTTTTTTTTTCCCTTTAACTATCAGCTGATTATTCATATTAAAAGGCAAGTGATGGAAAGGTCCTTTTATTCCCTGGATGACTCATGCTATAGGTGTACTGCAATTGCTAAATTAAAATGTCATATGCTGTTGACAAATATGCACATCTTGCTCTGTCTTCTTCAATGTCATATTGCCATGTTGGTTTTCACCCCGCTGTGCAATGTTATCAGCTTTCCATAGCAGAAGAGTTATACTGTTTCATAGACTTTTGCAGGCTAGTCTTTCTGAAGGAGATAGTGACAATAACTTGACCAGGATTACAGTTGGTGGACTGTTTTTGAGGTTTGTGTCTTTGTGCTCTGCCTGAATAACAACTATAAAAGAATCAAGTGAGCTGTGGGTGTGTGCACGTGCAAGTGTCTGTGTCCATGTATATCTGTGCTCATAAGACTTGAGTGGAAAGCAGGAACCTACTAATCTGAATATATTGGCAATGGTTGGTGGCCTATATGGACCACCCTTTGCTTTTGTAATTAGATATCCTGCATTGAATCCTTAGCAGTTTCTGTAATTGACAATGGGAAAAGGAAAATAATAGGAGTTTCTTATATGCCCTAGTTGACTAATTATTTTGGAGGCTTTTGATAGCTGTTATGACACAGTCATATCTTTTTCCTTAGTTGATTGTGATAATGATTACAACTCAAACAATGTAACTAAATAGTAGTTTGTGTTTGTTGGAATGCAGGGACACCTTTTCATGTCCTCCATGTACCCTAGTGCAACCATCAATGCAAGCTGTCACAAAAGATGCTTTCCACGTGCCTGAATTTGGTATTAAGTTATTACCACATGTTCTTGAAAAGAAGATATCACTTTACCATTGCACGTTTTCTTTATTTAAAATTGCTTTTTCAATCCTTTCTTGGCAGCTAGAAGCTTTTGCCCCCCAATATATCCTCTAGGGGAACAGCAGTGGCAATTGATTGAGGGAACCCCTCTAATATGCCTCCATGCACTTCAGATCATGCCTTCTCCACATCCACCATCCTTTGCTTCTCAAACAGTTATTGAGTGTCAGCCTCTGATGGTATGTGCATCTTCTTTCAATCATTGGCTTGCTACAGACATGTAGTGCATCAATTTTCATTTGTGTTTGTCAACTATATTATTTGACCATCTTTGTATATTTTTCAGATTCATCTTCAGGAAGAAACATGCCTTAGGATATCCTCATTCCTAGCTGATGGTTTTGTTGTTAATCCTGGTGACATTTTACCGGATTTCTCAATAAAATCTTTTATGTTCACTCTCAAGGGGGTGGAGCTTACAGTTCCCTTGGATAAGGTCGAATTTGATATTTCTAAAAGCGAAATGGACAATAATACAGTCCAGACCTCCTTCACTGGAGCGAGGCTCCACATTGAAAGCCTTTTCTTTTTAGATACACCCTCATTGAAACTAAGAATGTTGAACCTGGAAAAGGATCCAGCTTGCTTCAGTCTTTGGGAAGGTCAACCAATCGATGCTAGCCAGAAGAAGTGGACTGCCCGAGCATCTCAGCTTACTTTGTCTCTGGAAGCATGTAATGGCACAACTGGACGTCAAATTTCACTTGGACAAACTGCAGGATTGTGGAGATGTGTTGATCTGAAAGATGCTTGCATTGAAGTAGCTATGGCCACAGCTGATGGCAGTCCATTGTTAAGAGCTCCTCCTCCAGGGGGTATTGTCAGGGTTGGAGTTGCTTGTGAGCAGTATCTATCCAACACTTCTGTTGAACAGTTATTTTTTGTCCTGGACCTCTATGGTTATTTTGGGAGAGTTAGTGAAAAAATAGCAATGGCCGGAAAAAAGAAACAATTGGAGGACATTAGGGACAAGTCTTCTAGTGGAAAGCTGATGGACAAGGTTCCTAGTGACACTGCTGTGAGTTTAAAAGTGAAAGACCTCCAACTTCGATTTCTGGAGTCCTCTTCAGTGAATGTTGAGGGAATGCCTTTAGTACAGTTCATTGGAGATGATCTGTTCATTAGCGCCACCCACAGAACTCTTGGTGGTGCCATTGTTGTTTCGTCTACTTTACGTTGGGAGAGGGTTGAGATAGATTGTGTGGATGCTGAGGGGCACTTACCATGTGAAAATGGCTCATTCTTGAGCCCTAATGAAAATGTTTCCTCACCGAGTGATAATGGATATCCTCAACTAAGAGCTGTTTTCTGGGTGGATAAGAACCAGAAACATTCAATAAATGGAAATGCTCATTCAGTTCCTTTTCTAGACATAAGCATGGTTCATGTCATTCCATTATATGAACAAGACATGGAATCTCATAGTTTAAATGTCTCAGCTTCTGTATCTGGTGTTCGTCTTGGTGGAGGAATGAACTATGCTGAAGCCCTCTTGCATAGATTTGGAATACTTGGGCCTGATGGTGGCCCTGGGACTGGCCTTTGCAAAGGTTTGGAAAACTTGCAAAAAGGACCATTGTCAAAACTTTTTAAGACAACACCTCTTGTTGATAACTCAGAAGATGGTATGAAACAATGCCATCTGATTTTTATTTTTATTTGTAGCTGGCATATTTGCTTAATACATGAAATACATTTGTTCTGTGTTCATCTTTATTATTTAAATTTGTTAAGCCCACTTTCTTACTTGCCTATTTTTTCACCAGTTGAAAGTATGAGAGAAGGAAAAGAAACCAGTTTTCCACACTTGAAGAAGCCAGATGATGTGGATGTAACTATAGAATTGAGAGACTGGTTATTTGCTCTTGAAGGTGCACAGCAGATGGCTGAACGGTGGTGGTTCTCCAGCCTTGAGGATGTAGACAGAGAAGAGAGGTGTTGGCACACAACTTTCCGTGGTCTACGTGTAACTGCAAAATCTAGCCCAAAGAATGTTCTGGGTGGCAAAGCACAGTTGCATAGAATAAAAAAAAATCCAATAGAGCTTGTTACGGTAAATAGAAGCTTCTTTCTGATTTTTCAAGATTTAATGCAGTTTGTGTGAAATTCTGCTCAAAACTACTACAGAATTAAGGAGTTTCTTTCCACTTTTACAAGGAAGTTATGTTTATTGGCTGATTATAAAAAGTATGGAGAGAAAATGCTTTTAAAACTTATTTAAAAATGGCTTGTGTCAGGCTTCAATATTTGGAAGGAATTGCAGTTCATGAAATGGCACATCTATAGTTCCATTCTTGTCCATGATATTAGTCCCGAATAACATCTGAAAACCTAGAAAACTAATTTGCAATCCATGGCCTCAACCGGTCAGAAACTACTAAAATTATACTGAAAAGGATATTAGGACCTCTCTCTCTCTCTCTCTCTCTCACACACACACACACACACAGAAATGGATCATTAGACCTGCTATAAAATTTTCTTTCTATTAGATATAGAAAACCATTCATGCGCTTCTATCCAGTATTTTAAACTTTTAGGAGAGATGGTTCATGACATTGTATGGTAGTTATGCTTAAGGATTTATGCATAATGAATGAATCACGGTTAGTGTATACATAACATTGAAATGTTAAATATTATCTATCCTAGGTTATTTCTAATGTAGCTACTTTTGGTTTAAATATGATAAAACTCATTATTCTTATTTAACCGGTTTAATTTGTGTATCTTCTCATTTCTGTTTTCTTGTCTGTTATTCTGACATATCCTATTCCTATCGTACCCCTTAATTTATTGAGCTTGCACATGCAGGTTGGAGTTGAAGGGTTGCGAATCTTGAAGCCTCAGACCCACAAAGACATTCCTTCATCAATGTTAATTGCAAATGGGGATAAAGAATATACTAACATGGCTGAGGGAGTTGGTGTTGAAGTTCGCTTGAAATGTGAGGATAATGTTGATGATGAAATGGTTAGTTGGGAGGTGGAAGACTTAAAATTCTCTGTCAAACAACCGGTAATGGGAATTTAATATTTAAGTATGGGTCATTGCCCCTCTTGTATGTTGTGTGTGATGAATATTTTACCATGCAGATTGAGGCAGCTGTAACCAAGGATGAGCTTCAGCATCTCACTTTCCTGTGCAAATCTGAAATCGACTCAATTGGCCGAATAACTGCTGGGATTTTACGGCTGCTTAAGCTAGAAGATTCTGTTGGTCAGTCTGTAATAGATCAACTTGGCAACCTAGGTATGCTATCCAATCATTGGAGTATTGAACATGAACTCTAGTTAAGTTCTATTAGTGGGACACTGGAAGCTTTACCGTTTCATAAGTTTTAGGAAGTGATGCCATTGTTTTAGAAAACTGCATTTACAGAAGATGGATTTAATATTACAGGTCTCGTATACTTAATTGGTGGTGGCGTATAGATCAAAGAGTGGCAGTGCACAACACTAGTAGCCAAAATGATTCTATTAGGTTTATATTTTCAAAATCTAAATTTATAGGTGATGGATAACGATTCGAAACAAGGTTTCTCGAATCCAACTGTTGGGTAACTTGATGACAACCTTAGCTAGCGAACCTGCCATATGTTATACTTGCAATAGTCTATACAAATCATTTGAAAGCTAATAGTGTAATATTATTCCCCCTTAGGATTTGTAGCTTTGGTTGATTTATTGCTATTGATCCTTTGCCTGTATTCATTCAAGCTTATTTTTCCTAGTAGTCTTCTGAAGCAAATCCTATTTGTTCCTTCTATTATCATCTTCTAATGATGGTATGATGATTTGCAGGAAGCGAAGGCATTGACAAATTCTTCTCTTATCAAAACGTTGGCAGAGATGGTAGTGTTGGTAGCAGAGGACATTCTCCCTTACCAAACCTCATTAACGAAGGATCGCCAAAAACTATGGAACAAACAATAACTTTGCTTGAGGAAGCGGTTTTGGATTCACGGACCAAACTTGATGAGTTAATCAATTCTGTTGGTACTTCAGAGTCTTCGTCCTCTCAGCACCTTACCATCATCAAACTTAGTCAAAAGATTGAGACCATGCACGGCTTATTGATGCAATTGCGGAATCAAATTTAAGGGCCCTGTACCATTTTTGCTTATGATTACAATTAAAGATTTTGATTCACATAGGCTGCAATTCTTATGTATAGTATACGAGCCCTCGTTGAGTGTTTTGTACCAGTCAGTCAGAAAAATTAAGGCTCCTAGTTGGTGTAACACAAAATTTTGTTCCTTGAAGCAAAAATTGCAATTTATAAGAGTTTGAGTTCTCAAAGTCTCAGGCAGTTTACTGATGGAAGGAGAAAAAATATCCAATTTTGAATGTTACTTTAGCTGGAAAAATATCCAGATTTCGAATGATATTTTTGGTTGTTTACTAACACTCCCCA
This sequence comes from Dalbergia cultrata, assembly GCA_031216105.1. NCBI lineage: Eukaryota > Viridiplantae > Streptophyta > Magnoliopsida > Fabales > Fabaceae > Dalbergia > Dalbergia cultrata. Next base: position 11,081,229 of record CM062350.1, on the reverse strand, counting down.
TTCACATCTTCACACCTTCAATTTTTTTCAAGAACTATGATTTATGGGCATGGAAGAACTCTTCACTGGACATAGGTTGTGTTTAGTTTTTTTTTTTTCTCTCTCTCTCTCTTCTAAGAGCGGCTCCAAAGCAAAAGTTCTCATTTGAACTTTCTTTTGTTTTTGGTACAGCGTTTGAATATTTTTAATTAAACTTTGTTCAACACAGAATAAACCACTACGAATATAAAAAATGTTCCTCGAGCTCAACACTAGTTAAACCAATAAAGCAGGACTGCCTCATGTAATCATATTGGACTGCATCAAAATGTGCACATCACATTGGTATTTCATGGAGGCAAGTTACTCTGAGGAGTTTGTAACATCATCCCAGCGCCATATTGTCCCATCCTCACAGCAGCTCAAAATAATACTGCATAACACATGAAAGGAACTACAGTTTAATAAAAAAGCAAATATTGTGAGCAGCAACATACTATGAACAAATTACCTTCCATCAAAGGACACAGCTGTCTGCCGGATCGGAGATTTTGATTGAGGATGCACCAACCTGAACAAGGTGACTGAGGATAAGAACTTGATAAAATACAAATTTCATCAAAATAACTTTGATAAACAAACCTTGCAATAAGAACGGGGGGACTTGACTGCAATTCCCAGACAAAAATCTTCCCTTCCCTGTTACCTGGCAGGCACCAACAAAAAAAAAAAAAGAGGAGATGAAAACTGCAAATAAAACACAGTAATATACACTCTATCAAATAAAAACTGGTTGAAATAATCTGTAATGAACAAATGTGTAATACCTAGTTCCTGTCACCGTAGGACTAAAGTTTCACATAAATGAAAAAATTGTAACCGAAAAAAATTGCGATTAGCCAATTAGGTATTGTTACCTATTGCAGCTGCATTGTAATGGAAATCACAAGAAAACTTGATGAACCAGATATCACACTCAGGAACAGGGTATTTCTGAAGGATGTCAACTACACCCTAAACACCCAAAAATATATGAAAAAAAAGCTTTCAGCTTTGGAAATAACAAAAGTATCCCTGAAATTTTCTGAAACTGACAAAAAGTTAACAAATTAACATTAAATAATGCAACAGATAAGAAGAATAACAAACCTCCCCTGGAGTTTGTTCCTTCACTTTAGGTTCCCACAAGACAATTTCATTGTCAACACTCTGGAAATGGGACATAATACATTACTTTCAGAATTGGCAAATAAGTTTATGATAAATGAAAAAAGCTCAAAACATTAAACTGTGGTCAAGTTCCCAAAATGGATGATTTGCCTAAAAAACTTTAAAACTTTTTCTCTCCCAATGATGAAATTTATTAGAAGGAAAGAAGGATTACAAAGAAAAGAAAGATATCATATCCTCATTAAACAAAGCAACAAGTAAAAAAGTAGAAAGAGATCAGTAGCAAAATGCTAATTCTACATGTCTACCAAAGGAACTCCTTAAATTCCCATGCACATAGCACCAGAGTGATACCTTACTTCAATAATTAAATTTACTGTTTCTTATAATAGCATTAGAAGCTGCAGATTTTACAGCAGATCTATGAGGCTGATACAATAGAAGCAAAGCATTGCAAAACTCTCAAGCATTGTGTTTCACATTGAGAACCCAGCTTTCTAGGAAAGGGTGAGGATTTCTTGTTCAGATATATTGTTAACATTTTCTTAACATTCTTTCTTTTTCTTCTTTCCTTGCAAGGTTTGTATTTGCTTTCAGGAAGATTATGTTGTAAGAGGGGATGGAAGTCACACAATTTCAGCAAGGCAACAACTTTTCCCTACAGCAAACCTAACTCCCAATTTCTGCAAGGAAGCAGAATGACTCTGGAAAGAGTAATCACTCACCTTTGAGAGGATAAAATCGCCCAGCCACCTATTACAGTCAACGTAATTTGAATGAACTGAAGCATTGAATACCTGAAAATCTGCATTATTAGAAAAGATCCTCGATAGTTGATAACTTGATGTGTACCTAAAATGCACCGTTGCTTACAGGAAATTGGACATATTTTGTGGGAAACTTTGACGGAAGATCTGTCCATGTGAATGATTTTTCAACATAGGTCCAGAACTCTGCACCAACATAAAGGACGTGATGGACAAAAATAGAAGGAAAATAATACAATTGGTACACTAACCTTTTTTTTTTACATGCATAGACGAGAATTTTATACACACACTGTGCATTCAGGTTTGTACACAAAATAATAGCCGCACATATAAAATTGAATATCTTACCCTTCATAGACCATATCTTTACAGTATTATCCATGCCACAACTGGCAATTCTATATATATCTGATGGATGAAAGTCCTACGATAAGCAACAAAAAGCTAGTCAGGCAAGCCTCCAAAACAAACTTCAATTATCACTAAGATAAAGATTTGGGGCCTGTTTGGAACGTGTTTTCCAAAAACAGTTCTCTGTATTTAAAAACTAGTGTGACATATTGTTTTCTTCACGTTGACTTTTAAAATTTAAAAACTCAAATAGGTTTTAAAAACAGAAACCCAAAAACATCTAAAATTTGTTTTTGATTTTTTATTTTTAAAAACATTGCACAACATGGTGGCATCATTGTAATTATCTTGTTTTATTAGTTTCAACCTCTGTTCGAATCCCACAAAATACCATTGCTCACTTTTATTCATCCCACCCTTCTAATTATCTTCCTTCTTGTTTCCAGCACCGATAATTTTCATGGCCAATTCTTACATCTCATTTCTCACCCACTCCCATGGCCTTGTCTCATCGTTCACTAGCTCCAACCTTCTCAGCAACCCACAACTCCAACTCCGAACCCAACTCCTCATCCTCGCCAATATCACTCTCCCCCTGACAACATCCCAACAAAAGCAATGCAACAAAACAATTCAATACTCAATATACATTTCAAAGCTGTGCACAGTGAGGAGAAGGAAAACTGAATGCATTTCCTTCCCTTTGTCAGAGTTTGGAATTTATTACTATTTTTAAAACTAGTTTTTAGAAAGAACTATCCAAACAAATTTTATGCTTTTTATCATTAAAAACTATTTTGAAAGTAAAGTTACCAAACAAAATCATTTGTTCTTTTATTTTTAAAAAAAGACTTTAAACTTTCTTTTTAAAATAGTTTTAAAAAAAACTAAAATACAAAAACAATTCCAAACATGCCCTTGATAATTAAGCCAAAAAAGAGAGATACATTGAACACCTAATACACTCACAACGCTCAAGACTTCATTACGATGTCCTCCAGCTCCAGCAAATATCAAAATGCATACTCCGGTATGAACATTCCATAGCCGGACAGATTCATCCTGGTGAATTTTAGAAGATGTCACTGAATGAAAAACATGTGAACGTGATGCTTTAACCATTGAAATTACATACAAAAGGCACTATTTACTTTGCTTGCAGACACCACAAGTGATGGCTTTAATGCTTGAGTCCTGATTTCATTTATGGAGTCCCCATGGCCAACAAAACTCTGCAGGGACGACAGCATCATGTCAACAAGCAACAGGAATTATCAGAAAATTTCCAACATTATTGAACAAAAAATAAACTAAGGTTGAGCTTGCTAATACTTCCTACAGAAAACAGAACTGTGAAATACAAGAACCAATAATTAATATAAAATTATGTAATCAGCTAGTTCCTCTGCTTCATGTAGACTGATTAACAACCACCATTGATGCAAATTACAATCATGTGCTCATTTTTTTTTTTTTTTGTAAAAAAGAAAACTCAATCCTCGAATGATGTGAAATACCTTGTATATCCTCTCAGTGCCAGTATCAATGACTCGGATTATACCATTGATTCCTCCAGCCACAACAAAAGGGGTCCCATCAACATTGCATGCCCAGCTCACTGTGTAAAAAGATTCATCCTTCTGGTCTACAAAACAGATAAAATTGAAACACTTCCCCAATAACAATTTCAAATTAAAGAAAAAAAAAAACTCAGCTGAGAAACAACAAATTCTTCAAGCTAGAAAGACAACATTCTTGACTTACATCCTCATCAACATAAGATTGCAAAACAGCAATAACCCCTCCTTCAAGGCAGTGGTACACCGTAATCTAATCAATTAGGAACAGAAAAAAAAAAAAAACTTTTAATCGAATTGAAGATTGAGATAACAAGGTTATGCTAAGAGGGTTTCAATCATAGTTGGAGTAAACTAGGAAACAAGAGAAAAAGTTTCAAACTTTGATAACCCAACAGCAATAACAAGAAGAAAAAGGAAAAGGGGTAACCCTATTGCCACCAACAGTGGCGAAGACGTTGAGGTAGCGGGAGTCGATGAAGTTGAAAACGACGGCGTATAGAGGGCGCTTCCCTTCCTGGAGGCGATTGGTGACTCTGTAGTCTCTCTTCTTCGAAGGAGTCAATGAACCAACCACTGGTTCACTCCCCAACCCAAACACCTTCGCCATTTCCCAAATCCTACAATTACAACACAGCACAGCACAACACAACACACCCTTCTCTTTCTCTTCTGCTCTTGCGCTTCTACCAACTACAAACTCCGAAACTTGCTGCTCTACCTCTCTCTCTCTCACCCCCTGGACTGGAGTTCAGCTACGCTAATACCTCTGTCGGTTTGATCCGACCCGTATAAGCTATTTGACTTTTTTTTTTGTCTTTTATTTTAAGGGTATAATACCAAATTAAAATTTTTACATGAATGTGTTTTATATTTAATTTAATATATAAAATTTATTCATTAAAATTTATATCCCATTTTATGATGCATAGAGTAGAAGTGAAAAATAAAAATTGAAAATAAATTTTATTATTTTTATTATTTTAATAATTTTTCATAAAATTCTAAACACATAAAATACAGAGAGTGTTAATAGAGACTACAAATAGAAATCAATCATGGGCCAGTGATCATAGCCGATAAATAATTGTGCGTAATCGGTTATTGAGGATTTTTTTTTGTCAATAGGATTAGATTTTTTTTTTTGTGCTGAACGGTGTTAGAGTTTAAAAGCATAATGGAGTTAAAGAAGCCTAACTCGGTCGTCGCAACATATATATATATATATATATATATATATATATATATATATATTATATTGTTGAAGGGTATTTTCCAGCCGGCAGTCGAGGACTAATTCCTTCGAGATATGAAGATCACCGAAGTGTGTTTTGCCTCTCCCAACAAATTCTCTTTCTACACACATAGCAGCAGTCGAACCCCTGGCATATGCTTAAAAGACTCAACCACCTTACCAACTGTCGTAGCATATTCAATAGCCTGGGTTGAATTAGTGGTCATGATTATCCTTAAATAATAATGTGTAGTAAGTTATAGAGGATCATTTTGAACAATATCATAATTTGAAAACATAACCTGTATCGTTTTTTGTATATTCAATTTGAGTTATATTGTTTATACAATTTTTTATGTGGGATATCAATTGACTTACATCCTATCGGATATTGACTTGTTTAATGATCCATTGAAGTGGTTTAATAATTGAAGTGGTTGATGGTTCATGTAACATCTGCCATCTGTTTGGAAAAGTGCGGTGTGTAATACAATAAGATCAAGGATGGCAAATAACTCAATTAATACAAAAATTATGTCAATAAAAAAAATTTAAACAAAATTTAGTACATAAAGAGCAATTAGGAAAATAAAAGCAACAAATATAAAATATTAGTAATTTTTATGTCATCATACAATAGGTTACCATCCTGTATAAATAAATCCAATCTGCATTGAGTGAAGTCGTCCTAAATCCTCATTAGATATTTTCAGATATTCTTTGCTTGTTAGACTATAGTATATATTATTTAACTGTATCTGAGAGCTATACAGATACAGTAGACATATATCAAGCCAAACCATAAAAGCCAAGTACCTTATCTTTATTCACCTTGCTTCAAAGCTAGCATGGCTTCTACAATCCTCCCATTCCTCTCATATTCTCCCCACCATCCACACCATGTCTATCCACATAGAACATCATCACCAAACCCAATAATAGAACATTCCTTTCAAAATCAAAGCCAACCCAGAAACCACTTCTCCATAATAAGATGTACTACTAATAATAATGCCTTAAAAAACACCATTCCTGATGATGAGGCTGAATTTCCAACCCCAGATCCTATCACAAGCACAACCAACAGTCCAGAGACTTTTCCCATTGAGAAGAGAAAAAGGTCAGAGATAGTGAGAGAAAGAAGGCCTAGAACTGACCTTGCAAAAGCTGAGCCACCAAACTTTGAAGTTGGTTGGAAGAGGACCAAAGAGATCAATCTAGAGTTGCCAGTAGGGCATGTGATAGCTGATTTCTTGGAGAAGCTGGAGGGACTAATGGGGAAAGAATTTGGGTCAACTGAGCTGTTGGCAAAGGCTGGGGAGATTGTTGCTGAGAGGGCAAGAGAGGAGGCAGAGATCTTGAGGGATGAAGGGAAAGTGGAGGAGAGGATGGTCACTGAGTTGTTTAGGGTGTTGAGGCTGATGGAGATGGATTTGGCTATGGTGAAGGCTGCAGTGAAGGAAGAGACTTTGGGTGAGAGGCTTGAGCAGGCCAAGGCAAGGTGCAGGCAAGCCATACTTGTTGCTTACTCGTTTTGAACTCTTTCTTGGGGATGTGACATTGGGAATGTAATGTAATGCAATGAGAGTTTGAAGTAACTGGATAGTAAAAATTATGTTGGAGAATTTGATTAGCATTTTAATAATCATCAGAATTTTTTTTAGGTTAAAAAGTCATCAGATTCAGGTTAAAAATAACCAAAATAGTATAAGAGATTAACTATTGCATGCTGAGCACCGGCTTGTTTGGCAATGCATTATTTGAAGGAAATCATCACCTTTTTTGAGTTAGGTTCAACTTTTGAGTAATAGTATCACTTCTTCCTTTTCTTATGTTCAAAAAATACTATGAGATAGTGAAAACTATGTCTAAGCTTGAGGAAGGGATGAATCCTGTTATCTTATGCCCAAGTTGAAGTTAAGGTTTAGATTTTCATGAATTTTCCACTTCTCTAATCCTAAACTCCAAAATTTAAACCCCTTTTTAAAAGGTTTTGCTTCCAATCTTGACTACAAGAGAACATTAATGCTCCACAATTGGGTTCAATTTTAAGAGTTTAGAGCCAACTTGTCCATTTGCTGTTGTTTGAATGGAAATTTATTACTAGATATTGGAATTCCCTTGACTTTTTTTTGTTTCTTAATAATTGACTGTGCCACAGAACTGCAAAGATAGTGGTACAATAGAACCTTTCCGTGGACATGTGACCGAAATAAAAAAAAATTCACTGCATGTCCATATTCAGATAGAACCAAAGCTGGGTTGATCACTACTCATTCTATTGGATCCTCACTGAATCACTTTTTAATTCTTATATGTGAAAGGGTCACGTCCCTATTCTCTGTTTGCTAGTTTAAACAAATTGGAATTTGCAAATCATAATACTTAAAATTAATTTATTCAATCGGTGATCAACTGCTCCTCTAATTCATCCGAACATACACAATATACAGAAAAGAACTAGCGACAAAAATCTTGACAATTATATCTTCAAAAGCGATCGATCAAAACAAAGATGTTGCATTCAATTATTTCCTGAGATTACATTAGCATTATAATCATCGAGTTAAATATCATAAATTATTTTCTTGCTAACAAAATGGTTTGGGGGACAACGCTGGAGAAAGAGTCGCGGGGGCCCAAAAGACTAATGTTAGTGGGGCCAATTTGTATGTACTGCCCCTACTAATAGCTAACTCAGTGAAGAGCACTTCAACTACCACTCTTACTAGCCTCATTCAGCATTATGTGAATCAGCCTCATTCAGCATTATGTGAATCAGAGGTTTTGGCAAAATCACTTAGTATAGAATCATGAAATTTCTTTCTAGGCAAAAGGCCTAGCTTATCCTTGATTTCCGAAAGCAACTCGAGGCTAGTGTGCAAATGTTCGGATTCTGACTCTTCAATTAGAGAAAATACCTATACACATACAAAATTAAATTGTTATAAATACAATAATAACAAAATATATTTGTGCTTCCCACAACATTGAATTGTGAGTTTATATTCAAATTCAGGAAAAAGAAGCCAAAGCCAACCTTATCAGAGAGAACTTCCATAACTAGTACATCACTTTGCAACTTGTCCTTGAGGAGCTTACACAAGCCGATAGCAGAACTGTCTCAAAATACAGTGAACATAAGTAGACCGCATAACACATTTCTAGTGCAAAGAAGTTCAATAAAGTCAAAAAATAAAACGAAAATTCGAACCTTATGTGCTTGTTCCGAATACAATACAAAATGATTCTGCAGCAAGCTCCATTCCAGTAGTCTGTATCATTCAATTCCTCAAGCAGCAGAAGCAACCTATCCAACTCTCCATCAGAATGAGTCTTCTCCTACGAATGTCCAATCAATTGGTTATGAATGCTGGTAAGTTAAAACATTACAAAAAAATCGTGATATGTTCAAAACCTTACAATGAGACTCATGACATATTTTGGCTTCAAATTATGTCCAGCTTGCTTCATTTCCTCATAAATACGAAGAGCCTCGGACAATTGCCCTTGTGCCAAAAGAACTGAAACAAGAACACTCTTGATTTGGTTCAAGCACCTCCGTGGTATCAATGGATCTAAGATTACCTGCAATGAAGGATTAATGAGATCACCAAGAAGGTTACTTGTACTTCAAGAATAGTCCAAAAAGATTGGTATTAAGAAACCTATTACTGTTACACAGTCCAAAACATCACTGGAGTTATAGTTGAAGCCAGCAGCATTTACTGCTTGCAGTCATACCTGTTTTGCTTTCTCCAATTGTCCACAAGCAGCATAAGCATTTATAAGGGCCATGAAAATTTGCTTTGCAGCTTTGATTCCAGATTGCTTAAATTCTTCATAATACTACAAGCATAATGATGGAAATAGAGTTGTAAGTAGACATCTGGACAGCATATCATAATTACACACTTCAGTTTATCAAAATTACTTTTATTTAGCTACTAGACTGTAGGCATATACAAGCACAAAATCATTATTTTTTGCAGTACCAATGTTTGAATGTAGAAATCAAAGTGAACCCTAGTGAAAATAGAAGGTAGTAATTTTTTTAAAAAATAAAAAATTCAAGTACTGCTAAAAGGAATTGGAAAAAAAAAATTTATCCCAATGCATAGAAACTTGACCAATGATCTGTGGCAGGGGCTAATGGAAACAAGGTGAAATCTCTTCTGGGGTGTACTGTAAAACTGACAAGAAGGACATTAACAGATTGCTATGGACCCAAGCATACAAACATTTTTAGAATTGAGCGGATTAGACAAATAAAACACTGTAATTTTGTTATTCATCCTGTCTAACCATAGGCCAAAATCAATTTCAAGAATACAACCGAAACCTAGATTTACAAATGTTATAATACCCACTACAGATGGAAAACAAGATACCCACTATAGATGGAAAACAAGATACAAAATGCCCAAAATAAATAAGTAAATACTTGTTAAGGTGTAAGAGAATCGTCACTGTCATTGTAATCCGATGAACAATTTTAAATTAAACCAACTTTAGAGGAAAGCAAATATTATTAAAATTATTAAGTTCCACATCAGCTAGATATATCTCCAAAGCACCTTTAATTATATCTTGGGAAACCCCCCCCCCCCCTCCAAAAAAAAAACCACAAAACAAAAAAAAAAGTATGCAATTTCTCTAAAACTGTATTTGGCTATATGATTAACAGATATTTTATCTATGCAAAGAATGTAATCTTAAAGTCTAAGTTAACACTAGAAGAAAGAATATAAAGAAATTTAAAAACCTTTGGACAGAAACCAAGGATTAAAGATCACAAAATTGCTGAGATTGAAAAGATGAGTTTATCAGTCTATTGATCCCAACTTACCCTGACTATATCCTCTTCAGTTTCAGAGTTTCTAATTAGGTAGCTAAAAGTCTCTGAATCAGGTCTTACATCAGCACGTTGCATGTGCTCAAGCACTCTCAACCCATCACTAATGTTTTTCTGCAAAATTTCAGCAAAAGAGTGAGAAAAGGAATCCATTGATGCTGAAGGAGATGACATGTCGATTCTAATACATCTTGGAAGGTCTTCTCAGCAGGTTCAAGACTTGTTCCATAACAATTACGACAATCAAAACTATCTCCATTTTCGGCAGCCATATTTCAAACAATACAATATAATTGAGAGAAACCATTAGCATGTTTTTCTGTTGTAAAATAATATTTTGAGCAATGGATTGCCCAGAAAACCTTGCCTAATCTCCACAACAAGAATGCCCAGAAACGGCTATTGATAATTAGCGTGAGCAAGTTCGGCAAAAACTTCCTTTGCCCAAAGCCCAGGAGTAGAAATGACCTTGTTCAAAGATTTGTGTCACATCAATAATCTTTAACTAAATAAAGAGACACTAAACAAAAATATGACCACTAAGACTAGCCCCAACAATTTGAGGAAGTGGTCCTGAATTTGGGCCAAAAAAGGTCTTTGAGGAAATCACAAATAAAACCAAGGAAGAGAAAACCGGACTGGGTATCAAACCGGTCAGGGCACTGATTTAAAGATTCAACCGGTTCAACCGGAATATAATAAAATATGTATTTACATAAATATATATACATATAAATATATAATTATTTATGAAATTCTAACTTTTTGACAAATTTAAGATAAAATATTTTATTAATATTGTCACTTCTACTGTCAAAAATTAAAAAGCTATTGCACATTTTATTTTTGGGCTCAAAAAGACTATTTTTTCGGAACAAGCCCAATGACACTAGCCCACCAATTACCTCACTAACCCATTACCTTATCACTTTCCTTTCTAGAGAAACCCTAGCAGTAACACTAAACATATCATGCCTAGAAATGTCCTAGCACTGTCTTGGCTGCAGAAGCGAGAACTAGGGCACGGAGCAGAAGTGCAAAGCAACACGGAGGCAGAAGCGCGGAGCACCATGGAGGCGGCGAAGCGGAAGGGCAAAGTAGCTCGAAGGCGGTGGAGCAGAAGCGCGAAGCAACTCGAAGGCCGCAGAGCAGAAGCACGAAGCACCGTAGAACAGAAGTGCGAAACAGCCTAGAAGCGGCAAGGAGCTCTTCGCTGGAGAAGAAGAGGAAGATCTTGTTTTTGGTGGCTGTTTTTCTTTTTATCCCAAGTCCACCAGAACCGCGAACCATAGCAAGTCGGACCGGTCCACCGGTTTTCTCGGTTTTGACCGATTCTAAGCCCATCTGGTTTCAGGTGCTTAACCGGACTAGCTAGGCGACTGGTTCCCGGTTAACCCGGCCGGTCCGGTCCGATTTTCTCTTCTATGAATAAAACACCAATATCCAGCTGAAACGGATTCAAGTGGCTTGGCCAGTTTTTGGCTGCAGTTCAAGTGGTTTAGAGCCAGTTTACTAACAAAACGGTTTCAAGTCCGTGACCAGGCCAGAATTTAAACCAGTCCTCTGGTATTCAGTTAAACCAGTGGCATGGTCCAGTTCTTCAAAGTATAATAAGAACAACCCGTTCCTCACAAACTACATGAAATAAAACTGTAAAAAATACTAAATTAAATCCCGAAGAAAATATTACAAAAAAAAAAACCCATACATTTATTAGTTATAATGTTATTGTTTTCTCTCCCATTATACTTCCTAGGTAGTGTTTACCTCCTGATAAATGTAATTAAAGAACTGATCTAATGTCCATGTCTAATTAGTTAAGAATTTAACATTGATAATATGTTTCTATAGTCGATTCGTATTTTAATTAAATGAAATTTAAAATTTACAACAAAAAGGAAAAAAAAAAACTTATAAATTTGTATAAACCATCCAATGCATTGCATGGTAACATACTATTTTTGCACAATCAGTCAATACCAGAAGCGTAGGCATCTTCAGTCTTCACACCTTGATCTAATGCATGTTTAGCTTGTGTAAACGACATGAATCTCCAACCAATATACTTTTTGAACCACCTAGGCATGTGTGTCAGGAGTTCAATTCATCTTTTTGTAAGACCCAGCGACAATGGCCAGAAACCATATTTAAGGTTTAACTAAAGCATTCCAATCTCATTAGAAAATAGTAAAAAAGTCTATGAGGGTAAAAACAGAGGCATCATCAGAAACATCACCTCTCGAAAACATTCTGCCATTATGGTATTGTACATCCGCACTGTTGGCTTCAAATTTTGTCCCTCCAAATGTTCAAGCATGTCATATGCACCTTCAAGCTGCATTATGAAATCAAATAAATTTAATGAACACAACCAAAATCAACATTTAGCAAGATGATGTTAAAATTGGCCGGAGACTTATAAACACAAGCATGTAAATGAAATAGGTACAAACTTACATCTTTCATCTTCAAGAACAAGTCTATCATACGTCTGAATGTTTCATCATTTGTCTCCAAATTGTAGTGTTGTGTGGTAGAGAAGATTCGATGGACCTTTATTTAGTAATAGACCAACGAATAAAATGAACACTACATATCAGATCAAACTGTGAGATAATACAGAAGACTTCAGACAATTAGTAAAGAACTCATTTCAGTGTAAACTCTCAGTGAATTTTTTTTAATTCAAGTTCTGCCTATATTACTTGCCTTTTATGTTATGCAATATAATTTCAAATTGAAACACACAAATGGAGATGTGAAACATGAACCTCATTATGTAATCTTTACTCAATAACAAGGCTTCTTTTGTCCCTGAGAAAAATTATGTCACCTTTTTCCCAAAGGTAAAGGTAGATATATAGTGTATAACTAGCAATGTCATCCAAAAGATGAGTTGGTCAATTCTAAGCAATCTCACAGCGTTAAAAAATTGCAACATAGAAAGATCAAATTTATGAAATAGGGCACTAAATAATGCTGTAGAAAGGATCATATATTCCTTTCCTTGTAACTAATCTTTTAGCTACTTTGAGACAAAACTAATCTTTGACCTTCACCTAATATCCTAAGCTTTTAGGTTGATTGATCCCTTGACATGGTATTAGAACTTCAGGGCCAAGAGAAAGAGGACTGACTTAATGGCAATATAAATTTAGGACAAGGTGATGATAGGCGTATACTTCACTTTTTCTTCAAGCCAAAAGGGCTTTCATTTGAAGGGTGTTTAAGAGATAAAGTCATCCTTTTTATTGATTTATTTTTGAAAAAAGTTACAATCATTCCTGGATCTTCGCTTTACAGTAACACCATAAATCTTTAAGTCAAACAGAACATTGACATAATACAACCAATAATTGGTTCAAGATCATAAGCTTAAAGGTCAAAAGTTTATGACACATCACACATTTTATCCCCAAAAAAAAGGATATGGAACACATAAACATGCAAGTTATGAGCCAATGAAGAAAGAAGGGAATGATTATATGGATGATTGTTCATACCAAATTATATTCAGATGTTTCCTCACAACCTTGTAATATGGAGTGTAACACATCAATTGATAAAGCCAAGCCTGCTTCACACATTTCATCAACAATATCAACAGCTACGTGCACCTGCATTACAAATAGAAAAGAATTTATCTTACACGCAATCTCCAATCTTTTCAGGATTATATATATGCAAATGACAGAAGTTCACTTTTGGGGAGCAATTGACACATCTCGAGTTTTTATTGTTAATTGGCATATTGGATCAGAACATGATTTTTTTTTTCCCCATCAACAAGAACAAGAATGATTCCAATTACATCAGAGGCAGAAACATCATGATGGTGGCTGAAAAAGAAAAAGAGCTTAAGAAATTACTTGTGTTGGCAAATATTGTTCTTTTCAATTAAATAAGAATGCATATAATTAAAAAAAAAAAAATCAATATGCCCACACTACATTTGTCAGTGGTTAAGACTCTCTAAACAGTAAGGATATTGATGGGTGCACTTTCAATGTCTTGTCATGTTTCTGGAGATGGACATACTGACACTTGTCCTGTTCTCATTTTCCTTCTGGCCTTCTAATTTCCTCCTATAATCAAGGCCTGGCAATCACCTAATAATGATGAAAATGCAAAAAAGATATGGTCATACCTTGAGCAAGGCACAGCTATGTAAAATTAGCTTCTCATATGATGAAGATGAAGGTGAGACTTCCAGTATTTGGTGCAAATCCTTGAATTTTGTAATGACATCCTCAACCTTCCAGAATACCAGCAATGAGTATGGGGTCACACACACAAAAAAAAAAAAGGACTTTTTGTCCATAACATGATAACAATAAGTACTATGTATAACTATTATGCCAAATGTTCATACAAAAACACCTACGGGCAACTCTTGATTGTGGTCAAGCATGCAATAATGCATTGTTTAACATACAAGCACGATGAAGTAAAACCCTATTGCAGTTAAGAAGGATTAAGAATTTTCTGCTAAAAAAGTCAATAAAAAATGCAGCTTCGAACGACTCCAAAATAAAAGTACAGCAAAAGCCACTTTGAAGAATTCAACAATGCCACAGTTCAGAGACATACCAATGCCATCTGCACCAGAGAATTCACCTCAGTACAGTGTAGATGGCACCCTACAAATGCCCCTCTGTTCAGTTTCATTTTTATTGAGAATTCAAAATCATTTATCAAGAAATTATCACTAAAGTATGTTAATAGAAATTAAACCAGGTTTTGTACAACTTTTATCATGACTGAAGTCTGAAGTGCCATGAAAATGTAAAACTAGTAACAAATTTCAAGGATGAAGCAGAAGTGCACAAAGAAGTGCTTAATAGTATCATGGATGTAAGGAAATTATCAATGCCATTCGTGAGAATGCTATTTGCAAGAACTTTCTTACCGATAAACCTGGAATGCTAACAGCATAACTAGCAATGAAGTTTGTAATATTATTTTCTTCATGATCTGCAATATGTAAGAAAATCTCAGTAAAATGTATACAACTTCATTGAGGAATGCAATCCTCAATCCTTCAATAGAATCATAACACTAAGATACATATTGATAGAATGTTAAATTCTATACGTTTATAATTGCCAAAAAAAAAAAATCCAATTTATGCCAGTTAATACATTTTACACTTAGAATTTGGCTCCTCTAAAGTAGAGGGCGTACCCTAGAGGATAAAGTGCAGCATATAACAGTTGATGAACAATCAAGAGGATACATTATGCTCAGGTATCATTTGTGCAGGTGCTTGTATCTTATAAAATCTTAGACCACTGAATTTCTCGTCTTATAATTGTGCTCTTTACCCCCACACTTTAGAGGATTAAAATCTTAAAACTAAAGAGTAACAATGTAGCATCATTCAAGAGATACAAAGGCTATCACATGCAAATTGTTTTTCTTCTTTTCCAAACAGAACTTAATGCGATGTCTAACAAAATCCACATAGGTAATAAGAAGATAAATATCATAAACACACCACTTGTTTTGAAGTCCAAAAGGAAGTTCTCTGCAACAGGTTCCAATAATAGCCTTCCTAATGCCTGAAATACCTTTGCTACAGATTCTGCAGAAAGCTTTTTTATGTCTATGATTTCCAACAGCTCCAAAATTTCCTTCTTCTGCTCACTTTCACAAAGAGCCAATAAATAACTTTCTGCAACATAAGTTGAATCAAGTAAGTTTCTAAAGTGCTACATGACATCAATGTGCAGAAAAAGCAGCATCACGTTGACAATTATGTTTCGTTACTAGATCTACTTATTTTCAAACATGCTTGGTTGGCATGGACACTTCTAATAACGAGCTGCACCATGGCAATGTACTTGGAATGTAATTTAAAATAAATTCTGTTCTCTCCTCATGTTTCTAATAAAGCACAGATGTAATTGAAATAAACATGTTAATTGCAATACACTAGCATAAAACATTAATATCTGCTGCAATTAATGAAAGACCAACGAGACAATGTCACTCAGAACTCGCAATCACATTAAATGACACAGCAAATATCACAGTAAATGTCAAAAAAGACGTCAATGTCAATTATGTCCCTGTCTAATGAAAAAACATTGAAACAAATTATGACAAAGCAATGCATGTGAGAGGGGAAAAGAAAAAATAAAAACTGATTCACCTACCTCGTAAACCATAAGTTTCCTCATCATCATTCTCTGCAATACAGTTACAAAGACCCTGAATCTTTTCTTCATTATTAACTCTTAACCACAGCATCATTTCATAGTAACCTAGTCTGGTAAGTGAACTGGGATTCTCATCTTTGATAACATCACAGAAAAAATGAAACTCTTCAACCAAACACATGTCAATTATATATAGAAGAAGTGGGCGATATGTTTGCTCTTCCAGTGGTAAACCTTGTTTGCTCA
Source organism: Dalbergia cultrata (assembly GCA_031216105.1). Taxonomy (NCBI): domain Eukaryota; kingdom Viridiplantae; phylum Streptophyta; class Magnoliopsida; order Fabales; family Fabaceae; genus Dalbergia; species Dalbergia cultrata. The sequence continues at coordinate 11,064,886 of CM062350.1, read as the reverse complement.
TTGATTTAAAAAGGTGAAAAACCTTCCCCATTTCTTCTATGGCAGTGTCTTCATCATTAGTTTCCCTAGCCTTAGCTATGCACATTTCTATCAGTGCATTGTACCCTTTCAAACCCGGCTTTCGTCCAACTTTACCAAACAACTGAATGGTAGCCTCTGTTCCAAGTACCTTCGCACAGATTTCAATCAACTTTCCAAAACGGGTTTCTTGGGAAAGTTCAAACAGACGTTGTTGTTTCTTTACACGAGAATGCACTTTCCTTTGCAGTAATATATTGTTGTCAGATATGTTTGACAACCATGATACATTTGCCTCTCTTTCAGACTCTTTTGCACCATCAACTTCCTTAGAATCAGGTCTCTTGGCTGACCGACCACCTTCAATACAAAACAATACACCAAATTCAACTTTTTGACAAGAAGATAAAACAAGCTCAGAAATCAAAGATAATTCATTCATAGGGGAAGATGCTGCAGTTCAACCAACAACGAAGGTAATCCTCATAAATTAAGTTGTTTGGTACACTAGCGAAGAGTGAAATTTCTATATTATCACAAAATTATACTAAAAGTATGTGAAAAACAATTCTGACTGAAGGTGGAAAATGGGAATTATGAGCTAAACTACACCAATTTGAGCTACTCCAGCTTCCTATGTTTTTTTACCACGTTTTATCCTATAGAAAATCAAAGGCATGTATTCTCACAGAAATTTTAACAAACACTTACCGTAGAAAACAGAAGTAATCCGCTTAAACACCGCACTAGCCGAATCACCTGCACCAAAAATATTAAAAAATAAAAAGATATTTTGCACTCAAAAAACAACACCTATTAACAGTGAATCCAATTCCAAAATACCCAGAAACCCATTTCGCATTTTTTTTAACACATTCAAAAAACCGGGTCATTGTAATGAATTTGAGGTTACCTACCTGAAGCAGACGATCGCTTAAGCTTGAGGCTTGAGAGTGCGGAATCTTCATCGATTCCCGAAAGGAAAGAGGTTGAAGAAGATTGAGTGTTGGTGGTGCTGTTGTTGTTGATTTTGGTGGCAGAACGTGAACGGAACCCAACAGTGCTTAGATTTCTACCGTAGGAAGAGTAAGAGTGGCGCATTTATGACCGAAACTGTGAAAGACCCCCAAAATCAAAGTCTAAATCTAAATCAAATGGTGTTTGTTACAATACCGCAAAATTTTGTTCTATCATGAAATGGAACAATGCAAGCAATTTTTCCTTTCCCGTGAATTTTGCTTCTCCATTGTGTGCTCTACCCGCTTTACGTACTCGTTACAATCACAAGTTGATTAACAACTAAACTTTTTTTTTCCCCTCAATCTAAAATACTAGCTAGCAATGACACCTTGACATTCCAAAATTGGTGAGGTCCCTACTAATGGCATTCATGATTTTATAAGCATTTTTTTTCCAGTAAAATTATTGTATTGCGTTTAATATTGATATTCGCATCCGTTCAATTATTAATGAAGGATAAAATAGTAAAAATAATTAAATTCATTCAATTTTAAACTCATTTCAAATGAAGAAATTGAATTCAATTCTTTAATTTATTGATTTATTCTAAATATAAAAATTCAATTCATAACGGATTTTAATTCCTAATGAACTTCAATACAATTCCATCTCTTTAAAGGTTTCCAAACGCCCTGTTAATTTGGTTCAAAATGGATCAGTTGTTACAACAAACTCAAACTAGTTCAAATGCAGAGTTAATAGATCAAATGTGTTAGATGATTGTTTTTCTCGCTCTGGCATTCAATTACAAATTACTGCAAAAGACATATAGTGGGGTATTTTTTGGGTCTTTGAGGGAGAGAGTCTCATAGTTATATTTAGGTGTGCAAATAAGTTAGGTCATGCTTCCTAAACCTATTGCCCATTATAGGGTTTTTCATGGCTTTAGCTTGACTATTTTAAAGATTTAATTATTACATAAGTCTCTATAATTTTATTTAATTTTTATTTGAGTTTCTATTGTTTGAGAATTTGTAATTAGGTAAATTGCATGGATCTTAATTAAAAATTATGTGCAACTATATGGACATATAAAACAATTAAACCTATTTTAAAAGACTAACCTAACTTAATAATCTACTTAAAGGTTTATTTGATCATCGGAATTTTAAACCAAAACACAGACTCTTAAATAAGAATAAAATAAAAGCTTCTATATATTTCAAAAATATATATTTTTAAATAGGTCAAAATATTTCTACTACATTAATTTTTTAATTAATAATAATAGTGATAATATAAATATGGTAACTTTATTAAGCCCAATAAACTCTTTTCATTGCCTATAATTTGGTCATTTTATATAAGTAAGTTAGATTAACTTAGGCCGAATACCTCTACGAACTGTCTGAACTATTTTCATCCTTTCTAATTTTTTTGTCAGAAGTGTGTATGTATGTATTAGAAGTTATATTCAACTGCTAATCAATCGCTACTGCTGTAGTGAGGGTACGGGCCAGTTTCTGGGCTCAGCCTTTTACAGTCTCTCTCCTTGCAGCCTTAAAAACCCTTTTTTGGGGTATTTGATCAAGCCTTATCAACTTTTTTCTTTCTAGTCACCAAACCTTTAGAATTGAAAGTAGGCTCTTAGGAGCTGTTTGGTTTCAGTTTCCAGTTTTTAGTTTTCATTTTCAGTTTTTCAATTTTTTCAGCATTTGTGAATGAAAAATTGAAAAAACTAAAAACTATATTAGAGATCAATGATAGAAGATAGTAGTAGTGTTTCATTAACTAGAGTTTCCTATATATACAACAGAGAAGAGTAAGAGTTTGTTTTCATAACTAACTAACCTAACTGAAGTTGTTAATAATGATTACTATTCTAACTAAAGTTTGTTACATTAATGAGTACATTAATATGTCTAATACCCTCCCTCAAATTGGGAGGTAAATATCCAGAGTTCCCAACTTGGAAGCTAAATATCTAAACTGAGATGGTGGCAGTGGCTCGGTTAATATGTCAGCAAGTTGTTGATTGCTTTTGACATGTATCAGTTTGAGAATTCCAGCATTGACTTTTTCTCTTATGAAACGACAATCAATCTCTATATGTTTGGACCACTCATGGAAGCTTGGATTAGATGACAAGTGTATTGCGGATTGATTGTCACAAAACACTAAGGCGGGAGGAACATTGATGCTGAATTCTTTGAGAATTTGATTCATCCAAGTGAGCTCACTAGAAACACTAGATAAAGCTCTATATTTAGCTTCTGGTAAAGATTTACTTACTATGGGTTGCTTCTTGTTTTCCAAGACAGTAAAGAGTTGCCCAGGAAAGCTAGAAAACCAATTGTTGATCTTCTAGTGTCTATGCAACTGGCCTAATCAACATCTAAAAATGCACTTAGGGTGAGTGATGAAGTGGTAGAAAAAAGTAGACCTTGGCCTGGACGAGTGTAATACCCGGTGTACAAGTGTTAGTAGATGAGTTTTTGTATAGCCTTAAGGTCTCCTGAGACCCACCCATGCTGTCGGGTTCAGGATTTTGCTAAGTCTAAAGCCCTACACCTCCTAGGAGGGCTATATGTTAGAGCTACAATCTTAGAATCAAAAGTCCTAGTAATTGTTCCCTAGAGAAAAATAAGTTGAAGAGTGATTTTTAATGAATTTTTGGAAGCCTCTATAGATATGTCATTTCTAGCCCCCAAGTTTAGAAAATCGCCGGAATTCCGAAATTTGAACTAGAACCCAAAAATTAGATTTTGATTGGTTGCAGTTTTGAATTTTTAGATATTTTATTTGAATCCAAATGAGGGGTATTTCCTATTTACATTTAATAAGAAGTAAAATAAATTATTTAACTTAGAATACAGAAATGGAAATAAGTGAGTGAGTTTTGGGGTAAGTCATATGCCTATGATAGCAAAATGGTGAATCTGAAGTTTGTTATGGACGGCTATAGCGGTCACATAAAGTATGCAGCACAGTTTTCAGGTCTTTGAAGACCGCTATAGCGGTGATAAGTGCACAGTAACACGTGCGTGATGCGGGAGGAACGTGGCATGACCGCTATAGCGGTCACAAAGAATGGTTGTAGCTTGTTTTGGGTTCTGTTGACCGCTATAACGATCCAAGTGCCAGTTTTGTGGAAACAGTACAAAACGCGTTGTTTCACTTGCTGAGACCTCCCCTTTTTTATTTAAACCCTTCCCACTCTCTTCCTTTCCCATTTTCATGAACCAGAAACCCTCCCCACCCATTTTCTTTCATTTTTCTCAATCCTATTTAAGTGTTGCTCCCCCAAATCATCAAGGTATGTGTTTGTTAATAGATTTTGATCTCTTTGTCTCCTTCCTTTCATATTCTATGGTCTAGGTTGTTGTTTTCTCTCATTGTTGTCAAGTGGAGGTACTCCCCCAATGTTGTTAGAGCTAGATTATAGTTATTTAGAGATTGTTAGAGTTTAATCTAGAGTTTTTATGATTGTTATAATCAACGTTGATGCCCTCCCGACTCCCCGGAGCTCAGTTGGTGTTGACGTCATCTATACTTCTTCTCCAAGTGAGTGGGTTTAAACTCGTAGCCTTATCTTTGGTTATTACAGGTATGTTTTATGTGTGATTGTTATTAAATATGACGCTAGAAAAATATATATTATGATTTTATATGCTTATGAAAGCTAGAGAAATTTATGATTTATGATGATAGCATGAAAAATGTATTTTTGAAAACCGTGTGACCATAATTAATAGATTGTATGTGTGTAAAAATGTTTATGTTTAACTCTAAGGGATTTATACAAGAGTATATGATTTAATAGTTATTTTTCCATCAAATAGGTTTTAAGAGTTATGATTCAAGAGTTGAGATATTACTATAATTTTAGAGATTTTATATGATTTAGAACCCAAATGTTTTGAACTATGATATTAGATATATTAAGTATATTAAAAATATGTTAGTTAAGAAATGAATTTAGATGATCAATTTTATGGTACCAAGAAATACGGAATTCAATATGATTCTTAGCAACTGCCAGATACATATTCTGTGGGTTTGAAATCGGAACGCCTACAAGTGGTGAACCCTTGGGCTCGATTTTCATAGCCACAGTTATGCTAAAGTCAGATTGTTGGAGTTATATGAGTCCAGAACTTTCAAAGTACCAAGATTTAGGGGCTTGCGTTCGCAAGAGATGGAGCACCCACCCTTCATATTTAAATGATTTTATATGCATATAAATATTTTATGATCTTGAGAGTTATTAATTATATAGAGTTTTAAACTCCAGAGTAGAGCCTAACACAGAGTTTTAGAGAAATGATATTTTTTTTTATGAGAGACTATACAGTAGCTATAGAGAAACAGATGGTGAGTTAACGGCTGAACCCCGATCGTTAACCTTGGTACCAATTTGTCCTGAGAGGACAATCTCACAGAGCAGAGAATGGAACCCAGTTAGGTGTCTAAATTGAATCTAGAAGGATCCTAGAGATTAGAGAAATTGTTATGTCATGGTTGACATGCATAACCAGAGAATTTATATTTTGTTATGCGAAGCATAACCAGAGATCCCTGTTTCTCTAGGAGATTACTGTTATTTATGTCTTACTAGAGATTTCTAGCTTTATTGCCCTTATAATTATAGATAAATATGTTTTCAGAGATTACTTGTGATTTCAGAGAATATTTGATTTAAGAGTTATTATGTTTATATATGGAAGATGATTTGTTTTATTAAAGTAAGAATTTTAGATATGTTTTCTATGAATTTGTAATTAAAAAGATATTTGTATATATAGGTATGGATGTAAATATCAAACGGTTTATGATTGCTACATGTATATTGTATTATGTTCTTGGTAGTCCCATATGGGTGATGGATGAGAGCTCATTCACTGAGTCCATTGACTCACCCCTCTCTTTTCCTCTTATAGTTGCAGGTCTAGAGACGGTTTAGACTCCTATTCTAGAGATGCTGTTATTTTTCCTGTGGTAAGCCTTACTTTGGAGTAAGGCTTAGTTTAGGGTTTTATTAGAGTAGAGTACTCTAGTAAATGTGCAGGCAGGATCCAGCCACGTATTATTTTCAGACTATGTATATGTATTTAGAGACTTAAATATTTATGTATATGATCGCAGAGTATGAGTATGAAATTTAAATGTAAAGTATGGGCAAAAAATTTTGTAAATAGCTAGAGATGTATTGATGACTTAGTTCGCAAGTATTAAACAGATTTTCAGAGAATGAATCAAAGGATTCTAAAGCTTTAAATATTAAAGTATTTTAGAGTTTTGATTTCAAAAATTCGATTTCGGATGAGAATTTAAATAAAGATTTAAAGGAAACCATGGTTTAAGAATGAATATTTTCATAAATTATGCAATTAGAGAGACACGTTACCTAGTATGCTTACGTGGGGATGAGATTCCCCACGTGCTGATCACGTTCCCAAGTTGGGTCATGACAACAAGACTTGATGTACCGAAGTAGATGGTGAAGTGCTTGTTCTTGAGGAATTTTGGGATCAAACATATATTGGCTAAGCTTTGTTACTGCAAAATTTATGTCTGGCTGATAAATAGTTAAATGCATTAGCCTTCCAACCATTCTTCGATATAAGGAAGGATCTACAACAGGTTGGCCTTCTTTTGCTTGGAGTTTCAGACCAGGTTCCCTGGGAATTGTTTCTGGTTTTGAATTTGTGAAACCTGTATCTTCTAATAAGCTGAGAGCAAATTTCCTTTGAGACAATAAAATTCCTTTCTTTGACCTTGCAATTTCAAGACCAAGAAAGTACTTCAAATCACCTAGTATTTTAAGTTTAAAAAGTGTTTCTAGCTTGGACTGTACTTGGAGAATTGCTGATTTATTTGGACTTGAAATAATTATATCATCAACATATACAAGTAGAAAAACAATATCAGAACCTGTACCAAAATAAAAGAGAGAGTAATCACACTTGGATTGAGTGAAGCCAAGAGCAAGAATAGATGATGAAAATTTTTGGAACCATTGTCTTGATGCTTATCTCAATCCATAGAGATATTTATTTAATTTGCAAACCATGTTAGGATTATGTTTAGAATAACCAAGAGGTAGATCCGTATAAACTTCCTCAAAAATGTCTCCATTAAGGAAAGCATTATTGATGTCAAGCTGGAGGAAATGCCAGTTCTGGATGCCAGCAATTGAAAGAAAAATTCTGACAATAGTTATCTTTGCAACAAGTGAAAAAGTATCCAAGAAATCAATGCCTGCTTGTTGAGTGTATCCCTTTGCTACTAAACGTGCCTTATATCTGTCAATTGCACCATTGACTTTATATTTTACCTTATTGTATGTTTGCCATTGGGTAGAGGTACAAGAGACCAAGTATGATTGGATTCAAGAGTTTTGATCTCTTCATTCATGGCCTGTCTCCATTGAGGATATTTTACTGCTTGGTGGTAAAAGGTAGGTTCAAAAATGTCTGAAATTTGTAAAATGAGGTTTTTGTATGATGAAGAAAGATTATGATAGGATATATATTTGTCAATCGAGTATGTGTCAATGTTAAAGCATCGGTAATTTTCAAGGTGTTTAGGAACTTTTCTTTGTCTGGTTGATTTCCTAATGGTTATTGTATCTTCTGGAATGGATTCAGATGTTGTTGTGGGAACAGGAAGTGATTCTGAATTGGTTACTGGTTCAGGATTTATTTGAGCTTGTGCTTGAGTATTTTCAGATTCAGGAATAATCTGATGATGTTGGATGTTTGTATGTATAAACTAGAATTTGTAGTTTTTAAAATTTTCAACCTTCACAAATTCTGAAAAATCGAAAATGAAAATTAAAAGCAAACAGTCCCTTATTTGCCGTGAAGTTGCCCGACCAAAACATGGGCTTACATGCTCACAAAAAAAATACTGTATTCAATATTTATCGCGCAACTCTGGAACGAATTGCTCTCCTATCCTCACACGATCATGGGGTAATCTAAAAGATTTTCACCAGAAAAACAAAGTTCATAGTACACTGGTTTATACAAGCCTCATGGCCTCAGAGTATGACCTTTCAGCCCTTATACCATCTTTTGGTTCGCGTGAGAGAACAATAAGCAGAACCTTGGGGATAATTCGTCTGGACATATTTCAGGTATAATTCATCCCCGCCTGTTACGAACAACGTTTAGGAAAAGAGAGAGAATCTCTAAAAGGAGAATATTAAATGTTTAAGCTGTTGACGTTAAGATAAGATCTATTGCATAATTCTGTGGACGGTAACGGACATTAGACACAAGATAAGAAAGGAAGCTTTTGGAAAATTTTGTCTAAAGATTTCACCTCAACGTATAAAACAAACACGCACTTGGTCCTAGTCGTGGGTCGTGGGTCGTGGATCATGGCGAAATAAATCTGAAGCTAGCTATTCCCTTCAATTGTTATTCTCCTTTCTTTTTTTTTTTCATTAACAATTGTTATTCTCCTTACTGCACTTGTAAGCAAAAGAATCTCTTTGGTAAAACATGCTTCCCAAAAAATTTTCAGTGCTTTTGGACATTTTATTTTGTTGAATCACTGTCGTCTTTTTAGTTTCTTATAACTATTTTCACCCTTATAGACTACTGTAACGAACACAATACATTGCAATAAAAATAAATTCTCCACCTTAAGAATTTTTTTTTTAATTTCAAATGAAGAGTACAGTAAAACGAAATCTAATAACAACAATAAATTGAAAAAAAAAATCAAAAAGTAAAATAAAAGACACCGACGAATCACAACTTGGATAAGAATAAAATAATGGTTCAGATTTTTTTCGCTTTTTTTTTATGAGAATTGTTTTGGCTTGTACTGATGAATAAAATCGCCGTGAGCTTTCACTTCAGAGACAATACCAATGTTCATAAGCACTTGCTTCGTGGAAAAAAAAATAACGCCCACAAAAAAAAATTTCCCCTTTCTTTCTTTTCTTTCTCAATAAAAACAGCATTCAATTAAATAAAACAAAATCAAATAGAAATAACAACAATAAATAAATAAATAATAATAATAATAACAATAAAGAATAACAATACTGATACACGCGCTAGTCAGGTCAGGTCAAGTCAACCAACGACCATAAACACAGCAACAACAAGCGGGAGAAGAAGCGCACGATAGCGTCCACGGGTCACCGGTGCGCCGGACTCAATCCTCGGCGGGGAGTCCCCAAGCCTCACAGGCTTCCCGTACACCTTATCACCCTTATCATTAATTTCCACATTTGCCCCTCCCCACATACTGTGCCGTTTCGTGTGCCAAAACAAGATCTTGTACCTCACCGCCGTCGCAAAATCCGCCCGGAAGTACACCTTCCCGTCCACCGCCGCCGTGAAGTTCCCGGCTCCGGCGAACACTGCGGCGGATCTTGGCTTGTGCGCCTTCTTCTGGTGGCCCTGGTAGAACGGATCGATGGTGGCGTTGGCGAGTGGGCGCGTGGTGTTTCTGTCGTGGAAGAGAGAGAATGCGACGTGAACGGCGTCGTAATAGATTCCTTTGTCTTTGTTTGGGTTTGCAAGCTTGATGGTGAAGTTGAACGAAACGGTGGCGTTTTGAGGGGAAGGTGTGGTTAGGGATTTGTTGAGGGCAGGGACGTAAATTTGTTCGAGGTAGAGTTTTGGTTGGTCGACGCGAAGTGAGAGCCAGAGGAACAGGGCCGTGAGGCCCATGGTGGTTATGAAGCTGCAGCAGCACGTGCAGCAGCTGTCGGATTCCGCCGCCATCTGCGGAGGTTGTTCTCGTCGAGAATCTAGAGAGAGAAACAACTAGAGAGACAGAGAGTGTGTGTGTGTGTGTGTGTGTGTGTGTTTGGTTTCTTTCTGAGTGCTCCTTTTTGTTGTTTATTGGGTTTTCTTTTTCCGTGTTCGTGTTTTATGATTGGGATTTGGGATGCGAACTGCGAAGGTTCTGCGTTATTGATGAGTTAGTTACTTGAATGTTCATATATACGAAAGATTTTGAAGATGAGATTGCTACACGGAGAGAGAAAACGTGTGAGAGTAAATGCCATTATTTTAATTAAAAAGGATTTATTTTTATCATAAAAGGAATTTTATGGTTTTTACTATACCTGAGTAAAACATTTAAGTAAAAGCATACTCACTAAAAAAATAAAAAAATATATTTATATTTTAAAAAAATATTTTTTATAATATAAAAATATGTTTAATAATAAATAAATTTTTTTATTTAAATGTAAGTTAATATTATATTTAAATATAAAATATTTTTTATTTTTGTAAAAGATTTTTTAAAATAAATTATTTAAAAATATATGTCTTTTTTTAATAGGGAATCCAAACGAGCTAAGAAATCTATGTCCCAATTGTGTTTCGTTTCCTGGCCGATAATAAAAATTAACATGTGCAAGTTGGGGGAAGTTATCAAAAGTTGATTTTCAAAAAATCAAAAGTAAAACTATACAATGGTACATTTATTAATATATGAATGAGGGATAAAAAAAAGAGATATAAAATTAAAGAAAAAAAATTTAATCATGAGAACTTATTATAAGAAAATATATCTCATGTAACTATTAATTTGTGTCTTATTTTCTTGATTTAAAGGAAAGTTAAAGGAAGTTACTCAGAACTTGATGGGAGTTGGCTTATTTTAAAATAGTATGAAGGAACCTGATCTAGTCCTCTCTTCCTTCCTTGCCATTATATTTTTCCTCTTTTTCTTTTTCAGTCATTTAGGGTATATTTGTAAGTTTAAAATTTAAAGGAAAAAAAGAGGGAAGAGGAGTACTTGTAGTCTAAACTTATATTATAAGTCCTCTACTCTCCTCTCTTTCATTTCAAAATCTAAACTCACAAACATACCCCTAAATACTTAAGATGGATTAAATGAAGGCAGAGGAATAGTAACTGAGTTCTTTAACATCCACTCTTATCCATGGATCAAGTTTAGTGATTCTTCTTATTTGGGGGAGTTATATATTTCAAGATCCTTTCCGATGTTTTAATGGTAAATTTCTTATTTCTGAATTAAGATCTTTAAAAAATTACAACTTAACATATTTAAAATATGGAAAATGTCATCAAATCCTAAAGTTGAAATGTCTGATTGATATTTTTTTTCTGTACATGGCCAGGGAAGAAACAAAAGTTTCTTATATATCGACCTTAGGCTCTAATAGACTTTAAATAGTGATGATCTAAAAATAAAAAAAAAAGTAGTAACTATTAATATATAGAGTTTAATTTATATTTATTAATAGTATGACATTGTTATTCAATTGTATATTATCATATTATCTAATGTAGTTAAGTTTATAGTTACTACTTAAAAAGTTATACAAATTAATTGGGTGACAAATACATCCAAATTAAACTTATTAATCTATAGACAATACTTATTTCGGTAAGACATACTAAGTCACATACTCACATAAAAGTTTAAACCTTGAATGAATAAAATAGTCATTGAAAAGTTTTCTTAATTGTGATAGTCTTAAAAAATAGTATTGTAAAATGATTATAAAAGTATCTTAATAAGAATGAAAATTAATAACGTAAACAAAAGAATTTATACATGTTCGAGACAAAAAAAAAGGGGGTAAGTTCATGTGCTGAAAATTTTGTAAGTGCAATATCGCGAGAGAAATATTATTTTTACATTTAAAAATAGACATTTGATAAACATTGCAGAGAAATTCACCAAAAAAAAAAAATTAACATTACGGAGAAAGAAGTAGAAACTCACCATCAACCAAAAACAAAAAAGAAAAGGGACACAAACTCACCGCGTTTGAAAATAGCGACTGTTAATTGCTAGTACAAATGGTGGCTATTGTTTTGGGGGGACGCGTTTGCATTGTGCAATGGTGCAGTGCCAGTCACGGATCACTGATATACCAGAGGCTTTTGTCCATTGATAAACAAAGAAAGAAAATCCAACGACATAGATTCTTAACATGGTAATACATTTGGAAAAAATTCTTGAATATACAGCAAATCTAACAATCTATTGTTAGACACATGCAAAAACAAAAACACTTATAGATAAGTGAGTATATATTAAATAAAGTTAATGGAACTATTGGATAGCAAAAGCATAAAAGCCAACTATAAACGAATCTAGTTGCAAAGTATCATTACAAAAACGAAAATGAAATACTTGTAGAGAAAAAATCCAATGAAAAATATATGTTTGATCATGCTATGCGTCTGGATTATTAGAAGTGATATGTCAAGAACTTCACATGTTCATGTTGAAATAACCAAAAAGTATTGAATTTTTTGTATTGAAGCTTAACAAAAAAAATGTACCATCAATAATTCAATTTAATCATGAAAGATATTATTCCTCCATCAAAGGCCCTAGGCTAGTTAATAAAGAAAAAGAGCACATACATCCATCTCTTATTTGTGAACAATAGTAATTGGAAACACTTTGATCATTGTTGTGTTCGAAACAAACTATAGTAGCAGATAGTTACTTACATATTTTGTGTCATGAGGATTTTTTACGTACAATTCAGTGCCCAATATATTAGCCTATATAGTATTTGCTGCAGATTCTTCCATTAGAAAGATATTGTCTTCAAAACATGTATAAGGATCAAACAATTTTGGATCAGCACCTATAATATTATAAATTATAATAATGTTTTATCTATTCCAAAGAAAAGACAAAAAGTTAAGTATAATTTGCTTACCAAGTTGTACTTCATCATCATCCAATAAGATCCTCTAATGCAAATTGCGTAGTAAATTGTATCCCCACCTACTATCATGGTGGAAAGACCGAGAAAGTGGAAAAAATTAAAGAAGAATGAAAAAATTGTTGGGTAGTTTGGAAGTTTTATTTAGTGATAAGGGAAGTTGAAAAACCGTATGTGATGATGCAATATATATGTAATAACATTTTTAGCCTTTTATAAATTGTTAAATAAATTTGAGCAATAGCAAAATCGAAAAAAAAAAATTGAACACCAAAAAGGGGCTATATATATATATCGTCTTCAAAATATGTATTAGGATCAAATGATTTTGGATCGATACCTATAATATTTTAAATTTTAATAATTTAACATTTGCTTACCAAGATGTACTTCATCATCACCCAATAAGATCCCCTAATGCAAATTGTAGTAAATTGTATTCCTCATCCTAATGTCATGGTGGAAAGATCGTGACAGTGAAAAAAAAAAAAATGAAAGAATGAAAAATATGTTGGGTAGTTTGGAAGTTTTATTTGTTGGCAAGGGAAGATGAAAGGTCGCTTCTGATAATGCAATATATATGTATTTACAATTTAAACATTTTATAAATTGTTGAAAACTTTTAAATAATGGAAAAATTGGAAAAAAAAATTGTACAGCAAAAGGAGGGAATCATCTTTATATATGTAATAGATTTATATAATATTTGTATAATTAAAAATTATATAAATGTTAATTTGTTAGGACCAATTGTTGGCATGAAATTTATGATCGGTGAAAATTCTCTAATTTATGATTTACTTGACCTTACAATTGAAAGTGAATAAGTTACTTGACCTAATTTATGATTTTTGAAGCATGTTTATCTATGATTATTTGTACTCATAAGGTGTGAAACACCATATTGACTCACATCTCATCCATAATTGAATGGAATGTAAATTCCATTCAAATAAAATTCACATCAGATTTAATGATAAATGATGTGTGATTGATACAATGTCTCACAACTTATGAATATAATTATCATCTCTCTCTTTGTTTGTGGCCACAGGAAAACAAGAATACGCGTTCCGCAGGTAAAGGAAATAGATTTTTGGTCTACTGTTTAGTCTAAACGAAAAATCATAGGAAACTGGGTGCATCAAAAGACCCTACTTTTTTTCTTTTTTTCCTTCAACAAATTTAGATTTGTTGAAAAAGATGTACCAAACGTAAGGCATTTGCCTACACTAATTAAGTGCAGTTAAATGTATTCAATAGTGGCTAAATTTATAGGTGTCTAAACATATTTTTGAATATTTACTGAATGTGGTAAATGTCTAAGGTTTGCTACCCCTCCTTTACATGGTATATCACAACATTGGCATGGAGATTTTTCTTCTTTTTTTTTTCTTTGTTGTCGTCAAAAAAATTGGATATTATTTAGTCATTTATCTGGTCAACTACCTATAAGATAAAATATTATAAGTTTAGGAATAACTTATAATTAGTTCAGGTCCAATGAACTATAACATGCTAAATGATATTAGAACACTGATAACCTAAACAAGCTTCATTTAATATCTTCAATCCATCAGGAGAAAGATGCACATATGTTGAGTTACTTTGTCATACTCTTGAAGATTTTATGTGGTTAATCTGACATTATATATTCGAATTGGACCGACTGTATTCTTCTAGTACTCAGGAAGCTTGAATACATTGTATTGACGATGAGACTGAAGCATATTTTTTTCGGAAATGGACTGAAGCATTCTTGACCCCAAGATTACGATCTCAACACTTAGGAGAGAAAGCATCAATACCACTTTTTGGGTCAATACAAAGTTTTAGGTCAATGACCCTTTTTTTGTATGGGATATTGGGCTTTAATAACACTGGATCATTTGGGAGATTGGGCTTTAATAACACTGGAGAGCTCCAACTATGGGCCTGCTGCACGATTTTGAGTCCGTATTTGTTGGACTTGTATTGTTGGACGTTTTCTCTAACTTTAATGACTAAAAACACAAGGTGGATTTGATCTTGTTCTTTTCTGTTTTTTTATCAAGACGGGATCTTCTTTATTACTCCCGTACTCGCAGTCGTATCTCTTCACAAGAAATCCACTTATTCTCAGACCCACAATATATATATATATATATATATATATATATAGAAGAAGAGATCTTTTTATACTGACAAAAACAAAGGGTAATATTTTTATTAAAAACTTTCCAATGGATTTGTTTTTAATTACCATTATATATCAAAATCCGAAAAAAAAAATTATATAGAAAAACGAAAAGAACGTTGCACAAGCAGAATTTGAGAAGTAGTCGAAGCAAAATGAATTATGAGGTCTATTTGAGTCTTTTATAGAATAACGTTATATTGTTAAGAGAAAATTGATAAAATTTGTGATTGAGAATAACAACAATTATTAGACCTACTTATTCAAATGTCAACATGCATGTCACTTTATCCCAACAAATAAATTCAGACATTTTTTATTGAAAAATTAAGCAAATATTTTGACTCATTACTTTCCTATTTTAAGAGTGTATCGTCTTATTTCTTAAAAGACCTACATTCATTAATGAAAAAAAAAAATTATAGACGTGATATGAAATGTTGTCATATTAAAAGAGTGTTTGTTAAATGTTGGCATGAACTGAATATGTTTAGATCTAGAGATGTTAAAATGGATCCAGCTCACCCGGTTGATCTGCCAAAACCGCCATTTTTAGCAGGCTAAGCTGAATTTTTGAACTCGTCAAAATATTTCAATTCATCAAACCCGCAGGTTTAGGAGGACTAAGTCTTTTAAACAAAAAATAATTAAAATTTATGGTTATTAAATATTAATCCTTATTATCCAAATCTAAAGAACATAAAGAAAACAAAGCCCAAAACCAAATTTAAGAAGCTGATACTAACACACAAAAGACTTGTTTTTTCAAAAAAAGAAAACCAAAAACACAACAAGGAGAAAAACACGTTACTACTTATTATAGTATCGGTATACACTTGACAATATCAGTGATCAAAGGTTAAAACTTAAAACTAAAAATCACACTTCACACAAGAAAACGTAAAAACCTAGGATAAGTTGTAGAAGAACCATCACACACTCTTCCCAGGGTTCATAGTTCATGCTTATAGTAGCAGTGGTGACGACGATCATTTTCATCAACCAGTCTAGCGGCATTGCAGAAGGTGGGGCGAACTGCATGGCTAAGGTGGGGTGAACTGCATGGCTGCGGTGGCCGGTACTCTAGTTTGTTGGCTTGGTATCGCTTCACGCTCATGGTGGTTTGGATTTGGAAGACACTCTTCTTCTCTATTGCGTGGTGGGTTAAGAGTTGAGGCTTATTCTTTCAGTTCGAAGCTAAGGTCGTCATGTCATGGTAGGCAGCAAGCTTTGGTGGTGGCATCTCACATTGTGGACTCTGTGGCATAAAGGTGTTTTTGTTTTTTTTGTTTATTTACTCCTTTAATCTAAGGATGAAAAATGAGATTAAAGGAAAAATGTGAGTTTTGATTTCTCAGTTTTTGGACTTGTGGTATCACTACTATGAAGGTTTTTTTTTTTATTTCTTTGTTTGCACATGTGATGGTATGATGGAATATTGACATTTTTATATTATTGTTGCTAAAATAGTTTTTTTTTTTGTGTTGTAACTTGTTTGGATTTGCAATGATTTGTCATTTGTTTTGTAACAAGTTTTTTTTTTGGCAATTTTTTAAATTTTTGGTGGGTTGGCGCTCTGCCTCCAAAATAGGCACAGCTAACTGTTTCAGCCCATTTCGTTTTGGGGGGCTAGCCCTTCTTGCCCCGTTTTTTATGGATTT
Organism: Dalbergia cultrata; assembly: GCA_031216105.1. Taxonomy (NCBI): domain Eukaryota; kingdom Viridiplantae; phylum Streptophyta; class Magnoliopsida; order Fabales; family Fabaceae; genus Dalbergia; species Dalbergia cultrata. The sequence continues at coordinate 11,048,376 of CM062350.1, read as the reverse complement.
TTGGAAGGGTGGGCCTAAATAGGGTAGGTCGACCCATTTTGACATGTCTATTTAGATTGTGGAAACTTGTCCTTCAAGATGTAACTAACACATTCTATTGTGGCAAATTTAGATGTTATTATTGTAAAACTACCATATATGTCCTGAAATCACAACAGGCCATATGCTCAACTTTTAAAACATTATTGTTGTTTAGGTATATCCAGAGGTATCATTTCTCATCATTAAACAATTTTAATTACAAACAAAATGTATGGAAGAAAAGCGATTATCAAATGTTAAAATCCTATTTGGCACACCTGATAAGATGAGAGTCGATAGTATAAAACATGATATGATAAAATTATAGAATAAGGCTTGATAATATAAGACTTGATTCAACTAGGACAGAAATAAAGCATTGGGTCAAACTCTTCTTTGGTGTCAAGGTAATAGCTATGAATAGTCATCGACTCCCAATAAAAGGTAGAAGAATGCAACCTATTATGGGACATACAATGCATTATAGACGTATGATCATTACACCTCAACTGTGTTTTTCTATTCCACCTCTTATAAAGAAAAGAACTTAAATCAAAATACTTAATAGCATGGCGATACATTTATACAAAACTTCTACCCCAAGCATATGCAATGGAACTATAGATAGTCAAGTCAAATTCAATCCATGAAATAATTTGATATATGGACAACATCAATGTGGTAAAGGTCGTAATGCCAAAGGAATCATTATTGCAGAGCATAGAGGGGGAGGTCATAAGCATTTTAATGCTATGCAGTGTTAGATGTAGCACTGTATAAGATAATTTATATTCTATAATATTATAATTTATTTACTAATAGTTTCAATGTTATAAATAAATGCTAAATAAAATAAAATCATAATAAAATAAGAAATATTTATTAATTATTTAAATAAAATTTTTAAATATTAATTAATTACAATTTAATTTATATTAAATGTCATTGTTTATCTCAATATATGATAAATATGTATTATTTCAATAAATTATATAAATATAAATACACCCTTTTGTATATTTAAATATTTTTATTTTTAATCATCGTTATTGAAACTTTAATTTAAAATAAATATTAAACCAAAAACTTTTGTTATTAATCCTTAACTTTATAAATTACATATCTTTATTATTTATTAGTTATAGTTATTTTTATTTTATTATATATATCTAAATTGATATCATATATTATTTTTAATAATATTTAGGGTTTATGAAATATTTTTAATTAAGAATTGTTTTTATTTAAATATTTTATTATTATTATAATAAAAAATTTAAAAATAAAATGTGATCTTATATGTTATGAGCTAATCAGGTCTAATCCAACCTTTCTATATTGTATAAAGTTATATAACATTTTGACATATAAGGGGATTATGATGGATAAATTTATACAATATGTTGTCTGGACCAAACAACAGATAAAGGCATAACATATAGTATTAGCTTATACTATCATGCCTAATGTATCATACCAACCATATACTAACTGTTACTTACTAGCTCCGTTTTGTAATGGGTATATGTATGCCTACGCCTAACATATATATGCATATATATATATATGTGTGTGTGTGTGTGGGATTGTAAAGAGGATGAAAATCTTTTGTTTCAAAATGATGTCCCTTTCTTTGTCTTTCCAATTACTTATTGACACATGGAATATATGCATTATATATTTAGTAATTTTTAAATTTTTAAATATGTTTTGATTTTTATCTTTCCATGTGCCAGTAAATAATTAGGGATAGTAAAGGGGACAAAAGATTTCCATCATGTAATAGAAGACTATGAAGTGAAATGTGATTTGAATTCCTTTCTCCCATCTCTCTATAATTTCCTAATTTATTCTATTCCATTCTCTCTAATTTCCTCCTATTCCTACCACTCTCTTTACTCTAAGTTTTTAGTACATTATCAAATAAGTGTCTATTTAGACAAACTAGTACATTAAAAAGTCAATATGTTTTGCTACCATCTAATTATATTAACTTTTTAATATATCAGTTTGTTCAAATAGACATTTATTTGAAAATGGAGGTGGAATATAATTGATCACATAAGTCTATTGATTGAACACAAATTTAACATATACATCATGTCGATCACTATATGAGGGTAGAATGACTTCACAAAAACCTCACTTGGCTTATTCATTTGGGTTTAGTGCTCCAATTCAATGATTTGTACAAATTAACTCTAATCAAGGTTGAATTGCATTAACAAAAAAAAAAAGGAAAAAAAAAGGTTGAATTGGATTTTCCTTTTTCACCCTGTTCCTTTTCAACCAACTTCGATTATTTGCAAACCATTAAAGCATTGATCACTTTAGGAGATTATAAGCAGTTTTATTAATTGGATACATGGTCCTCAAATAGCTATGATGTTGATCTTTTCATTAAATTACTTGCAAGAAGTCTTCCTATTATGGGGAGGACCTCGGACGAGGTTCGAGAACTTGTGAACCTGACCTTTGTCCTGCATGGTCATAGTTGATGGCATTCCAGAGGATCGGGGAGTTAAAATGTTGAAAGGAGCGGAAAATCCCAAACTCCCTAGTGAACCTTTTAGAAACAAGTTGACCCACTCTAACAATTCCATAAATTATGGAATGGGTAAGGCCTTTCAGAAGGATGTCAATTCATGATTAAGGTTGCTAGTAAGGGCAAGTCCTATGAAGTATAAATAGAGGAAGGAAATATGTTATCTTTTCTAAAACCCTAAACCCTCTCGGATCCTTGTCAACTTAAGCATTAGAGTTCTAGCAGCTCCCCATCCCGTGCTGTTAGGATGCACACTGGAGCTGTCAAAGAGACAAGAAAGTCCAATGACCACACACATATGCGGAGGAGAGTTCTAGGGCATACCCAACTCAAGTAACCCTTAGAACAACTCCTTCCTGTAAAATTGATGTGACTACTTTCATTTATAGCTTTGTGCTCCAATAAATTAGTATAGTTAGGGGTGTCCATAATCCATCCCGACCTGTCAACTGGCTCGACCTGTCATCTCGACTCGACCCAACCCGAAACTTATTGGGATGGGTTCGGCTCTTAAAATTTGACCTAGTACATTTTTTGGGCCGGGTTCGGGTCATATATTGGGTTGACCCAACCCGTTTCGAAGTTAAATAAGTCTTTAAGAGATATATATTTTTATAATAATTTATGAAAAATTAAATGATTTTAAAGTTCAATTAATATATTTTACATAACTTGATGTTAATTCTACATTGGGATGATTTATTTTGAAACCTATATCGTAAAAAATATCTGGTATATTGTTCAAATATAACCTGCGACATAGTTAGGTTATTATCAAGTCGGGTTTGGGTTTCAAAAGTTAACCCGGTCTAACAATCAGATTGAGTTTGGGTTTTATCCAACCCAGTCCAATCTGTCCCTTGTACACCCTTAGATATAGTATTAAAGTCTCGTCTTCAAAAGCTATACTTGAAGTTTGCAGACTGCTGACAAATTCTTTTTAATCAGGTGCTTTTCTAACTCTAATTTAAACAAAAATATAGTTTTTACCACCAAGTGATTGTAATACTTGGGGTACACGTATCAGTAGACGAGTTTCGCATGACCTCAAGGTCCTCCGGGACCCACTGCTGTTGCCGGGTCTGGATTTTTGCTAAGTCTGGAGCCCTACACCTCCTTGAAGGGTTATATGTTAGAGCCACAATTTTGGGACCAAAAGTCCCGGTAATTGTTCCTCAGAGAGAAACAAGTTGAAGAGTGATTTTTAAGGAATTTTTGAAAGCCTCTAGATATTTCGTTTTTAGCCCCCAAGTTTAGAAAATCGCCGGAATTCCAGAATATGAACTAGAACTCAAAAATGAGATTTTGATTGGTTGGAGTTTTGAATTTTTAGATATTTTATTTGAATCCAAATGGGGGGTATTTTCTTATTTTACTTCTTATTAACTTAGAATAAAGAAATGGAAATAAGTGGGTGAGAATAGAGGTAACCAGATATCATGACAGCAAAAATTCTACAAATTTGAGTTTACTGTCACCGCTATAGCGGTCATAAGTGCACAATGACGGGGGCAGAGAATGGCATAGACCGCTATAGTGGTGTCAGTTTTCCAGAAACAGTGAGAAACGTCACCGTTTCATCAAATGAGCCCCTCCACCCCAATTTATACCTCAAACTCGGGATTTCTCCCCCATTTCCGAGCCCTACCCCAAAATTTCATCTCCTCTTCTCCTTCCTCCCCTCCACTCTCATCCCCCATTAAATCTTCTTCCTCCAAGCTTCAAGGTTAGTTTTGTTATTGTTTATGTTTCCTTTCTCTCATTCCTTTTATGTTTCATGGTTTGAGTTGTGTTTTTCTCTCATTGTTGTCAAGTGGGGGGTGCTCCCCAAATGTTGTTAGAATTATGTTAGAGTAATCTAGAGATACCCATAGAGTATTAATGAGTTTTATGGTTATAATAGTTGACGTTGGTGCCCTCCCGACTCCCCGGAGCTCAGTTGGAGTAGACACCACCTATTCCTCCCCCTCTAGGTGAGTGGGTTTGACCCCATTTCCTTAGTTTCCACATTATAACAATATGTTCTTGCATTATGGTTGATAAATATGAAATTAGAGATGGTGTATATTATGATTTTACATGAATATGTCAACCTAGAAAAATTATGATTTATGATAATAACATGAAAATGAAATTTAGAAAGCCATGGGACCATAATTGTTATATTGTATGTTATAGAAAATGTTTTGCATGCTTGAGAAGAGATTTATGGAAGAGATATACGTTATGAATTTAAAATTTCGCTATGCTTTAAGACTTGGTATTTTTATTAATCATTTTTATTAGATATTTTTTAAGAGTTTATGATATGCTATTGATTCAAGCCTTGAGATTTATAAATATGATTTTATAGTATTCAGTTGACGTATGTATATATATTGGAAGAATGTTTGATAGAGTATGATTTTATTTGATGAATAGAAATGTATATTTGGTTTTAGAGGCTTTGTGATTATGAACTCTTTTATTTTGAAATATAATAACAAAGTCTTTAGGTTATGAAAATATGTTAGCTAAGAAATGGATTTAAAACTTCAGTTTTATGGTACCAAGAGGTACGGAATTCAATATAATTCTTAGTATCTGCCAGATACATACTTTGTGGGCTTGAAATCGGGATGCCTTCAAGTGGGTGATCCCTTGGGCTCGATTTTCATAGCCACAATTATGCTAAAGTCAGATTGCTAGAGTGATATGAGTCCAGAACTCTCAGAGTACTAAGATTTAGGGGCTCTCGTTTGCCAAGGATGGAGTACCCACCCTTTAGCTATGAAATTTCAGTATTTTTATTTTATCTATTTTCAGTTAATTACATAAATGCTAAATGATAAACAGCCATGGCAGCATATACAGAAAACGGAACCCATTTAAGTGTCCACATTAGATCCCCATTAGAGCCCGTGTCTGGCACTGGTGGAGCATAGTAGAAGCGTTCAGTGTGGTAGAGCCCGTGTCTGGCACCCACTGAAGCAAAACCTTGAGTTCTACGTGGGGGCTTAGGCCGAATCCCAGTAGGAACAAAACCTTGAATTCTACGTGGGGGCTTAGGCTGAATCCCGGTAGGAGCAAAGCCTTGAGGGTACGTGGGGGCCTAAGCCGAATCCCAGTAGGAGCAAAGCCTTGAGGGTACGTGGAGGCCTAGGCTGAATCCCAGTACTAAAGAGGGAAACCTTGTTTCTCTAATTAGTATACTGTTAATTATGTTTTCAGAGAATATTTGATTTAAGAATTATTATGTAAATGTATGGAAAATGATTTCTCATTATAGTAAGAATTTAGAGATGTTTTTACGAATTTATAATTAAAGAGATGTCTTCTCTATATATAGCTATGAACATGAATATCAAATGATTTGTAATTGCTGCATATATATTATATTATATTCTTGGTTGTCCTATGTGGGTGATGAGTGAGAGCTCACTCACTAAGTCCGTTGACTCACCCCTCTCCCTTCCTCTCATAGTTGCAGGTACAATTCCAGTTTCATCCCAGATTGGTAGACGCAGTTTCTCCTATAGGTGAGTCTTACTTTGGAGTAAGGCTTAGTTAGAGTGTTGTTAGCGTAGAGTGCTCCAGTAGATGTGCAGGCAGGATCTTATCCACACATGTAGTCTGATATATTTTAGTATTTTCATATATTGAGCATGTAAATGAAATGTAAATTGTAATTAGAGACTTATATGTTGAGGTAGTTACGAAATTTTAGATCAGCTGATTTGAATAAGAGTTTTTCAGAGATTAACTTATTGAATATTTTCAGTTTATGAAATTGAGCATTATGTTTTAATCAGAGGAAAAGTTTATACTTAAAAGAAATCACATTTTAATAATTATACTTATTGATAAATTAAGCATATATAGAGATTCAATGATCATGAGGCTTATATAGGGATGAGATTCCTCACGTGCCGATCACGCTCCGAAGTCGGGTCATGACATGAACTCAAATACCTTCAATTATTAGATAAAATATAACCTCACATTTGTATTCCTGGACTATGCATAAATTTCTTTGTCATAAAGAGAGTGACTGCCCCATGAATAAATGTCATTTATGTAAGGTAGCTGGCAAACTCAAGTCGTGATAGCTTTTTCTATCTCTAACTCTGAGCCTCATAATTTTCATCTTAACCGGTAATTATTCCTTGATCAGGAATATTCTATTGGAGCAGCAAGATAGAGGATAAAAAATAAGAAAAGATGCATAATTTGCGTCCAAATCACTTCAAAGATGACCTTCAACATGGATATTTTGCTCCTATCATTTCACTACTCCCAAAAACCTAAAGAGTCAACTGAAAGTAGAGTTTTAACCACAAATGTAATGATTGAACCAGGAGAAGATGCCCATTGGTAGAAACACCCGTCGAGTTGTGAATGGCATAGATAACAACTTTCATCATGCCATGTGTGGTCCTGATCCTTGAATCAATAATCTGATGTGACTGACTCATCGCTTTGCTCATTTTTCTTCGGGATATACATGATGTCATTGTGTCCAGAGTAACGTATCTACATTTATGAATTCCATGTATAATAATATTTCAATATAATTTAGAATTATAAATATATAAATATTATAGAAATATGAATTAAAATTATTATATATTTGAGTGTATATTAATATTTTTCTTCTGCCCATGCCTTCATTTCTGCAAGATGAACCTTGAAAGCCCCACTTTATCACCAGTTTCCTTAACATCTTTCTCTATCTGGTCTTTGTACTCTCGATAGGTAAAATTCCTGTACACCGGCGGCGTACCATTGCTCTGTATGACTGCATCAAGGGAGGGGTTACAGAAATATGCCAAGGAGAACCTGTCCCTCTTCTCAGCAGCCACCACTCGGTGTTTAACACTTTTGTACACGCCATTGCTTAGTGCCTGCATAAAATATGGTAGCCACTTACTAATTAAATATAAATATTGAAGTCCGGGACTAATTAAATATAAATATTGAAGTCCGGGACAAAGTAATTTCTCACGCAATTTCTAGGGTAGTAATTTTATTTGTCATGCAATTTACAGGGGCGACTGGCAATGACCATTTGTCTATTATCACTCTATATTAATTACTGTTATATGCACTATTTCTAAAATGTCATTTTTAAAATGTCCATAACATTATTTTAATTTTTTTGTTTTTTAATTTTCGATTTGATAGTGCTGGATAGTGGTAACTGGCACTACTTGTTTCCCTTCCAATAATAGAAGGCCAACCTTGACACCATTACATCGTTTCCATGAATAAAGGAAATTTGAGAGCATATGTATGATATCAAACATTATTATTATTATTATAATAAGAGGCTCTTGCTAATGCAACATCTTTTTTTTTTTTTTACCTATCATCTTGACTTGTTTATAAAAAAACAGCGCAAATTATGGTTTATGAGAAAAAAGGTTACATTTTTTTTTTTGCACCACTAGCCAACACGTACAATTTTTTTCTATTCAAGTACAAGGAAAAAGAATATGATTTAGAATAGTAAATAAAAATATTTTTTATTGTACGCATATGTAAAATTAGAGTATGATTATTGTGCATTAATGGTATAAGCAACTTTATATTGTTATGCAATAAAAAACTATCATGTGTCTATTATGAAATCATGAATGGTTTAAATTTTAAAAGCCTATACAAAGAAGTGATAACTTGTCAACATTTTATTTGTTGACAGTGTAAATTTTTATACTATCAGTGCATTTCAATTAAATAAAAATGTTGTTATCTATAAAAATTACTCTTAAAAAAACTCATTATGTATTACCTTTGTGACTTATGTGTTATATTTATTTGCTGGTGGTGCTCATGATTGATTAGAAATGATGGACTTATATACTTTTTAATATCAATGTTGTCATAATTGGATTTATCAAGATAAATATTTATGATATTGTCCAAGATGTCTTCTAATCAATCTAACCATGTTTTTCTCAATATATTTTTTTTATGGAATTGTAATATTATAATTAAGATTTGTTATGTATTATTTTTGCAAAAAAGGTATGACTTGAAAAAATTGTGTTATATTTTATATTTGATTTAATTTGCAAATTGTTTGAATTTGATTTTATTACACTTTTTAATTCAAATTAAACATTATATTTAATTTAGTAAGTTTTTGAGTTATACTATAAGTTTAATTATAGTTAATTGTTATGTTTAATATTGATTAATATATTTATTAAATATAAATTTAAAATATCATAGCCACAATATATTAATTAGAAATATAAAACATAATTAAAGGAATTTAGAAATGTCACTAATATAAATAATAAAATAGAAAGACAATATACAATTGAAATTCTAATACAATTCTTAAGGGCATTTCAGGAATAGTATAGATGAGGACAGTTATTATGGAGTGGTAATAGCCAAATGAGAGTGGCTTGCCACTCCGTTTCTATGGTTGTTGCTCAACCTAATTGGGGGGAGTTAATTAGCCCTAGATTAGTTAAGAGTCTAGCAAGTGGATTCATGATTTTTAAGAAACATTTTGGCATGTACTAATCTTTAATTGTTCTTTTTTCCTCCCTGAACCCTTCTTCCCCTTTTTTTCTCCTTGTATTTTCAAGAGAAAGATAATATGAAAAGAGAAATATAAAATTTTAGTCTCGATTATTACTAACAAATATTTGATGTATTTCTCTTTTTTTATATATACATAATATTACTCTTATTATTAACTAAATTCATTTTATCTGTTACGATCAGCTAAAACCATTAGTGACTACTAATATGGAACTTCAGAGTAGTGATAGAAATAAGCCAGATCAGTCATTAGGGATCTTTGATCTAGCATACATTCAGCTTAATAAGTCAGACTAAAATTTTTTGAAAAGTCTTTTTTATTAATTAAATCAGGCTCCAATAATGAAAATAGCCTATTGGACCTAACATGCTCACCTATTTATATATTTTTATTATTTAAAAATTCTATGATAATAAAAATATTTTAATCTATTTAAAAATATAATTTTAAATTAATTTAAGAAACCTTTTAGTCTATTTCATCAAAAATATATTTTTTTCAACATATTTACAAGTCTTTTAGCATATTTAAGAATAAACATTTTGATTTTTGAAAAAGTTATAATTAAGTAGGCCTATAAACAAGTTTTTAGGTTAAATCAGACCAAGGTCAAGTCATAGAAAAGTCTATGCCATGAATGTAAGAGACCCATACTCATACTATTTTTGGAATTACATGTCAAATCTATTTAATTCAAAGTCTAGTTTAGCCTAATTTATTTTCACCCCTTTATCAAATTGATGGAAAGCCAATTAATGTTTCAAATTAGTAAGAGGAATTTTTTTTTTGTTACATTAGTAAGGGGAATTTTTTTTTTTGTATATCGTTTTATCATATGACTTTTCATGTAAATACTAAAAGAATTTTAGGTGTTTCTATAACAAGAAATAAATTGTGCTCTAATTCATTTATAACTTTGTACTTCGGTTGTTGTGTTAAATATGTGATAAAAAGTAGAAATCAATAATGATCCCAATCTGAATAGATAACACAATATTTTATTTTAACTTTGTAAATACTTAAAAAAATTTCATGTATGTATATTAATTTTTTACCATGAATATATGACCAACATCAACCGTAATTGGTCTTTAAAATAATATGATTTCGAATGCAAGAATTCAAATGGGATAAATATCACATCAAGAGTGGTTCGATATGCAATAATCGTTAGAAGATCATTATTACATATTATATAATTAATTATTCTTGCACATATGTTTTCGGATTAAATTTACATATATTATTGCAAACATAAAAAATTACACAAATATTTAATTATATATTATCATATTAATTAAAAATATTAAATATAACCATCAATTATTTTACAAGTCTTATAAAAGGATATAATTAAATAACAATATAAATTTTTTTATAATATTCGTACTAAAAAATTGAGAAAACTTCTTTCCTCCTTCGAAAATAAACCTATTGCTTCCTCCATGATATAATTTTTACCCTTGATTTGTTTTCTCTCTCCTTTGCTTTCTCTTTTTCCAACAATAATCAATGGTCACTATAGCATGTGGGGGAAGAGGAAGGGACTTCTTCCTCCCCGATGATGCTAGTCTGACTCTAAAATTGAACTCTATTTTTGGGTACACATGTGACCTTTGCTATAGGAAAACGGAAGAATTTTTCTCGTAAGAATTAATTGCTTATTATACGAAAAGTTCATGCATAGCTAAATCAATCAAGAATTCACATTACAAATAATAAGAGTAGTATGAAACTAAAATACAAGTGAAAAGATATTAAGGTCAATAGTGAATGTATACCGTAAAATGTTGGTAGGACTCATTTTATGACTAATTTATTTAAATATTTCATGGGAGGAATCGAGGGGAGGAACAATTGATTATGAGTGCTAGTAATCTTGATCATTAAGGAAATGTTTGATTGGAAAATAAAAATATGACTAAAAATTTTACAAACAAGTTTAATGTGTAACTGTATACATGAAATTTATTCATAAAATTTTTATCTCAATTTAACTGTCAAACCAAACATACTCTAAGTATTATATAAATGATCAAAATTAAAACATACAGTTATATAAATTTTTAAGTGACTATATATATATATATATATATATATATATATATATATATAACTTTTATATATCTTGTGATTGCGATTGCAGTTGCAGTGCAATACAAAAAATTATGGAAATGCAATCACAATTGTCTAATAATTACAATTTAAAACCATATTATCATGCAGTATATAATTTTAAGTGCATAACAATATGTGTCAAGTATCTTCACAGTTTCAAATTGCAGTCCACAACTACATCACAACAATAACTGCAGCCGTTATACCAATGTTTTTCTGTAATTTTTTGTATCAAAGTGCAACCGCGAGCACAATTTAAAATTATGTACATTGTAAGAACATTGCAGGAGTGTTGAAATCATTACCTGGAATAAATCACCAATATTAACAATAAGAGCTTGTGGGTTAGGTTTGACACCGACCCAGCTTCCATCTTTCATCAATTGCAAACCCCCAATCTGGTCTTGGTGTAGTATGGTGAGGAAACTAGAGTCACTGTGAGGTAAGAGGCCGAACACCTTTGAAGGGTGTGGACATGGTGGATATCTGTTCAGGCGAAGAAAACTAGTGCTTGCCGAACAGTTCTCTTGGAAATAGTTGAATTTGATGTTGTTCAGTTTCTGAGCTAGAATTTGCGCCAAACCTTCTGCCAGGGGGGCAACTACTGCTGCAAAAGCTTCTATAGTTGATCTAGATTTAGACATGCATGCAATTGATTAGATATATCCAGAAATCAGAAGTAAAAACTGATTTGATTAGAAATAAAATGGTAAAGAATTTAATTTTAGCACTTTATCATCATAGGTTTATATAATAGAGAAATTCTTGTGTGTTCTGATTAAGTAAGAACAGATTTGAGAAATATTTAGGTGATTTAAGAATAAGGATACATCAGCTATTATATTAAATATATAGAGAAAATGGAAGACAAATGCATTCTAAATATATAGAACAAATGCATTCTCGCACCTAAATATTTCTAGAACTCTTTTACGATGATTTTTGTAAGAGCAATTCTTTCGGTGAATTGTAAAAGCAATTTAATGGTCCCCGAATCTAAAAGCTAATCCACCACTTCTAAATAAACTCAACGGGCAAAATAAAAAGGGGAAGACTGAATCTAGATATCTGCAATGTTTGACGAGCAATGTTACATAATCATAAAAATGTTACTATAAATTTTGACAAAATTAAATTTCCAATGATTATTAAATAAAATAAATAAAGTGATACTTATTCGTCTAAAATTCAATAATTATATCACTTCGTCCTAATAACTTAATTGTGCTAAATTTTCTCCATGTTTATATCACAAAAACTTTTTCGTAACCTATATTTGCAAAAGCGGATATCGTTTTCATTTCTTTTTTCCTCCCTCAAAAAGAAATAGTACTCATTAGTTCATTTTTGTCTACATTAGTGCTACATTGACTTGTGTATGGGCCATGCATATGAAAAATCAGAAGAAAGGAAATTAACAAAGAAGGCTAGTAAGAAAATGAAGCTTCCGTGTGAATCAGATGGTCACACATTCAAATCATACAACGCCTAGATCTAATTGGCCAATTATTTCTAGCTTATGCTTCAGATAAAGTTTTAATTTTACTTTTTACTTATTCAGTGGAAGTAATAGGATAGTACCTTTAAAAATCAAATCAAATATTAAATGGTGTAAAACTTCCAGGACCATGATTTTATTATTAGTTAAATTTGTTATTGAATGGTAATTAAATCAGGATTGAATTAGAAAATATTTTAACTAGAAATATTATTGACCGCTTCAATCAGATAATTAGATCTTTTTTTTTTCTTCCTTCTTGATAAGCTAATTAGATGTTATAACATTATGTTTTGGTATTAGAAAGTTAATGGGGTCGACGGCAAGATTCTTTTCATTCCAATGTCAAACTAATTAACCACTAGCTTCAACAGAGAATTCACAAACTAGAAGCGCATATTGTTTGTGAAAATATTTATTATTTTTATTTTCTATTTTTATTTCTTGAAAATAATTTCCATTTTCATATTTTCAAAATTTAGAAATGTGTTTGGTTTTAAAAAAAGTGGATTCTGTTTTCAAAAAATAAAAATAATAAAAATATATTTGATTTGTTTGATTTCAAAATATATTTTCATAATCAAATTTAAGATAATAACATTATATTTATTATTAAATAATAAAATATATGCATATTTTATTTATGTTGGCTCATCTACTAAACAAAATTTTCAATAAAAAATTCTACTAAAAATTTATAAAAATAAAAAATAACTCCATAATATATTAAGAGTAAGAATAAAATAAATTGCTAACAGCTATTTGAAATATGTTTGATTTTTAAATAAATTGTAATCATAGCTGACAAAGATATAATTGAACCAAATATTTATTGAAATAACAAATTAGTTTATAAAATATTGAGAATAAAATAAATTGCTCTCTTTTGATTTATTTTGTTATAGTTATTAATTATTAAGCTTTGATCTGTATGCAAATAAATATTTAAACATTGTAGTAAATGTTATTTTATTGCTATATTTTAATAAAACTCCCAATTTGTCTTTATTAAATTGCTTAGAAGGTGCTATGAAATTGCAATCATAGTTTTGGGATTTCATAAGACTTGCATTTCTTCTGTGTGTTGCAAATATGAATTTCATTAATTTGGAATTGAAAGACATCCTAATCTTAACATAGATCATTCATATTAGTAGAAAAAAACATGGGTTATAGAAATGAAAAATAGGGAGACACATGCCCAAGATAAAGATTCAGCCTTCATGACTTTAATTAGAGAAGTCCAAGCAACAGTGTATAAAACTATTTACTACGGTCTATTATAAAGCTTCAAACCAAAAGAAAGAAAATCAATCATAATGTGACAACAAATCAAGGACTGATAATAGGATTGAACTTTTCTTCATTCAATGTGGATCGAATACGGTATCTCTTATAGAAAAACAGAGATTTGACAATATTACAATGATATCACCACCTTTTCATTTGAAAATGTTTTCAACACTTGAAGCAAGAAATGATGAAAATGTGGAATTAGCGTTTCTTATTTCCTACCACTTTTAAAAAACATTTTCAAGAAAATGGATTTGATAAACTCCAACTAAACATATTTTCATTTTTATTGAAAATGAAAAGGGAAAATGGACAAACCAAACACACTCTAGACATGTTATTTGAACATCAAAATATAATCATCTTGTGTACAATCAAGAAAAAAAAAAAGAGTAAATACTCAAAATGATCCTTTCGAAGTGTATGAGGGGCAAATTAGTACTTCAAATTTTGAAAGTTTTAAACTGATCTCTCATATTGAAAGAAAAAAAGGAACAATTTGATCATTCCATACATTTCCATACAATTAAAAGAGCACTATACAGAGGGATCAATCTTTTCCTCTTTGAAATATGAATGACTAATTTAAGACTTTTAAAATCTGAGAGGTTAATTTATCTCCCAATACAATTCTCAGAGACCAATTTAAATATTTTTGTCAAAACAAAAGGCATATCTATCTAAAGTTTTAGTTGTTGATCAATGTTAGGAGATAAAGTCAAAATTTTGTAATTTTGTCTTTCCACTGTATTAATAAAATATCAATTCTATAATTAAAGTATAACTAACATGTCTTTATATGGATGGTTACTTCCTCTATCTAAAAATAACTATTCAAAAGTAAATGTATTTAGCTACAATTTATTGATTAAATACATTGATCTTTGGACCGTCTATTTGTAGATGAACGAAATATTAATTAAAAATCACTTAACAACAAAGAATTTCAGGATTGGAACCCCAATCGTGCTAAAAAATCATACCGCGCTATTTTCATCTTCTGCTGTGTATCTTTGCAGTTTCTGTTGCATGTTGTTACCCTAAACCTCACTTGCAGTTGCTTTTCGGGTCGAAATTTGGAAGGAAATAATTACAGCAATGCAGGACCAGAAATAAATAATTAAAGAGATAAATATATGTACCTCAGAGTTTTGTGCTGATTCATCCTTGCTATGTCGGCAAAGAGTACATGGAGTGATTCTGACCAAGAGAGTTGACTCAGATTAGTGGCAGAGGGGTTTCCCCACCTATAACTTCCGGCAGGTAGGTTCAAGAAACTCTCTTGGCACTTTGTTGCAAAAGGCTTTTTGAACAATTTCACTAGCTCAAAGTGCAGTGTTTGGAGCAGCTCATGTGAAAACCCATGATTCACAACCTGGAAGAAGCCCCACTTTCTAGCAGCTTCAGTGATTTCCTCCATGCACTCCTCCTTGTCAAGTAGTCAAGATTGTTTAACCGGCTAAGATCAATTAAAGGTAGCTCACACCTCTCCACCATGGAGGAAGATTTGTCATTTATTACGTCTCCAACACTACCATGTGAACTCTGCAAAAGGGTCTTGTAAGTCTCCAAAAATGGAGGTTCAGAATCCATATTTGGAAGCAATAGTAGGTTGTTGAAATACTTGGAAATGACCTGTCAAACTCTGAGGATATGTATATATATACACACACGCACTTTTATTCAATTAAATTCTTATATTTAATCACCATTTATGACAACTTAAGTAAAGAGTGAAATGCTCATGCCCCACAAGGTTTTGATTTTTTTTTTAAATCATTATACATGTATATATAGTTTTGCCTCATTATTTAATAAAATTTGACCGCACGTTCATTATAAATAAGATAAAAGAATACAATTTAACACCTCATTTTTTGTTATACTTGTGCATTATGCCTGCCCCTATTGCTAAAACTTTCTATCTTTGTGGCCGGCGATAACGCATAAGTGAATGATTATATAAAAAAAATTTATATTAAAAATTTATAGAAATTAAATTAAAAAAGATAAGAACTTTATTTAAAAAAATTGTAAAAATAATGGGAGTGTTTTTTTAACTTTTGAATGCAGGAGTAATCTTATCATTTTAGTTTAATCTACTAATACTCATCTAAAATCTTACTAGTAAATTTTGACAATATTTTTAAGACATAATTAGAAATGAGAAGAGATTCATTGACACCTGTGAAAAGGCTTTATATACAAACAACTTCAATAATTTTTTATAGAATATAATTTTTGTCAATCTAACCGTAAATTATAATTACATATAATTTTGACTATATGTACTAAATTTTAAAAGATCAGACACCCACAAAATTGTGATCAAATAGTTCTTATTTGCATACATTTAGAAATATTTATTACATTGATTTATATATATAAGAAAAATATATTAAACAATTTAAGATTAGTGTAATATTTTAAAAACATAATCTATATCATATAAAAACTTCCAATTCAACTGCAGGTTTTTATAAAAATAAAAAATTAGTAAATATGTTAGATATATATAAAATCTTATACCGATTTAAATGGATCATTCCTCGCTAGGGAAATGTAAATTCAACTTTCTTGTAGATGCAACAAGATTGCAAAACAATAAAAGATGCTTGCCATGCAAGCACGCACAATCACCGATTTGTTGATGGGATATACATGTAATTCGATCTGTCCTCCAAAAAAGCCGAACTTTTCTATCAGCAAACACTACGGAGCATGTTAAGGCGGAATTATCTCTTCCTTAATGCTGATTATTGCCCTCACATGTACATGTTTTTATGATTTGATTTTAATATAAAGTTTAATTATTATGCATTGGTTATATAGAATTTTTTATATTGTCATTCAATCAAATCATCACATATACATGATATTTCATACAGTAAGTATGAGATTTAACCACTTTTACTGATATCGCAATATATAATTGGATGACTGTGTAAAATTTTTTTATATTATCGGTACATAGAAATTAAACTATTTGATATATTATGTTTTTATGTAATTTTAATATATATTTTTTTTGGCAGAAGAATTTTTTATATATTATTATGTTCAATATTTTTCCTTTATTTAATATTCATTATTTTAATCAATTAAAATATATAATAGAATTCATTAAAATGATATATTGCTACTCATCAATTCGAAATAATAATAGTATGTCTTAGCAACAGCTAAAGAAAAAGTTCGCTTTAATTTAATTAGATTTAGAACACATTTTCATACATGATAGTTATTTCTAAAAGTACTTATTATGAGTCATCTTTCATCCAATTCAAACCATGAGGCCTAGCACAGTTGGTAGCTAGCTGGGCTCCTTAAACATCTAATCAGGGGTTCGATTCCTGGCGGTATGTATGGAGAAGGTTTTATGACCAGAGACAAGACCCACTTATGTGAGCTCTACGACTCGAGGGGATTAGTCATTACTTCCGGCGATGGATACCCTTGATTTATAAAAAAAAAAAAAAATCTTTCATCCAATTCAAACTAACAATAGATACCAGATTAATTAAATTCAAATTATAGTGGTTTTGAAATAAGATGTAGACCAGGAAAGCCATCATATTTGCAGACTTGACACAACCGCCTATACTTGGTGGAATTAAGAGGCGTGAGGGTCAAATTCAGCTTACTATCTGCATATATCTACATGCTTAGGGTTCAGGATCTTAGGAATATAAATATGGAAATATACGATCCTCATATTTGATAAACGATTTTAAAAAATATTTTTGGATAAGGTGAATTTCCAAGATAAAAAAATTGACCATTTTCATACCACCTCTGGTCACGTGAATGTTAAATTCCTCTGGAATATTTTTTGCAAAAGTGAAAAGACCAAAATTTTCTTAAGCCTAAACCGCCAAAACTATTATTGGAGCATTGACGCCATTATCTGCAGATATCGACTGTCAAACTACCAACACTGGTCCCTGGACTGTCGCTACAATCAAATACGTACGTAAACGATTAATTCCCGAGTATAATTTACAATATTCTTGAGATTTCAATATGTATGTACCTAACATGCTTAAACGTCTTGCCCAGGAATGAAAAATCAAATCTTGAAATAAATATTCCCTTAGAGTTAAGTGTGTTGACATAACCCAATATAGGTACTGTAGTATAGATTACTTTGTGAGAACTGAATAACAACACAACCCAAATCGCTTACAGCTATGTGTGCTAGACAGATATGTAATTGAGTCAATAACTTTTTTACTCCTAACGTTTTTAAATTGACATTAATTTGATTATAATTTTTTTACATCAATTATTCCTAATAGCTTAGATCTTGACATCAATTTAGTCATTTTATTAAAAAAAGCTAAAAACAACTAGACTAAATTGAAGTAAAAAGTTTTATTAGGATCAAAATTAAAAATTCTACTGCCTCCGTGTAATTAATCTATATAGAGGAGGATGTCACATTTGTCTGAGCCTTCTCATCATCTCTTAGATAAGGACTTGTATAAGAAGTAACTTATAAGAAAGTGATTTTGTGTTTGACAGCACAATAATATAAGTGCTTATTTTAGTTTATAGTGACTGCTCCTAGAAAATTGTGCACGAGATTTTTTTGAGAAATTAAATATTTTAATTCCTCAATAACCACTAAGAACAATTTCTTGATAAGTCATAAGATATACAAAAATTTAATCCAAACACATATCAAGTGACTTTTAACTACTAAAAAGTTAAAATAAGTCATAAGTGGTGGTATATATCCAAGCCCACTCATAACCCTTTTAATTTGATTTATGTTTTTATTTTCTAGGTTTGTTTTTTCAAAATTTTATTAAAAAAATTGAAAATAGGAAACATAATTTGTTATTTTTTCATTTTTTTTATTATTTCTTTGACAAAATCCTAAAAATAGAAAATATTACAAAAATGATATCTCAATTCACATATGCCTTTAAGATGTTTCAAGAATATCAATTAGTACATTTTTATAATTGAACTTAAACTTATTTTTAATTTACCAAACACTTTTCTTTAATTTTTAAAATTAAACTTAAAAGTTATTATTAAAACCGTTTTAATATATATATAAAACCAAAACACTTTCAAATTACATTCCCTTAATTTTCAGTAATATTTTGCATTATAATTAATACTTGTGTGATATACATTCAAAGATATAAAAAATGAGGGGTATTCACGAATTTCTTAATTTTTTTTCATTATGTAGGATGTTTCGTTGTTTAGCACCATTTTATAACAAAGAACTTAGACTAAAACATGTAATATAATATATTTAATTTACATAGGTTTTGTGCTGAGTAGATAGACCTCTAAGATTAGATTGGGCAGATGGAATAATGCATGTCTCCTAGTCAATAGTCTAAAATCCAGTTGTCTAAATTCTTTTATTGGTGAAAATGCATGGTGCACAATTACCGTGTTAGTCATAATTAACCAGTAAATAACAATATTTCTTCTATGTACTCATGTCGGTTATCTTGTAACCAATGTCGTATTAAAGGAATGCTTTTTCGACGTAGCATCTACAATTGAAGTTGATACACATGCTATTCTCATTATTTTTTGATGGGGTGAGATATATAGCATATTCCAATAACCCCATTGCATGATTTTTTGACTTCAGATTCAGACGTGTTTCTAGAAGGATATATGTGATACGAAGTTTAAATAGACCCATACCAAGTGTTAGCAACCAAGAACCCGGAAAAAGAGAGACAAGAAAAACTAGGCTAGGAATATGTATATCTATATATTCTGAAGTATGTTTCTATATAAAATGGAGGTGCCTATTTATATGTTTAGAGTAATAAATACAAAGGAATCAAAATCAAATCAACCTTATTCTATACAATAATCAACCTCATCTCATACAATAAATAATATCTAATCATATCCAAATTATATCGTAACAGCAAGAAGAATAGAAGATCAATAGAAGAGAACCCTATGCGTGTTTAGTTATAGTTGCAAACTTTTATTTGATCTAACATAAAAGTTATTTTGTCTTCATTTTTCTTAAACTGTGGCTTGAAATAAAAAAAAATGTTAAAATATAATTTAATATGATTTTATCTAATATATTAAAATGAGTTTAAACTCAATTTGCATAATTCAAACTATAATTCAAAGTGTGCAAACTAAAACCCAAATATATATGTTATTGGGGAAAAAAAAACATAGATAATGTTACTGGAAAAAAAAAAACATATATGGCGAAACGCAAAATGAGTATAAAAGAATGACGCAGTGTCAATCTCACCTGTGCTTGCGCGAAGATGCATGTGAAGGTGCGTCATCATTCCATTTGAAGCGAATACATTGCATTGTAACCTCTAGGAAAATAAAGATGATAATTAGTCTTAAATTGTATATTTATTTTTGAAACATAAATACATTTTGATTTTGATCTTTATTTTATCTTTTGGGTTTGAACATTTTTAAAATTATTTTGTTTTAATCCCTACAATAGTTTGTCTATATTAATTGTTAGGCCGCCTAATGAACTATGCACCCAATCATATATGACAGCCAGTTACTAAGTTGTGTTCTGAATTGTTTTGCAAGCTTTATAGAGGCTTCTACATAGATGAAATTAACCTTGAACTATTATATATAATGTTACAGATAATTGAATTAGTTTTTCAACAGTGCAAAGATCATCTCAATCGGACTTTTGTAGCTTTGGATAATACTCGGTAGAGGTCAGATTGTACAATATCAAGACAACAATGACTTTCAATCCTGTAATTGGATTTTCACCAAGAATCTTTGAGATTAACAACAACATTGTAGAGCACTTCTTAAACTTTTTGAAACATCTTCGTTTGTCCAAATATAATCTTTGTAGTGTCACAACTCGATTTGAGAATGTGATTGGCACGTGGAAAATCTCATCCCACATAAGTCTCAAAGCCGCAAAGTTGTGGTACATGCATAATTTAAATATCATTTTAATTTCCAAAACATAATTAATATATAAATTCTTCCATATCATAAGTTAAGTCTGAAATCCATAATCATACAATATAATGTAATCGAGTTGTTCTATACAAAACCATGAAACGTTATAAATCTAAATACATGTCAAATTTGAATCATGATAATAAAATACTATACTCATGCATGATCCGTGACCTTGCTTGTAAAATCACTATAGCACTCTAAAGAAACACAAATTGATGCTTCATTACAAAGTGAAGCTCACCCAAACTAAAGTACTACTACTATTGACAAGGAGATTGAGAAGGATCTGAAGCAGCAACTATATCTGAAAGGGGGAGGGAAAAGAGAAAGGTGAGTTTTATTTAAAACTCAGTGAGCAGATTCTCATCTGTAACCCCACATGGGACAATCAATAGGATAATACCTAAATAATAAATGCAAAACTGTAAAACAATTTGTATTTAATTATATAATAGTTCAAGACCAATAATTTGAGTGAATCATGTAACTAGTAAACTAATATATAGAGTAACAGAAATTTATATATAGGTTTTATTCTTTAAATACTCTGATAGGGTAAGATTGTCATATGATAGACAACTTTGTACTAAGGCCAATGATTTTACAATCGTTAACTTACTGTCTGTTTCTCTATAACTACCATATAAACTAAGAATCATGACAACTAAATAAATTCTCTATCATGTAGTAACTGGGCTCTAACTCTGATTCTTGGAAAGCATTATTTCATAAACATATAATACCAGTAAATATAATATTAAAACAAGGCTAGCAATAGCAAATAAATCCTACACTTAGTCACAATCTGTTTTCAAAGCAATTTGTACAAACAACAATCATCCCATAGATTTCCAACACTTTTCATTATTTCATTTGAAAGCATAATTTCTAAACTTGCCATCCATAAATTTATGTAAGCTTGTATAATTTTCATACTTGTCATGAAATAATTTTGAAATTTATGTTTCAATATTTCTATGCATGGAAATATCACTAATGACTAAAAATAAAGCTCATAGGCTTGAATCCATTCACCTGGAGAGATGGAATGCGAGGTGTCAGTATTAATAGAGCTCTAAAAAACGGGAATAGCAATAACATATGTCATGCATGGAAGCAACATAAACACATAAAAAAATTATCAACTCATTAGAACAGCTCAGTCAACATTTGGAGAGTATCCAAACTTGACAATAATTAAGAACAACAATACCCAATTACATGAAAAGGAAGAAAAGGGAGGGACATTAGCATAAATCATTGCTAGATCCTTATCTTGATGCTTAGAGGAGATAGGATTGGACGAGGAAGAGACTAAAGGGTGGAAGAGAGGGTTGTGTTTGCATTTTTGGCGTTTGAAACACATGGGGAAGGGTTTATATAGGAATAAGGTGTTTTTAATGAAACTGCATCGTATTTAGGGTTTCTGGTATCAAGGGTCACACCATAGCAAAAGGGTATCTGGCCAAGGCAAATTTCCTTGTAGTGTTCCCCATCCTACGGTTGGGCATATGTGGCGACTACCTCGCTACTACAAGAGGGAGGCTTGCCATGGCAAAGGTGTCTGCAAGAGGGTTGTTGTTTCTACAATTTTTTTTTTTGTGTCCAAAGGCTTCCCGGCTACATGGATTGGCCTCGAGGGACCCTAAGGCCATACTGGACTTATCTATGAACTTGTGGACCCGAGGCATCACATGTAGACCAGAAAGATAAAAGTTTTCCATTATAGTGCTTTTTGAATATCTTCTCAAATAAGCTTTAAAACTTTTTTCTTTATATCCCAGAACACCTCTCTTGTAAAATTGAATAAAAATAAGGGTGTATTTGATTCAAATTTTCAAAAAAATGATTATGAAATTTAAATTTTATATATAATTGAAAATGTTAAAACTGATTTTTGTTATGTTTTGATTATTTTAAAAAAATTATCTAAATATCTGAAAAGTTACTTTTTTTTAGTGAAAAAAAGTGATTATTTCTCTCCAAAATCTAATCCAAATGGACCCTTAAGTTTCCAAACCATCAAATTCATCTAAAAATTACCAATTTATCATTAGTTTTAATAATTTCACAAACTATCAAAACCCATATAAAAGTGGTCCTCACAAGTAAAGCATAAAAATCATAAAAGCATAAGTATCAAATGAGTGCATGTACACTAATCAGCTAGTATCACTAGTGTGTATAATATATTTATTTTTTATGCATTACTATTGTAAAGTGATTTTATATTATCAACTAATAGAAATTCAAGAAAATATCATTTAGCTATATAGCAGGCAATTATCTAGTATGACTTGGCATGATCTTAAAATTTCATTATTTGAAAATGTAAAATCATTTTATACTACCACTTTATGTATATAATAAAATCTATATATATTATATAAAATTAATATTATATATTTTATCCATGTATGAATAAAAATTTTACTTTGAAAAGCATCAATTAGTCAGCAGTAAGAGTGTAAAAGGGATCGGTCTGGCCGGGTTGGACCAAACCCGTATGCAGCCCATTTTTTAGAGATAGTGCCATTCTTTTAAGCTTAAATTTGACCCAACGATGATTCGAGTAATCATTAAGTCAATATGATTTTTAAACAATTTATAAAGATTTAGACATTGTACATAATAAAGTCATAAAAATTTACAAGAAACAAAGAGACATTTGGCATTATATATTTCAAAACAAATCATATCACCAAAAATAACATTAAGTTATACAAAATATATTAATTAAAGTATAAAATTTATAATTTATTATTAATTATTATAAAAATTATAACTCTAAAACTATTGTTTGAATTCGGATAGTATCGACTGAATCACTCAAATCCGACTAAAAAAAAGGGAACTAGATCAAACTCCAGAACCTAATCTTAACCCAGTAATCTTTGGGTTTGGCCGTCATGAATACCCCTTGGCGGCAGACAAGCATGTGATAGTCAAATGAATGTCACAAAATTAAAGTACAATTCTAATCAAGCAGATGTCCGTCACTTTGAATGGCTAAGGAAGTGTTTCAAATCATTTTCTTGGCCACGCATGCATCACGACAGAAAGCAAGAAAGCTGGAAAAAGAGCTATTTCCCTCAAACCATCAATTTGTTTTTAGTTCCGCGGTTCCCATCATGAAGCCATTTTCATCTTTAATTAAAACTTTGTTTTTTCGGTTAATCAACTTTTAAACTTGTGAGATAGAGACTTGACTTGCCTATATCGCACCCAATTAATTTTTTTAATTGTGATCATGGTTATAATTGTAATTTACTGTATTTTTTCAATACATTTATAATTTATTGCATGATGCAATTTTTTTTACGCTAAATTATATATATATATATATATGAATAAAAATAAATTAAAACCTTTTCATTGTTAACTAATAAATATAATACGAAAACAGTAAGTTTTGGGCATGTAGCTATCTGAGCCGACGGTCCCTGCCGAAAGAGTAATAAGCTAATTGCATCAAGAGAAGAGTAATCATCACCCGACCCACAGATCACGAACGCAGCGAAAGAGACATCAAAAGAGTATGTGAATCAAATATCTTCATGAATGTTAAGAAAAATAAAAATAAAATTCTAGAGCTGAATAGAATTCCATTTTTGTCCATGTTTTTCTATATTTTATCTCTTATTCTCCTCCTGCATCTGGAGGGGTTTTTTTTTCCAAAAGAATTATCATGAACGCAAACAAAAACAAGGTGGCGGAAGTGAGAAGAAAAAAGAGAGAGAGAGAATAGGAAATTAAAAAAATCTCTCTCTCTCTCTCTCTATATATATATATATAGACGGAAATTAAGATAAAGGAATGTTTAGGATAAGTTTCTAGGAAAATACTTTATAATGATCTCTTTAAAAATAAAATATATTTTTATATTTGGATGTAAAATTAATTTTTGGGTGGACTTAATATTAATAGATCTTCATTTAATTTTAAATATCATTTGATGTTATAACAATATTTTTTTAAAAGATGAAAAAGAGATTTTTGTTCTGTACGTTTGCTAATAATTTTGCTTTTACTGTAAAATTTTATTTAAACATATCAAAAAAGTTGAAAAAAAAATAATATTATGTATGTGTTTTGCATATTCTGTTCTCAAATGTGAGAAACAAGATTTTCAGTGTAACATTCATGATTTTTTTGAGAAACAAGATTTTTAGGGTAACATTTATGATTTTTTTTTCAATGTTTGTTAACTCTAAAAAATTATAAATTAGTGTTTTAAAAATGAAACTGTCATTTTTTAAGTATGTTTCACTTATAATATTAAGAATTCAAATTTTCTACTCATCACTTAAAACATTTCATTTAATTATCAATTTTTTCTTAAAATTATATTAAAAAAAATACAAGGATAGAAACATTATAAATATAGTTGTTTAGAATGATTTCGCACATCACTCGAACTTAGCAAAACACGAGCCCCCCATGTGAGACTGTGATGATGAAAAAGAAGAGTAAGATTATTTTTAATCTTAACACTTTTAAAATTGGCATCATTTTGATTCAAAAAATAAACTTCATAGCTTCAATTTACTTTTAAAATTTTGACATTAATTTCGCGCTTTTGTCAAATCATGGTAACTTTTGTTTGTATTCATTCTACCTGGCGCATTTTCTTTTTCGTTCTCTTGCTATTTACCAAAAAAATTCTACTCGGCACATTAATTTTGAGCTGCGATACTTATTTGTCTTCATTGATCGATGAGGAGACGATATCTACCGTATCAACTTGAATATAATTGACAGCAAATGATGATAAATAATATAGAAATTAAATTTAAATGTTGTCATCAAAATCCCGAAATATCAATGCAGATAAGCCTTGATCTCATCCCAATGCCTTACTCACTTGATACCCAAATTGATACAAATATAAGGAAGACATGTTTACAACAATTGTGCAGTTTCACTCATTATTCAAAATATAAAATGTCAAGTTTTTGTTTTAAAAAAAATCAAATCAATATTGACATTAAAATATTAGAATTAAAAATGATATTTAAGCTTATAAAAAAAAAACAAAAAGCAAGCATGATGCATGGAGGCTCAGATATATTATTTATATGATTATATCATGTAAAATAAGAGATAAATATAAAAATTTTAAATGCAAATAAATCTATAATTTATAGTAGATATAATTCTAACTTATGTGAAATTTAATTTTTTTTTGTTAGGCATCATATATCTTACATTGACTTCTCTCACAACGAGGGGTGCTCATAGTCTAGTCCTGTCATGACCTGATTTGGGCACATGATCAGCACGTAAGGAATTCTATTTCCACATAAGCCTTGAGATTTAGATTGCTCTATATGCATAGTTAATGGTAAAATTATTTAAAATAAACTTCTTTTTCTACACACAAATCACATGTCCTTCAAATTCAAAATAATCAAATCTAAAGTCTTACAATCTGTATCTAAGGTTTGAATTCATAATACAACATATAATTATAAGCTACTCTATTTCAAAATCTTCATGAAACTAATACAATTAAGTCATTAAATACAGAACATGAATATACGATTATAGTATGAAAATGCAAAATATGATTTAAGGTCCGGGATTCTGTCTGTATTGTACTGGAGCACTCTAAACAAAGTGAGAATACTTTATTCAAGTGAAACTTACCAACTAAACTCTATTGTTACTGGGAAATTGATGGCTGGGAAGGGCCCACGCCACTTTTGTATTAGAAAATGAGAAGAAGAAGAGAGCGGTGATTTTTGTGCAAAAACTAAATAAGTGAGCTCTTACTTAAAACCCTATTTCACGGGATACCAAGAAATAATGTATAAAATAATAATAATAATAAAGCTCATAGGTTATGCATATCATATGTATATTCAATCATCATTACATAAAATCATAAATAAAACATGCTCCTCAAGTTACTTTTACGCTAGAAATCATATAAACTTATAGTGTTGTAGCTCCTAGAAGAATAATAATGTCTATTAATCATGATATAGTCGTGTCTTTACTCTGATATGTGATTATGTCTGTTAGCCATGATAAATCATATCTCTGCTCTGATTTATGGTTATGTCTATTAACCATGATATAATCGTATCTCTGCTCTGATCCGTGGTTCTTAAAGAACCAAATTTGGACACCTAAATAGGTTTCATTCTTTGCTTTGATATGTGAGATTGTCCCTTAGGGACGACTTAGCACTAAGGTTAATGATCAATTCCAGTCATTAATTCGCTAGCTATTTCTCTATAGCTACTGTCCAATCTAAGTAAATAAAACCGTTTAAATCTAATAACCATTAAGCTTATTAACGTCTCTATGAGCTTTGAATCTATCCAGTTCTAACAATATGATCTTAGCATAACTGTGGCTATGAAATCATGCCAAAGGGATCACTCTTTGTAGACATTGTGATTTCATACCACTACAGAGTATGTAACCGTCAACTATTCTGAATCTCATGAAGATTTATGCTCTAAAATCTTTTGATTAATCATCTAAAACATAATTCAAACTATCAAGCTTGTCATAAACTAGAAAGCTCAACATCGTACTTTAAAATAACAAGGTTAAAACCATATTTCCAGTCTTTTTCTCTAAACTTCATATCCGATTATAAAACTATAACATACACATAAACTAGTTCTAGAATCCATTAAAACAATGTAACTGTAAAAGTCTCTAACAATTACATATATCATCAATGTTATCTAAAATCAGTTCAACAATAATGACCCCGTGAGTTTTATTAAAAACAATGTTCATGCTCTAAAATCAGCAGTTCTAAAACATATAAACCAATAGTAACTTCAAATCCTTGTATAGTAATCTCTAAAATCAAGCAATAAATCGTATTTTCATAAAAATAATTCTAATGCATAACATAGAGATCACAGATGTGAACTCACTCATTGGATGGGAGAACAGTGAAGAACCAACACCAACATGACAATTGGAAATAGAATTAACAGTAATATTTGATATAGAAGCAATAGAACTCTAAATCAACCTCTAAAATCCCTAAGTAACACAAATCTAACTCTAACAATGGTAATAGTTCATCATGGCGTGCATGGAAACCATGAAAAACACAAGATTTAACCCCAAATCATAAAAGATTGAAGGAGAAAGGAACTAAAACAATGATCTAAACATACCTTAAACCTTGTAGAAGGAAGAAAATGGAGTTTGAATGGAGAAAGATGAAGAAATGATGGATGAGAATAAGGGAGTCATGTTTCTCTGTAGAAAGGAGGTGAAAAGGGTGTGTTTTTGGTTTGAACCCTAAAAACAAAGGTTTTAATACAATTTTGAGCGCTGTTGCGCTCACCAAAGCACATGATTTTTCTAGCATGCACTACTTTATTGTTCTAGGACCGTTACGGTGCTCATCACTAGAAAGGTTTTTTCTCCCAGACTTGGGCTATAATTCAAGCATTGATATGTATTGGACTGGAATGTCTCAGTATTAACTTATTTACATTAAAATATAAATGTAAATAAGGGAACACCCTCCATTTGAATTCAAATAAAGTATTAGAAAAATCAAAATTCCAACAAATCAAAATGCAATTTTTGGTTTTTAGTTTAAATTAGGGAATTCTTATGATTTTATCAACTTGTAGGCTAAAAATGGAATATTTAAAAGTTTCATAAAATTCATTAAAAATTACTCTTTAACTTATTTTTTTTCTAGAGAACAATTATCAGGACTTTTGATCGCAAAAGTATGACTCTATCATATAGCCCTCAAAGGATGTGTAGGGTCCAAACTTAGTGAAATTCAGGATCCGAAACAATAGATAAGGATAATTGACATCCTTCCTGGTTCAAAAAGAAAATCTAATCTTATTATTTAAAACTAGGATATTACAGGCCTAGCCTACCAACCCGATCCAACCTGAAACTTATTAGAATAGGTTCAAGTCTTAAAATTTGACCCAATGTACCTTTTGAGTTGGGTGCGGGTCACATTTCAGATTGACCCGACTCGATTCAAAGTCAAAAAGTTTTTTGGAAATTTTTTTTATTACAATAACAAATAACAAAATTACAAGATTTTACATTTCAATTAATATATTTTATATAACTTGATACTATTTTTGTCTTGATATGCTTTGTTTTTAAATATATATAATAAAATATCTCATAAGTTTTGTGTTTTATTTGTAAAATTACCTCATGTGTTGTTTGAAAGCCATGTTGACTCAGTTTGACTAGGTCACTAGTCGAGTTCAGGTTCCAAAAATTAACTCAATATAAAAATTGGCTGGATTCGGGTTTGATTTAACTTGGTCCAACCATCCCTTGTACACTCAACTCATAACCTACTCGAACTTATTCTCCTTCGTTATATATTGTCTATTATTTTTTCCATTCAAACGAGAGTTAAGCACCTAAAATAAAGATTTGATTATGGAATATGTTTATCAAAACACCTTCTTTTTTTTATTGCTCAAGGGTATTCCCCGTCGGCAGCCGAAGACTATCTCTTGGAGGCGTGGAGATCACCAAAGTGGGTTTGGCCTCTCCCAACAACGCTCCTTTCTATACACATGGCAGGAATCGAACCCCTGACACATGCTTAAAGGACCCAGTTACCTTACCAACTGTACCAGGCTTGTTGGTTTATCAAAACACTCATACTTAAAATTTTCAATGTCTAATTAATCCATTATATCAACATCACACGACGTTTCTCAATTATAATATTTCATAATTAATGTTTAAATTATTTTATATAATCACATGTTAGTACGAATTTAATAATTTTCTTAAATTTATATTACAAGAACAAATTTCATCTAATAAATACAGTATACACTACAATTATTCATATTCAGAGAGCGTTGCATGGATCGGACACTAATATTTTTGTCTATTAGGAGAAGGGGTTTTAGATCCTCACAAAAGAAATTGCATCTGCCTATTTCTTTAAGGATTCGTTTTTAAGGGCACTTGTTAAAAAATATTAAAAAAAAGGTTTTGGACTTTTGGGTGACAATATGGGGCTAGTTGTGTCAGGGAAGCCATGGAAGGGTGGGTTTCACACGTACCACACGTGCTTAGGCCCGAAGCAAATGGGCTTTATTTGTGGAAGCTACAAGGGGGGTTGTGGCAATGCACCAGCTAGTTTAGAGAGCATGAGAAGGGTGTCATTGTGCTCAACTGGGCCTTGAGTATTAGGGTTCCCAAGCTTTTTTTTTTTTGGGTCAAAGGGTTGCAATGAGTAAATGAAAGGAATAGTGCTGTGAGTATGTGAGGAAGAATGGGCATAACCTCCACGTTATGTGAGTTAGGTTGATGATATTTTTCTCAAAAGAAAAAGAAAATTTTATTGATTGGATAAAGGGTTTTGACAATAGTATAAACAACGCACATGATTATTTTACTTTTCACGAAATTCAGATTTTTATTTGTAAGAATTAGGGCGGTTTCAATTAAACTATCAACCACTCAAATATAAACATTAATATTATATCAAATCAATTAAAATTAATTTTTTAAAAAATATTTGACCTATAAAGTATTTATTATTGATTTTACATCTAACAAATTTAAGATGATTTTTCTTGTACATCTTTAATCAAAACAATCATAATAACAATACTATGCATAAATTTATATGGAAAATAAAATCTGTCTATAATGAATGGCCATATATGGACACAATTTAATTGATAATATAAAAAGATTCTAATCAAACTTAAAGATGTAATATATTAAAAAATAGAATTACGTAACTTTTCAAGCCAACTTATACATGAAGGAAAACCTGCGAGAGAACTTGATTAGACGGCAAATTGACTGATAACAAATTAACAGGACATCACCATGAAGCATACAAGGCCCCATCATGGCTGTGCGAGTGATAATGAGATAAATAATATAATTGTTTCTTGATTATTTTAATTAGATGAGAGCTCCATTTTGGTAACAAAAATTGTGAGAGACAAATTAGTCTAATGGTCATTGTTTGAATCGGATGAGTTGAATATGATTAAATAAATAATTTAATAAATACAGTATATAGTAGCAATTTAACGTAATTTAGGTAGAAAATATATATTACTATTGGAATAGCATAACACAAATGCAAAGGTTTTGTGTGTTAGTTTTATTTAAAGTCTTAGTTGAAGTCTCTTTTAATGGGTTGGACCATGCATATTGAATTATGTTTGCTTCTCTTTTTGAATGATGACAGATCTCGGAGGGGCTTTTAAGTTTTTAAAAATTAATTCTTCACCCACAATTTTGGTCAAAATGACCAAAATAGGGTTTTTGTCTTTTAATTATTTCTTACTTTCCATCGAAATAAATTTAGCTCGTTATATACAAATTCATATAAAAATTCTGATAGCAGTAATTTAATTTGATCAATAGTACCAAAATATCAACATAAGTATAAAATAAAACTTACTTTTTTTCTTTTAATTTCAAACTACCTAATATATATATATATATATATATATATATATATATATAGGAGAATATTTTATACTTATAATAATATTTTATTATTATTGCCATATATACTAAGATTTGTTGTACGAGATGGTTTTTCTT
This sequence comes from Dalbergia cultrata, assembly GCA_031216105.1. Taxonomy (NCBI): domain Eukaryota; kingdom Viridiplantae; phylum Streptophyta; class Magnoliopsida; order Fabales; family Fabaceae; genus Dalbergia; species Dalbergia cultrata. The sequence continues at coordinate 11,016,840 of CM062350.1, read as the reverse complement.
TTAAATGTAATATACTAAACATGTACAATCTTTTTACACGTAAAAAAAAAGGTACAATCTTTTTAGGACATAAAAAATAAAGTTAAATGTTCTATATAATTTGAGTAATTAGTAACAATTTATTTGTTCTTGAGCTAATAATTTAAATTATACATGTTATGATCTCTCAACTTAATATAATTAAAGAACGAAAGCTATTTCACATTAAATACAAGTTTAATTTCAAGAAGTTTTTTCCTACCTACATTTTAACCTTTAATTTTGAAACTCTTCCCCTTACACAAAAGTATATTCGCTATATTAGTTATCTTATTAAAAAAGTTAACTTTAATAAGTTATTAATATAGCAAAGTTTCATTAATCGTTATTCGATAATATGCTGAAATGTTATATAATATATAGTAAATATAATATTTCATATAATTATTAGCATACTCAAACTCAAGAAAAAATATCAATGAAATTAAACATAAAATTTTTTGTTGGAACAATGTTATATAATTCCCAATAAGAGTTTACCAGAAAATTATTATTTCTTGACAACTTCTTCCACATTTTTAGTACACTTAATTAAATAAAATCTTATAACTAACCATTTCTCAACTTGTTGCCTAAGTGATAATTGAAGTGTATGATCTACATACTTCTTTTTTTATTGCTTAAGGGTATATCCTGACCGACAGCTAAAGATTAATCCTTTTGAACCGTAGAGATCATCGAATTAAGTTTTGTCTATCCCAATAAAGCCTTTTTCTATACTCACGACAGGAGTTGAACCCCTGATACATGTTTAAAAGGATCCAATCACCTTACCAACTGGGTTTGTTGGTTATGATCTACAGACTTAATTATATATGTAGTCCTACAAAAGAAACCTAGAGAGTCCCACTTTATCGCCGGTTTTCTTGACATCTCTCTGATTCTGCTCTTTATACTCTTTCAAAGTGAATTTCCTGTACATAGCTGGTGAGGTATGGCTTTGTATCACTGCCTCCTCGCTGGGGCAATAGAAAAATGCGATGGAAAACCTCTCAACCTTTTGAGCAACCACCACTCGGTGTTTTATGCTTTTGTAAATGCTATTGCTCAATGCCTGCACATTATATATAGGACATATATTAAATTATAGAAAATCATTGACAAGTATCAAGTCAACCAAGAAATTTAATTATTGAAGGTATATATATGTTAGTAAGCCTCATTTTTTTTGGCCATTTTATCTGTACAGTAGCTTTTAACTTTTTGAATGGAGCTTAACTAAAGAAGCTTTGGCAAAAACTAATTAACTTAAAGCAGCATGTTGCTAGAAGTTATGCTTTTATCTTTAATTGACACAAAATTATGTCAAATTGTCTTCTGACGTGTTCATTCTATTTTCTCTTCTATTGGGGTCGTCTATTATGATAGTTTCAACCCTTTGGTCCATTGAGGTCTGATAAGTGATAACCATTTGGAGGTTTAAACATAATGGAGTGCTGAATGGAAATCGAAGCATGTACATTAATTATGGACATCTTTATGACACGCCTTCTGAATAAGCATAGTCCCTTTGAAAATAATTGTAATACTAGTATAGTACACACAATAATTTTAATCTATAAAGCACCTAGGCATTACTATAAGTGTTGTGCCAATCAAATCATATTTGTACGACGTATTAACAACATATTATCTGAGTGTTGTATCAATTGTACAATATTTTATACAACTTAGAAAACGTCATTTAAAATTTGAAAAATAAAATAATACATATATTTTAAATTTATTTTAAATTTTCAAACAAATTTAGTTTTCAGATTAGATAAAGAAAAATCATATAACTTCAGTGTTTTAAAATTGATATATTTTCATATCCATATTGTGTCGTGTCTCATATAATGTTAAGTCACACATGTACGTGACTATGTATCTATATACATAGATTTTAATAAATTAACAGCATCATGAAATTATAACCATTCATAAATTTGTTTTTTTCTATGATATCATGAGAACAAATGCAGAGGTATATCACCTGAAATAAATCGCCAATATTAACAATCAGAGCTCTTGGATTAGGCTTGACACCAACCCACTTTCCATCTTTCATCAATTGCAATCCCCCAACCAGCTGGTCCTGATATATGATGGTAAGAAAACTAGTGTCACTGTGAGGCAACAAGCCATACACCTTTGAAGATATTGGGCATGGAGGATATCTATTCAGTCGAATAGTAGAACATTCTGGCAAGCAATTCTCTCTGAAATACTTGGATTTCATATTCAGTTTGCTGGCCAGAATTTCCACCAATCTTTCGGCAAGGGGAAGTATTGCGGCTGCAAAAGCTTCAACGCTTGATCTATTTAAATTTAAAATATGTGCTCGTATAAGTTAATTAAGGTAAATCACAGACATACTAAAACATACATAATAAATCAAAGGCATAGAAAAACATGGTCACAAGTGCGCACCACTAATTAACTAAGGCCATAAAAGTATTTCGGATATATGTCCGACAATCAATTGCAAAGAGCATCATGTCGCAGCTTAAAAAGGTAAAAATAAAAAACTTATATATAACTGATCTGTGTCGGAAATCTTTTTTACCTGGTTATTATTTTGAAAGAGAAACATGAAATATGAAAAAGTGACCGGGAACATGCCTTACCATATGTACAAAAAGTTTGTCATGCTTCACCTTTATTTCGTCAGATTAGTCATATAAAGTATTAGGAGCGAAAAGTACAAAGAAAAATATTAAAGTCTTAGTTTCATCCGTCACCATTAAAATTTTGTATGTACAAACAATATTACTCCACTACAAGAAAAAATATGATTAACGGCAGAAAATTTGCCACAAATAGGTTTGCGGCAAAAATTGCAATGAATTAATTACTAGCCACTGCAAACCCAACAAAAATCTTTGTGGTGTATCTAACTGCCACTAAATTGTGAGAAAAGAATAAAAAGGAAGAAAAAATTACAACGAATAACAATCTCGTCGCAAATCATAATAAAAGAGAATTTATAAAAGAAAAATATAATTTATTGGTGGATTTGGCCAGTTTTACGGCGGATCAATCTCCCTACAAATCAACAACCTTTTCCTTGTGGTGTCTAATCTAGCTTGTGACTCCTTATCCCGAAAGTATTTCTTTTTTTTATAAACTCCCAAAAGTATTTCCTTATTATTATTATAATGAATTAAGAGATCAGATTAAGAAGGGGATGGTTATGCATGTACAGCTGGTCTATTATTTTGTGCTTCTAATTCTTAATTAAATTATCTTTCTTTATTTTTTTGTCACTCTTTACTAATATGTCGCATATGGTTTGTCATTGCAATCAATAGAGGGTGGTTAACCATGGATTCGAATAATTTGTTCTCTAATTATGTCTCGCTTTTTATCTTATGAATTATTTTTTGTCACATAAAAAATGAGTAATAATATATGTTTAATAATTGTTTAAAATTTTTGAATATTATTAAATGTTCATCTTTAATATGACAAAAAGTGGTTACTCGGACAGCAAAATAGATATAATTTGAGTAAAGGTGATTTCCGCTTATTAACCATACAAAGAGTTAGTTTTCTAGGTAACGCGCGAGAGTAATGGACTAGTTGAAAGAGACTTATAGTCATAATAATTAGTTAAAATATCTATTCCCCACTACACTAAAACAAGAAAGCTAAGATGCCAATTCATTGGCTATGAATGAGTGATCAAATGGTTAATAAACTAGTTAACGATTGGAGGATGAAAATGTCAAAACTATGTTAGAAATGTCAGTGTTGTTACATGTCCCCAGTTCCCCACTGCTCCAAAGTTCAGTCACATATATCTTTAGCTAGAGATAAAAAGAAAATTTGGAGATGCCTACCTCAGGCTTTTGTGCTGCTCCATCCTTGATGTATCTGCCAGAGAAAAATGAAAGGCTTCTGACCATAACAGTTGTTTCAGGTTAGTAGCAGATGGGTTCCCCCACCTGTATGTTTTTGCAGGTAAATTACCAAAGAAAGCTTCTGAAGACTTCTTCAGAAAAGGCTGGTAGAAAAGTTTCATTTGCTCAAACTGCATGCTCTCAAGAAGGTCCTGTGAAACCCCATGATTAACAACCTGAAAGAAGCCCCATTCCCTAGCAGCTTTGGAGATATCCTCCATGCACTCATCTCTCTCAGGGTGGTCAAGATTCAACCGTTTAAGATCAATTGAAGGTAGATCAAAGTTCTCCACCATGGAGAAGGGGGAGTCATTATTATTTGAGTCCACCTCATGGTGTTTTTGCAAAAGGGTCTTGTAGGTCTCTAGGAATGGAGGCTCATGGTCCATTTGGATGCTTTGAGGCTGTGGAATAATTGATATGCAAGCATGTGAAACTAAGAGAATCAGCTATTACTGCATAACATGTCCTACAAATTCAAGAAACAGCCTTGCTGCTTCTTATGCATGCAAGCACATAATTGCCACTATACATATGCAGACACCAAAAATCAAGTCATGACTGTCCATTATACATATATGCTAATTAAGGAAACTATCCCGGATTTGTGCATGATCCATCGGGATTACATAAGATTTCTTTTACCAAGAAGAGCAATTCTATACCCAAAAAAAAATAAAAATGGTCATCAGAATCTTTTACATAAATTATAGTAATTGTCGTGTCGGATCACTTATTCGACTAATCAGGTGTCAATAATTGTGACATTATTATGGTAACTAAATGTCACCAAATATTTTGACTTTCTCTACCAAGAATTTGTGAGTGCAGATGCAGCTGCCGCCAATTGGTAGAAGAAATTAAAGTAGAGGACATAGAGTTAGCCAGTGCTATCTCGTCCGTGTTTCTACAGTTTAATTTTAGTATAATTTGGAATTTCCGCTTAGGCCATTAGTCGGAAACAAAGGGTCAAAATCCCCAGAATCTGTAGTGTAATGAGTAATGAAGAGAATCCTAAATGATGAAAGCCGCCACGCAATATAATTAATTTTATGAATTAGAAAATCAGCATACTGTTAGTCTGTTAATACGTTCGTTCAATTCTTCATCAAACTGAATTGTTCAGGACTTAAGCTAGTCTGCGAAACATTTAAGCTCAAAGCTTAGATGTTGATGAGGTGATTCCATTTTTTTCTCAATTCTAAAGTGATCTGTATCATCACGGTTCATAGAAGATTATGGAAAAGTGATGCTGAAAATTTTCCCAGTAGTAGGTAGCTTTCGCTGATGATGACTTTCAATGCTATGGTTGTGTTTGTTAAGGATAAAGCTATTTACATGCCTTCGCTTATGCTTTTAAGAAAGATGATTCACTGCCTAGTATTAAAGTTCATTACCAAATAGTTGTCCCTCATTATTTAAAATAAAGTTAAAAGTTTAACTATAAGATAAGTTTGTGTATTATTCATGTTTTAAGCCTAATAAATTTAGCATTTGGTTTGTAAGACAGGACACAAAATAAAGGGATAGTGGAGACAGAAATATGTTTAGAAAAGGAGACAGGAACATAAGATAGAAAAATTTTCTATTTCCGGAATATAAAAAGATAAAATTTCTATACCTTCAAAATGTTGGGACACTAAGGACAGTATATAGAGACAGAAATCTAATATTTTTTTTTTCAATAATACTCCTATATATATTTATTATTTATGTCTCCGTCTTCATTGTTTTTATTGTCCGTATATTTTTGTCACTGTACCCCTACCAAATGCCGCCTATGTGACAAGATATATTAAATATAAACTTACATGCCTTCATATCGAAAAGTTTGAACTTAATTTTAAAAGAAGTGCTTCATGCTAATGCCCATGGCTTTGGATTTGAGAAGAAATGTGTGCTAATATATGAATTATATTGTTCTGCTTGATAGATAAGGACATGCTATCTAAACAAGCATTCGACCATGAACCTGAAGGGGTATTAAAGAAGTCATAGCATACATGCATACAATATAATAAAACACAAAATAATGCCCAAGAAGAAAATTTCACCTGTGTGCTTGAGTTTGAAGTGATGATTATTGCATTTCAACCAGCTTAACAGCTTTCAAATGTAACTTCTTAAGTCATAAATTTGAGGAAAAGAAAAGAAAACACTACACAGGAAATGTAAATGTGAAAGGAAATAGAAGGATATCCTTTGGTAGCTAAGAACTGATTCGTTCCCAGCTTGCTACTAGCTACTACTCTTGAGATCACAGAAATCAAATTTTAAGAGAATGGGTTGAGAGATTCAACCATCATGAGAAGAAGAATAATAATGGACTAAATCTGAAGTACTAAAATGAGAATGTGGTTGCACACATTTATAAACGAATCAATCCAGGTAGCTTAGCTTGGAATGGCACTGTAGCTAAGTATATGGCTAAAGAAGAGAACACGCGGCCAAGCATAGCATCAGAGAATGAGGGGACACCCACAGATATTGCAACAACAACTCTACAGCATACGAAATCATCAGCACGTGACATTGTAGCTGATTTTGAATAAAGCGCCTAGATACTTCCAGTTTTTCTCGAACTGAAGAGAACTCCGCCAGTTCTTAAAATATATAATATATTTTTTTCAATCATAAAACAGTACTCTAGTAAAGTTAGTGTCAATTATTACATATAAACTGTGAAAAATATACCATACACGAAGAATTGAAGAAGCTAAGCACTGGATAGTAAATATTATATAAATTTCTGATCACATTTTTCAATTGTATGTCAAGAAAATTCATCTCAAAATATAAACATGCTTCCGAATATATTTTTGATAACTGTATTTTGAAATGGAAATGGATTCTCTTATGTAATTTTAATATGGCTTTGTCAAGTGATCCAGCACCAGATATTTAAAAGGTGAGACTCAAACAAAAATATAATATTAGAAAATTAATGGTAGTAGATTACATATAATAATATCATATAAAAGTTCAACATGAAAAAGATCAATTCCCATTTTAAAATACACATTCTTTACAAATATCATCCATTACGAATAGAATCTTCTATAAATTTCACATTCTATGTTCTATATTTTTCTTTTTCCTATCAACGCATGGCTAAAGCTTGTGGTGTTGATGTATTCAAAACATATGTAAGCAACTTTTTCCATCTCCTCATCTTTTAATCACCCCACATTAAAGATTTTATTTCGATGGTCATGTCATATGGCTTTTCTCCTTCATCCTGCAACCTCAAAAATTATGCCTTATCCTTATGTTAGGTTGCTACTTCTCGTTGGTAAAACTTTTTTTTTCCAAGGTGAGCAAGTAAGGATGATCAACATAACACCCCACCCCCACAAACAAAATAAAAAAGTAAGGATGATCAACATTACCTGTGAGGCTCAAATTAAAGAAATTTTATATGAATTATGTTTATTTTTATAAATCTATGTGTGTGTATATATATTTGTATTGATTATGTTAATGTTAATAATTTAATTTTTTATATATATATTCTAATTAGTTATATGTATATATTTATATATATATTATTATATTTTGATTGGACCTCTAAACCTTTAAACTTATATTTTGACCGGTATGATAGTCAATCTGATTTTCTCTTCCTTGGTACTAACTAATAAGAGCCCTGCTAGGAAGACCCGGTTTATCGTCTTATAGTTTAGTTGTGTACCTAGCTTATCTGGAAAAATTATAGATGATATGAGGGACCCGGGTGTAATATTTTCCTAGAACAATTAATTTGAAAAATATAATATTACTTAATAATGAAAGAATTAAATTTAATATACCAAAGACAATATATAATTAATTAATAGTATAAAATATTTTATACAGATAAAGTATTAAAATTAATTTTTATTATAAATATTATCCTGGTATGTGAAAGTAAAATAATTTTAAAAGTGCATCTTATTTTAAATTTGATTAAAAATTACTTTTATAAAGTTGATTGCTAAAAGAATATGAAATATTTTGTTTATATTATACAATATTTTATATTTATAATTAACCTGGGAAAGATATCATAATTTTGAAATAAATTTTACTGAGTACAAATAAAATAAATTAAAAAATTATATGAAACTTTATAATATTTGCTAAAAAAAATATTATTTTGAAAGCAATTTTGTTGACAAAAATAATGATAAGCTGTTCCGGAAGAAATCTGTTCCCCAAAAAGCTTGTTCCTTTTTAGCAATAGTAAACTATTTTTTCTTATCATTAATTGATAACTTATTTTTCTGAAAATTCTAATACAATATACACGTGAAATATTAAAAGGGAGTTACGTTGTTATTCTTATATATATTGGAAAGGTTTGCTTTGAAAATCAAATTCGCTGACACATAGTTAAAGCCTTTAAAAGGGAAAAAAAATGATTGGCCTCTAAATTAATTTGGAAAGGTATGCTCGTAAATTAGGCTCCATTCCGTTGAATACAGCGCTCGTATGATGCCACGACGGCGGGCTTCCACAAACCACCATTTTGCGGTTTATTGGACTCGCGGCAACAACAAAAAGTGTGGCGTGAACTGATTACCACTGCTTCCTAGCTAATAATTCACAATAATTCAACTCGTCCAATATCAACTATTGTATCGTGATGGAACAATTTATAAAGCACTGGAAGCATTTAAATTATGTGAATTTACTCTCGTAAAGCATTGCAAGAATTTAATTGTCTCAAAAATTCTAGAAGGTTGGTGGAGGTTTTGTTAAACCTAGCTATTTTTTTTTTCAAGATGATATAATTTTAGAGTTTAATTTTGATATAATAACAGTTTTACACGGTAATTCAATCAAAATATTTAGTTTAAATGATTTTTTTAGGTAGTGGATATAAAAATCAACTATCATGACTTATATGGTAATATATGATTAGATGATTGTGTAAAAAAAATTTATACTGTCAGAGTATGGTAATTAAATCCATAATTTTAAACTAGGATCATTTATCAATATATTTTTTATGAGAAAAAATCAAAGTACCTGTTTATTTTTTCTTTTAATTATTAGCCCTTTTTCCTTTTGCTTGTTATATAAGAATGAAATTAGGAAATTTTGAATGAAATTACTATGCCTCTAAGATATAAACAAATGACATAACTACAACTTATGTAAAGTGAATATTTATAAAGTATGTATACATTGCATATATTTTGCAAAGAGCCACTGATCCCTCTCACTTCAGATAGGTCCCCCGGTGAATAATAATACATCAGTTGAATCTACACTTTTCTTTTTTGGCCTTTTGAACTGAGAATCTAGACTTTCTTAAAGATCTCCAGAGGAGCTGCAGCAAATAATGGTCATATACAGGGCTTCATTTCTTCGCAGATTAGGTTGAATGATTAGATCTTATAGTAAAATTTAATTTAAATTCCATTTTATGTATTTCACTTTTCATATTTTTTGGACTTTAATTTCTGCTATTTTAATGTTGACCATTATATTTTATTTATTTAAATTTTGGCTTCTATAATTTCATTTATACAAGTATGAACATTTTTCTTTTATAAAAAAAGTATGAATTTTTTTAATATTTAGCATTTATGATTTATATATTTTTAAAGGAATCATAATTTAAGTAGGAGAGTTATAAAAAATAATTTAATTTAATTTATCTTTGCCCTCTAAAATACCAACCCCCCCGGGGGAAAAAATAAAAGAAAAATAATAAAAATTAAGCACCTTAATCGAAATGTACCTGCCATCACGAGCTTAGATGATTAAAAGTATTAATATCGTTAAATTAAATTTTAATTAGATTTGATTTATTTTCAAAGTAGGGCTCTACATGTTATAGGTATATTGATCAGAAGGCATTCATTATTTAGTTTTAGAAATTTATGAATCCAAGTAACCAAAGTGAAAAGAGCTACCCTACACAACAAAAATTACATTTTATTTTATTTCCAGCCAGTATTATATATTCTCAATTTCTCACGGTAAATTCTTAACGTAACTTTCGGGCCCGGATGGTAAATAGGAAAATATTTCTAACGACTCAATTTATTACAAGTATGTAGAGTTTCATCAAGCTGGCATAGATAGCACTAGAGAGATACCCGAAGCTTAGGGACGAAATTGAAAATATGAAATAACAAAAGTCACGAGGTATACAAATTACATTGCAGAAGAGAACCTCACTCATCATCCTTGTATGGATACTCTTCTGGTACTTGCTTGAGAAGTTTTACTTGCAACTCAAATACATCATCGCCACGGAGCATATCTCGGACCCATGTGACCTCAGTCTTCATTGACACCTGAATATGGACGTGTACACACAAAAATAGAATGAAGCATACTGCATATGCTACAGAGAACAAAGTTTAATAGGCTTCTATAAGGGTACCCCAAATGCACTACGATATAGAAGGACACTGCAAATTGCATGTCACGCTTCATTTTTATCTTAACTGTTTCCCAATTGAATTAGATGGAGCTTAATGATGAATTTAAAAAGTTCTACTTTCGACAACGTGTGACAGTTTTTTAGTTTTGTTTTCAGTTTGTTTCATGTTTTCTGGATTTTATGAAGTAATGAAATTGAAAATAAAAATAGAAAACTGAATTTTATAGTTTTCATTATTTTCTTCAGAAAATTTTGGAAAATAGTAAATTAACTGAAAATAGGAAATGAAAACTAAAAAATTAGTTTTCTCAAACCAAACGTGCCAAGTTGCCCATAATATGGAAATTTCTCAAGGTAAGAATAGAAACCCACCATCTCTAAAGCTCCTCGAATAACCCCACTTAAGATGTTGCAGTAGTACAGCCCTTGATAGTTATCAGGCAGTTCAACGAAGTCTACCAAGGGATTATCCTCCAAGACAATACTGCAAGATGTCCCATCAGCATCCCAATTAGTCACAGACGCAGTAACACCAAGGAACATTTTAAAACCAACCTGTATAAAAGCATAATTAAGGTTGATATAAAATAAAAGCTTACCTTGTTTGCTAAATATGCTTATCTAGATATATAATAATTAAATATGTCCATGTTAGTCACCCAAACAAGAATCAATATGTCGCCCACACTTATAAAAAATCATGCCAATCAAAATGTGTTACTAACAGTTTCAGTTGGAATCCAAGCATCAATAGGCCAAACCAATGTATCATGGCAACAAAAGACAACAAGTAGATAGCAAATGGCATCCCTACATGTCATCATATAACAATATCCCAATGTGAGTAAATATGTGATTGTTTTGAAAAATATTCAATCATGGTTATAAATGACATAATTGATTTGATCAAGTTGGCAAATAAAACACTTTATGCACAAGTAGAACAGAATCATTTATAGTTTCTTCTCACACAAGTAACAATTTTAGGGCTCCTTACAACTAATAATAACTTAAATCCAAAGCAACATATTGTTACATTGAATGCATCAAGTTATAATTCTTCAAGATGGTAGAACATACAATGGATTTACAATTTAATCATTGATCATAGCAGTTCATGTCAAACTGTGCATCATGTTGGGTTCAACCAGAACATTTTTGGCTTATTCGTGAAAGCTACTTCACCCAAGCATAAAACCTGTTCTTATTGTAATCTCATGTTTAACACCAATTATCCAACAAAGGTCACTCTATGTTACAAATATAGGGCTCAGATTTGAGTGCAACTCCAATTGAAACTCTTAAAAGTGCAGGTGTGCCTTTAATGAATCTATATACAAAAATAAATAAATATTTTTTCAATACAATAATAAACCAACTGGCATACTTCTTCATAACAACTAGGTTTAATAGGAAACTTAAATAGACCATGCTTATATTATGGTTGTATTACATCTCACATTCATTAACACATCTATTATTCCCAAGTTTCAACATTAGTTGTACTATAAATTGTATAGCCAAAGAATTGAAATCTTTCTCAAACTCCCACACTGATGTGCAGTACGCTGGTGTATTATCCACCCACTAATTTCAAAAGTGAATGGTGCAGAACTGCAGGCCCATTATTTTCCGTCTTAGAGAATGTTTGGATGAGGGGTGTCGGAAGAAAAAGGAAGATATACCTTTTTATTTTTGAATGTAAGGAGGAGGTATACAATTCTTATAGAGTTTTTTATGTCTATAAAATTTTTATAAAATACTAACATTTTAGTTGAACCACTACGCTAACCTTTAAAACCTCAAATAATAAACTCCAAGAAAGCAAACAACATAACCACGATCACATTAAGCATCAAAGTCTTCTTGAAGCAAAACATGACAAAATATGAGAGTACCACTAAGCAAATAAACGGCTTACATGATCAAGCATAACTTCTACGCAGGTTTAAGCACAAGTAAGGATAAAACTCCACACCTCTGTTCCCTCCATGTAATGAAATCAAATAACACTACACTAGAATATTCACCTTGGCAATCACTTCAGCAGTCTCTTTGAAATCGACGCACCTTGCGACATTAGATTTAGCTAACAACTCATCAATCAAACGCACCCCAATATTATAACCCCTGAAAAAAACACCAACCAACCAAACACACAAACATTCAATATTCTGTAAGATTGATAAGAAATCAGTAAATCACAACAATAACGCAAATTCTATCAGATAAGAAAATGGAAAAATTATTACTTGATAATAAAAATAAATAAAATAAGAACGACATTAATGCAGTAAATTAAAATAAAAAAAATGGAAACGCAAAAGAGATTGTGAAATTTCACATTTGATCAAGCTGCTTATTAACCTCCTCAACCTCTTCCAGATCTGTGATCAATTGACGCACAATCGCACCATACGTTAACGTAAATAGCTCCGCGTTCTGCACAAACATATAGCAACCAATTAGGTGTATTAGCGGGAACTGCGAATTCCTAATGCAATTGCGACTTCAAAAAACGACGGTTCGGTGAAATTCAAAAGCTTTTTTTCGATTCCACGATAATCAGAAAATGAAGGAGGAGACGGTTGGCATTTCAAGAAATTGAAGGGAAAAAAAAAACATAAAATCAAGCAAGACTTAGATTTTCATCATCACACTGTCAAGAAACAGAAGAAGGGAAAAGTCGGTTACCACGTGCTCGAGGTTAGCGAATATGGAGTCGCCAGATCGAGGAGCAACGGGAGCCATTGAAGGACCTCACTGAAGCTTGTGGCAGTGTGATCTGCGCTGCGCTGAGCGTTCCTGCATCCGAAGTTGTTTTTTTTTCAACACAAAAATCCAAGATTTTGGTCCTGGGACAAAAACTGGTTGGATACAAGGCTTCTTCGAGAAGCTGGGCCTCAGCATCCAAACTTTTACATATCGTTTGTATCAACCCAAGTATGAAATACCAAAAAAAAGTTTCAAAAAGTTAAAATCAGCGTGCATTTGTATGATTGAAAACTCAGTGCGCACATGATTGTCAAACAACCCCCCCTCAAAAAAAAAAAACAAACAAACAATAAAAAAAAAAGAGCATTTTAGGTGGGTTTGGACTCACAATGGGGTTTTTATTTTTTTTCCCTCTCTAAAGTGAGTTGTTTTATAAATTTTATTCGAGTTGTTGTTGTATTTTTTATTTTTTTTAAAATGAATGAATGAAGAGTAGAATAAAATTGTTTATGGTTTGGACAAATAGTCACTTCATCATAGTTGTAGCAAATTTTCTTTGAGTTGTTATATTTTACCATTCTAAATATATAAAAAGTTTATATTTGAAAATACTAGAAACCCAAATTTATATTAAATAAGTTGAAGATTTAGGTATGTTTGGTTTGCTGTTATCAATTTTTAGTTTTCAATTTTCAGTTTTTCTTTTACAAAAACTAAAAACTAATAGTGGTAAATTAAACGGACTTTTATTATTTTAGTGTCACAAATGTCGTACTATTTCTTTTTATTCTGCATTTTGTGCAAAAAAAAAAAATTAATATTAAAACCACGCCGTATCGATTATAATAGCTGCAATAGCCGTAAATCGTAGTAACCGCAAGTTAGAACACGGATTGGTACCACCTAGCCAAAAACATAGTCTCATCTCAACATCGACACAAGTTTACGTTAGCAAAACACAGGCAAAAGCCATTTGCAAGCACACTCTGAGTGCTTACATTTTGTCTAAGGCACAGGAGATCGAGACCACCATACATATATATATATATATATATATATATATATATATATATAGCGATGATCTTTTTTATTCGCAAACTCACAGAGAGATAGCTTACTATTAGAAGCTATCTATGTCGCTCGTTTTTTTCACTCTTTCTAGTTCTCCTGCTGGCCGCTCAAGTCGCAGCCCCATGGTGTCCTCAAGCCGCAGCTCTGTGGCAAGTTCCAGAGCTCCCAATCCAACCTCTTAGTCTCCTCCTTCTTAAGCTCCTCGCTCTGGTTCTCCCTTATCTGCTGCAACGCCTCGCACAGGCACTCGGGGCTCTCTCTCAACTCCTTCAGCTCGTTGCAGCATCTCCACTGGTAGTCTTTGTGGGCGATAGGGTTCCTGATCCTCTTGTGGTTGTGGTTCTTGATTCCCCGCATTTTCAGGACGTTCTCTTCGCTCCCATCTTCGCCTTCGTCGCGCTGAATCCTCTGCATTATGTGCTGCTCGCACTGCCTCAGGTTCACATCCTCGAGCTCCCTCTCGCACCTGCTCTGTTCCCCTTCTTGTTTGCGGGCGGAGGCGTGTGCCGCAAAGAGCATCAGGGCGAGTAGGATCGTAAGCCTAGCCATGATTTTTTGGTTCGTGAGATGTGTGTTATGTGACGATCGATGAGTGTGGTGGTGTGTGAATTGGGGCTTATTACGCATGGTATTTATAGGAGAGAGTGTTTGTTTGGTGGGGTGGGTTTTGCTTGCTTGATTGCAGGTTGAGGCACGTGTAAGGGAGTGGGAGTGGTGCTTTTGTGGGGTGGCTGTATTTGCTTCTTTGATTGTTTCTGTGCTTCCACGTAACTGTTTCATGCAGATGCTGCGTGGTTTTGTTTGCTCACTAGGATGCCAGGCTTGTCCCTTATGATACTTGAGATGAAGAATCGAAGTTGTTCTCGTAAATTGAGAACTCCCTTCGCATTTCTTTTTTTAATTTATCGCTATATTGTGAAACTTGCTTTCTTTAAATAAATTATTTTATTGCAAGTTGAGTCTTTCAAAGAGAGAAATCTGTACCAAATATGTTTATGTATGCCGTATACATATATAGAATACCTGAAAAAAAAAAAAACACTTTTTGTGTAAGTAGAATATCTAACTAAAGAGATGGGAATCACAAAGCCTAATACAGTTAATAGATGGCTAGATTATTTAAGTATTTAATCAGGAGTTTGATTCTTAATGGTGTATATGGAGAAGATTTCGTGACCAAAGACAAAATTCACATTTATAAATTATACACCTTAAGAAAATTAATCATTGCTTTCGATGATAAATTCCTTAGATTAAGCTAAAAAAAGATTGTTCAGGGTTATATATTTATAATTTTCTTAGACATAGGAGCATGCTTCAAACCATGTAAGTCTTTGCAAATGATAAAAAAGGATATATTCATAATGATAACCAATATATATCACCTTATGTTTGTATATGATAGCCCTTTAGTTGTAGTGTTTGCTAAATATATTCTCGGGTATATACATTGATATAGTAAAAAATGTTAATCTTTTTGTCATAATTCCATTTCACAATATAATTTATTAGAATTTTCTTCTGGCTTCTAATTTAATTCTTCTATAATTTTTTTGGTTATATTCTTGTGTTTTCACCCTTCAATTACCATCATTTGATTCTTAAAATTTTCTCTCAACCATTTCGTCTCACTCTCTTCTCTCAACCAAGGATTTCTTGTCACTCTGTTCTTCGTAATTCATATATTCATAACCATTAACCAACACCCCGTATTGAGTAATTAGCAACTCTCTCTAAGAATTACATCACAATTTGCGTGTAAAATTTTCTATCCAACGTTGTTATTTAAAAGATTAATAAAAATTATGTTTAGGTAAAATTTCTCGTGCTGACAAGATAAGGAGAACAATGAATCTACTGATCACCAAAACAAAAGCATCCCGGTCCTCCTAGCAGGGTATGCATGTAACTTACCGAGCGTAAAGATAAAATATAATATTGATATGATCTGATATTAATATGAGGATACAATGAAATTATGAAATTAAAAATCTGAGGATACGTGCATATATATACTAACTGTGTATTAAATTTATTAAACTTAAAATGACATTATCAATATGGTATTAAATTTATTTAACTCCTATCATAATTATTATTAGACAACATAATATATATATTAACCAGATTTTATGAACAAACTAATTTACAAAACCACTCAAGAAATTAACTTTGACACATTTTAAAATATCAAAGTATCAATATTGAACACGGTACATCTTAGATGTTGCATGTAACGCCCGGGGACGAGGACGAGGAGTGATCGCCGGTACAAAGAGGGCACGGACAAGGAGCGGCTCCTCACAAGGTCCTCTAAGCGGAGGGGTACATGAATGAACCGATTACACACCCGAATGAGAGGGATCCTGAAACTGTATAGGTATGAGACTATACAGTTGAGGAGGGCTTATATGAATTGATTTGTACTACCTATACCAACAAGATGCATCTTCTTTTCGGTAGCCCAAACTGAAAGAACTCCACAGTTAAGCGTGCTTGACCTGGGGTAATTTTGGGATGGGTGACCTCCTGGGAAGTTTTCCTAGGAAGTGTGTGAGTGAGGACAAAGCATCTTTGAAAGGACCGTGTTGGTTTGTGGGGGCGATCGTCAATCCATAAAGCAGGGGATGTTACAAATGGTATCAGAGCCTGCACCTCTTCCAGTACGGTGTGGTTCGGGGACGAACCAGATGGAAGCTGGTGGGCATGTAACGCCCGGGGACGAGGACGAGGAGTGATCGCCGGTGCAAAGAGGGCACGGACAAGGAGCGGCTCCTCACAAGGTCCTCTAAGCGGAGGGGTACATGAATGAACCGATTACACACCCGAATGAGAGGGATCTGGCTGTATAGGTATGAGACTATACTGATTGAGGAGGGCTTATATGAATTGATTTGTACTACCTATACCAACAAGATGCATCTTCTTTTGGTAGCCCAAATCGAAAGAACTCCACGATTAAGCGTGCTTGACACAGGGTAATTTTGGGATGGGTGACCTCCTGGGAAGTTTTCCTAGGAAGTGTGTGAGTGAGGACAAAGCATGCTGAAAGGACCCGTGTTGGTTTGTGGGGACAGTCGTCAATCCATAAAGTAGCAGGGGATGTTACATTGCACATAGTGGTGTGCAACATAATATGAAACTTTTGTGTGGAAGCACACCATATATTTAGATGCAACGATAACTCCCATAATGAGTTATCGTTTTGAGTAGTTTTGATAAAAGGTTTATTTCATGCCCAAATTGATATTGTTTAATTTTTCCCCATTTGCTCATATAATTTTGTGTTTTGTCCCTTTATTAGCTTTACTTGAGTCTTCATCGTTTTTGGTAGTTTATTTGTACTTTTTGTTGCTTTCATTAGGTTCAATTAAGCAAGGGACATGGAGGAACAAAACGTGAAGCAAGGATAAAAACAGAGGGCAAAAGCCATAAGAAGCTAGCACAGTAGAAGTGCTTTATATTTTTGCCTTAGGCACACGATCACCATACATAGTGAGATGATCCTTATTACTTAATAAAACGCATCACGGAGATATGTAGCACTATATATAAGCTATCACATATTGTGACACACGCACCAAACTTTTTATTTCATTTATTTCTTATATATATATTTTTTTATTTCCCTCATCATCAAGAGGGCATCCAATTCGCTCGATCAGTTCAATCCCACAAACGTGAGGCAAGCGATAGAGCTCTGTCTTCAACTGCTCCACCTCGCTACTACTGTCCAGCTTCTCCTTCTGGCTCTGCATTATCTCCCTCTGCGCCCTGCACATGCATCTTGTCCTCCCACCGAATAGTTTCTTGAACTCGCTCAGCTCATCGCAGCACTTACTCTTGTAGTCTGGGCTCCGATTGAAGACGCTCCTCATGTTGCGGTGGCCGTTTCTCTTGTTCATGGACGGAACATCCTCGTCGTCCTCGTCTTCTTCTTCTTTTCCTTCATCCTGCTGATGGATCCTCTCCATTATGTATTTCTCGCAGGGGATCAGGTCCACATTCTCCATTATACTGTCGCAGCTACTCTGCTGCTGTTGTTGATGCAGCCTGGCGGAGGCGTGTGATGCCACCAGTAGAAGGGCGGCGAGGAGGGCTAATAGGATCGTGAGCCTTGCCATGTTTGTTGCTGGTGGTCGTGTTTACGTAGTGTGTTTGAAGATTGCTGTGGGCGTGGTGTGTGAGAGTTGGGTATGCATGGATGGTATTTTATAGGAGAAATGGGGGGTGTTGCGTGTGAGGTACGTGTAGAGTGAATGGGGCAGGGTGTCTAGGTGGTTTTGGTGATTTTGTTGGGGTGGCTGTGTTTTGCTTCATTAATTATTTCTGTGCTTCCACGCGTAAGTTTCATGCAGATACTGCCGTGGGAGGAACACGATGCTTTTGAGTTTTGAAGAAAGAGAAGTGCTATTCAAGTGAGAATCTATTGAGATACTCACTAAACAATTATTGAATGTAATAAATGGAGTATGTGGGATCCATCATCAAATTTTATTATGAGTGTGTGTAAAAATAAAATATTACATTTGTGCTCACCAAAGAATTTTTCTTTATTGGTCACTAAATTTCCATTATTCTCCTTATCATTGACCTAGGTTTAACTAGGGTAAAAGTATGCTATAAAATTATATTTGTGATGAAATTTACAAGTTGTCACCAAAGGTTAGGACTAATGTGTTGTCATTAATAACTAAATCTCTTGTGACGACTTTATTAAGTAGTCATAAAATGATGTATCTAGCAATTTCAATATAGTGGTAATTAGTAAAAGTTGTTACAAAAAGCAAAATTATTTTGTGCCATCTTTTACAAGTTGTCACTAAAGGTTAGGTCTAATGTGACAACTCTTTTAAGTTGCCGCTAATAACTAGGTCTATTATGGCGATTTTATTAAGTGGTTACAAAATAATATATATGTCAATTTGAATCTACTGATGATTAGTCAAAGTCGTCACAAAAAGTAAATTATTTTTGTGATGACTTTTACAAGTTGTAACTAAATGTGAAGTCTAATGTAACAACTCTTATAAGTTGTCACTACTAATTTGATCTATTGTGACAACTTTATGAAGTGGTCATAAAATGTAAAGTGGTCATAAAATATATCTATCAATTTGAATATACACACTATACAAATCAAGAGTGCCCATGTCCACTGTAGCTTTCCTGTTCATGTACAAGTGTCAAACCAAGAGTTTTTGTGAATAAACAAATAAAAAGTTTCACCACATTATTGCTTCTATAAGCTGTTCCTATGGCATACCACATGCGGACCCACAACACTAGGTGCCTATATTGAACTTCTATCTCATATATATGGGCTAGCTACTTGGGTTATATGTATTGGCAAATATGTAAAACAATATATCAAAATTGTGATGTGACATTATTCAAAACCAGAAAATAAATTTCTAAACTTGGTATTTTCATGTTTAAGTCCACCATGGTTTATAATATCGTTGGTTAAAATAATTCGTGGTTCAAAAATTATTTTTGTTTGCAATAATTTAATTACACACAAAAACTTTGAAAAACAATTCAATTAAATATTTTTGTATATAAATAATTGCTACAATCTTAATTTAACCTATATAGGTAATATTAATTTGTGAGTGATTATTGTTTGATGTTTTAGGCTTAAAATTCTTAATGGAATATCATCTTAATAGAGTTCATTTCAAATCTAATCAATATCATAAATTTCTTATCTTGTGATGAATTAGGTTTTGAATCGTGATTAATTAACCAATAGGGAATAGAGTTCGGTCAATAGGAAATAGAACTCCACCTTCTCCCAATAGATGTCCTTTTTCATCTCTGCCCCTGCCAAAGTCTTAACACAGGCCGATCGAGCTGATCTATCTCCCTCAGGATGAGCTCTATCCCAACCAGGCACTACGCTTAACAAACGATGATTTAAAACACGTACCAAATGAAAAGTGCCTATTTCCACTATAATGTTAAGTAATATATTATTATATAGTGTATCATCTATAGTATAATTAGTTTGTAATTATTCATTTTATTGTCTAAAATTATCTAAAATAAGTCATTTAAATATTCTTTCCAAATCATAAAATGACTCATTTTGTGTAATTTTTGACACTAAACTGAGTAATTTTAAACTTAATCATATTTCAGAAGACATATGATATGTTAAGATATCATTTAATGTTGCCCATAATTATTAAATTAATAAAATGTTAAATAAAAATGAGATAATAGACTAACTTGACTTACATTTTGCAATGTTAGGAACTAATTATATTTGACTCATTAAAAATCAATGATTAAAATGATTTATGAATATAAGGTCAGGGACTAAAATGAATATTAAGTTTAATAAAAAATTTATATGTATTTATTTTTTGTTAAACTTGTGTGTTGCGATAGTTGTTTCATGTTTTAACCTCCTCCAACATATGCTTGTTAGTCTCCGCCACCCATTAGCTGAGCTCTACCTCATCTTCTAGGACGAGCTCTATTTCTTCTTAGTTGATCTCCACCTTTCCCAACCGAGCTCCTTTGCGATCTCTACCTCCGTTTGCTAACCCTTCACACATGTTGGTTGACCTCTACTACCTCCTGGCCGATCTTACTGCATGCTATCTGACGCCAACATCATTTCTCGGCCGGGCATTTTGCATAAACAAAGAGAGTACACAATCAAGACACAAGAAGTCCAGTATTATATATTATTAAACTCTACATAACATTGTTTAAGAATTAATGTTTCGTTTTTATTTAACAAAAAAATTAATGATTAGCAAAATCCATTTGTTAGTCAAGCTACGCCACTTGCTAGCTGAGCTCATTCTCCTTTTGGCTGAGATTAATTGCCATATCAGGTTTACCTTACCCCCTCCCAGCCAAGGTCCACTCTACTCTCACTACTAGAAAAAAGGCTTCTTTGCGGTGGTTTTTTTAGCGGTGGTTAGCATAACCGCCGCTATATCTTTGTTTTCCCGGCGGTTTGTGCTACCCACTGCAAATCAAAGCAAATCGTGGCAGTTCAGCATTGGATTAGCGGTGGTTTGGATATCCCTGCGGATTCCATCAGCTAAAACCGCCGCTAAGGTTTTTTTTAAAAAATTAAATGAAATTTTTTTCAGAAACCTAACTAAATTAAGGGCTCTCTTTGTCTCTGTTCATGCCGAAAAATTAGAAGCCCGTGCATCCCCCCGCAGATCTCCTCTTGCGCTCACCCCCCCGCGCATCCCCCCCGTGGATCTCCTCTTTCAGTTCGCCTCACCGCCGCCTAATGTCCCACCGCTATTTCAGCCCCAACTGCATCAAATCTTTTGTGAGCAAAGAGGCGAGCGAGTTAGAGTCCCCTTTTGTGAGCGAGCGAGCGAGCGAGCGAGGTGTGCTCCCACTTTAGATATGAGTGAAGAAAACACACTCACACTTCAGTTGTTCCTATTCAGCAACCGCTAGGGAATCGCTCTGAACCAGAGGCAGCCCCCAGAGCCATAGGTGTGTTCCCACTCCTAAACCTTTGATTCTTTGTCTCAATAATTAGTGATTTACTTGTCAAATTTGATTCATGCAAAGCTAGCTGATCTTTGTCAATTGATTACATTCTTCACAAGATCTGAACTCTATGAATCGTGGGTCATAAATGCTTTCTGGAATCCTTTGCTTCTCATTGCTCCATGTGGTTTCATTACATGGGAAGAAGGTGTTTGATGAAATGAGGGAATAAGAAAATATTTTTTTATTTTAATTTTTTGGGGTTGTTTTTCTTTTTCTAAGTAAATTAGTTGCTCAAACATCTGTTATTGGAGTGGGATTTGTGACACTGTTGAAGCTGTTTCTAGAGATTTACAAATTCTAGCGTTAATTAAGGATGCTAACCTGTTTCGATGGGTCATGTATTTAAATGATGGTTTTTGCCCTTTTGTTCTTGATTTTTGTTGTGGCCCATTGGCCGAGCTTATTACATTATTTCTATTATAAGTTTAAAAGCTTCTTTCTTTTCTTTTTTAAAATGCAATTATGGTGTCCTTAAGGTATATTTTTCTTCCCTGCAATTTGGTATGGGATTATATTCTTGGCTTGTGTGGTGTCCTGCTCATGGCTGCTTCAAGTGTGTTGCTATCTCAGATTTGCAAATGGCAACTTTGCTGCATACTTTTTCTTTTGTTGCTTTTAGTCTTTTCTGTCTAAGAGGGGTTCTTATCCTGTTAGCTATACTTTTCTTTTCTCTTTAATGATGCTTTTTCTTTCTGTATGAACTAATAAAGATCACTATGAAGTCGCCTTGCTGTTCAGATGTCTTGAAATCGTTTATATGTTGTTTACTTGCTTCTTTGAAGAGCTACTCCTACTGCTATTTGAGCGGTTCTATCATGTATCTATCTGATAGTACTTATGAAAAGGGAAATGCGTCTCGGGGTGTAATCGATTAGTGAAACACTAAAATCTGGTCTCAAATCAGTTAATGCAGTAAAATGCCTTTTCACACGAGTTGCTTTCCTTGTTTAATTCTTCATTTTTGTAAACGTGTGATTTGTCCCGAGAAAACAGAGGAAACTACTTTAGTTAACACATTCCAAATTTTAAGAGTAATGCTAAATAGCTAAAATTATTTGTTAAAATTATTTTCAGAGTTTGCTATCATTCAAAGAAAATGGTAAGATAAGTCAAACAAGTGAAGAAATACTCATCTATTCAAGTTAAAATAATACTATACATAAAAATTTTAGCTATTCAATATATTTTTCAAATTATAATTGTTCCAATAAAAGGGTAAAAGCAACTGAAATATAGAACAAAGATTCATTTAAGGTTATGAGAAAGAAACAAACAGCTAGAAGCATAGTTATTACTGTTTGTTGTGACACACTTCAGAGAGGTAGGTTCATGTTAGTTTCTTACATGTCTATCATCTATTAATTCTTTATGATGAAATCTAAAATTGCCATGTAGGTTTCAGTTTTGGAGAACACTTATTGGAAGGAACTTGAACTTCTTTCCTGTCTGGACTAGGTACTTGCATTAGAGATATGAAAAGTTAGTATATGATGATGAGCTATTCATCTCTAATTTTATCTTCCATTTTCTTATATTGGTGCTCATTGGTTCAACAACTCTACCATTCAATAATTGATAATATACGCCTTTGATTTGAAATAGAACTACACAACAACTTGCTCAGTGCTACATTGGATATTGAATCTAATTCAGGTATAATCAGAGAGATGTAGAAATAAGTAACACATATTTTTAACAATGCATATCTTAAAACAGTTTTTTTCCCTCATTTCATAAATAACAAATAAGGAATCCAACCCATTAGTAACTTATTATAACTTGGTATTGTCACTCTCAATTTCAAATCCAAATGAATCTGCAAAATCAACTTTGGTAATTCCCCTCAAATATCTTTCTTTGTTTGCAATAAGAATGTGTTTTGAGCACTATGTTGCCTCCTATTTATTGCCAACCAACCAGCTTAGTGTGTGTTTGGATTAATTGATTTTAGATTCAGAATGACTTATAATCAAAAGCTAAGCTTTTAAAGACAAATAATATCTATCATGTTCTTAGTTGTCAGTGTGAAAGGTATATCCAATTTAATTTTGTGTATTTTCAAGTTCTTGTATGCCTTAGTTAGTGTTCTTTTTGAGCCCCCACTCTAGCTTGCCTTTAATTTACTTTCTACTATTGAATTAGATATGGACAAAAGTTGGATTTTGAAGCCGCGAGATACTCCTGAATATATGGATGGATTATTGAAATTTTTGGACTTCGCATTTGCTAATGCATCATCCGATAATAGGATCAAGTGTCTTTGATCTTATTGTGGATTTAGACTATTCCAGACTAGAGAAGAGGTGTACGACCACTTGTTGTTAAGACCTTTTCCCCCGGGTTATACAGTTTGGCTATTACATGGTGAGAGAGGTGAAGGAGAGACTTCTAGTTATAGGCACGAAGCTTAACATCCTAAATCTTCTGAAGATCCAATGCATGACATGATTCATGATGCTTTCATATTCCCTAGACCACATGCTAGTGAAGATTCCACAATGCATGATCCAATAAATGATGGTGAAGGAAGGGTGCCGGATTTATAGGAGGGTCCGACCGGTAAAGCTAAGGAGTTTGATTTGCTTAAAGATGGGGAACAAGAATTATATGAAGGATGCTCAAAGTACTCAAAACTGTCTTTTTTAGTAAAGTTGCATCACATCATGCTCTTTTAGTTGATGTACTTGGATTTGTTTAATATTATGTTATAACATTTTATACTAGTGTTCTTTGTTTAAGAAGTTTACGAATTTCTATGCAACTTTTCTTTTTGTTTTTGGTTGTTGATTACTATTATTGTACAGGATACAAATAGTGTTTTTGGCTTGTATGTTCTAAAGTAAAAAAGGAAAAAAAAAAAAGAGCAGTTAAAATTGGGCTTTTTTGCGGCGGTTTTGAAACTACCAATAAAAGGATTAGCAATATGCATTAAGTTTTTTGCAACGTTTTTAGTAAAAAGGATAAATACATATCCACTAAGCATTTTGCGGCGGTTTAAAACCGCCAATAATTAGTATTTGATGCAGTTCCTAACCGCCACTAAATTCATAAAACCACCGCAAAAAACTCTGGACCACAACCCTGGAACATTTTTTTGACAGTTTAGAACCGCCGCTATATTTTTGTAACCCCCGAGAAACCTTAGTTAGCGGCGGTTGTTCCGGCGATTAGTCCAAACCGCTGCTAAATGATTCAAGGACCCCCTTATGCATGGTGGTTTTGAGAATTGCCGGTAAATGTATTTGCGGCGGTTCAAAACTGCCGGGAATGCCCAAAAAAATCGCCGCTAAATTATAAATTTTTGGTAGTTTCTTAGCCAATCTTAATTGCCATCTGTTTGATCTCATTACCTAGCGCGACTAAGTTTTGTTGCCATCTCTGATTAGCCTCCACCATATGCATGTTAGTCTCTGCCACTTGTCAATTGAGCTCCGCTTCCTCTTGGCCGAGCTTTATTTCCTCTCGGACAATCTCCACCTTCAACCAATCAAGCTCTTTTTCATCTCTATTGCCATGAGCTCTACTTCCTCTAGGACAAGCTTTATTTCCTCTTGGCTGATCTCCACTTCTCCAAGCCAAGCTCCTTTGCCATCTCTACTACCATGGCCAACCCTTCACACGTGCATTTTGACCTTTACTACCTCCTAGCTGATTTTCTCGACACCAGAGGTCTGTTATTAGTATTCAACTTTACATAATAGTGTTTAAGAATTAATGTTTAATTTTTATAACAAATTAAAGAATAGCAAAATCCATTTTTTAGTCGAGTTCCACCTCCTGCTAGTCTAGCTCTGCTTCCTGTTAGCCGAGCTCATTCTCCTTTTGGCTGAGCTTAATTGTTATCTCAGGTTGACCTTACCACCTCTTGGCCAAGCTTCTTTGCCATCTCTGATTAGCCTCCATCATATGCTTGTTAGTTTGCGCCACCCTCAGCCGAGCTCATCCTCCTTATGTTTGAGATCTATTTCTCTCGGACTAGCTCCACCTTCCCTCAATAGAGCTCCTTTTTCATCTTTGCCGCATCATTCGAGCCTTAACACATGATGATCGACCATTGCCTCTTCCAGGATGAGCTCTATTTCTGGTACCTCCTAGTCGAGCTCTATTATTCGTGTTTTGATCAATTTTGTTAAAACATATTTAAAAACAATATTAGATGATACAATTGTAGTAAGGAATATATATGGTTTTGGTTTAAGTTAGGGAAAAAAATATTTTAGTTGATTAAAATAGATTACATTAGTTTTTCCTTACATATGATCATTTTTTTGTGCTAGAAACTTTTTTCAAATTCAAGCATAGTCAATTCATATTAAACACCATATAGGAGCTAATTTGGATAAAAGAAAAAGAAAAGCGCACATTTGATAAGATAATATCCAAATTTCATGATTTATACACCCATGAGTTGCACGGGTATATTACTAGTGTTTTAATAATTAGCAGAAGTCGTCACCAAAAAATCCAATTTCTGGTATGACATGACTCCTTAGAAAAATTATTAGTTGCTCTCCGTATAAGAAAAACACTTATCTTGTTATTATCTATTTATTTTTTTAGCATAATTATATATTTATTATTTAATAGATAAATAAATATGAATGATTTTTAGAATATTAATATTTACTTATATATTAAATAATAAATGGATGAAAACAAATATTTATTCTTTTTTCAAGATGAACACTGCATAAACCCGGGAAAGGAATTAAGTATACCCTCACCGAATACACTTTCCTCTTCGCCACATTTGCACTACATTAACAAAACAAAGGCGCAACCACGCGCAAAGCCATAGAGCACACTCCAAGTGCTTATTCTGCAGGCACATGATACCACCACCATATACATATAGTGATGATGATGATCTTTATTATTAAAAAGCGCATCATAGATATAGATATAGCTTATTATAATTAAGCTATATCACATTGCAACAACACTACACTTCTTTTTTTCTATTTTTTTCTCTAGTTCTGGCCTCTCAAGTCGCAGCCGAAGGGGCCCCTTAACCCGCAAGAAAGTGGGAGGTACCATAGCTGTCCCTCCAAGATCACCTCCAAGCTCTTCATCTCCTCCTTCTCGTTGTTCATTATCTGCTGCATCCCCTTGCAAAGGCACTTGGGATTATCCGCCAACCTGCTCAGCTGCCAGCAGCACCACTCCTTGTAGTCTTCTATCCCAATCTGCTTGTTGTCTTGATGGTGGTGGTTCCTCCTCAGCCCTCCCGTCGCGCGCATTCTCAGAACATCCCCCCCTTCGTCTACGTCCTCGTCTTCCTCTTCCTCCTCCTCCTTTCCTCTATACTCCTGCCGAATCTTCGCGGTAAGGTAATATCCGCAGACCCTCAGGTTCACCCTCTGCAGCTTAGTCTCACAGCCACTTTGTTGCGGCGGCCATGCGGAGGCCTGTACTGCCGCAAAGAGAGCGACGGCGAGGAGGGCTAGTAGGATGGTGAGTCTCGCCATGTTTTTTGTTGGTGCTGCTGTGTGTGTATTGATATATGATGGTTGATGAGTGTGTGAGTTGGGGTTAATGCATATATTGCATGGTATTTATAGGAGAAATTAAAAGGCTGGTTTTGCATGTGAGGTACGTACGTGGAAGGGGACGGGGGTGGGATGGTTTTGGTGGTTTTGTTGGGTGGCTGTGTTAGATTTATTGATTGTTTACTCGCTTCCACGCAATAGCTTCATGCAGACGATGCCGCGGGATGGACCACGAACCAGGGTGGTTTTGTTTGGTCACGTACACCAGTTTACAGCCATACGGTGATGGTGATGCAGTAGTTAACTAGATATCCAAAAATATTATTTTAACACTAAAAAAATGGATATTTATTAGTCTTTATTCATTTTTAATATCCATCATATCCTATATTTTTTGGTGTTAGAATAATATTAGTCAATAGTTGTCGGATGTGAAAAGGAAAAGGGAAGGCCACTGAGGGGAGGGGGGATGGATGAAGACAAACTATTCATGGAGGCATTTAAAAGGGATGAAAATCTTGTGTCTCCAAATAATATCTCATTTTATGTTTACCAATAATTTATTGACACGTGTAAAAATAAAACATATTTGATTTATAAATTTGTAAGTTACTAGATGTCTTGAGTTCAGTAATAGGAAGCTCTTCTCCCCACATCTTCTGGTCGTTCTCTGGGTCCCATTCGGGCAAGTACGTAGTCCAAGGGGGCATAGTTTTCATACTCAAACCGATGAACAACTCGGTCGAGGCATCGAGTCACTGGTTCAACCGGTGGGTCACTGGTCAAACTGGTTAAATCGGATTTATACAAAAAAAATGTAAAAATCTATAAAAATTTAAATAAAATATAATAAAATGAAAACTAATTAACAACTTGACATTATTTAAGGGGTCTAAATACAAAAACATTAATAAATAACATAAATTCTTAAATATTATTAACATTTCATAATCATGATTGACAATTAACAAATTCAAAATATAATTACATAAGCAAACTCACAAAATTTTATATCACAAACTCACAAGTTATGACAATACAAACAAAGTTATTGCATTTTTCTATAAGTTAAATTAGAATTTTTTTAAGGTTTTAAAAAAAAACATCATTTAGAAAAAAAAAACAAACAAAAAAGAAGCTAAAAAAAAAGACCCAGTCCGGTTTAGTTCAACCAGCCAAGTCGAACCGGGTCGCATTGGTTTCGATGCGGGATCGATCTAAACAGTGACTCGGACTGGTTTCATGATCAGTTTTCCAGTCAAATCGACCGATCCGAGCTAATTTCTATTACTATGCACAGGGGGCGTGACTCAGCAACTTTGGTGGCGATTGTCTATTCAAAGTATTTATGTTTAGTACCCAAGCTTAAGTAATCTGACAATTGTTTTCAAAACCTGACCAGTGATTAACTTAGCCAAGGCACCAGGTCATTAGTTCAATCGGTGAGTTATGGGTTCAATTGGTTGAATTAGATTTAATTAACTAAAGATGTTATAATATAATTTTATAATACAGCAAATAAGTGTCTAATATATATTATTATTTAGACTATAACACAAGCATAAATGTTCTACTAGTAGAGGAGAGCGCTTACTTCCATTAGGTCTCATGAGTTCTCAAAACGTAACAGCACTGCTCTCAAGGGTTTATTTCCACCCTACCCATAGCTAAGCTCGGTGGAATCACGTGGTCTCCTGAAAAATCGGTCCACACCACATTCTTAGTCAAGAAGAAGAAGAAGCTACTCAAGCTATTTATTAGAGAGAGAGAGAGAGAGAGAGAGAATAATGTTGCGGTGAGATGGATGTTGCTAAGCCCATATTAATGAAAGCATGGTAGTGATGTGGATATTGGCTCCAAAAGATAGAAGTAGTGTGCTTTTGTGTTTTTCAGGATAGAACATTGTTGGTTTGATGGTTATTGTGGCTTCTTTTGACTTTACTATTTATTGATTGGTTCAATTTACTTATTTAGGTCTGTTTTACTGACCTTGGATATTAGTCCTTCGAAAGAAAAACATGGTTTGTTATGGTATTGGTTTGGAATGTTTTTGGGGGAGTGGTTATTGCCACTCCTAAATGGCTATTACCACTCTCACTCGTATTAATTGTTATTTAATTTTATTAAATTACTCTTATCCTATTTTAATCAAATAAAACTAATATATGTAATAATTATAATATAATGTCTAGTTCAAAATATTATTATTATGGTATGATGAACACGTTTACACCATAGATTATGAGTACAATTCTCAATCTAATTTGGTTTTGTTTTTCCCCTCACATCACCTAAAGAAAATAATCAAATAAAACTAATACATTATTGATATTTATTGTTTATTAGTCATTATAATGATATCAAAATTTATTATTTTTATTTTAATTAAATATAATTAATTATTAAAATATTTAATATTATTTTTATTAGTTTGATTACAATTATTTTACATTAACTTATTTGATGTAATAATTAATATTTTATATATTGAATTATTTCTTTTAAAAATTTGTTAAGGTAATAACTACCTAAAAATTTTAGAAAAAATAGTAAATTATACAATGCACATGCTATTATTTAATTTTAACGTCAAATGTTTTAAAATTTGAAAAATATTAAATAAACTTATTATATTAAGATTTTTTTTACAATCACTTACTTTTCATGGCTTAAAGACATATATACACTTGTCCTTCTCTAATTTTTTTATTGTTATTTTGAAATTTATTTTAAAATAGTAAATTATATATTGTTATTTAATAGAAAATAAATATCATAGCCTTTATATTATTCACACATCGAAAAAAAATTAAACCTTTTAAACTCTTTTTGATGCAAATAAGTAATTAATTTAACTTATAAAATTACCCCAATTTTTAATAATATGAATAAATAAAAACTATAATAAAAATTAATTGCCAATCCAATAGAAATAAACTATGGTATTATTTTATTTATTAACTAGTTTTTTTATTTAAATAAATAGTGGATGTTAAAAAATATGTTAGCAATTACATACTATAATTTATTATCATGTCTTTGTTATTACTCATTTTATTTATTATTTTCTTTAAAATATTCAACATTATATTATTTAGATATTTTGTATACAAAATTTAAAGCAATTTAATATTTGAATTAAATCATTATAATAAATAAACTATTAATACTTATAATATATAGTAATTATGTGAATGTTAAAAATAAGATAAATAATAAATATTTGTATGTATTTAAACTAATTTTTAATTAAATTTATATAAATCACAACTTTTAATAGTATTATGAATGATCTTATGTTAGGTTTGATTTTAGTTGAAATAGAATAGGGGTAATTTGATAAAAATAAAAGAACAATTAATATAAGTGGGAGTGACAATAGCTATATAGGAATAGCAATAGCTACTCCCTGATTTTAGTTTGTACCAAATGTATAAGTTAATGTATCAATATTAGGCCTTTATAATTTATTGGTTTGTATTGTTTATATTTGGATGTTGGAAAGGCAACGATATTAGTAGTGATTTTGTTTTCCAAGAATATGGATGGACATTGTACCAGGCGCATGCAATGAAAGAGTCACGTAGAGCCACTTAAATTGATTAAAGATTAACTTTATTTTGTTATAATAGTTATAAATGTGGAAGTGCCATTAGTTCTTTTAAGTCACATATTCAGTTATAATCATTATAAATGTGGACGTGGTATAAGTCTTTTAAGTCATGGAAGGATATGGATAGACACTCTAGCTCTATTGAGAGTTTCGAATTCTTTCATGGCTCACGTAATTTGTTAATGTTATCCGTGGCTCACATGATTGCATTACTGTGTTACAAATTATGAACATATAATTTAAAAAAGAGTTAATGCTCACTTTAGTCCCTCACATTTCACGCATGAGTCAATTTAGTCCCTGACTTTTAAAATGAGTCAATTTGGTCCCTCACATTTGCAATTATTATGAGTCACTTTAGTCCCTCTGTCATGTGGGATCACTTTTAAAAGATGTTGATAGAAGGACGAAAATGACTCACAATTGCAAATGTGAGGGACCAAATTGACTCATTTTAAAAGTCAAGGACTAAATTGACTCACACATGAAATGTGAGGAACTAAAGTGATCATTAACTTTTTAAAAAATTTAATTTTACACGTCCCATGCATAGCACAGGTACCCAACTAGTATGATGACATATGGTTTGTGATATTGTGCAGGGTTAAAATGGCGGTTGGGTCTGACAAAAGAAAAAATATTGGTTGGGTACAACTGGTCACTTACGGGTTTTTAACATATATAAAATAAAATAAATATGATATTACATAGGTATCATAATTATAATTCGTTTACATATATATATCCTAATTTTGATATAATAGAAGTTGATTATAATCGACTTTCGTGCAAGATACACTGAGCATTTCTACATGTGTCAAAATGGTGTGAAAAGTCAATTATAATTGACTTCTATTTATACAGAAGTCTATTATAATCGACTTCAATTCAACAAAGAAGTTTATTATAATCGACTTCAGCTTAGTTATAATTGATTCCATTCAATAAAGAAGTCTATTATAATCGACTTCAGTTCAATAAATAAGTCTATTATAATTGATTTCTATACTAATTTGCTGTGTACTTATTGCGCCTCATGGACTATGTCTTGAGTTTATGCAATTAGTTTGCTGTTATTGCTCCTTAAATATTTTTTACTCAAAGTAATATTGTTAAGTTGAATTTGTATTGGTCTGGCCCAGAGTGACATAGCACGATATATATCTTTTAGTCCGCATTTCATGTCAGCTTCTGAGGTGATGGCTTGGATAGAGTCATCCAGTACAGGGAGATCTACGTCAGTGCTTCAGCTACCAGATATCATCGTTATTGACCATCAGTTGAGCATATCCTAGCTCCCTCTCATCAAGCCTCTCATTAGGAGCATCAGGTGGAGGTGGCTCATGAGGGGGATTGGGAGGAAGATTAGGAGTAGGAGCACGACTAGGAGGGGATCAGGAGAAAGAGGGTGAGCAGAAGGAGGATTTTCATAAATGTACATTGATTTGTGCAACCTAACACATTTATGGTAACAAATAGACTAGCACAAATTCAACTTAACAATATTACTCTGAGTAGAAAACATTTAAGGAGTAATAACAATAAGCTAATTGCAAGGCGCAATAAGTACGCAGTGAATTAGTACAGAAGTCGATTATAATCGACTTGGCATACACTGTCAGAGTATCCCAAAGTGTTCCGAAAATCGATTATAATAGACCTATTTATTGAACTGAAGTCGATTATAATAGACTTCTTTATTGGATTGAACAGATTATAATTGAACTGAAGTCGATTATAATAGATTCTTTATTGAATTGGAGTCGATTATAATCGACTTTTCACATCATTCTGACACATGTAGAAATGCTCAATGTATTTTGCACAGAAGTCGGTTATAATCGACTTTTATTATATAAAAATTAGGATATATATGTAAACGAATTATAATCAAGATATCTATGTAATATCATATTTATTTTAATTTATATATGTAAAAAACTCGGTCACTTACTTCAAAAAATTAAATTTTTTCCTTTCAAAGTTAAACGGGTGCCAATTCACCGATTAGAGCAGTTGTTGGTTGATTTTCAATGGTTATTGATTAGTTCCTAATTTTTTGATTTTTATCATGTAGCCAAACTAAATAGGTCTCTACTTCTCGGTTGAACTGGCTAGTTCGGTCCAGTTTTTAAAACAATGGTAGAAAGAGAAATTCACATTTCTGTTGACCCATAATGAATTATAATTCTTAATTACTCTTTATTATCATACTATTCTTTACTTAACTCTCCTAATTTACTTATTTAGCCTCGGTTTGGATCAAAGAAAATTGGAATGATAGAAAATAATAAAAGTAGATTTTGTAGTTTTCTCCTCTTTAAATGATAGTTGAAAATGGAGGGAAGGAAGAATTATCCGGTGGAATCCACCCTAAATTTTTACTCTTTTTACATGCGAAGAAAACATGAAAATAAGGAAAAAAGTTATCAAATGACAAATATACCACTATAACATAGATATATTATCAAAACATAACTAAATAATAAATTGATGAAAATTAAACAACTGTAAAAATAATGTGACATAATTTTGATAAAAAGAAAAAGTATAAAAGTTAATATTATGGTATTACTTACTTATAAAATTTCTAAAAAAAAGTTCTAAAATAAATAAAAAATATTTTCACTTTATTAGACACAAAGAATATATGTGTCATTTTATATTCTTCTTACCTTTATATTTCTCATTGTTTTCTTCTTTTTATTTTATTTTGTTTTCTTTCCCCTTATTTTCTTTTTTGGTTCAAATCCATGTTAAATTCATCTCATATACATCACGAGTTTCGTTAAACTCATTTAAAATGATTCTTGCTGGTTATAACTTAATAGTTTAATATTAATGTAGTGATAATATAAAAATTAATTATTATAATTTATATAATAATATATAATTAAATAATTATATAAATTTTTTTCATACCGTTAACGCATAACAATGAACTCCTAAGCTGTTTCTTTTTTATAATATAAATTATTCTTTCCGTGTTGAGACTTGTACATTGCGTTGCAGGTGAACAAATTTATTTTGCCCCTACTTTTTTTCAATAGCTAGCGTGTCCTATCCCAATGTCGTTTACATTATCAGTCTCCTCTTCGTTATTTGCATTGACAGTTTTACCCTTGTACCAAACCTCTATTCTCACTCCCGCAACCACGCAACTAGTTTATACTCGCCATGATCTGCCGATACGTGTCCTTCACCTATAGCAGTAGTTTATCAACTCAACGTAGCGCGTGATCTTCATCACCGGCTTCCGAGAGTAGAAAATTCACCCCCTACACGTGATTCTCGTGCCCCTAACTCCACCACTAGTGCAGCTCACGTTTCTCTATAATATTTCTTCTTCGAGAAATATCTCGTTTCTCACTCAACTCTGCTTCTAAACAGATCCGCTCGCAGAGCCTTATCCAATTTAGGGTTTCAATTCTTTCACCCCTTGTCTGTGCCGTATCGAAACCCTAAACTAGGATCAGGTAACATTTGATGATTTCCTCATTTTCCTTGTCCTCGTCCTTTCTAGACCTATTTGATTTCGTTTCAATCAATTTTTATTTTTTAGGGTTTGGCTTTGCTTTTGTTGGTGATTATTTTTTAGAAGAATCGCCTCTAAATTTGATTGAGTTTTCCCGAATTTTTTTGGGGGTTTTATTTGTTTTCGATCAGATCTTCCTTGCAGAACCGTGGGTTTGTTCAAGCATGGTAATTTAGATCTGGTCGATGTGCCTTTGACGGTCTATGTGCTGTCTTGCAATTCTAACTTGTTCTCATGGTTAATTTCTTCTGTATCAATTTGATGCGTATTGTGTAGTTAGAAAATAGATTTTTTTTAGTGGCTTTAGGATCTTGTTAATTCCACCTCACGGTAATTTGTTTCGCCGATTCTGAATCGTTTGAATATTTGATTAATTTTTTCTTTTTGGGTATTTCTATCAAAACGTGAGTAATTAGTAGTTTATAGTTTATTATCGTTATGTTTTGAAGCTTTTCGTTGCTGATATCTTGTTCCCCTGGGGTTTTTGAAAGATTATTAGCAATGGTTATGATGTTGTATTGTTTTGGAGCTTGTTTGTAATTGTAATACAGCTGACATGTTGATTCTGAATCCAGGGCTGAGCAATCTGGTTGGTAGGACCTTCTGTTTCGGAGTGAGTTAAGGTTCATGTCTGAATTAGACGCTCAGATTCCTACTACCTTCGGTATGTTGGTTCTTGACAAGTATTGTCTGTGGATAAATTGTCTTGTTCATGATATGCAATCCTTGACGAGTGTGTTCTGTGCATGTATTGTAATGTGCACAATATATAATCCTTGACAAGTGTTGTCTGTGGGTAACTTGTCTTGTTCCCAATATACAATCTTGACAAGTGTTGTCTGTGGGTGGGATATAACATAAGTTATGCATATGTGTGTGTGTGTTATGTATAGTTGGGTTTATTGGAAATATTTTCACTCTGATGAATATTAGATTATGTCTTTTGTGTTGAATACTTGGTCACAATCTGGTTTAACGATTGATTATCTTAGTAAGATATAAATGCTTTGTTGGATGTGCGCGGACATTCGTAGATCCTTTTGCTGAGGCAAATGCTGAGGACTCGGGTGCTGGGTCAAAGGAGTATGTGCATATTCGCATACAGCAGCGGAATGGTAGAAAAAGCTTGACAACTGTCCAGGGATTGAAGAAAGAATTCAGCTACAACAAGATACTTAAAGACCTTAAGAAGGAGTTCTGTTGCAATGGTACAGTTGTTCAGGACCCAGAACTAGGGCAGGTCTGTGTGGACATCCACTTGTTAGATACTTAGATGATTATTTCTTGTTGCTTTTGGTAACATTTTTGTTTGTGTATAGGTTATCCAACTTCAAGGTGATCAGAGGAAGAATGTATCTACCTTCTTAGTCCAGGTAACTATAACCGCATCTCTGGTGTTATGCAGCTAGTATGTTGCATGGTATGGGAATCAGTTTTTTCAGTTTTTCCTTCACAAAAACTGGAAACTGGAAACTGAAAAATGCAAAGCAAACAGGCCCTTTATTTTTTGCATACTGATTATCATCTGTCCCCAGCCCCATTGCTTTGTCTGGTTTTTCACCCTTCCTTCTGTCTTTTCTTAGCTTCTTTTGTATATGGGTTTTATTTAAAAATAAATTTACTGATTTTGCTTTTAGCTTTTTATTGGTGTGCTGGTTCTCCAACTTTTGATAATGATCATGCTATTGCAACTGGATTTGTTTCTTCAAAACTCCTGCAGTAGTTATTTCTTGTTGCATTTGTAATCTCTGATAGTTAGTCTTTTGACGCTCAAAGCTGGAAATTAAAGAATGTACCTCTTCTGGGAGTTCGGTAAATGGCTTTTGATTAGGCATGGCAGTGACTTGTCTGTGTTCGGCCTTGAAGAATTATCAGTGGTGGATGTTTTCAGCTAGAGTGAGAACTGAATTAGCTGAATTTCGATAAATCATAGTTGGATCTGCCCTACAATGTTGTGATATTCTAAATGTTGACATCTGTATGTTACTGGAAACTGGTGGACTGAAAGCAAATGATATGCTTGTTCTGCTTTGTGGTGATTAGTAAACATTGATTTGTCTTTGGACGTGTGGACTGACGTATCTCAAGTTTTTTTATTATTATTATTTTAATTGAAGAATTGGTCAAACACCTGTTTTAATCAAATCTTTTTCTCCCCCACTTGTGGACGTGGACAGGCTGGTATCGTGAAGAAGGAGCATATCAAGATTCATGGTTTCTGAGCTGGTGGAAACTTGAGGATCAAGTCTTTTCTGGCTCACTCCGAGTCACGCATATATGTGATTGTGGTGTTTCTTCTGTTGGTTTTCTATCATTTGTGATGTGGGATTATGGAATTTAAGACATTATGTGCTATTTGCTTTAATAAACCAAAGCAGTTTAATGGAGTCTTATACAACTTCATTTCGCATATCAGATTCATGGATGCGTTAATCTTGACTTGCTGTGCTGGGATTGTTATACCAGCCTCTAAATTCGTCTTTCAAAGGGAGTCGATTGTTCCCTATAATAGTTAAAAGTCTGTTTCAAAATAACTGATGGTTAAGATCATGGCTGCTGGATTTTTTTTTATTTTTTTAAAAAAGAAGAGAGAGATTTTGTGAAGACTGGAATAATATGTTGTCAGTGTTAGAAGAGTCATTCATGTCCTGAAAGCATACGGATTCGTAGGACAAAAAAAAAGGATAGTAAAAAACAAGAGTCGACTGCCTGGTCCTATATTTGGTGGCACTGTCACTGTTGGTTCTTGGCGTATGGCTTCTTCATATTACCAACCTTGTGCCTACATTTATCGTGCTTTGTTATTTCTTGTGGTAACGATAAAAAGCATGGAATTATTAAGTTAAAAGTAAAATTGTTGATGTTTATAATAAACTCAGTAAAATTATGTACGTGCAGTTCGTTAGATTGTCTGATCCTAGTGTGTGCTGGTGAGCTCAGGCCCTGATTGGAGGTCAGACCAAAAATGTACAAATAAAAATTGTTGTTGCTGATGTTCGAGTTCAGAAATTAACAGTCATTTTAACATTTGTTATAATTAGCATGCAATCCTTTTACTGAGGTTGTTTGGTAACGAGTCCTTTTAATGAGATGCTTTGCTCAAAATCTCCTTTAAGTGATTAAACCCTAAATCCACAAGCAGATAAGATATTTTTACAAGCAAATCTTTTCTACCTTTCAAAAAGTCATTTCTAGATTTCCAACAGTAGCCAGAGTTCATCTATGCAGCTGCTACGAATTTCGCTGAAGCTGGAAATGTTTGATTCAGGTTGAGGTTGAGGTTACTTGATGTGTCTTTGTCCGCAGCCAGAAATAATTGGTAATTGTCTAATTGATGGATGCTAACCTCCTATCATGGTAGTGTTGTTGAGACCATATATATATATATATATAGTGTTGTTGGTGTTGTTGAGGTAGAGGGCGACTGGCTGATGTGCCTATATTTATTTATTTATTTTTTGGTAAAAGGTGTGCTTGTATTTAAAAAGCATGGAAACTTAAAAATAGCGATCGTATATTTGTATTGGTCTGCATTTTTTGTGGCATAGACATTCGGAAATGAACACAAATAATTCATTCTGCATTGATTGATGTTATCAAGGAAGAGAAAATCACACGGAATATCGAATCGGTCAAGGTACTGATTTAAAGGTTTAGAGATCCAATCGATTTAATCATAATATAATTTAATATGTTAATGTTAATGATTTAATATTATATATATATATATATTCATAGGTTTATAAAAATAAACATAATCTATATAAAATTTATCTAGTCTCAGCTTCACAACACGGTTATAAAAGTATTTGAAAACAATATTTATTGGTGACTAGTGAGTTTTATGATGTGCAGTCTGCAGATATCAGTATTTTTTTCATATATAAAATAAACATAACCCATTTTTTTTTTCATTTTTGCTCCGTAACTACCACAAGATATCAGTATTTAAGCTTTAAAACCCAAAAAAAATAATTCAAAAGGCTTGAACCGGTCCGATTCGACGATTTTCCCTGATTTTGATCGGATCTGACTTCCTCCGATTTTGACTACTCAACCCGACCGGCCAGGCGATCGGTTCCCAGTTAACCTGGTCGGACCGACCAGTCCAATCCGATTTTCTTATCATTGGATGTTATACACATGCATACATAATATATACCATGTCACTACGTGTTTCCCATTTTTCGTCAAATGAATATATATATATACTAAAAAATTGTATCACATACATTTAAAGTAGCAGCAGAGAATGGAAAATATTTATATTTATTTAATATTTTTTCTAAATTTTTAAATAGTAACGTACACAATTTCATTATTTTATATTATTCAATAAGTAAACAACAAAAAAATTTGAAAAAAAAAAAAGAAAATTGAATAGCTGGGAAATCCATTAACCAATTGTTTTGCAGAAAAAAGAATGAAATAGTAAAACAGAATGACGTCATCGAGCGAAGAGGATAGGAAGGGAAAGCAACGACGTCGTTTCGTGGGGGAGAATTTCCCTGCTGTATCTCTCTTCTGTCACAGAAAATGTTCCCAAACGCTTGCGAAATCAAATTTTCCGAAATAAAAAACCGGAGAGAGGGAGAGAAAAAAAAGAAGAAGAAGGAAGCATTCGATACTCTGATTTTTGCAGCAACAATGGAGGAACTCTTCATAGCTATACTCTCGATGCTTCTGGTTGTAGCACTGATCCCTCTCTACCTATGGAAACGCCGTCAGGATTCTCGCTCATCCTCTCGCGACGAAGAACCCGACCAGGTTTTTTCAATCTTTCTGTGTCATTTTTTGCAATCCAAAGCCCTAATGTCGATTCAATTTAAGCTCGAAATGGAAACGGAATTGTTAGATTTAACTGTAACGGCTTCCTCAGGCTCCGCGGAGGGAGACGGTGGTTCGCGCCACTGGCAATCGCCGAATGCGTCGGAGACCGGCTGCGTCTGGAGCTAGCACTTCGTCAGCTCCGCCTCCTACGCTTGAAGGTTTGGCGTGCAATTGAATTGAATTGATTCATTTTTTTTTTTTCAGTTCGGTCTTGCATGATTGTTGTATGTGAATGCGGTTAGTTTGTGAATTGAAGTAATTATAGATGTTATCTGAATTAAGATATAGAAATTCGTGGTGTGGTGACTTGGATGAGTTGCTGTGTGTTGTTCAAGTGTTTAGGGTGGAATTAGAATGTTGCTTAGTTTTTTTTTTTTTTTTCGGTAGCATTTGTTGAGTCAACGATTTGGCATTGGTGTGTGGCTTATTGTTTTTCTTGTTGTGGAAGTACTTTTCAAGATTGGTGGTATGTGATCTGAAAGCACGATATGTATGCTGATGTGTTGGAAGCATGTATACAAGTTGCGTTTTGAAATTGAGGTGTGTTTGTGAAATGAAGTCATCAACTGTGTGCATGGCGTGTAAACAGAATCTGGCGATGAAAGTGACAATGAGGATGCTGGTGGCGAGTATTATGAGGCTAAAGCATCAAAGAAAAAAGAGATTAAAAGGCAAGAGAGGGAGGCTCGACGTCAGGTATTCTTTCCTGTTACATATAAAAAAACTGGTGTAGTTCTTATTAATAATTGAAAATGATGGGACATTGTTTTCACTTGCTTCTTGTTGTTTGCACCATGGCTTGTAGCCTTGTGTACCAAATCGTGCTGTGTATTTGAAGGTTTTAAAAGGACCTTGGCATTTTTAGCCTGTATTTTATTCTCAAGCAAATGCTTAAATAGTTTAGTGTCAGGATACAAGGACTTTGAAGAATGTTACTCAGAAATTCTTGATTTTGTTATGTTCATTGAAGTTTGAGTAGTAGTTGAATGTATTTCATATTTTTGGAAGGCTGATGAAGCTGCACGAGATTCAAGGCAGGCCAAACAAGATCGTTATGCAGAGATGCGTAGGTTGAAGGATGAAGAGCGTGAGGCACGGGAGCGTAAATTGGTGAGCTAATAGCCTTGTTGTTGATAGGATTTGATGATTAACTTTCTCATGGTTTATTAATTAGAAAATGACATGCTTGGCCATTTTCATATAGGAAGAGGAAGCCAAAGCTCAGAAGGCTAAGGAGGAGGAAGCTGCTGCGCTAGAGTTTGAGAAGTGGAAAGGTGAATTTTCAGTTGATGATGAAGGTACGCTTGAAGAAGTGAAGGATGGTACTGAAGACTTGCTATCCAATTTTGTTGAATATGTACAGGTTATTCTCTGTCAAGTATTTTCTACATTCTTATTTTCGATTATTTTTTTCCATAATTTGCCAAAATTTATATATTTAGAAGGACATCAAAACTTAGTGGCAATTTACTAGAATTTTCATTGTCCTTTTGAAGAAGTTTATAGCCATTTTAATTAATTTTTGTGGGATCATTCAGAAGCACAAATGTGTTCCCTTAGAAGATCTTGCTGCAGAATTTAAGTTGCGCACACAGGTATTCGGTCTGTCCTATTCTTTAATCTGAATTAATTAGCCTTTCTCTTCCATCAGTACCCCTTCTTCTTTTCTTAAATTGGTTGTTACTATGAGTTTTTATGGAATAAGCATTGTAACATAATGATAAATTATACTGTGCTAATAAATTATTGGTTTGTGCAAATTTCCTTTGCATGTAATTTGATTTGATTTTTCTATTAATAATCTTTCGGAAGAATATTTAGCACCGTTGCAAGAAAACAGTGTTTTAGAAAAGAATGAAAGGAAGGATAGAATGGAAAGATCAGGCTTCCCTGAGGTCACTAATTTTGTCTTTTACCATTTTGTATTTTATAATGGAATACTAGCCTGTGGTTCAAGATAGATGGTATCGCAATGAGAACATGTTAGAAAAAACAATTGTTTCAAAGAGAAAGAGCAAGGGAAAACAAAATAGATGTGAGGCAGAGAGAGAGGGAGAGAGCAGAATATTCTGCAAATTACTAAGAATGGTTCAACAAATTACTAATACTGCAGCTACACTATGACTAGTACCCTTCAATTTGGTGCATTTTCAAGTAACTGATAATTCCAAATCACTTTTTAATTACAATTGATGTTCCTTAGCAAGTAGTTTTATCACATTTGTACTGTCTGACTGATATTTATATGTTTCTCCACAAACTTCCTTTTTGATAACACCCTCAACTGATGCAGGAATGTATCAATCGCATCACCTCTCTGGAAAGTATGGGTAAGAACCCTTCTTTTTAACATTTCATCCATCACAAGTACTTTTCATATTTTTGTCTTGATCACTGATGCCCACCTTCATGTATAGCCAATAACCTATTAGATGACCAACTAATTGGCAAATGGCCAGAGCTTCCGATAAGTGAAAGAAATGTTTAAAAATCAATTGGGAATCCTGATAATTTTATAATAATCTATACCCGTTGTCACAAGTTATGAGCAGTCCCATAATCTCATTGGCTGCATCTTGAAAGAAGTTAAACTTTGTTCATTGTTGATATTGCTTCATTTGTAAGCATTTCTGCAATAAATTGAATACTGCATATTTTCTCCTCACTAATCAGTATAACACCATATTTTTACTGTGGAGAAGGAAATTTGAATGTATGGAAGATAATAGAATTCGAACAGCTGTTTTATTGCATGCTAACATGTATCGATAGCATGCTTAAGCTTATAAACAGCACTGGGGCTTCCCCTCATTTGTTTTTCGGTGCTTATTGCTTCAAAACTTGTATTAATTTTATTGCTTAATGTAACACTGCTAGGGAGATCAATGTTATGTCACTTAGTTACAACCGACAAAATTGAAATTATTATACTGTTGAAAACTTGAAATTTTGTTGGCTTTTGTAGACCATACTGTCTTACATATTGTCGATGCCTGCGAAAGCGTAATGAATTCATTTTATGCATCAGGTCGGCTTTCGGGTGTCATGGATGACAGAGGAAAATACATTTACATCTCACAAGAAGAGATGAAAGCTGTTGCTGATTATGTTAAGCGGCAGGGGAGAGTAAGCATTTCCCACCTAGCTAGTAAATCGAACCAGTTCATTGATTTAGAGCCTAAAGCTCATTTCACGGAGGATATAAGTAATGTGGAGGAGATAGCTGTCAACTGACATAGGTTTTTTGACTTGTGGGTAGAGGAAATCATGTCATGTACATCAGAAAAAGAATGCAATGATACTGATTAGGATTTGGTACATGACTTTCAGCAGCTTTGGTATATAACTGTAATTTCTGAATTTTCCTTTCCAACACCTTTCCTGCCAAAATTATTTAGTACGGAAAGGAAACGCATAGATCGGAAATTTCCACGAGAGTTGGATCTCTACATGCAAATCAATACATGAAAGTATGAAACTCACTCTGCAACAGAGTTTTCAGAAAGTGTATTATTACATAATTCCTTTTTTTTTCCGTGACATATTTAGTAGTTCCCTTGCCATATTTTGAATTAAGACTAATCTTCATATTTTTGTTAATTTAACCATGAAAAAAAAAGCGGGTATTTCGGTGAAATTAGTGAATGGGTTTGTGTATCACCCCAAAAAAAAAAAGTTCTGTTGTCTTGAGACTTGAGAAAATACGTTATGTCGTCCAACAGCAATACAAGTGATAATAAGCCTTATAAAGCTGATGAGTAGATGATGATGATGATGATGATGTAGTAAAGGTTATGAAAGGTACAAAGTACAAAATTATTCGACAAAATACATGTGACCAAAGTTTTCAAAACCAGACTAGCTGGTTTGAACCAGGAACTGATCAATGCTGGTCAAATTCAGAGTAAATCGGCTTAGTTGTTGCTGAACCGTGAATCGGATCGTTGACTGCCCATCGAACTGACTAGCAGCTTCTCTTGTTAATATAGTCATTATTTATATATATATAATATATATTTTCTTGTATTAGAATTTTGTAAAATTCCCCAAACACCCAATGAACCTAGGTGGTTTTGGATCTCTAAAGGAAGGATGGAAGTCAATGCCATTAGGCTAACTAACTGCTTTGTCAACAAGTTTCATTATTTATATATATAGCAGATACTCAATTGTATTAATTTTATATTTCTATATTAATTTTATAATATTTGGTTCAATAGGTTGCATCAGTGACCCACTAATTAAACCAGTGACTAAGTACCTCGACTGAATCGACTGTCGAGCTGAGTCTGAAAACTATACACATGACTCTCGTAAT
Source organism: Dalbergia cultrata (assembly GCA_031216105.1). Lineage (NCBI taxonomy): Eukaryota > Viridiplantae > Streptophyta > Magnoliopsida > Fabales > Fabaceae > Dalbergia > Dalbergia cultrata. The sequence goes on along the minus strand of CM062350.1, from coordinate 10,973,428 downwards.
CTATAACAACTAAAGAGTTTAATTGACATATACTGACAATGTAAGATTTTTTACACTATTGGTCAATAAAAAGCTGACACATAATTCATTTTGTAAATATCTCTTATTCAAATTTTAAAAAAGTTGCACATGACTAATGATTTGACAATTGTTCATTGGATGACAATGTAAAAATATTTTACATTGTCAAGCCAATTAAACTCAAATAAATGTAATATACTATTCATTGCATCCATTTCATAGAGCCATGATTTTTGTGTTTTCTGATTTTACGCTTTCAATCTTATTTTTAATATTTCAAAGTCCTGAAGATTTTTTTAATGAAAGTACTTGAATGGTAGAGTATGGATTATTTAAAAATGCTAAATTGTACAAAGATATTTTGGTAAAATGATAAACCAAGGATGAAAAAGATAAAAGTGTGTTTGACGTTTTGTTTACGAATCTTCTTTTTCTTCATTTATTTTGAGCAACCAAATTGGGATTTCTTAATTATTTGACTCACTATGGTAAAAACCTTCAGATGTCAAGTTTTGATCCACACACCTCAATATGGAACATTGCATTAAATGATTGCCTATACACCATTTTGGATTGACTTTATTTAAAGTGAGATTGCTTTAAGACTAAGGAAGTTAAGGAAATTTTATGCATAAACTAGTAAATTATATTTTGTGTGAGTTTCATCAAATAATCTAGAGATGAACAATTTCTCTTTTTTTTACCTTGGAAAAAAATATTCATTTAGCTATTTTTTTACCATTTCGTGGTAATGAGATGAAAATTTCTTTACAGCGCGAAGCATTGCTATTGATTAATTTTATTTGGATGTTCATGATATAAACTTCATTAAAACTCATCAGTGGTATGAGAAATATAAAACTACTAGTTGTATGAAGTTATCAATTTATAAATCATTATTTTTCATATACGAACAATCAAGTAACTAAATTTACAGGTCTAAATAAAAAAATTAAATTTAGTTTAATTATTTTGTGATAAAACTCTAGCATCGATTTCTTAAAGAGAGTGGCCGAGCGATTTAACCAATTTTTAACCAAAAGCCATTCATACGTTGCAACGTTAATTCTCATTTTAAACGACAATAAGTTGCCAATTACAGATGTCTCATCATGAGAGGCGAAAACACACTTATATACGGGCGTTTGCTTTTCTGTTGTACAAGAAATCAGCTGCTGTCCACTACAAATAACCAGACGTTATAACAGCTGACAAACGCGTACGGCAGTTGACCCATAAACCAAAGTTGATGGCCGCCATGGGCTGAAGTGAAAACAGGCAGAACTTACTAGTTACAGTTCACACACTTATCGGATACTAATTTTGATACTTCTTTAATGTATGTAAATTTTACACTTCTATAGAGTATTTTCAACAATTTAAACATAAAAGATGCCAATAAACAAAATAATTTTAACATAAAATTATCGTTAAAAACACTTATAAAATTTCAATATTTACTTTATGTTAAAATTATCTTTTTAAATAATATTTTTATTGACATTATAATTATTGATACTATTCATTTATCTTGTAGTGGTCCAATCATGTGTTTTTTTATCTATAAAATTTTGTAATGAGTGATTGAATCAAACATTGTTGTTTGTGTTACAGATTGAATTAAACTTTTATATGCATGGTTAAATATCTATGTCAAAGTTTGTTAATAGTTCATTTACATTAAATTCTAGTAATTTTATTTTTATATATTAAAGAATTAATTCTTATCAAACAATACCGTGCATGCATGCATGCTGGTTGCCAAGTCCCAACTCCTTTTCCAAAAATATCATTCGAACTCTACCTGTACCCCGAAACAACCGCTAAAACCAGCGGCAACACAATGTTCAACCCTCCTCAATTGATATATAATCCATTTCCCTCTTCTTCTCCTCTGCTACCCTCTCCTCCGTCGCCGCATACCTGGCGGCGTCACCTCTTCCCTGTCACCACCACCAAATGTGTAACCGCGACCACCGTGGTAACTCTCCTTTTCTTCCTTCCTCCTTCCCCGACACACACAGATAAGCAAAAAAAAAAATAAAAAAAAATAGAAAAAACAACCCAAAAAAAAAAAAAAAAGAAAACACAACAGAGTTGTCGGATTTTAAAGGAGACATTAACTATGAGAATTTCTCTCAAGCAAGCAGTTTCCTCGTATGCAGCACTCTTCCTGTTGTTGTCGTCCCTCTTCGCGAGCTTCGACTTATCTCATGGACAAACCACCCCCGTCCCACCGGCCGTCGACGAGAAGGCGGCGTCGCCACCGGCGCCTCCTCCTCCGCCGCCGGAGCTGGACTCGTGCGACGGGGTGTTCCTAACGTACACCCTCTTGAGCCGCGAGAAGGAATTTCCCCACATGAAGATCGTGTCGAAACAGCCATGGGCGTTCAAGGCCGAGGCCACGTTGATGAACGTTGGCGACGAGGAGCTGAAAGGTTGGAGGATGTACGTAGGGTTCCAGCACCGCGAGATCCTGGTGTCAGCGGACGGCGCCGTCCCGATGGACGCCGAGGACTTTCCGGCCGCCGTGGGGAATGGGACAACTCTCGCCGGGAACCCCGTGACGGATTTGAAGACGTCGATCGAGACGGCGAATGATCTTACCCAGATGGCGGTGAGGGTTCAGATGAGTGGGACGCAGTTTGGGCTTGGCGCTGGGGCTACGCCTTTGCCTAAGACCATTAAACTCGTCAATGATGGGTTCAAGTGCCCTGGACCGAGTCGTCAAGGTAAATCTATGTCATAAGATTATTTATTTCAAAAGCTTAAAATGTTAGGTAAATACACATGAATATTTTTTATTTTTATATCTAATCACATGTGTTATATGTTTAGGAGAATATTTCGTTTTATGGATGAGATTTTGAAGGAAGTGTGAAATGCTCTCATAGTTATAAGAGTTTTAATCTGTATTAATCTTCGTTCATCAATTAACACATCAGTGCCATTGTTATCTCCTATGATACATCTATCTATTGAGTCATTATTATCTTTCACTTTCAATGTATATTAGTTTTAAGTATTTTAAATTAAGATTGAGTGATTATAATTGTTCCTTAAATGTGTATTAAATGTGCTTTAGGAGTATGTAAAAATTTCTTCTTTCCCTCTTTTAATGTTCATATGGTGCATTAAAAAATATTAGGAAAATAAGAGATAATCGTAGCTTATAAAGCTAATATATTGATATTCTAGAAATATTTTGAATGTTGCTTGAGTGGCCATGGATATGCTAACGTATCTTATTCACATGATCACATTATGTGAATAGAGATAGGCACAAAATAGAGTTTTACTAAAATTTTGTGCGGCTCAATTTAGATGTTCATCTCCATCTATCTCATTACACGAGTAAGAAACATGAGAGGATTTGTACATGATTAAATAACGAGTTCATTTGGTTGGCATATTATTACTATGACAAATAATTGATTTACATAATTACATTGCCAACTAAAAAACTAGAGTATTGCATGTTGTGGAATCTTTATTCTCTGGTTTAGGAATAACTACATAACTCCATATGAACATCTAAGCTATGTAAAGTTTTCTATATGCACAAATTTTGAAACGATATGCTACACGAAGAGAATATGATTTTTTTTTTTTTTTAAATAAGATATGTTTTTGATGAAATTATTATGTATTTGGATGATGCAGGGCCTAGAATGTATGTGTGCTGCAGAAAGGACCCGAATGCAAAGGCACAGCTATTGAAGAAGGTCAAGTTCCTGCCTCGTCGATATGGGGACCTAACCATAGCATTCGATGTGCTTCAAGCCTTCCAGACCAATTACTATGCTCAGGTGACCATTGACAACAATCACCCATTGGGGCGCCTTGATCACTGGAACCTAACATGGGAATGGCAAAGGGGAGAGTTCATCTATTCCATGAAAGGTGCATATGCCAAGATGAAGGACCCTTCAGAGTGCTTATATGGCCTTGCAGGAAGGTACTATAAGGACTTGGATTTCTCCCAAGTTGCAAACTGCCAAAAGAAGCCTATAATCTCTGACTTACCTGCTGACAAAAAAGATGATGAGAAGGTTGGGAAGTTACCTTGGTGCTGCAGGAATGGCACTGTGTTGCCCCCTCTAATGGACAAGAGCCAAGCAAGGTCAATGTTCCAAATGCAAGTGTTCAAGATGCCACCTGATGACAACAGAACAGCAATCACCCCTCCAATGAAGTGGAACATTGATGGTGTCATCAACCCGCGTTACAAATGTGGTCCCCCAATCAGAGTTGACCCACAAGAGTTCCCCGACCCAAGTGGCCTCAGCGCTGTTACAGAAGCTGTGTCTAGTTGGCAAATAGTGTGCAACATGACAAAGCCAAGGCCTCAGCAATCAAGGTGCTGTGTCTCATTCTCAGCATTCTACAATGAGTCTGCCATCCCTTGCAACACTTGTGCTTGTGGTAGATGTGATGCTAGGAAGTGCAACCCCAATGCCTCCCCTATGCTTCTGCCAGCAGATGCACTTCTTCTGCCTTTTGACAACAGAACAGACAAGGCCAAAGCATGGGCCAAAGAAAAACACTTGCAGGTTCCTAATAGGCTGCCTTGTGGGGATAACTGCCCTGTCAGCATAAATTGGCATGTGAACACAGATCACAGGTCTGGATGGAGTGCTAGGATCACACTTTTCAACTGGGAAAACTTTGCTTTTGAGGATTGGTTCACTGCGGTTCAGTTTACAAGGTCTTATGAGAATTTGGAAGATGTGTACTCCTTCAATGGGACCAGAATTCCTGGCATCAAAACCATCTTCTTCCAAGGCCTAAAGGGGTTGAATTACTTGGTTGGACAGACCAATGGGAGCCGTGATAGTGACCCAAAGGTGCCAGGGAAGCAGCAATCCATGATCTCATTCAACAAGAAGAACATAATGGACTTTGACATAAGACGTGATGGGTTCCCAACAAAGATTTACTTCAATGGGGAGGAGTGTTCACTCCCTCCAACCACACCTTCAAAGGGTTCAGGGCACAAATCTTCTTCCATCAGTGTCCTTGTACTCACCTTCATAGCTTTCATGACTTTCTTGGTGATGGCAGATCGCTTTTACTGACTTGAAAATATCACTACACCAGCATCATCATTTTTGTCAGACTAGCTCTGGCAAAAGATGTGCATATTAAAAGCTTTTTCTCCTTTCAGGGCTGAATCAGTCTCTTCATGGACATACAAACAAAGGGGGCAGATGACAATGCATATGTCATGACCATGAGATGAGTGGTGCAACATGTTTGTGTAAAAGAATACATTCTATATGATACAAGACTTTGTGTGTGAACTTTTAAGTTCAGTACATATCAAGTTCATATTACAAAGCTAGATGGCCTTTTGTCTGACCTACGTTAGTGTATGGATTAGTTATAGACTTAGAGTAGATATTTTACTTAAAGAAAAAAAAGTCTCCAGTTTTTCTTTCTGGTCGATATGCTCATTTTTCTTACTGTCATCAACGTATTGTCATAGATTTAATCATATGATTCGGAAAGATTCTTGCATGAGTATAAGTTCACTATCTTATTTGCGCACACATTCACAATAAAAAGTGGATCTCACTAATTTTATATAAGATACATCCTCTTATTTATGAGTTCCATAAACTCTATTATGCGTATGAAAGAAAAATGATCAACTTATACTCGTATAAAATTTTTCCTATGATTTGAATTTAGGATTATTGTAATGTGCAGAGGCGGATTTGGATGGGGGCAAGTGGGGGCCTTGGCCCCTTCCCTCTTCCTAACTAATATATAAATCCATATAAATTTTGAAGACCTTAAATCCTCATAAGGTACATGATTACATTTTAGTCTATTTAATTTTGACTTATTTTGCACACACTGAAATTTAGTAATATAATCAAAATTATAAAATAAATTCTATCACTTAGTTGCGTTTTAATAAAATGACTTTATTTTAAATTTAGAATGCCTTAGATCTTGAAAGGTAGAACTATCTTGAACTCAATTTTTTTTTTCTTTTCACGTTATATGAATATGTTGAACTCTTGCATATGTGCAAGTCTAACTTGTAATATTTAGTGCGATTTATAGCACAATAAATATTATTTCATGCAATTTTTAAATATTTTAATATTAAAGCTTCAACCTACGTACGTGTATTTAGTAATAAGTGTTATCAAAATTTAAAACTATTACATGCTTTGTAAAATATATGAATGAAACAATAAGTCATTTGATGACAAATATTTACTCAAACCCTTTACCTGTAACCATTAATTACTAATAAAATTATACATTTAATTGAAAGAGTGGGAATATAATTAACTTAAATTTTGTATTTTATTACTTAATTTTGGCCCCTGCAACATTTGTTTTCTGGATCCGTCCCTCAGGTAGGGTGGGGGGTCAGTGCTCCAAGGCAGCTTCAATCCATGTATTGTTCTCTCTGTTTCATTATTTCGTGGGGTTTGACAGCTTAAAACCTGTTATAGAATTAAAATTTGGGAAGAGGGCCACTGATGAGAAGAGAATGGAATTAACTCCACAAAGTTTTGCCATCGCAAAAAGGAAAAAACATTCACCTTATTTAATTGCACGAATGTACAAATCTTGTAGTTGAGTGAAAGAAGAAACATAAACATTTCATGATTGCATCAAACAGCTTTCTAACGAAAACAGATCACAGATTTCGTCACTTACACTGACGATAAAATCAGTTATTATGGTTTGTCAAGGGTCATGGAACTTGAGGCGTGATAGAACTGAAAACGAAAAATGTTAGACAGTGGTTGGCATTGTCGTACAATGGTTGTGCTAAATGCAACATGCCTTTGGAAAAACACAGTACTCCAAACTTTAGAATAAGTACTTGGGTACGACCGTACGAGCCTCCTCACCAATAAAATCACTTGACAATGAGAAAAATATTTGAGGCAAGAAATGAAGATCATAACGCAATTTCATTGACACTGATGACTGCTTCCTGTATTCTCTTTTTCTTTTTATTTATTGTTTTTTGTGTGCTTTTGCAACAAATATTTTACACAGTAGAGAAAGATAACTTGTACAGAATAATTCTATTTCATATACAACCTTGTTCTTTTAGGTACACAACACCAAAAAAATGAAATAATGTCACATACAATACAACAATTGTCCATCAGGAAGGATTTGATGGTTGGATACTTGGATCCCTCTTTTCAATTCTTTAAAGTCCAGTCCAAATTTGATGGACTGCCTTATTGTCGACCGGGAATAACCCATGTAGGAAGCAACACATCACTTGATCAGTGAAGAGGGGAAAAAAAATCATTGGATGAATTTGGTGCTAGTGTTTCTTGGCCTGCAACAATAACACAATTACTTGTATGTATTTATATATTGAGGAGATAACTACATGAAATTATATTGGCAGTGGAAACAAGAAAATAGAACATGATATAGTGGGATATGTCATACATTTATCTAATGGCTTATGCTAGCCCTTTTTTTTAAAGTGGCAACACTTTTTTTTATCTCCTGAGGATGCATCTTGTAATTATCCGACTACAGCTATTAAGTAAGAAGATTATTATTATCATTATTATCATTATTATTATTATTATTATTATTATCATTATTATTATTTTGGTGTACAAGTTAGAATTACTCCTTAGCTTTCTTCTTGTGCAATGAGTGATGATTTGCCCACAGACGAAATGCCTCAGGATACAAATGAAATAGTAGCAGTCATAAGCAATACCGAGGCAAGAATGGCAGAATAACAGTACAAGAAAGGAAATGTGGATATAGATGCAATCCTGGACATAGATCTAGGTAGCATTATATAGCAATGCACATTTCCATCTTTTGAATGCTGCTCATTGTAAATAAAAGATCAGCTCTTATACATAGTATTAAAGATTTAGATACCCAGTCCAAAGCAATGAAGATCATTCTTGGTATCACCAACTAATTGAAGTCTATTAGGAATAATGCATGACTGTTGAGTTCTCTCATGTGATTAATGTTAGAATTGGACGTCAATGGAATTTATTGACATATTACTGGCTGTATATTCTCCATTATTAGTAGAATATCTGACCATTTAAACCAGCAGTTTTGGTGTGATTGTACAGCTGTAATTACGTAGTTATGTTATTATCTCCTTAATTAGGATAGCCAGCTATAGGAAAGCAAATTAGCATTTATAGCAGTTTCGCTATTTTTTAGGGCTGTAAACTAGATTTTATTTCACCATCTAAAAGGAGAATTCTCCAGCAGGAGAGAGATGTTTTTTGACCTGCAATTTTTCAGAGTTCAACATTGGAAACAAAGATTCTTTGGAATTAGCCAAGTAATAATTACCTATTCTTCAAATGTTACACTTGTTTATTTCCTAATGACTCTACATAATACAATGCTGTGGGGTATCTAAGGAAGCATTGAAGTTAGCCACACATATTCTTTCACTTCTCTGATATTTTCTTCAAATTCAATGAGGTATAATAGAGGACATTTGCAGCAAAACTAACGATCTGTAGAGACAGTTATGCCAGTTGGTATTCAAATTTTGCACTTTGCAGTGACACTAGGCACTAGCATGTAGCTTACAACATGGTCAAATTCCATTATATATTGAGGGATCGATCACTGTGATGAATCAATGCCTATGAAGCAGTTTGTTTTCTTACCATTACATGGAAATATGAAGATATGCGAAGTCAAAAACAAAATAAAATAAAAAAGCTGTAGAGAACATACCTTTTTCAAATACTTTTTGTGAAGTTTCATAGCCCCAGAGCAAGCTTTTTTGGCATCTAGATTTCCAGTCATGTCATTCAATATCTGAGATGAATTAAACCAGATGAGCAGACAACGAAATTAAAAGATATCCAAAATCTGTTCTTTTTCAACATAAAATATAAAAAGTCTTAAGACACAACTTCCCAAATGAGTAAATGAACTAACTACAATCTTTCATGTATTGTTCACCATACAGGGAAAAATATAATTTCATATCTTTCATATCTTCTTTAACAAAATTTAGTGCTACTTAAGATATTACAAGACTAACCTTGATAACATCATCCAAACCCCGTGCTTCTTGGAGTAGTTTTGTGCTTTTATCTTTCAACACACTAGCAACAAGGAATATGGACATAGGAAGAGGAGCTTCAGCATTCTTTGCTCCATTTTTCATATTTTCTCTCTCATACTTTCCACATTGACGTATTGACTTCACCTTCCCTTTATAGCCCTCAACTTTTTCAGAAGCTGATTGAGGGTCTTCATACATCAAGAACAAATCAGGATCATATTCTAGAGCCCACATCATCTGTAAAAATTTAAAGTAATTAGTTGTCAATCATATTAGATTCCCGATATATTAAAAGAAAGGATTCATGATTCCATAAACTCTTTTCATGGAAAATAGATTATTACAAGGGTGCATACAACCCATACAAGCATTTTTACATATAAACACAAAGGTAACACCAAAAACTAATCTCATAAACTTGGTATTGTCAGATATATCATCAATGGTCTGATCTCACAACTTCTAATAGAAAATAATGTAAACAGTGTGAAGGAATAAAGAGTTACAACAAGACTAAAATCTGAAATCATGGTCATATTGTTATATGAAGAAAGCAACTTAATGTTCTGTTGTTCAAGAAATTTAATAGAATATATAACAAAATACAAAGGAAGCCGAACACACCTCCCAAAGGTATAATGAATCACAAAAGGAGAACTCTCGACGAAACAAAACCATTATCATCCGAAAGGCGAACAAATAGTCACCTCCACCAAGATGCTCTGTGCTCCAAAATTAGAAGAAGGCATATTGTTACTTTCCACTTCACAAACATCAATTAAAAGTGGCAATAAAGTTTAAAAAAAGAAAGAAAAAGAAAAGGAAAAAAAAAAAAAAAGAGGGATTCATTCAGCAACATCAAATGACAGTATTACAATGACCGGAACAGAACATTTTGCATTCATTCTTTCTTGCAATCACCATTTCTTAATACAGAAATCGCACAACCATCACATAGTTAGAGCTAGAAAATTCCATTCCAAATTTGACATAAATAAAATATAAAAGCGCATATACAAGAAAATACCTAAATGTTTATGAAGTTTTGGATCAATTATTTGAGTAATTGAAGCCAAATTACTTAGCTGAGCCTCCACCCCAACAGAGTTACCAGTGCATCTGAAATTTCCTCGCTTTAAAATTCAGCAACACAGAAAATAAGAAACACAGATAAAGTTGATCGCTTGAAATACTCCAAATAAAATATGTAGCGTCTACCAAAATATTAGCAGCCATAAAGTTCAAATTAACTCATCACATGGAAACCTAGCAAACCATATTGCCATATTATATAAAATTTGACTTTGCAGCCATTTAATATATATCCTGCCAATGACCAACTCTTAAAAGCTTAAGCTTTTTGATGAAGGCTCCTTAACACAACCACACCCCCATGCAAGAACCCTTCAGGTTAAGGCATGGACAATGCATATCAATAATGAACTCTCTTAAAAGCTTAAGCTATTAGGTGAAGGCTTATGAATGACTTTATTTCATCTTGAACAGATACGTAACATTAAAAAACCTCTACAAATCGTATATCTGCAATAATTGGAACTCAATTGTAATTTTATACAAAGAAGTCCATCTTTCAAACTTGGGATAATTGCAATTGAACTTAGCAAAGCCCAAAAAGAGAAAAGGAAAAGGCATATTGGCATAATTTTGTAACACCATATATGCGAAAGAAAAGAGTAAAGTGGGGAATAATACACGTAAACAAAATAATAAAATTACAAATAAAGTCAGACCTTAACTGCGTTTCATTATCATGATGAAACTGACCAGACTTTTAGAACCACATGATTAAAACATTAAAGCCAAAATTCTAAGAACTCGACAACAAGTTTTAACAAGCCTATATGTATTGTACATATTAAACAAGGAATGATATTTAAAAGTGAACAAGTACGGTGAAGACTAATAGGAAAACAATTTTTCCTAGATGAACCTACAGCCCAAATTACAGTACTTGATGTCGCCTAGAAACCCTGCATATGTAAGAGGTAAATGCAATAACCAACACTCAACATTTATGCTATTTTCATCTTTACAAGAAATATTTGCATTAAAAAAGTGCTAAAAAGAAGTAATTGACAAAACAAAGCATAGAGATAAGGCACTTACAAGTCTGCGCATTAGACGCTCAAAGCACCAAAATGCATCTGCTTCATCATCAAGAAGAATTATCATAGGGGAGCATAGGTCACTCATTCCTGTTCAGAATTGTCAACTGGAAGGTTAGAATAATTTTAAATGGCAGCTACTATTTTTTATTGCAAGATTTCAAGAGAAACCAAGGCAGTTGATGTTAACATTACATAGATTAGTGGAAAGTAGTTACATGGAATTATGACTAGTCTTAAGGTAGGACCTTGGAATGAAATCAATATGAATAAACCTAAATACAGGACTGGTCTATATCCAAGAGCAGAACTTGTATAAAAACTCACCTTGACCATACCCGACGTCTTTATCAATCCAAGCATAAACAGCAAGAATATCCCATAATTTTGACAAGTTCTCTTGCTTCTCATAAAAAACCAATGTCCTATCTGTGCGAATCACATCAAGACCTGAAATGAGCATTGTGCAAGAATATGGGTCAGTCACTGCATGCATTATATTATAGTGATGAGATCTTATCTTATGACATGAGAGAACTTTCAAAAAATAACAGTGCCTACATTCTTACGCATTTAAAGAAATCAAAACAACAGCCAACTAAGTCACGCCATACAAATCAGATAGCATTTGTACTAGAACACATTTTCAGGCATAATGGATTTATGAAGAAAACAATTGCCGGACATGGTTTTGTCAATGCCTACAATATGTATAGCATACGATAGGAGAAATGTAATAGACAGTGCACTGAGAAAAAAATATTCACAAACCTATTTGATGAAGAGTTAACATCCATTGGACTACTTTCTTGTCTGTCACCTTTTCTAAATTATTTGCAGCATCTACACCTGCAGGCCCATAGTTATCTTGAGGGACTATAACCAATCCCTTGTCTGGATTTGTTTCTAGCAGAACTAATGCATCTTGAATTGGATGACCATCATCAGTAATTACCGGTGATGTGATATATCTACCACTTCCAACAAAAGGAAACAATTGGCAGCATTCTTCCTTCCATCTAGCATATTGCAGCCTGATAATATAAACATAGAATTGATGATCAGGTAATGATCTATTAGGTTTAAAATTCAGAAATGACAGTTTTGAATTACAAAAAGGATTATGTATTGTCCATGAATAAAGGGTGTGGAAGCAATTCTTGCTATATTTTTGAAGGCATATCTAGCTAACGGTGACTCAGTAACATTATAGACAATCCATTTTTATTTAAAAGGATGACCTAGGCCACAGAGAAGTGCAACACCATAAAAGTTTTATATGTCTTGGATGTTGTGATGGTAATAAGGGTTAAAAAATAAAAAGAGGAGTCTTAAAAAAATTATGAAATGGAAAAACTTGATCACCTTCGACGCTGTCTTATCTGATCTCTTTCCTCAAATGTACTCTTGGGATCATAGCAACCAAGCAGAAATTCCCAAACTTCTCCCCTAATTGACGGATGGATTCCCTGGTTCGAAAAGAATTTGTAAAGTATTCTTCAACCCATGGCCACATATACGGATAAAATAGTTTGTTTCTTTGCATTTGTGCACAACGCAAACCATATCTTGAGTTATAGTTTGGTCATTAAAAAACCAATAATATGATCAGCATAGTACATTAACATTTATGATCATGAAGGAAGAAAAAGATTCAATATGAAGAAAATAAATCAACAAAAGAAAACTTTCTATGACTATCATCTGACTATCCTTTATGAATGAGCAAGTAACATTTATGTATGAAGAAAACTGATAATCAATTGCTTGTACATGTTACAATGTCATCCACGGTAATAGGATCTCATATTTTAAAGAGAACCAAAATAGGGGGGGAAAAAGTTCAACTATATTACAAGAGTCAATCCAACCCATCTTATGTCACAAGACAAATAACCTCAGGTTTTTCCTACAAGCTAGAGCTCCCTGTTGCACCTGACTACAAACAATATAACTGAAGGTAGGAAACAAACTAAATTTCATATCCTTGAACATATTGAAGCAGCATTTTAACTATAAATATGTGATTACCCCTCGGTAGATTCGGCTTAGAGTCTTTCCTATATCCAGATAGCCTTCTGGAGTAAATGCAGCATGCCATTTTCTTGTACTTAGTGTTTTACCAGCCTGGAAAAACAAGAAGTTACAAAATAAAAGAACATTATATAAGTGCGACAAGTTTGGCAATTCAAATATATGTAAAATTTGTATCTAAGTGCAGAATCATCTAATTAATTTGTCATTTGATGTCTCACACAAATAAACCTAACAAAGATAATTAATCATTTTTGTATTTGTCACGATCCATTATAAATTACCAAGAGTATTCTATTGACATTCAGATTCAATTCTCTTATAAGTTCTAAACCTATCTAATAAATCAATCAACCGATTAATAACTATCCAGTTAGCCCATATGTGAAGTTAATGAATGAGCAATAGTGAAATTGAATTCTCAATGCAACAAGTGTTTCCCTTAATCAAGTTCCACTTGATGATTTAACTTGGTATGTGCCCCTAATTTATGCAACTATCATAAGACAGTCATTCAATGACAGTTTCATTCAATTTAGCATTCATTTAAGGTAACTTTTTTACGAGGATCAAGGAACTTCTGTCAGTGAATCAAATTTTTGTTGATTATACATGAAACTTAATTACACTACTGAACTCAAAATTCATAACAAGCAAAACATACACTATCCTAATTCCTAAAAGCTATAATCAAAACACCATTTTTTCCCTTTAGATAAAATACCATCATCATAATCCTCAAGTATGATTATCAATTACTTGAAATCACAAGCTATAACTGAAATGAACAATTAACTGAACAAGCTCTAATATAGCTAACAAATTAAGACACACAAGCCAAATAATAATAATTAATGGCCTACTGCATCTATAAAACCATATCCACGTGCATTGCTCATAAAATACCAACACCATTTTCCATCAAACCCAATACTAGTTATTCACCAATGAATATTGAAGATACCCAGATTAAGATACTCAATACCAAACAAATATAAATCTAGAAGAACCAAAAAAAAGAGAGGAGGGAGAGGGGGGGGGGGGGGGGAGGGAAAACGGACCTTGATCTTGAATCGAGAAACAGGCACATCATCAGTGCACTCCGGGCGGATTTGATAGAAAGAATCAGCTGGAACTCCTGGATCTCTCCACATCCCAAACAACACCAAAAAGAAAAGAAAATGCTCAAAGGAAACAAAAAGGAGCGGATTTTGGTGTCAATGATCCTTGTTAGCACATAGGAGCTGGACCCCTTTGGAAAGATCAACAAAGCCCGGAAACAAAAACTTGTCAACTGAAGAATTCAAAGGAGATCCAGCTCCACAAAGCTACACAGAACAAGAAAATCCAATATATATATATATATATATATATATATATATATAATTATTTTGTTTTTAGGCATTAGTTAGAATCCATGGTGTTGTGGGGTGCCAGGGGTTGGTAGTGTGGGTAACGGTGGTGATTGAGGAAAGGCAGTGATGCCGTGTCATAAGGGTTGGGATTGAACAGATTGTTATTGTCGTGACCCCAACACTCGCCGTTTAACGCGTCAATTTGCACAAATTTGTATTTTAATTATCTGTTTTTTTTTGTGACAGTTATTATCTGTTTTGTTCTTCCTAGTTGTAATTTATTTTTTTTATACGTGTAATTTATTTATTTATTGCCTGGTTTTTCCTTCCATATCTGGTATGTTTTTGTTTTTAACTATTGTTATTGAATATTTGACTTTTTATATTTTAATAAATTAGGTTAATATCACAAGTAATAAAAGGCACTAGTACACTTAAATTTTATAAGAATATAGAGAAATTGCTTATTGTTTTGGTAATTGGAATTTTGTTAATCCAAATGAAATCTCGTACGAAAAGATACTTTTATGGGTAACTTTCCTTTTTATGTTTTTTAAGTAAAGTATAACGAGCTTTGCAAGTAGATATCTGAGCATAATGAAGAGGAATGCTTGTGCTTTGTAGGGACTAATAAACCTGAGAGATGTATTGACTTATAGTTTTGTTTTCCTACCAGCACAAATCTAACACTTTATAATTAAATATATTTACCATAAATTTAGATATATAAACATTATTATAAATGTATCTAGATATAAAACCTTTCTTTTTGTTCGTATTTAGTTTGACATTGAATGGTCAAATACCAATCATGGTCCAAGATGAGGGAACCGTGAGACAATAGTCTTCTTGATCATTACCGAGTCTCTGCTTACCAAGCCTGCACATGGATGGGTAGACCACACCTTAAGGCTATAAGACCATATTGTGACTACTACTAACAATACTAATAAAGAATGAGGTTTGGGTCGGGCTTTCCCACCTGATGATTAGGCTTTTGGGTTGGGCTTTCCTTCAGTTTTGATTAATCACATTTGTGCTCTCAGATGACTCGGTACATGACTCACACTATTGAGAGGTTGACGTATAGAGCGGGCGAAAGCGAATGAAATGAGAAAAAGCTGCTTGAAAATTGAAAAGGCAACGTGTTGTTGTTTGGAGTAGATAGTTTAAAGTGAGTGGTTGTGCTCGTGAGCATTTCAATGTAAACAAAAATGTTACATGTACCATACAGAGAGACATGTCATCTAAATATGATATTTAAGTCTACGAACTTTTCCACCCAGTTTTTTGGGTTTAGTTCTCTTAGGCATTGAAAATACCACTCAGTCAAACCAGTTGAATCGAAAATCACTTATTATTTGGCCCAGACTTTGGCTAAAACCGCCCCTTCAAGAACTGGTATAAATTGCCTAGCAATCGTTAAATCGACCAAATCAGTCAAATCATTTTTTTTTAAGATGTAAAATGATATCATTTTGAGTTTTTTTTATTAAAAAAAAAGTTTAAAATATCATTTTTCCTAATTCTTTTCCTTTTCTAAATATAGGAAGTATGAACTTGAGAGATTTGATTCATATGGATAATGTTTATTTTGATTAAGGGATTAATTATGTTATGTTCTATGTGTTTTGTTAATATCTAATTTAATTTTTAGTTATTTTATGACATATATTTTATTTTTTTTATTTTTATATATTTATATAAATACATATTATATTCCAGTTGGGTCCCCGATTGAATCGGTTGAACCACTAAATCACTGAACCCTTATCTTAACCGATTAGATGTCCGGTCTGGTTTTTAGAACCTTATTCTTAGGTAGCGTTTATTTACTATCTCTAAGATAGAAATACAGAGACATTGAAGACACAAACCTGTTTAGTGGTGGAGACAGAAATAGGGGACAAAAATTTTTTATCCCCAGGATAAAAAAAACACGAAATTTCTGCACCTCCAAAATGTTGAGACAATGAAGATAGGATACGGAGACAAAAATTTAATATTTTTTCTTTCAATAATACTCCTATACATATTTATTATTTATGTCTCTATCTCTAGTATCTCTATATTTCTGTTTCAGAAACAGTAAATAATCGATGCCATAGTCCATAACAAAACCAAAATTGACTCTCTCAATTTACTTGTATTTTTAGTTGCATTTGCCTAGTTAATTAATCACATTCCGTTCTCCAAATGTGGCTTCCCCCAGTCTTATCCAACACCAATAAGTACTCTGCAAACTCGCTTCTCATCGGAGACAAGGATAGATCCATTTGTTAAATGTTAGGGGCTCATGTCTCCACTATAGTTTTAAAAATATTTTACAAGTATATAAGTATATAAATATTTTATCTCTATTATTTTATTAGTTTGACTTCATGTTAACATAAAAATAATGTGAAACTTTTTATTATATCTATGTATTATATTTGCCTTCCATTCCATCACCGATCGGAGATGGACATTGTGTTAGATTGGGATCACATATTGTTTACTATGATAAACTTCGAATTAGAGTCATCACTAAGAGAATTACTAGGACAAATATATTAAAAATTGAATATCATTATTAGTTTCTTTTTTTTTTTAATTTTCCAAACAAAGAGAAAGATATTGTCCTTTTTTATTTAAACGTTCAAACAATAATAAATAAGTCTTTTCATCCTTTCCGTTCTTTACTTTCCTTATCACTCCTTTCCATCTTGGCATAAAGGTTGGAACTTGCAAGTCATAGGAAAATGCTTGCATAATTTGCCACGTACAGGTCAGAATAGAATGGAGACAATTAAATCACATTAACCATCACTGCCTCCCGGAGAAAAGCATCATATCAATATTCCTATGGTTCTTCTTTACTGATAGGTGTTCTGTAAGAAATATTTTAAACTTATAAGTTCAAAGTCTCTGGCATGTCTTAAAATGAGATTTGAGACACCTCTTCTAAGATTTATACTAAAAAAATTCCCATTACAGTGAAGCAAAGCATAACTCCATGCACCGAGTTACAACATGAAATATGAAAGATTCAAACTTCAAAGAGACTCAAGAGTCTAAACAATTAAGGAGAACCTATGCTTTGCTCCAGAATCAAAGAAAACCCCAAGAGAGGGAGAATAAGAAAAAGTTTTGAAACCTTCACTGCCACAGTTTGTCAAGCTACATGCTTCTCATGCCTACATAAACCCTGATGATGGTTCAGTTTATTGCACCCCTCTAGCTTCAACATAGCCAGCATTTTGGTTGCAATACCCACTTGCTCCTTTCTGAATTCCTCCTTGATCCTTCTTTGCAATGGCTACCATCATTTCAAGGTCTAGTGAAGTTGGTCATGTCTTGGGCTTCTTCTGTCTCCTGCTGTTGGTGAATAAGGGTGATGCCTACGAATTTGTAGTTGGGGGTCAAAAGGGTTGGAGTGTCCCAAGTGACCCCAATTCCAACCCTTACAATCAATGGGCAGAAAAGAGCCGATTTCAAATAGGTGACTCCCTAGGTGAGTTCTTATTTAATCCTATTTATGTGTCTTCATTGATTTTGTCCGAGGCAGGGGAAATAAGTGGGACAACTTGAACTAGCTCAAATCTAAATGGCATATTTTTACTTTGATTTATGGAAATAATTATTTTGGTACGATATATCTTATCACATGTCACTGATTATTGATATGATATAAAACACGGTTATAAACTGAATCAACAGAAAAAATTCTTTGTTCTTTTTGTGAATAATAAAAAATCTCTACTTTCATTGTTGGTCCTAAAGCCTTCCTAGAATGAGTAAAATGATAAAAGAGTCATGTAGATTAAAATTCTTCAATTGTATATAAATAAAAACATGGACTTATATTTCAAGTCATATATACACATATGCCAATTGCAGTGTTCAATTATCAGTCTGGCCAAGACTCAGTGCTTCAAGTAAGTAGCGATGACTATGCCAGTTGCAACACTGATGCATATTCTGAAAAATTCTCTGACGGCCATACAGTCATCAAGCTAAATCAATCAGGTTCTCACTATTTCATAAGCGGAATTAAAAACAACTGTCTCAAGAATGAGAAGCTGGTGGTGATTGTGCTGGCTGACAGGAGCAACAGAAACACCAACCAAACAGGCACCGCGTCTCCTTCTCCATCTCCTTTACCCTCAGTCACAACAGAGTCAACAGTTCCTTCATCAGCACCTGCTCTGCAAGGGGTTTCACCTCCACCAGCAGGGACTGTGGGGACTCCAGCACCTGCTCAGCAAGGGATTTCACCTCCACCACCACCAGCAGGGACTGTAGGGACTCCAGCACCATCTCAGCAAGAGGGTCCATCTCCACCTAATAATGCTGCTTCTTCAGTCTTGGTCAGCTTTGTGGGCTATGTTGGAGCATTCATGGCTTCAGTTCTGGTTTTATCTTTCTAAAAAGAGTATATATATGAGTGACTGAGTGTAATTTTCTACTTTTATTTTTCCTCTACAAATTATTTTTTCTTTTTCTTTTATTTTCATGGCTTCCTATACTTTGAGTTCTTATTGGACCGACCGGGTCTTTGGTTCAAAAGTGGGGATGCTGATTGATGTTTGTTTGTAAAAGTAATAAGCTGACAATGTGTACCCTTTTGTGTGCTTCGTGCTTGATCGTGTACGAATATTCAATACGTTGAACTTGAAATAAGAACATTGCATGAGTAATTAGAGTCAGTAAACATGCCAGACAATTTCGATTACGGTACTCAATTTGTTTTCTGCTGAAGCACACTCAAATAACACCTAATTATGTCTTACTTGGGGGCTTTGGGATGTGATGTTGATGATGCTCCCTTCTGCCGCCACGCATCCGCTTTCTACAGGAGAACAAGGAAAGGAATGAAACAGGGGAAAGGATCAAAGGAAGGAATGAATTCTAGAGTCGATACTCACTTCTTTTAACTGTTATTTATTTATTTTACATTTTAATTCTTTTCTCCAAAAATAATCACCTAGTAAGTACTAGAATGGGATCGATGGAATTTGCTGAACGCTGAGGGAAAAGAAAGAGTTCGTACGAGGACAAATGAAGTCGCGAAGGAAGTGTGCTCTACAGAACAATAGAGCAATATTGATCCATGAAGAGTGTCTGACTTTAACAGAACTTTGAAATAAACAATGAATGAATTAAGTAAACATATTTGGCCTGAGAGCCTTTTCTCAACCATGAGATTGAGAACAAGGACAAAAATTTAGTGAAGGAAAATCCAGGATGCATTTATGGAGCTCGCACTCTCTCTAATCACCATTTTAATGAATTAATAACTCGAAACTTATATATTTTTTTTTTGCTTTGTAGCACATCTATAGAGAAAAATCTGCTAAAAGGTCTCCCTATTTAAAATGGTTCTAGCAAAATCAAGAGCCCTACGCTAGATGAAATTTTCAACTATCTATCAAAAATTTTTTCCGAGCTCAACTTTCTTCATTAATCTAATAGTATTGTGCAGAATCGAGTCCATAATTCCAGCTACCTGAAACCAGAGAAGACTAGTCAACAATAAAAGTAGCGAAAAATACAGGCATAGAACCACAATATCTGAGATACAAACCGTGAAAACACCCCCAATAATAGCACAGACATTTGTTATGAAATGTGAGAAAGACTTCTGGTTTTCTGTTATTATGACCTGCTCGCAAAAACATAGTAAACCAACAAGATAATAAAAAGAAAGCATAAACTCATATGGAACTACAATCTCTGTGCGCAGACCTGCATGGGGGAGAGCTCCAGATGGAATTTTGCTTCGGGAATGTGTAAACTCCGTGCCACACTGCTATGCGCTGTGTACTCATACTCCTCAACTAATTTATAATCATTTCTAGTTATTACCTCTGTTTTAACTATCTGAAGGTAATGCTCCATCTGCAGACACAGATATCAGATATTTGTATAACATTTTGACTACACTGCACTCATCTTTCTCTAGTTATCATTATTCATACAGACTATCATCACAGTCGTCAACTGATAAAAGAGTATTAGTGATAACTCATAAGTTTTGATAACTCAAATCGAGGCCTATTTGGAACAATTTTTGTGTTATTGTTTTTTAAAACTATTTTAAAAATCAAGTTTAAAAACAGTTTTTAAAAAATCAGAGTTTGACAATCTGTTTGGATAAGTTTTGTTTGGAACCCTAAATCCCTTATTTCCCCAAAACCATTGTAACTCACCAAAGAAAAGGAACAGAGGGCTGAAACTATGGAGGCAGCAGTGGCGACCGGTCCTGTGAGAGGGGTTGCTTGCAGTGGCGCCGGTGGTTGGTGTGTAACAGCCCATGCTGCTTTATGGATTGATAATTGTCCCCACAAACCAACACGGGTTTTTTCAGTATGCTTTGACCTCACTCACACACTTCTTGGGAAAACTTCCCAGGAGGTCACCCACCCAAAATTGCTCCAGGTCAAGCACGCTTAACCATGAAATTCTTTAGTAATGGGCTACCGAAAAGAAGATGCATTTTGTTAGTATAGGTTGTACAAATCAATTTTTATAAGTCATCCTCAACTGTATAGTCTCATACCTATGCAGTCTTAAAATCCCTCTTATTCAGGTGTGTAATCATGTACCCCTTCACTTAGAAGGCCTTGTGTGAGTGAGGACAAAGCATGCTGAAAAGACTCGTGTTGGTTTGTGGGGACAGTCGTCAATCCATAAAGCAACATGGGCTGTTACAGGGTGGATCGTGACGGGTCCTATGCGAAGCCGTGACTGGTCTTGTGTGAAGCAGATCGGAGCTGGAGGGGACAAAAAGAGGTGGTGGTCGACCAGTCCTGGCGAGGGGTTGCTCGCGGTGATGCCGAAGCTGGGTGGATCGCCACTACAGGTCCTATGCGAAGCCATGATTGGTCCTTGCGAAGCAGATCGAAGCTGGAGAGGACAAAAGGAGGTAGGGGTCAACCGGTCCTACTTGTGGAGGCGCCGGTGCTGGTTGTGGTGGCGCCGGTGTTGGTTGTGGCAATGGTGCCGGTGCTTGAGAGATAGGACACAATTTTGTTTTTTGTTTTGTAAAACACCTAAAAGTTGTTTTTTGTTTTCTGCTTTTAAAACTCAAAAAGCATTTTTTAGTTTTTAAAACTAACATTAGGAAAACAAGTTGCCAAACAACTTCTTTGAGTTTTTTGTTTTTAAAAATAAAAAAAATACATTCCAAACACGCCCTAGTAACGGAACTTCTAAATGGTTTTATTGCCTCCACTTTAAAGTTGCCTTCTTTTTATTTGTCTCTTTTTTGGGTGCATCAAACAGAGGTTAGGATTGCATGCAGAAAATATTTTGTTTTTAGAAAAAGAGAATTTTATTAGAAGAGAAAGAAACAAAAAGGATAAGATATCCTCACAAAGAAATTAAAAGGACAAAGCTAAATCTATGAGGCTAAAGCATTGCATGTCAAATAATGACACTGAATCAAACCATGAGTTGGACACCAAAAGGAAACCAAAAAAATAACACTCTCCCTTTGCATTCAAGAAAATATTAATCTCAACAAATTTATTTCCAACAAGAATGAAATAAACAGCTGAGCATATTAAAGATTTAGGAGGTCTTTTACTGAATGCAACTTCCACATACATAGGGAGCAAAACTTCTATCAATTTCTATGATGATTGCAGAAGGCTAGAAGCACTTGTAATGTATCATACTTTCTAGATGAATTAAGATTGTTGACTAAATCGATTTCAGGTTGTCTGATAACCAAAATATAAGGGGACAGCCCAATGTAGCGTACAATGGTGCCAGAATAGTATATGGTAAATATCATATAATGACAATGTAATGAAGAGTTTGGAGGACTGTAAGGTAATATAGTCTCAAAAGTTAAAACTTCCTCAGGCCCTGGATATTCATGCTATCAGTGGTAATGTGGTATCTTATTCTTGCACATGCAGGTCAATATAACTTGTCAATTTGAAACAATCAAACATGCTGATGCCAACCATAAAAAGTCAGATACTCAAAATAGAAAAGTTAATGCTAGATTAGAATTAAGTTTTTATTGAGAAAAAAAATCAACTTACAGTAACATTTGCTCCTAAGTCACGTGCATTGATGAATGACCGACCATTCAACCTGTCATGGCTGATACCAATGTAAGGCAGCAAGCGCTTCACATCACTCATGACCACAGGTGATACTTTCTTTCCAAAAGATAGATGGTGTACGACATGTGACATGTTCATCTGAGAGGCATCAAAGGAATGGGCATCAGAGCTAGCCGAGATGATCAAGTTTCCTGGAACCTGCAAAGTGTGAAACACGTTTAAAATATAGAAAAAAAAGGACATTCCTTATTTAATTTATCTCTGTTATTTTAATGTTCTCTGCTGAACTTCACAAAAAGAAAAGAAGTCATCTACTGAAGAAGCTAAAGCTAATAAAAGTGACAATTTAAAAACATGCTAGGAATCAAAGGTATCAGTTATTTGAAGATCAATGTAAAAAATCCTAGTTCATACTCATGTCTGAAAAGTGAAAATTAGGAAGCAACAACAGAGTTATTCTTTACACATTTGTCAAAGGCTAACTCTATCCTTATGGGAGTTTACCTTTTTCACACGCACATATCCCTCAATTCTGCATCCCCCTGCTGATGGTGCTGGTCTTTTTGCATTCTCTGCAACATTGGATTTATCCTCCAAAGCTAGCTTCTGAGGTTCAGCTGGGAGAGCTGCCACTAAATTTTCCATTGTCTGTAGCGGCATAGTTCAGATCAGCCATTCTTTAATAGAAGGAAGTGATGTTTTAAGTACATTTAAAACCATCAAGTGGACCCTCCAAAATCCAAACTCACAAACTTACCCTAAGTTAACTTAATTCAAATATAAAGCGTACCTTGACTAGACTATCTGTATCACGATCTCCATAATAGGACTCATGGTCATGATGTCCGTGGTCATTTCTGAAATAGGAAAAATATTTTAAAAACTAGATGTAATCCAAAACTTCTAAAACCCAATCACAGACCAAAGAGGTGCAATATTCAGGAGGCACACATAAGAAAATTATCTTGATATTGATCATATAGATTTTGCTGAAAATGAATTGGGATAGGAATAAATACAAGGGATAACCACATATTGAAATTAAATTGACATTGCCTACACGTAAATTGATTCACGGGGAAGTTCATGGAGGAAAAGTACTGGTAACAGTCCCAAGTAACCTTTCATTACTATTACATGGGTTGGGACGCATGACCCTTCTTTCAATATTAAGCTGATCTACATATTTCAACACATGCATCCTTACATCTTCCCACTGCTTCTGTCTTTACTCTTGGCCTTTCATCCTTACTCCCATTTTAGAATCTAGACACAGTTTTTAGGACCATTCCCGTAATTTATTAGAGGGACCAAACACAGTAATTTCATTCTCATCAGAAAATGCAATATCAAGCAAATAAACAAGTACATAATAGCCCCAAAAGGATATACAGGTGAGTGAAAACTGACTTTTGCCCAAAAATAAAAAGTTAAGAAAGATCTTGTACTATACCTGACATCACTTCCTTTACGGAAGATACGAATTGATGGATACCCCTGTATGTGATGCCTGGATATTGATAACAAGATACGGATAAATGGCAAAAAGATAAGCATTGATGGAAAATGGCATTAGAGATATAGAAAAAATAGCAAAAATGATGAAAGGAAATATCAAATTATGATAAAGAACATGTATTTTTATGTCGTGTTCAACTTAAAAAGTAGGTAGTGTTTGAAGCTCGTGTCCATCTTCACAGTATGCTAAAATTATCTATAATCCTAGTTCATGAAATCTGTTACGAAAATATATAATCTTGAAATGATTATAACCTCCGGGATGTAATTCCTGTCAGCAATGACAGAATACGCGGCATGGAAAAAAATTGAATATTGCAAACGCTAAAGGAGACAGAAACATGCATTCACAATTAGTCCAATTTCGGGTAAAACCGTAAAAGTCAAACATGTAGTTTCAACAGTTTCACTTGATTCATTTCTTGTGAACTAAGCAATGCTTGTTAGTTGAATGATCCTATCTTTGTAATATTTTTTTGGTATTAAAAATGACTCCAAACAGTACCATTAGCATCATATATCCATTTTGAAAATATATTCCACAGTTTTAGTTGCTTGTGAGTAATACTTAATAAGTGATGTGCATCATTGTTGAATAGTAAACTGTAGGCTTGTAGTAAGGGTGAAAATGATGAAACGGTGTCTTCTCCTTTTAGTTTTAAACCACACGACATCATTCTGTTGCACTTCATCCCTAATTATGAGAGAGCCAAACCAGGCAATGAGAGTTATCCCCTGTTTTCTTTACTCTAACTTTCTTTGCTATCTTTTTCCCCCAAAACAAAGTTTTAAGTGTGGAGTCATTGTTTTTACCCACACTCCAAGTATATTTGCCATTGCCTTTAGAGCTTATCTTGCCCAGAACTTTTATCCAAGCCAAAAAATTTCAAGATGGTTTATACGCACAGGCCAAAGTCATAAAGCATAGAAAACTTGATTTTAAATTAAGACAGAAAGATCAAGGAAAGTTAAATTACTGAATTAGCTGCAGGTAAGAAACTGAATCTTATATTTTTCAGTAAAAATAGCAAGAAAAAAGTTATGAATTTTTATAGTACCTCCTGCATAAATCTCCTTCTTGAGTGCAATCTACCTTCGCCAAAAGAATACGGCCATCAATTTCTGGATCATATCTGCATAGAAATGTAATTGTACATATGGGACATTGAATTTTTAAAGTGATGCTACAATAACTAGCAATAATAAAAATGAGAGAGAGAGATAACATAGTAGACTTTCTGAAGTGTAATTTATAGGAAGTGAGAAAAACACGTTATAAGATAAAGTACCTCTCTCTTATTATTTTAGCTGCCTTCTCCCACGAAGGTCTCTGAAAGGAAAGGGAGGAAAGAGTTATAAAGACTATCAATTATTAAACAGAATAAAGTCTAGATATTCCTTTCATCATGACTAAGTGGGTGGCCAATTAATATGGGCAGACGATATGCAGCGCTTACACCCTTTGCATGCCATATCACTCAATCTTGAATTAAGACATCACATTAGTCATTACTAAAGTATAATGCTGGTGGCGTTGAACCAGACACTGAAATCAGACTGTACTGTACCACTACTATTTGGTTCTTACCTACGGGGATGTTGGTCTTTTAAGGACTAACAAGAAATTGTTGATAATTGAAGCAGTAAAGTAAATCTATTTAGAAAAAAATAAAAATAATGGCATCAAGAACCATCTTATTTCCTGAAGTGAAGGGGAAGTCAGAAATTACAATAAAATAATTACCAAGCGTTGACTCCAGTAACACCAAGGAGCATAAAAATTTACAACTGTAATCGGAAACCTGACAAAAGATTATACAAAATGGTGTAAATAATGCATAACTATTGTAAGATTTAAGAGGGAGCAGGGGAAAATAACTTTTCAACTCACACTTAGCTGAAACTCATAAAAATCAAATCAATGAATCACATAGTTGACCCACTTACTGTTGCACATATTTATCAAAATTGTGTGCTGTGAATACAAAAGAACCTTCAATGGATTCTTCATCTACTTGATCATCGTGCTTAATGATGTTTGCAGCTGGTCCTGAATGAAATTCAGCCCCAGTGGGTCTTAAATTTGAGTCAATAGAAAACTTGCGAACTGTTTTTGTTATATTGAGTCTGTTCTGAAAATGAGAGGTCACAAATTAAGGTCAAGGAAAAAAAGCAACCAGAGATAATTTATCGTACTATAGGAAATCATAACATGCACAAGAAAACAAAGATTTTGTTATTCTGGATATAGAGAATAATTTACAAATGAAATTAATGCTGATCAACTACTTTCTATGCATCAGTGCCCCGGTTTTACACTTCACAAGAAAATTATGGCAAGGATGTGGCATATACAATTTTGGAAGACAACGAATAAATTAAACAATGCAGGAATTGCTAGAAGGACTAATCAACAACATTTTATAAAATGTAAGCACCTTTGAACAAATAGGATAGACTTAAGCACCTTTGAACAAATAGGATAGACTTCACATTATAACTTAGTTTTAATCAATCTCCATTGAAAATTAATACTGAGATAATGGACTAAGATTTCAAGACCCGAAAGGAAACACTATATAAATGGAGATATTGATGTTTGTTGTGCTGTCTTAAGAAACAAGACACCTTACTGCAGTATGGTTAATGCAGAGAGTATGTGAAGTGTTTAACTATTTAAAAATCAAAATGATCAAAACTTCTTAAACCAGAAGCACAGATATGTTTTGCTAGAATTATCAGATTAAGAATGGAATAGAAACTTACTGTTCCCAGCACGTCACTTACATCAACTGATGCAAACTCACATGAGAGCGCAGGAAAACTACAAGATGAATTGGAGCAATCAGCAAGAAATAGATAAAGAGAAGGAGAGCTTATAAATGACTATGAAAACTAACTGAACATACTCAGTATAACAGAATAACTAGCTACAGTTGCTAAATGAATTGAAAGAGAAATTTTATGAGACACAAGAAATAATATTATTGCCTTGGGTATCCCTGATTCATGTCAATTTCACAAACCATCACTACACATCACATATAAATCGGAAAAACCAGTCCTTCAACGTCCTCATCCTCCACTTCCGGAGTTGAAATAAACTTACAGGAAAGAAATGAGTGCAATTAACACTGAGGAGTAAAGTTTTAACTATTTCCTTCAAGAAAATAGTGTCTGGGTGATAAAAAGTCAACTTACTTACCATTTTTTTCAGTGATTTAACAAAGACTTTGGCAATAATTTATATCACCCCGATCACAGCACACTTTATAAATTCTCTAATGGACAGTTAATTGTTCTTCAAAACAAGAGCCACAACTTACAAATACATGCAGACATGCGCCTAAGTTCTTTACAGAATACCAAGCTCATGTGAAGAAAATCATGAAGCCACCAATAATATACATACACTCACATGCAGATACGTTTGAGAAACATCATAGTAACACAAAGATAGCAAACACCTGTTTAGGCTTCTACCTGATATTGAAATCTATCCGTAAAAACTCTCCATCAGAACTCCTGTCAACAATTACAGATGTAGTGGTGCTGACAGACAAATAATTATTAAGTTCCTGCAGCAAGGTAGCATGATATACGTCAAATACCAACTCTAAGATTAAATGTGACAAAACCAAATTAAGGCATAAACAGCACAGGACCTAAGTACCAATCCAGGACACATGTACATAACATGTTCAGCCGCCCACATGTCAAAATACATGAATTAGAACTGTAAAATCACTGACCATTCCAAATAAAAACATCATGGAGAGAGCCGCTACTATGGACAACCCTGCTCCGGATAACGATGCCTCAGTTAAATCTCTTGGGATTTTTCTATAAACAGAAGACAAACATGTGCAAAGTCATTTATCAGCAAGAGAGATAATATCACATCTACATTCACAATTCACAGAAAATTATTATTATTATTATTAAAATTTAGACCACTCATAATACCATCTATGTACACACATATATGATATACCACAATTTCTTTTGCCGTTTTAAATTTGATCAACTGTCAGTTTAAAAACTTTTGAGTTCTGTTCTGACACTTCCAATAACCAAGAAAGTGCCAGATCACAATAGTAAGCAAGACAATCAAAATTAAATCCTTCATTCACTTATATTTTTGCCTTCATTTTCCGCATAAATAGACACAGAACAACCACTGCATCCTCATTCTCTCTCTTATGCTGTGCCTCTCACACTGAATCACTCTCGACAGAGCTTAACAACAAATGCAACAGTCCTCAAGCCAAAAACGCATACCAAACAGAAAATAAACAAATTACACCAAAACCGAAACACACAAAAAAAAATGCTAACAAAGCCTCGCATTAGGTTAACGGTAACCAGCGACGATCGAATAACAGTGACAATCTCAAACAATTGGTATTCACACATTTCCGATCAAATCAACACAAGCACCGGCATTGTAGCTGAAGATTCAAACGCGAACAACAAAAGCCAGTGCAATCACATTGATAAAAAAAAAAAAAAAAATCGAACTAGCTGAAGATTCAAACGCGAAATGCACAAACGTGTATGAAAAGAAAAAATTGGAAACAACGAAGAGAGTGAGATCCTGACCTGTAAAAATCGACCGATTTGATTTTACTTGATGAAAACATGGTTGCGACGAATCAGAATTTCAGAGGAGGAAGAAGAAGAGAGAAGAGAGAAGAAAGCTCAAATCTCAGAGAATGAGATTTGAGAGCGTAATAGCTAGCGTAATTTAATGGTTAATGGTTAATAGATCGAATGGAGCTTTTCTTTCCTCCAACTAGTGCTTAGCTTGGTATTCGATATCAAGTTATTAATACTTATTTAACTAAAACTTCGCGCTTCTCTGACTCTGTATAAGCAAACAGTATTATTTAAAAATCTTTACGAATTTAATTTTAATGTAACAATTAAAAAAATTTATATATCAATATTTAATTATATATTATTACATCAATATCATAATTAACTTTTTTATTTGCTACTTGAAAAATGATGCAAACACAAGTTTTTAATTGGATAATAATATTAATATATTAAAATTAAACTCTTATTATATATTGAGTCTTATGTTGTCTTGGAAAAACAAAAATAAAACAGAATGAAAATCGATGAGTAAAGATAAAATGAAAATATTATCAAAATAAGGTTAAAAAAAGAAAACATTATTATGAAAATAAACAAAGAATATGGTTAATTAATTGCCATCTTGACCAAGTGTAAGATTTTGCTTGCATTTTTAATATCAATGTTATGTTACAATATAAAAAGGCAAGGTGCGTGTGGAAATGGATGAACGGTTTTTGTGTATGGCACGCGAGGATGCAATGTGAAGAATATTCGCGTGATTTCAATTTCTACTGTTGGATGCTTAGACTTTTCATTCGGACCATGAACGGTTGTTTTCAATTGGGCCTTTTTTAGATTTATCCTTTCGAAGTTTGGCTTTCCGTCTTCCATTAGAGGATTGATATGTGCACGCAAAAGATCGACGCATCTATGGACAACTTTGTATATACACCGTTAAAGCCGTTCATTTTTATATTGAAATATTTTATTTCACTATTTTCAACGGATTTGAGAGGTGCGTCCAACCCAATGCGTCGATGGTGTACGTACACTAATCATTTCCCCTTTCATTATTAAGCTGATTTTATATTGTGTTTCTTCCTCTCTTCTTTCTATTGGTTGGAATGGTGGTAACCTCGTTGCTTTTGCTCCATCTAGGGGTCTCACACAAGGTGATCATATGTCTCCCTATTTATTTATCCTTTGTATGGAGGGACTTAGTTTGATGATTAATAATAAGGTCCATGATGGTGTTTGAGACCCGAATAGAGTCTCTCATGACGGTCCAGCCATTTCTCATCTCTTGTTTGCTGATGAAGTGCTCCTTTTTTCCAAAGCCTCTACTACCTAGGTGCATTTAGTGGGTGAAACTTTGGATTTGTTTTGTAAAGTGTTTGGGTTGAAAGTTAATGTTGCTAAATCAAGGGTCAAGTGTTCGTCCAAGGTGTCTAGACAGAGGAGGGAGCTGCTCACCTTATATCTTCTATCTGGTTTGTGTCTGATTTGGGTAGGTATTTAGGCTTCCCTTTGTTGAATTCTAGACCCAGGAGGAAAGGTTTTGCCTTTATTATTGATAAGATGAATCATCGCCTTGCTTCTTGGAAAGGGAAACTTCTTAATAAAGGTGGTAGACTAACTCTAGCCAAGTTTGCTCTTGCTTTTATCCTAATTTACTCCATATAGTCCTTCTGGTTGCCTAGTTCTGTTTGTGATGATATTGATCGAATCTCTAGGGTTTTCTTATGAAGTAAACATTCTATGGATAGAGGTTTGCATCTTGTTAATTGGGAGGAGAATTCTAGGTCTTTGGCTGCAAGTAGCTTAGGCATTCAAAAAGCTAGAGATGTTAACACAGCTTTGTTAAGTAAGCTTGTTTGGGGTCTATTTCATGAGAAGGATAAACTATGGGTCCAAGTGTTGAATCATAAATATTTGGGGCAAGCCAATGTTTTTTCGACGGTTTGCTCCCCTCCTCCTCCTCCATTTGGAAAGCTATTTCTCAAACTGCTACCGTTCTTTCCGAAGGTTTCTCTATTCTATTAGGGGAGGGATCTTCTTCCTTTTGGTTTGATCATTAGTCTAAAACTGGTCTTCTCTGTCAACGGGTGGATTATTTGCATATCTCAGATTCTAAGTTACTGGCTAGAGATTGTTGGTTAGATGGGGTGTGGAATCTTGAATAGTTACATACTCCCCTTTCTCAAGACCTGAAGGATATGATTACCAGTATTCTTGTTCCTCTTGTTACTAAAGTCCCTGATTGTTGGGTGTGGGCTCCTTCCCTCTCGGGAGCTTTTTTAGCCTTATCATGTTACAATTGGCTACAACATCGCTCTTCTAGGGGAAATGGTGAGTCTTGGGGCTTGGATTTGGTGTTTCCACACTCCCTTTAAAGTTTTTTTCTAGTTTGGTTGGCTACTCATTTATCTCTTCCTAAGAATTCCATGAGATTTTAGTGGCATCTTGCTCGATTAGAGGATTGTCCTAGATGTGGTTCTGCGCCTGAAACAATTCTTCACTGCTTGAAGGATGGTCATTTTGCTAGGGTTATTCGGTAAGCTCTTGGTTTTCATCATGATTTGCATTTCTTTGCTATGGATTTGGTTGATTGGCTTTGAAATTTTGGTATAGGTAATACGTCCCATGTCTTTTTGGTGGCTATCTGGCATGCGTGGTGTGCTAGAAATATTTATGTGTTTGACTCTGTTTCCCTCAATAGGGACATTCAGGTTCGACGTATCACCCATGTGGCTGATTCTTGTTTGCATGCCTTCATGGTTCTGCTACTCATCATCCCGAAGTATGGGTCAGCTGGCCCCCTCACCCCCAACATTGGTAATGCCATCAAATTAAACACATATGGTAGTTCCTTTGGTAACCCAGGGAGAGTGGGGTTCGGTGGCCTTCTTTGTAATAGGGTTGGGGGTTGGGTTGTTGGTTTTTATGGCTTTTGTAGGGTAGTTGATAATCTTTGTGCCAAGTTGTTGGCTCTTCGTAAGGGTCTCCAATTGGCGTGGGAGTGTGGTCATCGCCATCTTATATTTGAGATTGATTGTCTGGAAATTTTGCGATTGCTTAATCACCGCATGTTTAGTTCTTTCTATGTCTAGGACAGTATTATCAGGGATATTAGGCGTCTCATGAGTAAGGATTGGTCGTGTTCTCTATCTCACGTGTTTTAGGAAGGCAACAAAGCCGTTGATTTTCTTGCTAAGTTCAAGGCTACAAATGGTGACCTTGACAAGATTTGGGAGAGACCTCTCACTAGACTGTAGCTTATCCTCCAGGATAATTCTTCTCGGTTCTTTATCTGAGATAATTCATTCTTCCTTTGTTTTTTCTTTCTTTTCTTAGCTTTTATGCCACAAAAGAACGTGTCTGCTCTAAATTCGTAATATAGCAAAAAACTAATCTGTTACCAGCGAGCGCATCTGGTGTAGTGGTATCATAGTACCCTCCCACGGTACTGACCGGGTTTCGATTCCCCGGATGCGCAAAGTGCTAACTAATTGACTCCAAATTTTAGTTTCCATTTTGTAACAATAAATTATCACGAAGAGGCACATGGCCAGTCCTGACTTCGATGGATAATTACATTAACAGTAAATATCTCGAGTTTGGTCTGTAAAATGACTCAAAACATGCAGTGACTTTAGAATGTTATATGATGACAAGGGCAGAGTCCCTTTTGGGCACGGCAAATACGAGCAGAACCGGACAAGGCTGTCGCGCTGTACCTTCACAAGGTTCCTAATGGCGACCAAATTCTCTTAAATGCCAAATAGAATGTTGTCCACTCATTATACAACTAGCTAGCCAGCACATACACAAGAAAAAAATTCCTAAGAAGAACAAACCCCTCTCGTGGATCCTATTGAGATCTGGTTATAGAGACATTCAATTTATGACGTTAGGTAGCACACTTTTAATATGGCCATTTCATCATGTATATGTGTCCACTTGACTGTTCTCTAGACCATATTTTTATTAATTATTTATAAAAAGTTTATTAGGGATGAATAAAATGGAGGTCTCTTCTCTGATCTCTAGACTAAATCAGCCATGGGGAAAGCTTCGTGAAAGGGCTTTCTTAAAAAATATGCTCTTACATGATGCCATAATAATCTTTTTTAAGAAAGTTTCAAACTATTTTCAAAAAATACTCAACTTCATGCAATTTTCTTTCTCCTTGCTTGGTTGGAAGAACCTCCATAGCCCAAAAATGTTTACCTACCGATCCATTGAGCTAGCTGGCCCCCTTTGTGCGTATATGTCGGTAGTTATTTTGATAATTTGTGATTGTTTATATATTCTCTCCGAGCATCTTCTGCTTGTTTAATTAATTTCTTAGTAAGAAAATAGAGCTTGTTAGGCGGAGGCTAAAACCTAGCTATAAAAGCCAGAATATCAAGGAACCAAATTATTAAAAGGAGAGTAATATATACATATGTCTATATATATTATAGCTGTCTCAAAACATAATAATGAGCATTAGAAAATACTAAGGTGCTCAATAGCGTGGAAGAATTTGTGCACATTGCGGTTTCCTTTCTCTGCATGGCTTCAGCTTTGTACGTTGACGATTTGTTAAAGCACAATCATTGAGAAGGAACCGAGTAGGAATCTAATTATACTTGAGGAAGGATATCAATATCTTAAATTAATTTCAAGCAGAATAAGCTAGTCAAACCGGGATCCAGAGTTGGAAATTTGTTGATGCAAACTTTTCTGCTATCTGATGAGTGGAAAATTTAGAAGATAGCTGAAACATGATGAACTCTGAAAATAGATTGATCACTTATATAGAGGAGTCACATTGCCATGGCCGGCATACAAACAAGTAGAGAAATCCTTATTTTCAAAACAGGATAAAATATTTGTTAACACACAAATTTTATGAGTTATTATTGTCCAATATTATTACTTTCAAAGCACCTAAAAATTTTTACAAACTATTATTGCGATTTAATAAGTTGTCGCAATTGCAATAATCATAATACAAATGAACGAATTTGTATCCAACAGCAATCTATTAAAAGCTCCGCAAACCGGAAAAAGAAAAAGAAATGCCTGCGCAATTTAAAGTTTATGATCAGGTTATTAAAATGGAAAGACTTAAACTAAATCACTATTTTCAGTCTAAAACCATAACTATTAATTGTACATGCTCCAGGTCAAGTGCTGAGATTGAATATGATATTATTAATTCTTTATTTGAAAATGAAATAGCCATGATGACAACACTAGACAGGAAAAGAAATAAACATGATACCACCCCTTCTACATCTGTACTAGCCTAATATAAGTAGATTTTGGAAAATATTTTATCTTATCTTTATTTACTTTTTAAATCAGAGATAATATAGGGTCCCAACTCCCAACTAACACTTCATTAGAATTCAATAAACCGAAATAGCTTCCACTAAGGGTGTTGATATGATATATTAGGCATGATAGTAAAAGTTAATACTATGCATTATGTCTTTAATTATTTATTTTTTATGCAGACAACGTATTATATAAACTTATATGTCATAATCTCTTTATATATTAAAATATTGTATAGCTTAATACACCATCGGGAGACCATATATATTAGGTCTAATTAGCTTTTAATGTATAAGATTACTTTATTTTTTAAGTATTTTATTAGAATAAAATAATTCTTAGATAAATAATAATAGAAACAAAAAATTATTTTTAATAAAATTATTTAATAATAAATAAATATAAATAATATATAATATCATTTTATTTATATATAATAAAAATAAAAAATATATAATTGATAAATAATAAATAATATGTAATATATAAAATAGTATTTTTATTTATATAATTTATTGAAATAAATAATAACATTCAATATAAATTAAATTTTAGTAATAGTTGCATAAATATAATATTTGAAAATTATTAGGATAAAAATTTCTAATTTATTATTATTATTATTTGATTTGATTTAATATTTAATTAAGATATTAAAATTATTTGTAAATAATTATGATATTATAGAATATAAAATAGAATATCTTATACAATATTATATCAACCTTTGCATAATATTAAAAGTTTATCAGCTGATATAATATTAAGTCTTATTCTATCACGTTTTATATTATCAACTTTTATTCTATAAGACGTGCCAAACGAGTCCTAAGGGTGTGGGATAAAAGGCTTGTTGGTGGTATTTATTCATTATTATTTATAATATCTAATGCACTGAATCACTAATTCTATTAAAATTTTGTGCAGTACTATTATTTGAATACCACTCTTGTAGATATCATTAGATATCTAGGAAATTACATACATGTATTTCAAGACAAATATTAGAAATCATGTGTTATAAAATAAATGTGAATTTTATGTTATTAGTAAGACTAAATATCCAAATTAGTTTATCAAAAATGCATCAAGAGACAAATTAATTCTTTAGTTTTTAAAAGTTACAAATTGATCTCTCACATTTTAAAAAATAAGATAAATTGATCTTTTTGTACAGTTAAAAAGGAATGAATTGGTCCCTTTATACACTGTACGAAATTATATAGAGGACCACCTATATTAAAATGTGAAAGATCGATTTATGATTTTTAAAATTTGAGGAACTAATTTGTCCCCCAATATATTTCTAAGGGACCAATTTGATATTTTGTCTTTTGGTAATATATTGGTGAATTCAATTAAAGAATTTTATATGTATTATTAATTATCTAGTCGTATTTGCTAATTTATTTACCATATATATAACTGAAATTCTTCAACTATTTATACATTGATCTCCAAATATATAGATAATGTCTAAAATATGAGTATAAATATAAATATTATTTCTCAATTAATTTTTTATATTGTTGTCACATGATGAAAAGGGTTAGCACCATAACAAGTTGGTTTGGTAAGATAGGCATCATTTATTTCAAAATTAGATCTCATTTCTCATCACACCAACCTTTTATTGTCACGTGAAATATGTGTATTTAACAGTATTTAAAATTTTAAAATAATTACTAAATATATATTATTTATTTTTCACATGATAAAGAGTGATTAACAGGATAAGAAATGGAAGAATGGTGATTTTTGATTTTGCAATGCATCTTAATAAATGGAAGATGTAATTAACTTTGTTTATATACATATGGAAGTAGGAAGCACAAATGCACAATAAGCTTATAATTCCCTATCGATAATATATATTAAGCTTATAATTTGGTTGTTGATCTGCTGGTTTAGATGATATTCTTTATTCTGCGTGCATTTTCTGAGAATGAGATAACAAATACATAAGCAATAGTTATGATATCGGCTTTCCTTTCTGATATGCTCTCTGTCAGAATAAAATGTTTGGAGAATATTCTTACCTTATAGAATAAAATTAAATGTTATACTTTAGATTATTGCTACTCATTCACTATTTTATTTCCGCCTTTCTATATATTTGTTATTATGCATTCCAGTTCTTATTTTTAGTCTGTGTTTTTTCCTAGTAGATCGAGTGTATTCTACATATACACACAACCACTAAAAACTGTAGAGGACTCTGCATATATACACAAATTGTCGTCTTTCGATTTCTGCGAAGAGTGAAAATTAAAAAGAAATAGTTCAATTACATATGTATACAACATGATTTAGCTGTCTAACATAGTAACATAATTATCATTGAATGCAAATGGGAGAGTGATTTAACAAGAAACTAGTCAACCTAGATACTTTAATACCGTAGACAAAGGAACTAAGCAAAGGCCTCTCTTCTTTAGTTCTGTGCAGTCGCTATCCCTCCCATTAAAACCCAACTCTTTTCTCTCATCATCTCGTTGTCCTGATGAGGTATTTCCTTTGTACTACAAAAACAAACCAAAAGGGCAACTTGTTAGTTGAACAATGCATAAAATCATTCACTTCCACAACCAACATGCATGTATGGAACGCCGCTGAAATAAAAGTCTGCATAATTTCAGCCTAGGGAAAGAAAAAAATGAATCAAAATTATTTTGATTCATATGGTCTTTGTTTAGATACGTAATTCTCATCTGTTTAATTTCCTTTCAAGGTAAGGTAACCTTTTTTCGAAAAAATAAAATATATATATATATTATCAGTGTAATTTCAATTGACCTGAAAAGGGTCTATTTGCTCCTTCTGGTTTGCCTTGTGCAACTGGTTCTCATATAAAACCTAAAATAACATAAACAAGTTATAGAATTGAATGAATTATCAACGAAACATAACTTTTACTATTAGAAAGAAATGAAAATGTAGGGGAAAAAAAAAACCCGTAAAGGAATAGAAGTAAAATATAATGAACCTTGGGGCTATTAAGAGGAGAGCTTGCAGTATCTTCTAAAGCATCATCAACCAAAGTTGTTTTAATCTTCTTCCTCTTCTCAAAACTTGATCTGTTGGTTTTTTTACTCATAGATGACTCCTCAGCTTGCACGTTATTATCGGCTAATTTTGTTGCTGCTAGAGAAGCAGCATCAGAAACAAGGGAGGAGGAGGTATCAAAGCCGGAGAAATTAGACATCATAGAATAACCATTATGATCATCATCACCCTCAATATTTTGGTTGTTAAAGAAATCCTCAAGGTAAGTGGTCCAACCACTTTCCTCTGGGGACTCACTACTGGCCATGTTGTTCTTGGGAGATGGGGCTTTGCTTGTGGAACTCATTGAAGCTGGCTTTTTCTATCAGAAAGCCAAGAAAAAAGAAAAGATGAAAACAATGATGTTAATTAGGGAGTGGGGTTTGGTGGCCTGTTCTAAAGTGACAAGCCTTCCATGGAAGGCATATATAGTAGAGGAATATATTTTATGCACAATAAAAAAATGAAGAAATTAAATAAGCATAAATGTACAATTATACATATATGTGATGAAATAAATAAATAAACATATATATATATATATATATATATGACGGCTTTGGAATCTTAATAAGGTAAGGTGGGGTCATAGAAGTGGGGAAGTTAAAATTAGCTGAGAGTGTGTGTGTGTTTGACCTTTGTGGTGATGAGAGATTATGTGCCAACAAAGATTTGCCAAAATTTTCTTTGTGGTGGACTAAACTTTCCACTAATGCTTTCAATTAGTCATGTAGTCATAGAGAGGTTTGGAAATTAATGTTCTTTTGGGCGGCTTTACTCATTCCCTAATTAATATCTAGTCTCGGGAGAAATTGTATGATCTAACTATGATTAAGGCTGTGTTAATCAGTTTTAATTTCTCGTACATCCTTTATATCTGTATCAACTTAATTATTAATTAAATTACTCAACTTTTTTCTAAAGCTATATCATGATTCCGCCCAAGTATAATTTTAATTATTTATGTGTGTTTTCGATAAGCTACGCCCAAGTTTGTATACATGTATTTCTGGTGATTGTACAAAATAACAATGAGATTTATGAGTACAAGCCAAGCTTCAAGATCCTTCCTCCTGTTAAAGAACACATATTGTGTGTGTAAATCTCTCTCTCTCTCTCTCTCTCTCTCTATATATATATATATATATATATTGGCAAAAGCAAACATAAGTGTATACCATACAGCGAGATAAGAAAATGTGCACAAAAAAAAGCAAAAAATTAAACCAACAATAAAATTATACAAAACAACGACCCATACACAATTAAGATTAATGTGCTTAATATTATTTTGATAACAAAATAAATAACATATTTACACCTTATTATTATTGAATGTGATAGTGGTCTTTTCTTACTCCACTCACACACTCATCACATTTAATGATAATGGTGTTCTAATGTTATTAATTTTTGTTGTTAAAGTAACATTTCTCATCCCCTCCGCTTGACCCTTTTAAAGTTCGTTCATTGCCTCTCTTTTTTCTTCCAAATTTGATATTCTGTGTTTAACAAATTAAAAATAAGCAGTGTATTCCAACCGCATGATATATTTGCCCTCTTTCACAAACAGCCAACCACAATCAAATAACTATCGTTTAACCAACATTTTCTTGTTGCAATATGTTCTTTCTAAATACGATTTTGGAATCAAAATTTGCGATTTGGAAAAAAAAAAAGACTAGCATTAAGAAAACTTTATCTTATAACAGCTTAATTCAATTCTAACTGGATAAGCAAGTTCTAATACAAATGGTTTTTTTTTTCTTTAAAGAAAAAAGTAGCATTTAAAACGCTAGCCTTTTTTTTTTTTTTTTGCAGTTCCCCAATTTTTCTAAGATGGAGTTAAATAAATTGCAGTTTCTCTGTTCAAACATAAATAAAAATAAAGGTTCGAATTTTTATCAATAAGATAAAACTTTTATCAATCGGTTTCATATATAAAATTAAATATAAAATTTATCTATAAAATTTTTTACCTCTCTTTTATACTCATACTAAATGCACCATAAGAGTTAAATTTTACAACGATAATTCGCTTTTCGTTCAATTATTGGTAAGGTATAACAATATTTTAAATAACCAGCTAGTGCACCCATGCCCTATACTCTATATTTCAATATAATATCATAGTTAGGTAAGAAGAGGATGAAAATTACAGGAAAAATGTTATACAACAAAAACTTTTATCAAAATTTTATATTTAGAATGAGTAGTAATAAATATCAGTCTTTAGATTTATTAGTGGATTATAATATTTTGTTTTATTAAAAAATTATTATATTTTCTATTTAAAAATTTGTTTATATTTTTTGTGATTATAACATTACTCAAATTACAGATTAAGCATAATCCACTTCTCGCAGCTGCATCTTGAAAATCTCACGAGAAGCCGAAAGCTAAAGAGAAGTTAATAAGTGCGTTTGTTTGCTCACTTTTATAGTTCCTTAAATTTCTCAATTAATTTAGGGGTTCTCATCCGTTGAAAAAGATAAACAAGTCATCATCATTGGATGGAATGATGCAATGAGAGTTTGAGTTTGTTGACTTATGCCATAAACAAACATATAGATAGATAAAGTAGTAATTGTTTTGAAAAGAATAAAAAAATATAGTTGATGACTTTGGCATTTGTTGTTGGTCGTTTGTTTAAGGACTTTTTGGTATTTGCTGACCTTGCTTCATACGTTGTTTAATCGTCTTGGCCTGTCAAAACTAAGTCATTATATATCTTATTATGGAGGCTCGGCTCTCTTATGTGTGTATGGGATTTTGTTGGTTAAGCACACAGCTTATTAATTATTGTCGTCATATATTTAAATCATTATTTGAAACGTGCAAAAATATTTCGAAAATCAGTATATTTTATTATAACTTTATAATTTAATTTGTACGTCTTAGATAATAATTTGAATACTTATAACAAGTTATGTTCAATGAAAAAACTACTCGTTTGCGAAACTCATTTCGCCACAAATTTGCTTTCGGCTTGTCCCATAAAACCTACCTCAAAGTTGTATTAATTCTTCCGTGAAAAACCATTACGAATTTACCTTCGGATTACATGTGATGTTATTCTTGGATCTTAAAACTACTTTTCATTTATGGATGCTTTATTTCAAGGATTTAATTGAAATATATTGATAGTATAAAAATATTTTACGTATTCATCCAATTATGTAATAACACATCAATAAATAAGATTATTTTTTCACTTCACTACTTGAAAAATTATAAAAAAAAAACTTAATTGAATGCTAATAATATAAAAAAATTTCATATTATTAGTGTATCAAATTTAAATCCTTATTTCAAATGATGGTCTAAAGTCTAAACAAGCATATAGAGAATTCTTTTAGCCTCCTCTGTGTTATATTTAAAATCATTTATAGTATTGAAAATATATAAAATTATTTATATATATCTATATAATAATTTAATTTCCTGGGATAGATAATTCATGATATAATATTATAAATTCCATGATCAAATTGTGTGAGGTTAAATCCTTATTACTCCATTTTGATAAATTATTCATGTGCTAGATGGTTCATGACACTTCAAAAGAACTTAAATTGTCTAATGAATCGTTTGAAAGAGGAACTAATATTCTTAAATATATAATTATTTAAATCTATACATATACACCCGTTAGTTTTGTACCATTATTTATATTTTTGAAGAATCACAGGGTCACATAAATTATTTTTATAATACTTTTTATAATTTTACATATTATTTAACTATTTGTGTGCCATGTGCAATGGGGCCGTTTTCTTCATATGTTTATATCAGTTATTATTTATACAAATAAAGACATTTCCTCCCATATTCTATAAATATTCTATCACAACCACTTATTTTTATATCAGAATAATTCTTTCATAATTATTTTGAATATTATCATATCATATTAAGAAAAAACAAACTAATTTTTTTTTGTTACATTATAGAACTCAATTTGAATGCTTATGTATCTTTTCTATTAATGTATATAATATAGTTACGTTCGAAATAAACTTGGGATCAATATCCTAATCCTTTATTTTTACCTTTTTAAAATTTTTTTCTTACTTCAAATGGATATACTTTCTGTGTCTTTGAATAATTTTCTATTTTTAAAAAAATATCTAAAAGTATTTATTCTTTCAAAAAATTCAATAGTATTAATTATTTTTTTTAACAATATCTCTATTAAATAATACTAGAGAAGAAAAATGACATAATAGAAGAGGAGAGAGAAATCAATAGAGGAGGAGAAAGAAAAAAGGGCAACTTCAGTACATTATTCTTAAGGTTTTCTAATATTGATATTTTACGATCATTTTCTTAATTTTAATGAGTATTTAAAGTGGATAATTATTCAACGACGAATATACTATATATAAGATTTATTTTTATGGATTGATGGTATAAAGTGTTTGCATACATTAATCATGTATTGTCATATTAATCATAATAATCAATTTTTTCATTTACTATTTAAAAAATCATGCAAAACAAATATTTTGCAATCGATGTTTTGGTCATTTAAGCTTTTGATTGCGGGTTTGCCAGTTTGCGCTTTTATATAACTGATGTCGTTGGTGCGATCTCTGGGTTTAAACATTGACGAAATTTTACGATCCCGAAAGTACCTTTAGAGGGCTCGAGATGCTTTTAGTTGTTGAAATTTGTGTGGCGCATGTTTTCATATTCCACGTTTGAGTTTGGTGTTTCTGTATGTTGAATCTTGTATAATAGCACATTTTCATGTTTTCAGACTATAGGTTTTGTTATGCCTTAAACCATGGTGTTTTTTTCTTTTGTGTTATTTTGGAAAGTTGATGTACTTTTTTGCTTCTCTCGTTATAGAGCTAATAAGCCTTTCCGATCGGAAAAAAAAAGAGTTAAACCTTTCTTAACAATTAAAAAAAATATTTTTTAATTAGATGACAGTACAAAAGTATTTTATAAAATAAATATATCAAAATTAAACTTATATATATATATATATTTATTTATTTATTTATATTGGGCAACGAAAATAGGGTAAAACACCTTTTTTTTTTCTTTTTCATTATAATAAACCGTAATTTGAAAGGACACGGTTTTTAAAGCACTACTGAGCTCAAACTGCACAGTGTTTGGCATTTGCTGTTGGCATCTGGCAAC
Organism: Dalbergia cultrata; assembly: GCA_031216105.1. Classification (NCBI taxonomy): domain Eukaryota; kingdom Viridiplantae; phylum Streptophyta; class Magnoliopsida; order Fabales; family Fabaceae; genus Dalbergia; species Dalbergia cultrata. Next base: position 10,931,139 of record CM062350.1, on the reverse strand, counting down.
ATGAAAGTACCCATACCCAAATCGTAGGACATGGTCATGAATTGATGCAATCTGCGTCGAAACAGTTTCAGTAATATAAAGAGGACCATCTGCAATTTAAACTCAACTATACTGAACACACTTTAAAAAGAAGAGGATAAAAGGGTTTGACCAAAAAGAAATGGACCATAGCACACATGCAAAATTTCTAAAAATTAAATCTTGGTCACTATTTTTTCTAGGACAAAACACAAGCCTAAATCGCAAAGTCTCTGTCACAGAACTTTTCGTATCCGAAGTTCTTTTGGAGAGGAAACCTGTATCGCCCACCGCTGAGTGTAAGCTTAAAGGTGACAATGAACAGCAGAAAAGGATCACGTGATTAAAGAATGCCAAAAGCCAATGTGTCAGGAACATTGGAAGGCCAAACTTAATTCTGGTTATAAGGGAAATATAATTAAAGGTTTGGAACATTTAATTAGTTCAGCAGATTCTGAAACTTAAGTTTGATCATACATTCTGGTTTTAAAGTGGGAGGAGATGTTTTAATTAAAGGATTTTTCTAACCACAATCAGGCAGCAGTTATGGTATAAAATTGATATGGTTTTGGCAAGTTAAACCAGTGAAATTTATTCGTGTCTCTTCTATTTGCCTGGATAACACATATTCTCTTTTAATGCATACTAGAGTAGGGGATGGATGTAATAATTTCACATATTTAAAAAAAAATAATATAATAATTTCACAAACACAAAAACTTTTGTAAATAAAGGAAATGAACATGGAATTTTAACAAACCTTGTGAGAGAACAACAAGGTAATTTGCTCATAAATTTTTTATCATTCAATGCCTTGATAATATAAAAATCATCCTCTTTAATGAAAAAATTATTCTTTTAATTCTTTAATCATTGCTTTAGAAATTAAAAACTATGAATTAAAACTTGATGCATATTACTTTTCATCTGATTAACCTTGCATTTAATTACACAAGAAATGGGTGGTTAGATCAATTGTATTCTCAATTCACTACAGAAATATATATTTTGCCGTTATGTATATTGATTCTTGTTTTTTAAGGCGGGAAAACGCTGCACAAGCATTTTTTTTTTATTTAATTGGTTAATTATCATCAATTTAGAATGAGAAAACTGTAAACAAGCCTTTCAAACACCTCTTGAAGCCCTTTCAAGTGAACTGTGAGGCACTAGGCAGGCAGTTTTGTTTCCTTGGTTTGTCAGTTGTGTGCTTTCTTGAGCTAGACAGCTAACGATGGAGCATGCCCACCACCAGATTTTTGTCATCTTCTAAGCAAACATATCAACTCGCATTTTTTGTTTCTTTAGGCTTTGTTACACCTACAAACAGAGCCTTAAGATTATTGACTGTAATTAGTTAGTTAGGTGGTACTTTTACAGCTAATAGCTGTTATCAGCTTATTTAGTACGGTTACTGGTTAGTTATACAGCATCTTGAAATATTTGCACTACTCTTTAATTTTCCTCTGAACCAATTTCGCTCTATGTAGTGTAAGAGGCTTCTGTTGATTTTCATTTATTAAGATCAAAGATATATATATATTTGCATAATATTCTTACATAAAAAAATAGAGAAGGCAGCGGGCCCAAAAAAATAAAAAATTGAAATGGATCTGCCACCTTATTTATTGTTTTTTCCTATATTGTAAGTATGTTGTACAAAAATGTCATACAATATCATTTTTCAAAACTATTTCCTAATTAAAAAAAATTTAGGAGCTTGTCTTGTTTGTTCAGTTGTATTTTTTTTAAAAGTAAATTAAAAAATTATTACTATTTTTCAGAAACAACTGGAAAGTTGCTTTTGAAGCAAATAAAAATAAGCAGTAAATAAAAAGAATAATACATTAAAGATTTTTTTTTTGTACTTATAGGGTATTAGCACCCTTGAATAATCAATAATTGTGATTTGATAGATTTTAAAAACTTAAATAAATGGGACATATGACTCATTCTTAACCATAAATAACTAAAAAGTATCTTCTAGTACCTTTAAACTTTATAAAGATATCGGAAAAACCTCCTGCATTAAATATATAGTAGATTTCATTTTCAAAAGATCCTTTTTTTTTTTCAGAATAACATTGCAATCCTTCTCCATGAATCCAAAACACCTTTATTATAATATTTTATTAATTTTAAATTAATTTTTATTGACTATATATTAATTTATTTATTTTTAATAAAGATAAAAAAATGTAACGTAACAATAAAGCTTTCTTTTCAAAGGTTACCATATATCAAAAAGTAATTTTTATCCAAAAATATTTTTTAAGAAGTTATTTCTCATGTCCTCAGTTGAAGTTTTACTTTAAAAAACTATTTTTATATTTGTCACCTTTAAATTATGATAAAATATATTTTTATAGTTATTTTTAAATGTAGCATAATTTTTTAATACTTCTACTTCTATTTTTTATTTTAATTTTTAGAAAGTATTTTTTTAAAAGTTCGTCTAAAGGCACCCTCTGATACTGACAATGTAGAGTTGATAATCCAAAAAAGTCAAGTTAAAAACATTGTTTAAACCTCTTCCCTTCTCATATAATTTGTTTCAAATCACCAGGCCCATTATTATATATATTATGTATGTTGTACATCTAGTAGAATAATGGTCGATCATATCAAGGCAACAGGCCTAAGATGTGATGGCCAAATTGCGGGTGACAGTATAAGTCATCCATATATGAGACAATAATTTTCCTTAATTAGTTTAGCTGCAAATTCAAATAAGGAAACAAAAATAATTTTTTATTATCTGAATCTTAATGTCAATGACATGAGCATTGAGTTGAGGCCACTACTTAGTGGGGACCCAACGAACATGATTTCTGAAGAAATTTTCCTAAAATTAGGTCAAATACCTCTGTATTTTCCTTTTCAAAGATGTAATCTAATCAAGGATTTTGGTCATAGTTAGAGGAATGGCTCTTTCAACACATGATTATCTTTGTCAAGACCAATAAACATATGGATGAAATGGCACATGGGGCATTCATACACGTTTACCCTACCCGGTGCTTTTAACATGCCATCATGTGAAGCTTGTAAGTTTCATATACACCTGAACAGATGAATCAACAACTTCCTCTTTAATATATTCGGACTAATTCTGTGTATAAAGCTCTCCGAAGTCCTAACCTATTTGAATCATATCTGCATAGCTCTGCATTTTTTTTTATTGTGATGTCTCATTGTTTTCTTATTATTTAATGAAACACATTTAGATCTTCCTGTCGCCACGTATCAAGTATCAGATTATTGTCCAATTATCATTTGGGTGATAATTAAGAGAAAGCATAGAGGGCCTTTAATAATAATTAAAAAAAATAGTAGGATGGCAATTCTTTATTTGAATGCGCCAAGAATGGTTAGCTTGTTCAGTCAACTTTTTATTCATATATTACTATGATTTAGTTTTGATTTTCAATTTTTTTTTTAAATAGTGGGCAATATATGGCCGTGTGAAGAGCCCAAAAACAAGGCAAATTAATTAGCAAAAAAATCATAAATTTATATTTCAATCTCTTCTTCTTTGGTTTTTTTTTCATTTCGGCCATGAAATCTTTCTTTTCTTTCTTTTATCATCATCAAACAGTAGACAATGTCAAATTCCCTACATTTTATTCCTCTCATTTTTCCCTTTTAATTTCTTTTGATCTAAATAAATTAAAAAATAAACTACTCAGGTAAAAAAAAAGAAAGACTAAACTACAATATTAATTTGAATCCTTACAAATTTATTTTTCAAAAACAACCTTTCATATGTCAGCGAGTCAATTTATTTTATATATTGTTTAAATTAATAATGGCATGTTTCCTTTATCTCCTTATTCCATTTTCTTTGTCCTTTAACTCTACATTTTTTGTGTGTGTCAATCTTCCTTCAAAATTATCAATACGGCTGAACAGGGAGATGCTATGTGCATCCCGCTTTCTATATTTATCTATTATAAGGATAAAATTCTCTCATTAATTTATTTTTTCTAATCACATTACTTGAATCCGATACATATATTTAGTTCTTTCTAACAAATGTAAATATTCATGGTTTAATCTATTTCCGAGAACTTATCGAAAAAAAAAACTATTTTAGAAGAAAACAAAATCAAACTTACAGTTTTAATGAGGATATTAACATGACATCTGTTTCACCACAACCATTCGCATTCCCTCTCTTTTCCCATATTTAATTCGTGTTCAATATTTTCCATTTTCGAGTATGAGCCTCGCGAATTAAAAACGAAAACGATCAGGATTTATTTTATTGGATTAGGATCTGTTTGATTGTGAGTAAAAATAGAAGAAAAAGTACGGGTGAAAATGGAAGAATAATTGTATGAGCAAGCTTTACGATTAGAATTATACATCAATTTCATTCATAAAATTTTCTTCCATTTTTTGCTTTTTTATTAGCATTTGTTTGGTATAACATGGAAAAATATGGATAAACTCTATATGAAAAATTATGCATAGAACACATCATTAAAATTTTTCATACCAAACACATAAAAATAGGGTATAAATTTTTCATATGGATCTTATATATAAAAATCTATATCTCATTTTTATATCAACTAGATATAGCTTTAGGGTGAAATTTTTTATAAATAAACTCCATGTATAAAATTTATCTATAACAATTTTTACCTTATTTTTACCCCAACCAAATAAACCCCCAAAGTAAAATTTGTTGTAAACAGAGGAAGTGAATACTAATCAATCTTTGGTGCAATAAAAAACAATTAAGTGAAAAAAATAATTTTTAAAAGTAAATCAAAATGTACACATATGAAAAAATTGGTGTCCAGAGAGCTATGTCTTTTATGAAATCTCAAATGCTCAAATACGAAATCAGGAAAAAAAAAACACCCATATTAAATGCAAGTCCCACAAAATAATCAAATGATATATAACTTGTCACCAATATTTTCAATTTATTAGCTGAATTCAATTTCAATACATTGTTACTATAAGAAAATTAAAATTGATAGACATCAAATCATATATTGTAAATTGATTAAAAAAAAAAAAGCAGTAGTTTTGTTTCCCTGCTACACTGGTAAAAAAAAAATCCAATTATTTATTATTTTAAAAGTCTTACAAATGAAAATATCTAATTAAATTAAATGATGAAATAAAATTCATTTACATTAATAGTATACATTAAAAGTAGCTAGTCTCTTGCAAGAATTCTCACCCTTATACTTTCTACTACTCTCAAACAAGTCAAATGAAAAATTATTCCAGAGAACTTGTTGTTTAATCTTCTGAAGATATTTGTTCAATGAAATTTTTGTCATCGACCACCGTTAAATGATATAAAGCAGTGGCATTAAACTAATTTTTCAAATGTATCAATTATAAGATTGAAAAATTGAATTGATCTTATTTTTTATAATTGAAGAATTAGTGACAATATATTTCATGGATTGATTTAACTTTTACTATCGAGAAATTAAGACAATGTTTTTTTTTTTTTTTTGGTAATGTGTTAGTTTTTTCAGAAAATTGAATCAAGGCCAAACTTTTATATTTAAAATTTAATTTAGTATAAAAAAAATTAAGGACAGGAATAGGAATTTATTCAAAATTAATTGTCTTTTTTAACTCTCTAGGTACTACATAATACGAAAGAATGGGCGCTTCTGGCATCATCTCTGGCCATATGCAGTTTTTATTTGCAGTGAAAGACTTGCTTCTTAGCTGTTCTTACAGAAAAGAGCAGACCATTCTTATTGCAGTCAATTCAACTAGCCTTGAGAAAGAAAACAGGTTTGTCTCTTTGGTTGTGTGTCTAGCACTATTTCTTTTTAAAAGTATTTATTAAATTTTTAATATTGTTTATTTATATTTCTAAAAAAATAGAAATAAATATTATCTCAAAAGCATAATAATAGAAGAGAAAGAATTTGGTTTCTCCAATTTTGCAGCCTCTACATTTCTGTTACGATTATATTCTTACAATTTACTGAAAACATCGCTTTCTTTTCATTCTCAGTTTTTATATTCTTAACTGTAATCTTATAACTATATATATATCACTTCCAATCAGTTTAATATCCTCTAATTTTAACAAAAAGTACTAATACACAGTTACATTCAAATTCAAATACAAAATAATTTTCTATTTTTACTTCTACTTCTGTTTTTTCTTTTATATCTTTTGCTAGGATCCTACTGATTTACAGCTCATGTTTCATACAAGAATGTAAATTAGTAGTTTAATTGCGATGAAATCTCTTCTCCTTAAATGATGTTTCCTTCCCTATTCTTCAGATCATTTTTTACTATATGTAAAGATAAGATTAAAATAGATTTAAAAATTAATAAATTATCAAATATACAATTAAGCTCTTTTACATATCAATAAGTGATTTGAGGAACAGAAAATGAGATACTATTTGGAGATAGAAATTTCTATCCGTAGTAAATCATCTTATCACTTAAAACTAAAATGTCAATCTATAAATGGATAAGGTCATAGTACAATTCTAACCGATACTCTAAGGAGTAATGTTATTTATAATCACATCTTGTTGAACATCCTGTTAATAAATTTTTATTTATCATAAAATGTGAGTATCAAATTAAATTGGATCCATGTCTCAATTAATAATAGGTAAGAATATATTAGTACAATGTCCATCAATAGTGAGTACTAATACCTGCTCCAACCAACACTAAATAATTTCAAGATCAGAACCGGCAATTGTCGTCCAATTGAACCAGCTATTGCATTTGTGGCAAGGGGGTTCAGTTTCTTTGACTTTTTGAGAGGCACGAAATGAACTTTGTACACAAAAATTGAAAGCATAATTAATGAGTTCAAGCTGGACATCGATCACATGGGTCATGATGACAAATGAGTTACTCGCCAGGAAAATCATTTTCCCCAGACAAAAGACCATTGCTGCATATGCAGCTTAAGATCGGTCACTTTCTCTGCAGCATTTGCATTCAGGGAAGAAAATCCAGTTCCCAGTAGTATAAATCTGTAAATATATATGGGCAATTTAATTAAAAAAGTGTACGCAATTTCTGAGACAATTCTGTTCTGGTCATTAAGATCAGTTTAGTGTTTAGGAGCAAGCTACATATCTGCCGAATGCATACGACAAATTCTGCGGTCACTACATTGCATATATTTGCGTGTCTGTAAATCATCAGAAAAATCCACGGTTTTACCTGTTCTTTGAATTTGGTCAGTAGTAGTAATTCTTTTATAGTCTTTAATTCATTTCACTTTGTAGTAAAAACTTGTTGTATGTATTAAATGAGACAAGTGTGGCAGACGATGCATGAGGAAGTGATGTAATAAAGGCCTTCACTTTCGGTAATCATGACCTTGCAAGTACCACGATTTTGTCTTGACATAGCGATAGAGTCACTGATTGCGTAGGCTATAATTGTGATTGTTTTGGTCTTCTTGAGAGGATTCACATCAGAGTCCCGCAGGATATCTAGTCCTCAACTTGGGAACTAGCTAGTTACAGTTTAACTAAGTCATCATCGGTAGAGCTAAATGCTACATATAGAAGGCAATCCCCTCTCTTCTTCTTCTTCTTTTTTTTTACCCCTTGTTTACACTGTTATTTCTAAACTTACAGTATAAGATTTGAAATCTAGTAACTAATATATAGTATCCAAACCTTGAAGTGAGAGTAATCTCGAGTTTTTTTTTTGGGTACATGATGAAAGGAAAAAAAAAAGTTATCTCTAGAAGTAAGCTCATATCGAGTCCCTAAGAAAGATAAGGTGTATATTTTTTGGTAATATTAACCAAACCAAATCCCTGTTTGCTAAAGAAGTGCCCAATTTAGCAAGAAAGTCCACAGTATAGATATATTCTCAGAGTATGTGCCACAAGGAGCAGCCCAATTATGCTAAACCAAATGCTTGATGTTATGAACTAGGCCACCATACACATGAAAATAAGAGCATCCTCTTGAGTCACTGCATGAAGAACCTCAAGACATTCCATCTAAAAAATAACATTTCTAAAACCATAGTTCCAGCCTCAAGACTAGTTTCTAGTCAAATACTCTTTTTATTAGCCTGAAATTCTATCTCTATTGAGATAAACAACCAACCAATGTGGTGCTTATTCAAGTGATTGGACTTTTTTTTCCGTAAAGCTTTAGATTTGAGTTTTATAAATAAAAAATAGCACTAAATACTTTATCTTATAATAAGTTGATTTTGTTATATATAAAACTATTTGTGTATCTTTGTCTATCAATTTAGGTTAGAAAAAATGATTTTACGACAACGTACTAAAGTTTCCTTAATCAAGCAATCAATTTCTTTTTTTTTTTGTTTAATTTAAAACAAGATATATAGACCTAAACCCCAGGTTAAGAGGAGAACACTTAAGTCAAAGGTTCAATTCTCATGCTGGGAATGGAGAAACAGTAAAACTCGTGACCAACATGACTCTTTTAAAATTTGAATACTAATGGTAACCCTTCAAGTCGTAAACATCACAAATAGTGAGTAATTGTTATGAAACCATTTGTCACGAAAGCTTAAATTGCTAGGTTGAGTCACATGAATGATTTTATATCTAATACGCTCACTCACGCGAATAGCTATTTTGGGCTTGAAGCATGGACAGTGCACCCACCTTTATGTTATGCTGAAATTTAATTATTTTTTTGTTTGGAAGCATGGGGCAATAAGGATCAAACTTTAGATCATTTGGTGGTAAAGGCTCTGATATTATGTAATGAAACCACTAGTCTCAAAAGCTTAAACTATTGGGTTGAGGCATATTAATGGTTTTATATCTAATATTGATTATTTTTTTATAATCAATAAATGCTTAACTCTCAAAGAGAGAAGCTGAAAAGGACAACTAGTGTTTAACAATACAATAGAAACTGAAAATGAGACTTACCAACAGAGTCTAAAGCTAATTTCCCACCCAACGCCAACGTACATGAGTTTTGGAAGCTATCTCACAAAGACAAAGCCAGCTTTAACCAAGCAACCCAATCAAATGAAACAAGAAATACAAACAGAACCAACACAAAATTCATTCAACATCAACCACTAAAGACAAGAAATTTGGGACAAAGACAGACTGAAATCGTGAAAACTCAATCAAACGGATTTGACATCAAACGACACAGATTTGAAAAACCAAAAACATATCCAAGCACGAGTCCCCAAAAAGCTTCATCACTATATACAGAAGCAGATCCACCAGCATTGCCATAGGGACTTGCTAGAGATCATCGACTAGATTCACCATCAAAATGAAAATCGGGCGCCAAGGTCAACACAGAAAGGAACACCACTTTCCACAGCCACCTCATCATCTTCCTCCACTCCTTGTAAGCCTTTGCTATCACCAACAACCCAACCAATGGCAGTCTCCAAAACAGAGCATAGTACCCATAACAGGTCAAAATCTGATTCACCAAGCAGATCCACACATGACTTGGCATAAGAGATAAAATAGATTTGGCACTGACAAACGAGTTCATACACCAAACGAGCTAGATATGAGATAGAAGAAAATTAGATCAAACCCAGAGTAATATGCCACCATACCCACAAAGCGTCTTGAGCCCCACACCTACCAGATTTGCTCCCGCCACTCCACTTCGAGGCCTTTCGCACCCTCTAATCAACGAACTCTAGCAAGAAAGGAAGCTGTCACGATCTAATTTAGGCATGTAACTGGAACGTGAAAAATATCATTCCCACATTAGTCTCGGGACTTGGTTTTTCTATATGCATAGTTAATTATAAAATTATTCAAAGTACATTTTTATTTTCTACATACAAATCACCTATTTATTAAATCATACTAGTCTATATTGAAATATCATAATTCAAGTTTACAGTATGAGAATCATAATACAAAACATATATGTATAAAACTGCTTTGATTTGAAATATTCATAAGTAGTAAACTATTCGATACAAATCAAAATAGTATTATAATATGCAAAAACATAAATATACTCTATTGTATGGGACCCTGCTTGCATTTATACTATAGCACTCTAGACAAAACTATAAACACTTAACCTAAATGAAGCTCACCACTGAAACTCTAGTGATGCTAGGAAGATGACAACTGAGAAGAATCTGCAGTGACTGTTCTATATGTGAAATAGAAGAAATGAGAGGGTTAAGTTTTGTGCAAAACTTAGTGAGTGAATCCCCACCTGTAGCCCCCCTTCATGGAACATCAAAGGACAATGCGTAAAATCAAAATACATTATAATAATTATGAAAATGTTCATATATATATATATATATATATATATATATATATAAAATCAAAATCATAATTTTTCATAAATCAAGTCAATAGTACTCTAATAGTGAAACATAAATTTCTAGTCTATGGTTCTTCTAAAACTGAAAATGTTCTACTCTATGGTCCATTAAGGATCTAATGTGGTTACCTAAATAGGTTCCATTTTATGCTCTATGAGATGGCCCTGGGGGAACTTGGTACCAAAGTTAACGACCACACAGCTGTTAACTCGCTATCTGTGTCTCTCTAGCTACTGTTTAAATTAGTTTATTCATAACTTACGTAAATCTGAAACTTTTGAATCTCTAAGTACTTTGAGAGCTCGGAATCCATCTGATTCTAATAGTCTGACTTTAGCATAATTGTGGCTGTAGAATTATGCCAAAGGGATCACCTTTTGTAGACATTTGTGATTTCATACCTCCATATAATATGTAGTCGTCAACTATTCTAAATCTCATGAAGATTTAAGCTCTAAAATACTTTTGATTAATCATCGAAAACATATCCAAACCATCAAGCTTTTCACAACTAGAAAACTCAATATCATATTTTCCAAATATCAAAGTTTACAATCACAATTCTATTCTCTTCTCTAAACTGCATATCCAAGTATAAAATTATGTCATATACATAAACCACATCTAGAATTCAGTTTAACATACATAAAAGCTTTTCATAATCACAATTATCATCAAATACACTTGAAATCAGTTCAACAAACATGGTTCCATGAGTTTTATCAAAAACATATTTCATGCTCTAAAATCAGTAATTCAAAATATATAATCCAACAGTAAACTTCAAATCCTTGTACAATATATCTCTAAAATTAAGCAGTAAATCGTATTTTCATGAAAATAACTCTAATGCAAAACATAGAGATCACAAAGGCAAACCCACTCACCTGGTGGAGTAGACAGTAAAGGATCCACACTGACAAAGCTCCTTGGAGCAGGAACAAAACTAGAAGACTTCCATCTCTTAAACCATATGAGGAACCATCAAAATCACCCTAATAATAGGAAGGAAATGGAGAAAAAAAAAAGCAAAATCAAGAGAACAACATACCTTAAAGCTTTAGGAATAAAAGATTGAAGTTAGAATTGAGAAAAATGGAAGAAAATGGAGTTTGGAAAGTGAAAAATAATGGAGGGGTAGTGTTTTAAGGGTGAGGGCTAGAAGCTTCTAGTTTGGGGCCGAAATGAGGGGGTTTTTAATGGAACTTTGACCGCCTGGGCAGTGAATGACCTCTAAAGTGGTCCCTTCCCTTGCTGTTGAACTACCTTATTCTCTACCGACTGCTGGGGTGATCTCACTGATATACATTTCTTAATATTAAGTTAATGTCCTCGTTTATTTTACTCTCTATTAACTTTAAAACATAAATATAAACAAGGAAATACCCCTCATTTGGATTCAAATAAAATATTATAAAAATTAAAATCCCAACAAATCAAAAACCAAATTTAGGTTTTAGTTCAAATCCCAGAATTCTCACAGTTTTATAAACTTGTGGATTAAAAACGAAGTGTTTAAAGGTTTCAAAAAATTTATTACAAATCATTCTTTATCTTATTTTTCTCTAGGGAACAATTACCGGGACTTTTGATCCTAAGAATATGGCTCTATCATATAGCCCTCTAAGGATATATAGGGTCCAGACATAGTGAAATTTAGGACTCGAAATGACAAATAATGGTAGTTAGCACACTTCTTTGTTTGAAAAAGTTTTTCTAACCTTTTTATTTTAAAATAGGGTATTACAGAAGCACCCCCTGTCACAAAGTCATTATGAAATAGACCTCCAATAGATCTTTCATCAAAACCTAAACTAATAGGAGCATGCAAGACAAATCCCCATCACCAATTCATGAAGAACACTTACTCCTTTCCCAAAACAAAGGATCTCAAAACAAGAGGCACACAGGTTGCCTCAAATTGATACAACTAGGAAGGGAAAAGGAAACAGAGGAGATGATCGCCCAACCTCCACCTCCACCATCAGCAGCCGTAATCCAAAATGCCCAAAACGTGCACTGAAGAGGATTTGATGAAATTGATGGCTGTTGATGATGGAGGTGGATCAAAATAAAGACCACATTCCATCACCAAGAAAAATCTTATCTACCATGAGCTCCAAACTCCAATAAATTGCCTTACTTCTGCTTGCATTGGAAAATATGCAAAAGGAAGGAAAAAAAAATCCTACATCCATTATCAGTATTGCTGCTAAGCTAAATCATTAATTTCTTTGAGATTTTCTTTATGGTTTTTAGGGTATTAAACTATTTGAGATTTTGATAAGATTGAGTAAACTACTTTTATCCATTAATTATCTCGTAATATAGATGATGATAGATAATCAAGAGTTACTTATAAAAAAAATTAAAGTAACACTTCATTATCTATCACTATTTGCATTATGAGTTTCTTTTTCTAATAATTAAGAAATGCTTAACTCTCAAATACAAAACATAGAGGAAAAAAAAAATTGCTAAAATGCAGCTAATGTGGCTGAAACCTTCTTCAATACAAAGAAAGTAATTATGAGTTTAGTTAAGAGTTTAATTTTTGACGGTGTATATAAAAATAATCATGTGATGGATAGACATGAGTTTACCAGAGGTAAAACTCATGTCTATAAATTCTACACCTGGAGAGAATTAGTCACTACTTTCAGTGATGGATAGCTTGAGTTTACCAAATAAAAACAATAATTAATGGACAAAAGTAATTCACTCAAATTTATCAAAATCCCAACCAATTTTAATGCCCGAATTTAATACCATGTATAACCATTGATAAAAAAAAGGAGTTACTTTAATTTACTTTAATGAAAAAAACAGTACAATTGTTTTGAATCACAAACATTTATCTAAGGTTAGGAAGATTTGTTTGAAGTTGAGGTTCTATAAAGGGATGAAAATCTTCTATCCCTAAATGGGTGTCCCTTTTTTTATCTTCTAGTTATTTATTGACACGTGGTGGATATGTATTGTATATTTGTTTTAATTTTAAAATTTGTTTTTATTCTTATTTTTATACATGTCAATAAATTATTAAGGGTACAAAGAAGAGACAAGAATACCATTTGGCGACATATGGTCTCCACCCTCTATAGAGTGATTTATGGTCTTTTCGCTTTCGCTCTATGTTGTTTTGCCGCTTTTGTTTTGTCCATCTTTTGTTGTTTGGGCTGTTTTATTGGTGTTTTGGAGTCGAGGCGTATGTCATTTTTATCTTTAATATTGTGTTTTATCTTTTTTGAATCCCTGTAGTGTACTCTGTTCCTACTCTCTCCGTTTTCCTATTAACTATTAAGGGGTTTTTACGATAGCTTTATAAAATTTATGGATATTATAACTTGTTAATTATTTGCAACTAAGAATGTGTTATGTGTCCCACTAATTCAATTTATTAAAATATAGAAAATTAAATATTTCATCACAACTTTTGAAAATAAAAGGATACCAATATACCTTATGTGTGTAAGGAAAACCTAACTATTAACTATCCCAGGAAAACCAAAAAAAAAAAAATTTCCATCCTTTTTGCCTATTTGGGGTAAGATGGCGATGAATAATTAGAGACTAATTTACTGCCAAACGAGCACAGCTTGCATTGCATGTCCACGCCTTCATTTGTCTTACATGCAGTTGCCTGTGAGTTGGGTGTACCTAAAATACAAATAATTGACGGTGGCTATTGAAGATGCTAAGAAACCAGAAGACTGGGACGTACTATAAAAACTTTAAAGGGACAATTAGGTCTGGGTTGAAACACAAGTGAATCGAAACTTTTATACTATCCCGTTAGGCAAGGTCATGGTTGGACCCATTCATTTGAAAATTTTATTTGAATATCTCTTAAGTTTTTTTATAAAATATCTCTTAAGTTTTTTTTTTTTATTTGAAAATTTTACAACTTTATATATTATGAATATAGTTATCTATATGTTGTGTAATTTCTAAATGTAGCCTTGTCCAGGTTATTAGTCAGGTGATTATTGAGTCTTGTGCAATTGAACACCCCAACTCATCCTTTATACCTCTCGTTGCCATTTAGTTGCGATCGTTTGTTAACAAAACTTAGTTCAACAACAATTCTGATTTTTAAAACACAAAATGGCCGAGAAATGTTCATTTTATCATTTTTGAGGACTTCCTTAGAAAGGAGATCTTAAGGGGTTTTTTAAACATTGGTTGTCAGTGGATCTAAACATTTTTGTCGATCAATGTTTAAGTAATATCTTGGGGTGTCTTTGAAAGAACGTTAAAATTGTATCCTCCTTTAAAGGATTAAGATTGGTTAGTCCATAACAAGTGTTGGTTAGCACACTTTGCACATGAAGGAAATGATTGTTTGCATGCCGATTTAAGTGAAAGAGATGATTGGTTGTGAAAATAAAATGAGTTAATCTTAATTATTAAATCTTATATGAATAGTTAAGAAAATCACAAAGTTATGTGATTTTTTTAAATATATATGCTAGCATTAATTACTATTAACCAACTTTTTATTTTGATAATCTATATACGATTATATAATCTAGATTTGTCTTTTTGCTCTCATAATCAACCACACATCTCATGTAATATGCATCCACACACACAGACACGCATATATATGAGTGGGGTTCATTTATACCATATGTAAGTCTTAATATATTTACACTTTGGGGCGGAGCTAGACACAAATTTTAAGGAGGGCGAGTACTAAAAGATAATGTAAATAATAATAATAATAATAATATATATCTTCTAATATTTTAACCTGAAAGGTTTGAAAGAAGGTCAATATATATATATTACTTTCATATCTTTATGTAAAGGTTAGCTAGCTACACAATCTATTATTTTGGACCCAAAAAACCTCCACTTCCTCTTGTATGAAACAACTTATACTTTTGGATAGTTTTGTAATTTACTTCTTCCATTTCTTGTTAATAATTGTTCTCAGAAAATTATGTCATTTTGATACATTGAATTAATTAATTATCATTAATATTACATCTAACACAGAATTTGTTTAGAACTCATTATTGAATTAAAAAAAATATTCTTTTCACTGAAAAATACTCTTTACATAAAAACTATTCTTTCCATGCTCTTGTACATATATAATTACTTAATCCATTCCTTATTATTAGTCATGGTGGAAAACCGTGTCATTTGGTAAATTGAAAAACTAATGTATCTAGCCATAAATAGTTGTGGCTATATAATGAATAAAAGTCAAGTTGATCTTAGACAAAATAATGGCGCTAAATAAATTGGTTTCTCAAACAAAAAAACAAAATTGCGGTCCTTACAATTGCAATACAGGACAAGTTGGATCATTATCAATATTTTAGTGAACTATTTGTTCTATTTATGTTTTTTATTATCAACCAATTTGAACAATATCATTAAAGATCAATTTTTCCTATGAATCATTCAAAAATACTAAGTAATAATGTTTATAAAATTGATCTCAGACATTTGAATTGCATTTCCTAACTTATATAGAAATAAATAATTAAATAAGAAAAATAATAGGTGATAAAATTAAGCTATTGAGATATTAAACTTATCTAATTTATCCTAAAAATAGTGATGTATCATCCTATTAACATATAAAAATTTTAGAAAGGGCCAAGTATATATGAAGAAAATTTAAATTTTCAAGGGCAACCCCTACAACACCCCTGGAATACAAGAGGAGCCACCCCCTTATGCCATTCAATAACCTTTTATTGGTATAAAATTCTTCAATCCAACCATTGAATTTAAAGTTTTCATCAAGGAGATCAAATATATCAAATTTCATACAATTTAAATGATTTAATATTTCACCATCTTACTTTATTTTGATAGATAATGTTTAAAATACAAGTAAATGTTGATTATTAGAATACATATCTATTATTGTTTGATTTTTTTGAAATTTGATATCTTGATCATTATTATAATATCACATAATTTAATGGTAAAATAAACTAATTTCAATTTCTATGGATAGTTATTGAAGGATGTAAATATACAAGACTTGCATTTGATATAAATGGATCATAGATTAGGATCAAATTACACAGATGAAACCTTGATTAAAGGTCATACCGTTGAATAACTTTTTCTTGGTGTAATTTTTTACAAAACCTACCATTAGATTATAAGGTCATATCATATAGATCATGCCTATAAAATTTCAAATTAATTTAAAACCATTTGGTGTAGTTTTTATGTATATCAAAATCAACATAATTTATTTGCTTAAAATGAATAGAAATAAGAGTTACATGATTGTATTACTATTTGTTCTTACCTAGAGTATAAATGAGACTGCAGGTGACTTCGACGTCTATGCAAGTGGGGTGGAGTACTTACAAAAACACTTTGACAATCAAGTCAATGAATGAATGAGGCACATAGTGGTAAAGTATAAGAGTGATATAATTAAGTGTCATACCTAGGGGCACTAGCCCCTTATATAGTGAGAGGTAGATTGGAGCTAAGATTCTTCAATGTGTTAGGGTTCCTATGAATTTAAGTATCACAAAAATGTGTTTTTAGATTGAGATGAGGAAGATTTTAAATATTTTAAAAGAATTGGGAGGAAATTGTAACAAAAAAGGTTAATGGGCTTAAATATAAATTTTGAATTATTTCTATATTATTATTAATGTGATTAATTACTTACCACATTTCTAAATATAATTGGATTTTTTTTTTTGGTATAGAAATATAATTCGATTATGTGATATGTGAGAAGGGTTTCAAACCCCTTCTGTTAGAAAGAGTTACAAAAATCACCATCTATTTTCGGGGTGAAACATGGGAAAGAGGGATAGACATTGGTGTTAGTATGGCATGTGAGTTGTTTATTTTATTAATTTCTTTATGTATTAAGGCGATATAATTCGAAAGAGCCAATTTTGCATTCCTATTAATTTTTTAATTTTCTATTTCAATTAGTCCAGCATTTATTGATTTGATCCACTTTTTCAATCAATTGCGCCAACATTTACCAAGGTTTGAGTAACAAAATTTTTTTGGTTTCTTAGGCGCGTCTGGTGAACTGTATTAGATAAAACTTGATGATATTAAACATGATAATATAAGGTCTGATAATATATTAAAAGAAATTTATTGTATAAAATTTTATCCTATCATTGTTTGATACGTTACATCCATCAGCACATGAGTGGACGAGTGGCGGCAGGTGGTGACTGGTGGGTGACAGGCAAGCGGCGACCAATGATAAGTAGGGGAGGCCATTGCCGCATAGTAGTAAGCTATGGTTAATTTGGAACTGGTTAGGGAAAATAATAATATATATGAGGTGTTATCAGACCTCTTAGGACATGATAATTTAATTCTATTGTTATATAATAAAATTAGTTTAACTGTATAACATTATATTATTATACATTATACCAAACATATGATAAAAATTGGAATTATATTATTAGTTAACACAATCAGATCTTATATTATATATCAAACGTGACCTTAAGTATTTATCATCAATAGCGGTGACTAATTTCTTTGAGGCATGAAACTTTTCTAAGAGGTTAAACCCCTTGTCACAAACATTGATTCGTGATGAAAAATTCATCCCAATTTTGGTCGCAAACTTTAATGCAAAGAATTTCCGCTAACTTTATTTTTTTTTTGATAAATAGAGTAGCACCCCAAAACAGGGGAGTAAGAGTGTTCAACATGATATACAAACCACTTGGTACTTCCACCTTTGACAAGCTTAACGCATCTACTCCAATATACAAAACCCCTTAGCATCAATATTCTAAATTTCTATCAAGCCTATATATTCTGCTAAATTTTGTGACGGACTTTGCGACACAAACTATATTCTATCATAAATTTAAAATTTAATGAATAAAATTTAACGTGGTGAACTTTTGTCGTAGATTTGTGATTTAATTGTTTAAGATCTATTTTAAAGAATTGTTCAATTGAATTAATTGAAATAATGAACACTATCAATAAGAAATATATATGTAAGTTTTGTGTGCTTAATTAATAATTATTCCCATTTGTTTTGCTTTGCTGCGCGATAAATATAAAGCTAATATCTTGAGAAATAAGAAGTAGATAAAAGAAAGATTTGAAGATAAGTTAAAGAGAAGGTTTGAAAAAGATTTATCACAAAGATAAGTATTTGAAAAGGAAAATCTGAAGGAGATTGAAAAGAAAAACAAAAAGATTCTAGCTGTTTTCTTGCGGGCGCTATATCGACTACCCAATGCTATATAGTGATTGATATGAGAACAATTTATTATAAATTAATTTCTAATTTCTTTTCTGGAGGATACGAGGGACGATCTAGTCGTAGTCTAGGAGATAGAGGAAGAAAATGGGTTTGTTGGTTAGTATAACACTAAATGTTTATTTTCTTTTCTTTTCTTATGTTTTATTTGTTCCACGCGTTGACTGATCCTCACTTGCCCAGTGAAGATGGAAACAAGAGAACGCATGCAAGGAGGAAGGAAGAAGCAAAGGTGAATCATCTTGCCTTTGGTGTTTCTTGTTTTGTGTGTAAGTGATAGTGTGAGACTTTTGTTGTTGCGGTTTCTTATGTTCGAGTTCTTGTTTTCTTGCGCTACTTGTATTTTTGTGATGTTGGTTTGCCCTCCTCCACCCTTGTAGTAGAGTAATTATAATTACTTATATACGAAAAAAAATAGTAACCATGCTTTTTCATCCTTCAAAGATTTTTTATTCTTAAAAGATTTGTAAAACATCTATTTAATTTTTATATATACTAGTAAATTGACAGGCACTTGTGTACCTTTCAATTTATTTTTTTTTATTTTTATAATTTCTTTTAATTTTTTTAACTTATTTTATTTGTTTTTGTAACTTTCTCTAACTCATTATACATCAAAATTATTTTAAGAAACAAAAATTTTAGACACCAAAAGGACAATTTGCTTATATATATATATATATATAGACACACACACTCATATTTTTGTGATATTGGTTTGCACTACTCCACCCTTGTAGTAGAGTAATTCTAATTACTCACATAAAAAAAAAATAGTAACCATGCTTTTTCACCCTTTAAAGATTTTTTATTCTTAAAAGATTTGTGAAACATCTATTTAGTCTTTATTTATTTATATATATACATATTAAATAGGTTCATGAAAGGTCAAATATAATATAAAATTAGCTCTTGAAAGTTTTTACATAAAAAAGGTGACATCATTTTAGTCCTTTTAAAGAAATTTTTAGGAATCTCTTTGATATCATATGTCCTTCGCTGCAAGGCCCAAAGTGTGAAATTGTTAAATCCCTCTCCCCAAGGCTCGCCTCAAACGCCTGGTCCTCTTGGGCCTATATCCATGTTGCTGGTCCGAGATGGCACCACACAACCAAACTAAATGACGTTATCAATATATATATAAAAATAAAACAAACTTAAACACCCAACCGTATTTAGTACTTTCAAGATTTTGATAATTATTTTTTAAACTTGTTTACTAATGAGTTAATGCGTAAGGAGGATGACATTAATCAATGATTTAATTTGGAGTGGCAATTAATTTTTTTACAATGTCAATTCCATCATATATATTAACATCTCTTTAAAATGAGTGTCACTTACATTAATTATATTAGAAATTACACGTATTTATAGTTATATAGTTCATCAGATTGGAAGTAACTGTATAATTTTAAATGTGAAGAAGAATTTAAAAGATAATTAAAAATGTCCCAACATTAATTTCTATTAGCCGTATTTTATAATATTAATTATTAAAACTAATTATCTCTTTTTTTAAAAATTATTTATTCTCAAGTACTCTCTTTTCTTTGATAAAGAGAATACTTGGAAAAAATAACAAATAATATCTAAATTATTAAATGGACAGTTATTTATAAAAAATTTAAAATTAGATAATTATTTTTTAAAAAATGGCGTGATTTATTATTATATAATTTTATAATTGAATAATTTTAATAATTTTTTTCATTCAACAACCCTTCTTTATTTTTTCAAGGGCTCCTAAACAAGAAGATGAAAAGGAAGAGCTGCCTACAATGGGTTGGGCCACTATGTACTACTCATTCTATGTTGAAATAAAACTTAGAACCCACAGCTTAGAAAAGGGAGTCCTTGTTAGAACAAAAAAAATTCCTTCTCGGTTTTTTTTTTATTATTGTTGTTATTATCATCATTGAAACTCATACACAAAACAACACTGAGAACTCGCCATGAAGGAAGTCTTTACTTGCACTGGCATTGAACATCGCTTGCGTCTGATCTCTGCAGTGTAACGCTCTCTTTAGGCAACTCAGCTGAATGCACTGAACAACCCTTAAACCATAAAGCAAACCCTTGCTGTTCTCAATCACGTTTCACTCACTCCCTCACTCTTGAATTTTTATTCTCCCAGCTACAACAAAACTTTGCGCACTTTCACTCAGTCCTTTTCTCACCATCTCCATCCCTAGGTAAAAGAGATTCTAGCTTGATTTGCGAGCAAAATAGGGTTTTATGATGAACATACATAGACCATTCCTCTTCATCTTAATTACCCTCTTTTTTATATGATCTTAACGTGTTTGCTATAGATGTTGTTTTCTGTGCGGTTGTATCGAAGGAAAATAACATGTTTTTATTGTTTTGTGTTAGATGTAATTCGGTTTTGTAAGATATAGGAGTGTGTCTAGCTATGGCTATGAGCGATGATGAAGGGGTGCACAACAACCAGATGGAGGTGCATCATTCATATGAGGTTTACCAGATAATTTTTTTTTTATTTTTATTTTTGAATTCACACATCAAACAATTCAATGGGCTATTGTTTAGATATGCATGCCCAGCATTGTTGTTAACAAATCCCTAAAATCAAGCGATCTAGTTGTTCTGCAAAAGAAACAAAGATTTTGAATTGGCTTATCGCCTTATCCCCACTTAATTCTTATCTCTTCGCAAAGAATCACAAGTGAACTTACTTGATTTTTATTTTAATTTTAGGTATTCTTGTGTTGTTTTATTTTTTGTATATTTTTATCATTGTAGATATTATTGACTAGCTTTCAGTTTACTGTGCAAGTTGGTTGGATCAATCTTGTAAAACATGGACCATGTCGCTGCCTTGTGCTTGAACAGTTGAACCTGGTTCAGCATGTTGTGTAAAAATTTTCCAATCAAATTAAACATGGAGATTAGGGTTTGGGCTATTTTTATTGGTGTTGTTAGTGTATCTTCCTTTCGTTGAAGGTGGTGTTGTCTTAGCATTGATAAAGATACAAAACTCATATTAGGCAGAAGTTGTGTTTCAACTATTTTGTTTTTTGATTCCTCTTGAGAGATAGCTTCTATAATCCTTGTTAATATAATGTCTGGATGTTAGGTTTAAGCTCTATTATTGAGTCTTGTATTCATTTTTTATTATCTTCTGAATATTGGTTGTTCTCTCAGACTTCTCTCTTTGAGTGTTAAGTGTTTTTTATTATAAAAAAAAATAAAGAGATTCAAATAATAGTTGTAATTTTTCATATTTTATCTCTTGTATTGGCAGCTTGATTAGACTGATTTCCAATCCAATATTACAACCATGGATTGGATTACAACTTGGTCAACTAAATTCATTAGTATACCTGTCTTTTTTTCTTTGATAAACTCGAGTATTTTCTTAGATGTAAAATAATTCATATACTACGGTTCAAAAATTTAAAATATTTTAGGAGGAATGATGTATAACAGCATATCATACCCGATCAAAGTATCAGTAATGAATTGATTCAGATTATTTGTATCAAACTACTGTATGTTATTTGAACTTCGGTGTTTGTTAGTTTTTTTGTCGAGAATGCAAAACTCACTTTGCACTATATTAAACTTCTTTTTGGTTATTTATGAGTTTAAGCACATTCTCATTTATTGTTTCCTTTAATTGTCAGAATGCTAACTCACAAAACAGTGATGTATCCGAGGCATTGTCCCCTGAGCATTCTCAAAATGCTAATTATGTATCAGACTGCAGCTCCACAAACGTAGTCATGGGTTCTGGACTCAGCATGCAACGAGCAAGTGACCTCCTTTTTGTAGTCTCAATGAATACTGAGCCAACCAGGACAAAGATCATTGACCTTGTTCATTCATCCGTGGATGAGTTGTCCAAGTTATGCCTTGCAGGGAAGCCTCTATGGCTTCCTCAGAAGAACGAGAAGTACGAGACCCTGAATGATATTGAGTACTTGAAGCAATTTGGTGAGTTTGGTGAAACGCTAAGGCAGATCATGAAGTTGGTTGAGGTTAGCGATGCGCAGAACTTACCAAGCTTTGAAGCATGTCGAAGTGATAATCCAACATCAAGTGAGACTCCGGCAGGAACTCTACAAGTTGAAGCTTCAAGAGATATGGCTTACATTAACATGAGTCCAATCAACGTTGTTGAACTGCTTATGGATCTGGTAATATAAGAAATTCTTAAATACTTACACAAAAATGATGTTATATGTTCTACTCATATAGTACAATACTTTAGCAATGAAATTAAAAAAAGTAGTGAAAGTGAGAACAAGGTCCACACTAAGATAAAGTGTTGAACTAAGAAAAGTTTAAAACATTACTTCTTATTTTAAAAACACTAAGAGATTGTTAAGTGCATATGTATACTCTTCTGCACAGTGATTTCAAATATGTGAATGCTCTCATGCAGTTGCACATAAATACATTTGGTACAGTTTTTTATTTTCCCAGGAGTTAAAAAAGGGCATGTGCTTGTTTGGATAGCAATTTTTATAGAATGAGAATGAGAAATTGGACTTTTTGATTGCACTTCTATAAAGAGTAAGAATTTTCCAACTCTTCCTAAAAGAATTTTTGCCAGCCAAACCAACAAAGCTTATAGCTTTTTCAGGATTATGAGAGTTAGTCAACGTTCAGAAACATTAACTACATCAAATTTCGCCTTTCAAGTGACCATGAATATATGTTTCCTTCTCATGTATTTGGGGTTTAAAATCAGAATCAATGGTCAAGAGCATTTCACAATCTTGTCTCAAGAACAACGATCCTAGGAAGCTTGTCAGATGGAGTGGAAGGAAGCTTTGATGGGACATTGCACGTGGTAAGTTAAGCGTTACAGTTTTTTAAGTTGCAAGTACTGTGTTTCATGCTTTAATGGAAGCACATTCTTTTGTGAAAAAGAGAAAACCACCACGGATTTATGTGTTCTTAATTCGATATTGTGAACTTTTGAGTTGCTGTGTGTCATAAATCATAATTAATTTTCCATCGCACAAAACGGTTTCCTACATAACGATGTTCACTATTCCAAATCTATTTAAATTTTGTAAACGTTACTTCATTGATTGATTGTAGACATTTTGCTGAATTATTCAAATTGTATACGTACATATCACATATAATATGGGCAAGTAGTTAAGTACACTTTGAATTAACTTTACACATGGGTAATTAAGGTTAGCAATCATTAGCTACCATTAAGTATGGGATTTTAATCTGAAGAGAAAAATAAATGAAGTGATTTTGTTGGCAAACAAATAAATAAAGGGATTATTTTTTAATATGACTTACACTTTCGAATGGCATTGTATATATTTTTTTCGATAGTTGAAGATCAAGAAGGCTCATACTCAGAATTCGGGAAGAACAGAACAACTAAAGTCATTAGATGCATCATAGATTAATGCGTCTGACCGAGAACTGTGTAGTGTTGATATTCAAATAATATCACTCAGAAATAAAGTGATAAGTAAAAGGGCATGCAGATGTCAATAGAAATATATAATAAGTAAGATTTAAATAGAGTTAGACATCAAAGATTTGACTCCTCCGTTCATCATATGTATAGGTGTGTGTAGTCTAGGGTCTTATTGTAGTAACTACTCAAGACGAAATAATGTAAGTATTGCTTCTGTTGATTGGTTTCAAACTTTCAACTTTAAGTATGCGAATTGTTAAAGTACTGATT
Source organism: Dalbergia cultrata (assembly GCA_031216105.1). Taxonomy (NCBI): domain Eukaryota; kingdom Viridiplantae; phylum Streptophyta; class Magnoliopsida; order Fabales; family Fabaceae; genus Dalbergia; species Dalbergia cultrata. The sequence continues at coordinate 10,906,885 of CM062350.1, read as the reverse complement.
TAATTTGTAATTGTATTTATTTGTATATGCCATCATTTATAACTATAATCTGTGTGCATCTGGGAATTGCCAAAAAGAGAAAAGACAAAAAAGGATTGCCATGTGTAAGCAAATTACTTCCACACGTTTGTGTCAATGAATGCAGGTTGTCATTGAAATTTCAAAATTAATGTAATAAATATTCTAATTCTTTTTATGTCTTCTTTTGTTGTAGATGAGTGCAGAATTTCATTTGCCTACCCTTTTTGTGCCATCTAGGGAGTGCTATTTTGCAAGATATTGCAAGCAGTTGCCAAATGACACGTGGGGGATCGTGGATGTATCGCTGGAGAAGTGTTTCCCTTCTCTAGCAGGCAATTGCCGAAGAAGACCATCAGGCTGTTTGATTAAGGGAATGCCCAACGGATACTCTAAGGTAATGTTAGAATGATATTAAAACTGAAATTGATTTGATTTATAAATTAAATTTTATGTTAAAGTAATTATATATATAAAAGAAGATTTGAATTGAGTTAATTTTTCATATCTAGAATATATTAGATAATTTTTAAAATGATTTAAATTAGCCTATTATTTAACATGATTCGATCAATTTGGAGGTTCAAAATCACATTAAGTTTGAGAATTTCAAACTTAGTTGGGATAGTGAAATTCGAGATAGTGAAATTGAACAATTTAATGTAACTTGATTATTGAACTATAAAAGTTGGTATGGGAAGTGAGTGGGTGCAAATTATTTGTTGCATAACTTGCAACACATTGGATATCGACAATTAACATAATGTATAGAAAGATGGTTTAAGAAAGAGTTTGTGAAGTATAAAAAGGATGAGAATTACATGAGCCATGAAGGGACAATCCAAGAGCTTTAAATTAGGAATCAATTTAATTTGTATTTTTAATGAGAATGTAATTTGTATTTAAACTTTAAAGCCAAATCAATAAAATTTCACAATTAAAGCAATTAAATATTTAAATTTCATAAAAATTGGCAGTTAAATAATTTATTATTTTTAAAACGTGCGGATACAAAATTTGATTTTCAAAACACTGCCTAACGTTTTCTACACGTACTGTTTATCGATTTCCTGTCGTTAACTTTCTTTTTAATTGGTTCATTTTTATCTTAGGTTATATGGGTGGAGCACATGGAATCAGATCGTGATAGGCAACTGAGCAATTATTTCCGGCCACTAATCTCCACCGGTTTGGCTTTTGGTGCAACGCGTTGGCTTACTTCTATAGTTAGGCAGACCGAGTGGTCTGAAATCATGAAAGCAGCAACAACGCCACTTTATGCAGATGATGGAGGTACTTCAATTCTACTGCACTTTCTACCTTTAATTTAACTGATAGTGAAATAAGGGGGCATGAAGGTTAATATTTAGGGCCTATCACCCCCCCCCCCCCCCAAAATCTTTTTTTTGGTTCTATTTTTATCTGGTAGTGAAAATAAGGGGGCATGGAAGTTAATAATTAGGGCCTATCAATCCCTTTTTTTTTTTTATATTTTTTTGCTTTGTTCGATTTTGTTTTTAAGGAGTGAGTATGGTATTTTTTTTCTTTTTGTTTTATAGTATGCTTGAATCCCTCTTTGGGTGAGCTAGAATTGATTTTGACTCTCCAAAATTGATTATGCAAGTTATTGACAGGATTGTTTGTTTTACTATTGTGGTTGATCAAATTATGTCCATTTGAGTAGCTCTCGAACAAACATACTTCTCATTCTTATATTCTTGAATGACCTGCTATCAATAAACCAATCAAGCGCTATATTATATGGTTCCTAGATCTCACAATCAATCATAGCCTTTAGAATTGATTTAATTTTAGGGAAGTAAGAATTTATTAGTTATTACTTTATGCAGAAATCACTTATAGTCAAACTACCGTTTCAACAGTTGTCTTCGTAGATTTCGAACTGACCTCTTTGAATTGGTTGAGGTTATTTATCATTTTAACACACTTTTTTGTGGGTTGTATTTCATTTATCAAACTATGACTATACTACACCAATACATATGCAGCATGCATGTTTAGCTGCTTGACCTGCTTCACTTATGCTTGTTTTTGTTTCTTTTGAAATGAACAGTTGTCATACCACAAGCTGGGAGGACAAGTTTCCTGAATCTGGCAGATAGAATGGTGAGAAGCTATTGTGCTGATGTCAATGCGTCCACAGGAAGTCCATGGGTGCAAATACCTTCAGGTCCTGGTAGTGCAGATGTGAGGATGACGATTAAGAATAATGTGGATGATCCTGGGAGGCCTCGTGCTACCACTGTGGTTTTCACCACTTCTATTTGGCTTAAAGTCTGCCCATCTCGATTATTCAACTTCCTTCGTCATGGGGATTCCCGAAACAAGGTATCCTCTAATGTACGTATTGCCAATAATAATCATTATGCTAATTATGGCAGGTGCAAACATAATTTTAGTGCTTTAACCAACTTGAATATTTTTCTGATATATAAATTAATAACAATGAGAAATATTATTTGCATCACTTATTGCAATATATTTAAAGGAACACCATGAGATATTCATCAGGCACATGCGGATGAGTTATGACTTTTTCTCATAATCTGTGTTTAATAGACGCTTTAGGATGTCATTTAAAAAAGTAAAGAAAATATTCATTTTGATCCATAAAATCATATAGCAATTTCATTTTAGCCCTCGAAATTAAGAAAATATTAATTTTATCCATAAATTTATAAAAAGTAATTCATGTTAGGTCTTTCAGCTCACGAGAAGTAACTTGAATTACTAAATAAATTAATTTAAAATATTTTTTATAATTTTAGAAATTAAATTGATATTTTCTTAATTTTATGAACTGTCTGGTGAGGCACTCACACAACTTTAAGGATAAAATTAACCTTTACTCTAAAAACTGTCTTGAAAATGATACAAAGAACATTATTCAAAAAATGTTTCATTTATTTAAACAATGTACATACAAATTGATTATTAAAAAAAATGTAAAATTGGATCGTAATTGGTTACGATTGTATCCAACCAATATAGTAGCTTTTTCTTTTAGTTGTCAATAACTTTTCAATTCCCTTAATTTATCAGTTTTTAAAATGAGTTATCATCATTTGATTGAAAACACAAGGAAAGAAAAAAAAAAAAAAGACGAAGAATTCAAACCCAACAAATTATCAATTCGACGTAAATACAGCTTTAACTGTACTACTAAAATCAAGCAAACTTGTGATTTTGAATCCCGATTCTATTTCTTTCCAATTCCCTTAATTTTCTAACGTGTAATTTCTGCGCTTTTGTTGAACAATCATTAGTGGGATTTACTTTCACGTAAACTCACTATTCGGGAATTTGCATACATGAACAAAGGCATGAACCCAGGGAATCGTGTTTCCTTGATGCGAGCGATGGTAACTAAGATCCTCCTTTGTCTCATGTTTTTTTCTGTCTTTGTTCAACGACATCTAGTTAAGACTAAACTTGCCTTATTTACGATTTCTTATTACTAGACTTCTGAGGACAAGCTTGAGATATTTTATCTCCAAGAGAGTTACACAGACTCAATATGCTCCTACGTGATTTATGCCCCACTAGACGAGTTTGCTCTAGCAGCTGTTGCAAATGGAGCAGACCCAGACACTGTAATGATCCTGCCATCAGGGTTTGCTATCCTTCCTGGAGGGTTCCCAGATGATGATAATAATGATGATGCAGATGGTGGCACTGGAAGCCTTCTAACCATTGCATTCCATATCATCGAGAGTCACAACATTAGGCCACATGTCCCTCCTGAATCAGTTGTGACCATGCACAAAATTATGACAGATACTGTTACCAATATAAAGGATGCGGTTATTTATAACAATCTAGTCAACCATTGGGAGGAGGATTGAGACTTCAAAGCTTTTCTGAATTTGGGTTACAAACACCCAGGTGTTGGATGTGGCAAAGGATTGTGTAGACTACATTCTGCTTCTGCGTGTTCTGTGTCCTTTGCTGAAATCAGGTTGAATTGATGTGAACTGTAAGTTGGTACTAGGTACTTTTATTTATTTGGAGTCTTTATAATTTGTTGAGATCACTGTGTTTTTACTTTTTATTACTTGATTTGAAATTTGCGACTTTGGAGTGAAATGGAGATGTTGCGCTGCCCATACATTTTCTTTGAGGTCCAGGAAGCGTGGCTTTTTTTTTGCTTAAAGTCAAAAAAAGGGTGGGATGAACTTTTATGCCTTGCTCAGAACAGCAAAAAATGGATGATGCATGGGAGTTTGGAGGTAGAGTTGCATTTAATGCAATTTGGTGGAGGATCTCTGCAAATAGAGAGTAAAACTCATTCGAGTGCACAATTCTATATGGCGATCCATGATGGCACAAGAATTTCTTTCCAAGAAATGTAGTCGAGTTGAAGTATTCACCAATAGAAAAGAAGCAACTTGAGCTTCTTCTGGCGAGCAGAAATTTTCAATCACTATGAAAGAGGGGTGCAAGTCAAATTGGAAGACTGTACTAAAAGGATTTACTAAAGCATTATTTGAGTTATAAAGGGTCAGAGATTAAAATAATATCACTTCTATTTGGTTCAAAAATGCATAGTACCGATAATGACAAAATACATTATAAGACGTGGAGAAAAACAAAAGCCAAATATGAGGAAGGGTTGCTAAAATTAACAGTCAATAAAAAAGAATAATATTATTTTAATACGTAAAATGAGATACTTAGTTTTAGAATGTTAAAATAATAATTCTCATTAAAAAATCCCAACTAGGTTGTAATATACTTTAGATGCCTAATACCATTATATGTATAGTTTTTCTGACAAAAAATAAATAAAAACAAAAAGGAAACCAATTGTTTTGTGGCCGAAGCCTAGCACAAATGGCAGATATTCTGCCTCGATAATAACCACGTCCGGCACTGGGGTCAATCCCATCCTTCTTCCCTGACCGGAGAAAAAAAAAAAAAACAAATGAACACAATACCTTGCAATGAATCAGATGGTAAGTAACATTGTAATAAGCAAGGCAACCGGAGTCAGATGGCAACAATTAAATTTAAAAAATTTAAATTCAAAATGATTTTTTCTTGATAAATACATTTAAAATGATTTAAAATTCAATTAGTAAACTTTAGGATTTTCAGACCAAAAAAAAAAACAAAGAAACTTTAGGATTTTAACAACAGAATTAATCTATTTTGGAGGAAATATACGTTTTACGAATGATCATATTTTTCTTTCTCAAAGTTGGCTTCAACTATTTTTTCAAATTATTTTTCACAAGAACTTTGAGACTTTAATATTACAAAAATTAATCCAACCGATTAAAATTTATTGTGGTTCTGAAAATTAAAGGAAACGAGACCGGATTAGATCAAATTATAATGGATTAGATCGGATTGGACCACATCTAGACAAAACTGATCAGATAAAATTGGATTCGACTAGACTGGAATATAGACCAAAGCACCCCAATCTTGAATTAAACCAGGGATAATCACAAAATTTCAAGCAGTTAATAGTCCTAACTGGACTGGCAAAAGAACACAATAATATTGGACTAGGATTGGCATCATGTTTCAAACTTTAGTAATCATGAAGAACAACTCTCCAAAGTGTTTTCTGAGAACAAAAAGAATAAAAATAAAATAACTATAATGAGAAAAACTGAGAAGGAAAAAACTCAGCTACTAAAAGAAAAATATATTTAGATAATTTCATTTTAGAGAGTAAAGTGGGGAGTTTCACTCTTTGATCAGTGGAGTGAAACTCCTCATTTTAAATGATTTAAATCCAAGAAAAACCATTTAAATCCTATTTCGTTTGCTCCCATCATTTGCCTAAAGTTGTCTTTGTCACCAGCCTTAATTTCTTGGGTAAATTACACTAATCTCTTTGAGATTTGATAAAATTCACCACAACTCCTCTTTATTTGTCCAAGTGATGCAGGTCTCCATTGAATACATTGTTTATTGTGCAATAGAGGGGAGGTATGTATGATGATTTTACAAATTTAAGGGAGATCAGTGTAACAATTTCACAAACTCAAAGGATCTCCTGAGTAAATTTTACAAGTAGAAAAAAAGTGACTTAAATTTCACTAAACTTTGGGGCAAGTCAATGTAATTTACCCTCTTTACCTACCTGATAATAGACTTGGAAGCACTTCTCATACATAACTCTGTTCAATTCTCAGATTAACTCATAGCCAGCGTCAACAAATTAATTCACTTTAAACTATCAAACAGGTTGGAAAAACATCGGAGAGAAGAAAATGCAAACATTAGGATTAAACCATTGACACCTGGCTTCATAAGGGGTGCTATGACAGAAAAATTTGATTAAGACTAGTGGAAATATTGGCAACAGAAGAGGCACTACAACAACTGCCATGACTGGAGCATGTCAGTGACAGCAAAGTATGTTTGCTAGTACTAAATCATGGAAGTCCACTTGTACTTAAACAACGTAGGAGTATCAAAATAGTCAAAACCACCTTTATTACGAAATGGGGAGCAATTAAGAGCAAGCTGATTCGCAAGGACTCTTTTTTTTTTTTTTTTTTTCAAAATTCGATTGACAAGGACTTTATTACGGTCTTTACTCTTTACACATCTAGGAAGACCCACTTCCAATTGATCTTAACAGTTATCACTTGGCCTGTCGAGGATAATAATGGGATTTGCAAAGCAACTGGATTTAGAGTAAATCTTGAAGCTTATGACAGAAACTATCAACACAAGAGGACTCTAGATTGTCACTTAGTAAGAAGTTTCTAACTTTTGTGTGATTTTCTCTGACTTCTCGACCAAGTTCGTTCTCATCATCCATCACAGTTTTCACGGCTTTGCACACACTTTCCTTTGTGAAAAACCCATCTTCTTCACCCTTCTCCACTTCCACCCCAACCTTTAGCTTTCTACTCATCATTCTTGCATTCGTGACATGATCAGCCCCTAGGCGCGGCATAAACACCAACTGGCACTCATTCACAAGCCCCTCATTTATAGAAGCAGCCCCAGAGTGTGTTACAAAGCACCCAACAGAAGGGTGTCCTAGAATTAATTGTTGCTGCACCCATCCTCCATATGCAACCCCTCTTCCTTGAACCCTTTCTTTGAACCCTTCTGGTAGTGCTTCTTCAATAGACTCAAATCCAATAGGGGGCTTAAGTGCTGCAAGAAATGGAAAGCCTGTTAGCTCAAGACCAAGCAACAACTCTTGTAATTGGTTTTGCTGCAAAGGGCTTTCACTTCCATAAGCACAATAAACAACAGAACCGGGATTGAATCCAGTAAGCCATGAAGCCCATTTTTCCTCCAAATCAGAGTTGGTTGGGTCAGGTAAAAGAGGCCCTGAAAGCAGAATAGGCTTCCCGAATATCGGTTCAAGGTAATCTACATAAGGCCCTTCAATTTCTCTGCAGCCTCTGAACCCAATTGCATCTGACAGCTTTGAACCGATTCCCAAGCGATCATGAAAAAGAACACCACTTCCAAACTCCCATTTCCTTGAGGCAGCAAGGAATCGAGCTTCATGTGCATGAAGCTTGATGGATGAATCAGGAAAATCTGGTGGCGGTTTCATGAGGTCAGCTTCAGTTAAATCTCTTCCTTTGCGGTGCCCTTCGCTGTAAGCTACTGTTACAGGACTAACTATGACATATTGGACACACTTGATGCCAAGGCTCCGAGTCAAGTTTGGTAGCCAATGTGAGAAATCGAAGAAAACAATATGTGGCTTTAGCTCCTTGAGGAGAAGCTCTATGTCCTTCTCTGTGCGGTCCATGGCTGTGGCAATGAGTGGGAACAAACAGAAGGGCACATCAGAAGTGGTTTCTGCATCATGGGGAAGGCCATCAACATTAGGAACGGTGATGGGGATGAAGGTGATGAGGTGTGGGTGAAGGTTGATGTGTTGTACTTTGGACTGTGTTCTTTTGGGGATGAAGAAGAAGACTCTGTGGCCTCTCTTTGCTAACTTGTTGGAGAGATGAAGAAATGGGGTGAAGTGCCCCATGGCAAACCATGGAAGCATAGCTATGTGCATAGGAGCATTATCCATGGCGACCTGGATTTTTTACGTGCGGCGTGCCAGGGTATATAAACGCCTAAAATTGAGTCTCCCATTAACACGCTTATATTAAGCCATCATCTTCAATAATAAACAAATAAATTGGCGATTCAATAGGCTACTCCTTTTCAAATGTCAAAATAACGCTACCTTATTGTGAATTAAGAAAGGCAAATCACTGCCGGTCACTCCTCCTTCTACAGAGAAATAGAATTAAGTATTTTCCTTTTATTGACAATAGAATTAAGTATTGAATAATCTAGAAACATGGCCGTAACGTTTTCTTATTTAAATCATATAATAAGCTCTCACCTTATCGTAGCCTTTTGGGAGTAGGTAAGGACCAATCAATCCATGCGATGCGCGTGTCTTGTTCTTTGTTTTAAAAGGGCACACCCTATTTGATTCCTAAGATTTTTATACCGAATTATTTAATCTTTTAAAAAATTGAACTAATCTCATAATTTTTTAAAATTAGAAATAATAGTTATATTAGTCCTTTCTTATTTATTTAACATTAAATTTACATGAAACACTATAATCATGATGTGCCATTAAAACACTAGATACATAAAAAATAATGTTATTTTAGAATATATTATACTCATTTTAATATTTAAAATTATATAAATTACGTCATTTTATGACTTATAATGGAGAGTTAAATGATTTATTTTGTATAATTTAAACCATCAAAATAAATTATTTTAAACTTTATTTTAAATTTAGATGACACAAATATCATTTAACATCGTGTTAATAGGTCACGTATATAAATCTATTAGTATTTAAATTATCAAATTATATAGAAAGATTAATATATTTTATTATTAAAATATTGAGAAATAACGTGTCTAGTTTCAAATTTTGGGATTAAATTATCTTATAAAATTTTGTTAGGACTACCTGCAATATTTATTCTTGTTTTAAACTCGCAATGCTTTGATTCTCTCTTTTTGGTAAATGTCTATCACTATCACTAAAGAAAATTATTAACTAAAGATGTGAACAGTGGCTTTGAATTTTCAGGCCAATCAAATATGGACAAAAGTCCGTGGCTTCTTTCACTGCAGAAGAAACTATAGTTGAAAACGGCTATTGTCAAATAGTGTAGGCAGGAAGTACCGAAACCATGTTATGTTTTCTGAAATTTTGGCTTCAAAAGCTCTATAAATAAAGCCTTGTTTCCGGCAGTTGGAGCATCTCATCGGCACCACCACTTCCTCTATAAGAGTGCGTTTGGTTATAAGATAAAAAATTTTAAGAATAATATATATATATATATATATATATATATATATATATATATATATATAATTATGTAAAGAGTTTATTCATAAAAAAAATATACCCTAATTTTTATTCCAAGCCAAACACACCCTAAGTATTTGTTTTCATTCAGTTTTTCTTTTGTATATTGAGTGTATATACTTTAAGTTATTTGAGCGGTGTGTTATCATTTTTACACTCTTCATTATATTCCAATAATAAAATATTTGATTGTGTGTGCAAACATTGGTTATTTATCGAATCACGTTAAATTTTTATGTTATTTGTTTTTGTATTTTTGCATATTTATTTTGTTATATTTTCTTTGGGTGTTTTGTGGGCTAGCAAGCCGTTTCACAACAAAAGATCTTAGCAAAAGATTTTTATTCAGGAATTTGGTTAAAAGGAAGTGTGCAAGCTGATTAGATATACGTAAGAGGGAAAGAGTCATTATCTTGGATCTTGGTTTTGGATGTAAATGCTTTGAATGTTCTTCTATAAGGATGTGTTTGGTTAGGGAATAAAAAAAAGGATAAAAATTTTCTAAACTAGCATCATGTGTAATTTTATATATAAAATTTATGTAAGAAAAATTTCACTCTCACTTTTACTCCACAATCAAATATACCCTTATTGTTAAAAATTATCACAAGGATAACTGAAGAGGACCCATACTCGAAACATTATGTTGACAACCATTATGATTCTTTATCAATATCAACTGTTGGATTCATTTCCATGTTTGATCCATGGTCAAAATTCATAGCAACATTCAATGTGTTGATTTTTATAGGCACATTGTAACCACAACCATTAACTACTTCTCTCACCTATGCAATATATGGGGTGATAATAAAAAATAGTTTGTTGGCTATTATAGAAAATAAAAAATAATTTATTTAAATATTTTATTGAAAATTAAGTATATAAATTTATTTTAAAAATAAGTTAATAATTAAATAAATGGACATAATGTAAGTGTCCCGTTTTATTATGTTTATAAGGTTGGAAAATTTTAGTAGATAACCTATAACTAATAATAAAGAGTCTATTCTATGAAAAGTTTGCACATTTCAAAAGTTGAACATATTAAATAATGAAAAAGAATAAATAGATAATTTTCACGAGCCATTTATAGGGATGAAATGGATATTCATTAGAAAGGATCGGAGACATGTTCTACGCCCCATCATCGTTTAGAATTTTGTCTCTCCTCCCCATCACTGATCCCTATTTTCCCCGTTCCTAATAGGGATTTGAGTCTTTACAGATATTCATGCGTTTATGAAAAAAAATTCAAAAAGAGAAAAATATTTAAAAATATTCTGAAATTTGAAACATAAATATCCATAATAACAAATATTATAATGCAACATAATCCAAATTAAAATTAAAAATGCATACATTATACAAATTTAATAAAAATAATTGAAAAAAGAGGGTGTGTTATCCCCATCGGCTATCATCATAAAGACAAAACATGTCCCCTATTTCCATCCCCATTTACATCTTTTTAGTAAATCAAAATATTTAATTAATAAAAATATAAAAATATATATTTTAATTAATAAAAATAATAAATAAATTAAACTTAATTTATGTGATTTTAATTACATATTCTTTCCTTATACATCTTTTTAGTAAATTAAACTATCAATTTTAAAATATATATCTTAATTAGTAAAAAATCATGAATAACCCTAATTTACATTATCTCAATTATTGGAGCAATATCTCAATTACATAGTTATCTAATAAAAAAATAATATAATTATTTAACTTTTTGAAAAAATTAATAAATAATTAGTATTATTATCAAACAAGCTAACTGTAAATTGTGGAATTGATTTTTTAAAATATTTTAATATTGAAAAATTGAATTATTATTTTCCAAAAAATTTAATATTAGACAATTGTAGAATTGATAAGTTAGAATGTTTAAGTTGTAAAATATTAAATATGGTATCGTGAGATAGGTAGGTAGATAATTTTTTTTTCATGATTTTCAAAAGCTCTAGATTTGAACTTAGAAGCTTTTTCTTCAACCCCGTTCTCATTTAGAATTTTGCCTCTTATTCTCATCCTCATTACCACCAAAATTTCCCATTCTTAATTCTCTGTGAAAATTTGAATCCCTATAAATATTCTTTGGTTTATTAAAAAAATTCCAAAAGGGAAAAAATTAAAAAATACTTTAAAATTTGAAACATAAATATCCATAACAACAAATATTACTATTGTAACATAATCCAAATTTAAAATAAAAATATACACATAATATAAATCTAATAAAGATAATTGAAAAAATAAATGTGTGCTAAGATTTTCTTGTTATCACTAATTATCGTGGTTGCAATAGTTTTGTTATCTTTAATACTATAACTATAATAATTAATTATGATTAATATAATTATCATTAATTTTAGTAGTTTTTTTGGTAACATAATTATAATACCTTTATTATTATTAATGATATAATTATATATTTAAAATTTTAATGATATAATACATTAAATTTTCATTTCGTTTATATTATTTGTTACATAATTTGGATTGAAATATTCTGTAAAGTACTTTTATTGTGTTAATGGAAGAGGGATATAGAGGTATGATTGGGAAAAATAATTAATAATTGAAAGTAAATTAAATCTAAAAATGTACTTTGAATGTTAAGGTTATATGAAAATTGTGGGGCATAATTTTCTCCACAAATAATATATGAAAACTTGTCATATAATAAGTCTTAAATATTAGTATTATAAATTATAGATGCATAATAATATTTTTTTAATCGTCCATCAATATCACAATAATATATCATTTTCAACAGGACTTGCCAATTGTAGTGATGTCTTTCCGGTATATATTGGTGATGATAGAACCGATCGATGAAGGTCCATTGAAGGAATGTATCCAATGATCTAAATTAAGTCCTATTTTGGGATAATTCAACTAACTAAAGCAATTTGATTTATATTACCTACCATAAATAGAAATTAATTTCAACATATTGATTTATATGAATTATCATGCATGGAGAGTCATTCTGTCACGACCCGATAGGCACGTGAGAAATTCGGTGCCACGTAAGCCTCGTGACCCGGATTCCTATAAATGCACAGTATATTCCAAAATAATTTAATCATAAAATCCTTTTCACATACAAATTCCTTGCCTTTGAAGCATATAACTAGTATTTTTTTCAAACTGTAGTCTCATATTCTCTACTCTGAAGTCTATTTTCATAATATCCATAAGTGTCATAAAAGTCTATAATATACATATCTCTATGGTAAAGTTTTATAATACAGTCTAGCAAATCATTGTATATGCAAACTACAACATGCTCTAGGTTTGGAATCCTGGCTGTAACTATACTGGAGCACACTAAATCCATTCATGGTCACCTCTAGAATCGATAGCTGGGAGGTACTTTCAGCAACTATGATGTCTATAAAAATAGGATAAGAATAGAGGGGTGAGTTTTGTAATCAAAACTCAGTGAGTGAATCCCTACCTGAAATCCCCCATCACGGGACATCAAAGGAACAATGCACTAAATCATACTAATATTATAACAACTTTGCAACATTTCATGTGTATATATATATATATATATAATCCAATCATCATTTTCATACATAAGATCAATAATACTCTAATAGAAAACAGGAGTTTCTAATCATTTATGATATTTAGATGTACATATATATACTCAATTCATCATGTCACGACCTCAATAACTAGATTCTCAATTTACTTTCATACCTAAAATCATATAAGCTCATCTTGTAATAACTACTAAAAGAACGATAATCTCTAATTCCGTTATGTTTTGTGAGTGTTCAGTTTCTCGTGAATGATGTCCATCATGGACTAAGTTTCCTAGTTTCTCGTGAGTTGCTAAGTTTCATGGTTTCTCATGAGTGGTGTCCCTCATGGACTAAGTTTCATGGTTTCTCGTGAGTGGTGTCCCTCGTGGACTAAGTTTCATGGTTTCGCGTAGTTTCATGGTTTCACGTAGTTTCGTAGTTTCTCGTAGTTTCATAGTTTCTTTGAATAAACTGCAAAGTCTCTAAACCTTCTAAGAGTCTTGAATCTCTCTAACTCTGATAAATTGACCTTAGCATAGCTGTGGTAATGAAATCCTGTCCAAGCCATCATTAGCAATGGTCTTTGTGGTCTCAATCCACAGGATATGTAGCCGCCAACTATCTTGAGTCAAGTGAGGATTCGTGCTCTAGAGTGTTTAGATTCAAAATGTATCTTGCAGGGTGGGACAGACTCCGAGCACCTCTGCAGATTATTGTTCTTTATAGGTCTCGTGCCCTCAAGGTTTTGCTTTTCCCCTGGACCAACTCCAACGGGGGAAATATGTCTTTTATGCTTTATGAGCTGTGAATCTATCTGATTCTAACAGTTTGACCTTAGCATAACAGTGGCCTTGGAATCATGTCCAAAGGATCACCCTTTGTAGACATTTGTAATTCCAATGGCTCACAGAATATGTAGCCGTCAACTGTTCTGAATCTCATAAAAATTCAAGCTCTAAAACTATTTTTGTTTGTTTCTCTAAAACATATCTCAACTTCTAAGCTTTTCATACTAAAACTCTCAATATCATATTTCAAAATAGCTAAGTTCACAACCACAATTCCATTCTCTCCTTTAAATAACATTTTCAAGTATATAACTATATTACATCCATAACTATATCTAGAATTCATCCAAACATTCATAAATCATTTCTAGAATTCACTCCAACATTCATAAAGCTTTCCATAATCAAAATTAGCATCAAATCAACATATAATCAATTCAACAAACATGGTCCTATGAGTTTTATCAAAATACATGTTTCATGCTCTAAAACCAATAGTTCTAAAACATATAATCCAACAATAATCTCAATCCTTGTACCGTAATCTCTAAAATCAAGCAGTAAATCGTGTTTTTAATGAAAATAACTCTAATGCATAACATAGAGACTACAAGTATGAACCCACTCACCTGGACGGGTAAGATGCACAGACATAGCACCAACAGGACTCTTAGGAGGAGAAATGACAGTAATATTTGACATGGAGTCAATAGAATTCCAAATTAACCTCTAAATCTTCTAAATATCCAATAATCCATCTCTAATATACTAGAAGACTTCTTTCCTTGAGAAGCATGAAGAATCACCCCAATAACCAAGAAGGAATGGAGAATAGAGAGAGAAATTAAGAGAATAGCATACCTTAGATCCCTAGAAGGAAGAAAAATGGAGTTATAGATGATGAAATGATGAAGAAATGAGGTGTAGAGGGGTTAGAGATAAGAGTTTCGTGTTTCCTAGGGGTGGGAGTATGTTTTGAGAGAGAGTGAAGGTTCTGGACCCCGAGCAAGGGTTTTTAAGTCATCTATCGATCACTATAGCGCTAAGAGCACTGTAGCCCTCACCAGAGAGCATCTCTTGCACTGACTTACTTTTCTGTTGAGCACTGTAGCGCTAAGCGCTCACTAGTGAGCATAAAATTCGTCCCAGCACCGCCTTACTATTCAACTGACCGCTGCAGCACTCACCAAAATGGATTTTCACTTTCCAGGATGGTTTCTCACTCCTTAGAATAGTCTTTATAGTCTCTCACTCTCTAAAACTCACTTATTGTCCTCTAAATCTCCGTTAACTTTAAAACATAAATGTAAATAAAGGAATACCCCCTATTTGGATTCAAATAAAATATTAGAAAAATCAAAATCCTAACAAATCAAAATTTGAATTTTTGGTTTTAGTTCAAATCCAGAAATTTTAACATTTTTTTGAACTTATATGCTAGAAACGGGACGTTTAAGGGGTTGTTTGGTTTGTGAAAATTTTTTCAGTTTTCATTTTCAGTTTTCATTTTCAATTTTCAGTTTTTAGAAAACTTTTTTGTTTTGATTCTATGTTTTCAGTTTCCAAATAATGAAAATTTTGAAAACCTGTTTGGTTTGTCTGTTTTCAATAACTTAAGAACTTTTGAAAATAATTTTATATAAACTTCAAATTAAACTTTAATTGAAATAATTTTATTTTTAATAGAGTATTATCTGATTATTACAAAATTTGTAGCATTAGTGATATTGAAATATTTGTAATTTTGGCAGCAACTTAGTCCTAATAATTTTTTCTCCAGATAGATTTAGTCATAATTCTTTTAATTTTGACTTCAATTCAATCTATTTTTTTTTATTTTGACAACAATGGCGTTATTTTAAATTTTACTTCATCATCAGATTAACTAAACCGATGCATAAATAAATATCTTCTAGACTAAATTGATGTCATATTGAAACATTATGTATAGCACAAAAAATTCATTTACTCAACAAATATTAGGCTACTAATATAACCAACATAACATAAATAATAACAAGTGTTATATGTTACATACAACTTAATAAAAATAGATCCAAATACAAGTGTTATATGCTAAATAGAGTATTTTCATCTGAAACACTTTGTAATACCACAAAAAAAATTACAATTATCAATCATATAATGCCTCTTATTGCCTTCGGTAACTTTCCTACATTTAATCTGCAATAGTTTCTCGAACTTGTGCCATTTGATTTGCTTCAGTAGCGTCAATATTAATGCCTTGTTGGTCAACCCCTAAGCCACATTCATTTCTAGTTGAGTCTTCTGTATAGTAATGGACAAAAAGCCTGTCTGTTCTATGTTGTAGTCTAATAAAATTATGTATAGCACAACAAGCAGTTGGAATTAGCCTTTGTCTTCTAACAGGATAATTTGGCATCAACTTTAAAATTGGAAACCTTGCCTTCAATACTTCAAAACATCTCTCAATGACATTGCTCAATGAAGAGTGTCTATGATTGAACAATTCTTTTTTTCCCCGTGCTCGTCCCCCTTCACGAAAATCACACAAGTGATATATTTCTTTCCAATATGGAGCAAGATAACCAGATATATTAGGAAATCTAGAGTCAACAAGATAAAATTGATCTGTAAATTAACTGAAGCACTAATTAGTCATTAGTGATATATATAATATAATTGCTATGGGAAGAAAGCATACCTACATGGGGTTTTGGAAAGTTATTTGCAGGAGATAAAACATCTAAAAACACCCTTGAATCATTTGCTATCCCCTCCCAGCCAAAATAAATAAATGTAAACATCATGTCAAAATCACATATTGCCAATACATTTTGTGTTATCAAAACTTTCCTTCCACGAAAGGTATTTTGGTTGGATGCAGGAGCCCAAGCTGCTACATGTGTGCTATCAATGGCACCAATGCAATTCTACATTTGAAACATCAGTAATAATTTAGTACAAATTACATACAATTGATTATATGTTAGCGAAACATGTGAAAAATGTACTTGAAAATATGGAAAGAACCGTTGATTGCCCTTGATATATGGATGAGTAGTTGTTTGATTTCTTGACCGAATAATCCTACTACCTAACTTGCAAACTGCTTTTAAAACTATTTTAAACCACTTGCTAACAGTTTGTAGGGAATGCTGAAAGCGCTCAGCAACAACTCGATGTCGTGTAGTATGACACAATATTATTAAGAACATTGCAACTCCTTCCTCCACACTTACCTTTTTACCATCCTTTAAATTTCCAACTTCCCTTAAAGTGTCACAAAAACTCATAAATACATGTTTCTCCATTCTAAAACTCTCATAGCATCTAGCTTCATGCCTACCCAAGAACTCAAGAGTATACATCTTCCCAGTCAACATTGAAGTCCTACATGGTATTTTACTAATAAAATTGTGCTCATATTCCTTGATAAGTGAAACTATAATCAAATCTCCCAAATCATTATCCAAGTCACTTGAATCTGTACTACTAACACTACTTGAACTATTTGTGGATTCATATAATGACATATTAACCTGTTCATAATATCAATAAAATCAATTAGTTTCAACAATAGAAAATATTGTAATGCATCCAATACCAAATAGTTCAACAAGTCAATACATGACATAACCCACATTAATCCAATACTCAAAAGTTAAATAAGTCACTACAACCATTAAAAATAAAGCACAAACATCAATTGAAAACACTAATAAGTTAAATAAGTCACTAGCAATATTAAAAATAAAGCACAAAGGCCATAATCAACATATAACACTACTCAAGTGATGCTAGCCAATCCTTCCTTCTAAATGAAGGCATCTTAATAAACGTGCATTTCCAATCATTGTCTTTAAACTTCACCAATGTGTTGTTGTAGATTTTGCTCGAAATATCCTCCATGGAATCTAGTAATTCCATGCATGCGTCTATAGAATAGGGATCAGATATCGGGCTTGTAGCTTGGCTAGCTTGTGCTTTGTATCGCTCTGCCTTAGCTTTCATTGCTTCAATTCTTGCTTTGGAGGATTCTGTCCTTGCACTCATTGATTCACTCCATTGGCTAAAAGCTTCTTCAAGTCTTTCTATTCTTGAATTCTTTGCCTTTTTGCATCGACATCCACTTGAAGATCCCATTTGTTTCCTTTTATCACCAATTTCTTCTAGGTCATCATCACCAACATCAATGGGGCCAACATGATGCACACCTTTTGAAAGAAAGTCATCTTCCATTTGTCTCTCCTCATCAGAGGTTGGTGGCTCTTAAGTGGAAGCATGGCTTAATTTGCCAGTTGCAGTACTAGAATTAAAGATTTCACTTAGCATCTCATAATCAAACTCAATTCCATTCTTCTTAAAATGTTTGTAGTACTTTCCTTTCTGCAAAATATAAATGAAATTTAATATTAGATAAACAAATAAGTTACAATATCATTACATTGCAAATGATTGTATTTTAATTAACAAAGTTGAACATACCGAACTCAAGTCATCCCATACTTCTTGAGGGGCATTTACTTTATTGAATGTAGAGTCCCAAGTAACTCTGGTGCGGGATAGCAAAGTTGAAAATTCACGGTGCAAAGTGCATAGGCGTTGATACTTTCCTTTTAATCTGTTTACACCATAACTCACGCCAATTATGGTAGTCAACTCATTGTTTATATTTCCCAAGCTGTTCCCTTAAAAGATGAACTTTGTTGTTGATTCTTTTTCACTCTTTTATAAAGCACATCAATGAAAGCCTTTGTGTTTGAGATTGACCAGTCCATACTATCTCCAAGTTTAGATTTTCCTCCCATTTTATGCTACTAACTTTACATCAATCAACCACCATTCATTATGAACAATAACAAAAAAGAATTAAAATTGTGTGAAAACTCAATTAGCACCTAAATTAGAGCCAATCAAGACAAGATACCATAAATCAAATCCACTAGTTGCAAGATAGCATAAATCCCATTCAGTAAGCATAAATAACTCAATGCCATATTCAACACAGTATCATATCATTCAATAATTACCCTTGAATAGTTGAAGAAGCATACCTGATTTTTTTTTTTTTTTAAATCTGTAGTGTCAGTTGTAATTTAACTTGGTTTATCTGAAAAGCACAAGAAAGAAAATTGAATTATATGAGCATGCACCTAAAGCAAATTTGGACATGATGTAGAAAATAAACACAATCAGGAAACAATAAACTGTCTAAAAGAACCAGCTATATGCTTCACCCAGTCGCCACAAACAAAAGCTTGAATTCCATTAAGTACATGTTCATTATGTAGATTTTAACATTTTCTTTGTATACCAACCCACCCACAATTATAATTTTTGGTTAGCATTAGCCAACAGTGAACCAAGAAAAGCACACCATTACACTACCCATAAAACAATCAGTGAACCAATCCTAATGTAAGATGAAACAATCAGTGAACCAACAAAAGTACCATAACACTAACCATAAAACAACCAGTGAAAAGATCAGAACAACCCCAATAACGCCTAGATCTAATCATAATAAGTGACCAACACAGATAATTGCAAGATTTATGCTATACCCATACTTAATCTTATGTTAATCTAAAAAAAAATTTCATTTCATGCATAAATCCCCAAACCCATTGAACCCAAAATCCAAGGAAGATCGGGGGCCTTGGCTCCTTCACAGAAGCGGTGACAGCCCTATTCCTGGCAGCGTGCGGTCGGCTCCCCTCCTAGCGGCAGTTGTTGCGGCTCCCTTCCTCAGGCGGTCTCGGCCTCCCTTCCTCGACCAATCGCGCGCCCTTCGTACCACCGCTCGCGGCTCCTTTTTGGTGGCGGTCTCAGGCTCCCTTTTGGCAGCAGTCGTGGGCTCCCTTCTAGCAGTGGCGGTTGCGGCTCCCTTCATCACCGCGGTTGGGCATCCCTTCCTCGCCGGTCCTTTCATTAGCCAGTCAGATCTCCAAAGACAAGGCATGCAGCAAAGAGGAGCCATGGGCATGATGATCAAGAAAAAGATCAAAAAGGAAACAGTGGAGGAAGGAAAAGCTTTACCTGAAGCTGAGTGAGAGAGCGCAAGAGAGGAGTCCTGTTCTATCTCTGGAGGCGCATGAGACTCAGTGTGAGAGGCGCAAGAGAGAGCCCCTGTAGGTTTCAAGTGAAAAAAAAGTTCATTATTTTTACACTTATGCCACCTTGTTTTTGTTTTTTCCATTTCTCGTTCTCAAATTTTCCAAAGGAAATAGTGAAAACTAAGATTTTGCGTTTTCAATTTTTCCGCCTTTTTTGATTCAATTTTCCAGAAAAATTTCCAAGTCTCCTAAACAAACGCATTTTCATCCTTATTTTCAGTTTTCATTACCCAAAACAAACACCCCCTTAAGGGTTTTGAAAAATTCCTTAAAAATCACTCTTTAACTTATTCTTTTCTAAGGAACAATTACTGGGACTTTTGCTTCCAAGAATATGACTTTATCATATGGTTCTCCAATGAGGAGTAGGGTCCAGACTTAGCAAAATTCAGGACTCGAGCTGACAGATAAGGGTGATCGATACCCTTCTTGATTCGAAAAATTTTCCTAACCTTTCTATTTAAAATTTGGGATATTACACATTCATTCAATCTCCAGAGAGCCAATTATTGGTTCAAATATATTTGAATTATTACCTTTATATATAAATGGATGATAATAAGAGAACCACTTCCAATTATCTTACCAATTACCACTTGGCTTGCCGTGCACAATAATGGGATTTGAAATAACTAAATTTAGAGCAGATCTTAAAGCTTGTGAGAGAAACTTGTTGGTTTATGTATCCTTATGTGATGACTCATACTACTCTTAACTTGATTAAAATAAAAATCCTTAGTGGACTTGCTAATATGTGTGTTGAGTATCTTAAGCTTTATTTCATATTATTTGACTTGCACAAATAGATTTTGTTTTGAGAAAACCAGCATTGTTAGTTGGCACACATTTGTGCAAGAAGCAGAAAGGAAAATTGAGTGCAGAAAAGTGTCTGCCAAGAATGGCAAACTTTGAATCCAATAATGTTTTGCTTGCTGAAGTGAACAAGAAATGTGTGCTACAATTCTTCTATCAACTATGCTGAAAAGCAACAAGTCAAGGGGTGTCTCTCTTATGCCCAAACGGACATTTCCCTTCTTATTGTGTTGTGATACTAAACAACAACAAAGACAAAAAGCAAAAGCAGCCCATTTCACTAAAACATGAAGACTACATCAGAAGAAATCTATTTGATCTCTCCAAGCTTCATCAAATGGTCAAATACTCACCCTCTTATAAAAGGTGATCTTGGAAGACATTCAAAAGCAGAGGAAAAGAAAGAGAAAATCGAAGCCATATTCCTGCAAAATTCAAAATTTAAGTTCTAGTCATTTTCCTCTTCTCTCAATTTGTAATACTTGTCGTTCTGAGAGTGCCAAAAAGCCATTGTATTGAGTGTTATATTCTTCTTTGAGATTGAAACAGCAAACTTCATTCAGAAACCAAAATTGTAGAGTTTTATCTTGTGAGATATAAGTTAGTTGATTGAACTTGGGGAGGCTCATTGAAAACACTACTTGGGTGGAGTTTGGAGAGGTTTATTGAAAATACTACTTGGATAGAGCTTGGTAAAAGAACACTCATTGTTTATACTGGTTGTGCAAATTGATAGTGGATACACTCACCAGGAGGGTGAAAACTGGATGTAAGTTCTAAGTTTGAGAACGGAATCAATATAAAAAACTTTGTCTTAAGCTCTTCTACCCTTTCCTCTGCATATTATATTTTTCAAATATCACTAAGTACTTGTTTTTTGAAAAAAAAAAAACTCAAATATAACGCTTTAACTAAACATTTTTATATCAAAAGGTTTGCATCACTGTTTCAGTTTTTTAATCACATCAAGATACAAACCACGAAGTTGTCACCAAGTTTTTTAAAGAGCTTTGTTAGAAAGTGTTTTTTATATACATTCTTATCTTTACTCAGAAAGAAAACAACTTCTAATTCAAGTTATATAAATTATCAGTTTCAATTTATCTCAATTAGTGAGCCTTATTATTATAATTGTGAGAAAATCTCTTGAGATAACATGAGACATTTAACTAAACGTGTGTTAATTGTGTATGAAAATTTGTTTGGAACATTTAATTTAACCCCCTTCTTAAATATTCTGATATCATCAAAACTATTGACGCAAGATGACATTGAACCAGTTTCTTGTCCAGTTCAAATACTAGTAAGGTTTTCACAACCTTGTTTATGACACACTATCTTGTTTATGGAATCCATTAATTTTATTGTGAATGTGTACAAGAGTGAAGTTATACACTTATGCTCACATAAGAATTTTTTCAACATGATAAGGAAAGAGTTATAAACGTCCTCTGTTTGGCCAGATAAAAAAGTCACTAGAAAAATAGGGCTTGCTTACGAACTTTCTAAACGGTATATAGTGTTTTGATTTGCAGATCATTTCCATCTAGTTTAAGCAACTAACGAATATCTAGTTAAAATTTCTGGGAAAAAAAGCCCAAGAAAGCATTTTTCAAATACAACCAAATTTTAACTATCAAACATGCATGCAGAAGAACAATATTGAATGCGCATTTGTTTCAGAATTTTAAAAAATATATTATGAAACTTAAATATGAAATATAATTGAATAAGCAGAAAATTGTTTTTTTTTCAGAAGCTATTATTTTTAGTTTCTATTAAAAAAATTAAAAACTTATTTTTTTGAATTTCTGATTATTTTTAAAAAATTACTCAAATTTACAAAAAACTGATTTTTCTTGTGAAAAAATGATTTTGAGGCAAAATAATCACAAACAAATGCACTCTGAATTGTAGAAAATGCAAATATTTGGATAAAATGAAAGAAATTGTTTTTTAAGGGGTATTATAGCTAAAAATTTCAATGCGAACAAAGTGGTAACAGAACAACTTCGATGAGCTGGGTATCTCAATTAGCAAAGTAAGTAAAGTAAGTAGATATAAAAGATCTAGCAAAAATGTTTTGGAGGAATTAGGTAAAAACAAAAAAAACAATAATATCTTATGTGGTGTACTGAACCAGCGAAAAGTACAATGGATTCGCCAAAGAGTATGATACCATTTTCATGTAAATAAGAACAAGCTGACTGCCAAGGACTTTATTATTACGGTCTTTACACATCTAGGACGAACCAATTCCTATTGATCTTACAAGTTATCACTTGGCCTGCCAAGGACAACAAATGGGATTTGCAAAGCAACTGGATTTAGAGCAAATTTTGAAGCTTATGATAGAAACTATCAACACAAGAGGATTCTAGATTGTCACTTAGTAAGAAGTTCCTAACTTTTGTGTGATTTGCCCTGACTTCTTTGCCAAGTTCATTCTCCTCATCCATCACAATTTTCACGGCTTTGCACACACCTTCCCTTGTGAAAAACCCGTCTTCTTCACCCTTCTCCACTTCCACCCCAACCTTTAACTTGCTACTCATCATTCTTGCAGTCATGACATGATCAGGTCCAATGCGAGGCAGCAACACCAACTGACACTCATTCACAAGTCCCTCAGATATAGAAGAAGCCCCACAGTGTGTAATAAAGCACCCAACAGAAGGGTGTCCTAGAATCAACGGTTGCTGCACCCATCCCCCATGGGCAATCCCTCTTCCTTGAACCCTTTCTTTGAACCCTTCTGGCAGAGCCTCTTCAATAGACTCAGACCCAATAGGGGGCTGAAGTGCTGCAAGAAATGGAAAACCTGTTAACTCAAGACCAAGTAACAACTCTTGGAATTGGTTTTGCTGCATAGGGCTTTCACTCCCAAATGCGCAATAAACCACAGAACTAGGCTTGAATCCACCAAGCCATGAAGCCCATTTTTCCTCCAAAGTAGAGTTGGTTGACTCAGGTAAAAGAGGCCCCGAAAGCAAAACAGGCTTCACAAATATCGTTTCAAGGTAATCTACATAAGGCCCTTCAATTTCTCTGCTGCCTCTGAACCCAATTGCATCTGATAACTTTGAACCAGTTTCCATGCGATCCCGAAAAGGAACACCACTTCCAAGCTCCCATTTCCCTAAGGCAGCAATGAATCGAGCTTCATGTGCATGAACCTTGATGGATGAATCAGGAAAGCCCGGTGGCGGTTTCATGAGATCAGCTTCAGTTAAATCTCTTCCTTGGTGATGCCCTTGGGTGTAAGCTATCAGCTTCAGTTAAATCTCTTCCTTGGGTGTTACAGGACTAACTACCAGGTATTGGACACACTTGATGCCAAGGCTTCGTGCTAAGTTGGGTAGCCAATATGCGAAATCGAATAAAACAATTTGTGGCTTTAGCTCCTTGAGGAGAGGCTCTATGTCCTTATCTGTGAGGTCCATGGCTGTGGCAATGTGTGTGAATGAGGAGGGCGTATCTGAAGTTGTTTCTGCATCATGGGGAAGGCTATCAACATGAGGAACAGTGATGGGGATGAAGGTGATGAGTTGTGGGTGAAGGTTGAGGTGTCGTACTTTGGCTTGTGTTCTTTTGGGGATGAAGAAGGAGAGATTCTGTGGCTTCTCTTTGCTAGCTTGTTGGAGAGGTGGAGATATGGGGTGATGTGCCCTATGGCAAACCATGGAAACATTGCTATGTGCATAGGTTCTTTATCCATGGCGACCTGAATTATTGAATTGCAGTGAGTGACAGACTCACAGTATATAGTGTGAGTTATGGAAGGAGGACCACCATTGGTCACCCCTATTATTGAGAAAAATGGAATTGAGCATTGAAGAATGAGAAGAAATAATGGAGAGTATCATCACGTAGTGGATGTTAGATTCAGTTTTGATATTATTTGTTAGAAAAATATTTTTGTCGAGAAAGTTAGAAACATGCCCATAACCTTCTCTTACCCAAACCATTAAATAATTAATATCACCTTTGTAGCCTCTTTGGTTCCTCTGTCGCGTGTCTTGTGCACTTTGGTACGGTTTAACTTCGCAATACTTTGATTCTCTCCTTTGGGTAAAGGTCTATCACTTATCACTAAAGAAAATTAGCAAAACATGTGAACAGTGGCTTTGAATTTTCATGTGGAAGCACCTAATAATTTGCTCCTAAACCGTTAAATGTTGCAATGAGTGAAATTTTGGCTTCAAAAGCTCTGTATATCGAGCTTTGTTCCCAGCATTTGAAGAGACTTCAGCCTTGCATTGTGCACAACTTCTTACTATTAACGTAGTAAGAAGTAGAAGGCAAAAGTAGAACACGGATGGCATGGAGGGCAGCGTGGCCATCAGAACTGGCGGTGCTAGTCTCAGTTTGCCGGACCATGCGAATCTGGTTGATTCTCTTGATTTGCCGATTTTCAAGTGGTTCATAGTGATCATAGGCTATTTTCTTGACCACCGGTTTTGAGCACCAAGTTGACCGGACACTGGACCGGTTCCTAGGTTAATAGGTTGGACCATCTGGTCTAGTCCAGTTTCACTTTTGAGAGTTATTTCTAGTCATTAAGTTGCTCTTTTCGTGTGTTGAGTGTATATAAAGGTAGAAAAATATAGTGACGATATGTGTATGTCAGGTGTATTTGAGATTTTGAATTTGAGTTGTGTGTGACCACTTTATACTCTTCATCATATTTTAATAATGAAATTTTTAGTTGTTATCTTTTAATTTAAGGAATTATAATAACGTTTGGTATGGGGTATACAATGTGGTTATATAGAATCATTCAACTTTCATGTTGTTAAACATAATAGTTGCAGAAAGTCGTACAAAAGCCCCATGCATGTGGGATTAATTTATTCATTGAAGATTGTTTTATATCACCGGCCCAAGACATATATTAATGCATAGTAATATTTTTAAATTATCCATCAATATCAAAATAATATATCATTTTCAAAAACAGGACTTGCCAACTGTAGTGATGTCTTTCCTGTATATATATTGTTGATGATAGAACCGCTAAAGATGCATTCAAGGTATCCAATGATCTAAACTAAGTCCTATTTTATTTTTAATTCCATTTGTCATTTGTAGACCAAGTATATTTTCTCAGTCGATTGTTTTGAAGGCAAGAATAAAGGGAAATGTTACTTTAATAACTAAATGGATGTAGACACCCATTATATTGTGAAAGGAGTGATAGAGAAAGATAGTACATTGTGAAATGAGTGATGGAGAAAGAAGAAGTTCAGAAAAAAAAAAAAAAGTAGGTAGTAAACCCTATATATTTTGTGAATAGGATATTTGAATATTTGAGATGAATGAGTATTAAAAAAATATTGTTGGAATATTTTATTTTCTGAGTGTGTTGTGGTCAAAGTTCATGATAGATGGTGAGGTACTATTTGCTAGTTATTAGTTGACCCCCTTTCTAGGTTAGGGCATTTAGAGCATCTCCAACTATCATGCAATAACTTGTAAATACACTTCAATACACTCTAACTTTGGGCAATTAGGTAATGTTTGGAATCATAAAAAAATAGAAATTATTTGATTTGATTTGAAATAGTTTGAATTGATTTAATTTATAAGTTAAATCTCATATTTAGAATGACTTAATAGAAAATGAAATTGAATTGATTTAGACCACAATTTTTATGTTTAAACTAGGTTTAATTATTGTGCAAATCCCTATAATTTTATTCAATTTTTATTTAGGTCTCAATAGTTTCATTTGTTATCAAATTAGATCTCTATAATTTAAAAATTTATAATTAAATTCTTATAATTTGTTAAAAAAAATTAATTAACTTCCTACCATTATAAAGAAATAGAATGTTCCATTTTTCTCTTAATCTTTCCTCCCTTTCCCTCAACTTACCACTCCAACCACCTAACCTCTCAAATGGTACAGAGAAAATGCAGAAAGAAACTGAACTCAGGGATGAACTCACTGCATACTTTCTGAATGTGAGAAAATGATTCATTGATTGATAAAAAAGGAAGCATACAAAGTATATATAGAACTGATGTAAGTTGGAAAGAGCGGGAAAAATGGTTACAGACTATAACTAGCAAAACTAAGTGAGCAACTAGCTAACTAACTAAACAATTAAGCTAAGTTGAGCTAATTTAAGTTATTCCTTCGTCTAGCCCGATTCTTCAGTACTTCACTTTCCTCTTTGTCAATCCACAGCTCCTATGAGCTAACACATGATGCATATTAATATTTTCCCTTTCCAAAACCATAATCTTCCATTTTTTGTTTGTTTCATTTTTTCTTTTTAAGATTTTTACCTTTTTTTTTCATGGTTTTGTTGCTCACAAATTTAATCTAGGTTGACCTAGCATCATGAGTAGTACGAGAAATCAACACCGTGGGGAAAGAACTAAGTCAATTCTACTAAAACAATGTCCTTCTTTCTCCAGAACCAAACACAATGCATTTTTTCATAGGTATTTGTTATTTTATTGATATATGTATCATGTGATATTTCCAGAATTTAAATGTAACGGTCTCTGCCAAATTGACTGGCTCATGAAAACTTCACTGCCCTCAGGGGGAAGGAAAAAAAAAAAGCTTGCTTGCATAGCCTTTCTTTAGAAGAATTATTTCAATATACCTATGGAAATGTTTTAATTTGGTGTGGAGCATAAGAACAATCGTAGACCCTAAGCTAGCCCTGAGCAAAAAGACTGAATTTAGATGCTGTGAAGAGTGTTCGAGAGGTATAAGAAAACGGCAATTCATGAATGCCATATGATCTTTGAACTTAATGAGGACATTGTTGGCTTGTGAGCACCTAAACCAGATTTTTCATTTAGTTAATTTATTTGTATATAAATAATGCAACAAAAAATTATTATAAACAACAGTATCAACAAGCAGTAATTGAAATTCAGAAAGAGTGATGGGGAAGGCCATCAACATGAGGAACAATGATGGGGATGAAGGTGATGAGATGTGGGTGAAGGTTGAGGTGTTGCAACTTGGACTGTGCTCTTTTGGTGATGAAGGAGGAGATTATGTGGCCTCCCTTTGCTAGCTTGTTGGAGAAGTGTAGATGTGGGGTGAGGCGGCCCATGGCAAGCCATGGATACATTGCTATGTGGAGAGAAAGAGGTGAATCCATGGTGGAAATGGAAAGGATATATTACCAGTAAGAGAAGAATTGTTGTTGTTGTAACGTATTAGAGGCAGAAAATAATGAAGAGCGAAAGCAGAGAGCTAAGCTCTTACATGAGAGAATCTGAAAGTGTCGACTTCTTGATTTTCACTGACTGAATGTAATGATACAAGTTTTGTGACATCTATGCAAGTGTTACTAAAACTAACTCCAGTTAATCAACTTAATTAAAAAAAATTTAATATTGAACTTAACTAAGATTAGTTATGCAGTTTGCATGACAGCTGATGCACTAATCAAAATTATAGGGACAAGCTAGTATATCTGGATTAAAAAATCTCTTCAACATCTCTATTGACTTGTCATTTCAGCATTTAATAAAGTATCTATTATATATCAGTAAATGGACTATATCTAAATATCACATGCAATAATCTAATTGCAATTAATTTTTTTTTTTCTCACTACAAAGTTCACACTAGTTTTTCGTTATAAATTGAAAAACACTCTCTAATTGAACTATTACTAGATAACACATGACACTTCTTAATTATAATTCACTACCAGTTTTTCCCGCTCAATTCCTAATCCTTGTGCGCGCCCAATTTGCCTTTTTTTTTAATTACTTTCTTTCTGGTGTGTGTCAAGTGCCCCATCTGACGGGAATCTGGGACACTACCCATCCCTTTGCCTAAATTTAAATGGCAGTAATATTGCAATTCAGAATTTAGAATAATTCCTGAAGCTTATGAATGAAATTATCAACACAAGAAGAGTCGAAATTATGGCTTAGCAAGAGGTTCCTCACTTTGGTATGATTTGCCCTGACTACTCTTCCAAGCTCATTCTCATCATCCATCACAATTTTCACAGCTTTGCACAGACTTCCCTTTGAAAAAAACCCGTCTTCTTCACCCTTCTCCACTTCCACTCCAACCTTTAACTTTGTTCCCAAATTCCTTGCGTTGATGACATGATCAGTATATGGCCCCGGCAACAACACCAATTGACACTCATTCACAAGTGCCTCAGTTATAGAAGCTGCCCCACAGTGTGTTATGAAGCACCCAACAGAAGGGTGCCCCAAAATCAATTGTTGCTGCACCCATCCCCCATAAGCAATCCCTCTCCCTTGAACCCTTTCTTTGAACCCTTCAGGTAATGCTTCTTCAATAGACTCAAATCCAACAGGGGGCTTAAGTGCTGCAAGAAATGGAAAACCTGCTAGCTCCAAACCAAGCAACAACTCTTGGATTTGACTTTGCTGTAAGGGGCATTCACTTCCTAATGCACAATAAACCACAGAATCAGCCTTGAATCCACCAAGCCATGAAGCCCATTTTTCCTCTAAAGTATTGTTGGGAGGCTCAGGTAAAAGAGGTCCTGAAAGAATAACAGGTCTCCCATATTGGCTTTCAAGATAATCCACATAAGGCCCGTCCATTAATTCCCTGCAACCTTTAAACCCAATTACATCTGCCGAATCTGCACCAATGCTAAGGCGATCAAAGAAAAGAACACCACTGCCAAACTCCCGTTTCCTTGAGGCAACCATGTGTCGAACTTCATGTGCATGAAACTTGATTGAAGGATCAGGGAAACCTGAAGGTGGTTTCATGAGATCAGCTTCAGTTAAATCTCTTCCTTGGCGCATTCTTGCTGGGGATGCCAGGTAAGCTATTGTTGCTGGATTACCAATAAAGTATTGAATACTCTTGATGCCAAGGCTCCGAGTCATGTTTGGTAGCCAATATTGCAAATCGAAGAAAACAATTTGTGGCTTAAGCTCCTTAAGGAGAAGTTCTATGTCCTTCTCTGTGTGGTCCATGGCTGTGGCAATAAGTGGAATCAAAGATGAGGGCACATCAGAAGCGGTTTCTGCGGCATAGGGAAGGCCTTCAACGTGAGGGACAGTGATGGGAATGAAGGTGATGAGGTGTGGGTAGAGGTTGAAGTGTTGTAGCTTGGCTTGTGTTCTTTTGGGGATAAAGAAGGAGATTCTGTGGCCTCTCTTTGCCAGCTTGTTGGAGAGGTGCAGATATGGGGTGAGATGTCCCATGGCAAGCCATGGATACATTGCTATGTGCAGAGGAACTCCGTCCATGGACAATAGCAGTGAGAGCAATTTATTTTTTTCTTCTTCTTTGAACTCGAGAGAAAAAAATGTTTGTTAACGTATGAAAGGGGTTGGATTTTTTCATTTCATTTTATAATCACTTTTGTTTTTATATCTTATTTTCTATTTAATTAATTACTTCTCTGATTCAAAATATAAATTATTTTTGGATATCCTTTGTTTGGTTCAGAATATAACTCATTTTCATATTTCAAGAAAATATTAATTATTTTTTATCCATTTTAATTTGTTATATTTTAATGAGTGAGAATGAATGGATATTAGTATAATTATTTAATTGAGAAATAATTTATGATGAATGATAAAGGTACTTTTATGTTTTATTTTTATATTTTTAAAATATCAATGAATTCCAATTATTATTTTAATTTTTATATATAATTTTAAAAGACTTATACTCTCTCAATCATTAAATAATTATTCAATTATAAATATTCACAATAGTTAAGAAAGTAGTTGGAAAAATCTTAATGTTAATAAAATTTAGGTATCGTTCATAAATTATCCTTATTTCTTCTTCACTCTTCTATAGTTACATTATCTCTTTTCACTAATTCTCTCATTTACTATCCAATTAAGAAGATTATGATTGAAAAAAATAATTAATATTATTATAAATTTTTAAATAAATAATTATTCAAAGATAAATAAAATATTTAAAATACATAATTATTAAAAAATATAGAAAGTATTATGATCTGGAGGGAGTAGTTAACAAATAAAAAATAATGTAAAAAATCATAAAGCAAGAAAGCAACGTAACGTAAGACAAAGTATCATATGGTCCTAACGCCAGCACCCGATCCATTATGTGGTCAGTGGAGTTTAGCTGATAAATGAATGCCATAGGCCGTGTTGAGTCGAACGCGAATGCGAATCCGAATTCAAGACAGAGAGAAAAGTCTGGTATTGTGATAAGGTTGGATGAGATGTACGATTGTGTGGAGGAAGTCTTTAGCCATGTGTCAGAATCAGTGGTTTATTTAAAAAAAAAATTATTTTAACACTATAAAAATAACATCTCACATTTATTTTGTTGTTATTAGATATGAAAATAGTTCTTACTCAGTCTGAAGCTGGCGGATAATTTAGTCTAGAACCTTTTTGGATCTTTACATGGTCCTAGTCCTATCACATGAAAATTTCAAAATTAGGCTTGCTTTGATTTTTAATTTCTACCTTGACCTTTCTCTTTCTTTTACTTCATCGGCCTCCTTCCCCAACCAACGTCACTGCTACTTCTGCTGCCACCATTTGCGGTAGGCGACGTTGTTGCCTCGCGGGCGCGCCATCACTACGAAATTTGTCCTTGTCTTCCCACTCTCCACCACTGCACCGGGGCACCTCTTATGCAATGAAACGTAGAAAACAGAGAAGCCGTTGAGCACGAAAACAAAGAACCAATTTTTAAATTGGTCATAGTCAATTTTTATTTTTTTATTTTGGCTAAATATCATAGTCACAATAATAAATATATTTGAGTCTAGCCTAAAGCGGTTTTGTTGCTCTATTATTTGCTTTTTTGTCGGCTTCCATTTTGTTACCCCAAGAATTGACAATCACTGAGGTAATTTCGTTATCGGCTTCCATTTTGTTACCCAAAATATATTTTTTAATAGTGTTGGTCAAAAAGGACTTTGGCTTATATGATCAGGAAAAATGTCAAAAAGTATATTTTGTTACTAAAAATGTTGCTTTCTATAGAAACTCAAAGTTAATCGTATACCAAGCGGCAACAACACTTGAACTTCTACCCACACCCCTCATTACCTTTGTCCCCTCACGTTGAAAGGCCAACCCCATGCATGGTGCAGAAACCACTTCAGATGTGTCGTTCTCTTTAGGACCACTCATCATGATGACAGCCATATGGACCTCACTGTAAGGTTTTCGAGATAACCAACTCTAAGAGAGAAAACTAAGAGAGAGATAGAAAACTAAGAGAGAAGAGATATACTTTAATCATTAATCTTCTTGCCTGTTTACAAAATGAGAATTATACCCTATTTATAGACCTAATTAACTAATTTGGCAAACTAACTAACCCAAAAGGTAACAAACAAACTATGAGGCATAACAATACCCTCCTCTTTAAAATCAACCTTGATCTCAAGGTTGAGAAAATGAAACAAAATACTCCTAATTACACTTTATTAATATCCCTAACCAACCATTTGATTCTATAAAAAATTAACTTTCCTCCTGGGTCCCATTGTTGAATTGGGCTGACAAAAACAGTGATTTGGCGTGGCAGGATAGCAAAAATTAACATCTCTCTAAGTTGGCCTTGTCGTAGTCTATAGTGGCACATGAATAGAAGAGCCCAATCTATTGTATGAGCTTGACCCAATAACCCATTCTTCAGTTCGTATACGAGCATTGGGCTGAGTTGTCTTTGGCCCAATAGAAGACTCAGCCCTTGGTGTGCTGCCTTAGTCTCCACCGCTACAGAACTCCTAGTTGTTCTCCTCATGGTGCAATTACTGCTGCTGCCTTTCCCTGTTACTTCTTCCTCAACCACCACCAGCCAAGGAATGCTCCGGCCGCCATATGCACAAGGGATTTCGTCGATTCTGGAAGCCAGCCAGTACGTTTCCCAGTTTGTGATTCTTGAAATTCTTGTGTTGATGATGATTTCTCAACCTCGGGTTGGGTATTTGTTGTTGTTGGTGAATTTTCTAATCCCTTCCAAGGTAACAAACAAACTATGGGGCATAACACTCACCGAGCGAGAAGGACATAGAAAGCTTCTCCTCATTGATCTAAAGCCACATATTACTATTTTCTTTGGTCTAACATATATTGGCTTCCAAACTTGACACGGCGCTTGGGAATTCTTTCCAATACTTCATTATAGTCCAGCCACATCAGTAGCTTGCACCATTTCACCACCAAGGGGCCATATGATATATGTTTGGGTTGGTGGTAAAAAAGTGCAGTGAAATGAAGTGGAATGGAATACAATTGGTGGAAGAGGGACATGATTATTTTACTCTCGTTTGAATATTTTAGTAATAGAATGTAACTAAATGATGGTAAGTTTATACGAGTAAAAAAGAAAAAACAAGCAATTCTGTCTCTTTCCTTTTAAATTTGAGGGAAAGGAGGATAAAGAAAGTTGACGATATTGGATTGAATCTATTTCATTTTTCTCCATTTCATTCCACCCACTTTTTAAACATCCAAACAATAAAGCTTTAAATTATTTTATCCTATTTCACTCTACTCTATTTTCATCAATCCAATATACCCAATAATAACTTAGTTGAAGCTACCTTAGCCATTTTTTCCTTTTTACTTTTTTTTCGGATTTTGGATTTGAGAGGGGTAAGAAAAAGTTAATTTCATCTAAAAGAGAATGAAAGAGATATGTGGACCCATTTAGACAATTATATGGTTGAGCTATGATTTATTTCTCATAA
Organism: Dalbergia cultrata; assembly: GCA_031216105.1. NCBI lineage: Eukaryota > Viridiplantae > Streptophyta > Magnoliopsida > Fabales > Fabaceae > Dalbergia > Dalbergia cultrata. The sequence goes on along the minus strand of CM062350.1, from coordinate 10,873,573 downwards.
ACTCATCCAATTATATATAAAAAAATATTTTGATATTAAAAAAATAGTGTTCAATGAGATATCTCTTTTTTTATTATTGATATAATGGTAACCTATACTCACCTCTTCATCCATGACATCTAATAATAGAAAAGTTAGAATCTATAGGCACTCAATTGTAGTTGTCAAAATAACACTACTTAAAAAACAAATGATGAACTCATCCATAGAAGGTCAACCTTTGACTTTACCGGTGATTATTATAGGTTTAGCTTTTGTTATTTTCTCTGTTTTAGGCCATTTTATTATTTTTTAATTGATTTCCATGGTAAAATCTACAGCTAGCAGCTTCAACAATCATTTTTGCTGTGAGTGGCTCCCGCCATCCAATGATGTCATGTTGACCAGGCCAGTGCGTATTGAATCTTATGGCAGTTCATTTTCTAAAGAGAAGCGATTGGGGGAAATAGAAAGGTTGGCAGAATCTACTCTTCAATCCCCTTTTTGTGTCCACTATCTCCTCAAAATAGCAAAACTCACAAGCACACATTTAAATGAGTCATGGCACACGCTATGCAATGATATGAGTTGTTTTCTCATGGAATTGTGTTACTTCAATTAATTTCATATAAACTATTGACTCTATTAACGGATTGTCAGGAGATAAAATCTAAATAATCTTCATAAATCTCAGACAATTATTACCTTTTGGCTTAATTTGTAGGATTGAGTTAGACCCAGAAAGTCATCTATTATTTACAATCGAAATGATGAGTTTTTTTGAAAAAAATTTTGTGATTATTTTTAATAATAAATAATTAACGAGCCAATACAATGTTTTGAATGAGATGTGTTTAATTTGTAGTTTACAACTTTCAAATTTCAATTGTTGAGCCACATAATTTTGTTGGAATTATATGTTTGATTCCGTGAACACCATATTTTGTCCGGACATTTTATTTTCATATTTTGTTTCATTATTACTGCTTTCACAAATTTACATGCTTTCACAATTTACTGCTTTCATAATTTAATCTGATTTCACATTTACATACTTTCACGTATTTAAATTTCACAGTTTACATGTCTTTTCAATTTCACATTTACTTTGCTTTCACATCTCACATGCATCTCACATCCACAAGCCTTTAAATTCCTCACTTTCTTCCATTTCTTTTAGACTTTTGCATGCATTTAGTTGTCACATTCATTTCATTTGATATTAGCATTGTATATTCATCATGAAATCATCTAGCACCATTCATTTAGAGCATTGTCATCATTTAACATCATTTTACATTGTCACTATGCATTCACCACTTATGCCGTGCACTCATCATCATTAACATGCATTCGAACAAAGTATATGTTCATATCTTTTCTTGTCTCTTACAACAAAATGTCAAAGATACAATCTTTTTTATTTTTAGTAAGAAACAAGTAAAGAGGGACAACTATGAACACCATAGTTTGTTCGAACATTTTATTTTCATTTTTTGTTTCATTATTTTGCTTCTTCGATTTTTTTTGTGTCAGCCCATCCTATTTTGGTTTTTTTGGCCTAGTTGTAAAAAAACAAAATCAATCAAGCTAGCCCATTTTAGCCTTTTAGCCCACATCATACTTGGTCCATTTTTTTAAAATTCAATCAAAACCCAAAAGCTTATCCCTGATGGTGATCAAAATAAAAAATGCAAAAGGGTACAGTGTTAGCCGTGCATGTAATCATGATTTGATAGCTGCATCACAAAATCTCAACATTCCAACAGTAAGGAGATACAATCTTGACTACAAAGCAAAACATTTAATGCAATTCATCTTATTCAAAGAGCCATAAGTCAAAAGAAGCAATGCATTTAATGCTTCCGTCAGATCAAGTAGATATCTCCAACAATGATGTGAATGATAATGTCAAAAAACGCATGTTGTGAAAAACGGTTCAAGCAGATTGAGTTGAAATTCACATCCTAAAACTCTGTCAAGGATCTATGCGTGCAATCTATGAAAAATGAAAATCCCAAGAATCAAGGCATCAGCAGCTAGGCATCAAGAGAGGAATTCTTCAGCTGCATAAATAAAGAAATTAGAAACAACAAAAGGACACAGAGAAAGCCAATTTCCAGCAAACACAGAGAGAACAGAGAGAAGTTCATTCACGGTTTTCCCTTCCACCCACAACATAGAAACTCACATACCAATGACACAGCCCTCTCTATCCCATACATGTACCATTAACTCATCATCTTCATAACCCTTTTCCATCATCATCATCCTAAATTCATCTAAGCCACCACAACCATTACTTTCATTATCCACTAACACCATCATCTTCATTCCTAAATAACTAATCCCATTAACTCATCATCCTCATACTTTAAACATCATCTGTAATACCCTAAATTTTAAATAAAGGAGTTAGAATATTTTTCGGGCCAAAAGGGTGTCAGTTACTGCTAGCTGTCACTCCGGGTCTTGAAATTTTTCTAAGTCTGGACCCTACTCCTCATTGGAGAACCATATGATAGAGCAATATTCTTGGGACCAAAAGACCCAGTAATTGTTTCTTAGAGAAACCTGAGTCAAAGAGTGATTTTTAAAGAATTTTTCGAAACCTTTAAACGCCCCGTTTCTAATGTCTAAGTTTACAAAACCGTAAGAATTCCCGGATTTGAACTAAAACCTAAAATTTAGATTTTGATTGGTTTGGATTTTGATTTTTCTAATGTTTTATTTGAATCCAAATAGGGGGTATTCCCTTATTTACATTTATGTTTAAAAGTTATATCATAACTTTAATTAAGAAATGTAATAAGTGAGTTTTAGAAAGTAGGAGGCTATAGAAACCCTCCTGGGGAGTAAGAGACCATCTTGGAGAGTAGCAAACCTTAGAGAGTAAGAGGCTATAAAGACCCTCCTGGGGAGTAAGAGACCATCTTGGAGAGTGGCAAACCTTACTGGTGAGCACTGCAGCGGTCAACTGAAGCGAGCAGACCATTTTTATGCTCTCTGGTGAGCACCGCAGCACTGGCGCTCAACAGAACAGTAAGGCGGTGCGCGATATGCTCTCAGGTGAGCACCGCAGCGCGCTCTAAGAGCGCTGCAGCGCTCAACAGATGACTTAAAAACCCCTGTTCGGGGTCCAGAACATTCATTTCATCCAAAACACACTCCCCACCCCTCTTTCAGCAGAGAAACGCGACTCCTCCCCTCCACACTCCATTTTCTTCATCATTTCATCATCTAAACTCCATTTTTCCTTCCTTCTAAGGATCCAAGGTATGTGTAGCTTATTGATTTGCCTCCTTCTCTTCCTATTTCTCAAGTTCTAAAGGGTTAAACCTAGGGTTCTTATGGTTTTTCATGCCATGGTGTTTTTCTACCATGGTTACAGTAAAATCTTGTTAGTTAGAGACTTTAGAGATTAATTTAGTGTATATTGATCGTTATAGCATATATCAGTGTCATTCCTGCTTCCTAGAGTTCCTATTGCTACTATTCCTTCACTGTTCACCCCTCCAGGTGAGTGGGTTCTCATCTGTGATCTCTATGTTCTGCATTAGAGCTATTTTCATGAAAGTATGATTTAATGATTGATTTTAGAGAATTACTGTACAAGGATTTGAAGCTACTGTTGGATTATATGTTTTAGAGCTATTGATTTTAGAGCATGAAATGTATTTTTGAGAAAACTCATGGGACCATGTTTGTTGAATTGATTTTAAATGTATTTGATGATAATGATGATTATGGAAAGCTTCTATGAATGTTTAATACTTGAATATGCTATTTAGAGAAGAAAATGAAATTGAGATTGTGAACATAGCTATTTTAAAATATGATATTAAGAGCTTTAGTATGAAAACTTGATGGTTTGAATTATATTTTACAGAATTAAACAAAAACAGTTTTAGAGCTTGAATCTAATAAGATTCAGAACAGTTGGCGGCTACATATTCTGTGAGCTGTTGAAATCACAAATGTCCGCAGAAGGTGACCCCTTGGGCATGATTTCATAGCCACAGTTATGCTAAGGTCAGACTGTTAGAATCAGATAGATTCAGAGCTCACAGAGAGTTAAATGTTTAAAGGTTCTTACATTTATTTGTTTACCTAGTTTAGACCGTAGCTATAGAAAAACAGATAGCGAGTTAACGGCTGAATGATCGTTAACCTTGGTACCAAGTTGCCTAAGGGCAATCTCACAGAGTAGAGCAGAGAATGGAACCTAGTTAGGTGTCCACATTAAGTCCCCAGTGAGGCCCGTGTCTGGCACTGGTGGAGCATAGTAGACCGTTCAGTATGGTGAGGCCCATGTCTGGCACCCACGAGAACAAATCAGACCTTCCTGTTTCTCTAAGAGTTACTATACTATGAATTTATATGATTTTAGGTATAAAAGTAAATTGAGAATCTGATTATAGAATTTGTGACATGATGAATTGAGTATATATATATATCAGGCGTAACTGGAGACTCCTGTTTTGTATTAGAGTATTGTTGACCTTATTTATGAAAATGACAATTTGATTATGTATGTGTATATATGAAATGTTTTAAGACTGTTATAGTGTTATTATGATATTACGTATTTTTTTCTCTTGTCCCATGAAAGGGGGTTTCAGGTGAGGATTCACTCACTGAGTTTTGGTTGCAAAACTCACCCCTCTCTTCCTTCTCTTATTTTTACAGATAGAGCAGCTGTTGTAGACCTCCCAGCAGTCACAGATTCCAGTTGGTGAGTCTATAGGTGAAGCATATAATGTTTGAGTTAGAGTGCTCCAATACATTGCAGTGTGGTCAGGACCTAGAGCATGGTTGTTTTTGCATTCAGCATATTAAGATTATATTTTGATTTGTATATAATGACCCAAACATTTAACAAAGTTATATGATTTGTATGTATAAATAATTCATGATTTCGATATTCGAGAGACTATTACAAGATTTTAGATATAATGATATTTATTCCAGAGAACAGATGAATTATGTGCAGAATTAGTAAACAGGTCGAAAAGGCTTGCGTGGGAATGAGATTTCTCACGTGCTGCTCACGTGCTGGTCACGTGCCTAAATTGGGTCGTGACATCATCACACCACTATACTCCCTGCCCTGAATTAATCTACCATAATCATCCATCTTCACCACATATTTGAACCTGCAAAAATATAGAGCACAAACCATTTTCAACAATCTAACACATAAACCATCATCATCATCTCTGACACATTGTCAAATACAAACCAGAAACCAAACCACAAACAAAGCTGGAATTAAATCCAATCAAAACAAAACAGTATCAGATTTTGGTTTACAGAGATACTTAACACCACCCTCGTAAATTAAGTCTGAAATAAAAGGAAGAAGAGAAGAAAACGACCGCCAAAGTCCGCTATGAGCAAAGACCACCGCGAAGTCCGCCGCGAGGGCCTCCACCAGCCAGTAGCACCTCCGCCAGCCAGCAGCACGCATGACGTTTCCCTCCCACTGCTGACCGAGCCGCCATCCAATCCTATCCGGTGCGCATCACGAAGACCAGCCTTTCCGTGAACCAGATTGCGCGCGTGGAGTCACTCTGCCTTGCTCCTGGTGCTGCTGCAGTCTCCGCCCAGACCACGAGCTGTCCTTCTCCTGGCATCGCGCCTAGATCCGCACAGCCCAGCTGCTCGCATAACCACCGCGCTCCTCAACACTTCCGCTCGCACGCGAGGCCCGCCGCCAGCAAGCTCCGCCCCAGCCAGCATCACATCATCACCCCTCCCTCTGTGAGTGGACCTTTACAGCAGCGAAGTCAGCAGCTGCATCGAACCAGACACCTGTGCCAACCCCTCCTTGTGCGCAGCTTTGGTCGGTTTTGCTACCTCCTGTTTGCAATTTGATAGTGAGGTAGTGAGTTAGGCATTTGGGGCTCCATTTTTATTTTTCAAGTGGCTGATCCATTCTTTTTAGTATTGTTATTGGGCTTCTAATCCTGGGCTATGTTTTTTAAGTCATGTTTTTAGTTATAGTATGTTGGGCTTGTCCAGTTCTTTCCTTTTATTTTGTTGGGTTAGAGATTTTTAGTTTGAGCTAAGTCATTTCAGGTGGGCTCATTAGTTTTTAGCTGATTCAATTAGGTGGGGAGTTGGGTTTATTTTTACTTCGTTTTTTGGGTCAGCTTATCTTTTAAAGTTAGTAGTTCCTTTTTGGTTTGGGCTTATCGGGTTAGTTGGGTATTGGGTTTGAGATTTTTTTTATGTTGGGTTAGTATTAGGATTTTTTTTGTGCTGGTTCGTTTTTTTTGATAGGTTTAGTCTTTTATTTTATTTAAGACTATTTCACAAAAAAAAATACAAAAATAATATAAAAATAATAAAAAATGAAAATTATAAAAATAAGAATAATATGTCTTTGGTTTCTTTAGATCCCTTCACAAGGAAATAAAAATTAAAAAAAAACATTTTAATCTGTGCAACATTCAATGATTATGATTGAGGAGTCAATGCTCTCTTCATAATTTTGAATCGTAAGAGTTTATTGAGTAGCTAAATGCTATCTTGAATCTTATGAAAAAGCGGATTTCTTTTAAATCCTTTATCAATAAAAAAATCATTTTTAAAATTAAAATCAATCAATACACTTTTATCTTCTCTTTGAACTAAAATCAATCAAACACACAATCATTTTCTATAGAACGACGTGGTTTTGAGTTCCTCATTGCACCAGAGGATACGTCGGCGTAGCTTACAACTATCAAACCAAAATTAATTTTTATTAAATTAGTTCTTTAACTTTTGTTTTAAATTTCGATTTTATTTCTTTGTAACTATATAATTATTAATATTTTTTAGCAAAAATAAATATTTTAAAATTATAAATAAATTTACATAATGAGCCCTAGAGTAACCGTATTTATACGGATATATTAGGGGTGCAGTGAAATTAAGTTTTCACCATTCTCTAATCATAATCAGACTCCCGAGCCTTAAAACTCAATAAAAGACCAATTTGCTAAATTCAAAGGTTTTCTAATTTTAACCAGAATTAAAATTGGTGGCGACTCCTGTCATTATTTTAAATTCGTTGTCATCCTTATCGCGACGCCCTCCGGGTACGTTGTGACAGATTCAAAGTTCATGGCAACTTGACCATTGTACAAGTGAACAAGTGCTACTTGATCTGCAGTCTCAAGAATGTTGCGATTCCCACTAACAACCTTTCCTCAAACCCTTATACTTCATATGCTCTCTCAAATAATTAGATTGTCTCTACCGAAGGAAAATGCTACTTTAACACCCATATGGGTGTAGACACACATGTGAATCCCATGTATTGTGAGAGGAGTGATGAAAAGAGAATAAGTTGAGAAAAAATTAAGTGTTGGGACCCATATGTATTGTAAATGGGGTGTTTGGGTGTTTGAGAATGTTGGGTGTTAAAATAGCAAAACTCCTCTACTGAATTCTCTAAAACTCCATAAAAACTTCGTGAAACCTGTTAAATGAACTCTTGTGATTGCTGCTAGAGAACTTTCAGACTCCATTTCTTGAAGATTGTAAAGTTGTAGGTTATAAATATTACTCTTAAGAAACAAAAAAGAATTTTGACATGAATCATGATTCAAAACTTTAAAAACCTGAAACACCGTAAGGTTGAGAATCTAAACTGCCGAATGCATAGACTAAATCTATCCAGTTAGAAACAAATGAATTATATTTGCAGTAATAAAAACTCATAATTCTTGCAATGAAAACAAATAAAAAAATGTTGCATAATAATTTCAAAAGGAAAAAAAAAAAGAACGGATAATCCCTGCTCTAGCAAACAGGTCTAGACAGCAAAAATAATCAAGGTTCAACCGACAAAAATAAATCTAAAACATGGTAAATGGTTCACACTTCACAAGCCCATACGACAAACATACACTAAGAGATCTATCAAATAATTGTAATCTATATAAAGGCTCTTTGAGAGCCCCAGCCAAGCAGCGTGGACTTCGTCTTTAACCAATATTCACGAAACATGCGAAATTTGAAACACCTTAGACCATATATAAATGTACAACAAAAACTTCAAAATCTAGAGTAAATCATGAAGGCTGTGACAGAAATCATCAATACAAGAGGACTCTAAATTGTTGCTTAGTAAGAGGTTCCTCACTTTGGTATGATTTGCTCTGACCTCTCTTCCAAGCGGATTCTCATCATCCATCACAATTTTCACAGCTTTGCACACACTTTCTCCTGTGAACAAGCCGTCTTCCTCGCCTTTCTCCACTTCGACCCCAACCTGCAACTTTCTACTCATCATTCGTGCACTGATGAAATGATCAGAACCAAGGCGTGGCAACAACACTAATTGACACTCGTTCACAAGTGCCTCAGTTATAGAAGCTGCTCCACAGTGTGTTATAAAGCACCCAATAGAAGGGTGCTCCAAAATCAATTGTTGCTGCACCCACCCTCCATATGCAATCCCTCTTCCTTGAACCTTTTCTTTGAACCCTTTTGGCAGTGCTTCTTCAATAGACTCAAACCCATCAGGGGGCTTAAGTGCTGCAAGAAATGGAAAACCAGTTAGCTCAAGACCAAGCAACAACTCTTGGAATTGGTTTTGCTGCAAAGGACTTTCACTCCCAAAAGCACAAAAAACCACAGAAGCAGGGTTGAATCCACCAAGCCATGAAGCCCACTTTTCATCCAAAGTAGAGTTGGATGGCTCAGGTAAAAGAGGCCCAGAAAGCAAACAAGGCTTCCCATACACAGATCCAAGATAGTCAGTGTAAGACCCATTAATTTCTCTGCAGCCTTTGAACGCAATTGCGTCTGACAACCTTGTACCGATATCAATGCGGTCGTAAAATAAAATACCGCTGCCAAACTCCAAATTCTTCCTTGTGGTAACTAGGAATCGAAGTTCATGTGCATAAAGCTTGATGGATGAATCAGGGAACCCCGGGGGCGGTTTCTTGATATCATCTTCCGTCAAGTCTATCCCTGGTCTTGGTCCTAGTGCGAGGTAAGCTGTTGTTGCTGGATTAATTATTAAGTATTGGACACTCTTGATGCCAAGGCTTCGTGCCATGTTTGGAAGCCAATATTGCATATCGAAGAAAACAATTTGTGGGTTAAGCTCCTTGAGGAGAAGTTCTATGTCCTTCTCTGTGCGGTCCATGGCTGTGGCAATAAGTGGAATCAAAGACGAGGGAACATCAGAAGTGGTTTCTGCATCACGGGGAAGGCCATCAACGTGAGGAACAGTGATGGGGAAGAAGGTGACGAGGTGCGGGTGAAGGTTGAGGTGTTGTAACTTGGACTGTGATCTCTTGGGGACGAAGAAGAAGATTCTGTGGCCTCTCTTTGCTAGCTTGTTGGAGAGGTGGAGATATGGTATGAGGTGCCCCATGGCCAACCATGGACACATGGCTATGTGCAAAGGACGAGGTGCATCCATGGCCACCTTGATTGTTGGCTGGTGTCTATCTTCGGCGTTTGAAGTGAGAGCCAACTTGATGCCCAAAGGGTTCTCGTTTCCTCTACGGCTTTGTTAATAAATATAATAAGTATTCTTTCTTCCACTTTCTGAGAAGTCGTTGCAAAGTGGCGATTTAATTATCAGCCATGTGTAAACTACGTTCTATAAAGAAAGAGTTAAACTATTGTACCTAAAATATAATATTCACGCACATACGATCGACACATGAAATGCAATAATGGAATAATAAGACTAGCTAGGCACCACGATGCATTGAGAGGGGAGAAGTTGAAAATACATAAAATAAGTAGGTTTTGTTAGGTGTTAATGGCAAATCAAGTCTCAAAAAGTATGAATATTGCCCGTGGTTCCATTATTGCTCCGTGTAGAAATAATGGTCATCAAAGTAGTGGTTCTAGAATTAAAGGAATAGACATTTTATAGGAATTAAATTTTTATATATTGATTGAGAATATAAAAAAAAATTATATATTCATGATTCATATACTGTTTATATGTGGAAATCTTTTGTCTCTAAATTGTATATTGTTTTCAATTTCATGAATCTTATATTTTCATGTAGTAATTAAAAATCGAAAGATGTTTAAAAATTTAAAATAGTTACTAAATATATCATATTATCTTTCATAAGAAAATATATAATTGGTAAAACAGAGAAGAGAACATGATTTGAGATTTCCATTCTTACCATTACATAAGTAAATATGCTTAACTTCCATTTCAATAACTTGAAAAATTATTTAAATGAAAATATTTGATTGAATGACTGTGTAATAAAATTATGTGTTATAAGTGCATCAAAATTGTATTGAACTCAATTTTATATTATTTAATGTGAACACCATCGATTTTAAGAGATAAAAAAGTCATAAAACCAATAAAAAATTCAAAATGAATGATAAAAGAATATGTGGAGGAAGAAATAATATCCTCAAAGATGAGGAAAGAATTCTTCACTCCAAGGAGAGTGATACTATATAACATAACAAGCGGAAGATTTATATTATTGCGATAAGTTTTTTTTTTATCTTTTTTTTTGTCTCTTTATCATCTCTCATCTCAATATTTAATAATAGCCCCAAAAAAATTAATAATATATTTTATAAATTATTCATTAACTCATTGAAAGGTTAAAAACAATCAAATTATATTAATTTTAAAAATTATGAAAAATGACAAAGAGATTGATAAGAAATAAAGAGAAATTGCAATTAATAAAGACAATGATGAACTCGATAAAATATAATTATATTTTTATTTTAAATTTTTGAATAATAAATAATGAAAAACAGGAAAACATTTTTGAAACTATTCCTATTTTAAAATGAATGATGTATTCAGTTAGAATTTAATTTAAAAATATGAACATTTTTTATACAATAACAATTATTTACTATTGTATTGCAAATAGTTTAAATAAATTAAGAATTTACACTAGTTAAAAAATTAAAAAAAGGAAACTCTGATATTATAAAGACAAATTTTTGCACTAGTTAATTTTCTTAAGAATACTAATTAAAAAAACCCATTAATTAATAATAAGTTTCGTTTGTTTTTTAGCTCAACTTTATTTTATTTCACGATAAAAACAATGATGTAAACACTAACTAGTCACTTTCCGCAAACCACCGCCACGTACATATCTTTTTGAAATCAACGATCAAAGTTGAGAAAAAGCCAACAACAAATGTCAACAAGGAGGACACTTAAAATGCGGTTCTTACAGCGGGTTCAAATGTGAGGGTTGGTAGTGGAGCGATATGTAATTCTTCTCGTACATCCTTAGTAAAGTTGGAGGATTTCCTTAATATTAATAAGATACTTGTTCTTACCCCCTCTAAACTTTTCATTACCAAAAATAAAAAAATCAACTGTTGAAAAATTGGTTTTGATGGCTTGATTTTTTAAGCTATTGGTAAACTTTGAACAACCTTTCAAGTTGGTGGCTAACAACCTTTAAGCTTAGTGGCTAACAACCCTCAAAGTTAGGTGAAGTTTGGCAATGTTAGATGAAAGTAGGTGAAGGTAGATGAAAGTTAGGCAATGTTAGGCATTGAAGCTTTGAAAGTGGTGCATTTGGACTCTATAAATAGAGCATGCATTAGAGCTTCAAGGTATTTCAAGTCCATTGGCTCTTTTGGTGTTATAGAAGTTTGTTCTAGTATTTTTGTTACTTCTCTTTTGTATGTTGAGCATATACACTTGTGAGAAAAATACTGTAAGGTATTTTAGGGTGTATTTGGGGATTTGGGTTTGAGTAGAGTGTGTTCACTATTTGTATCTCTATCATATTTCTATAGTGAAATATTTTGTTGTCGTATTTGCTCGTAGACGTAGGCTTTAAGCTGAACCATGTAAATTTCTGGTGTCATTTATTTTACGCTTCCGCATATTTATTTTACGCCACTCTGTTTGTGTCTTTTGGGCCTACCATTTCACAACAAACTGGTATAAGAGCTCTTATAGAGTTTTGGGCAAATTTGTTCAAAGATATCATCCATGAAATTTGATATTCAACAATTCGATGGTCGCATCAACTTTGGGATGTGGAACGTGCGGATGATGGCTGTTCTTGTACAGCAAGGCTTGAAAGTAGCACTTTCTAACAAAGAAAAGAGGCCCAAGGCAATGAAAGAATCTGAATGGGAAGATGCCGATCAAAAGGCTCTTTCCATTATTCAGTTATGCATTACGGACGATGTGCTGCAGGAGGTCCTTTCAGAGAAAACAGCAGAATCACTGTGGACCAAGTTGGAGTCATTGTATATGACTAAGACGGTGGCTAATCGTCTCGGTGTTTTGCAACGTCTGTATATGCTTCGTATGGCAAAAGGGACATCTATGAGAACTCACATAGCTGAGTTCACATCACTTGTGATGGAGTTGAAAAATATGGATGAGACATTCTCTAGTGAGCAACAAGCAATGATGTTGCTTTGTTCTTTACTTCATTCCTACAGGCATTTTCGTGAAACACTCATCTATGGACGTGGGCGTCTTGATATTGATGAAGTCAAGTCCTCACTTTTGTGTCGTGAAAGGATGGAGCATGATAGTGGTGATTTTAATGGTACCGCATCTGACTTGGTAGCTAGACGTAATTGGAAGAATATTAGTTCAAGTAGTAGCAGAAACAAAGGCAGGTGTAGATATTGTAAGAAAGAAGGGCATTGGAAAGCAGATTGTCCAAAGCTCAAAGATAAGAAAGATTTAAGTGATGCAGCAGGTGTTGCTGAAGATGCCAAAAATGTTCTCGCAGTATCAACCAGTTCAGTTGGTGATACTTGGATGCTTGATTCAGGCTGCTCTTACCACATGTGTTGGAACCGGAATTGGTTTACAACTTACCGGTCAATTAATAGTGGTATTGTTCTTATGGGGAAATAATACATCCTGTAAGGTTGTCGGTATTGGTACAATCCAAATCAAGTCACATGATGGAACCGTGAGAACTTTGTCTAATGTTTGGCATATTCCTGACTTAAAGAAAAATCTTATTTCTTTGAGTACTCTTGATTCTCAAGGGTATAAGTATTCTGCTGAAGGTGAAGTTTTGAAAGTCTCCAAAAGTGCTCTTGTAGTGATCAGAGGTAGATTGGTTAATGATCTTTATCTACTTCAAGGTAGCACGGTTATTAGTGCTACATCAGGATCATCTTCATCTGATTTAGATACTACTCGCTTGTGTGAGGCAGGAATGCCTATGGTGAGCAAGCATGGTTTGCTTAGTGATCAAAAATTCGTTATTCCTGACTTTTGTAAATAACGTGTTTGTGGGAAGCAAACTAGTATTAGATTTAGTACTACCATTTATAGGACTAAGGGTGTTGATTCTAATTTGTGAAACCCGGTGCTTATCCCATCAAGAGGTAGTTTGCATATTTGAGTATGCCTATTGGCATATTGGAGAAGACGATTTTGAAAATTTGAAGCTTGATAAAATTCAAGCCAAGGTGGAGATTTGTTGAAAAATTGGTTTTGATGGCTTGATTTTTCAAACTATTGGTAAACTTTGAACAACCTTCCAAGTTGGTGGCTAACAACCTTCAAACTTAGTGGCTAACAACCCTCAAAGTTAGGTGAAGTTTGGCAATGTTAGATGAAAGTAGGTGAAAGTAGATGAAAGTTAGGCAATGTTAGGCATTGAAGCTTTGAAAGTGGTGCATTTGGACTCTATAAATAGAGCATGCATTAGAGCTTCAAGGTATTCCAAGTCCATTGGCTCTTTTGGTGTTAGAGAAGTTTATTCTAGTATTTTTGTTACTTCTCTTTTGTATGTTGAGCATATACACTTGTGAGAAAAATACTGTAAGGTATTTTAGGGTGTATTTGGGGATTTGGGTTTGAGTAGAGTGTGTTCACCATTTGTATCTCTATCATATTTCTATAGTGAAATATTTTGTTGTCGTTTTTGCCCGTAGACGTAGGCTTTAAGCTGAACCACGTAAATTTCTGGTGTCATTTATTTTATGCTTCCGCATATTTATTTTACGCCACTCTGTTTGTATCTTTTGGGCCTACCATTTCACAACACCAACAACAAATTGAAATACTTTAGGAGACATATATATGACGTGTACAATTCGATTAATAATTAAGTTTGATGGGACTATTACATATATTATTATTTTTTTCATCGTATTATTTTAAGAACAAGATTAATCATAATTGGTCAGATTATCCCCACCCATTCTTCCCAATCTGAATTAATCTCTGGAATAATTGATGTGTCCTATACTTTTTTCGTCAAATCTCGGAGCTATATTCATGAGCCAGGACAAGGAAAATTATTTATATTACCTTTTTGTGGACCAAAACAAGGAATGATAGAATTTGAATAAGTTTGTTCAGAATAAAAGATAGAATTGATAAAATTGTATTATGACTGAGTTTTTATTTTTGGAATAAATCAATAAAATTGTATAACTAAATTTAATTACAGTGTTTGGAATATGTATAAAAATAAATTGAGTTCTTTCTTTTGATTATTTTATCCCTCATTAATAAAAAAAATAATATTCTGAGGGAGAGAAAGAAAAGATGCTAGAAAGGGTTCAAGGATTTTTTAATCTTAAATTAAGTTATTATAGCAATCAAACGGATTTTGATCCCATTTATTTTTGGGTATTTTTATAGAATTGAATTGTCTTTGAATTTTAATTACATAGCATTAGATCAAATGATGGAATTCAATTCTAAAGCTTTCCAACCACCATAAATATGTTGAAGAAATATAATTCAAATATGTTGAAGAAAATATGCCAACGTTCGATTGAACAGATTTACCTATAGTAGATTGAAAAGTAAAATACATCTTGCTGAAAATAGGGAAATCAATCGAGTAACTCTTGAAGTTGCTGACAGAAACTATCAACACAATCCGACTCTAAATTATTGCTCAGCAAAAGGCTCCTCACTTTGGCATGATTTGCCTTGACTTCTCTGCCAATTTCACTCTCATCATCCATCACAATTTTCACAGCTTTGCACACACTTTCTTTTGTGAACAAGCCATCTTCCTCACCCTTCTCCACTTCAACCCCAACCTTCAACTTTCTCCCCATCATTCTTGCATTAATGATGTGATCAGAATCTAGATGTGGCAGCAACACCATCTGACACTTATTTATCAAAGCCTCTGTCAATGAGCCAGCACCACAATGTGTTATGAAGCAACCCACAGAAGGGCGTTCCAAGACCAATTGTTGCTGAATCCACCCACTTTGGGCAACACCTTTTCCTTGAACCCTCTCTTTAAACCCTTCAGGAAGAGCATCTTCAATTGTCTCAAACCCAATTGGGGGTATAAGCACAGCCAAAAATGGCAAGCCTGTTAGCTCAAGTCCCAACAACAGTTCTTGGAACTGATCTTGAGGTAACACCCACTCACTCCCAAGTGCACAGTAAATCACTGAACCACCCTCGAATCCTCCAAGCCATGAACCCCAATTTGCATCTAAAACAGTGTTGGGCCTCTCAAGAATGACAGGCCCAGAGAGCAAAACAGCCTTCCCAAACTGCTCTTGAAGGTATCCAGCATAAGGCCCTTCAACCTCTCTACAGCCTTTGAATCCTATTGCATCTGAAAGGCTTAAACCATTGTAAATGCGGTCGTAGAAGAGAACCCCATTACCATACTCCCAATTCCTCTTCCAAGCAAGGAACTTCGCCTCATGTGCGTGAAGGTTGATGGATGAAACAGGGTACCCTTCGGGGGGTTGAATAAGATCAGCTTCAGTTAAGTTACCTTTGTGGAGCATCCTTGGCGGTGATGTTGTGTAAGCTACTGTGGCTGGACTAACAATCAAGTATTGGAAATACTTGATTACCAAACGGCGAGTCAAGTTTGGAAGCTAATATGTGAAATCAAAGAAAACAATTTGTGGCTTTAGATCAATTAGGAGAAGCTCTATGTCCTTCTCAGTGAGGTCCATGGCGGTCATGATGAGGGGTCCTAAAGAGAAGGAAACATCTGAAGTGGTTTCTGCGCCATGGGGGAGGCCTTCAACGTGAGGCACAGTGATGGGAATGAACGTGATGAGGTGTGGGTGGAGGTTGAAGTGTTGTGGCTTGTCTTGTGTTCTTTTGGGGATGAAGAAGGAGATTCTGTGGCCTCTCTTTGTATTTTCTGTGTTTTAAGCCATTTTATTATTTTTTAATTGATTTTCCATAGTAAAATCTACAGCTAGCAGCTTCAACAACCATTTTTGCTGCGAGTGGCTCCCGCCATCCAATGATGTCATGTTGACTGGCCCAATGCGTATTGAATCTTATGGCAGTTCATTTTCGGAGGAGAAACGAACGGGGAAAAAAAATTTGGAAGAATCTACTCTTCAATCCCCTTTTATGTCCACTATCTTCTCAAAATAGCAAAACTCACAAGCACACATTTAAATGAGTTGTGGCACACACTATGCAATGATATGAGTTGTTTTCTCGTGGAATTGTGTTACTTCAATTAATTTCACATAAACTATTGACTCTATTAAATAAAAATCTAAATAGCCTTTATAAGTTTCGGATAATTATTACCTTTTGACTTAATTTATATGATTTAGTTACACCTACTTAATTCTAAGAGAGTCATCTATTATTTACAATTAAAATCTTAGTAATAAAACTCAGATCGACCCGGCCAGTTCAACCGGAAACCTGATGAACTGGTCGCGAAACCGGGCCGAGTTATTTATTAGAACACTCGGCTAGTTTTGATGACCCAGACCGGGTCATGCAAATTTTTTTTTCTTGCTCAACGAAACGACGTTGTTTTGATTTTTTTTTTTTGGGGCCCTAAAAACTAAAAAGGCTAAAACCAAATGTCCCAAACCTCACCCCTAATTCCCATGTTTGTCTGCTCCAGCCTCCAGGACCTCCCCTAAAACTAAAAGAAAAGGTAAAAAGGAAAGCTAAGGAAGAAAGCATCCTAAATCCCTAAGTCCAGTAACTTTATATGTTAGTATTGTTTTGTGGTACTTTACAAGGATAGAAAGAAAAGGCATTGATTATTGTTGTAAACTTGTAATATTTTGTTCGTATAGTTAATTTGTTGTGTAATTTGTGTTATTGTTGTTCCAAACTTCCAATTATTTACTTACTTTTTTTTGTTAAATTCGTGTTACTATTTTTGTGATATAATTTAATAATAAACTGTATTGCATATCTGTATCAATTAGAGGATAAAGATGGCTTCTGCTGAAACACCTTCATCACAAACACCATCATCCCGAGAAGTGTCCACTCAAGATTCTATTAAAAGATCATATAACCATAGGGGCACTACAAAAAAAAATTGTTAGTTGCGGCGGTTTATTTGGGAAATTAGGGCGGTTTTTAACTGCCATTTTTCACAATAACGGTGGTTTTGGAAACCATTGTAATTACCAATGCCATTCGGTTAATTACGGCAATTTTCTTATAACTGTCACGATAATCGCCACAATTAACATATGGTAATTACTAACCGCCGTAATTTGCTAAAGTATTTTTTTAAAAATTATTAATTACGACGGTTTGAACCGCCATAATTTTCAGTCAAATTAAAATCCATATTGTTAATTATGGCGGTTTAGAACCGCCGCAAATTGCAATAGTATTGTTAAAAAAAATATTTAATTATGGCGGTCTGAATTGCCATAATTTGCATTCCAATTGAAAAAAAAAGATTAATTTAACCAACTAAACCGTGATGCAACAGTCTTACAAACGTGGTCCCAAAATTCATCATTTAAAATTGGTTATAAATAATGTGGCAGACACTCAATAAGATTAATCATCTTACTCCCATAGCACCTAACTAGTAAGTTTCTAATTTTCCATTGGAAGCTATAATCTCAACTCAAATCAAACAAAATTGGCTATCTAGGCATTGAAACAAGAGAATTATTCAATCAAACAACAACAAAAGAAAATTATCAAAAGAACTTTTTTGAAAAAAAATATAAAGAAAAGAAATAGAGACCTGGAACCTTTCTTCAGCAATGGCTTTCTTGAGAAGTCTCCTTAAAAGCAAAACAATGAAAATGCCATAATTTTCTGTTGAATTAAAATGTATATTCTTAATTATTGACTAACTCTATGCCAAACCTCTTTGCTACTCTTATACAATATAAGTTTCCTACCACAATTTTGATCCTAACCCTTTGATTCTGCACAAACAATGATGCAATTTCAGGATCCTAGATAATGAATAATATAAAACCCATCAGTCTAAATTATGCATCAGTACAAAACTCGTTCAAAAGCAATTCAATGCAGAAACTGTCTAAAACCAGATATTGCAGGCATGTGTGCATGTGCATGTGTGCGCACACATGCAGATAAATTCAACAGCATATGTAGAAAATGGGTGTCAATGGCAAGTAATTATTGCATACTTCAGATGCGTCAAATAGAATTGTGTTCATTTCATTTATTACAGGACATTTAAGCTACACATCATGATAGGGTACAACACTGACGTATGTACTAAAATCATCAGAGCTTTAAGACTCCCACAATGCATATTAACCTCATCCAGCAGAAACAATCAGGAGTGAAGTAATGTACTAAAAAAAATTGCGATGAAGTAATTCTCTAGCTTAATACTAGTGAAGTAATGTACTTGTAACTCTCCTCACCTCATAATGCATATCAACCTCTAGCTTTTTGTCACTTTTACGATAATTTGCCTGAGTGAGACTGAACATATAATTAGTGAATATTGACAAATACAACTCTATAGGAACACTTGAATTGATGGAAATGACAAGTAAAACCACATTGCAAATGACAAATCAATAGAACCAACTACGCATGATCACAATCCAATTCAATTCAATTAATAACAAAACAAGAAAAATCTAGAGGGATTTAGCTAAAAGGAATTGATACCCATTTTGGGTACGGAGAGCTCGACCTCATCATTCTATTATATATACCTCTGTGATAACAACAAAAATTGAAGCCAAGTGAGGAAAAAAAAAATCAGAAGCTGCAAAGCAAACTATACCTTTAAATAAATTATTGAAAGGAAAATCATTGAGTGAACATCATCCATATTAACTGATTGAGTCAAGGAAGGTTACATCTAGGTTAAAATGAAGTAAAACACCTATTTCACATAGGCTTTTCAAGTTCAGTACAGCCTTTGGAATTCTGGAGTTTGATCATCTGATCAAAATTTAAATCCAATGAACTCAAACGTTTTTATTTTGTTGGTTCTTCTGAAAGCAGAAAAGATATACAGAATCCATTAAGAAGTAATTTTATTAGGACTGCAAGCGACTAAAGCAGAAAAGATATAGAGAATCCATTAAGTATCACCAAATGATGAAAATTTAGAAAAGGTATATTACAGACCAAGCGACTAAAGCATAAGGAAATTAGATAAGTATGTATCCTCGTCTGTTGACGAAACTGGTTGATGTTGACATGATGTAGTCATAAGTGTAGCTGAAGTTGTACAAAGGTATATAGCTAAAAAGAAATCAATCAACTGAAATATAGTGAGGTGCTAGGATCAGGAATTTTGTAATATCAATGTCATTTCTTCTTTCAAATAATTCAGCAAACTGAAGTACAATAATAAAAAATAGATCAGAATTTCAAAACTTTATATAAGTGATGAGTACTTATACTTTAGGTCCAGAAAGTTGTAGGCAAAAAAGAATTAAAAGTTTATATCCATTAACAAAATTAAACCCTCACCTATCTAAGAGAAGGACAAAATGGTCATTTAAAGGATTAGTAAGCGCATGTCATGTCTAAGCAAAATGCACTTTGCCTCTATCATGCTTGCTTCTCCCCAATCTACCTAGAAATAGATCACATGAGCTAAATATAATGAAGCTAAAAGGTATATAAGAAAGGATTACAACTTTGTAACAACTATTTTCTGAAAATGTGGTAAAATTGAGGTTTTTTTTTATTATTATAAAAGGTAAAATTGAATAAAAGAATTCAAAGTTCTATTTTAGAGAAACAGGCTCATGCTCAGGCAGAAGAAATGCTAATTGCACATAAATCTTTTTAATTAAAACCATCATTGAAGTCATCTTTCAGTTAAGGTTATAGAAGAGAGAGAGAGTAGGGGAGCAGTTACTTGTTTTTATCTAACAGAGGACCTTGAAGAAGACAACAATTTTTCAGTAGCTCCATACATTACCATGTTTTCGATGTGATAAAAAATGTAGGTGACACTTATCATCGAAGACAATAAATTATAGCATAGTCATGGAGTACTAGGAGGAATGTGTTCTACCCAATAATAAAGTGACATTCCAGACAAAAAAATGTGGGTCTTATCACTAACTGAAGCTGAAAGTCACTCTATCATTGGGTGGAGCAGAATCCATCTTAGTGCTCCATGGCCATGCAATAATTTCTCATTGGAGATAGTAGAATTCCCTATGGGACACAGAAAATGGATTATGAAACTTCATAGTTGGCTTAGAGTTGTATCCATAAAAGGGATGCAGCTAACACATAAGCACTGCATAAACGCATTTTGAAAATAAAGAGTGAAGAGCAACCTGTATGCTATTATTGACTTGACGATTCAAAAAGAATGTTGACCTAGTTGTTATCTTGTTGAGCAGAAACCTAGGCCTTGAGTGGACAAAAATTGAGAATTTTCTATCACCTCTCTGAAGAAACAGAAGAACAAATGTTTCTAAAAAAAAATGTCACATAGAAACACAAATGCATGGTTTATTTCAAGTTTAAGAAGCATATCTCACATTTTTAGCTCTTTGCAACAATAAAAAAAAAAGGGAAAATCAACCATAGAAGAACACAAGTAAATTATTGGCATTGATTCATCTCGTATTTTTCAGCCAAAGCTATCTCAAAGTCTCCTTGTAAACCAACCCTTTCATCATCCAAACAAATATTACATCTAGAATCCATAAACCAATACACCGAGCCTAAAACCAATATCAATTGTCCATCCCAAACCACAAAAATTGTCCATAACCAATCAGAACAAACAAACTCAGTCTCAAATCACAATAAACACATTAAAAAATTCAATCATTCACAGTCAAAACCAGCAAAAGGAGTCCAAACAGTCCACATTCACATTTCAGAGACAGATAAAACAAGAAAATAATAAAGAAAACTGAGAAATAGGAAGAAGAGGTGGCGATCACCTTCCTGGCAGTGACACCGCCACCATGCATGCCCTTCCCCTTTCAGCCACCATGGTCACCGTGAACTTCCCTCCCCTTTCCCATCATGCACCTCTCTTCCTCTCACAGCCACCACCTTGACTATGGATCTGAAACTCCACCGTCTCTGTCAAAGCAGTGCCATCCTCCTTCCGCTATTCTCACATCGCGATGACCTAAAAATAAAAAAAGGACATCAGTTAAAATTAAAACATTGCAAAGATGAATTATTTCAACATTTGGGATTGCTACAAACCCATGGCCCATGGAGAGAGAAAGCAAGAGAAAAAGACATAGAGCATGCAAGGCGGCGCGAGGAGGAGAAGAAGGACGCCGACGCTACCGTGGCTTCAGCGTGATAGAGGCGCCGTGAATGGCATCCATGTGAATGGAAGCCATATCCGTGACAGCAACCATGAAGGGTGGAGGCTGGCCAACCCACGGCGGCAATCCTCCCAGCCACGATTCGTCACCTTCGAGGTCGTGACCTCCCTTCTTCTCCGTTTTAGGCATGCACGCCACGCTCCCTCCTCCCTCCTACAAGCCCACCGCCCGTTCTAGCCACCACTGTTAAGGGCTGGCTGGCGGCCTCACTCTCGCATTCTCTCTGCCTCATTCTCTCTCTCTCTTTCTCTCTTGTTGTCTATCTTTCTCTCCGTGTCGGTTTGTGTGTGTGCGTATGTGTTTGGGGAAGTAGAATCAGGTTAAGGGAATTTGGGGGCTAGGTTAACTTTTGAAAATAGTAAAAAATAAAATAAAAATAATAGTGGTAAATAAAGGCGGTTCTCACCCGCCGTAATTTATCTGAACCGCCACAATTTACTGAATATTGTGGCGGTTTTATAGAACCGCCCTAATTCACTATTATTTATTTCATGAAAATTATGGCGGTTAATGAAACTGCCGTAATTTATGGTAATTGTGCCAGTTTTAAGAAACCGCCCTAATTTTGCTGCCATAATTCCCATAATTTTTGTAGTGGGGAAAAACTGATCCAACTTGGGGGCATTGTAAGCAAGTAGTTGAGGACGATGGAAAAGTTGTTAGTTGTTAAGGACGATGGAAAAGTTGTTATACAATGTCTTCATTGTAATAAGATAATTAGGGGGGTGGCATTAATAGATTGAAAAATCACTTGGCTAGAGAGAATAGACAAGTTGAAATATGCAAGAAAGTTTCAGCAGATGTTAAAGTTCAGATGCTACAAAATATTAATGATTGTCGGTCCAAAAAGAGAAAAGTTCAACCAAGTCTTGAGGATATTAATGAAGATGATTATGAGCATATGGAAATAGGTGAGACTGAAGTGTAGGGTATAAATAGGGTTGTATCTTATGCATCTCAGAAAGGTAAAAAAACCACTAAACTAGATTCTTACTTTGTTCCTAGAACAACACCTAGAGCTCAACCAACCTTAAAAAATGTGTTACAAAGTAAGGAAATAATAGAGAAGTGTGATATTGCCATTGCAAAATGGATGATTGATGCTTCTGTACCCTTTAATGCACTTAATTCACCCTATTTTCAACCAATGATTGATGTTATTGCTAGCATGGGGGCAGGTCACAAGGGTCCAAACTTTCATAGAGTTCATGGTAATTTGTTGAGTAAATTGGTTGAACAAGTGAAAAATATGATTGAGGGTTACCGTGAAATTTGGAAGCAAACTGGATGCACCATCATGGCTGATGGATGGACTGATTGTGATATCCCAAATAAAGAAATTATAATTATTATGAATTATTATTATTATTATTATTATTATTATTATTAAGTGTACCTAGCATTATTATTATTTAACATTATAATTACTAAGTGTAACTAGTATTATAATTATTATTATTAAGTGTACCTAGCATTATTATTATTTAACATTATTATTACTAAGTGTAGCTAGCATTAGCATTATTATTATTAAGTGTACCTAGCATTATTATTATTTAACATTATAATTACTAAGTGTAATTAGCATTATAATTATTATTATTAAGTGTACCTAGCATTATTATTATTTAACATTATTATTACTAAGTGTAGCTAGCATTAGCATTATTATTATTAAGTGTACCTAGCATTATTATTATTTAACATTATAATTACTAAGTGTAGCTAGCATTATAATTATTATTACTAAGTGTAGTTAGCATTATTATTATTTAACATTATAATTACTAAGTGTAGTAAGCATTAATAATATTTATTATTATTATTAAGTGTAGAAAAATAGCACTAATATTATTCATGATTATTATATTTGTGTATAAATATATGAGTGTAGGAGTGTGTATGTGTAAGAAATGTTTAGTTTCATTTTGCAAAGTTTTGCTTCCACCTCCTCTAAGTCAAACCTCCTCTAAACCAAACCTCTTCTTAGCCGAACTCATCTCTTGTCAAGCTCATGATCTTCATGGCCGAGCTTCAGTGAGCCTAGCTAATCCTCTCTTAGGATGTTGTGATGCTCCTTTCTTTTAATCTGTGAGATTGGTTATTTGTACCATTCCAATACTTCAGAGTAAAGTTATTAGTAGAAGCACACTCACAACTACCAACGGTGAGTGGGTTTAAACTCATAATCATACTTTTGGTCATTATTAATATTTTTCCATATTATATAAATTATTTGTGAAATTTTAGAATGATTTATGTCAAGAGAATATATTGCTATAATTATGCCTGTTTTAGAAATATTATTACTTTTACAGTTATCATGAAAATTAATCATTTTAGAAAAACTCATGGGACCATAATTGATACCTTGCATGTTATAAAATATCTTTTTCCTAGTTTAGGAAGATTTTAGAATATTAGATATGATTTATTGAAAGTATTGAATAAAGTATAATTCATAACAATTGTCAGATACATATTCTATTGATTATTGAAATCACTATGTCTACAAGCTGGTGATCCTTGGGCATGATTTTAGAATCTCAGTTATGCTACAGTCAAATTGTTAGAATTATATGAATTCAGAGCTTTTATATTTATTTGGTTTATGAACAAATTATTTTATATTAATTAGTGAGAAAGCAGTTAGTGAGTTAGCAATTAACCGGGATTGATCGTTAACCTTGGTACCAAGTGGTCCGCTAGAGGACTAGCTCACCCACAATAAGGAACCTAGTGAGGTGTCCATTTATGGGACCTAGTTAGGTGCCCATCAGATTAGCCATTGGCTCAGATTTAGCTATTCAAATTTCAGGATAATTATGTACAGAATAATTCATGTTTCTCTACTAGTTATTGCCATAGATTCAGTTAATTTATATGTAATTATATATGTAATATATTTCACATCAGTTGCATGTATATGTTATGTATTTTGTTATTGTCCCGTGTGGGTTGTGAGTGGAGGCTCGCTCATTGAGTTTTGATGAACTCACCCCTCTCTTTTCCTTTCCCTACAGATCTGACTCTGATTTAGGTTGTACCACAGGATCCTCAGTAGTTGTGCTACAGCTTCCTTGGTGAGCTTCGCTTTGGAGTGGAGCTTATTGTCAATTATGTCAGTCTATTAGTGCTCCAATAAATTGTGTAGGCAGGATCCCCGGACATGCATGATATATTTTCAGAATTTCTGTTAATTGTTTTGTTATGTTTGGATTTGGCCTAGAATATGGATTTTATGCAAATTTATGTTCAGAATTTATGTTTTGAGAACAATTTCATATTATTGAAGTTTTAGTTGAACTTGAGATATTTTGAATAAATTTGGATTATTTATGCATATTAGTCAGTTACGTTACCAGAGGCTTCCGTGGGGACCCAAATCCTCACGTGCCGGTCACACTCCGTAGGTGGGTTGTGACACTGATCGTTGTAGGCGAACTTTGATTAATTTTTTTTGTGTATTGTCCTAAAGGAATCGTTTTCCTAAGCTTTTTAAAGATGTAGTGTTAGAAGTTAGCCCAGAAAATGTTGTTCATATGGTGACAGATAATGCTGCAAATTATGTTGCTGCTGGAAGGTTATTGGAGGCCGAGTTTCCTAAGCTGTATTGGTTTCCTTGTGCTGCTCATTGTATTAATTTGATGTTGCAAGATATTGGGAAGTTGGATGAGGTTAGTGAGGTTGTTTTACATGCTTCAAACATTACCAAATACATATATAACCATTGTCATCCATTGTATTTGATGAGAAAGCATATTGGTGGAAGAGAAATACTTCACCTAGCTCTTACTTGCTTTGCCACCAATTTCATTGCATTGCAAAGTATTTTGGCTCAAAAGAATGCCCTTAGAGCTATGGTAATTTCTAGAGAATGGACAAGTTCAACTTATTCCAAAGATGGCAAGGCAAAAAGATTTGTGGATCAAGTCTTAGATTCTAGCTTTTGGAAGAAGTATGTTGATATTGTTAAACTCATTGAGCCACTTGTTCATGTGTTACAGATTGTTAATAGTGAAGATAAACCCGCAATGGGTTTTCTTTATCAAGCTATATATAAAGCAAGAGAAGAGATGGTTAGGAGATTTTAGAGAAGAAAGAAGACAGTGAAGCCTTATTTGGCAATCTTAGATAAGCGGTGGGATTCACAACTTCGTAAAAATCTCCATGCTGCTGGTGATTGGTTAAATCCAGATTGTCGGTTCAATTTTGAAGAATTTGAAAATCATAAAACCACAACATCTGGCCTTCTTGATGTCATTGAGAAGTATGGTCATGGAGATCCTGACTTGTAATCTAAGTTAATAAGTGAGATGAGGATCTATAAAAATGCTGAACAAGATTTTGGAAGGCAATCTGCTATACGTGAACGAAGCACAGTGATGTCAGGTAAATTTAACAATTGTTATTTGTCTTTCATTCTTTATTTTGCAATCATTATTATCTTTCATTCTTTCAAATTTCAATATTTCATTACATGTATTAATCCAGATCAATGGTGGGAATCTTATGGATGTGGTGTATCAAATTTGCAAAAAATGGCTATCCGTGTTTTCAAGCCAAACTTGTAGTGCTTCGACTTGTGAGCGAAATTGGAATGTGTTTGAACACATTCATTCAAAGAAGAGAAATAGGTTAGAGCATCAAAAGCTTAATGACCTTGTTTATGTTCATTACAACTTGAGGCTACAACGAAGGTATTTTTTTCATATAACTATTCTATCAATTTATATAAATGTCTTAGTCCTCCCAAGTATTTCTTTTATCTTGATGTGAATAAATTGGTAAATGTAGGAATGGAATGAAGATGCAAGGTGGTTATGATCCAATTTGTTTTGAGGCATTTGAGGACCATTCTGATTGGAAATTGGAAGAGTCACCACCACTTTTAAATATTGATGAGTTAGAGTCTTTATGTAATGATCTTGCAGATATTTCCATCCAATCAACTCCAGATGATATTGGTATTTTTTTTTAATTGCATTGAACTTTTTGGTTGTCATTATGCCATGATCATGATGGATTATTATTTTATAGTTTGATGTTGATTAAAATGACATGATTGTAGGTTTATTAAACTTGGAAGATGATGATAATGATGATGATGATGGGGTGTACATAACATATCCAATGAAAATGTGGACCAAAATGAAAGCATTGTTGGCCAAACTTCATATTTAGTAACTGATGAAGAAAGAGACTTTGAATATGACCACCCTTTGCCTTGGCAATGATCATATTGTTATCACATTATATTTTATTAATTTGTTGTGACTTATGAGTTTAGGATTTTATGCCATTGTGGTGTGGAACCTTGTTTGTGACTTGTGTTGTTAACTTGTTATATTTATGTATGAGTTTATGGCTTTATGGTGTGAAACTTTGTTTGCATTGTGAACAACATTAAAGAATTTATGCTATTTATCTTTTTTTGGTATACTTTTATATATATTTATTAATATTTTCTTATAATTTTATATATTTTTTTAATAAATCCGGTTCAACCAGCGACTCACTGGTTGAACCAGTGACTCACTGGTTGAACCAGTGACCTAGTGACCCAGTGCCTTGATCGAGTCGAGCACCGGGTCAAATATGATAACTATGATTGAAATGATGAGTTTAATTTTTCAAATATTTTGTGGTTATTTTTAATAGTAAATAATTAATGAGAGGATATGGTGTTTCGAATGAGATGTGTTTAATTCGTGATTTACGACTTTCAAATTTCAATTGTTGAGCCACATAATTTTGTTGTAATTATATGTTTGATTGGAAGTTCATGGCAACTTGACCCTTGTACAAGTGAACAAGTGCTACTTGATCTGCAGTCTCAAGAATGTTGTGATACCCACTGACAACCTTTCCTCAAACCCTTATACTTCATATGCTCTCTCAAATACTTAGATTGTCTCTACTGAATTCTCTAAAACTCCATGAAAACTTCGTGAAACCTGTTAAATGAACTCTTGTGATTGCTGCTAGAGAACTTTCAGACTCCATTTCTTGAGGATTGTAAAGTTGTTGGTTATAAATATTACTCTTAAGAAACAAAAAAGAATTTTGACATGAATCATGATTCAAAATTTCAAAAACCTGAAACACCGTAAGGTTGAGGATCTAAACTACAGAATGCATAGACTAAATCTATCTAGTTGGAAACAAATGAATTATATTTGCACTAATTGAAACTCAAAATTCTTGCAATGAAAACAAATAAAAAAAAAATGTTGCATAATAATTTCAGAAGGACAAAAAACGCATAGTCCCTGCTCTAGCAAACGGGTCTAGACAGCAGAAATAATCAAGGTTCAACCGACAAAAATAAATCTAAAACATGGTAAATGGTTCACACTTCACAAGCCCATACGACAAACATACACCAGGAGATCTATCAAATAATTGTAATCTATATATAGGCTCTTTGAGAGCCCCAACCAAGCAGCGTGAACTTGGTCTTTAACCAACATACACGAAACATGCTAAATTTGAAACACCTTGGACCATAAATGTACAACAAAAACTTCAAAATCTAGAGTAAATCATGAAGACTGTGACAGAAATCATCAATACAAGAGGACTCTAAATTGTTGCTTATTAAGAGGTTCCTCACTTTGGTATGATTTGCTCTGACCTCTCTTCCAAGCGGATTCTCATCATCTATCACAATTTTCACAGCTTTGCACACACTTTCTCCTGTGAACAAGCCGTCTTCCTCACCTTTCTCCACTTCGACCCCAACCTTCAACTTTCTACTCATCATTCGTGCACTGATGAAATGATCAGAACCAAGGCGTGGCAACAACACTAATTGACACTCGTTCACAAGTGCCTCAGTTATAGAAGCTGCTCCACAGTGTGTTATAAAGCACCCAATAGAAGGGTGCTCCAAAATCAATTGTTGCTGCACCCACCCTCCATATGCAATCCCTCTTCCTTGAACCTTTTCTTTGAACCCTTTTGGCAGTGCTTCTTCAATAGACTCAAACCCATCAGGGGGCTTAAGTGCTGCAAGAAATGGAAAACCAGTTAGCTCAAGACCAAGCAACAACTCTTGGGATTGGTTTTGCTGCAAAGGACATTCACTCCCAAAAGCACAAAAAACCACAGAACCAGGGTTGAATCCACCAAGCCATGAAACCCACTTTTCATCCAAAGTAGAGTTGGATGGCTCAGGTAAAAGAGGCCCAGAAAGCAAACAAGGCTTCCCATACACAGATCCAAGATAGTCAGTGTAAGACCCATTAATTTCTCTGCAGCCTTTGAACGCAATTGCGTCTGACAACCTTGTACCGATATCAATACGGTCGCAAAATAAAATACCGCTGCCAAATTCCAAATTCTTCCTTGTGGTAACTAGGAATCGAAGTTCATGTGCATAAAGCTTGATGGATGAATCAGGGAACCCCGGGGGCGGTTTCTTGATATCATCTTCCGTTAAGTCTATCCCTGGTCTTACTCTTAGTGCAAGGTAAGCTGTTGTTGCTGGATTAATTATTAAGTATTGGACACTCTTGATGCCAAGGCTTCGTGTCATGGTTGGTAGCCAATGTTGCATATCGAAGAAAACAATTTGTGGGTTAAGCTCCTTGAGGAGAAGTTCTATGTCCTTCTCTGTGCGGTCCATGGCTGTGGCAATAAGTGGAATCAAAGACGAGGGAACATCAGAAGTGGTTTCTGCATCACGGGGAAGGCCATCAACGTGAGGAACAGTGATGGGGAAGAAGGTGATGAGGTGTGGGTGAAGGTTGAGGTGTTGTAACTTGGACTGTGATCTCTTGGGGACGAAGAAGGAGATTCTGTGGCCTCTCTTTGCTAGCTTGTTGGAGAGGTGGAGATATGGTGTGAGGTGCCCCATGGCCAACCATGGACACATGGCTATGTGCAAAGGACGAGGTGCATCCATGGCCACCTTGATTGTTGGCTGGTGTCTATCTTCGGCGTTTGAAGTAAGAGCCAACTTGATGCCCAAACGGTTCTCGTTTCCTCTATTTGGCTTTGTTAATAAATATAATAAGTATTAGTTCTTCCACTTTCTGAGAAATCGTTGCAAAGTGGCGATTTAATTATCAGCCATGTGTAAACGACGTTCTATAAAGAAAGAGTTCAACTATTGTAATATTCACGCACACACGATCGACACATGAAATGCAATAATGGAATAAGACAAGCTAGGCACCATGATGCATTGAGAGGAGAGAAGTTGAAAATACATAGAATAAGTAGGTTTTGTTAGGTGTTAATGGCAAATCAAGTCTCAAAAAGTTTGAATATTGCCAGTGGTTCCATTATTGCTCCGTGTAGAAATAATGGTCATTAAAGTAGTGGTTCTAGAAATAAAATATTAGACATTTTATAGGAATTAAATTTTTATATATTGACTGAGAATATAAAAAAAACACATATTCATGATTCATATACCGTTTACATATAAAAATCTTTTACCTTTCCTTTTTCACCAATCTTATATTACCACGTAGTAATTAAAAATTGAAAGATTTTTAAAAATTTAAAATAGTTACTAAATATATGACATTATCTTTCATAAGAAAATATATAATTGATAAAATAGAGAAGAGAACATGATTTGAGATTTCCATTCTTACCAATACATAAGTAAATATGCTTAACTTCTATTTCAATTGCTTGAAAAATTATTTAAATAAAGAAATTTGATTGAATAACTATGTAATAAAATTATGTATTATAAGTGCATCAAAATTGTATTAAACTCAATTTTATATTATTTAATGTGAATCTTACACCATCGATTTTTTTAAGAGATACAAAGGTCATAAAACCAATAAAAAAAATTCAAAATGGATGATAAAAGAATATGTGGAGGAAGAAATAATATCGTCAAAGTTAGGAAAGAATTCTTCGCTCCAACGATAGTGATACTATATAACATAGCAAGCGGAAGGTTTATATTATTGCGATAATTAGTTTTTTTTTATCTTTTTTTTTTTGTCTCTTTATCATCTCTCACCTCAACATTTAGTAATAGCCCCAAAAATATTAATCATATATTTTATAAATTATTCATTAACTCATTGAAAGGTTAAAAACAATCAAATTATATTAATTTTAAAAATTATGAAAAATGACAAAGAGATTGATAAGAAATAAAGAGAAATTGCAATCAATAAAGACAATGATGAACTCGATATAATATAATTATATTTTTATTTTAAATTTTTGAGTAATAAATAATGAAAAATAGGAAAACATTTTTGAAACTATTCCTATTTTAAAATGAATGATGTATTCAGTTAGAATTTAATTTAAATATATGAACATTTTTTATGCAATAATAATTATTTACTATTGTATTACAAATAGTTTAAATAAATTAAGAATTTACACTAGTTAAAAAATTTATAAAAAAAAAAAGGAAACTCTAATATTAGAAAGATGAATTTTTATATTTTCAAAAAAAATTATCTACTAAAAAAATTTGAAACTTGCTTATTTTAATTTTCTGAAGAATACTAATTAAAAAAACCCATTAATTAATAATAAGTTTCGTTTGTTTTTCAGTTTCACTTTATTTTATTTCACGATAAAACAATGATGTAAACACTAACTAGTAACTTTCCGTAAACCACCGCCACGTACATATCTTTTTGAAATCACCGATCAAAGTTGAGAAAAAGCCAACAACAAATGTCAAACAAGTAGGACACTTAGCATGCGGTTCTTACAGTAGGTTCAAATGTGAGGATCGCGTCAGTGGAGCCGCGACGAAAAATAATTTATATATGGTGTTGTGTTTGTATAAATAATTTATATTAATATGGTAAAATGAGTAAATTATTTATATATGATATTTTGAATTTGTTATTGGTAGATTTAATAAAAAAATTATTTTGGTGGATTCTGAGTTTGACTTTGATGGTGAGATTTTGTTTTAATATTATTTTATTAAATATGTCATTAGTGAATTTAATAAATTAATATTTTTTACACTGAATTCGATGCGAATCCAGTACACAAATATTTTTTTATTGAATCCATTATTAGTGGATTCAATGTTGAATCTGTCTTTAGTGAATTTTATACTAAAAATATCATATTATATAAATTTTTTTAAAATACTATTTTAATATAAATACACCGTCCAAAAACAATATATAAAAAAAAGAGCCGGAGCGGCGATATGTAATTCTTCTCATACATCCTTAGTGGGGTTGGAGGATTTTCCTTAATATTAATAAGATACTTGTTCTTACCCCATCTAAACTTTTCATTACCAAAAATAAAAAGCCAACAACAAATTGAAATACTTTAGGAGACATATATATGACGTATACAATTTGATTAATAATTAAGTTTGATGGGACTATTACATATAGATGAGTTATTATTATTGTTTTTCATGGTATTATTCTAAGAATAAGATTAATCATAATTGGTCAGATTATCCCCACCCATTCTTCCCAATCTGCATTAATCTCTGCAATAATTGATGTGTCGTATACTTTTCCCCTCAAATCTCAGAGCTATATTCATGAGCCAGGACAAGGGAAATTATTTTTATTACTTTTTTATAAACCAGAACAAGGAATGATAGAATTTGAACAAGTCTGTTCGGAATGAAAGATAGAATTGATAAAACTGTATTATGATTGAGTTTTTATTTTTAGAATAAATCAATAAATTGTATAACTAAATTTAATTACAGTGTTTGGAATATATATAAAAATAAATTGAGTTCTTTCTTTTCATTATTTTAACCCTCATTAATTAAAAAAAATAATATTCTGAGGGAGAGAAAGAGAAGATGCTAGAAAGGGTTTAAGGAATTTTTAATCTTAAACTAAGTTATTATAGCAAATCAAACGGATTTTGATCCCATTTATTTTTGGGTATTTTTATAGAATTGAATTGTCTTTGAATTTTAATTACATGCCACTAGATCAAATGATGGAATTCAATTCCAAAGCTTTCCAACCACCATAAATATGTTGAAGAAATATAATCCAAATATGTTGAAGAAAATATGCCAACGTTCGATTGAATAGTTTTATCTATAGTAGATTGAAAAGTAAAATCATTTTCATGTTTGATTCGTGGTCAAAATTCATAGTAACAATAAACGTGTCGATTTTTATAGGCACATTGTAAACACAACCATTAACTACTTCTCTCTTCATGCAATGCATAGGGTGATAATAAAAAATAGTTTATTGATTATTATAAAAAAT
This sequence comes from Dalbergia cultrata, assembly GCA_031216105.1. Classification (NCBI taxonomy): domain Eukaryota; kingdom Viridiplantae; phylum Streptophyta; class Magnoliopsida; order Fabales; family Fabaceae; genus Dalbergia; species Dalbergia cultrata. The sequence goes on along the minus strand of CM062350.1, from coordinate 10,840,883 downwards.
AAATAATTTTTTTAAATATATTTTATTAAAAATTAAGTATATAAATTTATTTTGAAAATAAATTAATAATGAAATAAATAGACATAATATAAATGTGCCAATTTATCTTATATTTTATTTTAATTATCATATTTATAAAATTGAAAAAATCTTAATACATAACCTATAACTAATAGTAAATAGTCTATTCTATGAAAAGTTTGCACATTTCGAAAGTTGAACATGTTGAATAATAAAAAAGAATAAATAGATAATTTTATTATATCAGAGCCATTTATGGGGATGACAATGGATATTCATGAGAAAGGGGACATGTTCTACGCCCCATCATCATTTAGAATTTTGTCTCCCATCCTATCCGCATTCTCATCTCCATCACTGATCCCCATATTCCCCATTCCTAATAGGGATTTGAGTCCTTACAGATATTTACGTGTTTATTAAAAAAATTTAAAAACATATTGAAATTTGAAACATAAATATCCATAACAACAAATATTATAATGCAACATAATCCAAATTAAAATAAAAAATGCGTATATTATGTAAATCTAATAAAGATAATTGAAAAAATGAGGTTGTGCTATCCCTATCGGCTATCATCATAAAGATAAAACATGTCCCCTATTTCCATCCCCATTTATATCTTTTTAGTAAATCAAAATATTTATTTAATAAAAATATAAAAATATATTTTCTAATTAATAAAAATAATAAATAAATTAAACTTAATTTATGTGATTTTAATTACATATTCTTTCCTTATACATCTTATTAGTAAATTAAAATATCAATTTTAAAATACATATCTTAATTAGTAAAAAATCATAAGTAATCCTAATTTACATTATCTTAATTATTGGAGCAATATGTCAATTACATAGTTATCCTCAATAAAAAAATTAATATTATTATTTAATTTTTTTAAAAAATTAATAAATAATTAGTATCATCATCAAAGAAGCGTAAATTGTGGAATTGATTTTTTAAAAATATTTTAATATTGAAAAATTGAATTATTTTTTCCCAAAAAATTTAATATTAGACAATTGTAGAATTGATAAGTTAGAATGTTTAATTTGTAAAATATTAAATATGGTATAGTGAGATAGGTAGTAGATAATTTTTTTTTCTTATGATTTTCAAAAGCTCTAGATTTGAACTTAGAAGCTTTTCTTGTGACCTCATCCTAATTTAGAATTTTGCCTCCTATCCTTATCCTCATCGCTGTCACGAGTTCCCATTGTTAATTCCTTGTGAAAATTTGAATCCCTATGGATATTCTTTGGTTTATTATAAAATTTCCAAAAAGAAGAAAAATTTATAAATACTTTAAAATTTGAAATATAAATATCCATAACAATAAATATTACTATTTTAACATAATCTAAATTTAAAATGAAAATACACACATAATACAAATCTAATAAAGATAATTGAAAAAAATCAATGTGTGCTAAAATTTTCTTGTTATCATTAATTATCATAATTGTAATAGTTTTGTTATCTTTAATATTATAACTATAATCATTAATTATAATTAATATAATTATCATTAATTGTAATTATTTTAGTAATGTAATTATAATATTTTTATTATTATTAATGATATAATTATATATTTAAAATTTTAATGATATAATACATTAAATTATCATTTTGTTTATATATTTTGTTACATAATTTGGGTTGAAATATTTTGTAGAGCATTTTTATTGTGTTAATGAAAGAGGGATATGGAGGTATAATTGGAAAAAATAATTAATAATTATAAAGTAAATTAAATCTAAAAAATTACTTTCAATATTAAGTTTATGAAAATTGTAAGGCATAATTTTTTCTATAAATAATATATTGAAAAATTCATATAATGAGTCTTAAATATTAATATTATAAATTATAGATGCATAATAATATTTTTTAATCATTCATCAATATCACAATAATATATCATTTTCAACAGGACTTGCCAATTGTAGTGATGTTTTTTCGGTGTATATTGGTGATGATAGATCACCGATCAATGAAGGTCCATTCAAGGAACTTATCCAATAATCTAAATTATTAAGTCCTATTTTTTATTCCATTTTTCATTTGTAGACCAAGCATATTTTTGTAATTGCTTGTTTTGGGATAATTTCAACTAACTAAAGCAATTTGATTTATATTACCTACCATAAACAGAAATTAATTTCAACATATTGATTTATATGAATTATCATGCATGGAAAGTCATTTATTCAACCTCTAGCCAATTATTTATTCAAATATATCTGAATTATTACCTTTATATATGAATGGATGATAACGAGAGAACCATTTCCAATTATCTTACCAATTATCACTTGCCTTGCCATGGACAATAATGGGATTTGAAATAACTAAATTTAGAGCAAATCTTAAAGCTTGTGGAAGAAACTTGTTAGTTTATGTATCCTTTTGTGATGATAAAACACTGTGAGTAATCATACTACTCTTAACTTGATGAAATTGATTAATGAATAATGTCTGGTGTATAACTAAATTACACAACAAATGTACATTACTCATTTTATCACAATTAGATGTGATGTGTGGTTCCCACCCATCTCACTCATTCATCAAATCCAATGGTGATAAGGAATGTGTTGTGCATTTGTTGTACAATTTAATTGTACATCTAACATCACTCTTTATTAATCCTTAGCAAACTTGCTAATATATGTGTTGAGTATCTTCAGCTCTATTTCATATCATTTGACTTGCACAAATGGATTTTGTTTTGAGAAAATCAACTTAGCTGGCACCTTAGCACATTTGTGCAAGAAGCTGAAAAGGAAAATTGAGTGTAGAAAAGTGTCTGCCAAGAATGGCAAACTTTGAATCCAACAATGCTTTGCTTGCTGAAATGAATAAGAAATGTGTGCTATAGTTATCCTATCAATAATGTTGAAAAGAAACAAGCAAAAGGGTGTCTCTCTTGTGCTCAAACGGACATTTGCTTTCTTGTTTCACTTTGATACTACACAACAACAAAAAAAAACAAAAAGTGAAAGTAGCCCATTTCACTAAAACAGGAAGACTACATTAGAAGAAATTTGTTTGATCTCTCCAAGTTTCATCAAACAATCAAATACTCACCCCTTAAAAAAGGTGATCTTGGAAGACTTTTAAAACCAAAGGAAAAGAAAGAGAAAATTGAAGCCATATTCTTGCAAAATTCAAAATTCAAGTTGAAGTCATTTTCTTCTTTTCTCAGTTTGTAATACTTGTTATCCTGTTATTTTGAGAGTGCCAAAAGGCTATTGTATGCAATGTTATATTCTTCTTTGAGATTGAAATAGCAAACTTCATTAAAAAATTGAAATTGTAAAGCTTTATCTTATGAGATATAAGCTGATTGATTGAGCTTGGAGAAACTCATTGAGATCATTATTTGGGTTGAGCTTGGAGAGACTCATTGAAAATACTACTTGGGTAAAGCTTGGAGAAGCTTGGTAAAAGAATACTCATTATACTAGTTGTGCAAATTGATAGTGGATATACTCACCAAGAAGGTGGGGACTGGATGTAAATTCTAAGTTTGAGAATGGAACTAGTGTAAAACCTTTCTCTTAAGCTCTTCTACCCTTTCCTTTGCATACTATATTTTTCAAATATCACTAAGTACTTGTTTAAAAAGAAATCAAATATAATGCTATAACTAAACATTTTTATATCAAAAGGTTTGCATCACTGTTTCAGTTTTTCAACCACATCGAGATACAAACCACGAAGTTGTCACCAAGTTTTTATAGAGCTTTGTTAAAAAGTGTTTTTGTATACATTCTTATCTTTACTCAGAAAGAAAACAACTTCTGATTCAAGTTATATAAATTATCAGTTTCAGTTTAACTAAATCAGTGAGCCTTATTATTGCAATCATGAAAATTTTCCTGAAATAACAGGAGACATTTAACTGAACGTGTTTTAAGTATGTAGGAAAATTTGTTAGGAACACTTAATTCAACTCTCTTTTTTAAGTATTCTGATACGATCAAAACTATTGATGCAAGACGACACTGAACCAGTTTCTTGTCCAGTTGAATGTCTAGTAAGGTTTTTAGAACCTTGTTTACAACATACTCTCTTGATTATGGGATCCATTAGCTTTATTGTGAATGTGTACAAGAGTGAAGTTATACTCTTATGCTCACATAAGAATTTTTTCAACGTGATAATGAAAGAGTTATAAACGTCACTGTTTGATCAGATAAAACAGTATATGGTGTTTTGATTTGCAGATCACTCCATCTAGTTTAAGCAACTAACAAATTTCTAGCTAAAATTTCTGGGGGAAAAAAAGCCCGGGAAAGCATTTTTCAAATACAACCAAATTTTAACTATCAAACATGCATGCAGAAGAACAATATTGAATGTGCATTTGTTTCAGAATTTTTAAAAAATATATTATGAAACTTAAATATTAAATATAGTTGAAAAAACAGAAAATTGATTTTTTTTCAAAAGCTATTACTTTTAGTTTCTACCAAAAAATTGAAAACTTATTTTTTGAATTTCTGATTATTTTTAAAAAATTATTCAAATATACAAAAACTAATTTTTCTTGTGAGAAAGTGATTTTAAGGAAAAATAATCACAAACAAACACACTCTAAATTGAAGACGATGCAAATATTAGGATAAAATGAAAGAAATTGTCTTATAAGGGGTATTATAGCTAAAAATTTCAATGCAAACAAAGTGGTAACAGAACAACTTTGATGAGCTAGGTATCTCAATTAGTAAAGTAAGTGTTACGTACCGTAACCGGGGGGAGGGAATTCGATAGTACAAACGGAGGTTTAGCTTGTCTTTTCCTCTCTTCGCGGTATCCATAGCGTAGGATTAGGTACCTACAAAAAGGACTCTAATGCCCAAATCAGATACAGCAAAGACGACTGTAAATGGGGAAAATGGACTTACCTCTGTTACTGTTACCTTTCTCTATTTATACCCAGGAAACATCTCCAAGATGGGAACTTTAGGGCTGAGCTGTAGGGTATGGATAGCATTTGAATCGTTAGGGTAGTCCTTTTTGAAGGAGAGGGAGGATCCAATCTAGGTACGTATTTGAACCGTGCTCTATCTGAGGTCCATGTTTGGTACATATTCAAGCCAAGGTCGAAGAAGTCAGGACCAGAGTCCTCTTGGACAGCTCCGCCTATCGTCGAATATTGGCATAGATTTTGGGGTTCTCTGTGTAATGCATCTCCCCAGATTCGTTGTATCGAACTCCGATCATAACAGTAAGTAAAGTAAGTAGATATAAAAGACCTAGCAAAAAATATGTTTTGGAGGAATTAGGTATAATAATAATAATAATAATAATAATAATATCTTATGTGATGTACTCAGCCAGGGAAAAGTACAATGGATTTGCCAAAGAGTATGATATCATTTTCATGTAATTAAGAACAAGCTGACTGCCAAGGACTTTATTATTACGGTCTTTACACATCTAGGACGAACCACTTCCAATTGATCTTACAAGTTATCACTTGGCCTGCCAAGGACAACAATGGAATTTGCAAAGCAACTGGATTTAGAGCATATTTTGAAGCTTATGACAAAAACTATCAACACAAGAGGATTCTAGATTGTCACTTAGTAAGAAGTTCCTAGCTTTTGTGTGATTTGCCCTGACTTCTTTGCCAAGTTCATTCTCATCATCCATCACAATTTTCACGGCTTTGCACACACCTATGTTGCCTGGACATTGGTACAATATCCATACCCGGTACAGATACGGGTACGGGGTACAGGGTATGGCAATCTTATAAAAAGTAGGGTATGGGTACATGAAGTTTGAGGTGTTGTACTTTGGCTTGTGTTCTTTTGGGGATGAAGAAGGAGATTCTGTGGCTTCTCTTTGCTAGCTTGTTGGAGAGGTGGAGATATGGGGTGATGTGCCCTATGGCAAACCATGGAAACATTGCTATGTGCATAGGTTCTTTATCCATGGCGACCTGAATTATTGAATTGCAGTGAGTCGCAGTATATATTGTGAGTTATGGAAGGAGGATCACTGTCGGTCCTTCCTTTTATTGAGAAAAATCGAAGAATGAGCAATGTAATTCCGACAAAACAATAAAATAGGCATCTAATTGGTATATTCATTTTATCACTAATAACATATACTATCGTCAAAGTGGATGTTATAATTGGAGATTCCCTTTTGATTTTATTTTTCAGAAAAATATTTTTGGCGAGAAAGTTAGAAACTGCCCATCATAACCTTCTCTTGCCCAAAACATTAAATAATTAATCTCTCCTTTGCAGTTTTTTTGGTTCCTCTGTTCAATCAATCATGATTCATGAATATGTGATGCCCGTGTCTTGTGCTCTTTGGTACGGTTTCACCTCGCAATACTTTGATTCTCTCTTTTAGGTCACGGTCTATCATTATCACTTAAGAAAATTTACAAAAGATGTGACCTGTGGCTTTGAATTTTCATGCCCAAGCACCTAATAATTTGCTCCTAAACCATTAAATGTTGCACTGAGTGAAATTTTGGCTTCAAAAGCTCTGTATATGTTTCCAGCATCCCATTTGAAGCATCCCATCAGCAACACCATTTTCTCTATTTAATCAGTTCAGTTAAGAATTTAACAGGAATAATAATAATATATATATATATATATATGCATGTGATTATTTATAAAGGTCTAAATAATAATACTATTAATAATATTAGGGTAAATCGTAAAATTACTTTAAAGTTTATTATTATATTTTTGTTTGATTGTTGTCTATACCCGAGTTATTATAATTCCTTGATTTTCACTGACTGAATGTAATGATACTAGTTTTGTGACATCTATACAAGTGTTACTAAAACTAACTCGAGTTAATCAACTTAACTGAGATTAGTTATGCAGTTTGCATGACAGCTGATGCACTAATCAAAATTATAGGGACAAGCTAGTATATCGGGATTAAAAAATCTCTTCAATATCTCTATTGACTTGTCATTTTAGCATTTAATAAAGTATCTATTATACATCAGTAAATGCACTATATCTAAATATCACATGCAATAATCTAATTGCAATTAATTTTTAATTTTTATCACTACAAAGTTTACAAAAAATTGAACACTCTCTAATTGAACTATTACTAGATACCACGTGACACCTCTTAGTTCTTACTTACACTAGTTATTCCCGCCCAATTCCTAATCCCTGTGCGTGCCCAATTTTTCTCTCTTTTTGGTGTGTGTCAAGGCCCAATCTGACAACAGGAATCTGGGACGCTACCCATCCCTTTGCCTAAATTTAAATGGCAGTAATATTGTAATTCAGAATTTACAATAATTCCTGAAGCTTATGAATGAAATTATCAACACAAGAAGAGTCGAAATTTTGGCTTAGCAAGAGGTTCCTCACTTTGGTATGATTTGCCCTGACTGCTCTTCCAAGTTCATTCTCATCATCCATCACAATTTTCACAGCTTTGCACACACCTTCCTTTGAAAAAAACCCGTCTTCTTCACCCTTCTCCACTTCCACCCCAACCTTTAACTTTGTTCGCAAATTCCTTGCGTTGATGACATGATCACCATATGGCCCCGGCAACAACACCAATTGACACTCATTCACAAGTGCCTCAGTTATAGAAGCCGCCCCACAATGTGTTATGAAGCAACCAACAGAAGGGTGCCCCAAAATCAATTGTTGCTGCACCCATCCCCCACAAGCAATCCCTCTCCCTTGAACCCTTTCTTTGAACCCTTCAGGTAATGCTTCTTCAATAGACTCAAATCCAATAGGGTGCTTAAGTGCTGCAAGAAATGGAAAACCTGTTAGCTCAAGACCAAGCAACAGCTCTTGGAATTGGTTGTGCTGCAAAGGGATTTCACTCCCAAATGCACAATAAACCACCGAACCATGCTTCAATCCACCAAGCCATGAAGCCCAACTTTCCTCTAACGAATTGTTAGGTGGCTCAGGCAAAAGAGGTCCTGAAAGAAAAACAGGCTTCCCATATTGGCTTTCAAGATAATCCACATAAGGGCCGTCCATTAATTCCCTGCAACATTTAAACCCAATTGCATCTGCCGAACCTCCACCAATGCTAAATCGATCAAAGAAAAGAACACCACTGCCAAACTCCCGTTTCCTTGAGGCAACCATGTTTCGAACTTCATGTGCATGAATCTCGATTGAAGGATCAGGGAAACCTGAAGGTGGTTTCATGAGATCTGCTTCAGTTAAATCTCTTCCTTGGCGCATTCTTGCTGGGGATGCCAGGTAAGCTATTGTTGCTGGATTAACAATAAAGTATTGAACACTCTTGATGCCAAGGCTCCGAGTCATGTTTGGTAGCCAATATTGCAAATCGAAGAAAACAATTTGTGGCTCAAGCTCCTTAAGAAGAAGTTCTATGTCCTTCTCTGTGCGGTCCATGGCTGTTGCAATAAGTGGAATCAAAGACGAGGGGACATCAGAAGCGGTTTCTGCGCCTTGGGGAAGGCCTTCAACGTGAGGGACAGTGATGGGAATGAAGGTGATGAGGTGTGGGTAGAGGTTGAAGTGTTGTAGCTTGGCTTGTGTTCTTTTGGGGATGAAGAAGGAGATTCTGTGGCCTCTCTTTGCTAGCTTGTTGGAGAGGTGGAGATATGGTGTGAGATGCCCCATGGCCAACCATGGACACATGGCTATGTGCAAAGGAGGAGGTGCATCCATGGTCACCCTTGATTGTTGGCTGATGTCTAAAGGGTTCTCGTTTCCTCTACTTGGCTTTGTTAATGAATATAATAAGCATTCTTTCTTCCACTCTCTGAGAAATCGTTGCAAAGTGGCGATTTAATTATCAGCCATGTGTAAACTACGTTTTATAAAGAAAGAGTTAAACTATTGTACCTAAAATATTCACGCACATACGATCGATACATGAAATGCAATAATTGAATAAGACAAGCTAGACACGACGATGCATTGAGAGGACAGAAGTTGAAAATACATAGAATAAGTAGCTTTTGTTAGGTGTTAATGGCAAATCAAGTGTCAATAAGTATGAATAATGCCCGTGGTTCCATTATTGCTCCGTGTAGAAATAATGGTCATTAAAGTAGTGGTTCTAGCATTAAAAGAATAGACATTTTATAGGAATTAAATTTTTATATATTGATTGAGTACATATATAAAAAATTATATATTCATGATTCATATACAGTTTACATATGAAATCTTTTGTCTCTAAATCACATCTTCTTTCCTATTTCGTGTCACATAGTAATTAAAAATCTAAAGATATTTAAAAATTTAAAATAATTACTAAATATATAATATTATTTTTCATAAGAAAATATCTAATTGGTAAAACATAGAAAAGAACATGATTTGAGATTTCCATTCTTACCATTACATAAGTAAATATGCTTAACTTCTATTTCAATTACTTGAAAAATCATTTAAATGAAGAAATTTAATTAAATGACTGTGTAATAAAATTATTTATTATAAACCATCAAAATTATATTAAACTCAATTTTATATTATTTAATGTGAATCTTACATCATCGTTTTTTTTAAGAGATATAAAAGTAATAAATCCAATAAAAAAAAATTCAAAAAGGATGGTAAAGGAATATGTGGAGGAAGAAATAATATCCTCAAAGATGAGGAAAGAATTCTTCGCTCCAAGGATAGTTATACTATATAACATAGCAAGCGGAAGGTTTATATTCATTAAGTTGCTCTTTTCGTGTGTTGAATGTACATAAAGGTGGAAAAATACTGTGATGATATAAGTATGATGGATGTATTTGAGATTTAGAATTTGAGTTGTGTGTGACCATTTTGTACTTTCCATCATATTTCAATAATAAAATATTTTGTTGTTATATTTTAATTTAAGGAATTATAATAATGATTGGTATGCGGTATACAATGTGGTTATATAGAATCATTCAACTTGCATGTTGTTAAACATAATAGTTGCAGAAAGTCGTACAAAAGCCCCATGTGGGATTAATTTATTCATTGAAGATTGTTTTACATCACTGGGCTAGCTAACACATATATTAATGCATAGTAATATTTTTAAATCATCCATCAATATGAAAATAATATATCGTTTTCAATAGGGCTTGCCAACTGTAGTGATGTCTTTCATGTATATATTGGTGACGCTAGAACCGATAAATACGCATTCAAGGTATCCAATGATCTAAATTAAGTCCTTTTTTATTTTAATTTCATTTGTCATTTGTTGACTAACAGTATATTTTTTCAATTGATTGTTTTGAAGGAAAGAATAAAGAATAAAGGGAAAGGTTACTTTAATGTCTAAATAAATGTAGACACTCATTATATTGTGAAAGGAGTGATGGAAAGAGAACGAGTTGATAGAAAAGTAAGTAGTGAGCCCATGTATGTTTTTTGTGAATTGGGAGTGTGTTGTGGTCAAAGTTCATGATAGATGAGGCTGGGGCACTTAGAACATCTCCGACGGTAATGCAATAACTTTTACATACACTTCAATACACTCTAACTTGAGACAATTAGGTAATATTTGGAATCATAAAAAAATATAAATTATTTGATTTGATTTGAAATGGTTTGAATTGATTTAATTTGTAAGTTAAGTCTTATGTTTAAAATGCTTAAATAGAAATGGAATTGAATTGATTTAGACATCAATTTTTATGTTTAAACTAGGTTTAATTATTGTGTAAATCCCTATAGTTTCTCTCAATTTTAATTTAAGTCTCAATAGTTTTGTATTTTTATCAAATTAGATCCCTACAATTTAAAATTTTATAGTTAAATTCATCATTTATAAAAAAAATTTAATTAATTTCCTATCATTATAAAAAAATAAATAATTTTATTTCCATTTTTCTCTTCAGTCTTTCCTCCCTTTCCCCCAACTTACCACTCCAACCACCCAACACTAACCCAATTCTTCATTAGTTCGCTTCCCTCTTTGTTAATCCACAGCTCCTATGAGCTACTGCATGGTGCATATTCATGTTTTCCCTTTTCAAAGCCATGATTTTCTATTTTTTGTTTGTTCCATTTCTTCTTTTTAAGATTTTGTCCTTTTTTTTCATGGTTTTGTTATTCACAAATTTAATCTAGGTTGACCTAGCATCACGAGATACCAACACTGTAGAGAAAGAACTAAGTCAATTCTACTAAAACAATGTCCTCTCTCAAGAATCAAACACAATAAATTTTTTTCATAGTTTTTTGTTATTTTATTGATATATGTATCATGTTATATTCCATAATTTAAATGTAACGGTCTCTGCCAAATTGACCGGCTCATGAAACCTTCACTGCCTTTGAGGGGACGAAAAAAAAAAGGCTTGCTTGGAAAGCCTTTCTTAAGAAGAATTATTTCAATATACCTATGGTAATCTTTTAATTTGGTGTGGAGCATAAGAACAGTCGTAGCCCCTAAGCTAGCCCTAGGCAAAAAGACTGAATTTAGATGCTGTGAAGAGTGTTCGAGAGGTATAAGAAAATGGCAATTCATGAATGCCATATGATCTTTGAACTTAACGAGGACCTTGTTGACTTGTGGGCACCTAAACCAAATTTTTCATTTACTTAATTTATTTATATATAAATAATGCAACAAAAAATGATTATAAACAACAGTATCAACAAGCAATAATTGAAATTCAGAAAGAGTGATGGGGAAGGCCATCAACATGAGGAACAATGATGGGGATGAAGATGATGAGATGTGGGTGAAGGTTGAGGTGTTGGAACTTGGATTGTGTTCTTTTGGGGATGAAGAAGGAGATTATGTGGCGTCTCTTTCCTAGCTTATTGGAGAGGTTTAGATGTGGGGTGAGGCGGCCCATGGCAAACCATGGATACATTGCTATGTGGAGAGAAAGAGGTGCATCCATGGCGGAAAAGGAAAGGATATATCACCAGTAAGAGAAGAATTGTTGTTGTTGTAAGGTATTAGAGGCAGAAAATAATGAAGAGCAAAAGCAGCGAGCTAAGCTCTTACATGAGAGAATATGAAAGTGTGGACTTCTTGATTTTCACTGACTGAATGTAATGATACAAGTTTTGTGACATCTATCTAGGATCAGTTATGCAGTTTGCATGACAGCTGATGCACTAATCAAAATTATAGGGACAAGCTAGTATATCAAGATTAAAAAATCTCTTCAACATCTCTATTGACTTTTCATTTCAGCATTTAATAAAGTATCTATTATCTATTATATATCAGTAAATGGACTATATCTAAATATCACAGGCAATATTCTAATTGCAATTAATTTTTTATTATTCTCACTACAAAGTTTACACTACTTTTTCATTAAAAATTGAAAAACACTCTCTAATTGACCAATTACTAGATACCACGTGACACTTCGTAATTATAATTCACCACAAGCTTTTCCTGCCCAATTCCTAATCCCTGTGCGAGCCCAATTTGCCTTTTTTTTACTTTCTTTTTGGTGTGTGTCAAGTGCCCCATCTAACAGGAATCTGGGATGCTACCCATCCCTTTGCCTAAATTTAAATGGCAGTAATATTGCAATTCAAAATTTAGAATAATTCCTGAAGCTTATGAATGAAATTATCAACACAAGAAGAGTCAAAATTATGGCTTAGTAAAAGGTTCCCCACTTTGGTATGACTTGCCCTGACTCCTCTTCCAAGCTCATTCTCATCATCCATCCCAAATTCCTTGCGTTGATGACATGATCATTACATGGCCCCGACAACAACACCAATTGACACTCATTCACAAGTGCCTCAGTTATAGAAGCTGCCCCACAGTGTGTTATGAAGCACCCAATAGAAGGGTGCCCCAAAATCAATTATTGCTGCACCCATCCCCCATAAGCAATCCCTCTCCCTTGAACCCTTTCTTTGAACCCCTCAGGTAATGCTTCTTCAATAGACTCAAATCCAATAGGGTGCTTAAGTGTTGTAAGAAATGGAAAACCTGTTAGCTCAAAACCAAGCAACAGCTCTTGGAATTGGTTGTGCTGCAAAGGGATTTCACTCCCAAATTCACAATAAACCACCGAACCATGCTTCAATCCACCAAGCCATGAAGCCCAACACCACCCACATAGTATGGTCCAGTCTGTAATTGAGCAATAGTTCTTGACATATAAGACTATAACCCACCCAACCATCTTGGAAGCTCATTATATGATTGCTCCCAATCACTATAAATCATGGCAATTGCTTAATGTTTGGCTATCCATTCCTTCCTGTATGTTGTCTTGAACCTCAACTTTGCCTCTACTGATGCCTGCAGCAACTTGATGGCGATCGTCAGATCCGCTTACACCAAGGGATAAATATCACTACAAAAAAAATTGTTAATTGCGGCGGTTTTATTAGGGCGGTTATCTAAATCCGCAATAATATATAGTGAATTAAGGCGGTTTTGCTAACCGCCACAATTCTCGTGAAAATAATGGCGGTTCAATGTATATTTAACCGCCCTAATCTTCTTTCAATTTTTAAACGCTGCCACTTTCAGTTTTCGAAACATTTTAGTTTAAAGGAGTAAAAATAAAAGAGGGGTTTAAGGTTGTTTCCTCTTCTGCTCAAGCCTCATCTCATCTTCTTCTCTCCCAAGGCCGCATCATGATGTCTGCCTCAACAATGCATCACCGCCCCTTGCATCACTACCGTCGCCTCCCGCGTCACCACCGCCGTCGTTGATTGGTGCTTCCTCTGCTCCTTGAAGCTTCCCCTGCTTCGCGAAGCTTCATTTGGTCCGCCATCGCGGGCCGCCGCGCTCTCCTCCGTCGTTCTCCATCTGCGTCCATACCCTCCTCCACTCCGCAGCGCACTTCGCGAACATCGTCGCGTGCCCTCACCAGCATCCATTGCATCCTCACCCTCCACTCGTCACCGAGCCTCGCGGAAGGCATCGCTTCTGTGCCGGCGAGTTCTCCACTGTGGTCTTGCTCCTCCAGCACACAAACCACTCAAGGAAGTTTCTAAGTTAAGTAAAAGCAGACCCTCCAAATAGCTTCAGCTTAGTTTCCTTTTTTTTAATTGTTTTTGGTTTTTGTTTTTTGCTTTGTGTGCAGTGCATTGAGGTGGGAACTCAAGAACATAGACAAGGCGCAATGTGCTAGTGTAAAGGAATTGATACTGAGCTGGTAATACTGATTTCCTTCCACACCAAACACACCCTTAGTGTGCAAAAACAAAAATCACTATAAAGGAAGGAAGATTTTCATGAATTTGTGATTGCAATATATGATTTGTGCTTGTATTTCACCATATGAAAAATTTGACACAACACTTATCGAATAATCATATAACTTGTTTGGCTTGTTGCAAATCTTTACATAATGGTGCCTAACCAAGATAAAAAGAAGAGGATTATGTTAGGTAATCGATAGCTAAAATAAAACCTTGAACTTTCATGGGCATAGTTCAGCTAGTTGAATGGGTTGAAGATAATTTAAGATACGATGTAATTGCGGTCTTTGATCTATATCGCTAATCCACCTAGAAGGAGAAAACATTTGTTGTTGTCGTTGTCTAGGATAAAATGGTGGAGTTTCTAGTGGGATATTCCCTAATTCTGTTGACTTAATGGAAGATCAACTTTTACTTTTTGCCATCTTTTTGTGGAGAACTTGTTTTTCCTTTGCAGCTACTTAGACACCAATATTCTGTTGTACAATTACTTTGTGTCTCAGGGTCATGCCTGTCTCTGTGATTGTATTGCTTGTAAAGTGTTTACTTTTTATTTTGATTTCCTTCTTATTTTAATTAAAGCTTGGCATTTTAGTTGTCTTTGTCAATTACTTTCAGCTGTACTAAAAAGAGTTGTCTTTGTCAATACTTGAAAGTTAGAATGAGAAGTGGGCATACTATTAAGAAGCAGTGCGTACATGGATTTCACAAGGGATAAGAGGAAAATCAATCTCAGGCTTTAATTCTGATTAGAGCCTTGCCTGTGGTTTTCATTTTTCTCTCGCTCTTGCTCGTTGTAGTTATTGTTTTGAGCCGAAACATGCTAATATACTATTATGCATTGTTGAATGTTGTGTCCTTAGCAGTTAGTGGTATTTGTAAAGTAGATTATCCATGACTAGGGACGTCATTCTTCAACATAAATGTCTAGTGATTTCAAATTTTTACTGATTTGGTGTTGTAGAAAGCTTCTATTTTACTACCTAGTGAGAGAGTTGTTTTGGAGGCTGTCCCGTAAATCACATAGTACTTGTATGTTGCATTTGGTTGTAAAACTTGGTAATTTAACAAATTTATGTCAGTAGAGCAATTATTTAATCATCATGGATGTATGCTTTATTAGAGACTGAGATGAAAAATAAGGTGGAGGAGTTGGACCAAACTATATCTGATTTGAGGAAAAAAATTTCTTCTTTAGAAGAGAGAATTGCGAAGGAAGAATCAGATAAGTTGGTGAGATTTCCAGGCTGAATATCCCAACAGATTTCTTTTTTTTTTTCGGGGTGCCTTATAGCCTAATTTCTTGTGGGTTGACAACTAGGAAGCAATTAATTGTCATAGAAAAGAAAAGGAAGCCGGGAGTGCAGCTGAGAAAGTTTGTGATGAGAAATCAGCTGAGCTTGAGAAAGTTTGGAATGAGAAAACAGCTGCTGAGCGGAAGGTAATACCATACTATATTATGGATAAGTTAGTTATTACTAAAATGTTTTCTCTTTGGGGTCAATTGTGCACTTGATTTAATGTTGTTCATATTTATCGATTATTTGGTTCCTTTTGATTCCATAACTAATTTTTCCCTTCTGAAACCGTTGAGTTTTGCAGGCAATTTCAAATGAGGACTTGTACAAGCAATCACAAGAATATAGCATGAGTCTGCAGCAGTACAATAGTCGTCTTCAGTCAGATCTTGAAATAGTTAGTGAGGCACATAAAAGACTTGAAACCGAGAAAGCAACCATTGTTGAAAGCCTTAGCAATGCAAGGAGCCACAATAAGGCATTGCAGGATCAGTTGGTGTCCCTTAAAGTAAGTTGTATCAATATGATTATTTTTCCTTTTTTTTCTGAAAAAAAAAATTGTGTTGAGCATTGTCTATATATGATGCTTTGTTAATTATGTATTTTAATTCTTGAATTTTCTCACTGAAGTTGGAAAATGTTTCACATTAAGTAAAGTGTCTAAGAACATGTGGGAATTTTTTGCTGCAATGCAGTTCTTCTGTTGATTGTGCTGGCATCCTTCTTCACACAAGCACACGAATTTTAACTTGTATAATAATTCGTAACATGTCATAAGTAACATTGGGTAGAGGGAAATTATTTGGACGTGGAGTATTATGCACTATGCTGTAATTGTTTGTTAGTGTCATTAGTATTAATTCCCTATTGTCATTGTGATTATCTTTATGTTTGTTCCCTCTCATTTTCATTTTTTTGCTTTGCTTTTCAAGTTTCACAGGACGAGGCCATAAAGCAAAAAGAAATATTAGCAAATGAACTCAAATGCCTTCTTGAAGAATTAAAACAAATCAGAGATGATCGTGATCATCAATAGGGACAATTAAAGGCTTTATTTGGAGAAGTAGCTAAGTCCAAAGAATTTTTTGGGGAATCATGTGCACAATTGGATGCCTTGACAATTAGAACAAATGCTCAAGGTTTGTTGTTTTGTTGTCTCCAATTTTTTGTAATTTTGATCTTCTTTTTATTATTTGCACACTCCTGTGTTCAGAATACTTATAAGATATTGTGGGCTTTCTTTATATGAGACTTGTTCTTCTCAAAGGGAGCAAATTAGTATACTACAGCAGCAGTTGATAGCTGAAAAGGAGAAATTAAAGGTAAGGCAATTGGCTTATATGTTTTTAACATGGAGAAGTTGCTTACCTTTTTTTAAATTTTTCTGGAAATAAATGATTAAATGGTATTAGGTGGTTATTGTAGTGTATAGTGCTTATTTTGATAAGTAGAATTGACATTGACATCAATTTTCTCTGTTAGATGGCTGATTTATCTGCTTTAGAAACAAAAACAGTGTTTGAAGAACATAGAAGAGTTATACATGAATTGCAGGATAAATTGGCAGATAAAGAATTTCAAATAGTTGAAGGAGAAAAGCTAAGGAAAAAACTGCACAACACTATCCGGGTAATTTTATTTTTTTTTTTGCTGAGGAATTGCTATCATATACTAACTCCTTATCAGTTGTTAGGACATGTAGTCCAATGTCTCTGATTTATTTCTGTCCGTAGGAGCTAAAAGGAAATATTAGTGTGTTTTGCCGTGTACGACCTTTGCTACCAGACGATAAAAAAGGCTTGGGAATTTTTTGGGTGCACTTGTAGCAAAATCAAAATCTATTTGGCATAGTAGTTTTTTACTTGAATATGTGTCGTTTGGTTGTTGGTTTCACATTTGATTTGTGGAATTGATCCTTGTTTGCTGTAGATGTTTTTACAAGTCCACTGTGGGCACCTCTGTTTCTGTAATGAGTTTCCCCCTAGCAATGTTGTTATTTACTATGAACTTTAGCAATGTATTTTGGCCTAATAGAGTATTAGATTGCTTTATCTGAATACTTCCTCAAATTTGATATCTTGGTTGTGTTTTGAGCAACTCAAAGTTGTATCTAATGTATGGTGCGTGTATGTTTTTTGCTAGATAAAATGGTTGCTGTAGCTGTCTCAACTATTGAGATTGTTGAAGTTCCAAGTTTCAAGGAACATGCCAAGTGATGAAGGTGAAGTCAAGATAAAGACAATGGTGATGTACCAAAGTTGGTGGTTAAGGTAATTTTTTGACCATATTGTTGGTAACTCATTCAGTTAGTTATTTTGTGAATGTATTGTTTTTTTTTCTAAATGTATGACTTTGTATTTTTTTTTTATGGAAATGTATGACTTTGTATTTTTTTTTTTTTTAATGGATAGAAGAATTAGAAATTGGATAAGTAGAGACAAAGGGATGAGCATAGAGCCCATTAGACTTACTATAGATAAAGGAATTAGAAAGATTATTGGTACTGTTATTATTATTAGATAAATGAATATGAAGTAGTGTTGAAATATGCTGATCATAGTTAATATCATTTTTAATCATAACACATGGAGTACCCTTTTTCCTTGGATGGTTTTATTAAATTATTTTTTTTCAATTGGAATGAAAATTATAGCGGTTCAAACCGCCATAATTAAATATTTTTTAAAATACTGTTGTAACTTGCGGCGATTCTAAACCGCCATAATTAACAATATACTCTTTAATTCGACTAAAAATTATGGCGGTTCAAACCCTAAACCCTAAACCTTTTTTTCAAAATACTTTAGCAAATTGCGGCGGTTCTAAACCACCGTATTTAACCATATGTTAATTATGGCGGTTATCGTGGCGGTTAAAAAGAAACTGCCGTAATTAACCGAGACGGCGGTTCCCAAAACCGCCGTTACTGTAGAAAATGGCAGTTGAAACCCGCCCTAATTCCCTAAATAAACCGCCACAATTAACAGTTTTTTTTGTAGTGTATGGGCACAGATAATATGATAATCCATCTGGGCATGCTGATTCGAAGACTTGGGAAATGTACACGTGTGTGGTCCATTAAGTTTCCTAACTTTCCACAGTCGCGATTTTGTCCAAAGTGTCACACGTATACTCCAATTGCAGCCATCACCAAACTTTACGCATTTGCAATGAAACTTTATGTGGTCAGATTCATGTACTTTGTATTGCACACCTTTTCAGATGCTATAACGTTTAACAGCAAATAACACTTCTTCTTTATTGCGAAATACTTGACCGACTGCTAGATTATTTTCTCCTTCAGAACCCGAGCCTGCTGCAGACCCAACTAAGTCAAACCGCATTGCATCAAAATCAACTATAGAATAGTGGCCGGGTCGCTCTCGAGACTTAGACTGAGGCTACGCTTGAGAGTGTGCCATGAATTGTTCCTCCAAGTTTTTTACATGAAATGACTCTTCTTGCTCCTTCTCATCAAAATCATTTACAGCAAGATCAGGCTCCTCTTCTTCTTCATCATGTATTCTGCCATGATCAACACCAAAATCAAACTCCTAAACTGGGCCAGAAAGTGCTATTGGCTAGGGATTTAATGGGAATGACTCTCCAACTTGCCTTGCAAGATGTGCAAAGCTTAGAGAGGTCAAATCTTCTTCTGCTGCACGTGAACTTTGCTCATGATCACACGACACTTCCAATGTCGGCGATGCATGCTCTCCTACCATAAATGATGATGTACCCACATTTGACCCACCAGACTTGAGAGGATCTTGGAGTTGAACCAATAGATCTATTCTTCGAACATCAGAATATAATTGAAAATAAGAAAACATGTGACTTACGTGCTCATCTTTCCGAATTCGAAACCTCCTATATTGGATTCCATTTGGACCAATATCTACCGGCATCCTGTAAAATATTTTTGCAATTTGCTTATTATTTCCATCAAACTCTTCCAATATTTTGCACTGTAACTCTAACAAACTAATAGGCACACTGACAACCAACCAGGCTTGATCTTCACTTATAAATGTCTCACCCTCAACTATATTTACAATCTCTCCATTATAATGAACAAGAATATTTATAAGACACTTCGCCATATTTGCACTCAACCTCTTCACTGACGATTTTTTTCCTCTTTCTGTTGCTTCTAAGTGACCATGGAGATCTATATATATAATGATTTAGATGTTTTCAAATCGAATTAACCTGATTTATGGTTCAATCCAACTTGCTCGAAATGGTTGGCAACGAAAATCGGTTTAACTCAATTTCTTTTTAACTAAAAAAAGGACATTTGTGTAATACTTTTATTTACTAGGCATATATATATATATACATATTATGCCATTTTTTTTGTTTTATTTAGGTAAAAAACTCAAATATCATAGTCACAATAATAAATGTATTTGAGTCTAGCCTAAAGCGGTTTTGTTGCTCTATTATTTGCTTTTTAATCGTTTTCCATTTTGTTACCCAAAGAATGGACAATCATTGAGGTAATTTTGAAATTGATTTTTTCACTTTTGCATTTGGATGGCCCATGCAACAATGGACTTGTCATGGACGACATATCTGAGCTCAGGAGGGAGAGTGGTTCGACCGCAAAAAAGAAGAGAGAGGGGAATGATGCCTTGGGTTTCCATCGCAACCATGAAGAACCACTCCCTTCTCATCATCACCTAGCGACCAATAGGCACAGTCTGGCAGTTCGGGTGGGTGGCGGTGCTAGTTCTCATCAACAATAGTACCGGCTTCAATATCGGTATCGGTGTCTGCTAGAAAGGGAGAGATATATAATTTAAACTTTGCATTATAATTTTAATAAATCATTTATATCTTTTATAAGTTATTTATAGTATTTATAATTATCAACCTTAATCATTGGCTCAAAACATTTTCAGATTTAGTTATTAAAATTGAAGAATTATCACAGGATGTAAAATAAGGAGGGATAAGTAGTCACCCATAAATTTTAATATCTATTACATCCAATAATTATAAAGTAAATATTTTAATATATATCTACTTTTTAAATATTAAAATAATATTACACTTGTTTGAGCAGGTGTCTCCTAATTGTAAAAGGTCTCCTAGAATTTTTGAGAGAAGATTTATTAATTTTAATAATGATTTTAGAGGATCAAATGAAAATTCAAAGCAACTTTTCGAATGTGAAGCACATGTGAGTTGGAGGTGTAAGACGTGGTTTGAGATGGTCCAATAAAAAAGTATATCTTTTAATAGTGTTGGTCAAAAGAACTTTGACTTATACGATGAGGAAAACCAACAGGTCATTAGTTTTATTGAATTAATTTTAATTAAAATTGAATTAGTATTAATGCGATTTATATTTAAAATTTGGGATTAAAAGTAATTATAATAGAATGAATATTATTTAAATTTTACGCCAACTTTTGCTCTCTCGCGTCTTACTTATGGTAGGAGTAAAGATGCAAAACTTAGTAGTCTATTACCAAGTGGTAAGCAGTGTCGCGTGTATATTGTTTGCATAAATAGATTGTTACGATGAATAGGACGCTGGATGTGTTGTTGGAGTGGCCTGTAGAGGGGTATGAATCCCTCGTGTGTAAAATCACTTCTAGGTAATGCAAACGGAAAACCAAACACGTTTTAATATTCTTCACAAGTACAACAACCACTTTTTATAATTCTTTACTTGAATTAGTGAGGCTTCTGCAAAACAACTTACATCTATTGTTAAGAGAACCAGGGAGAGAGTAGGAAAAAAAATTGTACTAGCAAAGTGTATTTTGCCAAACTAGAAAAAGTCTCATCAGATGCAGCGCCTCATGCAATTGAAGAAGGGCAATGGCCCCCTAACATTTCTAGGTTTTTAAGAAATTTTCAAATTTTTTATTTGACTTAACCAGATGCTAAAATATTATAATAGATCATGTGTTATATATGTATTTTTTAAATTTTGATTTTAAAACATTTATTTCTTTTATGTGTATAAATTTTATTTAAATTTTTAAGTAAGAATAAAAATTATAAGATGTACATTTTTTATATAAAATTAATCAGTAAATATTGGCTGCTCTAATTCTTTCTATTGACACAAAGTTCCTCAACATCCTTGTATGTGCAAGTGCAAGAGAGATTTTCTCCGCATAACATGCAACACATAAAATACGACATATTGTGTTCAGCTTCACAAAAAAGTTGATATAAAGTTAAATTTTATTCATTTAATCATATATTGCTACATTAATAAAAGTCAGTGTTCTAAAAATCAGATCGGACCGGACGATCGGACTGATTGAACTGAGAATCAACCTGCCATCCAGTCCGGGTTATAGTTAAAAACCACTCCTTCAAGAACCAACTGAGAACCACTAAATTGGCCAAACTGGTCAGGTAGTTTTTCTTTTTATAAAAAAGATGTAAAATGATATTATTTTGAATTTTTTTAAAAAATTCTCATTTTTCCTAATTTTTTTCCTTTTCTGATATGGAAATTAGTAACTTGAGATATTTGATCCATATGGATAATGTTTATTTTGATTAAGGGATGAATTATGTTATATTCTATAGGTTTTGTTAATGCCTAATTTCATTTTTAGTTATTTTACGACATATATTTTATTTTATATATTTATATAAATACAGGTTTTATTATATACTGGTTATATTTCGGTTGGACCCCCAATTGAATTGGTTGAACCTCCGAATCCTTGCCTTAACCGATTCGATGTTTGATCTAGTTTTTAGTACCTTGGTAAAAGTAGTTAAGTCTTATACCTATTAATTGAAAAATTATTCAAATTGAATAATTTGATTGAACGACAGTGCATAGAAATTAAACTTATAATAAAAAAAATAAAAAGATATTATTTTTAAAAGTTACTCTTTTCAAGTTTTATGAAAAAGTTGAAAATATTTTTTTATATATTTTGATTATTCTAAAAAACTATTCATATATAATAACCAATGCTCACAAAGCCAAACCAATCACAATATATTGCCAACGTTAAAAGCATAGTATATTAACTTGGTACTGTAATTCAGGAAATGGTCAATCATATGAAACATTAAAATAATGATAATAAAACTAAATTAACTTTGAAATAAAATACAACAATTGCTGACTCCGACCCCGATAATCTATAAAACTTACGAGAAGATTTTCGGTTACATGAGAAATGACAAAGAAAATAAAACCAGCCCTCAAACCCTTACATAACCACGCCCCAAGTCCTCATGCATATGAATGCAAAGGTGTTAGATTTGTTTTTGGGCGAGTGCAAAGGTGCTAGACTGAATCCGCCCTACACGAATCATAGAACACATAATTTGATCAGGTGAGCCAGATTATGAAAATGGGTCAGGTGAGTGAATTTTGTAAATTATTTTTTCTAGAATTATTCTCATACCTGGAAGATTAGTGATATAAAGCTAGGCTTCCATCTTTCGCATTTTTGAAGTTTTTAGTTAAGTTCACTGACATAAGAGGGTGTCTAAAGAAAATATTTTTTATGAATATCGGTGGATGGGGCAATTCGGTGAGCCCATTATTTTTCATCGAGCGGATCAGCTCTATTACAGTGCTTTTATTGGAATCGATTATTTGTCACAAAACAAATGATATTTGGACATCTAAGAATAAATATTTCATATATTTATACATCCATTATCTCACAATTGAATAAGACTGTAACCCACCAATCCCATTAAACCTTACTCTTCCATCTTCTCTACCCTTGCATTTAATGGACGTCAAAATAATATTCACTTTTAGATTTCCAAATATAATTCATCTTGTCAGAATCCACATTGTCGGACTGATGTGTGAGCCATTTCAGCTGTTGGGTAATAATTCTTGAAGCTTATGAATGAAATTATCAACACAAGACGGCTCGAAATTCTCGCTTAGAAAGACGTTTCTCACTTTGGTATGATTTGCCCTCACTTCTTTTCCAAGCTCATTCTCATCATCCATCACAATTTTCACAGCTTTGCACACACTTTCCTTTGTGAAAAACCCGTCTTCTTCACGCTTCTCCACTTCCACTCCAACCTTGAGCTTTGTTCCCAAATTCCTTGCGTTGATGACATGATCACCATATGGCCCTGGCAACAGGACCAATTGACACTCATTCACAAGTGCCTCAGTTATAGAAGCTGCTCCACAGTGTGTTATGAAGCAACCGACAGAAGGGTGCCCCAAAATCAATTGTTGCTGCACCCATCCCCCATATGCAACCCCTCTTCCTTGAACCCTTCTGGCAGAGCTTCTTCCATAGACTCAAATCCAATAGGAGGCTTAAGTGCTGCAAGAAATGGAAAACCTGTTAGCTCAAGACCAAGCAACAGCTCCTG
Organism: Dalbergia cultrata; assembly: GCA_031216105.1. Taxonomy (NCBI): domain Eukaryota; kingdom Viridiplantae; phylum Streptophyta; class Magnoliopsida; order Fabales; family Fabaceae; genus Dalbergia; species Dalbergia cultrata. Next base: position 10,817,065 of record CM062350.1, on the reverse strand, counting down.
GAATTGGTTTGGCTGCAAAGGGATTTCACTCCCAAATGCACAGTAAACCACAGAACCATGCTTGAATCCACCAAGCCATGAAGCCCAACTTTCCTCTAACGTATTGTTAGGTGGCTCAGGTAAAAGAGGTCCTGAAAGAATAACAGGCTTCCCATATTGGCTTTGAAGATAATCCACATAAGGCCCATCAATTTCCCTGCATCCTTTGAACCCAATTGCATCTGCCAAACCTGCGCCAATGCTAATGCGATCAATGAAAAGAACACCACTTCCAAGCTTCCATTTCCTTAAGGCAACCATGTTTTGAACTTCATGTGCATAAAGCTTGATTGAAGGATCAGGGTACCCTGAAGGCGCTTTCATGAGATCAGCTTCAGTTAAATCTCTTCCTTGGCGCATTCTTGCTGGGGATTCGAGGTAAGCTATTGTTGCCGGATTTATTATAAAGTATTTGACACACTTGATGCCAAGGCTTCGTGTCACATTTGGTAGCCAATATTGAAAATCGAAGAGAACAATTTGTGGCTTAAGCTCCTTGAGGAGAAGCTCTATGTCCTTCTCTGTGTGGTCCATGGCTGTGGCAATAAGTGGCATCAAAGAAGAGGGCACATCTGAAGTAGTTTCAGCATCATGGGGAAGGCCATCAACATGAGGAACAGTGATGGGGATGAAGGTGATGAGATGTGGGTGAAGATTGAGCTGTTGTAATTTGGACTGTGTTCGTTTGGGGATGAAGAAGGAGATTTTGTGGCCTCTCTTTGCAAGCTTGATGGAGAGGTGAAGGAACGGGGTGAGATGTCCCATGGCAAGCCATGGATACATTGCTATGTGCAGAGTATCTACATCCATGTATAATCGCAGTGAGAGAACTTTCTTTTTTGGTTTTTTTGTTTTGGACTCAAAACTTGAAAGGTGTCATAGTTTTCATTTCATTTTATAATCACTTCTATTTCTGAAAAATAATAGCTTTTTTCTAGTTTACTATTTAATTATTTAAAAATAAAATATAATGTGAAAATCATAAAAAGACCAACATAACGTGGACAAGTTGAGATGTGGGCACTCCTGTCCTGTGGTTCTACTTTTAGCACATTTACCGCGTACATCACTAATTCCAAGTTCTCTTCTTTGGATGAATCATAGTATTTATCTTCGAAAGATTTCCGAGATGTAGAGCTAGCTCACATATTTATACACATTTTTTGTAATCAAATTTCTGACTAGAAATTTAAAAAATTTAATTAACCGAATTCCAAGTTCTTTATATCATATTTAAATAATATAAATTAAAATAAATAGTTATTGACATATCTGGAATATATATTAAATATTCTTTCTCTCATCTTGTAAAATCTTCTCATGGTCCTATCATCATCATCACAAATAAAAATAATCGATTTTGAATATTACTATGGCAAGTACTAAATGTGCTCCAAAGCATCAAATAATTTCTACGAGATCCATTGTGCGGTCAGCGGAGTTTGGCTGATAAATGGATGCTGTACTGCTGTTGGAGTCGGATGTGAATTCTTGGTTTCTGAAAATACAAAATCATTTCTGTTCCGGAAAAAAATCTTGTATTGTGATAAGGGTTGGTGGGATGTGTGGCTGTGTGGAGACGTATTTAATCACGTGTCAGATTCGGACCTCAGGGGAGATGGTTTGGTAGAAAGATTGGCTGTTGCTCAGCCTTCGTCGCTGGATTGTGGGGCATCGTTTTAATTGAGGTGGCCTTTATAAATTACACCCTCTGGTTCATAGTTTCAAAACTCAAATTCTAAGTTGGGCTCCGATAATTTTAGTACAGAACAAATTAATTCCGGACAATGTTAAAAATTAAACATCTAATGGATTTTGGATGAAAAAAGTTAACAGTATTATTGATAATTTTATTACTGGACAAATCGATCATAATATTACCCTAGACAAGAAAAATTAACGGTGTTTGCAACAATTTTATTACTAGACAAATCAGCCCCTAATATTATTTGCACAAAAAATAAAAAAAATCCTCATCCTCATCACCTTCCTTCCTTCATTCTCTTTATCACCACCACCACCAACACCACCACTATCACCATCACCATAAATGCACATCAACCATTCCCTGTCAGGGACGGGAAATGGAGATTTTTTTGTGGGTGTATATGGTATTAAAGACCAATTTATACAATAATGAAAATTTTAGTAATATCGTTAATGTTTTCCCTCTAAGGATCACCAAGTGCCTAATTTTTGACATTATTAGGAACCAAGATGACACTTTCCAATTATCAGGAATCAATTTATCCAATGCTGAAATTGTTATAGACCAACTTGGGTGTTTACTCTAGTTTTAAAAATCGAATCGATAATCGACTCGGTCACACTACTAAATTACTGGGTCATTGATTCAATCAATGAGTCATTGGTTGAACCGATTGAACTGAATTTTATTAAATAAATATATAAAATATTTTAAATATGTAACACATATAATTATTTATGCACACTGCAAGCTCATCAGCCTAGTAGTTAGTTTTAATGTTCTCCTTTTCATTGTTTCGAGTTCGAATCATGCAAGAGGGAATTTTGGGTTCATCCACTAATTTTCTTGTACGCGGTTCAAGGCTCCATGCTTAGATTTTGTTCGGTCCAATTTTCAAAAGTATTGACACAAGTTGCCGGTTTTTAAAACTATATTTCAGTCTATAATATAAGTTATTTTTGGATTTTTTATTTAGTCTAAAAATAAGTTATTTTCACATTTCATGAAAATAATAATTAATTTTTACCCATTTTATTCCTATATTTATGATAATTGAGAATTAATGGATATGAATATAATTATTTAATAGAGAGATAATTTATGATGAGTGATAAAGGATATTTTGTTTTTTACTTTTATTGTTTAAAAAGATTAATGAAAGCCAATCATCAGCTTAATTTCCATACAAAACCTTGAACGATTTATATGATAGATCGAAGGAAGTACAATGCTTGGGGCAATAAATGTTCGTAAGAGGAGTGTTATTGTGACACCTTAAAATTCTAAACGCATACACATCCCTTTCACAAAATATATGAGATCTATATCTTTATTTTTTCTTCACTTATTCTCTCTCTCTATATCTTTTCTACTATTTGCTTTAAGGTATTGATTATGTATGAATCTTGGAATATTAAAATAACTTTTCTCTAAATGCAACATGACCATTGAGTAAAAGTTGTTATAACAAACCAAAAGGTCTAGCAGAGTTAATAATTAGCTAGAGTTTTTAAGTATCTAGTTAGGATTCAATACCTAGCAGTATGTATGGAAAGAATTTTGTGATCAAAGACAAGATCTACATATGTGAGTACTATATCTTGAAGGAATTAGTCATTACTGCGATGAATACTCTTGATTCATCAATAAAATAAAAAGTTGTTACAACATGTTTTATCTTTGCATTTTTCTATTCAACAATTTTAAAAAGACTATTGTACCCTTCCCTTTAAATCAGATTTCCAATCTAACCTTACAAATATTTTTCGTTGCCATTGCCCCCGTGCAGCAAAAAATGGTAGCATTGTCAAATCCTACAACTTGTCACTACTATGAAGTTATCATCGCATTAAGTGGTGTTATTTAAATACCTAAATCCACTTTATAATAATTGGATATGTTGGATAGATGATATATGTGGAGACTATCATATCCAATAATTATAAAGTGAGTGTCTCTTTTAAGTATTCAAATAACATTGCTTAATCCTAAATCTTATCAGAAATAGATTTTTGCATCAATTCCAAAAGTCTATCACAATAACTTGGATTAATATAATATTTTTATCCATACTTGTGCATGAATTATTTTTCATTATCATTAAGAAGATGTAATTTTACTAATTTATTTGATAAATTTAGTTTATGACGATCACGTGTGAGAATTGTTATGTGATTTGGAGCATATTAGCATAACACATTAGCATATGCAACTGCTTATACAAAATTTTAATGTTTTACAATATTTTTTATCGAATTTTTTGGACAAATAAAAATCCAATGATATGATTTTAACCAATCCAAAGTTGATTGGATCAATTTGGTTAAGATTTTGCAATAACAATGATAATGAATTTGAACCAATTTAAAATTGATCAGTTAGAATTTGTTTTTCCCTTAACTCTAATCTGAGCCACTTCGTTTACACCCCTAATAAGACAGAGCCTTTAGCTACAGACAATAAACGAAACATGTAGTTTTGTCCCAACTTGTAAATCATGTGGAGCTATTTTAGGGGAATGTTATTTGAACGCCCTTTATTTCACACTTTGTATAGACACCCAATCCACTTGTCATTGAGTTTTTTAAGGGTCCAAATAATACTACTCGCTATTCTATACTGTTTTCAAACTGTACGCGCTACTTGTTTGAGTAATACAGCTAAAGTGTGGTTTATAGTAAAGAAGTTTCATGTTTCAGTAGCCATTAGATCTACTTTCCCTTTTAGATGTGCGGTTACAATGCTTGGCACTTCATTGAGTATTTTGTTTGTTTTTTTGGGTCTGGCAATGCATGGTGTGCATTGTCTTTTTACTTTTTAGTTTTAGGCTATTACTCATATGCCTATGCCGGTCAATACCTACGGTACCGATGGAAGCGTGGACTGGTGTGTAGTTGACACGTATAGGAGAGTGGTACAGTTAATACTAAAAGCAGCCATATTGACAGACAAGGTGCTGGTGCTGCTGATATCATCAGAGTTATAAAACCTAAATACTAAAATCCTCTACCATATTTTTATTATAATATCACCCCACCGATAGCCTCATATGCTATTTTATCTTTATATGGATAGATACACTAAATTTCATCCAAATTCTAGCAAAGGTGAAATATGTTATTTACTAAACATTTTTTAATATGAAGAAAGTTGTCGGCATTAAGTTAGTTGTAATAATTTTTATCACGATATTAATTTGCTCAGCTCATTATACTTGGCAGTTAATATAATGGAATCAATATCAAAATTAAACTGATATAAAGAAATTTATTAAAATAAAATTGAAGTCAAATAAAAAATATTAGGCACAAAAATGTTATTTAGTGTAGGATAAATAAATGTTTAATATATAAAATCAAATCAAATTTTTTATAATTATTATTTAAGCATGAGACTTAGTTATGCAAGTAAGACAATAATTTTAATTATATCTAATTATGTGTAAGAAAAATTTGGAGATTTCGAATTCAGTGAAATCAAGTTTGGAAGAAAAATTTGTAGATTCCAAATTCAGTGTGCTTTTTTCCATTTTTGAAAATTGGACATTGGAAAATTCACTGTACGTACGAAGATTCCTTTTGTTTTCTTTTTTTATTTGCAAAATACGTACATTCCAAATTCATAAATGTTTTGGTCCAAACTAGGTTTCTTATGGTAAATCAGTTGTAATATTTTTTTTTATTTCAACACAACTTTATTTTAATATTTTTTATTACAATATTAATTTAGTCATGTAAGGAAATTTAATAGAATGGTTGAAGCAATATCAAAATTAAAAATATGGAAAATAAATTGATAAAAAATTTTTACTAAAATCAATGATGGAAAGTTAAAAGCAGCATGAGAAAAATGGTATTTACTGTAGAAGACTTAAAAGTTTTATATATAAAATAAAATCACAGTTTATATAATTATTATTTGAAAAGAGAATTCAGAATGAAAAAATTTCGAGAAAAAAAAGAAACACATAGAATTTGGAATGTCCGAATTTTGTAGAAGGAAAGGAAAAAAAAACATGCGAAATCTTTTTTAAAAAGAAAAGACTATAGAACTGAATTTTTTATGTCCAAATTTTAAAAACAAAAGTGTTGTACTAAATTCGGAATGTCCGAATTTTGAAAAAATAAAATAAAATAAAAGAATGTGTGGCAAATACGATGTATACGACAAATAATTGTTTCACATTTTTTTTCTGTGAATTAGATGGGTATAGGCCGATGTAAATGGCGGGTGATTGAATAGCTTTAACTATTTTTTTGTTTTCATTCTGTGGGCTGGTTTTGTCATAAAAGGACGAGTGAGAGCCCGAAACATGTTGTGAGTGCCAAAAACACCGAAGGCAAGAAGACCACCGCCCACATGTCCAAAAAAAAAAATGGCAAGCAGTGTGCAGGGTAGCCAAAGGTGATTAGGGATTAGGCAACATGTAGAAGTTAATTAATGTAGGATTAGTAATTTTTTCTATTTTTTAATTTTTTTTACCTTTTACCTTTTAATTTTAACTTTGTTTATTTGTTTTTCAGAATTCGGTATGTTCGAATTTAGTGCAATGAGCAATCCGTTTTTTATTTTTCAATTTTAATTTTATTTTCAGTTTCAATTCAACTAGTTTTTTTCCTTTTCCAAATTTTTTATCATATTTTATTGTTTTTATTTTTATTTTTGATTTATTTGTTTTCAAAACTGAATTAAGTGCAATAAACAATACTTTTCCATTTTTTAATTTTTCTTATTAAAAAGACTGAAATGAGTCTTTGTTTCTTACTGAAAGACAGAGGCAGAAAAGAATGATAAAACATTTGGAAAAGGAAAAAAAATAATTGAATTTCGATAGAAAAATAAATAAAACAAAAGAAAACAAAATATAAATAAATAACATAAAAAATTGAAAAATGAATGCACTAAATTCGGACATACCGAATTATGAAAAACAAATAACCAAACATAAAAATGAAGACGTAAAAAAATTAAAAATAAAAAAAGGAAAAATGAAAAAAGTATCATGTATTGCAATGAATTCGGAGTAATCGAATTTTTAAAAATAAATAAATAAAAATAAAAAAAATAAAAAATTTTGAAGAAAAGGAAAAAAGTACTGTTTATGAAAAATAAAAAACAAATAAAAATAAAAAAAATTGAAAATTGAAAAGGGAAAAAATGTACTATTCATTGCACTAAATTCGGACTTACCAAATTCTAAAAAGCATATAACTAAAAATAAAAATTAAAAAGAAATAATAAGGAAAATTAACAAATGAATAAAAGAAAAAGTACTTTTTTTGCACTTAATTCGGACTAATCGAATTTTGAAAAAAATAAATAAAAAATAAAAAGAAAAATGATAAAAAAAGGAAAAAATACTTAATAATAGAAATTAACTCTTTTTGGTTGTAATCGTAAACATGATACAGTAACATAGTTGTTAATTGACTTACTTAATCACTTTATTTATGCTTTCTCAAACCTACCTATTGGGGCCCACTACATGCCACATGCCATTTTTCTATTGGATAAAACTCTTACGAGCACCACAAGCATTGACTATCTTAGGCATGTGAGCAACCGCCTTCTGGGAAACGAGGGAAAAAATTGTGACAGTATTTGAACATCCAAACTCTTTTAAAAACAATCTTTGCGGAATTTCCAAAAACAAGGGAATAACCCTCGTGTGTATATTAAATAGTATATTTAAATTTGAAATAAATTTTGATACATGTAAGTGTTTGAAAAAAGTTTCCATGAGATAAGTTATAAGTTGTGATACGTTTTTTATATACTCTAATCAATAATAAATTAATTGTTAAAAGGGAAAGATTTTGAAACCAATAAGTTCAAATCACATAAGCATTTTGGATGGTCTGAAAGCATTTTGGATGGTCTGACTGCATTTGATATTTATTTTAATTTTTTTGGAGATCCCCCATGTAGCAAGGTCACAATAAGAAAAAGACAAATTTTATTAACAATCTAAAAGTACTTTATTTTCACCCCCTTTTATGTAATTTTCCTTTTCCCTTATCTTTTTGTTGCAAATACATTGTAGAGTGATTTTTTAGGGAAGTCAAAACTAAATTTTGGAATGTCGACATTTTGAAAAAGTAGAAAAGCAAAGACATTACACTGAATTCAGAATCTCCAAATTCAGTTTAGACAGTGTTTTCTACTTAATTCGGAATCTCTGAATTTTTCTTAGGGTTCCTTTATAAAAAATGTGCTTTGATTTTGTATATTAAACATTTATTTACTCTAGACTAACTAACATTTTTGTTCCTAATATTTTTTATTTGACTTCATTTTTATTTTAATAAATTTCTTTATATAAGTTTAATTTTCATATTGATTCAGCCATTCTATTAAATGTGAAGTATAATGAGCTGAGCAAATTAATATAAAATGTGATTTCATGTTATATATAAAACATTATTTATTCTACAATAAATTTAATTTTTTCTCCCATTACTTTTAACTTTACTTCATATTTATTTTAATAAAAAAGTTTCATCAAGTTATTTTTAATATTTTCAATTTTCATATTACTACAACCTCTATTAAATGTCCATTATAATGACATGACTAAATTAATATTGTAATACAAAATATTAAAACCAACTTTGTGTTCGAATAAAAAATGTTAAAACTGCATTTATGTAAAAAAAAAAAGAAAAAGAAAAAGAAAAAAATTCACCAATGAATTCGAAATGTCCCAATTTTGAAAGAAGGAGAAAAGAAAAAAATAAACTAGATCACTGTAGAGTGATTTTTTAGGGAAGTCAAAACTAAATTTTGGAATGTCAGAATTTTGAAAAAGTAGAAAAGAAAAGACGATTACACTGAATTTGGAATCTCTGAATTTTTCTTACAAATAATTAGATAAAATTGAATTTATTGTCGTACTTACATTCATATATGAACTAAATCTCATGCTTAAATAATAATTATAAAAATGTGATTTGATTTTATATATTAAATATTTATTTTTTCTAGACTAAATAACATTTTTGTTCATAATTTTGTTTTACTTCACTTTTTTTTTTATAAATTTCTTTACATCAGTTTAATTTAGATATTAATTTAGTTATTCTATTAAATGTCAAATGTCAAGTATAATGAGCTGAGCAAATTAATATCATAATAAAAAATATTATAAATACATTTGTGTTGAAATAAAAAATATTATAACTAACTTAATGTAAACAACTATCTTCAGATCAAACTGAAGTTAAATAAAAAATGTTTAGTAAATATCTTGTAAATTATAGTGTATTTCACCATTTTTGGGATGAAGTTTACTGTATCTATCCGTAAAAAGATAAAATAACATAGGGGGCTAACGATGAGGCGATATCATAAATAATGAAAATATGGTGGAGGGTTTTACTATTTGAGTTCCATAATTCAGATGATATCAACACATACCAACTTGTCTGCCACCACAACTGCTTTTCAGTATTAACTGTGTCACTCTCCTATACGTGTCAACAACACACCACTCCATGCTTACATCGGCACCGTAGGTATTGACTGCGTTAGGCACATGAGTATGGACCTTTAGTTTTAACTCTTTGTTAGCGTTTGCAGGCACAAATCTGTTATGATGACTAATGATGCGTGTATCGTTGGAGTGTAATTGTCACAGACATGTGCTTTTATTGCTTGAGACTCTCAAGTAAAAAATTTGCTATTGAATTTCCAAGGATTCATTGTTTTCGTTATCAGCAATGTTATTTTGAATTGAATAATCTTATGTGTATAATAAAATTATACAATAAATACACATCATACACTTTATTATTATTAGATGTGAAGAGTGAGTAGAATGAGTGAGGACCACTAATCACATCTAACAGTAATCTCATTGTTAAGTTACTAGGGAAACATTTGGGTCTCCGTAGTATAGATCGTTGGATCCAGCGTACATGGGCTAAAACGGGAGTAGTGAAGTCTATGGATCTGGATAATGACTTTTTTCTGGTACGGTTCTCAGAGGAAAATGACTATAAGTATGCGCTCTATGAAGGTCCATGGTTGGTTGCGGACCATTATCTTCTTGTTCAACGATGGCGGCCTCTCTTCCAGCCAACTGAGGAGCTGGTTCAGAAACTGGTGGTGTAGATCCAGATTCCTAACCTTCCAGCGGAACTATGCAATAAACATTTCCTGCATAGGGTGGGTGCAACATTAGGAACAACGCTAAAAATTGATGATCTCACTTCTATTCACTCTCGGGGCAAGTTTGCCCGTATCTGTGTGGAGTTGGACTTGCATTGTGAGCTGTCTCCCTCATTTACTGCTCTGGGATTGATTTCAGAATTGAATATGAAGGCCTCCATTTGATTTGCTTCCGATGTGGTAAATATGGTCATAGAATCGAAAATTGTACAAGTTCCTTAGGACAAGAAGGTGTGATCCCCACTGCCTTGCTAGCGGAGACTGACGATACGGCAAAGAACTAAGTGAGTAACGTGCCTTCGGAGTCTTGCATTGGAGATACGTCTGGAACTTGACATGATGACGCTTCCGGAAGCATGCAACAGATCCCATGCAACTCGGGAAGTACAGCCAATAGGATCCCGGATTGTGAGGGAAAATTAATTGGTGAGAGAAATTCTTCTACTGAAGGGGAGGGCAGGTTTGGGCCATGGATGTTAGTTAAACGCACTCAGCGGCACAAATCCCACTCTGAGTTACAGAAATCAGGAAATCCTTGTGGGAGATCTGTTCCTCAATCTCCGGGATCTCGATACGAAATTTTAAGAGAGGATTTGGAGAAAGGAAATGGCGAACAGGTTCAGGAAAATAATCGAGCCAATGATAGTGTGGGGCCAAGTCATACTTCATTGGGCCAGCCTTCTAAAAATAAGCCAATTAGTCCCCTTCCAAAACCCATTATTCCTCATCAGCAAAAACTCCTGCACGCCTCTCCAAATGCTAGCAGGAAGCCCATTAAGGGTGCACCTCTTTTTAACCCTGCTGCAAATGGTAAAGGTAAAATGACAGTTGGTAATCCCTCTTGTCCCAATAACCAAATGCATTCATCTATTACTTCATCTTCATCTATGTTGTCTGACTCCCGTGAAGAAAAGGAAGGCTGACACTGGTATGTAATAAACCAAATGTCAAGTCAAAGATGGAAGGATCATTGTGAAGGCTTTACTGTTCCTATGGCAGGGGAAGTTCTTGTTACTCACCCATCCCAAGAAGAAATAGCTTTTGCGAAGGTCTTGCGTAGCACTCAAACTACGGAGGGAGGTGCGGCGAATCCCCCTGACCCTGGTGAAAATCAAACTCCTAATTCTCTCTCTCATCAGAATGAAGTTAATAAGGAAAGTCCTTCCATTGGAATGGAAATGGAGACCGATGGTTCGAAGACAGAGGAGGGTGTTCCCCCACCTATTTCTCTTACTTCCCAATGAATGTGATTCTCTGGAATTGTCGAGGAGTTGGGGGGAAAGGTTTTTCCACTTTAATCAAAGACATCTCCATCAGGTACCACGCTGACTTGTTGATTTTATTTGAAACCTATATTTCTGGCCCCAAGGCCTATGCTATTATTAAGAAGTTTAGCTTTGATGGTATGTTTATTGTTCATGGCGAGGGGTTCTCTGGTGGTATTTGGTGCATTTGGAGGAAGCATAATTGGAACGTCTCTATTGTTCATTATACCAAGCAGCTGGTCCATATGCAAATTAGCTACCAAGGCCTTCCCTTCTGGCTTCTCATAGCTGTGTATGCTTCTCCTCACTCTAGATTTCGAAGGGAAGTCTGGCAAAGCCTTCGTGAACTTGTTGTTACTGTGGATAGTCCTTGGTGTGTGGGAGGTGACTTTAACTCTATTCTCTCTCTTGATGACTGTGGTGGGGAAGCCCGTTTTTCCTGTGATTCTTCCATTTTTGCGGAGTGTACCCTTGACTGTGGGTTATCTGATCTAGGTTTTGTTGGGCAACCATTCACATGGCAGCGGCGTAATTGCAAGCGTAGGCTAGATAGAGTTTGTGCTAACTCTGATTGGGTCCAGATGTTTGCTCATGCTTATGTCCAGCATATGCCCAAGTTGAAGTCAGACCATGTTCCACTCCTTATCAAATTTCCTAACAATTCCTCTCTAGCTTCGCTAGATAGAGTTTTTCGTTTCTTGGCTCCTTGGCTCCTGCATGAAGATTTTGGGCAAGTCATGGAGGCTGCCTGGCAGAATTCTGGAGACTTACTTGATAATGCACAGTCCTTCATTACTCAGGTACGGATTTGGAATAAAGAAGTGTTTGGTGACATTTTCCGAAGAAAAAATAGAATTTTGCTCAAACTTGAAGGAATTTCTAGGAGTCTTTCCTTCCAATCAAACCCTTTTCTTGAGGACCTTCATAAGAAACTTTGGGAAGAGCTTCATTCTCTTTTAGTTCAAGAAGAAGTCTATTGGAAGCAAATGTCTCGGTGTAGATGGATCAAGTTGGGAGATAGAAATACTAAATACTTCCATGGTATGGCCACAAGCAGGAGAAGAAGAAATTGTATAGTTATGCTGAAAAATAATAATGGTGAGTGGATTGAGGACCCAAATCAACTTAGGACTATGGGAGTTGATTTCTACCATCATCTCTATACTGACCAAGGTATATCTGACTTTTTTCCCCTTCAAGGGGCTTTCCCTTCCTTAGATACTGACTTCTTACACAAGCTTGGTTGTACTGTTACTGATAGTGAAATTAAGGCAGTCGTTTTCTTTATGGGGGGTTGGAAAGCGCCAGGTCCAGATGGTCTTCCAGCTATGTTTTACCAGAATCAATGGGATCGAGTCAAATATTCCCTTTGTACTTGGGTTAAATCTACTTTTGCTGATCCTAGCCGTATTTCTCGTGCTAATGGAACCCTCATTTCTCTCATTCCTAAAGTTGATCATCCTGTAAACTTTAGCCAATTTCGTCCTATTAGCTTATGCAATGTCAACTACAAAGTTATAACCAAGATTGTGGCATCTCGTTTAAGGGGTGTCATGAATCAACTAGTTGGGCTTGGGTAGAGCAGCTTTGTTCCTGGTCGTCAAACAACAGACAATATTCTCATTGTTCAAGAGGTGATTCATGCTATACGGATGAAAACAGGCAATGTGGGTTTTATGGTGGTGAAAATTGACTTGGAAAAGGCCTATGATAGGCTGAACTGGCAGTTTACTATAGATACTTTGCTTGATATTGGGCTTCCAGCAAACCTCATCAATATTATTCGCAGTTGCATCTCCTCCTCCAAGATGTCTATTCTTTGGAATGGGGAGAAATCTGAGCAGTTTTCTCTTTTTAGAGGGACTCGTCAGGGGGATCCTATATCTCCGTATATTTTTGTCCTTTGTATTGAGAGGTTAGCCCACCTTATTAATGCTGCTGTTGCCACTAAGAGATGGGAACCGATTAAGTTATGTAAGTATGGGCCTAAGATTTCCCACCTCCTTTTTGCTGATGATCTCATTCTTTTTGCTAAAGCTTCCTCTGATCAAGTTCAAATCATTAGAGATACTCTTGACTCTTTTTGTAGTTGCTCTGGTCAGAAAGTTAACTTTGAGAAATCTAATGTTTTCTTCTCCCGGAACGTTAACCACATTTGCCGGAGGGAGCTTAGTGATGCTCTGGGTGTTTCTTTGACTTCCAATCTTGGGAAATACCTTGGAGCACCTCTTATTCATAGTCGTTGTAAGGCCAGTACTTTCAATTTATTATTGATAAGATGTGCAAAAAATTAAATGGTTGGAAATCTCACACCCTCTCTCTTGCTGGAAGAGTTACTCTTGCCAAGTCTGCTTTGGCATCCATCCCCAGTTATATCATGCAAACTATGAAGCTTCCTATAGAGACCTGTAGTAAAATTGATAAGCTGTGCAGAGATTTCATTTGGGGTACCTCTAAGACCCGTAGAAGAGTTCATCTAATGAGTTGGGATAAAATCTGTAGGCCTAAGGAGGAAGGAGGTTTGGGCTTTAGAACAGCTAGGGACTTGAATAATTCGTTCATGATGAAATTGGCGTGGGGCCTGGTTCACTCCCCGGATTCTCTTTGGGTCCGTATTTTTCATGCTAAATATAGTTGCTTAGATGGCACTATTCCTCTTGTTAAAAAGAAATCCAAGATGTCTAATGCCTGGCGTGGAGTTGTTCATGTTTGGGATAAATTTACTAATAATTTGATTTGGAGAGTTAACAATGGTGAAGGGATTAAGTTCTGGCTCGACCACTAGATCCCTGGAGTGCACAAGCTGAGGAATTATTCCCAGATTAGCTTAGAGGGTGATTTGGTTAATAATTCAGTGGATGATTTCTCAACAAGCAGTGGAGATTGGAATTGGGACTTAATTCACCAAATGCTCCCTTTGGATTGTGCCCAGTTATTGATTCCGATTAAAGCCCCTGACTTGCATGCTGGAGCGGATTCAGTGGCGTGGATGCATGACCCCTCTGGCCTTTTCTCTCTTCATTCTGCTTACTCTGCCTGTCTGTCAAATTCTGCTGCTGTATCACAAAAAATTTTCTTGGACATCTGGAAAATTGGTGCTCCTCCCAGATTACAAATGTTTATGTGGTTGGTGGGAAATGATGCCTTACTTACGAACCATGTCCGGGCTAGACGTCACATGGTCTCTTATGATCTTTGTACTATTTGTTCTTGTTTTCCTGAGACAATGCTCCACATCCTCCAAGATTGTGATTTTGCTCGGAACCTGTGGATGAGCATTGATAATAGACTTGACCGTGATAATTTCTTTCTTTCATCCATTTCTGATTGGGTAGAGGAAAATATCAAAGTCAAGTCTCGTATCTGCTATGGGATTAGTTGGCCCTTACTCTTTGTTATAGTGTCCAACACTATTTGGAAGGTTCATAATGATTTTGTTTTCAACAGTACTCCGATCTCTGGTAATCTTCTTTTTCAGAAAGTTATTTCATTGGCTAAGGACTATCAGTTTGCCTTTAAAGCCTCTGGAAACGCTGTGCCATTCCTTAAAGAGATGGTAACTCGTGCTATTGCGTGGTTTCTCCCTCTTGCTGGTTGGGTGAAGCTTAATACTGATGGCTCGTTTTTTCCTCATAATCGAGCTGCTGCTTGTGGTGGTATTATAAGGGACCATTCGGGTATTTTCATTGCTGCCTTCTCTGGGAATCTTGGAGCTTGCTCCATCATGATGGCTGAATTGTGGGGTGCCTTTAAGGGTCTCTTTCTCTGTTGGGATCTGGGTCTTCGGAAGGTCATTTTAGAGGTTGACTCCCAGGCTGCTGCAGACTTCTTATTGCTTGGTATTCAAGATAGTCATGCTTGTGCTGCTGTTGTTAATGCTACTCGTGTTATTATTGATAGGGAGTGGTCTGTGGAGGTTTCTCAAGTCTTCAGGGAGGCTAACAATTGTGCGGATTCTTTGGCTAAACATGGCCACTCTCTTCCTCTCGGTTTTAAGATCTTTAACTCCTTGCTAGATTTTATGTTATTGGATGTTTTTACTAATTTTTCGGGTCATTGTCGACCTCGCGCTGTTCCTAGTTAGTCTTTGTTTGTTTTCCTTGGAATTACCTTAATTACTTATCAAAAAAAAAAAAATAGTAATAAAATATGTGGTGTATATTTATTGTGTAATTTTATTATACACATAATATTTTTCTTTTAAATTTGTACAGTTTCCTTTAAAATAGGAAAAAAAATTTGTTTCCTATTTCTCATTTAATCATAATAAGGTAAATATAAAATTTTTAAACACACGTACTCATCCCCGACTCCAAATTAAAGAAAGAATTAATTTAAAAATTATATAGAAATTCAATCATGTATTATTACGTTAGTATCAAAGTTTGATTCAACCATCTACTAATTCAAAAGTTCAACAAATAGAAATATATGATTTAATGATAATGTAAAACTTTTTTACATTAATAATCCATTAAAATTAATCTGAAAAAAAAAAATTTTTTTGTTTGATTAGAGTACTGTGCAGTTTTATAGTGGTGACCCATGAACGTAGATTTAATCTGTGAATTGCTGAGGCTAATTAAAGTTTTGATCAGTCGATATAACAGATAAGAATGTAGCTTGTTACTGAAGCTCTTGTCATGACTCAAGCATAAAAACAGGGGCTACTTTACCAGAATGCTGCTGAGATTGGCTGAGAGTTCCTGAGACAAAGAAAATGGGTAGTTCATGCATCCTATTATAGTAAATGAACTGAATGTTCAAATTTTTTGGTGCTAACTGATCAATGATCATCCTATTACAATGATTCCACCCCAAGTGAGAAAGTGCAACTTTATTGGATTGAGTATCTAGGCCACAATTTGTTCGAATTAATTTATTTATAAACAAGTATAAACAACTGCATGAAATTGGCAGTGATTGAAACTCATTTAAAGCAATTCTTGAAGCTTGCGACAGAAACTATCAACACAAGTAGACTCTAAATCGTTGCTAAGTAAGAAATCTCTCATTTTGGTATGATTTGCTCTGACCTCTATCCCAAGTTCATTCTCATCATCCATCACAATTTTCACAGCTTTGCACACACTTTCCTTTGTGAACAAGCCGTCTTCTTCACCTTTCTCCACTTCAACCCCAGCCCTTAGCTTTATGCTCATCATTCGTGCATTCATGACATGATCAGATCCTAGGCGAGGTAACAACACCAACTGGCACTCACTCACAAGTCCCTCAGTTATGGAAGCTGATCCGCAGTGTGTTATGAAGCACCCAACAGAAGGGTGTCCCAAAATCAATTGTTGCTGCACCCATCCCCCATATGCAATCCCTCTTCCTTGAACCCTTTCTTTGAACCCTTCAGGTAGTGCTTCTTCAATAGACTCGAACCCAACAGGGGGCTTAAGTGCTGCAAGAAATGGAAAACCTGTTAGCTCAAGACCAAGCAATAACTCTTGGAATTGGTTTTTCTGCATTGGGCTTTCACTCCCAAAAGCACAATAAACCACGGACAAAGGCTTGAATCCACCAAGCCATGAAGCCCATTTTTCCTCCAAAGTAGAGCTAGTGGGCTCAGGTAAAAGAGGCCCTGAAAGCAAACAAGGCTTCCCATAGAGACTTTCAAGGTAATCAACGTAAGGCCCATCAATTTCTCTGAAGCCTTTGAAACCATTTGCATCTGACAACTTTGTACCGATCCCTGTGCGATCATACAACAGAACACCACTGCCAAACTCCCATTTCCTTGAGGCAGCAAGGAACCGAGCTTCATGAGCATGAAGCTTGACTGATGAATCAGGGAACCCCGGAGGAGGTATCATGAGATCAGCTTCAGTTAAATGTCTTCCTTGGCTCTGCCTTGGTCCTATTCCAAGGTATGCCACTGAAAGTGGGTAAACTATCCAGTATTGCATGCACTTGATGCCAAGGCTCCGAGTCACGTTTGGTAGCCAGTGTTGGAAATCAAAGAAAACAATCTGTGGCTTAAGCGCCTTGAGGAGAAGTTCTATGTCCTTCTCTGTGCGGTCCATGGCTGTGGCAATAAGTGGCATCAAAGAGAAGGGCACATCTGAAGTGGTTTCTGCATCGTGTGGAAGGCCATCAACGTGAGGAACAGTGATGGGGATGAAGGTGATGAGGTGTGGGTGAAGGTTGAAGTGTTGTAACTTTGATTGTGTTCTTTTGGGAATGAAGAAGGAGATTTTGTGGCCTCTCTTTGCTAGCTTGTTGGAGAGGTGGAGATATGGTGTGAGGTGCCCCATGGCAAACCATGGAAACATGGCTATGTGCATGGGAGGAGGTGCATCCATGGCTGCCTTGACGTATTTGCAGTGACTCTTTGTTATGATTTAAAGCCAAATTCACTTGAGAGGTTTCTCACGTCTCTCGTCCACTCTTTCCAGTGTTGGTTTGTAACTATTAGCAGTACGGACGAAAACCATGCTGACTACGCATGACAATGATGTGTTTGGTGCCGAAGTTTTATTGGTGGAGATTGGATTCCGTATTAGGCTAATGTTTGTATCAATTCTGAAAAGCATAAAGATATTTTATCAGCTCAAAAGAAGTAGTTTTCAATGAACAAAAATGCTATTTTGACACCTAAGTACCTAAGTGAAACACCCACTTTATCATTATTGGATGGAATGGTGATCTCCATTATTTTCACCCATCCATCACATCCAATGGTGATAAAGTGGGTGTCTCACTTAGACACCCACTTTTTGGTGTTGAAACAGCAATGCTCTTTCAATGAATTGTGATTAAGTTGGTGTTATTGACGGCAAGGACCGATATGACACCCAATATGAATAGACATGACACGAATATAGGGATATGAGCAACTTTTACAAAATATGAGATACAATCTGAGTAGGATATGCTCTATAATAAAATATAAAAATAACATGTTATAATAAGAAAAATCAAATCTAAGTATTCTTATGGTTAAAAAAAATTCTATAACTAAGAATTGATTAAAAAAATTACAAGAATAAATAAATTTACACAAGTTTTTATAAAAAAATAATAAACAAATATTTGTATAATGAAAAAAAAAAATTTGTCTCCATGTTTAGTGGCATGTTAGGGAATCTCGAAATTGAGAGATGAAATAGCGGAATAAGACACCCATTGGATAAAGATTTCCGAATATCGTCAAAGTGTCAGTGTCACAAAAATATTTGATGTGGGTATTACAAGGTTCTTGGAATATCTGCACTTCATAAACCGATTGCCCAAAGCATTCTCTTAAACTAATCATAAGAACTAAATTTAACTAGAAAAACCAAAAAGGCACCCTGATACTTGAGAGAGCTTGGGTAACGGGTGGAACTAAAAATGACATGGTTGTGCTATGGAGGCTTGCAAACATGGAGACCATTTAGGAGCTGTATTTTCTGAGGATTGTCGCACTACACTAAGGCTTTGTTTGGGAGTTTGGAGGGAAAGGGAAGGACAGACATTGGAGGGGAAGGAAAGGTGAGGGAAGGAAGGGGTTTAGAGGATTGATCCTCCATTTGTTTAGGAGTGTAAGAAATATAGAGGGAAGAGAACTGAGAGATTCTTGGTCTAGTTTTACGAATTTACCCTTCCTTATAATATTTAATTGT
Source organism: Dalbergia cultrata (assembly GCA_031216105.1). NCBI lineage: Eukaryota > Viridiplantae > Streptophyta > Magnoliopsida > Fabales > Fabaceae > Dalbergia > Dalbergia cultrata. The sequence goes on along the minus strand of CM062350.1, from coordinate 10,798,271 downwards.
TTTATTTATATAGAATTAATTATTTTAATTAAAAATAAATATTTCTATTAATAAAAAAAAGAAGTAAAAAAAATTTTGTTTTTACACTTTTATCCCTTAATAATGTATTTAACCATTTTATTTTTTAAATAATTAATTATTTTGGAAAAAAATTAAAAAAATTCTTCTCCCTCAAATTTTCTACTCTAGTCAATAGATCATTTTAAAAAATATCTCTTTATTTTTTATCTCAAAAAATGACTTTTCTCATCAATATTTTCAAAAAATCCATAAAAAAATTATACATTTTTTAAAAAATTCATATTTATAAAAAAAATACCATGAAAAAAATTTGTAATTACAAAAAAATTACAAAAAGGGACAAAAAAAAAATAACTATCAATTAGATATACAATTGCAACTTGGAAAAAGGAAAAAAAAAAGGGTAAAATGATACATTTTATTCATAACAATACACAAGGGTTATCCATCTCTTGTGTCCATGTCTCTCTTTATGACCTAGACATGATTACCTCAATTTGCAACATTCCTAACTAGTGTCACCCAAGTCCAGATTGAAAACAAGAAAAATATATAAGGATAAGAGATATGCATTCATATTATGTGTATTTTTCAGAATCCTACATATTTTTCTGTATCATCTAATATTTTAGCTACTGTTACAATGTAATATATTTCAGAATTAGAGCAAGCCAGGGAAAATTTTATTCGAGAGAGTACGGACAAATGAAAATTCAGAGTTGACAAATAGTAAGTCTTAATGCATTTCATTTGGAATTTCCATCGAGTTTGTCAATCATGCAACAAATAGGAACTTGTCTTGTATAAAATACCATTGACACAAAGGAAACCAATATTAGCAGGTCAATGATGACAAACAGTGCCAATAATTACAAATCACACCAAGCAACAGAAACATGTAGCATTATGACACAAAAGACCCATCAGCACACCATAATAGCAGTAGATAGAGGAAACATACAACAAGCAATTGCTACATTGTAGAATCAAATTTGTCAAAGAATTACATTGTTCTCTACATATTTCAATTTAACATGATAAAAATATTTTACATTCTTCTTATAACTTCATCTGGACTGACGTTCAAGAAGCATATCCGTTCATTGGTCTCTGTAGCAAACAAATGAAATGTGTAACATATATCTACTTTTATGTTGTAAATAGAACTGAACATTATATTGAGATATAATATTCTAATAAAAGATCAATACCAGTTACTATTATTACCTCGGCTAAACTCTGCACAAACTCTAGTTTGAGCAAAAGCAAAAACAATGTCCCTTGCTGCTACAATCTCAATAATCTTTGATCTCTTTCTCAGAAACGGTAATACCACAGAGGAAGGACCCTTTGGGTCATGTGTATCATATTCTTCCTATAAAAGATCAATCAGATATAGTCACAAGAAATGAGGGAAATGGCCAAAGCAAAGTACACATCTCACTAGTGAAAACATGGAACACAGATCTCATCATTCATCCAATATTAAAAATAGAGCAATGATCATGTTGTACCACTAGAATCAGTGGTGGTTTTCATTGGTCAATAAAGCAGTGGTTTCAAGTATTGTAAAATATAATGCAAATATGTGGGGGAATTGCTACAAACAAAATAACACTCACTGAGCTTGAATTAATAAAGGAAATCAGATTTTCTACAACTCAGTCCTCCAGTTTTGATCCCTCAGGAATGAACACATCATAAACTCAGACAAGTTCACACTTATGATATCACAGTCATATATTAAGCTACTTTGCTTATCCTAGTGTTTCATATGTAGAATGCCGAATTGTATGTCAAATAATGATCACGTGCATTTTAGACCAACACGCCAAACCCAGTACTGATACAGCCTTAATAGAGAAGCCTTTAAATGGGCCAAGTGTTTCTGTACCTGAATATGCCAATTACATCAACCTCCCTACAGCACAGAAAAGCCCCAATATTATAAGTTGTAACAAAATCAAAATATGATCAGTGTTGTTAACTAGATTTTCGAAGTTGGAGCAAACACACCATTAAATTTCAGCCACTTCTAACACAAAATCATGGCAACATAACCTCAACAAATTCAACTTTCAAGCATCAATTCTTTCTTCCCCCCAAAAACGCACCCATGTTGTTCCTCATTCCTTAAAAATTCAATATGTGAGAAATCGATATGTGAGACAAATGGAATAATCTTAAACAAAACTAAACACAAGCTAAGAGCATACTTGAGAACCACAGAAAATGGTCCTAGACTCTACTGCAATCTGTCATGGTCACGCATGTAAGCTAGACCTCTCTGCGCACCTTGAAGCAGCTTTATAACATAAATTCGTCTTCTTTTGATTGATTCCTCTTGTTCAAAGTTTGCATTATCGCATTGTCCTTCCCTCATAATACATGTAGAAACCAGAAAAAGGCAAGCTAATTTCCAATTCAATCATATACAAACATCACATAGCTAGGCTATATATTAAGAACTCCACTCCTCAAAGTCAACAATTAATTCCTCTCAACACATGTTTATCCTACCATATTATGAATTATTAGCCATTCATTTAAAACCATTATCAGCAAATATCATATGAGTTTAATTGTTTTATATGCCAAATTATTGTTTATTATATGCCAAATTCAGTATGTAAACAACTCAGTAAATCATCAAATAAGTCATTAATTACAATGAATCAAAATAGAGGGACTAAGGTGCATTCAATACACCACTTGCAGCAAACAAATCAAACATAACCATATTGCAAAACTTCCAGATCCATCACAAAAAGAGGAAGTGAAAATTTGTTTTGCAAAAACCAACATGAAGTAGCATAATGACAAAAAAAAAGTGAACATAACATTGCAATGAGAAGCAGAGTTGATTGCAATAGAAGAAGGGGAAGAGAATAAGAGAATGTAAATAGTGACACAAAAGTTTGAAGATCTAAAGAAAGAAACTAGAAGCTAGAAAATGAAGAAACCTTTGCAGAGGAAGGAGAGGACTGAGCTGCGATGGTGGTTGCTCAGGCGGAGGGCTGCGCGATTCACGGCGGTGGCTGCTCAGGCGGATGATGTCACGAATGGCGGTCACTGCTTAGGCTAGTGACGTTCGCGAACGGTGGTGGCCGCAAAAGTGGACAACATCGCCTAAGACTGTGGGTGTCGAAGTGGATGGTGACGCGTTCAGCAACGGACAGTGATGCGTGCGGCGGCGGTTGCAGGAGATGAAAAAGATTAGGATTAGGGTTCCATAAGTTAAGGATAGATCTGATCTTTGGTCTGCTATTACGAATGGTTAGTTTGGAAATTGAAAAAATGAGTAAGGGTAAAAAAATAATTTCAATTTATATGATACTTAGAACACCCCAAATCGGCGGAACTTAGAATAAGAGAATAAGGGGGATTTGGGAGGGTTTTACAACACCCTCAAACTCCTCCTTCCTTCAATTTGAAAACTCCCAAACACATATCAATCCTCTAATGTCTTCCCCTCATTTTCCTTCCCTTCCAAATCTCAATTCCTAAACAAAGCCTAAGGAAAAGCTAAAATTCAGAAAAAATGCAAATTCAATTCTCTCTCTCTCTATAATGTTTGTAATCTTCTACATTCTTCACTGGAACTACAAGTGTTGCTTTCTATAGAAACTCAAAGTTAATCGTATACCAAGCGGCAACACTTGAACCTTTACCCACACCCCTCATTAACTTTGTCGCTCACGTTGAAAGGCCAACCCCATGCATGGTGCAGAAACCACTTCAGATGTGTCGTTCTCTTTAGGACCACTCATCATGATGACTGCCATATGGACCTCACGGAGAAGGACATAGAAAGCTTCTCCTCATTGATCTAAAGCCACATATTATTATTTTCTTTGATTTAACATATATTGGCTTCCAAACTTGACACGGCGCTGGGGAATTCTTTCCAATACTTCATTATAGTCCAGCCACATCAGTAGCTTACACCATTTCACCACCAAGGGGCCACATGTTGGGGAAATCTTAGGAATGAACCTGTTATCAATAGCGAAAGCAACAAATATTTCCCCACACCTGTGCAGTTAAATAGGTAGAACAAAAAAAAATCTTCTAAGCAGTATAATAATTTGACAGAAAAATAAAATAAGAGACACTGCAATTTTTTAACGTGGGAAAACCCCCAATTAAAGGGATAAAAAACCCATGGGACCTAATCCAACAAAAAACTTCCACTATGATCAATGGGAATACAATCAGTCTTCCTAGTATCACTAGGGAATCTCAACAATCAACAAAATACTCACCCCAATAGGCGGAACACAGCCATATATCTCAAAATAGCCACCAGAGAAGGCAATAAAATTAACAGGCTATATCAAACTATCAAGCTCAACATCAGGAACAACATACTAAATTTTCGTGATAAACAAAGCACGTTTACCGGTTTGATGATGAACCCTGTAGTGCCCTTTTCTTTTCCTTCTTCTCTCGCAGCGGCGTAGTCACGATTTCTTCTTTTTCTCTATATCACGCTACAGTGCATTATTTCCTTTTTATATCTTTTTTTTGTTTCATTCCTTTTTTTTTTTCTCTTATAAAGTTGTTATTGTTGTTGTTAGGCCCCAATGAGGAGGGAGCCCACCAACAAATCTCCCCCTTCCTGACTCAAGTGGGGATGCGCTGCTCCACTAAGCCCGCCTTCTCTTTGCAAGAAACAAACTTCGCCATCGGCAAAGCTTTAGTCATCATATCTGAACCATTGTCATCAGTATGGATCTTTTCCAATGAAAGCAACTTCATCTCCAGTGCTTCACGTATCCAATGATAACGCACCTCTATGTGCTTCGACTTGGAATGAAATATCGGGTTCTTGCTGAGATGGATAACACTCTGGCTATCACAAAATAACACAAACTTCTCTTGATCAAGGCCCAACTCTTGTAGGAATTTCTGCATCCACAAGAGTTCTTTTGAAGCTTCAGTAATAGCAATATATTCGGCCTCAGTGGAAGACAAAGCAACACATTTCTGAAGTCTGGACTGCCATGACACAGCTCCCCCTGCAAAAGTCATTAAGTACCCGGAAGTAGACTTCCTAGAATCAAGATCACCAGCCATATTCGCATCTGTGTAACCATCCAACACAGGCTGACCACTACCAAAGCATAAACAAACTTTGGAAGTGCCTCGAAGATACCTAAAAATCCACTTTACAGCTTGCCAATGATCCTTACTAGGATTAGAGAGAAACCGACTAACAACACCAACAGCATGAGCAATATCTGGCATAGTACATACCATAGCGTACATCAAACTACCAACTGCAGACGTATATGGAACCTTCTTCATCTCTTCTTTTTCTTTCTCACTTGTAGGACATTGCTGTGAACTCAACTTGAAATGACCAGCAAGTGGAGTACCAATAGGCTTTGAATTACTCATGCTAAATCTCTCCAACACCTTCTCAATGTACTTCTACTGAGATAACCATAACTTACCATTCTTCCTGTCATGAGTAATCCTCATGCCAAGGATTTGCTTTGTAGAACCTAAGTCCTTCATAGCAAAGGACTTGCTCAAGTCACTCTTAAGACTCTGAATCTTCTGCTTGTCATGACCAACAATCAACATGTCATCCACATAAAGCAAGAGAATTATAAAATCACAGTCAGAGAATTTCTTGACAAATACGCAATGGTCCGAAGTAGTCTTACTATACCCATGATCCACCATGAAAGAATCAAATTTCTTGTACCATTGCCTTGGAGCTTGCTTGAGGCCATACAAACTCTTCTTCAATTTGCACACAAGCTGCTCCTTTCCCTTAACCTTGAAACCTTCTAGTTGTTCCATATAAATTTCTTCCTCCAAGTCACCATGAAGGAATGTAGTCTTCACATCAAGCTGCTTAACCTCTAAATTCAAGCTTGCTGCTAATCCGAGCACAACTCAACTAGAGGACATCTTCACCACTGGTGAGAAAATCTCTTCAAAATCAATTCCTTTCTTCTACTCAAAACCTTTTACAACCAACCTTGCTTTGTACCTTGGCTGTGAGACATTATATTCAACTTTCAGCTTAAACACCCATTTATTTTTTAGTGCTTTTCTATCCTTTGGCAACTTCATCAACTCAAAGGTGTGATTCTCATGCAAGGAATTCATTTCCTCTTGCAAGGCATTCAACCATTTGTCTTTGTCCTTATCAGAAATAGCCTCTTGGTAGCTTTCTGGCTCCCTACTATCAGAGATAGTCACATACTCATTTGAAGGATATTTCTTGGAAGGCCAATGAGGTCTTGTAGATCTTCTCAGTTGTGGCTCATCTGGTGGTTCTGGTGGAACTTGCTCAACTGGCACCTTAAGAGTATGTGCAGGCACATCATCTGTATTCCCATCATCAACCTCTGTATCTCCCCCATCAATAGGAGTAATAGGAGGAAATTCTAGCTCAACATGACTGCCACTTCTAATAACAGACACTGGCTTATCTAACTTTTCAAAATCTTCAATGGTTTGGTCTTCAAGAAAAATCACATCTCGGCTTCTGATTATTCTTTTACTCGCCGGATCCCACAATCTGTAACCAAAGTCTTCATGACCATAACCAATGAAGATACACTACTTGGACTTCCCATCAAGCTTGGACCTCTAATCTCTTGGAACATGAGCAAAAGCCCTGTAGCCAAACACTTTCAAGTGACTATATGAGATATCTTTCCCTGTCCATACTCTTTGTGGAACATCACCATCTAGAGGAGCTGAAGGAGAAAGGTTGATCAAATCCACTGCAGCTCTCATTGCTTCACCCTAAAAGGATTTGGACAACTTTGCATGAGAGAGCATACATCTGATTCTATCATTGATTGTACGGTTCATTCTCTCTGCAACTCCATTATGCTGAGGAGCCTTGGGAACTATTTTCTCAAGCCTAATCCCATGTTCTCTACAATAGTCTTCAAATGGACCCCTGTACTCATCACCATTATCTGCTCGGACACATTTCAATTTCATTACCTTTTCTCTTTTAACACTTGCATAGAAGCTTTTGAAAACTCCGAGCACCTGGTTTTTAGATTTCAACACAAAAGCCCACACTTTCCGAGAATGGTTATCAATAAAAGTCACAAAATATGATGCACCACCTAGTGTTTTTGTGTCCATAGTGCAAACATCAGTGTGAACTAAATCTAGCACATCTGGTCTCCTATGAGGTCCTGAATAATACAAAAGCTACTCTAGCATGCTTTCCAACAAAACAATGAGTGCAAGTCTTTAAAGACGTACCTTTTATTGGAAGACACTGATTCTTGGCTAGAACGCCAAGTCCTTTTTCACTCAAGTGGCCAAGACGCATATGCCACAAGTCTGAAGAGGAATCATCAATAACATTCACCTATTCTTTGCACAACTTTTCAGGCAACTGGTAGAGAGCAGTGAAACTACTATCTTCTCTTGCAACAACTAGCAACCCTTTGGTGATTTTGAATTGTCCACCAATAAAGGTAGTGTAGTAACCTTCTCCGTCCAATGCTTTGATTGACATCAAGCTAAGACGCATATTAGGCGCATGCCTAACATTCTTCAACTGTAATCTGCATCCCATGCTAGTTTCAAGCCACACATCTCCCATACCAACAATCTTGCATATCCCTTCGTCTCCTAGTCTTATTCTGCCAAAGTCACTAGCAGTATAAGTAGAGAAAAACTCACGCCTAGGAGTAACATGACATGAGGCACCAGAATCCATGATCCAACTAGAATCATCACATGCAAGATTTATGAAGTTCTCATGATGTAGAACAAGGACATCATCATATGCAACAGCAGCAGTGTCTTTATCATTGTTACTATTTTTGTCTTCATCTCTTTCTCTGGATTCCTATCTTTTCAAGTACCTGCAATGCTTTTTGATGTGTCCTGGCTTGCCACAATGATAGCAATTAAAATCCTTTCTTGTCTTGGACTTACCCCTTGACTTGCTACGGCTCTCTGACCTGTCAGTATTATGAGATTTTCTAGTCTGACTTCTCCCCCGTGACTCTGCAACAAGTGCTTCTAACTTGGTGGAGGCACTAATCAAGCCCCGCTCTCTTCTTCTGGCCTCTTCATTCAACATACGTTCTTTAACCATTGACGACGTCAACTTTCCATTTGGAGCTGAGTTGGTCAATGTCACAACCAGGACTTCCCAACTGTCAGGCAAAGAACTCAACAACAACAATGCTTGCAACTCATCAGACAATGTAATCTCATTGGTTGTCAACTAGTTGACAATCTCTTGGAAGCTACTCAAATGCTCTAGCACTGAATCACCTTCTTTATATTTCATATTTACTAGCTTCTGAATCAAATATGCCTTATTTTGCACATTCTTCCTCTCATATAAATCTGCCAATTTCTACCACATGCTCTGAGCATTAGTTTCTTTGTCAACATGTGGATACACACTAAGATCTAACCACTGCCTAATCAAAGCAAAAACTTTCCTATTCATTTTGTTCCATTCAGCATTAGATTTATCAGCAGGCCTATATTTATCACCCTCAACAAGATCATATAAATCCTTACTGTATAGCATGTCTTTCATGAGAGTCTTCCAAACTAAGTAATTTTTGGAAGTCAACTTGATCATATTTAGCCCCTGATGTTCCTCCATTTAAACTGCACAAATAAAAAAAAATAACCAAAGCTCTGGATACCACTTTATTGGAGAAATTTTAGGAATGAACCTGTTATCAATAGCGGAAGCAACAAATATTTCCCCACACCTGTACAGTTAAATAGGTAAAACCAAAAAAAAAATCTTCTAGGCAATATAATAATTTGGTAGAAAAATAAAATAAGAGACACTGTAATTTTTTAACATGGGAAAACTCCTAATTAAAGGGATAAAAAATCCACGGGACCTAATCCAGCAAAAAACTTTCACTATGATCAATGGGAATACAATCAGTCTTCCTAGTAGCACTAGGGAATCTCAACAATCAACAAAATACTCACCCCAATGGGCGGAACACAACCATATAACTCCACAATGTGGGTATCTCAAAATAGCCACCAGAGAAGGCAATAAAATTAACAGGCTATATCAAACTATCAAGCTCAATATCAGGAATAACATACTAAATTTTCGTGATAAACGGAGCACGTTTACCAGTCTGATGATGAATCTTGCAGTGCCCTTTTCTTTTCCTTTTTCTCTCACAGTGGCGCGATCACGGTTTCTTCTTTTTCTCTATATCACGTTACAGTGCATGATTTCCTTTTTATATCTTTTTTTTTGTTCCATTCCTTTTTTTTTCTTTATAAAGTTGTTGTTGTTGTTGTTCCCCAATGAGGAGGGAGCCCACTAACACCACATGATATATGTTTGGGTTGGTGGTAAACAAGTGCAGTGAAATGAAGTGGAATGGAATACAATTGGTGGAAGAGGCACATGATTATTTTACTCTCGTTTGAATATTATAGTAATACAATGTAACTTAATGATGGTAAATTTATATGAGTGAAAAAAGAAAACCAACCAATTCTATCTCTTTCCTTTTAAATTTGAGGGAAAGGAGGATAAAAAAAGTTGATGATATTGGATGGAATCTATTTCATTTTTCTCCATTTCATTCCACCCACTTTTAAAATATCCAAACAATAAAGTTTTAAATCGTTTTATTCTATTTCACTCTACTCTATGTTCATCAATCCAACATACCCAATAATAACTTAGCAAAAGCTACATTAGCCATTTTTTCCTTTTTACTTTTTTTTTTGGATTTTGGATTTGAGAAGGGGTAAGAAAAAGTTAATTCCATATGAAAGAGAATGAAAGAGACATGTGGATCCCTTTAGACAATTATTTCTGATGAACTCATCCAATTATATAAAAAAAATATTTTGACATTAAAAAAATAGTGTTCAATGAGATATCTATTTTTTTATTATTGATATAATGATAACCTATACTCACCTCTTCATCCATGACATCTAATAATAAAAAAGTTAGTATCTATAGGCACTCAATTTGTAGTTGTCAAAATAACACTACTTGAAAAAATTTTATATTTTCAAAATAAAAGATCCATTCAAAAATTTAAAACTTACTTGTTTTAATTTTCTTAAGAATATTAATTAAAGAAACCCATTAATTAGTAATAAGTTTCGTTTGTTTTTTAGTTTCACTTTATTTTATTTAACGATAAAACAATGATGTAAACGCTAACTAGTCACTTTCCGTAAACCACCGCCACTTATATCATATCTTTTTGAAATCAACGATCAAAGTTGAGAAAAAGCCAACAACAAATGTCAACAAGGAGGACACTTAAGATGCGGTTCTTACAGTAGGTTCAAAAGTGAGGGTTGTTAGTGGAGCGGTATGTAATTATTCTCGTACATCCTTAGTGAGGTTGGAGGATTTTCCTTAATATTAATAAGATACTTGTTCTTACCCCCTCTAAACTTTTCGTTACCAAAAATAAAAAAGCCAACAACAAATTGAAATACTTTAGGAGACATATACACACACACAGATGAGTTATTATGACATGTACAATTTGATTAATAATTAAGTTTGATGGGACTATTACATATAGATGAGTTATTATTATTTTTTTCATCGTATTATTCTAAGAACAAGATTAATCATAATTGGTCAGATTATCCCCACCAATTCTTCCCAATCTGCATTAATCTCTGGAATAATTGATGTGTTGTATATTTTTCTCCTTGAATCTCGGAACTATATTCATGAGTCAGGACAAGGAGAATTATTTATATTACTTTTATATGAATCAGAACAAGGAATGATAGAATTTGAATAAGTTTGTTCTGAATGAAAGATAGAATTGACAAAATTGTATTATGATTGAGTTTTTATTTTTGGAATAAATCAATAAATTGTATAACTAAATTTAATTAGTGTTTGGAATATGTATAAAAATAAATTGAGTTCATTCTTTTGATTATTTTATCCCTCATTAATAAAAAAAATATATTATGAGGGAGAGAAAGAGAAGATGCTAAAAAGGGTTTAAGGAATTTTTAATCTTAAATTAAGTTATTATAGCAATCAAACGGATTTTGATCTCATTTATTTTTGAATATTTTTGTAGAATTGAATTGTCTTTGAATTTTAATTACATGGCATTAGATCAAACGATGGAATTCAATTCTAAAGCTTTCCAACCACCATAAATATGTTGAAGAAATATAATTCAAATATGTTGAAGAAAATATGCCAACGTTCGATTGAACAGATTTACCTATAGTAGATTGAGAAGTAAAATACATCTTGCTGAAAATAGGGAAATCAACCGAGTAACTCTTGAAGCTGCCGACAGAAACTATCAACACAATCCGACTCTAAATTATTGCTCAGCAAAAGGTTCCTCACTTTGGCATGATTTGCCTTGACTTCTCTGCCAATTTCACTCTCATCATCCATCACAATTTTCACAGCTTTGCACACACTTTCCTTTGTGAACAAGCCATCTTCCTCACCCTTCTCTATTCAACCCCAACATTTCAACTTTCTCCCCATCATTCTTGCATTAATGATGTGATCAGAATCTAGATGTGGCAGCAACACCATCTAACACTTATTTATCAAAGCCTCTGTCAATGAGCCAGCACCACAATGTGTTATGACGCAACCCACAGAAGGGTCTTCCAAGACCAATTGTTGCTGAATCCACCCACTTTAGGCAACCCCTCTTCCTTGAACCCTCGCTTTGAACCTTCAGGAAGAGCATCTTCAATTGTCTCAAACCCAATTGGGGGTTTAAGCATGGCCAAAAATGGCAAGCCTGTTAGCACAAGTCCCAACAACAGTTCTTGGAACTGATCTTGAGGTAACACCCACTCACTCCCAAGTGCAAAGTAAATCACTGAACCACCCTGGAATCCTCCAAGCCATGAACCCCAATTTGCATCTAAAACAGTGTTGGGCCCCTCATGAATGACAGGCCCAGACAGCAAAACAGCCTTCCCAAACTGCTCTTGAAGGTATTCAACATAAGGCCCTTCAATCTCTCTACAGCTTTTGAATCCTATTGCATCTGAAAGGCTTAAACCATTGTAAATGCGATCATAGAAGAGAACCCCACTACCATACTCCCAGTTCCTCTTCCAAGCAAGGAACTTCGCCTCATGTGCGTGAAGGTTGATGGATGAAACAGGGTACCCTTCAGGGGGTTGAATAAGATCAGCTTCAGTTAAGTTACCTTTGTGGAGCATCCTTGGCGGTGATGTTGTGTAACCTATTGTGCTGGACCAACAATCAAGTATTGGAAAGACTTGATTCCCAACTAGCTGGTCAAGTTTGGAAGCCAATATGTGAAATCAAAGAAAACTATTTGTGGCTTTAAATCAATTAGGAGAAGCTCTATGTCCTTCTCAGTGAGGTCCAAGGCGGTTATGATGAGGGGTCCTAAAGAGAAGGAAACATCTGAAGTGGTTTCTGTGCCATGGGGGAGGCCTTCAACGTGAGGGACAGTGATGGGAATGAACGTGATGAGGTGTGGGTGGAGGTTGAAGTGTTGTAGCTTGCCTTGTGTTCTTTTGGGGATGAAGAAGGAGATTCTGTGGCCTCTCTTTGTTATTTTCTCTGTTTTAAGCCATTTTATTATTTTTTAATTGATTTTCCATAGTAAAATCTACAGCTAACAGCTTCAACAGCCATTTTTGCTTCGAGTGGCTCCCGCCATCCAATGATGTCATGTTGACTGGCCCAATGCGTATTGAATCTTATGGCAGTTCATTTTCGGAGAAGAAGCGAATGGGGGAAAAAAAGTTGGAAGAATCTACTCTTCAATGCCCTTTTATGTCCACTATCTCATCAAAATAGCAAAACTCACAAGCACACATTTAAATGAGTCGTGGCACACACTATGCAATGATATGAGTTGTTTTCTCGTGGAATTGTGTTACTTCAATTAATTTCACATAAACTGTTAACTCTATTAAAACATTATCTGGAGAATAAAAATCTAAATAATCTTTATAAGTTTCGGATAATCATTACCTTTTGACTTAATTTATATGATTGAGTTAGACTTACTTAATTCTAAGAGAGTCATCTATTATTTACAATTGAAATCATAGTAATAAAACTCAGATCGACCCCGCCGGTTCGACCAGAAACCTGGTGAACCGGTCGCGAAACCGGGCCGAGTTGCTTATTGGATCGAGTGCATATTGGAACCGGTGAGAACTGGTAAGACTCGGCCGGTTTTGATGACCTAGACCGAGTCATGCAAATTTTTTTTTAATCAACGAAACGACGTTGTTTTGATTTTTTTTTTTTGGGTCCAAATCCTAAAAACTAAAAAGGCTTAAACCAAATGTCCCAAACCCCACCCCTAATTCCCGTGGTTGTCTGCTCCAGCCTCCAGGACCTCCCCTAAAACTAAAAGAAAAGCTGAAAAGGAAAGCTAAGGAAGAAAGCATCCTAAATCCCTAAGTCTAGCTATGCCACTACCCTGCTCCCCCTGTCAGACGACCGCCGCGCGCCTTGCTTTCGAGTCCGCCTGATCTCGCTTCGTGAGACACCAAGAAGGATTGCTCACCGCCACGCTTTCTAGGAAGAAAGCCAGCTGTACTGTGCGTCACCTTCCCCTGTTGCCTCCGCGCCTTGCATAGCCTTCGCCTGCCACCACCGCGCCGCACTGTGTAGAGCCTCTGGCCCTTGTCCCCTGTTGCCGCTGTGTACTCTGCCCTTGCCGCTGCTAGCTTCGGACCCTAGACTTCAGAAAGTAAGTAACTAAGTACCAACTACCAAGTTCTATTGAGTTTTCTTTTTTTTTTTGGTAGAGTATAATTATTAATTAGTTTAGATTTCATTAAAGATATTTAAAAACAAAAGATCATACTAAATTATTGACAATTCATATAAGAGGTGTTTTGATTCTTTTGAATGTTCAATAGTGTGTAGCTTTGTATATTAGTATTGTTCTATGGTACTTTACAAGAATAGAAAGAAAAAGCAGTGATTATTGTTGTAAACTTATAATATTTTGTTCATATGGTTAATTTGTTGTGTAATTTGTGTTATTGTTGTTCCAAACTTCCAATTATTTACTTACTTTTTTTGTTAAATATGTGTTACTATTTTTGTGATATAATTTAATAATAAACTGTATTGCATTTTTGTATCAATTAGAGGATAGAGATGGCTTCTGCTGAAACACCTTCATCACAAACACCATCATCCCAAGAAGCGTCCACTCAAGATTCTATTAAAAGATCATATAACCATAGGGGAAAAACTGATCCAGCTTGGGGGCATTGTAAGCAAGTAGTTGAGGACGATAGAAAAGTTGTTATACAATGTCTTCATTGTAACAAGATAATTAGGGGGAGTAGCATTAATAGATTGAAAAATCCCTTGGCTGGAGAGAAGGGACAAGTTGAAATATGCAAGAAAGTTTCAGCAGATGTTAAAGCTCAGATGCTACAAAATATTAATGAGTGTCGGTCCAAAAAGAGAAAAGTTCAACAAAGTCTTGAGGATATTAATGAAGTGATTATGAGCATATGGAAATAGGTGAGAATGAAGTGTAGGGTATGAATAGGGTTGTATCTTATGCATCTCAAAAAGGTAAAAAAAACCACTAAACTAGATTCTTACTTTGTTCTTAGAACAACACTTGGAGCTCAACCAACCATAAAAAGTGTGTTGCAAAGTAAGGAAGTAATAGAGGTGTGTGATATTGCCATTGCAAAATGGATGATTGATGCTTCTGTACCCTTTAATGCACTTAATTCACCATATTATCAACCAATGATTGATGCTATTGCTAGCATGGGGGCAAGTTACAAGGGTCCAAACTTTCATAGAGTTCGTGGTAATTTGTTGAGTAAATTAGTTGAACAAGTGAAAAATATGATTGAGGGTTATCGTGAAATTTGGAAGCAAACTGGATGCACCATCATGGCTGATGGACGGACTGATCGTTATAGGAGAACTTTGATTAATTTTTTGGTGTATTGTCCTAAAGGAATTGTTTTCCTAAAGTCGGTTGATGCTTTTTATGCCTCGAAAATTGCAGATTTATCGTATAAGCTTTTTAGAGATGTAGTGTTAGAAGTTGACCCAAAAAATGTTGTTCATATGGTGATAGATAATGCTGCAAATTATGTTGTTGCTGGAAAGTTATTGGAGGCCGAGTTTCCTAAGCTGTATTGGTCTCCTTGTGCTGCTCATTGTATTAATTTGTTGTTGCAAGATATTGGGAAGTTAGATGAGGTTAATGAGGCTATTTTACATGCTTCAAAAATTACCAAATACATATATAACTATTGTCATCCATTGTATTTGATGAGAAAGCATACTGGTGGAAGAGAAATACTTCGCCCAGCTCTTACTCGGTTTGCCACCAATTTCATTGCATTACAAAGTATTTTGGCTCAAAAGGATGCCCTTAAAGCCATGGTAACTTCTAGAGAATGGACAAGTTCAGCTTATTCCAAAGATGGCAAGGCAAAAAGATTTGTGGATCAAATCTTAGATTCTAGCTTTTGGAAGAAGTGTGCTGATATTGTTAAACTCACTGAGCTACTTGTTCGTGTGTTGCGGATTGTTGATAATGAAGATAAACCCGCCATGGGTTATCTTTATCAAGCTATATATAAAACAAGAGAAGAGATGGTTAGGAGATTTCAGAGAAGAAAGAAGACAGTGGAGACTTACTTCGCAACCTTAGATAAGCGGTGGAATTCACAACTTCGTAAAAATCTCCATGCTGCTGGTTATTGGTTAAATCCAGCTTGTCAGTTCAATTTTGAAGAATTTGAAAAACAT
The DNA here is from genome assembly GCA_031216105.1 of Dalbergia cultrata. Taxonomy (NCBI): domain Eukaryota; kingdom Viridiplantae; phylum Streptophyta; class Magnoliopsida; order Fabales; family Fabaceae; genus Dalbergia; species Dalbergia cultrata. Next base: position 10,782,493 of record CM062350.1, on the reverse strand, counting down.
AGAACGACAACATTTGGCCTTCTTGATGTCATTGAGAAGTATGCTCATGGAGGTCCTGACTTGCAATCTAAGTTAACAAGTGAGATGAGGATCTATAAAAATGTTGAACAAGATTTTGGAAGGCAATTTGCTATACGTGAATGAAGCACAGTGATGCCAGGTAAATTTAACAATTTTTATTTGTCTTTCATTTGCAATCCTTATTATCTTTCATTCTTTCAAATTTCAATATTTCATTACATGTATTAATCTAGATCGATGGTGGGAATCTTATGGATGTGGTGCACCAAATTTGCAAAAAATGGCTATTTGTGTTTTAAGCCAAACTTGTAGTGCTTTGGGTTGTGAGCGGAATTGAAGTGTGTTTGAACACATTCATTCAAAGAAGAGAAATAGGTTAGAGCATCAAAAGCTTAATGACCTTGTTTATATTCATTACAACTTGAGGCTACAACGAAGGTATTTTTTTCATATAACTATTCTATCAATTTATATAAATGTCTTAGTCTTCCCAAGTATTTTTTTTCTATCTCGATGTGAAGAAATTGGTAAATGTAGCAATGGAATGAAGATGCAAGGTGGTTATGATCCAATTTGTTTTGAGGCATTTGAGACCATTCTGATTTAATATTGGAAGAGTCACCACCACTTTTAAATGTTGATGAGTTAGAGTCTTTACGTAATGATCTTGCAGATATTTCCATCCAATCAACTCCAGATGATATTGGTATTTTTTTTAATTGCATTGAACTTTTTGGTTGTCATTATGCCATGATCATAATGGATTATTATTTTATAGTTTGATGTTGATTAAAATGACATGATTGTAGGTTTATTGAACTTGGAAGATGATGATATCGATGATGATGATGAGGGTGCACATAACAAATCCAATGAAAATGTGGACTAAAATAAAGGCATTGTTAGCCAAACTTCAGATTTAGTAGCTGATGAAGAAAGAAACTTTGAATATGACCACCCTTTGCCTTGACAATGATCATATTGTTATCACATTATATTTTATTAATTTGTTGTGACTTATGAGTCTAGGATTTTATGCCATTGTGGTGTGGAACCTTGTTTGTGACTTGTGTTGTTAACTTGTTATGTTTATGTATGAGTTTATAATTTTATGGTGTGAAACTTTGTTTGCATTGTGGACAATATTCAATAATTTATGCTATTTATCTCTTTTTGGTATATTTTTATATGTATTTATTAATATTTTCTTATGATTTTATATATTTTTTAATAAATCCGATTCAACTAGTAACCCAGTGACTTGACCAAGTCGAGCTCCGGGTCAAGTCTGATAAATATGATTGAAATGATGAGTTTACTTTTTAAAATATTTTATGATTATTTTTAATAGTAAATAATTAATGAGTGGATATGGTGTTTCGAATGAGATGTGTTTAATTTGTGATTTACGGTTTTCAAATTTCAATTGTTGAGCCACATAATTTTGTTGTAATTATATGTTTGATTCAAAGTTCATGGCAACTTGACCCTTGTACAAGTGAACAAGTGCTACTTGTTCTGCAGTCTCAAGAATGTTGCGATACCCACTGACAACCTTTCCTCAAACCCTTATACTTCTTATGCTCTCTCAAATAATTAGATTATCTCTATTGAATTCTCTAAAACTCCATGAAAACTTCGTGAAACCTGTTAGATGAACTCTTGTGATTGCTGCTAGAGAACTTTCAGACTCCATTTCTTGAAGATTGTAAAGTTGTTGGTTATAAATATTACTCTTTAAGAAACAAAAAAGAATTTTGACATGAATCATGATTCAAAATTTCAAAAACCTGAAACACCGTAAGGTTGAGGATCTAAACTACAGAATGCATAGACTAAATCTATCTAGTTGGAAACAAATGAATTGTATTTGCACTAATTGAAACTCATAATTCTTGCAATGAAAACAAATAAAAAAAAATGTTGCATAATAATTTCAGAAGGGAAAAAAAAAAAAGAACTCATAGTCCCTGCTCTAGCAAACGGGTCTAGACAGCAGAAATAATCAAGGTTCAACCGACAAAAATAAATCTAAAACATGGTAAATGGTTCACACCTCACAAGCCCATCCGACAAACATACACCAGGAGATCTATCAAATAATTGTAATCTATATAAAGGCTCTTTGAGAGCCCCAACCAAGCAGCGTGGACTTGGTCTTTAACCAACATACACGAAACATGCTAAATTTGAAACACCTTAGACCATAAATGTACAACAAAAACTTCAAAATCTAGAGTAAATCATGAAGGCTGTGATAGAAACCATCAATACAAGAGGACTCTAAATTGTTGCTTAGTAAGAGGTTCCTCACTTTGGTATGATTTGCTCTGACCTCTCTTCCAAGCGGATTCTCATCATCCATCACAATTTTCACAGCTTTGCACACACTTTCTCCTTTGAACAAGCCGTCTTCCTCACCTTTCTCCACTTCGACCCCAACCTTCAACTTTCTACTCATCATTCGTGCATTGATGAAATGATCAGAACCAAGGCGTGGCAACAACACTAATTGACACTCGTTCACAAGTGCCTCAGTTATAGAAGCTGCTCCACAGTGTGTTATAAAGCACCCAATAGAAGGGTGCTCCAAAATCAATTGTTGCTGCACCCACCCTCCATATGCAATCCCTCTTCCTTGAACCTTTTCTTTGAACCCTTTTGGCAGTGCTTCTTCAATAGACTCAAACCCATCAGGGGGCTTAAGTGCTGCAAGAAATGGAAAACCAGTTAGCTCAAGACCAAGCAACAACTCTTGGAATTGGTTTTGCTGCAAAGGACTTTCACTCCCAAAAGCACAAAAAACCACAGAACCAAGGTTGAATCCACCAAGCCATGAAGCCCACTTTTCATCCAAAGTAGAGTTGGATGGGTCAGGTAAAAGAGGCCCAGAAAGCAAACAAGGCTTCCCATACACAGATCCAAGATAATCAGTGTACGACCCATTAATTTCTCTGCAGCCTTTGAACGCAATTGCGTCTGACAACCTTGTACCGATATCAATGCGGTCGTAAAATAAAATACCGCTGCCAAACTCCAAATTCTTCCTTGTGGTAACTAGGAATCGAAGTTCATGTGCATAAAGCTTGATGGATGAATCAGGGAACCCCGGGGGCGGTTTCTTGATATCATCTTCCGTCAAGTCTATCCCTGGTCTTGGTCCTAGTGCGAGGTAAGCTGTTGTTGCTGGATTAATTATTAAGTATTGGACACTCTTGATGCCAAGGCTTCGTGCCATGTTTGGAAGCCAATATTGCATATCGAAGAAAACAATTTGTGGGTTAAGCTCCTTGAGGAGAAGTTCTATGTCCTTCTCTGTGCGGTCCATGGCTGTAGCAATAAGTGGAATCAAAGACGAGGGCACATCAGAAGTGGTTTCTGCATCACGGGGAAGGCCATCAACGTGAGGAACAGTGATGGGGAAGAAGGTGATGAGGTGTGGGTGAAGGTTGAGGTGTTGTAACTTGGACTGTGATCTCTTGGGGACGAAGAAGGAGATTCTGTGGCCTCTCTTTGCTAGCTTGTTGGAGAGGTGGAGATATGGTGGAAGTGCCCCATGGCCAACCATGGACACATGGCTATGTGCAAAGGAGGAGGTGCATCCATGGCCACCTTGATTGTTGGCTGGTGTCTATCTTCGGCGTTTGAAGTAAGAGCCAACTTGATGCCCAAAGGGTTCTCGTTTCCTCTACTTGGCTTTGTTAATAAATATATTAAGTATTCTTTCTTCCACTTTCTGAGAAGTCGTTGCAAAGTGGCGATTTAATTATCAGCCATGCGTAAACTACGTTCTATAAAGAAAGAGTTAAACTGTTGGACCTAAAATATTCACGCACATACGAGCGACACATGAAATGCAATAATGGAATAAGACTAGCTGGCGAGTTCTCAGGTCATCTGCACCTTCAGATTTTATATCGTTTAATAACAGGTTGACATGTGTGTAAGTGAACATGAGCAGTGCGCAGCGCTTAGAGTAATGCGCGTGAGACAATAACAAGCAACCCTCTAGGTAATAGTACATTGAACTGTAGCACAATAGTTTATTTTTTATTTTATAGATATCTATATTAACAATATATTAAACTATTAAACTTACAAATAGAAAAATAATATATTAAATTGTTACTCTCGATACTATTATATTATTGTCGAAAGTTGTTACACTTTCTATTTTTGTTAAGAAAATTATTTTAACTTTTAGTCTCAAATATAATACTTCATAATTTGATGCCTAAACCAACTGTTTATCTTTTTGTTTATTCATCTCAAATTAAGAGTTTTTTTGTAAGTATGATTTGGATTAAAAAATTATCTTTTCATATTTTTATATGATTGGGTAAAATTTTTAAGTAAAAATATAATTTATCTAATTATTTAAAAATTCAGTCATAAAAGTTGTAAATATGTACACAAAAAGTTATAAACCGATTTACAATTAAACAAGATACACGATAATAATATAAAATTGAATGTTCTAAGTTTTATATATATTGTAAGAATTCTTTATGAATTAGATTTATTTACTGTTACTTTTAAAATTACTTCTATTTGAATTCTTTAATAAATGCTATTAAGATATAAGTTGACAAAAATCATAAAATTTGATTTTTCATGTGTTTATGGTTTATATCTTAATATATGGATGATTATTTTTTTCAATTTTTTCAGCAACAAAACGAACTGAAACTGACTCTGCTAGAAGTTGAGATTTGTTATTATTGTTGGAAACTAGAGTTACAAAATTATAAATGCATATTATGAAATGTTGTAACCTAATACCCAAAAAGTTGTAAACCAGTATGTAAAAATTTGTAAACCAATACGCAAAAGTTATAAATCAATTGAGAATACATACTAAACAGGTTCAAGATTAAATATGAAATCATATGCAGAAAAATTATAAACCAGTATACAAAAAGTTGTAAACATATATGCAAAAAGTTGTAAACATATATATAAAAAGTTGTAAACTGATTTACAATTAAACAAGATACACGATAATAATATAAAATTGAATGTTCCGATTTATTTACTTATCAAATTGATAAGAGTGATGTGCATGAAACCAAAAACCTCCCTGGCATTGCAGTACAATGAGTTGTAGCAGAGCAATTTGTTTTTCATTTTATGTACATAAAAAAAAATTAAATTGTTAAATTTTTAAGAAAAAATATATTAAGAGTTTAATTTCTATATTAAAATTTTCTTATACAGTTATCAAATCATATATTGCTATATCAATAAAAATAGTAAACTCTTACATTTATTATTTGAAAAATCATGTTCATAGAGTAATTTAATTAGATGACAATATAAAATATTTTTGCACTATCATTTCATATAAATTAAACCCATATATTAAAATGCTTTTCTCAATTCTCTTATATTAGTGTTTTAAGTTGTTACACGTTATATTTTTCTTAAATTTTTATTTCAATTTTTTAATCTCAAGTATTTAACTTGACAATTTGATGGCTAAAGCAATAGATTTTTTTTCTTCATATCAAATTAATTAAATGTGTATATATATATATTGTCTTTTTATTTTATTTATGTCACTATTTTATTTTTTTTTCTCTTTCTTAATTTTTCATTACTAATTGCCTTTTATTTTTTCTAATTTCATATCTATACAATATTTTTAAGACCTAACCATAAAAAAGAACTAAGTAAATCACCTAGAACAAACAAGGGTCCATTTGGATCATTAAACAAAAATTGACTGTATAAACTAATACTATTTATTATGACATTATTTGTGATTACGGTGCAACAAATATATAATATTTTAAGTCCACTAAAGTTCCTTTATACATCAAAATAATGTATAATTAACTAAATAAGATCTTGATATATCATATTAGGCCTAATTGTACTTTGACGTATAATGATTTTCTTTTTCCCTTCTATCTCTCTCATCATGTTTATATATACTAGCAAATTCATATGACCTTACGTGTCAATTAATTTAATTTATTTTTCTAAAATATTTAAGAAAGAAATAATGAATTAAAAAATAATTTAAAATGAGAAGCTGGATGAGTTATTGTTAATAGCATTTGTTCTTGAAGTTGTAGATGTGAAAGTAGTTTTTGTGATAGGCTTAAGAAGAGTATTTTTTTAAATTTAAAAAGTTATATAACAAATGGATAGTTATTGTGGAAAATCTTTTATATATATATGTGTGTGTGTGTGTATGAAAAAAAAAGATTGTAAAAAAATTTATAAATAAAAATAAATAAATTTCAATGTAAACTACATTTGATATGAATAATTTTAATACAAGCGGGTTACAACTTTTTTATACAAGGCTTACAACTTTTTTTTCTAATCACATTGATTAAGAGGTTTAGGAATCTTTCTATTTTCTACACAAGTTTACAACTTATAAGCACTTGTTTATTTACAACATTTTACTTAGTGATTTATAACTTTTTCATACAATGTTTACATGTTGGTTGAGAGGTTTAGGAATCTTTCTATTTTCCACATAGGTTTACAACTTATAAACAAAGGTTTATAACTTTTTATTCAGTGGTTTATAATTTTTTCATACAGGGTTTTCAACTTTTTTTTCTAATCATATTGGTTATAGGAATCTTTTTATTTTCACCTAAGTTTAGGAATCTCAAGTATCATTTTTAATTGTTCTTTTTAAATAAGATCTTTGATCAATTTATATTTGAATATAATATTAAAAAAATTTATAAGAGAAATTTTAGTTTTTAAGAAATATTTATTTTTTATTTTTTTAGTCATTCTCCTTTTACTTAAAAATTCTCTTGGCATCTAAACGAGCTTTTAATTTGAATTGAATAACAAATAAAAAAAGATTGACATCAAATTATCAAAGTATTATACTTGAGATTTAAAATCTTTATTATTTTTTTTCAAAAATGTAGTGAGCATATAATCTTAAACACTAATATTAAGATTATTGAGAGAAACAATTTAATATATTGTATATATATATACACACACAAATAAATAAGAAGTAGACTATTTTATGAAATATTCTTTTATACTTCAGGAGGAAATTCGTTCTTCCTCCATAATCTTATTTCTGCAATTGATTTTTTCTCTTCTCCATTTCTCTCTCATTCATCCAAGAATGATCAAGGGCTCATATGCAATACAGAGTAAATACGCACTTCCTCCAGGAGAAGGAAAGAATGATTCCTATTTTACAACTTCCCAATGTACTGCAGTGTCAGGGAAGCACCCAACTTGTGGTTTCATGCGCATCTCTTCTGCTTCACGCATATCACTTTGAAAACACCATATCTGACCTTTCATCACTCACACATGTGCTTTATCAACTGGACCAACACTTATCTTCATTATACAGATAACATTATCATCTGCACATGAGCAAGCACTAGACTAGCTAGGCACCACGATGCATTGAGAGGGGAGAAGTTGAAAATACATAGAATAAGTAGGTTTTGTTAGGTGTTAATGACAAGAGTGATGTTAAGCGTACAATTAAATTGTATAACAAATGTACACCACATCCTTCATTATCATTGAATTTGGTAAATGAGTGAAATGAGTGGGGACCACACATCACATCTAATGGTGATAAGATGTATGATGTGTATTTATTATAAAATTTAGTTGTATATTAAATATTATTCTAATGATAAATCAAATCTCAACAAGTATGAATAACCCCCGTGGTTCCATTATTGTTCCATGGGGAAATAATGGTCATTAAAGTAGTGGTTCTAGAATTAAAAGAATAGACATTTTATAGGAATTAAATTTTTATATATTGATTGAGAATATAAAAAAAATTATATATTCATGATGTATGTACCGTTTTACATATTGAAATCTTTTGTCTCTAAATTATATCTCCTTTTCTATTTCACCAATTTTATATTGCCACGTAGTAATTAAAAATTGAAAGATGTTTAAAAATTCAAAATAATTACTAAATATATAATATTATCTTCCACAAAAAAATATATAATTGGTAAAATAGAGAAGAGAACATGATTTGAGATTTCCATTCTTACCATTACATAAGTACTTATGCTCAACTTCCATTTCAATTACTTAAAAAATTATTTAAATGAAGAAATTTGATTGAATGATTGTGTAATAAAATTATGTATTATAAGTGCATCAAAATTATATTAAACTCAATTTTATATTATCTAATGTGAATCTTACACCATCAATTTTTCTTGAGAGATATAAAAGTAATAAATCCAATAAAAAAAATTCAAAGTGGATGGTAAAAGAATATGTGGAGGAAGAAATAACATCCTCAAACATGAGGAAAGAATTCTTTGCTCCAATGATATGTTGGAAAAATATATACGCCACTTTTCCTCCTTGAGAATCACTATAAACAGATAAATAAAATAGGAACAAAATCACAACACAAGAATTTAACGTGGAAAACTCCAAAATTGAAGAAAAACCACGGTCGCTGCAAAAAAAAAACAACAAGAGAATATTACTATATGAAAATTATTACAACACACAGATTTCTCACTTAAACACCCACACCTCAGTATATTAATACTCTCCAAAGCAAATATTTGAACTATACCTCACAACAGTATAAAACAAGAGTACAAAGAAAGAAAAGTCAGATACAAACTTAAAATGTTTATGACTGATGCAAATTGAAACAGAGAATTTGGGTTTATATATATATAGCCTTGACCTCCCCTCTCCACTTACAATGCTGAGCAATGTGAGACTTCTTTTAAGTTTTATTTCAATTAAAACCAACATGATAGTGACACTATATAACATAGCAAGTGGAAGGTTTATAGTATTGTGATAAGTAGTTTTTTCTTATCTTTTTTTTTTTTTTTGATCTCTTTATCATCTCTCATCTCAACATTTAATAATAGCATCCTAAAAAAATTAATAATATATTTTATAAATTATTCATTAACTCATTGAAAGGTTAAAACAATAAAATTATATTAATTTTAAAAATTATAAAAAACGCTAAGAGATTGATAAGAAATAAAGAGAAATTGCAATTAATAAAGACAATGACGAACTTGATATAATATAATTATATTTTTATTTTAAATTTTGAATAATAAATAATGAAAAATAGGAAAACATTTTTGAAACTATTCCTATTTTAAAATGAATGATGTATTCAGTTAGAATTTAATTTAAATATATGAACACTTTTTATACAATAATAATTATTTACTATTGCATTACAAATATTTTTAATAAATTAAGAATTTAAATTAGTTAAAAAATTAAAAAAAGGAAACTCTAATATTAGAAAGATGAGCTTTTATATTTTAAAAATAAAGACCACTAAAAAATTTGAAACCTGCTTATTTTAATTTCCTTAAGAATACTAATTAAAAAACCCATTAATTAATAAGAAGTTTCGTTTGTTTTTCAGTTTCACTTTATTTTGTTTCACGATAAAACAATGATGTAAACACGAACTAGTCACTTTCCGTAAACCACCGCCACCAATATCAAATCTTTTTGAAATCAACGATCAAAGTTGAGAAAAAGCCAACAACAAATGTTAACAAGGAGGACACTTAACATGCGGCTCTTACTCCACAAGCGAGTAGGTTCAAATGTGAGTTTCTCGCTGGTGGAGGGGTATGTAATTCTTCTTGTAAATCCCTAATGAGGTTGGAGGATTTTTCCTATTACTAATAAGATACTGGTTTTTACCTCACCTAATCTTTTCATTACCAAAAACAAAAAGCCGACAACAAATTCAAATACTTTAGGAGACATATATATGACGTGTATAATTTGCTTCATAATTAAGTTTGATGGGACTCTTACATATAGATGAGTTATTATTATTCATTGTATTATTCTAAGAACAAGATTAATCATAATTGATCAGATTATCCCCACCAATTCTTCCCAATCTGCATTAATCTCTGCAATAATTGATGTATCCATACTTTTCCCCTCAAATCTCGGAGCTATATTCATGAGCCAGGACAAGGAAAATTATTTTTATTACTTTTTTATAAACCAGAACAATGAATGATAGAATTTGAATAAGTTTGTTTTGAATGAAAGATAAAATTGTATTATGATTGAGTTTTTATTTTTGAAATAAATCAATAAATTATACAACTAAATTTAGTTACGGTGTTTGGAATGTATATAAAAATAAATTGAGTTCTTTATTTTGATTATTTTATTCCTCATTAATAAAAAAAATAATATTCTGAGGGAGAGAAAGAGAAGATGCTAGAAGGGTTTAAGGAATTTTTAATCTTAAATTAAGTTATTATAGCAAGTCAAACGGATTTTGATCTCATTTATTTTTGGGTATTTTTATAGAATTGAATTGTCTTTGAATTTTAATTACATAGCATTAGATCAAATGATGGAATTCAATTCTAAACTTTCCAACCACCATAAATATGCTGAAGAAATATAATTCAAATATGTTGAAGAAAATATGCCATCGTTCGATTGAACAGATTTACCTATAGTAGATTGAAAAGTAAAATACATCTTGCTGAAAATAGGGAAATCAACCGAGTAACTCTTGAAGCTGCCGACAGAAACTATCAACACAATCCGACTCTAAATTATTGCTCAGCAAAAGGTTCCTCACTTTGGCATGATTTGCCTTGAATTCTCTGCCAATGTCACTCTCATCATCCATCACAATTTTCACAGCTTTGCACACACTTTCCTTTGTGAACAAGCCATCTTCCTCATCCTTCTCCACTTCAACCCCAACCTTCAACTTTCTCCCCATCATTCTTGCATTAATGATGTGATCAGAATCTAGATGTGGCAGCAACACCATCTGACACTTATTTATCAAAGCCTCTGTCAATGAGCCAGCACCACAATGTGTTATGAAGCAACCCACAGAAGGGTGCTCCAAGACCAATTGTTGTTGAATCCACCCACTTTGGGCAACCCCTCTTCCTTGAACCCTCTCTTTGAACCCTTCAGGAAGAGCATCTTCAATTGTCTCAAACCCAATTGGGGGTTTAAGCACGGCCAAAAATGGCAAGCCTGTTAGCTCAAGTCCCAACAACAGTTCTTGGAACTGATCTTGAGGTAACACCCACTCACTCCCAAGTGCACAGTAAATCACTGAACCACCCTTGAATCCTCCAAGCCATGAACCCCAATTTGCATCTAAAACAGTGTTGGGCCTCTCAGGAATGACAGGCCCAGAGAGCAAAACTGCCTTACCAAACTGCTGTTGAAGGTATTCAACATAAGGCCCTTCAATCTGTCTACAGCCTTTGAATCCTATTGCATCTGAAAGGCTCAAACCATTGTAAATGCGGTCGTAGAAGAGAACCCCACTACCGTACTCCCAGTTCCTCTTCCAAGCAAGGAACTTCGCCTCATGTGCGTGAAGGTTGATGGATGAAACAGGGTACCCTTCAGGGGGTTGAATAAGATCAGCTTCAGTTAAGTTACCTTTGTGGAGCATCCTTGGTGGTGATGTTGTGTAAGCTACTGTGGCTGGACCAACAATCAAGTATTGGAAAGACTTGATTCCCAAACGGTGAGTCAAGTTTGGAAGCCAATATGTGAAATCAAAGAAAACAATTTGTGGCTTTAGATCAATTAGGAGAAGCTCTATGTCCTTCTCAGTGAGGTCCATGGCGGTCATGATGAGGGGTCCTAAAGAGAAGGAAACATCTGAAGTGGTCTCTGCGTCATGGGGAAGGCCTTCAACGTGAGGGACAGTGATGGGAATGAACGTGATGAGGTGTGGGTGGAGGTTGAAGTGTTGTAGCTTGGCTTGTGTTCTTTTGGGGATGAAGAAGGAGATTCTGTGGCCTCTCTTTGCTAGCTTGTTGGAGAGGTGCAGATATGGGGTTAGGTGCCCCATGGCCAACCATGGAAACATGGCTATGTGCAAGGAAGCTGAATCATTATCCATGGCTGCCGAGGCCTATCTGCAACGTCTCTGTGAATGGTCATAGGGGTATATAAAACCACGGCACTGTGGCAGGGTGGTAATTTCTGCTCTCCATATTTTGGTGCGTTATTTAATTATTTTTGGGTAACATTGAAGACAACTGGACAGGACAAATATATATGTATTGACCAAGTGATTGGGACAACATTATTGACCAGAGCATGTGATGTGTTGTGTTTAGTGTCTTTCTTTTTACTATTGTCAAAGGCTTCCATTGATGCCAATAAGAAAAAACAAAAGGCTTCCATCATATTTCATTATTTTTTCTTGAAACACTGAATTTTAATTATTTTTTATGTGAATTTTTAATTGTGAAATAACTTCACACGTTCTTACGGTATTTTTATACAAAAAAGATTAATAGAAATTATGTTATTATAAGTAAACCTATCTATACGCGTATATTGTTTCATATAATAAAAAAAAAATTCTTACTTGAAAAGCTAGATTAACAAGATATGAAGTCATTTAAAAAGTTGGGGGGTTCTTACTTATGGATTTTGAGAAGTTTTATTTGTATTCTACTATGTAACTTTATATACAATATTGCTTTCATTTAAATATATATTACATTTATCTTATCTTAATATATGTATATTTTGATATTTACGTACTCTTAGATTAATATACAATATTTATATAATATCTATTTTTCATGGGTTTAAAAACATTTCGCAATAATGTTTGCTATGAAGGCAGATTAATTATGCTAAACGGCATCACAAAAAATGTGATGCAAATGCTTTATTTTTTGTATTATTGTTATGTATTTTATCTAATGTTTTCTGAATTTTCATTTCTAAATAAATACACATAAATAATTTACCAGAAAATTCTAAAATTTGAAAAAAATTATGCGTTATGATATTAAAGAAACTTATAAATTGGAAAAAAGTCATGTGAAAATGAAAAATGAGATCCGGCCGGCCGTTGAGAGATACTTAATGAAAAAAATGGTGACGTAAATGCCAATTAAAAATTGATGGTTTGAGCTTTGAAGTTTGAACTTTCTCTCTAATGGTTTATTGAATTGTTTAGAGCTTATTTGTGATAATAAGAATAAGAGGAGTAAATTTATACTGTATAACTATATATGGATTATTAAAATTAAAAATTATTAATGATAATTAATAATTATATAATCATTTAAAAATATAACGTAATTTTATGTTTTAATTTTGACTATTCATATAAAATATAACAATCTGAATTTAATCTTATCACTCTCGTAATAAAATAACTCTCACATTTGAGTCGTTAACTCCTTAAATAATCATAATTATTGGAAAGAGAAACAAACCAAATTTGATTAACTAATGTTGTACTTCTACACATGACAATGAATTGAAACTGCTTTTTTAATTCTTTAAAAAAGATGTAAATTTTTGTGTCTTTGGAAAACTCATCTTTGTCTCAATTATTTTTTTATTCTGATATCCTCTTTTGTGTCTTTACAACTCATAAATTAGCACATAGGCTTTAAGTGGTATTAAAGCACTAATTGTAATAAGATATATTAACTTTTTGATATATCAATTTGTCTTTATTTTTCAAGATAATTATTAATAAGAAGAGTTGTATTATTTGTACTTATAAGATAAAAAATCCTATGCCGACTTATACTCAATCCACCATTAGATGTGAAGTGGATCTGATTTAAGTAGAGTCCGCACTTCATTCAATGGTGAATAAGATGTGAGTCAACATGATATCTCATAATTTATGATTACAATTAAACTTCTCTAGCAAGAAATGCGAGGAGTGTTAAACTATTAATATTTATACTTTAGCCACGAGAATCACGAGTAAGATTAAAATGGAATTACTCTTCTGTACTCATTACGGTATCACATGTCAATATGCCATTGATTACCCCAATATTGTCCCTATACCTCACTTTGTTGTATCAAAATATGTTTTTAATGCCAACCTAAATCATGTTATCCAATTGTTAGAGCACAATGAAAAAGATGAAAGAGAAGAGGAAGAGAGATTGTTCAAGAGAGAAACTGAAATGTATTGAATTGTATTGATTATGTTTTACAGAGAGTACACGGATATTTATAGTAGTGGAATGTACAAGAGTAAGATAGACTTATGTGCAACAGATTGCATGACAAAATAATAACAAATTAAACTGTTTAGAAACTTATTAGAAAACACTAGGTATAACCTACTCTATACTAATGAAAAATATTAAGAATGATAACAGTCAAATTGATAATCCTTTGCCAAAATTCAATCCAAACTTAACAAACATAATTTATTTAAAATTTAACCAAAAATAAAATTGAAATTTGAAAGCCCAGTGAATTTTGTGAGAGCTCAATGCATAGGTGTCGAGTACTTATTTTTAAGATAGGTAGCTCTTCGGTCTTCGCCATTGTTGTCTAGAAATGTGAATGTTTCTTTAGAGATAATAACAATTAGCATCTATACCTTTAGATTTATCAGCATAAGTTATGGGGTAAGAACTTTGTCCCTATTCATATCGAAATAACAGAATGTGGGAACATTCTAATTGTAGGCAGCAGTCTACGCAGGGTTTGCGCTTTATCCAAATCAAGTCACTACCGGTGTTATACTAGAAATGGCGAATGCTTATGTAAGTAATCCTTCAGATCTTCGCATAGTGCATGAAATGAAATGTTTTTTTATGATGTACCGGAAAAAAAATGTTTTGAGGGTCAATAGCATTGTCATGGAACATAATCTCAGGTGTTTAACTCTAGCTTCAGAGATTTCAAATTTTTAATGAGTTCTTTCATGATGGCCAAAATGTAAAAGGCGTAATGGACATTTTGCAAAAAACAGAAGAATTAGGCTAATTCCAGCAGATATTTGAAGTAATACGCTGGACAGGTACAAGAAAATGAAACAAAGCAATAAGGGGTATTTATTTACATAAATATGCATGGCTCAAGCTTCTAAGAAGCCAGAGGGAATATGGCCAAGAAATCATGATATCCTTGCTCATTTTGGAAGTTATCATTAGCGAGGACATGGTCAGACAGATGCAACAAATATACGTAATCGATTTAAACTTCCAAGTGTAAGTCGCGGGAACAGATTTCCATGTCATTTCTTTCCAGCCCCCAGCCTGAACCAAAAAAATGACGACTCACTAGGAAGATTTCCCTTGAATCTTCAGTGTTTCTATTTTGGGTAGTTCTTCTGAGAGAACAATTCAGATCTGTTAGGGTACTTTCCAATGCTGTAATCATAAATCTCTGCATATATAGTGATGGATATGCAGGCTTTAAAGTATCATAATAGGGTTATCAGTTCAAACTTTTTTCCGATAGATTCAATCAAAATCCAGACAATGAAGGCTGAAAAGATACAAAGAAGATGTCTTACAGCACAGGACAATAAACTACATCACATGACAAGTCTACTCCCCCTCTGCTAACAAAAACCAAACTGCAAACTGGTACAACACTTCTCCATGAGCAGTACCAGATTGTACCCTTAAATTGTTTATGAAAAATACAGTCACTTTACCATAAAAAATTGAACAACACAGAACTAAAGAAAAAAAATGTATAAACCTAGTCAATCACCATGTGATTGTCCAACAGTTTCTGAAAACAAAAACAGAGCGAGAAATTTGAATGCACTATCCCAAATCAAAATGAAAAAGCGAAATTAACAATAAAAAATCATTGAAAAAAAAAACTCGATCTACACATTTGAAGACATGATGAAAAGTTTTCCCAAAGCTTAAGTCAAGCGTAAAATGGACTCTGAAAGATTAAGGTAAAGTAATTGAAACTTCATATGAACGAATAAAATGCTTAAAACAAAAACAAAAATCTATGAAACTCCATGAAAAAAAAAACCATAAATTCATAGAAGAATAAATTGAAAACAATGGACAAAGATAGATTACCTACACCTTCAACTCGATTGTTTTCCAAATTAAAAAAAAAAATCAAATCTCTTTTTCAACAAAGAAACACTTAAATGCAGAAAATATACATACAAATTAAAAGACTAAACAAACATAGAAAAAACTCTATACCGAAAAAAAAAATCTCAGAAAAAAGAAAGGTGAATATCCAAACTTATCAACTTACAAATGCTTGATTTGAATTGTCTCATAGCATTGATATTTTCCAAATGATCTGGGCTACATCAACATAAAAAAGAACTAAAACAAATCAAGATTATATTCAATAGAATGTTGAATTCTCATGCATAAAAAATGAAATCAAGATCAATAACATAATTCAAGACATCCAAGTAACTAATTAATGTACAGTGTAAAAAGTGAGAGTGGAATGGAGAAAATTAATCTTAACAGGTATTTGGAAACTTTTAATAAGATGAAATTGAATTGAATTTTTATGTTGGAACGAGCCAGTAAATTAATGAATTGAATTCAATTTCTTAATTTGGAATGTATTTAAAAATAAATAAATAAAATTATTTTTACCACTTTATCCTTCGTTAATAGGTTAAGAATAAAACATTATATTCAAGTAAGGTTATTTTAGTATTTCATTTATTGGAATTCAATTCCCACACCAAATCGCACCTATTTAGATTTGATTTCAATTCGTTAGTTTTGTTATATTTCAATTCCCATGGAATTTCAATTCTCATAGAATTTCAATTCTTTTATTTAAGTTGCTTCCAAAGCATAGAATTCAATTCAATTTTTTGATAGAATTGAATTGTAAAGGTTTTCAAACATAAGAAGAAGAATGAGATAAAATGATGATTTAAAATAATAGATATAAAGAAGAAGTAAAAAAGGATTATCCCTCACCCATTTCTATGGCCCAAATCTCTGCTTTTCCATTCTAATCAACTAATGCTCCACCTTCAATGAACGATTGTGATAGATCTCTGGCTAGTGACTCCTTAACTGTTGCCACTATCACTATACCAAAAAGATATCTCCTATGCTCACTATCCTCATCAGCATATCCCAAACAAAAGACACACATGAGAAGAATCAAAATAAAAATTATTAGAAAAGACATGAATGAAAGAAGAAATTGATCAACGAAAAAGATGAGAATAATATCAGATATATGGAGTGACTTTCTATTGCAAAAAAGATAAAAGAAGAGTGATGGGTGAAAATTTAAGATCATATTGAAAATGAATATAAATGATAATAGATAATAATTACTGCAGATATCAAAGAATAAGCATTGAATTTGAGTTTGATATTCAAAATTTAAATATTGTAATTGATTTTTGGTAGAAAATATTGTAATTCATTATATTAATTGTGAAATATATTTTCAATTGTAAATAAGCAAATCTATTTTTTTCATGTGTATCGAGTTTTTTTTAATATTTAGATTAGAATTTTAAAAACTTTTTCAGAAAAGAATATGCTTTGCCTTTTTTTTTTTGTTCGGATATGCATTGCTTTAAATATATGTCAGACATTTTTTGAATATTGATATTGATGCTTAATTTGGATCAAGGTGATGAATTTTCAATTAATTATGATTTATAATTGATATCTCTTATATGTGCTTGATATAATTGAAAATAATTTATGCATGAGTTTTAATTTTTAAATTATGAGACCACTTTAAATATTAAAATTGAAGAAAAAATTACAATTAATCAGATGTTAACACTTGTCAACACCTCCTTATTTAGTCCTCTGAATTATTATTAGTATAGATATATTTTATAAAAAATTTAACTAAAATATGTCCATAAAATACCTTTTAATTAAAAATTTTTCCAAAAATGATTTTTTCTACTTTGATTTCCAAACGACAGGATTGTGGGTTCTTTATTTTTGTCAGGCCAACTTTAGGAGTTATATGCGACAATAGATAGTAGGTTTAAAATAACTAATATTTCAGAATAAAAAATTGAAAAGAGTCCATATTTTCAGTAAATTAGGTTTAAAATAACTGAAGAGTGAAAACATATGTACGTTCGAAAAAGAAAAATAAGATTTTATAAATGTACACCAATAGCAATATGCTTGTGACCGGCGGATATTTTTTAGTATTACCCGCAAAAAAAAATTGTTGGCAACGGATTTACTGAGGAAAAGTGTATCATAATATGTCATTGGTAACAGTTACTGGCGAATTTCTTTCCACGGATAATATTGGCAGCAAAATTACCATCAAATTTTTTTTGAAAATATACATAAAAATGTGATGAAAAATTCGTCAAAAAATTGTCATTGGCAGTTTTCGTTTGTTTTAATGGTAGATTTTCCCATGATAACGCGTGCGGTTTAAAAAAAAAAAAAAACCAACAGAACAAGATGATATTATCTCTAGTAACTAAGAACAAGTCGATGGCCAAGGGCTTTATTACAGTCTTTTCACATCTAGGAAAGAAAGAACACTTACAATTGATCTCGCTATTTGTCACTTGGTTGAATTTGCAAAGCAACTGAATTTAGAGTAAATCTTGAAGCTTCTGACAGAAACTATCAACGCAAGAGGACTCAAAATTGTCACTTTTTAAGAGGTTCCTCACTTTTGAGTGATTTGCCCAGACTTCCCTGCCAAGTTCATTCTCATCATCCATCACAATTCTCACGGCTTTGCACACACTTTCCTTCGTGAAAAACCCGTCCTCTTCGCCTCTCTCCACTTCCACCCCAACCTTTAACTTTCTACTCATCATTCTTGCATTCACGATTTGATCAATACTCAGGCGTGGCAGCAAAACCAACTGAGACTCATTAATAAGCACCTCAGTTATAGAAGAAGCCCCACAGTGTGTAATAAAGCACCCAACAGAAGGGTGTCCTAGAATCAACGGTTGCTGCACCCATCCCCCATAAGCAATCCCTCTTCCTTGAACCCTTTCTTTGAACCCTTCTGGCAGAGCTTCTTCAATAGACTCAAGTCCAATAGGGGGCTTAAGTGCTGCAAGAAATGGAAAACCTGTTAGCTCGAGACCAAGCAACAACTCTTGGTATTGGTTTTGCTGCAAAGAGCTTTCACTCCCAAATGCACAATAAACGACAGAACGGGGCTTGAATCCACCAAGCCATGAAGCCCATTTTTCCTCCAGAGTAGAGCTGGTTGGCTCAGGTAAAAGAGGCCCTGAAAGCATAACAGGCTTCCCAAATATCGTTTCAAGGTAATCTACACAAGGCCCTTCAATTTCTCTGCAGCCTTTGAACCCAATTGCATCTGACAACTGTGAACCAATTCCAAAGCGATCAAGAAAAAGAACACCACTTCCTAACTCCCGTTTGCTTAAGGCAGCAAAGAATCGAGCTTCATGTGCATGAAGCTTGATGGACGAGTCAGGAAAACCAGGTGGCGGTTTCATGAGATCAATTTCAGTTAAATCTCTTCCTTTGCGGTGCCCTTCGCCGTAAGCTACTGTTACAGGGCTAATTATCGAGTATTGGACACACTTGATGCCTAGGCTTCGTGCCAAGTTGGGTAGCCAATATGCTAAATCAAAGAAAACAATTTGTGGCTTTAGCTCCTTGAGGAGAAGCTCTATGTTTTTCTCTGTGCGATCCATGGCTGTGGCAATAAGCGGGATCAAAGAGGGGGGCACATCAGAAGTGGTTTCTGCATGAAGGGGAAGGCCATCAACGTGAGGAACAGTGATGGGAATGAAGGTGATGAGGTGTGGATGAAGGTTGAGGTGTTGTAACTTGGATAGTGTTCTTTTGGGGACGAAGAAGGAGATTCTGTGACCTCTCTTTGCTAGCTTATTGGAAAGGTGGAGATATGGTGTGAGGTGCCCCATGGCCAACCATGGAAACATGGCTATGTGCAAAGGACGAGGTGCATCCATGGCTACCTTAATTGTTGGCAGGTGCTATCTTCGGCGTTTGAAGCAAGCCAAATTTATGCCCAGAGGGTTCTCGTTTCCTGTACCTGGCTTTGTTAATAAATAATAATCAAATATTCCTTCTTTCTTCCACTAATTGAGAAATCGTTGCACAGTGGCAATTTAATTATCAGCCACGTGCAAACTACGTTCTATAAATAAAGAGTTAAACTACTGTACCTAAAATATTGAAATACAATATTTTAGCTAGGCACGGCACGATCGACACATGAAATACAATAATGGAATCAGATTAGCTAGGCACCTGTTATCAAAATAAAATAAAAGTAAAAGATTAGCTAGGCACCATGATGCATTGAGAGGAGAGAAGTTGAAAATGCATAGAATTAGTAGGTGTTGTTATGTGCTAATGGCAGATCAAGTCTCAATTTTTTAAGTATGAATAACACCCGTGGTTCCATTATTGCTCCGTGTAGAAATAATGGTGATTGAAGTAGTTGCTCTAGAATTAAAAAGAATAGAAATTTTGTAGGAATTAATTTTTTATATAGTGATTGGGAGTATAAGATAATTTATATAGCCATTTAATCATTTAATCATGTACTGGATGAAAATCTTTTGTGCCCAAATTATTTATTGTCAAGTAGTAATTAAAAATTAAAAGGGATTTAAAATTTAAAATTGTTATTAAATATATAATATTATCTTGCACAAAACAATATATGATTGGCGAGTCAGAGAAGATAATATGATTTGGGGATAGAAGATTTGCACTTTTATTGTTAAATAATTAAATATGTTTAACTTTCATTTTAATTACTTAAAAGATCATGCAAGAAATTTGATTAAATAATCATATAATAGAATTATATAATATATCAAAATTAAACTTAATTTTATACTATTTAATGTGAATCTTACACCATGGATGGTTAAGATTGATGGCCAAACTTATTATAAATAATTTATCAAAAATATCAATAATTTATTAAAGTTCAGTGTAAAGTTAAAAATAACATAGAGTAATGTTATAGAAATAATAAAATTACATAATAAATATATAACACATACTTTATTATCATTGAATGTGATGAGTGAGTGTAACGAATGAGGATCATCCGTCACATTTAGTGGTGATAAGATGTGTGTAATATATTTATATTATTCAATTTTATTGTATACCAAACATCATTCAACCTGGACTCTTCTTCCTCCTCATCGCTGCACACACCCTTCAGCCCCTACACTCTCTGAATCACCCATTCCATCCCAGAAATAATCTTTAATACACATCAATAAAACATCAAAAATAAAATATAAAATAAAATACAAAATAAAAAATTGAGTTTTCAACTGTGACAAACAAAACCCTCGAGGACAAAAGCAAAAACACTGGTTTTATGGTTTGTGTTTATTCTTTTCTAGACATGTTGTTTTCTTCTTCAAGTTTTTATTATTTTTATTTTTTGATGCTCCTGTTAAAACTATGAACTGTACGGAGTAAAAAATGAGAGATCTTTCATGAGTTTGGTGCCATTCATCCAGTAAGTGAAGGGACTAGTAGTGTGGCTGCCATGTTTGCCGGAGATGAGGACGAACAGGGTCAGCAGTGGGAACAGTGGCAAAGGAAAGTTCCGGTCATAAATGAATGATACATGCAAAAAGGATGATTAGTCACTAAGAAAGGGATGATTTTGTCATATAAACTCAACTACCTGCTGGTGAATATGAGTGGAAGGGGAGATTGAGAGTCTGTGATGGCATCAACAGAGGAGCAGTGGCAATTATTTTGGAAGTGGGCGAGTGATTAAAAGCAGGAATTAAAAATTAAAAAGAGGTTAATTTTATAATTTGGATAAATATAAGTGCGGACCATGATAAGATTCAAAAAATGGATAGGAGCACATTATCCTTCAGCTAATACCCTAATATTCTATTATGTATTTACTTTTATAAACAACTTGGAGATTTGAGTGTATAGAAGATACTTTAAAAAGGGAATCTCTTTAATTGTTTGGTGAAGAATATTATAAGAAATAAAAAATGAAAAATGGCGGTCCAAAAGCCAAAAGTTGCTTGAGCCCAGAATTGTTTACAGGCACAAATCCACGCCTTATCACCAGAATTGTTTGAGCCCATTTTATCTCTTACTCTTTAACGGACCAAAAAAAAAAAAGAAAAGAGATTATTCAAATACCTTCACCTTCAGAATGCACAGCAACTCAAAGAATCCGTCGAACCCCGCGGCGTCCCCCTCGTCCACCCTACCTTAAATGCAGTGTTGATGGAGCTTTCTGCAAATAGAAATCAATCGGAGCAGTATCAGCCATTATTAGAGATGGCCAAAGAAAGGTGATCGCTGGAAGAGCTTGCTGTGTACTTGCCTCATCTAGCTTGATTGTGGAAGCATCAGCCATCAGAGAGAAGCTTCAATCCAAGCCTCCAACTGTTCCTGCGCAAGGTAAGTGGTTGACTCAGACTGTCTAATTGCGGTTGAAGCTTGCCGTGGAGGAGGAGCCAAGCCTTTGGAGATCAATTACGTGTCGGTGGATGTGCTGAGCTGGGAAAGCTCTTCGAGCATTGTGCTTTCACTTGAAGAACACGCGAAATGGATTTATTGCACAATAGCTTCAGACCAGTGAGCGAAAAATACTTACCTACTCCCGGAGGAAGCCTTTTTCTTCCTCCATGGAGTGTTATTTACAACTAGTTTGCCTTATTCCAATGCACACTCTCTCTCATACCTTTGAATTTTGTGGCTACAATGGATTATGGAGGAAGAAATTTTTCCTCCCGGAGGACACAAGAATGACTCCCAGTGAGCACTTTGCATCACTCTTTATCCAGATCGTCGCGTGACAAGATAAGATTTTCTTTATCTTTTTGTGATCCGGAGACAAGATTCCGAGTCTTTTACGTATTTAAAATAAAAATAAGAGTTGATGTTCATTTTAGTCCCTCACTTTTTATTATTGAGCCATTTTAATCCCTGACTTTTAAAATGAGTCAAATTAGTCCCTAATATTACAAGATGTGAGTCATTTTAGTCCTTTAACCGAATTGTAGTTAATTTTCTATCAATTAAATGATGATTAATAACATTAAGTGATACCTTGACATACCATATGTCATCTAAAATAGAATATATTTTAAAATGACTTATTTTGATGTTTAAAATTATACAAAATAAGTCATTTAAATATTCATTATACATTTTGAATTGACTCATTTTGTACAATTTTATATACCAAAATAAATTATTTTAAACTTCATTCTACTTTAGATGACATATAGTATGATAATATATAACTTAATATTACATATCATCATCTAATTGATAAAATATTAAATAAAAGTGGAATAAGGGACTAATTTGACTCACATTTTGTAATGTTGGGGACTGATTTGACTTGTTTTAAAAGTCAGGGACTAAAATGAGCATTAACTCTAAAAATAATACAATATTATATATATATATATATATATATATATATATATATATATATATATATATATATATATATATAGTGTAAAAGAATTATACATATGTCTTGTTTTTTATATAATAGAAATCAAGTTAACACGATTTCTGTGTGGATCATCCGTTTTGAGAAACTGGAACACCACTGCAAAATTACTGTTCAATAGCAGACTATGTGTATAATCAGTTGGAACCGATTCTGGAAGCATGTTGTGTCAGAAAACACTGTTGAACGTCAGATTCTATGTATAATCGGTTTGAATCGATTGTGGGCACGCATCAAAATCAGTTTAAGCCGATTTACTGTTCATTGCAAAGCTACAGTGGAAAATCGGTTAAAATCGATTTGGGATGAAAACGTGATTCACCACATGTACTTTATCCGGTAGTATTTGACCAAGGTAGAAAATTGATTTCATTTGAGTCCAAGGACACATGGACATTACTAGTGCCAATTCTCATGCATAGTTTGACGCACCCAAAAATGAAAACATTAATTCAATTTATTTTTTTTCAAAAATTTAAGTTTGTAATTTGTAATATGATTATTTTTCCTGGTGGAAATGTCTTAATGTGTATTTTTTTACCACATCAAGAAAAACATACATTCCAAAAAAATATTTAAAATAAAATTAATTAACCCCTAATAGACTTTTAAAATAGAAAAGTGAGAATTAATTTTTTATTTTTTTTCTAATATAACAATATATGATTATAATAATGTAAAAAAATTTGTAGTGTTAGCTTATTGAAATTAAATTCATATTATAATATATGACTAATAAATAATATACAAGAGAATAGTATAAAATTACTTTACATTGTTATCTAATCAAATAATTTTATTTTTATGATTTTTTAAATAATATATTAAAAGTTTTAAAAAAAGTTTTTTAAATAATGTTATTTTTATGATTTTTTAAGTTTCACACTTATTACTTAAAAAATCATAAAAATAAAATTATTTGATCAGATAACAATATAAAGTAATTTTATATACTGTTCTCTGATATATTATTTATTAGTCATATATTATAATATGAATTTAATTTCAATGAACTAATAGTACAAATTTTTCTACATTATTATCAATCATAGATTGTTATATTAGAAAAAATAAAAAATTAATTCTTACTTTTCTATTTTAAAAGTCTATTCGGGGTTAATTATTTTTATTTTAAATATTTTTTTTGAATGTATGTTTTTCTTCATGTGGTAAAAAAAAATACACATTAAGACGTTCCTACCAGGAAAAATAATCATATTACAAATAACAAACTTAAATGTTTTGACCAAAAAAAACTTGAATTAATGTTTTCATTTTTGGGTGTGTCAAACTGTGCATAAGAATTGGCACCAGTAATGTCCATGTGTCCTTGGACTCAAATGAAATCAATTTTCTGCCTTGGTCAAATACTACCAGATAAAGTACATGTGGTGAATCGCGTTTTCATCCCAAATCAATTTTAACCGATTTTCCAATGTAGCTCTGCAATGAACAGTAAATCGGCTTAAACCGATTTTGATGCGTGCCCAGAATCGATTCAAACTGATTATACATAGAATCTGACGTTTAACAGTGTTTTTTGACACAGTAAACTCCTAGAATTGGTTCCAACTAATTATACACACAACCTGCTATTGAACAGTAATTTTGCAGTGCAAAAATCGGTTGAACTCGATTTTTGGTGTTCCGGTTTCTGAAAATGGATGATCCACACAGAAATCGTGTTAACTTGATTTCTATTATATCAAAAACAGGACATATGTGTAATTCTTTTACACTTTGGACATATATATAATATTCTATTATTTTTATTTTAAATACATAAAAGACTCGAAGATTCCCAAGGTATATGGAAATGAGCACGAGATATGAAAATTTTACAAAAGGTGAAGTACAAGTATGTTTGCATATAAAAGTAAAATAAAAAATTTATAATTTTCAAATGATAAAAACTAAAGGCTTTTGTACGTAAATAAAATAAAGAAAAATATTATATACTAATCTCTCATATTTTCAACATTATATACGTATATATATATCATTTGTGTATGTTAGGGAAATCGGTTGAGTATGAGTTGATTTCAAAATACTATAATACAAAAAAAGCAGTCCATAGTCGACCGATTTCCTCTCATTTTTTGGCCCAGGAATTGGTTGGCTTGTGGGTGATTTCGCTCAAATGAATCTGACGGCCAGGGAGCTATGGTTGGTGGATCGGACGGCTGGGAGAAGGCCTCGCGCATGGTCCAGCGCATGCGCGACACGTGGCGGAATCGGTTGACACTCAAAATACCAAAAGTTTTCGCGGTGTATGTTGAAATTTCAAAAACCCGTCAGTATAATTTAAAAATATTTAATTGTCTGTCGGTACATCCGTAAATAAATATTATTAAAGTTTTATGGTTATAACAATTACTATCGCGTTGGTAAAACCATCGGAAAAAAATTCGCGCCAAGTGGCGTATAATTTACCGACGGAAACGTGCCCCATCCCAACAAAAATCATAATTATTTCAAAAACTCACTTGTCCGTATGAGATACCGTCGGTAATTATCGTCAGGTGCGTCGGTATCCCGCATGTTTCTTGTAGTGTACATTGTATTTTTTATTTCAGTTGTATTACACGTTTATCTCAAGCTAGAGATACGAAAAGTACGTATTTTTCAGCTGTGGGGGGTTTTGGAAGATATAATTGTAATTAGAAATTAGAGTTGAAGTTAGTTTAGTTAGTTAGATATTAGTTAGTAGTTTGTTATGTCCGTTACTCTATATAAGAGTGCTTACACTTGTATTACTTCACTTTTTAATCATTTACTAAAATTTCATTTCAATATTCACTCAATTATTACTCTCTATTCTCTCACCACTATGAATTTCAACACTTACCTTCCTTTGACAAATGTAGCACTCCTTTGAAAATTTTGTCCTCTAGGCTTGGAGAAAATAAAAGCAAGCTATCTAGTCTACACATCCACATTCTGATAGTTAGTTTTCTTTGTATTTCACGCTTGTAAGTTTAGAGATCAGTCCCTGTTAATAAGAATATCTTTTTTTCAATCACCTTCTCTCTTCTCCAATGTTCTTGATTCTTGGATGATAGAATTTCACAAGTCCCGATCCTTGTGATAAGGCAGAAAATGTATGCAGGCTTGCCAATCGACAATGTCATTTCCTGTTTCACTTCTTCATATGAGCAAGGAGAGGTACAACAATCATATAAAACAATGATAATCACCACGCATGGTTAAAGAAGGATAATTACCTCAGGAAAGATGCCATCATGTGCTTCTATAGTAGCAGGGAGGGGCCTATTTAAAAGCCCATATTAGAGAAATTATTTTCTTTCTCCTCCGCTTCCATCTTCTCGATTTCCTCTTCTTCAGTAACAAACCAATTATAGGGAAGCTGCATTTTAGACCCACAAGGACCACTACTACTTTTGCATCTTTGGTATGCCCGTTGAAGGGAGAATTTTTCTTCTCTTGCCATCATACGAGTCCATTACCCTTATTGACTCCAGGATAGGACCGACTCTCCATGGAATCATTGCCCCACATCAAGGAATAACAATGCCAAAGTCACACCGAAAGTGACGGAGGTTACTGCCACTAGAAGGAAAAACAGAATACATACATAAGAGAAATTTTAAGTGTTCTCATATCACACCATTCGCTATATTGAAATGATAAATTTTTTTTTACGGAATATATTATAACCATTTTCAATGGTGGGTACGTAATGGACGATGAGTTGAGAGTCATATGTATATATGAAGAGATAAAATAAAAAAGGATAGAGAAGGCATGGGGAGTGTGCACCTTAACTAGTCTTGTTAGCTATTCAAGTGCCATGGTGTTGGGTTTGGGCTCACTTCTATGTGGAGAAAAGCCCAAAACTAAGTTAGCCCACTTACCTTATGAGAGTAGTCAGCTAGGGTAAGAAGAGTGTGCTCATTTTTGTCACAAAACCGCAGCCACACATAGAGAGAGAAGAGAGAACTCGGCCTCCTCCCTTTCAATTTTTTTGTCACGACCTGTCACCTTTTATCGGCGTTTACAAATTCATTCACCGTTGGATCGAGCTGAAATTTGGACAGCAGGTTCCTGAGAGTGGTTCTTCATTCTGAACGGTCAGATCATTGAGTAAACGTCTGGAGTGTGAGATATTGCTCACGAACAGAGGTGCTGTTTCGGTTTGTGGAATCAACTTTTCTAGTTTAAGCTGTCACCGTAAACTGGCGTTTGTGAAGTCGTTCACCGTTGGATCGGGTTGAAATTCGGATAGCAGGTTCCAGACAGGTGATTCTTCATTCTGAACGGTTGGATTGTGGTTATAAGATCTGGAGGGTGAGAAATTGGTCTCGGACAGAAGCTCCAATTTTTGGGGTATTTCACATTTCCTTGTTCTCAATTTTGTGAATTAGTGATTGGTTGGTTTAGATTATTGTTAGCACGATTTGTGCATTTATTTGAGACTCTCTTGTACCTGTTTTGATCATAGTGGAGCTATTTCATTGGTCTGGAACCCGTGGTTTTTGTCTCTCACATTGAGGGAATTTTCCACGTTAAAAATCTTGGTGTATTGTTTCGATTATTGTTCTGGTTTATTTGTGTTAATTGCTGCCATTATTTCGCTGCTATAATTGTTGCTCCTCTTGTTCTTGCAAGTTGGGAATTGTGTGTTTAGGTTCCCAACATTTGGTATCAGAGCTATATCTTGGGCATTATTGATTATAGCTTGCTTGAATGATGGAGGCAAATACAAATAGAATGGTATCATTGAATGGTAGTAACTATCATATATGGAAAGGCAAGATGAAAGATTTGTTGTTTGTTAAAAATCTGCATATGCCTATGTTTGCTACACAAAAACCAGAGTCAAAAATTGAAGAAGAATGAGAATTTGAGCATCAACAAGTTTGTGGTTTTATTCAGCAATGGGTAGAAGATAATGTTTATAATCACATTGCTAATGAGACTCATGCTAGAACCATCTGGGAAAAGATTGAATCCTTGTATGCTTCCAAGTCTGGGAACAACAAGTTGTATTTGTTGAATATGTTGATGAATCTGAGATATAAGGAAGGGTCTTCTATATCTGATCACTTGAATGAGTTTCAAGGAGTTTTAGATCAGTTGTCAGGCATGGGAATCAAGTTTGAAGATGAGGTTCAAGGGTTTTGGTTGCTAAATATTCTACCAGACTCTTGGGAGATATTTCGTATCTCTCTTACTAATTCTGCTCCTAATAGTGTGGTAACATGCAACTTGTCAAAGGTGGTGTTTTGAATGAAGAAGTGAGAAGGAAGACTCAAGGTTCTTCATCTCATTCAGAGATGTTGGTTACAGAAGATAGGGGGAGAAGTCAGAAGAAAGGCACAAAGGGTAGAGGCAAAAGCAGAAGCAAGTCCAGATCAAGGTATAAAAATATTGAATGTCATTACTGTTATAAAACAGGGCACATCCAAAAGCATTGCTTTCTTTGGAAAAGAGAGAACAAAGGTAAGCAAGAAAAGAAAAAACACAATAATGATCGTGTCTCTACTGCTACGTCAGATGCCCTTCTCATTGTAGGTTATGAGAACATGATTAATGTAGTATCTGATGAGTCTGACTGGGTAATTGATAGTGGTGCCTCAATACATGTCACGCCAAGGAAGGAGTTCTTCACATCTTACACTTCAGGTGACTATGGAGTGCTAAAGATGGGCAATGATGGATTGGCCAAGGTGATTGGTATGAGAGATATTTGTTTAGAAACAAATGTTGGAATGAAGTTTCTGTTGAAGGATGTTAAACATGCTCCAGATCTCCGCTTGAACTTGATTTCAGTCAGAAAGCTTGATGATGAAGGTTATGTTAGCACCTTTGGTAGTAGTCAGTGGAAACTTACTAAAGGCAGCTTGGTAGTGGCTCGAGGAAAGAAGACCTCAAGTTTGTATGTAATGAAATCCACAATTGCAAAAGGTAATGTGAATGCAGTTGAAAGCAAAGAAGCTTCAAAGTTATGGCATAGAAGGCTTGGTCATATAAGTGAAAAGGGTCTCAATTGTTTAGCTAAAAAGGATGTACTTTCTGGTTTGAAGAATGCAGAGTTGGAGAAATGTTCTCATTGCATGGCTGGAAAACAGAGAAGCTTATCCTTCAAGAAGCATCCTCCTTCAAGGAAATTAGATTTCTTGGAGTTGGTGCACTCTGATGTTTGTGGTCCATTGAAGGCAAAATCTTTTAGTGGTGCTCTTTATTTTGTAACTTTCATTGATGATCACTCAATGAAGCTTTGGGCTTATGCTTTGAAGACCAAGAATCAAGTCTTGGAGAAGTTCAAAGAATTCCAAGTTTTGGTCGAGCGGAAAACAGGTAAGAAGCTTAAATGTATTCGTACTGATAATGGTGGTGAATATTGTGGACCATTTGATGAGTATTGTAAAGAGCAAGGTATTAGGCATGAAAAGACACCTCCTAAAACACCTCAGCTAAATGGTTTGGCGGAGAGGATGAATAGGACGTTAATTGAAAGAGTTAGGTGTATTACTGAAGCAAAGCTGCCTAAGCATTTTTGGGGAGAAGCATTGCTTACAGTTGTACATGTGATTAATTTGAGTCCTGCTATTGTTTTAGATAATAATGTTCCAGATAATGTGTGGTTTGGCAAGAATGTCTCTTATAATCACTTGAGAGTGTTTGGGTACAAGGCATTTGTTCATGTTCCAAAGGATGAGAGATCTAAGTTGGATGTGAAGACAAAGCAATGCATCTTTGTTGGGTATGATTCGGATGAGCTTGGCTATAGGCTCTATGACGCAATTGATAAAAAGCTTGTGAGAAGCCGTGATGTGGTGTTTGTAGAAGACCAAACCATTGAAGATATTGAGAAAGTGGAGAAGACTGAATCCTAGCATAGTAGTGACTTGATCGATGTAGATCTAGTCCAGCCACCACATGCACAAGAACTAGTAGAGAATCAGGCCCAGGATCATATGCAAGAAGATGACCAGCAGATGAGAGATCATTTAGATGCTCCAACTGATGATGTTGTTGATGATCAGCATGAAATACCTACAAATCAGCATGTTGCACTTAGGAGGTCTACTAGAAAGATACAACCTTCAACAAGGTATCCTTCTGATGAGTATATGAACTTGACTGATGGGGGAGAATCTGAATGTTATGAGGAGGCCATGAATAGTGACTAGAAGCAAAAATGGGTTGATGCTATGCAAGATGAAATGCAGTCCTTGTATGATAATCAGACATTTGATCGTGAAATTACCTAATGGTAAGAGAGCTTTGCAAAACAGGTGGATATACAGGTTGAAACATGAAGGGAATTCTTCTTCCCCAAGGTATAAAGCTAGATTGGTGGTTAAAGGCTTTAGGCAGAAAAAAGGCATTGATTATTATGAGATTTTTTCTCCTGTTGTCAAGATGTCCTCTATTAGGACCGTTTTGAGTTTGGCTGCAGGTCTTGATTTAGAGATAGAGCAGATGGATGTAAAAACTGCTTTCCTCCATGGTGATCTTGAGGAGGAAATTTACATGGAGCAGCCTGAAGGTTTTAAAGCAAAAGGAAAAGAAGATTATGTGTGCAAACTCAAGAAGAGCTTATATGGCTTGAAGCAAGCTCCGAGGCAATGGTATAAGAAGTTTGAGTCTATAATGGGAAAGCAATGCTATAACAAGACTACTTCAGATCATTACGTTTTCATTAAACAGTTTGCTAGTAATGATTTTATTATCCTTTTGTTATATGTTGATGACATGCTTATTATTGGTCAAAATGCTTCTAGAATTGATAGGTTGAAGAAGCAACTTGGGATGTCATTTGCAATGAAGGATCTCGGACCAGCAAAGCAGATTCTTGGCGTAAGAATCATCCGGGATAGAAAGGAGAAGAAACTTTAGTTGTCACAAGAGAAATACATTGAAGCCGTGCTGCAAAGGTTTCAAATGGAGAGCGCTAAAGTTGTTAGTACTCCTCTTGCTGCACACTTCAAATTGAGTTGCAAGCAAAGTCCATCAAATGAAGAAGAGAAGAAAGACATGGAGAGAGTTCCATATGCTTCAGCCGTGGGTAGTTTGATGTATGCTATGGTATGCACTAGACCAGATTTAGCTCATGCTATTGGTAGTGTTAGTCGTTTTCTTTCAAATCCAGGAAGAGAGCATTGGAATGCAGTGAAGTCAATTATGAGATATCTCCGTGGTACTTCTAACTTGAAGTTATGTTTTGGAAATGAGAAGCCTTTTCTAGTTGGTTACACTGACTCAGACATGGCAGGAGATGTTGACTCTAGAAGGTCTACTTCAGGTTATTTGATTAAATTTGGAGGTGGAGCTGTAGCTTGGCAATCTAAGTTACAAACATGTGTTGCTTTATCCACTACAGAAGCTGAGTTCATTGCCATTACCGAAGCATGCAAGGAGATGCTTTGGATGAAGAAGTTCTTACAAGAGCACGGTTTTACTCAAGAGAAATATGTGCTATTTTGTGATAGTCAAAGTGCCATATATCTTGGTAAGAACTCAACTTTTCATTCAAGGTCCAAACATATTGATGTGAGGTATCATTGCATATGTGATACTTTGAATGCTAAGTTGTTGGAACTTGAAAAGGTTCACACTAATGAGAATGGTTCAGATATGATGACAAAATTCTTACCAAGATGGAAATTTAAAGCTTGTTGCTTGATCGCCGGTTTGGTGGTTACCTCCACATAGTCGTGAGGGGAAGATTTGTTGGGTTTGGGCTTACTTCTATGTGGAGAAAAGCCCAAAACTAAGTTAGCCCACTTACCTTATGAGAGTAGTCAGCTAGGGTAAGAAGAGTGTGCTCATTTTTGTCACAAAACCGTAGCCACACATAGAGAGAGAAGAGAGAACTCGGCCTCCTCCCTTTCAATTTTTTTGTCACGACCTGTCACCTTTGATAGGGCGTTTGCGAATTCGTTCATCATTGAATCGAGCTGAAATTTGGATAGCAGGTTCCTGAGAGGTGGTTCTTCATTTTGAACGGTCAGATCATTGAGAAAATATCTGGAGTGTGAGATATTACTCACGAACAGAGGTGCTGTTTCGGTTTGCGGAATCAACTTTTCTAGTTTAAGCTGTCACCGTAAACTGGCATTTATGAAGTTGTTCACCGTTGGATCGGGCTGAAATTTGGACAACAGGTTCCAGATAGGTGGTTCTTCATTATGAACGGTTGGATTGTGGTTATAAGATCTAGAGGGTGAGAAATTGGTCTCGGACATAAGCTCCAATTTTTGGGGTATTTCACATTTCCTTGTTCTCAATTTTGTGAATTGGTGATTGGTTGGTTTAGATTGTTGTTAGCACGATTTGTGCATTTATTTGAGACTCTCTTGTACCTATTTTGATCATAGTGGAGCTATTTCATTGGTTCGGACGACCCGTGGTTTTTGTCTCTCACATTGAGGGAATTTTCCATGTTAAAAATCTTGGTGCATTGTTTCGATTATTGTTCTGGTTTATTTATGTTGATTGCTGCCATTATTTCGCTGCTAGAATTGTTGCTCCTCTTGTTCTTACAAGTAGGGAATTATGTGTTTAGGTTCCCAACACATGGAAAGTAGGGGCATTCCCCCACGCATACACATACGCGGTTGGACCTTGAGGCTGGCACAATCTAACATACATAAGCCCGACCGATGATTGCGGGATTGGGATACTGTTTTGAAATAGATTCCAGCTGATGAAGCACTGTTAAACGGGAGCACAGGTAAAGATTCCAGCCCATGGCAATGCGACAAGTTTAAATAGGCAAGAAAGACTTGAAAGCCTGTTGAAGGTATGAGGCAGTGAAACAAAGTTGTTGCCTGCTAGATTAAGTCTTTCTCAACACCTTAACTCTCCAATAGTATCGGGGACTTCATTCAGATTGCAAAAGCCAAGGTCCAAACATACTAAAAATTCTCGAAACAAAGGTGTCTTTCCCATGGGAAGAGTCATGAGGTTTGGGCAGTTGCGTGAATCGAGAGTTTGGAGAGGTCTCATGAAGTTGATACTGTTGGGTACACTGACAAGGTTTATGCAGTCCCGCAAACTCAAGAATTTAAGATTTGCAAGATCCCCAGTAGATCTATGAACCGAGGATGTACTAGTACATCGTTCAAGATCAAGGTGCTCGAGGTTTGGGAGCCGTGTAAAATGTGGCGTGTGTTCGAGAATTGTGCAGCCGGAGAGGTTTAGGACTACTGGAGACGAGACTGCAGCAGTTTCGAAAACTCAAGAAGACGAGTTGTTTGAGAAGTCCAATTGATCGATGAACCTGCGATAGCATTGTGCATCCTGATAGTGATGGATCTAGTCGCTCAAGGTCGGGTGTACCTTCAAAGTCTGGCCTCTCGATAAGGTATTTGGAGTCACTTAGATCCACCCTCTTCAAACATGGGAGGTGCTGTGAACGTAGAATTAGCAACCAACATGTCAGCATCTTCTATTACCAAAACAAGAATAAAGATCTCGTTTTAAGTTTTAATACAGAGCAACGATTTGTGTGCAACGTTTTTGTCAGACCTATTTGAATTTATAACATGGGAAAAAAAAATAAAAAAATGAGATGGAGAGCTCAGTAAAGTAAAAATTGAAATTGACTCACTATCTTATCTTATTTGTTTTTTTTTTCCCTATCTTATAATTAAGTATATTGTACATAAATATTGCATACATATCATTTCTTTTTTTATCTTTCTTATAGGGACGATGTTGATATAGCGAAATATAAGTGAGAGAAGAGTAATTATTACAATGTCTTTTTTTATGTGAATTATTATTATATCTGAAAGAAAAAATTATTTATACTCATAAAGTATGAAATACTTTTCTGATTTACACTTCATCTATCATTACATATATTGTAAATCTTATTTGAATAGATGCACACCCCATCCAATTAGTTGGTGTAGTGTATGTCAATTGTTCTATGCATACAAATAACAACTTTATCCAAAACATATGGTCAGGATTAAAAGTTGATTAATAGTAATTAATATTCACATGTCCATTTAACAAAGTCATATACTTTCTGTTTTAATATTGATAATCCATATATTATCCAACGGTCAAGATTCACTCATTTCACTCTCAAAATAAATCACTTTTTTTATATGATATGTACCCCTTTCTCTCTCTTTCTTTATATATATATATTCGCTTATATTTTATATGGATATCGGTATATGCTAGCCTCCTACTTTTAGGTCGATACCTTAATGTTAAAACTAGAGTAATAAATATTTAATTAACTTGAAAAACAAAAATCTTATAAACACTAATTTTTCTTGATGATGTTAATTAATTAATGTAAATAAAAATATAGGGTGAATGTTATAGTCCTTAAATTTATATGTAATTTGCTTCTCTTTAGTTCATAAAACTTAGAAATTAACTATTTAGATCATGAAGTTACAAAATATAACATAAGTTAGTTTTTATAGTGATTCAATTTGGTGTCCCTATCTCATTTGTTAATTTGAATCACTTTTTACAACTTTAAAAACTAAATCATTATTATATTTTTTAATTTCAATGATTAAAATAAAGTACAAAAATAATTCAAGAGATTTAAATGAATATTCAATAAAGTTATATCCTTTTATCAAAAAATAAAAATTATATCTAAAAACTTTGTATCCACAGAAAAATAGTAGGTGTTACATTTCCCATTATGATGATTTATTATAGTATATATGATTTGGAAGTAGGAACAATATTTATATGTTATAAAAATAAATAAAGGGAGAACTACCATGCAAATTGACTACTAAAAGATTATATCGTTAATAAAATAACCCTGAAAAGAAATCATATTTGTCTATGACCTTCAAAAGATTTACCTCATTTGACAAATTCACCTTCAAAAGAAATTATATTTGTTTTGAAAATTAACTAACATAATTATTTCTTTCCAACTATTTCTTGCTAAAAATGTAAATAAATAGACCACAAAACGCAAATTTACCTTGATGCGTTCCCATAGTCGTTTGATTCAACTATCAGGCATGTTCAATTCAACAAGTCTATCCGGCTGAAAATTTAATGGTAAAGAAGTGAAAGGGTAACCATACCATAACAAAGAATATAAATTATTAGAAAGATAATCGAGCCTTCCTGAACAATTCCTATGATACAGTATGAGTAGTCTGAGACTCTTCATTTTTGACAATTCTTCGGCTCTCAACAGACTGGATTTGGAGACATGATGATCTTTCTGATCAAGAAGTGTTGCTTTAACATTGTCTATTGCCTAAACAAACATTACAAGGAAGGAGAAAAATATGAAATTCCTTG
Organism: Dalbergia cultrata; assembly: GCA_031216105.1. Taxonomy (NCBI): domain Eukaryota; kingdom Viridiplantae; phylum Streptophyta; class Magnoliopsida; order Fabales; family Fabaceae; genus Dalbergia; species Dalbergia cultrata. The sequence continues at coordinate 10,746,982 of CM062350.1, read as the reverse complement.
AATAAAATGTTTGTCATGCTTTTTGTATACCAAAAAATATATATACTTCTTTTTGTTAGGAATGTAAAATTACCTGCACACCTTCATTGTGTGTGTGTATATATATATATATATATATATATATATATGAAAAACCAGCAAATCTAATTTTAAAAAGACAACTTATTGGTTATTACCATTTCTGTTGTGATTACATGATTCAAATCTAGATAAAGCCACAATCTACTCCAAAATCCTGGCTCTTCGGCAATTGTTATCGGACAATTTGTCTACCTAGTTGTTGCAACAATTCTTGCACATGAATTTCTTGATTTCTAATGGTTATAAGTGATTTCTCAGTGGGAACTGGAATTCCAATACGAGTGTGTGGGCTCTAGTCCCTCAATACTTAACTGAAGAATGTCCATAATTTTTTTGTTTGGATTATTTTGCAATCCATCTAGGGCAGCTCGCCATTGGGTGGCATCTCGGGTACACAGGTAAGCACCGAACACACTAATTGCTAGTGGAAGACCTTGAGCATATCTCAGTACCTCTTGAATCATCTCCCAATAATTGCAGCTAAAATCATCACTTTTGAAGGCTTTTCTAACAAAAAGTTTGCGAGAATCGTCCTTGTTCAACACTGCAACCTTGTGAACTGCATCTACTCCATATACTTTTAGAATATGCTTATCCCTAGTAATTATGATTATTTTGCTTTCTACGTGGAACAATTTAGGATTTATAGCGAATTCTTGCAATTGCTCTAATTGATCAACGTTGTTAAGGACTATAAGGACTTTTATGCTGTGTAGCCTACGTATTATAATCCTAGATATTTCAGAAGGGCTGTGTAACATTTGCTTACGTCCTCAATGAAACAACTAAGCATAAAATTGATAGGAGACTCAATCATATAGGATAGAAGCATGTGTTGTCTTTCTTATTCGACCCATTCTCCAAATTCCTAAAACCTTACACTTTTGTAGAACTTTTTCTAAGTGTTGTATGCGAGATTGTATCCCAATCAGGTCATCTCCAAAGCCAGAGAATTTATGATCCAATGCTTTTATTATCTTTTGAGTTATTTTTTCAATTATTCCATACTCTGGCCTGAAAAGAGAAAAGAAGTACTAAATTATTACTAAAGAAAACAAGGGAAAGATAGGCATAAATTTATATCAGTGTAATATATGAATTAATTGATTTTAACTTTGTCCGTAGATATAAAGAGTTTGCTTAATCAAGCATTATTATTGATTTCCATTTTGCAAAAGCATGGAATAGCGGAGAAAGATTTATTACTCTACCACTTTCAAAATATCTATTAATTTTGACCAAACATAAATATTAAGAAAGATAAAAAATAATATTAATAATGTAGTAAAATATAATAAATAAACTAATATATCTCTATATACTAGTTAATATATCATAATATTTAAGATTAATATTAGATGAAATGCTTGAAAAAGTGAAATTAATTAGGGGTATTACTAGAAAGACAAAATTCTTTATTAATATGTGAGATTGCAAATATTTTAAAATATGAAGTTATTTAAAAATGACAAATATTTTAAAAGGGACGAAGTAACTCTTAAAAATATATAATCAGAGGAATAATAACCAGTCATATACATACTTATCCCTTACATCCCAACCAGCCAAATTTGCCAAATCGCTCATAGCTCTCTTCAGTTGACAGACCTTGATTGGATCTCCTTTGAATTCCTTTCTATGTGAAACAAAGGCATTCTCATACACCCCACACTGATTTCGAACATGAGATGGATCCGGCCACATCAAAGAAAATTGGGAAAACAATTTGTTTCAACTCTCTAGTGGAAATCAGCTATAGCAGCCATTTCCTCCAAACACCATATTGAGTTGGCATAATCCCTTGAGAAGACAACAACAGAAACCCGTGAGTCTCTAATTGCTTTTAGGAGCTGTGGTGAAATGGGTTTTCCTTTCTTGAGCCTCTTGTCATCCTTGAAGGCAAAAATGCCTTTTCTGATGAGATTATTATAAAGGTGATCGATGAAAGTGTTGCGGGTGTCGGTATCTCTAAAAGACTAAAACTAAGGAACACATCATATTTATAGGCCGGTCGAGATGATGAGCTGCCTTGTATGATATCGGAATCCATAGGACAATCGTCTCAATCTTTGAGGATATATATGTGAAGGATCGAAACTGGTCTTTTCCGGTTAGACTTGCTCCATATTATTTAGATGACATATCAAAAGTCTTTTGAAGATTGCAGAGGAAAAAGTTCTAAAGTGTAGCACAGCTACTCAAAGAAGGGCTTTTACAGTTTGGAGGGGAAGAACTCGGATTTGTTGAGAGAGGAAACAGAAAGCTTACTTGGTATTTGACAAAGTTAAGAGATGAGACTTGAAGAAGTGACTTGTGAGTTGTGAGACTTTGAATCGCATGATGATAAGAGGGGACTAACAAAGCTGTGTGTTGGACACATAGCACTTATTTTTCTTATTATGGGATTATTATTTTCTTAAGCCTTGAAACTATCGATGCCATGACTTAACCTATTCAATGGTTTTTGTATTTTAAATATATTTTTTTGCCGGATCATGTCAAAGTTTTCTTTGTAAATTACGTCAGTCTTTAACGTGCATTGCTGGCTGTAATATATCATACAAAAGCAATTTTAGCCATGAATATTTGTCTTGTTTCTCGCGAATTAAAGATGCTGCAAAGAATGACCTTGTGTTGTGATCGTGTTTCCTAGGCGCCTTGGCCTGCTAGCACCAGGGTATGGACCATCTTTCTCTTCAACTGTGGTGCAACGTGTTTTGTGCAAAATGATTGTAAAGCATGTAAAACATTGTGACAATCATGTTTTGATCTTCAAATATGTTATGGTATCATCATAGTCTAGTACACCCCAAGTGTAATAGACACTTTCTTGAGATGTGGCGAGCGCCAAATTGAAGAGACGGAAAAATGGAGCACGGTGAATAGTATTTCGCAGTGGGGCCCACGTCACTATTCACGTGAATAGTACTATGCAGTGGGACCCGCTTCACTATTTATGAATAGTACTTGTTACTATTCACAACAACAAAATAGATCAAGAGAATCAAGACACCAATATTTTAACGTGGAAAACCCTCCTGTAATTTTGAGGGAAAAACCACGGGTCAAACTCCAAAAATACTCCACTATATTTAAATGTAATTACAATATAGTGTATCCCCAATGAGACTCTCTCCTACTACAATTTGTAGTATTACATAGATTTAGAGAATATATTCAAAACCCCCAGTATATACTTATACTACACTCCTGAAATTTTCTTACACACACTCTCTATTTTTCTCTCACTATAAGAAGCTAATATTGCTTCTTCTAATATTGCTGAAAAATACTTCAGCTTATGATGAAATGTCCGTTTGATGCTTGCTCTATTTATAGAGCCTCAAGGAAGCAAGGTGCATCAACTTTCCAACAACTCCACCCTCAATTGTTGACATTTTGTGTGCCTCAAAACCTACAGGAAAACACTAAAAAAAACGTGGGCTGCAACAAAGGCAAGCCACACCTAACAAAATATATGAGTAAGCCACAAAGAAAAACTAAAAATAAAACACATTGATAAAAGAATTTGCCCGGTATAAGCATTTTAGATTTGAAACTTCCATGATATGAATGGCTTAACCCCTAGACTAGATTATACAGAATATAATCTTACGCAACTTAAAGTAATTCATAAGAATATATCATGATATAAAATCATGCAAGTTGATTTTACATCATCAACATTTTGAGCATTTTCACATTCTTTCATAACGGCCAAGGTTGTCAGGGTACAAGGGAGGTTCTGATGAGAAGAATACAAGCTGCAATGTGATTAATCGATTAATTTTGGGAGTTCATGGACATAAGATTGCTACAGCAGCAATAGCATTTACTTCTACATTACATAATTAATCTGCTAGCCAATTTTGGGAGTCCACTTTTGTTCATTAACAGGGTCAAACAACACAAATATACATATATTCAAATTACTACATGCGCTTCAAGTCATAAGTCATAACAGATTTCATCGCTATACGGCAAGCACTGTTCTATTTGCCTCACTTGACAATGACGTCTAACTGAAGATTTCCTCAAAATCAGCGAAGGTTTAGTGTTTACCTTGTCCAGCCCAAGTTCTTGGGAGAGAACTGCAACCGAGAGAATTACAATTCGGATCCATGAGTAGTTTCAGAGGCAACAAGATACAGATTTGTTACATACAGGGGGTCCAGGTAAAGACTCAAAGTAGCATAATGGGGATATATCATATCAAGTGTTAATATGCTAATAATCAATCTGCCCACGTCTATATATATAAATTTGAAGCGGATAAGCCTAATGAGGGTCTTGGTTGCATGGGGTTTTGGGATTCAACAGAGAGAAAAAAACCCAAAGAACTCGAGTTCTCAACACGATGCGCTTTACTATTTCTGTACATGCAATATTGATTGACAAACTAGCTTGTCGACTTTGCTGCCAAACCTAGCTCGAACAAAGAGAAAGAAAACAGGCAGGAATATCAATCTAAATCAAAGATCAAGGAAAAAGGTTCGTGAAAAAAAAAAGGAAAGGAAAATGAAACAAGAAAAAAAAGAAGAAAGTTAAAAATCCTTGTGATGAGAGAAAATAATGCAAGCTGCCCAAATCTGCAATACCACAATAAATTTTCCCTGTTTTACTACTTCATATGTGCAAGGAGTGGCAGAACTAAGGAATAATTGATTATTGAAAAAGCCTCATTATACTAAGCAAAACAATAATAAACATGAGTAAAAGAAGGATAATTACCTTCAGGGTAGATCATGCTGTGTTGTTTTGCCTGTGGCTGGCCTAACCTAAAGGCCGGCATTAAAGAGGTTCTTGCCAATGCTAATACTTAAAATATACAAAAACTTCTTGCCAAAATTGCATTAATGGAAAAAATACTGGAAAAAAAATAATTGATTTATCCCTCAACTAATTTTCTATTTTAAATTTCATGTTAAATATTGTTAAGACATAATTAAATAATGATATAAAATGCTTGAATTTCACAATCAGAATTAAATATAAACAATTTTTGGTATTTCCAAATATTATTATCTACTACAATGTAAAAGTAAAAACTCAATAAGTTTTTAATTAAACAAAAATCCACGCCTCACAATTTTTTTCTTATTTATAGGGAGTTTCTTTCAAATTATTATAAACATAATATGGTTTTAAGTAAATCTTATTGAATTTTATAATTTAAAAATATAACATTTCACCATCGAATAAAAAGAATTATTTACATTAGAATAATTAATGGCTTCTTTACAAAAAGACTGGTAATAAAGTTTTTGTATTTAAACCAAAAATTCACCACTCACATTATTTTTTGAAGAAGCCTCTTTAAAATTATTTAAACATAATAAAATTTTGAAAGTGATCTTTATTCAATTTTAAAAATTCGAAAAAACATTATGTTAGTAGTTAGTACTCAGTATAGAATAATTTCTTTTTATTTTTTCAAATCATTAGTTGGGATACCGATTCTTCTCATTGGTACTTTAACCAAAAATAAAAATAAAAAACTAAAGGAAACCTCTTGAGTACCTTGCGGCCTTCCCATAGTTTTTTGATACTGCTACCAGGAAAATTCAATTCAACAAGACTATCATACGGCTCAAAATTCAGTGGCAAAGAAGAGTAAGGGTAACCGTGCCACAAAAGATAGTGTAGGCTGTCAGAAAGAGACTTGAGACTTCCACAAAAGTCCTTATGGTATAATACGAGCAACTTAAGACCCCTCATTTTGGACAATCCTTCACTCTTCAACTGACTGCATTTGGGTACATCCTCTTTCTCATTCAGAACTATTGCTTTAATATTATTTGTTCCCTGATAAATAAGAATAAGAATAATAGAAAATGTACAATAATGAAAGTAATTGACATGTGAACATTAAGATTTAATATCATTAGAACTATCGCTTTAAAAAGTATTCATCAAATCACCCATATATATATATATATATATATATATATATACACACTCAATAATTAACATGTGAACACTTTCTAATGGAAATATAAATCATGTAATCTAATTTAGCAGGGATGACTTGTTACCGTTTCTGCCATCAAGACATGATGGAAATCCTTGTAATGCCATAATGTACTCCATGATCCCGGCTCTTCAGGATATTTTTCTCGAATGATTTTCTTCCCTAATTCTTGCAACATTTCATGCATATGAATTTCTTGGTTTCTAATGGTTACGAGTGGTCTCTGCATGATAACTGGAATTCCTATATGAGGGTACAATCCACACCCATCTAGAATTCATTTTACATAATCCTCCCTCTCCCCTTTAAAGAAACAAGCAATACAAGCAATGTGTAGAAATATTTCTTTCTCCTGTGATTGTAGTCCCTCAAAACTTATCTGAAGCACATCCATAATTCTATTGTCTGAATTGTCCCCTAGTCTATCTAAGGCATTTCTCTACTGGCTAACATCTCGGGTACACAGAAAAGAACCCACTACTCTAACTGTTAATGGAAGACTTTGAGCATATTTTAGTGCTATAGGTATCAGCTCCTCGCAACTGTTGTTTGAATAAGGTGTTTTGAAGGCTTTTCTACGAAAAAGCTCACAAGCATCATCATTACTCAATAAGGGAACATTGTGAACTTCATCGGCTCCATACAGCCTGTTTCAATTCTTGTTAGCAATCAACTATGGCAGCCATTTCCTCCAAACACTAAGTGGAGGCAGCATAATGTTGGGTACCAGAGTAATCGAAACAGATCAACGCAACTAAAATAGAGCTGAGAGTAATAAAACTGACACACAATATTTATGTGGAAAACCCCCTAATGATGAGGGAAAAACCACGGGCAAGACCGAGAAATATTTTCACTATGTGGAAGATAAAATTACAACTCTCTCTAAATATAAGGAGAGAACAATAACACCCTTTCTTATAATAGGAGAATCTCTCAGAAGACACTATATATTTTTCTCTCTACGCTCTGCTTGTGATTGCATTGAGAGCCTCAGCTGCTCGCTATTTATAGATGCTCGGGAAGTTACTGTGCAATCAATGCACAGTAACTTTACATGCGTTTCGGTAGGTGCACCGAACCCTCTCACATGTGCACAGTAACTTTTTTACTGTGCATGTTTGAAATTTTCGCTAATCACATGTATGCACAGTAGAAATTCTACTGTGCACTTTGAAAATTTTGCTCCTATGCATGTGCTTCTGATTTCCTTCTTTGACTCCTTTTTTTTTTTTTTTTTAAAGTGGCTTTACGCCACTAACAATCTCCCACTTAAAGCCACTTTTGGTAAGCTTTCAAAACCTTTTCTCATCTTGCCAGTTCCATGCTGCCTACGTTTCTGATAGACCATAGGAAGATCTACACCATTTAAACTTGTCAGTGTTGATCGGCTTTGTCATGACATCTGCTAGGTTATCTTTCGTATGAATCTTCTGCATGTCCACATTTCCTTCTTCCACTACTTCTCGAACAAAGTGATATTGAACTCCTATGTGCTTTGTCCTGGAATGAAAAGCTGGATTCCTTGCAATGTGCAAGGCACTCTGACTGTCACAATACACAGTAATATTTGACTGCTTGTGCCCGAGTTCCTCCATTAACCTTTGAATCCAAATAGCTTCCTTGCAAGCTTGTGTAGCTGCCATATATTCAGCTTCTGTAGTAGATAGAGCTACAACAGTCTGTAACTTGGATAACCAGCTCACAGCTCCACTTGCAAGTGTAAACACATAGCCTGTAGTAGATTTTCTTTTATCAAGATCACCTGCAAAATCTGAATCAACATATCCTCTGACAACGAACTCTGATCCTCCAAAACATAGTGCAACACCTGAGGTTCCTCTAATATATCTCAGGATCCTCTTCACAGCATTCCAATGCTCAGTACCTGGATCTGCCATAAACCGACTGACTAATCCAACTGCATGAGCAATATCTGGCCTGGTACAAATCATGGCGTACATAAGGCTTCCCACCGCTGATGCATATGGTACTCGAGACATTTCCATCCTCTCTGCTTCACTGCTAGGACACATATTTGAGGATAATTTGTAATTCACAGGAAGTGGGGTTGATACTGGCTTGCAATCTTGCATGTTGAAGCGTCGCAAGATTTTCATCAAGTAATTCTTCTGTGAAAGCCAGATCTTCCTGTCCTTTCTATCTCGGTGAATTTGCATCCCTAAAATCTTGTTTGCAGGTCCCAAGTCCTTCATATCAAACTCCCTAGCCAATTGTGCCTTCAATTCTTGGATTCGATCTTTGTTGGGGCCTACTACCAACATGTCATCCACATACAACAACAGAATGATGAAAACATTGTTATCAAACCTCTTGTAGTATGTACAATGGTCTGAACTCAGTCTGTTGTATCCGAGGCCAATTATGAAGGAATCAAATCTCCTGTACCAACACCTTGGCGCCTGCTTTAGACCATACAGAGATTTGGTCAACCTACAAACCAAGTTTTCTTTTCCTTTTTCCTCAAAGCCTTCTGGTTGGAGCATATATATCTCCTCTTCAAGTTCTCCGTGAAGAAAAGCAGTTTTCACATCTAACTGCTCAAGATGTAAATCAAATGCAGCACACATAGCCAATACTACTCTGATAGTGGTAAGTCTGACAACTGGAGAAAATATTTCATTGAAATCAATACCTTCCTTCTGAGCAAATCCTTTTACCACCAGTCTTGCACGATATCGTTCTACTCGATCATTGCCATCTCGTTTGATCTTATAGACCCATTTGTTGCCGATGGCTTTTCGACCTTTTGGAAGTGCAACAAGTTCCCATGTTTTATTCCTATGCAAGGCCTCCATTTCTTCCTGCATTGCTGCCATCCACGAAGAAGCATCTGGACTATTCAAAGCCTCCTGAAAGTTTGATGGCTCTCATTCTTCTGTTAGAAGACAAAATGCATCGTGGCTTGCCATAACATAGTCTGAATGCCATGAAGGTGGCTTTGTCTGGCGTGATGATCGCCTAACTTCTGTATCATTGGCCTCTACTGGTACTTGTTCATCATGCTCGCTCGCTTGAATCTTTTTCTTCAAATTTCTCATCTATCCGAATAGTAGTGGTCTCCTTAATGATCTTTGTCATTTCTTTCTTCACTTTGCAGTTCATTTTCTGCAAATATAATATCCCTGCTGACAATAACCTTGCGGGCAGTGGGATCCCACAAGCGATACCCCTTTACACCGTCAGCATAGCCCAAGAATATACATTTCCTGGACTTCGGGTCCAACTTTGTTCTTTCTTGGGAATTGTATATCACATATGCTGGACATCCAAACACCTTTAGGGAAGAATAATCTGCCGGCTTTCCATTCCACATCTCCATTGGTGTTTTTAAACCAATTGCAGTTGATGGCGATCGATTGATCACATAATGTGCGCTTTTGATCGCCGCCGAGAAAGACTTGGCTAAACCTGCTGTTCTCAGCATTGCTCTTGTTCTTTCTAGAAGAGTCCTGTTCATCCGCTCTGCTACACCATTTTGCTGAGGTGTATGTGCAACTGTAAATTGCCTTTGAATACCTCCATGCTTGCAAAATGCTAGAAAATCTCCATGTGTGTATTCTCCTCCATTGTCTGTCCTCAAACATTTGATCTTCTTTCCAGATTCAAGTTCTACTCTTGCTTTGAAGTCTTTGAATATTAAAAACACATCTGACTTCTTCTTGATTGGGTACACCCATAGTCTCCTGGAGTAATCATCAATGAATGATACAAAATATTTTGCACCTCCCAAGGACATTTCTGGTGACTCCCACACATCAGAATGAATCAAGTCTAGAATGTGCTTACTCCGGGCAGTTGATTTATCAAACTTCAATCTATGTTGTTTGCTTGTAACACAGTGCTCACAAAATGGTAAGTTCACCGATTTGAGCCCAGGAATGAGATTACGTTCTGCAAGAACCTTCAAACCACGTTCCGACATGTGGCCTAGTTTGCGATGCCACATCATCGTCGTTTCTTCTTCATTTGCTGATGCAACTAATGCATCTGCCTCCTGCAACGTATCTCCTTGAAGTCTGTATAGATTTGTTGTGGTCTTTTCTGCTTTCATCAACACAAGAGCACCTTTAACAACTTTCAAGATTCCCCCTTCAGTACAGTTCTTGCACCCGAGATCATCCAGTTGCCCAATAGACAATATATTCTTCCTCAAACCCTTCACGTGTCGCACTCCTTGAATTGTTCGAATGGAACCATCAAACAATTTTATTTTGACAAGATTCAACACCAGTAATTTCTAAGGCATGATCATCTCCCATGAACACAGATCCTTCCGAGACAGGTTCATAACTGTAAAACCAGTCATGGTGTGGAGTCATGTGCCATGATGCTCCTGTATCCATGATCCAAACATCAATGAGCCTTTTATTGCCTCTAGAACCAATTGCTGCCTCGCTACATAGGATTTCTCCATCCTCAGAGGTACTTGCAACACATCCTTGAGAGGTTGATGCTTCTGGGGCTTTATCCGCATTCTTCTTGTTATTTCGACAATCTTTCTTCAAGTGCACTCTCATGCCACAACGGTAGCATTTGAAGTTCTTCCTTCTTCTTGACTTTGATCTACTCCGACCATGACTCCCACTGGAATCACGCTCCATTGATCTCCCTTTCATCACCAACAATGCCTCTCCATGCTTTGAGTTCTCCAATCTATCTTCCTTATTCCTGCGCCTGGACTTTTCTTCAAGAATAGCACCGGCGACATCATCAAAGGATAAATAGTTGGCAACATTATTATTTGTGATGTTGATAATGAGTTGATCATATGAGTCAGGTAGACTTTGAAGTAGAAGTTCTGCACGTTCATTCTCCGTTATTTTATAATCTGATGCTGTAAACTGGGAGAATAATGTGTTTAGATTGTTGATGTGGTCCGTTACTGATGTGGACTCATTCATCCGAAGAGTATACAGCCTCCTCTTTAGAAATATTCTATTGTGAAGTGACTTGACCTCGTACAATTTGACAAGAGCATCCCAGATCTCCTTTGCTGTCTTCTTTTCTGCAATACTGGACAATACTGAATCTGCCATTGCAAGATGCAGATTGGCAATAGCATTATCATCCATCTCCTTCCACTTTTCATCAGTAACTTCGGCTGGTCTACCTTCAATTGCTGGTAAGCAATTGTCCTTCCTCAAGATTGCCTTTATCTTCAGTTTCCACAAGGAAAAATTATTCCCATTGAACTTCTCAAACTCAAATTTTGTTGCCATGGTGTTTACCGGAATCTGTTTCTCTACTAGGCTGGTCACTTTTTTTTTTACTGTGAATAGTACTGTATACGTGAATAGTGCCGTATACGTGAATAGTGCCTTATACGTGAACAGTAACGTATACGTGAACAGTATCGTATATTTATACCATATATGGAACAAATCCAGTATACGTTAACAATACTGTAAAAGTATACAACTACACGTATAAAACAGTGACCAAGAGTAGTAACCCGTAGCGTGAACTATAACCAATGGCTTTGATAAGTACCAGGTAAAAATTCTTTTCTGATGTGGAAGATCAGCCTAAGCTGCAACCACAGAGCATACTAAGAATAAATACCACCAAACCAAAGCTCTGATATCACACATTGGGTATGAGTAATGGAAACAGATCAACGCAACTAAAATAGAGTGAGAGTAATAAAGCGACACACAATATTTACGTGGAAAACCCCCTAATGATGAGGGAAAAACCACGGGCAAGACCGAGAAATATTTTCACTATGTGGAAGATAAAATTACAACTCTCTCTAAATATAAGGAGAGAACAATAACACCCTCTCTTATAATAGGAGAATCTCTCAGAAGACACTATATATTTTTCTCTCTACGCTCTGCTTGTGATTGCATTGAGAGCCTCAGCTGCTCGCTATTTATAGATGCTCGGGAAGTTACTGTGTAATCAATGCACAGTAACTTTACATGCGTTTCGGTAGGTGCACCGAACCCTCTCACATGTGCACAGTAACTTTTTTACTGTGCACGTTTGAAATTTTCGCTAATCACATGTATGCACAGTAGAAATTCTACTGTGCACTTTGAAAATTTTGCTCCTATGCATGTGCTTCTGATTTCCTTCTTTGACTCCTTTTTTTTTTTTTTTTTTAAAGTGGCTTTACGCCACTAACACATAATCCCTTGAGAAGACAATGATAGAAACCCGCGAGTCTCTTATTGCATGAAGGAGCTCTGGTGAAATGGGTAGTCCCTTATTGAGTCTTTTGTCATCCTTGAAGGTGAAGATACCTTTCCTGATGAGGTGATTGTAGAGATGGTCAGTGAAGTTGTTGCGGGTGTCGTCGCCTCTGAAGCTTAGGAACACGTCGTACTTGCACATCCGCTGAGATGACAAGAGGCTGCCTTGAAAGCAGTTGGAATCCATGGCAAGACGGGGAAAAAGAATCACTATCGGAAAAGGGCTCTCGAAACGAAGGGTTAATTACTTGGTAAAGGTAAGAGAGAATGAGAGATGATAGCCGCAATGAAACGGAAAAGAAGCGAGCTTGACTCGAGTTTAGTCGTCAAACGGTAGTTATCATCACAGTGAAAGGAAATTTCCCTTTCTAGCTTCACAGAAATGGTCTAAAGTTTCGCTAATTACTCCGATTATGAAAGCAAAGGAAATTTATTTCTCCTAAATTTCACGTCTAGGACAACAGTAAATTGATTGTAGTTTATCTTCTTTGCTTCTGTAGATTTGGTGGCTTGTTTTCAAGCCTATTTGTCAAAACCTACATGAGGCACGCTTTCGGTGCATATTAGTTGGAGGATGCAAATTTTCAAACAATGCAGATTTGGTATGTAAAATAAAAATCAAGCAGGTGGAAGTTCAGAAGCATCAATTGCATTAAATATTTTTTGGCATCATTTGATGTTCTAATGCCTAAATAAAGGTTTGTTCTTCTTGCTCAAAATCATCTATGGAGAAACCAAAACACTCTCCTTATTTTGGTGACCGAGTACAATTATTTGTTGCTTATAAATTCTTCTCTTTGGTGAGTTAAGAGTATATGCCGATGAGATAAATACTGTGAGGTACTCCGGGTGTATTTGGAATTTGGGTTGAATGAAGTGTATTCATAGAATTATTTGTTGCTTATAAATTCTTCTCTTTAGTGAGTTAAGAGTATATGCCGATGAGATAAATACTATGAGGTACTCTGGGTGTATTTGAAATTTCGGTTGCATGGAATGTGTTCATCTTTTGTATCTTCATTATATTTTCCATAGTAAAATATTTAGTTGTTGCTTTTGCCCATGGACGTAAGCTTTAAGCCAAGCCATGCAAATTCCTAGTATCATTTATTTTACGCTACTTTGTTTCTGTCTTTTGGACCTGCCTAAAGGAGATAAAGTTGTTGGCTGCAAATGGATCTTCAAGAAAAAGGAAGGACCCCTACAGTTGAACTGTCTCGGTACAAAGCAAACTTAGTTGCAAAAAGTTTCAACCAAAGGGAAGGAACAAACTTCAATAAAGTATTTTCTCCTATTGTGAGACATAGCTCCATTCGTGTGTTGCTCACTATGGTTGCACTATTTGACTTAGAGCTTGAGCAACTCAATGTTAAGACAACTTTTCTTCATGGTGAGTTTGAAGAATAAATCTACATGCAACAACCAGAAGGTTTTATTGTTAAAGGCAATGAGGACCATGTTTATCTCTTAAAGAAGACATTATATGACTTGAAGCAATATTCTCTTTCCAGTGGTATAAGAAATTTGATATTTTCATGTTAGGTCATGGTTATACGAGAAGTAACTATGACTGTTGTAGGAAGCTCTCAAATGGTTAGTTTCTTTACTTGTTACTCTATGTTGATGACATGCTCATTATAGCTAAGAGTATATTTGAGATCAAGAAGTTAAAGGAGCAACTCAGTGATGAATTTGAAAAGAAAGGCTTGGGGTTTAGCTACGAAGATTTTGGGCATGGAAATTCATAGGGATCGACATGCTGACAAATTATATTTGTCTCAGAAGAAGTATATTGAGAAAGCACTTAAGTGCTTTGGTATGCAAGATGCAAAACTTGTGAGTATTTCGTTGACAGCCCATTTCAGATTATCAGCTGCACATTCACCACAATCCGCTGAAGAGGAGGAATAGATGTCACATGTTCCCTAAGCTAGTGCAGATGAAAGCATAATGTATGCTATAGTATGCACTCATCTAGATATTTCACATGTCGTCGATGTTGTTAGCAGGTATATGGGGATCTTGGTAAGATGCATTGGCAGGCATTGAAATGGAAACTTCGATATCTTCAAGGTATAACAGACGTTGACTCAGTATATGACAAGAGTTCTAACACTGGTAGTAGTGTTATTGTTTATGTTAATTCAGATTATGTTGGGGATATTGACAACAAGAGATCTTTGACAGGATATATTTTCACGCTTTTGGGGTAGTGAAATTAGTTAGAAAGTGACTTTACAGTCTACTCTTGTATTATTAACTACCGAAGCTGAATTCATGACAGCAGCAGAAGCGATGAAGGAAGCCATTTGGCTTAGAAGTTTTGTAGGCAATTTGGACTTGAAACAAGTTGTTACATCTATTTATTGTGATAGCGAATGTGTCATACATTTGATAAAAAATCAAATATATCATGAAAGAACCAAACATATTGATGTTATATATTACTTCATTTGGGAAATTATTTCTAAATGTGCCATTACAATGAAGAAGATTGGTACTTCAGATAATCCAGCTGATATGTTAACAAAGTTAATCACTGTTGCTAAGTTCAATGCTTGGACTTAGTTGACATTCATAACATGTGAGTTTGCCCTTATGGGCATTTTGGAAAAAGCGACTTCAGTAACTTGATGGAAATCAAGTCAAGATGGAGATTTGTAGATTTAGTGGCTTGTTTTCAAGCCTACTTGTCAAAACCTACATGAGGCATGCTTTCGGTGCATATTAATTGGAGGATGCAAAATTTCAAACAATGCATATTTCGTTTAAAAAATAAAAATCAAGCAGGTGGAAGTTCGGAAGCACCAATTGCATTAAATATTTTTTTGGCATCATTTGATGTTCTAATCCATATATAAAGGCTTGTTCTTCTTGCTCAAAATTATCAATGGAGAAATGAAAACACTCACTTATTTTAGTGATAGAGTAGAATTATTTATTACTTATAAATTCTTTTCTTTTGTGAGTTGAAAGTATACACTATTGAGATAAATATTGTGAGGTACTCTGGATGTATTTGGGATTTGGGTTGAGTGGAGTGTGTCCACTTTTTATATTTTCATTATGTTTCTACAGTGAAATATTTGGTTGTCACCTTTTCCCATAGACATAGGTTTTAAACCGAACCACGTAAATTCTTGGTGTCATTTATTTTACACTTTCATATATTTATTTTGCACTATTCTGTTTCTATCTTTTGGGCTCGGCATTTTACAATAGTTTCTTAGATAAATCCAAAAAGGAAAAGGTTAGGGAAACATTGATGACCTCATGTGACAATGCTAATGGCTGTGCCTTACTCAATCAGCATATTTTGTTATAATTTGATTTTAATCTCTTCTGAATTTTCTGTTAGTGAGTCTAATATAGAAGTGCATTTTTAAGCACTTTAAAAATGTGTTGAAAATGAAATTAACCAAATTTTGGTTGTTCACTCCCATTTAATAAGTCAATTTATTAATTTTGATAACATACCCTTCTTTGTTTTTTATAGTTATTTCATGTCCCTTTAAATTATTTTTCATAGTTAAATTAATAGAGATGTTCAACTTCATAATTTTTTACATAATGTATTAAATTCAAGTTTTGAGTGAAAAAAATGGAAGAACTTAGATGTAACATATATTTATTGTAATCATGATAATAATATAATTTGAAAACTAAATTTAATTACCACTTCACATATTTTCAAAATATAATATTTAATGGAAGTATATTACCGCTCCTATGTGTCGATTATTCTGAAATTTTCCATTATATTTTGCATAATTTATTTAAAATATTATTCTTTTTTGTGTCTTAATCAAAGTAGTTGTTTAAGGCTGTTTTTATCATAACTTTTAATTTTATTTAAATTTTCAAGGTGCTTTGAATTTGTTATTATCACTCGAGATTTTTAATTTTTTTGACAACTAAGTATTTTATGAATTTACTTATTCAATATAAATTAAAATATTAAGAATATATCAAATTAACATAAATTTAATTATTTTTAAAAAATCCTTTAAAAATGGTAAATCATATGTTAAGATTGCTAAAATTACTCTTTCAAATAAAAAAATTGAAATATTAACAAAAACTTATCAAATTTTATTTCCATATATTCTTTTAATGATAAAACAATACAAACTTATAAAGTTTATATATTAAAGAATATGTAAAATAAAGATTTAATTCACTCTTACACCCATCATTAGCCACTTTTTAAGGGTTTTACAACATTTGTAACTTCCACCGCCACCACTTCAATGGCGAAAGATGTATATAGAGGAAGAAAAATTCTTACTTCAAAAGGACACACAATTTTCCCAGCTTATTCTATTCAAGTGCTAGAAAAAACCAACAAACGATGAAAAGCACACTGAAGTCTATACACATTGTTGAGTTGAAATATTTTCAAGTTCTCAAAACTGTTTCTGTGCATGCAACACTTTGACAAACCATTAGTTCTTTTAAGCTTAGTTCTGCTTGGCAGCCAAACCTAGCATGAGCATGAGCATGATGCCATGATCAGAGGGAAGAGGCAGGAACATGAATCCAACTCAATGGTCAGAAACCATAGTATCAGGGAAATGGGTCCTCCAGAGAAATGAATACAATTCCCAGTCTGCTGAAGATTGAAGCTGGCCAACCTGCAATTTAATTTCCCTAGTTTTACTTCATATGTGCAGGGAATGGCATAACTGAACACTAATAGACATACTGAAGGGGCCTCATTATATTAAACACAAATAATCATGCATGGGGTAAAATAAGGATAATTATCTCGGGGTAAATGCTGCGTGCTTACTGTGGCTGGCCTATCTAAAGGCCCACATTTGAGAAACTATTTTCCTTCTGCTCTGCTTCCATCTTCTCGTTTTCCTCTTCCTCACTAACCAACCAATTGTAAGGAAGCTGGATTTTAGGCCCTGCTGAGCTGTTGTAGCTGTCACGTGCATAAACAACAAAGGGAAGACAGTTGACTTGATTAGCCTCATCATTCTGCTCATTGTATCGTTTCAAACGTTTCCTGCTTAATCGTTCGAAGAAAGTTGAGCAGAAGACAGTTGAGTTGAAGTCAGTTGAGTAGAAGTCAGTTGAGTTGAATACCGTGCGCAACCCCCACTTCCTTATATTCAAACCTGAGTGTGCTTTAAATGTGATGTGAGCTCCTGTTTTCACAAAATGACAATGTCGTCGAGAGATATAGATAAGCCAGAGATGTTCCTGTTTTGAGCCCTGAGTCTGGTCCAGTTCCAAACGGAGTGGCATATGGAAGCATTCTTCTACGTGTTCACCTTCAAAAGAAAGATACAAAGGATGTGTCTGCTGGGAGGAAAACGAATTATCTGAAGTACCAGAATTTGGTGAACCATAGCTTATGTCGAATGCTACACAGAAGGCAAAGCCGATCCAGTTATCATTCACATCAGAATGCACGATCCTTATTGCTGATCCCGGATCAAATTTATTTTTAAACCACTCTGGAATTTCTATTCCTGAAACAACAATGTCAAAGCCACCACGGAAGTGACTGGGATGCTGGTACCACGGAAAAAAAACACACACAAAGAGCAATGTTAGAGCTAGGAAGGAAGGGAGTGAGTGACAAGGAATAAAGATATACAGATCGCGCACCTCAACTAGTCGTTTTATCCATGAAAATGCTGTGGGTTGTCGATTCCTCACACCGGGAATAGCACTATGTTTTATGTTGGGGCAGTTGAAAGCATAAAATCCTGATCCATGATTACGAGATCCGGACACTAATTTGAAATACTTCCCCACTGATGAAGCATTTTTTGATGGGATCTGAGGATAATATCGAAGCATCTTGCAATGGGACATGTTTAAATATGCTAGACTGTAAAGCTGATCGATTCTAGGTATTGAAACAAAGTTGTTACCTTCTAGATTTAGTCTTTCTAAACACTTTAATCCTCCAACAGTAGAAGGGACAGCACTTAGATTGCAGAGGCCAAGGTCCAGAATTATCAATGATTCAAAATAGGCAGAAGCCATCAATCGGAATTCATCAAGTTTTACGCAACCGCATAAATCTAGAGTTATAAGAGAACTCAGATAATAAGCTTTGCTGGGTATTATGCATAGTTTTGTGCATCCTCTCAAACTCAAAAATTTAAGCAATTCAAGGGCCTCAATAGAATCATGAAGTGTGGAAAGACTTGAACACTGTTCAAGATCAAGGTACTCGAGATTTAAGAGCCCCGAAAAATCTGGTGTGTTCTTAAGCTTTGTACAGCCTGAGAGGTGTAGAACTCTCATAGAAAATAGCTTATAATTAGTGCCGAGATCAAGACTGACCAGATTGCTGCAGTTTTGAAAACTCAGAAAAGCAAGTTTTTCAAGAAGTCCGATTGATGGGTGGACATGCTGCAAGTTTGTGCATCCTGTGAAATCTAGCCGTACAATATTTGGGCTCCATTCAAAATTTGGCGTTTCCAAAAGGTACTTAGAGTTGCTGAGATCCATCCTCTGCAAACGCGGGAGACGCTGTGAAGAGGGACGTAGTTAACGACACATCAGTATGTCGTATTAAAACTCAGAAATTTTATTCAATTTCTGATGCCTTCACAACTCACAAGTGAGAATTAAGACTCCCCAGATAAATCTTTTTTATAAGTTTCATATAAAATCATAATTTTTTTTTTTCAATAAGTTTAATTGGCATGTACAGTGTTTGATCTTTATACTGCCATCCAATAAAAAGCTGCCACATAAGTTATTTTATAATCAACTATAGTTTAAATTTTAAAAAACTATCCATAATGGATAACTTGTCACTTGTTTATTGACTGATAGTATAAATATATTTTGTACTGTTAGTACATGCCAATTAAAGTCTTTTTCAATTACTCCCTTCATTTTTGAATAATTGTTCATTTTAAAAATTTAACTACTATTAATTATTTCTTTGAATGATATCTTTATTAAATATTATTGACTCATTAGTGAAGGAAGAAAGAGAAAATTAGAGTATTGAAAGAAACAAAGACAATTTAGTAAATTAATGATAACTTTTACTAATATTGATGTTTTATAAATTATTTTCTTAATTCTAGTAAACATTTAAAACCAAACAATATTATTTAAGGACAGAGGAAATATTTTGTATAAAAATTAAAACCTAAATGAAAACAAGACAAATATCAATAACTTTACGTTTAGTTCATGGAATATTTCAACATTTTTGGGAATCTAGGGTCTGGAATAGAGATTCTTGTATTTAGTTCACGATTAGAAAAATTATTCCCTATAATATTTCATTCCTAGAAATGAATACAATCCACTTTTTATTTCCATCCCACATCATGGGAATATTGGATTTCCATAGGAAGAGAATCAGTCTGAAAATTTGAAAAGACAAAAATACCCCTCCCTAAACCCAGCCAATCCACAACCTGCCCTAGACTTATTCGATCTCTCACTCCATTTGACATCAACCCTAGCAGAGCCAACTCCTCTTCACACTGCCATCTCCACCATCTCCGCTAGCGACAACTCTAGTAGTGGCCGCCATGCACCACGCAGTTGGTTCCCTGCTTGGCCTTTTCTCTTCCTCCATCTTCGGCTTCTTCCATTCATCTCTGTTTTCCATTTTTGATCCGTACCCTTTTTTGTGATTTTTGTGTGTTGAAGCTCTGTCCCTCAAAAACGAAGAGATATCCTCCTTTTTTGGGATGAAATTATGGGCTATGTGGCCATCATCAGTTTGTAACGAAGCTCCCTCCTCTCTCTTATTATTATGATTAATTTTTTTTTTATTATTTTCTGTTTTAGCATAAGCTATTCTGAATTTCTGATTAAAGACTTTCATCGCATACCTGGGTTCGTTGCTTCTTGTGTGATCAATTCATAACAGTTTGCATTATTGTGTTTTCTTGCGGTTTCTGTTGATCACCAACTAATCATGTATTGGTTTGACAATAGACATGATTTCCGATAATATTATGATGAGACAGTGTGTCTATGTCTGATCCATATTGTTGATCATACCTTGTGGCACAATGCTTGGTGGTTGTTGTTTTCTGTTTTGAATTGTTTTAACTGGAATTATTATAGATGATGGAGGTTTTGTCTGTGTTCAATGACTGCTCCTTTCAGAGTACTAGCCCTTGAACAAACTGGTATAACCGACTTATTTGTGACATTAAGTTTTAGGTTTGTAAACATAGCTATAGATGGGATACACCATCATTGTCATTATTGTGATAGATGAAATTTTCAAAAATGAAATTTGTATGTAAAGCTTTTGAGTTTAGAAATAATTTGCTGCTGTTTCAGAGGGGGAGCGAAAAAATTAGCATGGTTAGGGAGCCATAAATTATGTTTTAAATATTTGTTGCATTCTGTTAACTTATTTTATATATTTATGACACAAGCTGTTGGTAGTTTTGCCTTGGATACAATTGATATATTGTAAGTCATTAATAGTTTAGATCAGTGGTAAGGAAGAAATAACCAATTTAAAACAATCCAAATCAACAAGGACAACCAGATAAATATAAATAGTTGACTGTTTATATTATATAACCAATTATAAAATCTATGTCACTGTCCTTGGCTAACAAAGCTTTGCATAATTGCATTGCATAGTTTGCTGTGATTAACTGATTAGCACAAACCTTGCCTTTCTGCTGCTTTGTTGCCTAATTTACTGTGTATGCTCCGTGACATTTATGTCAGTGTAAGCTTATAAAGCCAATTACAGAGAACATTTAAACGTCAGTGTAAGCTTATAAAGCCAAGCTTATTAAGATATCTTATTACTAATCAATCTACAAATCCTTCTAATTCACAGATGTTATTATTACTAATTGTTTTGGTGAATATATTCCTTAGTATACAGTGATATACAGCTTGTGATTGCTGTCTCAGATGTTAAAAATACCCACAATTTGCTAAATAAATCTGATTCTAAAACCTGATTGTGAGATTTTCTTTATTGTTTTCACAGCATGGATTGTAAAAAGAAGATGAAAGTTGTTGTGTTCTTGATCCTACATTTGGATATGATAAATATGCTTTTACTTTTTATGATAATGGTTTGTCTTGCATTGCTAATAGACGACTTGCCAAATAAGAGAAGGAAGTTGCAATGCTTTTACTTTTGATTTTAGTCACACCCGAATGCAACTTGGCCTTTACAACAAGTCATTCCCACATTTTGAGGAGTCAGGATCCGTCTTTGGTAAAAATAGGGCCCAGGGAGCCAATGCAGAAGATCCAGCCGAAGCAGTTGCTGCTGTGGAATCTGAACTTCAAACGCAGTTGAACAGCTTTCAAGGAGATCAAAACATAGATCCAAGTTTGGCAGAAGCAGAGCTGAATTTCAGAATGACTTTGAGGTGTATATTAAGTTGTCAAATGTTTCTGATCTTCTGCATTTGAATTTTGAAGCTGTCAAAAGACTTTTCTCGGCTTCTGCTTTTTTATTTTATTTTATTTATTTGGTACATGAACTTGATTATGTTATTTTAGTGCACGTGTCTATATTTAAAATTCTTCGATTATCCTATAATAGAAAGATCACCACATGAATATTTGTAAACAAATGGTCTAACTCTCTGAAAACAGCTCGTTCAACATTGAAAAGCTCATCTTCAGCATTACTCTCTATTTTGTATCCTTACTATGTTAAGAACGAAAGGTTTCAAACTGTCTCATTCAGCATGAATATTTAACGTCTATAGAAATTCTTATCCTTGTTGAAATCAGAGATTTATTTATTTATTTTATTTGAACTAGAACAATATGAACAAGGCAGCTAGCTACCCTGCTTCATTACATGCATGTATGACACTCCTTTCCTTAATCACTTGCAGCTAGGGAGTGGGGACCCACACAAACACTTGTCTTTCCTCATTTTATTTAAAGAAACATGTCCAAATAGAAATTTGGTTAGAATTCTAATATGATATGTTTATTAGATAACATGTTTCCCATTTTTTCTTTACTTGATGAACTTGTTAGTTATAACCTGGCTTTATTTTCCGCTACTTTATTTTGATAGAAAGTGCATATAAACATTTGATTTTATTGTACTTTTGGATGCCCGAAACTCTGGGTGGTATGACTTCTTCATCTCCCCAACACAAGAATAAAAGGAAGAGAGATAACAAAGGCTTAAGCTCTGAAACAACTGAAGTGATAGCTGACTCAATCAAAGATATAAAATCTGCATTTGAGCTTCATTCTACCCATATATTGAACTTGGTTACTTGCTTTAAGGTGAGAAGAAGGGAGTTGATAAAAGAATGAAGCTAATGACTATGTTAAGAGATGTTGGTGGCTTGTCTATTGATGAAAGCATAGTTGTAAAACTCGGACCGGTGATCGACTCGGCCTCACCATCGGGTCACTGGGTTAGTGGTTCAACCAGTGGGTCACTGGTCGAACCGGTTGAATTGGATTTGATTAAAAATATAAATAAAAAATATGAAATATATAATATTTATAATTATTGTTACAAAATTTAACAAGAAACCAAAATGGTTTGATGGTTGGTACACACTACTTCAATGTGCTCATAAAGGATTCGAATCCCCGTGTATGGAATTTTGGATTTTGCTCATTAATATCTTGTGTACAAAAGTATGTTATATATATAATTCTTGTCACTATATGTATTAAAAGCAAAGCTGGTCCAGTGGATGTGGGTTGCGACCTCTACCAGCGTTGACAGCGTTCGACTCACACAGCTGCAATTTTTGAGAATGCTCATTAATTTCGTGTGCTTCTTGTCTGCAGTTCAAAAACCGGTTCAACCTTTGGTTGACCCGCCGGTCCACCCCGGTTTTGACCGGGTTTGACCTGCTTTGACCGAGTCAAATGCAGGTCCGGTCCAAATGATAAACCAAACCGGTCAAGTGGCCGATTCACCGGTTTCCGGTTCGAATCGGCCGGTCCAGTCCGGGTTTTACAACTATGGATGAAAGAATAAAGGCTACCATTATTATTTCAAGGGACAACAACTTGACTTATGTGTTCTTCTCACTCATATCGAAAGATATATTAGCATTTGTGAAAACAGTCTTTAACAATTATTCTTAGACTTTAATTTTCTTATTTTAGGACAATTGAGTGGCAATATGTCTGAATTGTTAGCTCTTATGTTAAATTTGAATTGGTACTTAGATTTGATGTATCATATTTATGGATTATTGTTAATTTTGAACATCACGAAATTAATTGTTTATTTAAATTGATAGGGGTATTTTGGAAATTATTCTTAATTATGAGTTTAATGTGATTAAAAATTAATTGTTTAGTTTAAATTGAGAGGGGAATTTTGGGAATTAGACTTAATTATGAGTTTAACGTAATTAAAAATTGAATTTTTAGTTTAAATTTGTAGGGATGTTTTGGGAAAAATATACAATTTTCCCAAGAATATTTATGTCAACTATCATTCCTGAGCATATTATGTAAGATTTCTAAGAATTTAACTTGCAAACCAAACTTCGAAATAGTTCATTCCTGGGAATGCTATTCCCACGAATGTAAAATTACTCCATGAACCACATGTTGGGGACGTTTGTTTTAAGATACTCTCTCCACTCCTTATTAACAGTCATCTTGGGAAACCAATACAAATTGGTACATTAGAAAATTAATGTATTTGGCTACAAATTATGGCTCAATACACTAACTTTCTAACATACCAATTTGTATCAGTTTCCCAAAACGACTATTAATAAGAAATAGAGGAAGTATAAAATTTGGTTCCCAAGAATCACATTCCAAAGAAGGTTATACTCACATATCATATTCCTAGGTCATTTAAAAAGTATTTATTTAAAATTAAGCATTTCTAGGATTATTTATTAAAATTCATAGGAATAAATTTAAAATTTGTTTATTTTACAATACATATATTGCTGAGAATATATGGAGTAAGTGTCACTTTAGTCTATAAAATTATAAAAAGGCTTCACTTTAATCCTTAAAATTTCGAAATTAATTCTTTAGCCCTTGATCAAATAAATGTTAGTCAACCATTACTTTTCAATGGTATCATGTTAATTCCACATGGCATGTCATGTGGCACCAAATAAAAAATGTTCAGATTGGTCCATGAAATTTGCAAATGTATCAAAATAGTCTCTGAAATTTTCTAAAATGTGTAAAAAAAAGTCCCAAATCCCAAATGTATTCTCTTTTGGTTTATAAAATCTAAATTCTCAATAATTCTTGAATTCACTTATTTCTTTTTCATTTTCACACCCTATTAAATATTTCACATTTTTAAATATCCAAAATACAATTAAGAGCTTGATTAGTCCAAATTTGAGACCTTATATGCTTAGCTAATATAATTAATTTATTAACTATTACATTATATTTCTTAAAATAAATTGGGTTTTAAAATATAAAAAATATGATACAAGAAAAACTTAGGTAATGAATTTTGTTGGCATAACAATAGTTTAAAGCATAAACAACCATTCACACCTTTTAATTTTAGCGAGTTTCTTTTAATTCTTTTAAACATATTATAATTTTGAAGTAAATTTATTTGATATTTAAAATTTTAAAATTAGTATCCCTATGAGAAAAAAGATAGTTGTTATTCCATAGGAAGTGCTCTTTTCTGGAAATTTTCTCACATGCTTCTTTAATCCAAAAGAGATGAATAGACTTAGTACCTTGCGGCCTTTCCATAGTCGTTGGATGCTGCTATCAGGCATATTCAATTCCATGAGACTTTTATACGGCTCATAACTTAATAGCAGAGAAGAAAAGGGGTAACCATGCCAAAAAAGATATTGCAGGCTAGTAGGAAGAAATTTGAGGGTTCCTGTAAGTTTCTGATGTAATATCAGTAGTCTAAGGCCCGTCATTTTGCACAATCCTGCAGCCCTCAGCTGATAGAATTTGGAGACATCCTCTTTTTGTTCCAGAACTATGGCTTTAACATTGTTTGTTTCCTAAGAGAATAAAAAAAAGGAAAAACATGTTATTAAAAGAGAGTAAGTTAAACTTCTATAATTGAATGGACATCTTTTGTTACAATTACAAAATCATAAATATATATATATATTCGTTAAAATGTTAAAAGTTTCTAAAGGAAACTAGATATGATTTTGGAAAGATAACTTGTTACCGCTTCTGTCATCAAAGCATCATGAAAATCTCAATAAAGCCACAATCTACTCCACAATCTTGGTTGTCCAGGAAATTGTTGCCCAACAATTTTCTTTCCTAATTGTTGCAATGCGTCATGCATATGAATTTCTTGGTGTCTAATAGATATAAGCGACTTTTCAGCAATAACTGGAATTCCAATATGAGGCTGTAATTCACAAACATCTAAAATTCGCTTTACATAATCCACTCTCTCCCCTCTAAAAAAACAAGCAATGTGCAGAAATATTTCTTTATCTTCTGATTGCAATCCATCAAAACTTATTTGAAGCACATCCATAATTTTGTTTTCTGGATTGTTCCCTAGCCTATCCAAGGCATCTCTCCACTGGATAGCATCTCGGCTATACAAGAAAGAACCCAATACTCTAATTGCTAAAGGAAGACCTTGAACATATTTTAGTACCTCAGGAATCAGGTGCCCACAATTGTTGCTTGGACAAACTGTTTTGAAGGCTTTTCTACAAAGAAGTTCACGAGCATCATCATTATTCAATAGTGGAACCTCATGAACCTTTTCTGCACCATTCACTTTTAAAATATGCTCATCCCTACTGGTTATTATTATTCTACTTCCTGCAACAAGCAATTTGGGATTTATAGCCAATTCTCTCAATAGCTCTAATTCATCAACATTGTCGAGAACTACAAGAACCTTCAAGTTGTGCAACCGATTTGTCATAATCCCGGATATTTCGGAAGGACTATATGTGTCTAGATTCTTTTCATCTAGAGTTTGACGAAGAATTTGTTTTTGCACGGTCAAAGCACCACCGTCCTTGTAAATTTTGCTCACATTTTCAATAAAACAGCAAGCATCAAACTGGTAAGAGATCCTATCATACAAGACAGTTGCATGAGTTGTTTTTCCTATCCCACCCATCCCCCATATTCCTAAAACTCGAAACTCATCATCCTCTGAGCCTAATTTTAGAAGCTTTTCTAATCTTTCAACATGGGGTTGTATCCCAACAAGGTCATCCGCAAACCCTGAGAATTTATGATCCAATGTCTGTATCACCTTATGAACAATATTTTCAATCTCTTTAAATTGTGGCCTGAAAAAAAAAGGGTAAAACGCACAATACTTCGTGCCTTAGAAAACAAGGAAAAAAAAAAAAAGAAGAAGCATAATTAATGTAAGGAACCAAGGATAATATATGAATTAATTGATTGCAAGCATGATTTATCGAATACTACGATGCATAAGCGTTGAAAACACCACCTGTTCAAGTTAAGAATGTATAAACAAGTAAGAAGAATGGTTAATTTATAGACATACTTATCTCTGACATCCCAACCAGCTGAATTGGCCAAACCCGTCATAGCTCTCTTCCACCGATCAACCTTACCTGGATCCTCTCTGAATTTCTCTCTGTGCAAAACAAAGGCATCCTCGTACAGCCCATTTTGATTTCGCACATGAGAAGGATTCACATCACAGAAAACCGGGAAAACAGCCTGTTTCAATTCTTGGTGGCAATCAACTATGGCAGCCATTTCCTCCAAACACCAAGTTGAGGCAGCATAATCTCTTGAGAAGACAACAATAGAAACCCGCGAGTCTCTAATTGCTTGCAGGAGCTGTGGTGAAATGGGTTGTCCCTTCTCGAGTCTCTTGTCATCTTTGAAGGTGAAAATGCCTTTTCTGATGAGATGATTGTAGAGATGGTCAGTGAAGTTGTTGCGGGTGTCATCGCCTCTGAAGCTGAGGAACACGTCGTACTTGCACATCCGCCGGCATGACGACCGGCTGCCTTGGAAGCAGATGGAATCCATGGTAGGAAGAGGACAAAGAATCACGAACGGCAAAGGAGAGTCACAGTTTGGGAGATAAAGAAGTGGGGTTGTTGGACGAGGAATATTTATATTTAATAAAAATATTTATATCATAAAATATTTTTAAAAGTACAAATTCATCCTCCAAAAGTTTCACTTATCTCTTTACAATATAACTGCCGTCCACCACCACCTACTAGAAACCAACGCACCGACAACCCCGCAAGCTTGCGGCTTTGATGAGTCCCGTGCCGGTTCCATCCAATAGCTCTGCTACCCTCAACCCACCAATCATGCGAAGGCTCGGCACTATTCATAATCCAGGCAGTACCATTGATCTTGCCCTACCAGAATATCCACTACACCTTCCATTTCAATTGATCCGTCCGCTTCCCACTTTATCCCCAAATTCATACCTACATTTTGCAAAACCCATCCTCTGTAAACTTGAATACTCAACTCTAAATACGTGCCTGTGATTAGTATTAAGTTGAATTGTCAACCTTTTTAAATTAAATTTATAATAAATATATAAAATAGTTTGAGTTCGTGAATGTGTAGCTAAATGATAGCCACATATTGTGTAAGGATATTGATACTCTTAGAAAACATGAGCCCTCCAAACCAATCTCTAACAATAGATAAAGATTTTGGCTTAAGTTTACAATCCTTGATGAATGGTGGTTTGATTTACGACCTTACACTAAATTTGAACCCGTGAGAGGAACTTCAACCGTGCGCCACCTGCAATAGGTAGTAGTGATAGTGGGTAGCATGACGGAAAGGGAGGTGGCGCCACGGAGATGAGGGTGGTGGAATGTCACGACCCGACTTGAGAATGTGACCAACACGTGAGGAATATCATTTTCACATAAGCCTGCTGGGTGACGTGTCTCTCTAAATGGATAATTTATCCTAGTATAATACTTAAAATATGATCTCTTCAAAATCTTTGACCTTTTTTCTCTAATTAAAATATAATGCTTAATTTTGTAAACTAAAAATATTCAATAATTTAATCTCTGAAAATATCTTGGCCAAATCCACTGACCATGAAATCATAACTGTTTCATCATCTAATAAAATCTTAAATATGAAAATCCATTTAACAAGTGAAAATTGAATCATGAATTCATCTTTAGATTGTTACATAAACTCTTATCAAACTCTACAAATATTAAATCCATACTTATGAACTAAAAACATATACATAACTATTTCTAATATTGAAACTAAATACATAATCTGAAAATAATGTGTGGCTCGGATCCTGCCTGCACATATACTAAAACGCTCTACTCTAATGAAACTCTAAACTAAGCCTTAGTCCAAAGTAAGACTTACCACAAAGGAACAACTGTATCAATTGAACGGGGGTCTGAACCACTTTGAACCTACAACTATAAGAGGAAGGAAGAGGGGTGAGTCAACAGACTCAGTGAGTGAGTTTTCACCCATCATCCATTGAGATAATCAAGGAATATACATAATTCAATATACATGCAAGAATCATAAACCATTGATATTTATAAGCATAATTATATAGAAAAATATGTCTGCATTTATAAATTCATGGAAACGCATATCTAAATTATTACTCTAACAAGAAATCATTTTCCACATATTTACACAGTAGCTCTTAAATCAAATATTCTCTGGAAATTATCAAAAATCTATGGATATCTAATTAATAGTATTCTAATAGACAAACACGGATCTCTAGTTATGCATGTCAACCATAGCATAGCAAATTTTTTTTTTATCTCTAGGATCCTTTAAGAATCCAAATCGGACACCTAATTAGGTTTCATCCCTGCTATGTGAAATTACCTATATGGACAATTTGGTACAAAGGTTAACGATCATTTTTCCTAACCGTTAACTCACTGTTTATTTCTCTATAACTACTATTTAGTCTCTACATCGTAAAAACTAATTATTTCTCTAAAACTTTGTTCTGGCTCTTCTCTGGGTATAAAACTCTATATAGTTATTCTACTCTTTAAAATAATTAAATATTTAAATACATATAAAATCATTTAAATCTGAAGGGTAGATGCTCAGTCCCTGGTGAACAAGAGCCTCTAAATCCTTAGTACTCTGAGAGTTCTGGATTCATATAACTCTAACAATCTGACTTTAGCATAACTGTGGCTGTGAAAATTGAGTCCAAGGGTTCACCACTTGTAGGCATTCCGATTTAAAGCTAACAAAATATGTATATGATAGTTGCTAGGATTCATACTGAATTTCGTATCTCTTGGTACCACAAAACTGAGGTTCTGAATTCATATCTTAAGCTAACATATTTTTCATATACTTAATAACCTTAATATCACAGTTCAAACGCTGGGGTTCTAAATCATATAACTTTGAAATCAAATAACATATTTATTCAAAGCTAGATCATCCTCTATTCTATATCTATTTATAATAATTAAGCTTGATATTTTGAAATCTCTTCAAATGTAGTAATATTGTAGAACCATAAGGTGTGTTTGACATTTTCATAAACATATTTAAATCATACATTTTCTTAATAAATTCCTTCTCAAACATGTAAAATATTTTCCATAACATACAACATAGCAATCATGGTCCCATGATTTTGCAAAACTCATTCTTTAATGTTATCACAATAAATCATAATTTTCTAGCTTGACGTAATCATGTAAAAATCATTTTCTATACCTTTTCTCATCTCAAACTTCATATTTAGAAATCAAAATGTATCAATATAATCATAATGACAAGAAACAAGGTCATGAGTTTGAACCTACTCACCGTTTAGAGTTGGGAGTAAATGGGCACCACCAACTTGACCTTGAGAGCTTAGAATGGCACTAACAACTGCCATAGAGCAATATTGACTCTAGATTAAACTCTAATCACCTCACACTAAAACAACTCTAACAACATTGAGAGAGCATCCCCAATTGACAACAATGAGAGAAAATAAATATTCATACCAAGAATATGAAAGAATGGGAAAAACGGAGGCAAAATCTATTAACAAACACATATCTTGATGATTTGGGGGAGCTAGATTGGGATGAGATTGAAGAAAAAAGAGAAAAAATGGTGGGGGAAGGGTTCTGGTTCGAAAGAATGGGAAAGGAAGGAGTGGGGGAGGGTTTTTATAAAGTAGGGAGGCATCCATAAGTGAAACGGCATCGTTTTGCACTATTTCAGCCAAACTGACACCGCTATAGCATTCTGACCAAATTCCCATGCGCATTGGACTCACTTGTGACCGCTATAGCGGTATAGTCCTCAGAACATAAAAAGGCTCACTTACGACTGCTATAGTAGTCCTGGATCGCTATAGCGGTCCTCAAATCACAAAACACGTGAGAACTAGACCTTGTGACCATTATAGCGGTAACAAAAGTCCCAAATTTCAGTATTTTGCTGTCACTGAGCATATGGATCACCTCTATACTCATTTATTTTAAGTTATTGTCATCATTTATTTTACTCTCTGTTAACTTTCAAACATAACTGTAAATAAGGAAATACTTCTCATTTGGATTCAAATAAAATATAAAAAAGAAATCAAAACCCCGACCAATCAAAATCCAATTTTTGAGTTTTAGTTAAATTTCGAAAATTCTCATGATCTTTTAAACTTAGGGGCTAGAAACAAAGTGTCACGACCCGACTTGGGAACGTGACAGGTATGTGAGGAATCTCATCCCCACGTAAGTCTCGTGACCTCTAAGTCTCTCTATATACATAATTAGATGCTAAATTCCATTTATAAAATATCGTTTCATCTCTAATAATTAATTAGCTCATTTGAAATCATGCTCTTCATCAATAACATATTATGTTTAAAACTCTAAATAAATTTGTGTAATACAAAATGTATGAATTGCTCTCTATACAGTAAATCCATGAACCATAATCATGTGAATACAAAAATAATGATGAATCAATGCAAATATCTCTATGGTCCGGGACCCTGCCCGCAATATACACTGGAGCACTCTATCGCTATACAAAACACAAAAGGTACTTCGCCCCAAGTGAAGCTCACCAACTGACAACTCCACTACTAGGGAGGAGGTGGCTGAGAGGAACCCGCAGCGGCTAATGTATTTGAAATGGAAAAGGGAGAGGGGTGAGTTTTATCTAAAAAAACTCAGTGAGTAGGTCCTCACCCATAACCCCCTCATGGGACAACAATAAAGATATATATATATATATAAATACATGTAAAAATCATCAAAACTAGTTAATGCGTTGACTCTAATCATTTTCATATACATGACATCATAAAGGAAATAAAATTATAAATTCTTTGGTAAAGCATAAATAATAGGAATCTATTAGAGAAACAAAAATCTCTGGTTATGACTCACATAACAAAATATAATTTCTCTGGTCATGCATGTCAACCATGGCATAACAATTTCTCTGATCTCTAGGACCCCCTGGGATCCAAATTGGACACCTAACTAGGTTTCATCCTTTACTCTGTGAGATTGCCCTTTTTGGACAACTTGGTACCATAGTTAACGATCGAGGTTCAGCCGTTAACTCACTGTTTGTTTCTCTATAGTTATCGTCTGGTCTCTAAATTATAAAATATGCTATTTTCTCTAAATCTATGCTCTAGGCTTTTCTGTAAGCATAAAACTCCATAATATATAATTAGATAAATCTTAGCATCAATAGGGAAAATTTATAAAGTCTCTAAACCAAGTCACAATCATATTCTAGCTCTTTGATAAAATCATTTTACCGATAATGGTCCCATGAGTTTATATTAAAATAAATATTTCATGCTCATGTTGAAAATCATATCTTCCAATAATTTTGATAACCAATTATAGACTCAAATCTCTTAAGTTATTATCTAAAATCAAGAAAATCATGTTATGATTTAAAGAAATTAACTCTAATAACCAATATAAGGGTCATAGGATCTGAACCCACTCACTTGAAGGGGAGGGAGAGGTGACGTCAACTCTAACTGAGCTCTGGGGAGCAGGGGAGGCACCACGTCGACTAAAATAACCAATAAAATCAGTATTAAAATTTATCAATACCTAAATAACTCTAATCTAACCCTAACAATATTGGGGAAGCACCCCCACTTGACAAAAAGAGAGAAATAAAAATGTTCATTTTGAGAATGTGCAAGAATGGTGACAAAGGAGACAAGATCTTATAACATATACTCACCTTGATGATTTATAGGAGCTAGATTGGAATGAGGTTGAAGAAAAATGAGAGAAAATAGGGAGAGGAGGGTCTTTGGTTCGAAGGAATGGAAGGAAAATGAGGGGGAAAGGCTTTAACCCCTTTATTCGCATTTTTAGGGTGTGGATATTGTGCACTTACAGGTACTGTGCACTTAAGGTCTCAGCTGTGACAAACTTATCACAGCTGTGGAATTACATTCCCAGCTGTGGAAACTCATCCTCAGCTGTGGGAAACTCATTCCCAGTTGTGGAAGCTCAAGCTTAGCTGCGGGAATTTCTCAGCTGTGGGAACTCATTCCCAGCTGTGGGAACTCCTTCCCAACTATGGAAACTCCTTCACAGCTGTGAAAAGAACTCTATGACAGCAAAATACTATTGTCATGAAGCACTTTACTGTCATTTTGCTGTCATCATGCACTAGCACTACTTCTCTAAAATTCCTAGCCGTGGACAGGAAACTCCCTAGCCGTGGATAGCAAATCCAACACTTCTTCCTCTGTGGAATCCTTAGCCATGGACAACAAAGGAATTACCGCCGTGGACAACAACATCAACACCAGCCATGGACAGAAACTGTGGACAGCTACACATTGCTGTCATGGTATCAGCTTATATCAGAACCATTTTACTGATAAATTAGTAGACCTGTTGCTGTCATGGTTATTTACATTTCTTTACTTTAAGTTAAATTATTTCCTATTAACTTTAAAACATAAATGTAAATAAGGAAATACCCCTCATTTGGATTCGAATAAAATATAAAAAAAAATTAAAACCCCAACCAATCAAAATCTCATTTTTGAGTTTTAGTTCAAATTCTGGAATTCCGGTGATTTTCTAAAGTTAGGGGCTAGAAATGAAATATCTAGAGGTTTCCTAAAATTCATTAAAAATCACACTTCAATTCATATCTATCTAGGGAGCAATTACCGGGACTTTTGATCTCAAGAAAATGGCTCTAACATATAGCCCTCTAAGAAGGTGTAGGGCTCCGGACTTAGCTTAAACCCGGACCCGGCAACATGGCTGGGTCTCAAGGGACCCTAGGACCACACGAAATTTATCTAGTGACACGTGTACATCAAGTATTATACAAAGCGTCTAAAGGTAATCACTCTTCTATTTATTTTCTTTTGGAGAGCATTTACCGGGACTTTTGATCCCAAGAATGTGGTTCTATCATATAGTCCTCCAAGGAAGTGTAGGTTCTAGACTTAGCGAAATCCAGGACTCGAAAAGTAGGGTAGGTCCCGGGAGACCTTAAAGCCGTATAGAAGTTGTCCACTGACACGTATACACCGGGTATTACAATCTTCCCCCTTAAAAGATTTGATCCCTAAATCTAAACTGAGGTAACTAGAAGTTCAAGAAGTTGGAATACCTAACCCATATAGGGTTTCAAGGATAGGCCTGAATGCCAGGAACACTTTGACATGATACTTTAACTGTATTACTGAATCTTTGGGAGACAATGCCATCCTATAGGCCACTGCTTTGCTATTCTAGCTGAGGATTCCAATTGTCACACCAGGGCGGCTTCGCCTTTGAGGGCAACCTTTTCCCATCAAGGTAATAAAGGCTCCTATCATGACATTTACACTGAGCGGCTCCACCTCCAAGGGTAGCTCTTTCCACAGTGTAAGTCCTAGGGGAAAAACTACGCTCCGCTGCTATCACGACCCGACTTGGGAACGTGACTGGCACGTGAGGAATCTCATCCCTATGTAAGCCTTGTGACCTTTGAGTCTCTCTATATGCAAAATTAGATAATAAATCCCATTTATAAAATATCATTTCATCTTTAATAATTAATTAGCTCATATGAAATCATGCTCTTCATCATAACATATTATGTTTAAAACTCTGAATATATCTCTAAAATACAAAATATATGAGTTGCCTTCTATACAATAAATCCATGAACCATAATCATGTAAATACAAAACGAATAATGATGAATAAATGCAAATATCTCTATGGTTCGGGACCCTGTCCGCAATATACATTGGAGCACTCTATCATATAGAAAACACAACAAAAGTACTTCACCCCAAGTGAAGCTCACCATCCGACAACTCTACTGCTGGGGAGGAGGAAGCTGAGAGGAACCCGCAGTAGCTAATGTATTTGTAATAGAAAAAGGGAGAGGGGTGAGTTTCATCTAAAACTCAGTGAGTAAGTCCTCACCCATAACCTCCTCATGGGACAACAACAAGAATAGATAGATAAATACATATAAAACCATCAAAATGGTTAATACGTTAACTCTAATCATTTTCATATACATGACATTATAAAAGAAATAAAATTAGAAATTTTTTGGTAAAACATAAATAATAGAAATCTATTAGAGAAACAAGAATTTCTAGTTATGCCTCGTATAACAAATATAATTTCTCTGGTTATACATGTCAACCATGACATGACATAATAATTTCTCTAAGCTTTGGGATTCCTTTGGGATCTAAATTGGACACCTAACTAGGTTCCATTCTTTGCTCTATGAGATTGTCCTTCTGGACAACTTGGTACCAAGGTTAACGATTGGGCTCATCCGTTAACTCACTGTCTATTTCTCTATAGTTATTGTCTGGTCTCTAATTATAAAATATGTTATTTTCTTTGAATCTCTGCTCTAAGCTTTTCTCTAAGTGTAAAACTCCATAATATATAATTAAATAAATTTTAGCATCAATGGGGAAAAATTTATAAAGTCTCTAAATCAAGTCACACTTATATTCTTGCTCTTTGATAAAAAATCATTTTATTAATAATGGTCCCATGAGTTTATATTAAAATAAATATTCCATGCTCATGTTGAAAATAAGCTCTTTCAATAATTTCGATAATCAATCATAAACTCAAATCTCTTAAATTATTGTCTAAAATCAAGAAATCATGTTATGATTTAAAGAAATTAATGCTAATGACCACTATAAGGACCATAGGATCTGAACCCA
The DNA here is from genome assembly GCA_031216105.1 of Dalbergia cultrata. NCBI lineage: Eukaryota > Viridiplantae > Streptophyta > Magnoliopsida > Fabales > Fabaceae > Dalbergia > Dalbergia cultrata. The sequence goes on along the minus strand of CM062350.1, from coordinate 10,711,608 downwards.
CTCACCTGGAGGAGAGGGAGACATAACGTCAACTCTAATTGAGCTCAGGGGAGTAGGGGGAGGCACCACGTCGACTAAAATAACCAATAAACTCAGTATTAAAATTTATCAACACCTAAATAACTCTAATATAGCCGTAACAAAATTGGGGGAGCACCCCCACTTGACAAAAAGAGAGAAGTAAAAATGTCCATTTTGAGAATGTCCAAGAATGACAAAAATGGAGACAAGATCTTATAATATATACTCACCTTGATGATTTATGGGAGCTAGATTGGAATGAGGTTGAAGAAAAATGAGAGAAAAGAGAGGGAAAGGTTTTTGGTTTGAAGGAAAGGAAGAAAAGTGAGGGGGGAAAGGTTTTATCCCCTTCGTTCGTGTTTTTGTGGTGCGGGTACTGTGCACTTCTGGCTTCAACTGTGACAAACTGGTCACAGCTATGGAGTTATATTCCCAATCGTGGAAACCCATTCCCAGCTGTCGAATTACATTCCCAGCTGTGGAAACTTATCTTCAATTGTGGGAAACTCATTCCCAGTTGTGGAAGCTCATGCTCAGTTGTGGGAATTCATTCTCAGCTCTGGGAACTCATTCTCAGCTGTGGGAACTCATTCCCAATTGTAGGGACTCATTCTCAGCCGTGGGAATTTATTCTCAGCTGTGAGAACTCATTCTCAACTGTGGGAACTGATTCCCAGCTGCGAAACTCCTTCACAGCTGTGAAAACTTCTTCACAGCTGTGAAAAGAACTCTATGATAGCAAAATACTATTGTCATCAAGCACTTTGCTATCATTTTGCTGTCATCATGCACTAGCACTATTTCTCTAAAATTCCTAGCCATGGACAGCAAACTAGCCAATCGTGAACAACAAAATAACTAGCCGTGGTTAGCAAAATAACTAGCCATGGATAACAAATCCAACACTGCCACCTCTATGGAATCCTTAGCCGTGGACAGCAACATCAACACCAGTCAGAAACAGTGGACAGCTACACAATGCTGTCATGGTATCAGCTTATATCAGTAACACTTTACTGATATATCAGCAAACTTGTTGCTGTCATGGTTATTTACATTTTCTTTCCTATTAACTTTAAAACATAAATATAAATAAGGAAATACCCCCCATTTGGATTCAAATAAAATATATAAAAAAAAATCAAAATCTCAACCAATCAAAATCTCATTTTTGAATTTTAGTTCAAAATCCGGAATTCCGGCTATTTTCTAAACTTGGAGGCTCGAAATGAAACATCTAGAAGTTTTCAAAAATTCATTAAAAATCACACTTCAATTCTTATTCATCTAGAGAGCAATTACTGGGACTTTTTGTAACATCCCCAAATTCATAACTAGATAAATTAATTGAATTCATGATTAAAATGAAAAAGAGAAAAACTAATATAAATTTCATGCAATATAATAAATAATATTAGAATAAGTAAGACATAAAGAATTATGAAAATGTCATTACTAAGTAGAAATTTTGAAAATACCTTACTATGTGGTAGAAATTATAAGACCACTCTTGACTTGTTAAAAAAAAATATATATACCAATTATTTTATAAATGGAATTAGAAGAATTCCACTATCATTATCTAATTATAAAAATATCATTGTCTTAAATGAAGAAATTAATACATATGCCATCACTTTAAATATAATAAGACTTGTCATAAAACAAGAATGAATCTAAGCCATTGGATTAAAATAAAAACGGGGGTAAATTGATATAGGATTTCCATTATGAGAATAAAATATAAAAGATTGTCATGATTTGGTTAAATAATTTTAGTGCTATGTATCTACACCTAACAATAATGATAAATAATTTTAGTGTTATGTATCTACACCTAACAATAATGATAAATAATATTAGTGCTATTAGTGCTATATATCTACACCTAACAAAAATGATAAATAATATTAGTGCTAATAGTGCTATATATCTACACCTAATAAATAATAATAAAGTAAAATATTTTACAATATAAATTACTAAATTATGACAAGACAAAATATAATGCACCATTATATTTCTCCACTACATGAGCACTCAAGAAAAATAAATTGGAGCACTAAAACTACTCTTAAAGTCATGGCCTTAATAGGCCTATAAAAGGAGGAAGTGTGTGAGTTCATTTGTCTTTAAAAACCTTAGAAACTCTCTAAGTAATCCTTCTCTCTTAATTTTTATCCATCATTTCTTCTTATGTTCTTCTTTTCAAAGACTTCCCTTCACTCTCCACACTTCATTCAAACACTTAAATCCTAAGCCTAAACATTCACTAGCCCTCACAAGAGTTGCAATCTTTAACTCTAGTGAGAAATATTTTCTTAAGCACTCAAGTTCTAGAGCCAAGATTCAAGGAGGGTCATCCACTCCAAGGACTCTTGCTCAAGCTAAAGAAAGAAGAGGAGGACTCTTTTTAGACCCTACACAAGAGGTAGGAGCTTCATCTTTAATTGTTCAAGCATTGTTGGCTTCTAACCTTGATAGAATGCCTCAAGTTTGAGTTATTGTCAAAAGTTTTGAATGATTATTTGTAAAATATATTTTTAGAAATATAACATGTTCTATTCTGTTATGAGTAATTTTATGATGTTATCAAATTCAAATATAACTTAAAAAGATTGTATGTAAAACTTGATTTAATAAAGGTAACTTAAGACATGAAAATGGTAAGTGCTGAAATTTCTAGTTGTTTCTGGCAGCAGATACTTCGAAATCTACTGCTCATAAAATATGAAGCATCTCGAACTAAAAATAATTTTACTATAAACTAGACTCATTATAGAACACTCTCCAAAAAGAATCACCTAAAACGGAGTTTTCTAGCCCAAGATATAAATTTTTAAAGTAGAGCCTAAGACTGAAACTTTAAATCTGACCTTATAGTAGTAAAATAAGTGTAACTCACTCTAGAAAAATGCAAATGGACTGATTTCAATTTTGTAGGAAAGCTAACACATATACAAACACACCTATGTATGCTATGTATAAAGTTTTGTACCACGAAAATACAGAATGAAAAATACATTTTCGGGACAGTGTGCTGAGAAAGTCTGGAAGATAGTGGGATCCTGTAAAAGTGTAATTTGGAAAGGTTCTGGCTAAGGAAAGACTTGGTATTTAAGCATGTCCATTGTGACCCACCTCTCTTTCCTGGGAACCCTCCTATACATGGTTTACAGTTGATTTACGCTATTCGAAAGATGTCAATGCTAAAATTTGATGAGTTAGGAATTTGGAACTACCTTTACTAAGTCGAGATAATAAGTATACAAAGAATTGTAAACTTTCTTCTAAAAGATGTCAAAAACTATAAATAAAAGAATCAAGTCTTGTAAAGAGAGAATTTTAAGAATTTAAGTAGAATAATAATTTTCAAGAGATATATGAAAATCATAATAAAAATATATAAAGAACCAATAATAATGTTTTAAAGTGCATTAATATATTAATGGAATGCTAAGAGTACAAAGAACACTAAGACAAAAAGGATAATACTAAGACATCCATTACCTCTTAGGAACACTAGGAACTCAACTTGATAACTTTGGTTGCTTAATAGGAATCATTTATGAAAATGTTTACTATGAGATTTATATGATATTATCCATGTTTCATGAAGTGAATTATAGTAATGTGAATGTATGGTGATGAGTTATGAAATGATGAGGATGAATGATTGATTGTCCATGATTTATTGTGATTACATGATGATATGCATACATTCATTTTCAAAAGAAAATAAAAAGTAAAGCTTGAAAAAGTAGCAATGAAAGTCTGGAAAAGTGGACTTGAGCTAACTCACGGCTTAACCCCCTAAACCGTTGAGATCACGGCAACGGAATGAAAATCAAAAGGTTGTGGCGATGGCCACGGTATGAGCTCATTACCCTTTAGGGTGGTCTAAGGCATTGATGCATTCATCCCGTGAGAGATTGAGAAGTATATTAATGAAAGGAAATGGAATGAAAGAAAGATGAAAGTCCCTAAACAAGTAAATGTTGAGGAGAAGTAATCATGATATGCATACGCATTTTAAATTATTATTACCTATTAGTAATTCTATATGATCTGTTTGTATACATGCTTAATTCTTGAATGGATATTTCTGTTAATGTTCAAGATTAGTTTAAAAGAAACTTCACTTGACTAATCATGTTTGTGAAAGTTTGGTAATTGAATCCTTACTTGTTCACCTTTTATAATAAACCCAAGTGACTGGGACGACAATGATGACACGTTTAGTACAAGTTGGAACTCCTCTTTGAGAAATCTCATATTTCTCACTCCTATATTTCTTTTCCGTTGTCGTTGCAGACAGATGTGTCCACTTGAAGCAACGGAGTCTGTAGCTAAGGAAGGAGGTGACACGTGAAGATTTTATAACTTCCAAGAATTAGTACTCCGATATTTAGTATGTTAAATTGTGAGAAACAGGACTAGTAATGGTAGTATTTGCATTATTATGTGTAATAACTTATCACTATGGTTTATGCCCTATTATGACTCATGTATTAAGTAATTTTATTTCAGTTTATGTGATGATAGTTCTACACTTAATTTCTTATTCCACTTATGTAATTGCGAGTGCGCAATGTAACTCGGATTATTATCTACGTAAGCGCTATGTATTTCACTTCTCGTTATAGGCTTAAGTTTTCAAAAAGTAATTTAATATAAAAAAATTATCCACTATCTTTCTAAGTTAATTTAAAAACAAAATGAATTCAAGGCATAAGTGACAACTAATAGAATCCAAATGTGAACTTAAGCATAGTTGGGTTCTACTAAGGTGTTACATTATGGTATCGTGAGCGATTCATCCTATATAAGCCTGAGGAATGGACTGACTATGCTTCATCTATGATATCATGTTAGTCTTATCTCGTATGATGGGATGAAGGATTTAGAAATGTATGATCGTCTGTAATGCTGCCATAGTTGCTACCATGCTTAATTATAGTATTGAGCCCGATCAACTCGATGTCCATTGTTTGGTGTGATTAGGAACTAATGGCGAATCTGACGCACGCATACGAACCCGTGGTAGAGTCAATGATGAACTGGCAAATGCACTACAAGAAATGGCTAGAGCGATGCAAGCACAATCAACAATGATGATGGAACAAATGAATATAATGATGGAAGGTGCGGTTGGGAATCGAGAACAAGGGAAGTTCTCGAGAATTCAAAATTTGAACCACCGTAATTCAAAGGGACGATTAACCGAAATAGCTGATAGGTGGATTCAGGAAATTGAGAAAGTTTTCTCTGTGGTGGAATGTTCTGATGAGCAGAAGGTGGCATTTTCCACTTATATGCTGAAAGGAGAAGTCTTTGCATGGTGGAAAGCGTCAAGAACCTACTTGAAAGTCTTTGGGACTCAAATTTTGTGGGAAGTTTTTCGTACTACCTTCTACAAGAAGTATTTTCCAGACTGATGAAGAAGGCAAAAGAAGTAGAATTTCTCTTGTTGACTCAAGGAAACCAAAGTGTGGCCGAGTACACGGCCAAGTTTGAAGAACTGATTAAACACTTAACTAGCTACCAAAGGGACCCCAACGAGGTTTGGAAATGCATGAAGTATGAGGGTGGTTTGAGGCCAGACATTTTGGCATCTGTAGCCCCACTGGAAGCTACTGACTATGCATCTTTAGTCAGCAAAAGTCAAGTGGCTGAGAATTGTAATCGCCAGCTAGTCGCTCACCGGGTTGAAGAGAATAGGAAGAGGATCGCCACACAAAACTACCAAGCATTTCCACCCTCACAAGAAACCCTACCAAGGAGGTGGATTCAAAGGGAAACTTTCAACGCTCTACAATGAATCGACCTAGGACACAAGCTATTAATCAACCTAGGATGGCCGCCATCCTGAACCCGTGACTAGACCCCTTGTGCCACTTGTGGAAAGATACATGGAGGGGAATGCAGATTTGGTAAAAATGTTTGTTATCGGTGTGGACAAGCGGGACACTATTCTAGGGAATGCCCAAAGTTCAATCAGTCATCTACACCCAAGCCTAGGGCACAGGACGTGTGTTTGCTATCACTGCTGAGATGCCCTCAGAAACCGACGATCTGATACAAGGTAAGTGTATAATTAATGGAAAACCCTTAATTGTATTGTTTGATTCTGGCGTAACACACTCATTCATTTCATATGATTGTGCTAATAAGTTGAGACTGTGTATCCGACTTAAAAATTATCTTAGTTGTCTCTATACCCACTATAAATCTTTGTTAGACTGACCAAGCTGCCTAAATTGTGAATTTGAGGTAGGTGATAAGATTTTTCATCATGATTTAGTCTGTTACCCTTGTCTAGTTTTGATGTAATCTTGGGCATGGATTGGCTTTCGGCTAACCGTGTGTTACTACATTGTGCAAATAAGTCACTAGTGTTTCTTCCCAAACCATCTTTACCCAATCCCTCTAAACTTGATAGAAAGGTACGGCTATACCTAAACTCTATCATCATGGGGATAGTAGGAATGAAAAGCAAGGATATATTTTCCGATGACAAGTGAAGAGGAAGTAGAGCAAGCTCTAGAAGAGATCCTTGTAGTAAAAGAATTCTCAGATGTTTTTCCGATGACATACCTGAATTTCCTCCACAAAGGGAGATTGAGTTTTCTATAGATTTGGTACTGAACGGACCCATATCTATAGCTCCTTATAGGATGCCACCTTTGGCCGAGTTGTAATTGAAGAAGCAATTAGAGGAACTACTAGAGAAGAAATTCATTAGGCCTAGTGCTTTACCATGGGGAGCTCGGTGTTGTTTGTCAAGAAGAAGGATGGGAGCATGAGGTTATGTGTGGATTACAGGCAGCTAAATAAAGTGACCATAAAAAATAAATATCCTTTGCCTAGAATAGATGACCTCATGGACCAATTAAGAGGAGCCCAAGTGTTTTCCAAGATAGATCTGCGATCAGGATACCACCAGATTCGAGTGAGGGAAGAAGATATACCAAAGACCGCCTTTAGGACTAGGTATGGACACTATGAGTTTAATGTGATGTCATTTGGGTTAACTAATGCACCAGCAGTGTTTATGGACTACATGAATAGGATATTTAGACCATACTTGGACAAGTTTGTAATTGTGTTCATCGACGACATTCTAGTCTACTCTAGAACTGAAGAAGAACACAAAGAACACTTACGAGTGGTGTTAGAGGTATTGAGGAACAAGAAACTTTATGCAAAGTTGTCCAAGTGTGAATTTTGGATGAAGGAAGTTAAGTTCTTGGGTCATGTGGTGTCACATGGGGAATAGCAAGAGACCCAAGCAAGATAGAAGCGGTGCAACAATGGGAAACCCCTACCACCGTGAAGGAGATTAGGAGTTTTCTAGGACTAGCCGGTTATTATCGAAGGTTCATTAGAGGTTTTTCCCAAATTGCCTTACCCCTCACCAAGCTGACAAGGAAGAATTCAACTTTTATATGGAGCCCAGAATGTGAAGAAAGCTTCCAAGAATTGAAGAAGAAACTAACCACTACCCCTGTCCTAATCTTACCTAACCCAAAGGAGAAATTTGAGGTTTATTGTGATGCCTCAAGAAGAGGACTAGGATGTGTTTTAATGCAAAATAGGAACGTAGTAGCCTATGCCTCTAGACAACTCAAACCCCACGAAGTTAATTACCCAACCCATGATTTAGAGTTATTGCTATAGTTTTTGCCTTAAAAATCTGGAGACATTATCTTTACTTGTAAGGTTTGATGTATTTTCTGACCATAAAAGTCTGAAATACCTTTTTGACCAAAAAGAACTCAACATGAGACAAAGGCGTTAGATGGAATTTTTGAAAGACTATGACTTCGGGTTGAACTACCACCCAGGAAAGGCAAATGTGGTAGCGGATGCTTTGAGTCGTAAGTCTTTGCATGCCGCGTGGCTCATGGTAAAGGAAAGTGAGTTGATAGAAAATTTTAGGAACCTCAACTTGGGACATGGAAAGTCTTCTGGACCAATTCGGTTAAGTCAATTAAGGATAACCAGTAGCTTTAAGGATCAAATAATCCAAGCCCAAAGAGAAGACGAGGATTTCCTTAGAACCTTAGGCCTTGTTGAAGCAGGAAAGCTGAAAGAGTTTGTTCAAGATATGGAAGGAGTGTGGAGGTACCAAGGGAGAATTTGTGTACCAGCAAAAGAAGGACTCAGAGCTAAGATTTTGGAAGAAGCCCATAAAAGTCAATTTAGCATACACCTGGTATGACTAAGATGTACCATGACCTAAAAAGGATGTTTTGGTGGCCAAGAATGAAAGCAGATGTGGCGAATATAGTGGGAAAATGTTTGGTGTGTCAAAAAGTGAAGATAGAACATCAAAAGCCCTCCTAATATTGCAACCTCTCGAAATTCCCGAATGGAAGTGGGAAGGAATATCCATGGATTTCGTGATGGGATTTCCAAGAACACCTACTGGACATGACTCCATATGGGTAATCGTGGATAGACTAACTAAATCTGCTCACTTTTTACCCATAAGAGCAAACTACCCCTTGGAAAAATTAGCTCAGCTATATATCCAAGAGATAGTAAGGCTCCATGGAGTACCCAAGACTATTGTCTCGCACAGGACCCAAGGTTCACTTCAAGATTACGGGAGCCTTGCAAAAGGCGTTTGGCTCAAAATTATGTCCGAGCACCGCCTATCACCCTCAAACCGATGGACAATCGTAAAGAACAATTCAAACCCTTGAGGATATGCTGAGAGCATGTGTCTTAGATCGGCCAAAAAGTTGGGATAAACAGCTTCCATTGATTGAGTTTGCATATAACAATAGTTACCATACTAGCATTGGGATGGCACCTTATGAAGCCTTGTATGGTAGAAAGTGTCAATCACCACTTTGTTGGTGTGACCCGGCCGAGCAGAGTATTTTGGGCCCTGATTTGGTAAAGGAGACAACTGAACAAATAAGGAGAATTAGGGAAAAGATTCTCACTGCTCAGAGCAGGCAGAAGAGCTATGCTGACAAAAGAAGGAAGCCTCTCGAATTTCAAGAAGGGGAACACGTATTCTTGCGGATTACTCCTACAACAGGTATAGGTCGTGCAATGAAAATCAAAAAGCTAAGCCCTAGATTCTTAGGACCCTTTCAAATCCTCAAAAAGATAGGTCCCTCAGCCTACCAAATTGCATTACCTCCAAATCATCCAACCTACATAATGTTTTTCATGTGTCCCAATTGAGAAAGTATCAATAGACCCCAATCATGTGTTTGAGCCAAGCTATACAATTAAGAGAGGACCTCACTTTCATATTACCACCAATGAGGATCGTGGATCGTGGCACTATGCAGCTGAGAAACAAATCTATATCTCTGGTCCGAGTGGCCTGGGGACAAGATGGAATGGAAGAACACACTTGGGAACTCGAGGAAGATATGCAGAAAGAATTTCCGAATCTATTCACAGGTAACAAATTTTGAGGACAAAATTTTTAATAAGGAGGGAAGAAATGTAACATCCCCAAATTCATAACTAGATAAATTAATTGAATTCATGATTAAAATGAAAAGAGAAAAACTAATATAAATTTCATGCAATATAATAAATAATATTAGAATAAGTAAGACATAAAGAATTATGAAAATGTCATTACTAAGTAGAAATTTTGAAAATACCTTACTATGTGGTAGAAATTATAAGACCACTCTTGACTTGTTAAAAAAAAATATATACCAATTATTTTATAAATGGAATTAGAAGAATTCCACTATCATTATCTAATTATAAAAATATCATTGTCTTAAATGAAGAAATTAATACATATGCCATCACTTTAAATATAATAAGACTTGTCATAAAACAAGAATGAATCTAAGCCATTGGATTAAAATAAAAAGGGGGGTAAATTGATATAGGATTTCCATTATGAGAATAAAATATAAAAGATTGTCATGATTTGGTTAAATAATTTTAGTGCTATGTATCTACACCTAACAATAATGATAAATAATTTTAGTGTTATGTATCTACACCTAACAATAATGATAAATAATATTAGTGCTATTAGTGCTATATATCTACACCTAACAAAAATGATAAATAATATTAGTGCTAATAGTGCTATATATCTACACCTAATAAATAATAATAAAGTAAAATATTTTACAATATAAATTACTAAATTATGACAAGACAAAATATAATGCACCATTATATTTCTCCACTACATGAGCACTCAAGAAAAATAAATTGGAGCACTAAAACTACTCTTAAAGTCATGGCCTTAATAGGCCTATAAAAGGAGGAAGTGTGTGAGTTCATTTGTCTTTAAAAACCTTAGAAACTCTCTAAGTAATCCTTCTCTCTTAATTTTTATCCATCATTTCTTCTTATGTTCTTCTTTTCAAAGACTTCCCTTCACTCTCCACACTTCATTCAAACACTTAAATCCTAAGCCTAAACATTCACTAGCCCTCACAAGAGTTGCAATCTTTAACTCTAGTGAGAAATATTTTCTTAAGCACTCAAGTTCTAGAGCCAAGATTCAAGGAGGGTCATCCACTCCAAGGACTCTTGCTCAAGCTAAAGAAAGAAGAGGAGGACTCTTTTTAGACCCTACACAAGAGGTAGGAGCTTCATCTTTAATTGTTCAAGCATTGTTGGCTTCTAACCTTGATAGAATGCCTCAAGTTTGAGTTATTGTCAAAAGTTTTGAATGATTATTTGTAAAATATATTTTTTAGAAATATAACATGTTCTATTCTGTTATGAGTAATTTTATGATGTTATCAAATTCAAATATAACTTAAAAAGATTGTATGTAAAACTTGATTTAATAAAGGTAACTTAAGACATGAAAATGGTAAGTGCTGAAATTTCTAGTTGTTTCTGGCAGCAGATACTTCGAAATCTACTGCTCATAAAATATGAAGCATCTCGAACTAAAAATAATTTTACTATAAACTAGACTCATTATAGAACACTCTCCAAAAAGAATCACCTAAAACGGAGTTTTCTAGCCCAAGATATAAATTTTTAAAGTAGAGCCTAAGACTGAAACTTTAAATCTGACCTTATAGTAGTAAAATAAGTGTAACTCACTCTAGAAAAATGCAAATGGACTGATTTCAATTTTGTAGGAAAGCTAACACATATACAAACACACCTATGTATGCTATGTATAAAGTTTTGTACCACGAAAATACAGAATGAAAAATACATTTTCGGGACAGTGTGCTGAGAAAGTCTGGAAGATAGTGGGATCCTGTAAAAGTGTAATTTGGAAAGGTTACTGCTAAGGAAAGACTTGGTATTTAAGCATGTCCATTGTGACCCACCTCTCTTTCCTGGGAACCCTCCTATACATGGTTTACAGTTGATTTACGCTATTCGAAAGATGTCAATGCTAAAATTTGATGAGTTAGGAATTTGGAACTACCTTTACTAAGCTGAGATAATAAGTATACAGTAAATTGTAAACTTTCTTCTAAAAGATGTCAAAAACTATAAATAAAAGAATCAAGTCTTGTAAAGAGAGAATTTTAAGAATTTAAGTAGAATAATAATTTTCAAGAGATATATGAAAATCATAATAAAAATATATAAAGAACCAATAATAATGTTTTAAAGTGCATTAATATATTAATGGAATGCTAAGAGTACAAAGAACACTAAGACAAAAAGGATAATACTAAGACATCCATTACCTCTTAGGAACACTAGGAACTCAACTTGATAACTTTGGTTGCTTAATAGGAATCATTTATGAAAATGTTTACTATGAGATTTATATGATATTATCCATGTTTCATGAAGTGAATTATAGTAATGTGAATGTATGGTGATGAGTTATGAAATGATGAGGATGAATGATTGATTGTCCATGATTTATTGTGATTACATGATGATATGCATACATTCATTTTCAAAAGAAAATAAAAAGTAAAGCTTGAAAAAGTAGCAATGAAAGTCTGGAAAAGTGGACTTGAGCTAACTCACGGCTTAACCCCCTAAACCGTTGAGATCACGGCAACGGAATGAAAATCAAAAAGGTTGTGGCGATGGCCACGGTATGAGCTCATTACCCTTTAGGGTGGTCTAAGGCATTGATGCATTCATCCCGTGAGAGATTGAGAAGTATATTAATGAAAGGAAATGAAATGAAAGAAAGATGAAAGTCCCTAAACAAGTAAATGTTGAGGAGAAGTAATCATGATATGCATACGCATTTTAAATTATTATTACCTATTAGTAATTCTATATGATCTGTTTGTATACATGCTTAATTCTTGAATGGATATTTTTAATGTTCAAGATTAGTTTAAAAGAAACTTCACTTGACTAATCATGTTTGTGAAAGTTTGGTAATTGAATCCTTACTTGTTCACCTTTTATAATAAACCCAAGTGGTGGGACGACAATGATGACACGTTTAGTACAAGTTGGAACTCCTCTTGAGAAATCTCATATTTCTCACTCCTATATTTCTTTCCGTTGTCGTTACTGCAGAGACGGATGTGTCCACTTGAAGCAGCGGAGGGTAGCTAAGGAAGGAGGTGACACGTGAAGATTTTATAACTTCCAAGAATTAGTACTCCGATATTTAGTATGTTAAATTGTGAGAAACAGACTAGTAATGGTAGTATTTGCATTATTATGTGTAATAACTTATCACTATGGTTTATGCCCTATTATGACTCATGTATTAAGTAATTTTATTTCAGTTTATGTGATGATAGTTCTACACTTAATTTCTTATTCCACTTATGTAATTAAGCGAGTGCGCAATGTAACTCGGATTATTATCTACGTAAGCGCTATGTATTTCACTTCTCGTTATAGGCTTAAGTTTTCAAAAAGTAATTTAATATAAAAAAAAAAATTATCCACTATCTTTCTAAGTTAATTTAAAAACAAAAATGAATTCAAGGCATAAGTGACAACTAATAGAATCCAAATGTGAACTTAAGCATAGTTGGGTTCTACTAAGGTGTTACACTTTTGATCCCAAGAAAATGACTCTAACATATAGCCCTCCATTGAGGTGCAGGGTTCCAAACTTAGCAAAAACCCAAACTCGGTAACATGGGTGGGTCCTGGGGGACCCTAGGATCACCCGAAACTTATCTGCTGACATGTGTACACCAAGTATTACAGTTGCCTTGTGCATGCGAGAGTCTCAAAGATTAGGGGGCTAAACGTCACTTTTTTCCTTACTTTGTTTTCTCCTTTTCTTGTATCTGACATCAATTAATACTACCGGGATTCTCAGTCCTCGATTCATGAACTTTCTCACTTTCTAAGCATGTGTGACGCATGAAAATTAAATTGCTCTATCTATCCACGTAGAAAAATGCAAAAACAAACATGGCATCATTAGTTCCCGTGAACCACTCTTCTTACCTTGAGACCTCTAATCCTTAACCTATCTAGGACAGACATTGACACGGACACGGGACACGACACGGACACGGGGACACACCAAACTCAAAAAATTATGGGATACGGACACGGCATATATATATATAATTTTTTTATTTTTTTTGTGTGATTTCTTTGTCTTTTGTGATCAACTGAAGAGTTTTCAAAATTAAATGACCCAACAACATAGGTTCAACCAAATAACTAGGGTTGATTTTGGTCTCATGTTGAATTAGAGCAGTATCTAGCCGTGTTCAATATGTTTTCGAGCTCAAAAAAATTATTTTTTAATTGAATACATATCGGCACGTGTCGTGTGGGTATCGGACACGACACGTGTCCGACACATGGACACGCCACTACATCAGTGTGTCTGTGCTTCTTAGTCCTTAACTAACCTCCTTCAAGCATAAAAACACGCAATCAAAACATCCAATCATATTTGCACATAGTACAAGTTCATGCAATAGAGGCAAACAACATGCTTTGCCTATCAACTCCTTACTATTGTGTTACCAAGCCATAACTTAGACTTGACAGATTTAATTGAAGTTTCTTTTATCTAACTTGCATATAGTGCTCTAATCCATATCACATACCCTTAAAGTAATGTCATTTTTTGCACACATAACATGAAAAGGAAACATTCCCCACACAGGCATAACTTGTTAAAACATTCAACCTTGAATCAAAGTCGTTTTCTATGAGCATGAAACAAAACTTTTTAGAATGCTTGAATCTGAATATCTTAAATCTTACACAAATAAAACATGTTTCTAAACTCCTCCATTCCATTTTAAGATCTAGTCATGGTGGGGCGATATTATTGAAACTTCTTGGAGAAAAACTTTCCATTCAAATCTTGAAAAACATTTATCAAAAGAAAAACTTAAGCATTCATAAAACCCTTTTTTTTTTGTGCAAAGGTACAACAATATCACCCAATCTCATGTCAGGCATTACAAATATAGCAACATAATAGCATTTCAGGGTAATTTGACACTAGGTAACATGAGCTTCTAAAGTTAAAGATGCATCAAGGGAAGCTATTCTACTCTTTGTGCTATAAAGCATGATAAAATGAGCACGCAAATGCATGAACCCATATGCTTAACAAGCATAAACACTTCATTCATTGACCCAAGTCATTACATTAACAAAACATACTTACACGTCCAGTCATGCAATCCTATTACTCATTCCTTTAAGTTCTAATTTATCTTAACGAAATCAATTATTCATATCTTGGTCAAAACTTCAAATGATTTGTTCATGCTAACTCTAATCATAGCATAGTAACCTTCATAGCTTGCAACAATTTTTTTTTCATCATGCTTATAATCATGAAAAGAAAACATGACGACGGGCTGCCTTGGAAGCAGATGGAATCCATGGTAGGAAGAGGACAAAGAATCACGAACGGCAAAGGAGAGTCACAGTTTGGGAGATAAAGAAGTGGGGTTGTTGGAGGAGGAACGAAGGCTTATTATTTCTGTACTCGGGAAAAGCAAGAGAGATGATGATAACCACAATCATGCCTACTCAGCCTTAGTCGCATTTTTTTAAAAAAAATTTTGGGTTCAAAATCAGCCTTAATCGCCTGACGACGAGAAAGGGAGAAGGGAGCTTGACTTGACTTGACTTGGGTTTAGCCAATAAACTGCAATCAGTGAAAGGTCGAAGGAGCCAGGAAATAAGCCGAGCTTGACTTGACCTTCTCTTTTTTATATTTTGGCAGAGACGGTGACTTGACTTGGGTTTAGCAACTGAGTGTTTTGTTTTTCTTTTTCCTAATTTGGTCGTGAAAATGGACGGTAGCGGTTTTTTTTTTTTTTGGGTCCTGAAATGGACGACAGTTTGTTTTTCCATGAAGGGCAGCATAGTCGGGAGATGAGAATTTGCTTCCATTTTTAGGAAGCAAAAACAGCGTAAAACAGGCTTTAGTTTAGGGAGGAGTAAAACAGGCTTTAGTTTAGAAACACACACTTTTTTTGAAAAAAAAAAAGGAAAAAGAACTTGTAGTTGGACCCAAAAACAGGACATGTAGTTAGCTATTTTGAGGTTCGGGTTCAATAAAAAAAAAGTACGGGTAAAGATTATAGAAATTAAAAAATTTTCAGGTTGTGACGATTTTGTCTATAAATTCGTGGTGGTAATTTGTAAAATGGTACAAGTTTGAAGGTTTTGTACACTTTTTTTTTCTATATATAATGAAGGATAAAAACATAAAGTGCTTATTTTCCAGTTACTATCGTTTCGCTTCAATTTTGGTAGGAACAGATAATGAGATCTTGAGTGTGTTAGACAGGTTGTTTTCAAGGGAAAAAAATATCTTTTAAAAAGATGCTTTTATATTTTTCTAAGGTATTTGGGTTGACTTTGAAAAAACATCTGCGTAAAAAGGCTCTTTTCCAACATATTTTTTTTAGTAAGTGATACCTGACTTCTTAAAAAAAAAAAAAATATATATATATATATATATATTTCTGATTACTATTATTTATAACTATAACATTATTTTTTGTTGACTATTTCTTAAATGGTATTATCATATGAAACAATAATTATGATCATGCTTGCATAGGCCATAACTGTAGGAAAATTACATTTCGCATTGGCGAAGAAATAAGATGAAAAATGACATGTGGCTTGAGAAGCACTTCTTCGAACTCCGGTGTGAATAATCTGCACTGTTAATGTAATTTTCTTCCTCTAGCCTTTTTTTTTTTTTGCCTGTTTAAACAGTAACCACCATTAGATTGTTGTCCTTGCCTTTTAGACGAACAAGCTTTAGTCAAGCATCGCATCACTCAAATAATGTTGTACCTTGGTAAATCTTATCTAACACCTAATTATTTATGCGCACGCAATAGAATTGATTCTCATTAGCTGTGTTCAAGATACCCTTATTTAGAATGTAATATATATATCCCATCAATTTTATCATAATTCGAAAGACATCTAAAGGTAGGGTTTGATAACGTCTCTCACATATAAATATGGAAACGGGAGATAAATTTATTTAGTGGTGGAGATAGAAATAAATGATAGAAGATTTATCTGTTTTTAAGATAGAAATTTTTTCTATCCTCAAGACAGAAACACAGAAAATTTAATAGAATATCTCCAAAAAATGAAGACAATAAGAATAAAATACGAAAATAGAAATTTAATATTTCCTAATATGCTCTCAAAAGTAGGCGTATGCTGGTCCAACTGGCAACCAGCGCCGGTCCAAAGAACCACAACCCATATTAGAGAGATTATTTTCTTTCTCCTCTACTACCATCTTCTCGTCTTCCTCTTCTTCAGTAATCAACCAATTATAGGGTAGCTGGATCAAGAGCATTGGTGCTGCTCTCATGTACACAATCAAAATGAAGATGGTCCTCTCAACAAACCAAACTACGTTCCAGTAATTTGCCATGTCTGGGCAAGCATAACATCTCTGTATGCTGCTCCAGAAAAACCCTGCGTAACCCCCATTTCTTGTTCTCAAAACATGGATGGGATTTAACTATGATACGGGCTCCTGTTTTTATAAAATGGCAATGTGCCCGAGAGATATAGATTACCCAAACATATTTTGAGCCATACATCTTGCCTCGTTCTGGCAGGGTATTTGGAAACTTTTAATGAGATGGAATTGAATTGAATTTCATTAAGAATTGAATTCTATCATAAATTAAATTGAATTCTTATGTTTAGAACGAATTAGTAAATTAAAGAATTGAATTGAATTCTTTAGTCTGGAATGAGTCTAAAAATGAATTAATTTAAATATTTTTACCATTTTATCCTTCATTAATATGTTAGGAATAAAACATTATATTCAAGTAAGGTTATTTTGGTATTTTCATTTGTTGGAATTCAATTCTCACACCAAATCGCACCCCTTTGAGTCTGATTTCAATTTCTTAGTTTTGTTGAATTTCAATTCCCGTGAAATTTCAATTCGTTTACTTAAGTTGCTTCCAAACGATAGAATTCAATTCAATTTCTTAATAGAATTGAATTCCAAAGGTTTGCAAACTGCATGTAAGCGAAGTGGCATACTGAAGCTTTCTTCAACATCTTCACTTTCAAAAGACAGATGCAAAGGTTGTTGTGGAAGCTGCGAGGAAAATGAGGTATGTGAATAACCAAAACTTTTCACACGACAATTTACCTCAAATGTTGCACAAAAGGCAAAGCCGATCCAATTGTCAAACTTTTCATCAATGTCCGAATCCACCTTATTACTGAACCTCCCATAGACTGATGATAGAACCACGACGAAATTGTAGTCTCAAGTACAACAATGTCAAAGCCACACCGAAAATGACGTGGTTGCTGATAACAAAAGGGGAAAAAAAAAACATTATTATTATATCCAAGCAGAACACAAAAAAATTGATAGATAGAAAGAAGAGCATCCAATAGAGAAATGTTATTTTACCATCAAATATGTATTTATTTAGAATATTCACTCTATTATCATTTGATGTATGATAATGATCGTTATTCATCCCATTTATCTATTATATCTAATAATAATGGATTAAATGTCTCAAGTAGACACCTACCTTGTAGTCTTAAAATAACGCTTCTTGCATGCAATATGTGCACCTTAATTAGTCTTATCAGCCACATCAAAGTCAAGATTTCATAATTTACTGGGTTCACCAAGTAAAATAATTTTCCACTATACAATCTAGACCAGTCAAAAATATATAATCCTGATTGATGATTACGAGATTGAGACATTGTTTGGAAATACCTTCCCACTGAGGAAGCATTGTCTAATGGGAGACTAGGAAAAGATTTAGGCTATGATTGGCAGAACCCAAACGGAGGGAGAGGCAGGAAAGGGAAAGGAAATTTTTACTTGATGTGTGTTTGGAAGGGTTGTATGGGAGGGAAAGACAAGGCAAGTAAGGGTCGGTCAAGCCCCTCATTGCCTCCTGCTACAGTAGATCTAGTGACCCCCCCATTTGGGGGCACAAGAAGGGACTCTTTTGTTGATCTATGTTGTTTTACCGTTTTAGTCTCAAATTTGAACATTATACATATAAAATAAAAGGACAAAAAGGGAAAATAAACTTATACTCCGTTCCATTCCACTGGCTTATATTAAAAACTCCCAATCAAAAGGTATAGCATGCATATATCTATTCCCTTCCCTTCTTTTCTATTCCATTCCCTTAATGGTCATCACAAAAAAACTCCCATCCAGACCCTTAAGCTCATGGCAACGGGACACATTTAAATATGCTAGACTAAAAAGCTTGCTGAAGGTACTAGGTAGTGAAACAAAGATGTTTCTCTCCAGATCTAGTCTTTCTAAGCACTTTAGCTCTCCAACAACATCAGGAACTTCACCTAGATTGCAGAAACCAATGTCCAAAAAAATCAAAGATTCCATATAGGAGGTATACACAAATGTCTGTGCCATAGGGAGATTCCTTAGCTTTGAACAGCCACACAAATCAAGAGTTTGAAGAGATCTAATAGTACTGATGTGGTTGGTGTTTTAGAGTAGGGTTCTTAAACACCAAAGAGACAAAGAAACAAACTAAACAAGATCAAATAATATGAAATAATATGAACGAAATAAGAACAATGATCAAAATTCCTCTTTTTATTGGAAGTTCTCCTCTTTGGTTACAAAAGGTGCTTTTTCTGTCTGACTTCTCTCTAGAATCAAGAAGCAGTTTCCCTCTCTAAAATGAATGGGAATGTTGTTCCGATATGAATAGTATCACCCATATTTATAGGCAAGGCTAGGAGGGCATATTGGACTTTTCCTCCTTCCAGTACTACTTTCATATATTAGGGCTTACATGGCACATTTTCATTGGATATCTATCACTAGTCTATAGACTCTTTAATTCAAGCCCATATACATTTAGTCAGGTGTTGGTGTGGTTTATTGACATCCTTTCTCAGTTTGACGTCTCTCCTAAGGCACATGTCCTCACATATCTTCCTCATACGTTCCTATAAAGTGCTCCTCCTTGGACGTCCCTACTGGGCGCTCATACTCAAATGCCTGTCTCATGTGTCTCTCTTGGGTGTTCCTCCTCAAGTCGTAGGTGCTCTGCCTCGAGTGTCCCACTTGGACGTTCTTCCTCAAGTATCCCTCTTGGGCAACCCTTCTAGTCGTCCCTCCTCGAGGATCCTTCTTCAAGCGCCCCTTTCGCCTTGCAGAGAGGTTGCTCCTCCTTAAACATCCTTCTCAGGTGCTCTGCTTGCCTCAGGTGCTCTAAGGGGGCTTTCCTTCGTGAAGTTGGCACTCCTCCAAGATCTCCTCCTCATATTTGGACGCTATAAGTAGGATGACTCTAATGTGATTTTAGAATATAAACATTAGCCCCCTGCTTAATGAAGAGGTGTTGCTCTTTATTAAGCATCAATCTTCTAATTACTTGGCGGAGTATATTTCTAAAAGCATGTAAACTTACTCCATGAGACATGTTCTTGCATTTAACCATATTTCACGTGTTGTTACTTGCTAGTGTAAATATATAAAATGCATTGTTGTGATCCTTCACCACAGATGCAACTTTGTGTTCTCGACATCATTTGATTAGCAATGTTAGCCCACCAATGTTTCCATGTGCCATGCATGCCACTATATCATTGTGATGATATTACTTGTCCAAAACATGAACCTCATGCTGCTGCTATCAATCATTGTCATCCAAAAAGGTCTATTTTCTTACAAAGTGACACATGAGACTTACAATTATAATAACACCGTGAATAATCTACATAAATCAATACATATTGCTGATAATTAATCTGACATTAATATGTTCTATGCTTAAACGACTTCATTTTATATTAGTTTATAATTTGATTTCTAAACTATGGTCTTTCTTTTGTTTTAAGAACCGAACGTGTAAACTATATTATTAATTTCTACAATTTATTCTCTTGCTTTTGCCTTGTCAACGTTTTAAATATATATATTTTAACGTTGCCGTTAATATTTGTTTATGCTTTTGCTTCTTCAATATAATAATATAATAGATATACATACATATATATATATATATATATATATATATATATATATTTGCTTCTTTAACGTTTTCTTTTTCTATATATATTATATACATTAGTTTATACGTAACGTTGGAATCATGCTTTTGATACGTATTATTCAGCTGCATAAAATCGAATTATTACTCTTTTAACAGGCTGTGCACAACACATCAAGCTTATTATTGTCGTTATTTTTAACCAGCTGAGCCTAAAAAATTATGGGCCCCATTGTTCAGTTTTTTTCCCACGCTTCTTTTTCAATTGTTTTTGATCAATTTGTGTTTTACCCCTCTTTTTTCCATTTTAAGAACGGCACATTTTTTCTCCTTTTTACTTTTTACTGGCCATCTTCCACTTTCGTCTCTGGCTTCTTGTTCTCTCTTGGTCTTTTTCTTCACTCTCTCACGCTTCTTTCTTTCAGAATTGTCGGCCCTCTTTTTCACAGTTATTGGTCAAGGAAATAACTTTTTTTCCGGTCTCTCACGGTGGGTTTCTAGCATGTTCTTCTTTCTTTCTTTTTGGGTCTCTTTCCCTTTCTCCATTCATTGCAAATCCTTCCTTTTCATTTGATGCTGTTGTTACTCTTTCCTTCTCTCCTTTTATTATTATTATTTTTTTGGTTGCCATTATATGCTCTCTTCATGCCCATTCCCTTATTTCACGCAGGTCCATGGCCAGGACTAGCAGCCTCAGACAGTAATAGGGGCAGGCCTGGGCAGACTGACAATCGCTGCTGGACGGTGCACGGCACAAAGATGCAGCACGCGACAAGCACGGTGTACCTGGGCGAGGCAGCTCGGAGCGTGGTCCCGACGGTCCAGGAAGCGACAGACATGGCAGCACGGAGTTCATCTCCGTTTCAGAGCGCAGCGACAAGTCTGGGCACGATGGTTATGGCTGCTCGCGGTTCGTCTCCGGTCCAGAGCACGGGTTTCCTCCTCAGCGCATTGGGCGGGGCCGCGCACGTGGACTGTTCTTCTCCGAATCGTGGGCGTGAAACAGCTGTGTGTGGGCACTTCGACTGCACATCCCAACGAGCAGCAAACGGCATGACGCTAAGACAATGCGTGACTATGGTGTTGGACGCGTTGGCCAGACTGGGTACATCTCTCTTTTTTTTTTTTAATGCTGTTTGCTTACTGACCTCATAAGTTTATCTTCCTTTTTCATGCTTTCTTCATCTGTCCTTTTTTTTTTCATTTTTTTTTTATCTTTTATTTTAACTTTATCCCTTTTTTTTTTCTTTTTAAAGTTTCCTCTTCTTTATCTTCTCTCTAAATCTTTTTTTTTTTTTTAGCGTTCCTGCATCTTCAAGACCCGTGCCATGAACGGATACGCCAAGGTGGGTAGCGCTTGCGGTCAAGCATGGTGGTTCTCGATGGGCGGATGGTCATAGGCACGGGCATGGCAATTTCGACCAGCCTTCCCGGCAGGACAGCCGCATTCAACGTTCCAAGCTCGACGGGTATGGCGGCAACAGCGGAGCTTCCAGCCATGTTGAGCGCTCGACGAGACAAGACACAAAAATGTTGGCGATTGGCATGACCCCGCTGGTCTGTGAAGAGGGTGCTGCGTTAATGAGTCGGAGCACGCGGTAGAGATCACATTCATTATTGTTCGTGACGTGACAATCGAGAAAGGCTAGCGGAGAAAAGCGCTGACATCGTGGCAGTCAAGGGGAGCCCGTCCTACCCACGGCTGGATGGTGGTGGCTCCAGGCGCAGCAGCTCTATGGGCCATGAGGACGATTATTCCACGGCATGAGGCAGCGCAAGGAATGCGTCTAGACCAAGCGCACATGTCACAATGGACCCGGCATTCCTCCTCTCCCCCAACACTAGTGCTTAAGCGCCATGTCGATGCGGTGTTCTTGCTCTTCATTAATCTGGTCGAAACTTCCCTTGTGTGTTGTGGTCAATTTAATTTATCCTCTTCTCTCACTTCTTTTTTTTTTGTTTTATTTCATCATTCATTTTTTTTTTTCAGGTGTTTCAGTGAGTTCAGTCCAAGGAATCGTGGCGCACACAGCCCAGCACCGTAGCACCTTCTAGCGGCAACAATGGGTCTTGATAGGTAAACACAGGCAGGAAGGCACCCAACCGCGCTCCGATTCTGTGGGCTGAGACGCAGCATGGGAGTTGGTACGAAGATTATTCAGTACATCCAAAAGGGGATGCCAGGTGCTACTACAAGGCATGACTAAAGACGAGGATTCGATGCAATCGCATTGGCAAGAATCGAGATGGACTTGGGTGCAATACAGCATGTGGAGAAAATGGGTGTAGTGTCTCAAACGAGAGCACAAATCTAGTGCAGGCGCTCCTCTTGGTCGCGACGCAATGTGTGATGGACATAGTTATGTCCAGAGTGCTTTGAGTCGTCGTGGTTATAGTGCATGGAGAGCGGTTTTCAGTGTGGGGTGTGATCTTGTGTTAACCCCCTTTCAACCACTTAAGACAAGGGTTTCCACTCCTACTTGAGCATGCGTAGGTGTTTAGATTAGCTTGTTTTGATGAGTAGGTCTTCATAGCATTCTAGCCCCTTTCTAACCACTCAAGGCAGGGGTCTCCACTCTTGCTTTAGCGAGTAAGTGTTCAGATTAGTTTGCCCTTTGTTCAAGGCCTCCCATCCTAGCTTGGTAGAGATTCTAGCATTGTGTTTCTCCTTAGCCGTTACTCAGCAATTTTAGATCAAGGCCTCTCACTCAACAATCTAGGGTAAGATCTTTCATTTCCATTGGCCATCACCCAATTATCTTAGGGCAGTGCCTCCCACCTAGGAGTCTTAGAGTAGGATATTTCATTTTTTATTAGCCACCACCCAACAATCTTAAGGTGAGACATCTTATTCGACAATCTTTGGGTGGCATTTTTACTCCTTATTAGTTTCCACTCAGTAGTCATAGGGTAAGACCTGCCACCCAGCAGTCTTAGGGTTGGGCCTTTGCTTCATTAGCCATAGCCCAATAGTTTTAGAGCGAGGCCTCCTACCCAACAATTTTAGGGTGGGCTTTTTCATTTCTCATTAGCCTCCGCCCAGCAATCTCAGGGCGAGGCCTCCCACCCAATAATCTTAGGATGGGGTTTTTGTTTCTCATTAGCCCCTACCCAACAATCTTAGGGTGAGGCCTCCCACTCAATAGTCTTAGAGTGAGTTTGTTCATTTTTTGTTAGCCATCGCCCAACAATCTTAGGACGAGGCCTCCCACTCAATAATCTTAGTGTGGGGTTTTTTGTTTCTCATGAGTCCCTGCCCAACAATCTTAGGGCGAAGTCTCCCACTCAATAGTCTTAGAGTGAGTTTGTTCATTTTCATTAGCCTCCGCCCAGCAATCTTAGGACGAGGCCTCCCACTCAATAATCTTAGTGTGGGGTTTTTTGTTTCTCATTAGCCCCTGCCCAGCAATCTTAGGGCGAGGCCTCTCACTCAATAGTCTTAGAGTGAGGTTGTTCATTTTTGTTAGTCATCGCCCAACAATCTTAGGACGAGGCCTCCCACTCAATAATCTTAGTGTGGGGGGGGTTTTTTGTTTCTCATTAGCCCCTGCCCAGCAATCTTAGGGCGAGGTCTCCCACTCAATAGTCTTAGAGTAAGTTTGTTCATTTTTGTTAGCCATCGCCCAACAATCTTAGGACAAGGCCTCCCACCCAATAATCTTAGGGTGGGGTTTTTTGTTTCTCATTAGCCTTCGCCCAGCAATCTTAGGACGAGGCCTCCCACTCAATAATCTTAGTGTGGGGGGTTTGTTTCTCATTAGCCCACCTTGACAATCTTAGGGCGAGGCCTCTCACTCAATAGTCTTAGAGTGAGGTTGTTCACTTTCGTTAGCCATCGCCCAATAATCTTAGGACGAGGCCTCCCACCCAATAATCTTAGGGTGGGGTTTTTTGTTTCTCATTAGCCTCCGCCCAGCAATCTTAGGACGAGGCCTCCCACTCAATAATCTTAGTGTGGGGGGGTTTTTTGTTTCTCATTAGCCCCTGCCCAGCAATCTTAGGGCGAGGCCTCCCACCCAATAATCTTAGGGTGGGGTTTTTTGTTTCTCATTAGCCTCCGCCCAGCAATCTTAGGACGAGGCCTCCCACTCAAAAATCTTAGTGTGGGGGTTTTTTGTTTCTCATTAGCCCCTGCCCAGCAATCTTAGGGCGAGGCCTCTCACTCAATAGTCTTAGAGTGAGGTTGTTCATTTTTGTTAGCCATCGCCCAATAATCTTAGGACGAGGCCTCCCACCTAACAATTTTAGGGTGGGGTGTTTACTACTCATTAGCCCTCGCTCAACAGTCATAGGGTGGTGTTTCCAGCTTCTTTATGTTTTCACTTGAGCCCATTCATTGTTAGCTCGCTATTTTTTATTTTTAATTATAAATGCTAGCAGATAACATAAAAGGCATTAATCTAATGAAATTCCTCATTCACAAATAATAATTGGATTTGTATGTTCACATAAACTTTCTAAGCATGTCACTTGAATTTCAAAAGGCCTATTCTTAATATATTGGTTGAACATGATAATTTACTTACTATGACAATTAGCTTTCTCTACATGAGGGCCTTTCATACTGACTACTCGTGGAATGCCTGCCACTTCTCATGTGCCTCTTGTTTTAATTGTTCATTATGTCTTGATCCTTCAACGGCGCTTCTCTTCCCCATCAGGCAATATCAATCTTCCCTTCTTTACAAGCTTGTAGAATAGTCTTTTTACTTGATGGCAATCTCTGAGCCCATGAGTTCTTGACTCATGAATTAAACAAAATTCGGGATTTTTCTTTTCCATCTCCATGAAACTCTTTCCTCGTGCTTTCATCTCCAATAACCCTTCATCAAGCCACTGCTCAACCAACTATTGCGCCTCATTTATAGGCAATGGAATAGAGGGGAGCTCTTCCATTCGTGGGAGGATATGCCTCCTTGAGTCTACAACATCCCCACATTCTCCACCTTGCTCAAACCTTGTCAAGCAATCATCATAGTTTTGTCCCCTAGTATTACTCCTGCCATTTGCGGTATGCACTTCATATACTGACTTTACTTCTTTTAACCGCTTCCCTTGGCACCTCAATGACTCGGAGATGTTTGCAGCTTGCTTCAATAATTCGGAGAACGTGGTTATTCCTCTTATGGATAAGAATAGTTGAGCCTCCCCTTCAATGTTCTGGATACATCCATAGACGAGGTCTGCTTCTGGTAATGTCTCCTTACATTGGAATGCCTTGTCTCTGTAACGTTTGATAAAGGTAGTCAATCCCTCATTGCTTCTTTGTTTCACCTTACCTAAGTCCATGACATGAATCACTCCTTCCTCTTCTAAAAACTTGTTGCAAAATTCTGTGGCCAACTCCTCCCACGTATGGACAGATCTTGGTTGTAGCTTGGTATACCATGTAAAAGCTCGCCCCGTGAGTGACTTTGAGAACTCCTTCATCCTTAGCTCCATATTTTCTCTGTGAATACCAAGGTCATCCACAAACGACACTAGGTGCTCCCTTGCACTTCCACTCCCATCAAACTTCCGAAAGGTGGGCACTTGATATCTCATGGGGTATGGCTTATGAGCTATCTCTATGGGATAGGGGGAGTCTAGATCAAAAACAGCAGCCTGCTTACCCTTGCGTCCCTCCAACAACCTCATCACTTCCTCTTGGGTCACCCATTTCTCTCTTTGCTCTTGGGATTCCCCAATTGCCTCTTGATCCTTTGCTACTTTTGTGTGGCTTGACTCGTTATCTCCTTCTTGATCTTGCTTATGGCTCTTTTCCCAAGTCTTCAAGAATGTATTCCATACCTCTATTGGCACGCTAATATTATTCCCTGATGATTTACCATTCACTTCGCCATTCTTCAGCGCATCTGTCTCAGGTGTCTCCTCTTCGTCTATCATCTTCCCATTCCTTCTACTCCCTTCCTGCTCGTTTGGGGTCACCTCTGTCATGGCTAGTTGCCTCCTTGTCTCCCCAGTGGAGTCGCCAAATGTTTTAGAGTAGGGTTCTTAAACACCAAAGAGACAAAGAAACAAACTAAACAAGATCAAATAATATGAAATAATATGAACGAAATAAGAACAATGATCAAAATTCCTCTTTTTATTGGAAGTTCTCCTCTTTGGTTACAAAAGGTGCTTTTTCTGTCTGACTTCTCTCTAGAATCAAGAAGCAGTTTCCCTCTCTAAAATGAATGGGAATGTTGTTCCGATATGAATAGTATCACCCATATTTATAGGCAAGGCTAGGAGGGCATATTGGACTTTTCCTCCTTCCAGTACTACTTTCATATATTAGGGCTTACATGGCACATTTTCATTGGATATCTATCACTAGTCTATAGACTCTTTAATTCAAGCCCATATACATTTAGTCAGGTGTTGGTGTGGTTTATTGACATCCTTTCTCAGTTTGACGTCTCTCCTAAGGCACATGTCCTCACATATCTTCCTCATACGTTCCTATAAAGTGCTCCTCCTTGGACGTCCCTACTGGGCGCTCATACTCAAATGCCTGTCTCATGTGTCTCTCTTGGGTGTTCCTCCTCAAGTCGTAGGTGCTCTGCCTCGAGTGTCCCACTTGGACGTTCTTCCTCAAGTATCCCTCTTGGGCAACCCTTCTAGTCGTCCCTCCTCGAGGATCCTTCTTCAAGCGCCCCTTTCGCCTTGGCCGAGAGGTTGCTCCTCCTTAAACATCCTTCTCAGGTGCGCTGCTTGCCTCAGGTGCTCTAAGGGGGCTTTCCTTCGTGAAGTTGGCACTCCTCCAAGATCTCCTCCTCATATTTGGACGCTATAAGTAGGATGACTCTAATGTGATTTTAGAATATAAACAGTTGGGTATGCTGACAAGATTTGTGCAGTGTCTCAAACTCAAGAATTTAAGCATTGCCAGAGCCCCAATAGATTTATCAACTGTGGATAAACTTACACATTGTTCAAGATCAAGATACTCAAGATTTGAGAGTCCTGTAAAATTGGGTGTGTTCTCAAGCTTTGTGCAACGAGAGAGATGTAGAACTCTCAGTGAACTTAAATTACATGCCTTCCCAAAACCGAGACTGATCAGGCTGCTACAGTTTTGCAAACTCACAAAGCCTAGTTTTCTGAGAACTCCAATTGATGGATGGACCCGTGAAAGATTCGTACACCCTGTAAGATCTAGCCGCTCAAGATTTGGCAAGCCTTCAAGATCTGGGGTCTCAACAAGGCACTTGGAGTTGCTCACATCCATTCTTTTCAAACATGGAAGATGCTGTGAAGAAACAAATTTAGGAATTTATATTAAGCAACAGAACTAAAAAAAAAAAAAAAAATTCACGAAGTAAAATTTTATCCATTGTGTGGATTAAAAGATATCCTGACACCGTTGAATAAAAATGACTTTTAATCGCATCGATAGTGGTACCTTGTTTAAAAATATTTCAGAGAACTGTTATATATTCTCAGTTATATCTTTTAAAGAGAAAATGAAAGGACCACTGGAAGTACCTTAATGCCTTTCCATAGTTGTTTGATGCCACTATCAGACAAATTCAGTTCCACAAGTTTATCTGGCTGAAAATCTGACGGCAATGAAGTGAAAGGATAACCATGCCAAAACAAATACTGCAAGTTGTTAGATAGAAAACAGAGACTCCCTGAAAATTTCTTATGGGATAATATAAGCAATCTAAGGCCCTTCATGATAAGTCCTCAGCACTTAGTTCACTGTATTTGGAAGTATGCTCTTTTTCATCTAGAACTATGGTTTCGACATTTTTTGTTCCCTAAACAAATAAAATAAACATATTATAAAAGGAAAAACAACAAAATTACCAAAATAAATGGAACTTACTTCTGGTAGAATATAATGTAATTAACAAATCTTTCTTCAATAACTGAAGTGATAAAACTTTCTAACAGATGTAAGGAAATCATCATAAAAAAAAGAATTAGAAAGATAATCTGTCACCATTTTTGATGTCATGACTCGATGGAAATCTTGGTACAACCACAATCTACTCCACTTTTTCGGCCTTTTAGGAAAATATTCTCGAACAATTTTCTTTCCCAGCGGTTGCAACATTTCGTGCATATGTATCTCATGGTTTCTAATGGTTACAAGTGATTTCTCACTCATAATTGGAATTCCAATGTTGGGGTTCAGTCCATAACAATCCAAAATTCGCTTTACATAATCTCCCTCTCTCCTGTAAAGAAACAAGCAATGTGTTAAGTTTCAGAATTGTAACTTGGGCCTAAATTGTAATTGTTGCATCAGTGAGATGAGAGAGGAGGGGCACACTATGTGTAACTACCTGCTGAGTCAGCAATAGGATAGTGGGGAAGGGAAATATATGTGATTCTGTTATGATGGAGGTTATAGAGTTAATGATCAATTTAGTCCCTCACATTTCATGTGTGAGTCAATTTAGTCCCTGACTTTTAAAATGAGTCAATTTGATCCCTCACATTTGCAATTGTGAGTCATTTTCGTCCTTCCGTCAACATCTTTTAAAAGTGATCCCACATGACAGAGGGACTAAAGTGACTCACAATTGCAAATGTGAGGGACCAAATTGACTCATTTTAAAAGTCAGTGACTAAATTGACTCATGCGTGAAATGTGAGGGACTAAAGTGAGCATTAACTCGAGGTTATATGTATGCAAGGGATGAGAGGTGAGGGTAAGGAGAATATTGGTTAGGCACTTGGGAGAGTTGAGCTGCTATAGTGCTCAAGGTTTTTCTCTCATTTACTGCAAGATTTATATTGTTTCTTTCTTATTCCTTGGCTAAAAATCACACTGATCTCAGCTCAAGGGTGTGAATAATACTTCATACTTCTTCATTTCCTTGATTTCTTTTTGTGGGTTCTATCACAATTTGTAGAAATATTTCTTTTTCCTCTAGTTGCAGTCCCTCAAAACTTATTTGAAGCACATCCATAGCTTTGTTGTCTGGATATTTCGCAATCTATCCAATGCATCTCTCCACTGGATGGCATCTCTAGTACACAAGAAAGATCCAACTACTCTAATTGCCAATGGAAAGCACTGAACATATTTTAGCACCTCAGGAACCAACCCACAACATTGCTACTTGAACCATTAATTTTGAAAGCTTTTCTACATAATAGTTCACGAGCTTCATTATGGTTCAACAGTGGAACCTCATGGACTATATCAGCTTCGTACACTTTTAGAATATGTTCATCCCTAGTAGTTATGATCATTCTACTTCCTGCTTGAAGCAATCTAGGACTTATAGCCAGTTCCTGCAATTGTTCTAATTGATCAACATTGTCGAGAACTAGAAGAATCTTTATGTTATGCAACCTATTTCTTACAATCCTTGATATTTCTAAAGAGCTGTATGTGTCAAGATCTTTTTCTTCCAAAGTTTGACGAAGGATTTGTTTTTCAACCGCAATAGCACCACCATCTCTATAACTTTTCCTTATGTTCTGTATGAAACAACAAGCATCAAACTGATAAGAGATTCTATCATACAAAACAGTGGCATGAGTTGCCTTTCTTATTCCACCCATCCCCCATATTCCTAAAACTCGGAAGTCATCATCCTCTGAATTTAATTTTAGAAGGTTTTCTAATCTTTCCACACGAGGTTGTATCACGGTGAGATCATCATCAGCATACAACGAGAATTTATCATCCAACTTCTTTATTACCTTGGCAACTATATTTTCAATCTCTCCAAACTCTGGCCTGAAAGACATGGGAAGGATAAAATCAACCACCAAATTTATTAACAAAAAAAATAAGGTGAAAAAGGCATGAATTTATATCAAGGTAAGATATTAATAGCTTATAACTTTTGTAAGCTGGATTTTAGGGGTAGCCGGATTTTAGGCCCAGAGCATTTGGTGCTGCTCTCATGTACATAATCAAAATGAAGATGGTCCACTCGACAAACCAAACGAGGTTCCAGTAATTCACTTTGTCTGCACGACCATGTACACAACATTCTTCATGATGCTCTTGAAAAACCCTGCGTAAACCCCATTTCTTGATCTCAAAACATGGATGGGATTTAAATGTGATGTGGGCTCCTGTTTTTATAAAATGGCAATGCGCCCGAGAGATATAGATTACCCAAACACAACACCTCTGTTGTTCATTAACAAGGTTCAACAACACAAATATACATATATTCAAATTACTACATACGCTTTAAGTCATAAGTTATAACAGATTTCATCGCCATATGGCAAGCACTGTTCTGCTTGCCTCACTTGACAATGACGTCTAACTGAAGATTTCCTCAAAATCAGCAAAGGTTTAGTGTTTACCTTGTGCAGGCCAAGTTCTTGTGAGAGAACTGCAATTCTCATGGAGAATAGTGGCCACACCAATATAACCAGTGAATCCCCACAAACCAAGACCCATCGTCCTCTCTCTCTCAACACTCCACCAAACTCTAATATGAAAACTAAATTTGAAAACTAATAAGATAAGACAAAACTAAATTTAACTACCACGTCACATATTTTCAAAATATAATATTTTATGGAAGTATATTACCACTCCTATGTGTTGATTATTCTGAAATTTTCCATAATATTTTATATAATTGATTTAAATATTATTCTTTTTTGTGTCTTAATCAAAGTAGTTGTTTAAGGCTGTTTTTATCATAACTTCCAATTTTATTTAAATTTTTAAGGTGCTTTGAATTTTTATTATCACTCGGGATTTTTAATTTTTTGACAACTAAGTTTTTTATGAATTTATAAATTTACTTATTCAATATAAATAAAAATATTAAGTATTCATCAAATTAAGTATTTAATCAATCATATGTTAAGATTGGTAAAATTACTCTTTCAACTAAAAAAATTGCAATATTGACAAAAATTTATCAAATTTTATTTCCATATTTTTTTTAATGATAAAACAATATAAACTCATAAAGTTTATATATTAAAGAATATGTAAAATAAAGATTTAATTCACTCTTAGAACCATCATTAGCTACTATTTAAGGGTTTTACCACTTTCGTAACTTCTATCACCACTCCAACGGCGTAAGATCTATCTAGAGGAAGAAAAAAAGAAGGATAATTACCTCGGTGTAAATGCTGCGTGTTTACCGTGGCTGGCCTATCTAAAGGCCCACATTTGAGAAAATATTTTCTTTCTGCTCTGCTTCCATCTTCTCGTTTTCCTCTTCCTCACTAACCAACCAATTGTAAGGAAGCTGGATTTTAGGCCCTGCTGAGCTGTTGTACCTTTCACGTGCATAAATAAAGGGAAGACAGTTGACTTGATTAGCCTCATGATCCCGCTTATTGCATTGTCTGATTCCTCTATTCCAAAGCAAAGGGAAGTCAGTTGAGTTGAATACCGTGCGTAACCCCCACTTCCTTATATTCAAACCTGAGTGAGCTTTAAATGTGATGTGAGCTCCTGTTTTCACAAAATGACAATGTCGTCGAGAGATATAGATAAGCCAGAGATGTTCCTGTTTTGAGCCCTGAATCTGGTCTAGCTCCAAACGGAGTGGCATATGGAAGCATTCTTCTACGTGTTCCCCTTCAAAAGAAAGATACAAAGGATGTGTCTGCTGCGAGGAAAACAAATTATCTGAAGAACCAGAATTTGGTGAACCATAGCTTATGTCGAATATGACACAGAAGGCAAAGCCGATCCAGTTATTATTCACATCCGAATGCACTATCCTTATTGCTGATCCCGGATCAAATTCATGTACAAACCACTCCGGAATTTCTGTCCCCGGAACAACAATGTCAAAGCCACTGCGGAAGTGACTGGGTTGCTGGTACCAAGGGAAACAAAAAAAAAAAAAATGCAATTTAGAGCTAGGGAGGAAGATATAGAGTGACAAAGAATAAAGGCATGCAGATTGCGCACCTGAACTAGTCGTACTAGCCATGAAAAGGGTGTGGTCTGTCGGGAAGGATCTTTTATGTTGGGGCAGTTGAAAGCATAAAATCCTGATCCATGATTACGAGATCCGGACACTAATTTGAAATACTTCCCCACTGCTGAAGCATTTGTTGATGGGATCCAAGGATACTGTTGAAGCATCTTGCAATGAGACAAGTTTAAATATGCTAGACCATAAAGCTCATCGATTGCACGAGGTGGTGAAACAAAGTTGTTACCTTGTAGACTTAGTCTTTCTAAACAGCTTAATTCTCTAAAAGCAAAAGGGACGTAACTTAGATTGCAGAAACCAAGGTCCAGAATTATCAATGATCTAAAACATCTAATATCCATCGATGGGTGTATGTCAAGTTTCACGCAGCCGCGTAAATCTAGAGTCATGAGAGATCTCAGATCATGAATTTGCCGGGGTATTATGCACAGTTTTGTGCAGCCTCTCAAACTCAGAAATTTAAGCAATTCAAGGGCTCCAATAGAGTCATGAAATGCGGAAAGACTTGAACACTGTTCAAGATCAAGGTACTCAAGATTTAAGAGCCCCGAAAAATCTGGTGTGCTCTTAAGCTTTGTACAGCCTGAGAGGTGTAGAACTCTCATGGAAAATAGCTTATAATTAGTGCCAAGATCAAGACTGACCAGATTGCTGCAGTTTTGAAAACTCAGAAAAGCAAGTTGTTCAAGAAGTCCAATTGATGGGTGGACATGATGCAAGTTTGTGCATCCTCTGAAATCTAGCCGGACAATGTTTGGGCTCCATTCAAAATTTGGCGTTTCCAAAAGGTACTTTGAGTTGCTGAGATCCATCCTTTGCAAACGCGGGAGACGTTGTGAAGAGGGACGTAGTTAACGACACATCAGTATGTTGCTTTAAAACTCAAAATTTTTATTCAATTTGTGATGCGTTCATAACTGAGAATTAAGACTCCCAAGATAAATCTTTTTTATAAGTTTCATATAAAATCATTTTTTTTTTCAATAAGTTTAATTGGCACATAATAAGAGTGTAAAGATCTTTATTCTTTCGTCCAATAAAAAGTAGCCACATAAATTATTTTATAATCAATTCTAGTTTAAATTTCAAAAGACTACCCATAATGGATGACTTATCACTTGTTTATTAGCCGATAGTATAAAGATATTTCGTATTATTAATGCATGTCAATTAAATTCTTTTTTAATTACTCCCTCTGTCATTGAATAATTATCCATTTTAAAAATTTACTTTATTTGAAGATAATTGTTCATTTTAAAAAATTTAATTAACATTAATTATTTCTTAAATAATATCTCTATTAAATATTATTGACTCATTAGCGAAGGAAGAGAAAAAAAATTAAAGTATTGAAAGAACAAAGATAATTTAGTAAATTAATTCTATCTTTGACTAACATTGATGTTTTATAAATCATTTCCTTAATTATAGTTAGCATTTAAAACCAAACAATATTGTTTAAGAATGGATGAAGTATTGTGTATAAAAATTAAAAACTAAATAAAAACAAGACAAATATCGATTCCTTTAGGGATGTTTGTTTTAAGGTAATTCATCCATTCCTTATTAATAGTCATCATGAAAAATCGATACAAACTGATACATTAGAAAATCAATGCATCTGGCGACAAAATTATGGCCAAATATATTAACTTTTTAATGTATCAATTTGTATCAGTTTCCCAAGATCACAATTAATAGGGAATAGAGGGAGTACAAAATTAGGTTCCCAAAAATCACATTCTGAATAATGTTATACTAATGAATAATATTCCCAGGTCTTTTAAAAAATATTTATTTAATATTAAACATTCCTATGATTTTTATTAAGATTATTGGAATAAATTTAAAATTTAGTTGTTTTATAATACATATATTTATAAAAATATATGTTATAATTTTCAAAATATCTCTAACATATGTAATGATCAGTTAAAATTCAAATACCCCTTCTACTATGTTTATTATGCGAGTAGGCCCCCTGAATATTTAAAAAAGAGCAAAATACATCTTTAAGTTTGTAATAGTGCTTATAACACACTTTCATAATGGGAACAAATGATTTCACAATTGCAATTGAGGGGAAAATCAAAGAACAAAAAAAAATTAGGGATAAATTGGTAAATTGAGCATCATCTATTTAAATTAACAGGAACTTAGGAAAGTGTGTTATAAGAATAGTTTACAAACTTAAATGTGTATTTTGCTCTTTTTAAATTTTCCGGGGGTGATTTGCACCGCACACAAAGTAGAAGGGGGTTATTTGAGTTTTAACCTTAATGATATTATTATTATCACCATATTATCTAAAATAAAAATTACACTTCCAGAAAAAAGAAAAAAAAATAAATCATAAATTTATAATTATTTTCCAAACAATTTAAAATTAACAATCAATTTTTAAAAATTTATTCATCACCCAAATTTGACAATTAAAAAAATGCTAAAAACAACAACTATGTTAAAGGGTCATTTACATGACTATAACAATATATAATCAACTTCAATATAGTGATAATAAAAAACTGTTATTGCAGTAAAAGTGTGGGAGGAAAATGAAATAATTTAGAGGTATTTTAGTACCTATGCTCAATAATTCTCATTTTCAAATCATGAGAAAGTTTTATTCCCCTCTTTCATGATGGAAAAAATCTCATTGAATCAAGGGAAAATTTCTTTCTTGGGAACAATTGATACCAACGAATAATTTTTCAAAACCTATAACAAATATAGTAACAAATCATTCCCAAGATATTATTCATAGGAATACATCATCATTATAGCTTAGAAACAAATGCCCCCTAAGGCTATATTTGGCAGAAGAGTAGAAAATGAGGATAAAGTTTCTATAATTGATTTTATATATAATTTTATGTATAAAACTTAAAGAAGAAAAACTTACATTTATTTTTATCCCACAACCAAATGTGTCCTAACCCTAAAGTCAATTACTCTTTTCTCTCCTGTATTTTGTGTTTATCAATCGTTCCTACATTCTATTTCTGCAATAAAAATCTTTACAAAGTACCTTGTGTATACGAAAAGCAATACAACTAAAAATTTGTTTCTGAGACTCTTATGCTTTTTTACTCAAATGTAATTCTATCATTGTTCATCTTTTGTTGAAAAAAATGGAAAGAAACAATCATTTGTGCAATCAATTAAAATATCCAGCTGCACCAATTAAAAATGTGATCTTATTATTTTATAAAACATAAGACTAAACAAATTATAATTTGACCGCAAAAATAAGGATACAGGTCAACTTAGGTAATGAATTTGTTGGAATAACAATAGTTTAAAGCATAAACAACCATTCACACACTTTCTATTTTTAGGGAGTTTCTTTTAAATCATTTAAACATATTATAATTTTTGAAGTAAATTTATTTGATATTTAAAATTTTAAAATTAGTATCCCTATGGGAAAAAAGACGGTTGTTTTTCCATAGGAAGTGCTGCTTTTCTGGAAAATTTCTCACATGCTTCTTCAATCCCAAAGAGATGAATAGACTTAGTACCTTGCGGCCTTCCCATAGTCGTTGGATGCTGCTAGCAGGCATATTCAATTCCATGAGACTATTATACGGCTCATAACTTAATAGCAGAGAAGAGAAGGGGTAACCATGCCAAAAAAGATATTGTAGGCTATTAGGAAGAAATTTGAGGGTTCCTGTAAGGTTCTGATATAATATCAGTAGTCTGAGGCCCCTCATTTTAGACAATCCTTCAGCCCTCAGCTGATTGCATTCGGAGAAGTCCTCTTTTTGTTCCAGAACTATGGCTTTAACATTGTTTGTTTCCTAAGGGAATAAAAAAAAAGGAAAAACATGTTATTAAAAGATAGTAGGTTAAACTTTATAATTGAATGGACGTCTTTTGTTAGAATTATATATATATATATATAGTCATTAAAATGTTAGAAGTTTCTAAAGGAAACTATATATGATTTTGGAAAGATAACTTGCTACCACTTCTGTCATCAAAGCATCATGAAAATCTCGATAAAGCCACAATCTACTCCACAATTTTCTTTCCTAATTCTTGCAATAGGTCATGCATATGAATTTCTTGGTTTCTAATAGTTATAAGCGATCTCTCGGCAATTACTGGAATTCCAATGTGAGGATGCAATGCACAAACATTCAAAATTCGCTTTACATAATCCACTCTCTCCCCTCTAAAGAAACAAGCAATGTGCAGAAATATTTCTTTCTCTTCTGATTTCAATCCATCGAAACTTATTTGAAGCACATCCATAATTTCGTTTTCTGGATTTTTCCATAGCCTATCCAAGGCATCTCTCCACTGGGTAGCATCTCGGCTACACAAGAAAGAACCCAATAGTTTAATTGCTAAAGGAAGATTTTGAACATATTTTAGTACCTCAGGAATCAGATGCCCACAATTGTTGCTTGGATAAACTGTTTTGAAGGCTTTTCTACAAAGAAGTTTACGAGCATCATCATTATTCAATAGTGGAACGTCATGAACTTCTTCTGCACCATACACTTTTAAAATATGCTCATCCCTAGTGGTTATTATTATTCTACTTCTTGCAGCAAGCAATTTGGGATCTGTGGCTAATGCTTGCAATTGCTCTAATTTATCAACATTGTCAAGAACTGCAAGAACCTTCAAGTTGTGCAGCCTGTCTGTTATAAACCCAGATATTTCAGAAGGACTGTATGTGTCTAGATTCTTTTCATCTAGAGCTTGATGAAGAATTTGTTTTTGTATAGCCGCAACACCACCATCCTTATAAACTTTGCTTATGTTTTCAATAAAACAACAAGCATCAAACTGGTAAGAGATTCTATCATACAAGACAGTAGCATGAGTTTTCTTTCCTATGCCACCCATCCCCAATATTCCTAAAACTCGAAACTTATCATCCTCTGAGCTTAATTTTAGAAGCTTTTCTAATATTTCAACACGGGGTTGTATCCCAACAAGATCATCCGCAATCCTTGAGAATTTATGATTCAATGTCTTTATTACCTTCTGAACAATATTTTCAATCTCTCTAAATTCTGGCCTGTAAAATAAAGAAAAAATACGTGACACTAAATTGTTGCCTTAGAAAACAAGGGGAAAAAAAAGCATAATTAATGAGAGGATCATATATGAATTAATTGATTGCAAGCATGATTTGTCGATCATTATGATGCACAAGCATGGAAAACACTTCTTGTTCAAGTTAAGAATGTGTAAACAAGAAGAATGGTTGGTTTATAGACATACTTATCTCTGATATCCCAACCAGCTGAATTGGCCAATACCGTCATAGCTCTCTTCCACCGATCAACCTTGCTTGGATCCTCTTTGAATTTCTCTGTATGCAAAACAAAGGCATCCTCGTATACCCCATTTTGATTTCGCACATGAGAAGGATCCACACCATAGAAAACCGGGAAAACAGCCTGTTTCAATTCTTGGTGGCAATCAACTACGGCAGTCATTTCCTCCAAACACCAAGTGGAGGTAGCATAATCCCTTGAGAAGACAACGATAGAAACCCGCGAGTCTGTAATTGCTTGAAGGAGCTGTGGTGAAATGGGTTGTCCCTTCTCGATTCTCTTGTCGTCCTTGAAGGTGAAAATACCTTTCCTGAGGAGGTGATTGTAGAGATGGTCAATGAAGTTGTTGCGGGTGTCATCGCCTCTGAAGCTGAGGAACACGTCGTACTTGCAGATCCGCCGAGATGACGACGGGCTGCCTTGAAAGCAGTTGGAATCCATGGTAGGAAGAGGACAAAGAATCACGAACAGCAAAGGAGTGTTATAGTTCGGGAGATAAAGAAGTGGGGATTGTTGGACGAGTAACGAAGGCTTATTATTTCTGTAATCGGGGAAAGGGAGCTTGACTTGACTTGACTTGGGTTTAGCCAATAAACTGCAATCAGTGAATGGCAGAAGGAGCCAGGAAATGAGCCGAGCTTGACTTGACTTGGGTTTTTAATAATTTGGTCGTGAAAATGGACGGCAGGTTTTTTTGGGTCCTCAAATGGACGGTAAGGCAGCATAGTCGGGTGACGAGAATATGCTTCCATTTTAGGAAGTTAAAAAAGTGCAAAACAGACCAGGGGGTGTGGTCGAGAGTCAAAGACTCATTCACCTCTAACCAAAGGTCAGGGCTTCGACTCCTGGCTTTGGGCATGGAAAAACCTCCCTTGGCCAGCAGTCCCACCCTCTGAGGTGCAAGCCATCTGCGTAGGTACAGAAGCCCACACGTTTTTGAGTGTGGGTTGGGTTGTTTTGTGATTTTTGGGGGGTTGGGGGAAACGCTTGCATTTTGACCTCGTCAATCAAATGCCACAAATATATGGGAAAAATTACAGAAATAAAATGAAAAGAGAGAGATGTTACGTAGTTATCCTCTTTTCCATTAGGTTACAAAAATGTCCTTTTTTTTTATAATAGAAGTCGACTAGAAACGACTTCCTGCAAAAATTGAAATGCCAAACCGGAAAACTATCAAAGTTGAGTATAGTCGACTACAATGAAGCTGCACCGCGCCAGTCTGCAACCATCAAATCAGTCTATGCAGCAAATGCAAGAGAAGTCGATTGGAAACGAGTTTGTACTGTTCACACCTGCTCCTTAAGCGGCGTTTGCAGGCGATGTCAGCGTCCAAGGGAAGTTGACTTCAGTCGACTTGTGAGTTGTGTGTGCAAAGTCTACTGGACTCGACTTTTCTCTGTGTGTCAGAGATTAGAAGCGAGCGGTTGGAGTCGACTTCTTCTTGCTTCACACGGCATAAATGGAGGACGACTTTGCCCGATTTTGTGTGGTTAACTCACAAAGTGAAGAGGAAGCGATGAAGGAAGAAGCGCAGGAAAGCGTGGATAGTGTGGCTTGGGACCAAGTCTGGTGTATATTTCCACTATTATTCTTAGTATCCTAATTATATTCGCATAAAATTGCAACCTCTTTATGTTTCAATATGTTATGTTTCAGTAAGTAAGAAGCTGTAAGAGACGGTAGTGAGGAAGTTAGGAAGCAAAAGTTGGTTGCACTTGTGCATACACTGATAGCTATGGAGGGCGAGCTCTACCGTCTTAATGCGGTTGATCATATTAGTAAAGCTGGCGGTCACGAGGTAATTTAATTTAATTTTGTATTTAATAATATTATATTTTATTTTATCTCATTTAAAATATGCGTTGTAGTTAAATTCGAAATTGTTTAGGATGATGATATTTATTTATTTTTTATTCTGATATGTTTTTAGTTTGGAGCTTAGTTAGCATAATAAGAGTTAAAGGAATTCGGAACTTCCGAATTTAGATGGAAGCAAAAAGTAATGGAAACATACTAAAAAGTTACTTTACTGAAAGAATGAAATGTGTTTATATACGTAGATTAGAACAACTGACACGTGAGTTAATTTAGAGATAGTTTGCTAACTAACTAACTAACTAAGTTGTTAGGTTCTGTTATATATTTTCTAAATATATTTGTAAGTTTATTTTAATTTTTGAGTTCTTGAATGTTATATCTATTTTGTTCAAATCTTGTTATAGTTAATATTGATAATTTCTTTAGTTTTAATTTTATTTTCAACTTTCAAATGTTTTCCA
The DNA here is from genome assembly GCA_031216105.1 of Dalbergia cultrata. NCBI lineage: Eukaryota > Viridiplantae > Streptophyta > Magnoliopsida > Fabales > Fabaceae > Dalbergia > Dalbergia cultrata. The sequence goes on along the minus strand of CM062350.1, from coordinate 10,671,712 downwards.
TAATTTTGTTAAAAAATTGAAAATAATAAAGTTTTACCTCTGATTTTATTTTTAATTTTATTATTTCCTTTAAAACAGAAAAGGAACAATTATTACTATTTTATTGTTAATCGTATTGTATATTATTTTGTAAGTAAAGAATAAAAATGGCATTAAATTAGGTTATTTAATGTCTTAAACTACTTTATTTTCTATAATAATTTATTGCAAGTTATTCAAGTTCTAGTTAGAAAACTTATGGGCATTTAATTTAATGTAATTTAATTTAATTTTAATTGGAAAATTTAGATAGTTAAATTTTAGGTTTTCAAAATTTTATTGGAACGAAAAAAAATAAAAATAACTCTTAAGTATTATTTTGTGGATTTAATTTGTATGTGAAATATAATTAATTTAAGTTTTTTATAGTTTAATTTAATTTGCTTCTATTTATTTTATTTTAGCATAATTTAGGATAGTATAATTTAGTAGAATGGTGTAATAAGTGATAATTAAAATATTATATTAATTTATTATTAAGTGCTATTAAAATTTAATTTAAATGAATGGTAGCCATAATTTTGTTGTGTAATATTTATTATTTGTGTAATTATAATAAAAATTCATGATTAGTTTTAAGACTAAGCTTGTAGATTAATTAACAAGCTTTAAAAAATTGAATTTTAGTTGTTGTTAACTTTATTTTTGTGGCATATTTAATTTTGGGCCATTTGTTGTATAAATTATGCCCATTTTGTATCAAATATGAATTGGAAGTGAAGTTTGGTGTAGTGGAGTTTTGATATGTTATATCTTTTTTAGTTTGCTAAATCTAACATGTTTTATATATATACATATATATTATGATACAGGATACACGAATTTTAAAAAGTAGGCGATATAATTTGATGGCGGCACCAGATCCACGAATGGAACCTTTCCTTAGGCAGGCTAGCTTGTGGCACGTTGCACAGATGGTTCCAGTATTTGATTATGATAGGGCTCTCATAAGTGCACTTGTAGAGCGTTGGAGGCCCGAGACACATACTTTTCATCTTCCATACGGAGAGTGTACCATCACACTACAGGATGTGGTGTTCCAACTTGGTTTGCGTGTTGATGGACTACCTGTCAGTGGATGCATCGGTGCATGGGAGAAATTTTATGATCAAGATATATGGTCAATGTGTACAGATCTACTTGGTGCAGTTCCAGAGGAGAAGGATATAAAAGGGTTTTCGGTTAATCTAAATTGGTTTACAGATACATTTGGATCATTGCTTGAAATCTTTGATCCTGAGCGAGTTATTCGTTACACGAGCTTTCATTATGATTCTTTTGGTGGGGTTTTATTCCGGACAAATCGAGGTTGAGGTTCATATGAAGTGGCTCCCGCTTCTTATTGATTTTAATGAGACTGCAAAGTATAGTTGGGGCTCTGCAGTTCTAGGATCCCTATATCGCGAGCTTTGCCGGGCGGTGAAATATAATGTCACCGAGATTGCAGGTTGTTTAGCCCTTATACAATCTTGGGCATGGTACAGAATGCCCCAGCTAGCCCCCAGACACCACCATGCAGTCACATTTCCACTTGCACTAAGGTACATATATCTATGAACACTTTTATTTTGTTATGTATTTGTATGCATAAATTGTAACCATGAAAACCAATTACATATAATTTTTCCAGATGGAGTCGATTTAGATCCTCGACTCGTTCAGACACAGCTCGCCTGCTACGCTACAGGAAGGGTATTGATGTGATTGGCATTACTGGGGTAAGTAATATATAATGGTTATGTTATTAACATGTATATTGAGTTTTATTAGCTGAGTTTAATATTTTTTTTCCATTGTTGCAGTTTAGGTGGACTCCCTACACAGTTGATGAAGTTAGGGACGTGACACCTGCATTTGTTTATGAAGAAGCTGATGTTTGGGCTTCTGTGACAGCACTTATACAGTTTGCTATCATTGAGTGGCACCCTGCTGATCGTGTTATTCGACAATATGGTGGAGGACAGCATATACCATTGGTCCCGATAAATATAGATCGCTTACATGCCAAGGATGGTAGAGGGGATCTAGATATATGGTGGCCCCAGTATCATGTGCCATGGCATGCTGCTTGGGATGCGCGTAGGGAGCGACGGGTCCAGTATCCATTATCTGATGATGATCGACCATCTGTTGCGTACTTCCAGTGGTACGTGTTAGTAGCAAATGGATTTCTATCACCAGATGGAGCCCCTGAGGATCCTGAGCTTCGTGATTTGCCAGATGGTGTACCAATGCATGCCCCACCAGCACCGGGTATCCCACACCCTGCTGATGTCCCAGATCGGCGCTCGTTGAGGCGTCGTGTTCGTGCCGGAACACGTACTAGCAGACGGCGATATCACGGAGGATGCATCTACTGATGATGAAGGTGGAGAGGATGATTATGTGCAGCCTCAGCCAGATGCCACCCAGCAGCCTCATCCAGATGCCACCCAGCAGCCTCAGCCAGGGGCCACTCATTAGCCACAGGCAGAGGCCACACAGCAGCCTCAGGCTGATCCTAGTAGACAGAGTCAGACAGAGCGTAGACATCAGCCTCAGTTAGAGACTCAGGCAGAGCCCAGTCGACAGCCTCAGCCAGAGACCATACATCAGCCTCAGTCCTTCCATGTGTACCACCCGACACCTGTGTACCCTAGCCAAAGACTTCATGCCCGCTTCGGCACCCGGTTCATGGGTGGCCCCATTCAGCACCAGTTTATGCCTGACCCCACTCAGCATCAGTTCATGGGTGGCCCCCTTCAGCACCAGTTCATGCCTGACCCCACTCAGCATCAGTTTATGCCTGGCCCCTCTACTCAGCAGTTCATGACGCCGAGCCAGCAATTCATGGCTGGCCCTAGTCATCAGTTCATTTCTGACCCCTTTGTTCACCCTAGTCCGGCTCAGCAGTTTGTGACAGGACTATCGCAGAGTGACATTGCTCGGCACATATCATTCAGCCCGACATTCCCCTCAGCTTCTCAGGTGATGGCTTGGTTTGAGGCATCCCCCTCGGCTCGATCTCAGTCAGTGCTCCAGCCACCAGATCATGCTTATCGACCATCAGTGGAGCATATCCCAGATCCTTCACAGCAAGGGAATCGTCATGAGGCAGAGCCAGATCTAGAGCAGGACCAGGTTCAGGAGGAGGGGGAGCGGGATCAGGAGGAGGAGGAGCAGGAGGAGGATCAGGAGGACGAGGAGCAGGAGCAGGGGGAGGAGGGTCAAGAGGCAGAGGAGCAGGAGCAGGAGGAGTCCAGGCCTATACGACATATTGTACCCCGTCGTTGTTTCACAGGGAGTCACTTCATTGGACCCAGACGCACTAGGCGGGGCGGACAGTGATTAGGATTTTATTATTATTTATAGCATGTAAATTTGTACTTTTGTAAATTGGACTTTGTGTGTGTAATTTGGACTTTTTGTAATTCAGACTTCTTATATTACATAGTGTTGATAAAGGTAGTGTTTATATGTTGTTTCTATTAATCATGTTACATTGCACACTAAAATTGCAAGAGAGTGAAACACATAAGTAGATTAATGAAACATTAAGAGTTACATTAAACAAAACACCACAATTAAGTTACATACTAAGAGTACACCACAACTACAAAGGAAAATAACAATATTACATTTAGTACCCAACCTATAAAAGGAAACAATAAGCTGACTGAATGATAATAAAACATAAGATGTAAACAGTAATAAGAACACAATGAATCAGTGCCGCTAGCTAGATGCTGGAGCATGGGGGCATGATCGTCTAGTGTGACCCAACCCTCTACACAATCCACATTTCTTTTGCTGTCCTGGTTCAACCTCATCCATTTCGTTGTGAATCCTAGTGGAAACTAGACGACCGTCAGTAGTTCGCTTAAGTGCGGGATTTGGACGTATAGGACGCCCAGTATATGGTGGCCACATGTCTTCATTAGCCACTGCAGAGAACTCCATTTTGTACACATTAAAAACCGATTCCATCGTGTAAACTTCATGAACCCAAGAGGTCTAGTCTCGTCGGGCATCAGATATGGCGGCAAGTGCATGACGACATGGATAGTGTAATTTTTGGAATTCGCCACAATCACACCATCGCCCTGTTAAGTCCACCCTAAATTCCCGCTGACCACGACTGCCGATATCATCTCGCTCAAACACCAAGTATTCTAAAGTCTCTCGGGTTACACGAGTAACACTCATGCTGCCAAAGTGTCGTCTGTGCTCCTCAATCGCATTCAACAGAGTCTCTGAAAATTTTCGCCCACTGGCAAGTTGAGTTTGAGCCGCTGTCCCTTTTCTGACAAACAACTCAATAAGCCGGTAATATGTTGACTTTACTATGGCAGTAATGGGAAGATTGCGAGTACCTTTCATAACAGCATTCATACACTCTGACAAATTAGTTGTCATATGCCCAAATCGACGGCCTTCATCAGCATAGTGAGCCCACTTCTCTCGCGGTATGTTGCTAGCCCATGTGCACATCGCAGGATTCACATTCTCCAGCGCCCTAAACCAGTACAAGAAATTATGCTCAGTTTTTGCATATGCTGCGTTCATTAGCAACCGCTTGGCATCTTTATTCTTGAACTTTACAGCAAAATTTGACGCAATATGGCGAGCACAATATGCATGATATGCTGAAGGAGGATGCCAGCCACTCCCCTCTGCTTCTAGAGCTGCTTTGATAGCATGATGCCTATCAGATATTACAAGAATACCCTCTTGTGGTGTCACATATTGTCGAAGGTTTCCCAAGAAAAAAGACCATGCTTCTTTAGTCTCTCCTTCCACCACGGCAAATGCAACAGGCAAAATATTAGAGTTCCCATCTTGGGCAATAGCCATCAGCAATGTTCCAGCATATTTTCCATACAGGTGAGTTCCATCAATTGATATAAGACGTTTGCAATATTTGAACCCCTCTACACATGGTGGATACGTCCAGAAAAGCCGATGGAACATAAAGCAACTATTATCAACAACATTACCAACACAATAAGGTCCAGTTTGTAACTGAATAATAGTACCTGGCATATAAGCTTGTAAACCGCCCAACCATCTAGGAAGCTCATTGTATGATTCTTCCCAGTCCCCAAAAATCATACCAATTGCTTTCTGTTTGGCAAGCCATACCTTCCTGTACGTCGTCTTGAACCTCAACTCTGCCTCTACTGATGCCTGAAGTGATTTGATGGCTATAGTTGGGTCTGCTTGCACCAAAGGGTGGATGTGTGCACAAATAATATGATAATCCATCTGGGCATGCTGATCCGTAGACTCAGAAAAGACACATGTGTGTGGTCCATTTAGCTTTCGCACTTCCCACATCTGTAATTTCTTGCGAAATGTGACACGTATACTCCAATTACAGTCATCGCCAAAGTTGACACATTTGCAATGGAATTTTATGTGGTCAGACTCATAAACTTTGTACTGCACGCCTCTCTGAATACTGTAATGCTTAATTGCAAACAAAACTTCCTCTTTATTGCAAAACACTTGGCCAACTGCCAACTCTTTCTCTCCTGCCAAGCCTGAACTTGAAGCTGACCCACTCACATCAGACCGCATTGCATCTAAATCCACTGCTGAATAATGACTAGGAAGTTGGAGACATTGAGATTGCGATATGAACTGGTCACCCAAATTTTGTAATTGAAACAATTGTTGCTCTTCTTCATCATCATCCACTGCTTGACCAAGCTCCTCCTCTTCTTCATTTTCAACATCCTGGTGCTCAACAATAAAATCAAAATCACCAAGTGGCGCGGCTTCTGCTACTGGTTGTGGATTTACGGGCAATGGCTCTTCTACCTGCCTCAGAAGTGGTGCAAAACTTAAAGAAGCCCTGTCATCCTCAGTTGCATATGAACTTTGAACATGATCACGTGGAACTTCAACGGAGGCGGGTGCATTAGGTCCAGCAACAAATCTTTGGACTTGTGAACCTCTAGAGCTTGAAGAATCATCTTGAAGTTCAACAAATAGATCTATTGTCCGAACTTCAGCGAATGCGTGAAAATAAGCAAACATGTGATTGATGTGCTCATCCTTCCGAATTCGGAACTTTCTATATCGGATCCCATTTGGCACAATGTCAACCGGCATTCGATAAAATATTTTTGCTATTTGCCCGTTGCTACCCTCGTACTCCTCAAGTATTTTTCTCTGCAACTCTAATAAGCTAATAGGTGGGCATACAACCAACCATGCTTGATTATCACTAATGAATGTATCACCCTCAATTGTGTTTATAATCTCACCATTAAAATGGACAAGAATATGAACAACATTCTCCGCCATTTTCACTCAAATGTGTATAACAACTCACTCCAATTTTTCACTCTGTATGCTGAGAGCTAGGAGCCTGAATTTATAGAGACGGAAGGCCAATATTTAGTCAAAAGTCGACTGGAATCGACTTCAGAAGTCGATTGGAAACGTTTTTGCTAACGTGTCAGAAGCTGTCAGTAACAGTGTCAAATCGGGTGCAATCGACTTCTGTATTACACAGAAGTCGATTTGAATAGACTTACGTAATACGTGTCGATTGCACCGATTTGACATCATATCGAACTTGACACGCTAGCAAAACGTTTCAATCGACTCAAGTCGATTCCAGTCGACTTTTGACTTATTTTTCCACTCCCGACATGATTTGACATGAGATGACGTGGGTCTGCAAAGATGTAATGATGTAAGTCGATTCCAGTCGACTTCTAGTTCGTTTTCGCCAAAAAAATTCTGTCTCACTGAAAGTCGATTCAAATCGACTTCAATTTAAATAAAATAGGACATTTACGTAACAAACTGAGAAACAAGGCAAGTATGTAACATCTCTCTCTTTTTGTTTTATTTGAGTAAAATTTCCCAAATATACGTAATTGATTTAATTTCCATGTCATTTCCTTCCAGCCACCAGAGTCTGAACCGAAAAAATGAAGTCTCAGTAGGAAGATTTCCCTTAAATCTTGAGTGTTTCTATTTTGGGTAGTTCTTCTGAGATAACAGTTCAGATCTGCTAGTGGACTTTCCAATGCTATAATTATAATGGGAACTATCGGTTCAAAGTTTTATTCTTTTCCCTTTTTTTCCCCTTTTCGATAGATTCAATCAAAATCCGGCAAAATGAAGGCTGGAAAGATACAAAGAGAATGTCTTCCAACATAAGAGGAGAAACTACATCACATAACAAGTCTACTCCCCTCTGCTAAGAAAAACGGAAATGACAGCCCCAAAAACCGAACTGCAAGCTGGTGGAACACTTCGTCATGAGCAGTACTAGATTGTACAGAAATTTTCGATCAGACCCACAACCAATTTGGCACAATTGGGCACGAGATAACCACAGCAGCAGCAGGATATATTTAATTCATTTCCTCACCAATTAAATTTCACAAAATCAATCAATCATTTACTTAAAAGCAACTTCCCCTTCTATTTGATTGATTTGATTTTTAAGTTAAATATTATATTTAGAATAATTAAATAAAATAGGAAATAAATTAATTTAGAAATACATTTTTATGTCTAAAATATAATAGATTGTGCTTAGAATGATTAAAATAAGAAATAAAATGATTTGATTCATGTGTAAGTTATAAAATTAATTCATTTCCTTCCCAATCCTATCAAAATCTAACAGATTTGAAAATTAAAAAAATAAAATTTAATAAAATTATAAATCAATTCATTTCATTTATATTTTTATGTGATTCAAAACTCACTCTAAAAATTCTCATTTTATTATTTAAATCACCATTTTGGTCCATAATTAATAATCACAATCTAAAAGTTCTTTACAGAATAAATAACTTTTTTTATCCTAAGATTTTGCGATTGACATCAATTTAATCTTGAAAAAATATTTTGACATTAATTCAATTCCGAAAGCTTTAAATTTGACATCAATTTAATCTCATATTTAAGTTCTATTAACACCATTAGTTTGGCCCTAAGATTTACTTAGCTTGGATTAATAACATCATGTGTGGATCCTATTAAATGATCCAAAGGTGATTAACCCCTTCACTGTAGGGTCAAATTCAAGAAACAATTGCTTTGGTGACAGTACATTCCACAACACAAGGGACTCTTCAAGGAGTCAAGGTGCACTCTATGCTTTTGCTTAAGAGTGATGTTAAGCTCAAGGTCCACTCTATGCTTTTGCTTAAGATTGATGTTAAGTGTATAATTAATTTATACAACAAATACACACCACACACTTTATCATCATTAGATTTGATGAATGATTGGGGACCACACATCATATCCAATAGTGGTAAGGTATGTGGTGTGTATTTGTTATGCAATTTAGTTATACACCAAATATTATTCTTTGCTTAAAATGTAAAAACTCAGGCGAGATGTTGCTCTCTCTAAAAGCATGCTGGACTTGCACATTCCATTCTTCTTGAATTATTAAGTCTCTGGTGCGTGTAATGCAACATACTTATGAAACCCAAAAACACCTTGAACTAATCAAACATCTTCAAAAGCATTCAAGGAGCAAACAGATTATTAACACCTTTGTCCCATGCCACTATCCTTGCAGAAAAGCAACCAATTCTCATGAAGAATAGTGGTCACACCAATATAACCAGTGAATCCCCACAAACCAAGACCCGTCGTCCTCTCTCAAGGTTCAACTCTCCACCAAGAAAAAGATTGGGTGATATGGCAGGAAACTAGCATAATATAACCTCAAAATTGCAAAAGTAATAATTAGAATGAGCTCGAACATTTACTAAAATTAAACAAATATAATAAACCAGAAAACATAATTTTAGAGGGACAACCAGATCCAATACCAAAAATAATGTAAAATATACAATAAAAAATTTGTACTCTACCAAGAAACTAAAATTGTACCTCTTTTGAAATTGAGGCATCAATTGAAAGACAAATGCATATTTTGAAGGTTTAATTATTGTTCAGGTCTCTATAGTTTCACTCAATTTTCAATTAGGTCCCTGCAGTATATGAGAATTTTCAATTAGGTTTCTGCCATTATGAATAAGAGGATGAAAAGGGAGAAGGAAATAGAATATTCCATATTCTATAGAATATTTTATTTATTTTTTATAATGACAGACACTTGATTGAAAAATCTCATACACTACAGGGACCGACTTTGAAACTTTTAAACTTAGGAGTCAATTGAAAATTGAGTAAAACTATAGAGATCTGTAAAATAATTAAACCTAAAAAAAGTAAAGGGAGAACTATCATATTGATTGCTGAAAGATTATATCACTGACAAAATAACTCTAAAAAGAAACTATATTTGTCTATGATCTTCAAATGATCTACCTTGTTTGACAAATTTATTCAAATGTCAACTGTCCTCTGTCTTTGTTAATAGAAGTTATTAAATTTTATGCTTTATATTTTATATCAAATTTGCACTTTAAAACTACTACTTTAGTCCCAAAAGATTATATCTTTAAACAAGTACCTTATTTTACGCCGAATTGACACTATAAAACGGCCACTTGAATCCTCAAGAGATCATATATTTGACAAAATATCCCCTAAAAAAGTATTTTTGTTATTGAAAACTAAGATTGGTTGACGTTTAAATAAATTTGTCAAACATGATGAATCTTTAAAGGGCTACAAGTAAATATAATTTCTTTTACAGGTTATTTTGTCAATAATATCATCTTTCATGGGCTAAAATAGTGATTGTTGCAGTACTCAGGCACATTTCTTATTAATGAGGTTCTTTTATTTATTTTTCAAATATAGGTATTTTATTAAATTCTTGCTTAAAGAAATTCGCGCCGCCATAGTATATAACAAAGTGTTTTTACATTTGTAATGTTATTTGTTTTGAAAAATAACTAACATAATTATTTCTTTCCAACTGTTTCTTCGTAAAAATGTAAATAAATAGACCACAAAAGTCAAATTTACCTTGATGCCTTCACATGGTCGTTTGATTCTACTATCAGGCATGTTCAATTCAACAAGTCTATCCGGCTGAAAACTTAATGGTAAAGAAGTTAAAGGGTAACCATTTCATAAAAAATAATATAAGCTATTAGAAAGATAATTGAGCCTTCCCGAAAAAATTCCTATGATACGGTATGAGTAGTCCGAGACTCTTCATTTTTGACAATTCTTCGGCTCTCAACTGACTGGATTTGGAGACATGATCTTTCTGATCAAGAACTATTGCTTTAACACTTTGTTGCCTAAACAAACATTACAAACAAGGAGAAAAATATGAAATTCCTTGAATAAAATGTATGCCTTGCTTTTTGTATACAAATATATATATATATATAAAGTCACAATTTACTCCAAAATCCTGGCTCTTCGGGAAATTGTTCTCGGACAATTTTTCTCCCTAGTTGTTGCAACAATTCATGCATATGAATTTAATGATTTCTAAACGGTTATAAGTGATTTCTCAGTGAGAACTGCAATTTCAATACCAGGGTATAATCCACAATAGTCTAGAATCCGTTTCACATAGTCCTCCCTTTCCTCTTTAAAGAAACAAGCAATATGTAAAAATATATCCATATGTGGGGCTCTAGTCCGTCAATACTGAACTGAAGAATACCATAATATTTTTGTTTGGATTATTTTGCAATCCACCTAGGGCAGCTCGCCATTCGGTGGCAACTCAGGTACAGAGGTAAGCACCCAACACTCTAATTGCTAGTGAAAGACCTTGAGCATATCTCAGTACCTCTTGAATCATCTGCCAATAATTGCAGCTAACATCATCACTTTTGAAGGCTTTTCTAACAAAAATTTTGCGAGAATTGTCCTTGTTCAACACTGCAACCTTGTGAACTGCATCTACTTCATATACTTTTAGAATATGCTTATCCCTCGTAATTATGATTATTTTACTTTCTATGTGGAGCAATTTAGGATTTATAGCTAATTCTTGCAATTGCTCTAATTGATCAACGTTGTCAAGGACTATAAGGACTTTCATGCTCTGTAGCCTACACATTATAATCCTGGATATTTCAGAAGGGCTGTGTGTATCTAGATTTTCTTCTTATGTAGAACTTGATGAAGAATTAGTTTTGTACAAAAGTAGCTCCACCATCTCTGTAACATTTGCTTACGTCCTCAAAGAAACAAGAAGCATCAAATTGATAGGAGAGTCGATCATATAGGATAGAAGCATGTGTTGTCTCTTCTATTCCATCCATTCCCCGAATTCCTATAATCTTACACTTTTTTAGAACTTTTTGTAAGTGTTGTATGTGAGATCCCAATGAGGTCATTTCCAAAGCCAGAGAATTTATGATCCAATGCTTTTATTATCTTTTGAGTTATTTATTCAATTATCCCAAACTCTGGCCTGAAAGAGAAAAGAAAAGAAAAATACTAAATTATTACTAAAGAAAACAAGGGAAAGATAGGCATAAATTTATATCAGTATAATATATGAATTAATTGATCTTAACTTTGTCCATAGATAAAAAGAGTTTGCTTAATCAAGCATTATTATTGTTGATTTCCATTTTGCACAAGCATGGAATAGCAAAGAAAGATTCATATTATTCCATCACTTTCAAAATATCTTTTAATTTTGACCAAACACACATATTAAAAAAGATAAAAAATGATATTAGTAATGGAGTAAAATATAGTAAATAGACTAATATATTTTTACGTATTAATTAATATAGACAATATTCAAGGCTAATATTAAATGAAAACTTGAAAATGTGAAATTAATTAGGGGTATTACTGGAAGAACAAAATTAATACTTTATTAAAATGTAAAATTGTTAGATATTTTAAAATATGAAATTATTTAGAACTAGATAGATATTCAGAAAAGCAGGAAGTAACTCTAAGAATGTATAAAGGAAGGAATAATAACGAGTTATATACTATCCCTTACATCCCAACCAGCCAAATTTGCTAAATCGCTCGTAGCTCTCTTCAGTGGACGGACCTTGATTGGGTCTCCTTTGAATTCCTTTCTATGTGAAACAAAGGCATTCTCATACACCCCACACTGATTTCGGACATGAGATGGATCCACATCAAAGAAAATTGAGAAAACAGGTTGTTTCAACTCTTGGTGGCAATCAGCTATAGCAGCCATTTCCTCCAAACACCATATTGAGCTGGCATAATCCCTTGAGCAGACAACAACAGAAACCCGTGAGTCGCTAATTGCTTGCGGGAGCTGTGGTGAAATGGGTTTTCCTTTCTTGAGCCTCTTGTCACCCTTGAAGGCAAAAATGCCTTTTCTGATGAGATTATTATAAAGATGATCGACGAAAGTGTTGCGGGTGTCGGTACCTCAAAACTAAGGAACACATCATATTTATAGGCCGGTCGACATGATGAGCTGCCTTGGATGATATCGGAATCCATAGGACAATCGTCTCAAACTTTGAGAATATATATGTGAAGGATCGAAACTGGTCTTTTCCAGTTAGACTTGCTCCATATTATTTAGATGACATTCAAGTCTTTTGAAGATTGCAGAGAAAAAAGTTCTAAAGTGTAGCACTGCTACTCAACGAAGGGCTTTCACAGTTTGGAGGGGAAGAACTCGGATTTGTTGACAGAGGAATCAGAAAGCTTACTTGGTATTTGACGAAGTTAAGAGATGAGACTTGCAGAAGTGACTTGTGAGTTGTGTGACTTTGAATCGCACGATGATAAGAGGGGACTAACAAAGCTGATGTGTTGGACACATAGCACCTATTTTTCTTATTATGGGATTATTATTTTCTTAAACCTTGGTACTATCGATGCCATGAATTACACCTATTCAATGTTTTTGGTATTTTAAATATATTTTTTTGCCGGATCTTATCAAAGTTTTCTTTGTAAATTACGTCAGTCTTTAACGTGCATTGTTGCCTGTAATATATCATACAAAAGCAAATTTAGCCATGAATATTGGTCTTGTTTCTTGCGAATTAAAGATGCTGCAAAGAATGACCTTGTGTTGTGATCGTGTTTCCTAGGCGGCTTGGCCTGCTAGCACCAGGGTATGTACCATCTTTCCCTTCAACTGTGGTGCAACATGTTTGTAAAGCATGTAAAACATTGTGCAAATCATGCTTTGATCTTCAAATATACGATTAAGCCACACAGAAAAACTAAAAATAAAACACCTTGATAAAAGAATTTGTCCGGTATAAGCATTTTAGATTTTAAACTTCCATGATATGAATGGCTTAACCCCTAGACTAGATTATACAGAATATAATCTTACGCAACTTAAAGTAATTCATAAGAATATATCATGATATAAAATCATGCAAGTTGATTTTACATCTGTCACGACCCGATTCGGGCACATGACCGGCACGTGAGAAATTCCACTCTCACGTAAGCCTCGTGACCTGGAATGCTCTGTAAATACGATGCTCAAAGCTTATTTAATATAACATTCCATTTAAAACATATAAATCATCACATCTGTCAAAAAACCTTATAAACTGCCTCTAAGGTCTGAGGCTGTATCACACTATAAACATAAGTTCTCTGTGTCAAAATATCCATAATTAATACAGTTAAGTGGTAAGTACAAAGTCTGTATATACTGTCATATTATACAATACATGAGACATGCTCTAAGGTCCGGGACCCTGCCTGCAATGTACTGGAGCACTCTAGACGAAATGAAAGTGCTTTACTCAAATGGAGCTTACTACTGAATCTCTAATGCTGCTGGAAGAATACCTGTAATGGAGATGAAAGTAGAGGGGGTGAGTTTGGCAACCAAACTCAGTGAGTGAATCCTCACCTGAAACCCCCTTCCATGGGACATCAAGGAAACAATGCATAATATCATAATAACACTATAACGGTCTTAATACATTTCATATATGCATATACATAATCAAATTGTCATTTTCATAAATAAGGTCAACCATAGTCTAGTAAACAGGAGTCTCTGGTTATGTCTGATATGTAGATATACATATATACAAATATATATATATATAAATATGCTCAATTCATCATATCACAAATTCTATAATCAGATTCTCAATTTACTTTTATACCTAAAATCATATAAGTTCATAGTTTAGTAGCTCTTAGAGAACCAGAAAGGTCTGATTTGTTCTAGTGGGTGCCAGACACGGGCCTCACCACACTGAACGGTCTACTACGCTCCACCAGTGCCAGACACGGGCCTCACTGGGGACTTAATGTGGACACCTAAATAGGTTCCATTCTCTGGTCTGCTTTGGGAGATTGCCCTTAGGCAACTTGGTACCAAGGTTAACGATCATCTGGTAGTTAACTCATTTGTCTGTTTCTCTATAGCTACTGCCTAACTAGATAAACAATTAAATATAAGAATCCTTAAAATCTGTTAACTCTGTGAACTCTGAATCTATTGGATTCTAACGGTCCGACCTTAGCATAACTGTGGTTATCAAATCGTGTCTAAGGGGTCACCAGTTCAAAGGCATTGTGACTTCAAAGCCATAGAATATGTAGCTGGCAGTTGTTACGAGTATACAACTCTAACAATCTGACTTTAGCATAACCATGGCTATGAAATCATGCCTAAGAGATTACCTCAGATAGACATTCGTGATTTCATAAACTCACAGTATGTATCCGCCAAATTGCTTTTGAATCTCATCGATTCAAGCTCTAAAAGCTTTTACATTTAATTCTCTAAAATATAATTCAACCATCAAGCTTTCATACTAAAACTCTCAACAACATATCTCAAAATAGCTATGTTCACAATCTCAATTTCATTCTCTCCTCTAAGTAGCATATTCAAGTATTAACCATTCATAAAAGCTTTCCATAATCATCATTATCATCCAATACATTCAAAATCAATTCAACAAACATGGTCCCATGAGTTTTCTCAAAAATACCTTTCATGCTCTAAAATCAATAGCTCTAAAATATATAATCCAACAGTAGTTTCAGTCCTAGTACAGTATTTCTTCTAAAATCAATCATTAAATCATACTTTCATAAAAATAACTCTAATGCAGAACATAGAAGTCACAGCTGAGAACCCACTCACCTGGAGGGGTGAACAGAGAAGTGCTAACACCAACAGCCTAATAGGAGGCAGAACTGACAGCAGTATCTGATACAGGAGCAATGGAACTCCAAATCAACCTCTAAATACTCAAGAATCCATCTCTAATAAGGTTGGAAACTTCTCCTCTTTGAGAAGCATAGAAAATCACCATAAAAACAAGGAGGAAATGGACAAAGGAGAGCAAAACCAAGAGAACAACATACCTTAAAGCCTTAGGAACAAAAGATTGGGGTTAGAATTGAGAAAAGTAGGAAGAAATGGAGTTTTTTGGGGTGAGAAACACGTTTTGGGAGAGAGAGAGCTCGGGGTTGGGGGTGAAAATGGTGAGAGAGTGTTCTGGAACCCGAAACAGGGTTTTTAAATCATCATCGTCATTCGCAGCGCTAAATAGCATTGCAGCCTCACCAGAGCGTCTCTCGCACCGCCTTCTTTGATACATTGGCTGCAGCGCTCTTAGGGCTGCAGCGCTCACCAGAGAGCATAAAATTGGTCTGCGCACTTGATTGATCATTAACGCTATTTAAGCCATTGCCACTCACGGCAAGGTTTATCACTGTCCAGGATGGTGTCTATAGTCTCCTCCTCTCTAAAACTAACTTATTACATTTCTTAATTAAAGTTAAATCATTCATTTCCTTTTTAACTTTTATTTCCTATTAACTTTTAAACATAAATGTAAATAAGGGAATACCCCTTATTTGGATTCAAAGAAAATGTCTAAAAAATCAAAATCCAACCCAATCCCAATCTACATTTTTGGGTTTTAGTTCAAATCAGAAAATTTTCACGGTTTTATAAACTTAGACATTAGAAACGGGTTGTTTAAAGATTTCAAAAAATTCCTTAAAAATTACTCTTTAACTCAGTTTTCTCTAAGGAACAATTACCGGGACTTTTGGTTCCAAGAATGTTACTCTATCATATGGCCCTCCAAGGAGGTGTAGGGCCCAGACTTAGCAAAAATTCAGAACTCGGACTGGCAGATAGGATTCAAACTGACAATTAACGATGACTGATGCTCTTTTTGTTCGAAAAAATTTGTCTAACTCTTTTATTTAAAATTCGGGGTATTACAACATCATCAACATTTTGAGCATTTTCACATTCTTTCATAACGGCCAAGGTTGTCACGGTACAAGGGAGGTTCTGATGAGAAGAATACAAGCTGCAATGTGATTAAACGATTAATTTTGGGAGTTCATGGACATAAGATTGCTACAGCAGCAATAGCATTTACTTCTACGTTACATAATTAATCTGCTCGCCAATTTTGGGAGTCCACTGTTGTTCATTAACAAGGTCAAACAACACAAATATACATATATTCAAATTACTACATGCGCTTTAAGTCATAAGTCATAACAGATTTCATCGCTATACGGCAAGCACTGTTCTGTTTGCCTCACTTGACAATGACCTCTAACTGAAGATTTCCTCAAAATCAGCGAAGGTTTAGTGTTTACCTTGTCCAGCCCAAGTTCTTGGGAGAGAACTGCAACCGAGAGAATTACAATTCGGATCCATGAGTAGTTTCAGAGGCAACAAGATACAGATTTGTTACATACAGGGGGTCCAGGTAAAGACTCAGAGTAGCATAATGGGGATATATCATATCTGTAGGGTCTAGCCATGTGAAGGAAAGAAGAGAAATTTCGATGCGTGAACAGTGATTTCACTGTTCACGTGTGAAGAGTTTGATACTGAAGAGAATTTTTAACGAATGAACAGTGAAATTAATGTGCACGCGTGATGATTTCGATGCCGAGAATGTTGAACCTGAAAACGTTGAAAGAAAAAAAAAAAAAAAGCCATCATTGCTACAGTAGAAAATTGAAAAATGAACGCCGTGTACGCGTTATTTTCGTGCCGTGATTTGCAGTGTATGTTTACACTGCATGTACCTCTATAAATAGAGGATGTTCGTTCATTCAATAACATAACAACGAAGCAGCAAAAACAAGAGCTGCTAGTGAGAGAGAGAGAATTATTCTCTGAGAGTGAGAGAGAAAAATAGAGAGTGTGAGTAAATCCCTTAGAGTGTAGGGTGTGGGTATATACACCGGGAATATTTTTTTGGTATCATCTCTATTACTCCTTGGTACTGCAAAATTGTAGTATTTGAATAGGAGGGTTCTCCCTAGGATACACTATATTTACCTCTTGGGTTGGAGAGTGTGGAAAGGATATTTTGTAATTATCCTGAATATAGTGGAATATTTTTCGGAGTTTCTCCCGTGGTTTTTCCTCCGGTATTTGGGGGTTTCCACGTTAAATATTCGGTGTGCAAATTTCTTGATACTGGTGTGAATAGTATTATTTGTGAATAGTAAAGAGGGGCCCACGTGAATAGTAAAGAGCGGGCCCACGTGAATAGTGACCAATGGGCCCACTGTAGAAAAATTTACTATTCATCCTTATTCATATTTTCGCTGCGCTGCGCCAAATGGTAGATTTAATTCTATCAGATTTAGTTTTGGTACTCATTGCCACACATTGGCATCATTTAATTACACTGTGAATCAGTCACTGAGCCCAACAATATCAAGTGTTAATATGCTAATAATCAATCTGCCCACATCTATATATATAATTGTGAAGAGGATAAGCCTACTGAGGGTCTTGGTTGCATGGGGTTTTGGGATTCAACAGAGAGAAAAAACCCAAAGAACTCGAGTTCTCAACACGATGCGCTTTACTATTTCTGTACATTCAATATTGATTGACAAACTAGCTTGTCGACTTTGCTGCCAAACCTAGCTCGAACAAAGAGAAAGAAAACAGGCAGGAATATCAATCTAAATGGAAAAAGGTTCGTGAAAAAAAAAAGGAAAGGAAAATGAAACAAGAAAAAAAAGAAGAAAGTTCCAAATCCTTGTGGTGACAGAAAATAATGCAAGCTACCCAAATCTGCAATACCACAATAAATTTTCCCTGTTTTACTACTTCATATGTGCAAGGAGTGGCAGAACTAAGGAATAATTGATTATTGAAGAAGCCTCATTATACTAAGCAAAACAATAATAAACATCAAACATGAGTAAAAGAAGGATAATTACCTTCAGGGGAGATCATGCTGTGTTGTTTTGCCGGTGGCTGGCCTAACCTAAATGTTGGGCTTAGAGACTGATTCACAGTGTAATTAAATGTTACCAATGTGTGGCAATGAGTACCAAAACTAAATCTGATAGAATTAGATCTACCAATCGGCGCAGCGCAGCGAAAATATGAATCAGGATGAATAGTAAATTTTTCTACAATGGGCCCATTGGTCAATATTCACGTGGGGCCCACTGGTCACTATTCACGAATAGTACTATTCACACCAGTATCAAGAAATTTGCACACCGAATATTTAACGTGGAAACCCCCAAATACCGGAGGAAAAACCACGGGACAAACTCCGAAAATATTCCACTATATTCAGGATAATTACAAAATATCATTTTCATACTCTCCAATCCAAGAGGTAAATATAGTGTATCCCAGTGAGAACCATCATATTCAAACACTACAACTTTGTAGTATCAAGGAGCAATAGAGATGATACCCAAAAATATTCTCGGTGTATATACCCACACCCTACACTCTAAGGGATTTACTCACACTCTATTTTTCTCTCTCACTCTTAGAGAATAACTCTCTCTCTCTCTCACTCGCAGCTCTTTATTTTTGCTGCTCGTTGTTGTGATTTGCAAACTGAAAAAACATCCTCTATTTATAGAAGCAACGCACAGTTTGAACATGATCTGTGCGTTGCAGCCGCGAGGAGAAAAAATAATGCGTGCACTGGATTTTCTTCATTCACCTGTCGTGCACAGTAATTTCACTGTTCATTCGTAAATTCTCTTCAGTATCAAACTCTCCACACGTGAACAGTGATTTTCACTGTTCACGCTTTGAAATTTCTCTTCATCAGTAACCAACCAGTTAAAGGGAAGCTGGATTTTAGGTCCAGTGCTACTGCTGCTTTCATGCACATCCTCTGTGACCAACCTATAATCAAGAAGCTGGATTTTGGGCCCAGAGCTGAAATCGTGGTCTGTGAAATAATAAATTCCTGGATATTGCGCACTGTCTAACTCTCTCTTCATCGCCACTATATCTTGGTTGAATACCATGCGTAGCCCCCATTTCTTGGCCTCAAGACCTGAGCAGGCTTTAAATGTGATACGAGCTCCTGATTTCACAAAATGACAATGTGGCCGAGAGATATAGATTATCCAGACATGTTCGCTCGAACCATGTCCCATACTGAATGCCTGAAAATGTTCATCCTTGGGCAGATCTAAACAAAATGGCATATGGAAGCTTTCTTCTGCTTGTTCACTTTCAAAAGAAAGATAAAGAGGACTTGACAACGGTATGAGAAATGAGTTATGTGAGGAACTAGAAAATGCCGAAGGATTGGTTACCTCGAATGCCACACAAAAGGCAAAGCCTTCCCAGTTGGCATCCACATTACAGTTCACTATCCTTACTATTGATCCACCCTCATATTCATGACTGAAATACCACCTGGAACTACGTTCCCAGGAAAAACAATGTCAAAACCACACCTGAAGTGACAGGGTTGCTGACAACAGAGCAAAAAATAACACCCAAACAGATATATATCAGTCAGAGAAACAAATTGTGGGAACAGAGAGAAGAAATTAAGGCAAGCAGATAAGTGCGCACCTCAATTAATCTTATTAGCCACAATAGTGCCAAGTTTTGATAGAGCCTATTACGCAACATGGTACAGTAAAAGATATATAATCCTGACCTATGATTACGTGATCCAGATATTGTTTTAAAATACCTTCCTCCTGATGAACCACTATCAAATGGGAGGTGACCCAGTAAAGAAAGTTGATAGCATGACCCAAGTTTAAATATGCTAGGATGGAAAGTTTCCTGATAGCATGTAAATGACGAATTTTACTTCGCCGTAGATTAAGCCTTTCCAAACACCTTGACTCCCCAATAGCATCAGGCATTGTACGTAAATTGCAGAAGCCATGGTCCAGAAATATCAATGATTTCAGAGAATACATTAATGTATCAAGAATTTTGCTAACTTCTGCTCTTGCTCTTTTAGATTTGCTTTCATCTTCACCGGTATTAACAAGTTGCAGCTGAAGTTTTGAGCACCCTTGAAAATCCAGAGTTTGAAGAGATGTCATAAAATAAATTCTGTTAGGTACTTCCACAAGTTCTACGCAGCCGCTCAAACTCAAAAAAATAAGCTTTGCAAGAGCCCCAATAGATTTATGAACCGAGGCCAAACTTGTACATTGTTCAAGATCGAGGTACTCAAGATTTGACAGCCCTGTAAAATCTGGTGTGTTTTTAAGTTTTGTGCATCCAGAGAGATGTAGAACTCTCAGGGAATTTAACCTACATTCGTCGCCAAAGTTGAGGCCGATCGAACTGCTACAGTTTCGAAATCTCAAATAAGCAAGTTGTTTAAGAAGTCCAATTGAAGAGTGGACCTGTAATAGGTTTGTGCATCCTGTAAGATCTAATCGCTTAAGACTTGGGCACCATTCAAAATTTGGCGTCTCCATGAGATCTTTCGAGTTGCTCAGATCCACCCTTGCCAGACACAGAAAATTCTGTGAATAAAGAATTCAGCTACCAACATGTCAGTTTGTTTTAGCTAAACTTCATTCCTTCTTACGCAACCTTGAAAACGTATTAAATAATACAATCTAAATTCAAACTTAACCAATGATAATACTTAAAATATACAAAAACTTCTTGCCAAAATTGCATTAATGGAAAAATTATTGGAAAAAAATAATTGATTTATCCCTCAACCTATTTTCTATTTTAAAATTCATATTAAATATTGTTAAGACATAATTAAATAAAGATATAAAATGCTTGAATTTCACAATCAGAATTAAATATAAACAATTTTTGGCATTTCCAAATACTATTATCTACTATAATGTAAAAGTAATAACTCATTAAGTTTTTAATTAAACAAAAATCCACGCCTCACAATTTTTTTCTAATTTATAGGGAGCTTCTTTTAAATTATTTTAAACATAATATGGTTTTAAGTAACTCTTATTGAATTTTATAATTTAAAAATATTACATTTCACCATCGAATAAAAAGAATTATTTACATTAGAATAATTATTGGCTTCTTTACAAAAAGACTGATAATAAAGTTTTTGTATTTAAACCAAAAATTCACCACTCACTTTTTTTTTTAAGAAGCCTCTTTAAAATTATTTAAACATATTAAAATTTTGAAAGTGATCTTCATTCAATTTTAAAAATTCGATAAAACATTATGTTAGTAGTTAGTACTCAGTATAGAATAATTTCTTTTTATTTTTTCAAATCATTAGTTGGGATACCGATTCTTCTCATCGGTACTTTAACCAAACAAATAACAAACTAAAGAAAACCACTAGAGTACCTTGCGGCCTTCCCATAGTTTTTTGATACTGCTACCAGGAAAATTCAATTCAACAAGACTGTCATACGGCTCAAAATTCAGTGGCAAAGAAGAGAAAGGGTAACCGTGCCACAAAAGATACTGTAGGCTGTTAGAAAGAGACTTGAGACTTCCATAAAAGTCCTTATGATATAATATGAGCAACTTAAGACCCCTCATTTTGGACAATCCTTCACTCTTCAACTGACTGCATTTGGGTACATCCTCTTTCTCATTCAGAACTATCGCTTTAATATTATTTGTTCCCTGATAAATAAGAATAAGAATATTAGAAAATGTATAATAATGAAAGTAATTGAATTAAATGGACTTTTTAAAAAGTATTCATCAAATCACCCATATACATATATAAATCATGCAATCTAATTTAGCAAGGATGACTTGTTACCGTTTCTGCCATCAAGACATGATGGAAATCCTCGTAACGCCATAATCTACTCCATGATCCCGGCTCTTCAGGATATTTTTCTCGAATGATTTTCTTCCCTAATTCGCATATGAATTTCTTGGTTTCTAATGGTTATGAGTGATTTCTGCATGATAACTGGAATTCGTATGTGGGGGTACAATCCACACCCTTCTAGAATTCGTTTTACATAATCCTCCCTCTCCCCTCTAAAGAAACAAGCAATGTGCAGAAATATTTCTTTCTCCTGTGATTGTAGTTCCTCGAAACTTATCTGAAGCACATCCATAATTCTATTGTCTGGATTGTTCCCTAGTCTATCCAAGGCATCTCTCCACTGGCTAACATCTCGGGTACACAGAAAAGAACCCACTACTCTAACTATTAATGGAAGACTTTGAGCATATTTTAGTGCCTTAGGTATCAGCTCCTCGCAATTGTTGTTTGAATAAGGTGTTTTGAAGGTTTTTCTACGAAAAAGCTCACAAGCATCATCATTACTCAATAAGGGAACATTGTGAACTTCATCGGCTCCATACACTTTCAAAATATGCTCATCCCTAGTGGTTATGATTATTCTACTCCCTGCACTAAGCAATTTAGGATTTATAGCCAATTCTTGCAATTGCTCTATTTGAACAACATTGTCAAGGGCTACAAGGACCTTTTTGTTGTGGAGTCTATTTGCTATAATCCCAGAGACTTAAGAAGGATTGTATGTGTCTAGATTCTTTTCATCTAGAGCTTGACGAAGAATTTGCTTTTGTACCGCCAAAGCACCACCATCCTTATAAATTTTGCTAACATTTTCAGTAAAACAACAAGCATCAAATTGGTAAGAGATTCTATCATACAAGGCAGTAGCATGTGTTGTTTTTCCTATTCTACCCATCCCCCATATTCCTAAAACTCGAAACTCATCATCCTTCGAGCTTAATTTTAGAAGCTCTTCTAATCTCTCAACATGGGGTTGTATCCCAATAAGATCATCCGCAAACCTGGAGAATTTATGATTCAATGTCTTTATTACCTTCTGAACAATCTTTTCAATCTCTCTAAATTCGGGCCTGTAAAATAAAGAAAAATACATGATACTAAATTGTTGCCTCAGAAAACAAGAAAAACAAAAAGGCATAATTAACGTAAGGATCATATATGAATTAATTGATTGCAAGCATGATTTGTCGATCGTCATGATGCACAACAATGGAAAACACCTCTTGTTCAAGAAATAAGAAGAATGGTTAGAGTTTATAGGCATACTTATCTCTGACATCCCAACCAGCTGAATTGGCCAATCCCGTCATAGTTCTCTTCCACCGATCAACCTTGCTTGGATCCTCTTTGAATTTCTCTGCATGCAAAACAAACGCATCCTCGTACACCCCATTTTGTTTTCGCACATGAGAGGGATCCACATCATAGAAAACCGGGAAAACAGCCTGTTTCAATTCTTGTTGGCAATCAACTATGGCAGCCATTTCCTCCAAACACCAAGTGGAGGTAGCATAATCCCTTGAGAAGACAACGATAGAAACCCGCGAGTCTCTTATTGCATGAAGGAGCTGTGGTGAAATGGGTAGTCCCTTATCGAGTCTTTTGTCATCCTTGAAGGTGAAGATACCTTTCTTGATGAGGTGATTGTAGAGATGGTCAGTGAAGTTGTTGCGGGTGTCGTCGCCTCTGAAGCTTAGGAATACGTCGTACTTGCACATCCGCCGAGATGACGAGGGGCTGCCTTGAAAGCAGTTGGAATCCATGGCAGGACGGGGACGAAGAATCACGATCGGAAAAGGGCTCTCGAAACGAAGGGTTAATTACTTGGTAAAGGTTAGAGAGAATGAGAGATGATAGCCGCAGTGAAACGGAGAAGAAGCGAGCTTGACTCGGGTTTAGTCGTCAAACGGTAGTTATTATCACAGTGAAAGGAAATTTGTTTCTTCCCTTTCTAGCCTCACAGAAATGGTCTAAAGTCTCGCTAATTACTCCGATTGTGAAAGCAAAGGAAATTTATTTCTCCTAAATTTCACGTCTAGGACAACAGTAAATTGATTGTAGTTTATCTTCTTTGCTTCTGTAGATTTGGTGGCTTGTTTTCAAGCCTACTTGTCAAAACCTACATGAGGCATGCTTTCCGTGCATGTTAGTTGGAGGATGCAAAATTTCAAACAATGTGTGATGACCGAAAAAAAAAAAAAAGAAAAAAAAAAAATTTTGAGTGAGGACCGCCATACACCTTAAGTGGTATAGACCACCATAGTTTTCTCTCTTTTATTTTATTCTCTCTTCTTCTTCCCTTCCCTCATTCTCTCCCGTAACACTCTCCCTCTCTTCTTCTTCTTCACATTTCTTTCCTTCCCTCTCACTTTCTTCCATTCTTCTTCCTCCCCTTTGCTTTGTTCTTCAATAAATACCACCACCACCTCCATCATCATCATCTCCTCTTCCTCTCCATCATTTTCTCTCTATTTTCCTCTCCTTTACCCAATTTTTCTCTCTAACTCCATTAGAGAGAATTGAAGATTAGGAAGGTATTGAAGTGAATTTCTTCATCAATTCTAGTCTCCAAGGGGTAAGTAAGCTTCTACCATACTCCATTTAAATTACTGAAATTTCTAAATTTTTAGGATTAATTTAGGTTTTTAGAACCCTTGAATTTGGGGTTTTTAGTGAATTAGCGTAAATTGATGTTAATTGATAGTGTAGTTAGCTCACAAATATTCATATTGTCTTATTCCTAGAGCGATAGAGCAATCGGACAACAACACTTGCGTTGGTGACATTAAAGTCGTTGATCTTGGGTTCTTTGAACCAGTATTTGTGAGTAGATAGTGTATCTGTAGGTTACTTTATGCATGATAAACAATATAAAATTATATGGAGAGCTGAAAGTATATTGACATAGAAGAAAATAATTATTTAGTGAAAATGAGGCTTTATGTTTAAAATGAAAAATCTGTATTTGGATGCCATAATATGATTATTATGCTTATTTAAATACTTATAGTTGAATTGCAACAAATTTTATATTTTTAGAGCATATTATGTTAATTACTAAAATTGAGTTATTTTATGTCTATTATGCATATTATACATGAGGATGGTTTTTATGTTGTAAAATATCGTAGAAGTGGAATATGCATGATTTAGAGTAATTTGGGGAAATTCCATAGTTAGAACTTGTAGTTAACGGCAGGGACGTTAGCCTCGGTGACGTGAGAAATCCCGATTAGCGTGAGTGGTGCTAACCCACACATAGTCTGCAGCTATGTGCGGACTTGTATATGGCTACGGGCCAACTCCGATTAGCAGGTGAGGTGCTAACCCGCACATGACTTTTGTCGTGTCTGGACTTGTATGGCTACGGGCCAACTCCAGTTAGCAGGTGTGGTGCTAACCCGCACATGACCTTGAGTCATGTCTGGACTTGTTATTGTTCTACTTAGGATAATCTCCCCATTATACTTGGAATTATGTGATTATGTAAAGTTATGTTTTCAAGATATCTCATGTTATAGCTATATATATATGTTTTATGAGTATATGTACATTATTATGTTTATATTGTTTTAAGATTGTATTTAGTAAACTACGGATATCCTATCTCTCGCTGAGTTGCAAAACTCACCTCGTTGTTATCCATTTTTTCAGATACCAGTCTTGGTCTGGTTCTAGTTCTATTCCTCATTTCGACCATAAGTGCGTTTTAAGTTGGTGAGCCTTCTTGAGAAGGCCTTTATGTTAGAGCTTTATGTTGTCTAGTTTATTAGTTGCTCCATATGTCACAGGCAGGGTTCTCGGACTTGTATTATGATATGATTGAGAATTTATGACTTAGCCATATAGATTATGTTATGTAAATGATTTGTAAACTTAAATTGATATTATGTTTTGAACTACGTTAAATGTTGTTATATCTTTGGAAGGCGCGATTGAGAATGCTTGATGCCCATTTGCTGGAATTTTAATTGAAAATGTTGCAGGTTATATTATATTTGGGGAATGTCCGAAAAACAGAGGAGACTCTGTTCGTTTTTCTATAAAATATTGTGTGTTAAGGCTGGCTAGAGAAAATGTTCTCTATGCGCCGGTCATGGCCTAGGTTGGGTCGTGACACAATGCAGATTGGGTTTGAAAAATAAAAATCAAGCAGGTGGAAGTTCGGAAGCACCAATTGCATTAAATATTTTTTGGCATCATTTGATGTTCTAATGCTTATATAAAGTCTTGTTCTTCTTGCTCAAAATCATCAAGGAAGAAACCAAAATACTCTCATTTTAGTGATAAAATAGAATTATTTATTACTTACAAATTCTTATCTTTTATGAGTTGAAATTCATTGATGACTATGAGATATTTTGGGTGTGTTGGGGATTTGGAGTGAGTGGAGTCGTCCACCTTTCTTCTTTTCATTATATTTCTATAGTAAAATATTTGGTTATTGTCTTTACTTGTGGACGTAGATTTTAACCTGAATTACGTAAATTTCTGGTATCATTTATTTTACACTTTCATATATTTATTTTGTACTACTCTATTTATGTCTTTTGGGCCCGCCATTTTACAACAGCTTCTTAGATAAATCCAAAATCAAGGAAAAGCTTAGGGAAACATACATCAATGTGACAATGCTAATGGCTGTGCCTTACTCAACCAGCATATTTTGTTATAATTTGATTTTAATCTCTTCTTAATTTTCTGTTAGTGACTATAATATAGAAATACATTTTTAAGCACTTAAAAAATGTGTTGAAAATGAAATTAACTAAATTTAGATTGTTCGCTCCCATTTAATAAGTCAAGTTATTAATTTTGATAACATACGCTTCTTTGTTTTTTATAGTTATTTCATGTCCCTTTAAATTATTTTTCATAGTTAAATTAATAGAGATGTTCAACATCATAATTTTTTTCACAATATATTAAATTCATGTTTTGAGAGAAAAAATCGAAGAACTTAAATATAACATATATTTATGGTAATCATGATAATAAGATAATTTGAAAACTAAATTTAATTACCACTTCACATATTTTCAAAATATAATATTTTATGGAAATATATTACTACTCCGATGTGTCGATTATTCTGAAAATTTCCATTATATTTTACATAATTTATTTAAAAGATTATTCTTTTTTGTGTCTTAATCAAAGTAGTTGTTTAAGGCTGTTTTTATAATAACTTTTAATTTTATTTAAATTTTCAAGGTGCTTTGAATTTGTTATTATCACTCGAGATTTTTAATTTTTTTGACAACTAAGTATTTTATGAATTTATAAATTTACTTATTCAATATAAATTAAAATATTAATTAAGTATATATCAAATTAACATACATTTAATTAAATCCTTTGAAAATGATAAATCATATGTTAAGATTGCTACAATTACTCTTTCAAATAAAAAATTGAAATATTAACAAAAATTTATCAAATTTTATTTCCATATATTCTTTTAATGATAAAACAATATAAACTTATAAAGTTTATATATTAAAGAATATGTAAACTAAAGATTTAATTCACTCTTACACCCATCGTTAGCCACTTTTTAAGGGTTTTACAACTTTCGTAACTTCCACCGCCACCACTTAAAAGGCGTAAGATGTATACAGAGGAAGAAATAATCTTCCTTCAAAACGATACACAATTTTCCCAGCTTATTCTATTCAAGTGCTAGAAAAAACCAACAAACGATGAAAAGCACACTGAAATTACAAATCAATTCATTTTTTTATTTTTTTTTCAATTTCAAATATATAAAATGATTTGTAAATCATCTCATTTTCATTTTTATGTGATTTTAAATACACTCTAAAAAATTTTCTTTTATTATTTAAATCACCATTATGGTCCATAAGTAATAATCACAAACTAAAAATTCTCCTCTTATTATTTAAAGAATAAATAACCTTTTTAGTCCTAAGATGTTGATATCAATTTAGTCTTGAAATTTTTTTTTCATATCAATTCAATCCTGAAAGTTTTAAATTTACCATCAATTTAGTCTCACATTTAAATTCTATTAACAGCATTAATTTTTTTAATTTGGTCCTAAGATTTACTTAGTTTGGATCAATAATTTTGATCATGTATAAATCATTTGTGGATCCTATTAAATGATCCAAGAGTAATTAACTCCTTATTTTTATATTTTACCAAAGGGCAAATCCTAAGAACAATTGCTTTGGTGACAGTTCATTCCACAACACAAAGGACTCCTCAAGGTGCACTCCATGCTTTGCTTAAAATGTAAAAACTCAGCCCAGATGCTGCTCTCTCTTAAAGCATGGTGGACTTGCGCATTCCATTCTTCATGAATTATTGTCTCTGCTGCGTGTGATGCAATATACTTATGAAAACCAAAAACACCTTTAACCAAGCGAACATCTTCAAGAGAATTCAAGGAACAAACAGATTATTAACACCTTTGTCTCCTTGGAGCAAAGCAACCAATTCTCATGGAGAATAGTGGCCACAACAGTATAACCAGTGAATCCCCACAAACCAAGACCCATCGTCCTCTCTCTCTCAACACTCCACCAAACTCTAATATGAAAACTAAATTTGAAAACTAATAAGATAAGATAATTTCATGATAATAAGATAATTTGAAAACTAAATTTAACTACCACTTCACATGTTTTCAAAATATAATATTTTATGGGAGTATATTACCACTCCTATGTGTCGATTATTCTGAAATTTTCCATTGCATTTTATATAATTTATTTAAAATGTTATTCTTTTTTGTGTCTTAATCAAAGTAGTTGTTTAAGGCTGTTTTTATCATAACTCTTGATTTTATTTAAATTTTTAAGGTGGTTTGAATTTTTATTATCACTCGGGATTTTTAATTTTTTGAGAACTAAGCATTTTAAGAAGTTATAAATTTACTTATTCAATATAAATTAAAATATTAAGTACATATCAAATAAACATAAAATTTAATTATTTAAAAAAATCCTTTAAAAATGATAAATCATATGTTAAGATTGCTAAAATTACTCTTTCAACTAAAAAAATTGTAATATTGACAAAAATATATCAAATTTTATTTCCATATTTTTTTTAATGATAAAACAATATAAACTTATAAAGTTTATATATTAAAGAATATGTAAAATAAAGATTTAATTCACTCTTAGAACCATTATTACCCACTTTTTAAGGGTTTTACCACTTTCGTAACTTCTACCACCACTCCAACGGCGTAAGATCTATCTAAAGGAAGAAAAAATTCTTCCTTCAAAAGGGCACACAATTTTCCCAGCTTATTCAATCCAAGCACTAGAAAAAACCAACAAACGATGAAAAGCACACTAAAGTCTATACAGTATACACATTGTTGAGTTGAAATATTTTCAAGTTCTCTTCTGCCCATGCAACACTTTGACAAACCATTAGTTCTTTTAAGCTTAGGTTAGTTCTGCTTGGCAGCCAAACCTAGCATGAGCATGATCAGAGGGAAGAGGCAGGAACATGAATCTAAATCAACGGTCAGAAACCATGTATCAGGGAAATGGGTCCTTCAGAGAAATGAATACAAATCCCAATCCTTAGTGATAATGCTGAAGATTGAAGCTGGCCAACCTGCAATGTAATTTCCCTATTTTTACTGCACATATGTGCAGGGAAAGGCAGAACTGAACACCATAGACATACTGAATAGGGCTCATTACATTAAACACAAATAATCATGCATGGGGTAAAAGAAGGATAATTATCTCGGTGTAAATGCTGCGTGTTTACCGTGGCTGGCCTATCTAAAGGCCCACATTTGAGAAACTATTTTCCTTCTGCTCTGCTTCCATCTTCTCGTTTTCCTCTTCCTCACTAACCAACCAATTGTAAGGAAGCTGGATTTTAGGCCCTGCTGAGCTGTTGTAGCTTTCACGTGCATAAACTAAGGGAAGACAGTTGACTTGATTGGCCTCATCCTTCCACTCATTGTATCGTTTCAAACGCTTCCTGCTTAATAACTCCTGAATCGAAGGGAGGTCAGTTGAGTTGAAGCCAGTTGAGTTGAATACCGCGCGTAACCCCCACTTCCTTATATTCAAACCTGAGTGTGCTTTAAATGTGATGTGAGCTCCTGTTTTCACAAAATGACAATCTCGTCGAGAGATATAGATAAGCCAGAGATGTTCCTGTTTTGAGCCCTGAATCTGGTCCAGTTCCAAACGGAGTGGCAGATGGAAGCATTCTTCTACGTGTTCATCTTCAAAAGAAAGATACAAAGGATGTGTCTGCTGCGAGGAAAACGGATTATCTGAAGAACCAGAATTTGGTGAACCATAGCTTATGTTGAATGCCACACTGAAGGCAAAGCCGATCCAGTTATCATTCACATCAGAATGCACTATCCTTATTGCTGATCCCGGATCAAATTCATGTGTAAACCACTCCGGAATTTCTGACCCTGAAACAACAATGTCAAAACCACCACGGAAGTGACTGGGCTGCTGGTACCTCCGGGAAAAAAAAAACACACACACACACACACACACAGAGCAATGTTAGAGCTAGGAAGGAAGGGAGTGAATAATAGCGAATAAAGATATACAGATTGCGCACCTCAACTAGTCGTCTTATCCATGAAAATGCTGTGGATTGTCGACCCCTCTCACAGCCGGGACAACCAATATCTTTCATGTTAGGGCAGTTGAAAGCATAAAATCCTGATCCATGATTACGAGATCCGGACACTAATTTGAAATACTTCCCCACTGATGAAGCATTTTTTGATGGGATCTCAGGATAATGTTCAAGCATCTTGCAATGGGACAAGTTTAAATATGCTAGACTATAAAGCTGATCGATTGCACGAGGTGGGGAAACAAAGTTGTTACCTTCTAGATTTAGTCTTTCTAAACACCTTAAGTTTCGAAAAGCAAAAGGGAAGTCACTTAGATTGCAAAAACCAAGGTCCAGAATTATCAATGAACTCCAGCTGTTAGAAGCCATCCATAGGAGTCTGTCGAGTTTTACACATCCACGTAAATCTAGAGTTATAAGAGATCTCAGATTATAAGCTACAGTGGGTATAGAGCATAGTTTTGTGCAGCCTCTCAAGCTAAAAAATTTAAGCAATTCAAGGGCCCGAATTGAGTCATGAACTATGTATAGTCTTGAACACTGTTCAAGATCAAGGTACTCAAGATTTAAGAGCCCCGAAAAATCTGGTGTGTTCTTAAGCTTTGTACTGCCTGAGAGGTGTAGAACTCTCATAGAAAATAGCTTATAATTAGTGCCGAGATCAAGACTGACCAGATTGCTGCAGTTTTGAAAACTCAGAAAAGCAAGTTGTTCAAGAAGTCCAATTGATGGATGGACATGCTGCAACTTTGTGCATCCTGTGAAATCTAGCCGGACAATATTTGGGCTCCATTCAAAATTTGGCGTTTCCATAAGGTACTTAGAGTTGCTGAGATCCATCCTTTGCAAGCAGGGGAGACGCTGTGAAGAGGGACGTAGTTAACGACACATTAGTACGTCGTATTAGAGCTCAATTTTTATTCAATTTGTGATGCCTTCACAAGTGAGAATTAATACTCCCGAGATAAATCTTTTTTGTAAGTTTCATATAAAATCATAATTTTTTTCCATATGTTTAATTGGTATGTACTAGCAGTGTACTGTCATCCAATAAAAAACTGTCACATAAGTTATTTTATAACCAACTCTAATTTAACTCTAAAAAATCCATAATGAGATATTTATTTTGAGATACATTTAATTATTCTTGGAAACAGGTAGTTGGGAATAATGTATTCATACGTTTGTTATAAGTTTTATAAAAAATTTTCTGAGTATTAATTATTTCATGGAAAAATATTTTTCTATAATTTAGTGAAATTTTATTCCCAAGTTGAAGGGTGGGGAAAAAAATTCTTATGACTTAAAAAATCACAATTACTAAACCATCCCTTAATTATTTGACTTTTTCTCTCTTTATATTTTTTCCTTTTTCTTGTTGAAAGTGTAATTTTCATTTGACATAATATATTAAGGGTATTTTGGAAATTATGACATATATTCTTAGGATATAGATTATAAAACAAACAAATTTAAATTTATTTATGGGAATCTTAAAAAATAATCCCAAGAATATTTAATGCCAAACAAATAATTTTTTAAAAATACCAAGGAATAATATTTCCATGATTACCATTCCTAGTAGTGCGATTACTGAAAACATAATTTTGAATCTTGAAACAAACGCTCCCTAATAGATGAGTTGTCACTTGTTTATTAGCTGATAGTATAAAGATATTTCATACTGTTAGTGCATATTAATTAAATTCTTTTTCAATTACTCCCTCTGTTTTTGAATAATTATCTATTTTAAAAAAATTCAGTTGAAAAAATTCACTTTAAGTATTTAACTAGCATTAATTATTTTTTCTAATAATATTTCTATTAAACATTATTGACTCATTAGTGAAGGAAGAGAAAGAAAATTAGACAATTGAAAGAAACAAAGATAATTTAGTAAATTAATTCTAACTTTCTACTAACATTGATGTTTTATAAATCATTTCCTTAATTCTAGTAAGCATTTAAAATCGAATAATATTATTTAAGGACAGGGGAAGTATTTTGCATAAAAATTAAAAACTAAATAAAAACAAGACAAATGTCAATAACTCTAAGGGAACATTTGTTTGAAGGTACTTTATCTATTCTTTATTAATAGTTATCTTGAAAAATCGATACAAATTGGTACATTTGAAAAATTAATATATCTGGCTGCAAATTGAGGTCCGATATATTAACTTTCTAATGTACCGATTTATATTGATTTCCCATGACCACTATTAATAAGGAATAAAGAGAGTATAAAATTAGGTTCCCAAGAATCACATTCCAAATAATGTTATATTCACGAATAATAGTCCTAGGTCTTTTGAAAAATATTTGTTTAACGTTAAACATTCCTAGAATTATTTATTAAAATTCTTTAGAATAAATTTAAAACTTGATTATTTTATAATACATAAATTTATGAAAATATATGCCATAACTTTCAAAATACCTCTAACATATTTCATGATAGGTTAAAATTCAAATAACCCCTTTCTACTAAGTTTATTGTGCAAGTAAGCCCTGAATATTTAAAAAGAGCAAAATACACCTTTAAGCAAACTGAGCTTATAACACACTTTCATAATGTCTCTGTTAAAAGAGTAGACGGAACTTTGCTTTGCTTTCCTTTTCTATTTGTCTTTCTTTAGTGTTTAGAGAACCCCAGGTCGGATGGTTGAACAGAAACCACTTTGTCGGTCACCCGAGTTGGCTCTTAAAACTGGCTGGGAAAGAATCGGTGGGGAATCGTTTCGAACCGGCCAGGAACAGAAAAAACCGGTAAACTGGCCGAATCGGTGTTTTTTTTTTTATGAAAAAGATGCAAAAGAATATCATTTTGAGGTTTTTTTTAAAAAAAAAAGTCTAAAATATCATTTTTCCCAATTCTTTTTATTTTCTGATATGAGAATTAGTAATTTGAGAAATTTGATCTATATGGATAATATTTATTTTGATTAAGAGATGAATTATATTATATTTTATAGGTTTTGTTGATGCCTAATTTAATTTTTAGTTATTTATGACATATATTTTATTTTATATTTTTATATATTTATATAAATACATGTTTTATTATATACCGGTATATACCGGTTCGACCCCTGGTTGAATCGGTTGAACCTCTGAACCTTTCTCCTAACCGATTCGATGTCCGGTCCGATTTTCAGAACTTGCTTTCTTTAGCTTCAAATCTCTGAAGTCCTTTTCCCATATATCACTCATCCCATCTTGAGCTCATGTCCCAAAAGAAAACAAATAAATAAATAAATCTTGCTAAATCAACCATGCTCTTGACCCATAGCCTTCCCCTGCTAGTTGGGTGGTTTACCAGCATGTTGCTAACTTAGGTTGCAGTCACAGAGGATGGTGTAGAATGGAAGCGTCAAAGAAAAAGTTCTCTCTTTCCCGTCGAGGAGTATCACAAGGTAACAAAGCACGTCAAAGAATCCACCATGTACAAGGCTTCGTCGTCAACAACTCATCAACCATGACAAAAACCACCTTGAAGACCTCTTTCAGAACATCACGGCATGTAAAGGTTTTTCTTTACAATTTTTATTTTTCTTTGAAAATAGAAAGTTTCAACCTTGGGAAATTGGTTCTCAGCTTTTGTTCGTAAATGCAATGTTGTTCCCTGGTCATTTTATTCACCTCAAGTGCTTTCTGGTAATGTTTCTCTTGGTACGTGACTATACTGAGCAAGATGGTTTTAGTTATCTCTTACTTATCTTGAACCCAAGAAAATTAAATAGTGAAAATGATTTAGGAATACACTGTGAAGCACTTTGATGTTGTCTAACTAACCTGAGACACTTTTACGCAAGCATTAGGCAGCAAATGAAGTCAAATGTATGGAGCGGTGCAGTCAAAACGTGCAGCAACTATTAGACGATACGAATCAGACTCTTTTTCGATCGGCGTTGATGTTGATATATTTAGGCATAATAATGGTTTCACAATTGCAATTGAGGGGAAAATCAAAGAAAAAATATTAGGGATAAATTGATAATTCAAGCATCATCTGTTTAAATTAACAGGGACGTTTGAACAATGTTATAAGAACAGTTTACAAACTTAAATTGTGTATTTTACTTTTCTTAAATATTCAGGGGGTGATTTGCACCGGACACAAAGTAGAAGGGGGTTATTTGAGTTTTAACCTTAATGATATTATTATTATTATCATCATATTATCTAAAATAAGAATTACACTTCCAGAAAAAAGAAAAAATATAAACAATCATAAATTCATAAATATTTTCCAAACAATATAAAATTAACAATTAAATAAACAGCTAAAAATAACAACTATGTCAAACTGGTATTTACATGACTATAACAAACATACAATCAACTTCAATTCAGTGAAAATAAAAAATTGTTAGTGTAGTAAAAGTGTGGGAGGAAAATGAAATAATTTAGGGGTATTTTAGTATCTATGCTCAATAATTCTCATTCCCAAGTCATGGGATATTTTATTTTTGTCTCTCATGATGGAAAAGTATCTTATTGAATCAAGGGAAATTTTCTTTCCCGAGAACAATTGATAGCAGGGAATAATTTTTCAAAATTTGTAACAAATATGGAAACAAATCATTCGCAAGATATTATTCATGCGAATACATCATTATAGCTTGAAACAAATGCCCCCTAAGACTATATTAGGTAGAGAGTAAAGAATGAGGGTAAAATTTTCATAATTGAACTTCACATGTAATTTTATACATAAAATTTAATGTAGAAAAACTTATATTTATGTTTACCCTTCAACCAAACATATCCTTACCCTAAAAGTCAATTACTCGTTCCTCTCCTGTATTTTGTATTTTGCGTTTATTAATCGTTCCTACATTCTATTTCTTCAATAAAAATCTTTACAAAGTACCTTGTGTATACGAAAAGAAATACAACCAAAAATTTGTTCTTGAGACTCTTATTATGTGATAACCGAGAAAAGGAAAAAAATTAGTAAGGTCCACCCATGGGCTTTAAGTGGCATAATCACCATAGTTCCTTCCCAAACTCTTTTTCTTTCTTTCTCTGCCTCCATTATCATCACTTTTCTTTCCCTCATTTCTTCCTTTCCTCCTCCATTTATTTTTCTTTTTCCTCTCATTTCTTCCTCATCTCCCTCCATCACATATCAACACCACCTCTATAATACCCAACTACCATCACCATCTCCTCCTATCATCATCATCATCATCACCACCACCATTACAAAAATTGCGCCTGCTTCTCCTCTATCTCCATTCGTGGTTTTCTTTCTCTAAAAGGGGGGAACTGTTAGAGCGGTGAGTATTGGATCGTTCTCTACCTCTAATCATCCTCCTAGAATAGTGGGTAAGTGATAATCTTGTTCTATTTATTTTATTTAGCTCTTTTTGTAGCTGTTCATTGTATATTAGGGTTTAGGGGACCCTAAATATAGAGATTTTTGGCTTTCTAGTAGATGGGCTAATTAGTGTAAATTAATGGTATGGTTAGCTCATTAATATTGTATTTATCTTGTTCCTAGAGTTATATAGCGAATGAGCATCAACTGTTGGATTGGTGACACTTGGGAGTCGGTCTTTGGAACTAGTTTGTGAGTAGATAGTATATCTAAAATTTACTTTTTGCATAGTAAATTTTAATTATAAAGATGCTATTTAATTATAAACATGTTATTAAAGTGTTTTATATTTACTCAGTGGATTTTATTCATAAATAGTTATGAAGTTAGTTGAAAAATTATGAATTTGAATTGAAAATTATTTATGAAATAAAGTGCGAAGGTTTGATGTTCTTATGTTTGGTTAGTTTAATTTGTTGATTTTCTTAAATATAATGATTATTAAATATGACTTGATGATT
Source organism: Dalbergia cultrata (assembly GCA_031216105.1). Lineage (NCBI taxonomy): Eukaryota > Viridiplantae > Streptophyta > Magnoliopsida > Fabales > Fabaceae > Dalbergia > Dalbergia cultrata. The sequence goes on along the minus strand of CM062350.1, from coordinate 10,635,350 downwards.
TTTAGTGAAATTATTAAATATGACCTTGATACATGCTATTTTAATGTGTATTGGAAAAGTTTATGATATTTGATACTTGAAATGTTAGATTAATATGAAGATTGAATTTTACAATTGTAAATTGTGTTTGATAAAAATTTACTTAAGAAACCATGATGGGTTATAGGATGGAATTACCGCTAGCCATAGTGAAAAGATATAATGGCAATACTGCTCGCCATAACGAAAAGATATAATAACAATATCGCTAGTTATAGCGAAGAGAAATAATGGCAATAGCCCTCGCCATAGCAAAGAGATATAATGACATTACCACTTGCCGTAGCAAAGAGATGTAACGGCCTATGTGCACATAGTTTCTCTTCGTGAGATAAAGTTTGAAAAGACCTTATTTAAAAAATAATAAAGCTTGTAATTTATGGGTTGAGATTACTTTCCAAATAAGATTTATGCTTCTTATGTAACTCTCATGAGTATTTGAGTATTTGATAATGAAGTTAATTTTACATGAGAATAAGGAATTAGAGAAAATGTGATCAAGGGGATTTAGTAATTATTTTTGAGAGTTTGTTTAGAAATAAAATTTCAAAGAATACATATATGTTAATATGTTTATATTGTTTTCTACTTGCATATAGTAAACTATGGATATCCTATCTCTCACTGAGTTGCAAACCTCATCCCGTTGTTCTTCATTTTTTTTTTCCAGATACAGGTGCTAGTACCAGTTTTGTTCTTCCGGCTTAGCTATTAATTGATGCTAAAATGATAAGTCTTCTTGAGAAGGCATTCTTTTATCATCAAGATCCTTTTAAAAATAGTATATGTTAGTATGTCAGTTGCTCCATATGTCACAAGCAGGGTCCTCAGATTATATGATTATTTTTGTGTCTAGAGTTATGTATATATATGTGTTTGGTTAGGAAAAATAAGCTTCGAAAGAGTTGCGATAATTGATTTTATGATTGAACGTAAAAGCTGAATTTACTTAGTTTTGAGAGTGGATGACTTATTGAACTTGTAGGTCTTATTGAAAGTGGAAATGATTGAAAAAGAGGGGAGATTCTACCCAATTTTTTCTAGAAGTGGTTTGTGGGTAAAGGCTTGCTAGGGAACATGTTCCCTATGCGTCGGTCACATTCTAAATTGGGTCGTGGCATATTATCATGCTTTTTTACTCAATTCTAGCATTGTTCATCTTTTGTTGAAAAAATGGAAAGAAAAAATCATTTGTGCAATCAATTAAAATATTCAGCTGCACCAATTAAAAATGTGATCTTATTATTTTATAAAACATAAGACTAAACAACTGTGTGATTATAATTTGACCACAAAAATGAGGATACGGGTCAACTTAGGTAATGAATGTTGTTGGCATAACAGTAGTTTAAAGCATAAACAACCATTCACACACTTTCTATTTTTAGGGAGTTTCTTTTAATTCGTTCAAACAAATTATAATTTTTGAAGTAAATTTATTTGTTATTTAAAATTTCAAAATTAGTATCCCCATGGAAAAAAAGAGAGTTGTTTTTCCATAGAAAGTGCTGCTTTTTCGGAAAATTTCTCACTTGCTTCTTTAATCCAAAAGAGATTAATAGACTTAGTACCTTGCGGCCTCCCCATAGTCGTTGGATGCTGCTATCAGGCATATTCAATTCCATGAGACTATTATACGGCTCATAACTTAATAGCAGAGAAGGGAAGGGGTAACCATGCCAAAAAAGATATTGTAGGCTATTAGGAAGATATCTGTGGGATCCTGTAAGGCTTATCTGATATGATATCAGTAGTCTAAGGCCTCTCATTTTGGACAATCCTGCAGCGCTCAGCTGATTGCACTTGGAGACATCCTCTTTTTGTTCCAGAACTATGGCTTTAACATTGTTTCCTAAGATAATAAAAAAAAGGAAAAAAAAATTATTAAAAGAGAGTAAGTTAAACTTCTATAATTAAATGGAAATCTTTTGTTAGAATTAAAAAATCACACGCGCGCGCGCGCCCACACGCACACACACACACACATATATATATATATATATATATATTAAAATGTTAAAAGTTTCTAAAGGAAACTAGATATGATTTTGGAAAGATAACTTACTGCTTCTGTCATCAAAGCATCATGAAAATCTCGATAAAGCCACAATCTACTCCACAATCTTGGCTCTCCAGGAGATTGTTGCCGAACAATTTTCTTTCCTAATTCTCGCAATAGATCATGCATATGAATTTCTTGGTTTCTAATAGTTATGAGCGATTTTTCGGCAATTACCTGAATTCCAATGTGAGAATGTAATTCACAAATATTTAAAATCCGCTTTACATAATCCACTCTCTCCCCTATGAAGAAACAAGCAATGTGTAGAAATATTTCTTTCTCTTCTGACTGCAATCCATCGAAACTTATTTGAAGTACATCCATAATTTTGTTTTCTGGATTGTTCCCTAGCCTATCCAAGGCATCTCTCCACTGGGTAGCATCTCGGTTATACAAGAAAGAGCCCAATACTCTAATTGCTAAAGGAAGACTTTGAACATATTTAGTACCTCAGGAATCAGATGACCACAATTGTTGCTTGGATAAACTGTTTTGAAGGCTTTTCTACAAAGAAGTTCATGAGCATCATCATTATTCAATAGTGGAACCTCAACTCTTTTTGCACCATACACTTCTAAAATATGCTCATCCCTAGTGGTTATTATTATTCTACTTCTCGGAACAAGCAATTTGGGATTTATAGCTAATTCTTGCAATTGCTCTAATTGATCAACATTGTCAAGAACTGCAAGAACCTTCAAGTTGTGCAGCCTGTCTGTTATAATCCCAGATATTTCAGAAGGACTGTATGTGTCCAGATTCTTTTCATCTAGAGCTTGACGAAGAATTTGTTTTTGTATAGCCACAACACCACCATCCTTATAAACTTTGCTTATGTTTTCAATAAAACAACAAGCATCAAACTGGTAAGAGATTCTATCATATAAGACAGCAGCATGAGTTGTCTTTCCTATGCCACCCATCCCCCATATTCCTAAAACTCGAGACTCATCATCCTCTGAGCTTAATTTTAGAAGCTCTTCTAATTTTTCGACACGGGGTTGTATCCCAACAAGGTCATCTGCAATCCTTGAGAATTTATGATTCAATGTCTTTATCACCTTCTGAACAATCTCTTCAATCTCTCTAAATTCTGGCCTGTAAAATAAAGAAAAATACATGATACTACATTGTTGCCTTAGAAAACAAGGGGAAAAAAAAGCATAATTAATGTAATGATCATATATAAAATAATTGATTGCAAGCGTGATTTGTCGATCATTATGATGCACAGGCATGGAAAACACCTCTTGTTCTAGTTAAGAATGTGTACACAAGTAAGAAGAATGGTTAGATTATAGACATACTTATCTGTGACATTCCAACCAGCTGAATTGGCCAATCCCGTCATAGCTCTCTTCCACCGATCAACCTTGCTTGGATCCTCTTTGAATTTCTCAGTATGCAAAACAAAGGCATCCTCGTACACCCCATTTTGATTTCGCACATGAGAAGGATCCACACCATAGAAAACCGGGAAAACAGCCTGTTCCAATTCTTGGTGGCAATCAACTACGGCAGCCATTTCCTCCAAACACCAAGTGGAGGCAGCATAATCCCTTGAGAAGACAACGATGGAAACCCGCGAGTCACTAATTGCTTGAAGAAGCTGTGGTGAAATGGGTTGTCCCTTCTCGAGTCTCTTGTCGTCCTTGAAGGTGAAAATACCTTTCCTGAGGAGGTGATTGTAAAGATGGTCAGTGAAGTTGTTGCGGGTGTCATCGCCTCTGAAGCTGAGGAACACGTCGTACTTGCAGATCCGCCGAGATGACAACGGGCTGCCTTGGAAGCAGTTGGAATCCATGGTAGGACGAGGACAAAGAATCACGAACAGCAAAGGAGTGTTACAGTTTGGGAGATAAAGAAGTGGGGATTGTTGGAGGAGGATGTAAGGCTTAATTAATTCTGTACTCGGGAAAAGCAAGAGAGAGGGAGAAGGGAGCTTGACTTGACTTGGGTTTAGCCAACAAACTGCAACTGCAATCAGTGAAAGGCAGAAGGAGCCAGGAAATGAGCCGAGCTTGACTTGACTTTTCTTTGGTCATGAAAATGGACGGTAGTTTAGTTATCCGTGTAAGGCAGTGTAGTCAGTGAGATGAGAATTTGCTTCCATCTTTAGAAAGTTACAAAAAGTGTAAAACGGGGCCGAGCCCGGGAGGCTTTGATTTTGGGAGGAGTAAGGAAGGGCCTCGACCCTTTCCAACCACCAAATAAACTAGGAAGGAATAAGGACTAGAAGCGCACAAAATAAACGCTTGTAGTTTGACCCAAAAGAAAAACATGTAGTTAGTATTTTGAGGTTGGGGTTCAGAAAAAAGAAATGGTACCGGTAAATATTATAGAAATTTAAAAAATTTCAGGTTGGGACTACATTGTCTATAAATTCGTGGTGGTAATTTGTAAAATGGTACAAGTTTGAAGCTTTTATACACTTTTTTTTCTCTCTATATATAATGAAGGATAAAAACATAAAGTACTTATTTTGCAGTGACTAGCATTTCGTTTCAATTTTGATAGGAACAGACAATGAGCACTTGAGTGTGTTAGATTGTTTCTTTTCAAGAAAAAAAATTCTTTTAAAAAAATGCTTTTATATTTTTCTAAGGTATTTGGGTTGACCTTGAAAAAAAATTGCATAAAAAAGCTATTTTCCAACAATTTTTTTGGTAAGTGATACCTGACTTCTTATATATATATATATTTGTTGACTATTTCCTAATGGGTCTTATCATATGAAACAATAATTATCGATCATGCTTGCATAGGCCATAACTGTAGCAAAATTCCATTTGGCATTGGGGAAGAAATAATATGAAAAATTATATGTGGCTTGAAAAGCACTTCTTCGAACTCCGGTGTGAATAATCTGCACTGTTAATGTAATTTTTTTCCTCTAGTTTTTTCTTTTTTTTTGTCTGTTTAAAACAGTAAACACCATTAGTTGTCCTTGCCTTTTTGATGAACAAGCTTTCGTCAAGTATAGCATCACTCAAATAATATTGTACGCAGGCAAATCTTATCTAACACCTAAGTATTTATGCTCACACAATAAAATTGATTCTCATTAGCTGTGTTCAAGATAACCTTATTTACATTGTTAAAAAAAAATTATTTTGGCACCCCAAAATATTGATATATTTTGAATTTAAAGATTATAATTTAATCATGAGTATTTAAAATATTAATAAAATTAATTAACAAGGTATATTACAAATTTTTAATCACGAGTGCTAGAAAAATCTCAGAAAAAAAAAACCTTATTTACCTTGGAGCCCATCAATTTTATCGTAATCCGAAAGGCATCGTGTGCTTTTGCATGGTGCCTCACGTATCCAAAGAACCACAACCCATATTTGAGAGATTATTTTCTTTCTCCTCTGCCACCATCTTCTCGTCTTCCTCTTCTTCAGCAACTAACCAATTATAAGGTAGCTGGATTTTAGGCCCAAAGCATTTGGTGCTGCTCTCATGTACATAATCAAAATGAAGATGGTCCCCTCGACAAACCGAACTAGGTTCCAGTAATTCGCCATGTCTGGGCAAGCGTAACATCTCTATATGCTGCTCCTGAAAAAGCCTGTGTAACCCCTATTTCTTGATCTCAAAACATGGATGGGATTTTGTTGTGATATGGTGGGTCCAAAGACACAAACATAGTAGCACAAAATAAATATGCAGAAGTGTAATGCTAAATGACACCAGGAATTTACGTGGTTCAGCTTAAAGCTTACGTCCATAGGTAAAGACAACAACAAAATATTTCACTATAGAAATATGATAGAGATACAAATGGTGAACACACTCTACTCAAACCCAAATCCCCAAATACACCCTAAAATACCTTACAGTATTTTTCTCACAAGTGTATATGCTCAACACACAAAAGAGAAGTAATAAAAATACTAGAACAAACTTCTCTAACACCAAAAGAGCCAATGGACTTGGAATACCTTGAAGCTCTAATGCATGCTCTATTTGTAAAGTCCAAATGCACCACTTTCAACGCTTCAATGCATAACATTGCCTAACTTTCATCTACCTTCACCTACCTTCATCTAACATTGCCAAACTTCACCTAACTTTGAGGGTTGTTAGCCACTAAGTTTGAAGGTTGTTAGCCACTAACTTGGAAGGTTGTTCAAAGTTTACCAATAGCTTGAAAAATCAAGCCATCAAAACCAATTTTTCAACAAATCTCCACCTTGGCTTGAATTTTGTCAAGCTTCAAATTTTCAAAATCGTCTTCTCCAATATGCCAATAGGCATACTCAAATATGCAAACTACCTCTTGATGGGATCGGCACTGGGTTCCACAAATTAGAATCAACACCCTTAGTCCTATAAATGGTAGTACTAAATCTAATACTAGTTTGCTTCCCACAAGCACGTTATTTACAAAAGTCAGGAATAACGAATTTTTTATCACTAAGCAAGCCATGCTTGCTCACCATAGGCATTCCTGTCTCACACAAGCGAGTAGTATCTAAATCAGATGAAGATGATCCTGATGTAGCACTAATAACCTTGCTACCTTGAAGTAGATAAAGATCATTAACCAATCTACCTCTGATCACTACAAGAGCACCTTTGGAGACTTTCAAAACTCCACCTTCAGCAGAATACTTATACCCTTGAGAATCAAGAGTACTCAAAGAAATAAGATTTTTCTTTAAGTCAGGAATATGCCGAACATTAGACAAAGTTCTCACGGTTCCATCATGTGACTTGATTCGGATTGTACCAATGCCGACAACCTTACAGGATGTATTATTTCCCATAAGAACAATACCACTATTAATTGACCGGTAAGTTGTAAACCAATTCCGGTTCCGACACATGTGGTAAGAGCAGCCTGAATCAAGCATCCAAGTATCACCAACTGAACCGGTTGATACTGCAAGAACATTTTCGGCATCTTCAAAGAACACCCTTGTATCACTTAAATTTTTCTTATCTTTGAGCTTTGGACAATCTGCTTTCCAATGCCCTTCTTTCTTACAATATCTACACCTGCCTTTGTTTCTGCTACTACTTGAACTAATATTCTTCCAATTACCTCTAGCTACCAAGCCAGATGCGGTACCATTAAGATCACCACTATCATGCTCCATCCTTTCACGACACAAAAGTGAGGACTTGACTTCATCAATATCAAGATGCTCACGTCCATAGATGAGTGTTTCACGAAAATGCCTGTAGGAATGAGGTAAAGAACAAAGCAACATCATTGCTTGTTGCTCACTAGAGAATGTCTCATCCATATTTTTCAACTCCATCACAAGTGATGTGAACTCAGCTATGTGAGTTCTCATAGATGTCCCTTCTGCCATACGAAGCATATACAGACGTTGCAAAACACCGAGACGATTAGCCACCGTCTTAGTCATTTACAATGACTTCAACTTGGTCCACAGTGATTCTGTTGTTTTCTCCGAAAGGACCTCCTGCAGCACATCGTCTGTAATGCATAACTGAATAATGGAAAGAGCTTTTTGATCAGCATCTTCCCATTCAGATTCCTTCATTGCCTCGGGCCTCTTTTCTTTGTTAGAAAGTGCTACTTTCAAGCCTTGCTGTACAAGAACAGCCATCATCCGCACCTTCCACATCCCAAAGTTGATGCGACCATCGAATTGTTGAATATCAAATTTCATGGATGACATCTTCGAACAAATTTGCCCAGAACTCTATAAGAGCTCTGATACCAGTTTGTTGTGATATGGTGGATCCAAAGACACAAACATAGTAGCACAAAATAAATATGCGGAAGTGTAATGCTAAATGACACCAGGAATTTACATGGTTCAGCTTAAAACTTACGTCCACAGACAAAGACAACAACAAAATATTTCACTATAGAAATATGATAGAGATACAAATGGTGAACACACTCTAGTCAAACCCAAATCTCCAAATACACCCTAAAATACCTTACAGTATTTTTCTCACAAGTGTATATGCTCAACACACAAAAGAGAAGTAACAAAAATACTAGAACAAACTTCTCTAACACCAAAAGAGCCAATGGACTTGGAATACCTTGAAGCTCTAATGCATGCTCTATTTATAGAGTCCAAATGCACCACTTTCAAAGCTTCAATGCATAACATTGCCTAACTTTCATCTACCTTCACCTACCTTCATCTAACATTGCCAAACTTCACCTAACTTTGAGGGTTGTTAGCCACTAAGTTTGAAGGTTGTTAGCCACCAACTTGGAAGGTTGTTCAAAATTTACCAATAGCTTGAAAAATCAAGCCATCAAAACCAATTTTTCAATAGATTTAAATGTGATACGGGCTCCTGTTTTTATAAAATGGCAATGTGCCCGAGAGATATAGATTACCCAAACACATTTTGAGCCATACATCTTGCCTCGTTCTAAGCGAAGTGGCATACCGAAGCTTTCTTCAAAATGTTCACTTTCAGAAGACAGATACAAAGGTTGTTGTGGAAGCTACGAGGAAAATGAGGTATGTGAATAACCAAAACTTTTCACACGACAATTTACCTCAAATGTTGCACAAAAGGCAAAGCCGGTCCAATTGTCAAACTTGTCATCAACATCCGAATCCACTATCCTTATTACTGAACCTCCCATAAACTGATGATAGAACCACGATGAAATTGTAGTCTCAGGTACAACAATGTCAAAGCCACACCGAAAATGACGTGGTTGCTGATAACAAAAGGGGAAAAAAAAACATTATTATTATATCCAAGCTGAACACAAAAAAATTGATAGATAGAAAGAAGAGCATACAATAGAGAAATGTTATTTTAACATCAAATATGCGTTTATTTAGGACATTCACTCTATTATAATTGGATACATGATAGTGACCGTCACTCATCCCATTTATCTATCATACCTAGTGATAATGGATTAAATATCTCAAGTAGACACCTACCTTGTAGTGTTAAAATAACACTTCTTGCATGCAATATGCCCACCTCAATTAGTCTTATCAGCCACTTCAAAGTCAAGATTCCATAATTTACTGGGTTCCCCAAGTAAAATAATTTTCCACTATACAATTTGGAGCAGTTAAAAATATATAATCCTAATCGATGATTACGAGATTGAGACACTGTTTTGAAATACCTTCCCACTGAGGAAGCATTGTCTAATGGGAGACTAGGAAAAGATTTAAGCTCATGGCAATGGGACACATTTAAATATGCTAGACTAAAAAGCTTGCTGAAGGTATTAGGTAGTGAAACAAAGTCGTTTCCCTCTAGATTTAGTCTTTCTAAGCACTTTAGCTCTCCAATAACATCAGTGTGAACACCATATTTTGTCCAGACATTTTATTTTCATTATTTTGCTTCTTCCATTTTTTTGTGTCAGCCCATTCTATTTTGGTTTTTTGGCCTAGTTGTTAAAAAAAAACAAAATCAATCAAGCTAGCCCATTTTAGCCTTTTAGCCCACATCGTACTTGGTCCAGTTTTTTTTAAAATTCAATCAAAACCCAAAAGCTTCTCCCTGACGGTGATCAAAATAAAAAAAAATGCAAAAAGGGCACAGTGTTAGCAGTGCATGTAATGATGATTTGATAGCTGCATCACAAAATCTCAACGTTCCAACGGTAATGAGATACAATCTTGACTACAAAGTAAAGCATTTAATGCAATTCAGCTTATTCAAAGAGCCAACAGTAAAAAGAAGCAATGCATTTAATGCTTCCGTCATATGAAATAGATATATCCAACAGTGAAATGAATAATAATGTCAAAAAATGCATGCTGTGAAAAACGGTTTAAGCAGATTGAGTTGAAATACACATCCTGAAAATCTGTCAAGGATCTATGCGTGCAGTCTATGAAAAATGAAAATCCCAAGAATCAAGGCATTAGCGGCTAAGCATCAAGAGGAGAATTCTTCAGTTGCATAAATAAAGAAATTAGAAACAACAAAAGGACGGAGGAGAAAGCCAATTTCCAGAAAACACGGAGAGAACGGAGAGAAGTTCATTCACAGTTTTCCCTTCCACCCACAACATAGAAACTCACATACCAATGACACAGCCCTCTCTATCCCATACACGTACCATTAACTCATCATCTTCATAACCCTTTTCCATCATCATCATCCTAAATTCATCTAAGCCACCACAACCATTACTTTCATTATCCACTAACACCATCATCTTCATTCCTAAATAACTAATCCCATTAATTCATCATCCTCATACTTTAAACATCATCACACCACTATACTCCCTGCCTTGAATTAATCTACCATAATCATCCATCTTGTCACGACCCACCTACGGAGTGTGACCGGCACGTGAGGATTTGGGTCCCCACGGAAGCCTCTGGTAACGTAACTGACTAATATGCATAAATAATCCAAATTTATTCAAAATATCTCAAGTTCAACTAAAACTCAATAATATGAAATTGTTCTCAAAACATAAATTCTGAACATAAATCTGCATAAAATCCATATTCTAGGCCTAAGCCAAACATAACAAAACAATTAACAGAAATTATGGAAATAATATCATGCATATCCGGGGATCCTGCCTACACAATTTATTGGAGCACTACTAGACTGACATAATTGACAATAAGCTCCACTCCAAAGCGAAGCTCACCAAGGAAGCTGTAGCACAACTACTGAAGATCCTTTGGTAGAACTGAAACTGTAGCTGTATCTGTAGGGAAAGGAAAAGAGAGGGGTGAGTTTATCAAAACTCAGTGAGTGAGCCTCCACTCACAACCCACACGGGACAATAACAAAATACATAACATATACATGCAATTGATGTGAAATATATTACATATATAATTACATATAAATTAACTGAATCTATGGCAATAACTAGTAGAGAAACATGAATTATTCTGTACATAATTATCTGAGTTGAATAGCTAAATCTGAGCCAATGGCTAATCTGATGGGCACCTAACTAGGTCCCATAAATGGACACCTCACTAGGTTCCTTATTGTGGGTGAGCTAGTCCTCTAGCGGACCACTTGGTACCAAGGTTAACGATCAATCCTGCAGCCGTTAACTCGCTGATCTGTTTCTCACTAATTAATATAAAATAATTTGTTCATAAACCAATTAAATATAAAAGCTCTGAATTCATATAATTCTAACAATTTGACTGTAGCATAACTGAGATTCTAAAATCATGCCCAAGGGATCACCAGCTTGTAGACATAGTGATTTCAGTAATCAATAGAATATGTATCTGACAATTGTTATGAATTATACTTTATTCAACACTTTCATCAATAATCATATCTAATATTCTAAAATCTTCATAGGAAATACATAGTTTGAAAATATGATAATCAATATTTCTACTGTAAACAGTAAACTGAGGTCTCACAATTTCATAAATTAGGAAAAAGATATTCTATAACACTCAAGGTATCAATTATGGTCCCATGAGTTTTGCTAAAATGATTAATTTTCATGATAGCTGTAAAAGTAATAATATTTCTAAAACAGGCATAATTATAACAATATATTCTCTTGACATAAATCATTTTAAAATTTCATAATTAATTTATATAATATGGAAAAATATTAATAATGACCAAAAGTATGATTATGAGCTTAATCCCACTCACCGTTGATAGTCGTGAGTGTGCTTCTACTAATAACTTTACTCTGAAGTATTGGAATGGTACAAATAACCAATTTCACAGATTAAAAGAAAGGAGCATTACAACATCCCAAGAAAGGATTAGCTAGGCTCACTGAAGCTCGGCCATGAAGATCATGAGCTTGACAAGAGATGAGTTCGGCCAAGAAGAGGTTTGGTTTAGAGGAAGTGTGACTTAGAGGAGGTGGAAGCAAAACTTAGCAAAATGAAACTAAACATTTCTTACACATACACACTCCTACACTCATATATTTATACACAAATATAATAATCATGAATAATATTAGTGCTATTTTTCTACACTTAATAATAATAATAAATATTATTAATGCTAACTACACTTAGTAATTATAATGTTAAATAATAATAATGCTAACTACACTTAGTAATAATAATGTTAAATAATAATAATGTTAGGTACACTTAATAATAAATAATGCTAATGCTAGCTACACTTAGTAATTATAATGTTAAATAATAATAATGCTAACTACACTTAGTAATAATAATGTTAAATAATAATAATGCTAGGTACACTTAATAATAATAATGATAATGCTAGCTACACTTAGTAATAATTATTATTATTAATATTAGTGGCATATATCTAGACTTAATAATAGTAATAACTAATATTAATGCTAACCACACTTAGTAATTATAATGTTAAATAATATTAGTATTAGGTGCACTTGATAATAATAATAAATAATAATAATAATAATAATTCAAAATAATTATAATTTCTTTATTTGGGATATCACACATCTTCACCACATATTTGAACCTGCAAAAATATAGAGCACAAACCATTTTCAACTATCAAACACATAAACCATCATCATCATCTCTGACACATTGTCAAATACAAACCAGAAAACAAACCATAAACAAAGCTGGAATTAAATCCAATCAAAACAAAACAGTTTCAGATTTTGGTTTACAGAGATACTCAACACCACCCTCATAAATTAAGTCTGAAATAAAAGGAAGAAGAGAAGAAAAACAGCCGCAAAGTCCGTCTCGAGCAAAGACTACCGTGAAGTCCGCGCGGCGCCTCGCCGCCGACCCGGCCAGCATGACATTTCCCTCCCACTGTTGACTGAGCCGCCATCCAATCCTCTCCGGCAGGCATCACGAAGACCAGCCTTTCTGTGAACCAGATCATGCACGTGGAGTCACTCTGCCTTGCTCCTCCTGCTGCTGCAGTCTCCGCCTAGACCACGAGCTGTCCTTCTCCTGGCACCGCGCCCAGATCCAAGACCCAATTTGCTCGCATAACCGCCAAGGCTCCTCAAAGACTTCCGCGAGACGCAAGGCCTACCGCTAGCAAGCTCCGCCCCAGCCAGCATCACATCGTCACCCCTCCCTCTGTGAGCGGACCTTCACAAAGACAAAGTCAAGAATGCATCGAACTGCACACTGTGCACCCCTCCTTGTGCGCAGCTTTGGTTGGTCTTGCTACCTCCTGTTCGCAATTTGAGAGTGAGGTAATGAGATAGGCATTTGGGGCTCCATTTTTATTTTTCAAGAAGTGGCTGATCCATTCTTTTTAGTGTTGTTGTTGGGCTTCTAATCCTGGGCTGTGTTTGTTAAGTCATGTCTTAGTTATAGTATGTTGGGCTTGTCCAATTCTTTCCTTTTTATTTTGTTGGGTTAGAGATTATTAGTTTGGGCTAAGTCATTTCAGGTGGGCTCATTAGTTTTTAGCTGATTCAATTAGGTGGGGTTTATTGTTACTTCATTTTTTGGGTCAGCCTATCTTTTAGAGTTAGTAGTTCCTTTTTGGTTTGGGCTTATCGGGTTAGTTGGGTATTGGGTTTGAGATTTTTTTGATGTTGGGTTAGTATTAGGATTGTTTTTATGCTGGTTCGTTTTTCTTTGATAGGTTTAGTCTTTTATTTTATTTAAGACTATTTCACAAAAAAAAATAAAAATAAAAATAAAAATAATAAAAAACGAAAATTATAAAAATAAGAATAATATGTCTTTGGTTTCTTTAGATCCCTTCACAAGGAAATAAAAATAAAAAAAAAATATTTTAATCCGTGCAACATTCAATGATTATGATTGAGGAGTCGGTGCTCTCTTCATAATTTTGAATCATAAGAGTTTATTGAGTAGCTAAATGCTATCTTGAATCTCATACAAAAGCGGATTTCCTTTTAAATCCTTTATCAATCAAAAAATCATTTTCAAAATTAAAATCAATCAACACACTTTTATCTTCTCTTTTAACTAAAATCAATCAAACACACAATCATTTTCTACAGAACGATGTGGTTTTGAGTTCCTCATTGCACCAGAGGATACGTCGGCGTAGCTTACAACTATCAAACCAAAATTAATTTTTTTCATTAAATTATGTTCCCTTTTAAATTTAATTTCTTTTCTTTTAGTTTAATCTTAATTTTTATAAAATTGTTAACTTCTGGGGAAAAATAAATATTTTAAAATCATAATTAATTTGCATAATAAGTTCTAGGGTAACCGTATTTATACGGACGTATTAAGGGTGCAGTGGGATTAAGTTTCCACTTTTCTTTAATCGTAATCAGACTCCCGAATCTCAAAACTCTTACAAGACCAGTTTTACAAATCAAAATGTTTTCCAATTTTTTCAGAATTAAAATTGGTGGCGACTCCCACATTTATTTTTAAATCGATTGTCATACTCGTCGCAATAACCTCCAGGTACGTTGTGACAATCAGGAACTTCACTTAGATTGCAGAAACCAATGTCCAAAAAAAAATCAAAGATTCCATATAGGAGGCATACACAAATGCCTGTGCCATAGGGAGATTCCTTAGCTTTGAACAGCCACACAAATGAGTTTGAAGAGATCTGATAGTACTGATGTGGTTGGGTATGCTGACAAGATTTTTGCAGTGTCTCAAACTCAAGAATTTAAGCATTGCCAGAGCCCCAATAGATTTATCAACTGGATAAACTTACACAATGTTCAAGATCAAGATACTCAAGATTTGAGAGTCCTGTAAAATTGGGTGTGTTCTCAAGCTTTGTGCAACCAGAGAGATGTAGAACTCTCAGTGAACTTAAATTACATGCCTTGCCAAAACCGAGACTAATCAGGCTGCTATAGTTTTGCAAACTCACAAAGCTTAGTTTTCTGAGAACTCCAATTGATGGATGGACCCGTGAAAGATTTGTACACCCTGTAAGATCTAGCCGCTCAAGATTTGGCAAGCCTTCAAGATCTGGGGTCTCAACAAGGCACTTGGAGTTGCTCACATCCATTCTTTTCAAACGTAGAAGATGCTGTGAAGAAACAAATTTAGGAATTTATATTAAGCAACGGAACCAAAAAAAAAAAAGAAAAAAATTCACGAAGTAAAATTTTATGCATTGTGTAGACTAAAAGATATCCTGCCACCGTTGAATAAAAATGACTTTTAATCACATTGATAGTGGTAACTTGTTTAAAAATATTTCAGATAACTGTTATATATTAGTTATTTCTTTTAAAGAGAAAATGAAAGGACCACTAAGAGTACCTTAATGCCTTTCCATAGTTGTTTGATGCCACTATCAGACGAATTCAGTTCCACAAGTTTATCTGGCTGAAAATCTGATGGCAATGAAGTGAAAGGATAACCATGCCAAAACAAGTACTGCAAGTTGTTAGATAGAAAACAGAGACTCCCTGAAAATTTCTTATGGGATAATATAAGCAATCTAAGGCCCTTCATTTTTGATAAGTCCTCAGCAGTTAGTTCACTGTATTTGGAAGTATCCTCTTTTTCATCTAGAACTATGGCTTCGACATTTGTTGTTTCCTAAACAAATAAAATAAACATATTATAAAAGGAAAAACAACAAAATTACCAACATAAATGGAACTTCCTTCTGGTATATAATGTAATTAACAAATCTTTATTCAATAACTGAAGTGATAAAACTTTCTAACAAATGTAAGGAAATCATCATAAAAAAAAGAATTAGAAAGATAATTTGTCACCATTTTTGATGTCATGACACGATGGAAATCTTGGTACAACCACAATCTACTCCACTTTTCTGGCCTTTTAGGAAAATGCTCTCGAACAATTTTCTTTCCCAGCTGTTGCAACATTTCGTGCATATGAATCTCTTGGTTTCTAATGGTTACGAGTGATTTCTCATCCATAATTGGAATTCCAATGTTGGGGTTCAGTCCACAACAATCCAAAATTTGCTTTACATAATCTTCCCTCTCTCCTATAAAGAAACAAGCAATATGTAGAAATATTTCTTTTTCCTCTACCCTCAAAACTTATTTGAAGCAAATCCATAACTTTGTTGTCTGGATTATTTCGCAATCTATCCAATGCATCTCTCCACTGGATGGCATCTCTAGTACACAAGAAAGATCCAACTACTCTAATTGCCAATGGAAAACATTGAATATATTTTAGCACCTCAGGAACCAACTCCACAACATTGCTACTTGAACCATTAATTTTGAAAGCTTTTCTACATAATAGTTCACGAGCTTCATTATGGTTCAACAGTGGAACCTCATGAATTATATCAGCTCCGTACACTTTTAGAATACGTTCATCCCTAGTAGTTATGATCATTCTACTTCCTGCTCGAAGCAATCTAGGACTTATAGCCAGTTCCTGCAATTGTTCTAATTGATCAACATTGTCGAGAACTAGAAGAATCTTTATGTTATGCAACCTATTTCTTATAATCCCTGATATTTCTAAAGAGCTGTATGTGTCAAGATTTTTTTCTTTTAGAGTTTGACGAAGAATTTGTTATTGAACCGCAATAGCACCACCATCTGTATAACTTTTCCTTATGTTCTCTATGAAACAAGAGGCATCAAACTGATAAGAGATCCTATCATACAAGACGGTGGCATGAGTTGTCTTTCCTATTCCACCCATCCCCCATATTCCTAAAACTCGAAAGTCATCATCCTCTGAGTTTAATTTGAGAAGGTTTTCCAATCTTTCCACACGAGGTTGTATCCCGGTCAGATCATCAGCAAACAATAAGAATTTATGATCCAACTTCTTTATTACCCTGGCAACTATATTTCAATCTCTCCAAACTCTGGCCTGAAAGACATAGGAAGGATAAAATCAATCACCAAGTTTATCAACATTGAAAACAAGGTGAAAAAGGCATAAATTCATATCAAGGTAAGATATTAATGGCTTGTAACTCCTGTTGATAGACTTATGAAATAATACATACTTATCTCGTACGTCCCAACCAACTGAATTAGCCAAACTCGTCATAGCTTCTTTCCATCGATCAACCTTGCCCGGAACCTTCTTGAATTTCTCTGTATGAGACACAAAGGCTTTATGGTACACGCCAGTCTGTTTTCGCACATCTGAGGGATCCACATCATAGAAAACTGGGAAGACAGTTTGTCCAAATTCCTTTTGGCAATCAGATATGGTAGCCATTTCATCCAAACACCAAGTTGACGCTACGTAATCTCTTGAGAAGACAACGACAGAAACTCGCGAGTCTCTAATTGCTTCCACGAGCTGCCATGAAATGTGATAAGGGCTCTTGTTTTCACAAAATGGCAGTGTGCCCGAGAGATATAGATTATCCAGCAATACTTTGGTACTGGGCCAACATGCTCCTGACGCATGTCTAAACAAGATGGTGCATCGAAGTATTCTTCTGTGTTTTCACTTTCAAAAGAGAGATACAGAGGAGGTGGTAGCTGCTGCGAGGAAGAGCCAGAAATTTCTGCACGATTTTTTTTCACCTCAAATACTACACAAAACGCAAAACCAAGCCAATCGTCATTTACATCGGAGTCTGCTATCCTTGTTATTGAGCCACCCTCAAATTGATGATTGAAATACCATTTTGGAATTTCAATCCTGTTAATAGGAGTTATAATGTCAAAACCGCATCGGAAGTGACAGGGTTGCTGCTACCAAAGGAAAAAATAACAGAGAGAAATATGAGTGATGTTAATATAGACAAAGTCCGCAATAAATCGCATAATGACAACACGTGAAACTGAGACTATGTTATGATCATTCAAAAGATAGGCATGTAGACTGGGCACCTCAACTAGTCATGTTAACCATGAAAGTGCAGCTAGCATCCAGTGACTTGTCTTAACCCTGCAGTTGAAAATATACGACCCTGACCTATGATTGCGAGATGTGGATACCGTTTTAAAATACCTTCCCCCTGATGAAGAACTAACAATGGGTAGCACAGTATCACATCAAGCGCATAACAGTCGGCCAAGTTTAAATATGATAGGTTGGAAAGCTGTTGGGAACTAAACACTCAATTCCCTACTTGCAAGAACAAGAGGAGCAACAATTCTAGCAGAGAAATAATGGCAGCAAACACCACAAATTAACCAGAACAATAATCAGAACAATGCACCAAGATTTTTATCGTGGAAAATTCCCTCAATGTGAGAGACAAAAACCACGGGTCGTCCAGACCAATGAAATAGCTCCACTATGATCAAAACAGGTACAAGAGAGTCTCAAATAAATGCACAAGTCGTGCCAACAACAACCTAAAACCAACCAATCATCAATTCATAAAATTGAGAACAAGGAAATGTGAAATACCCCAAAATTGGAGCTTCTGTCCGAGACCAGTTTCTCAGTCTCCGGACCTTATTTCAACAATCCAACCGTTCAGAATGAAGAACAACCTGTCTGGAAGCTTCTGTCCAAATTTCAGCCCGATCCAACGGTGAACGACTTCCCAAACGGCGATTTACGGTGACAGCTCAAACTAGAAAAGCTGATTCCGCAAACCGGAAGAGAACCTCAGTTCGAGCTTAATATCTCACACTCAAGACCTTTGTTCGATAATCTGACCGTTCAGAATGAAGAACCACCTGTTACGAACCTGCTGTCCAAATTTCAGCACGATCCAACGGTGAACGAATTCGTATCGGCCGATTTACGGAGATTGTCAGACAAAGAAAATGAAAAACGGGTTTGGTTGTGTTTTCTCTCTTCTCTCTCTTTGTGGCTGCGGGATTGTGACCAAAATGAGCTCCCTCAACTTACCCTAGCTGACTATTCTCATAAGATAAGTGGGCTAGCTTGGTTTTGGGCTTTTCCCCACATAGGAGTGAGCCCAAACCCAACAAATCTCCCCCTCACGACTATGTGGAGGTAACCGCCAAACCGACGATCAAACAACAAGCTTCAAACTTCCATCTTGGCAAAGATTTAGTCATCATATCTGAACCATTCTCATCAGTGTGAACCTTTTCAAGTTCTAACAACTTAGCATTCAAAGTATTACGTATCCAATGATACCTCACATCAATATGTTTAGACCTTGAATGAAAAGTTGAGTTCTTACCAAGATGTATAGCACTTTGACTATCACAAAATAACACATATTTCTCTTGAGTAAAACCAAGCTCTTGTAAGAACTTCTTCATCCAAAGCATCTCCTTGCACGCTTCGGTAATGGCAATGAACTCAGCCTCTGTAGTGGATAAAGCAACACACTTTTGGAACTTAGATTGCCAAGCTACGGCTCCACCTCCAAATTTAATCAAATAACCTGAAGTAGACCTTCTAGAGTCAACATCTCCTGCCATGTCTGAGTCAGTGTAACCAACTAGAAAAGGCTTCTCATTTCCAAAACATAACTTCAAGCCAGAAGTACCACAGAGATATCTCATAATTGACTTCACTGCATTCCAATGCTCTCTTCCTGGATTTGAAAGAAAACGACTAACACTACCAACAATATGAGCTAAGTCTAGTCTAGTACATACCATAGCATACATCAAACTACCCACAACTGAAGCATATGGAACTCTCTCCATGTCTTTCTTCTCTTCTTCATTTGATGGACTTTGCTTGCAACTCAATTTGAAGTGTGTAGCAAGAGGAGTACTAACAGCCTTAGCACTCTCCATTTGAAACCTTTGCAGCACGGCTTCAATATATTTCTCTTGTGACAACCAAAGTTTCTTCTCCTTTCTATCCCGAATGATTCTTATACCAAGAATCTGCTTTGCTGGTCCGAGATCCTTCATTGCAAATGACATCCCAAGTTGTTTCTTCAACCTATCAATTCTAGAAGTATTTTGACCAATAATAAGCATGTCATCAACATATAACAAAAGGATAATAAAATCATTACTAGCAAACTGTTTAATGAAAACGCAATGATCTGAAGTAGTCTTCTTATAGCCTTGCTCTCCCATTATAGACTCAAACTTCTTATACCATTGCCTCGGAGCTTGCTTCAAGCCATATAAGCTCTTCTTGAGTTTGCACACATAATCTTCTTTTCCTTTTGCTTTAAAACCTTCAGGTTGCTCCATGTAGATTTCTTCCACAAGATCACCATGGAGGAAAGCAGTTTTTACATCCATCTGCTCTATCTCTAAATCAAGACCTGCAGTCAAACTCAAAACGGTCCTAATAGAGGACATCTTGACAACAGGAGAAAAAATCCCATCATAATCAATGCCCTTTTTCTGTCTAAAGCCTTTAACCACCAATCTAGCTTTATACCTTGGGGAAGAAGAATTCCCTTCATGTTTCAACCTGTATATCCACCTGTTTTGCAAAGCTCTCTTACCATTAGGTAATTTCACGAGCTCAAATGTCTGATTATCATACAAGGACTGCATTTCATCTTGCATAGCATCAACCCATTTTTTCTTCTGGTCACTATCCATAGCCTCCTCATAACATTCAGGTTCTCCCCCATCAGTCAAGGTCACATACTCATCAGAAGGATACCTTGTTGAATGTTGTATCTTTCTAGTAGACCTCCTAAGTGCAACAAGCTGATTTGTAGGTATTTCATGTTGATCATTAACAACATCATCAGTTGGAGCATCTAAATGATCTCTTACCTGCTGGTCATCTCGAACCCTATGGTCATCTTCTTGCATATGATCCTGGGCTTGATTCTCTGCTAGTTCTTGTGCATGTGGTGGCTGGACTGGATCTACATCGATCAAGTCACTACTATGCTGGGATTCCGTCTTCTCCACTTTCTCAATATCTTCAATGGTCTGGTCTTCGACAAACACCACATCACGGCTTCTCACAAGCTTTTTATCAATTGGGTCATAGAGCCTATAGCCAAGTTCATCCTGACCATACCCAATAAAGATGCATTGCTTTGTCTTCACATCCAACTTAGATCTTTCATCCTTTGGAACATGAACAAATGCCTTGCACCCAAACACTCTCAAGTGATTATAAGAGACATTCTTGCCAAACCACACATTATCTGAAACATTATTATCTAAAGCAATAGCAGGACTCAAATTAATCACATGTACTGCTGTAAGCAATGCCTCTCCCCAGAAATGCTTAGGCAGCTTTGCTTCAGTAAGCATACACCTAACTCTTTCAATTAACGTCCTATTCATCCTCTCCGCCAAACCATTTAGCTGAGGTGTTTTAGGAGGTGTCTTTTCATGCCTAATACCTTGCTCTTTACAATACTCATCAAATGGTCCACAATATTCACCACCATTTTCAATACGAATGCATTTAAGCTTCTTACCTGTTTGCCGCTCGACCAAAACTTGGAATTCTTTGAACTTCTCCAAGACTTGATTCTTGGTCTTCAAAGCATAAGCCCAAAGCTTCCTTGAGTGATCATCAATGAAAGTTACAAAATAAAGAGCACCACTAAAAGACTTTGCCTTCAATGGACCACAAACATCAGAGTGCACCAACTCCAAGAAATCTGATTTCCTTGAAGGATGATGCTTCTTGAAGGATAATCTTCTCTGTTTTCCAGCCATGCAATGAGAACATTTCTCCAACTCTGCATTCTTCAAACCAGAAAGTACATCCTTTTTAGCTAAACAATTGAGACCCTTTTCACTTATATGACCAAGCCTTCTATGCCATAACTCTGAAGCTTCTTTGCTTTCAACTGCATTCACATTGCCTTTTGCAATTGTGGATTTCATCACATACAAACTTGAGGTCTTCTTTCCTCGAGCCACTACCAAGTTGCCTTTAGTAAGTTTCCACTGACTACTACCAAAGGTGCTAACATAACCTTCATCATCAAGCTTTCTGACCGAAATCAAGTTCAAGCGGAGATCTGGAGCATGTTTAACATCCTTCAATAGAAACTTCATTCCAACATTAGTTTCTAAACAAATATCTCCCATACCAATCACCTTGGCCAATCCATCATTGCCCATCTTTAGCACTCCATAGTCACCTGAAGTGTAAGATGTGAAGAACTCCTTCCTTGGCATGACATGTATTGAGGCACCACTATCAATTACCCAGTCAGACTCATCAGATACTACATTAATCATGTTCTCATAACCTACAATGAGAAGAACATCTGACGTAGCAGTAGAGACACGATCATTATTGTGTTCTTTCCTTTCTTGCTTACCTTTGTTCTCCCTTTTCCAAAGAAAGCAATGCTTTTGGATGTGCTCTGTTTTATGACAGTAATGACATTCAATATTTTTATATCTTGATCTGGACTTGCTTCTGCTTTTGCCTCTACCTCTTGTACCTTTCTTCTGAATTCTCTCCTTATCTTCTGCAACCAACATCTCTGAATGAGATGAAGAACCTTGAGTCTTCCTTCTCACTTCTTCATTCAAGACACCACCTTTAACAAGTTGCATGGTTACTACACCATTAGGAGCAGAATTGGTAAGTGAAATGCGAAATGTCTCCCAAGAGTCTGGTAGAGTATTTAGCAACCAAAGCCCTTGAACCTCATCTTCAAACTTGATTCCCATACCTGACAACTGATCTAAAACTCCTTGAAACTCATTCAAGTGATCAGATATGGAAGACCCTTCCTTGTATCTCAAATTCATCAACATATTCAACAAATACAACTTGTTGTTCCCAGACTTGGAAGCATACAAGGATTCAATCTTTTCCCACATAGTTCTAGCATGAGTCTCATTAGCAATGTGATTATAAACATTATCTTCTACCCATTGCCGAATAAAACCACAAACTTGTTGATACTCAAATTCCCATTCTTCTTCAGTTTTTGACTCTGGTTTTTGTGTAGCAAACACAGGTATATGCAGATTTTAACAAACAACAAATCTTTCATCTTGCCTTTCCATATATGATAGTTACTACCATTCAATGATACCATTCTATTTGTATTTGCCTCCATCATTCAAGCAAGCTATAATCAATAATGTCCAAGATAGAGCTCTGATACCAAATGTTGGGAACTAAACACTCAATTCCCTACTTGCAAGAACAAGAGGAGCAACAATTCTAGCAGAGAAATAATGGCAGCAAACACCACAAATTAACCAGAACAATAATCAGAACAATGCACCAAGATTTTTATCGTGGAAAATTCCCTCAATGTGAGAGACAAAAACCACGGGTCGTCCAGACCAATGAAATAGCTCCACTATGATCAAAACAGGTACAAGAGAGTCTCAAATAAATGCACAAGTCGTGCCAACAACAACCTAAAACCAACCAATCATCAATTCATAAAATTGAGAACAAGGAAATGTGAAATACCCCAAAATTGGAGCTTCTGTCCGAGACCAGTTTCTCAGTCTCCGGACCTTATTTCAACAATCCAACCGTTCAGAATGAAGAACAACCTGTCTGGAAGCTTCTGTCCAAATTTCAGCCCGATCCAACGGTGAACGACTTCCCAAACGGCGATTTACGGTGACAGCTCAAACTAGAAAAGCTGATTCCGCAAACCGGAAGAGAACCTCAGTTCGAGCTTAATATCTCACACTCAAGACCTTTGTTCGATAATCTGACCGTTCAGAATGAAGAACCACCTGTTACGAACCTGCTGTCCAAATTTCAGCACGATCCAACGGTGAACGAATTCGTATCGGCCGATTTACGGAGATTGTCAGACAAAGAAAATGAAAAACGGGTTTGGTTGTGTTTTCTCTCTTCTCTCTCTTTGTGGCTGTGGGATTGTGACCAAAATGAGCTCCCTCAACTTACCCTAGCTGACTACTCTCATAAGGTAAGTGGGCTAGCTTGGTTTTGGGCTTTTCCCCACATAGGAGTGAGCCCAGACCCAACAAAAGCATCCTGATGGAATCAGGTAAACAACGAACACTGTTCCTTCGAAGATTTAGCCTTTCTTAGCACACTAGATTTCCAATAGCATAAGGAATTTCGCGTAGCTTGCAGGAGCCAAGGTCCAAAAATATCAAAGAACGTAGACCAGGGATAAACAAGGGTGTGTGTGGCACGCGGTTTATTTTTATATTCCTGGGAATGCCATTCCCGGGAGTAGATGGGAATGTCATTCCCGGGAATGCTACTCCCGGGAATGGCATTCCCAGGCATGACATTTTGAGACTGTTTGGTAAATGGATTAAAATCTCAGAAATGTTAAAAATATGCCCAGGAATTAATATTTATGTGTTTGGTTATCATTTATAATCCCAGGAATCTTTTATATTTTTCCCAAAATGCCCCCCAATTATTTTAGTGTCAAAATTAATAATTTCAAATAAAATTTAATTATTTTAACTTAAAATAATTAGAGTCAATTACTCTTCTCTCCTGTATTTTGTGTCTATTAATTGTTCCTACACTATTTCTACAATGAAAATCTTTACAAAGTACCTTGTGTTAATGAAAAGTAATACAAGTAAAAATTTGTTCTTGAGAGTTGTATATCATGCTTTTTCACTCAAATGTTATTCTATCATTGTTCATCTTTTGTTGAAAGAATGAAATGACACAATCATTTGTGTAATCAATTAAAATATCCAGCTGCACCAATTAAAATGCAATCTTATTATTTTATAAAACACAGGACTAAAAAACTGTGTTTATAATTTGACCAGAAGATCGAGGATACAGATCAACTTAGGTGAATTCTGTAGGCATAACAATAGTTTAAAGCATAAACAACCATTCACACATTTTAAATTTTTAAGGAGTTTCTTTTAAATCTTTTAAACATATATAAATTTTAAAGTAAATTTATTGGATATTTTAAAATTTAAAATTAGTATCCTTATGGGAAAAAGAGTTGTTTTTCCATAGCAAGTACCGCTTTCTGAAAAATTTGTCACATGCTTCTTTAATCCCAAAGAGATGAACAGGCAATTAGTACCTTGCGGCCTTTCCATAGCCGTTGGATGCTGTTATCAGGCATATTCAATTCCATGAGACTATTATACGGCTCATAACTTAATAGCAGAGAAGTGAAGGGGTAACCATGCCAAAAAAGATATTGTAGGCTATTGGGAAGAAATTTGAGGGTTCCTGTAAGGTTCCTCCTATATAATATCAATAGTCTAAGGCTCCTCATTTTGCACAGTCCTGCATCCCTCAGCTGATTGCATTTGGAGACATCCTCCTTTTTTCCAGAACTATGGCTTTAACGTTGTTTATTTCCTAAAAGAATCAAAAAAGGAAAAACATATTATTAAAAGAGAGCAAGTTAAACTTCTATATCTGAATGGACATCTTTTGTTAGAAATATAAAATCATCTGCATATGTTTATTTAGTCAATAAAATTTTGAAAGTTTCTAAAGGAAACTATATATGATTTTGGAAAGATATCTTGTTACCGCTTCTGTCATCAAAGCATTATGAAAATCTCGATACTGCCACAATCTACCCCACAATCTTGGCTCCCTGGGAAATTGTTGCCGAACAATTTTCTTCCCTATTTCTTGCAACATTTCATGCACATGAATTTCTTGATTTCTAATGGTAATGAGCGGTTTTTCAGCAATTACTGGAATTCCAATTTGAGGATGTAATTCACAAACATCTAAAATTCACTTTACATAATCCACTCTCTCCCCTCTAAAGAAACAAGCAATGTGCATAAATACTTCTTTCTCCTCTGATTGCAATCCCTTGAAACTTATTTGAAGCACATCCATAATTTTGTTTTCTGGGTTGTTCCCTAGCCTATCCAAGGCGTCTCTATGCTGGGTAGCATCTTGGGGTACACAAGAAAGAACCCAATGCTCTAATTGCTAAAGGAAGAACTTGAACATATTTTAGTACTTTAGTTATCAGCTGCCTACAATTGTTGCTTGGATAAACTGTTTTAAATGCTTTTCTACAAAGAAGTTCATGAGCATCATCATTATTCAACAACATTGAAACCTCATAAACTTCTTCTGCACCATACATTTTTAAAATATGCTCATCCCTAGTGGTTAATATTATTCTACTTCCTGCAACAAGCAATTTGGGATTTGCCAATTCTTGCAATTGCTCTAATTGGATCAACATTGTCGAGAACTACAAGAACCTTCAAGTTGTGCAGCCTATTTGTTATAATCGTGGATATTTCAGAAGGACTATATGTGTCTAGATTCTTTTCATCTAGAGTTTGATGAAGAAGTTGTTTTTGCACGGCCAAAGTACCACCATCCTTATAAGTTTTGCTTACGTTTTTAATAAAACAGTAAGCATCAAACTAGTAAGAGATTCTATCATATAAGTAGCACGAGTTGTCTTTCCTATCCCATCCATCCACCATATTCCTAAAACTCAAAACTCATCATCCTCTGAGCTTAATTTTTGGAGCTTTTCTAATTTTTCAACACGGGGTTGTATCCCAACCAGGTCATCCGCAAACCCTGAGAATTTACGAAAAAGAAAGTGAAAAACACAATACCAAACTGTTGCCTTAGAAGACCACCTGTTTATGTTAAGAGCGTATAAACAAGCAATAAGAATGATTAATTTATAGACATGCTTATCTCTGATATCCCAACCAGCTGAATTGGCTAAACCCGTCATAGCTCTCTTCCACCTATCAAACTTGCCCAGATCCTCTTTGAATTTCTCTGCATGCAAAACAAAGGCACCCTCGTACAGCCCATTTTGATTTCGCACATGACACGGATCCACATCATAGAAAACCGGGAAAGCAGCCTGTTTCAATTCTTGTTGACAATCAACTATGGCAGCCATCTCCTCCAAACACCAAGTGGAGGCAGCATAATCCGTTGAGAAGACAACGATAGAAACCCGCGAGTCTCCAATTGCATGAAGGAGCTGTGGTGAAATGGGTTGTCCCTTCTCGAGCCTCTTGTCATCCTTGAAGGGGAAGATACCTTTCCTGATGAGGTGATTGCAGAGATGGTCAGTGAAGTTGTTGCGGGTGTCGTCGCCTATGAAGCTGAGGATCACGTCGTACTTGCAGACCCGCCGAGATGACGAGGAGCTTCCTTGGAAACAGTTGGAATCCTCCTTGATGGGACATTCAATCACGAACAACAGAGGGGTCTCACAGTTTGGCAGATAAACAAGTGAGGATTGTTGGAGGAGGAACGATTACGAAGGGTTATTTACTTCTTGTGAATTTGGTAAAGGCAAGAGAGATGATAGCGACAGTCATGCCAAATCTGCTAATCAGCGTTTAATCGCTTGGCTAACGAGGAGAGCGGGAGACTGAGAAGCGACAGACACAGTGAAACTGTGAAAGGCAGCAAGGGTCGGGCTCGACCCGTTTTGCCAAAGGCAGCAAGGGTCAGGGGTTGATGGGATGCTTATTTGTTCGCGTAGGGGAATTGAAACTGGGTCGAGGCCCAGATCAGGAGATGCGTTTCTCCATGCATTACTGTTTGTTTGGTGTGGAATCAGGCACAGCGTGTGTGTGTGTGTGTGAGAGAGAGAGAGAGTGAGAGAGAGAGAGATGCAACATTGTCTGCTCAACTTCAGTTCATTTAAGCCAGGTTTGTTGGGCTTGTTATCAGGGAAGTGGGCCAATATGCAATGTAATTTCTGGTTTTTGTTTCTTTAAACGTGCAGGGAACGGTAGAACCGAACATGAGACACACCGAAGAGGCCTCATCATATTGAACAGAGTACTTGATTAATCTCATCATTTCTAAGCCGCCTTTTTCATTGCTTCTAATTCTAAGACGCTTATATTAATATGCATGACTCTTACTATGTGCTTAGGCGATAACATGATCAAGAAATCATGATATGCATATGCTTGTCCATGTTGGCAATTATTATGTACGTTGAAAGACCAGATGTCACAAGTGTTCTATATGTTTGGCTCGAGATAAAAATAGGAGTAAATTTTCCATGAGACATGAAACTCCATTATGTAAAATTTATCCTATTTTCAACCTCCGTCCAAATATACCCTTTGTATAAACTCCCTACAGATAAGATGCAAAAACACATTTCCATGGCAATTTTAGCGACCACTGTTTTCATTACTTGACAATGACGTCTCAAAGATATCATGGGGATATCAACTCAAAGATCTTTAAATCTTCTGTTTTTAATTATAAGATATGTCAATTAATAATATGCGGTATGATCAGCCTGTCGACTTAGTGGGGAAGTACGATAATTTCGTCAATATCTTGAATTAAAAATGGCATCAACTTAACAAATCATTTTGCTGGTGTGCCTTAGTATAACATAGCATAAAATAAAGGTACCAAAGTCTTAAGTATGAACGTATATAGTGTTCAAATTCTCAAATCAATACGAGGAATTAAGCACCATAAATCGGTGACACTGTTTTATTGCAGCTCGGTCTACCACACCTGCAAATGGAGGATTTTAAGGGTAAATCTCAGTAACAGAATTGGGACTAGAGAGAAGAAAAAATCACACGAGGTAAAAAAGAGTCTATCATACAAGTCTTAATTTTCTTCGTTTGGCTCCTTCCCCATAAAGCTCCGTAGCTGGAGTATCACATAGTCCTCCAACTTTATGTTGCTGAACTTCTTTCCCTTCCCTTTCTCAAAATCCTGATTTCCCGGGTCGGCCTCAGTGTCCTCTTATTTCAACAGAACCTTTTCATCATGCATCGACGCTGCTGACTTGTCCTCTAGCTCATCATTCTCAGCTGATATTGTAACATGCGGCCACTTTCAATGCCTATGAAATAATGAAAACAGAGAAATTAAGGTTGAAGGACTAACGGGTATGAAATCCTGCCCACCATTTAGGTAATAGGATGAGCTTAATGAGGGCCTTGATTGCATTGGGTTACAATTCAAAAGGCAATAAGCATTTTTATCTAAAATGTTAAAAACAAAAACACTCTAAATTTCTCTACACTTTGTGCTCTACTGCTTTGCCCATTAATGCAGTTTGACAAACTTTAGTTCATATAAACTGGGGAAGTGAACTAGCTTCAAAACCTAATACAAACATGAAGAAATGATAAGGCTGAAATTTCAACCCAAATCAATAATATCAGAAGCCATGCTAATATGGATGGGTCATTGTCCTTGATTAACCGAACTGTGTAACTCCCTTTTCAACACCTTTATATCTTACTTAAATACCATGCTTAGCAACTATTTCTTAATCTTCAAACCTGCACAGGAATTAAACGTGTTACGGGTTCCTGTTTTCACAAAATAGCAGTGTACCATGTGTAAACAAGGTGGCATATAATGACCCAAAAAAAGTAAGGTGGTGTATAAAAGCATTCTTCTGCAAGTACACCTTCAAAAGAATGGTACAAAGGAAATGCCAGCAGTGAGAAAGAGCCATAAATTGCTAAAAGACATTTCACCTTGAATGTTACAGAAAAGACAAAGCCAGTCCAGTTGATATCCACATTCATAGTCCACCATTGCCCTTCTTAGTGGGCAATCGCTAAATTGATGATTGAAATACCATTTCGGTATTTCACTCCCATTAGCAGGAATTACAATTTCAGAACAACATTGAAGCAACAGGTTTGCTGCTAGCTAGCCTGCTACCAAAGGGAGAAAAAATACACACAAATATATTAGTGAAAGAAAAAGACTATGGGAAGAAAGAGAATGAAGGCATGCAAAGTGTGCACCTCAACTAGTCTTGCTAATCATGAAAGTGCGGCTAGCATCAAGTCCATTCTTAATTAGTAGCAGCTGAAAATATATATTCCTGACCACTGATTATTCGATGTGGATACTGTTCTAAAATACCTCTCCCTGGATGAAGAATATCAAATGACAAGTTTAAATATGCTAGCTTCGAAAGACTCTTGATAGTATCAGTCACATAACTAGAGTAGCTTCTCTCTAGATTTAGTCTTTCTAAACACCTCAACTCTCTAATAGCATTAGGGAATCTTCGTAGTTCGTAGAAGCCAAGGTCCACGAATATCAAAGATTCTGGGCAGGAGGAAGACATGACTTCATGTCCTAGGGGAAGATTCTTCAGCTTTTTGCAGCCACTCAAATCTAGAGTCAAAAGAGACGTCACATTATTGATATGCAGAGGTATCTCAACAAGATTTGTGCAACCTCTCAAACTCAAGAACTTAAGCGTTGCAAGAGCCCCAACAGATTCATGAACTGTGGATAGACTCGTACACCGTTCAAGATCAAGGTACCTAAGCTCTGAAATCCCTGTAAAATCTGGCGTGTTCTTGAGGTTGGTGCAGCCAGAGAGGTGTAGAACCCTCAAAGAACTTAACTTACAATTAGTGCCGAGATCAAGAATCACTAGCCCGCTACAGTCTCGCAAACTCAAGTAATCAAGTTTTTCAAGACGTCCAATTGATTCATGGACCAACGTTAGATTTGTGCATCCTGTAAAATCTAGCCACACTAATCCTTGGCAACATTGGAAATCTGGCGTCTGCGTAAGATTCTTCGAGTAGCTCAAATCCAACTTTTTCAAATTCCGGATTTCCTGTGAATAGAGATTTAGCTACCAAAATGTCAACATGTAATATAGATAAATAAATAGATATTTATTTGGATTGCACAAAAAAAACATACACCACTCACAAACATTTAAAAAAAATTTGGAATATTTTCAAGTTTTTAAAAATATTTTTTTATGTATTCATTTTTTTCAATTTTAAAATTATTATGCCACCATATAATAACTTTTTTTATCTGCGGCGTTATTCTTTTTTTAAGAACTAATTGAGATTATTGTCTTCTTATTGTTTCTTGCTTTCTTTAATTATCACAAAAGGATAAAACATAAATAAATAAACAAA
This sequence comes from Dalbergia cultrata, assembly GCA_031216105.1. Lineage (NCBI taxonomy): Eukaryota > Viridiplantae > Streptophyta > Magnoliopsida > Fabales > Fabaceae > Dalbergia > Dalbergia cultrata. Next base: position 10,604,727 of record CM062350.1, on the reverse strand, counting down.
TACATTTGATTACCTGGAGCTGGCTGTCTTTCCAGAGTCCTTGGATGCTGCTATTTGGTAAATTCAATTCAACAAGATGACACCATGTAGATAATGAAACAGAAGAGAAAGGACAACCATGCCACAGAATATATCGTAATTGGTCTGAAAGAAGATCGAGGTCGTTCATTGAAAATTTTTCATGACGTAATATGAGCAATATAAGATCATTCATTTTTGACAATCCTCCGATCCTCAAGTGACTGAATTTGGAGACATCCTCTTCCTGATCCAAAACTATGGCTTTAACATAGTTTGTTTCCTGAAAAATATCAACAAAGATATTATAAAAGAAAAAAAAATCAAATATTTGAATTAATTAAACTTATTCAAAGTCACTAGAAATATATTAAGGAATCTAAGTGATTTGTATGAGGTCATATATTTATACCTCATTATTATCATTGATGTATCAAAAAATTAGAAGTCGTTGGAGAGAAGACTTGTTACCTTTTTTGACAACAAGGCATCTTCGAAATCCTTGTGATGCCACAATCTACTCCATAATGCTGGTTCATCTGGAGATGCTCCCCGAACAAGATTCTTCCCCAGTTCTTGTAACATTTTATGCATATGAATTTCCTGATTTCTAATGGTTATAAGTGATTTCTTCATAATCCGCTGAATTGCATGGCGATGGCCTTGCATTTCACAACTATCCAGAATGTGCTTCACATACTTCTCCCTTTTTCCTCCAAAGAAACATGCTATATGCAAAAATACTTCCTTTTCATATGGCTTTAGTTCCTCAAAACTTTTCTGAAGCACATTCATAATTTTTTCTTCTGGACATTTTCTCATGCTCTCCAAAGCTTCTTCCCAACACTCTTCATCAAAGGAATTGAAGAAATATCCTAGTTTTTCAATTGCAAGTGGAAGATTTTGGGCATATTCTAGTATATCTTCACCACTCTTAGAAATGTTGCTTTTGAGGGTTTTTCTTAAAAACAGTTCACGAGCATCACTATTATTTAATAGTGGAACCTCATAAATTCCATCCGCTATTTTTCCTAGAGCCTCCTCATTCCTAGTAGTTATAATAACTCTGCTTCCTCTCGCAAGTAAATAAGGATCTATAGCCAATTTATCCCATTGCTCTTGTTCATCAAGATCGTCAAGAACTATAAGCACCTTTATAGGGAGGTTTTTGTTACATAGCCTATTTTGTACAGTGCTACGTATACGGTCAGGACTGTATATCTTCAGATTTTGTCCCCCTACAATTTGCTGAAGAATTATTTTTAGTACTTCCGTAGCGCCAGCGCCACCACCCTTTCTGTAAATGTTGCTTATATCCTCGATAAAACAGCTTCCATCAAATTGATAAGCGATTTTATTGAATAAGACCTTAGCATGAGTTGTTTTACCTATTCCTCCCATGCCCCAAATTCCAAGAATCCGGAATTTATCATCCGTTAAATTTAGTTTGAGACGACTTTCTAATTCTTCTATACGGGGTTGCATCCCGATCAGATGATTGGGACTCCACCGGAATTTATGATCCAATTTATCTATTAGCTCCTCGGTGATTTTTTTTGTTTGTGTAGACTCTGGCCTGAAACAGAATTGGAAAAATAAGATCGCTGTTCGCTAAACTATCACATATTAAACAAAAGGGGGGAAAAAGTAAATTTATTTAAACATAACATATTTTTTAAGCATTAAGTTTTTGGCTTCTACTAATTGTAAACATTAAGTTTTTGGCTTCCATTAATACTAAGCTTTTGCAAACAAAGTAAGAGAAGAATGGTTGGTTTGTATACGCACCTATTTCTTATATCAACACCATTCAAATAGCCCAAATACGTCATATCCTCCTTCCATCGGGCAACTTTGCCAGGATTATTGGCGAATTTATCTGTACAAAATGAATGAAAGGACTTCTCGTACGCGCCCCCGTGATTTCGGACATCAGAAGGAGCGATATCATAAAAAACTGGGATAACGATTTGTGCTGATTTTCTGTGGCAATCAGCTATAGTAGACATTTCTTCCAAGCACCATTCTGAGTTGGCATAATGGGTTGAGAAGACAACGATAGCAGCTTGTGAATCTTTAACTGCTTCAAGAAGCTGTGATGGAAAGGGTTCTCCAATCTCGAGCGTCGTATCATCCCTAAATGCTAAAATGCCTTTATCAGTGAGATGATTGTAAAGATGATCAGTGAACTTGTTTCGGGTATCAACGCCTCTGAAACTTAGAAACACAGCATATTTGTAGACACGCTTTGGTGACGGCGGTCTACTTTGGAGAAGAGTAGAAGTTGAATCTTGCTGGTTCGACGAGCTGCCTTGGATGATGGTTGAATCCGGAGGATGAGTGGAAGCTGTTTCTTCCTGGCCCAGTGGGCTATCTTCTATGATCTCAGAATCATCGGGTTGAACGGAAGCTGCAGCTTGATTGCCCGTCGGGCTCAGATGGGGATCGGAAGCTGTTTTCTCCTGGCCCGACGGGCTCAGAGGATAATGGCGCAACTGGCTCAGATGGGAATAGGAAAATGGCAGACGACCCAGCAGGGCCTGAAACTTGGCCTGGAGTGAGGATTTCCAGTAGAGAAACATGCCTGATATGAATGCACCAAGGGAGACACCTAACATGAAGACGCATACCGTCCATGACCAACTGGCAGAAGCTGATGCCGTCTCATCAGCCCAATATTTTGAGCTCATTCTCTCTGTGCCAGTATCCACACTTCGAACACAACACAGCAACTCGAGGAACGGCTCTCAGAACCCACTTGGTATTATCAAGTGGAGTGTGAAAGCAATGAACTGACTGAATTGATACTACTGAGGTGGGGAAACAAGTATATACAATACAATGCCATGGAACACGAGGGACACGAGGGACAGCACGAGGGACACGAGGGACAGGGCTACAACTGTCTTAATAATTAATTAATAACTAATTATGATAAACTGGAACATCTATAACAAGTACCTAATGCTACCCAATGGTTATGATCCACCTAGTATCCTAATATTGCCCCTAAAGATCGATGATAAGGATGCATTTGTTTATGGTTATTTCGGTTAATATTTATTTTTTTCAAAAAAAATTATTTTTAGTACGCTTGAATAATTTTTAAAAAATAATTGAAATTAAAAGAAAAAAGATAATTTTTAATTTTTTTTATAAAAGTAAAAGTTAATAATTTTTGACAAACATTTATTTTCAATTTTTTTAATCATATATAAAATTTAACTTTTATAATCAATTTTTTAAAATTTGAAATAAACGCACCCTAAATATCTTTTGTGCTCATCTTGGACATGATGAATTTAAAGGGGACAAAAGCTAAATACTTTTTCATTATATATGCTAGTTGATTATTGGTCTTCATATGGATGAGCTTGCTCACAAAGTGAGTCTATGTATAATGTGCTTAGTTCTTTCATGGAAAATGAGGTTTAAAGTATCATGTATGACGGCTTCTTTATTACAAAGGAGCTTGACTGGTCCTATGGGTACCTCGAAGTCTTGGAGTAATTTCCTTGGAAATAGAATTCAAGAGCCAAGAGATTACCATATTATTGCAGCGTATCCATATTTGAAATTGTTGAACATCCTCGGCACTAGCAATAGGAAGAGTTCCATAGATGAAAACAGAAGAAAGACCGGACACAATATTGATAAATGTTTCAAGATTCATGGATATCCCTTGGGTACAAGCCAAAAGGAAAGAACTCCTCAAAGACCTTTACTACAAATCAAGTTGCATCGACAAGTTCCCTTAATGTCTCCAATTTAATAAATGTCGCTGCAAACCAATATCAATAACTCCGAACACTTTTGGCTTCTCATCTGGCACAAGTCAATCCCATTCCTCATACACAATCTGCTGTGTCAAATGATCCACCAAATCGATTGGAATTAGGTTCTGTTCACTCCATTCATCATCTTAAATATAATTCCTCAACTCATTGGATTGTAGATTTAGGGGCAACATGCCACATCACAAACAATTTTAGTTTCTTTAGTGACACTAGAACGGTCAAACATGTCTCTGTTACTCTTCCTAATAAAGAAACCATCCAAGTTCATTTTGTTGGCACTGTCATCATAAATTCTGATTTAGTGTTACACAATATTTTCTATGTTCCTAATTTTAGTGTGAACCTATTATTCTCTGTTACTGCTTTCCTAAAGCAACCAAATAAGTTTATTCTCTTTTGTCCAAAGCTCTTTATGATATAGGACACCAACACATGGAACATGATTGGCAAGGATGATCTCCTTGAAGGCTTATATGTCTTTGAAGTGTATAGCCTTCATTTGATTCTTCTACTTATAAAAGAACTTAATTTGATTCTATTGTTACGTGTAATATTTCACATTTGAATAAAAATAGTACCAACATATGGCACTCTAGACTAGGACATATGTCTAATCAAAACTCATTACACTAAACGTAACACCCTAATTTTTATTCAGAAATTAATTAGGATTTTATTAATGAGAATCTCAAGATTTTGACAGATGTGAAAATGATGAGAACAACTCAATGGATCTGTAAAAAAAATGCGAATAGTGTTTTGCGGGTCCTGTGGACCCGTCGGGACAACCGAAACCCTAGATTCGAGACCCAGAGGTGCCCAAAATTAGGAAAACATGGGAATAAGGTTAGAAATAGTTAGAAATGAAAATTTTATACTTAGAATTAATTTTCGAGCAATATTTGATTACCCGGGTATATTGTTTTACCCGTTCAGTAAAATTTTGGTGTGCGATTTTTAACACCGAAAAAAAGTTAAACCTTTAGGATAAAGTTATCCTTTATAGGAAAATGTAAGGCTAAGATTTAATCTTGATTTACAAGATTAAATCCTAGCCATTTATCTTGCTTTATTGTAGGAAAAGTTTGGTTTTATATTAAATAAACATTAAACCTAAGATAATATCATAAAAGCCACAAATTCTTTTCCAAGGAGCCATCATTCTCGGCCATGCAACAAAGAACATAGCCACCTCCATTTTCTCTTCACAAAAACCATGGAAGCTTGATTCAATCTCCCAAATTCAAGCCTAGATTTGATAAAATCACAAACTCCCTTCACAAAACTTACTCTACTCATCACCACCTATAAAACTAACTGTAACGCCCCGATTTTCTATTAGAGTAAAAATGACCAAAATGCCCCTGAGGTCATTTTCGGCCCGGAATTCGAGGAAAGCTGGTCCGGCAGTACTCAAAGGGCAAACTCAATGTTGGAAGGGGATTAGATGACTTGTGTATCTTTCTGGGATCGAAAATCTCGTTTTTCGAGTTTTCGGGTCAAAATGACCAAAACGCCCTTGCAGTGTTTTACCCGTTTGCAAGAGCCGGATGAACCCGAAACTTCTCCAGATGGTTTTAAAAGGCATTTTTATGTATACTATGACTTTAGTTTTGGTCCCGGAGATCCCGAGCGAAATTAGTACAAAATTATAGTTTTGCCCCTAGTTTCGTGTTTTTACGCTTAATCGCGTGATTTAGCAAACCTAAGCAATATTAGGCTCTAATCGAAGGTTAATTAATTTCCATAATTAATATTGAGTCAAAATAATTTATTAAAGTTAGTTAGAACCTAAAAGTGCTTAATTACAACTTAAAATCCTATTTTAAATTCAAGACTCCTAGTCATGGAATCTTGAATAGTGTTTTCTCTCTTCAATTCCTTAAATCATGAAATTGTGTTTCCAATTGTTTATTCACAAATGAGTTTTTAATTCTCTAATGATGTATGAGCACTCCTAATCTTGTCATAAAATCCCTAAACCTCATTCTTAGTCACCTAAATTTAAGTTTAATTATTCCTAACCTTGTACCTAAGCTAACCTATACTTAAACCTATCATTAACACCCAATTACATGAGAGATTTTTCTTCCACTCTCTTGCTGCTGGTCTGGCCGAAATTACACTCCCCATTATCCATCACATGTGCAAATTTTTGACACTCTAAAGACCATGCTTCCACCTCACCATAAACCATACTTTGTCATACAAACACCATGCTTTCATCCATGCTTCATATGGCCACTTCTAGAAGACTTTTTCTCTCATTTTTGTGGCTCAAATTCAGCCAGCCCTCCTTGCCTTCTAGAAGGGTTATTTCAAATTCAAACAAAGGGAAATTACTATACTTGAAGCCATACCTTGCACCATGACTTCCATACCTCAAACCATGCTTTGAATGACCACTTTGAGGAGATATTTTTCTCCCCCAAAGACTCCAAAATTTCGTACACTTTCCCCCATATTTCACCACCACATTTCAATTTTCAACCCATAATATATATAGCAAAGTGTAAAGAAATCTCACACTTTTACCATTTGCTTTTTTGTTTGAGTTTGTAACCAAAAAAGCTCTCTTACTTTCTCTCAACCCCAAGTTCTTCTCCACCACTTAGAAACTCTTTCCACCACCACAAACCACCACACCACCACCATAGATCATCATCTAAACACCCAAGCTTCCTTTCTCAAACACAAAGCTAACATAAAACACTTTTCTTTCCTTCTCCACCCTCCTTGGCCGAATCTTGTTCTTCACTTTGGAAGGAGATTTTCTTTTCATCCTCACCCCAAAGATCAAGCCTTTGTGTTCACACTTGGTAGGGAGTTTCTTTTCAAACTTTGTTTTACTCAAAAAATGTGTTTTCTCTAGTTTTCTCTTGGTTTCTTTTTGAGCTTTCCTTTATATTCCTTTTCTTTTTCCATTTCGGCCTCTTGGCCTTTTCTTCTTAAACATGATAGCTTGATGATGAGAGTTTCTAGATGATGACCTTGTGTTCATCTTAAAGAAACCTCTAAAGCTTGAGTTTTGTTTCTTGATCTAGTAAGGTTTTGGTTTTTCTTCCCTTTTTCCTTCCTATATGATTTGGCCTCCATGTGCTTTCCTTTAAAGGTTTTGTTAAAAATTTTAAAGTGTTCTTATATTTATTTCATCTCTAAAAATAATATTGTTTTGGTTCTTACTTCTTTCAAGTTTTGTTTTCTTCTAAAGTTTACTTCTTTTTGAGCTTGATGATGATGTTCAAGAACCATGTAGTTCCTTTGAGAACTTGATTCAAGAACTCTAAAGCTCTTTTTGTGATGAGATAAGTGTTGGGTTGAGATTTGTTTTTCTCTTTAAAAGTCTCATATGAGCTCTAAGTTAAGATAAAAGACTTTGCATCCATTTTTACATTTTATGTCATCACTAAACGTTTAAGATTAAAGAACAAACTTGCATCTCCATATTTATGTTTATGTTCTCACTAAATTTCTAAGATAATAAGGAGTTGCATAGCATATTTATTTTATGTCCTCACCTCTAAATAAAGACTAAAATAAAGATGCATGATGTGATGATATATGAGGTGTGATGCGTGATACACGAGCATTATCTATATAAGTTATGATGACGTGGTCTTTTATGATGATGCTATGATGATGTAGAAATTGATTATGAATTATGGAATTGAATGTGTAAGTACATGCATTGTGAGTTGGTGTGGCATGTTATGATGAATTGTATGAATTGTCGAGATGTTATGTCTATCATGTTTGTGAGAATTGAATGAGAGAGAGTATGTACCCCTTCTTTTACCCTCTTAAAAATCTAGTGAAAACTAGTTAGGTTTGAGCTCATTTAGGCAATATGGGTGTTTATGGTTGGATTTGGGTGTATTTGGTTGGACTTGATAATGAGAATAATTTGGTGATGAGTATAAATATAGTTGAGCTCATTCCTAGGCGATAGGGTGTGTTTGGTTGGATTTGGTGATGAGTATAAATATCACCGGGCACGGTGTTTACGGTTGGATTCGGTGATGAAAAAAGAAGGTGGTCTTTGAGACAAAGAATTCAAGAGTTCGAACGTGAGAAAAGAGAGGCGATGTCTCTTTTCAAGTCACATAGTCATGAGTAAGGAAAGAACTAATCCTAAGTTACCCCTTCTTTACCCTCTTAGAAATCTAGTGATGACTAGTCAGGTTTGAGCTCGTTTGGTTGAGCTCATTCCTAGACGATAGGGTGTATTTGGTTGGTTTTGGTAATGCGTATAAATATCGCCGGGCACTGGTGTTTATGGTTGGATTTGGTCATGAGAAAAGAAGGTGGTTCTTGAGGAGAAGAACTTAAAAGTTCAAGTATGAGAAAAGAATAGAGGAAAGTTCTGTACTTTTTATGCCGCTTATCTGTTACTTGATGTTATGATTTATTAAATTGCTCGCATAATGTATTGCCATGCATTCATCCAATATCTACAGAATTCATATCATTAAGACCCATACTAAAAGAAACCCACTTCGGATAAATAGCTTTGGAAAGTTTAAAACCAAACCTTACGCATGAACACCTCTTTCATAATTAAAAACCGAAGTGGCTAGGGACGACGACGATGACACGTGTGTTGGAGTCGGAATTCCCTACTAAGAATCTTGAATAAGTTTCTCATTCCCCTCTCTCTTTTCTTCCGTGTCGTTTCCAGACGAAGATGATGGCGTATCTCGTGACGCGGTTTGTGATTTCTACTAAAGCATGGGCATGAAGCATACACTATGAGTCGGGTTGGTGGGATGCAACGGACACGCGCAGATGCTGCTTTAGTTTTATAAATTATAGAAGTGTATTTCTACTGAAGCGATAATAGGACTATGATAGTTGTAAATTATGTACCTATGATAATATGATCCGGTTGTGATGTAATGAACAACCTTTGTGTTTTGTAACCATGAATGATATGAGATCTCTTTTCTATATGTTTGTCTTTGTTATGTCATACGCGGCTCTCATTTTGATTTATGTTTTCAAAAAAAAAATTTATCCGTATTTCCTCTAAGTATTTTCATAAAAGAATGAGACTAAGAAGTAACAACCTAATGATTAACTTAATGTGTTCTAGAGTATTGGGTTAAAAATTAGGATATTACACTAACCGATTAGAATTTGAATCCATCAACCTTTTCTCCTTTGAAAGCTCATAAACTGCTGTAAAAGGAAGGGTTTGGTGTTGGGTTAGAGACTTTGAAACGAAGGGAATCCATCTTGGAGCATCTTATAGCCAAGAATACATTAGTTTCTAAGGGTAGGGCTTTCTTCATTCACTTTTCTTTCAAATTTTACTCTGAAATTTCTTGATTGATTGAGTCCGAAATTTTTGGATTTATTTGCTGATTATACATTAATATTGATGTGTTAATTTTGGTAGAGGGTTTGGATGAAGCTAGATAAGCTACTTTCTCAAAACATGTTCTGACCCCTGCTACTGTAAATCCCATTTTTGAGCAAACAAGTGAAATATTTTGATTTTTCTCACTAATTTAAAGGCATGATCATGAGCTAAAAATTTTATATAATGAAGTTGATATATAAAAAAGTTTCGAAAAATTTGCTTGGCTCATCTTCAGCACTTTTGCTATTTTTTAAAAAAATTCAAATCTGTGTGGGTCAAGGTTTTTGCCAAACTAGTCCAGCTTGGAGTACTGAATTTGTCTAATTTTGTTACCCTAGCAAATGATCTATTTTTCCTTTGAAATTTTTAGAGGATGTTAAAGACATCTTGAGGTTTAACCCTAAATTTTGTACGAAGTTATGAGTTCATTTTATATGGTTACAAATTATAAGATTTGAGTTCTGAACTAAGGTTCAGTGGTCTCTGACCACTGAATTTGTAAGATTTTATTAACATAGTTAGAGAACTTGTTTTACTGTGAAAATTTTATACAACATTGGGGACACATTGAAGTGTCAGGGAGAATTTTTATGGATGTGAAATTGATGGTTTCATATGAGGAATAATTTTTATTACTTGAGTGAAAAATATGTCAATGTGCTGGAAATAAGCTTAATTCTTGATTTGGAAGTAAAATGTCCTTTAATACAACTATGATGAATATAAATGCATGCTATGTACTTTAAAGTTTGGCTTATGAGAAATGAATGAGATTCACATGTGATTGATTATTTATATATGAGTAAAGCATGCATTGGTAAAAAGAAAAGTGATAAATGAATAATATATATGTTTGAAGCATTATAAAATTCAAAAAATTATGCGAATGTATACTTGTATATGTGAGCTTGAGGATGATGTATGTGCTAAGTAAAGAGCGAAAAGTCCCTTTTAGTGTGTAAAAGGAACGGAAAGTCCCCTTTAGCATATGAAGGGCACAAGAAAGTCCCCTTTATTGTGTAAAAGGCATAGGAGAGTCCATTTTGCTATGTAAAGGGCATGGGAAAATCCCCTTTAGTGTGTAAAAGGCACGGGAAAGTCCCATTTAGTGTGTAAAGAGCACGGAAAAGTCCTCTTTATTAGGTCAATGACACGAAAAGATAGGGATAATGTTTTTAATATTCTCTTTGATGTACCGAGAGTACGTGAAGTTATAAATAAATTATTGTAATGTTAAGTAGTATGTCATGTGTATATTGAGTGATTGAATAATAAAAGAGATCCATTTCGAAAAAATGGTTTTAGAACTTTAAAATGAACCTTTGATATATGTTGTATGCTCATATTTTTCTAATAAACCAAAGTGGTTGGGACGATGACGATAACATTTCTAATTGCATATTTGGGGAGTTGCCCTACTGAGAATTGTATAATTCTCACCCCTATATTTTTGTATTCCCATGTCGTCTCCAGGTTGAACCGGAGGACTGTAAGGCTGCTCTGCAAAAGAACTCATAAATGCAATACTGTAGTAGTTAATGCTTTTATTATATTATACTTAATGGAATGGATATGTATGTAAATGTAATATAGAATAGATATGTATTAAAGCTCATAGTAGAGCTTCCTTTTATACTTAACTATGTATTAAATAAAGATTGTGTTTCTTTGTCATATATTTTAATCGAATTATTTTAGTTATTACACGAACCCATCGAATTTACTATAGTTAGTGAAGGAAAGTCCATTAGCTTATAAGTAACAACTCCTCGAGTACGATGTCATGACTTAAGGATGATGTTATACTTGGGAAGATATTACACTAAAAGATTTGTTGAATATTCACTCTAATAAAATTTTATGTACTTGTGTTTGTGATATATATCCCCTTGCTAAACAAAAAAGATTAACTTTTTAACCTCCTAATCATTTATCTAGTTCTATCTTTAATCTAGTTTACTGTGATATTTAGGGTCCTTTTCACATGCCCTACTCGTGTTAGACATAAATATTTCCTTAGAACTGTTAATGATAATTCTTGATATCCATGGATACATTTGCTCAAATCTAAATTCGAGGCAGCCATAGCATTATAAAATTTCATTACTTAGATTCAAACTCAAGTTAATTTGATTGTCAAATGTCTTAGATCCGATAATGCCAAGGAATTAAAGTTAACAAACTTTTTAGGACAAAAAGGAATAAACCACTAATTTTCATGTGTGGAAAGACCATAACAAAATGTTGCAGTTGAAAGGAAGTTCCAACACCTACTCAATGTCACTAGAGCTTTATACTTTCAATCTAAAGTTCCTTTGTTTTTTGGGGGTGAATGTATTGCTACTGCTGCATATATATTATAAATAGAGTCCCTTCTTTTATTTTGAAAAATCAAACTCTATACTATATTCTCTACAAGTCTCAACCTAATTATATTATCACAATATGAGATCCTTTGGTAGCTTAAACCTTACCCTCTACTAGACACAAATTTACCCCTAGAGCTCACCCTTGTGTCTTCATCGAGTATCCAAAAGGTTACAGGGGTTTCAAAGCTTACAATCTTATGACAAAGAGTTTTCAAATCTCTAGAGACATTGTTTTTCATGAGAACATTTTTCCTTTTCACTCTGAAGAATGTGATACTCCTGCCACTGATCCTTTTCCTACTACTATCATTCTCTTATTATCATCATCCTTCAACTTACCTGGTATAACCAACCAGAATATGAGTAATCAATTTGCTACACTAACACCTAACATACCAAATAATGCTGAATCTATCATCCAAACACCTAAATCAACTAGTTTTGTCTACAACTATCTTAATAATTAATTAAAAACTAACTATGGTAAACTGGAACATCTATAATAACTAGCTTACTAACCCAATGGTTAGAATCTAACTACTATCCTAATACTTGGAATTTAATTTGTTAAGGACCAAGAGACAAGAGTAATCTTTGATGATGAAAGGTGTGGCCTGCTATTCCACTCAAATAACACACGAGAGCTTTGCTTTGAACTTTGAGGTGGAGACGCCATTACTAGGTTAAAATTACCATTGGTGAGTTTAGTTGGAGAGATAAAAATATATATATAAATATTGACTCCCAAATATATGAATTATAACACACCATTTGAGTAACGTGTCTACATGTTAAACACGTGTCCATGTCTGATCTTTTGACACACCAATGACACATGTTTCTATATACTTGATTTTAAATATACTTTTTTCTTACTGTAAAATACAAAACACAACATAAACAATATTATAAAAAGGAAATAATGCATACCTTATAAGAAAGTAAAGTATCAATGAAGCTTATATAAATTATGTTTTGAATAACGTATCATTTTCTCTAAATTTTTAGTTATATATATGCCGTGTCGAGTCCTATAATTTTTCAATTTTAGTGTGTCTCTCGTATTCGTGTCGTGTCCCGTTTCCATGACCGTGTATGCACCTCATAGTATATCTCTTGCTAAATTTCATAAACAAACTAGAATAGGGTTCGACAATTGATGATTTTATGGAGACGTAAAAATATTCTACAGATAAGTTTTATGGTTAAAATTTTATATGAATTTTTTTTAACTTGGCAACCAAACATATTCATAAAAATAAAATTTTGTGGTCGAATTAATCTCAAAATTTGTTGAAGTTTACATCGATTTTCCTGTATTTGTTTGATTGACATTAGTATCCTCTTACATACATTTCAATGTGTAATGAAAGGGGATGGAATTATGAGTTAACAACCCCAGAAAACCAGTGTATTATTTTATAAATTTAGAGGCCTCCAAAATAAATTTAATAAATAGGAAGAGGTGAACTTTTCTCAGGTTGAATATAATTAACTCTAATTAAGTTAAATTTATGGTGTTTGTTAGGAGAGGTCTTTCTCTTAATGTTAGGGGCCATGTTCCCTCCTCCTTGAAACAAATTGTTATTTGTATATATCCCCTCCTCCTTGAAAAAAACTGTTATTTGTTATATATATTACAAAATAGTATTACTTGTACATGTAAGATTTTAAGACAGATATCATATTATCAAGATATGATCATAGTCTATCTTTGTTCATCCCATCACATTTAATAATAATAAATATGTGTCATACTCTTAGATGCATAATTAATATTTTTATAACTGTAAATATGATACCTCTCTTGACAAGTTGTCTTGAATAATATATATAATATATTAATGGGCACTCCATACTGTGAAAGAGGAAGCAACCGGGATTACCACATCATCATGCAGAAAAAAGCCAATAAAGTAAAGCGATTTCAATCAATTAACAACCCACATTCTGTTGACATGTGCTACTGAAGATGTGATCAACAAGGTGGTATAATTATTAAGAAATGTTATTTCTACTCACTATTTGTGGTACATCATATTGACACATTTTTATTTATCATTAAATAAGATATGGATCCCACTTTGTTTGGAACCCACACCTCATCCAATAATAGATAAGAGTGTGTTGATATAGTGTCCTATAATATGTAAGTACAAATAACACTACTCATAATAATTTAGAGCAACTAAAAAATGATAATTTAGAACATTATAAATGGTAATTTGGATATCCATAAAATTCAAGGGTGTAAAGGATTTAATTACTATCCACTAGTAATGTAATCTTTAGTTTTTCTTACATAATTATCCCGTTATGTATTGATATACAAGTTATAAAAATTGATTTTTACACTCAATACTTAAAAAGTCATTCAAATAAAATATTTTAATTTGATCATAGTTTAAAACAGTTTAGACTATCAGTGTATTAAAATTAAACTCAAAACGTAAATGAGTAGAAGTGAATGAGGGTGATAACTCAATCCAATAAATAATAGTGTCAAATGAGACATCTACACTTTGGGTGTTAAAAAATATTATTGAATAATTTATTAAGATGACATATAGGTGAACTCTTTTACACGAAGTGAATGTTCAAGTTTTGTATATGTGAGTTATTTTATTTTTTGAAATTTAGAAATTAATTTTTAGTCTTTGATATTATAAAATGTGAATCAAATTGGTCACTAAATCCATCTCTTATTTTTAAGCCTTAACATTTTCGCCAAAGTGTCATGCTAAATTATAAATTAGTGATGAACTGACATTCTACTTAATTTCAGAGTTGTTATGGTTGAATAATATATTCAAATCATTGGCATAGGTTAAATAGATTAATAATATTAATAATATTATTTATATAAAAATTCATTCCATGTATTTAATTGATAAAAGTCAAGTAGAATATCATTCTATGATTGACAGGTAAATGTCATGACCTAACTTAGGAACGTGACCGGCATATAAGGAATCTCATCCTCAAGTAAGCCTCATAATATTTGAGCCTCTCTATGTGCATAAAATAACATACTTTTCATTTGAAAAATTTAGGGTACATTTGGTTTGTGAAAATATTTTCTATTTTCATTTTCTATTTTCATTTCTTGAAAATGATTTTCATTTTCAGATTTTCACAATTGGAAAATGCGTTTGGTTTGTAAAAGTAGATTATATTTTCAGATAACATTTAAGATAATGAAATTATATTTAATATTAAAATACTTAAAATTATATATATATATATATATATATATATATATATATATATATATATATATATTTGATTTGCATTTATTCATTTACTAAAAGAATTTATAAAAATCCAACATAACTTTATAAAATATTAAGACTAAAAATAAAATAAATTACTCACTTTTGAGTTCTTTATTATTATTATTATTATTATTATTATTAACTTTGAATCTGTATATAGATAAACATTTGGTATATGAAATATGATTTGTTAATGTATCTTTATTAAAATGAATGAACGTAAAATATAATAAATAAAGAAAGATGAGGTAATGGGAGGAGCAAAAGAGAACTATCAAGGTAGCAAAATAGAGAGCATAGAAAGTACCAAAAATGAAAAAAAAATACAAATGCAATGGGAACCAAAATACACGTGTTCCTCCAAAGGCTAGTGGAAAATATCAGACATCTTTATCGCCTTAGACTTTCTCAAATATGTTGAAAAATGGAGCTATACCCGGAGATGACCTGAGCGCCAGCGATTGAGAAGAGTTTTGTAAAGGATGGAGACTTAGGAAGAAATAGAGTGGCAGAATGCAACGGGGGAGGAGTGGTGGCTCGGCTTCGTGGGTGGGAAAGGGACCAAGTGAAGGACCTGGCATGGTGATTTCAAGGGACGGTGTCAATGTGTGGAGCGAAGTGTTGAAGGGCCACAGAGGGAGAGAGAGAGAAGATTGAATGTGGTTAATATTTCAAAATTGCCACCGCGTTTTCATTCCTTTCTTGTTTTGAAAATTTGCAAAGGAAATGATGGAAACGAGGATTTATAATTTACAAATTTTCAGACTTTTATGAAAATATTTCCTAAAAACATTTTGAGAAAGAACGAACCAAACGTATTTCCAGTTTTGTTTTCCATTTTTAGTGAAAATGAAAAGAGGAAATAGTCAAACCAAACACACTCTTAACTTCATCTAAATCTTTATCCCAATCTTTGTTCAAAACTTGATATCTGGAATCATAAAACTAAAATACTTAATATATAGGGCTCTAAAAAAGTTTTAATCATATTCTAAAATCAATTTAACAGTTGAACTGAGTCGTAAATTCATCTCTAACTTGTACATAATCTTAATCAGACTCTACAATTTCAAATTCATACTTGTAAACTAAAAACATATACATAATTGTTTCTAATACTGAAATTAAATACACAATCTGAAAATAATGAATGGCTCAGAACTTGCCTGCACATCTATTGGAGCATTCTACTCTAACAAGACTGTAACTAAGACTCACTATTGAGAACAACTGCATCAACTGAAGTGGTGAAAAAACAGTATCTATACCTGCAAATATAAGAGCAAAGGGAGAGAATGGGGTGAGTCAACGAACTCAGTAAGTGAGTTATCACTTATCACCCACATGGGACAACCAAGGAATATACATAATGTAATATACATACAGCAATCATAAACCATTTGATATTTATATGCATAATTATATAGAAAAAACATCTCTGAATTCATAATCTATTGCGAAATCATTTTTCATGCATGTATATAATAGCTCTGAAATCGATAATATCTGAAAACATAAATCCCAGTACTATACTAGAGAAATAGGGATCTCTGGTTATGCATGTAATCCATGGCATAACAAATTCTTTACTTTATGATCCCTCAAGGATCTAAATCAGACACCAAACAAAGTTCCATATCTGCTATGTGAGATTACCCGTAAGGACAACTTGGTACCAAGGTTAACGATCAGGTTCAGCCGTTAACTCACTGTCTGTTTCTCTATAGCTACCGTCTTGTCTCTAATTCATAAACTAATCATTTCTCTAAAATTCTATTTTGGTTTCTTCTTTGTGTTTAAAACTCTATCATATAATTACTCTACTCTTGAAGTCATAAAATCTCTCTCTCCTTCTCTCTATATATATATATATATGTATATAATCATAATCATGCTCTAGCTCTTTATAAAAAAACAATTTAAATATGAAAACTCTTGAAAATCTAAAAGCTTTGGAGTCATATAACTCTAACAATATGATTTTAACATAATTGTAACTGTGAAGTCATGCCCAAGGGATCGCCCATTTGTAGGCATTCCAATCTCAAACTCATAGAATATGTATCTGACAATTGCTATGAATCATACTGAATTCTATATTTTTGAGTATCATAAAAAAAAATTGGATTTTTAAAATCTCATTTCTCAAGCTAACATCTTTTAATAACTTAATAACTTTAATATCATACTTTGAAATGGAAAGGTTCATAATCATAAAAACTCTGACATTATGATAATATCTTTGTTCATGAAACTAAGTCATACTCTGTTTGACATTCTTGCCAAAATATCTTAGCTGATACTCTAAAATCATATTTTGAAATCTTAAGTCATGAAGCATAAAGATATCATAAACTCTTAAAACATGTTTGTGATAAAATAAAACTTATTAAATCATATATTCTTGCAATAAATCTCTTAGACTAGCACATAAAACATTTCCATGACATATAATATATCAATCATGGTCCCATGGTTTTCTAAATCACATTTTCATGCTATATTCAAAATCATTATCTTAGCCACAGCTTGTAAAATCATAGATATTCATACTTTCAATGCTATGAGTTTGAACCTGTCACGACCCGACTTGGGAACGTGACCGGCACATGAGGAATTCCATCCCCACGTAAGCCTTATGACCTCTAAGTCTATCTATATGCATAATTTAATAATAAATTCCAATTAATAAATATCATTTCGTCTCTGATAAAACTTTAACTCTTTGAAATCGTGCTATTTATCAACAATATATAATATTTAAACTCTAAATCTGTCTCAGTGATACAAAATACATGAGTTGCTCTCTATACAATAAGTCTATAAAACCATAATCATGTGTACAAAATAATAATGATGAATCAATACAAATCTCTCTATGGTCCGAGACCCTACCCGGAATGTATACTGGAGCACTCTATCACTATACAAAATGCAAAAAATACTTCACTCCAAGTGAAGCTCATTAGCTCACCAACTAAAAGTCTACTACTGGGCAGAAGGTGGCTGAGAGGGACCCGCAATAGCTAATGTATCTAAAATAGAAAAGGGAGATGGGTGAGTTTTATCTAAAACTCAGTGAGTAGGCCCTCATCTATAACCCTCTCATGGGACAACAATAAAGATATATAAATATACATGTAAAATCATCAAAACTGATTAATGCAATAACTCTGGAATCATATTTATATGTATAATCATAAAGGAAGTAAAATTAGAAATATATGATAAATCATAAATAATAGAAATCTATTAGAGAGACAGGGATCTTTAGTTATGCCTCGCATAACAAAATAAAAATTCTCTGGTTACGCATGTCAACCATGACATAACAATTTCTCTAATCTCTAGGATCTCTCTGGGATCCAAATAGGACATCTAATTAGGTTTCATTCTCTACTCTGTGAGATTGTCCTCTCAGGACAACTTGGTACCAAGGTTAACGATCGGGCTCAGCTGTTAACTTACTGTCTGTTTATCTATAGCTATCGTCTAGTCTTTAATTTATAAAATATGTTGTTTTCTCAAAAACTCTACCTGGCCTTTCCTCTAGGCATAAAACCCCATAAAACATAATTACATTACTTACAAAATCATTGGGAAAATTTAATAAAGTCTCTAAATCAATTCAAAATCATACTCTAACTCTTTAATAAAATCATTTTAACAATTATGGTCCCATGAGTTTACAACAAAACAATTATTTCATGCTCATATTAAAATCATTCTTCTTAATAATTTTGATAATCAATCTAAATCTCAAATCTCTTAAATCATTATCTAAAATCATACAATCATATTATGATTTAAGGAAATTAACTCTAATGACCAACAAAAGGGTCATAGGTTTTGAACCCACTCATCTAAAAGGGAGGAAGAGATGACGTTGACATCAACTTAGCTCCAAGGAGCCGGGAGGGCACCAATGTCGACTATAACAATCATAAAATACAAAATCAAACTCTATCAACATCTAAATAACTCTAATATAGTTCTAACAATATTGGGGAGCACTCCCACTTGACAAAAATGAGAGAAATAACAATGCCTATACCAAGAATGTGAAAGAATGGCAAAAATGGAGACAAAATCTTATAACATATACTCACCTTGATGATTTAGGGGAGTAACACTTGAATGAGATTGAGAAAAATGAGAGAAATTGGTGGGGAAGAGGTTCTGGCTCGAGGAAAATGAAATGGAAGGAGTGGGAAGGGTTTTTATAAAATGGGGGAGGGTTTTGTGAGTGGAACGACGTGTTTGGCACTATTTGGGCTCTAGGGGGACCGCTATAGCGGTCAGGCCACATTCCGCATCATTTCCCTGTGCACTTATGACTGCTATAGTGGTCCAGGACCACTATAGCGGTCTCTAGGGGCCGAACGATTGTAGTACACCTTCCTGTGACCGGAAGGTGCCAAACGCTATAGTAGTAACAGGGAACCCAAAATTGCAAATTTTTACTGTCATGACACTTGCATACCTATACACTCACTTATCTATTTACATTTCTTTATTCTAAGTTAAATCATTTATTCTATTAACTTTAAAACATAAATATAAATAAGAAAATACCCCCATTTGGATTCAAATAAAATATAAAAAAAATCAAAACCTCAACCAATCAAAATCTCATTTTTGAGTTCTAGTTCAAATTCTGGAATTTCGGCGATTTTCTAAACTTGGGGCTAGAAACGAAACATCTAGACGTTTCCTAAAATTTGTTAAAAATCACTCTTCAATTCATTTTCCCTTGGAGAGCCATTATCGGGACTTTTGATCCCAAGAAAGTGGCTCTAGGATATAGCCCTCCAAGGAGGTGTAAGGCTCTAGTCTTAGCAAAAACTCGAACCCGACAACACTGGTGGGTCCCGGGGGACCCTAGGACCACACGAAACTTATCTACTGACACATGTACACTAGGCATCACATACTACCCCCTTAAAAGGGATTTGGTCCCCAAATCTAAAACATTCCTTGAGGATGGAAAAGATGCAGATACTTGATCCTCATGGCTTCTTTGGCTTCCCAAGTGGCTTCCTCGCCAGAGTGGTTCCTCTAGATGACCTTCACTGAGGCCACTTTCTTTGAGCAAAGCTTCTTGATCTGCCTATCCACAATGGCAATTGGTTCTTTTTCATATGATAGACTCTTGTCAACTTGAACTGCTTGTGGCGTGAGCATGCTGAGGAGGCATGTATTTTCTGAGCATGCTGACGTGGAAAACTAGATGTATCTTTGATAGACTGGGAGGTAGTGCCAATCTGTAGGCCACTGCTCCAACTCTCTCTAGAATCTCAAATGGGCCGATATAGTGTGGATTCAACTTACGCCACTTACCAAACCTCACTACTCCCTTAATGGGAGACACCCTTAGAAACACATGATCACCCATAGCAAACTCTAAGTCTCGACGTTGGTTATCAGCATAAGATTTCTATTTAGACTGAGCTGCCAATAATCGTTCTTTGATCAGTTGAACCTTTTCTACTTCTCTTGGACAAGTATGGGCCTAGGGACTTAGTTTCCCCAAGCTCAAACCATCCAATGGGAGATCTACAGCGTTTCCCATACAATGCTTTGAATAGTGCCATCTAAATGCTAGCTTGATAACTATTGTTATAAGAGAACTCAATTAGTGGCAAGCGATCACACCAACTCTCACCAAAGTCTAACACGCAAGCTCTAAGCATATCCTCCAAAATCTGGATAGTCCTATCTGACTAGCCATCTATCTGCGGATGAAAAGCTGTGGTCAAGTCCACATGAGTTCCAAGAGCCTCTTGAAAAGCTCTCCAAAACAGCGAAGTGAACTGAGACCCTTTATCTAACATGATCGACACTGGCACGCCATGAAGTCTAACAATCTCATCTATATATAGCTGGGCATATTGAGCTGCACTGAAGGTCGTCTTCACTGGAAGGAAGTGAGTTGATTTGGTCATTCTATCCACAACCACCCATATGGAGTCAAAACCTCTAGCAGTCCGAGGTAACCCGACCACAAAGTTTATAGTTATCCTCTCCTACTTCTACTCTGGGATCTCTATTTGCTAAAGCAGCCCAGCAAACCTTTGGTGTTCAGCCTTGACTTGCTGACACACCAAGTATTGTGCCACAATGTCACCAATGTCTTTCTTCATGCCTTCCCACTAGTATGGCTGTCTGAGATCTTGATACATCTTGGCTGAGCTGGGATGGACGGAGTATGTTGCACTATGGGACTCTTCCACCACTCTTTTCTTCAACTCACCCACATAGGTACACATAAACAGTCACCAAAGTGCAATACACCCTCCACATCAACTGAAAACTCATGGTTCTTTCCTCGGTACACATCCTCCATAAGCTTCACTAACTTGGAATCTTCCCCTTATTGTGCCTTAATATGCTCCACTAGAGTTGACTGAGCTCTAATGTGAGCAAGAAAGGCTCCGGATTCATCTAGCCCAAACTGAACTCCCTCTGCCTCTAGTTTGTAGATATCCTCTATTAATTGCTACCTCAAGGGTGCTATGTGGGCTAAACTACCCATAGACTTCCTACTCAATGCATCAACTACCACTTTGGCTTTGCCTGAATGATAAGATATGGTGCAGTCATATTTTTTCAACAACTCTAGCTACCTACGCTGCCTAAGATTCAGATCGTTTTGCTGGAAGATATCCTTCAAATTCTTGTGATCGGTGAAAATCTCATGTGTCTCTCCATACAGATAGTGCTTTTAGATCTTCAAGGCAAAGACCACTGCCACCATCTCTAAATCATGCGTGGGATAAATTTGCTCATGCCTCTTAAGCTGCCTAGATGCATAAGCCACCACTCGACCATACTACATAAGGACACAGTCGAGTCCAACTCTAGAGGCATCACAAAATACTGAGAAACCACCCGTACCTGAGGGCAACACAAGAACATGAGCTGTGGTCAAACAAGTCTTAAGCCTCTAAAAACTCTCTTCACAAGCATTCAACCAATGAAACTGAACACCTTTCTGAGTCAACTTGGTCAATGGCGCTACTATCCTTGAAAAATACTTAATAAATCTTCGATAGTAACCCGTTAAACCTAGGAAACTTCGGATCTCTGAAACTGTGGAAGGCCTCGGCCAGTGCTGAACTGCTTCAACTTTCTTTGGGTCAACTAGGATGCCATCCCTGGACACTATATGTCCAAGGAACGCCACCTGATCAAGCCAAAACTCACACTTAGAGAATTTGGCATATAACTGGTTCTCCCTTAGGGTTTGCAAGACAATCCTAAGGTGATGCTCATGCTCCTTTTGGTAACACCCTAAAAATTATTTAAAAATTAATTTGAGCTTTTCTAGTCATAATTTCAAAAATCTGATATACATAGAAATGACGAGAATGATCCAACGAATTTGTAAAAAAAGTGTTAATAGTAATAAGTGGGCCCCATGGGCCTGTCAGGACTTCCGAAACCCTAGAATTAGGGACCGGAGATGCCCAAAAGTGAGAAATTATAGGATCAAGGTTAGAAATAGGTAGAAATAAATATTTTATATCTAGAATTAATTTTCGGGCAATATTTAATTACTAGGTACACTGTTTTACCAGTTCGATAAAATTTCGGTGTGCGATTTTTAACACCGAAAGAAAGTCAAACCTTTAGGATAAAGTTATCCTCTATAGCCAAATGTAAGGCTAAGATTTAATCTTGATTTACAAGATTAAATCCTAGCCATTTATCTTGCTTTCTTGTATGAAAAGTTTGGTTTTATATTAAATAAAAATTAAACATAACTCATAATGAATATAAGCCACAAAAATTTGTCATTCTCATATTCCATTCTCGGACAAGAACAGAAACCCTTTCAACCTCCATTGTTTCTTCTCAAACACATCAAAACTTGATTAAAAACTCCAAAATCCTAGCCTAGGCTTGATAAAACACTAAACTTCCTTCACTAAACTTGTTCTACACATCAATACTTACAAATCTAACCGATTGAAATCTCAATTCTCTATCCATCCTCACCTTGATACCTCACTTCCTCACTGTTTTAGGAAGGTTTAGGTGCTGTTTGGGAGGCCTTGAAGTGAGCAAAATCATTCTTGGAACATCCTTGGAGCATAGAGCTCAAAAGCTTTCAAAGTAGGGTTTTTGAATCTCTTTTCCTTTCAAATTTATTTTTTTGTTCTTACCATTGAATTGATCCAAAATTTCTGATTTTATTGGTTGCTATTATGTTGATATTGATGTATTAATTTTGGTGGAGTGTTTGGTGTTGTGGAAAAGTCCTTTTTATCAAAAGAGTTTTTGAATTGGTTTGCTGGATTTTCGATTTTTCCACTGGCAGTGAGTGTTCACAAATTTTCTAGTTTAATTCTAGTCATTTTTTGTGAGCTATAAAAATTATATGTTCAAGCTAATATCCTAAGGAAACTTTTATAATTTTTGTGGTTCATGACAAGGAACTTTACTGCCTGAGAAAAATCATAAACCAAGAGTCTAACTATGCTGCCTGGATTGTGGGAACTGAAGCTCTAATTTGTTTTAATTTTGTTACCATAGAAAATGATTGAATTATCATTTGAAAATTTTACAGGCAGTTAATAACATCTTGAAGTGTAACAATGATTTTTATTTTGAGTTGTTTCTATCATTTGCTAAATTTAAAAATTGTGATAACCCTATTCTGAGCTGTGAAAAGTGGCCTCTAACCACTAAACTTGTATAATTTATTTAGAATGGTTAGAGAACTCTTTTTATTCTGATATTTTTACAGGGCCTTGTGGACATATTGAGGTGTCTTGGAGAATTTTTATAGATCTTGAAATAGATGTTTGATATGCATAATCAATTGTACTCCTTAGGCATGAATTCTGCCAATATGCTGTATTTGTGCTGGAATGAACTCAAGTATTGATTTGGTGATATAATGACTCTTAATTTAAGTATGATGAGTATGAATGCATGCTATTGACTTTAAATATTTGTTTAAGGTATGATTGGAATCATATTGTGAATCAATGCCTATATGTGTTGTATTGCATGCATTTGAAAAAGAAAAATGAATGATACATTGAATTAAGTTCTATAGCAATAAGAAGATATAAATGAGATCCTTTCAATCTATCGAGGGCAAATAAAGTAACATAAGATCCTTTCGATTTGTCAAGGGCAAATAAAGTGATAACAGATCCTTTTGACTAATCGAGGGCAACTAAAGTGATAAATGATTCTTTGGATTTTGTCGAGGGCAAATAGAGTGACATAAGATCCTTTTGACTTATCGAGGGCAAATAAAGAGTGAAAAGATCATTTTGACTTATTGAGGGAAAATAAATATAAATGAGATCCTTTTGACTTGTCAAGGGCAAATACAGAGATATAAGGTTCTCTTCGACTTATTAGGGACAATAACAAATAAGTCCATTACACTTAGCATACGCATAATCATGTTATGTGTAAATGGTTGATTAGAATTACTTACTATGTGCTTGAGCTTTATAATATATGTGCACTAAGTGATTGATTATTAAAAGCTATCTACTTCGGAAGTATGATTTGAACTTTAAAATTGAACCATCGATATATGTTGCATGCTCACTTTTTCCTAATAAAACGAAGTGGCTAGGACAGTGATGATGACATTATGATTGTGTAATTGGGGAGTTGCCCTTCTAAGAATTGTATAAATTCTCACCCCTATATTTGTGTGTTCCCGTGTCATCTCCAGGTTGATCCAAAGAACTATGGGTTGTTACACCAGAAGAAGTCAGATTGGCAATAGTCGGGTGTCTGAGATTGTATCATATGTACTTAGATATATGTATAAGTGTGTAAATTTAACAGAGAACATATGTTTATTAAAGCTCATAGAAGAGCTTCCTTATGTAATCGACTTTATATTAAATGAATGTTTTGTATCTTTGCTATATGTTTTGATCGAATTACACTAGATATTACACAAACCCATCGAATTTGCTATAGTTAATTAAGAAAGGTCTATTATATTATAAGTAACAACTTTCAAGTACGATATTATGACTTAAGGATGATGTTGTACTTGGGAGGGTGTTACACTCTTCGCTCCTAGAGTACACTAGGATGTCATCAATGAAGATAATCACAAAGTGATCCAGGAATGGTCTGAAAACCCTATTCATTAGGTCCGTGAAAGCTGCTGGGGCATTGGTCAACCCAAAGAACATCACTAAGAACTCATAATGCCCATAGTGTGTCCTAAAGGCCGTCTTGGGCACATCTTCACCTTTGATCTTCAATTGATGATAACCCGAACGGAGGTTAATCTTAGATAAGCACCTAGCCCCTAGAAGCTAATCAAACAAGTCACCAATGTGTAGCAAGCAAAGGGCATCGGTTCTTGATGGTAGCTTTGTTCAACTATCGATAATCTATGCACATCCACATAGACCTATCATTCTTCTTCACAAATAAGGCCGGAGCACCCGAAGGCGAGGTAGTTGGCCTGATAAACCCTTTGTTAAGCAATTCTTGCAACTGCTCCTTTAACTCCTTCAAATCTGCGGGAGCCATCCGATACGAGGGAATGGAGATGGGCCTAACTCCTGGCTCAAGCTCTATCTCGAACTCTACCTTTCTCTTAGGTGGAATCCTCGGTAGTTCTTCCGAAAACACATCCGGGAACTCACAAACAACAGGAACAGACTCTAGGCTTGGCACCTCCATTTCCATATCTCTAACCACTACCAAGAATCCATAACCTCCTTTATCCATAAGTCTCAAGGCACTGGTGGCCGAGATCAAGCTAGTGCGGACCGAACAACTGGTACCCCTGAACTCATGGAGTTCGCCTCCAGGAACATCAAATTTCATGGACTTGCTATAACAGTCCACCATAGCATGGCATGGGGCTAGCCAATCCATGCCCATAATGACGTCGAAATCTGTCATATCTAATAAATGAAGGTCCACTAGTGCCTCCATACCCCCCACCTTAACTTCACACTCTTTATAGGCTAACCGAACTAGGAGTGGTCCTCCTACAGGAATCCCCACAAGAAACGACTTCTCTAAGATGGAAACCGACCTCTCAAATCGTGCAACAAAGAATGGAGATACATACGAATATGTGGACCTGGAGTCGATTAATTCAAAAGCCTCAAATGAGAAAAATCTGATGATACTTGTCACAACATCGGCTGAAGCTGCTACATCCTAATGTGTGAGAGCAAATAGATGGGGTTGTCCCCCGCCACCCTGACCTCTGCCTCTGCTACTTGGACCTTTACCTCTAAAGGCCTTGCCCCCAGCACCTCTATTAGCTAGAGCAATCGAGCTACCCTGGATGCCTGACTGATAAGACTGAACTGACCTAGTGGGGTTTGCTGACCCATGGCTCCTGGAGTAATGGACAATTTGCACGCTTGTGGCCCTACTAGCCACAGCCATAGCAAGCAAAAGTACCAATCATGCACTACCCAGCATGTCTCCTCCTACAAGTCTGACACTGGTGAAAGCTCTAAACTAATGTCTGACCATTAAACTGACTGCCCCCTCTAGTCTGACTCTGAGAAGTAGTAGGCCTGGTTGGGTCAGCCTCAGAGAAGGCAACCCTTCCTAACTGGGACCACTGCTGGCCCTGCTGGCCAGATCCTCTACCCGTACCAGCTCCCTCAGAAAAAGAACCATGTGTCCTGGCCTTCGTGCTAGACTCAGAAGCAACTCTCCTCTTTGCCAACCCAGCCTCTAACTCGATAGCCGTATCCACTACCTGGGCATAATCCATAACTCCCACGTGCGACTGAAGACTCAAAAACATGTCCTTGGGCAACCCCTGAACAAAGTGCCTGACCCTCTCTGTATCTGATGGTAACATACCAGCAGCTGCCTGTGCCAAGTACGTAACCTCTCATCATACTCTGCAATTGACATGCCCAGAGTCAATCGGAGTCTCAGGAACTCCTCAACCATCTATGCTCGTCTGTTCTCAGACAAGAACCTCCTAAAAAATGCAGCTCGAAATTCCTCCCAATAGGGTAGCTTAGAGTCACCATGCCCCTGAAGGAACTCATCATACCAGATACCCGCCTAGCTTTCCAGCTGGAAGCCAGCCAACTCTATTGCCCTCTCAGAAGAGCAGTGACTGACTCTGGTGATTTTCTCTATCTCTCAGAGGAAAGCCTGAGGGTCCTCTGTGGTGAGACGCTCCTGGAAGGTGGGTGGATCCATCCTCCGGAAGCGCTCTAAAGTTGAATCGTCAGGATCTCTGATCGGATCCTGAACTGGGGGTGGTTGTGACCTGGCCTCAGCCTGTCTAGCCTACACATCTGAAAGTGTGGCCAAAGCCTGCTCTATAACTCTAAATCGAGCACTGGTACCAGAAGAACCGCTATTATCGCGATGGCGCAAAAAGCGATGAGGTAAGGGAGGCATACTGAATCTGAAAGATTAGGAAGACAAGGGATAAGACATAACTCTTGGAAGGAAGACAAAACACTATCTCTGAACCTAGACATATCTGACCATTCCTAAAGGCCTCAAGCAACACTTCGTTGCAAATAGGCGAGCTACCATTGACATAAATGCCGTGCTACGTGTGGACACTTGCTCCAATGACATGCTACGTCTGATACCATTTTGTCATGACCCAACTTGGGAACGTTACCCACACGTGAGAAATCTCATCCCTACGTAAGCCTCATGACCTCCGAGTCTATCTATATGCATAATTTAATAATAAATTCCAATTTATAAATATCATTTCATCTTTAATAAAACTTTAACTTTTTGAAATCGTGCTATTTATCAACAACATATAATATTTAAACACTAAATCTATCTCAGTGATACAAAATACATGAGTTGCTCTCTATACAATAAGTCTATAAAACCATAATCATGTGTGTGTGAAATAATAATGATGAATCAATGCAAATCTCTCTATGGTTTGGGACCCTGCCTGCAATATACAATGGAGTACTCTATCACTATACAAAATGCAAAAGATACTTTACTCCGAGTGAAGCTTACTAACTGAAACTATGCTGCTGGGGAGGAGGTGGTTGAGAGGGACCCGTAAGAGCTAATGTATCTGAAATGGAAAAAGGAGAGGAGTGAGTTTCATCTAAAACTTAGTGAGTAGGCCCTCACCCATAACCCTCTCATAGGACAACACCAAGGATATATAAATATAAATGTAAAATCATCAAAACTGGTTAATGTAATAACTATGGAATCATATTTATATGTATAATCATAAAGGAAGTAAAATTAGAAATCTCTGATAAATCATAAATAATAGAAATCTATTAAAACCCCATAAAACCCCATAATAGAAATCTCTGGTTATGCCTCGCATAACAAAATAAAAATTCTCTGGTTATGTATGTCAACCATGACATATCAATTTCTTTAATCTATGGGATCTCTCTAGGATCCAAATAGGACACCTAACTAGGTTCCATTCTCTGTTCTGTGAGATTGTCATCTCAGGATAACTTGGTACCAAGGTTAATGATCGGGCTCAACCGTTAACTCACTGTCTGTTTTGCTATAGCTATCGTCTAGTCTTTAATTTATAAAATATGTTGTTTCCTCAAAAACTCTACTCTGGCCTTTCCTCTAGGCATAAAACCCCATAAAACATAATTACATTACTTACAAAATCATTGGGGAAATTTAATAAATCCCCTAAATCTATCCAAAATCTCTTTAATAAAATCATTTTAACAATTATGGTCCCATGAGTTTACAACAAAACAATTATGTCATGCTCATATCAAAATCATCCTTCTCAATAATTTTGATAGTCAATCTAAATCTCAAATCTCTTAAATCATTCTCTAAAATCATATAATCATATTATGATTTAAGGAAATTAACTCTAATGACTAACATAAGGGTCGTAGGATCTGAACCCACTCACTTGGATGGGAGGAAGAGATGATGTCGATACCAAATGAGCTCCAAGGAGCCGAAAGGGCACCGACGTCGACTATAAGAATCATAAAACACAAAATCAAACTCTATCAACCTCTAAATAACTTTAATCTAGCTCTAATAATATTGGGAGAGCATCTTCACTTGACCAAAATAAGAGAAATAACAATGCACATTCCAAGAATATGAAAGAATGGCAAAAATGGTGACAAAATCTTACAACATATACTCACCTTGATGATTTGGGGGAGTAACACTTGGATATGATTGAGAAAAATGAGAGAAAATGGTGGAGAGGAGGTTCTGGTTCGAGGAAAATGAAGGGGAAGGAGTGGGAAGGGTTTTTATAAAATAGGGGAGGGTTCTGTGAGGGGAATGACGTGTTTGGCACTATTTAGGTTCTAGAGGAACCGCTATAGCGGTCAGGCCGTGTTTCGCATTATGTCCCTATGCACTTATGACCGCTATAGCGGTCCAAGACTGCTATAGCAGTCTCCAAGGGCCGAACCACTGCAGCACACCTTCCTATGACTGTTATAGCAGTGACAGAAAACCCAAAATTGCATATTTTTGCTATCATGATACTTGCATACCTCTACACTCACTTATTTATTTACATTTATTTATTTTATTTTACTTTATATTAACTTTAAAACATAAATGTAAATAAGAAAATACCCCCCATTTGGATTCAAATAAAATATAAAAAAAAATCAAAACTCCAACCAATCAAAATCTCATTTTTGAGTTCTAGTTTAAATTCCATAATTCCCGCGATTTTCTAAACTTGGGGGCTAGAAACGAAATACTAGAGATTTCCTAAATTTCATTAAAAATCACTCTTCAATTCATTTCCTCTTGGAGAGCCATTACCGGGACTTTTGGTTCCAAGAAAATAGTTCTAACATATAGCCATCCAAGGAAGTGTAGGTTTTCAGACTTAGCAAAAACCCAGACCCGGCAACACTAGTGGGTCCCGGGGCATCCTAGGTCCACACGGAACTTATCTACTAACATGTGTACACTAGGCATTACAGAACCTACTCACCATTTGGAGTCCAGAGTATATGGGCACCACCAACTTGACCTTGAGAGCTTGGAGTGGCACCATCAACTGCCATAGAGTAACATAGACTTATGATCAAACTCTAATAACATCTAAATAACTCTAAGAAAACTCTAACAATATTAGGGGAGCACCCCCACTTGATAATAATGGAGAACAACAACAACCCAAATCCTAGAACACGAAAAAGAGAGAAGGAGATAACAAAAACCCATAAAACTCTTACCTTTGATATTAGAAGAAGAAGGATTAATGATAGCTTAGGAGAAGAAGAGAGAAATGTGAGGGAGGAAGCGTTTTCATGTTTTGGAAGAAAGAGAGCCCGATTTGGGGTTTTAAAGGGGAAGGAGGGTGTCACTTATCAAAACTATGTTGTTTTCTACTATGCTAACATATGGGGTCCTCGCTGCAGTTATCTATGTTCGTTGCAGCGAGTAAAGCTTGTTGCAGCGAGCTTGTTCTGTATAATTCTGCAGAACCTGCATTACAACATAGTTTCCTACATCTGGGGCCTTCCTGGCTACTTAGGTGGGTTTCGGGGACCCTAAGGCCGTACAAAACTTATCTATTAACACGTGTACACTGGTTATTATAGTAAATCAATGTGATACATTATCAAAAATACTAAAAAAGTGATAACATCTTATTATAATATAATTAGGAATCCATTCTCGGGAAAATTTTTACACAAGTCAAATTCTCTTTCAATGGGAATTCTTCTTCAATATAAATTGAATACATAATTATTTTTTGAAAACTTTGAATTCATATCAATTTATTGTAATATTTTGTGAAATCTATTTATTATGACATAATATTATCATAATTAACAAATCAAATCATCAAAATAATCATAATTAGATAAATCTTAGAAAAATACTACATTATTTTTCTATAATTGATTTGACATATATTATTTTCTTTTGTCTCCGTATATATGTATATAGACACACACACACACACATGATATCCTTATTTTCTTTTGAATTTATTGTAGCAATTATAGGCTCAAATTCTTTTTGGTATATTGATTCTCTTTTTTGTTGTAGATCTTTTAATTATATTTTATTGCTAATTATGTTGCGTTCTATAGTAATTGTTCTATATTTATAATTTAATATGATATCTTTATCTAAATCATCAATTGGATTAAAGCTCTATTGATTGTTTCATTTATTTGCTAGGCCTAAATCTTGGTGATAATGATTCATCCCTTTCCATTTTTGTTTCATTTTATTATATATATGATTATATATATTATTTCATTTTATTCTCATTTGATGATAAGGTTAACATGCATTTCTTATTCATATTTCCTTTTTGTTATAATATATATTACTTTTCTTCATCTTATTCAATTTAATATTTGTTATTTGTAAATAAAAGTTACCTTACATTGTGACATCATTGGTCAGAACATGCATAATTTGAAATGCAGGAAGTGAATGAATGAACTTCTCCTTGAGATTATACATACAATGGTTGCAATTGTCGCAATTTTGTTATTTTATAATGGTTTTTTGTAAAACCCAAGTCCACATATCTTAGGCTAGGCCTGACGCAGCTTTTTGGTGCCGGGGACCCCTGGTACAAAGAACCATGTGGATGTAGAAGTTTACAATATTATGCATAACAGGCTTGCTGCAATGAGTAGGCATGCAAGTTAGCCTACTGGTGTCAACCAGGCTCGAGCAAGTCAGCGTAGTTGGTGTCAGCTAGGCTCATTGTAGTAAGGACCCCCATGTCAGAATAATGCTAAGCAATGCAGTTTTGATTAGTAACCCTATACCCTATAAATACCCTTCCATTGGGGTTTTACCCCCAAATTGCTGAGAACTCTAAGCTTCCAACACTCTTCTACCTTCCTCATTCTCATGCTTTCTCAATCTTAGTTCATGCAAGCTCCCAAGGTAAGGGTTTATCCATGTTTTATGTTCTCATTCCTTTTCCTCCTCTAGGTTATGGGTGTCACTATTTCTTAGTTATTGTCAAGTGAGGATGCACTTGCAATGTTCTTGGAGTTGTTTAGACTTATTCTAGATTTGATATAGATTATTTATGAGTTTGTTTGCTTCCATGGTAGACGTTGGTCCCATCCCCATTCCATAGAGCTCCTTGGTTATTGATACCATCCTTTCCTTTCTTCCAAGTGAGTGAGCTTAAACTCATAACTTTATTTTCAATCATTATGGTTATGTTTGAATCATTAAAATTTACAAATATGAATTTACAGCTGAAAAGCAAGTTATGGACTTGATCTTACAAGTTATACTGAGCTTTTATAACTTATGAACATAGCATGAAAATATGTTTGAGAAAACTATGAGACCATGTTTGCTATGTTGTATGCTATGGATATGTATGATATGCTCAAGAAAAGATTTATGGTGATACATATATTCTAGCAAGATGCTAAGTTGTTAAATACATTTTATGAATATATGACCTCACTATGTTTTTAGGTTCTAAGATTTCAAACTATTAAAAAAATTGGAATATTCAGTTATATATATATTGGAAAAATATGAACAAGAGTATGACTTATTTTCATGAAGAAATATGTTATTATGATCATGAACCCATGTTTTGAAGTATGATATTAGAGTTATCAAGTTTATGAAAATATGTTGGCTTGAGATATGACTTTAGAATTTTAGTTTTCATGATATTCAAAAGTATGGAATTCAATATGATTCATGGTAACCGTTAGATACATAATTTGTGGAGTTGAAATCGAAATGCTTGCAAGCGAGTGATCCCTTAGACATGATTTCACAGCTATAGTTATGCTAAAGTCAAATTGTTAGAGCAATATGAATCTAGAGCTTTCAAAGTTTTAAAAGTTTTCAAATGTATTCAATTTATGCTCAAACTAGTTTAGACAGTGGATATAGAGAAGTAAATAGTGAGTTAGTGGCTATGAGAGATCATTAGCCTTAGTACCAAGAGTCTACTAGAGGACAGTCTCGCTGTAACATCCTAACTTTTAACCTAATACTCTAGAACACATTAGGTTAATCATTAGGTTATTACTTCTTAGTCTCATTCTTTTATGAAAATACTTAGCGGAAATACGGGTAAATTTTTTTTTTGAAAATATAAATCAAAGTGAGAGCCGCATATGACGTAACAAAGACTAACATATAGAAAAGAGATCTCATATCATTCATGGTCACAAAACACAAAGGTTGTTCATTACATCACAACAGGATCATATTATCATAGGTACATAATTTACGACTATCATAGTCCTATTATCGCTTCAACAGAAATACACTTCAATAATTTATAAAACTAAAGCGGCGTCTGCGCGTGTCCGTTGCATCCCACCAACCCGACTCATAGTGTATGCTTCATGCCCATGCTTTAGCAGGAATCATGAACTGCGTCACGAGATACACCATCATCTTCGTCTGGAGACGACACGAAAGAAAAAAGAGAGAGAGATGAGAAACTTATTCAAACTTTCCAAAGCTATTTATCCGAAGTGGGTGTCTTTTAGTATGGGTCTTAATGATATGAATTCCACAAATATTGGATGAATGCATGGCAATACATTATGCAAGCAATTCAATAAATCATAACGTCAAGTAACAGATAAGCGGCATAGAAGTACAAAACTTTCCTCTATTCTTTTCTCATACTTGAACTTTTAAGTTCTTCTCCTCAAGAACCACCTTCTTTTCTTGTCACCGAATCCAACCATAAACACCAGTGCCCGGCGATATTTATACGCATCACCAAAACCAACCAAATACACCCTATCGCCTAGGATTGAGCTCAACCAAACGAGCTCAAACCCAACTAGTCATCACTAGATTTCTACGAGGGCAAAGAATGGGTAACTTAGGATTAGTTCTTTCTTTACTCATGACTATGTGACTTGAAAAGAGACATCGCATCTCTTTTCTCACGCCCAAACTCTTGAGTTCTTTCTCTCAAAGACCACCTTCTTTTCTCATCACCAAATCCAACCATAAACACCAGTGCCGGACGATATTCATACTCATCACCAAATCCAACCAAATACACCCTATTGCCTAGGAATGAGCTCAACTACGTTTATACTCATCACCAAATTATTCTCATTATCAAGTCCAACCAAATACACCCAAATCCAACCGTAAGCACCCATATTGCCTCAATGAGCTCAAACCTAACTAGTTTTCACTAGATTTTTAAGAGGGCAAAAGAAGGGGTACATACTCTCTCTCATTCAATTCTCACAAACATGGTAGACATAACATCTCAACAATTCATAATCAATTTCTACATCATCATAGCATCATCATAAAAGATCACATCATCATAACTCATATAAATAATGCTCGTGTATCACACATCACACCTCATATATCATCACATCATGCATATCAACATATCATACTTGCATTACCAAACTAGACGCGAGAAAATATCTTAATGTCTTATGCATTGACCCTTAAGGTCCTTCACTCACAATCTAAGTTATAAATCAACATATCCTAAACTCTCGGGTACCTATAGGCTCATATCTAAGTATTCCTCACTCAATACTATAATCACAAACATTTCTAAAACTCGAGAATATAGGATCTAAAATTCTAACTTTACGGGTACCTAGGAGTCACCACAATGACCCTTTCTAAGTTCAGTTTGCTCCTAAGGCATCAAGATTAAGTCCTACACCAATTATGAGTCATTCCTACACATTTAAACTAATTGAAATCCATAATTACCATTTCTAAACCTTGCTGGACAGAATCCAGAAAAATCAATTACTAAGGGATCTAGAACTCTCAAATTAATTCTTTTCTAGTTGCTAACTTCTCTCATCTTTTACATATGAATTTTAACATTAATTATACACAAACATACTCATATTATCATCATCAAAATAGTATAAACAGTGAGCACATCAAGGCAAGGCAGAACCGAATTCTTCTCCAAACAAGCAAGGCATAAACTTGATTTCTAGAACACATAAAATGCTAGTTTCTCTTGGGACCTTTTTAAAACTTGCAAAACTCCTTTGTAAACATTTTTGTCATCTAAAATCATCAAAATACTTGTAAGGACAGTAGCTATTCTAAATTAATCTCAAGAGGTTCCAAATTCATAAAATCTTGTTTTAAACATTTCTTGAACTCATATAAGCTTAGAAAAATTATGAAACATAGATTTTAGTGCTTGTAACAAAGTAAACCTCCTAATGCCGAAATCATAAGGTAAAGAACACATATTTTTCAAGCCTTTGTTTGAGGAGATAAAGGGTAAGTCTATGAGCTCTAAATCTCTTAAGTTGTGACATAAAAGTAAATATGCAATGCACTATATTTTAGTCTTTATTTAGAGGTGAGGACATAAAATAAATATGCTATGCCACTCCTTATTATCTTAGAAATTTAGTAAGAACATAAACATAAATATGGAGATGCAAGTTCATTCTTTAATCTTAAGCATTTAGTGATGACATAAAATGTAAACATGGATGCAAAGTCTTTTATCTTAACTTAGAGCTCATATGAGACCTTTAAAGAGAATAACAAATCTCAACCCAACACTTATGTCATCACAAAGAGAGCTTTAGAGTTCTTGAACTAAGTTCTCAAAGGAGCTACATGGTTCTTGAACATCATCATCAAGCTCAAAAAAAAGTAAGCTTTTAGAAGAAAACAAAACTTTAAAGAAGTAAGAACCAAAACAACATTATTTTTAGAGATGAAATAAATATAAGAACACTTTAAAATTTTTAACAAAACCTTTAAAGGAAAGCACATGGAGGCCGAATCATATAGGAAGGAAAAAGGGAAGAAAAACCAAAACCTTGCTAGATCAAGAAACAAAACTCAAGCTTTAGAGGTTTGTTTGAGATGAACACAAGGTCATCTTCTAGAAACTCTTATCATCAAGCTATCATGTTTAAGAAGAAAAGGCCAAGAGGCCAAAATGGAAAAAGAAAAGGAATGTAAAAGAAAGCTAAAAAAGAAACCAAGAGAAAACTAGAGAAAACACATTTTTTGAGTAAAACAAAGTTTGAAAAGAAACTCCCTACCAAGTGTGAAGACAAGGCTTGATCTTTGAGGTGAGAATGGAAAGGAAAGCTCCTCCTAAAGTGATGATAGTGCTTCGGCCTTGTGGGGAGAAAAGGAAAGGAAATGTGTTCTTGGTAAGCTTGTGTTTGAGAATGGAAGTTTAGATGTTTGTATGATGATCTAAGGTGGTGGGGTGGTGCTTCAAGGTTGTGAGATGATGATTCAAAAGGAAAAAGAAGAAGATGAAGAAGAAGAATGCTCTTGAAACTTGAGAGAAAATAAGAGAACTAACAAGAATGCTTAGAAATCAAAACTTAGCAAATGAACAAAAGTGTAGCAAAGTTCATCTAGGCATGATATTTATAGAGAAGGATAAGGGTGAGTGTGTGGAGGAGAATGAATCCTCATGGAACATGAGGTAATGCATGTGTGGAGGAGAATGAATCCTCATGGAACATGAGGTGAGAGAATTGCATTTTGATGGCATGGTAAAGTATGGTGGTGAGTATGGCTTCAAGCATGGTCTTTCGAGTGTGAAATAAAATTAAATTGTGATAAAATGGAGTGTGAATTTCAGCCAGGTCTGATGCAGCAAGGGATGAAGGAGTTTTGGTCATGTAATTGTGTGTTAGTGATGTGTTTAGGGGTGTATTAACTTAGGTGCAAAGTTAGGAGTCATTAAGCATAAGTTTAGGTGACTAAGAATGTGATTAGGAACCTTTATGACATGATTAAGGAGTACTCATACATATTTAGGAGATTTTAAATTCATTTTAGGAATAAAACAATGTAGACAAAATTCCATGATTTAAAGAATTGGAGAGAGAAAACACTATTTAAGATTCCATGACTAGGAGTCTTGAATTTAAAATAGGATTTTAAGTTGTAATTAAGCACTTTTAGGTTCTAATTAACTTTAATAAATTATTTTGACTCAAGATTAATTATGGAAATTAATTAACCTTCGATTAAAGCCTAATATTGCTTAGGTTTGCTTAATCACGCGATTAAGCGTAAAAACACGAAACTAGGGGCAAAACCGTAATTTCACACTAGTTTCGCCCGGGACCTCCGGGACCAAAAATAAAGTCATAGTCTACATAAAAACGCCTTTTAAAACCATCTAGAGAAGTTTCGGGTTCATCCGACACTTGCAAACGGGTAAAACACAGTAGGGTGTTTTGGTCATTTTGACCCGAAAACTCGAAAAACGAGATTTTCGATCCCGGAAATACACAAGTCATCTAATCCCCATCCAACATTGAGTTTGCCCTTCGAGTACTGCCGGATTGGTTTTCCTCGAATTCCGGGCTGAAAATGACCACAGGTGCATTTTGGTCATTTTCACTCTAGCAGAAAATCAGGGCGTTACACTCGCCCTTATCATATTTAGAGAATAGAATCTAGTTAGATGTCCAAATTCAGGACCTTGAGATGTACCCATGGGGATTAGAGAAATTCATAAATAGTATTTATTATTACTATGTACTTATTTCTCATGTTCAGCGTACTATTTTTCGAGGCTCTAATGCACCATGATCCGTTAAAATGATTTCATGATAGATTATGAATTTAGTAAAGCTTTCTTATGGATCTTTGAGTTCAGATGTGTTTTCCAATGTAGCTATATATGTAAATATCAAATGATTTATGCTTGCTGTGTGTATATCATATCATTGTATATCCCTTTAATATCCCATGTGGTCCATGGGTGAGAATCAGTTTAATAAAACTCAGCTTGACCTAACCGGTTCAACCGAAAAACCCATGAACCAGTCTCAAAATCGGGCCGAGTTACTATTTGGACCTGGTACGCATTGGAACTAGTGAGAACGGGTGTTACTCAGTTGATTTTATGAATCGGACTAGGTCATGCTTAATTATGAAATGATGTTGTTTCATTTTTTAAAAAAATCCTAAACTACTAACCTAAAAGACTGTAAACAGATGACCCTTAATTCCTAAATCCCTAAATATGACTTCCATGAGCCTGCTGCCCTACCGTACCTGCTCTCGCTGCACCAAGAAAGCTTGCTGTACCACAGCTCTTCCCCCATGTGCCGTCCTCCTCTAGTGCCTCTGCGGCTCTGTTCCTCACGTTACCTCGCCTGCTATAACGCTGCACAGTTTCTTTTGCCCTCTCCCCCTGTTGCCGCCGTGTCACTCTACCTTTGCCTTTATCGTGTCACCACGCTGCTACCTTCGAAGGTAAGTTTTGACTTCTGAGTTTTTCATTTTTTTTTTATAGAGTATAATTAGTTTAGACTTTAGATTTCATTAAAGATCGTCAAAAACAAAAAGATCATACTGAGCTACTGACAACTCATATCTAAAGAAGTCATTAAGGAGCCAAAGGAAAAGAATCAAATCCCCATAGAAGAGATATATTGATTGTTCAATAGTGTGTATGTTTGCATGTTCTTTGATACTTTACAACAATAGGAAGAAAAGTCAATGGTTATAGTTGTAATATTTTGTTCATATAGTTAATTTGTTGTGTAACTTGTGTTAGTGTTGTTCCAATTACTTACTTTACTACTTACTTTTTTGGTTGAATCTGTGTTACTATTTTTGTGACATAAGTTAATAGTCAAGTGTATTGCATATCTATATCAATTAAAGGATAGAGATGTCTTCTACTGAAACACCTTCTTCATAAACACCATTATCCTAATAAGCTTCCACTCAAGATTCTATTAAAAAGATCATATAGCCATAGGGGAAAAACTGATCCAGCTTAAGGGCATTGTAAGCAAGTAGTTAAGGACGATGGAAAAGTTATTTTACAATGTCTTCATTGTAATGAGATAATTAGGCGAGGTGGCATGAATAGATTGAAAAATCACTTGGCTGGAGAGAGAAGACAAGTTGAAATATGCAAGGAAGTTTCAGCAAATATTAAAGCTCAAATGCTACAAAATATTAATGACTGTCGATCCAAAAAGAAAAAAGTTCAACAAACTCTTGAAGATATTAATGAAGATGACTATGAGCATATAGAAATAGGTGAGAATGAAGTGCAGGGTATGAATAAGGTTGTATCTTTTGCATCTCAGAAAGGGGAAAAAACTGTTTAATTAGATTCTTACTTTGTGGCTAGAACAACACCTGGAGCTCAATCAACCTTAAAAAGTGTGTTGCAAAGTAAGGAAGTAATGGAGAAATGTGACATTGCCATTGAAAAATGTTTGATTGATGCTTCTGTTCCCTTTAATGCACTTAATTCACCTTATTATCAACCAATGATTGATGCTATTGCTAGCATGAGTGCAGGTCATAAGGGTCCAAACTTTCATAGAGTTTGTGGTAATTTGTTGAGTAAATTGGTTGAACAAGTGAAAAATATGATTGAGGGTTACCATGAAATTTGGAAGCAAACTGGATGCACTATTGTGGTTGATGGATGGATTGATCATTGTAGGCAAACTTTGATTAATTCTTGTAGTGTATTGTCCTAAAGGAATTGTTTTCCTAAAGTCAGTTGATGCTTCTTATGCCTCAAAAACTATAGATTTATTGTATAAGTTTTTCATGGATGTAGTGTCAAAATTTGGTCCCAAAAATGTTGTTCATATGGTGATAGATAATGCTGCAAATTATATTGCTTTTAGAAGGTTATTGGAGGCTAGGCTTCCTAAACTATATTGGTCTCCTTGTGCTACTCATTGTATTAATTTGATGTTGCAAGATATTGGGAAGTTGGATAAAGTTAGTAAGGTTGTATTACATGGTTCAAAAGTTACCAAATACATATATAATTGTTGTCATCCATTGTATTTGATGAGAAAGCATACAGGTGAAAGAGAAATACTTCATCCAGTGCCTACTTGCTTTGCCACCAATTTCATTGTGTTGCAAAGTATTTTAGCACAAAAGGACGCCTTTAGAGCCATGGTAACTTCTAGAGAATGGACAAGCTCAGCTTATTCCAAAGATGGCAAGGCAAAAAGATTTATAGATCAAGTCTTAGGCTTTAGCTTTTGGAAGAAGTGTGCTGATATTGTTAAACTCACTGAGTTACTAGCTCATGTGTTGTGAATTATGGATAGTAAAGAAAAGCCCGCCATGGGTTTCCTTTATGAAGCTATATATAAAGCAAGAGAAAAGATAGTTAGGAGATTTTAGAGAAGAAAGAATACAGTGAGCTTTACTTGACAATCTTAGATAAGCGGTGGGATTCACAACTTCGTAAAAATCCTCATGCTACTGGTTATTGGTTGAATCTAGCTTGTCGGTTCAATTTTGAAGAATTTGAAAAACTTAGAATCGCAACATCTAGCCTTCTTGATGTCATTGAGAAGTATGGTTTTGGAGATCCTAACTTGCAATCTAAGTATGAAGGTTGTGGAGGAAGAAAAAGAGAGGATTTAAGGTTCTAATGTGAGGGGAATGAAAGACAGGGATGGGTTTTGGGATTTTTGAATATAGCAAGTGCAATTTTATCCACAAATTGGGTCATGTGAGTGGCACATGACCACTTAATGGGCTAAATGGATGTCTGTTTAACAGAAGGGCTATTTTACATAGTTTGACAAGTACAGGGGGTCGCATTGTACAATTACAAAAGTCAAGGTCTAAATTGCACAGAGAATAAAATATAGGGGGTTTTTTACATTTAATCCATTTTTTTCACCCCACTAATGGCTCTGTTCGGTCACAAAATCATCATTTTAGTGACTGCTTATTTTCAATCATAAAATTGATCACTATACCACACTTTTATAGTAGTGTAAGGCTTAGTTTAGGTTCATGTTAGTATTAGAGTGCTCTAGTAATTATGCAGGTAGGATTCGAACCATGCATTCTATTTTGAGTTATTGTATTTATTTTCAGAACTATTGTATCTCTCTATATGCTTTCAAAATTTAAGTATGAATTTGAAATGTCGATTGTGGTTTAAGATTTGTGTAGTAAGTCGGACATGTACTTATGACTTAGTTTTTTAAGCATTAAACAGATCTTCATATTTCGCTAAAAACTTTTCAGAGCTGTATATATTAAATGCTCTAGTTTTATGCATTCGAATATTATCATTTGAATAGAAAATTTGATAATGCGTTAAATTTAATTATGTTTAAATAAGGAAAATCATGTTATTTCATGCATTCAGCAAGACATGTTACCCTGGAGGCTTACGTGGGAATGGGATTCATCACGTACCGATTACGTTCCCAAATCGAGTTGTGACAAAGTGGTATCAAAGCCATAGATTTCCCTGCATGGTACTAGAGCAAATGTCCACAAATGGCATGACATTTATGTTAATGGAACCACGACCATTTGCACTAACATGATATTATTTGAGGCCTATAGGAAGAGTCAGTCATGTCTAGGTTCAGTTATAGCCTCAGTCATTCCTTCAAGTGAGCTATGCCACCTGCTAACTGCTATCATCGTTGTCGTCACAACAACATCATATCAGTCAACACTAGTTACATTTGATGCCTTGAGCGAGCCATTTTAAATCTAGCAGGGGTAGTCAGTGAGCATATCATAGCTGGAGTGAGTCAGTAGGGAGCACAACTAGGCATGGCTAGCTTAGGCAGAGATTAGCAGTGGGCACCATCAGTCAAGGCTACCCCTTTAGCGCCCCTTTTTGTAACACCCTAGTAGCTCTAACTATGCCTAGGTCGTAATTGGAACTTAATAGTTTGTTACCTTTTAGCTTTTCAAAGAAAAAAAAATAAAACATTTCTAGCGTAAAAAGAAACTACCATAAAATGAATTTCCATAACGTCAATATTAAGGATGTGGAAGAAAATACTCCCAAATTCATCCTTCCGCACACTCAAGGTCAACTGACAAAAATATAACGTACTTTGTAAGGATATAAAGTCAACTTAGAACAATGTCATACCAATATATAAACTTAGAAATTAAAAAAAAAGACTATAATTAACAACTAAAGGAGAACTAGATGTTCTGTCTTTATATTCGAAATGGCACCACCGACCTCAACCTCGGCCTCTTCCTCGAAATGGAGTATGTCGAAAACTAGGGTTCAAGGGGTCTCAGATGACACGATGGGTGGCAGGCATCTCCTCATACCACTTGTACATAATCCATGGGGTGTTGGATGGCCTAGTAGGGCGGCTGGAGGCAGTAGACTTCGTGGATGAATCGGAGCAATAGCCGGGGTCCTCATCCGGGTCTTCCTCTGACTGCTAATTGACTTGCAAGGGCTTGCGAGTGGTGGCGTCGACCGGGACGAATGCTGCTAGTGCTGCTTTCTTGTCCTCAGCCTTGTGGAGATGGGGGCCCATCCCCTCTCTGCCCGGTGATGTCATCTAAAGATGGTACGAAAGGAAGGGGGTGAGAAATAACAATTTCTCAGTAGGTCATGCATAGTGTCATCGTATCCATCTCCAGCCACCTCGGGTTTATTTAAGAAATAGGTGAATAGATATATCATTTTCTTTTAGATTTCAAAAGACATTTGTTAGCCGAGGCGGATCCAATTTTATATGCTTCTCCATACATAAAAGAAAATGATTGGTGCAATAAAGAAGTAGCACTGAGCATAAATAAATGCATGAAACAGGTATTATAGCAGGTAAACTTTGCTTCTATGAATTAACTTATAAACGGTATGACTTATTCTTCAACATAAACTTCAATTCTTGCTTAATCATTAACTTAAAACCCACAGTGGGTCTCCCTCCTGAAATCGTTGGCATCAACCTCAGAGTTTCAGTGTATGGTATTGAGCTAAAATAGATGGCCGTCACCGCCCTGGGGTGAAGGGTAAAACTTTCTCCTTCCGAATCGCGGAAGGGTAACTTAACCGTTCATCTCTTTTTATTTAATGCAACGTGTGTCATGTGAATTCTTATGCATGGCATGGGACATGTATTATACCAAACATAAAAAGAACAAATGTATAGTCATTATGATTCAATAGCTTTAGCACAACCACATTTCAAACAACAATACTAAGCATCAATAAATATAGCAGCACATAAGCACATATATAGCACCTAGAAGCATTTTAATATAGCATCTCATGAAACATACACAAGGGGCATATCAAATCACATATTCAATATTTATCCTAATAGCTAGCAAGTCTCATTATCAAGAACAAGTCTTCGTAACTAATTTTCGATAATATGTGGATTGTCTTAAAGACCCGTATTATTGGTTCTTAAGACCCCTTTATATTTATTTATTTATTTTTGTTCACAACATTACTAAAGTTGTTACTGGTTTTGGATTATGGCTTAACCATTTTTTTTATTCCTTATAGCTTGGCAAATTGTTTAAACACATTTTATTTTCCCTATTGTGCAATTTTTGACCTTCAAATTCTGACAGATTTGATAATTAACATAGAAAATTCACTGTGACTCCTACCCTTGGATTTATGGTCTAATATTTTATGGAGATGATCTTAATTCATCAAGCTCTCTAGCAAATCCAATTTGAGCCTACACCAACAACTAGAAAATTTTATAAAAATTATGAAATAAAACTCTTTGGCTGCAAACCCAACAGAGGCTTCAGCATCTTACGAAATTAACTGGAGAAAACCTAAGAAATATTTGTCTATAGAAATTTTTATGATGATAGCTTTATGTTTCAGCTTTCATTTAAAATTAGTTTCATTTGATTCCGAGTTGTATAACTCTAGTTTCAAATTTTTCTTTGTGCACTGCCCAGAATTCCGACAGCAGCGCCTGACGTGACTTTATCAAATTTTCCTAAATTTTGTAGAAGGTCTAAAACAATGGAAATAAAACGACCATGTAGGTATATGTCTTATCTTTCTCAAGAATTTTGAATAGGATCAAACGGATTTCTAGAGACTAAGATACGGAATTTTTATGAAAACTATTCAGATTCCCTTACCAGTCCGAGATTAGTGACTTATGTGAGTTTTGAGGTTTTTGTTTGAATGAAGTGTTTTATGTATCTGTTTTGTTTATGTATTTTGTTTTCACATTTTTAAACATGTACAAACATGAAATACTTACCATTCTCTACAATACTAATCATAGCAAAAACACATCAAACCCCCTACCTTAAAAGGCTGTTCGAGAGGAATGAGAAAGGCAAGAAATACGCTTTTCGAACTGTAGCAATGCTTGTTCAAAAATTTCTTAGTTGTGAGACTCCTTTGGATGTCAGAGCTCTTCTGTTTCCTCCTTCTTCTTTATTTTTGAAAGAATGTAGTGTTTAGTATATAGGGTTATGGCTGATTGATGTATTTTAGGGTAGAAATCAAGAAATTAATGACTCAATAATGAGCCACATAAAATGAGCTAATTATTATTATGTGCTGATTT
This sequence comes from Dalbergia cultrata, assembly GCA_031216105.1. NCBI lineage: Eukaryota > Viridiplantae > Streptophyta > Magnoliopsida > Fabales > Fabaceae > Dalbergia > Dalbergia cultrata. The sequence goes on along the minus strand of CM062350.1, from coordinate 10,560,648 downwards.
GCCTCAAGAGTAGAGCAATATATATGATGCTGATTTGCTTTGGAATTAAAGCAATACACGTATTTTTTTTTTTTACCAAAAGAATGCATATCAAGCATTTACTATTCCTTGCACCAGCAATGTACATATGATGGATTGATTGCTTTACATTCATATGTATATGTATGCCTCGTGATTGCATTGCTTCATATCTTTCCTTTCTTTTTCTTTTTTTTTTTTCTTTTTTTTTCTACTATTATTATTATTAGTAAATCACTCTTTTTTTTATGTTATTAATTAATTAGCCTAATCACTCATAATAATAAACTAATTATCCAATAAAAATTGGGATGTTACCCTTTTCTTTTATAACTATTTAAAAATTATATCTATTATTAATATGAAATACTTTATGGTAACATCATTATTATAAAATTAAGTATCTATGAATATATATATATATATAGGATAATTACGATCTCTAATAAAAGGAAGGAACTAACCTCAAATTGATACTTGTAATACCCTAAAAATTATTTAATAAATAATTTTAGCTTTACTAGTCATAATTGCAAAAATTCGATAGATTTAGTAATGATGGGGACGGCCTAACAGATTTGTTAAAAAAAAAACTTGAATAGTAATTTGCAGGTGTTGCAGGCCTATAGGGACAGCTAAAACCTAGTATTGGGGCCCGCAGATGCTCGAAATTGATAAATTATAGGATTAAGATTAGAAATGGGTAGGAATAAAGATTTTATACCTAAAATTAATTTTTAGGCAATATTGGATTACCTAGGTGTGGTATTTTACCCGTTCAATTAAATTACGATGTATAGTTTTACATCGTTTGAAGCATAAAATATAACTTGCCACCTAATATGACAAGTGAATGGTCTAGAGGAATACATATCCTTTCCTTTTTCAAGACCAATGAGATTGTTACAAAATTTCGTGAAATTATTTTTGAGAAAAATTATTTATTAATGTAAGATTAACATGTATTTTGTTATAAATGCAGAAGACAACAACTTACCTTTTTCTTTGGAGATCTCTCGGCCAAACCACCAAGGAGGCAACCAACTTCATCTTCTTCACATAAAAATTTACCCAACCATAACTTGAAGGCCTAGTATGCATATAAGATCTCCATAATCCAAGGCATATCATACATACTAACTCTTACAACTCTGAAATCAACCCTTTGTAAGAAAACCTTAAATCATCATAGTATTAAATTACTGCTGTTCTTGCTATTCTAAAGGAACATTCACTTAGGTTAGATCAAGAATTGATCATAAAATCTTTGAAGGAATCCAAGAAGAAAAGTTAGAGTTACAAGAGTCAAGTAGGGTTTTATTTCATCCACTTTTATTTCAAATTTCACTCTGGAATTTTCTGATTGATTGAGTCCAAAATTCTTGGTTCTATTGGTTATACAAGAATATTTATGTGTTAATTTTGGTAGAGAGTTTGGATGATGTTGGATAAACCATTTTCTTAAAACATGTTTTGACCCCTGCTACTGGAAATCCTATTTTTGAGTAAGTAGGTGAAAAGTTTTGATTTTTCTCACTGATTTAGATACATGATCATGAGCTAAAATTTTTATATGATGAAGATGACATATGGAAGGGTTTTTAGTAATTTTCTTGAATCTTCTTAATCACTTTTTCTATTTTTAAAAAATGGAAAACCAAACAGGTTAGGGTGTCTGCCCAGCCAGTCTAATTTGTAGTATTGAATTTGTCTAATTTTGTTACCCCAGAAAATGATTGATTTTTCCTTTAAAATGTTTATAGGATGTTAGGAGATCTTGGGATCACCTTAATTTTTTTGTTACAAAGTTATAGGTTCATTTGATAGGGTAGAAAAATTAAGACTTCTATTAACATCAGAATTTGTAGAATTTTGTTAGCATAGCTAGAAAACTCTTTTCGCTCTGAAATTTTTATAGGCCATTGTGGATACATTGAAATATATTAGATAATTTTATAGCCTTTGAATTAGTTATTTGATATGCAAAATAAATTTTACTAATTGAGTGTAAAATCTGTCATTGTGCTGGAAATGAACCAAAGCCTTGAATTGATGAAATAATAGCATTTGGTATTCATATGACATGAGTATATGAATATGAACAATTGAGCTTGTGAACCTGTTGACGAGATCAGGCACACATAGATATTAATGCTTCTTACAATTGCGAATATGCGAAAGAAAAGCATAAGAGTATATTTCTTGGGCTGGAGAAAGTAAATCCGGTCTGTCAGGAAAGTAAATCTGGCTAGGAATAGGTCTGTGTGAGAATTAGAGAAAGTAAATCTAATGATCATGCATAGGAATGAGTTTAGTCCTAAAAAGCAGTCTATTACCCATTATTGCCACACTAGGGACGGCGATATGTAACGCCCATATGTGACAAGATTCGTCGAGGGTCAAGACAAGTCGAAGTAGCAATTATTCTAAGTAGTCTTTTATCTTATGTGTTAAGTGAATAAGTTTAGCATGAATATTAAAGCCAATAAGTTTACGTGGTAATTTAACAGTATATGCTTTATATGATGTGTATATTAAGTGACTGAATAATAAAAGAGACCCACTTCAGAAAAATGGTTTTTCAACTTTAAAATGAACCTTTGATATATGTTGCATGCTTACTTTTTCTTAATAAACTGAAGTGGCTTGAACGATGACAATGACATTTATTGTTATGTAGTTGGGGGAATGCCCTACTGAAAATAGTATAATTCTCACCCTTATGTGTTTGTATTCCTGTGTTATCTTCAGGCTGATCCAGAGAACAAGGAGGTTATTGTATGAAGGGAATTGGAATTGGAGTAGTTTAGTAGTGGAGACTTGTATCTGCTGTACTTAGTTTATATATATATATATATATATAAAATAGAGATAATAGATATAATGTAAAGCTCTTAAAAGCTCCTTTTTGTATCTAACTTTATATTAAATAAATATTTTGCTAATTTATAAGTAACAACTTCTAAGTATAATGTCATGACTTAAGGATGATGTTATATTTAAAAGGATGTTACAATGCTTCACATATTTATATATATTCTCAAGTCCTATTTGATATTTATAGCATAAATATAAATGATAGATATCTAAGTAAATCTTAACATAGTCTTAGTAATTATACCAAAATCTAAAGAACATATATGAAAAGGAAAAATGTAGTATATTTAACCTTTTCTAATTCCAACAAAATATATAATATATAATATCGATACAAATATTACTATTTACAATAATTATAAGTAATATTGGATATAATATATTTGATAAGAGAAGATTTTCAAAGTATAAAATCAAATGTATATAATATCACAAACTGAATATTAGATCACATAAAAAATATTAAATATCAAATTCAAATAAAAATTGAATATCATTTTAGAAAAATATTCATGTATATTTTAATATAATTTTAAACTAAAGATTTATATTTATATTATTATTCTTTTTAATTTGTAATTAAAATATTCTTCTTTACTGTTTTTAAGGTTGTTGAATCTCCTCAAGCTTTATCCATCTCTTCCATAGCTTAGACTTCACTTTCTAAAAATATCCATTCTCGAGATATTATGTAACACTCTAATATTTAACCTAACACGCCTAGGATGTACTAAAGCTAATTATTAGAATTTACTCTTTTGTTTCAGTCCTTGTTTTTAACTCTTAAAAATATTTTAGTAAAATTACAGGTAAAATTTTTTTTGAACTTTAAATACAAAATGTGAGTCGTGCGTACTAAGTAAAACCCATTTTTCATCTCATACAATAAAGAAAAAGAAACACTCCGTAGGAATTTCATAAGTAATAACCATTCCATATCATGTACCAAAATAAAATGCTAAAAGGTATCATGCCCACCATTAGCGGTTGGGCTAAGTATAGTAATCCGAAGGGTAAATACCAATAAAATATAAGTAGCCGATATATACAGCCTATTAAAACCTTCCTTCTCACTACTCCTAGCAAGACGCGCCTAGAGTAGATAAGACATGATATAATAACAAAAGAAGGTTGTCTTTTCCTCAAGATAAGCACAAGCACTTTATATGATTTGCTATCAACTCGTAAGCATGCTGCTCTTGGAAGGGAGGGAGGTATCCGGGCACACAGGCGAGATCAGTAGGTTTAGCAAGATGACCAATGGGGCGAATGTGAACACCATGATGGGGATGGGAAATACCTCTACAAACCAACGGAACTCCCCTCAAGGGCTACGTCACTATAGTCTCCTCATTGATACCACTCCCCATTTCCATTGGGGTCGTAGGTCTAGAGTTTCCTGAGGACTGCTAGGAAGGTGACTCTTAACAGGATGCACTACTGGCCATACAGGTGAGGTGGCAACCGGGCTATGTACACTAGAAAATCTGTCACAACAGAAGCAGTGGGGTGAGCACGAGGGATCTCCTCCACAGGAGGGTGAGCACACTCGAAGACAAAATCTTCCGTGTAGGGAATGGTTGTGGAAAACCAGAAACTAGTAACCGGGTGTGCAAAAGAACGATCCAAAAACATGAATAGTCAGACAACACAACGACCCACAAAGTAATATGATCGATTGCCCGAGTTGTAATGCATTTCCCAGGTGGGTGCATCAATATATAACACAAAGGTGACCATCGACCTCTGAAGACAAGATGAAAAAGAAAGAGAGAAGGAATAAAAAAACTTATACAAGAATCTCAGCAGGGCTTTCGCCTCCAAAACAATTGTCATCTGTAAACTCTAAAGCCCTTCAGAAAGTACGAGCTTTATTGTTTTAAATAACAACAAAACCAATTTAAAGAAAATGTTTTGAAGAATGACTAATGGCTACCTTGAGTTTCTTGACTAAGTTTAATAAGTAAAATCCAAAGTGCATTATCGTACTTGAGCAATGATAATTTCACTTTGCATATGCAAACATGTTTTATCTCATGGGAAGAGAATAAGCTTAAACAAAGTGAATATTATATCGTGTAAAGAACGTTCATACGTATTAAGGAATGAAGCATATCAGTACAAGAACAAGAAGTCCAAGGAAACAGTCTTCGGAAAATAACATGAGACTTCAGAAAGTACACTGAAGAATGAGGAAATCATGCCAACTTTGATGGTAATGTGTTACTCAGTCGACAATCATCACAATTGCAAATAAACCAGCACCAAAAAGCCAAGATTGAAGACTGGAAGATCGAAGAATGACCAAGAGATTGATTACGCGGTCAGAAAGCTCACTTAACTGTGGAGCACAAAACGCTACAGGAAATGGAGGGAAAATTCAAATTTCAAATTTCAAATCTCGAATTAAACCCAACTTTTATAACTGGTATGCCATCTTTTCTACCTGATTGATGAACCATCATGACTTCTAAAATGAGGAGTTCAGAAAGCATGATCAAAAAGTAAAAAGAAAGAGGAACATCAGAAACCTCTATAATACAATAGCTTCTACAACTGATGTGACAAGTCTGTCAGCCTACCTCTCTAGACTAATGTTCCAAGACACAACAAATGATCTACACATATCACTTGGAGATCTAATCAAAGGTAATGGTCATGAAGAAGGCCTTGTATAAATAGAGCTTCTATGCTTGAATGTCGATGAGAAAGTTGAAGACATAAGATTGAAAACTCTGGAAAATCTCTTCACACTTCCTGTACTATTTATCATCATATGTAATCAATCTTCTTGAAGTGTAAGAATCTTCTTTTCTATGATTTGTATACTCTTCTTAGGAAAAATGTTAGAAAGTAGTCGCTCATGTTTCCCAGGTTTGTTTTATTGAACATTTGTTAGGAAACATGGGTATAGGTTAGTTTGAGTGAGAACCCAAAGACATAACCTTTGTAACCTTGATCCATTAGTGATCAGAGTGAAACATACCTTAGAGAGACTAAAGTAAAACTACTTGCAACGCAATGGCAGAGGCATTTGATCATCACGGTTCAGTTTAGAGAGGCTGCAAGTAAATTACTCGTAACTTGATGATGGACACATTCCAATCTTCATGGTTCAACTTGGAGAGGTTGGGAAGAACTACCTACAACGTGGCAGTAGAAAATGTTTGTAGGTCACGGTTCAGCTTGGAGAGTTTAGTTCAATACTACTTGGTTCAGCTTGGAGAAGCTAGTTCAAGACTACTCAGTTCAGCTTGGAGAAACTAGTTCAATACTACTCGGTTCAGTTTGGAGAAGCTAGTTCAATACTACTCAGTTCAGTTTGGAGAGGCTGTGAATAAACTAGGTTTGTGACAATAGGGGTTGTTTACTTTTCACTGTGAGAGCTGATGAGGGCTAATGTAAAGATTATCCATTTTACTTTCTCAGGTTGAGAAAGTTGTTCTTAGTGGAATCTCAATATGTGTTGAGTATTGGATATAGGCAGGTTGGCCGAACCAGTATAGAAATATTTGTGTCATTTCTTTCTTCCCTGATTTTTTTTCCTATGCGCTTTACTTTAACTACTACTTAAGTATCATTGAAATTACATTATTATAATTATGCTTCATAGATCTACATTCTAAAACAACTAACCACTATTTCACTACACTTCAAGCTTTAAGCTTGATAGTATCTTTTTGTTAAATGTTTCAGATTTAGAAGAAAGCTTCAAAGCACGATCCAATCCCGCTTCTCATACACTCTTTTGCCCACATCATCATCTTCATCCTCAGGAACCTCGGGTTTCATTATGAAAATAATGGACATTAATAAGATTCATTTATTAAGTTCCAAATAACATTATCCGAGGCCCGTATCTTTTAGCATGAATCTTAATGTCATGAATGACCATACCTCATTTATGAATGCTTGTCAATGCTATATGCAACATATTACAAGAATCATAATAAATCAACATGGCATAGAAAACATAAACCATCATAACATAATCTTTTCTTTTTACTTTCTTAGGTGACAGAACTTTCTTGTTCTTTTCTAAGGGGCCACCCTAATACTCTTTCTTGTTGAGAGTTTTAGGTTATGAGCTTATACCTAATTAGTCATCACTAGTCTACACGTATCTCTTGATAAGCTAATTCCCGGCTTCCAGAGTATGGGATAGGGGGCATAGGATCACCTTTCATAATCATTAATTCCTAGAGACTAAAGGATCACCTCTTTGAGTCACCTCCCATAACCATTAATTCCTGAATTTGAAGGATCCTTTTATTGGATTACCTCTCATAGCCAATAATTCCTGGAGTCTAGAGCATCATTTCCATGTGTCGTACGTCACCTTTAAACCTTAGCATGCTATTTAGAGATGCAGACATGAGCATATAATCATAGCCATAATCATAACTTATCATGTAACAATTTCATGCTCATAAACTTCATAATTTTTCTAAGTCCACAAATTTAGCGGAACTTCGATAGCATAATGACTGGAAACAGAGTTTCCCCAAATTTGCTTTATGTCATACAACATGCCACAAATCATCATGAAATTGATCACATAAGCAATCATCACATTCTTTGCATATATCCATAACCATGTTATCATCAATATCTCATTGAAAAGTAAACATGTTCTTACCTAGTATGTTGAAAATCAAGGATCGGACTCAGCTAATGCACATGCCATGTTCAATAGGATATATACAATATAACAGTAATCATTACTTGAATAATTTGAGGATCAAACATGCATTGTCATCAATACATAATCTTGGACAATTATTTCAAGCCATGTAATTTTCAAACAATTCATATGAACATAACCTTCACAACATATTGATCACATCAATATCATCAAGTCATTGATAATTACACTTGAGAATGATTTGAGACTACATTTGTATTATATTATGTATTATTTCTGTATTAAACTCACAAAGCTTAAAGCCTGTTTTTAAAAACTATTTTCGATTTTTAAAAATAAAAGATCAAAAAAAGTTGTTTGGGTATGTGTTTTGTAAAAGTTGTTTTTAAAAATAAAAAAACTAAAACCATGTTTTAAAACCTAAAAAAACAAAAATAGAATTGGGTTATTTTTTGGTTTTATTACTTCCAAATTGGTGAAAAAACATCGTGGTGTTTTTGTAAATAAATGGAACTTCTGTTTTGTTCCTCTATTTGAATCTCTTGTCCCTATTCTCTCATTTTTATTTTTTGGTTGCTTCATTTGGGAAATAAGGAAGAAGCTTTCACTGAAGTTTACTCCAGCGAGTGAGAGAAGTTTCTCCCTTTCTTCCAGCGTTGCCCCAATCCGGCGAGTGAGAAACCCGAAACCGGTGCCGTAGTTGTGAAGCTTCGCGAGCTGCTCCCCCCATCGGCAACCAAAGGAGTTGCTCCACCGTCGATGTGTGAATCGCCCAAAGCATCTGAAGCCGAGATTCACCGCAAGCTGCTCCCCTCGTGACCTGTTTAACTTCATCCGGCAAGAGAACCAGTGGTGTTGCGACCAGGGAGGGCTGACAACGCGAAGGGATGTTCACGGTTGAGAGGGGGAAGGAGAAACTGGCTACCCTGTGATGGTGGGCTGACCGATGACTGATGAAGAGGAGATCGCGGTAGCAGTGGGGGAAGAGAACATATTCGGCCATGTAATAAAGAAGGAAAAGGGGTGCGCTGCCCGGTTTCTGCACAGTGCGAATGGCGAAGAGATAGCAGAGGTGATGACCGTGGTTAGCCCAGCTGGTGGTGGACCGCGGTGGTGATGGTGGCGGTGAGGCCACCTCCAGCCCTCCCTCTGCTTTTTCTTTTTCTTTCTTTTTTTGATTATTTGTTATGATAAAAACTTGATCTTGGACTGTGGTTGAATTTATGGACTATATGGATTGAATTTGTATTGACGAAAATTTGGTAAAAATTTGTATGATAAAATTTGGTATTGCATCTGCATTTGGTTCATGGGTCGTTCAGTTTTTAGGAGAGGTGCTGTTGAATTTTCGATAGCCAAGTTAAGTTTGAAATTTATTTGTAGTAATGCAATTTGCCAAACAATTTTTTGTTTTATTAGTTTTAAAAGTTGTTTTTTTAAAAAATTGTCCAAACAGGTTTTCTATTTTTCATCATTATAAAACTATTTTTAAAGTTAAATTGCCAAACATGTTAACAATTTTTAAAAACAAAAACAAAAAACACTTCCAAACAGCCCTTTTCTGAGAACTCCAATTGATGGATGGACTCGTGAAAGATCTAGCCACTCAAGATTTGGCAAGCCTTCAAGATCTGGGGTCTCAACAAAGCACTTGGAGTTGCTCACATTCATTCTTTTCAAACATGGAAGATGCTGTGAAGATACAAATTTAGGAATTTATATTCATCAACAAAACTAAAAAACACAAAATTCACGGAGTAAAATTTTATGTATTGTGTGGATTAAAAGATACCCTGCCACCGCTGAATAAAAATGACTTTTAATCACATCGATAGTGGTACCTTGTTTGAAAATATTTTAGATAACTGTTATATATTCTCAGTTATTTCTTTTAAACAGAAAATGAAAGGACCACTAAAAGTACCTTAATGACATTCCATAGTTGTTTGATGCCACTATCAGACAAATTTAGTTCCACAAGTTTATCTGGTTGAAAATCTGATGGCAATGAAGTGAAAGGATAACCATGCCAAAGCAAATACTGCAAGTTGTTATATAGAAAATAGGGACTGCTTGAAAATTTCTTATGGGATAATATAAGCAATCTATGGCCCTTCATTTTTGATAAGTTGTCAGCACTTAGTTCACTGTATTTGGAAGTATCCTCTTTTTCATCTAGAACTATGGCTTCGACATTTTTTGTTCCCTAAACAAATAAAATAAACATATTATAAAAGGGAAAACAAAAAAATTACCAAAATAAATGGAACTTCCTTCTGGTAGAATATGATGTAATTAAGAAATCTTTATTCAATAACTAAAGTGATAAAAGTCGCTAACAGGTGTAAGGAAATCTGTCAGGTCGCTCGTTTCTTTTAGGGAGGGAGAAGGAAGAAAATTTTAAGTGGAGGGGCAGTTTGGTAATCCTTTTGAGCCTTTTGAAAAAAAAAAAAACAGAAACAGAGAGGGGCTGTGGTTTAAAATCCATGAACCCCTCCCTTCCCCTCAATCTCTCACACACTCTCATACTCCCTCTCCCTCTCTGTTCCGTCTGCTTCTTCTTTCTTTTCTTCATTTTCATTTTCTTCCCTACCTTCAACCACTCAATCACATAGTTGCTAATTTTTGTCATCAAAACTTGATACCCACTAGTTTCTAAAATTTAAGGTAAGTCTCCAATCCCAATCTCAATCTCATCTATTTTTTTTGTTACTCTAGGGTATATTTTAAGAACTAGTGAGCTCTCAAAAATAGTAGATGTGTATATGTTTGATATTTTAAGTACAAATCTAGTGAGTTAAAAGCTTTAATGTTAATAGGTTGTAGTGGGTAATGTCTAGAGTTAATTTTTCCCTAATCCTTAGGAACCCTAGGTTCCATAAATTGGAGATTTTGTTTAATGGGCTCTCTAATTGATAAATTGTTTTGAAATAAATTATTTAAACTCTTCAAAATGCTTATATTTGCTAGATTTTGTTGACGTGGAGTGAGCTACTCCCTCTGCAGCTGTCAGGGAGAGGCCTAGTTGATTCCATTGTACTGTGAGTGGCTATTTACATAATGGCATTGTTTTAAATTATTTTTATGGGAGAAACTATATTAATAGATTTGATAAAAATTTTATTCTAAGCTACTTGGATTATTTGGTTAGCTTAATTGGATGATTTCCTTAAATATAATGGTTATTAAATATGACTTGATGACTTGGTTGAGATTATTACTAGTTCTCTTTGTTGATTTTATTAATGCCATAACTTTTGCTATATATTGTTTCAATGTGCATTAGGAAAATTTATTATGTTGATACTTGCAAGGTTTGATTAATATGAAGATTGAATTTTAGATTTCTGAATTATGTTTGATAAAACTTTATTTAAGAAAAAAAAAACCATGATGGGTTCTAAGATGGAATTACCGCTAGCCATATCGAAGAGAATTAATGGCAACACCGCTCGCCATAGCGAAGTGATATAATGGCAATGCCACTAGCCATAGCAAAGAGAAGTAATGACAATACCACTCGCCATAGCAAAGAGATATAATGGCAATACTGCTCGCCATAGCAAAGAGATATAATGGCTTTTTTGCTTACCATAGCGAAGAGATATAACGGCCTATGTGCACATAGTTTCTCTTAGTGAGATAAAGTCTGAAGGAATTTTATGTGAGAAATAATAAATCTTGTGATTGATGGGTTGAGAATACTCCCCAATTAAAATTTATGCTTCTTATGGAACCCTCATGAGAAATTGAGTATTTGATGTTGAAGTTAACTCTTATTTGACAAATGATCAATCGGCAAGAATAGTGAGAAAGTGTATTTAGTAACTATTTTGAGATTTTATTTAGAAATGAAGATTCGAAAGGTACTTCTTTTAAAATTATAGAATAAATATGGAAATTGTGAACTATTATTCTTATTCATGAGTTTTAGAAATTTGTATGATTTACAAGCTACTTAGTTTCATTTTAAATGCTCGTGCGTTGATTGGTTTATCCTTTTTGTCCACTTTGTTTATAGTCCTCACTGGGTCTGTTTGACTTACCCCTCCCTTTTCCTCCAGATTTTCAGGTAGCTGAGTAGCAGGTCCTGGAATTGCTGTTGGCCTAGGATATTCTTTTTGGTAGGCCTCTGTGGTCAGTTGAGGCTTTTTTATTGTTGACTCTAGTATATTTTGCAGCTATAGGACCTAGGTTGGGTATTTTGATTATGTGTATGAGTAAGAGCTAAGCATAATTATTTTATATAACTGGTCCTTATTATGTCAATAACTGAAAATACTGGAATGTACTGGTTGTTAAAATTGAAATTGTTTAACAGGTTGAATTTGATTTATGAATTGTTCAATTTTTAGGGGAGGTGCTGCCAAATTTTCGATAGCCAAACAAGTAGGAGGCTGTAGGTGTGCATGGTTAAACTAGAGTCTCTTTTTCTGGTCCTCATATTCTATTTGGTTTTGTGTTTGCAATTCTCCTATGATGATTACATCTATTTTCTGATCTCTATTTATGTCCTAGGTGACAATGCCACCCAGGAAAAAGCCTGCTAGGAGGCCGACTACTGATGAGGCTTCCACTCAACCTCATGCAGCTGCCATGAGAGGTGGTGGGTGTGTTGGCCGCCGTACTAGACATACACGGGCTGGTGCAATGCCCTAGTTCCAGGCCCCTAGAGCTACACATGAGAATCCTACACTAGCTAGACTAGCTGCGGGTATGGATAATGTTCAACAATCAATTCAACAATTGGTGAATGTCCTTGGAAGAAATTGATAGCCTCATGTAGATCAAAATCAAGAGGGTTCAGAATCCAGTCAACAGGTGGCAAATGTTGAGCAGCCACTAGTACATCGTCAAGGGCCAGTGGTTTCTTTGTCTTCATTTACGAGGCATACCCTTCAGTATTTAGTGGTTCTGACTCTAGTGAGGACCTTGAGAGATTCTTAGATCACGTGGCTTGGATATGTAGGGCTTTGGGATGTTCTCCTACTCGGATGGTTGAGTTGGCAGCCTTCTAACTATAGGATGTGGCAAAAGGTTGGTCTGAGACTATGCTTCATTCTAGGCCTGGAGAATCACCGCCATTTGTTTGGAATGAGTTTACTCATTTATTCTTAACTCATTTCTTACCAAAGAGTGTTCAGGTTAGTAGGAGACAACAGTTTGAGTCCCTTGTGCAAACAAATAATATGACTGTGATGGAATATAGCACCCAATTTGAAAAGTTAGCTAGATATGCATCATACATGGTTGCTACTGAGGAGTTATGAGTTGATCACTTTATTGATGGTTTAAGGCCCTATATATATATATATATATATAGGGTACTAGCAGGTTCTAAGATGACATATAAGCAAGCTTTGAATAGGGCTTTGGCCATTGAGCGAGGAGGCAAGGATAAAGGTGGAGCATCAAGTGACTCATGCAAGAAGTCACGATCAGAGGGCGCCCTTGGGGGTTATCAGGGTCGCAGCAGTGGGGTTCTAGAGATGATATCAGTCAGGGCTATCGGCGCCAACAAAGGGCCCCTCAGTCACAGACCTTCCCTGGTAGTTAGACTGCTAGTAGCTCTCCTAATCGGAGCTTTCCACCACATTAGAGGCATTCTAATCAAGTCCCCCCTACTTGTGCAACATGTGGGAAAGCGCATTTTGGACCATGTAAACAGGGCTTTACAGGTTGTTATCAGTGTGGGTAGGTGGCACACTTGGCTAGGAGTTGTCCTATGATGAGCCTTCTACTAGTGGAGCTACAACATCAACGTTTCCAGGCCGATAGGGAAATGGTTCATATGGACGAGGATTTGGCAGTACTCAGTGGAGTGGTAAAGGATCAGGTGCTAGAGGTCAAGGGTAACCTGGTAGAGGACAAGCTCGTGTTTTTGCTATGACCAGATAGGATGCTCAGGCATCTAATGCTGTTGTGACAGGTATACTCTCAGTATGTTCTCATGATGCACATGTTTTGATTGATTTGAGAGCTACCCATTCTTTTGTTTCACCTTCCTTTGCATCTTGTTTTGAAAGAGACCTTACACCCCTTGAGGAACCTTTGATAATAGTTATGCCAAAAGGTACCTTGTTAACCACTTTGGTATTTAGAGCTTGTGAAATTTTAGCAGTTGACCTCAGAGTTCTTAACATGGTAGATTTTGATGTGATATTGGGCATGGATTGGTTAGCTTCTTGTCACGCTAATGTCAATTGCTATAATAAAGCAGTCAATTTTAGCGTTCCAGGTGAAGCGTCATTCACATTTCAAGGTGATCGAGATTGGTCACCACATAACTTGATTACTTTCATGGTGGCTCAAAAATTGTTGAGGAAGGGTTGTCATGGGTACCTAGCGATGGTGATAGATACTAGTTTATCACATGAGAGATTGGAACATATCCCTATAGTATGTAAGTATCCTGATGTTTTCCTGGAAGAGTTACCAGGGCTACCACCTAACAGGGAGATAGAGTTTTGCATAGATTTATTTCCAGATACCCAACCAATATCTATACCTCCGTACAGAATGGCTCCAGCTGAACTTAAAGAATTGAAAAAACAGTTGATGGAGTTTCTTGATAAGGGCTTCATTCACTCAAGTTGTTCTCCTTGGGGTGCATCGATGTTGTTTGTTAAGAAGAAGGATGGTTCACTCTATTTGTGTATTAACTATCAGCAGTTGAACAAAATAACAGTGAAGAATAGGTATCCTCTTCCTCATGTCGATGATCTATTTGATCAGCTTCAGGGATCCCAATGTTTCTCAAAGATTGATTTGCGATCTGGATATCACCAGTTGAAGATAAGGGGTGAAGATATTCCTAAGACAGCTTTTCGTACTCGTTATGGTCATTATAAATTCTTGGTTATGTCTTTTGGGCTTACCAATGCTCCTGCAGCCTTTATAGATTTGATGAACTGAGTCTTCAAGCCATTCTTGGATCACTTTGTTGTAGTCTTCATTGATGACATCTTTGTGTATTCCAAGAGTAAGGAAGGGCATGAACAACACTTGAGGTTGGCCTTACAAACTTTACGAGAACATAAGCTATATGCCAAGTTCTCAAAATGTGAATTTTGGTTAGACAGTGTAACTTTCTTAGGTCATGTTATGTCTAAAGAGAGGATAAGTGTTGATTCTAAGAAAGTGGAAGCAGTGCAAAATTGGCCAAGACCTACTTCTGTAACAGAGATTCGTAGTTTCCTTGGACTTGCAGGATATTATTGCCGGTTTGTTAAGGATTTCTCTAAGCTAGCAGCACCTCTGAAAAAGCTGACACAGAAGCAAGTTAAATTCCAGTGGAGTGATGCATGTGAGCAAAGTTTTCAACAGTTGAAGAGCTGTCTGACATCTACACCAGTGTTAGCATTGCCTACTTTGGGTGGTGGTTATGTAGTTTACTGTGATGCTTCTAGAGTTGGTCTTGGTTGTGTGTTGATGCAACATGGGAGGGTGATTGCTTATGCATCTAGACAGCTTAAGAAGCATGAACAAAATTATCCTACACATGATTTAGAAATGGCGGTGGAGGTATTTGCTCTCAAGATTTGGAGGCATTACTTATATGGCGAGATATGTGAAATTTACACTGATCATAAAAGCCTTAAGTATATTTTTCAATAGAAGGACTTGAATTTAAGGTAAAGGAGGTGGATGGAGCTCTTAAAAGACTATGATTGCGTGATTATGTATCATCTAGGAAAGGCAAATGTGGTGGCTGATGCCTTGAGTAGAAAGTCTATGGGAAGTCTCGCACATATAGTTGAGGTTAGAAGACCAGTGGTCAGAGAGTTCCAAGAACTTATTGATAGAGGAGTGCGATTTGAAGTGGTAGGTGCACCGTACCTATTAGCTCATGTTCAAATCTGTTCTCCCTTGTTGGTGGTATTAAGGGTAATCAAGGAGAATATCCCTATTTGAAGAAAATTATGGAAGAGGTCCAAACAAGCAAAGCTTCAAAGTTTGTGGTTGATTCTGATGGTGTTTTGCGTCTTGGCAAATGCTTATGTGTTCCTAATGTAGCGGATTTGAAAAAGAAGATATTAGAGGAAGCGCATCATTCTTCTTATACTATTCATCTAGGTTCTACAAAAATGTATCAAGACTTGAAAGAGTTTTATTGGTGGGAAGGGATGAAAAAGGAGGTAGCTGAGTTAGTTTCTAGATGTTTAGTATGTCAACAAGTGAAGGCAGAACATCAAAAGCCTGCGGGTTTGCTCCAACAGATTGAAATACCAGAGTGGAAGTGGGAGAGAATCACAATGGATTTTGTGACAGGATTGCCTAAAACCGTGAAAGGTTATGATTCAGCTTGGGTGATTATAGATCAATTGACGAAATCTACACACTTTTTACTTTTGAAGACTACCTACACAGCGGCTCAGTATGCCGAGCTTTATTTGGAGAAGATTGTTTCTCTGCATGGAGTGCCAATATCTATTATATCTTATCAAGGGTCTTAATTCACTGCTTACTTTTGGAAATCCATTTAGACAGCATTAGGAACTAGATTGGACTTGAGCTCTGCTTTTCACCCTCAAACGAACGGTCAGTCTGAGAAAACAATACAAATCTTAGAGGATATGCTTCGTGCTTGTGTCTTAGATTTCAAAGGTAGTTGGGACCAATATCTACCATTGATGGAGTTTGCTTACAATAACAGTTATCAGTATATTATGCAGATAGCTCCATTTGAAGCTTTATATGGAAGACGTTGTAGGTCACCTATTGGTTGGTTTGAGACTGGAGAGTCCAAATTGGTTGGCCCAGATTTAATTCAGGAAGCCATTGAGAAGGTTCAATTACTTCGAGAACGCTTAGTGACAACTCAAAGTAGGCAAAAATCTTATGCAAATCGGAGACGTCGACCTTTAGAGTTTGGTGTAGGGGAACACGTGTTTTTACGAGTTTCTCCTATGAAAGGCTTGCTAAGATTTGGTAGGAGAGGAAAGTTAAGCCCAAGGTTCATTGGACTTTTTGAAATATTAGAAAAAGTGAGGCAAATAACTTATCGCGTAGCTCTTCTACCAGACCTTTCAGGAGTTCATCCAGTTTTACATGTTCGATGCTTCGGAAATATGTCCATGACCCTTCTCACATCATACAACATCAATCAATTGAGCTTGATGAGAACCTGAGCTATAGTGAGCAACCTGTGGCACTATTAGACAAGCAAGTGAAGCGTCTACGATCCAAGGATATTGCATTTGTGAAGATTCTTTGGCGGGGGCAATCTGGGGAAGAAACCACATGGGAACCTAAAGCCATTATTCGAGAAAAATATCCACATCTATTTGAAGTACAAGGTTAGTAGTTAGATTGAAAATTCGAGGACAAATTTATTTTGAGGGGGGAGATATTGTCAGGTCGCTCATTTCTTTTAGGGAGGGAGAAGGAAGAAAATTTTAAGTGGAGGGGTAGTTTGGTAATTCTCTTGAGCCTTTTGAAAAAAAAAAAAAAAGAAATAGAGAAGGGTTGTGGTTTAAAATCCATGAACCCCTCCCTTCCCTGCAATCTCTCACACACTCTCACGCTCCCTCTCCCTCTCTGTTCCGTCTGCTTCTTCTTTCCTTTCTTCATTTTCATTTTCTTCCCTACTTTCAACCACTCAATCACATAGTTGTTAATTTTTATCATTAAAACTTGATACCCACTCATTTCTAAAATTTAAGGTAAGTCTCCAATCTCAATCTCATCTATTTTTTTGTTACTCTAGGATATATCTTAAGAACTAATGAGCTCTCAAAAATAATAGATGTGTATATGTTTGATATTTTAAGTACAAATCTAGTGAGTTAGAAGCTTTAATATTAATAGGTTGTAGTGGGTAATGTCTAGAGTTGATTTTTCCCTAATCTTTAGGAACCCTAAGTTCCATAAATTGGGGATTTTGTTTAATGGACTCTCTAATTGATAAATTATTTTGAAATATCTTCAAATGCTTATATTTGCTAGATTTTGTTGACGTGGAGTGAGCTACTCCCTCCGGAGCTGTCAGGGAGAGGCCCAGTTGATTCCATTGTACTGTGAGTGGCTATTTACATAGTGGCATTGTTTTAAATTATTTTTATGGGAGAAACTATATTAATATATTTGATAAAAATTTTATTCTAAGCTACTTGGATTATTTGGTTAGCTTGATTGGATGATTTCCTTAAATATAATGGTTATTAAATATGACTTGATGACTTGGTTGAGATTAT
The DNA here is from genome assembly GCA_031216105.1 of Dalbergia cultrata. NCBI lineage: Eukaryota > Viridiplantae > Streptophyta > Magnoliopsida > Fabales > Fabaceae > Dalbergia > Dalbergia cultrata. Next base: position 10,542,912 of record CM062350.1, on the reverse strand, counting down.
TACTAGCTCTCTTGGTTGATTTTATTAATGCCATAATTTTTGCTATATAGCAATACCGCTCGCCATAGCGAAGAGATATAATGACATTTTCGCTTGTCGTAGCTAAGAGATATAATGGCCTATGTGTACATAGTTTCTCTTAGTGAGATAAAGTCTGAAGGAACTTTATGTGAGAAATAATAAATTTTGTGATTGATGAGTTGAGAATACCCCCCTAATTAAAATTTATGCTTCTTATGTAACCCTCATGAGAAATTGAGTATTTGATGTTGAAGTTAATTCTTATTTGACAAATGATCAATTGGCGAGAATAGTGAGAAAATGTATTTAGTAACTATTTTGAGATTTTATTTAGAAATGAAAATTCGAAAGGTACTTCTATTAACATTATAGAAGAAATATGGAAATTGTGAACTATTATTCTTATTCATGAGTTTTAGAAATTTGTATGATTTACAAGCTACTTCGTTTCATTTTAAATGCTCAGGCATTGATTGGTTTCTCCTTTTTGTCCACTTTGTTTATAGTCCTCATTGGGTCTGTTTGACTCACCCTTCCCTTTTCCTCCAGATTTTCTGATAGCTGAGTAGCAGGTCCTGGGATTGTTGTTGGCCCAGGATATTCTTTTTAGTAGGCTTCTGTGGTTAGTAGAGGCTTTTTGATTGTTGACTCTAGTATATTTTGCAGCTATAGGACCTAGGTTGGGTATTTTGATTATGTGTATGAGCAAGAGCTAAGCATGATTCTTTTGTATAACTGGTCCTTATTATGTCAATAACTGAAAATACTGGAATGTATTGGCTGTTGAAATTGGATTATGATATTACATTGTTTAACAGGTTGAATTTGATTTATGAATTGTTCAATTTTTAGGGGAGGTGCTGCTGAATTTTTGGTAGCCAAATTAATTAAGTATGAGATTTATTTTAGTGAGATCATATCTTTAGGCTTGTTGGGTTAGGTGAGTTCATCTAGCCTGTGTGCTGGTCACGGCCTAAGATTGGGTCGTGACAAAATCGTCATTAAAAAAAAAGAATTAGAAATATAATTTGTCACCGTTTTTTATCTCATGACACAGTGGAAATCTTGGTATAACCACAATGGTTACGAGTGATTTCTCACTCATAATTGGAATTCCAATGTTGGGGTTCAGTCCATAACAATCTAAAATTTGCTTTACATAATCTTCCCTCTCTCCTATAAAGAAACAAGCAATGTGTAGAATTATTTCTTTTTCCTTTAGTTGCAGTCCCTCAAAACTTATTTGAAGCATATCCATAACTTTGTTGTCTGGATTATGTCGCAATCTATCCAATGCATCTCTCCACTGGATGGCATCTCTAGTACACAAGAAGGATCCAACTACTCTAATTGCCAATGGAAAACATTGAACATGCTTTAGCACCTCATGAACCAACTCCACAACATTGCTACTTGAACCATTAATTTTGAAAGCTTTTTCTACATCATAGTTTTCGAGCTTCATTATGGTTCAACAGTGGAACCTCGTGAATTATGTCAGCTCCGTACACTTTTAGAATATGTTCATCCTTAGTAGTTATGATCATTCTACTTCCTGCTCCAAACAATCTAGGACTTATAGCCAGGTACTGCAATTGTTCTAATTGATCAACATGGTCGAGAACTAGAATCTTTATGTTATGCAACCTATTTCTTATAATCCCTAATATTTCTAAAGAGCTGTATGTGTCAAGATTTTTTTCTTCCAGAGTTTCATGAAGAATTTGTTTTTGAACCACAATAGCACCACCATCTCTATAACTTTTCCTTATGTTCTCTATGAAACAACAAGCATCAAACTGATAAGAGATTCTATTATACAAGACAGTGGCATAAGTTGTCTTTCCTATTCCACCCATCCCCTATATTCCTAAAACTCGAAAGTCATCATCCTCTGAGTTTAATTTGAGAAGGTCTTCTAATCTTTCCACACGAGGTCGTATCCCGGTTAGATCATCAGCAAACAATGAGAATTTATGATCCAACTTCTTTATTACCCTGGCAACTATATTTTCAGTCTCTCCAAACTCTGGCCTGAAAGACATAGGAAGGATAAAATCAATCACCAAGTTTATTAACATAGAAACCAAGGTGAAAAAGGCATAAAATTATATCAAGGTAAGATATTAATAGCCTGTAACTCCTGTTGATAGACTTATAAAATAATACATACTTATCTCTTACGTCCCCACCAACTGAATTAGCCAAACTCGTCATAGCTTCTTTCCATCGATCAACCTTGCCCGGAACCTTCTTGAATTTCTCTGTATGCTACACAAAGGCTTTATGGTACACCCCAGTCTGTTTTCCCACATCTGAGGGATCCACATCATAGAAAACTGGGATGACAGTTTGTCCAAATTCCTTTTGGCAATCAGCTATGGTAGCCATTTCATCCAAACACCAAGTTGACGCAGTGTAATCTCTTGAGAAGACAACGACAGAAACTCGCGAGTCTCTGACTGCTTCCACAAGCTGCCATGAAATGGATTTTCCTTCCTCAAGCATCTTATCATCTTTGAAGACAAAGATACCCTTTCGGATCATATGAGCATGAAGATGATAAGGAAAAGTGTTGCCTGTGTCCGTGCCTCTAAAACTTAGAAACACGTCGTACTTAAAAATCCGTGCAGATGAGGGAATTCTTTTGATGTTGGAATTCGTGATGGAAGCTGCAGCTTCTTCCTGGCCCAACGGGCCTAGATAGAAAGATGGCCGAGGACCCAACGGGGTCCAAAACAGTTGCACGAGTAAGCCTGTTATCCAAGAGAATAACTTGCCTAATAAGCGACACCAAAATGCCAGATAACCATTTTCACCTGAATTTTTTGAGTCCATTTTTTCTGTTAAAAGTATCTTTCTTTCTGCTAGAAAATTCTTCCTACAAAAGCGACACGAGAATTGAATTTCTCACGAAGAGACCTGGAAGGAGAGGTTTATCTCAGAGGAATCCGAAGAAGGGGTGATATTGCATGGGAAGAAGAAGAACCGAAGGTAAAAGCATAGAGGTAGTTGTGGACTTGCGCGAACAAGTGGGTGTGACTTGACTTATTCCGTTGTTACGACAATTTTCCTTCTTAGAACAACGAAATAATCACGAATTAAGAGTGACTTTGGCTTTCAGCTGATTGCATAAACCTTTTTCTCCTTTTATTTATTTTAAATTAAAGCACACAACTTGATACATTATTTGTTATGTGATTTTATATATTTGCATAACCTTGCTTATCTGATAGTCTGGTCAAGAAATCCTGACGGGCTAGCTAGTCCCGGTAGTTGTTATATGCACTTTGACAAGGTCAGATACTTAAGAAGTTAAAATAAACAGAAGAGAAGGAAGCAAATTACAGAGTGGGAAGAGAAAGGATTGCTTGCCTTGAATCCTTGGGTTTTGCCAATGGGCAGAAGTAGATCCAGGAGATGCTGTTGTTTGGAAAATAAGATGACCGTTAAATAGGCAAAATATTTGTGAAACCTAACATCATTTGATATGATATGCATGTTAGTTCATATCACTTTATTTTATAAAAAAGTATTGACAATTTTTCTTTAGTGCACTAAAGCATTACTATGAAATTATTTCGGACGCATTAAAAAAAGACAATAGTATATATAAAGATTTTAACTCATCAATCTTAATAATAAATATTTCTTAATCAAGTTTTTTAAAAACAAAAACAGAAGAAATCACTCTCATTACTTTATTAAAACACCCAAGTTCCCTCCGCATTGCGCTCTACTACTTTCATCCTTGCAGAATTAAATGATTGACAAACTCTAATTCATATAAACTAAGCTAGTGCCCAGCGGCCTGGTGGGTCTTTGCTTGCTGCCAAACCTTACACGAACAAGAAGAAAAGGAAAAAGCAGTAAAATAAATCAATAAATGGATCCCATTCTTGACCAAAAAAGAATGCTCTGTCCTTGTGATAAGGCTGAACATGCAGGCTACCCAAATCTGCAATAGCACAATGTAGATTCCCTGTTTTACTTCCTCATTACGGGCGGTAAGCGGCACAACTGGAAAAAAAAAATGACGAAACTATTGAAGAGGCCTCGTTATATTAAACAACAACAAACATCGGACATGGGTTTAAAGAAGAATAACTACCTCAGAGAAGCAGCAGCTCGGGCTTTTACTGTGGCCTTGCCTTTCATATTCTCATTTTCCTCTTCCTCTACAAATGGCCAATATTACAGAGATTGTTTTCCTTGGCCTTAGCATCCATATTCTCCTTTCCCTCTTCCTCAGTAACAAACCAATTATAGGGAAGCTGGAATTTAGGCCCCGAGCCACAACTACTCTCATGTACATCCTCAGTAACCAACCTATAATCGGGAAGTTGGATTCTAGGCCATGAGCTTTCTTCTATACAATGATCACCGAACAAAGGGTCATCTTCTTGATTATCCATATGGAACCTCATGTCCTCTATATCTTCCTTGAATACCATGCGTAGCCCCCATTTCTTCATCTCAAAACTTCGGCAGGCTTTAAATGTGACAAGGGCTCCTGTTTTCACAAAATGGCAGTGTGCTCGAGAGATATAGATTATCCAGCAATACTTTGGTACTGGGCCAACATGCTCCTGATGCATGCCTAAACAAGATGGTGCATCAAAGTATTCTTCTGTGTTTTCACTTTCAAAAGAAAGACACAGGACGTGGTAGCTGCTGCGAGGAAAAGCCAGAAATTTCTGCACGATTTTTGTTCACCTCAAATACTACACAGAACGCAAAACCAAGCCAATCGTCATTTACATCGGAGTCTGCTATCCTTATTATTGAGCCACCCTCAAACTGATGATTGAAATACCATTTTGGAATTTCAATCCTGTTAATAGGAGTTATAATGTCAAAACCGCATCGGAAGTGACAGGGTTGCTGCTACCAAAGGAAAAAAGAACAGAGAGAGAAATGAGCGATGTTAACATAGACAAAGTCCCCAATAAATCGCATAATGACAACACGTGAAACTGAGACTATGTTATGATCATTCAAAAGATAGGCATGTAGACTGGGCACCTCAACTAGTCTTGTTAACCATGAAGTGCAGCTAGCATCCAGTGACTTGTCTTAACCCTGCAGTTGAAAGTATACAACCCTGACCTATGATTGCGAGATGTGGATACCGTCTTAAAATACCTTCCCCCTGATGAAGAACTAACAAGGGGTAGCACAGGTACCACATCAAGCGCATAACAGTTGGCCAAGTTTAAATATGATAGGTTGGAAAGCATCCTGATGGAATCAGGTAAACAACGAACGCTGTTTCTTCGAAGATTTAGCCTTTCTAAGCACACTAGATTTCCAATAGCATAAGGAATTTCGCGTAGCTTGCAGGAGCCAATGTCCAAAAATATCAAAGAACGTAGACCAGGGATAAACAAGCGTTCTTCCATTACAGGTACGTGGATTTGGGCAAAGTACCCGTACCGGGTACGTATCCAGTACAGGTACGCATTGGGTACACCAGAATACGTGTGGGTACGTACCCACTATTTTGAAAAATCAAAAATAAAATTTGGATACGGCTTGGGTACGGTTAGGTGCAATTGGATACGGCTTGGTACGCGGCTCTCAGTTAAAAATGGTATTTTGCCCAAATTTTTCCCTAATCTTCTTTTACCTTGTGTCCCGTGTCATGCTCAACAATCAATGAGCAGCATCACCCAGGAGCAATCAGAACCCACCACCACACTTTCTCTTACCTCTGCCCCCGCCCCGCCGCTGCCAACTACACTGACGATAGCCCCGGCTGCAGGCGCACAACACGAAGCATGGTGATCCACCTCTCTTCTCCGTGAGTGACCAGCAACTTTGGGGTGGCCAACATCTTTGGGGCAGCCGACATCTTTTCTCTGTTGGCTGGTGAGTGGTGATGTCGAGGCGTCGAGGCAGCAAGAGTTATGCCAGCTCCTGTCAGTGCTCCTTATTTCCGTGTCAAACACTATTGTTTTTTTTTTTAATTTTACATATTCCATGTGTTTGTCAATCTGAGATTTGTGTTTGTCGACTTGAGAATTTTCTTTTGTTGCGGTTACTGTCTCTTTTCTTCTTGGATGTGGCATGTGGCATGATCTGGATGGTGTTAATGGTGGGTGGTTTACACCTTCTTGCTCCTTATTTTGTTACCTCTTTTATAATGCTGGCATTGCTCATATTGTTGTGCTAAAGAAATATGATTTTGAGGGTGGTTATTCTAAACAATTTAATGTATTTTTAATGCTGAAATTTGTGTGCTTTATGTTTATCATATAATTTTTTAGTTTTTATTAGGTGAAATTTGTGAAAATTATATATATATATATATAGATATATATATATATATATAAACGTACCCGTATCCCATTTTTTTCAAAATTTACGTACATCATACCCATATCCGTACCCGGTACAGGTACCATATCCGTATATGTGCAACATAGGTTCAAAGCAGTCGCGCAAATCTAGAGTCTGAAGACACGCCATATTATTGACACTGGTGGGCATGTTGACAAGACTTATGCAGCCCCTCAAACTCAAGAACTTAAGCATCACAAGAGCCCCAATAGATTCATCAACTGAGGATAAACTTGAACATTGTTCAAGATCAAGGTGCTCAAGATTTGTAAGCCCTGAAAAATCTGGCGTATTCTCGAGTTTTATGCATCCGGAGAGGTGTAGCGCTGTCAAGGAACTCAACTTACATTCCGTACCGAGATTGAGGTTGACCAAATTGCTACACTTACGCAAACTCATGTAAGCAAGTTTTGTAAGAAGTCTAATTGATGGGTGGACTGTGACAAATCTATACATCCTGAAAGATCCAGCCACTTAAGATTTGGGATCCACTCAAAGTTTGGTGTCTTCATAAGATGTTTCGAGTTGCTCAAATCCATCCTTTCTAAACACACAAAATTCTGTAAATAGAGAAATTGCTTAACACCAATATAAGTTGTGATATATTAACAACATATTCTTTTTTACATCTTCAATAACAAAAAAATGAATCATCATTTTATAAAAAGTAATTAGTTAAATAGAGGTAATTTTTTTTCAATGATTTTCAATATGTAAGTGAATAATATAAAATGCATATAATATTTTCAGTAAAACATAAATAAAAATACAATTGTTTTTAGTACATTCGAATTTTACAATTTATACAACTTAGAATTAAGAAGCCAATTATTTTTTGGTCAAAAAATCCATCTCTGAAAAAGCTTATTTTCATGTAGCTCTCTTAGCTTTTTGATGCACAATAAAATTTTGGGTCGGTTCCATTCAATTTTCAATTTTAAGCACCGAGTTAACAAAACCCTTAAGTATATTATGACATCATGGATAAAAAAAAAAAACGATTTTTATGTCTCCATTTCAATGCTGCTTCAAAAAAAGAATCATGGATCCAATTTATTTGGAACTAAACTAAAAAAGATTCCACTACTCACGCACATTATTTTTACTTTTGGGGAGCATAAAAATAGGTCACCTTTTATTCATTTTTTTATTTTTCTTTTTAAATTATGATGTCACTATAGAATGAGATTTTTTTTTTAAAAAAAAAAGGATAATTGTTATTTCGCTTTTTTCTTCAAACTAAAAAGGAAGTTGGAAAACCCATTAAATTACCTTGGGCTCTTTCCATAGATGTTTGATGTTGCTATCTGGCAAATTCAACTCAACAAGATTATATGGATCAAAATTTAATGGCAAAGAAGAGAAAGGGTAACCATGCCACAATAGATATTGTAAGTTGTCGTAAAGAAAATTGAGACTTCCTGAAAAGTTCTTATGACATAATATGAGCAGTTTAAGACCTATCATTTTTTACAATCCTTTAATCCTCAATGGACTAGATCTGGAAACATCCTCTTTCTGATCTAAAACTATGGATTTAACGTTGGTAGTCCCCTGAAAAGTAGGAAGAACCATATTATAACATGAAAAAAATAATAATGAAAGTACACAAATTAAATGCAAATATTCTTTTTGAAAAAATGTAAAATTATGCAGCTTAATTTTGCAAGGATAATTCATTACCGTTGTTGACATCACAACTTGATGAAAATCTTGGTAAAGCCACAATCTGCTCCATAATCCAGGCTCTTCTGGAGATTTCTCCCGAACAATTTCCTTCCCCAATTCTTGTAACATTTCATACATATGAATTTCTTGGTTTTTAATATTTATGAACGATTTCTCCGTGATAATTGGAATTCCAATGTGAGGGTGTAGTCCACAACTATGTAGAATTCAATTTACATAATCCTCCCTCTCCCCTCAAAAGAAACATACAATGTGTAGAAATATTTCCTTCTCATTTGACTCTAGTCCCTCAAACTTATATGAAGTACATCCATAACATTTTTATTTGGGTTTTTTCTCATTTTCTTCAAGGCATCTCTCCACTGAATGGCATCTTGGGAATACAATAAAGAACCCATTGCTTTGATTGTTAATGCAAGATTTTGAGCATATTCTAGTATCTTAGGCGTCAATTCTGCACAACTACTGGTGCTAGGTTTGTCACCTTTGAATGCTTTTCTTATAAAAAGTTCATAAGCATCCTCTTTGTTTAATAGTGAAACCTTGTGAACTTTGTTTGCTCCATATACTTTTAGAATATGCTCGTCCCCAGTGATGATGATAATTCTACTTCCTCTACCAACTGATTTAGGGCTTATAGCCAATTCATCCAATTGCTTTAGTTCATCGACATTGTCAAGAATTATCAAAACCTTTATTTGAGATAGCCTATTCCTTAAAGTGCTTGATATTTCGAAATGATTATACATCTCTAGATTTTGTTCGTTTAGGGCTTGATGTATAATTTGTTTCTGCATAATGATAGCACCATTATCTCTATAACTTTGACTTACATTCTCAACAAAACAACAACCATCAAAATGGTAACAGATTTTGTCATACAATACTTTAGCATGAGTTGTCTTTCCTATTCCACCCATACCACAAATATCAAGAACTTGAAAATCATCCTCTTTTGAGCTTAACTCCAAAAGCTTTTCTAATTTTTCTACACGGGGTTGTATCCCAATCAGATCGTCATCTGACCTTAAGAATTTACGATCCAATATCTTTATTACTTTATGAATGATTCCTTCGATCTGAGTAAACTCTAGCCTACAAGAAAAGGAAAAATAAGATCACTCAACGATCACCTATAAAAAAAGGTGAAAACAAAAATAAATTCATTTAAGGATAATATACTGTATATGAAATTAATTTTGAAATAGTTAATGTAAAATTTGTTGCATAGTTAAACAACTATGTAGTATCGCCTGTGTAAATTTGCAAGTAGTTATCGTAAAGGTTAAACACATTTATTAACTTGGCAGAATATATATGATTAAATGTTTGTATCAAAATCTATTACTAGATCAAAAGTAAATACATAATTGATTTAAAAACGTATCAAGCTTGATTTGTTGATCAGTCTTTTGCTCAAGATAAACGTGAACATGAACTACTCAATAGAATTCCACAAATTTTGTAAACAAGTAAGTAAATACTGATTTGTTATACATACTTAAAGCTTACATCCCAACCAACCGAATTGGCCAAACCCGTCATAGCTCTCTTCCATCGATCAACCTTGCCAGGATCTTGCTTGAATTTCTCCGTATGCAAAGCAAAGGCTTCATCGTACACCCCATTTTGATTCCGAACGTGAGATGGATCCACATCATAGAAGATCAAGAAAACCTTTTGTTCCAATTCGTTCTTGCATTCAGCTATAGTAGCCATTCCCTCCAAGCACCAAGTCGAGGCAGCATAATTGCTTGAGAAGACAATGATAGAAACCCGTGAGTCCCTAATTGCTTGCAACAGCTGTGTCTTAATGGGTTGTCCTTTGTCGAGCCTCTTGTCGTCCATGAAGGCGAAAATGCCTTTTTTGATGAGGTGGTTGTAGAGATGATCGGTAAAAGTGTTGCGGGTGTCATCGGTTCCTCTGAAACTCAAAAACACATCATATTTATATACCCATCGAGACGAACGTCTACTTTGGATATTGTTGGAATGATGAGAATAGGTGGAAGGTGATTCTTCCTGCCCAACAGGCTATTTTGGTTCAAGTTGGAATCCATGGGACGAGCAGACGCTGAATTTGTACGGCCCAAGGGGCTTGGACCTGAAGATTGCGGATAACCCAATAATGCCCAAAACTTCCTCACAAGTGAGGATTTCCAAGCACGAACCCAAGCCTTGCTATCTGTATCGTTTGTGGCCATTTCTGACCAAAAACAAAAATATCGTATTTGGTTCCTTAAGATTTTTGTGTTAGACTATTTCGTCCTTAAAAAAAAATTAATTTCATAGTCCTTTAAGATTGAAAATAATGGATATTGTTCTTACCTCGAAGTAATGGTAAGGATGCAAGTAGCTCCGATGTCCATGGAAACGGGGGGTGGGGTACCTGCAAAAACACTCTGATGCTTAAGTCAGTAAAAGCATAAGGAGTGGAGGTGTGAATGTGATAGAGAATAGCATGTAATTAGGGTTATGATACCTGGGGGCGTTAAGCCCTTATATAGTGTGAGGTGACCCCGTGGTAGATCTGTTATGATCTAGTAAATCTGTTATGATCTTCCTTAAATGTAAGAGATATACCTGTGATTTAGTTAGTACTAAAGATAATGATCAGATATGATAAGATAATAATAGGATATTATGAGATATATAAAGATTCTGTACGGAGAATCTGTGGGAGATACTATGCTGTGTGGGCAAGTTGTGGGACCCCTCAAGAGAGTCCTCTAATATTGGGTCGAGGTTTAGGGCCTATATTTCTAGTCCAGTACATAGCCCCCGAGCTTGGTCGTAGGCCGAGTAGCTGGTGTCGAGGTGTCATGACTGTGGTGTGTTAGTTTGAGGACCATGTGCCGAGCTTGAATAAGTTGACTTGTTGTGTGTAGCTTAGTGTTCCTTTTCAATGATTGTAGTGACAGTTTATAGTGGATTGTATTAAGGCACATGCTGTACTCTGAATAATGATCATCTTGATATTTAAGTGACAACAATTGCTTTTATGTCGGTTATTGGATTTAAATTGACCACCAGCTCCCAGCAATTCGATGAGGTGGGTGGTTCAGATCACTTGGTTTTGGTGATAAGGTCGGGCGATGAGTGCCGAGGACTTTAGGCGAGCTTTAATTTCCTGTTTATGCAAGCATGGTTCGTAGTATGTCTTCTCAGCCGTTGTGAGTGATTTTAGATTGAAGTGATGAGCCCCCAGTCTTTGATTAGGTAGGGGGTGTCTGTAATAGTGTTTGTGTTGCTATTTTTGCCAAAAGTGATTTCTTGGTCCGTTTCGAATGGTCTAGCAGTTGCTTGAAGGTGACCTGAATAAGTCAAGGTTCGAGTTAATTTGGCCGAGCTGTCGTAACTTCGACTACTGGATGATACTGGTCATGGATGTTCATGTGATGTGCATTGCAATTTCTTGTCTGTGTCAATGGGTGATTAAAGCCCCTAATTTATTGATTACTCTGATGACTTTGATAGTCGAGTCTTCCGTTCCTTTCCTTTTTCATTTGTGAGTTTAGAGATCTTTGTCAAAGTTCTTTTGTTTGATGTGATGTGCTGGTTTCGAGTCTGGAATTTAGTTCCCATTACTGAGTTCGGTCGAGGACGATGGTTTGTTTGGTTGGGATAATGATTTTGCTTCATCATAGCTCAGCTAAGAAAGGCAGGGTGACTGATTGGTTTTGCCAATACAGGGCTTTTCTGAGTTGAGCCCCTTAGTCGGGATGCCAACTTCTGGACCTTTTATTCTAATGTTATCATATGAGCCCTTTGCTGCTGGAGTTTGTTTAGATTTCTTCTACTTGCATGCTTGAAGATTTGCTAGATCATTTCTATGGAGGTATATCCCATGAGAGGAGAGAGGTTATTTTCATGTCTACTTATCTTTTGATGACACCAAGAGTGGAGTGGTCGATCCTTTTAGAGGGGAGGTCTTAATCATGCTCTAGGTACAACTGGATGGCCAGGTATGGACATCTTTGTCATGCTAAGTGTTAAGAGGTGAAGATATATTGTCGTCATATTGTTCTGGAAAGTGGTCGGCGATTGGCCGAGTATATTTTGATATTGTAACTCTTGTCAGAGAGTACTCGGATATGCTCGACTGGTGCCGGTGTCGAGGCTATCATACTGTAAGTTCGACTTCACGAGTTCATGGTTTAGGATGGATCAAGTTTGAGGACTTTTTTGTTGTTGGACTAAAGTGCTCTAGGATGTGTCGCCATCTCATCACACGAGGTGCTCAGGAGTGTGGGGACGTCCCGTTGTCATCTTGCACTGAAACATGCTCAAGGGCATGTGGACACCCCGTCGTCGCACAGAGTGCTAGTTTAAGGACATTCTGAGGTTCGTCGAGGATGTTCTCTAGCAGTAGTGAATGCTGGGAAAGATATGTTATTTGTAGTTGTGTTTTGCTTGCTCATAGGAATTGTTCCTTTTTGAGTAGTTCGAATGTGCTTGACCAGGCTTGAGGACGTCCTACTTGCATGTTTGAAATTGGACATCTAGTATGGTTGAGTCTTGATTGTGTTTGGGGATAGCTCAGATGGACCAAGGATGGTTCGGCATGGCCATCAATTATAAGGTGCTGAGGTGTGAAGACATCTTGTCGTTGCACTATTCTGGAGTACTCGGCGCTTGTCCGAGTATACTTAGATCTTGTATTTCTCTTGTTGGAGAGTGCTTAGATGTGCTCGGCTAGTGCCGAGGTTATTCCGAGATTGGCTAGCGTAGCTTATACAGGTTGTCTTTCCTTTTGATGAATTCGGCTGTTTTCTATGGACTTAGGACTTTAGTCTTTGTAGTTCTTGTTCTCCTTAAGTGCTTCACAGACTACTCGGCTAGGGCCAAGGCTATCCTATTTGCACATCAGAAGTAAGACTCCTTGAGTAAGAATGAATGCTAGAGCAGGCCTTATCAAGGCTTTACTGGAGAATCAACCTGAGAAGGCGGAGCGCCTAGTAAGGATGTGACCAGGGCTTTTCTGGGAGCTTGGTCTGAAAAGGCGAAGTGTTTGGTGGGACTAGGGCATTTTCTAAAACCTTGGACGATGATATGTGATTTTATATTTGAGAATGTGTTATGTGTTGTCCAAGCATTTTGTGTGTTTTCTGGAAGAGCAGCAGGTTTTGCAAAGGGGAAGACCTGTTATATGGCACATATAAAATGATATAGATATTTATACATGAAAAATCATTATGAGATGTAAGAGGATATCCTCTGCATATGAGAAATCTTCATATTATGAATAAGATGATTTCTAAGAGTAGTAAAAACATATCTGGGAGTGCCTGGTGATATCAGGGCTTTGCTGAAAATGAGCATATCTGAGAAGGCAGAGTGCCTAGTGGGATCAGGGCTTTTGGGCCTAACAAGGTAAAGTGCCTGGTTGGATCCATCTGGATCCTTGAATGGTTTGAATCTGCTTGGCTGGTGGCAAGGAAGTGCCTTTGGCCCTTCACTTGACTAGTGCCAAGGTTGACGAGAGTACGGCGGCTTTGGCCTTTCATTGCTCGGGATTGGAGCCGAGGCGACGTGAAAGTGTTCCTTCACCACTTGGCTGGTGCCAAGGTTTACTTGAGTATAGCGGCTTTGGCATTTCACTGCTCAGGACTGGAGCCGAGGCTGACGTGAAAGTGCGTCTTCACCACTTGGCTGGTGCCAAGGTTTACGTGAGTATGACGGCTTTGGCTTTTCACTGCTCGGGGCTGGGGCTGAGGCTGACGTGAAAGTGCGCCTTCACCACTTAGCTGGTGCCAAGGTTTATGTGAGTATGGCGACTTTGGCCTTTCACTGCTCAGGGCTGGGGCCGAGGCTGAGGTGAAAGTGCGCCTTCACCATTTGGCTGGTGTCAAGATTTACGTGAATGTGGCGGCTTTTTGCTGGAGCAAGCTTGATGCCTGCCACATAAAAAATGATACAAATATGTCTAGCATATGAATGGTTAGATCGTAAATAAGTTTATATATCAGATGAAATGACTTGTCGTGCATAAAAGAAAATCTTTATGATATGAAAGAGGGTATGTCCTGCATATAAAAATATTCAGATTTATAAATAAGATGATTATGAGAGTAGTAGAAACATATCTAGTGGATGCTTGGCCTGAAAAGGCAGAGTGCCTAGTGGGGATGCTAACCAGGGCTTTGCTGGGAGATCGGCTTGAGGAGGCGGAGTGTTTGGTAGGACCAAGGCTTTGATGAGAGCTCGGCCTGAGGAGGCCAAGTGCCTGGTGGGACCAGGGCTTTGCTAAGAATTCAGCCCGAGGAAGCCAAGTGCATTTTGTCAGGGAGACGATGATACAACTCAGGCGGAGTGTGGCAATATGGTTGACCAGAGGTGGAGCTCGGCCGAAAGAGATATTGGAGCTCTCCCTGTTTAAAGACAAAGCTAGGCATCCAAGAATCAAGGTTAGTTGATCAAAACAGTAATAATTAATTCATATCAAAGCTGTTCATTAGTGATTGACAGTTGAGATGAGCTTGAGTCATGAGTGCAGATGGCTTAATTGCGGTTGTTATGCCAAGTTGATATGCAATTTCTGTCAAGAAGGAGATAATATATATAGATATGGGCATTAATTAACCATACTAAACCTGTCATGTAATGGTTGTGTAATATCTTTATTTATGCGATATGCCCAGCTGAGAAGCAAGAGAGGTCAAATGACATGTGTCGAGACTCGGCCAGGGTGGCAGAGATGAAAAGAGAGCTTGGCTGGGAAAATGTTGAGCTCGTCCGAGAGGAAATAGAGCTCGGCCGGAGGCAATGGAGCTTTGCTAGCTTGTAGGATGAGATTAATTTCTTGCTGAGGTTATTTCCCTTTTACTCCTTATAGCATTCATGTTTTCCGGAAATCAAAAAGAAGAAGCACATGATTTGTAATCAAATATGATTGTATGGGTTTTTGTCTCAGAAACTCTGCTTTTGTAAAATCATGGTGATTTGCTGTGTTTTTACAATTTTCTATAATTTTATTGGAGGCAGTATACCGCCCAATTTGAAAAGAATGTATGATTTTGAATTCCAAGTATAATTGCACAAGTTAATGTGCAAAATATGATTATATGTCCAGCTCTTGTAAAAGAAAAAGAATGGATAGATATAACCTAGAAATTTGCTTTGATAGTGGGAGAGAGTCCAAAGCTTGGTCACGAGATGATGAGGTCAACCAGAGATGGCAGTGAAAATTGGCCAAAAGGAGGGCGGAGCTTGTCCATAGTTAATAAGCCAAACTGAAATTCGATTCTCTGAGCACAATAGATAATATATATAGATATTTGTATAGCACTTGATAAGCAAACTAGAACTGGTGTAGTGGTGAGTGTGCCTGTCCCCTGGTTAAGGGGGCCCTAGTTCGAATGCCATTGTCATTGTTTTCAGCATTTTAATGCGCTGGTTCCTCTTTTTTTTTTTCGGGCTTGGGTTTTTGGGGCAAAAGCCCATGAATTTAAAAGGTTCTTCTTTCCCTTGTCTTTTCGCTGAACTCCGCAGGAAGCGCCGTTTCTGATATAGCATTCATGGAAACTGCCTACAGGAGTGCGCCTAGTTTTCTACAAGGCAGGTGGAGTTTGTTGTTGCCGGCCTTTGCGAGCTTTGGTCGGTGATCTTCTCGCAGCAACTGGGTTGAGCGGCAGCGACATGGCGCAGAAGTCTACGCGCGCCGGTGTGTGAGTGCATGGTCTTGGCTCGAAAGTTGTATTGTTTCCTGTTCATCATGCGGCGTGACACAGTGGCCTGTAGCTCTTAACCTTGTGATCGTGGGTTCGAGCCCCACGGTGGGCGTCAATGTTCTTACCTAGAAGTAGTGGTAAGGATGCAAGTAGCTCCAACGTCCGTGGAAACGGATGGTGGGGTATCTGCAAAGACGCTCCGATGCTTAAGTCAGCAAAAGCGTGAGGAGTGGAGGTGTGAATGTGATAGAGAATAGCATGTAATTAGGGTTATGATACCTGGGGGCGTTAAGCCCCTTATATAGTGTGATGTGACCTCATGGTAGATCTGTTATGATCTAGTAAATCTGTTATGATCTTCCTTAAATATAGAAGATATACCAGTGATTTAGTTAGTACTAAAGATAATGATCAGATATGATAAGATAATAATAGAATATTATGAGATATATAAAGATCCTGTATGGAGAATCTGTGGGAGATACTATGCCGTGTGGGCAAGTTGTGGGACCCCTCAAGAGAGTCCTCTAATATTGGGCCGAGGTTTAGGGCCTATATTTCTAGTCCAGTATAGATATATTAGTTACTTTGTTAGTTTTTTTTAGTGAACTTACACATATGATACCGTACATTGATGACATGCCATTAAAATATTAGAGGCAAGTTAAATGAAGTTATATTGGAACTTATTACACTTAGTTTAGTGTCTAAAATTACACAAAAAGAATCACTTTATGACTTATAAGAGATATTTAAATGACTCATTTTGTGAATTTCAACCAATAAAATAAGTCATTTGAAACTCTATTGCACTTCAAATGACATATATATAATTTAATATTATGTTAGCAGGTCAATATGCAATTCTTTTAGTGTTTAAATAATCAAGTACATACAAAGGGACTAATATATCTTATTATTAAAATCTTAAAAGACTATGAGTTTAATTTCAATTTTTTGAGGAACTAAATAGTATTATAAAATTTTTTTTGTGGGACTACATAATATATTTACTTAAAGGAAAAATTCTTCTTTTCTCAAACTCTTTAGTGGAGAGCTGAAGAGATTTTACAAGTGTCATGCTCACAGTTGGGAGAGAAAGTCGACCTAGGAGAATATGAGAGTTGAATGGCTTGATACATGACGCAAGAGCCGTTGCCACCTGTTCAATTTAAAAAGACAATAGAGATGCTATCAATGATCTAAAATGGCTATAAGCCAGGAACAGGGGATTTCCAGGGCCGCGTAAATCTAGAGTTATGAGAGATCTCATTCTCAGATTATAAGCTGTTCTGGTTATTGTTATGCATAGTTTTGTGCACCCTCTCAAACTCAAAAATTTAAGCAATTCAAGGGCCCCAATAGAGTCATGAACTGCGGAAGGACTTGAACACTGTTCAACATCAAGGTACTCGAGATCAAAGAAGCACCGATACCATACGCAATAGGGATACGGCACAACACATACATAAGGACACAATGATTTTATAATATATAGGATACAACACGATTAAGATACGTGATATAATAAAAATAACAAGTTATGATGAGAAAATCCAAATCTAAGCACTCTTATGGATAGAAAATGCTCCATAACTAGGAATTGACCAAAACAATTACAAAAATAAAAAAAATCTATACAATTTTTATCCATAAAAAATAACGAACAAATGTTTGCATAATGAAAATGGAGTTAATTGTCATATTTACTTGAATCAAAACAGTGTCACGGGTTCTCGAAATCAAGAGATAAAGTGGCACAGCAAAACACCCATTGGACATGGGTGTCTGAGTATCGCCAAAGTGTCGGTGTCACAAAAGTGTCAAACGAGGTGTGCGGCAAGATTTTTTAAGTACCCATGTTAGATTCAAGATCCCAGAAATATCTGGCATGTTCTCAACCTTCTTACAGTCTGAGAGACGTAGAACTCTCATAGAAAACAACTTACAATCATTGCCGAGATCAAGACTGACCAGACAGCTGCAGTTTCGGAAAATCAGAAAAGCAAGTTGTTCAAGAAGTCCAATTGATGGGTGGAGATGCTGCAAGTTTGTGGATCCTGTGAAATCTAGCCGTATAATATTTGGGCTCCTTTCAAAATTTGGCGTCTCCAGAAGGTATTTGGAGTTGCTGAGATCCATTCTTTGCAAACACGGGAGATACTGTGAAGAGCGACGTAGTTACCAACACCTCAGTATGTCCTATTAAAACTCAACTTTTATTCAATTTGTGATGCCTTCATCATAATTGGAGTTAAGACTCCCGAGATAAATTTTTTTTATAAGTTTCATATAAAATGATAATTCTTTCAATTATTATGTATAAAAATTAAAATCTAAATAAAAACAAGACAAATATCAATAATTTTAAAGGTATATTTGGTAAGGGAGTAAAAAATGATGGTATAATTTTCGTAATTAAACTTCATATGTAATTTATACATAAAACTCAACAAAGAAAAATTTTCCCCCATTTTTATCCTTCAACCAAACATGCCATAACCCTATGAATCAATTACGCTTCTCTCCTGTAATTTGTGTTTATTAATTGTTCCTACATTCTATTTCTACAATGAAAATCTTTACAAAGTACCGTGCGTTAAGTAATACAAGTGAAGATTTGTTCTTGAGGCTCGTATATCATGCTTTTTTACTCAAAAGTTGTTCTCTCATTATTGTTCATATTTTGTTGTAAAAATGAAATGAACAATCATTTGCTCAATCAATTAAAATATCCAGCTGCACCAATTAAAAATGCAGTCTTATAATTTTATAAAACATAGGACTAAACAACTGTATGATTATAATTTGACCAGAAGACTGAGGATACAGGTCAACTTAGGTGAATTTTGTCGGCATAACAATAGTTTAAAACATAAACAACAATTCGCACACTTTAAATTTTTAAGGAGTTTCTTTTAAATCTTTTAAACATATTATAATTTTTAAAGTAAATTTATTGGATATTTTAAGTTTTAAAATTAGTATCCTTATGGGAAAAGAGAGTTGTTTTTCCATAACAAGTGCTGCTTTTCTGAAAAATTCCTCACATGCTTCTTTAATCCCAAAGAGACGAACAGACAATTAGTACCTTGCGGCCTTTCCATAGTCATTGGATGCTGCTAATCAGGCATATTCAATTCCATCAGACTATTATACGGCTCATAACTTAATGGCAGAGAAGTGAAGGGGTAACCGTGCCCAAAAAGATATTGAATGCTATTGGGAAGAAATTTGAGGTTTGCTGTAAGGGTCCTCCGATATAATATCAGTAATCTAAGGCCCTCATTTTGGACAATCCTGCTGCCCTCAGCTGATTGCATTTGGAGACATCCTCATTTTCTTCCAGAACTATGGCTTTAACATTGATTATTTCCTAAAAGAATAAAAAAAAGGAAAAACATATTATTAAAAGAGAATAAGTTGAACTTCTATAATTGAATGGACACCTTTTGTTAGAAATATAAAATCATTTGTACATGTTTATTTAGCCATTAAAATTTTAAAAGTTTCTAAAGGAAACTATATATGATTTTGGAAAGATAACTTGTTACCGCATCTGTCATCAAAGCATCATGAAAATCTCGATGACGCCACAATCTACTCCACAATCTTGGCTCTCCAGGAAATTGTTGCCAAACAATTTTCTTCCATAATTCTTGCAACATTTCAAGCACATGAATTTCTTGATTTCTAATGGTAATGAGCAATTTTTCAGCAATTACTGGAATTCCAATGTGAGGATGTAATTCACAAACATTTAAAATTCACTTTACGTAGTCCACTCTCTCTCCTCTGAAGAAACAAGCAATGTACAGAATTATTTTTTTCTCCTCTAATTGCAATCCCTCGAAACTTATTTGAAGCACATCCATAATTTTATCTTCTGGGTTGTTCCCTAGCCTATCCAAGGCATATCTCCACTGGGTAGCATCTTAGGTACACAAGAAAGAACCTAATACTCTAATTGCTAAAGTAAGACTTTGAACATATTTTAGTACCTCAGGTATCAGCTGCCTACAATTGCTGCTTGGATAAACTGTTTTGAAGGCTTTTCTACAAAGAAGTTCACAAGCATCGTCATTATTCAATAGTGAAACCTCATGAACTTCTTCTACACCATACACTTCTAAAATATGCTCATCCCTAGTGGTTATTATTATTCTACTTCCTGCAACAAGCAATTTGGGATTTATAGCCAATTCTTGCAATTGCTCTAATTGATCAACATTGTCGAGAGCTACAAGAACCTTGAAGTTTTGCAGCCTATTTGTTATAATCCCGGATATTTCAGAGGGACTATATGTGTCTAGATTCTTTTCATTTAGAGTTTGATGAAGAATTTGTTTTTGCATGGCCAAAGTACCACCATCCTTATAAATTTTGCTTACGTTTTTAATAAAATAGCAAGTATCAAACTGGTAAGAGATTCTGTCATATAAGACAGTAGTATGAGTTGTCTTTCCTATCCTACCCTCCTCGATATCCCTAAAGCTCAAAACTCATCATCCTCTGAGCTTAATTTTATAAGCTTTTCTAATTTTTCAACACGGGGTTGTATCCCAACAAGACCATCCGCAATCTTTGAGAATTTATGATTCAATGTCTTTATTGCCTTCTGAACAATATTTTCAAAACCGCATGTCTTTATTGGCGTAGGGGAATTAAAACTGGGCCGAGGCCCAGATCAGGATCCGCTTTTGTCCATGTAGTAGTGTATGTTTGATGTGGTATCAGGCACAGTGCGTGTCTGCATGAGAGAGAGAGAGAGAGAGAGAGGATGCAATACTGCTCGTTAAAACTTCAGTTCTTTTAAGATCGGTTTGTCGGGCTTATTATCAGGGAAGTGGGGCAATCTGCAACGTAATTTCTGGTTTTTGCTGCTTTAAACGTGCAGGGAACGGCAGAGCCGAACAATAATGGACACACGGAAGAGGCCTCATCACATTGAACGGTGTACTTGATTACTCTCATAATTTCTAGGCCGCTTATTTTGTGCCGTGCTTAATTAGTAATTACCCCTTTTCATTGCTTCTATTTCTAAGACGCTTATATCAATATGCATGGTGAGCCAAGAGACAGAGAGATAATCATTACCACTACTTATCAGCTTAGGCGATAGTATGGTCAAGAGATAATCATATATGCATATGCTTGCCCATGCTGGCAATTCTTATGCACGATGAAATATCAGATGCCACAAGTACTCCTAGTTGAGATTTCCCTGAAATCCACAACGGTTGAGAGCAGTTTCAAATGCTATAATTATAAATTTTTTCATATACAGGGATGGGTATAATAAAGGATTAAAGTAGCATAATGGGGATATCAACTCAAAGATTTAAATCTTCTGTTTTTGATGATAAGATTTGTCAATTACTAATATGCGGTATGATCAGTCGACTTAGTGCAGAAGTACGAGAATTTCGTCAATATCTTGAATTAAAAATAGCATCAACCTCAGAAATCATTTTGCAGGTGGGCCTTCACTTCTGATGTGGTGGGAAGAATCCCAGTGGATACAATCACACCCACGGACAAGTATGACAGTATGACATAGCATAAAATAGAAGTACCAAAGTCCAAGTGTGATCGTATATATTCTCAAATCAATACAAGGAATTAAGTATCATATATCGGTGACACTGTTTTATTGCAGCTCGGTCTACCACACCTGCAGCAGATGGAGGATATTAAGGGTCAATCTCAGTAACACAGTTGGGACCCGAGAGAGCAAAAAAAGAAAAAGGCAGACGAGGGAAAAAAGAATCTATCATACCAGTCTTAATTTTCTTCTTTTGGCTCCTTCCTCGTATAGCTTCCTGGAGGGTCACACAGTTCCCTCCAACCTTTTGCTGAATTCTTGCTCTTCACTTTTCTCAAAATCCCTGATTTCCCAGATCAGCCTCCACGTGTCCTCCCATTTCAACAGACTTTTCCTCCTTTTCATCATGTATTGAGGCTGCTGACTTGTCCTCTAGCTCATCATTCTCAGCTGATATTGTAACATGTGGCCACTTTCAATGCCTATGAAATAATGAAAACAGAGTAATTAAGGTTGAAGGACTAATGCTGCAAGGAACATGTTATTGTTGCTAATGAGTATGACATCCTACCCACCATTTAGGTAATAGTATGAGCTTAATGAGGGTCTTCATTGCATTGGGTTAAAATTCAAACGACAATGAGCATTTTTATCCAAAATGTTAAGAAACAAAAATACTCTGAAGTTCTCTATACATTGCGCTCTACTGCTTTGCCCATTCAATGCAGTTTGTCAAACTTTAGTTCATATAAACTGATCTAGTGACTTAGCTGCCAAACCTGACACAAACATGAAGAAATGATAACGCTGAAATTTCAACCCAATTCAAGATCAAAAACCATGCTAATATAGTTGGGACATTGCCCTTGATTACCTGCACTGTGTAACTCCCTTTTCAACACCTTTATATCTCGCTTAAATACCATTCTGTTAGGGCAGGGGAGCCCAATAGGGAGAGATACAACCATCGGCTAAGTGAGAGCACTACAACACCAGACCGGACGTCACATCTTGACCCAAAACCTTAATCTTCAAACCTGCGCAGGATTTAAAGGTGATACAGGCTCCTGTTTTCACAAAATAGCAGCGTGGGTAAGAGATAATTAAATAGCAGTGTACCATATCTAAACAAGGTGGCATAAAATGAGCCAAAAAAGCAAGGTGGTGTATTAAAGCATTCTTCTGCAAGTACACTTTCAAGAGAAAGATACAAAGGAATTGCCAGCAGTGAGGAAGAGCCATAGATTGCTGGAAGACATTTCACCTTGAATGTTACAGAAAAGACAAAGCCAGACCAGTTGATATGCACATCATAGTCCACCACTGCTCTTCTTATTGGTCAACCACTAAATTGATGCCTGAAATATCATTTTGGTATTTCACTCCCATTATTAGCAGTAATTACAATTTCAAAACATTTGACAAGGTTGCTGCTTGCATGCTACCTAAGGGAAAAAATACACGCAAATATATTAGTGAAAGAAAGAGGCAATGGAAGAGAATGAGGGAAGGAAAGTATGCAAAGGGTGCACCTCAACTAGTCTTGCTAATCATGAAAGTGCGGCCAGCATTAAGTGCATTCTTAGTAGGAGCTGAAAATATATATTCCTGACCAATGATTATGAGATGTGGATACCATTCCAAAATACCACTCGATCCCTTGATGAAGAATATCAAATGCCAAGTTCAAACATACCAATTTAATTTTGCGGCATCAGTTACACAACTAGAGTAGCTTCTGTCTAGACATCATTCTCAAAATTCAGCAGGAGTTCCTCTAGGCAGGAGGTAGACATGCCTTTCTGTCTTGGGGGAAGATTCTTCAGCTTTGTGCAGTTGCTTAAATCTAGAGTTTGAAGAGATGTCATATTATAAACATTCTTAGGTATCTGAACAAGATTTGTGCAGCCTCTCAAGCTCAAGTACTGAAGCGTAGCAAGAGCCCCAATAGACTCGTGAACTGTGGATAAACTTGAACATCTTTCAACATCAAGGTACTTGAGATTTGAAAGCCCTGTAAAATCTGGTGTCTTCTTAAGGGAGGTGCAACCAGAGAGGCATAGAACTCTCAGAGAACTTAACTTGCAGCTACTACCGAGATCAAGAATGACTAGACTGCTACAATCTCGCAAACTCAAGTAGTCAAGTCTTTTAAGAAGTCCAATTGATTCATGGACCCGCATTAGATTTGTGCATCCTGTAAAATCAAGCCGCACTAGTCCTTGGCAACATTTGACATTTGGCGTCTGCCTAAGATTTTTCGAGTAGCTCAAATCCAACCTTTTCAAATTCCGGATTTCCTGCGAATAGAGAATTAGCTACCAACATGTCATCATGTAATATTATATGAAAAAAATAACATAAATAGAGATTTATTTGGATTGCACAAAAAAAACATACACTGCTCACAAACATTTTTTATCTGTTGCGTTATTTTTCTTTTAAGAACTAATTGAGATAATTATTCTTCTTATTGTTTCTTTAATTATCACAAAAAAGATCAAATATAAATAAATAAACAAAAGCTTTAGATTACCTGGCTGTCTTTCCACAGTCCTTGGATGCTGCTATTTGGTAAATTCAATTCAACAAGATTACGCCAGGTAGATAATGAAATAGAAGAGAAAGGATAACCATGCCACAGAATATATTGTACTTGGTTTAAAAGAAGATCGAGGTCATTTATTGAAAAAATTTTATGATGTAATATGAGCAGTTTAAGATCATTCATTTTTGACAATCGTTCAATCCTCAAGTGACTGAATTTGGAGACATCCTCTTCCTTATCCAAAACTATGGCTTTAACATTGTTTGTTTCCTGAAAAGTATCAATAAAAATATTATAAAAGAAAAAGTAATCAAATATATGAATTAACTAAACTCATTTAAAGTCACTAGAAATGTATTGGTGGTAAGGAATTTACGTGATTTGTATGAGGTCAAAGATTTATACCTCATTATTATCACTGATGTATCAAAAATTTAGAAATCATTGGAGGGAAGACTTGTTACCTTTTCTGACAACAACACATCTTCGAAATCCTTGTGATGCCACAATCTACTCCATAATGCTGGCTCATCTGGAAATTGTCTCCGAACAAGATTCTTTCCCAATTCTTGTAACATTTTATGCATATGAATTTCCTGATTTCTAATGGTTATGAGTGATTTCTTCATAATCCGGTGAATTGCATGGCGATGGCCTGACATTCCACAACTATCTAGAATGTGCTTCACATAGTTCTCCCTTTTTCCCACAAAGAAACATGCTATATGCAAAAATATTTCTTTTTCATATGGCTTTAGTTCCTCAAAACTTTTCTGAAGCACATTCATAATTTTTTCTTCTGGATATTTTCTCATGCTCTCCAAAGCTTCTTCCCAATACTCTTCATCTAAGGACTTGAAGACATAACCTAGTCTTTCAATTGCAAGTGGAAGACTTTGAGCATATTCTAGTATATCTTCACCACTCTTAGAAATGTCGCTTTTGGAGGTTTTTCTTAAAAACAGTTCACGAGCATCACTATTATTTAATAGTGGAACCTCATAAATTTCATCCGCTATTTTTTCTAGAGTGTCCTCATTCCTAGTAGTTATAATAACTCTGCTTCCTCTCCCAAGTAAATAAGGATCTATAGCCAATTTATCCCATTGCTCTTGTTCATCAAGATTGTCAAGAACTATAAGCACCTTTTTGGGGAGGCTTTTGTTACATAGCCTACTTTGTAAAATGAGATATATACGGTCAGGACTGTATATCTCCAGATTTCGTTCCCTTACAGTTTGCTGAAGAATTATTTTTTGTACTTCAGTAGCGCCACCACCCTTTCTGTAAATTTTGCTTATGTCCTCAATAAAACAGCTAGCATTAAATTGATAAGCGATTTTGTTGAATAAGACCTTAGCATGAGTTGTCTTACCTATTCCTCCCATGCCCCAAATTCCAAGAATTCGGAATTTATCATCCGTTGAATTTAATTTGAGACACCTTTCTAGTTCTTCTACACGGGGTTGCATCCCAATTAGATAATTGGCAATCCATGGGAATCTATGATCCAATTTATCTATTAGATTCTGGGTGATTCTTTCTATTTGTGTAGACTCTGGCCTGAAACAGAATTGAAAAAATAAGATCGCTATTCGCTAAACTATCACATATGAAACAAAAGGAGAAGAAAAGTAAAATTTATTTAAACATAATATATTTTTTTAATCCTTAAGTTTTTTGGCTTCTATTAATACCAGGCTTTTGCAAACAGAGTAAGAGATGAATGGTTTGTATACGTACTTATTTCTTATATCAAGACCATCCAAATTGCCCAAATAGTTCATATCCTTCTTCCATCGGTCAATTTTGCTAGGATTATCGGCGAATTCAACGCAGTGATTTCGGACATCAGAAGGAGCGATATCATAAAAAACTGGGAGAACAATTTGTTCTGATTTTCTGTGGCAATCAGCTATAGTAGACATTTCTTCCAAGCACCATTTTGAATTGGCATAATGGGTAGAGAAGACAATGATAGCAGCCCGCGAATCTTTAACTGCTTCAAGAAGCTGTGATGGAAAGGGTTCTCCAATCTCGAGCGTCTTATCATCCCTAAATAATGCAAAAGTGCCTTTTTCAGTGAGATGATTGCAAAGATGATCAGTGAAAGTGTTTCGGGTATCAACACCCCTGAAACTTAGAAACACATCATATTTGTAGACACGCTGTGGTGACGGCGGTCTACTTTGGAGGAGTGTAGAAGTTGAATCTTCCGGGTTCGGGGGGCTGCCTTGGATGATGTTTGAATCCAGAGGATGAGTGGAAGCTGTTTCTTCCTGGCCCAGTGCGCTGCCTCTTATGATCTCAGAATCGTTGGATTGAACGGAAGTTGTATCTTGATTGCCCGACGGGCTCAGATGGGGATCGGAAGCTGTTTCTTCCTGGTCTGACGGGCTTAGAGGATAAGTGGAAGCTGTTTCTTCCCGGCCCAGTGGGCTCTCTTTGATGATCTTGGAAACCTTGGGTTGAACTTGATGGCTCGACTGGCTCAGATGGGAATGGGAAGATGGCAGACAACCCAGGAGGGCCTGAAACTTGGCCTGGAGTGAGGATTTCCAGTAGAGAAACATACCTGCTATGACTATCCCAAAGAAGACACCTGACATGAAGACGCATACCGTCCATGACCAACTGGCAGAAGCTGATGCCGTCTCATCAGCCGAATATTTTGAGCTCATTCTCTCTCTCTTCTTTACTGGAGAGCTGAAGAGATTTTGCCAGTATCCACACTTAGAAAACAACTCGAAGAACGGCTCTCAGAGCTCACTTGGCATTTAATTTGGTGAGGACCAAGAGATGAGAGTAATCTTTAGTGATGAAAGATGCGTGGCCTGCTTTTCCACTCAAATAACACACGTGAGCTTTGCCTTGAACTTTGAGGTGGAGACGCCATTACTAGGCTAAAATTACCATTGGTGAGTTTAGCTGGAGAGGTTAAAAAAATTATAAATATTGCCGGATACCGTGTTTACGGGTCAAATAAGCATTCTTGTTTGATATTTTATAATACGTTAATGACATATATATATATATATATATATATTAATATTTAATTTAAAATTTAATTTTTTTTTCTTATTCCAACATAAAAAAACACAACATAGACACGGTTATAATTTTAACGTGTTTATCGTGTCATAGCCATGTGCCGTTTCCGTGACGGTCTACGTGCTTCACAGTACTCTCTTACTAAATTTCATGAATAAACTTTAATAGGGGCTGAAAATTGATGATTTTACCGAGACCTAAAAAAATTCTATAGATAAATTTTATGATTAAAATTATACACAATATTTTTTTAACTTGACAACTAAATATATTCATAAAAATAAAATTTTGTGGTCAAATTAATCTCTTTTAAAATTTGATAAAGTTTACTTTAATTATCCTCTATTTGTTTGATTAACATCCATATCCTCTTACATATGCTTCAACGGGTAATGAAAGGGAATGAAGTTGTGAGTTACCAACCTCAGAAAATCAGTGTATTATTTTACAAATTTATAGGCCTCCAAAATAAATTTAATAAATAGAAAGAGGTGAACTTTACTCCGGTTGAATATAACTTACTCTAATTAATTTAAATTCATGGTGTTTGTTGGGACAGGTCTTTCTCTCAATGTTAGGGGGCCATGTCCCCTTCTCCTTGAAAAAACTGTTATTTGTATATATATAATTTTTTACAAAATAATATTATTTGTATATGTAAGATTTTGAGACACATCATATTATCAGGATGCTGATGGTCTTTATTCATCGTCACGTTTATTAATAATAGATGGCTGTCATCCACTTAGATGCATAATTAATATTTTTATAATTATAAATATGATAATTTTTTTATAAGAATATGATACCTCTTTTATAAATATTTTTATAAAAGATGGGCGTCATCCGCTTAGATGCATAATTAATATTTTTATAATTATAAATATGATACCTTTTTTTTATAAGAATATGATACCTATTTTATAAATATTTTTATAAAAGATGGGCGTCATCCGCTTAGATGCATAATTAATATTTTTATAATTATAAATATGATACCTTTTTTTTATAAGAATATGATACCTCTTTTATAAATATTTTTATAAAAGATGGGCGTCATCCGCTTAGATGCATAATTAATATTTTTATAATTATAAATATGATACCTCTTTTGACAAGTTGTCTTAAATAATAATATATTAATGAGCACCACATACCGTGAAAGGGAAATCTGTCAGGATTACCCCATCATCACGCCGATCCACGCAGAAAAGACAGAGAGCTTCGCTGTGTGCTTCGAGGAGATGTGAACGATAGAAACGGAAGCAAAAGTTTAATGAACGGAATCTGCGGATGAAGGCAAAAATAATCTGTATATGTTGTTTTATTCGCGATTTATATTAATATGATATAATAGAAAATTTTATTTTTATATGATATTTATAAAATTTATCTGAGATGAATTTTGTGTGAATTTTATATTATTTTTATTTAATTTTTTTACATTAAATTTATTTTTAACAAATTTAATATCAAATCTATCTTTATTAAATTTTATACTAAAAATATCATATTATATATTTTTTAAAATATCTTATTAATATAAATACATAACCCAAATTCCGTATCTAAAAGAAAGACCAGCGGATGAAGAGCCGGAACTTAGGACGAAAGGCGTGAAACATGTAAACAGACAAGTATAGTTTACTTTACTCTTTGGAGTCAATGGACATGACTTATATTTTGCTTCCTCATCTAACCGTGAATTTCGGGTGGCAGAAAAATTGGGTTTAAGTAAACGAGTTGCTTTCTCATCTAGACCTTCTTTTTTATTTTTTGGTGAATTCTCGTCTAAACTTTTAGGGTCATTTTTTAATTTTCTATTTTTTCAGAATTTATAAAGAAAAAGTTAAAAATTTTAAAAATTAAAATTTGTAGTTTTTAGAATTTTTAGTTTTTCCTTTACAAATTCTGAAAAATTGAAAAACTAAAAATGAAAACTACAAACTGAAAACTCAAACTAAACCAACCCTTATATTATGCTTTTTTCTATAGTTTTTTTTTTTTTGAAAAAAATAGAATTGCTTTTTGTCTTCCTAGTCTATGACTAGTTCTCATTGCAGTTGCATTTTTTCTTCATGGATACTTCCTTTCATATTTATTTAACTACTTATTGGTCTTTTTACGAAGATTAAGTAACAACAAACAACCATTAACATAATTTTTCTAGTGAATAATTGTAATATTTGGTGTACACGTGTCAATAGACAAGTTTCATACGACCCTAGGATCCTTCGGGACCCATACTAGTTGTCAGATCTTAAATTTCACTAAGTCCAGATTCTACATCTTCTTAGAGGACTATATAATATAGCCACATTCTTGAGACCAAAAGTCCCGGCAATTGCTCTTCAAAGAAAAATAAATTGGAATGTGATTTTTAATGAATTTTAAGAAATCTCTAGACGTTTCATTTTTAACCAACAAGTTTAGAAAATCATAAGAATTCCTGAATTTGAACTAGAACTAAAAAATTGGATTTTGATTGGTTGGGATTTTTATTTTTTTTATATTTTATTTGAGTCTAAATAGGGGGTATTTCCTTATTTACATTTATATTTTAAAGTTAATGGAGAATAAAATAAATGACGACATCAACTTAATGTAAATAAGTGAGTATAGAGGTAACTCATATGCCTAATGACAATAAAATGCAGAAGATGGGCCTTGCTATCACCGCTATAGCTATCACAGGAATGCATTTTCAAGGTTTGGGTGTTTTGAGGACTGCTGTAGTGGTCATAAGTGACCGATTCTGCAAGCGCACATGCCCTAACCGCTATAGCGGCCCCCCTGAGTGTGAACAGCACCGGAAAAAATGACGCCATTTCAATTTTGGCCTTTTTATACCCATTTCGGGTCTCCCTCCTCCCCAAATATAAGCAGAAACGCACCCTCACCCCCAAACCCTCATTTTCTCTCTTTTCTTCCAATCCCACTGAAATCTAGCTCTCCTAAATTATTAAGGTATGTATATGTTATTAATTTATATCTCCATTCTCTCCATTCTTTCATGATCTTGAGTTGGATCTTGATATTTCTCTCATTGTTGTCAAGTGGGGGTAGCACCCCCAATGTTATTAGTGTATGTTTAGAGTAACCTAGAGTTTCCCATATGTTGTTTATGAGTTTTGTTGCTTCAATGCCAGACGTTGGTGTAACGCCCCGATTTTCTGTTAGAGTAAAATGACCGAAATGCCCCTAAGGTCATTTTCGACCTTGAACTCCAGGATAGCCAACCTGACAGTTCTCGAGGGGCTAACTCAATATTTGAAGGGGATGAGTTGACTTGTGTACCTTTCTGGGATCGAAAATCTCGTTTTCTGATATTTCAGGTCAAAATCACCAAAATACCCCTGTTGTGTTTGACACTGGTACGAGTGCCGGATGGACCTGAAACTTCTCCAGATAGTTTTAAAAGGTATTTTTATATATTCTGTGACCTTAGTTTTAGTCCCGGTGATCCCGGGGCAATTTTTATGCAAAATTACGATTTTGCCCCTAGTTTAGTTTTTTGAGCTTAATCGCGTGATTAAGCGAACCTAAGTAATATTAGGCTCTAATCGAAGATTAATTAATTTTCATAATTAATATATAGTCAAAATAATTTATTAGAGTTGATTAGAACCTAAGATTGCTTAATTTAAATTAAAATCTTATTTTGAATTCAAGATTCCTAGTCATGGAATCGTAAATAGTATTTTCTCTCTCGAATTCCTTAAATCATGGAATTGTGTCTACACAGTTTACTCATAAAATGAATTTTAAACTCTCAATCATTAAATCATATTCATCTTTTATAATATTAGAAAATCACATCTCCATTTCAGATCAATCAATGATCAATATATGTGTGTGTTTGCGTGTGTGGAAAGTCCTACGTGTTAATTTCACAAATTTTTATTATTCTACCCAAAAATTCCAGTCCCTCCATTAGTTATATATTTTTTCATTTTAATTTAATTCTTAAATATTTCTCTTTCTCTTGATTTTCAATAAATGATTTCTAATAATTACTATATAAACTCAAAAAATTTATATGTATCTCATCGTAAATCTCAATCTCAATATATCAATTTCAATCTTCAAATTTAATATATAATTTAATTTTCAAATAAAAAATCATTGATATTTTCACCCACAAATATATAAAGACTTTTTTTCCCTAACTCAAACAATCTAAAACACAAGTAGTGATTAATATATCTTGCACGAGTAATGCAAGTATATGAATTGCAGAGATACCCTAGATTAAAGGGGCAATTAATCTCTAATAGAATAAATAAATTAATTAAATTTATAATATTAAATAATAATAATAATAATAGAACTATTTAAAAGATGAATTAATTAAAGCCAATACCTATCCAATCTCAATAAGATATTTAATCTATCTACTAAATAACATTATTAAAAATAAGAAAGCCAAGTATTAGCTATTGAATCTAAAATTGGTGTTTAATATATATAACTATAATTATTGAATATACAACTACATACCAAAACTTTCATATACTTATTACTGGTCAAGTACATCTTCATCGATGCCCTAACATATATATGCCTAAACTAGAGATGTGTATATAATACAAAATTAACAAATATTTAAATAATTACGTCTGATCGAGAGTAAGCTATGACAGAGGTGGTTAATTGTGAGAGCGAGAGAAGTTAATATTGACCATTACATTTATATTAGTGTAATCAAGAATAAATTAAAATTCATATAATTTTTTTAAATGAGCATGTGAGAATTAATTACAATCAATTAACTTTACTATTATATAAAATAGATTGTTTATATAATTATCAATTTTTATTTGGTACGTATTTTATATTTGAATTTTTAATTTAATTTTTTATCTATTAATTTAGCTATTTGAAAAAAAAATATTGAACAACAAATAAATTAGTCCATTGTTTAAATTAAATGTAAAATAAATGGTAAATTAGATGTTTAGGATAATTTTATACTCTATCCTTAAATTTAAATTTTAAAATGTCAAATCTCAATATTTCATCTAATTTAGTAATGATTAATATTCACCTAAGACACTAAATTACTTAACTAAAATAATGAATTTCATTATATACATCATGAAAAAATAAATGATTTATATAAAAAAATATTTTATAAATAATTCTATATATCGCAGGGAACTCACTACCACAAATATAGCATACAACGACGCTTATCTAACGGCGGTTGCAAGGAACGATCGTCGCTGACCATAAAAGGGGGCATTTGCCTGCGGTTGTCCTAAACGCCATCGCTTGCTGGCTCGTGAAATTTGGCGCCCAAGCTCACTACTTCCCCCACGCGCGCACCTAAGTCCTTTTCTTTTGGCATTTTGCACTGCTCTCCCTCTTTCTGTCTTTTGCATGTTCCCTGTTCCTTTTTTCTTTTGTTTTCTGCCTCCCATTTATGTACCCATGAACAAGAAAGGGAACACATAAAGGGTTTTGATGTAGCTTTGATTTGAGGGGAAATAAAAAGAAAAAGGAAAGGATCTGTTGCCGTCATGAGTGTTGTTGGCGGGGTTTGTTGTTCGCGGTGAGTGTTGGTGGCTGGAAAGGATCTCTACTCTACAAACAAGAAAGGGAACGCATAATAGCTACTGATTTAGCTTTGATTTGAGGGGAAATAAAAAGAAAATGGAAAGGATCTCTGTTCCTTTTTCCTTTGATTTCTGCTCTCATTTCCCCAATCCCTAAATCAGTGCCTTTTTTCTAGCCCAAGGTCGACGCTTTCTCACCCAAGGTCCACGCTTTCTCGCCCAAGGTCAGCGGCATCAAGGTTGCTCAAGACCGCCTAAAGTTGTCGCCCTTCTCATCTCCCAGCAGCGGCGTGAAAGTCAGCGGCAGCACAACTCCAGCAACCCTCATTGCGCCTCGTGTCTCTGTCTCTCAACCCCATTGTACCAGAATCTGAAAGCTTCCACTGAACCGAAAGCTTGCTCCTTGCATCAGGCACTACACTCTTGCTCCAACACACCTTGTTTCTTGCTCCTCGCATCAGTTACTACATTCTTCATCTTTTAACTTCCAATTTTTCATTTATTTTTTTTCCCCACAATGAACTTTTGATTTGGAGCAATGACGATGATGTCGGTGATGTACTGTTCCATGTATGAATCTTTGACTTGCATCAGGTATTGTGAATCTTTGATTGGCTATCTTGAAGAAAAGATTGTTATTTAGCACGGCATGGATCATTCTCAGCAAGTAGGTATTTCCCTGTTTCACTACCAGCTTGAATGTCTCTGAAAAATTATGTTCAGAACATGAATAGATATATGTATAGTACTTATATTAATGAGTTGTGGAGATTTTTAAATGTTGAATAAAATTAGCATGAATCTGAATTTGTACATGTTTACATATGAATTTAAGAGGCTTTAGTAGAAGGTTTTTATATCATTATTACTAGCATCAAATGGGATAAACTGCAATCATGGTTGAATAGTATGTAATTGTGAGTGTAATTATATGCAGTAGTGTTCAAGGAGGTAACACCATACGAATTCATCTCTTAGCTTCCACTTTTTCATTTCTTTTTTTTCCCTGCACCTGCTCTGCACCCCCGTCGAGGGTTCCTTGGATGTTTTGTGACGCTAGCAACAATCTTTTGATATCAAATTCACCAACCAGCACATGGTAATTTGGTTGTGTTGCTTTAGAATCCTTCTAAGTTTTTGGATATGTACCAGTGCCTAACTTTGTAACGTTATTAGAAATCTTGCTATTGAAATGTGGTAATATCATTGCAATTTTTAAGACTAAAGGGTTTCAAAACTGTTATTGTATACCTATTCTAAGATATTTGCTCAAATTAATAACTGATGCATTATGTTTTCTTCAAAAGTAGTATTGTTGAGTAATATGCCAGCATTATCACCTCCTTAGTGTACAATTAAGACAGGATCTACCACAGATTAATGAATAGCGTAGGAATTTGACACAAATGCTTCTAAATAATTGGGTTTGGTATCAAAACCATGTTTCCTTTGTTGAAATCATTAGACAAAATTAAGATGTTAAAAATTACCATGAACAAAAATAATGCAAAGTTGAAGTTGAGTGGCGCACTTCATGCAGTTTTATTAGATATAGTATTTTAATGAGGTCACACGTGTAGTCTACCTTTTCGTGGTTGAGGAATTTGGAATTAGATTATTTTTCTATTGTATTTTCAGTTTGCAGGAAAAAAAAGGTATGTGATTTGGTGTGTCTGAATTATTTGTTGATGGCTAATCGTTTCCCTTTTCTTCGATTTATGGATGTTTTAAGAGTGTTAGGAATTAAGATCAGTCCCTTTTTGTTCCTTTCTTTTTTTTTTTGGCTGTTGATGTTCTTTGCTTAATGCTGTAAAGTTTACACTTTTGCAACCTATTGCTTGTAATTCCTCAACTCCTTTTCCTCTATTTCAACTTCTCTGCTTTCAATTTTGCATTTTTTATGTGAGATTTCCCCTACTGTATTATGAATGTATATTAGAATATTAAGTGTGATCGCTTGATTCTCATTTATGTTAGATTTCCCCCACCATATTCCCCCATCGCATTAACTGCTATGTGTGAATTGTCTTTCTATCATTTGTATCTAAAGTTTGCTTCTTCTTTTTTTTTCTCGGTTATGTCTGGTCCCTTTCTTTCCTCTTTCATATTTAATAAGAAACAAAACTAAGTAAGTATGCGAGAGAAATAAAATTTAAATAAGGATGGTTATATCTGAGTTGCTCTATCTGGTTAGGTATTATATTTGAATATGCTGACAAATGTTGTGCTGGAACATCTTGCTGATGAATTATATTGCTACTGCATCTCGCATCCCCTAATATGATATTGTGCCAAATTCCTATAATCGTTTTTTGTAAAATTGTTGGTGATATATAAGTTTTGTGATCCTACATTATATACATTGCTGCTATTTGTCATTTGCTTTGTTGTGTATTTGAGTTTGAGTATTTGAATGTTAAATATGTTTTTAAGTTAAAATGCTTTACTGACATGTTGTGTGTGTGTGGCAGGGTGGATGTTCTTCAATTTAGCATAACATGATCACTAATACAAAGAAGAAGTTGTCTCTCGCTAATGTTCCTCTTTTGGTACTTATTTCCTTTAATTTCGCATTTTTGATGGGTTGTTTTTAGTACATATTAATCATTCTATTAATCTTTAATCTTTATGCTTTGGTCCTGCAGGGACAATCTTCACTTTTTTCCTAAATTTTTGGCCACGAGTTAGCAATTCTGTCCAGTCAATTCTGTCCAGTGGTGACAATCTTTATGCTTTGGTAACATTTTTTTCCCTTTCCATTCTATTCTATCTGATTCCTTTTCTCTAATATATAATGACATTTTCATTCTTTATTCCTTCTTGGCTTTGCGATTTTCATCTTGGTTGCCTTTGTCCTTGCATTGTGTATTTTGATTTCTATGAAATATTTGTTTGATTTCCCTACTGGTTTTTTTTTCTGTCATGGCTATTGCAGTAGGGCTAAGATAATTCTGTCATGATGGGTAATGAATAAGCTGCTGGAAAAGTAATGAAATCAATAAGTTGTGTGATCCACTTGATGGTTAAACTATATATCAATTATCAGTTGGTAAAAAATATTTTGGCAGCATTTAAATGATTCACATGTGCTTGTTTGCATAGAATGGTGCCTAAACATGTAACATTGAGAGAAATTCTTAGAGCAAGTCATGGCAGCAATCTTGTTTTTATCTACTGATTGCATGCTATATCAGTTTTGTGATCATTAGAAAGCTAAAAGTAATTTACATTTGCAGCTGGTTGAGAAAATAAAGAATGATATGACATGTAATTAATAGATCACAACAAGAATAACGACTTGTTCTCATTATTGTAAATGCACCTAAATAAAATGTGTTAGACTTGTGCCTGTACAATAATCATGCCACCACTATATAGAGCATTGCATTACTACAAAATACAAACATGCATAGCAAGTAGCATTTTCTTATAATTTTTTCATAGCAGGATTATAATATGAAACAAATGTTCTAATATCCAAAGAAAAGACCTCTCACTCTCAAAAGCTCACATGTTAGTGCTGGAACCTGGAAGTGATTCCCTAAACATATAGGCACTGGTTAGCTGCTGTTAAGTGCTAATTAAACAGTTTGCTAATGAATTATTACACTGTTTTGCTTGATGCTATATGATAAAAACTATGCAGCCAGCATTGTGTCAAGGCTTTTGCTATAATTCACAGGGACAAAACCACACAGCCCCACGTTAGAGCAAGTAGCACCCCTTAGAAGAAGGGTGTTTTTTTTTTTTCAAATTATAATTAGAGGAGCGCAAAACAATGAGCTTAAGGTGCTCTTAAAGTGTTTGTGTTTTACAGCCTGTTGTCTGTACCTTGTTGCTATATAGGGACCTGTTTTTGTTGTGTTTCTTTCACGTGATTGCTCTCAGTATCGTTGGCTGTAACCATCAAGTGGATCATAATTAATGGCCCAAGGAAAATAAAATTAATATTGCAAGCAGGTCACACTAGAAACAATGATCAAGGTGTGTGACATAATATAGAAATAGTTGGCACTACTAGAGGAGTCATAGTATAGAAATAGTTGGCACTACTAAAGGAGTCCAGTCTCACTAGATAGTCCAAAATTGCTGCACTTGGAGCTAATTCTCTTGATACGGTATTCCCATATTTTTTCCTCAAAATAATTATGTATGAACTATTGTTTTTGCATACAAATGTGATAGAAATATTCATTACATATGTATTACCAATTTTTTATTTTGGAAACATACAGATCTGTGCTTTCTTTTTTATTTGTTTTATTAGAAAGAGTTTTCTAGTCATTTCTTTAAATATTTTTTATTCCATGTATGTTATTTTTCTTTTGATACATAGCTAGTCATTTCTAGTCATTCGTGCTACACCAAAACCTTGTATTCATTGATGCATTTGGGCCAAAGTTTAGCAAGTGTTATTTTGCAACCTATTCCTTAATGCTTTTGCTGATTTATTAATGGTTTTGCCTATTTCTTCCTCTTTTATCATAGTGGACAGAGGAATATTGACATGTGAATATACATACATATATACCAATATATTATTAGCTAATTAACCAAGAAAAAGAATCTTTAAAGAGTTTTTTGCTTGTAGTCATTTTACTTATTCTTTCTATTTCTTCTAGTTTCTCATTTTACAAGATTATGTTATGATATTTTTTTTTCAATTCCAGGTTGAAGACTTGGAATCACCAGGACCAGTAAGACGACCCTTCTCTTCTGCTAGCCATGACCCAGCGAATGATGCACCATCCAACAATTAGATATTATTTATTGTCTTTGTTAAACAATCTTAGAATTATGGAGCTTCAATTTCTATGATATTGTAAGATTATAATAAGAAGTTTAAATGTTTTAGACACACAAGATATTATCAATTATGAGACTTCTTTTTTTGTGAGTTATTGCAATTTTAAAATTTGCTTCATGCTTGAATTTTATAGATGTTTGAGAGTATTTCAAATAGAAAGAAAGCTATTGTGATCAGGTTTATGAAAAAGAATACAGAAAAGGAAGAAATGTTATTTTAGCAATTAACTGCTGCATTATAAAAGCCAATTTTCATTTTTTTTTCAGTTTTGCGGCGGTTCAGAACCGCCGCAATGTTTTCAGCATATTAATTTTTCCCTTCTTATCACGGCGGTTATAACCGCCGCAATATAAAAAATTTTATTTTTTTGGATTTTTTAGCAAATTAAATTTTTCGTAGTTATGGTGGCGGTTATCTAACCGCCACAATATTTTAAAGTGCTGCTCTTTGATTAGCCATTTTGCGGCGGTTCAAAATCGCTGCTAAAGAAAAATGGCTTTTTGTGGTGGTTATTCCAGAGATTGACGGGAACCGCCGCAATAGGGGTTGGCGATGGTTGATTTGGCGGCGGTTCAAAAAATACCTGCCACGTAACCTTGTTTTGTTGACAAATTGGGACATTCAATTTTCATATAGGAGTTAAATTCAAATTATTTTTTTTATTTTTACCTCTTTTTTAAATATGAGAAAAATATTCTTTAACTAATATAAGTGAAACCTTAGTATCGTTCTACTCTCGTTTGCTGTATACTCTTCATTCTTTAATCGATGAAGAATAATTTGTAGTGAAACACCTATGCGACGCCACAGCCCTTTCCGCGACCTCATGACTAGCCATGAACAGCCCTCTTCGTGACACCATGATATATCCCTTCTCCTTTCTTAATCGATCTATTCTCAATCTACACAATATTATAAGAAATATAATCAATATATTTTAAACTAATTTCACTTTTATATTTAAAATAAATAAAATAGTTAATGCTGTCTTTCTCTATTTAAAAATATTAATTAAATTATCATACATATTAAAAAATAAATCTACTTATACTATGAATGATTAATATTTTATAAACTACCAAAATACTTAGACGGTTAAACAATTAAATTTTCTATCCATTAATTTGATTACTTAAAAATTTATAAAATCTTAAAAATTATCATTTAAAAAATGTAGGCTTTTTTTACAAGTTGGATTTCTTTTTCAATTTTTAACATAAAAGTTAAATTTAAATTACAAATCTTTAATTTTATCCTTTTTTAAAAAAAATAAAAATAAAAGCAAAAACTTGGAGAAAGATTCCAGTGGCGCGAAAAGGGCAAAGGTCTCTGTTTTCTCCTAAACCTGCTAGGTGAAGTTTCTGTCATTCAGTTTGGCTTGTTAGCCACGACACTGCTCTTGTGTGAGAATTTGCTTCTCTCCCTTCACTCAATCTCTCTCTTTCTCTCTTTGTTCTCTATCTCTACTGCAGCTTTTACCACACAAACCATTATCTGCTCCCAAATCCTTATTTTTCTGAAAGAGGAGAAAAAAAATTGAGGCATGATGATTGAAGCTTTGAACCTTCATTATAGTGTGCTGCAACCGTGAACCACCGGCATTGTGTCGTCATCATCCGCTAGGCCGTTCGCATTCGTTCTTCGAGCCTCGCATCACTGCCACCTTCGGACATTGCAACACCACACATCTTGCACACTTTGCTCTCTTTTCTGCTGTTCTCCAATTCCACACATTGTGCACGTTTCTACTCTTCCTCTCAATGCATTTTCCTTTTTTCATAATCTATGAAGCCTTCCTAACTTTCTAGGTTTATTTTATTATTGTTATGAACAGAAATTACCAAAGCAACCTACCAGTTTGCTCACTCGCTGGGCTGAAACAAGGGCAAAGATTCCATTACTCTCCCAAAATCATGTGAGTTCTGCATGTGAGTTTTAATTTCAGAATTGTTGGGTTAGGTAAGGTTGAAAACTAATAAAACAATGTCACTTTATGTTTTTTCTTATTTCAAAATCGTTGTGAATAATCTTATTAGTATTACAGTAACTTTATAAGGCGTTTAGAAACTTTTAATAAGATGGAATTGAATTGAATTCCATTAGAAATTGAATTCTATAAAAAATTGAATTGACTTATTATGTTTGAAATGAACCAATAAATTAAAAAATTGAATTCAATTCCTTAGTTTGGAATGAGTTTAAAAATGAATTAATTTAATCATTTTTACTATTTTATCCTTCATTAATAGATTAGAAATAAAACATTATATTCAACTAAGGTTATTTTGGTATTTTCATTTATCAAAATTTAATTCCCACATCAAATCGCACTCAGATTTCGATTCCTTCACTTAAGTTGTTTCCAAATCATGGAATTCAATTCAATTTTTTGATAGAATTGAATTATAGGGGCTTCCAAACACCTCATTAGGATGTGTACACATGACTTCATATTCCTTAGCTATCAAATCTTTTTATGATTAAATTGTCTAACTCTATGATATTCTTAAAACTTAGATGATGACACATTCATTAGGATTCTGTTCCACATTCTGGGCATAGTAATACTGATTGTATTGCGGTGGCTTCATCTGACTGCCATCTGCTTCTTCTTATCGTCTTTCTTTAGTTCTTCTTTCTTTTCCTCTTTCGCTGGTCCAACAGAAAGTATCTCAGTGGAACAAAACTTCCTTAGCTTGGCCACTACATGAATTGGATGAATGTGCCCAGTTACGGTCAATTTCTTGTCCTTCATGTCCACAGAGACTGATTCAACCCCTGCAACAATTTCACGAACACAAATTCAACTTTTCACTCAAAAGAATGAATGAATCAATATTGATGCTATATCATGTTGCTTGTTATTGCAATTTGCTATTCTATATCCATGGATTAATGCAGAGTACTACTTCTTTCTTGTCCTTTCCAATTTGATTTTCAATTTCTTTTACTTGATTATCTAAAACATCTGAAAACAAACAAGCCTTAGAATTGTTGAAATTCAATTCAGTACCTGAAACGCCAGAGACTGCCTCCATAGCTTTAGTCTTAATTCTGTCATCATGCAATTCCACCTTCAACACTACTTTCTGTTGTAAGAAAATCAACGAGAGTTGTTAGCACTCAATATGTCAAGCCTATAATATACAAGGAAATAATCGAAGACAAGCAGAGTTTGGAATTAGAACACTAAAATATGTAGGTCTCAACCCTCAAACTTTGAATATCAAAGAAATACTTCAAATTTGGATTAAGGATCCACTACTGCCTTTCATAGTTACTGAAGTTTCTGAAAATAATATGTCATCAAGGTTTGGTGTGTCTGCTGTTTTTCGGAGGAATAGAAACAAGAGGTGTTAAGACAGTTTATGGAGAAGTCCCAACACTGCACCAGTTTTATGAGTGTCCAATATCTGGTCCGTAAAGTTACTGTTGGAGTTCCTTTGACAGCCTCACAAACGAGTATGAATACTTGGAGGACAAGTGGTCAATTGTGCAGCAAGTTGTAATAGGTGTTAATAGATGTTTTGAGTTGATTAAGGTGATAATAGGTGTCACTAGATGTGTTGAGCTGATCGGAACGTGTTAAGTTCTATATAGTAGGATGTTTCTTTTTGTGTACTTTAAGCTCTAACCTTATTGTGGTTAATGAGCTTGTTAATTATTTATTGGAAACAAAGAAAAAGACAAAGTAATAATTAACATGGATGTCATTTAAATTCCAGAATTAGTCAAAATTATAAGCTAATTTATTTTGAAAGGGAGTTTTTTTTAATTTTTTAATCACAAAAACTAACGTGCATCAGTGTAGGCTTCTGCATCTTTCTTTTATTTTTTTTCCCTTTTAATACCATGTGTCTCTCCTACTTCGAAGCCATTTCTCATATCTCAGAATAGTATATTTTCAACCCCGCCCCCCCAACCCAAACACGCACGCGCGCGCGCGCACTACACATGAAAACAAAAAAGACAAAAGAGTTCCTCGTGCAACCAGTTAATGAAGTGGTCATCTTCATCATACAACCAATCATACCTCAATGTCAAGCTTTGTATTTAATGGGACTCTACCCATATGACCAAATATTTATTTGGTGTACTCATTGTATGCAAAAAAAAAAAAGAAGAAAAGAATTGTTTGCTTGTTCTGAAATCTTAATCCACAACAAATATATGCGAGCAACACTTGCTTTTTAATATCTTTTTAATATCCATTAGTCCAGGGTATCATCATCATCTTTTCTTCTTAATATCTTTGTTTACTCGCTTTTTCTACACTGTTCAATATAGTTTCAAACTCTCAGTTGATGTTAGCTGCGGGGGTTGTTATTAGGATCCAAATTCCCTTTTTTCAGTTGTTATTGTGTCAAAAGATCAAACATGGAGAAGCTATAGTCAACATAAAAAACTTGACTTAATTTCTTTTGTTAAACTTAGTGTTCTTTTTTAATTTATTTGTGCATAATCTAGTATGGCCATGTATGATTGCTTTTCTATTTATTGTGGCATTTTTTTGTTGTACCGTTTTGTTGTGTTTGCAATAAGAGTATTAGCAATATCACGTTGGCAACATATATATATATATATATATATATAGTAACAATAATGCAACATATAAATAGTTTGTAGAACTTCACTTTCAATTTATTCTTTGAAACAAGACTGATTCCAGTGATTGGGGTTTTCCTTTTTGAGTGGCACCAAAGGCGGTGGACAACTACATTGGACAAGGGTGGATCAAGGAAGCGTAAGCCAAAACACAATTCTTCAACTCTTTTTTTTTTGCATTTTTGAAAATTGAAAGTTGTTTGGTTAAAATGTTTCAAACCAAAAAGACAATAAAATACATAATGAAAAGCATAGCCTAGGAAATTCATGTTTGACATGTTTGTGAATGTGTTTTTGTTATTAAATTGCCATGTAAGACAATAAAATGCATGTTTGTGAATATGTTTTTGTTATTACTCCAAGAACTTCACTAACAACCTTATCAGGAGACATTGAGGAAAAGATAAGAAGTGAAGTTCGTTCATTCAATACTTCCTTACAAGCTTAATTGAAACAAGAGAGACAGGGAAAAGAAGATATGAAGAAGGAGTTGTATGAAACAAGAAATACATTGAATATATTGATTAAGAAATTAGGCTATGAAGCAAGTTTTTCTCAATCAAAGCTTATATCTCATAATCTAAATAATTCAAGTGATGAAGAGGATGAGAATAGTACATCATCTGCGGACTCTAATACATAGTTGTCATTTATTAGAACTATTACTTTGCTTTATATTAATCGATCTTAATACTTAATCATATATGATGATAGATAGCTTATGAATTTTTATTTAATTTGAGCAATGCATGACATTATTAAAGTTATTATATTATCAGAAAATTTATGTTTCATTGTTGAATTAGACATTTTATTTATTTAAAAGTGAGTTATTAGAAATAGATTATATATATATTGGTAGGTATAAGTGAGAAGTAAATTTAATGAACAATTATTAAATTTGTTCAATTTGTTTGCAAATTTTCCTACCAAAGTTATATTAGAAATTCTTAGTTGCAAAATTTGTTGTGAACTTAATTAAACTTTGGTTCATATTTCTTGCAAAATTTGCTGTAGAATTTATTATTTGTTAATTTTGCTGTGAAACATACATACAAAACTATTCATAAAATCGAGTTTTGAAAGATGCAATACTGCAAAATTTACTGCAAAACATATATGCAAATTACTTACAAAATCAACTTTTTTGTGAAAATTACCTGC
Source organism: Dalbergia cultrata (assembly GCA_031216105.1). Taxonomy (NCBI): domain Eukaryota; kingdom Viridiplantae; phylum Streptophyta; class Magnoliopsida; order Fabales; family Fabaceae; genus Dalbergia; species Dalbergia cultrata. The sequence goes on along the minus strand of CM062350.1, from coordinate 10,499,912 downwards.
CAAGATACCTGCAAATTCAAATTTTGGAAGACCATAACAACTTGTGGATTTTGTTGCGAATTAAATTACATGTAAATTTTGTTGGGCCAATTAGATGTGGATTTTGATAGGAATATTACCTGCACAATTACTTGCGAAATTGAATTGGGATTACCTACAGATTTTGCTGTGGATTTAGTTAGCTATAGCTTTTGTTGTGAAAATTACTTATGAATTTTGCTACGACAATTTAATTTGAGGATTTTCTTGCGTAAACTATATGTGAATTTTCCTGTGAATATTTATCGCGAACAAAATTCACACTAAAATATGCAGCAAAATTCCTTCCAACCACACACCTAGCCACGAAAATTAGTTGCGGATTTTCCGTATTTCTTGTGAAATAATTCGCAGCTAATTACTTGCGAAATTCAAAATTCGCAACAACCAATTATCCACGACCATATAGTTGGAAAACAAAGCGGAACAGAAACAAACATACCTTGCCGCCTGATGACGGCAGCCGCTTTGGCAGTGATGGCGACCTCTTCAGTGCAGCTATGGCGGCGGAGATAGTTTGAACATGGAGGGAGAGGTCGGAGAGACCTGTTCATAATGGATGCAGAGAGGTTAGAGTTGGATGTGATGTGTTATGAGATGGGTGCTTTTTATCATTTACATGGTCAGATAAAGATTCCCATCTTGGAGATGGGATTGAAAATGAAGTTTTTTCATTTTTTTTTTTTTTTGGTAAATTAAGTTGTCTTGGAATAATTTTTTCATTCCATCTACCAAACATAGGAATATCACATTCCGAGGAAATGTGCAGGGAAAGATTCAACAGCTTACTTTCTTCTTTCATCATTCAGCTATTTATACAAATATGTAGTGGGTCTAAAATGTGAAGAGGAGAAGCACACACTTTGTGACTCATCTTAGTGCCTACGGTGATGTAAGGTCCATGAAAGCAGGGAATACAAGTAACAGAAAATACAAAACCAGGAACGAAGCAGCAAAAACAACAGAAACAGAAAATGGGTAGTGCCACCCTTCATCCCGAATGGAATTCTCCCCACAACAGACTGTCAATTGAAAAAAGGGCAAATTATATTGTGCAAAGCAAATTTTACAAATAGAGAGGAGTTCTACGAATTTCATCAAATGGAGAATTCAATGTAATTTGCCTAATTATTTAGAAAACTTCTACAATACAGGCACTTACCGTGCTCTTGTGGATTGATCTCTTTAAACTTAGTCTCTTTTAGATTCCCCAGAATTTTGCAGCCGCTCATATCTAGGGCTGCAAGAGATGTCAAATTATAAATGTTGTCTGGTATCTCATCGAGATTGGTGCAGCCTCTCAAAAACAAGAACTCGAGTTTCGTAAGAAGTCCAATTGATGAGTCGACCAACTTTAGGTTCGTGCATCCTGTAAAATTAAGCCGCTGAAGATTTGGGCACCCTTCAAAATTTGGTGTCTCCATAAGATCTTTTGAGTTGCTCAAATCCACTCTTTCCAAATACGGGAAAATCTGTGAACAAAGAATTAGCTATGAACATGGCATCTGGTATATTAAAACTCCATTCCCCCTGAACCCCAGCCAAAAGATAATTGGATAATGAGATTTAAAATATTAAGGAATTTTTAAAATATATTAAATTTTTCCCCGTGAAAAACTTTTTTCTAGAGGAAAAAAGATTTTACGGGTGTGCTTTGTTAAGGGGTAAAATTAAAAAAAAAATTTCATTCATAAACTCTTATTACACATAAAACTTGTTCATGAAAAATTATCCTCCATTTTTAACCCTTAACCAAATACACCCTAAAAAATCGTAAAGATTGTCTTCATTGAAGTTGAGATAATTGTCTTTTTATCGTTTCTTTAACCCAAGGAAAAAAATTACATATTGAAAAAGACATTAGAATACCTTGTGACCTTTCCATAGTCGTTCAATGCTGCTGTTCGGCAAATTCAATTCAACAAGACGACTATAGGGTTCAAATAAAGGCAGAGAAGAGAAAGGATAACCAGGCCACAACAGATACCGTAAGCTGTTGGACAGATGTTTGAGCTCCCCGGAAGAATTTATATGATATAATATGAGCAATTGAAGATCACCCATTTTTGACAATCCTTCAATCCTTAGTTGAGCACATTTGGAGATGTCCTCTTTCTCATTCAGAACTATGGCTTTAACATTGTTTGTTCCCTGAAAAATTAGAATTAACATATTACAAATAAAAAATACTTGGTGTAATTGAATTAATTGGAGTTCCTTTAAAAATTCATAAAATTATTCACACACATATAACAATTAAAAATATAAAATTTTCTAATGGAAATAGAAAAAAAATAATTTTGTGAAGATGACTCGTTACCGTTTCTGACATCAAGACACGTTCGAAATCCTTGTAAAGCCATAATCTGCTCCATGATCCTGGCTTTTCCGGGCATTTTGCTCGAACAATTTTCCTCCCTAATTCTCGTGCCATTTCATGCATATGAATTTCCCCATACTTAATGATTATGAGTGATTTATCCTTGATAACTTGAATTCCCGTGTGAGAGTATAATCCACAACTATCTAAAACTTGCTTTACATACTCCTCCTTCTCCCCATGGAAGAAACAAGCAATGTGAAGAAATATCTCTTTCTCATTTGGGCGTAATTCCTCAAAACTTTTTTGAAAAGCTTCCTCAATTTTCGGAAAATTCCTCTTTCTCCCCAAGACATTTTCCCAGTGGATAACATCCTTGTCCCACAAGAAAGAACCCAGAACTTTGATTGCTATTGGAAGATTTTGAGCATACTCTAGTATCTTGGGAATTAACTCCACATAATTGTTGTCATCAGGAATTTTGCTGTTGAAGGCTTCTCTTAAAAAAAGTTCAAGAGCATCATTGTCATTCAATAGTGGAACCTTGTAAATTATATCTGCTCCATACACTTTTAGCACATGCTCATCCCTAGTGATTATGATAATTCTACTCCCACTCCCAAGCAATATAGTACTTATAGCCAATTTCTCCAATTGCTCTAGCTCATCAACGTCGTCAAGAACTATAAGGACTCGTTTTGAAGATAGCATCTTCCTTATGGAGCGAGAGATTTCAAAAGGATCGAATATCTCTAGATTTTGTTCGTTTGAAGTTTGAGAAAGAATTCGTTTCTGTATAGCAACAACACCACCACATCTGTAAATCTGGCTTACATTTTGTATAAAACAAGAAGCATCAAATTGGTGAAAGATTTTGCCATACAAGGCCATAGCATAAGTTGTCTTTCCAACTCCACCCATGCCACAAATTCCAAGAATTCGAAAACTATCATCCTCTTGACTTAATTTTAGATCCTTTTCTAATTCTTCTAGACGAGGTTGTATCCCAACTAGATCATCAGCTGACCGTGAGAATTTATTAAAGGGTTGTATCCCAACTAGATCATCAGCTGACCGTGAGAATTTATGAAACAATGCTTTCGATAACCATAGAGTGATATTTTCAATAACTATATGCTCTGGCCTGAAAGAGGTAGAAGAATTAAGATCACTGAGCTATAAAATAAGGTAAAAACAAACATAAAGTTATTTCAGGATAGTATATTACGATAAATGACTGCTTAGGGTTACAGTGCAGAGTTTGGCAATTAAGGTTGATTTGTTGGATTACTCTTTTGCAAAAGATAAACACGACCACAAAACACTCAATAGACAATATACCACAGATTTTGTAAACGACAAAGAGAAGACGTACTTGTCTCTTGTATCCAAACCAGACAAATTGCCCAAACTCGTCATAGCTGTCTTCCACCGATCAACCTTTCCTGGATCTTCCTTGAACTTCTCTGTGTGTAAAATGAAGGCATTCTCGTACATCCCACTTTGGTTTCGCACATCAGAAGGATCAACATCGTAGAAAACCGGAAAAACTTGTTCAAACTCTTTTTGGCAATCAACTATAGCAGCGATTTCCTCTAAGCACCTAGTTGAGGCAGCATAATCTCTTGAGAAGACAACGATAAAAATCTTGGAATCTCTAATTGCTTGTAGGAGATCTGGTGAAATGGGTTCTCCTTCCTCAAGCCTCTTACCATTCTTGAAGGTGGAAATTTGTTCACGGTCGAGACAACGGCAAAGATTATCAATAAATTTGTTGCAGGGGTCGGTACCTCTGAAACTTAGAAACACATCATATTTGTAGCCCCGCTGGGGTGACGGCGGTCTACTTTGGAGATGAGTGGAAGCGGAAGTTGAATCTTCCTGGCTCGATGGGCTGCCTTGGACGATGTTTGAATCCAGAGGATGAGTGGACACTGTTTCTTCCTGGCCCAACGGGCTATCTTGGATGATGTCGGAATCTATGGGTTGCTCGGAAGCTGTGTCTTGATGGCCCGCCGGGCTCGGATGGGAATGGGAAGATGGCAGCAGACAACCCAGCAGGGCCCGAAACTTGGCCTGGAGTGACGATTTCCAGTAGAGAAACATACCTGCTATGACTGTACCAAAAAAGATACCTGATGTGAAAACGCATAACGTCCACCACGACCAACTGGCAGAAGCTGCTGATGCCGTCTCGCCTGAATATTCTGAGCTCATTTTTTTTTCTCTCGACTCCTTACTGGAGAGTTGAGGAGATTTTGCCAGGATCCTCACTTCTAAAACTCATGCGCAGCAACTCGAAGAACGGCACTCAAACCTCATCTCTAATTTGGTAAAGACCAAGAGATGTGAGTTCAAATCTTTGATTGATGAATTGATGATGAGAGATTCGTGGCCGGCTGTTGCACTTTATCACGGGAAACGTTTGCTTCGAAGTTCGAACTTCTGAGGAGGGGATGCGATTACTAATTAAAATTTATTGTTTATTTGTAGAGTAAACCCCCAGTTTCAGCAATGTATGCGGGACGAATATTTCTTGTCTACACCGGGAGAAAGCTTTTTCTTCCTCCAGGCGAATTCGAACCACTAAATTTATATAAAGATAAAAAAGAAAAAATATAAAGGTACAAATGAATGGTGCAAATGTGATCAGGAAGATTCTCTTCCTCCCCCCAGTATTACTGCGTTTCCAATGTTGTGCTTGTTTGAATCCCACTAATTGGCAAGTAAACATCACATAATTATCATGGAGTTAATGTTAATATTATTCTTACACTTTATACCAATAAATTATTATAGTCTTGACTTTTTAAATAAATCAAATGAACTCTCAACATTATCAAATATAAGTTATATTAGTTCATTAACCTACTTTTGTTTAATATTTTATTAATTAAATAATAGTATATAACATTAAGTGATACTTCGACATATTATATGTTATTTAAAATAAAATAAAATTTAAAATGATTCATTTTTTTATCTAAAATTATATAAAATAAGTCATTTAAATATCTATTATAAATCATAAAATGATTAATTTTGTGCAATTTTAGATACCAAAATAAGTTATTTTAAACTTTATTCTACTTCAAATAACACATAGTATGATAAAGTATCACTTAATGTTACACATTAATATTTAATTGATAAAATGTTAAATAAAAATGAAATAGAAGAATAACTTGACTCACATATTATAATGTCAGTACTAATTTGACTCATTTTAAAAATTACAAACTAAAATGACTCATGAATAAAAAATTAGGATTAAATTGAGCATTAACAAATTAACATACTAACATGTCATAAAAATGTCCTACCTGTGTTTCTTTCTACTTTAATCTACATGGTACATAAGATCTTCAAAAGATAAAAATAGATTAATATATTCATAAAATATTTTACTTTAATATCTTAATTTTATTTTCAATTAGAATTAGAATATAAAAGTAATTTTTTAAAATATTTTTCATTTAAAATAAATTTTAATAAATTAAATTGTGGGGAAATATTTCATACATTTTTTGAAAAATCAAACAAATAATTTTGAAACTAAAACAAATATTGGATATATTTTTAAAATATTTCACAATTAACAATAATAATGCATAATTAAAATATGACCAATAATATTACTTAATTGAAATATTATATAACTAGAACAAAATAGTAGAATTTGTATGGAAAAATTTAAGAAGGGTTAGAAAAGATTAAGAAGAGTTTTGAAAAAAAAGAAGGTAGCATTTAATAAATGCCCAGGATAGAAAATACTGAAATTAAGGACAAAATTATTTCCTTTCTAGGACAATTTTTGACATACCTTCAAAAAATAGGGCTATTGGAGACATGTCTCTGCGTCATAAATTTAAAATACTTTTTTTCCCAAGAATACCCTTCTAAATATTTTATATCTCATTTTTGCCCTTCCACTTTTCAATTTTTCATCAAATTATAGTCTAATCTTCTTTATCTTTTTATCAATCATCATGTCACTCGTACCACTACCAAGCATAGCTTAGTTTTTGTCTCCAATATCCTCTCCATCTCTACTGTTTCATGGTCTATGTCTTTTATGTCCTTGGATAGGTACCAAACCCAGCCAAAGAGATTAGTATTTATAGAGTTTAATGAAAAATAAATGGGGGAATTGTCATTTTAACCCCAAAAGATTATGTCACTGATAAAATAACCCTCAAAAGAAACGATATTTGCCCGTCACCCTCAAAAGATGCAACTCATTTGGCAAATTCACCTAAAGGCCAACCAATCTTCATCTTTTGTTAACACAAGTGATTACCTTCTTTGTTTTATACATAGTCCGCACTGTACAACCACTATTTTAGTCTTATACAAATCATATATTTGAAAAAAAAATAGCTCATTTGACGTCAAGTTAACATTGTAGAATGACAATTTTAGCCCTTAAAAGATCATATCTTTAACAAAATAGCCTTGAAAGAATTATGTTTGGTTGAATTTGTCAAACAAAATAGATTTTAAGAGGACCATGGGTGAATATAGTTCCTTTTAAGGGTTATTTTGTCAGAGATATGATCTTTCGAGAGTGAAAATAGTGGTTCTCCCAAATAAGCTAATATTTTTTTAATTTTACCATTTCATGCTACTGTTTAAAAAAGTAAAAGTTGAAGCATATTCCTAAAGGCTATATTTGGGGAAGGACTAGAATTGTCTCTCTCTCCACGTGGGTGCCTCATTTTGCTTCCATGACTAGATCTTGTATTGTGGATTTTTTTTGCATTTTTTTATTCTACTTCTTAAAAGTGGGTCTTCAGAGCATACCTACACATATGAAAAATGAAATAAGTTCATTTGTGAAGAGCATTTAGTGAGAAGCTAGCCACACATCTCAAACACTCTCTTACATATGACCCTCACCTCCTCTCCCTCTATTTCTTTGCACTTCTTTCTCTCTCCCCCTTTTAAAATGACAAAATCACAACCACAACCACCAATCCACCACTTCATCTCTGCTAGCCACTTTTCACCGACGGCCACTCTTTTGCCAATGGCTACTCCCTGGCAACACTGCCAGTCATGGTGGCTCACCAGTCGCCACCCCCCCCATCATCATCATAATTATCATCCCATCTTAGCCCCAAAACTTCATCATCATAAACACTAAATAAAATCCCAAATCAAACAGCAAAACCAAAAACCTTTGAACCTGTCATTAGGAACCCATAAAACCCTATTGTTCATCCAGCAATAACCATAAAAAAAGATTCATTAGTAGAAATAAATGGTGAGAAGGCCACGACATCATCGCAACCACCACCATACCGCCATGCCTCCCCTCACCTCGCCGTCGTGTTGTCCGTGCAACACCACACTAATCACCCACTACATAACCACCATCGAAGATCCTGTCATCGGAGTTGCTACACTGCAATACCTTGTATACACATGTCCATAGATAAGTTTCGTACGAACCCAACATCCCCCGAGACCCATCCATGCTGCCAGGAAGGCTGCAGGTACTAAGATGCCCCAATTATACAGAAACAGGTTTTGCTTTCACCACTATAGTGGTCCAAGAATGCTATAGTGGTCAGGGGTGAGGTTGGTAGAGTTTAGGCGCTCTGCCAATCAACATCGCGGTCCCATGTTATATGCGAGTAGAGCAGTGAGTACCCCAACTACTATAGAGGTCATAAACCAATATAGCAGTCCCCTAGAAACGTGAGCAGTGCTAAAACGATGCTGTTCCACTTTCAAACCCCCAAGTATTATAAAACCTTTCCCCCATTCATATTCTTCCCCCCAAACGCGAATCCCTCACTCCAAATCTCTTTTCCACTCCCTCTACTCTCAACCCCACTAAGATCTACCTCCCTTAAGTTTCAAGATGAGTAAATGTTGTTAGATTATGTCTCTTTTCTCTCCATTCTTTTATGTTCTTAGGGTGGGTGTTAGTATTTCTCAATATTGTCAAGTGGAAGTGCTCCCCCAATGTTGTTAAAGCTAGAATACAGATTTATAGATATTATTAGAGCTCAATCTAGAGTTGTGTGATTGTTATGGCAAATGTTGGTGTCATCTCCGCTCCCCAAAGCTCCTATGTTGTTGGCCATTCTAGTTCCATCACTCTCGGTGAGTGGGTTTGATCTTATGACCTTACTTTGTTCATTAAAAGTATTTTGCTTAGCATATTAAAGCATTTAGCAAATCGACACTTGAACTTTGACATGATATAAGGATGGCGTGTATTTTTGCAAGAACTAGAAAATATATATATTCGAATACCCTCATGAAAATGTTGTTACAAGAAATGCATGGGACCATATTTAAGTTAATTTCCTTTATATGATTATATTCACGATTTATTTTGGATTTAGTGAAAAGAACCAGTTATGATTGACGAAAGGAAATGACAAGCTTTATGTTTAATTATAAGAATTGAGAAATGTTAGGCTTAGCATTCTTAGAACTCCCTTCTTGGACTTAGTATGATTTTAGTACAAGGAGTTACTGACCGAAATAGAATTGTGAGTTAATGAAAATTAAATCGTTAACCTTGGTATACCAAGTGCCTGTCAGGGCAAGTTATCCTTATTTAGATCAGTCCGCCAGGAATACAATTCGCCAAGGACTATTAAAATCTCAGCTAGGTGTTGTTGTTCGCCAGGGACCGAGCACCACCTTACAGTTTATAGATAGCCTGTTCTCTTTTGTAATTCTTTGAGAAATAATATGTTTTCTATGTTTCCAGCAACAATAATTTCATAGTGTTACAAACATGTAACTCAAACAGAATATACCTGGAATCCATAATGGGTTAGGAAACATGAATTGTTGCATGTAGTCCTCCTTGCTTCATGCTCCAAACAGGGGGTGTGTACCTACAAGGACTTTGACGATAAAGTCAAGGAGTGCTCAAGAGGTTTATAGTAATGAAGGAACTATACATACCTTTCAGTCTGTGTGATATTATGTATAGGGTCTATTTATAGAGATAGAGGGGGTATCATGGGAGAAGTTGGGCTCCTATTGGGCTTGGAAGCTAGTGCCTGATACATTAATATTAGGCCTAGGCATAATCCGTAACACACAGCTATAATGTAGTGTAAAAGAAATGGTTTTTGAGATGTTACATTATTATTATGTATTCTCTTCTTGTTCCATATATGATTGTGGATAAGGATATACTCACTGAGTTTTGTGATAAAACGCACCCCTCTTTTCTTTCATTTTCCTCATAGATACAACAGTAGCATTGAATCCTTTCCTCCTCATCAGCAATAGTATATTCTAGTTTGAGTGAGCTTCACATTGCCGTGAAGGGTTATGTTTTGTAGAGTGCTCTAGTTGTAACACCCTATTAAGCTCTAATTCTTCCATCTTGGTTTTTAATATTATAATAGTTAACTACTAATCAATAACCCGAAATTTGCAACAACAAAAAAATTTAACTACTATGATTATTTCTTATTCATAGTCATATACTGGAATAATGTATATTAACTATAAATCATGCTTTTGGTAGACTCCCAGGAAAGAAAGGTGGGTCACAATGGACACACTTAATTACTGAGTCTTTACTAGCCAAAATCTTTCCAAATTACATTCTCACAGTAATACATTCCAGTAACCCAAGGGTAATTTTTAAACATCAAAGAATGCTTATTCTTTAACATAATATTACTTTTTGTTAATCAGTAATTCCCACAATTTAGACAACCATTATCTTTAGAAAACATACTTCACTACCAACATCAATTCACAGGGTACAATACATATTACACATTCAGGATACACGAAGGAAAACTTTAATACAATAATATAACATAACCAAAGTCTAGTAATAGATAGTAAAGATTCTATCTAGCACACATAATAGAATATGATTATTTAGAAATTAAGTCCAAGGCTACATCCATGTCACTGTCGATGGCAATCCATGCTATCTAGAAACATCAAAGAAAAGGGGTAAGAGAAGTCACCCAGTAGGATGATGTTTCTGGGGGAGTCCCACTTCATCCCAAAAATACTAAGAATAACGCGGGAGTACAGCAAGATGCAATCTTTTATATTAAATCAAATTATATTTTACTAGTATCAAGCAAGATGGAAGTGCATAATATCAATCATAATAAAAGTGAAGTAAAAGAAATGTAATAAATAATCATGAGTGTACTATAAATACTGTTTTATAATATCTCCTTCCCTTCTGATGGTTGTAATCTGCAAGGTCTGTTTCATATTGGATTCATGAGAGCTCTTATTACTAGGGCATCCCCTAGTTAGATCAGTGAATATCAAGTCCTTATTTGCTAGCATGGCCAGGCCTAAGGCATTGCTACAACATCCATCAAGTCCTTTTCCGTTACAAGGCAGAGCCTGCGGTGTTGTTTAGCAACTGCAAGACTAAGTGCGCACCAAGTCCGTCTCTGCTACAAAGTGAGGTCTGAGATGTCACTTATTTATTTATCCATTTTACATTGTGCACACAGTATGCATAAAATATGAGAATTACAAAAAGTTCCCTCAATTTCTTTCATATTCACATGTAAACCACAAGATTTTCCATATTTGCACATAAAGCCCAAACAATATAGGATTCCTTAAAAAAAACCTATATTTCTTTGTAATTATCGTTAAAGCACCAAATCACACTATTGTAATAAATTTGTTTTCTTTATAATAAAATATGCTTAACTTAGTTTTTAATCATATAATAATTCAATTTCAAGTATTTATATAATATTTTATTTGCTAATTTCATAAGCCTAAATACACCAAAGATTATTTCAAATTTATCTTTAGAAAATATGTAGGTAAATTACCTTTACATGGTCAACATAGGTAAAAAATATATTTTTGTTTAAATAAGGATATAATCTTAGAGCAAATAAAAGAGCAATGGAACCTTTCAAGAAATATTTAAAAAGAAATAATCAAAATTATATTCAAATTTTAGGAAATCACTTTAAGCAAGAAACTAGTTAATTTACATGTTATGTTCCTAATAGGACCTTAACTTAAATATTTGTAAATAATATTTTTTAATGTTAATAAATATATATATTCAAGTCAAATATTTATATTCCAAGGTCCATAATTCAAGGTCCACAGTTCAAGTCCAATTATTATGATCATAAATTGTCTCAATTAAATCTAAGTGAGTCTTAAAGAATCATCATAGTCCAGATAATGTCTATATATTCATAGATAAAGGTCATGATTAATATAAATACATTTTAATGTCTTTTATATCTTATTAAGTTTTAATGGTCCCAAGAGAAACATAACATATAAACCAAGCTAAATATACATTCTCGAAGGTTTAGAATCCATTCATTATAATGAATTAAATAAAAGACTTTTATGGACCAAAAATATTTTACAATCAAATATATAATGAAGTCAAAATAAGCTATATTACCTTAAAACTCCATAACTTATGCACAAACTTTATTAATTGAAAATACATGGTTTAACACATTAAAACAAATTTATATAATATTTAAATATTTAAACAAAGCATCATCAAAATTTAAAATGATCTTTAATCATAATTTTCAACCATATAAGTAGACAAATAAACATGCATCATATACACATAGATTAAGTATTTTATGTCACCATCTTAAAATCATTCAAAGATATTAAAAATAATAAAAATAAGTTGAGTATCATATAACACAATATCATACAAAAAAATCATACATGAAGCTTAGAAGTGAAAGGAAACCCGTACTTGTTTTTGGAGCTTTAGAAACTTAGCTACACCAAGACTAGATTAGCAACTTCTTCAATTTTTCTAAACCTTTTCTAAGGGTCAAAATTTATGTAGAAAGGCTGGGAAGTGTTGGTGTTAGATGGTGATAGGAAGAAGTGATAATTTCGAGGTGTTTTGCTAAAACTTTATAAGTGTTTTTGTGCGAAAATGAAGGAAATAAAGAGAGAAATGGTGGCTATAATTTTTTTTTTTTTTTATAGATTTTAGGCAGAAGAATGAAGTGTGGAGTTATGTTTAGAGGTATGCTATTTATAGAGAAATGCTACGATTAACATATTGCTAATTTTATAATTTATTTGTCATATTTATTTATTTTCATTAGTTAAATATTAAAACTAATACTAAATAATTTAATAAATTTTTAATTATCATTTCAAGACACTGAGATATTAGTGACATGAGTATCGAATTTTCATATGATTTAATAGTTAATTATTCAAAATAAAGTAAATTTACTTAAGCTAGTCAATCTTAATTAAATTAATTAATTAGTAAATACCTTAGATTTTTAATCAAATATTATCATAGGGTTATTAGAGATATAATAGAAGGATTCACGAAATTTATACAATTTTTTTATAATTATTTTTATTTTATTCGGTATTTTACACTATTGCCAGTTTTATTAGTAATTAATTAACTAATGATTTATTTAACTATTTTTAAATTATTTTTTTCTTTGGTAGCTTATAGGACTAAATAATATGTCTAATAAAGTTATAAAGGGTGGCAAGTTGTCTTGAATGATTAATACATAATAAATTTTGCATATTCAAAATTTTATCTTAAAGTTACATATACTAGGTAATTAATAAAATAATCATATAAAAAATTAAATTTCCTTAACCTACTATCAATAACATTTTTTACCTTATTTATATATTATCTATAATTTTTTACAAATTTTTTTCTATAATCTTTAGTATTTTTAATATATTTTTACCTTAATTAGGTCTATTTTGAGTTAATTAAAATAATTAATTATCTATAAATAAAATATATAAAATTTTTATAGCAACCCACGTGAATTTTGAGCTTCCCAAAAAGATAAGGAGATAAGTTCATCTTTTTTGAAATTTCTAGTCAAATTTTGGTTGGTTTTTGAATAATTATGACATGAAATTTTAACAATTTAATTTCACTTTTCAATTTTTTTTTCCTTCCATGCAGCTGATCTAGGTGCTAATTAACTTATTTAATATTATTAGTTAGATTAATCAAGGTTTAGGAAAATTCATCTTAAAGCTTAAGTGCTTATTTAGGTAATTTAAACTTTAATTAAATCAAAATTAATTAATTAAAGACTAATATGATTTTTAACACTATCCATGGTCTAATGGAGAGGCCCATTTCGTGGTTCTCATTGTTCAATGTAATAACCTAGTTAAAAAATTTCAATGTAACATAGAGTTATTTTCGAAGATTTTTTGGAGTTTATTTTACAACCCAGGTTAGGTTATCTTTGTGTAATTATACTAAAATTATATAAATTTACTTAATATCGATATTTATCATCAAAATTATGCTTAAAGTGTATTTATAATTTTTCATCATAATTTTTGACACTCTTTAAGCTCTTCTAGGATTTATGTTAGCTTTTTCTATAGCTAATTATGTTTCTATTATCTAGTGACATTTTTGTAATTTTAATAAAATTTAAGAAAATTATTAAAATTTCACATTTTGGTGCTAAGTTTTAGGTTGCACAACTATTAGATCTTGTAATATTTTAATTAGACATTTTTTATATGATTATCTTTGAAAATTTCTTATGTCTAAAAAAAAATCATCATACTTTCTAAATAAAAGTTATAATAAAGCAACACTATGTTAAGAAAATTGGAGATGTTACATTTCTCCCCTCCTTCAAGAAAATTCGTCCTCGTACCTTAATTAAGAATCTCTGGATAGTCTTTCTAAAGATCTTTTCCCTTTTCTCACGGTGCCCTTTCGAGAGTCAATCTTTCCCACAAGACTTTCATCAAAGAAATAGTCTTACCAGTCTTACCACCTCTGACTTCTTTCAGGCGTTTATCTAAAATCTTAGCAGGTTTAACCTCATAGGTTAAATCATCTCTTAATTGAACACAATCATTATGGAGTATATGTGAAGGATTAGGAGAATATTTCTTTAATTGAGACACATGGAAGACATCATGAAGATTTGACAAGTTTGGGGGAAGAGCAAAGCAATAGGTAACAGAACCCATTTGGTTCAAAATTTGATATGGACCAAGAAAATGAGGACTTAATTTCCTAATTTTCAGAGCTCTGCCAAGGCTTGTTGTAGGAGAGGCCCTCATAAATATATGTTCATCCTCTTGGAATTCTATAGGCTTCTTTCTTCTATCAGCATAACTCTTTTGTCAACTTTGTGCAGTTTACAATTTATCCTGATAAGCTTAATCTAGTCTGTGGTCCTTTGGACAATTTTAGATCTTAGCATTTTTCTCTCGCCAACTTCATACCAACACAATGGGGATCTACACTTCCTACTATATAAAGCCTTATACGGTGCCATTCCAATACTGGAATGATAATTGTTGTTATATGAAAACTCAACTAATGGTAGGTAACGATCCCAATTTCCTTGTTGTTCCAAGCATATCCTTTAAGGTCTGTATGGTTTTCTCAGATGACCGATCAGTCTGAGAGTGATAAGTAGTACTAAGACTTAACCTAGTACCAAAGGCTCTTTGTAATATTCCCCAAAACCTATATATGAACCTAGGATCTCTACCAGTGACAATACTGATGGGCACACCATGGAGTCTAACAATCTCATTAATGTACAATTGAGCTAGTTTATCTGGTGAATAGGTAGCTTTAATGGCTAAGAAGTAAGCAGATTTAATTGATTTATCCACCATAACCCAAGTTCCATCATGTCCCAAGGATGTCTTAGGCAATCCCATCATAAAATCCATAGCTATGTTATGCCACTTCCATTCAGGGATTTCTAAGGGTTGGAGTAAGCTTGAGGGTTTCTGATATTCAATCTTGACTTTCTGACAAACCAAGCACATTGCCACAAATTCTGCTATATCCTTCATCATTCTTGGCCAACAAAAGAATTGTCTAATTTCTTGATACATTTTGGTGGCTCTAGGGTATATGGTATACCTATTGTTGTGTGCTTCATCTAAGATTAATTTCCTTGGATTTCCTATACTAGGTACACATAACCTATCATGATATAACAGTGCTCCATCCCCGCCAATGCAAAAGTTCTTTTATTCCTCATTAATTACCAATTCTCTGTAGGTTTGCAAAAATTGTCCTCCTTCTGACCTTCAATGATTTGTTTTCTAAGGTTATTTTCTATTCTCAAATGATTCAAATTGAAATGGTTAGCCTCTATGGTTACTTCAAGATTCAAGTCTCTAAATTTTGCTAATAATTCCCATTCTTTAATCATCAAACTTGCCATATGTAGAGATTTTCTACTGAGTGCATCAGTAACTATATTGGCTTACCCGGGTAGTATTTAACTTCAAAATCATAATCCTTTAAAAATTCTAACCACCTTCTTTGTCTCAAATTCAACTCTTTTTGGTCAAATAAATACTTGAAACTCTTATGACCAATGAAAGCCTCAAACTTAACACCATATAGGTAGTGTCTCTGTATCCTAAGAGCAAAAACTATAGGTGCTAACTCCAAGTCATGGATAGGAAAATTCTCTTCATGTGGTCTCAACTGCCTAGAAGCATAAGCTATTACTTTTCCTTCTTGCATTAAGACATAACCTAAACCTTTTCTGGAGGCATCACTATACACTACAAAATTCTTTTCTAGGTTAGGAATAACTAATACTGGGGCAGATGTGAACCCATGTTTTAACTCTAGAAAACTAGTTTTACACTCAGGTGTCCACATAAATGGTTTTCCTTTTTGAGTTAACCTCACCCAAGGTAAAGCTAATTATGAGAATTCTTCGATAAACCTTCTATAATATCCTGCAAGTCCTAAGAAACTCCTAATCTCAGTTACCGTCTTAGGTTTCTCCTAAGATAGCACAGCTTCTACCTTACTAGGGTCCACAGACACTCCATTCTTATTGATCACATAACCTAAGAATTTTACTTCTTTTAGCCAGAAATCACGTTTCTCTAGTTTTGCATACAATTGTTTCTTTTTCAATATCTATAAAACTATTCTCAAATGCTTCTCCTGTCCCTTCTAAGTCTTAGAATAAATTAAAATGTCATAAATTAACACCACCACAAATTTGTCTAAGAAAGGTCTAAATATTCTGTTCATATAATCTATGAAAATAGCTAGAGCATTAGTCAATCCAAAAGGCATCATAAAAAACTCATAATGTCTATACCTAGTCCTAAAAGTAGTCTTAGGTATATCTTCTTCCTTAATCCTAATTTGGTGATATCCTGATCTTAGATCTATCTTAGAGAACATAGTAACTCCTCTGAATTGATTAAAAAAGTCCTCAATTCTAGGAAGGGGATACTCATTCTTAATGATAACTTTATTCAATTGACGATAATCTATACATAACCTTAAGCTACTATCTTTTTTCTTTATGAACAACACTAATGCTCCCCAAGGTGAGGTATTAGGTCTAATGAATCGATTCCTCTATCTGTTTCTTCAATTCGCTCAACTCAAGAAGTGACATTCTATAGGGTGCTATGGATATGGGATCAGTACCAAGCAAGAGGTCAATAGAAAACTCCATCTCTCTCTTTGGAAGTAAATTCTCAATATCAGGAGGAAATACCTCAGGAAATTATTTCATTATAGAAATTTCCTCAATCTTTAGTAGATCATTTACCTCTAATTCCAAGAAGCATAGTAAAAAACATCCTGGGGTTTGTTTGGTTAAACAATTTCCTATTTGATTGGTCAAGGATTCATTAGTCTTGATAAGGAGGTTGCAAGAGTATTTTGGATAGAGAAATGTATGGTTTTCTTACAGCAATTCAGAAAGACATCATTATCAGATAACCAATTCATACTTAGAATAACATCAATATCATCCATAGGTAAACAAATAAGGTCAACATTGGAACACTGAGTACCAATCTGAATATGACAATCTAAACAAATAGAAGAAGTCAAAATTCTACTCCCAGTAGGCGTAGAGACAATCAAGTGATGTGATAGGGTAGACATGGGTAATTCAAGTTCATTTGCACGAGTTGGAGAAATAAAAGAATGAGAAACTCAAGAATCAAGTAGTGCAATTAATTTTATTATTTAAAATACACGTACCCTGTATCAGTTTAGGATTCTAAGCTACTTCTTGTGTACTCAGGGTGAAGACTCTTCCTTTGGTTTGAAGCCTCTAGTTGGAAATTTCTCCCTTATGCTGATTCTGAGGACATTCACGTGAGTAATATCCCTATTTTTTGCACGTGAAACAAAAAGCTATTTCTTTCAAACATGGCTTATTTCCATGATTTTCCCCACAATTTTCATAAACAAGGGTTGGTGTAGGTGTAGGGACTAGTTTGCATGGTGTCAAAGGCTTTTTTCCTCTATACATGTTCCTTTTCAGCTGATTCTAGTTTTGGTTCAAGCCTCGATTCTTGATCTTTTGAAATTGTGATGGGATGAATATACTTTTATCTTCCTCTTTTTTCCTTTTAAACATATTTTGACACTCAGCCGCCAAGTCCTTAATATTTTGTTCAGCAATGCTACATTTATTTACCAATAGAGGAAAATTCCTAATTTCCATAGTACTTACAACATTCTTTAGTTCTGGATTCAGACTAGCCTCAAATTTCATTGCTTTCCAAGTTTCATCTAGATTGAATTTTAAATAAGATGAGAACTTGGCCAATTCTTCAAATTTTGATAGGTGTTGTTTAATAGTCGTTGCAAGAATTCAGTCTATTTCTTGTTTTTTACGCTCATCGAAATCTTTTTTCCAAAAAGATAGCTTTGAATTCCCATGTGGGAGAAATTTCTTGTGCCTCTAACAGAAACTTAGTGCCCCCCTCCCCCACCAATGCTCTGCCTTACCAACAAGTATATAGGTGGCATAAGTCACCTTCAGCTCATCGGTGCACACCATGGCCTCCAATATCTTTTCTATTTTCATCAACCAATTTTCAGCTATGGAGATTGCATCTTTGTAAATTCAGTTAGCCCATAGAATTAAGGGTGCAAACTAGGTGTATCTCCATTAACAATTCCTTGACCATTGCCATTCCCATTTCTAGCACCATTCTCGTCCATCCGCTGTAGCATCCTATCATCCATGGTTAAGCATGTTTGACTTAGAGCAATTTTTGGATGAGTGACCTTCTAGAAAGTTTTTCGAGGAAGCGTATAAGTGAGGACAAAACATGCTAAAAAGACCCATGTTAGTTTGTAGGGACAGTCATCAATTCATAAAACAGCATGGGCTGTAACACTAGTGACATTGCAGACAGGGTCCCAGACCACATATACATGTGTTTGCATTTTGATTTACATGATTAAATTGTATTTAAAATGATATATCATTTATGGTTCTTTTGTAAACGAGCAACTCAGTATATTTTGTATTTATGGTTATAGCTTGGATATGTGAAAAGGGGTATTTTATGATTTCATGTATCAAGCAAGCCTTATTATGATTTGAAAAGCATTTTTATGAATAAAATATGCATTTAGTACGACTCAACGGTCACGAGGCTTACATGGGGATGAGATTCCTTATGTATTAGTCATGTCTCTAAATTAGGTTGTGACAATCACCAAAACTCCTGCTCGCACTTTGCCACTGCCCCACACAACCCACTACGGAGCCACTACCACACCCCATATCTCTCTCCCTTGCTGCTGCTTTTCTTTCTTTCAAAATGCCCAAAGGTTGTTGAGGTTTGCCCTAATATGATGGTTTAGGGTTTGATTGATTAAGCCTTTGTTTTTTTTAATCTTTTTGGCTGTTATCCTATTTTTTATTTGGGGTTGGATACTGGCCATAAGGGTCAATGATATTCATTATTTTCTTTTCCCTAAAAAAATGAAATTCTTCCCTTCAATTGCTTTGAAGGAAACAATTGGCATATTTATTTTGGTCTGATTAAAAATCAGCATCGTTATCTTAATCATATGACGAGTTAAACTGATTTATTTTTTAAAAACTTGTTTTGCAAATTAAAGTTATGAACCTGTTATATTGTTATATATGCTGCTTTGCTATCAAGTACCGACTCTGCCCGCGGGTATAAATCTTATAAGTAGGCATAGATCGTGTAGTTTCTGTACTGGGATGAGCTTAGTGACATTATGTTGGGCTCTTCACTAATGATCTTGAACTATTTGACACCCTTGCATGTGATAATGGTCTTTCTTTTCAAGTTTGTTATATTGACACTTGGAATAGTATTTGACTGATTTACATGAACTGGAGATTGCATTAATTTAGCCATTCAGAATCTTGAAGTAGAAAGTACAATATCAATCAAGTCCTATGCGCTGTTTTGTCCCATAGTATCTTAATTTGATTACAATGATTTTTGTATCAAAACTTCTAGACTCAACACTAATATTACTCTAACACATGCATCTTATTAATAGAGTTCTATATGCCAAAGAAGGCGCTAAAGGTATTATGGATAGGACCTTTGCAAATTTCCTATGGCATATTCGAGTTGAGGTGTATGGAGTTGAAATTGAGGTGCCTGAGGTGAGTTTGTTAAGTGTGAATAACCTTAATTGGTGCACATATCTCGTTACGATGTAGTTGGTAAAATATTTTCCTTTTCGTGTAAGTGGGCCATATATTCGTCGGATGCTCATGTATTTCTTAGTCTAGCTAGCACATAAAAAATTAGGAATTGTGCTACTACATTAGCTATCAAGCCATGTAGTTGGTAAAGCTGATAATTCACGGCCCAAACACTGTACTCTAACTGATAAATATAGGGTTACTACTAGAAATGAAGGATATTATTTATTATCAATCATTTACCTGTCAAGAAGCAGGATCATGTTCGTGAGAAACAATAACAAATGTCACCTACTGATGCACTTCAAGCTCAGAACTAAAAACTTCAGGTTGAGGTTTGTTTGTTCTCTTCTGCCATAATCCAATTATGATGTGGCGCTTTGGTTACATGTTTACCTTGACAATATCTTTTTGCGTCTTATAATTTTTCCTTCTGTTTGGTTTTTCCCTCAACAAAAGATACAAAAAATATGAAGAACTAGAAATGTTCAAATGCTGATAGATTATTTTGGTTCTGTAGAATAAAGCTTGGTAATGATGATCTTTTTCCTTTAAATACTAAGTTTATGTGTGTGTGTTTTTTTTTTTTTTTGTACTTTAAGATAGTTTTCAGATTTGTTCCTTGCACATGGGCTTTTTTTCACTTATGTTGGTAACAAATTCGACAGCAAAAGGTACTTTCTGTTTCTCTGCTATAGAAATATTATTTACTTCACATTTTCAGACCCCAAATATGCTTCAAATTTTAATAGTGAGAAACTCTCAAGAGTGAAAAGGGGTACAGAATCCCAACCTTTTGTTTCAAAAACTTATTTCAAAGGAATTCAAGAAGCAGAGAGGTTTTCATAGACATATGCAAGCATCAATATAATAATGTTAAACAGGCTGAATTGGGCTTTCAAAAAGAGTTGCAGAAAAGAAATTATAGTTGTATTATTGTTGATTTGTTATCATGATTGTTTTTACTCAGTTTTACTTTAAGTTGGAAGAAAAATTGCATGCCGAGGAATCAGAGATAAATCAAATGCAAGAAATCTCAAAAGTAGATAAGTCAGCCACTAATATCTTCTGATTTACATTAACAGGCATGCATATTGCATCATCAGGTTCAGGTGGCTAGCTGTTAATATAAACTCATGGTGTGCAACCACCAAACTGGTGGAACTTGAAACAAAGTTGTAGAAGTTCCAAATGAGTTTCTATTTTTATCTTGGTCCTCAGAATAAATAAAAAGACACATTAGTGTAGGCGAATAGGACAATATGTGTTGATTGCATGTGATACAAATTAATTATGGCCTTATATAGTTCATATAGCTCTGCCATTTACCTCTGGATCACAAATGAAATAAGAAAACATACTATGGGATTCCTCTCCCTTACTGGTGCCTTTTTTCCACATGGGAGAGTATTGGACTAATGGATTTGCTCATTTGCATATAGTATTCTTGAAGTCTTTTAAATTTCAAGATGGCATAAGATTCCTAAAGCATTTAAGTTTGTGGGTTTGCAAGTTGTATGGAAATTTTTAAGACAAATAAAGGATCTCCTCATGATATGACTACTACAATATGTACTGACCACTGCATAATAATTTGGTGCATCCTTGCCTAATCATTTATTTGATTTTTTGCCTTCTTTAAACACATAGTGGCCTATGATAGGTTCGAACGGATTTTCTGTGTCATATAGCAGCTATTGTGAAGCTTGCTGGTGAAAGAAAATGGTAATGAATGCAGTATATGTGCAGGGTGTGCATAATCCAAATTTGATGAACACAAATCATTGGGATACATTATTGTAGTCTTGGTGGCTTCATTTTCAAAGCCTATGGACAAGAAAGTCTAAAGGGCTTTTGGTTTAGCATGTGAAGCCTTAATTGGAGGATGCAAAAATAAAAAAATTGCAACACATATTGACTTAGGAGCACATGAACAGTGGCATGAATGTCAACTATTTCTGCAACCACTAAATGCTTTCATTTGAAAGCTTCGCAACGAGATCTCTAAGGAGCACACCATGGAGTTCATTAAACACAACCAACAAAATCCACTATCTCTTCATTTTAGTGTAATAGAGTAGAATTATTTGTTTCTTATGAGTTCTTCTCTTTTGTGAGTTGAGAGCATATACCGGTGAGAAAAATATTTATAGGTACTTTGGGTGTATTTGGGATTTGGGTATTGAGTGGAGTGTGTTCACCTTTTTTATCTTCATCATATTTCCATAGTGAAATATTTGGTTGTCATCTTTGTCTGTGAACGTAGACTTTAAGCTGAACCACATTAATCCTTTTCTGTCATCTTTACTTTACATTTCCGCATATTTATTTAACACTACTCTGTTTCTGCCTCTTGGACCTGGCATTTCGCAACAATTATTGAAGGGGTTCAATCACCCACTTTTCCACTATTGGGGGTATACACTTTTTACTATGCTTATTTGCTTATCATGTAGCTATTCAGTTTGGGAGGCACTTTTGTTGTGCAGCTTTACGTTGTTCTGCTATGTTATGCAGTCTATGTGTCTTTGCAAGCTTTGTATTTTTTGTAGTCTTCACTACATTTGATGAGTTGGGTATTCTCATTAATATATTGGGAAAAAAAGTTATCAGCATTCTCCCAAATATTCATTTGCAAATTAAGAACACAAAAAAAGAAGGAAGAATAGAAGTATACTCTTTCAAAGCTAAAGATGCCTAAATGATGTGGAATTGATGAAATTGTTTTTGGTTTCAGTATTTCCAACTCACTGATAAGTTAACTTGATATCCTATTTCTTCTAGGAATGCTAAGGCAACCACAAAAAAAAAAAAAAAAATTTGTCACAAATTTTCAAGACATTATATCTTATTTAGATTCAAAAAAAATGTTATTGTTGTAAGTAAGTTTCGACATATTTACTTCATTCATGAAATAGGTATTTCAAACTTTTGAAATATTCAGTTTGTTCTTTCACTATTTTACCAATTTCATCAATTATGTGTTCTTTTGTTATTATGGCTGCTAAAGGGTTCAAGAAGTATTTAATAGACTTGAGTAGTAGTTTGTGATAATAAGCCTTCTAAAAAAAAAATTAAAAGCCTTTTGATTGCATTTTACTTCGAGCAAGCTATGTTAATTAGTATATCCCTGAGCGCCATTTGTTCATTAGAATAAAAAAATAATTTTGATGTTTTCTTAAACTTTATCTTCATATGAAGTTATATGTTTTGACACACACTCTTTTATCTTTAATCAGACATCATATGTTTACATCTATAACGAATCACAAGGAGATGTAATATATGATGTGTATTTTTCTACATTAGGTTGTTGATATGGTCCCCTTCCTACTGTGATATAGATGTTGATATAGTTTACTGATACAACTTGCTAATATGGCCTTCTTCATGCTACTGATATGGTTTGATGCTACATTGGCATAAGGAAAATATGATTGGAATAAGAGTATTGTGATAAAAATGCTATTGCGATATTGCGTACTACAGGTGGAATCATAGATTGCAATAGTATGTGAGATATACATCCATGGAGTTTTGGATTAGGTGGCTGATAAAGGCTACTTCCTTAAATTAGGTGTTGAATTTTTAGATGTGGACGGATACATTGTGTAATGATGGCTGGTGTATGCCCCTTTCTACTTTTTTTGTTTGCTCATGTATTGGCTTTTGGTGGTTGTACTTTTTCCCTTGGTTTCCCACCGGTTGAGATTGTTTTCTTTGAATCCATCTAAAAACAAAACCTCATGAAATTCAAGTCTTTTACTTGAATGGCAAACATGTATACTTTTGTTGTCATATATATATAGATGACCATCGAGTATATTTGAGTTACCATTAGTATCCATTGATGAGGATACCACACAAATTCTAGAGCATATCTCACAGCAATCATGTGTCTTTATTTGTTGAACATTTTCCAATTAAGGCATATACTATGAGTGAGTCTTCAAAATCATTAGATCATACCAGCTTTTAAGCTCTGGCAGATATAAATACAACAAATCTATGGATTGATATTTGTTATACTCCAATCTCAGTGACAGTAGAGAACATGTCCATGAAGTACTAGTATGTCTTAGAAAATGCAACATTTCATAATCTAACATTAATTAAGAAAAAAATGGTGATGGAGAATACGATGGAAAATAATTCGATTTGCTAAGGCTATATGCACATGAAAACACTCGAGGAGGTGACAGTGGTTGTGATTCTAAATGAAGTAAGCAAGTGCGATCATCAACAAGCAAGCTTAACTAACTACAATCCGAAGCAGTAAAGCTCAAAGTGAAGCTTCAAATGAATAAATTACCCAAACCAAATAAAGCCACCGGACATAATGAGTCACCACATAAAGTGTAGAATGTAGGACAATAAAAGAATCAAGATTAAAGAGAGGAGCACTCGAAGAAGCATGTGTTCGGTTGCTCACAAAATGTATGAAAAGGGAGATGAGAAGTCCCAACTTCAAGGGGGTCACTCTACAACTAGTTTCTGTTTTGCCAAATTCAAAACAGAACATAGTTCTATTTGCAAACCCATAAGACTTTAAATTGGATAAATGTAGATATCAATCAAACTTCTGCAATAAAAGAAAATATAAAGATGCCTCAAATCAACATTTCAGACGCAATCCATGTCACGAGCTAGATTCATAAACCAAAGGACACTTAACAAAAACAAAGAATGGATTATGGATAACATTCAAGTGACAGGGCTAACAGCCAAAGCATAGTCTAGGATGAGCTCATGTTAGTAATAGATCAAATATATTTTTTTTTTATTGAAAAATAGTATATTATACATGAATCTTTATATATCATTTATTCAAGGATTTTCTTTTGTTATTTTTCTCTTAAATTTTTTTTATTTCTTTCGCGTCAACCAAGATATTATGATAGCAAGAAATGACCACATCTATCTCTAGCAGCATAATTTTATCATACAAAGATGCCTCGAATCTACGTTTCATGCAAAGTCACATGTAACAAGTTTATTTAAACAGATATTTTGCTAATGAGTACGTTTAGGGCAATTGTTAAATTAAGGAATCAAAAAAAGAAAGTCTAATATTGGAAAGATGAGATTTTATATTTTCAAAATATGAAATCCACAAAAAAGTTTTGAAACTTTTTTTTTGTCAGTATCCTAAACAATGTCTTAATGGCTCTTGTTAGCAAAATCTTTAAAACCACTAACAAAAGGGCGAAATTGGTGGCATTTAAGTGACAAGCTAACAGCCAAAGCATAGTCTAGGATGTGCTTATATATGCATCCGCGACCAACTATTCACTGTGTTCTCAAAGATTGTGTGGGGTAAAAAGAGCAACACGTTAGGCTATTGGAGTTGAAACGCATGTATGACTTTTGGAGCTGCTCCATGCAGATAATTTAGAACAAGCGACAGTATTGGGTAATCTGATCAGCAACCGCTCCATACTAAAAATCAAGAAAGCCTATGTCCTGAACAACAAGCAAAAAAAAAATTGTAGTTACCTTTCAATAAAGCTAAGTTGAAGTTTCAAAGGTTCCACTCATCTCAATCTTGTTATCAAGTACTGCTCGCTCATTCAAAATTTTAGAAACAAAACACTCTGAAGTCTGAACACACTGTTAAAACACACTCAAGAGTCAAGTCCTCAAGTCTCAACACGTTGTGCTCCACTACTACTTTTGTCCATGTAAAATTGATTGACAAACTTTATTTCATATGAATAAATAGCTACTGGGGCTTGACTGCCAGACCTATAACATGAACAGAATTAGAGGAAACAGACAGGAACATAACTGAAGCCAAAGAAGCCAAAGATCAGCAACCATGTCAGGACAATGTGAACAAAGTATCAACAGAGAAGACAAACAAATGAAAAAAAAAAAAAAACACACGCTGAAGTATAAATTAAACACGCGGTAAATGAAAATATTAAAGTTATCACTAACGTTAGAGATAAAGAAATATTTTGTAATATCATCTTATATCTTACAATATTCAATATCATATACCAACAAAGTCTGGCACAGTTGGTAAGGTAATTTGAGTCGCTAGCGTGTGTCGAGGGATTGACTCTGTAGTGTGTATAGAAAGGGGCTTTGTTGGGAGAGGCAAAACTCACTTCGGTGATCTCCACGCCTCGGAGGGATTAGTCTTCAGCTGCCAACTGGGAGATACCCTTGAGCAATAAAAAATAAATATTTAATATCATATCTTAGATTAATTTAAATTGATTTGATCATTATGTTTAGATTTTTTTTTCTTATAAATAAAATTATCTTATTATAATACAATAATACAACTTATCAATACACAGTAAATTCAGATTTGAACATGAGAACTTAAAAGCCAAGGGCAAAGAAATTTTTATTTTCTAAAATAATCTGAATTTATTGTATTGTGAGTTGTATTGTATGATATACAATTAAGTAATCATATTTATAAGACAAAGATAAAATATAAACATAATAGTCAAATTAACTTAAATTAATCTAAAATATGATATATAATATTTTAAAATATAACGAAAATATTACTAAATATTTATTTATTTCTAGCATGATATCAAGGAAAGCATCTACCATGACTTGTGTCAATTATTTTGTAGTAGATATTCCAGTAATTTAAAACTCATTTGTATTTTGTTCTCTACTATCATTTACTCCCTTGTTAATTTTAAAATGTTTCTTTTAAGTTTTACACACAAATTAGTGTAATGATTGAATTTGATTGATTTTTTAAAATAATAATATTATTTTTTTTCTCACTATTAAATTATATCCATTCATTTTCTCTCCAATTTTACTCTCTCTTTCTCTTCAATATTTATATTTTGCAAAGACATTGAAAATAGAAACCTAAATGAATGAATGGAGGGGTATAATGGGAATAAAGCTATCAGGTACCCATTGAAAGCCCAAAAAAAGAAATTTGAAAAGAGAGATTTATACACGTATGTGCTTGCTTGGGTTCGAGTCCCATTAAACTAAGCTAGAGGGATTTAGCTGCCAAACCTGACACAAATAATCAAACACGAAGAAAATAACAAGGCTCGAATATAAACTCAAATCAAAGATAAAAAATCATAAATGGATATGAAGTTGGTCATCCAGAAAACTAAAATCCCCAACCTTGTGACAAGTCAGATAATGCAAACCAGCAAATCCACAATGTCAGTTCCTATTTTACTTTGCTTCATCGGTAACACAATTGAACAATGATTGAACTATTAAAGACAGTAATAATCATCATGCACGATTAAAGAAAGATAATTAGCAATTACCTCGAGGAGGATGCTGTGTGCTCTTGATGGTGGCTAGTTGTAAGACCCACATTTGAGAGATTATTTTCTTTGCCCTTGGCTTATGTGTTTTCACGTTCCTCTTCATCAGTAACAAGACAATTATAGGGAAGCTGGACTTCAGGCATAGAACTGCCTCTGGTTTCTCGAACATAATTAAAGGGAATGTGGTTGATTTGACTACCTTTGTCAAGTTTCAGCGCGCAATCCCTGATTCCATGAGAAAATCTGTGTCATATTCGTTTTGTTGCTCTGTCAAATGGATGGGGAAATCTTCTTGCTCTGCCAAATTCATGGGGAAATCTTTGTAATATTCTTCTTCTTGATGGTGGCTAGTTGTAAGACCCAGATTTGAGAGATTATTTTCTTTGCCCTTGGCTTGTATGTTTTCACGTTCCTCTTCATCAGTAACAAGCCAATTATAGGGAAGCTGGACTTTAGGCATAGAACTGCCTCTGGTTTCTCGAACATAATTAAAGGGCATGTGGTTGATTTGACTACCTTCGTCAAGTTTCAGCGACGCAATCCGTGGTTCCATGAGAAAATCTTCGTATTCTTGCTCTCCCAAATGCATGAGAAAATCTTTGTAATATTCGTCTTCTTGCTCTGCCAAATGCATGGGGAAATCTTCGTCTTCTTGCTCGAATACCACGCGTAAACCCCAATTCATAATCTTCAAATCTGGGCGCCCTTTAAATGAGATATGCGCTCCTGATTTCACAAAATGGCAATGTGGTCGAGAGATATAAATCAGCCAGAGATGCTTCGACGTATAAGCAGTGTGCCGGTTCAAACGAAGTGGCATATTGAAGGTTTCCTCTGCTTGTTCAGTTTCGAAGGAAAGACACAAAGGATGTCGCGGAAGCAAGGAAGACGTATCATCTGAAAGTGATGGCGGAGGGCTTGCATTAAATGATGCAAAAAAGGCAAAGCCAATCCAGTTGTCAAAGGCAGCATCAAAGTCCACTATCCTTATTACTGAATCTCCTTTAAATTGATAATTGAACCACTTATCAATGGTAATCCCTGGAACAACAATGTCAAAGCCACACCTAAAGTGACGGGGTTCCTAGTACAAGAGGAAGGAAAACATAAGAGGTGTGTTAGAGCTCGAGAGAAAGAGAACTCTGTGTGAGCGAGAAAGAGATAAAGAGCACACCTGAACTAGTCTAAATAGCCACGGAAGTGCCAACAATCGCCAAGCTCGACTTGGATAATCCCGAATAGCGTCTAAATTGGGGCAATCGAAAATATACAATCCTGATCTATGATTACGAGATCCAGATTCTGTTTTAAAATACCTTCCACCTGATGAAGCATGTTGTGAAGGGAGTACGGGCAAATTTCCAAGCTCATGGCACTGCGCCAAATTTAAATATGCTAGGCTGAGTAGGTTCTCCATGTTTCTAGGTAGTGTAAGCAACCTGTTTCCCTCTAGATTTAGTCTTTCTAAACACCTCAACTCTCCAATAGCATCAGGGATGGCAGTTAGATTGCAGAAGCCAAGGTCCAAAACTATCAAAGATTCTAGATTGGACAAAGGCACGACTTCAGATGCTAGAGGAAGATACATCAATTTCGAGCAACCAACTAAATCAAGAGTTTGAAGAGATGTCAACTTATTAATGTCGAGGGGCAACAGGACAAGATCTGTGCAGCCTCTCAAACTCAAGTATTTAAGCTTTTTAAGATACCCAATGGATTTATCAACAGTGGATAAACTTATACATCCCTCAAAATCAAGGTACTCAAGATTTGAAAGCCCCATAAAATCTGGCGTCTTTTCAAGCGTCATGCAGCCAGAGAGGTGTAAAACTTTCAGAGAGACTAATTCGCATAAAGGTATCTTCATCGTTACTTCATTTAAGAATGCGAGTTCCATGAATCTGCACAGATCAAGGCAGACTAGACTGCAACAATTTTGCAAACTCAAGAAAGCAAGCACACGCAGATGTGAGATTGATGAGTGGACCAACAATAGGCTTGTGCATCCCGAAAGATCAAGCCGCTCCAGATTTTGCATCCCTTCAAAATTCGGTGTCTCCTCGAGATATTTGGAGTTGCTCAAATCCATCCTTCTCAAACTTGGGAGATGCTGTCATAAAGATTTGTCAGGGTTTTCTATCAACACTTGTATTTTATTAATATTCAAAACTCTTAAATTTGTATATTTCAAAAATACCCAAAATAGGTTTTTTTACATATATAAAATAAAATAAATACGTAATTACATAGACCCCCTGGTTGTAATCCGTTTACATATATGTCCTAATTTTTATATAATAGAAGTCGATTATAACCGACTTCCGTGCAAAATTCAAAATTTCATTGGCTACTATAAAGAAGTCGACTATAATCGACTTTCATACAAGGTCACACTGAGCAATACTGCATGTGTCAGAATGGTGTGAAAAGTCGATTATAATCGACTTCCGTATAAAACAGAAGTCTATTATAATCGACTTCTGTGTAACACAGAAGTCGATTATAATAGACTTCTGTTTTATACGGAAGTCGATTATAATCGACTTCTGAAACAACTCTGACATACTCTGACAGCGTATATCAAGTCGGTTATAATCGACTTCTTTGCTAAAATTGGTTTTATGCAATCAGTTTATTATTATTGTTCCTTAAATATTTCCTACTCAAAGTAATATTTTTAAGTTGAATTTGTACGGGTCTATTTATTACCATAAATGTGTTAAGTTGTACTAATCAATGTACATTTATGAAAATTTTTCATAATGAAAATATGTTTTTTACTTGTCTATTTTTAGGACACATGTAACCATGCTAAATTCAAGTACATAAAATAAAAGCCCTAATATCAAGCGTATTATAAAAGTCCAAAGAACCAAACCACAATATAATCAGTACTAATGCTAAGTACATAATATAAAAGTTCAGAGTACATAGCCACTAGATAATCATTAAAAATCTTATGTACATAATAAAAGTCTAAAATACATAGCCATTATAAGCACTACCTACTACACCTGTTGTGTCAGGGGCCAACAATGTAACTCCTTGTAACACAATGACTATATACAATATATCGTATAGGGTTTTCATTTTATGTACTTGAGTTTAGCATGGTTATATGTGTCCCAAAAATAGACAATAAATAAGTAAATAATAAATTTTTATTATAAGAGATTTTCATAAATGTATATTGACTAGTACAACTTAACACATTTATGGTAATAAATAGACCCGTACAAATTCAACTTAACAATATTACTTTGAGTAGGAAACATTTAAGGAGCAATAACAACAAACTGATTGCATAAAACTAATTTTAGCAAAGAAGTCGATTATAACCGACTTGGTATACGCTGTCAGAGTATGTCAGAGTTGTTTCAGAAGTCGATTATAATCGACTTTTCACACCATTCTGACACATGCAGTATTGCTCAGTGTGACCTTGTATGAAAGTCGATTATAGTCGACTTCTTTATAGTAGCCAATGAAATTTTGAATTTTGCACGGAAGTCGGTTATAATCGACTTCTATTATATAAAAATTAGGACATATATGTAAACGGATTACAACCAGGGAATCTATGTAATTACGTATTTATTTTATTTTATATATGTAAAAAACCCTCAAAAATATGACAGAAAAATTTCTCTAATTAATTCACAAAAATAAAAAAATTACCTGAGTGTAATTAGTTCGATCTTTAAATAAATAAATTATTTTTATTGCACCAAAAATATTAATTATTTTTAATGAAACTTTCAATATATATATCAGTCTCTGAATATGCTAATGAATTTAATCTACTTAAGAGAGTAATTTCTTAGTGAAAAGTTTGTTATGTTATATATTTTATTGAGATGTTTTCGACAATGACCAACTCATGAGTTTTGTCTTATTTTAATTTTGATATGCTGAATTTCTAAAATAGTGTTACATTATCATTTAATCATTTTTTTATTTAATTTGCATAATTTTTTAAGTAGTGTGTTAGAAATTAACTATATTTACTCTTATAATAATAATTTTTAACACATATTAAAATGGAATCTTAAAAGGAAGCCATCGTCTATATGTATTTTTCGTATGAAATTTATTCTTCAAATGTTCTTTTGTTTTGCAAAACGGAATAAATACAGAGCAAATAATTGTAGTATTTTGTGTGTGCGTGTGTGTTTTGTGTTTATCGTTCATTGCTCCACTCTATTATAATTATAAATATATACATTAAGTACCTTTATGTTTATAAAAAGTATTGTAATCCACTCTATTATTGTTATAAATATATAAATTAAAATGCTGTTAATGAAACTTTCTTATATTAAAAATGAGAATGAAATTCTCAACAATTAGATTAATGAATGGTTGAGATTACATTTAAATATTGAATATAACATCTTACAACATTGGAGAATCTATAGCCTAATCTAGATTTTTTTTACCCAACAAACTTACCCTAATTATTGGCATGAAATAAATATTTCAATTTTGTTTTTGTTAAAAAAGAGATTTTTTTTGGTACTCTTACAAAATTCAAAGGTAATGGTACAATTTTAATTTTTTTTTACTAAAATTGTAGACTAAAAATGTGCAAAATATATAAAAAAAAATAAAAGATTAAATCACAACTATTGAAAATAAAAATATATCAATACCCATAAGATATCGAAGGAAAAACCATTGAAAAAATATTTTAATTTATTAGTAGTGGATTTTTTTTTTCATATTGCCTCTCAATTATATAGTGTTATTATTATATCACTAATAATAATTATTAGTGAATTTAACTATGATCATAATTATTTCAAAGTTCAATTACAACAGAATTTATTACTTCAAATACTAACTAATATTATTTTTTATAAACATATTAAATAGTATTATAATGACTTAAAATTTAAAGTTGAGAAAATACTTTTTCTAAAAAATAAAAAAAAATTACAAACCTTTCTTATGTTTAAGGAGATTCTTTCAAGTTTTGAAACAAGTTATGATTTATAACTCAATTTTTTTTTTATGTGAAATATGAATTTATTCAAAGACAAGACTCAAAGCAAGGAATATCACAAATACAAGTAGGATTTATAACTCAATTTACAAGTTACAACTCAATTTTTATAACTTAGTTTATGAATTTATAACTCAATATTTATTCAGTTAATTGATTAACATAAAATATTATCATCGCACCAAAGAATAAAAAATTAAGCGATATGCTTTTTTCATATCTGTATCTCCACTACCCAATGCTACTTATTTTGAAATGTAATTTTATTTTGAATTAAACAAAATATCAACACTCAATCACATTTTTCATTTAGCTTCATTTTTATTTTTATAAAAGATATTGCTCCTTTATGTTCAAAACTTTTTCAATTTCTTATCTAAAATTATTATGCCAACTCTAAGTAAAAGTATATATTGTTACATTTAAAAAATAAAAAATAAAAAGCTGATGAGATAACTTTTAATCATTTGTTAACAGAAAATACTAAATACCACTAAAAGTACCTTGATGCCTTCCCATAGTCGATTGATATTGCTACTAGGCATATTCAACTCAACAAGTCTGTCTGGCTCAAACTTTGGTGGAAAAGAAGAGAACAGATAACCATGCCACGCGAGATAATGTAGACTATTGGAAAGAAAATTGAGATTTCTTGAAAATTTTTGATGATGTAATATGAGCAATATAAGATTCTCCATTCTTGAAAATTCTTCAGCATTCAACTTGCTATATTTGGATACATCAGCTTTTTGATCCAGAACTATGGCTTCAACATTGTTTGTTCCCTTAAAAAATAAATAAGAATATTATTACAAGAGGGAAATGAAGTTACATGAATTGATAGGGTACTTGCTATTGTTAAAAATATAGAATTCATCGTATATATCTTTATTTAATAATTGAAATATTAATATTTTCTCACAGGAAACAATAAAATAATGAAATCTATAATTTTTATGGTGCAAAGAAATTAATAATTTAGAAAAGATAAATTGTTACCATTTGTGATATCATGACACGATGAAAATCTTCATAAAGCCACAATCTACTCCATGATCCTGGCTTTGTAGGAAAATGTCTCTTAACAATGTTCTTTCCCAAGTCTTCCAACACTTCATGCATATGGATTTCATCATTTCTAATGGTTATAAGTGATTTCTCAATGATAACTTGAATTCCAATACTTGGAGTTAACCCACAACAATCTAAAATTCGTGTAACATAGTCCACTCTTTCCCCTTTAAAGAAACAAGCAATATGCAAAAATAATTCCTTTTCAGTGCTCCTTAATCCCTCGTAACTTAATTGAAGCACATCCATAATTTTGTCGTGAGCATCATTTCTCCTCAATTGCTTCAGGGCTTCTTCCCATTGAGTAGAATCTCGGGGACCTAAGAAAGAACCTAATACTTCAATTGCTAATGGAAGACATTGAGCATATTTCAATATATTAGGAATCAGCTCCTCACAATTGTTGCGTGGACATATTCTTTTGAAGGCTTTCCTCCAAAAAAGTTCATGAGCATCAGTATTACTCATTAGTGGAACTTCGTAAATTTCACATGCCCCACACACTCTTAAAATATGCACATCTCTAGTTGTTATGATTATTCTACTCCCAGAACCAAGAAATTCAGGCTCTATCTTCAATTTTGTGAATTGCTCCAAATCATTAACATTGTCTAGAACTACAAGGACTTTAATGTTATATAGCCTATTTCTTATAGTCCTAGATATTTCAAATGGACTGTATGTGTCAAGGTTTTTTTCAGCTAGAGTTTGAAGAAGAATTTGTTTTTGTACAGCTATAGCACCACCGGTTTTATAGATTTGGTTTACATCCTCAATAAAACAGCAAGCACTAAACTGATAAGAGATTTTATCATACAAGACATTAGCATGAGTTGTCTTTCCTATCCCACCCATCCCCCAAATCCCTAAGATTTGACGGCTATCATCCCCAGGACTTAATTTTAGAAGCTTTTCTAATTCTTCAACACGAGATTGTATTCCAATTAGGTCATCTGCAAGCCCTGAGAATTTATGACGCAATGCATCTATCACCTTTTGTACAATACGTTCAATTATGCGATACTCTGGTCTGAAAAAGAGGAAAAATTAATATCACTAAATTACACCAAGCAAACAGGGGCAAAGCAATATCTTTCGTTGATAAATAATTAAATATGAGAAGTTAGCTTAAGTAAGCTTAATGCCATTTGGTTGCGCAATAACATGGAGCACCCACTTAATTAGAATCCGTTTTAGACTATGAAAAGAGTGGCTTATGTACTTACCCACTTCTCATATCCCAACCAACTAGATTGCCCAACTCCTTCATAGCACTCCTCCACCGATCAACCTTGTCATGATTTTCCTTGAATTCACCTTCATGGGAAACAAAAGCATTCTCGTACACGCCATTTTGATTTCGCACATGAGATGGATCCACATAATAAAAAATTGGGAAAACTTTTTGTTCCAATTCTCTCTTGCATTCGGCTATAATGGCCATTTCGTCCAAACACCACTTCGAGTCAGCATACGTACTTGAGAAGACAACAAGAGAAATCCGTGAACCTTTGATTGCTTGTATGAGTTGTGATGAAATGGATTCTCCTTTCTCAAGCCTCTCGTCATCTTTGAAGACAAAAATGCCTTTTCTGATTAGATGATGGTAGAGAAGATCAACAACACGGTCGCGGGTATCAGGACCCCTGAAGCTGATGAACACATCATATTTACAAACACGCGGAAACGACGGGCTGCCTTGATTGTTGTTGGGATCCATCTCGATAGGAAAAGCAAGGATATCTCCGTGAAGGATATTGAAGTAAGGAAGTAAGAGATGAGGAGATGCTCCTGTCTGGAAGGGATTTAGTCTTAACTTTGGGAGCGAACAAAGATATGTGGGAGTCGTAGAGATCGAGGGGAATATGAGAGTTGAATTGCTTGATGATGATGATAATGAGAGAGGCGTAGCCAGGCGTTCGTTTTAAAAAGGACAAGTGAGAGCTCCGCTTTAAGCTTCGAAGAGATGTAATGGACGGATGGAAACGAAACGAAAGGATGACGAAAATGAGTGGAAGCTGCACGCGGACAAAGAGTGGATCTTTTTTCAGGAATTTAGGAAGAAAGCAGGGAAGAAGCATACGGGAACAGACAAAACTAAGGCAGTCTGCCTTTTGTTGTGGGGGCACCAGCAAGTCATTAATGATGTGACTTGTATTGGCCTTTTTCCTTGTCCTCCCTGAATTTTCGGTCGCGGAAGGCTGGGGAGAGATGTACGCGGACGAGATGGATTTAACGAATCCTATAATTTAAATCAAAACCACCATGTTCAATGCAACATGATTATATAAAAAATTTTACATTGCTAGTGCACCCTTTAAATTTGAGCCATCATCCCAATTGATCATTTAACATTTTTTTTTTTTGGGTGCAAGATCATTTAACAATTTTATATCAAACTATTCTATCCTATAAGAAAAAACATTAATCTTTTGATTTTTTAAGATTAAAAATAATTGATACATTAGTCCCTCTATTAATTCTCTATTAGTGAATTTACACAAGTGATGCAATATAATGGTGACATGCCATTAAAATATTATATGCAAGTAAAATGACATTGTTTTAGAACATATGCACTCATTTTAGTGTCTAAAATTGCATAAAATGAGTCATTTTATGATTTGTAATAACGATTTAAATTACTTATTTCATAAATTTCATTAACCACTACAATAAATCATTTTAACCTTCATTTTACTTTAAATGACACATGCATCACTTAATATTCTGTTAACTGGTCACTGTGTAATTTCACTAATGTTTAAAGGATTAATATAGAGAAACTAATGTGACCTATTATTAAAATCTTTGAGGGACTATGGGTTCAATTTCAGTTTTTGAGGGACTAAATTGTCTTGTAAAAAAAATTTTAAATGACTACATAAGCTATTTACTCCTTTAAATTTTTAATAATAAAGTCACTTTTATCATATCTATTTGATTTTTTTTTTTGTTTTGGAAGGTATCTACTATAGAACACAATAACTAATCTTTTTACATACTATAGGCCTATTTAAGAGAAAAATGTTGGCCAATCATATTTATTTACATTGATCTAAAGGATTTATTTATTTATATATTTATATTATTGCAAATTATATAATATAATAACCAATTTTTACAATACTATTATTTGCAATGAGGATGGGTTTTTTAAAATAAAATAATTTTTATTTTTAACTTTGACCCGATAATCCAAACTAAATGGGTGAACCTTTGATCGCCCGTTAAAGTTGTGATGAAATGGATTCTCCGTTCTCAACCCTCTCGTCATCTTTGAAGACAAAAAACCTTTTTTTGATGAGACGGTTATGATCAACAAAACAGTCACGGGTGTAAGGACCTCTAATGCTGATAAACACATCATATTTACACACCCATTGAAACGATGGGCTACCTTGATTGTTGTTGGTATCCATCGCGGTCGCAAGAGCAAGAATCTCTGTGAACGATATTGAAATTTAGGGAGTAGTAGCACTAGCAGAAGAGTAGATGCTCTTTTGGAAGCGGACAAATGTTTGTTTACATTTTCGCTCGGGGGAGAAAGTCCATGGATTTGTTGGCGTGGGGAAGCAGAGACATGGCCCCTCAAATAATATAATTTCTATGTAAGTATAATTATATGTAATTAAATTAAAAAAACTTACTTACCCATCACTCATTACAATACGAACTCAACATTATAAACTTGATGTTCCTAATAATTATGAATTGGGTAAATTATCCATTAATTTTGACTTGAAAACAAGCACTCAGATTGATTTAGTAGTGAGAAATTTGGGTAGTATATATTTGATTTTATATTCAAATATAATTATGATTAATGTAATTTTCAAAGTTAAAAAAAAGAACATATAAAAACAGTAAAATATTTATCTTATTTTTTATTATTTGATTTTTCTTGTACTGACTGTTCTTGTTTAAGTTACTACTATTGAGAGATCTTTGACCCAACACCAGATGGAAGATTAATTTTTACTAATTATCTCTTAACTTAAATTGATAGAAGATTGTTGAGAAATTTAACACATATTTTATTATTGACGAGATTTATAATTTAAAGGAACGTCACACTCAATTTCGGTAAATATGTATATCACATATATAAACTTTTATATTCTGGAAATTTTTTTTATTAGCACATAATATAATTTTTGTTCCTTAATTTAACTCTTTACTTATTGGCCCCCTTTTTTTTTTTTTTCTTTTTGGTAAAACTTTTTGGCCCTCTTTTGTTTTTCACTATCCATCCCTGCAAACAGCTAAATCAATTTAATAAATAAAGTTTTATTACAAATATATTTATATAGGCAAATTGACAAAACATGTCCCACATTTTATTTTATTTTATGTTCTATGCAATGTGCCAATATATTATTTACTACAAACAGTATTGTCGTGCAACGCACGTTGTCAATAAAATAATTATAAGTAAATTTAAGATTCTTATTTTTTTGGTAAAAATTTAAGATTCTTATGCTACATTAGAGTTATGTTAACAAACCCGTTAAAAATAGTTTTTTTTTTTTTTTTTTTTTTTGCAAAAAGGGCTTTTGTTTTCTATTCTGGATAAGGACTTAGGAGCGAAAACTTTTTGAGGTTCTAATGAATGGAAACTTAAGAATTTGACTGGTTTTCTATTTTTTATTTTATTATTTTTTATTTATTTTCAGTATTTTAAAATTTTGTAAAAGTAATAGTAAAAAAATAATAATATTTTCAATTTCTTGTTTATTTTTTTCTTTTAGAATTTGGTGAAAGAAATAATAAA
The DNA here is from genome assembly GCA_031216105.1 of Dalbergia cultrata. Lineage (NCBI taxonomy): Eukaryota > Viridiplantae > Streptophyta > Magnoliopsida > Fabales > Fabaceae > Dalbergia > Dalbergia cultrata. Next base: position 10,461,976 of record CM062350.1, on the reverse strand, counting down.
ATAATAAAACATGTTTCCTTTTTTCTTGTTTCGTAGGTATGTATACTAACATTATTGACTAATGCTTTCGAAACATAAGTTTCCCTAAAGGGTGAACCTATAATCATAAGATATTTTTTATATACATTGTTATGAATTAAATCCTTAATTAGAAGGTTAAAGAACCTAATTAGCTTCTAATTATACTTGATTTTATAGTTAAATCTTGTTTCTTATTTTCAATTCTTGTTTGGATTATTTTCTTCATAAAATATTTAAAAATAAAATAAAAATAAATAAAATCTCAATTTAATTCTAAAAAAATTGTGAGATATTGAAAAAATTGTGATGGCAATTTGATTGTCGAAAGATCAATTTTTATTTTTAATTTGATATGTCACATCATCCTTATTTACACTGGTATAAAACTTATACATTTTCAATTTTCACATAAGTGTAATGTGCTCTCAAAGTAATTTCTTGTTAAAGTAGTTATTTAGAATTGATTTGGTGGTAAGAGGTTTAGGTAGTATATATAATGTCTTGGGTTTAAACCTCATAGCAATTAATACAATTTCTAAAGTAAAAAAAAAAAAAAATTCCTGGTCCAGCTGTCACGTAAGTCTACCCCCTTTTTTTATTATTATTTTGGGGAGTGGGGAGAAGATGTAAGTCTTGTTATTTTTCGGTCTAAATGTAAGTCTTGGTTTGCTCGTGGTCGAGATGGCAAAATGGGCTCAAACCTGACACATTATTTATAACGGGTTATATTGTGTAAGCCCATCTAATACTTTAAATCCGTATAACAGGCCTTGCATAACTTGTAAACTGAAATAGGGTGGACTGAGTTAATCCGTCCATTTTTGTTTTTATAGTATTAGTTTGCTGGGATGGAAGAGGTAGAGCACAATCCATTGCGAATTCACTGAATTGCGATGCCCATACACAAAAACTTAATAATATTAATCCCCATAAGCTCCTAGTAATGATAATATAAAATTTAGGAGCGCCAAAATAATGTAAGATCGACTGACTGCTTCACAAATTATGTGACACATCAATTTTCCACAACAAAACTTTATTTTCAACTCAATTACTGATAGAAAGACGCTGACGTGTTTAAAAAATGGCATTCTACAGAGAATTTTGTGTTCACTTAAGGTTTATATTTCAGTTCCATAAATTACAAAAAATACAATTTGAGAGGATTATTTCCAAATGTCAAAAGAAAAACTCTAACTGAAAAAATAAAAATCGTAAAAGGTAGAACTTAAGAAACGTGAGAACTAGCAAGCATTAGCATATTCTACGGTGGCCAAACCACAAGAAGAACAATTCATGAAATTGACAACCATGCGATGAAATTTTACAATTAATGTACTCTAAAATGACACAAAAATATAATTATATATTCTCATGAAATTATTAAGTTACTATAAAAACACTTGTCATTCATGTTTTTAATTAATATCATCACGTATTCCCCAAATTATTAAATATCATAGAATATAGATTTAACATAAAGTAAAAACTTTAAACTCATTTGCATTCTCATCAATTCTAATAAGTATTATACACGTCCAAGAAAACAAAAAAAAAAAAACTGATAAGCATTATAGCATTCTTTGTTGCTGTAAAACTGCACATGCTAAATCAATTATTCTAAAATACTCTTTTACAATTCTTTTTCTTTTTAAAAGAATTATGTGCCTAATACTTTTTCTGTATATGACATATTAATAACATATGTAGTGGTAGTATTCTTTTGTGAAGATAACGCATGATTGCCATAAAAAAGTTTCATTGCATATTTTTCATAAAAGATTTCTTATTTAATCACATGCTTTTCAATAAATCATAGTAAAATTTTTAACGTTTATTATTATTATTATTTGAGGTAATACCAAAATGAGCTGTCATAAATATATTGCAATTAAAATATGATCGTGCATAAGTGAATTACCCAATTAATATGAGGAGATAGGAAACACGTATAAAAATAAAACAAAGTCACAGCTGCAACCAGAGGAATCAAAATAGTGGAAAAAGAGAAGGACAAAATCACACATATCGTCAAATATACAGTTTAAACGTACACACCAGAAAGTAACGTCTAAGAAAGAAAAACAAATAGATAACAAAAAAGAGAGAAGTAAAGGGCCTAATGTTTTTGTGGGCTATTGAGTTTTGAACTGGAATTGATTATGGGTAGTGGGTACAGGGGTGAGGAGGAGTACGATTACCTGTTCAAGCTGGTACTGATCGGGGATTCTGGTGTGGGCAAGTCCAACCTGCTGTCCAGGTTCACCAGGAACGAGTTCAATTTGGAGTCCAAGTCCACCATTGGTGTTGAGTTCGCTACCAAGACCTTGAATATTCACGACAAGGTCATCAAGGCCCAGATTTGGGACACTGCCGGCCAGGAAAGGTCTCTCAGTCTATTCTTTCTTCATTCTTCGGTTTGTTACTATTTTTGAGCTATGTTTGTGATTGGCTCTTAGAATTCCTTGTTGTTTGCTTTGGTACTGTAAAAAGTATGATAGTTTCTTTACTTTTTTTAATTTAATTTTAATCAACAGCTAGAGAACTATACTAATATGACTGTAAATGACATGCAGTGTTGACTTATATATCAACCATCTCTGATCCTACTTGAAGTGTTGCACATCTGTCTAAATATAGATGTTATGTATAAATAATATTTTTTGGATAATTATCTCTCACTCGCATATCTATTTCTTTTATTGAAAAAGTAGTGCGTATAAAATGATTTAATTAAATAACAACTTTTTATTGTGTGAGATGCATCAAGACTACTAGGTTTTTTGTTATTATTATTTTAAATGTTAAGGTATATTTGAAAAACTAAAAATCACGAGCTTGGAATGTCAGCAGTTAATAAAAGGAAAGTAGTTGTGTTGATATTTTCCTGTTTACAATTTGCGTTGCTTCATTACAGTATACATTACATTTCCAGAGGCTCTATGGATTTTAAATTTTTTATGCTTCAAATTTATCTGTAGGCTTGAAATTAGATATATAAGTTTTTGCAACATGATGAACTCAAGGCACGCGTCAAAAAAACACTTTGTAATCATTGTTCCCAACGCCAACATCATGCTTTGCATCAAATACTAATCTGGGATTGGAAATCTACGTTACTTTTAAGAAGTCCTTGTCTAATTGGGTCGAAACATCTTGTTCCGTCTCATGCAAAGATTTGGAATCATGACAAAGGTGAAGATAAGTAAAGATTGCAGTGTCTGAGGACATACTTGTATGGCAATTTATATATTTCTTTGGAGTATAATAGTATCATTTCCCTTTTATCTTATTGCTTGGATAATGTTGATACCCTTTTTGGATGGCTGTTTTACCCTACATCACAACGGTTGCACATTTTTCCTGCTACTGTGACATGCAATATCTATAAGTATAATCAACCTTAACATGTTTGTGAAAGAAAAGATAGTCAACTTAAAAGTGCTTAGTTATCTGAAAATGTGCAACTACTTCTAGGGTATTCTGGGCAATAAGCTAAAGCTCTTTTTCAGTGTTGATTTTGTAACCAACAAGTTAGTATTCTACAGCCAAAGATACTTTCTAGCTGTTCCATTTATTTCTTCATAGAAACAAGATTTTTAGTCATTGCAAAGCATTTGATGGTCATTCATGTTTACTTCTATTTACCTGCTATGCCCTTTTCTCGGGGCAACTTTCACCAAGGAATTTCAGCTCTATTCTCAACTCTTTCACTGATCTCAAACCATTTGCAAGAAATATAGAGATGGAGTAAATTTTTGTACTTGCTTTCTGACCATGGGATGGCATCTGAATTGTGTTGAATTTTGATGAGGGTTTCTTTGTCCCATTTGCACTACAAGAAAATTGGTTTTTACTGACATCTGAAAAACTGTTACCAAACTACAAAAAAATATTAGCATTTACATTAGCAACATTTTCATCAATGTTGCATTTACCCCATGTCCCTAAAGGGTTTTAACTACACTTTCTTACATTTTGAGTAACACTTTACAAAATGTTACCATATATACCTTTTTACCACATTTTTCAAGTGTTACGAAAGAGAGAATATATAGTAACATTTTAAAAATGTTACTAATATACTATTTTCATTACATTTCATAAATATTACCAATTGATTTATCTATAAACCTATCGAGGCTTTCTTTTTGTACCTTTGTTGGCTGCATATAAGTGTTCTGAGCTTTAAAATGATTTTAATATCTCAATCATTTGAAATGATTCACAAGCTATGGGCAAACTGATACTTGTCCTATTCAATAAATATCAAATTCTTGAGAAATTGCAAAGAGGCACTTCTTTGAGCCTAATGTGGTATTAGTATTTACATAGCCAAGACTGGGACTTAAGGGGCTTCTAATTTTATCTCATTTTGAAGGTTACTTCCTTAACAGCATAGAAGGCTATATAACTGTATAGAGTTACCCGAAATTGCAATTTACTGAAGGATAGAAGTAGGTATGGTGCTGCTCAGTCTGGTTGTGTTGACTCCCCCATTAATTAATTCGAGGTCCCAAATTTGAATTCCCCTTCTTTACAGTCATCTATTATCACTTATAAAAGAACAAAGAATGAAGGAAAAAGATAGTTAGCTTACCATTTGAGTTGCAGGATGTTATGCCACATCTCAATGGTAGTCTTTCAAGGAAACATCCTTCAAGCAAAATATGTTCTGCTGTGTTTTATTCTATTTTTTGTTTTTTATTAAGCATACTCCCCAACGTTGGTGGTTAGAGTACACAAGAATTTTTCTGATGGAATTTCTATGGTGAAACCTAGTTGGTAAATTTTCGTTGCAATGTATTATTAGAAAGCATAAACTAATGCCATTACTTGAATTGCTGCGCTAACTACATCCACTCAATCGAATTCTGTGTTTCTGTAATAGGTACGGGGCCATTACTAGTGCTTACTACCGAGGAGCTATTGGTGCCTTACTTGTCTACGATGTAACACGCCACGCTACATTTGAGAATGCTGTGAGGTGGTTGAAAGAGTTGAGGGATCACACAGACCCCGACATTGTGGTGATGCTAATCGGAAACAAGTCTGATCTTCGACACCTTGTTGCTATCCCAACCGAAGATGGGAGATCTTTTGCAGACAGGGAGTCTCTTTACTTCATGGAGACTTCTGCTTTGGAATCAGCCAATGTTGAGAACGCGTTCACCGATATTCTGTCTCAAATATACCACATAGTAAGCACGAGAGCTGTTGAGGCTGGCGACAGTGGCAATGCTTCGGCAGCTGTCCCCTCTCAAGGACAGACGATAAATATGAAAGAGGATTCTTCAGTTTTCAAGAGATTTGGATGCTGCTCAAGCTAAATGGTTTCATCAGTAGCAGCTGGTTTTCATAGCCTGTTTCATCTTGTAAATGCTTACTTACACGAGAATCTTGATATGATCTTGTAGGAAAAAGGCAAGGCTTACCTATTGTTTTGGATGTTGTTAACAAGCATCCACATGCAGCATTTATGTTTATGTAAAATGGTCATTCTTAAAAGGCATTTGAAACAGATTGATCTGCCAAAGTTCGCATAGGTCAAGTTTTATTTTTTCAGGATTTTGATATATGCTATGCTCCAATTATGGTGCAGCCAGTAACAGTTTGAGTCTCATTGTAACAGAATTACGTTTCAAAGCATTGAGGAGTTTCTGTTTTGTTTAATTGTTTATAAACCATGCATATGGATTCCTATAATGTAGAAGCGACAAATTTACAAATGAAATTTTCATACACAACTTTTCTGTAGTGAGGATGTTGTGGAAATCCCATTTGTTGCGAAAGTTGCTCATCCCCAAATTCAAGGGATTCCATACTGATATTGAAAACAACGAAAAATGTCCAGGAAGCAATTCCTGTGGAGACAGCGTATAATTTCTGTGCTTATGCAGTGGAACGTAGTGATGGAAGAGAATTCTAGTATAAAGATATGGAAGATAATTCTAGTATAAATAACTAGTAGCTAATGTCATTTGTAAAGGATAAGTTAAAAATTTTGGTTAAGTCTCTTCTTTCTTTGACAATTCTCTCTACTCTTCACCCTTCCTTTCTATTCTCTATTATCCCCAAATTATACACACATCAAATGGTGTTTTCATTGTCTATCATACTAAATTTCTATGGTAGTCCATCGAGCTAAATCAAAGAGCAAACGGGTACTATGAGTGAGTATTATCTAGCTTTTATGACTCATGTTCATTATGTTCATATGCATAATCCTAAAATACCAATACTTTGCTTTATCAATGGATTGAAATTCAAATAGAAGAGGCTTAACTAAAATTTTCACTTATCTCTTACAAATGACACTATCCCTATTTATACTAGAATTATCTTCCAAATATAGAACAAAAATCCATCTTATAAATGGTTTAAGTACACCGAACTTATAAAAGTATTTTGTTAGCTCAAAAGAGAGAGAGAGATGTCCTTAAATGTCAACTTTATTGCTCAGATGAAACTTCAGTTTTGGCATGGAAAACATTCAGAAATTTTTTTTGGATGAATACAATTTCAACAACTTATTATAAAGTTTGTGAAATTTACAAGTAATATAAGTGAGTCTATCTTGAATGAAGTTGATAGAATTTATTTAGTTTAATTATTTTACATGTTCCTATAATTTCACTCAATTTTCAATTAAGTCTCTATAATTTAAATTTTTTTAACTAGGTCCTTATAGTGCATAAACTTTTTTAATTAGGTTCCTATTATTATGAAAAATGAAATATTCATATAATATTTTAGTTTTATGAGAGGATGAAGAGAGATATAGAGCTATAGAATCTCCAGAATATAACTAAGTCATTTTTATTGTGAGTATTTCTAATGTGAGGTACTATAATCCTTTATATGCATTAAAACAATATAAGTCATGGATTGATTGATACTTACACCAGCGGTGGCCTGCTAATTTTTATTTGTCCCAACACAAATAGTTGATTCCCGTTGTTTTGCTCAAATGTCTAGACTATACAGGTTCTTATCCGTGGCGATAAATTTACAAGTGATATTTTCATATACAATTTTTCTGTAGCTATGTGTAGTATTATGGAAATCAATTTACAAGTTCTTCAATCCCAATACTGATACTAATTAAGAGATTCTATAAAAAAAAAATATACTAATTAAGAGATATGTATCTAAGTACAACTAGATACTAGAATGAAATTTTAGGTGACATGGATAAGATCCTTATTTGCCCCTTGATATATCTGCTAATGTGGCGCATGTGGATGATTCAAAATTAATAAAACAAGAAAAGCAATGGACGGATCAATTCTACACAAGTGGTAGCCCCGCTAATAATTATTTATTTATTCCAATGTACAAACTTCAAAGCAGAGGGAAAAGAAGAAAAAAAAACGATGAATCGTAAGATAAATTATTTTTTTTTATATCTCAAATATTTTTTTTTAATAGCGCACGATTTTCAGGCCGCGAATATTATAACACAGCTATGCAAGCAGAGCTGGACAAAAGGGTTAAAAGGGTCCACAGCCGCGTGTTATCCTGTGATTCCACCGCACTGGATCGAGCTGGCGCTCGGAATATTCGTCCGCCCGAAAACCGCCGAGCACTCCGGCAACTCGCCGAGGCCGGCAAACAGCGACTCCTCCCCCTCGTCCTCCCCAGCCATCAGCGCCACGTCCTCCATCCCGCCGCAGATCGGGCTCTCCAGTACGCCACCGGCGGAGGCCACGTCGTCGAACCATCCAAACTCATGGTGGTGGTGGTGGTGGTGGTGGATGAGCAGCACCGCCGAGTCGCCGGCGAGGTCGAGATCGGGGTGGTTGGCGAAGACCGTTAGCTCCTCCGGTGGAAACCTTCCTTCGCCGGAGGAGGAGGAGGGGGAGGTGGCGGCGGCGACGTCGTTAATGGCGGAGGTGACGGCGGCGGAGGAGGAGGAGGAGGAAGAGTGGGATTTGGTTACGGGGACGGAGTGGTTGTGTTCGTAGGCGTACGTGACGATGAGCTTGGTGGGGTCCACGCGGCTTCGCTCAACTTGCTTCCTTGCGGGGCACCCCTTTGAGCTGCTGCATCGGTAGTACCCCCTGCAATTTTGTAGATTCAAATTAATTAATTAATAACACTTTAAAATTAATTTTAATACATTAATAAAAGAGATTTACACTCTCACCTAATTATAAGATTTTTCAAAAAAATTAAAGGAATAAGAGTTTAAACCAATTTTTTTATTAATATAATAATATATAATTAAATAATATGACAATATATAATCAAATATTTTTTTAAAAAAAATTAATGCAGAAATAAAATCCTAATTTTCATTTTTAAAATTTAATTTTTATAGTGATATTGCCCAATAATTTTTTACTATGAACCAATTAAATTTTACCAACATGAGAAATTACAGAAAACAACTATCCAATTATCACAGTCACCAAATATAGTTTGTCATTTCAGTGAATTGTATTAATTAATAGTATAAAACTACTCCTACATTATACTAATTTTGTATAAAAAATTCTTATATTAATTGTACAATGATAACTTTTTTTCCCCAAAATGGGAAGAAATGTTGAGGAAAAATACTTTCTTTCATTTAAAGTATCTGTTAATTTTGATAAAAAAAATATTAAAAAATACAATAAATAATATTCATAAGAGAATAAAATATAATGAATAGACTAATATTTTCTTACATATTAACTAATACATCATAATATTAAAAATTAATATTAAATGAAATATTTTAAAGATATAAAATTAATAAATATTTTAAAATATAAAATTATCTAAAAGTAAAAAACTACTCTACAAAGGACGGAGTATCATAGAAGGTATGATGCGGATTGGATGACAATCCAAGACGAGAAATGGCATTTATGTAACGGAATTCTTAATTTCTTTGGCCATATATGAAGCGCGTGTTTCTCAAACACAAGTACAAAACACCTAGTTTTGGTGATACATTCATTACGTAAAATATTCTTATTGCCGAAAATGTCATCAATTTTTTTTTTGTAAGGAAAATGTCGTCTATTTAATAGTGTTTACACAAACTTAAATTAAAGTTCATAATTAGTAAGTAATTTTCACAAAAATACTATATTGATTCTCTCAAATTCAAAGCGTTAATAATATTTAGTAGAGTTGGTTGTAGTTTTTGTTCCTTCACATTATTTCATTTTCTATACAATTATGATTTGCAGACGAGAACACATACAAATTCAACACAAGTTAATTATAAATTGATATCTTGCTGGCAAATCTACCCTCTTTTAGTAAATTTCAAAATAACATATATGCTCCTATTTTACCTATTCACACTATATTTTTTTGGTTACACCTATTCACACTATATAATTTATTGGATAAACTTGTGAAGCTCATAATAATAGACAATTACATAAAACTTCCAAGTCGAGATGTTCATATTCGCGGAAACGAAAATTAAATATAAAAACAAAAAGAAGAATTTTTCTTCGATAAACCAAAATATCAAAACTTAGAAAATGACGGCTTCCGGTTCGACATTTTTATATTATCCAATTATTATAGCGTGACGGCAACGCGGTTAAGAGCCCGCGTGTGCTACATCACAATTCACAACAACCTAAGTTTTAACTACCACCACCACAACCCACATGCGCATTTTAGCACAGCCGCCTCCATAATGTTTTCCTTCGACGGCGGCTTCTGCCGGCCACCGCCACAACCCCTCAACATTCCGCCGTGCACATCAAGTTCCCCTAAACAACCTTTAATTATTCGATTAACATCCAAATTCGGTTCTAATTCCAAAACATATTCAGCATTGTTCAACCCCAATAAACCTTCTATCTTGATGGCTTAAACTAAGGTTAACAACATGATTAATTAAGCTTTAAAATGATGATTAAGAAAAGCCAATTAAGGTAAACGAGTGGGTTATTAGAAGTGGCATAGCAGTAATGGTAGTACCTGGGGTAAGGTGAGCCTTTGATGGGCTTCTGGCCGTACTTCCTCCAGGCCCATGAATCGGACGGTGGATACGTCTCTCCTTTGCTCTTAGATCCATCCACGTCACCGATCGGTATTGTTACCACCTTCTTCTTCATCTCCCTCCTACGTATAGTACCATGAAAAAAAACATGAAACCCCCTTTAACGGCTAACTTCCCAATTAACCCCCAAAAAATTAAAAGTTAAAAATTAAAATCAAGAAAAAATGAATAAAAGAAGAAGAAAATAAAAAACGTGAAACCTTTTCTTAGGTGATGGTGCTTCAGTTTTTGTGTCATCACCGGAGGAAGGAGAGACAGGCCCAGCATCTGAGGCGGGCTCGTGTTCGGGCTCGGGCTCGGGCTCATCTGGGTCAGCCACATATAATGGTCGGGTGTTGAGCCTACGGTACATGATGGGCTTGGAATTGTGAATCTGAGTGGCTAATTAATAATTAACTCTTGATAAATATATGTGTGCGTCAATCAATATATACATATATGTATGAGTTGTTGTTGCTAGTGCTAGAAGTGATGATAGGGTGAGTAGGGTGGCCGGAAAAAGAAGTGGGGAGTGGTGGCCGGAGAAGTGGTGGTGGTGATGAGGGAATTAGGAGGAGGGTGAGGGTGAGGGTGAGAGTGAGAAAGAAGGAGAAGGGGCTGTGATTGGTGTTGTTTAATATATGAGCCGCCATGGTGACAGATTGGCAGAAGTGTTGTTTATTGTGGACGTGCGAGCAAATACCCAATTAAATAAAACGTTTTACATGGAAAGGGGATTTATTTGATGGGCTTGGGTTGATGATAAACAATGTTTTGGATTAATCATTCATTGGTTGGGATTTAATTTGTCATGATTACTCAACGTATGGTATGCGTATGTATTATGGTATAGTGTATGATTAGGGTTAGGATATGTATTTTTGGTGCTGCGATTTTGTCATATGTTCACATTGTATTAGATATGTTATTTTCAACGTTGCTTTTGAGTCTAAGTGATTTATGGGGGCAAAAATGCTATTTTGCCCCCCAAAAGTGGGTGTTTAAGTGAGACACTCACTTTATCACCATTAGCTGGAATGATGATCCCCACTATTTTCATCCATTTATCACATCTAATGATGATAAAGTGGGTGTCTCATTTAGACACCCACTTTTGGGTGTTGAAATAGCAATGCTCTTTATGGGTGGTAGTACTACTACAAAGTTTATATAGCTTTTGCTATTAGAATTAATAATATAAATCTTCATCTGCTTGCTTTAAAAGATTTACGAATAAAAATCAGTTTGGCTTATACATACATTGGTTCAATTAATCTTTTTACATTTTACCTATATATATATATGTGTGTGTGTCTGTGTGTGTATGTAGAGAACATATCATATGAGAAAAGTGATTTATTATGAGAGTGAGAGGAGTTAATTTTGACCATTGGATTTTATATGAATGGTCAAGAATAAAATGTAAAGTCACATGAGTTTTTCAAATGAGCATATGAGTATTAATTGTCATTAATTATCTTTAAATCTTGATCATCCATGTATATTCATACGGCCTATATTTACCCCATCACTCTCATAATAAGTTATCTTTCTCATGTGATATGCCCTACATATAAACTTCCACATTTTGTTTCATTAATTTTTGGCCTTTGCTATTTTTTATTTCATCATGCATAGTTAAAATCGAACAAACAAGAAGCCACTAGGATTGATCTAGTGATCAGGGGTTTGAATAGTATGTATGAGATCCTAGATTTAAATTTCATAGCAATTAACGCAATTCCTTAAAATACCAAAAAAGATCATACATATGAGCAGATTAATGAAATTTGAAATATTCCAAATGCAAAAACACTTTACCGAAAAAAGATAAACAAAAATATATATATATATTTTCGAACATCAAATGAAAAGGTATTTGGATCGATCTATTTAACCCCAAGGAGTTGGCTGAGTGGATCATGACAAAGTCTCGCATCTGACAGGTCAATGATTCAAACCTCCACTCATCTCTTTAGGTTGAAGTAAATGAAAGTTTGTTTTTTAGTGCTCTCAGAGCCTGTAGGCTTTCTCTACCTCAAAATGGGGTGTCATCCTCTTACCCTAAATTTTATTCACAAAAGAGAAAGATCGATTTGTTTATTTTTATAATGAAGGGTTTTGTGCAGATCTTGCTGACTTGCTTTGTTGTTTCGGCTTTTCAGGTTTTGGCACCGACGACCTAATGTTTCTTTTAGTCTTAGCTTTCAAATCTAAGATGATTTGAACATGAGGATTTGGTTTTGGTGAAGTCTGTTTTTGGTGTTTTTGTGATATGGTGATTGTTGTGGCACCATGCTAACTTTTTTTCATGTTTGAGTTGGTGTTCGGTGATTATTTCGTGTTCTTTGTTGTTCGTTTTGTGAATTTGCTTTTGCTGGCCTAATGCATGCCTTCTCATAAATTTTTCAATTGTATTCAATGGGGTTTTGTGCTCTATCATGTTTGTGGCAGTAAAAACGAGAAGGATTTGCTTATCACTTCATGAATTTCATACGAAAAAAGGAGGATAGGAAAAACCATGTTCAGGATAGAAAGTTAAAAGGGAAGACAACAACAATGTTTGTTTTGTTCATTTTGGTTGTCATGACCCGACTTGGGGACGTGACTGGCACGTGAGGAATCTCATCCTCACATAAGTCTACTGAGTGACGTGTTTCTCTAAATGCATAAGGTAGTATAGCAACATACTTAAATATGATTTTCTTCTAAATCATTATCATTTTTCTCTGATTAAAACACAATATTTTAAAATAATAAAAACTGAATCATTCACATATATAGATTTGTAAACACTTTTGTCATGCTTAGAAAATCAGTTTAAGACTTGAAGACTAAATCGTAAATACATCTCTAGCTCATTTTGCAAACCTGTTAATCATGGTCCCTATTCCAAATACAAATTTAATCTCCGGAAACACAAAAGGAAATATATAAAATTAAAAATAACTACAATATCTCAAAATACATGCATGGTTTGGATCCAGCTTGCAATACTAATAGAGCACTCTAAATCTAACATAAGCCTAATTTTAAGCCTTACAACAATGTAAAGTTCACCAAAGGATAACTGCGACTACTGGACTGGTGACTGAACGATATCTGTACCTGCAACTATAAGAGAAATGAAGAGCAGTGAGTCAATGAACTTAGTGATTGAGTTCTCACCCATCATCCCATGAGATAACCAAGAAATATAAATAATACGCTATACATGCAGCAACCATAAATCATTTGATATTTAAATACATAGCTAGCCAGGAAACCACTTTTCATACCATAACCACGTAATAAGCATCTCTAGATCCATAGTCTATCATGAAAATGTTTTAACTGGAGTTGCACAACTCATAGAAAAATAGTAATCTTTAGCTATACATATAGTAATAACAATACCTTTAAAGTTCTTTGGTTATGTATGTCAATCATGGCATACAAAATTTTCTGCTCTATGATCCCTCATAGATGTAAATTGGACACCTAATTAGGTTTCATCTTTACTCTATGAGATTGCCCCTATGGACAACTTGGTACCAAGACTAACGATCATTTGTACAGTTATTAATTCACTTCCGTTTCGTTATAGCTACTGTCTAAACTAGTTTTCAAAAACCAAAACTGAGGGGTGGGTGGTCAGATCAATCCTTGGCGAACAAGCCCCCAAATTCTTTGTACTCTGAAAGTTCTAAATTCACATAACTCTAACAATCTAACTTTAGCATAATTGTGGCTGTTAAAATCGAGCCCAATGGATCACCGCTTATAGGCATTCCGATTTTCAGCCTTCAGAATATGTATATGGCAGTTACTATGAATCATATTGAATTTCATACTTCTAAGTATCATAAAAAAAACTAAATTTATTTTCTCTAAAACTCTATTCTAAGCTCTACTATCGATTCAAAACACTTTCATATAAACTTCTATACTACTCTGGAAATCATAATAACATTGCATTTGAAAACTAAAACATACTCTGTTCTATATATATCCATCCATAATAACTCTTCTTGATATTCTAAAAGCTTTCTGAAATCTCTTCAAAACGTGACAATATCATAAAGCCATAAAAAAAAAGTTTGATAATTTTAGTAAACTTACTAAATCATATATTTTCCAATAAATATACTCTTGAGCACATAAAAAATTTTCATCACATACAACATAGCAATTATGGTTCCATGGTTTTGTAAAACTCATTCTTTCAGGCTATCATCATAAATCATAATTTTTCTAGCTTAACATAATCATGTAAAATCATATTCTATACTTTTTCTCGTTTCAAATTTCATATTTAACAATCGCAATACAAGAAACATGCTCATAATGATAAAACTAAGGCTATGAGTTCGAACTCACTAACAGTTTAGAGCCGAGAGTACGTGGGCACCACCAACTTGACCTTGAGAGCTTGGAATGGAACCAACAACTACTATAAAGCAACATAGACTCATGATCAAACTCTAATCACCTCTAGATAACTATAGAACAATTCTAACAATATTAGCAAAACAATCTCCCTTGACAACATTGGGAGAAAATAACAACCTAAATCATAAAACATGAAATGAATGAGACAAAGGGAGCATAAACCCATAACTAAACTCACCTTGAAGCTTGGAGGGAGTGGATTTGATTAAGGATGAGAGTGGCAAGGAGGAATAAGAAGAGAAGATGATGTTTAGGGTAGGGTTTCAAAAATGGGGAGTGAAACCTAAGTTTGAGGGTTTATATGGGGTGGGGTATCATATAAATGAAAATGTATAGTTTTGCACTGTTTCTGTCCTACTGACACCGTTATAGTGGTGTATGACCGCTATAGCAGTCCAGCTCACCCATGCCCTCTCTCAGAAACACTTATGACCGCTATAGTGGTCTATAGACTACCCCTAATGTCTAAAACCCCATACTAGATAGCTATAGCGGTAACAGTTCACCAGAATTGTAGGTAGAAAGGTTTTTCACACATATGGATAATCTCAATACTCACTTATTTATATTTATATTTTAAAGTTAATGGAGAATAAAATAAATGAGGGTATTAACTGAAAATTAATAAATATAAATAGGTGAGTATTTAGACAACCCAAATGTGTGAAAGACTTTTCTACTTGCAGTATTAATGCCCTACTTTATTTTACTCTCAATAAGCTTTAAAACATAAATGTAAATATGGAAATACCCCATTTAGATTCAAATAAAATATCATAAAAATTAAAATCCCAACAAATCAGCATCAAAATTTTGGGTTTTAGTTCAAATCCAGAAATCTTTAAGATTTTCTAAACTTGTGGGTTAAAAATAAAATGTTTAAAGGTTGCATAAAATTTATTAAAAATCGCTTTTTAACTTATTTTCCTTTTGAGTAAAATTACCAAGAATTTTGATCCCAAGAATATGGCTCTATTATATAACCCTCCAAGGAGGTGTAGGATGCAAACTTAGTAAAATTCAAGATCTGAAACCACAAATAAGGGTAATTGACACCTTTCTTAGTTCGAAAAAAATTTATAACCTTTTTATTTAAAACTGGGGTATTACATTGGGACTATATTATTTTGGTATGCGTTTTGTTTTTGTTACCTTTTCTCTTCATACGAACTTTGTATGCTTCTTTGGGTAGTCTGGATGTAACCCTAAGCTACCATCTATGTTTGTGAGCCTTATCCATTTATTGGGGAAAAAAAGAATCACTTTAGAGGGAATCAAATATTTTTGAAAATAATATATTGTGATACCTCAAGTCCACGTGACCCTAGCTAGGCCTAACACAACCATTAGGTACCCTAAACTGGTATGTTGGAAACCATGTAGATGATGAAATTTGCAATATTATGCAGAACAAGCTCGCTATAGAGAGCAGGTGAGGCAGTCAATCTCGCTGCAGCGAGGACACTTGAAACTAACAAACGTACAAAATGATGCAGTTTCATTTTAAGTGGCCCCAATCCCTTTTAAACCCTCCTCATTCATGTTTCTTCCTCCAAAACCAAAACCCCAACTCTCCCAACATGACTCCCTCCCACTCTTTACTCTCATCCTCTCTTTATCCTATCTCTTCCAAGCTTCAACATAAGGATTTAGCTATGGTTTATATTAGATTCTTCTCCTTTCTTCCTCCTCTATGTTGTGGGTGTTGTTATTTCTCATTGTTCTCAAGTTTGGGTACTTCCCCAACATTCATAGAGTTGATTTAGAAGAGTTTTTTTTTAGAGTTATTATAGATTATTCATTGGTTTTGTTACTTCCATGATAGACATTGGTGTCATCTCCGCTCCACAGAGCTTATTTGGTGTTGACACCATTAGTTCTTCCCATCCAATTGGGTGGGTTCAATCCTATGACCTATACTTTGGGTCATTATAAATATTTCCTTAGCTTTATGATATAAATACATGATTTTAGAGGCTATTTCAAGACAAGTATATATGATAGAGAATTTTTCCAAGATTATGAATTTTATTGAAACTTGAGCTTTTATGTTTATTAATTCATTATGAAAATATGTTAGAAAATTAAACCTATGGGATCATGCTTATCATTAAATTGATTTTATGTATGGCTTGACTATATGAGTATGAATACATAGAGATGACATGATTACCCAATGTTTTCAAGAGCTGTATGTTTATGAGAAATTGATTACAAGTTTATAATTAGAGGACATTACAAACTTTTAGAGTAAAACTTCCTTGTTTCAACGATTTCAAGAGTAGATGGTAGCTATAGAGAAATAAACAGTGAGTTAACAGTTGTTAAAGATCGTTAACTTTAGTACCAAGTTATTTATCAAAGAACAAGCTCACCTTATCAAAGAAATCAGAGATAAAACCTAGTTAGATATCCAATATGGGACCTTATGAGATACCCACAGGGATCAGAGTAATTCCAGATAATATTATTTTTATATTATATATATATATATAGACATTCATATTTCTCTATTAGTTTACTGTTATACGTGAATTATAAAGATCAATTTATCTTGGATTTACTATGTATTAAATATATATAAAAAATTGTTTTACAGCTTATGCATTTTCTTATCTATATTATGTATTCTTGTTGGTTGTCCCATGTGGGGATTGCGGTGAAAATCTATTAACTGAGTTTTAAATGAAACTCACCCCTCTCTTTTCCTCTCTCTTACATATACAATAGTTGCTCTGGATCTTTCGCAGCCTCTTCCCCAACAACATTAGTAGTTCAGGTTGGTGAGCCTCATTTTATAGTGAAGTCTTTTGCTTTTTGCTGTAAAATACTCTAGTGACTGTGCAAGCAGGGTCTTGGACCATACATGGTTTTGCTTTTAGCACCATGATTTAATTTGGAAATTGTAATTATGGATTTATAGTTTTCATGGTTTTGTTAGAGCAACTTGATTTAATTATATATTATGATTACAAATTCCGAATTGGTATGAAGTGAGAATTAATATTGTATATATTGTTATGTTTTGAAAATGCAAGTTGTTCATATTTCAAAAGATGAAACGAATTACATTTAATTATGAATTAATATAGTACGACTTAACTACCATGAGGCTTATATGAATATGAGATTCCTCACGTACGGAAGACGTTCCCAAATCAGGTCATGACATATATAAAATCAAACCCCAGAGTATGTACTATTTCCCAAAACTGCTTGAATAGTAGGTGTCTTATTTTTTTTTTGTATTTTAGATATTTCAATAACAATAAATATATATATATATATATAACCTGCAAATACTCCTTTCATCACTTGTGTGTTTGGTTATTGGGGTAAAAATGGAGCATAACTTTTCATAAGTGGGTTTCTATATAATTTTATATGTTGAGTTTATCTATAAAATTAAAAGTTTCTCTAATTTTACTCTATAACTAAAAAA
The DNA here is from genome assembly GCA_031216105.1 of Dalbergia cultrata. Lineage (NCBI taxonomy): Eukaryota > Viridiplantae > Streptophyta > Magnoliopsida > Fabales > Fabaceae > Dalbergia > Dalbergia cultrata. Next base: position 10,444,085 of record CM062350.1, on the reverse strand, counting down.
CACCCTAGTAAATCAGTTATCTTACTTAAGTCATCATTGTGTATCACTTTTCTGACAAAATATGTGTGTGTGACTTTTAGGATTGTTATTGTAAAATCGATTTTTTTAATAATATGACACCGGATAAAACAAGGAATTATTTTCACAATATAGTCATTGTCAGTTACAAATCAATTTATGAATCTAGAGAGCTAGCCTTTTTTTTATTTATTGAATATAGAGAGCCTTTTCAATCTATATGAAAATACTGTAATTTGCCAATGACTAATTATTGCTCCGATTCTTTCGCTTGGATTTCGTTTTCCATTGGTCTAACTTATATATAATTAATCATTAAACAGTTGCAATCTTATCTATAAGTATGCCAGCTGGTCGTATATGATCATGCTATTATTTTTCTGAGGTACTTAATAATAATAACGTTGTTATTATGAACGATTATTAAACTGCTAGGTCTGACATGAATACATATATTGGTTTTAGTTACCTTGTGATTGATATTAAAATAGTGATTTGATTATGCAAGAACTTAATTAATTATTTTTTTTTCCTTGGACGTGGTGGGTGAGAGATTAAATAAGGAAATAACTCATTAAAAATTAAATGGTTTTGAAATCTACCTAATTCTGGTTGGACTTTGGACATAGATCGCAAAGCAATGGAAAGTTCATAGAAGTTAGAAATGAGTTGATGAAATCATTTAATTAATTTAACAATTTACATTGCATTTTTCCTTTTCCATTGTATTGCATCACATTTGGATAAAGATGACATCAAAGATCAAGCAATTTGAAAAGTCTCCCGATTTTATGAGAATCTAGCTTTTTTTTTTTTAAATGTATTAATTAATTGCGAGGTGTCTATCGCCATCGACATTTAATCTCTTCATGATCCACAGAGATTATTGAAGTATATGCACTGTCTCATTTAATAATTTTTTTTTCACACATACATCTAAATTGAACCATATATGATATGGTGTTTAAGAGACTCAACAATTATTCTATCTTAATTGTATGTTTTGAATTGAATGAATGAAAAAAGCGGTAGGCTTGTATGAGTTTGCTTCCCAAACAAAACAATATCATGTTTCTTAGAAGCTTTAAATATACAGGGCTTGCATTAAACCATACACGCAAAGTAAATATGAGAAAACAGTAAAAATGACATTTTTTATTTTAGAAAATTGTTACACTACTAAAATACTTTACTAGAAAATAAATGTCAAAATAATATTACGTCATTAATTAGTAACATATTTAGATGAACAATGGGTCTTATGTCTCCTATCTTTATATTTTATCTAATCATCACTACGGTTTTTGTCCAAAATTTTAACCATAGATGATCCTATATAACTTTGTAGCATTGTTGTTAATTTGAAAACTTCTCTAACTTTTCCATAAATTGATCTGAATGTGTCAACAAAATTAGATTAATTACAATGTCATAAAAAAAAGCCACAGAAATATAAAATTTTATCATTTTCAAAAAGAATGCTCAGTCTTTTCTCTAGGTGAAAACGTACATAACGGTTTTATATTTTTATAAATAATCAACACGTGGTTGTTTGGAGAGCCGGCAAATACTCCTTTCACTTTTATCACTCATCTCTGTTTCAATCTTTGGATATGGAGTAACTAATATTGAGAGAATTATGTTCTCGATAGGATCTCAAATTAATGCTTAAACAAAATTATTTCCAATTTTGAGAGGGTACTTTTAAAAAAAAAAACAAATTCATGAATAAACTAAAGATAAAGTTAGTGTATGAACTGCCTCTGTAGGAATTGTATACTCGATTATTTTTTCCATGAGGATTTTGTAGACGATTGTTGAAGAATGCCAAAAAGGGGGTAGATGTTGGGAGGGGACCTCAACATGTGGGAGATCTACATCAATTGGTTAAGTAGAAAACCACATCAATAGACTATAGATCCTACCTCTTAACCAAAAAGTCTTAATTAAGATAATAAATCGATGGGTTCTCCCATCTTACGTACTCTCCACTATATTTATTTTTGACTAATATGTAAGACTTCAGTTCACCTTACCTCTCACACTTTAAATTCTAATTGTAGAGGCAACCCTTGAACATGTAGTTCTCATCAACATACGTGAACAAATTTGAGTGTGTTGGCAGGCACGGAACTAGAAAAACCATTAAAAAGAAGACCCGGGAGAGGGGGCGGGGCAGGGGGAGGCAAAATTAAAATTTTGTATAATAGAATGAATAAACATTATAACAGGTGCTAATAAATAACATTTTAGCGAACACAAATTTATGTATATATATTTTACGATATTTATCGGAATTGTGCACAATGTTTGTTTAAATCATAAAATTCGTTAATAATACAAGTTGTGTCAAATTTTTTAATAATCTTCCTCTCAATAAGAGACAATTAGCAAGAACTTCAGCTTCCATCTTATATTTTTTAGACTATTCTTCTTCCCAACATTGATAACTGAAAAATATCTCTCAAAACTAGAGTTGAAACAAGAAAAGTTAATACGAAACGAATCAAACAATCAATCAAAAGGTATAATAAAGAATTTCCCTTCTCATCGACCCTTAATGTAACTATAATATTGTGTACAAGTTATTCAATACAAAATAACTAGAAATATCAAATTTATAATGTTCACCTAGTATTTTAATAAGTGGTAGGTAATATTTTTATTTAATGTGATGCATCGGGTCCACGTGTCATTGGTTAAGTATAGCACAACCTTTGGGTATCCCAGAAACCTCCAGCAGAAAATCATTAGATTGCTAAAGTCTACATTTTTCTATGCAGACATGTTTGCTACAATGAGGTTTTCTCACTGCTCACTGCAGCAAGTTGGACAATCAAACAGGTTCATTATAGCGAGCTTTCCTTGCTGCAATGAACAGGTAGGTCATTAAGTTTGCTGTAGTGAGGACTCCCAATATAGACAGATGTCCAAAATGATGTAATTTCACTGAAAACTCCCTATCTCCTTATATAAATGCTCCCCATATGCATTTTACACCCAAAATCAAAACCCTAACCATTTATACTCCTTTTATTACGTCCTCACTCTCATCCTTTTGCAATCCCACCTCCTCTATTCCTCAAGGTAAGTATTGTCCATGGTTCATGTTGAGTTTTTTCTCCCTTCTTTCATGTTGATGAGTTAAGGTGTTTATGTTCTTGATTGTTGTCAAGTTTCGGTACTCCTCCAATATCTTTAGAGTTGCTCTAGTGTGATTATGGCATGCTCATGAGTTGTTTGTGATTCTATGATAGTTGTTGGTATTATTTCTAGCTCCCAATGTCAAATTAGTGGTGGTACCTCTCACTTGACCCTTCAAGGTGAGTGGATTTAAACTCATAATCCTATTTTCATCATTATGACTATGTTTGTCGCATTGTGATTGCTAAACATGAGTTTTGAAGTAAAAATATGTACAAAATATGATTTTACAAGCTATGCCAAGTCTAGTAAATTTATGGTTTTGATTATAGCATGAAATTATGTGTTAGAAAATCATAGGACCATGATTGAATTATTGTATGTCAAGAGATTGTTTTATATGCTCATGGAAGGACTTATTGAAAAATACATGATTTAGCAAGTTTGTCAAAGTTGTCAAACACATTTTTGTGAATTTATGATATTACCATATTTTCAAAACTTGGGATTTCAGACTATGCTTTTAGAATAACAAGTTATATTGGAAAAATGATAAGCAAAATATGCTTTACCATCATGAATAGATATGTTATTATGATTTTAGAATTATCAAGTTATGAAAATATGTCAACTTGAAATATGATTTAAGAATTTTAGTTTTATTATATTGAAAGTATGGAACTTAGTATATGATTTATAACAACTATCAGATGCATACCATGTGGGCTTTTGAAATCATAATATCTACAATATGGTGATCCCTTGGACATGATTTTATGGTCACAGTTATGCTAAAGTTATAGTGTTAGAATTATATGAATCCAGAGTTTTTAATTTATTAGCAAATCAGTTTTAGACGATAACTATAGAAAAACAGACAATAAGTTAACAACTATAAGATTGTTAACATTGATACCAAGTTATCCTCCAAAGGACAATCTCACCCATTCAGAGTATTCAAAGAATGAAACGTAGTTATGTGTCCGCCGTATGGAACCTTGATAGATACCCTTTCAGAGTTCAAAGATCAAAGAATTAATTATTACTATTGTGTATATTTATCATGTTCAGTGATCTCTATTTCTCTAATAATTACTGCACCATGAATTTAGAAAAGTTTTCATATGTAACTATGCATGTAAATATCAAAATAGTTTTATGCTTGCTGCAAGTATTTTATGTTTATATATATTCTTTGGTTATCTCATGTAGGTGATGGGTGAGAATCTACTCATTCAGTCCAATGACTCACCCTCTCTATTCCTCCTTACAGTTGAAGATCAAGTTATATATTAGTTATCAGTTCAGCAGTCAGCAGTAGCTCCAGTGGTGACCTTTACGTTGTAGTAAGGCTAATTAGTTTAGGTTTATGTTAGATTAAAGTGCTTCAGTAGTTGTGCAGAAAGAATTCAAAACATCCATCTTATTTTAAGATTATGTATTTATTTTCAAAATTTAAGTATGGATTTGAATTATAGATCATGATTAGGTTTATGTAATAAATCGATTATGTATTTGTGTTTTGGATTTCAAGCTTTGAACCAATTTTTAGATTATGACTATGATCATGAAATGAAACAATCTACATTTTCATGAATTGCAGTAGCACACGTTGAACTTAATTAAGATGAATTCAGAGTCATTTATATTGAAATATTTCAATTTTATGAATTCAAATGTTATGTTTTGAATAAAGAAACTGATAATGATTTAGGCGAAATCATGTTTTAAGCATGAAAATCATATTAATCTATGCATTCAATAAGTCACGTTACTCAAATGGCTTACGTCGAGACCAATCCCCCATGGCCCGCCATGCTCACAAGTTGGGTCGTGACATTTAATTATATTTATATTTATATAGTTATATTTTATTACATTTATATATATATATATATATAAGGGTGGGGGCCATGCATACATGAATGATTTAACTTGATGTATATTATTGTAGGGGGAAAAATAATGATGATGATTTGCATGCTAGAATTTCATGTGTTAGAGTTTAAGTTTCATATTGGTTAAGTCTCCCAAAATTTTGGACTCTATCAACCTACTTTACTCTCAAAAAGTGATATCAAAGTGAATGATTTGGTTAAGTCAAGTACTAGAAATTTGGGCACAATACGTTGTTTGTGCTTAGGGCATTCATAGAGCATTGGCCAAGACTTTATGTCTGGCTTCACAAAAACTACTCAAAAAAGGGTTTCCACTAAAGGGAGAGCACATAAAGTTGGGCTTCATGCTTGGGGACGCATGACTTGCCAGCCATGGTGAACATTGGTATTTTACGTGTGAGTGTTAAAAAATAACATTGGTTAAATATGAATTAAATGAATAATATATATGATGGAATGGTTCATAGACTCATTTCGTTAAGATTTTGAGTCAAGATCTAACATTGTCCCACTTTAATTTGTGATTTATTGCTTAGCTAATTGATTTAAGCCTCCCCAAATTTTGGACTTTCCCCACTTGCATTATCCAACATTGAAACATTTGTAATTGTTACTAAATAAAACTTTTAAAATAATTACTGTAAATATTTTTAATTATACAATACCTAGTAGGTATATTTTACATGAGGATAGTGATTAATTGTGAAAATAAAAAAGTAAGTTTTTATCATTATATATTTTATATGAATGATCTAAATTAAAATATGATTATATGAATTTTTTAAGGTATTATATGATTTTTTTAAAAATTTTAATAATTAATTTTTTATGACATTTTTAATTTTGATTAGCAAGATATATTGAAATGGTTAAGATCTTTTTCTTACCTTAGGTCTAAAAGTAAGCCTTGCACTTGATATGTCTCATACTTTATTGATTCTACCCATTTTATATTCTTACGCATTGCCATGCCTATCAATCCACTTTTTAAAATTTAATGTGAATTTTCTTTAAGAAAATTAAATTATCAATTAAAAATTAATTTAAATATACAAATAATATTAAAAAATAATGTTAGAAATTATTGCATAGTTTTATATCTAGTTATATAAGTTATTGAATCTGATACTGGTAATCAAATACGTGTGTAAACTTAAAAGAAATCCAACATAATTTATAAACATCAAAATGCAGTTACCAATTTAATCATCTTTATATATTATACATATTACAAGCTATCAAGATTAAAGGCTCAATCGTCCTTCGAGCACACAAGAAATACTGTAAAGTAAGCGGTCAACGAATCTATTCAATAATAGCTTCAAAAGTTGAAAAATAGAAACTTGTAATTTTTATGAATCCAATCGTTAATAAAGATATTCAATTCAATAAGTGTAACATACTAATTCTTTGAATGAATGGATTCGTCCTCTTTATTTAAACCTGATAAATAGCAAATTATGAGGGGAAAGAAAATGGGAGGAAGAAATGCAATTCAAATTTTACCCGACCGATATATGTGCCGGCCACCCGTGATTCATTTCTGATCCGATAGAATCTAGCAAAGGGATGACAAACCACATTATTTACAAACAAATAAAGCAAAGCTATCTATATTATTAAAACAAAATAAGTTTATCAAGCAGCGGCGGCCTTAGCCCTCACGTGCTACAATTCCTTGGGCTACTCTGCTCCTGTATTTGCCACTTGGCCGTGTGAAAACCATATATTAAGATATGTGGGTGAAGTAACAGGACGGCAAAGGTAGGGAAAATAAAAAAAAAATAGTATATTGACTTTTACCGAATAATATTGTCCATTTTTTAATATGAATTCAACCTTTTTTCTTCGACCGATATAGAGATAGAATAAAGAGATACTTACAAGCGTTAAATAGCTCAATATTTAAAATCTGTATTTAACCTGTACAACTATTGAAGATATGTTTTATTGAAGTGGATTTTGCTTTTTCATTGTCAATATATATGAATATATTGAAGTGGTTTTTTAATTGAAGTATTTTATCTGTACAACTATTGATAATGCTGTTATGCATCTAGATTCATCCGAATTCACTTTTATTTAGAGTTATCTTTATCAAAATATGGTCAATTGGAGTGATAGAGGCTTCTTCACTTTATTTGGTAGTTTCGAATTTATGGAGTGATTGGTATTGCGAGAGCTATGCCCTTTATTTGGGATCTCAAATCCTTGAAGAGATTGCCTCCAATATGAAAAAAAAATGTAATAAAAAAAAAGTGGTGCTGTCCTTTTCATGTATGATTCTGGCAAAGATACACAGCAACAATGTTTACGTTATATATCAATAAAGATATAGAAAATCATTTATCAAGTTAAGTCAATCATTCTTAATCTAAAGCTATCTTACACCATCATCGACTGTAAGTTGCAACTTCATTATGAAAAAAAAAAACCTTTTCAATTTTTAAAAATACTTAGTTTAAGGAAACAAATAGTTACATCATAATCAAACAATTACGCAAAAGTTGATAAGGGTGGCTAAGGCAGAGTTCTAAGCACAGAAGAATTCAATATAAAATCCTAAAATACAAAAAAAATACAAATAAAAATTAAATTTGAAGTTCAGTATAATAAAAATAGTACTAGTAACGCAGATTTCCATATATGTGCTGCGTTGAGACCCAAAAATCGGAGTAGCAACTGCATCGCCTTCGTTCACACGCTCACCTTATGCTACTGGCTTGCTTAGTTGCCAGGTCAGGCCCATTTGTACGTACATCCTGATTTGTGGGCTCGGACCCTTTTTGCTTCTTTCTAACCAACATAGAAAACATTTTTGTTTTCATTTTTTTTATTACAAGACATATTCTCTTAGGTAGCGTTTGGTTTGGGAGACGGAGACACAAATCTGAGGACGATCTGTCATTGTATGCTTTATTTAGTAAGGGGGCGAGTGCGGGGATGGAAAAATTTTCCGTCCCAGAGACAAAAATTTCCTGTATTTTTGTCCCTCCAAAAAGTGGGGACAGTGGGGACGGGACACGGGGACACAAATTTCTAGTGGTGGTCCGGCCACCAGCCATCGCCGGACCACCACCGACCGCCACCGGTCAACGCCGGTCAACGGTGGTCAACACCGGTCAATCTGGGTCAATGACCTGGCCAACGTCTGTCCCTGCTCTCTACAACCAAACACGATACTGCAGATGAGATTTTTATGTCTCCGTCTCTATTGTCTTTATATTTCTGTCCCCGTCCCTCCCGTCTCCCTTACCAAACGCTACCTTTCTTAATTGATGTGAGCTTTGAATGATAGGAACTATTTATCCTTTGTTTAGGGAAATGTTCACACAGGAGATATTTGTGGCATGATTGAAATCTTAGAACAGCAGGTGAATAGTGAAAACACCGAAAGACAAGAAGATTGTCTTTGAAGATTTTGTTATATGCAAGAGGAGGCTACTATCCACTGACAGATATTAGAAAGACAAAAATTGTGAGGGCCGTGATTAGCAATGACCCCGTCAGAACCCAACAAATATAAAAAAAGGGGTCCATTAATATATTCTCCCTTTTTAGTTTTAATGAAGTAAAATATGTATTTATTTTTAATAAGCCCATTACTATTATAATTTACTAACTGAGCCTAATTTCTATATACTGATAATGTAAAATATTTTTGTATTATCACCTAGTTAAATCATCCAATTTGTATCAAGTAATGAGTGTGACTTAATTATTTCTACTGATAAAATAAAATATGATTGGATGATAATGTAAAAATTTTTTTACATTATATAGATATCAAAATCCTTGTTAAATATGATCTTAAATAAAAATGTTAACAAAGGATATATGTAGAGCACAACGTTGTGTAATAATGTAGTGAAAATATTTTCTTTATAGAACTTCAACATTAAAAATAATACCAACTTTCATATACACGATAGTATTGTGATTGTTTATTTTGCGTATGGTTTTTGAATTACAAACTTACGAGAATATACATGAGATTATGGAAGGATTAACAAAATTACGGCGTTTATGCCAATAAATTTTAGCTTATCCCATCAAATGTCTTCAAAATTTGGTAAAAAACTTCATTGGCAATATCTATGTAATAAACTTATTATTATTATTATTATTCACTCTAAAATTGCCATTAACAACTTCTAAAAGAATTTTTATTTAATTTTATTGATTTAAAATCCTATTAAGCGATTTCAACCGCCAATATCTATCTATGCATAGAAATTTTGAAGAAAACCCATCCCAAATGCAATATAGGGGGAAAAAAAAACCCGCATGGCTCTAGTAATCAGAAATAGGTTTGAATAAGCAGTCAACGAATCCTTATAATATTGAGAATTAAAATATAATATGTGAAACTCACTTTGAAATTAAAATTATTTTCAGCCTCAAAGTTTCAAATGCTGTGGAAAGACAAAGTAATACTAAAATAAGAATATATATATATATATATATCGTGGCGTATTAGTATCTTATTAATTAGAACAACTTTAGTTGACTCTTTCTAATTTTCCATAGAGCTCATGTATAATTTAGTAGTGAGAAAAGAGAAACATTCACCAACTTGACCTCAAGATAGGGAAAGAGAAACACTCACCAACTAGGCCTCAAGATAGGGAAACAGCCTGCTTAACCTACAAAAGATAAAAGGCAGAATTCACATGATATTAGATTACTTAAGTGAAAAAATTACATAAGTTTGTCTTTATATTGAGAAAGTGTGGAGCATCTATATTCATAAATCATTTAATAAGTTATAATTACGATATTTTCTTTTTGATAATTACGATATATTTTATTGATTTAAGAGTAGATCATATTTCTTCATTTGTTTATGTGTTTTAGAAACATATTCTGATATTCAGTTATTCATCGAAAAGAAGACTTATCTAATATAATTAATCACAATCTTTTTAAATTTTAATCCCACATTTACTATATGTTATAGAAATTCTTAATTTTTTTAATTTTACAGCTTAAATTTTTAAACAAATTACGTTCAAATAAGTTATTAGAAAGACACTTGAGAAAGGATTTTGTATTTTTCTCCAACTATAAAATTAACTTAATATCATATCATTTAATTTTTATAATCTATAATACTAATAAACAAGACTCATAATATGGAAAGTTATGCCGCATGTCATCTTTAGAATAATTTATACCCCACAACTTTCTTAAATTTTTTTATTTAATTTAATATAATAAACAAAACTAATAATTATCCAATAAATCTTCTCAAATGATACATTATTCAATTTATATTCAATACAATAAATAGTCATTTTCTCCCTAAATCTGTACATTCTACAATTTCATTAATTGAAAATCATTTTATTATAACATATCAGATTAAATTAAATTAAATTATTATCCAATCAAATAAATTTTAAATGAAACATAGTATTAATATAAATGCTAGATAGCAACTATAACATATATAATGTCAAATCAAATAATATTTACACAAAAAAAAAATCAAATAATGTTAACATATATATCAAACGATAATGCCGTATATAATAATAATAACATTATTAACCACTTAAAAAAAAGAAAAGAGGAAATAACATTATTAATGATACACCAAATGATTAAAAAAATAATATTATATTGATTTCAATGAGATGAAAAAATTTGAAAAAGGTTAATTGTTAATTTTATATTGATCGAGTAATATTTCTGAATTTATATATATATTTTTCTAGAAGTTAATATGTTAAGGGCATTTTGAAAATTATGACATATATTTTCAGGAATATAGATTATAAAACAAATAAGTTTTAAGTTTATTCTCAAAAATCTTAACAAATAATCACATGAATATTTAATGATAAACAAATAATTTTTTAAAGATATCTGGAAAAAATATTTTCAGAAATATCATTATCAGAAATGCGATTTCTGGGATCATAATTTTAAAGCTAGAAACAAATGCCCCTTACATGTTGGCTGAGAAAATATTGGGGAAAAAACATCATAGAGCAACTTTATTATAGTAACTATTAATTAAAGTATCGTAATTACATTATAATATGCACGTGATATTAACTAAAAATAATAGTGTCAAAAGTAAATGATACAATACATACGAAAGATGATATGCATAAATAATCGCAATTATTGTGGAAACTTTTGTCGATTTATGCAATGCATATAGCTGACACGTGAACTTTGTGGCTGGCCTTTTTAAATTCAAACAAAATGTCTGTTCTACCGAGTCATACATGCCGACTTCTTTGGGACTTGCTCGTGGAGCCTGGAAACTCTGCTCTACGGTTGAATCCAGTGACAACCTCCTATTTATTAAATGGTGAATTCGGTAATATATCATACGCATCTCTATATAAAGTACGTAACATGATTATTATCTGGAATTAAAAATGTAGATTAAGGCAGCAATTTGGGCGTTCAATTATACACATGTTATCAATTTATAGTTCTGAAAAGATTTATAACGTCAATTTAGTATGTAAAAGATACACAATACATTAGTTTAGTATTAAAAAAATAATTGACACCAATTTAGTCCCTAAAAAGTAAATATAACATCACTTTGGCATATTGAAATATATATGATGACATCCATTTAATTCTCTATTTTCTATATATAAACTCATAAACTTATGCAATGTCACATGTATAATCTTTCAAAAATTAAAGTAACGCTGTATTTATCTTAGCTTTAAAGAATTAAATTAAATGTAAAAAAATCTTTTAATGATTAAATTGATGTCATATGTATCTTTTAAAAGATAAATTAATATAAAAAATCAGGATTAAACTGATATTATGAATATCTTTGAGAACCAAATTGCTTATTCGGTGAAAAATTTAACTTTAAATTCACCATAATTCCTTGTGCGTTTATTACATGCATAAAACTAATATCATTAATTATTTTCAGATAAATGAGAACTTTAGAATAACTCTAACTTTAAACTCAACTATACCATTCGTATAGATGGAAAGCTTAACAAGATTCTTAATCAACAAATAAAATACAGAACTGTAACTGATCATTCAACCACTCAAATACCAAATATAGCAATAAAACAAGAAGTTACAAATGATAGTATAAGAGGTTATTTGGTTGAACCTCAATTTTTACTTTGGAGGATCTATTTCCCAAAAGTAACTTCTTACAAAAAAGCCTTATTTAAAAGATGATGATTTTGTAAACTTTTTCTTATTGGTAAATTCATTTTGAGCCACATCCACTTAATAAATCATTGATAGCAATCGATTGATTAAACACTATAAAGAAAATTATGGAAAGTGGAACTCAATTTCTTCACTTGCAAGGAACTAATTAAACACTATAAAGAAAACCCCACTTGGAAGATGATTTTGCAAATCTTGTTGCTCTGAATCGCGTATAAATGCGAATTTTTATTCTATTATTGTGTTTGGTGTTCATTATCTCAACCTTAAAAAGTGGACCCAATGAAACTCTTTTATATGCTTTTTGATAAAACTCTTTTATATACTTTAATTTATACTTTCTTTTTTTCTCTAAAGTTATACGAATCTTTTCTACTAAATCTCAAGGGCAAGGGAGATATGGCAGCTTTTACTTAAACTAAGTAGATGTTCTGCATAAGGATATTACAAAGACAGAAACTCAATTACGTAGTAATTAATATCGAAATTTAGCATTACAATGGTGGATCAGTCGGTCAGTCCCGTCCGACTCTCATTTATTTTAGTTGGAATGCCCTCACTTCAGTTACCTTCATCATCATCGCCCTCAATCATTGGTCAATCCTATTGGACTCTTAACTTATCATAAAAAAAAAAAAATTGAGTCAGAAAATGTTTTTTGTTTTTAAAAAATTAAAGGACAAATAAGGCCCTGATGCATATCTTGGTAGATAAAAGAAGTTGCAAGACAATATTATTATTTTACAACAAGAGTGAAATTATCTTGAAAGAAAAAAGCTGTGTGTTTGATTGTGTCCCAAGATTCATTTTGATCTAGTTGTGGCTTAGGGCGAGACTCTTACATGCACATCCTGCGGATGCGACCTGCGACCCACACACATGGTTAATTTGAGAGATAGTCACTTTTTTTTTTTGTAATTAATTTGTAGTCTCGAATTTAATCTTTAAATAATTTGAACAAGATTACCTCCAATAAAAAGGTATCTCTGAAAAAAAAAATGATTTATGTGATATTATATGATTTATTAGTGGTGTAATTTTTTTAACACTAACCATATATCAAATTTATTCTCTGATTTAATTTTGTCAAGAGTGAATCTTCAATGATTGCATAATTAACCGTCAATTTTTATTCAAGTCATCATGTACATAAAACGTATAATATAAACATTTGTTATGTTAAAAACTATCACTCTCTTAATTTTAATGAAACTGTTTTCAAATAATTCAACTCAACACTTAATTTACATTTCACAAAAAATAAACACATAATTAATTAGAATTATGTGTTAAATATATCTTTTTAATAATTTCATGGCTTACAATCCACTCTTATGCATTAATTTGCGTTCACCTTTTTTTTCTGAGATGGAATTGATTTGACGATGTAATTAGCTGTTACATATCTTTTATTAAAAAACATTGTTATACTCTGTCGATATTTTTTAAAAAATGAAAATATTATCCTTTACATATATTAATGACGGTCAATATTCTCTCAATTTATTCACAAAGTAAATGAAAATTGATTTAAAAAACGAAAAAGAATTCATTGAAATATTTATAATATATATAAGGGAAAAATAAAACATTAATAACATATATATAATATATAATTAAGGATTAATTTTGATAGAATATCCATATATGGAGTTTTATACGGGTACCTAATTATATAGAATTACAGAGTGTTTTGTGATATATTAGTTATAATCCTTAAAAGTATTTTTTATTTGATAACAAAATAATTGTGTAAAAAAAATTATATTGAAAATGTTTTAAAATTAAGTTATAAAATTAATATTTTAAAAAGTATGGGCATAGAGTCATGGAATATTCACGAATTTTCCATTAAAGAAACATGAAATTTCATTAAGTGGACATTCCACATTGGAATAAAATTGGGGCATATAAGCGTACAATAAGGGGCAATCAAGTAATGCCACTCAAGATAAATAGTTAAATTATTGAACCCTTCTTTCCTTATCTCCCAAACCACTCTCCAAAACCTTGTGATATGCTTGGAGAGAGGATCCAGGCCGTTCATTCTGGCAGCAAAGTAATGGCTGCAGAGCATGTTCTGGAGTTGTTTGATACCTACTGGTCTGAAACAACGGTTTTGACCAACAAAACCCCTTCTTCACCTCTTCACTCAACAGTTCTTGATTCAACCTCCCAAAACCATATGGTGGAACAAATCCCCTTAGATTCAGAGGTCCTTAGAGCTCCAACACTTCAAGTGAGGTCTTTCAGTGACCAAAACTTGGGCTCATCAGTGAGTGTTTTTTCTGATTCTCTGTCACCAAACTCTGTCCTCACACCACAGAAGCTGAGGCCAATTCTTTCTGGGAAGGAATTGGAAGATTTCCCACTTGAGAAGAGTGCTGGAAACCATACAGAAGAAGATGAAGAAGTAGCCATCAAGAAAAAGCAAGGTCATAGAAGAAGAAGATTCAAGAAAGGAAAAGCCACTAGGAGCCTATCAGACCTTGAGTTCAAGGAGCTAAAAGGGTTTATGGATTTGGGTTTTGTGTTCTCTGAGGAAGACAAGGACTCAAAGTTGGTTTCTTTGATACCAGGGCTGCAAAGGCTAGGAAGGGAGGATCCAGGTGTGGTTGGTGAAGAACAACAGCAGGAAAAAATTGATGAAACTGTAATTTGTAGGCCTTATTTGTCAGAGGCTTGGGGTGTTTTAGACCAAAGGAAGGTTGTGAACCCATTGTTGAATTGGAAGGTACCAGCCCTTGACAATGAGATTGACATGAAGGACAATCTTAGGTTCTGGGCTCACACAGTTGCATCCATTGCTAGATAACAATAAACAAGCTTTTTTTTTTTTTTTTCTTGTGGATGTTCTTCAAAGTGCAATCTTCTTGCTGTTCCTCGGAAAGTCCCCAATTGTAAATATATTTGATTTCAGCTAGAATCATAGATGTACATTTACCAAGTTAGTTTTTGTACCCAAGATTTTTCTTTTTCTTTCCTTCTCTTTTCTGTTCTTTTGTTTTTTACCCCATGCAGTTTTGTCAATTTATCTGCAAAGTGTAGCAGAGAGAAAGAAAGGTACCTCTGGAAAGAGAGAAAGCCTTGATAATTGTTCTAGTGTGGTCTATTTTGCCTTGTTGATTGGATCAAAATTTTTTCCTACAAAGGGGTTTTGATTTGTTTATTCCGAGTGGATTAGCTTACCCTTTCACGCTTCTATGATTATTTGTTTATTTTTTACATTTTTTTAAAATGATAATTGAACATTGCAATGCAGATGTTAATAGTGTGGTTTTTTTTGGCTGAACAAATGTTAATAGTGTGGTTGACACGAGGTTTCATACCAGCCCAATTTACTTAAATAATGTTATTTAGTGAATAACAAGAATGACTGGGCCTTAAGTGATAGAGACATGAAGAGAAGCAGGGCCACCGGTAATTATTATTTATAGTTGAGTGGAGGCTAGCATAGTTTTTCTATTAGCAAAAAGTTAAGACCAATGGGAATCGCACTTTAATCAAAGATGGAAAAGAACGAAGGATGGTTGAGATCGCACACACCACTTTCCATCCACTCATGCAGCTCCACTGGCAAATGGGGTGAGGCCTGATCATTGCATCAGGCAATACTGAGAGAGAGAACATTTTTGAAGAGGTTAAGTTCAAACTTTCGAATGATTGTGTTTATGCAATTTTGGGTCAAATTTGACTTTTGAGTATTTTTGGTGAAACCTCTAAATTGTAAACTAGGTTAGCTTTTAGCAGCATTTAGAAAGAAAATCTTATAAGAGTTCATATATGTTATGATCCAGGATTTAGGATCGCCTACCTCAAATGGAGGATAGGATCACCTTCCTCTTGAAGTAGCAGAATATCCCATTCCAAGATCCATTCGAGATCCACCTGAGGACCACCAAGGGAAGACCACTCAGACGACTAAGGGATAGGATCACCTGAGTTCCACCAAAGGTAAGAACTAACCGAGGTCCATCTGGAGGTCCAATAGAGGTAAGTAGCATCAAGCTCGAACCTAATGAAGAGATCCTCTTCGGACAAAGACAAAATGACCCTAGGCAAGGTCGGGAGGAACACATAATGAACGCGGGATAAGGTACAAACATATAGGATGAGGTCAAAACAACCTGTCATAGTTTAGAATGAGTGCATCGTACCAAACGACATGCCAGCTTAGTCCTAGGGCAAACCCAAGGAATATAAATAGAAGTAAAGGAAATCTTCTCAAGGTATGCTATTCATTCTGATATTACACATATCTCTCACCCCTAAAACTTACTTGGATGTTGGAGTTTCTTGCAAGTACCTACCCCTGTGTTCCAACCATTGTTGGGAGGAGGAGGAGTGCCAAGAATACCGAGGTCCGTACGCCGGAGCATGGAGGAGGAAGATCAGCAGTACATTGGTGCTCCCTACACCGAGTATACTCCATACGATATCGCAACAATATCCTATTTGGACATTATAAATATCCTCAATAGTGTATTGCTACACATTAAAAGAAATTATAGCTAGAATTTTTTTATTTCTGTCCCCTTATCCAACATACCATGGGGTTGAGGTCTCAAAGAATATAATTTCTTGTCTCTATTCTCTATCATCCTATAATTTTTCGATCTCATAGTATTACCTTTTATTCTTTTTATCTGGAAATCTCTCAAAAAATAAAAAAAAAATCATTTCCTTACAAGTGTCTCCATTTGCTGTCACAATGATGAAAGAAGTCTTCACATATTTTGATGCATACACAATTTTTTTGAGTACATATTTAGTTAATATAATTAAATATGAAACATTAATATATAATGTTAATATTAATATAATATACTAATGTAATCACAAGACCTAGCATTGTTAGTAGCTAGTTGGGCTTTTTAATCATTTAATCAGAGATTCGATTCCTAATGATGTGTATTAAAAATGTTCTTGTGGCCAGAGGTTTATCCTCTTAAGGAAGCTCCTATTTTAAAGAGGTTAGTCACTGCTGCTACTAGCAGTGGATATCCTGTGAAACCAAAAAAATATCATATACTTTCATATTTATCAATGTGATTAGTTCTCAATCAATCTTTCACTCATACATCCTAACTATTCATGGTAGATGGTTCATAATTCCTTCTATAAGCATTAATCTGAAAAATGTCTTGACTCTGATTTGGGCAAACCTTTATCTCAAGCTTTCTGTATAAAAAAATATGAAACGTTAATCAACAACAAACTTTTTAATTGGGAAAAATATGAAAGTGCTTGTTGAATGTGATAAGAATCTGACCAAATACTGTCATAAGTCATGGAGAATGCATACCTGCTACGGCCAACTAAATGTATTAGAGTATTTCTGATCACGTTGACGTTGGGCAATCAATCAAGTTGGCTTTAGATTATTCGTAATTCGTCAAACAATGTATCCTTGAGAAGGTCCATGCATATATAAAAATAAAAAACGAACGTCATTGTTCGAGACCTAAGTATATTCTCTCGAATATCCTTATATATGGGTAGAATACTGGGGGCTCTAAGGAGGGCGTAATAGTATTAGTAATCAGTGTGCTTAATACCGTAAAGTCAGGTAATTCTACCTTTATAAACATAAAAAATAGCAAAAAGACAATTTTGTATCAAAATTTTTGCTAAAATAACATAATACTATTTATAATCTTTAATGATCTTTAATACTTCAACTTAGTTAACCATCCCTCACAAATCCTGATAAATTGTGTAGTTATATAACATTATTTGATAAGATTTATTAACCAGAGAACAATTTGCTCAATCGACTCTAAAACCTGTTTATGTGGTCTCATCACATGATGTTACGTGCTTCTGGCAAGTGTTAACAACTTACATTCGCTGTTTGTCTAATGGAAGCTTTGATTGCATTATTGAATTTTGCAGAGAGAATTAAAGGGAAAACTTATATTGAAATTATTTGTGGACAGAAAGAAAGTGTATGCTACGGTACTTGCAAACGGATATTCAGCTGCCATGATTCTGCATGAAGCTATCATTTTAAAACCGAAAATTGAAAGATGTGCTTAAATTAATCAAGAAGAATCTGTATCCCTTTCCAAATTCTGCTCAAGTCAGAGAGATCAATGATGATATGAGCAGTGCATACCATTCACATGAGTCTATCCTGCTCTGGTTTTCATTGAATTATACGCATTAGCCCTTTTTTTTTTTCCAGAGAAAAATCATCATTTTCTAGACATTTTTAAAACCCTTCCCTAATTTAATTTTTGAATAATAATAAGAAGAGTTATTATCACAAAAGATAAATTACTAATTGGACATTCTTGCATATAGCAATCAGGCAATCACAATATACATGTGAAACACATGGCATGATAGTGCGAATTTGTTGGTCAATTCTTCTTTCCTGTCAACATTGTCTTAGCTTCCATATATAGTGAAACAACAATCAGTGCACAGCTGAGTAACTTGGTTATGCTGAACTTTGGAATTAAATTAGGAACAGCTGGAATTAGTATATCCAGGACCATCCTTTCTTCCACCTCATTCGCAGGCTTATCAGTTTGTTCTAATAAAAAAAATCTTGGTGAAAAAATGTGCAATTCAAGAATAATTAACCACACAGCTGGTTAACTATTTGTAACAATTCATCAACTTGATCAAACACTTGAATAATTTCTTGAACTACCAATGTTTTTGCCAAAAATGCATTCTTCTAAATCTTCCCAAGAATAAGCCATCGGTATATAGCATAGTATTAAAAATCGAATCGGCAAGTTCGACCGGAAAACCAGAGAACCGACCACCTGGCCGGTCCGGTTCTGGCTTTGGATCGGTTCTACAGTTGAACCCGTACGAACCGGTCAGAACCGGGGTCAACCGGCCGATTTTTATCGAACCGATAGTGAACCACCCGGCCAGTTCACAGTGCACTAGGAATTTTCGCAAAAAATCCCAGATAAGGTTCAAACCCTCTACCTCTAGAGGATCATCAAATGCCCTTATCATTATGCTAGCTAAGCTTCTTATTATATATGTTGCATTTAACATATATATACATTAAGATGTGAAATGTTGAAAATTCTCAAAAATTGCAATAGGTGGGATTCAAACCTGGGTAGGTGCACTACTAGGAACATGCAAAAACCACCAAGCCAACCTTGCTGTTGTGCCTTTATGTGCAATAAATTATCTATATATTATATTTAATGACATTAAGTTGTATTTTTATATAATAATTTAATAAAATCTGGTTTAATTGGTTTGACCAGTAACCTATTGGTTGAACCAGTGACCTGATGCCTCGACCGAGTCGATCACCGGTCTGATTTTTAATACTATGGTATAGAGCACACCACAACATAATTATAAACTAGCCTTCTTTCATTTTCCCTTGTATTAAACTAATTCATCTGTGTGAAAATTTAAAATTCACCTAAACTAGAGTTGCTACATAGACAATTATGGCTAGTTGAGTGAGGAAGACCTCATGAGTTTCACTGAGAGGCGACAAATGAATTAATTACATGGGACTAAATGTAACAGAAGATATGGGGAAAGTACGGGTCACTTGTCCTTGCCAGAACTTGCCTCTGGTAGTTTAAATGTGGGAGGCTTATCAACGCCCCTCCTTGCGTACTCCCTCCATCTTCGAGCAGCCGCAGCAGCTCTTTTCGCTCTTTCTTTAACTTCCTCCTCTGCAAAACGATTACCATTTGAAAGACTAAGTAGGCAAACAATGTAATAACAATATAATCTTGTAATTGCCACAACTTATAGACAACATAGGTCCAAATACAATCCTTCCCTACTTAGAGAATGTCTGGTTTGAATTCTGAATGCCAATGTTTTCGTTCTAGTTTCTGTTCTCAGGATTTTGGGAAGTAAATGTTGAAAATAAGATTCTGTTTCTATTATTTCCTTTATAAAATTTTGAAAATAAGAAACAGAACAAAAATAATATGTCATCTTTGTAATTAGTGAAAATATATCAATTGAAGATTAAAGCAGTAAACAAACCTAACAAGCCCCAGAGCTTAGAAATTACACATAAATTTTCTATTATCAAGAATTACTGAGATAAAAAAGATCTGAAGTAATACAACACCTAAAACTAAAAGGCTGAAACAGAAATATCCGGATAATATAATTATTATAGTTTCCAGTAATTTTAAGTGAGTAAGCTTTTAACACTTTGACATCCCCCATACCTGAACTCTGATAGTCTTTCTCTTTCGGGTTGCCCCAAAGATTGCCCCAGTATGAATCTGTTCTACCAGAACGTTGCTGCTTCATCATTCTATACTTTGCTCGTTCCTGCAAGAAATTCGAGAGCATTTAATTCGGCAGGAAAACCTCAAGTGCATTACACGTCACAGACACTGAATCAGGATTGAAATTTCACACAACACAAATGTAAACAGTTCCGTTGTCTGTGTCCAAACCCAAGTATCATATAGAGCCTTTCATATAGAGCCTTTCATTTCTCTAAAAAAGAATAACAAGTCAGATGCAAAACTTTTTGTTGCTTGTGTGGACCAGGATGAATTGGTATGCTTTAATTCTTCATTTATATCAAAACTAACAAGAAACTGGCAAATCTATTCAGATAATAATTTTCTGAACCATTCATTGGCA
Source organism: Dalbergia cultrata (assembly GCA_031216105.1). Taxonomy (NCBI): domain Eukaryota; kingdom Viridiplantae; phylum Streptophyta; class Magnoliopsida; order Fabales; family Fabaceae; genus Dalbergia; species Dalbergia cultrata. The sequence continues at coordinate 10,423,239 of CM062350.1, read as the reverse complement.
TTTATGCTAGGCAAAATTAATTGCAGTGACCTGCTAGAAACTGAACCATATCAGCTTACAATCAAGGACCACTGAACTGAGGACTCACTCATATTTAAGACTAGGACACTTATGTACAATACCTTTGAAGTTTGCAAGTTCAAATTGCTTAAGAACCATCCACTTTCCAGATATTGCAGGGCCCAAACTTGATAATTAATAGAGTCAAAGTCTACCATAACAATAATTGTACAATCCAGAGGGAATATATATACACAAACATAAGATCAATTGCATGTATATAAGTGACACTTCACATATTAAGCAAAAAGGAAGGTGAATCAGAATATAGAGTTCTTACCAAGACTTTCGATTGCCTCTTTTCCCATCGGGAACTTGCCTGAAATTAGTGTAGTAGTGTACACAGACCATGTTATATGAGACAGCACTCAGAAGAAATATGCTAAGACCCTAACTCTCAAACATTCTGAGAAAATACATTCTCTGAAAATAAGCTTGAAACCTAAGAGGCATCATATCTTGCACGACTACAGGATGGAAAATAAAATGCTACTACAGATTATAATATTCAGGAAAAAAAAAATGCTCTCTCAATCCATGTTATTGTGATATTTCAGTTGTTGTTCAAAAAGACAGGATGAAGAATGTTATTCTAGGTCTTTCAGTCAGATCATAGGTTATGCAGAATATGATAACTGCAACCTTATTTCAACCTTCAATCACTAGCCATCAAATGCAGATAAAAAATTACAAGAAAACCTGAGAACATTTAAATAATCTAGAAGTCAATGCATTATTCTTACCATTCTAAAAACATCAAATGATGCTGATCCCATTCCTGAAAGCATGAGGGCAACCTGCTCATATTTAAGAGACACAGCGTATAAGTAGAACATTAAACACTTAACTGGAAGAACCATACCTTAGAACTGAGGCCTTACATTGACTCTTTCTACGCGGCGCATTTCATCTTCAAGTAATGATAGTTGTGCAGCAGATGTCCAATGAATGCAGTCCACAGGGCTAAAATACACAAAAAAAAATGTTAAATTAATTCCAGTAATCTCAATTAGCTTAGTTGCTTCACAAACAATATCGTTGTCATACCAGAGGATCTCAAAACTAAGTATCTAACAGCAACAATGGGAAATTAAATCTATCTACCAAAGACGACAAGAAAGAAGAAGGCTGATTCCTGTATTAATTATGACAGACCAACGTGCCTAGGGCAGGCTTGAATAATGTGTTCAGCTTAAGATGCTTCATACCTTGCAACTTTGGTCTCAACAATAGTCTCTGAATGCTGGAAGTCAAAGGTTTAAAAAATTTTAGATCATGCCATCAGGACTAGCCAATGGAAAAGGAAAGAACTGCAACCTTAACAGCCCCAGAGGCATAATATTTTTAGGAGGGTTCTGAACCTGGTATTGTTATAATTGCTGCTAACCCTAGGTTAATTTCATACATTTTTATGCAGTTAGCAAAGGGTGAATACTGAATACCTTGTAACTTAGATTGATTCATGAAAGCTCATTCATTATTGTGTCTATAATACAATGAAACAATATTATGTAGACTGTAACTAAGAAGAAATTGATCTTAAATTCACAATTATATTTATATATAATAAAAAATTGATATCAAGACATATCAACTTATGAAACGAGCATCCAACACTTCATGATTCCTTATTATCATTTAGAAATATCATTTTCACTCTAATATAGTATCGATGCTAAGATCACCATCAGATATACATATGGAATAAATACTGGCAGTAAATGTAAAACTTAAATCAATTGTTAGAAGAAACGCCAAGCATCGGCCAGAGTTGAAGCAAGTTTAATAACTAGAGTTCTATTGCGGTTAATTATGATCATAGAAATGATTGACAAATATAGGTGATTAGAGTAATGCACATAGACATACCAACTGTCAATCGCCTGTTGAATTAATTCAGGGTTCCCACACTGGCTGTATACTCTGGCTCTTCCAAAGTCTTCCTCTATTGCAAAGACATCAGGGGCTACATTGGTACAATTTTTGCAGCCTGTTGAAGGATTTGCAGCATAGTTACATCATATGATTTGTAATTTCTCACAGGAAAGTTTTCTAGATGCATCATGGACGTCTAATAAAGACATTGAAGCATCAATTATTTAAGATTAAAAAGCAAAGTATATTATTTGTCAGTATTTGTCCCTTTTGCATGTTTTGACTGAATCCTGGCAGATCCAAATGTATTTTTCTATAAAAGAAGTGCAATGTAACAGAGAGAACCATAATTTTTCTTTTTCTCTTTTTTCGAAAACAGATGAAAGATAACATCAAGTGCTTATGAAATGTGTTTGGTAAACATTTTATGAGTAAGGGAAGTACCTATGCAGCTAAATTCATCAACAAAAGCATGATCCTTTGGGCTAGAATCATCAAGGAAAGGATTGATTGAAGTCAAAGAATATCCATGAATTTCATCATAAACCTTGCGCTGGATGGGATCACTGAGCACCTGCATTGGCACTGAAATAGTCAATTTACCATAAAAGCACAGGATATACAGAACTTCAATAACATTTTCCTCAAGGTTAATTGATGAACAAATGGAACCCACCGTGTAGACCTCATTGATGAACATGCAGAAATTTGTGGTCTCAGTATCATCGCCACTCAAGTCCGGGTGGCAAGCCTTCATGCAATCATAGTACGCCTTCTTGATCTGAGCTGGTGTTGCATCTGGAAGCTAGTAAAAAAGACCAATCAATTGTTAGACACACTACTACTTAGCTTATCATACATAAGGTTTAGCAAAATCCAGCCAATTTTACTAATGTGCACTTGTTTGTCACTAAGGAACTGTATTCCTCAAGAATTTAATTTTGTCGCACCATGTTTAATAGTATCATACAATCATGTTGCATCAGCAAATATAATTGACCTCACGCCCACTATTTCTAACGACATGCAAATGGAATGATTTATTGGATGATATATCCCATCAAAATTGAACTCATTGCTCAATGCCAAAATCAATGAGATAATGGATAATGGAGTTTAAAACTTCTAATAAAGCAAATATCTTCAAGAGTTAGATTCTTAATTTCACAAAGATTTATTTTTTCATCAATATTATTAGTTAAACATTATATTTTCAGCAGAGTTTGATGCATTACCAGACCCAGAACTGCATAATAGTCATCTGCAGCAGACTCAGTAGGAGAAACTGAGTCTTCAGCAGCAACTCTAACTCTGCCAGCACAACCTCTTCGCTTGCCACTTAGTGTTGTTACAAAGGTACGAGGACTTGCAACCTTAGAAAGCATGCGCCATGAGCTTCTTGAACACAAATTCAGTGAAGGGTTGTGGATTTTGAGAGCCTCTGTGTACACTGGAGACAGTAACTGAGCCATGATTCCAAGGCCACTTCCAGCGCACAGAAAGCCTTGTTTCAATGTTCAAACAGGACGGTGAAGTTGAACACAACAAAAATGAAAATTCAGAAAAAAAAAGGAAAAAAAAATGTACGTAATAAATGAGTTTTGGAAAATTGTATAGTTCGAATTTTTGAGGAGGAGGAAATTTTGGCTGAAAAATTGGAAAAGTGAAAATGCTGACATGTCACTCTTGCCAACCACAAGACATCCTCAGAACGTGCACGAATCTAAGATGAATCTAGGTGAGAGAGAACATAAAAAAAAAAAAGGAACACGCAATAAGTAAGTCAATAACACTTTTGGCTTTTACTTGAGCGGTGGCGCTGATCATCTCGTCCACGCATGCTGCTTTTTTGTTGTGCTAGTTTAGAAATTATTATTATTATTATTATTATTATTATTATATATTTTTTCATATATAATTAACGTGTGGATTAGAAAAAAAATATGTAATTAATTTTTATCTGATTTTAAATGAAAATTTAATGGTTGTATTACAATTAATAAAAAAAAAAGTTTTAAGCCATTCATTAACTATATATATATATATTCTAAAACCATGCAATAATTTCTGCTCCCAATGAATTTTCTGGAGTTCACGCCTATTTTCTTGCTTCAAGTAAAAGATAATCTCCAACCGATATTTGACAGGAACTGAAGGCAAGAAGACAAAGGAGATCTTTGAATGAAACTTGCTTGCTACTTGCAGGAAAGAAAGATGATAGTTGAAATTGTTAGAGACGGGAAAATAGAAAACGGCTTTTCCGGTATTGGTGTAATTCATATTTTGCTCATCTAAATAGCAATCATTACGTGACTATTTGCGTCTTTTACTTTTTTTTTTTTTTCGTTCTCTTACTGTTCTAGAATTAAATGTGGGAGCTTTGGAGCTTAGTACTCCATGATTGTAGAAGGCTAGAAACTCACTAGTCACGAGTCACAAGTCACAACCCTTGTTTTTTGGGTCACAAAACCTCATAATCTTCGAGGGAAGAATCAAGATGTTGTAGCTGCAGCCCCCAATAAGCCGAACCCATGCAGTCAGGACTGGACTCTATTGGACCTTAGATTTGTGCTTCCTGGATGTTGTGCTGAGGGCTTGGAATACGTGTCAGGAAGACAGGATACTATGGGAGCCCATTGAAAAGCCCAGTTTACGTTAAATAATATTGTTGGACGTAAGATGTGGTTTAGTCCTTTTGGACAGAGTCCCTAACAATTCAATAGAATTTGTTTTGTTTTTCTATTCCTTTTACCCCGAGGCTCTAGCCCATGTTGGGGACTAACGGAAGGGAAAAATTCTTCACATGGAAATATTTTTGAACAAGCACATTTACACAAATTTATAATAAAATTGATGGGTCATATAAAAAGTGAATATATCCTAAATAAAATTAGCAATATTCATTTTTCTGAGTATATGTAAAAATGAGATTATAGAATTGTACTCATCAATAATCTCTTATTCAAATGTACTAAATTGTGATTCCAATTTTTATTAGGGAAGCTGTCCATATTTAATACTAGTTGGTGCATTACCCGATTTGACTTCATTGAATATATTACATACTTTTGGAATAGAGGGAGCTTTTGGTGGGCTCAAGACTTAAACATAGTACTTGGGTTGAGTTGTGTTTCTTTCGGATACCTCTTGCCTTTTCTGATGAAGAGGTCCCTTCCATTCTTCATATTTCTAAAATGGCGACCTGTCTTTTCGTATCATTAAAGGGCAGCCGTGTTATCTTGTTTTCAGTTTTGTGAGCTAGCATATGGTTGTTCTTGGTGTTGGTGTTTTGTTGCTAGTTAGCTTTATTCTCGTTTCACACCACTTAGGTGTTATGTTGAACTCTTATATAGTTTTCCTTACTTATCTCTTTGAAAGTCAAGTTCCTTTAACTATAGAGGTAAAAACTTCAGTTCTTAATACAATTTCTCTTGAAGTAATTTCTTAAGTGGTATCTGGCTAGAGCCCCAAATTTGATGAGGATATCTATGTAACAAATCAGTTGTGCATTATTCCTTCGCGGTTAATCTTCTTTTTATTAATATTGCTTTAGTTTGCTGAGAGTAGGTGCAAGGAATTCAATCTGTATTTTGCTGCTGATCGCCCCCTCTTTTGCTATACATGTCTGTTGTTTAGCCTTATACATACCAAGTCTGGCAAATATTAGAAGGATCTGAAGGACACAACATTTAATCTATGTAACATTAATTAGTACCCGAGGAAAACACTCAGGAGATACCAACGATCACTTACTTTCATTATTTGATTGAAAATAAGAGTTTACATGTACCCATAACCATAAGTACAACAAACACAAGCAACTTAAGAAAACACAATCTACATGCATCGTCAACCCTTTATTTATTTATAGTAAGGAAACTTCTTAGATGCATGAACTATTACTTAAGCTATTGGATAGGAGGGATTCGTAGCAAGTCCACATAAACCTTTCTTCTTATGTATGTCTCTCTTCATCCTAACATATCCTTTCTCACCCCATTTGGTGCCCCATGAATTTTTCGCCAACCAATACTTTGTACCATCATCAGTTGAACCATAGCCAACTATTGTAACAGCATGGTTTGGATGAGTTCCACATTTTCCTGTCAAAACCCCACTTGAATAAAATTGGAAAGCACGTTTTCCAGCATCAATATAAACCGCTACTGGTTGGTTTGCGACTGCTTTCAGGAGTGCCTTTTCGCTTTTAGAAGGAACTTTCTCATAGCCCTTGATTTGAGCTTGAGCTGCCTTCTTCTTAACATTACAATCCCTATCAACCCCTTTGTAAGGGTATTTTGCTTCACTTGCTATCCCTCCTTTTTTCACAATGAATTCATAGGCATCTTCCATATAACCACCATTACATCCTTCACTCTTACCTTTAACACAATCTACAAGTTCTTGCTCCGAGAGGGACAATAATTTACCTGCAGTAATTTGGTGGATGCCTTCTGTTGCAGCTACAGTGGCAAAAGCCCAACAACTACCTGTTTTTTGGCAAAAGGAAAAAGAAAAAAAACCAACATGACATTAGCAAATAAGTTTCCATATAAATGACAAGAAAATAATATTATTTGAATCACTTTTTGTTTTTTTTTTTTTCAGGGGATGCTAATAAATGTCCCTTAAATATTGATTGAGAGAAAATTAATTAAAATTCATTATCAATTAATGTTTAAGGACGACCTGAAGTTGCGCCTTCAAATATATCTTAAACATAATATAAACAACAATTATCATTTTTTGTATGATAATAAGTTAATGTCAATAATGAAATTGAGTTGAAATAATGAAGTTGAAAAGCACAATAATCATGTAGCTAGTTACGAGTTGCAATATAATATTGACATATTGCATATATCTTTTGTTTTACCACATCGATGTTGGTTCTTGATTGAAGTAACTGCTCCTCTTTCCCTCCAGTCCATGGTAGCAGGAATGTCAGTGACATTTTCATACCTAAAGGGTGTTTCTGTTTCTTTTCCCCCAGCTCCAATTGTCTTCTGACCATTAAGTGAAGCCTTAAATTCTTCACTGGTTTGGTCTGCATATTGGTTTGTGCTAAGTTTGAAAGTTTTGTTCCCATCAGCATTGAATGACTCAATGAACTCAACATTTTCCTTGAATATTTGGAAACGTTTTTCCTTCTCAGCAGCATCTTTATAAAACTTGCCATGTTCTACCATCCATTGCTCGTGTCTCTCAGATGAGCATGCCTCAAGGTCAAGGAGCCAGCGAGACATTACAGGAGAAGACCACAGAGCAAGGATGAGGAACACAGCTAAAACATAATGGTTTTGGCTAAAGGAAGCCATCTCTTAATGGTTGTGAATAGGGTAGGTATGTTGAGGGCAAGAGGTTTGATTATGATACACTGAGAAAGGAAAACTAGTATGCAAGAAACCCAAAGGCCACTACTATTTATAGTTGGGGAACTATTTGTAATTTTATGGTACCACTACTATTGCAAACACAATTAACCATTTTTTTTTTTCACACTTTACGTGGATTAGATGACCATAGTAAACCCTCATATGACACTATTTGAGTGATTCAAAGTATTGTATGGTAATAAGTAATAACAACCTATTATTAACCAACTGTGTTATTTATAATTGTACTCACTGTATATGTAATAACACTGTATCGATTTACATTCCATTTACTAGTAGACCCGATTTAATTAAAATTCACATCCCATCTAATAGTGGATGGAAGATAAGTCAATATGATATCTCATATATAATAAGTATAAATAATATTTTTCATTATTAATACTATAACATCTCAAATCAAGTTATAAAGATTCAACAGTTTTAATTGATAGTCGATAACTTAGCACAATTGTTTTCTTTAATATGGGCTTGAACGGGTTGTGCAAAAATTTAATATTTGAGTATATTTTATTTAGGATTTAAACATATAAAAACAAATAAAATAAAGTTATGAATTTAACCTACTAAAATGTAGTAATGCTATTATTAATTTTATACTATCAATTTATTGATTTACAGATAGATTAATTTTAATATATTGTTGTAAAATGTTTACACACTAACAACTAATTATGTGGCTTTCAAAGTATTTAGTGAAAGAATCAAACACTTTTAATAACGTGGTAATATATAATGATTGCATAGTTAATTGACTACACACACATATATATACAAATCGAAATTAAATTCATTGATTTAATTATCAAAACAATTATCTAAGAAGTACATGCATTTTAATTATTGATATATTATTACATCATTAAAAAAATAATCTGAAGCTTTTATCTAATTATATTGTAAAGAATTTTGTTGATGGTACAATGTTAAAAAGTCCATCTTATGCTCGACAGTGAATTCTCTCCTATGCAAATTACACATAATCTATTAAGTGCCGATCGATGTGTGGAATTGAACATGTAATCGGAATTTGGATCAGAATTTGGCACTCAATTTCAATTTTTAATCTATTATGAAAAATATTTTACAATTAGAAAATATGATCTTCGAAAATATTATTACCCGTATTATGTGACAACATATTATTGGACAATTTTGGGGGTGCATATAATTTTAGTTTTCAATTTTTATCTTTAGGACCTGTTTGGTATAAGTTTTCAGTTTTCAGTTTTCATTATCAGTTTTTCAATTTTCAGAATTTTGTTAAAAAAAAAAACTGAAAACTGGAAATGAAAACTAAAAATCGGATTTTGTAGTTTTCAGAATTTTTAATGTTTCCTTCACAAAATCTGAAAAGCTAAAAAATTGAAAATGGAAACTGAAAATTGAAAATTCAAACCAAATAATTTTGTTTTTTAATTTTCAATTTTCATTTCCAACTTTAAGTATTTTCTTTACATAATCTTAAAAACTTGAAAATTGAAAATGAAATTGAAAACAAAAACTAAATGCACCCTAAGTTTACTTAGATCACCCATTATTTTCGTCTGGTTATTAAAAATTTGCCACATTTCTACTAATTGTTTTGGCATGGTTTTTTCTAACTATCTAGGACTCATCTCTTCATGTGTAGATAGATCTCTAGGGTTAACCTAGTCACGCATAGAATGATGACATGTTCAAAAGAAAAAAATAAAAATAAAAATATACATATGATTGCTTGGATCAAGAAAACAACTTATCATTCTTACTTCTAGAATGTCAAAATATTAATGTAAGATTTTGTATTTTTCCCAAAGAGTGGAAGCACTCTCTTCTAAGTAGTCACTATCCACGTGTGAACCGTACCCATCCATTTTTCCAGTCAAATTGGGTTTTATTTTGATGCCATCATGGTCCCATTTTTACTGTTTTTGTTTGTAGTTTTTATTTCTTGAGAAGGACTTCATGGCCCCATTTTTGTTTCCTACAGAATATATATCTTGGAATGCAGTCAAAGTTATTAATCGAACCGGTTACTCTTAGTCTCCTTCAGAATAACTAGGGCTTTCCAATTACCACAATTGTTTGAATGTGTTAACCATTACTAAAATATTGAAGAAGAAATGTTACCAAAAAACAATACTGAAGAAAAACAAAAGGTTAGCTTGAATATTACTAATTGCATAAAATTTTTCTACTCTTGGGACAAAAATTTTCTGTAATTTTGGCCCTCCAAAAAAGTGGGGACAATGGAGACAGGATACGGAGATAAAAATTTAATATTTCTTTTTGAATAATACCCCTTAATTAGGTAGCAACCTTCGACGACTAGTTGGTGACCTTTGGCTGCGATCAACACCAGTCAATGGCAGTTCAGCAAAGGTACATATGTCTGTTACCATGTATTTGTTATATTATTCCCGTGTTAACAAACAAAATACGAAGGTACTTACCATGTTTTATGCTTGACAATCAAATATGATACAGAAACAATATTTTTTATGCCTCCATTTTCATTGTCTCTACAGTCTCTATCTTCATTGTTCAAAGACGGTTATCAAATGCTTATGCAATTTATACTTATTAAAAAAAAAAAAGCTTGAATATAAGGATAACTTGAATATTGTGAAGAATTTGAGAGCTGTGTTGACACTGGTGATTGGATGATGATGGTGAGTGTGAGATGGTGGTTTCAGTGGTTGGTGGTTGGGATGGTTGTGCTGCATGAATCAAATGCATTTAGCCATATTTTTCGAACATATATCCACACTTTCAAATGTGGCTAATAACCGGCGCATCTTGTACCATTTTTGTTGGTGCATAGCAAGGCCAGCCTCATACGTAATGTAAGTTATGATGTACATATGAAATTATCAAAAATTCTTTTTATAGTCATTTTTTGTCTTACTAACTCGACAAATAGAGTTATCAAACAAAAGTGTATGACACACTCTTCGGAATTAAATCTCACACAATTTCTTTTTTCTTTGTGACAGCACGTTAAACAATAAATCCCAATTTATGAATAAATGCAACAATACTCTAAAATGAAAGCAATACGGTACTTATGCTGACGAAGAACTCACCATGCATGCAAGTATATGTGCCTTATTGAAGCCCGACGCTCATGATAATAGAATTTTCTGTAGATAAAGTTATAGCTTTTCTACTAATTTGTTATTTCTAATAAATTGATGAGGGGACTATCTCTGATTGACCAGTCTACAGTGGGTCATGAGAGTTTTTCTGTTTGAAACGCAATCGGCTGCATTATTTGAGATGATTGGAATCTTGGAAGTTGGAATCCTTGGAATTCTTGAACGTATTATTACTCGTGCAACACAAAAAGTATGAATGTGACTAGCGAATGAGTATATATGAATGAGGAAGTATTTTCAACCATTTTCTAGAAGCTCTATGAAGATATTGGGAGTTATAACAAAAGTAATGGCTAATATACATCGATGTGGGACTCAACTTTTCTTTCACTTTAGTTTCTTTATTTATGTATTTCCTTTTATGTCCTCATTTCATATCCAACCAATAGGGCTAGCTATCTCTTTCATAACAGACAAACACACAAAATAAAGAAAGAAATTTTAGATGCACGTAAGTAAATATATATCTTGATTGTTTGACCAGTTGGATAAGCATGCGAAGTTTTGCTTTTTTGCAATTTGGTAGACCAAGTCTCAAACGATATCTCAGATTTTGATATAACAAATGAGGACATGTTCATCGCTTAGAATTAGTAGCATCAACGAACAAAAAAGGTCCGGAGAAGAGTGTTTGAGATGTAATGATGTTAAGTATGTCAGGTACATCAAATCCTATGCGACGGAATCGAGCAATGAAATTTCCTTTGCATGCATGCATAGCGCAAAGGAAAATTTTTTCATGAACTAGATTTTTTTTTTTTTTTTTTGATAACATAAGGTCAAGTAAGAAAGACTAAGTCCCGAAACTATAATGATAAACGGTACAGCTCCTCTCAAGAGAGCTTTCAAGAGTTGAATTCCAAACCTTGTGGGTAAAGCTTATTTAGGATTCAACCCACTTCCATTAGGTTAACCCCCATTGGCTTCATAAACTAGGTTATGATTGATGATAATAGTGAGTCTGAAAAGATTGTGAGCATGTCAACCTTGTCTTTAACAATTAAAAGCCTTCTGGTCCTTTAAAATGGAAAAGAGTATAGGAGGATCATATGGCTCAAGCATATGACTTGAACTTCATCCTTGAAAATCCTGTTCGTCGTTAGTATCTATTTCATGTGTTTATTAGAGAAATCATTGTTTCTTCGGTTTAAACTTTAAACACGGAGAGCTAAGAGCTCGAGAATGGAAAAAAGGCCCTATATATTAAGAAAATATCCTCTATAAAACATGCTCCGATTACTGTTTCTTGCTTAATTAGTTTGCATACATGGCTGGAAATGAGTTAATTAGGATAGGTTTTAACTTGAAGTGGTCGCATATGTATTCTCAAAAAGTAGTCTAAGACTGGAAATATTACTTGATATAAGCCTTTTTCATAGACTTAATTAGGCTATCATTCTTGAAAGTCACATTATTTGAAAATATATTTAAAGGTCTACTTAATTATAATTTTTTTCTAAAACATAATGTGTAACCTTAAAATAATTTAAATGACTTTTAATTGTGTAAAAAATATGTATTTTTAAATTGGCTAAAAGGCTTCTCAAATAAGTTAAAAAAAATATTTTTAAATAGATTGAAATATTTCTATTATTATTGAATTTTTTCAAATTGATATTAATAATAATAATATAAGTAGGTCAATCTATTAGACATAAAGTGTTATTTTCATTACCTCGAACTTGGCTTGTTTAGTTAAAAAAAATTTCTTGAAAAGCTTGAATATGACTTGTTTATTAAATAAATTAGGTCAAATTGTACCGAACATATGGCCGAAGGCCCCTAACAAACTATCTGGTCTACCTCCACCCATATTTTCATACGATTTTCGAGGAGTATGAGATTTCCTAATTTAAAAAAACTATGGTGACAAATGTGAGGAAAATTTGCTTATGTGTTTATCTTGTTATAGGATTGTGATTGATTTATTTATGACTAGTATCGTAGATTTAGGAATATTTGAATTAAAAATGGTAGAATCCTAAAGATTTTGTCTATTAAAATAACATATTAATTTCTATGACATGAAAAATTTGTTTAGGATGAGAATAAGGGTTCTCGAAGGTTAAGGTCCTTGACTACGAATAAAATCAATAACCTAGCTAAACATGTGAGAGTGAGTGACACAAAGAGAATAAGTGAAAGAGAGATTCTTAGGTTTATGAGTTTGGGTGTACGAGGAGCGCACAAAGTGATATTCTTTTATGATTTTTTCTTCTCATAGTGAAGAGTTATCTTTTGTTGGGGGGATATAGACATAGGATTTATTGAACCACATAAATTCTTGCGTGTCTGTATATGGTCATCTTGATAATTTCTTTCCCTTGATATTTTTTGTGGTTTATATTTGATTTATTTGTGTTGATGGGACGAATTATGCTACTTTTCCCCAATAACAAAGGGGTGTAATCGAGTCAGGTTGGTTTGGGTTTAAAGAAAAAATAAATATGAATTAATCAATTTTGATCAGTTCAAGTAAGGTTGAGTACTTTTTCTAACTAATAAACCTGAACCAACCAATTTGGTTCAATTCGATTATCGCGTTACTTGATCCCTTTTTCATCTTAATTAGTTAAAGTGCAAAAAAAATGAAAAATTACAAATTTATATACTTTTTAAAATTTCATATAAAAATACCATTAAAATAACAATAATACAGATAGCTAAAGTATGATTTGTTAATAAATTTCAATATATAGAGTAATTAATTTTTTAAAAAAAACACACATATGATTTGATTCGAGCCAGGTCTTTGGAGTCATTGGGTCTAATTTGGCAAAATCCAACGCCCAATCGAATCACTCATCGATTTGGGTTTTTATTACCCAATTAGACTACCCGAACCAAATATATTGGTTCGGTTCGGGTTGGTCGAGTCATCCTAGTCCACTCACACCCGTGCCAACAACGTACGAAACTACTGCTTTTACTAACTTGAATAGGCTAGAGTGAAAATAAGACTACATGCAATATAAGGACGTATTTGGTTTGCATTTTCATTTTATATTTTCATTTTCTTTATTTTTTATTTTTATGATTTTGTGATGAAAATAGTGAAAATAAGAAATAAAATTTTATTATTTTAACTATTTTTTATTATTTTCTTCAATCATGAAACAAAAGTCATAAAAATTGAAAACAGAAAATAAAATAAAAACAAAACATTCCCGTATCTTCCTTTTCGGCCTTCTAAAAATTCATTTTTCACGTGGCGTGGAAATAAGAAAAAGCATGTCAAAATTTGGCTTCAACTAACTGGACAAAATCATATGGGCAGCAAAGATGCTTTCTAGATGCATGTATGAACTCCCGAATGAATTACTAAAAAGGTGTTTATTTGCGGAGTCAAACAAAAATATCAAGAAGGAAAATGTTTTGGAAATGGGCCGAGTTTTATGCATGTTTTGGTCAAAGAACTTTTTGTATATTTTTGTAAATGTATTCTTTGTAGAAATAACTAAAGACTCATCTTTGTGGTTGTAATAGGGTCTAAAAATGTCATGATACTATGCCATGCTCTTGTTGATATATGTGTATAGAATGTCTTTATGAACATTGAATAAATGGAATGGAAAAACTGTCGATGCCACACGTTTTGTTTTGTTCTTCATTTGTCCTGTGGCTGTAATAGGGTCTAAAAATGCCATGATACTATGCCATGCTCTTGTTGATATAGGTGTATAGCATTCCTTTTTGAACATTGAATAAATGGAGTGGAAAAACTGTCGACGCCACATGTTTTGTTTTGTTCTTCATTTGCCCTAAAGCTACTACTCTTTTCCTCAGTGAAAAGCTTTTTTTTTTTTTAACAATGTATGGGACCCACTTCTTTGTTTTTGATAACTAACAAATGCTTAACTCCAAGATAAAAAGTTGAAGAGAACAACTTGTGTTCAATAATATAGCAACAATGAAAGTGAAACTCATCAACAACTGAGACTAACACTCCTATCATTATAATCATAAAACTTAAGGTTAATTTATAAGTATCTCTTTTTTGTTCTAAACTAACTCTAATCATATTGAGAGAACAACTCCACTTGACAACAATGAGAGAAAAATAACACCCAATATAAGAACATGAAAAAATAGGAAAAAGGGAGACATAATCTATCAACCAATGCATATCCTAAAGCTTGGGGAGGATGAATTTGAATGGAGTTGAGAGAAATTGGATGGAAGGGAGATTGGAAGGAAGAGTGTTTGGAAAAAGGGGTAAGATACTGACCTTGGGCTATATAAAGGTGTTAAGGGGTCATTAAGTGAAACGGTGTTATTTGATACTATTTTTGTCATTTAGCAGTCAAGTTGCCAGTCACCCCCTCGCTGTATCATTTGTGACTGCTGTAGTGATGACAACAAGGCCTATCTCTAGATAACTTGGTCATTCATGCTTTTGGGGTCTTCTCGACAACATAGGTGGGTCCCGAGGAACCTTAAAGCCGTACAGAACTTATCTACAGATTCGTGTACCTAACTTATCTACTATACTAGAGGCATTACATCGCACCGTCAAAGGATGATCTAATTTATGCCTCCTCACTGGGACACTCAAATATTCCAACTCTCTATCTCTCTTCAACCCCTATCTACTCTCTTGGATGTCTAGATGTCCCAACAAAATAGGGTTCAAGTATGATTTTTATTTACTTTTAGCTACTAAAATTTACAGTTAGATCGGTCTCTGATGGACTTTTCCTGATCCGACAAACAACTTCTAATTTAGATGACGAGTTTGTGCTACGTGAAGGATATGCTTTTCAACGAAGTCAACGTTAATTATCTAATCTAGTCACTTTCTTTCTGTCCTGATTTATATTTGGAACAAAACACAGGCTTTAATACATGAGTTAGTGCGGGTCATTTAAATAAATAACAAGAGATCCTATAATTTGGGTTTTAGTTTTTGCATTTTTCAACCATCTGTATCAAAATTAAGAAAAAATGACGGCAACTACCGAATTTTGTTAATGGACAAGGAATATATAGTCGACGCCTTATGTAAAGGTTTCACATTTCTGTGTTGCTTGCGTGGTGCCTATAGTTCATTTGCTTAAATACCCTGCTCGCTTAAATTCTTCATATGCTTTTTGACGGAAGAACTTTTCCTTTCCACACAATTCTGAATAAAAGTTGAGAAATGAATAAGGAAACTTCAAAAGTTAATCATTTAAAATTTGGTCCCAATTTTTCATTTGGCCCAAACTTTTTACGCATCCATTGAAGTGGACACAAGAATTTGGGACCGATCCCAACCTAAAGAAACCAGACTCAATTTTCTCTTTGGCCATTGATCATGTGACAAAATGGACATGTACTCATGTAGGATAAATTTTGGCATTGACCATTATTTTCGTAGAACCAAAGCTGGTCCAAAGAAGAGCCTCAACTTTAAAACGAGTCCCAACTTTTATGACGCATTGTTAAGGTGGAGCGGGTATATGCAAAATGGACCACCTTGTAGAGATGCTCGTCTCGTCTCATTTGGATGTGTGTGAAAAATACAACTTCGACAACTAATCAATTTCAATTTTTTAAATAAACTCTTCAACTTCCAAAAGATTATCCCATAAACTACTCTTGTTTTATGGTTACCAAATTTTCATTTGTTTACTATTTTATACCAAAAACTTGGAGTCATAAACGCATCGATCTTTTGTTAGAGTAAGTAATTCTAAACCAAGATTTTAAATTTAAACATTTTCGTATGAACACAATATTGTTTATCATTGTAAGGCAGAAAGGTTAAAGAAGAATTTGTTATGAAAGTTAGTTTCCGTTATTAGCTCTCAGCTGTAATTCTGTTGAGAGTTAGTTACCTTGTGAAGCTGATACGCTTGATCATTGAATCATGTATAACACTTGATCATTGAATCAATCAATACAGTCATTACTTGCATCACACTCTTAGTTCTCTGAACTCTCTCTTCTCTCAGATACCTTTCTTACCTATGGCCTAGCCCTGATATCTACAATCGAGATTTGTCGTATTAATTATTAATTTCAAGATCAAATAGTTAAGACCTTCGTAATTAACGGGTGACATTATAAGTTTAGAGGCCTATTTGCCAATCCCTCGAAGTTATGATATGAACTTCAGTACATTTATGTTCATTTGGTTATTAATAACAACTTTCATCTGATTTTTTAACAATATAGCTAATGATGAACCGGCAATGTCTCTTGTAAATCCGCAATTCGAAGCCTAGGTCATTTAGCCATGTTATTACGTTGTTGATAGTTTTTAATTACAGCAATAACATTTACTTAAAATTATACAGTATAATTTGATCCTGATGTGTGTGTGTGTGTGTCTATATATATATAACTTTCATTCTATTAAATCATATATTATATGTGTAATACTTATGAAGAATAAATAAGTTGAGTAAATATTCAATAGTACATGCTAGTTAATCACATAAATGATAACACACATAATTTAGTTATATAATTGTAAACAAATAAGAGCATTTTACATGACAAAATATATACTTAATTAAGCAATGGGATAAGATGCATCCATGGCAATGCCACATAAACCTTCCTTGGCTTTAATTCCTCTCTTGATCCTTATGTATCCATCCTCACCCCATCCAGTGCCCCATGAATTCTTCACAATCCAATACTTGGTGCCATCATCAGCCACACCATAACCAACCACAGCAACACCAAGGTTCAAATCAGTCCCACAATCTCCCTCAAAAACTCCACTTGAATAAAATTGGAAATCTGCTGATCCTCCATCAATGGCAGCTGACACTGGCTGGTGTGCCACAGCTTTCAACAGTGCCTCTTCGTTATTGGAAGGAACGTTCTCATAGCCCTTAATATGAGCCACGGGGGAGTTTTCCTTGTGTGTGTTACAAGTGCCATTACATATTGTTGAGGGGGGATAGTCTGCTTCACTTGTGATTCCATGCTTTACTATGAATCATAATATCCATCTTCCGTTAAAACACCCCCACAGTCCAACAGTTCTTGCTCTGAAAGAGGAACCAATTTGCCTGTGGTTATTTCGTAAATACCCTCTGTAGCAGCTACAGTTGCAAACGCCCAGGAATTACCTGATTTTATATAATAGACCATAAATGTTGACCCAATATGTTGTCATTCTTGTACCAATGGTTTAAATCTTGCGATGAGCAAGTATTACAAGCACAAGCTGTTAGAATTTTTTTATAGAAAAGCAAAAATAGTCATTAGATTAAAAACTAATTAAGTATAATCTGCCTGTACATTTAAATATCAATAACCATATCACATGATTCTTTTTTTTTTTCATACTTATGAAATTGTATTGATAACAATGAAATTTGAACATATATTCACACATAATGTCACTGGACCAATTCTAGTGGCCTAATACATGAATATCACATTATTCTAGCAATAACTTTCAAGAGAAATTTTAAGTAACATTTTTCTGTTTAGATTAAATAACTTATTCTAGAACAATTTATAACTGAAAGTTTTATGAATTTTTTAAAATAAAAACTATGAATTTAATAAAAACCAAAAAAGCCCATGGTAAATAATTTTGCTCACCACATGCTCCTTGACTCTTGATTGGGGTAACAGCTCCTCTTTTCCTCCAGTCTATAGCAGCAGGAACAGCAGTTAAACTTCCAAACGTGAAGGGTGTTTCTATTGCTGTTCTCAGCCCATTAATCCTCTTGTACCCCTTACGTGAAGTCTTGAATTCCTCGTTGGTTTGGTCAGCGAATTCATTGATGGTGAGCTTATAAGGTTTGTTACCCGCAGCATTATCAGACTCAATCAACTCCACGTTGTTCTTAAATATCTGGAAACGTTTTTCCTTGTCAGCAGCAGCATCCTTATATGTCTTACCATATTTTGCCATCCATTGCTCATGCCTTTCTGACATGGATGGCTCGTTGAGTTTGCGGGGCATTACTTGTGAAGTCCAACCCGTGACAATGAGAAACATTGCTAAAAACCACTGGTTTCTGCCTATTGAACCCATCTCTTTGTTACTTATCTCAGTAGTAACTATTGGTTCAAGAGTAATAATATTGTACACTGTTATTATCCAAAGGCAATAGCTTGGGTAGTTTTATATAGACTTAATGGAAGAGGAGGACACATGTTTGATTATATTTTTTGTTTCGTCTAATTTACGATGATGTGTGGAGCCTAAAACTAATCGATAGTTGCTCTATTTATCAATTTCGATCTGAACTATTTTACCATAGAAACAAAAGAGAGGCTTAGACCATGGTGGGGGAGTTTTTAAAGTTTTCTTTGATATTATTGAAAATTGCAGCCATTTGCCAAAAAAGATTGTACAATTGCACATATATACCAGCAAATAAAAATGCAAAGCAGCCATCAAGAAACTTTCGTAAAATGACAAATTAACAGTCGTACAAGGCATTTCAGTACGAAATAGGTCATTGATGGATTGATATTATATTGCAGAACAGAGAGAAACAAAGTTCGTACCTCACCAATGCCATCAAACACTCTGTTTTTCTTGGTTGAATTTAATTTCTATGTATTGATATTATAAAATAATTTTATACTATCCAATAATATTGATTTAAAATTATATCAAATCATGGTGGGTAGTTGTTGTAGTAATGGTAGTTATTTAGTACTCTTTTCATTCCTAAGTAATTATTCATTTTAAAAAAAATTATTTGTCCAAAAATAATTGTCTATATAAAAAATTTAAGTAGTATTAATTATTTCTTTTTAATAATACTTATATTAAATACTATTAACTTGTTATTAAAATAAGAGAGAGGAATTAGTGGAGGATAAGAGAAAAAGTAGAAAATATTGAAAGGAAACAGGAGCAATTTCATAAATTATTTATAATTTATTTAGTATTAATGTATTTTAAATTTTTTTATTAAATATTTAAAATTGAGTAATTATTTAATTATGCAGACAATAATTCTTAACATTTTCTTAAAAGAGCTTTGCTATTTTTTTTTTTTTTTTTTGTGGTCTGGGAGCTTTGCTAATTGTTGGCTCAATGGTTTTTGTGTGAATGGTTCGAATATCAGTTGTGGCCCATCAAAAAGGGGCCAAAATCATGAATAGCTATCCTACAAAAACCTCAAATAAACAGTATGAAATTTTCTTTCGTACTAAAGAAGATTTCTTTTCCTAAAATTCTATTGATATATAATATAAAATTATTTTATATTGTTAGTATATAGAAATTAATTTTTTTTTATTTCTAACCATTATTCTTAATATTCATTTGAGTTTAATTTTGATGAACTAATTATCCAATTATATTCTTTTATTTATATAATAATTTTTTAAATAGTGAATATAAAAATCAATTAACATGTTTAATATAGTAATATATAATTGAATTACTATATAAAAAAAATACTATATTATTAGTACGTAGAAATTAAATCTTATTTATCTATTCATTTTTTAATGTATAAATGATGTTACTCGGTTGGTTTCAATAGCCTTCTGCTTCATACATGTCACAAGACAAGCAACAATCGTTGATATCATTAGAAGCATTGTGCTTCTTAAAATGACTACCAATAACATTTTTAATACATTATTAGCATCGGAAAATCATTATTTCCTAAAAATAAATTTGCCGTTTTTTAAACTAATGGACATCAACACTGCTGTTCAGTACCAAAAACTTTTAATGAATTCATAGCGAGTGCACATGACACAAGAAAAGAAAAACAACAGTAGAGAGATAGGTTATCGGAGAGAGAGTATAACACTAGAACTATTTGTTCACCATTGACAAATGGTTTCCGTACAAAGTATCATTATTCATTGGACAAATATGAAAAAGAGTTCACCTTCTTGCCGTGATTTTATTTGTTCAGGTACAGTTGGAAACACACGAATCAATTATCAGAGAGCACCTAGAGCAATTCCATTATTTCCATGGCAATTATCCTCCGTATGTATGAAAACTAGTGGTAATAGTTAAGCAATAGGATATGAAGCATGCATCCATGGCAATTCCACACAAACCATGGATATCATCTATGCCTCGCTTCATCCTCATGAATCCTTCCTCACCCCAATCGGTGCCCCATGAATTCTTCACTGTCCAATACTCAGTTCCATCATTAGTTTTACCATAACCAACTACTGTCATACCATGGTTTAGGTCAGTTCCACATTTTCCAGTAAAAACCCCACTTGAGTAATACCGAAAATCAAGTCCTTCTGAATCAACAGAAACTGAAACTGGTTGGTTAGCCACTGCTTTCAGAAGTGATTCCTCGCTGTTTTCTGGTACAACCTCATAGCCTTTGATGTGAGCAACTTTGGAGGCTTCCTTTGCTGTGTTGCATGTGCCATCGACTGCCTTGTAAGGATAGTTTGCTTCACTGGTGATTCCTCCGTTTCTTATAATGAATTTAAAGGCTGCTTCCATGAAACCACCGTCACATCCTTGATCTACACCATTTATGTCACAATCCACCAGTTCTTGCTCAGAGAGGGACACCAATTCCCCTCTAGTTATCTGGTGGATACCCTCAACTGAGGCCACCGTGGAAAATGCCCAACAGCTTCCTGGTTTCGCAAATAAAATTGGGAAAATATATGACAACTAGAAACTATAACAGAAGCTTGTATCGCTATGCCATAATTGTTAATCTTTAGATAAATTGATAGATTATACAATTTTATTTCATTTAAAAACTCGAATAACAACTTTTGTCAAAACTTCCATGTGTATTTTTCGAGATGTGTAGTATTAACTCATAATTTTGATATATCAACTGTGTAAAATATTATCAATCAAACACTATCAAAGGCAATTATATTATTTGACAATACATAATTAGGTATCAATATAAAATTTTTTACATTATCAATGTCTCGTGAAATCCATATTTTTATCCCTATATTTATTTGTAATTTGTTAAAACTTTATTTTCCTAATATGCATAAATAAACTAGCATTTGATCCCTCAAAGATGCATGTGATATCATTTTAATTTTTGAAAGATTTTTTATGTAACATCACTTTGGTTTCTGAAAGATACAGGTAATATCAAATAAATTCTTAAATTTATGGAAAAGAGGAACAAATAGATATCATATATATTATAAGAGGCTAAGTTGATATAAAACACTTTTGAGAGACTAAATTGATATCACATGTTTTTCAATGACATAAAAAATATTTCAGAAATTAAACTGTCATTGAAATTATTTTTCAGGACTAAATTATTAGTTTAGCTTATTTTTCAGTATAGCCCCAATTGTTTAGTGCCATCGTAACACCGACCCTAGGGGTTATAACAGAGTAAAGTGTATGGTTAATTTTATTTTCAACGCAGTCTATTTACTATGTAGTAACTTTATGTTAAACTCGCAATATTATAACGATGCAAAGATAATATGAATGAAATTAGAAATAATTATATGTGTAAGAACCAATTTGTTATAGGAACTAAATCGAAAATGGTATCACGTAAAGGAATTATTTAAAATATATTTTAACTAAAAATTATTCATAGTTGTCTAGTTTTATGCTCTTCTTCATCTCGCCGCAATGGCCTTGGTACTTGACTGGAGTAACAGCTCCTTTCACTCTCCAATCCATGGTTGCAGGAATGTTAGTAACGTTTTCATACTTGAATGATGTTGTTGTAGACCCAAGCTCATGCGGCCTCTTGAGTCCATTTCGGGAAGCCTTGAATTCCTCATTGGTTAGGTCAGCAAGGTGATTAACACTAAGCTTGTAAGGCTTGTTCCCTGCAGCATTAAAGGATTCAATGTACTCCACATTGTCTTTGAATATCAAGAACCGTTTTTCCTTCTCCTCAGCATCCTTATAAACTTTGCCATATCTTGCAATCCATTGCTCATGCCTTTCTCGTAAGGTTGCCTCATGGAGCTTACGTGACATCACTTGGGAAATCCTAAATGCAAGAATAATAATGAGGAATATAGTCAAAATATACTGCTTTTGGCCGGTTGAAGCCATGCCTAATTTGCAAGGGGCTAATTAATGTTTGATGTGAATTAGTATGAACCAATGTTGCATGGTTTATATACAGTCGGTCGCCACTTTTAAATTATGGAATTATTAATTTCATAATGCTGTGGATTGACAGACATTACGTTTACATGCACGGAGCATTGTTTATGTGACCATTGACCATATAAAACATTTGTTCAAATTATACAAGAATGGAGCATTGTTTCATAATTGACACTATATATTCATCTGGCATTAATCGCATAAGAATAACATTATCCCCTTTTAAATCCATACGAAGGGCACATTGTGTCCAAATAATTAACAAATACACATTAATGTCCGCTTGCTATAACAAGAATAACATCATCCGCTCGTAGGGTGCACCACAGCATCCACCTATGAGAAACTCAATTCCAAGGTAGGATTCTCTCGGAGTTTTCTTCCGATTATATATATATAAGCACAGCTGTATAAAGCTTGGACTGATGTATACTATGTTGAAAAAAATGTGGCTAGTAAAAACATTCTTCCATGCGAAATTTATCTGGCCATGTGAAAGAGAATGATACGAAGACATTAATTCAGGACGTTATAATTCTTTTAAAAAATCGTAATATTACATATTTTTATGTTTATCTCTTCTCTGGCACTCATTATAACGTAATTGGTTAGTCCTTAAAAGATATTGGTTACATAAGTTTAGTCTTTTAAAAGAAATGACATAAGCACATAAATTAAAAAAAAGAAAAAGAAAAAGAAAAAGGAAAAATGACATCAGTTTAATTCCTCAATAACAAAAACACAAAAAAAAAAACTTACATATCTAAGATAAACTTTTAAACAACTCTTAAATACCAGCACAAGTTTTTGTTGAGGGATCCCTTAACTTTTAAATCCAACCAGTTTTATTGTTCATAAATTAGGCTGAACCGAAAGCAAAAAGGAAAAATAAACTTTTAACAAGAAACAAAAGTCATGCTCAAGGTAATGATTTGCATATCGACCAAAAAGAGCAGTAGTCATCTTCAAAACAGAAGCCCACTTAGGCAAAACCTAACCCGGCATAATCAAAGGGGAAAGCACACTTAATTAGATCCACAGTGAGTTTAAGAGATTCCTTGCCGTGATAAATGAGGACCGTAAGTTGTCAAATCACTTGTTTAGGTACATAACTATATGGATCCTCAGCTAAAATTCCTTGAAAATGCTCACAACTACACAATATTCATAAATTTTTTGGTTCATCGTCAAATTGTTCACGTATCTGTACATTGTTTTCATTTCTAAGAAAAAAACGTGAACAATTTGACGAAAACAATGTACAGATACCAAGTACCAACGTTTGCTTCCTTAGCTACAATTCCTTCGGAACATGCTCCTCAACAAATATAATTGACATTATTCGCACACTTAAATTATTAATCCAGTTTTTAATTCGTTCTGTTACTATCTAGTTCCTTTTCCAGGGAAAAAAAATGTGAGTAATAATTGACAAAATCAATGTACAGGTACCTGCATTTGATTCGTTTAATTAATTTCTCAATTGTTTGTATTAAACGAGATCTCGAGTTTGAATTTTTATGAATGGAAAAAATGAGCACTGAAAACAATTTACTTCATAATAAATTAACCATACTCGAGTCAGATTAATTAAAGTTCAAGCGGTATTTAGATAATGGTGGTTTGAACACAATAAAAAGAAAAAAAGAAGAGGGTTCAGATGCAGGGAATAAATATGCTTAACTAAATATGGAATTTTTGACAGAATCAACAATTTCCAGGTTACACTAAGCAGCCATTACATGTATACATCTTCACGGGGATGAAAACTGCACATTAGGCCTGATCCCTGTTATATTGACCACAAACAGGCCTGTTTCATCTTATGAACTATGACACTGACACCCCCTGTTTCATTATCTCTACATTTATGTGCTAGTTGGACTTGGATGCAGGAAGCCAAGACCACTTTGCCGCCTAACATGCTCTGGGATGAGTCTATTGATCAGTTCAGGGGATGCTCCAGCTAACTGCATCCAAATTTTTCACATGTGCAATCATGAAAACCCATGCTAAACATATATCAAAGTCAGTAGAAGAAACCAATCTGATACATACTTCCTGTTTAAAGTTGAAAAGCGGTGGCAGTGGACGACCATTAGGTAGTCGAGCATTGGGCTCCCGAAGCTCATCAAAGAAAGGATGTGCACATGCTTCCAGCTGAACAACAAAAGCCGCTAGTGAAAACTATGCTAATTATATAAATTTTTGAACTAGAGAATAAAATATAAACATTGAACAACACCATAATGAAATCTAACATGCAAAAATACTGGGTCACTAAATTTAACTATAACCATACTAAAATATGACAGGCCAAAGCATGGTGTTCTAATCTCAGAACAAGAATGGGAACTTTGTATGTTAAGGCTGCTGTAATATAGCAATATCTGTCTTCTTGGAAGGAAGGAGGTGTTAGAGTTTGTCCTACTCACTGCAGTACATCGAAGACTTGGTGAATATTGGAGAAGCCTCGATGCAAGGTCAATTGCTTCAGGAGGCATTCGCTTGTGAAAAATCTGAAACGTAGATAATTACATTAGACATCAATCACCAAACATAAAATACTCAGAAAGACCACATCGTTAAAAAGCAATGGGATAATTGGCATTGAATGGAGTTCACCTTATGCCAAGGATGAGCTTTAATCTGGGGGAATCTAAAATCTGTATAATTAGGGTTCATGCAGCGAATTTCTTCTCGAGTTGGAGTACCCAGAACCTACAAGGAGACACCTAAATAATTCTCTCTCTGTAACTAGATTCATGCAGTCCAATGCGAAATCAAAATAGACAAGGCATCACCTTAATAATTTCCACAAGTTGATCCACCTGATTATCTCCTGGGAATAGTGGCTAACAAAACATTTGAAACAGAGTAAGTCAAGATCATATCTCAAAAGAAAAAGAGAAACAATTATTATGTATGAGCAACATTAGTGGATAGGTTGCCAAAAAGTTTAACAACCTGGCCTAGTAGAAGTTCTGCAAGGACACAACCAGCTGACCAGATATCGATAGAAGTTGTGTATTCTGTTGCACCAAATATTAGTTCTGGGGCCCGATAGTAACGTGAACATATGTATGAAATGTTTGCTTCACCCTTGACCTGACACAATCAACTATTATAATTAACTTTGCAATCTTGGGCAGACTGGAACTTCAAAAGATTGATTATTATAACCACAATGTGCATGTGATTCCAACAAATAACCCTTTTTCCATTTATTGTTAATTGCTATTCTAATATGAACAAAGAACATGCTGCAGTCCAGATTAATAGCATCAGTTACATTTTAATAACTATTTTACTGAAATGTCATCATCACAAAAAAAATAAGAAATTCTGGACCATTCTTAAGGAGCTTTTGTGATTCTATGAAAGCAGCATACAATTTTAGTAGTCCACATAATCATGGTGGTATAGATGCATGACGTGATGATATTCACCAGAAGAATGCAGACCAACATACCAGAACTTTTGCACTCCCAAAATCGCAAAGCTTAACTTGGTGAGTAAGAGGATCAACCTACAGAAAAAATTAATACGGTAGGTTTAGAATAAATGAATAGAACTTGCAGAGTAAAATTAACCAAACAAATAACGTACCAAAAGATTTTGAGGCTTCACATCTCTATGGCAAACTCCTGGTACGGTATGGATATATGCAAGTCCCCTGAAGATCTAACATCGCATCCCAAGTCATTAGATGATTTCAGAAGAAAAGTGACAAAGCGCACATCAAACCAAATTGAGAATAGAGAAATGGTCATACTTGATATGTATATAATTTCACATAAATTAAGGGCATTCTCTGGTTCATACTACTGTAGTGCTTTAGAACTCGGTACATCGTTTCGGGTACATATTCCATTACCAAGTTCAGGAAAAGTTCATCTTTGCTTGTCGTAGAGAAGAAACAGTGCTTCAGGGAAATTACATTTGGGTGATCCATCAAGCGCATTAACTGCAGCTCACGATTTTTGTACCGCCTGTCCTGCAAAACCTTCTTTATAGCCACTGCCTCCCCAGTCTCCAAGCACTTTGCCTTTGTTTCAGGTCAAAAAGGAACCCCACCCAGCAATGTGAAGCAATATGAGAAACTTGACAGCAGAGAAAACTTTACAGGAATATTTATACCTAACAATTTATCACTTCATTTAGTTACCTGGAAAACAATTCCAAATGATCCAGTGCCAACAACACGTTCTGCCATGTAACTGATGGTCTGCAAGAAGTATCGGAGCACAAAGTTATGACGAATAGAGAAATGGAAACCCATGGATATTGCCATCAATTTTAGGTATTCAAGATTATTGAACCATCAAAGCAATACGTCAAATTCTCCAAAACTACACCCTTTATGGCCCAAAAATATGAAGCTGAAAACAATTAAGAGAGGGGGGTGGGGCTACTAGATTAGATAGGAGCTGAGGAAATAAGCCAATTAATGGGTGACTACCAGTACTATATTTTTGGATGGATCCCTAATAAAAGGTTAACTTATTAACTTTATTACAATCCATAAATGAAGTTCTGCTCTGTCCCAAAACGGAAGTGAATTGTTAATTTGTTACTTATGGCCACCATACGCAACCACAGACAGCTTAAAGAGGGTACAGAATGAACCAATGAAACCTATAAGTTGACAATGAAGAAGTCTAGAACACGCCCGCACCCGTTTAGGTTCACCATTTTTGCCTCCAATGGTGGTTGAGATTATGTGGCCAGTAACTTCATGATTCCCCTCAATTATGGAGGCTGACATTTCCTGCAATTTACAGCAATAAATAGATACTTTTAATATGGAAAACAAATTCTCCTAATACAGAAACAGAATCTTAGACCTTTTTCGATACAATTCCTGCGATTGTATATCTTTAGAAATGTAACCTAACAGGAATTGTCATCAATGATTCAGTTTAGAAACATTCACTTAATATGCATGCACAACTCAGCAAACTCACTAATGGATCAACATGCATATATACATAGCCAATATAGCAGTCAACATTACGTGCTCATGTTCCTGTGCTGCATCTTAAGATGAGATGTTGCATGTTTAAGTATTGATTTAAGCAAGTGTTCTATGACAGTAGAAACCCAGAGCAATAAAACACAATCAGCCGAAATGAGAGGATACCAGAGGAATTCAGCCACCAATCAGAATGCGAAGTTGAAGAAAGGTAACGTGTAAAGAGCTCAACGGGTATATGCACAGATAAAGCTAAATCAGCTTACCACAATTCACAAGAAAGCATCACATGCCAAAGAAAAGCTTTAACAACAACCAACAGACCATACAGAGAGACAGAGAGAGAGAGAGAGAATCTAATGACACCAATCCACTGAAGCAAACTAAAATAGTTTAAACCACAATCCACAAACAGCCCAAGGAAAACTCAACTTAAGCAAGGAACCCAAGATCTAAAACCAAATTATACCCAAATCACAGCATATAATGTACAACCAACTCTCTAGAAAATCAACAATACTACTACTATAGACACTTCAACTTCACTTAACTATAGATTATAGACAAAATGAAATTAACCTAGCTTATTACAAGTAAAAATAAAAATAAAATAAAATCAAGGAGACAAAGTTTGACACATTCCAACCCCAAAAAAGAAAAATCCAAAGATAACTCGATACTCAGCTAAGAACCGAGCCAGAATATCTCTCTCTCGCTCTCCCCCTTCTCTCAAAAGATCCAAAATTAAAGAACAGGATTCCACATTTTTCACTTCATTTGATTCCCTTTCTCTTTACTGGACCACCGAACCAAAAGGTCCACTAGCTTCAATTTTTTAACACAAACATCTCAAATTCTTAACCATGAAAGCACAAACAGAAAAAAAAACAAATAAATAAATGAAAAAAACAATCCTTTAAAATCACCCTACAACTCCTCCGACGAGGGAATTCGCTGGAGAAAACCTCCAGCGAGCTCTCGGAGGCCTCGGAAAGCCGGAAAACCGGCAGATCGCCGGCGGCTGAGCTCAAACCGAAGCTCGTTCAACGGATCCAGGACGATCCACGCGCCGGCAAACCACTTCAGGAGCAAAAACGGTGCGTTGCGCACAATGAGAGAGAGCGCAGTTTTCTGGGAGCGTAGAGAAGTATACCTTATCGGCATCCACGTCTGAGCCGCGCCGAGCCGGAAACTTCCTGGCGTCGTTAGCGGCTTGCGGCTGCTGAAGCTG
This sequence comes from Dalbergia cultrata, assembly GCA_031216105.1. NCBI lineage: Eukaryota > Viridiplantae > Streptophyta > Magnoliopsida > Fabales > Fabaceae > Dalbergia > Dalbergia cultrata. Next base: position 10,394,540 of record CM062350.1, on the reverse strand, counting down.
TGGCGGTTGCGCCGCCGCCACTTGCGGCGGTTGTTGGTTGTCGTTCGGCCCCAACGGCATGGAGGCCATGTGAGAAGATGTTACACACACAAACACTCTCTCTCTCTCTCTATCTCTTGTGTTTCTCTCTCTAATTTTCTCGCTCTACTTTCTCTCTCCTCTGTGTCCCGAGGGAATTGATAAAGGACAGAGAGAGAAGGCGAGTGTACTCGCGCGGGGTTTTTGCGCGTGTCATGCACGGTTCGATAGGAGCGGTTCGATTGCGGTTGGACGTTGGTAACCGGCGACGTGGGGTGTGTAATCCGGTGCGGTAGGGTGCAGCGTGAAAATGGTTTCGACCGGGTTGCTTACGTGGAAATTGGAAGAGAGACAAGGATCGCATGGAAAGAGTACTAAGTGATATTAAATGTAAAATTAAACTATACAATAAATATATATTATATATTTTATTATTATTAAATTTGGTAAATGATTAAAATAGTGAAAATTATGCATCATATTTAATAATAATTAAATATATAATATATATTTATTATATAATTTAATTATACATCAAACATAATTCAAGTGGTCGTATTGTGGAAATGCTGATACAACGAAGAAGACGAAATTACGGTTATATAAAAAAAATGATAAATTGAAGTACTTTTTTTTAAATTATTGTATATACCAGGTTTTATATACGCAGCCCGTTGACAAAATTAGAGTGGTAACTACATGGCTGGTGAGCTTGGTTATATTTTAAGTTTGAGCTGTAATAATAATTTTTCAATGCATAATAAAGTATGTGAAAAAATGTACATGGATTCGACGCTTTTGAAAAGAGAAATGACATTTAAACCTATTAATAGTAGAACGTTTCGGGAATGTACTTTTATTTATCATTGGATAGACTATATATTTCACATAATTTAAGACTCATATCTCATTTAAATTAGATAAAGTTTATTGATATGATATTCTATTAAATGTGAAAACAAATTGCATAACCCTTTTAAAAATAATTTCTTATGTACTCCTATAAAATTCAAAAGCACTTGAACATTTTAGTTATTTGTGATAGGAAAATGAGTTATATGTTTTGCTAACCAAAGTTTGTGAAATTTATTAGATTATAATAATTGATTACATAAGGATACCACTAAATGTCTTTCAAGGGGTACAAAAGGAAGAACCTTAAAGAATATATACATTTAAAATACTAGCAATATGAACCGTAAATTATGTTCAAAGAAGAGCATTCAAATAATAAGAAATCGGATTACAATAAGCCACAAGGTAGTATAGTTAGTTGCTAATTAGACTCATTAAGTATCTAATTAGAAATTTAATTACTAGTATATAAAGGGTTTCGTGGCCAAATGTTTAGTTCTTAGGAGAACTTTTACCTCAAAAGGATTAGTCATTATAGTAGGTATTGGATAAATGAAAAAAAAAAACAAAAAATGGGATTTAAATTACTTTAATTACCACTATTTCTTTAAATGCTCCAAATATAGGATTTGTCATATAAGAGAAAATCTAATATTGAGGGCAATACTCTCAACACTTAAATGATTCAATAATAATAAATATTTAAGTGCCAATTCTATTTAATATTTATGATTTTTATGCAATCGATATGATATATATTTATGTTACGTGAAGATATATTCTCATGTAGACATAATTTATATAACTTATTTATTAAATTATTTTCAATGTAAAATAATTGCTTATAAAAATTTGTTTATATAATTATTTAAAAATTCAATTATAGTACACTGATAGTATTATTATTATATCAATACTATAGTTGACTTTCTCTTTTATTATTGAAAAAGTAATATAAATTAAATGAAAAAATAATTAGATAACAGTTGACTATGATAATGACATGTTCTAGTTGATTTACTTATTCTACACATATCATGTCAAACTAGGTTTTTATTTTGGTATCTAATGGGTACCGGTAGTCTTTGTCTAATCAACATTGTAATTTGATAAATTTAACAATATTTGAGTTATTACTAGAATACGTGACTCATTCATACCCATAAATAACTAAAAGATACTAGTACTCTTAAGTTTTATAGGGATATTGAACAAATCTATCAAACTATTGTGCACAATAATTTTTATCACCATTATATGTGAACAATGAAAAAGTTGATGAAATTTGTTAAAAAATAAATAAAATGTAAGCATAAACTTTCAAGCCTGGACTTCATTTTCGATCAACTAAACCTACAAGGAAAAGTTGACTTTTTAATATCCACTCAGTTAATCAAAGTGTTTTTTCTTCGAGATACAGAACAACTTATCCCTAGTCACAAGTTATTATTTTTTCAATAAATGTCAAAACCATGCATCGAAAAATCAAATCCGTTTATATATAGATTATACCCTCTGTTTATATATATGGATCTCAACTTAATATACCCTTTATAAATAAATCTATTATATATATGGCTATACGTAAAAGTAGAGCATTTGTATAAAGCATCAAAATTCATCTTAGGTTTCAAAAGTTCTCTAACGAGAATGGAAGTGATATACCAGGGGAAAAGAGGTATTGAATATTATATGGTAAGGGATTTTGTTCCCCTCGATTTAGCATTCGTTATACTGAAAAGGAAGTTATAGATGCACCATATTTGGTTGAATAATTAATCCCTAATCACCACAGTGCTTGCCAAAAAATGGATTTCACTTTATGGAATGAAAATGAAACATGAAACTAGTTTATTTACCCTCTCTTTCTGTCTCCATATATATGCCCCACGCCAACGCTTTGCTTCCAAATAAAGTTGGCTCTCAGTTTTGTTGAACAGTGGTGCAACTACATGCAAACTAGCTAGAAATGACTTACAAACTTCATACAGACAAAAAAGTCTAAGAAGTAAAAAAGAAAGTAGATCAATCGATTTGTCAAAAAGTGAACATTTAAAATCGTGCCCCAAAACAATTGAGTAGTGACCCCTCAACAAAATGAGGTCCAGGTTCAAAGCCCCTTGACAAGAAGGATCTTCTTGTAGCAATACCTTCCTTTTTGCAGTTTAATGGATCCGATTTACCATAGTATATGTTCCTACTAGCGAAAAGGAAAAAGAAAACGCCGGGGGGGGGGGGGGGGTGGGGTTAGAGATACGGATAAATGCGAGACCCTTTGACTACATTTGACTTGTGAACCAATAAATTAAAGCAGGCATGACAAACGACATCTCTAATTGTCAATTATAAATGTATAACTAAAGTATAATATTTTTTTTTAAATATATTTCAATCAATCTACTAGAACATAAAATGTTAAGCTAGCTTTTAATGGTGCAATTACCTAAGTCACTAAGCTTAACTTAATTCTTGGTTTAAGTAAGTATCCATAGCTAGAGCAAAACTCACCTCTATAAGCTCTATGCCACGAAGAGATTAGCCATGTGGATACTCTTGATTTAACCCAAAAAAAAAAGCACGTCTCTATAATTTTTGCTTATATATTTTAGGTTTTTATGGTGTCAAAAATTTAGTTTTTGTCCCTAAAATTAATTATTGGTCCTTATAAATTTTATTCTTTTAGATTTTAGTCTCTAAGCTGCTATTTTGTATAAAGAGTTAATACTTATTTTAGCCCCTAACTTTTCACTCGTGAGTCGTTTTAGTTCATGATTTTTAAAATGAGTCAAATTAATCATTGACATTAAAAAAACGTGAGTCAAATTAGTCCCTTATTCCATTTTTACTTAACATTGTATCAATTAAACGATAATGAGTAACACTAAATGATACATTATCATGCCATATGACATATGAAATAAAATAAAATTTAAAATAACTTATTTTGGTATCTAAAATTGCATAAAATGAATCATTTTATATCTTAAAATGAATGTTTAAATGCCTAATTTTATCTAATTTTAGACACCAAATGAGTCATTTTAAACTTTATTCTACTTTAGGTGACATATAATTTGTCAATATATCAATTAAGATTATTTATCATCATTTAATTTATAGAATATTAAATAAGGGTGGGTTGAGGACTAACATGACTCATATTTTACAATGTCAGGAATTAACTTGTCTCATTTTAAAAGTTAAGGACTAAAAAGACTCATTAGTATAAAATAAGGGACTAAAATGAACATTAACTATTGGTCCCTTTTTATTTCCACATAGGATGGATCTCGATGGTTTATATTTTTGTCTTGGTTCTCCAAATATCACATCTCAAATAGTTAGAAAACCTACAAGTAAACCTGTACAAAAAGAAAAATATTGTAGAAACTAGAACCAATATTTGGTGTAATTATAGAGACTAAAATGACATTTAAATCTTAAGTCTTTAAATTTCGAACCAATACTCTATCAAATTAAAATTTACTTAACCTTTTAAATTGGCTATATTAACTACGATTTAATTAAATGAAATTTTGAGAAAGCCAATTGTATAATTTTAGTTAGATTAAAAGGTGTAATATAAATAGCCGTAGATGGAACCCAAAAAAAAAAAAAAAATAGCCGTAGTTGTCAAGTTTGACCGGGAGAATCAGAATCTAAATATTAAATAATCGTATAATATAAAGCTTACCCTAATTTTTTTTTTATTGATATAGGAATTCCATTTAAGGCAACAAAAGAGAAAAGAACTTGTATTGAAATCATATGAAGTCGACAAAGTACGAACAGAAAACTATTATTTAAGTTATAAAACTTTCATCTTATCAAACCATCAAATTGTCAATGCTAATTGTTCCGCTGTATAAAATACAGCAGAAGCCCACCCAATAATGACGAGTAAACTACAAGCAAACCAAGAAAGTTTTTCCCCTCCTTTTTTTTTCTTTTTAATTTTAAGTATATAATATCTTTCAATACAACATGAATGATACATATTTTTATTACTCTATTTATTTTTTATTAATAATTTTTCAGATATATTAATTTTTTAATGTACCAAATTGACTCAATTTCTATGACAGCTATTAAGGAATGCAAGTAGTTATTAGCATTTAATTGGAGAAAATAAAAAAAAATATTTTATTCCAGCATAAACATCATACTTTGATTCATTTGTTAAGTAATTAAGACATTTCAACTTATGAATGTATATCGACGAATACATAAATCAATTGATAAGGGTTGTTTTAGCTTAATCATAGATTTTGAATTTGAGCTCTAAGAATATAACTGTATTAAAACTTGGGAGAGAGTTTTATCATTTTAATAGTCCTACTACTCAATTCAAGCAGGATTTTCTTTTACAGAAAAATACATGTGACCTCAACAAGAAAAGAAAAATATCAGTCATATGAACATTTGGTGAACTAAAATAAAAAGTATTCAAATTTTAATTAACATTACGACAGAAAAGCACCAACAATTAATACTGAAGTTGCCAGTATTTGCCACTATTATCCAAGATCTGGTCAAACTTTATGACCAAGATCCTGTAATTAATCAATCACTGAAAAATCTCTCACACAGCAACATTTATTCAATTGCTCATGTGACCTCCAATGACTAACACTTATATAATAATATAACAAAACGAAAATTATCCATGATCAGTTCACAACCCTGCAATTCTTCCTGATCTCCCCATTGGTCCCAGTGAGAGGACTAATATTGCTCATCTTCACCATAGCGGCAGCAAAATCTCTGAAGAAAGCAGCACCATTTGCACTATAAGTCTTAACCAAGGCATCTTGAGACCCCCCATTGAAAAGCACTTGATCAGAGTGAAGAAGGCCACGGCGAGCCACAAGGTCTCTATAGTAATTGTTGTCAAAACGTGTAGGGGTGAGTGTCTCAAGAGGGGATAAGTTTGTGTCCCCTCCAGATGAAGGGCAATTGGCTTTTCTTGATGTGGCAAAGTTGGCGTCAATGTTAGTCTCATTGTATATGCGGGTCCTAAAGAATTGGCACTCTGCTTGGCCTATGGTGTGGGCACCAGAGAGCACGGTGAGCTCACGTGCGCTTAGACCCTTTGCAGAAAACATGGATGTGAGGGTGTTGAGGTCAGAGAATGGTGAAGGGATTTGGTTGTTGGCTGCACTCTGGCTAGCTGTTCTTGCATCTCTTCTTCCAAGAGGTACTGTCCATGAGGGTCCTCCTAGCTATAAAGATTGGAAAAAGGGGAAAAAAAATTTGAATTATATGATGAATTATTGAGTGTGATAATTGAAATCTAAGATTGGAAAACATAAGAAAATAAAATAATAATGGGTGATTTTATATTGAGAGAGACAAGGCTGACATAAGACATGATTGAATATGAACCATATACTTTTCTCTTGATTATTTTGGTGTGATGATATCATATTATATGCAAGGTGTGTACATTTTGGAGGGCCCCCCACTAAATTACGAGAGTTGACATGATGATCAATTACATGTGAGGAAAAGCGAAAACCGAAAGTAGGGGGCATGGTTTGAAAACAATCCCATGCCTAGTACTGGGTATACGGACCGGTGGTCAGATTTAAGCGATGATTTTGACCAATTTTAAGCGCTTCTGGACCTGGTCCGTTTAATAAATGGATCTGCGTTTTGTTTAGCCTGCGCCGGTCCGCGGACTAGGCTTTTTTTTTTTCTTTCATTTTTTTTTACCTTTTTTAATATCCTATATTATATATTTATATTTATGTAATATATTTAATAATTTACATCACAAAATATATATACACATTCTTCTTTATAGTATACAATTTAAATTTTAAACAAATAACAGTACTAATTACTGAATACTGCAAATATTAAAATTCAAGTGTTAATTTTTTCAAAGCAATAACATACAAATTAATTACAAACCAATTAAATATGCATAACTTCTTCAAGTATAAAAAATATTTAAACTACTAAAGAATATAAATTAACAATTACTAACTATCAAAAGCTGGAGCTTAGTCTCTATGTCTACAGTATACGGGTTAGACGGGTTGGTCATGGACCATGGTGAGCCCGTTTAACCCATGAGCTAGGCGGACCGGATCAAAAAAGTCCACGGGTTGGCGGGTTAAAAATTTTCTGGTCCATTTTCATGCGGATTGCGAGTTAAACGGGTTTGTCCGCGGACCACGGTCCATATACGCAGCTCTACCCATGCCAAAAGAAAATGTTGGGAAAAATACAAACATCAAGTGGTCTAGCTACCGGTGAATGACTTGGGGTTTGGAATTGTAAACAGCAATCTCACTGTGAGATTTCAATGCTTTCTCAACAGTTGCAGGAAAAAGTCCCCCTATATAAAGGAAATTTTTTTTCTTGCAGACATCTAATTTGTTCTTACATTGAGCCCAAACAGACATAATGCATACTCAATAAAAAATTTAAAGCTATTAATCAAAAGTTGGAACTGAATGATTTGTACTAAAAAAAATTATGCACATGTATTAAAATGAATCATGTCTACAATTTACTAAGGATGTGTAGCCTAGCCTTTTCAGACACTGAAATTGGCTTTCCCATATATATCGTCACATAAAATTTTGACTAAACTTTTTAAGCCTCTTTAATTAGATCCCAGTAGTACGCAGGTGAAAAAACTAAATACATATATGTGTACTGTACAGTGCAATATAGCATAATAATTAATTAATTATAGGTAGATGAAGTAGGCAGAGACAAATTTAAAAGAAATTTCTCATACCAGAGCTATTCCATCTCTTGTGGCAAGTGCTAGAATGTCTGCACAAGAAACCGTGCCACGGCAAGCTGCTTCAACATTGGCTTTGATGGTGTCAATCACTTCGAACCCCCTGGCTGAATTTTTGTTAGGTGCCGCATTTTTCTCACCGACGAAGTTGGCTGTGTCATCCAACAAGATTGATGCATCGCAGCCCTGCATAATTAACACACAAATAAAATTGAGATACTTTCCATATTCATATAGCCAATCACTTTCTTCTTTAGTAAATTATACATCAATTCATTTTTATATCGCGATTTAGTCCTATTTTCGCACAAAATTATTCCTCCGGTTTGCAAGTCCCTCCACAAGGAGTAATTTATATATATATGGTAAATAAATATTATTAAAAAAAAAGGTGGTGCAAAGGATCATATTTGATAGTAGAAGTTTGTTCATGTAATAAGACATTTCTCTTGCTTTCATTATTGCCCCCGGATCAACCTCCAAAAGAATGTATATTTGGCGGTTAAAGAAATAAAAGAAACTCTCACAATTGACGTGACAAGTAATAAATAGATTGGAGTTAGAAAAGCAACAATTTAAGAATTCAAGGATGATAAAAACTTGCTTTTTAAAAATAAAAAGACAACAAATACTTCCATATTGATGACATATGTATTTTAGTATATGCATTTCATTTTGGCACCTTCGAAAGTGATAAAACTTGAATAAAAAACCTGTGCAAATTTGTGTATAGAAGTAGCAAAGAAAGAGTGGTCATTATCATACATTTACGAAGCAATCATGGAAGAACAAGCGAAGTATAGAGGCCCCCATCCGGGGTTCCTTATTGATAGCTTGCTTCATTGCATTGGACACAATGGTCTGAAGATTAGGACAAGTTTTGCCATAGAAGTTTGGAGAAAGTTGTGCATTGGCAGAACATGCTACTAGAGAAAGAATAATGGATAAGGTAGCAACGAATTTGGTAAAGGGGGCCATATCTATCTATAGCTTATTTCAGCCACAAATAGCGAAGAAAAGATTAAGGGGGGGTGTGTGTGAGTTGTGAAGAAACCTTTGGAAATAGCCATGCAATATATAGAGTAATTTGTAGGCCAGGGGTGACGGTGCATGGAGACAACAAAGTAAGGTAAGCATATCATAAAGAGAGAGGAGAAGTGGAGAACAATAATTTGAATCCAATTTTCAAAATTGTCTGCTCCAAACGCGTTTTGCTACTTTTCAGTTTTTAATTTTGCGGAACAACTGGGGAAGAGAACCTTTGATAAAGATGAAGATTATGGCTCACATATTGGAGCAGTTGACTTACCCCCAATTAACAAATTAAACTAGGAAAAAACTGCATTATGTACAACTGGTGAAGACCATGAGCCAAATTAAATTAAAAGCGGAGAGGAAAAATTGTTAAGTGTATGAGAAGATTATTTATCTGGCTGAGTCAACAATTTAAGTGTAGAAACAAAACAAGGTTTCACTTTCACAGCACAAGATTTTTACGTGAGATGACTTGGAGAAGTGTGTCTATGTGTGTGTATTCGCTGAAATACGTAATTAGCTTAGTCGATTCTCCTACCGAGGTTTCAGTTTAATTTCACCCATGTGATAACTGCATAATTAACGTCAAAGAGTATTGAGCGATGTGAAGAAAAATTAATGGAGTACAGCCAAGACAACTAGATGAAAAATAGAAAAGATTACAAATAGAAAAAAGTAAATGATAGATCGTATTTTTGTGTTAAGGATGTTGGGTGCCTAGAAAAAAGAAATGGGTTCAGTAATATTGCCTGAAAAAAACTGTACGAGCTCATACAATCAGAAAATGTTTGTACTGTGTTCTATTCAATAGCACCTCGACTTTACAGACTGTTGTCTTTTACTATAGTTACAATTCTATTACAAGTGCTAAGATGTCAAGTATCGAATAATTTATAGCAAATTTGTTGTTATTCTCGAAACACTTTCTCGATATGATAGGTATCGATATATAGAGCATTGGATTTTGAATAAGAAATTCGCAGAAAAGTTTTTCAATAAATTTCACAAAATTAATCCACGTTTTTCAAATTTAATGCCTTTTTTTTATAACATATGTAAAATCATTAATTGAAAAATTAATTTAAATATATAAGTAATATAAAAAATAATATTAAAAATGGTTACACGTTATAGTGTCCAAAATTATTCAAATATGTGAGTGGATTTAAAAAAATATATATTCAAAAGAATTTATAGACACCATAAGATAGTTATCAACACTTATAGATATATTATTATTATCATTATTATTATTATTATATTTCTTTTTAATTTTCTTCCCTTTTTCCCACATAATTTGTTTAAAGAATATCATACATATATAGCAAAATTTTTAATAGTATAATTTTTTTATATCATTACTTAATTATATTTTTTCATAGCACTAAAAGTATTTAATTTTATAATATTTTGTTGTTTTTATCACCAAAGATAAATATAAGATAAGAAAATGAGTTAAAGAGTTAAAAAAATTTATTAATCAGATCAGAAGTTCATGGGCAAAACATTTATTTGTGTACCTGTAGCAAATATTTCTCGTATAATTTCTACCTTTCATGGTCTCTTGAATGATTAACGTTAATATCGAGGTCTTTTATTTTTATATAAGATTTTAGTAATGTATTTACATTAATATAGTATTTTAAAAAAAAATCACATAATATAATTTTTTTTAGTATAGAATCCATTTTTGGTGGATTCAAATATATTCTGTCAAGGCAGATTAAGTATAAAATAAAAATTAATATAAAATCAACTAAAAGCAGGTTCAGAAATACATAATTTGTCAAATGTAAGTTCAAAATTCAAAAAAGGCAGATTCAGAAAAATAAAAAAAATATAAAATCTACCACATACAAATTCTATAAACACCGTATATGAATAAATTTACTCATTATTTTATATAAATGTAAATTACCTATTAAAATATCATATATAAATTATTTTTCCTTAATAATGTTATACAAGTAGATATTATATAACATTTTTCTACAGATGAATTCGGACATTTAATTTCAAACATTTTATCTTTATTTATTTTATTAATATTTATCTGAATGAGAGGAAATGATTGCTACTACTTTACACGTCAGTCCTATTCATAATCTGCATGCATTCTACTGAACTACTACATGTATATTTTTCTAAATAAAAAGCTCCAATCTAGTCATATGCACTTAGCAAAAGATGCTTTCAATCATAACATTACCCTATCGAGGGATGATAAGTTTGACCAGTTTTTACTTGTTCTATGCGTGTAAAGCAATTCAGAATCCAACTTTGATGAGATTGAGTTGGTTGAGTCAAACACACATTCGTCTTAAACAGTTGATTTTGTCAAATCAACTTTTTAAAAATAAAGTAAAAAAAAGAATAGTTGCATACACTTTTCTTATGTATAATTCATTTTCTGAAAATTAAATGTTAAGACTTTTGATTGATTCTAACGTTGACAAAGTATAGATGGAATCACGGAGCATTTAATGATTTGAGAATTATTATGATTTGACAAAGAAATTTGGCCAGCCACTTCCCAGCATCAATCTCACCAAACTACTTGTTATAAGAGAATAAAATCAGTAATATAAAGCACGTAAATAAAAGAGAAATTAAAAAAATTGGAGGAAACGGGATGTGATAAGATGTAAAATAAAAATAATGAATATTTTTATATTAAACTCAACTTTTTTACATTCCTAAAAGTATAACTTTGAAGAAAAAGTACAATATAATCTTGAAAGGTATTAATATACAGTGGAGCAAACGGACGAATGGAATCTATGCACTGTACAGATTTAGTCGTTGTTTATTATTATTATTATTCTGGATTTAATTTTTATATATGTAATAGTTTTTAATATAGTTATTCAATCAATTATTATCATATATATATTAGTCATGATAATTAACTCTACTATCCATTAATAAAAGTTGATGCAAATGAAAAAATTTGATTGTGTGAAAATATTTTACATTATTAATTCATCAATATCAAAATTTAACTCTATTATTATTATTATTATTATTTTAATTAATGTTATTATTATTTAGATGTGTTCTAATAACTTGATAAAGTCATAAATTAAATATAGGTTATGACCAATTGACCATAAATCTTCTTTCAAAATCTCTTCATTTCATCAAATCTTCAAAAATAAAAAACTATCTCAACAATATCAATTAAAAATTTGGATAAACTCAACAACTACGGCTATATATACACCGTTTTTGAGTTTATTATTTTGCCGATTTAGACTTGTATACCCCGTTATCAACTGAAGAATTGCTACACGGCTCACTCTTATAGTCAAATAAACATTTTAATATTTTATAGATCATAGCCTTCATTTGCGAAAGTGACATGACGACCAAGTTAACTTGGTTTAATTTCAACATATACGCACCCATTATAGTGACTAGGGTCAGGACGGATACGAATATCTATTAGCTGTCTAATGCTGCTAAGCAATAGTGGAAACATGGATTCTCATTCAGGTGCTAGAATTATAAATGTGGTTAGAGACTTGTCATTTGAGAAACTAATTAAGTATCACCCCCTTTAAATGTTTAATCGAAGGTGTAATAGTCTCCTTCATATTTTCCTCTTTTTGCCATGCATGTCTGTATTGAACTATTGATCATGTTGACTCACAATAATAAATCAACCACCATCGGAGACTTAGGCCCCAGCCAGCAGGATAAAGTGAACGAATGGAACAAGTCATGCGAGGGGGCCACAAAGATGGCGAATCCCCTAGGCGAGTTGAATTTTTTTTTTCCATTTTTTTTCTTCTTTATTTTTTTACAATTATTGAATATTGAGAATCATAGTGACTATTATAATGGCCATGTGACTATTATTCATTTCAATAATATGATTTTAACATTTAAAAGTAGGTATCTTATTTGAACACTCACTTTATTATTATTGAATAAGATGGTGATCTTCATTCATCCTCACTCGTCTTCTTATTTAATAGTGATAAAATGTGTGTTTAAATAATACATCCACTCTTAAGTGTTTGAATAATATGCTTGTTATTCATCTTACAGGTAAGGAGACTTATGGTTATGGAGATATCTATAAGGAGAATATCCATTCATAGTAAAAAATTTAACCAGGTTTAATCCGTCATAAAGTTTAACTATTATCATCACTAGGTCTAGGGATTGAATTATTCACAAAATTGAATTTACTCTTGATAGACAAAAATTTAACCAGGTTTAATCCGTCATAAAGTTTAACTATTATCATCACTAGGTCCAGGGATTGAATTATTCACAAAATTGAATTTACTCTTGATAGACAATTGTCAAAAGATAAAGCTTGCGAAATCAATTGCATACCAGGGAATGATGGAGAAGATCATATAGGGGGGTTTGAATCATCATCAAGACCATCTTGGTACAGAGTTTGGTACTAGACTTCAACTTGGAAAGTTCACTAACATAACCACCAGTAATTAGCATAACTAACATCCAATATTAAGGAATAGCACCGATCATATTGCAGTTGCCTCTCTCTCTCTCTCTCTCTCTCTCTCTCTCTCTCTCTCTCTCTCTCTCTCTCTCTCTCTATATATATATATATATATATATATATATATATATATATATATATATATATGTCCAATATCCAGCCAAGCCACCACAACATATTTAACTTATTTCAGCAACATTTATGAATAAAAGATGCTGTTAAGAATTTTGAGTAATAGTTAAAAATAAAGTATATTGCTTAAAATATAAGAAGTGTAGTTAAAACTTTTCAATAAGATTCTTACAAGTGTAATATATAACCTATATTGCTAAAGATTTTTACCAAGAGTCTTAAAATCTATATAATGTGTTGTAGTGAGTTTATGAACAAGACCCTGTAATCAATCCATCTCTTTAAAAATCTCCACTGTGACATTGATTCTGTTGCTGATTTGCCGTGCTGTTGTTAGCCCCAATGCCCCATAAAAACTATATCACAACTAATAATATAATTATTGAGCAATGTTCAGAAAATCGAACTGGATCGGTTAGTCGGATCGGGAACCGGCTTGCTATTCGATCCAGGTTAGTCCCTAAAACCAACTAGGAAAGAATCAATGGAGAACCGTTTCGAACCAGCCGGGAAAACCGAGCAAACCGGCCTGACCGGCCGAACCAATTTTTTTTTTTTTACAAAAAAATATAAAATGACATCATTTTTGGGTTTTTTTTAATAAAAAAGTCTAAAATATCATTTTTCCCAATTCTTTTCATTTTCTGGTATGAGAATTAGTAATTTGAGAGATTTGATCTATATGGATAATATTTATTTTAATTAAGAGATGAATTATATTATATTCTATAGGTTTTGTTGATGCCTAATTTAATTTTTAGTTATTTATGATATATATTTTATTTTATATTTTTATATATTTATATAAATACAGGTTTTATTATATACCAGTTATATTTCGATTTGACCCCCGGTTAAACTTCTGAACCCTTACCCTGACCGATTCGATGTCCGGCCCGATTTTTGAACCTTGCTATTGAGTAAGGAGATACTAAAAATAAAATTTTCTTTATTATTTATTAAATAATTTTGCACTATATATACTAGAGTATACTAACACTTGTACTTTCACTCACTTTGAAGACTCCACTACTCAATGCTCTACTCAAGCACAAGCACTTGCTCACTTTTACTGCTTGAGCTCTCCACTCAAGCACTTACTAATGTGCACATTACTCAAAGACACAAAGCCTATTTATAGCCTTGCAATGTAGGTGACTTACAAGGGGTAGAAAATTCTAGGATCATGTTAGCTTGGTATTGTTTATAGACATTTCTTTAAATTTCTTTATTAGTCCACCACTTGTAGAAAGTTGTCGCATATTTATAGTTCTTGAAGCTTCTAGTGCTAGAAACTTCTAGTCTACATAATTGTTTGTGCTGGCTTCTAGGAACTTCTTTATAAATATCCAAAGCTAGAAGACTCTACATATTTCAACTATGGTGCAGAAGTCTCTAGAAATTGTGCTAACTTCAAATAACTAAGTAAAAGTTGTCTATGATCAGTTCACAACCCTGCAATTCTTTCTGATCTCCCCATTAGTCCCAGTGAGAGGACTAATGTAGCTCATCTTCACCATAGCAGCAGCAAAATCTCTGAAGAAAGCAGCACTATTTGCACTGTAAGTCCTAACCAATGCATCTTGAGACCCTCCATTGAAGAGCACTTGGTCAGAGTGGAGCAGTCCACGGTGAGCCACAAGGTCTCTGTAGTAGTTGTTGTCAAAACTAAGAGGAGTGAGGGTCTCAAGAGGGGACAAGTTGGTATTCCCTCCAGATGAAGGGCAATTAGCCCTTATTGATGTGGCAAAGTTGGTGTCAATGTTGGTCTCATTGTATATGCGGGTCCTGAAGAATTGGCACTGTGATAGGCCTATGGTGTGGCCACCAGAGAGCACGGTAAGGTCACGTGCACTTAGACCTTTGGCTGCGAACATGGATTTGAGGGTGGCAAGGTCAAAGAATGGTGAAGGGATTTGGTTATTCGCTGCAATATGGCTTGCTGTTCTTGCATCTCTTCTTCCAAGAGGTACTGGCCATGATGGTCCTCCTAGCTAGAGAGATTAAAAAAATTGAATTAATGAATAATTGAGTCAGCATAGTGCTCTATTCAATAATGAGTTGAATTTCAACTCCAATTAATCGTAAGATTTACATTTTTATTTAAAATGTAATTTCCGGCATTGGGTAGATCAATCCACCTAATACTCTTAAGACCACAAAAGTATTTCTCTCAAAACCATTATAAATTGTTACATTATATCAATTTAAAATATTTTTGTAAAAACAACACTAGCTACTAGCTAGTGAACCCACCTCATTATACACACATGACAATTTTCTGTCCTCAAATAGTGTCTCTTTACCTTTTTTTCAAATAATTTATAACATATAAAAGATATGTATCGTATATTTAATAATCAATAAATTTTTAAACCTCTTTTGATCTTTATCTTCTTTTGATATAGCAACAAAAGATTAAGAAGACAGGAAAAGAGATATCGTTTAGGGAGTAAAGATTTTCATCCCATTATACAAACACCACGTCGATAAGTTAATAAATTTAGTTTTTCAATCTTATCCTATGGTTTCAAATAGCAGAAGGTATTAGGTGATGTGATTGCATTATTGTGGTTGAAGACACCTTTAGAACAACCGCAATTTAAAACCCATTCTCATCTGAATCGAGTGTAATAAACCAATTAGACTAGAAATGCATGGCTCACCAGAGCTACTCCATCTCTTGAGGCAAGTGCTAGAATGTCCGCACAAGACACAGTGCCATTGCAAGCGGCTTCAACGTTATTTTTAATGGTATCAATCACTTCGAAACCCCTGGATGTATTTTTGTTAGGAGCTGCATTTTTCTCACCCACAAAGGAGGCAGTGTCATCCAACAAGATTGATGCATCGCAGCCCTGCCAATTAACAAAGAAATAAAACCGATATGCTATCCATCTCCATATATATATATATCCCCCTTTTCGCAAGATACACATCAATAATCAACAAAAATGTTAGGTGATTCCTATTGTACCGTCTCTAAATGAAAGAGTTTTAAACCCTCTTAATTGGTCTAATACAATTTGTCCGTATGTTAATTTTTTGTCCACCTAAACAGGAAGTAGTTAATACATCTAATTTATATTAAGACCCATTTGATATTTTTTATCGCAATTTTAACCAAAAACAAAATTAAAATTTTATATTCCCAAGTATCAAATCAAATTACCTGTTTTAATTTTCTACAGCTTGTTCTTAGTGTTACTGCATGGGATACCTTGTCTTGGTGTCTTTTGCTTCTGTATTTGTGCTATTGAATATTGTTACACAGTGTTTTCTTGAGGTTCGCCTCTTCTTTGAGAGTGTGCTTGAGTATTTTCATTTCGAAAAAGATCAATTGAAAGATCAACAACTTCAATTCGTACAACACAAATGGGTGATTTCTTGCATTCTTACATCAGGTAAAACTAATGCTTAACTTCAAGCGTATAAATACAATTTGCGATTTAGGGGAAAAACACAAGTGATTAACAACTTCAATTCAGTTAAACAATTCTTACATTCACTTACCTCAATGTTACTCATATTTATAAAGGGATTGATGTTTATAATTTATTTAGGGTTCTTACAAATTTGGGGGTAAAATGCTTTCTAGGTATTTAGAAATCTGGATAATTAATCTGATTTGGTATTTAATTTTGTCAATAGTTGCTATTGTAAAATTATAAGAAAAAAATATTGAGTGGGTGTAAGTATACATTTTAAATCACCACTTAAATATATAAAAATTTAACGCATGGACTAATTATATTTGACCAATTAAAACCCTTTTATTTAAAGAGGGTACAATAGCAATCAACAAAATGTTATTTGAATATCCAAGGTGTGCCAATTAACAACATGGCATCTACCAACGTGATCAGACTTAACTACAAAACCTGTGCAAATTTTTGTTTTAAGCAACCATATAGCTATGGACTAATTAAGTTCAGACAACAGTTTCACTTAAGGGTTTAACTAATGAGTATCTTAAAAATACTAATCAAAGAAATAAAAGTGGGAAGTTTTGATTGAAAAGTAAAATTTTGAACTTTTTATTAATGCATTGAATGCATTGAAAACAATTAAATTTTTTTTCTTGATTCATTAAGTAATACCTTCAAGGCACTCATCAACAAAATCTTATATTTAAAAATCCAAAATTAAGGCTAGCAAGTTTTGAATGCATATTCAGGGTATTGGGTTTGTAAACCCCATGGTATGAAGGAGCAGGGGGGTAAATAAGTTTCTACATGAACATGGAGAAAAACTTACCTATATCAAGAGCAAGTTACTTTTTTTCTCTGTTCTATTTAGTTATTGTCACGTAAACAAACAGTTACTATAACATTTAACTTAACCATGATTAAACTTTTAACAAATTTTTAAAAAATAATCTAGAGAAATATAATGCACCCACACTATTTACAAGGCAATAAATAAATGGAATAGAGCAAAAAAGTAGCTCGCTCTCATTACTGGTAAGGTAAAACCATGATGTTGTTATCTATATAAGGAAGCAGGAAAAATGAAATTGTCTTACATTTACGAAGCAATCATGGAAGAACAAGCGAAGTACAGAGGCACCTAGCCGGGGTTCTTTATTAACGGCAAGTCTCATTGTATTGAGTACAATGGTCTGAAGATTAGGACAAGTTTTATCATAGAAGTCGGGAGAAAGCTGTGCACTGCAGGTAGAGCAAGCTACTAGTAGAGAAAGAACGGATACAGTAACAAAGAACTGGGTAAACGGCACCATATCTATGGCTGAACGCCACACAAATAGTTACGCCCTTTGTATTCAATAAAGCGTGTCTGTGAGTTGTGAAGAACAAAGAGTAAGTCAGGTATATTGATATCATAGAGAGAAAAAATAATTTGTACCACTTTTCAAACTAGCTAGTCTTTCCCAAACGCGCTTTTGATTTTTCAGTTTTGGGGGAGCAAGAGAATATGTGATAAAGATGAAGATATTATGGCTCACCTTAGAGCAGTTGACTTGCTCCAATCCCAGTAAGAAACATGGAAAAGTTGCATGTGAAATTGAAGACCATCAAAGACAAAAACAGGACAAGAAATTGGAAGTATATATGAAACAGTCCTTCAGCTGGCTGAGTCGACGTATTAAGTGGAAAAACAAGGCTTCACAACACAAGATTTCTTCGTGAAATGACTTGGAGATGTGTGTTTCAATTAATATATGTATCAATACATAGTATTGGAATTTTTAATAACAGTATGATTAAATGCACAGATGTTTTTCAATAAATTTCCCAAATTATTATTATTATTAATTTTATTTTTTCAACTATTTCCATCCAATAAATGTACTTACCACCTTGCAAGAATCTGTAATGAAAATATATGTATAACGAATAACTTTATTTGGACAATTTTTCAAAACAATTTCTTAGATATTGACCAATAGAAAAAATAGGAACACATTCTCAACTGATATTTATAAAGACATTTCATAGTATTCTTTTAAAGATGTCCAAAAAAATAAATTGACATGTATAGATAGTCGACTAAGGCAGGTATTAATTGATTCATTTCATTATACTCGTGATTTGGCACATCGCTCAACCTGGGGACATTAACATTTCATATAAAATAGCCTTCATTTGAGATAATCGACATGTTAACTAAGTTAAAGGAAATGATTTTATTCAAAAAAAAAGAAAGCCAAGTTAACATGATTTTAATTTCTTTTATGGTCAATAACATGAATTAAATTTCTATGCTCAGCCATTAAAATGAGTTGGGAGGGTCTGGGCTGATACAAAAATGGATCAGCTGTCTTTTTTAGGATTATTCTGATCAATGGATCAGCGGTCTAATGCAACAAAGTGAAACGAGTACAAGCGGGCCGAAGCCCAAGCTGCTCTGGAAAGAGAGGATTAAAAGGGAATGGGTGTGAACTCTCACGGTGTGGTCGAGTGGTGAGAAACTTATTCACCCTTAACCAAGGTTAGGGGTTCGAATCCAGGCTTTGGGTATGGAGAAGCCTTAAATCTCCAGGCTAGCTGTCCCACCCTTTGCGGTACCCACAAACCACAGTGGGAATTAGTCACTGTGTACGACGGTGGATACTCTTAGTCATATACCAAAAAAAAAAAAAAGGAATGGGTGTGTTAAATTGAGTATGATGAAATGAACGGAAAAAAAGGGTGCATTTGATTTGCATTTTTCAGTTTTTAATTTTTTTAGTTTTTTCCTTCACAAAAATTAAAAATTGAAAAATATAAAACAAATGCACCTTAAGGATTGTTTGGTTTGAGTTTTCAGTTCTCATTTTCAGTTTTTCATAATTTATGAAGAAAAAACTGAAAATGAAATTTGAAAACTCAAACCTAAGAAGCCCTAAGTTGTGATCGATGAGGAATGAAAGGATTGTTGACGAATGTACAGTGCACTGTTATTCGGGGACATGTTGATCAATGTTTGGTATTATTTATTTTATCCTTCTCAAGTGAAATTTCTTCTCCTTTCTGTTCCTTCTGGATCTGCACTCTTTCCTTTCTCTTTGATTCAGCTCGTAATTCTTAGTTATTGGTCTCGGGTCAATCCTACTTGAGGTGGAAGTAGCTCATAGATTCACAAGGAAGATTACACGCGATATTTTTTTTTTTTTTTTTTGGGTTTCAAGATTACATGCGATTTGAGTTCGGAGTATTGCGTTGTTCGTAGATATTCATTGAATGCCAATTTCTAAATATATAACACAAAGCAATAGATGAAATATGGATTCTCATTCAGGCTCTAGACTTATTTGACGTAAATAATTGAAAATCTAAATAATTGTATATGTTTAATCGAAGGTGTTAATAGTCTCCTTCAGTGACAAGCACAAGAGGGCCCAGGCCCAACTAGCCACTGTCCGTACCACATTACATTAGGGAAAATTTCACTTTGGAGGATCGAATTATAAGTTTTGTGCACTTTACCAAAAAGTTTAGTAAGTTTACAAATTGACCCCCTAATATATTTTTAATGTATGCTTTAGTCATTATCTTAAATTTTTTGCGTATTGTTATAAAAATAGGTGCACTCTACTCACCCAAACTATAGGGCATGTGTAACCTCATATTCTTAGTTAATAAATAATATACAACTTGATACTAAAATTGTCACTGACTTCTCATGAATTTTATTAAAATTACATTGACATTCTCTATAGATACTGATTTATTAATTTAAGTAATAAAACAAAGATAATATGATATATACACTTAAATATAATTATTAGTGATAAAACTATATTTTGACAATATTTAACATATTGATTGAATAAAATATGATAAAAGGGGTATTCTAGTTAATATATATGTCAAATATTGTTTGAATATCATGATTTGATCAGTAATAATCATGCATATACCACATGTTATATTTTTTGTTACTTAATTAAATTAATGATTTAACATTTTTAGAGGAGGTTAATATAATTTTGAAAAATAGAAGAATATCACATGCAATTACACTAAATATCAGAAATGTAAGTGTGAATTACTCTAAAAAAGTTAATAAAATAGTCAATTTGTATAATAAAAAAATGTTAAAAGATTAATATGTGCATTTTTGTTAAGTTTTGAGATAAATTACATAAGACATAAAGTTTAGGGGATAAGTGCAATTTTCCCTTACATTTATTTGTTTATTTATTGTTGTTGTACTTGTACCCACCTGCTACACAGTCCAAAAAAAATTAGACATTGGCCTCAAGTAATAGAGGATAATCAGCATATAAAGAAATAAGTTAATGAATTTAAAAATAAGCATAAGCAGATAATCAAAATAGTGTAGGAGGGTTACAGGTACTCTTTCTTGAAATTTTTTTGAGTAGGGAAAACAAAAATTTATTAATAGAAAAATCTAATGGTAGTTACAACAAACAAATACATTAAATCCAAGTTGAGTAAGAATTTTGACGTTTGCTTTCACTCTCAACACAGAAATTTGAAATTGGCTTTTTACTATAAGCTTCAATGGGCAGAAACATCTATATCTATATCTTCCATGAAAATACAGGAGCTTTAATAATTGGAAAGATCCATTTGTCCTGATCTTGTGCAAATTAATCCTCTTTTTTGTTTTGGTTGAATGCCTTTGAGACTTGGTGGCTGATCTGCATGCTATTTATTGAGCCCAATACTGACTATTAATGGCATATTAGGCCCAACATTGATCACATTAATGTGCAGCCATCTCTAATCTATAGATGTTATGTTTCACAATTTCCAAAGGAAGAAAAAATCAGACCAATATTGAATCTGTTAGGGCACTAGTTTAAAGGTCTAATCGGTTCAACCGGGATTCAACACAATCTTCAAATTTAGTAAACAATGTAAAATTGTGTTTATTTTTTAATCAAACAAATTAAATATATATTTTAAATTATTTAATAAGTCAAGATTATGATGCATTTTATTAAGAAATAATAGGTAACATTAAAGTGGCCGACTATAATTAATACCAAGTAGCTTTGTTTGGTCCCAATAAGTATAATGTAATACCCCAATTTTAAATTAAAATGTGGGGAATTTTTTTCAAACTAAGAACGGTGCCAGCTACCCTCATATGTAGTTTCGGGTTTTGAATTTCATTAAGACTGGACCCTACACATCATTTGAGAGCTATAAGATAGAGCTATATTCTTGGGATTAAAAGCCTCGGTAAGTGTTCCTTAGAGAAAAATAAGTTAAAGAGTGATTTTTAATGAATTTTATGAAACCTTTAAACACTCCATTTTTAATCCATAAGTTCATAAAATCATAAGAATTCTCGGATTTGAACTAAAAAAAAAAATTGTCAAGACCCGATTTGGATCGTGATCGACATGTGAGGATTCTCGTCCCCACGTAAACCTCATGATCGTTGTGTTGTACTATATGCATATTTTATTCATAAAATCTATTTTAAATTGTATATTAAATCTTATCTTGAACTTGTAATAAATTTGAATAATCCTTTTCCTCATAAATAAAATCTAAAACTGTAACTGTGATATATTTTAAACTGAGTTACTCATTTACAAAACATCTATAAAAACGATAATTATAGATATACAAAATAATCCTGATAAATCTATGCAAATATTTATATGGTCCGAGATCCTGCCCACAATGTACACTGGAGCACTCTATTTTTAACCAAAAGGAACCAAAAGACACTTCACTTCGAAGTGAAGCTCACCAAGTGGAAACCTCTACTGCTGGGGAGGAGATGGTTAAGAGAGACCCGCAACAGCTAAAGTATCTGTAACGGAAAAAGGGAGAGGTGTGAGTTTCATCTAAGATTCAATAAGTGAATTCTCACCTATGACCCCTTTCATGGGACAACAACCAAGATGCATAAATATCATAATATTACTAATAATTAATAATGATAATAATAATAAAACAAATTCTAAAACTGTTTCTAGTAATCCTATATATAAATATATAGAACAAAACTCTAGACTCCTCTGAGTCACAATCAATAATGCTTTGAACTTGATAAACATACATAATAATAATAATAATAATAATAATAATAATAATAACGACCGTTTGTAAATATCTCTATTTTCCATGGGCACCTCACTAGGTCCTGGTTTGCTATGATCTCTAGAAGCTTTGTCTCCATGGCCGTTAATAAAGGGGTTGCCTTCATGGCTATTTATTCAATATTACCTCCATGACTATCTATTTAATATTGCCTCCATGGATGTCTATTTAATATTGCCTCCATAGTTGTCAATTTAATATTGCTTCCATGGCTGTCTAACGTTATTGCCTCCATGGTTGTTTAATACTATTGCCTCCATGGCCGTCATTAATTCTTATCATATATAACTCAACAGAATTAAATAAAATCAACATTTCTAAAAGTGGGTGCTCCGTCCCTGACGAAGCAGATCCCCTAAGATCTTAGTACACTGAGAGTTTTGGATTCATATAGCTTTAACAATTTGACTTTAGCATAACTGTAGCTATGAAAATCGAGCCTAAGGGATCACCACTTGTAGGCATCCCGATTTTAAGCCTATAGAATCTGTATCTGGCAGTTGCTATGAATCATACTGAATTCCATACCTCTTGATACCACAAAACTGTAATTCTCAATTTAAATCTCAAGCAACATAAATCTTTACATATATATAAAGCTAAAATCATAGCTCTAAAGCGAAGTAACATATCTATTCAAAAGCTAATCATACTTACTCTTTATATTTATTTTCTCTAATTACTTTGTGCTAAGCTCT
Source organism: Dalbergia cultrata (assembly GCA_031216105.1). Lineage (NCBI taxonomy): Eukaryota > Viridiplantae > Streptophyta > Magnoliopsida > Fabales > Fabaceae > Dalbergia > Dalbergia cultrata. The sequence continues at coordinate 10,371,032 of CM062350.1, read as the reverse complement.
TCTCTATTTTACACTCTCTAACATATAATTATCCTACTTTTAAAATCATAACATATATAAAGAAAATCATAACAAAAGTCACAAAATCTCTTTGACTAATTATAAACTTGCTTTGGCAAATTATAAAGAAAATCATTTTGAGCAATAATGGTTCCATGAGTTTTTAAAAATATAATTCATGCTCTTTGAACATCACAATCTCATCAACTAAAACAAATCATTACCTGTGAACACTCGATTTTTGTTCGACACATGAAAAAAAAAAACCAAAAAAAAACTGCATCTTTCATTTTTCTTATTTCTTTGAACCAAAAAGTATATATATAAATAAATAAACAAAAAAGTTGAAAAAAAGCTAGTCCGGGTCTTCTTGGCATAGTACTTGTCTCGAGTTTGTGACAAGGAATAGTGGATTCATTCTTTATGTTACATTGTATCAGCCCATTCCCATGACAAAACATATAATAATGAAAAGGAAAGTGGCAGGCATGGTGCTTCCCCCCATTCCCTGCATTGCCCATCTCCTGAACTCCACTATGCTAAAACACTAAAGCAAAGCGTGATGGGGAAACTGCAGAAGCATGGGCAACAAAGTTTATTAATTTTCCTCACCCGGAGCAGTACGAAAAAAACTTGGTTTACAAAAGCAACTTTAGAAGGAGGAAGGGAGGAGGCCGGACAAAATTCTAAAAAACCATGATCACCCCGGGCTCATAAATCCTTTTAACCAACAGAGACATAAGGGGGGGATTTTTTTTGGAACCATACAATCACCATCACACACAAACCCACCCATCACCCAGAAGCCAGCATTCAAAACCATAGCCAAACCAATACAAAACCATACACCAAAGACAAAATCACAAACTCATCATCAACCCTTAAAAGCCAAGACAAGAAAATAAAAACCAAAAACCGTAAATCAAGTCACAAACAAAGTTAGAACTAAGTCCAATAAAAAAGCAAACTTCACAGAGAAACCCAATGTCACCCTCATAAAGGAAGAAGAAAAGAGGAACCAGCCACGGTTCTACTGGCGGAGCACCCATTGCAACTAGCAGTCCCCACTCGCACGCGCAAAGATCCACACACCGCCAAAGATCTGTTCTTCCACCAAGACTCCTCGGATCGCATCCGCTCGCTCGATCGTCATAAACAGTGAATCAGAGCTTCTCCTGTTCGTTGCTGCCAGCTCCACGCGATCTATCCATAAGGCTGTGAGAACCAAAGACATCGTGATGCCAGCCTCCCCTTTGCGCAAACAAAGACCGCTTAGTCGCACCTCACCGCCTCGCGCAAAACCTCACGCCATCGCCAAAGAGCGCCCACCGATCCACGCACCGTCTAACCATCCTTGCATCCTTGCTCCATCAACCCGCCAAGAGCTCCTCCGCCTAGATCCAGCCACTACTCACTGCTTCTGAAACCAAGACAGCATCTCCGCCACTCCCTCTTTCTCCATCAGGTTATCTCTCTCTAGGTTTCTCTCTGCGTTGATGTGTGTGAGTGTTTCTGACCTTTGCAAAAATGGGAACCCAACTCATTAAACCTGTATTCCACGCACCAGACCCTTCTCCTTTATTTTATAGATTTTTATTTTTGCTGTATTGCTATGTTAACTTTTAGTTAGTGTGGTTTTGCTTTACGTTTGTGTGTGAGTGCATGTGGTAGGTAAGTGATGAGTTTTTATTTTATTTTATTCATTCTATAGCTAGTGGCTGAGACTTTTGCCATTTCACTTTAACATTAGTATAGTATTCATCGTGGGCATAGTATTCTAAGTTTGGTGTGGGTTTAGTTTATTATATGTTATCATTTTATGTGAGTGGTTGGAAATTTTTAAACGTGAACGGGGAAAGGTATTGGGGTAATCATGTTGTGTTGGGTTATATTCCTCTAAAGATTCCTATTACTTTAATCTTGTTTACGTTACGTGAGTTTGTTTCTTTTTTTTTTTTGTTTTGTTTTATGTGGTCTTGCTTAGTTGAGTCTCGTGCTAGTTTTTTTTCTCTATGTGGTCCCTTTAAGTTTTTTAATTGGTCCACCAATGTAGTTATTTATTCATAACCATGCCAATCTTGCTTGATAGAGAATGTTGGTCTATTGATATTCAAAGTTTCGAAACTCTTTCAGAACCATTGGACTAAGTTTTTTTTTCAAATTCATTCCTTTTAGAATTTTTGTAATAAAATAATAAAATAATGAATCACAGATAGTAAAAAAAATCAAAAAAATAAAATATATGTCTTTGTCATTTTTTATTATTCACCAACAGGGAGACAAAAATTAAAAATAATAAAAATCCAAAAAATAACAAAAATCCAGAAATGCAAAAATATAAAAATAATTTTTCCTTGTTCCTTTTATCCTTTCAAAAATAAAATAAAATAAAGATTTGAAATAGATAAAAACACAAAAATATCTTTATCCGTACGGCGGTCAATAATTCTGACTGAGAGATGGATACTTCCTTCGTGCATTATTGAATCGTAAAGATTTACTGAGCAACCTAGTGCGGCCTTGAATCTTGTGCATAAACGGATGTGCTCTTTTAATTTCTTTTTCCCTTTAATTAAAATCCTTTTCAAAACTTAAATTCAATCAACAAATCATTATCCTTCGGAATCCTTTTTTTTTCATCATTTTCAAAATTAAAATTATTTCAAAAATCATTTTATTTCCAAAGCCCATCTAAAATCCTTTCATTCAAAAATCTTTCAAAATCAATTGAAATCATTTTCTTCCAAAATCTTTCTTTCAAATTAAAAATTGTTTCCAGAATTAAAATCAATCAACATACCTTTTATCTTCGCTTTTAATTAAAATCAACCAACCCACAAATATTTTTTACAGAACTACGTGACTTTGAGTTCCTCATTGTACCGGAGGATACGTAGGAGCAGGCTATCCCTGTCAAGCCAAAATTAAATCTTCTTAAATTTGTTTAAATTGTAAATGTAATTATACGAATTAAATTCCTTAAGTTATACATTTCAATTGTCAAATATATTTGTCTAAATTAATTCTTCTTAATCTATGTGTTTAAATTATAAGTATTTTGCTAAAGTAATTTTCTTCTTAATTTATTTTCTAGTTTATATGTTAAAATTGTAAATATATTTTTTTTCAAAAAAAAACTAATTTATGTTAATGTATTCGTTAAAGTTGTAAATATGTTTGCCAAAATTAATTCTAAGTTTATGTGCTTGAATCATGAATATATTTATGTAAATTAAATTTCTGGAATTTATATGTTTAAGCTGTAAATATATTTGTGTAAATTAATTTATGTGTTTAAATTAAATACATTTTTTGTAAATAAAACTTCTTGAATTTATATGTCCAAATCATAAATAGATTTGGGTAAATTTAATCTCTTGAATTTATATGTTTAAATTGTAAATATTTTGTGTAAATTATTTATTAGTTGTTAAGATTGTAAATGTATTTTCTAAAACCAATTTTTCTTGATGTATTTATTTAGATTTTAAATATACTTGGCAAAAATTAATTTTCTTAATTTATTTGTTAAATTGTAAATATTTTATGTACATCATTTTTAATTTATGTGTTAAAATTGTAAATATATTTGTAATAATTAAATCTTCTTAATTAATGTGTTTAAATTGTAAATATTCTTGGTAAATTAATTTTTCTTAATTTATGTGCTAAAATTATAATTTTTATCTTCCTTATTTGAATTTAAAAGGGGTTATTATTTGATCTGCATAATTTACTAAGGTATCGTCTAAGGACGGGTGTATTAGGGGTGCATGGGATTAAGTTCTTACCCTTCTCTATGCATAACCGACTCCCGAACTCATATCTGGTTTTCAAACACTATTTTCATTGAAAAAAAATAGAATTGGTTTTTCCAAGATTTTCCAAATTAAATAAACTTGGTGGCGACTCCCAATTTTCAAAAATTATTTTTCGCCGTCCCCGTCGCGATCCCGGTTGCGACAGATGGCGACTCCACTGGGGACCTCAGTAAGAGAGTCAGACCTATTATAGTTAGTTGTGCAAATTAAATATATACCCCATTTATTCTTGTTTTTCTTTCCTCACTTTATTTAGTGCAGTGTTTCTTGAATTCTCTTTTGTATAGTTTGATTTTTCTGATGTTTATATATAATATTTGTTTATTTGTGAAAACTCTAGGATAGACGACTATTGTTATTCTGTATATACCTGTGGTTTGAATTGTGTAGAATTTTCTTTATTTATTAAAATCTTAGGATAGATGACTATTTTGTATATATGTGTTGTTTGTATCTTGTTTTGCAGGAGTGTCTGTAGTGATAGGATCGGAAGGTTTGTATGCTCCCAGCACACACTTCACGATCACTTAATTCACACACTGTATTCTTGGACTCTATACCCGAGCCCGTGCGAGCCTAGGATTAGGGGGTTTCTTGACATTGCCATGAGGGGCTTCATGCTCACTCGGTAGTTGTTGGGACACCACTCAGATTGCTACTGGCCTTATGAGTCAATCATATTGAGAGGGCTTATCCCTACTTATGGTTGGTTCAGAGGTCGGATCCTTGTCCTGTGGATAAGGGCAATCTGGGGACCATGGTCATTAGAAGTCTAGACCCACCATGAATGTATACACGTATAGTCAAACCTAGCAGCTACCACGTTAGGGTTTCTGGCCTTAGAACATCCCACCCATTAGGTTTACCCGGTTAGGACAATGGGAGCATGCTTCTTTCATCCTTTTACACCGCACTCCTTTATGCTTTATTTTAGTTATTTTTACATCAAACATTGTTACATTGCATTTAGGTTAGCTAGTTGCTCATCTCATAGCTTAATGTTGACATTCATCCTCAAGATGTTTAGGCATTTTGTTCATTATCACATGCATTCATTCCATTCATTTTTCATAACATAACCTTTTTTTTTACATGAAATGTTTCTTTTCTTCAGTTGTGTTCACTTACATAGGTTTGTGCATCATTAAATTCTCAAGGAAACATAAAAATTAAAAAAAAATTTCATAGAAACATGCATTCTTATCTCTTCCATCCTTTTAATTCTACTCAATTGTTTCATTCTTGTACAGAGTGTGTGTGGTTTTTGATTCATCATCAGTTCAAAGTGAATGGATGCAATACCGATGAACACTAGCAATGTACATGACTGGAAAAGAAATATCAAGGTTACAGTGACGAGCAATGAGCTAGAGAATGTAAAAGAAATAGTTCAGTTGATGCCTCGTGAAGTCCGATCCTCTTTCAAGAATACCTACGGGTGCATATTGGATTTGTTGTCCATTCCGGTGGAAGCGTCGGCATTGAGTGCTCTCTCACAATTCTGGAATCCTTCTCTTTGTTGCTTTGAGTTGCCCGATCTTGATGCTGTGCCAACCATAGAAGAATATGTGGTTATAATGAGACTACCAATCCAAGAAAAATCAGGTGTATATCTATACCAAGGGCATTATGTTAATAAGGAAAACATTGCCAAGATAATCGGAGTTGGTTCAAACCGGATGATAATGGAAGTAAGGGGGTCTACTCAAGGAATCAGGAGAAGTTTGCTGGAGACTCATATGCAAACTTTGGCTCAACAAGGAGATTGGGATTTCTTCAAACGAACACTAGCAATCGACTATCTATGGGTTGGTTTTGTTTCCATTCACGCCCGATGTCATTGACCAAGTCGCCATGGATGTGTTTTTCAAGTTCGAAACGTGTGGCATGAATCCTATCCCGGCCATGCTAGCAGATACATTCCTTTCTTTGGGGGTTTGTACTCAAAAGAGGGGAGGAAGGCTGCGCTGTTGTTTGCCAATGCTATACGTGTGGTTCATGACTCATGTATATGCTAATAGCCGCATGGGCCTTCTTCCTAATCCGTTAGGGGACTTCCATCGCATACAGATAAAGTGTCAAGAAGCTCAGGCATGGAAAAAAGAATTCTCACAGATCCAATCAAACACTTTCAAATGGGTATGTCCTTGGTATCGTGGAGACAGTGTTATCTACAGCTGTGGTGACTTCCATAATGTTCCGCTGATGGGTCCAAGGGGATGTATTTCCTATACACCTGCTTTAGTGCTTAGACAACTCCACTGGACTCAGACAAAGCCACAAGAAGAACAACTTAAAGTATTCAGTTTCCTATACCAAAAAGACAAGAGTACCTTGGAGCAAGAAAGGAAGATCAAAATGGCATGGGGTGATGTCAAAATCTTAGGGAAAACAGAACTCGGCCAACAGCGTTTAACCGCTTCTCAAGAATACAAAGACTGGAGGAAAGCAAGAGTCGGGAAAGATAATATCCCAAAGGATATTCCCAACAACCTAGCTCCCACACAAACTCCAGAGTCGGCCCAACAGATGGAAATGATGAAGGCCCAAATGCGGTTTCTGGAGGAGAAAAAGGAAGCGGCAGACCTGAAGGTTGACATCCTTCAAGATCAATGCAAGAAAATGGCCAAAGAAATTGAGGCCCTAAAAGATGAATGTATTGAGGCAACGGAAATCACCAAGTCCAGGAAGGGCAAAGAGAAAATCTCAAGCATGCATCTGGCCAAAATCCAAGAACTAGAGGGAGGACTCCACAAGCTTGTGAAGGAAAAGAATCAGCTGGAGAGAGAGGTTAGTAAGAAAAATCGCATGGTGGAAAGAGTAGAACTGGAAGTCAGCCAACGAGATAAAGACATTTGGAGCTTGAGAATGGAGGTCAAGAAAGAGAAAGGTATGAGAGAAAAACTGGAGGGACAAGTAAAGCACCTATCAACCATGTTGACAATGCATCGAGCGTAAGGCTACTCAAGGATGGGCATCAAAGAAACCAATATCATGATTTGTTTGTTGATGCAAATGTAATTCGGGAAGTCATGGAGAGAAAAGGCGTTAGAATGGGAAGAAAAATGTGGAAAGCTCACCGGTGAATTGAGTCATTACATTCCAAATTTTATTTACCGTTTTGAGCAAGCCAAGAAGCAAATTAATAAGTTGCCACCATTTAGATTGCCTCAAGAGGTGACAGAATTCATGGATTCATGCGAAAGGATCACTAAAGGCCTCAAGAGGAAGAAAATGAAAGCTTTGACGTAATCATCTGTCATGAGTCAAGGATTGTTGAATTTCCTTGTTAAGAAAAAAGATTGAAACTCATGAAATGTATCTTGAAACGATTTGTACTCAGAACTTCACCCAAGAATGAATGAAACTTTAATGTTTGTACTTTCACTTCGACTGTCAATTGTGACTTCTCAAGCTCGCCAGATGCTCTCTATAGAGGAATAGATGTTCCCTTAGAAAGTAATCAATCACATTTTTACCTTGAGATAGTTCGTCCTTGTGTAAAAGTGTGAGAATACTCAGACATATGAAAAGGAACCACATTGCTAGTGTTCATTAGATAGTACCTATAGAGGAGTGAATCCTCCCTTAGATTTGCTATCAACTGCACCTCGGCTTATAGGGTGATATATCCATAAGAATGGGTGCAGGGCATCCTTGTTTTTAAAAATAAAAAAGAGAACTTTTGGACCTCTTTCGTTTGTTTCTTATATATATATATATATATATATATAAAAATAAAAAAAACAACATAAAACAAGATTTTAACTTCTCGACTTACGCAGTTTGTGAAAGCGCAAGATTCGTAACCATTGGGCGCCCAAGGAAAGAGGATACCGATCTAACTCGTGTTCATAACACTAGAGCTCGAACCAAGATGGCGGCGGAAACACGTAACCGGGAAGGACCATCCCGCCTGCAATTACTCAAGCGGGAAGAACTATTCCACCAGAACCACCTCGGCTATAATTACTCGAACCCTAAGAAACTTAAGCATGGAAGTTGATGCAGTGAGAGGAAGACTGAACGAGTTGTCAAATAACCAGGGAAGAATGGAGGAGATGATGCGGGCTATGATGGAGTCACTCGACTTATTGAAAGCCCACCAAAACTCAGGAGGGGTACAACCAAGTGCTACGACGATAACCATACCTGTGGTATCGGATGCACTCTCTAAATGTCACGCAAGGGGTGAATGATAATCCCCGCGAACAACCACCACCGACAATGCCTATTACTAGTCCCATTGGAGAAGGATATCACGCGGTAGAGAATATACATGCTGAAGGGCATGGGCACGCTACCCACATTTGGGAGCGACCTCCAAATGTCATCCCAAGGCAACTCTCTTCCTCGGGGAATAATCGTGCAGAGACAGAGAAGGACAAGTCGAGAGAAGAATGGATGGAAAAAATTCAGGAACAAATTAAGGCAATCCAAAGGCCAAACAATTATGGCTACATGGAGATTGAGCAACTTTGCCCTCCCATTAGCACGGTTGTCCCTAAAGATTTTAAAATTCTGATTTTTGAAATATGATGGAACCGCAACCCACTCTTCCATTTAAAGAGTTACTGTACCAAGATGTCAACTGGTACAAAGATGAAAAATTTCTCATCGCCTTTTTCCATGAGAGTTTGACTGGACCGGCTCTAGAATGGTACATCCAGTTAGATCATGCAAAGATTTCCTGTTGGGGAGAGCTGGCTGACCAATTCATGAACCAAAGATAAGTTTAACTTGGAAATAGCGCGGTAGTGAACAAATGAGTACAATGCAAAAGAAGAAAGATGAATCCTTTAAACAATATGCTCGAGAGATGGTGAGCTTTGGCTGCTCAAGTACAACCACCACTCATCCCATCTGAGATGTGTTCATACTTCCTAGCAACTCTAGGGTCTCCTTACATCGGGGCAATGGCGGAGCAAAGCATACCGAGATTTTTTGAGTTAATAATCACTGGAGAAAGAATTGAGAGCTTGACTAAAGTCGGAAAGCTCCCGATGAGCAATGAAGACACCAAGAGGGGATTCCCACCCGTAAAGAAAGAAACGGAAGTAAATTATGTGCAAGGTCAGCGACCGTTCACCCCAAGACATGTATCCACATATTCAGGACCCCAAATGTCATCCATCCCTCCTTACCCACACTACCAAACCACAAATCCTACCCCATACCACCAAATTTCAAGTCAACAACATCCACATACGACCATACCGACCCGCCCATTCAACATATCCAACCATACATCCTCAGAACTTCCTAAACACAAAGACTCGACCCAACTCTCAAAATCAAAATCGCAATCGTGTCCCAAACCTACCACCTTTTCCAAAGTTAGCCATTTCCAATGCTGACCTTTATCAACGGTTGTTTGATGCTCATTTGATTTCACCATACGCTGTGCACCCATTACAACCTCCGCTTCGACTTGGTACAATCCGAATCGACTTGCAAATACCATATGGATGTTGCTGGACATTCGATTGAAGATTGTGAAGGTTTTAAGACGGCAGTGAGAAGACTAATTGCTTGCGGGAGACTGGATCTCCAGGATGATCCAAAGCCTGACATTGTTAATAACCCGATCCCGAATCATGAAGGAGGAAGTCGTGTGAATGCCTTGGAAGTGGAGAAAGAATTGGTCAAAAAGGTTTTGAGTCTCCAAACACCCATGGAGAAAGTGTTTATTGCTTTGAAGGAAGCTAATTATAACATCATAGCACCTGCTTCTATGATGAAAGAAGAGGAGAAATATGATATGGAATCAAGATGTGCATACCATTGTGGAAGTCTTGGACATGATATTGAGAATTGTTGGGATTTCAAAGTGCGTGTACAAGAACTACTCACTTTAGGTGTGATACAGGCAAAAAGAAGCTGCACTCACAAGAGGTAAATGTGATTGTGCGTTTTGTACTCAAAGTGCCTCCACTTAATCAAACTCCAAAATTTGAAAAGATAGTGATCACTGTGAAGAATCCAACACCTTTCAGTTATGAGGACACACGTGCTGTTCCTTGGAATTATGAGACTCAGGTCAAGACAAGTGGAAACATAGGAGAAACCTCGAAGACCCGAGAAAACGAGGAAGTGACAGGTGTCATGGAAGTAAAGGGAATAACAAGGAGTGGAAGAGTTTATGGGCCCAAAGAGTTGGAGAAGGGGAAGTTTGTTGATGAAGGTAACATTGACAAAAGCTTAGGCTCAGAGAGAAAAGAAAGAGAAGAGGAGGAGGAGGAGTTTTTGAAGATTATGAAGCAAAGCGAGTATGATATTCTAGATCAATTAAAGAAGACTCCCGCTAGAATATCACTCTTGTCACTAATCTTGTCATCTGAACTCCACCAAAAAGCAGTGTTGAAGGTGTTAAAGGAGGCCTATGTCAAGCCAGATGCATCATTGGAGAATGTAGTAAACATGGTGGACCCGGGGAAGCGTGTTAACATGATCACATTTTCAGATAAAGAGATTATATCTCAGAAAAACCCCAGAGCACTATACATAACTCTTAAATGCAAGGGTTACATTGTGCCCAGAGTCCTTATTGATGGAGGGTCAGGGCTAAATGTCTTGCCAGTATCAACCCCGCACTATTTGTCAATGAGTAAGGATGATATACCGCCACGCTTAATGGTAGTGAAAGCATTTGACGGAGCTAAGAAGAGCATCCTTGGAGAAATAACACTGTTACTTGAGATGGGCCCAAGCAGATTTGAAGTATTATTCCAAGTGATGGAGATTGAGTCGGATTATAATATGCTACTGGGAAGACCATGGATTAACAACGCCGGAGCTGTCCCCTCAACCTTGCATCAAAAGGTGAAATATGTGGAGAATGGAATGGTCGTTACAATTCATGGAGAAAAAGAAATCTTAGTGTCCAAACCAGTGACATTGCCATATGTGGAGAATGTAGAGCTGGTGGAGAGTAGTTTATGGCATAATTTAGAAGTAGTAGGATTGAAACAAGAGCAAGCTAAACCCCCAATACAAAGTCAGGTAGTGGCCCACATCATGGCTAAGAACGGATATTTGGAGGGCAAAGGACTGGGATCGTGTTTGCAAGGCACCCAAACCCTTATATCGGTCCCCGAAAAGTTCAACCGGTTTGGTCTGGGGTACAAGGACTCGTTGAACGAGGAGATGAGAACTTTGAGTCTGGAGCGGAAAGAACAAAGTGGAAAAATGAAGCAAATCCCTCACTTAAGAGAGACGTTTCATGGCCCGGTTGAAGTAATTACAGCTGGAATAGTTCGCTCGCCTTGCTACCACTTCACCATCAACACCTTGGACTCTGAAACGACTCAAGGAGACAACAAATTTCAAGATGTCAACAATGATGAAATGCTGATGAACTGGACTGCTGAGCCAGTGATTGATGTTATTGCTGCAAAGTAATTTGTTGGGTTGTATTAATTAAGATTTATGCTTTTGTTTATGTTACTGTGAGACATCGTTTAAATAAGCTTACATGATTTTTCAATAGCCTTCCTTTATGTTTTCCGTTTTGCTTCATTCCTTTTTCCTTTCTTTTGTTTTCTCCTTTCCCTTATTTCTTTACTTTTCCATTCCCAGCTCGTTAATTCGTGTTTGTCCTATGTTGTTTGTGATCCATTTTAGCATTCCAACCTACCATAATTACTTTCCAGGAACATGAATGACATAGAAATTTTGCCACAAGAAAAGGAATTTGGAAACTTATCAATTGATTCTCTTGCTGCACTTGACTGCGATAACCATGAATTCGAGGAGGGCGAAGAAGCCATTGAACAGTTTTCAAACCTCCTGGATTATTCAGAAAAAGGATTCAACTTAGACGATGAAGTGGTCGAGGTGATTAACATGGGCACCGTAGAGGACAAAAAGGAACTGAAAATAGTGGACAATCCTGAACGCACAGAAATGGTTGCGTTGTTTAAGGAATTCCTGGATGTATTCGCATGGTCCTATCGTGATATGCCAGGATTGGACCCAGAGATTGCTTCACACAAAATCCCTTTGTATCTAGAAGTTGAGCCGAAAAAGCAAAAGTTGAGGAGAATGCGACCTGATATGTCATTGAAAATAAAAGAAGAAGTGACTAAACAGCTGGAGGCTGGATTCCTGGAGGTTTCACGACACAATCGATTGGGTGGCTAATGTTGTGCCTGTGCCTAAAAAGGATGGAAAAGTCAGGATGTGTGTAGATTATCGGGATTTGAATAAAGCTAGTCCAAAAGACGATTTTCCTCTCCCTCACATCGATGTCCTTGTTGATAATACGGCAAAGAACCACCGATTCTCCTTTATGGATGGATATTCTGGGTATAATCAGATCCCTATGGACGTTCATGACAAAGGAAAAACTACTTTCATAACGCCGTGGGGAACATTTTGCTATACAGTCATGCCATTTGGATTGAAGAATGCCGGTGCTACCTACCAACGTGCTATGGTCACATTGTTCCATGACATGATGCACAAAGAGATTGAAGTGTATGTAGATGATATGGTCGCCAAGTCTAAAGAGGGAGAAAGCCACGTGGCAGTTCTACGAAAACTGTTCGAGAGGCTCAGAAAGTATAAGTTACGATTGAACCCTAATAAATGCATTTTTGGGGCTTCTACAGGGAAGTTACTCGGGTTCATTGTCAGTAGAGAAGGGATAAAAGTGGATCCTGACAAAGTAAAGGCGATACAAGAAATGTCAACTCCCCGAACTGAACGAGAAGTAAGAAGTTTTCTTGGAAGGCTCAACTACATTGCTAGATTCATTGCCAATTTGACTAGTACGTGTGAGCCTATATTCAAGCTGCGAAAACATCAACCTGGGGAGTGGAATGATGAATGCCAAGAAGCCTTTGATAAGATAAAGGCTTATCTAATGAAGCCTCCAATTCTAGCTCCACCTGTACCAGACCGTCCTTTAATATTATACCTCACGGTGTTGCCCACGTCACTTGGGGCAATGTTGGGTCAATATGATGAGTCTGGTAAGAAGGAACAGGCAATTTATTATTTGAGCAAGAAATTTAATGACTGTGAATCCCGTTATCTGGCGATTGAAAAGACTTGTTGTGCATTAGTGTGGGCATCCAAGAGGTTGAGGCAGTACATGTTATACTACACTACCTGGTTAATCTCTCGAATGGATCCATTAAAATACATATTTGATAGTCCTCATGTGTCGTTGAGAATGTCAAAATGGCAAGTGATACTGTCCGAATTTGATATCAAATATGTGACTCAGAAGTCTATCAAGGGAAGTACAATTGCTGATCATTTAGCTGAAAACCCTCTTGAGGATATACAGCCTATCGTGCCTGAATTCCCCGATGATGAAGTGTTAACAGTGGAAAAAGACGAAATAGAAAAGGAGAATGTATGGAAAATGTACTTTGATGGGGCTGTCAATATGAATGGATGTGGAATAGAGCTGTAGTGGTATCACCACCGAAGCAAGACTCCCAATTTCCATCAAGTTGGATTTTGAGTGCACCAACAACATCGCAGAATATGAGGCTTGTGCGAATGGTTTGCAAGTTGCAATTGACTTAGGGATCAAAGAATTAAAGGTGTTTGGAGACTCTGCGCTCATAATCTACCAAGTTATTGGAGAATGGCGCACAAAAGATCCAAAATTGATACCTTATCAGAAGTATTTATCTCGACTAATTGAGCACTTTGATGATATATCATTTTCTCACTTAACTCGAGACAAAAATCAGTTTGCGGATGCTTTAGCCACTTTGGTGTGATGACTAAGTTGGAGATCCACGCAAATGTACAACCTATTAGAGAGGTGCAAGATGAACCGATATATCGTGACAACAGAGAGATTGAACCAGACGGCCAACCATGGTATCATGACATCAAACAATATGTTCAAAGAGGAGAATACCCGATTGGAGCAAATGAAGTGCAAAGAAAAACAATTCGAAGGTTGTCCATGACCTTTTTCCTAAATGGCGAAGTCCTTTACAAGCGGAATCATGACACCACTCTCCTTAGATGTGTGGATGCTCATGAAGCTCGAATGATCATGATCGAGATCCACGAAGGAATCTGTGGAACTCACGCTAATGGGCACATGATGGCGCGCAAGATCCTAAGAAGTGGATATTATTGGTCTACCATGGAAAATGACTGCATCGGTTATGTTCGAAAGTGTCACAAATGTCAAACATATGCAGATCGAATCAATGCTCCTCCAGTTCCATTACACAACATGGTATCTCCTTGGCCTTTCTCAATGTGGGGCATGGATGTCATCGGCCCGATTAATCCCAAAGCATCCAACGGCCATCGTATTATTTTGGTCGCAATTGACTATTTCACAAAGTGGGTGGAGGTTGCTTCATATGCCAACATCACACAAAAGGTGTTTCTCAGGTTTATTAAAAAGGACATTATTTGCAGATATGGGATTCCGTGAAAGAATTATCACAGAGATAATGCTCCTAACCTTAATGGTGCCGAAGTTCGAAAGTTCTTTGAAACTTTCAAGATCAAGCATCACAATTCAGCTCCTTATAGACCTCAAATGAATGGCGCAGTTGAGGCCGCAAATAAGAACATCAAGAAAATCGTTGCCAAGATGGTGATGAATTACAAGGACTGGCATGAAGTGCTACCATATGCTTTACACGCATATCGAACAAACATACGGTCAAGCACAGGGGCAACTCCCTTCTCATTAGTATATGGAACGGAAGCTGTATCTCCCGTAGAAGTGGAAATCCCGTCCTTAAGGATTTTGATGGAATCTGACTTGGAGGAATCTGAATGGGTGAGGGCTCGATATGAACAGCTCAACATGATAGAAGAGAAAAGACTGGCGGCTATTTTTCATGGCCAGTTGTACCAGAGCAAAATGGCTAAAGCTTTCAACAAGAAGGTCCGTCCGAGAAATTTTCATCCAGGGGATTTGGTTTTGAAGAAAATTCTCCCTAATCAAGAGGACGCACGGGGCAAGTGGGCTCCAAGTTATGAAGGTCCTTACATCATCAAGCAAGCGTTCTCAGGTGGGGCGTTGATTTTGCAAAGCATGGATGGACAAGAATTGCCAAAACCAATCAATACCGATGCAGTCAAAAGGTTCTATGCTTGAAAAGATGTTGAAAAAGCCCGTTAGGTTGAAAACTCGAAAGAGCAACCTAAGCAAAAGTTAGGGTAAAACGAAAGAGAAAAGAAAAAGAAAAACAAAAGAAAGAAAAAGCTCGTTAGGTTGAAAACTCGAAAGAGCAACCTAGGCAAAAATTAGAGCAAAAAGATAAACATCATCTCAAGCAACCTATACTAGGGCAATTTTTAGTGTTGAATTTGTCCAGTGAATCAAATAACCCAAGACTAAAACTGGGGCAATTTTTCAGAAAAAAGGTTGGCAGACATCTTCAGAGATCAGGGCTATGGTGTTCAACTACTGTAAGAAATCAATTGAACGAGCCACAAAGGACTGGAACTGGGGCAAAATCTTATGTCTTTCACAATCTCGTCTTTCGGCTTCGTGTTGTTACCTTGTTTTTCAAACTTTTGTCATCTGATACACTGAACAATAAAGATATCTATTCGGCCAATCCTTTTGTTTTCTCTTTAAATGCATGTTTATTTATGATGTCTCGAGTAAGCATAAATTTAAGCTTAGAGTTGTACAACCTAATAATTCTTACAGTATACATCCATGGCAAGCATTACACCATGAGAATTCAGAAGTTTCAATCGAGTTTGGCAGAAAAACAATCATCATTCTAAAAAAAAAAAAAGGGAAAAAGGGAAGGAAATGAGCAAAGTTACAAAAGAAAAGCAAGTTTATGCCAGAAGGTCCGGCGTGTGAATTATAAGTTTGATTGGATATAGTCTTCCTTGAGGTTTGCTTGATTTGGTTACCGACGGTTTTTCTGAAATAAACTGAAAATTGATGACTTGTGCATATAACCTCAAAAAGAGATAATGTGAAAATCATTGTTTTCCATGATTACAAATTTATTTTTTTTGGTCAGCCTCAGATCGCCGAATTTATTTTTCAGTCGGCCTCAGATTGCCAAATTTTATTTTTCAGTTGGCCTCAGATTGCCACTTTACTTTTCAGTCTGCCTCAGATTGCCAAATTTTATTTTTCAGTCGGCCTCAGATTGCCACTTTATTTTGCAGTCGACCTCAGATTGCTAAGATTTTCAGTCGGCCTCAGATTGCCGTTTTTGACTTTTCAGTCGGCCTCAGATTGCCAATTTACATTTCCAGTCAGCCTCAGATTGCCAAATTTACTTTCAGTTGGCCTCAGATTGCCAAATTTACTTTCAGTCGGCCTCAGATTGCCGAATTTATCTTTCAGTCGGCCTCAGATTGCCAAATTTTATTTTTCAGTCGGCCTCAGATTGCCGTTTTTAAGTTTTCAGTCGGCCTCAGACTGCCATTGCTTTTAATTTTCTGTCACTTGTTGATCCGTAGCCAGTCGATCGCAAGAATCTTCAATTTCTATTAGTTCTGTCGTCTCTTGCTTGAATCTCACAGTTTCATTTCATTCATACATCATGGTTTCTGAATAACATCATTGCATTACATATACCTCTCATGAGCATTTAATTTCTTTTGCCATTTAAATTCAGTCTTTCTCGCTATTCTCAATTTCATGCATTGTCAAACAAAATCAATGTTCATGTCTTTACTCATTCTTTATAAGGACAATATGAAAAACTTATGTTTTTAGTATTCTCTTATAAGAAATGAGCAAAGAGGGGCAACTGTGAACACTCGATTTTTGTTCGACACATGAAAAAAAAAAACCAAAAAAAAACTGCATCTTTCATTTTTCTTATTTCTTTGAACCAAAAAGTATATATATAAATAAATAAACAAAAAAGTTGAAAAAAAGCTAGTCCGGGTCTTCTTGGCATAGTACTTGTCTCGAGTTTGTGACAAGGAATAGTGGATTCATTCTTTATGTTACATTGTATCAGCCCATTCCCATGACAAAACATATAATAATGAAAAGGAAAGTGGCAGGCATGGTGCTTCCCCCCATTCCCTGCATTGCCCATCTCCTGAACTCCACTATGCTAAAACACTAAAGCAAAGCGTGATGGGGAAACTGCAGAAGCATGGGCAACAAAGTTTATTAATTTTCCTCACCCGGAGCAGTACGAAAAAAACTTGGTTTACAAAAGCAACTTTAGAAGGAGGAAGGGAGGAGGCCGGACAAAATTCTAAAAAACCATGATCACCCCGGGCTCATAAATCCTTTTAACCAACAGAGACATAAGGGGGGGATTTTTTTTGGAACCATACAATCACCATCACACACAAACCCACCCATCACCCAGAAGCCAGCATTCAAAACCATAGCCAAACCAATACAAAACCATACACCAAAGACAAAATCACAAACTCATCATCAACCCTTAAAAGCCAAGACAAGAAAATAAAAACCAAAAACCAGAAATCAAGTCACAAACAAAGTTAGAACTAAGTCCAATAAAAAATCAAACTTCACAGAGAAACCCAATGTCACCCTCATAAAGGAAGAAGAAAAGAGGAACCAGCCACGGTTCTACTGGCGGAGCACCCATTGCAACTAGCTTGATCCCCATCAAGACGCGCGAAAGATCCACACACCGCCAAAGATCTGTTCTTCCACCAAGACTCCTCGGACTGCATCCGCTCTTCCTGATCGTCATAAACAGTGAATCAGAGCTTCTCCTGTTCGTTGCTGCCAGCTCCACGCGATCTATCCATAAGGCTGTGAGAACCAGCACATCGTGACAGCAGCCTCCCCCTTTGCGCAAACAGCACCAGTTTAGTCGCACCTCAGCCTGCCTCCGCGCAAAACCTCACGCCATCGCCAGCAGCGCCCCACCAGTCACGCACCGTCTAACCATCCTTGCATCCTTGCTCCATCAACCCGCCAAGAGCTCCTCCGCCTAGATCCATCCACTACTCACTGCTTCTGAAACCAAGACAGCATCTCCGCCACTCCCTCTTTCTCCATCAGGTTATCTCTCTCTAGGTTTCTCTCTGCGTTGATGTGTGTGTGTGTTTACAGCCTTTGCAAAAAATGGGAACCCAACTCATTAAACCTGTATTCCACGCACCAGACCCTTCTCCTTTATTTTATAGATTTTTATTTTTGCTGTATTGCTATGTTAACTTTTAGTTAGTGTGGTTTTGCTTTACGTTTGTGTGTGAGTGCATGTGGTAGGTAAGTGATGAGTTTTTATTTTATTTTATTCATTCTATAGCTAGTGGCTGAGACTTTTGCCATTTCACTCTAACATTAGTATAGTATTCATCGTGGGCATAGTATTCTAAGTTTGGTGTGGGTTTAGTTTATTATATGTTATCATTTTATGTGAGTGGTTGGAAATTTTTAAACGTGAACGGGGAAAGGTATTGGGGTAATCATGTTGTGTTGGGTTATATTCCTCTAAAGATTCCTATTACTTTAATCTTGTTTACGTTACGTGAGTTTGTTTCTTTTTTTTTTTTTTTTTTGTTTTATGTGGTCTTGCTTAGTTGAGTCTCGTGCTAGTTTTTTTTCTCTATGTGGTCCCTTTAAGTTTTTTAATTGGTCCACCAATGTAGTTATTTATTCATAACCATGCCAATCTTGCTTAATAGAGAATGTTGGTCTATTGATATTCAAAGTTTCGAAACTCTTTCAGAACCATTGGACTAAGTTTTTTTTTCAAATTCATTCCTTTTAGAATTTTTGTAATAAAATAATAAAATAATGAATCACAGATAGTAAAAAAAATCAAAAAAATAAAATATATGTCTTTGTCATTTTTTATTATTCACCAACAGGGAGACAAAAATTAAAAATAATAAAAATCCAAAAAATAACAAAAATCCAGAAATGCAAAAATATAAAAATAATTTTTCCTTGTTCCTTTTATCCTTTCAAAAATAAAATAAAATAAAGATTTGAAATAGATAAAAACACAAAAATATCTTTATCCGTGCGGCGGTCAATAATTCCGATTGAGAGATGGATACTTCCTTCGTGCATTATTGAATCGTAAAGATTTACTGAGCAACCTAGTGCGGCCTTGAATCTTGTGCATAAACAGATGTGCTCTTTTAATTTCTTTTTCCCTTTAATTAAAATCCTTTTCAAAACTTAAATTCAATCAACAAATCATTATCCTTCGGAATCCTTTTTTTTTCATCATTTTCAAAATTAAAATTATTTCAAAAATCATTTTATTTCCAAAGCCCATCTAAAATCCTTTCATTCAAAAATCTTTCAAAATCAATTGAAATCATTTTCTTCCAAAATCTTTCTTTCAAATTAAAAATTGTTTCCAGAATTAAAATCAATCAACATACCTTTTATCTTCGCTTTTAATTAAAATCAACCAACCCACAAATATTTTTTACAGAACTACGTGACTTTGAGTTCCTCATTGTACCGGAGGATACGTAGGAGCAGGCTATCCCTGTCAAGCCAAAATTAAATCTTCTTAAATTTGTTTAAATTGTAAATGTAATTATACGAATTAAATTCCTTAAGTTATACATTTCAATTGTCAAATATATTTGTCTAAATTAATTCTTCTTAATCTATGTGTTTAAATTATAAGTATTTTGCTAAAGTAATTTTCTTCTTAATTTATTTTCTAGTTTATATGTTAAAATTGTAAATATATTTTTTTTCAAAAAAAAACTAATTTATGTTAATGTATTCGTTAAAGTTGTAAATATGTTTGCCAAAATTAATTCTAAGTTTATGTGCTTGAATCATGAATATATTTATGTAAATTAAATTTCTGGAATTTATATGTTTAAAATTTGTAAATATATTTGTGTAAATTAATTTATGTGTTTAAATTAAATACATTTTTGTAAATAAAACTTCTTGAATTTATATGTCCAAATCATAAATAGATTTGGGTAAATTTAATCTCTTGAATTTATATGTTTAAATTGTAAATATTTTGTGTAAATTATTTATTAGTTGTTAAGATTGTAAATGTATTTTCTAAAACCAATTTTTCTTGATGTATTTATTTAGATTTTAAATATACTTGGCAAAAATTAATTTTCTTAATTTATTTGTTAAATTGTAAATATTTTATGTACATCATTTTTAATTTATGTGTTAAAATTGTAAATATATTTGTAATAATTAAATCTTCTTAATTAATGTGTTTAAATTGTAAATATTCTTGGTAAATTAATTTTTCTTAATTTATGTGCTAAAATTATAATTTTTATCTTCCTTATTTGAATTTAAAAGGGGTTATTATTTGATCTGCATAATTTACTAAGGTATCGTCTAAGGACGGGTGTATTAGGGGTGCGTGGGATTAAGTTCTTACCCTTCTCTATGCATAACCGACTCCCGAACTCATATCTGGTTTTCAAACACTATTTTCATTGAAAAAAATAGAATTGGTTTTTCCAAGATTTTCCAAATTAAATAAACTTGGTGGCGACTCCCAATTTTCAAAAATTATTTTTCGCCGTCCCCGTCGCGATCCCGGTTGCGACATTACCAATGTCTAATCCTCTCTAAAATAGTCTCAAATCATTCATTTCATGATATCCCAAAATTATAATTTCATAAACTAAACATAATTAACATCTAGCTAAAATCTCTTTGAAATATGCTCTAACATTATATATTATGCCGCACTATGTGGAAAATAGTTCTAATGACAAAAAATAAAGGTCATAGGATTGAACCCACTCACATGGAGGAGGGGAAAGAGATGACGTCAACACTAACTGAACTCTCGGGAGTTGGGGGGACACCAACGTCAACTATTATAACCATAAAACTCATTAATGATCTATGGGTAGCTCTAGATTACCATAAACTAACTCTAATAGCATTGAGGGAGCACCCTCACTTGACAACAATGGGAGAAATAAAAGACCTCAACTTAAGATCATGAAAGAAATAAGAGAATGGAGACAAAATCTAACAACATATACTCACGTTGATGATTGGGGATGATGAATTTGAGTGAGATTCAGAGAAATAGGAGAAATGGTGGAAGGGTAGGGTTCTGGTTCGTGAAATGGGGGTGAGGAAGTGAGGAAGGGTTTAAATAAAAAAAGGAAGGTCTCAGCAAGTGAAACAACGTGTTTGCACTGTTTTCACAAAACTGACACCATTATAGCACGGCCTGGCCGCTCCCCGACTCCGCGCCTGATCACTTATGACCACTATAGCGGTCGTGGACCCCTATAGCAGTCTACAGAACCCAAAAATGCTGCAGCCATGCTTTGTGACCTCTATAGCAGTGACAGAAAATCTCAGATTCTGAAATTTTGCTGTCATCAAGCATATAGGTTATCTCACTACTCACTTATTTACATTTCTTTATTCTAAGTTAAACTTTAAAATATAAATATAAATAAGGAAATACCCCTTATTTGTATTCAAATAAAATATCTAAAAATTCAAAACCCCAACTAATCAAAATCTGATTTTTCAGTTCTAGTTCAAATTCCGGAATTCCGGCAATTTTTTAAACTTGGGGGCTAGAAATGAAAGGTCTAGAGGTTTCCTAAAATTCGTTAAAATCACTTTTCAATTCATTTTCTTTTGGAGAGTAATTACTAGGGCTTTTGGTCCCAAGATTATGGCTCTAACATATAGCCCTCCAAGGAGGTGTAGGGCTCCAGACTTAGCGAACTCTAGGACCTGACAGCATGGGTGGGTCTCGGGGGACCTTAAGGCCTTACTGAACTTCTCTACTGATATGTGTACCCCAGGTATTACAAAAATTTGGATTTTGATTTGTTGATATTTTGATTTTTCTGATATTTTATTTGAATCTAAATGGGGGATATTCCCTTATTTATATTTATATTTTAAAGTTAATGTTAAAATAAAATAAATGAGGACATTGATTTAAAATTAAGAAATGTAAATAAGTGAGCACTAAGATAACCCAATCTAATACATATAAGAACTTGAATTATTGCTCAAAGATTTGAGAAAAATCATTCTGGTAAGCAATGCAACGCTCAATGAGTATTATAGCGGTCAAGTGAATAATAAGGTGATGCGGGTAAAGATTTTATGCTATATGAGAAAAATCATTTTGGTGAGCGTTGCATCGGTCAAGTAAGCAGTATGGCGGTGAAGATGGAGATTTTATGCTCTTTGTTGAGCACTGCAGTGGTAAAAAATGAGATAAAAACCCTATTTTTGGGGATTCAGACCAACAAACATGATCCTCCACCCCCCAAACACCAAAAATTTCATCCCTCAACCTCTCCTCACACTCCAAACTCCATTTTCTTCCATTTTGCTCAATTCTAACTCAAACCTTTCATTCCTAAAGCTTTAAGGTATGTTGTTCTCTTGGTTTTGCTCCATTTTCTCAATTTCCTTTTTTTTATTAGGGTGATTTTGATGGTTTCTCATATGGTTTAAAAGATGAAGTCTTCTAGTATATTGGGCATAGATTGGAGCTATTTAGAAGTGTTAGGGATTGATTTAGAATTCTATTGATTCTATGTTAGATACTACTATCAATTCTGCTTCCTAGTGTGCTGTTCGTATTAGTTCTTCAATGTTCACCCCTCTAGGTAAGTAGGTTCACATATGTGATCCCTATGTTGTGCATTAGATGTTATTTTCATAAAAATACAACTTATTGTTTTATTTTAGAGATTACTGTACAAGGATCGAAAGTTACTGTTGGTTTATCTGTATTAAAACTCCTGATTTTAGAGCATGAATCTTGTTTTTGAGAAAACTCATGGGACCATGTTCATTGAACTGATTTTAGATAGAATTGACGATATATATAATTGTTTGAAACTTTTATGATTGTTTCAATAGATTCTGGAACTAGTTTATATATATGATATAGTTTTATAACCATATATGAGCTTTAAAGAAAGAGATCAGAGATATGGTTTAAGCCTGCAATTTCATAATATGATATTGAGTTTTTCCTAGCCTATGTAAAGCTGGACAGCTAGAAATGGGATTTAGATAATCAATGAAAATGTTGTAGAGCTTGAATCTTCATGAGATTTAGAACAATTAACTGCTACATATTTTGTGGAGGTATGAAATCACATATGTCTACAAAGGGTGATCCCTTGGGCATGATTTCATAGCCACAGTTATGCTAAGGTCAAACTGTTAGAATCAGATAGATTCAGAGCTCTCAGAGATCTAAAAGGTTTAAATGTTTTTAGATTTACATGGATTTATTTAATTGCTTTAGACATTAGTTATAGAGAAATGATCAGCGAGTTAACAGCTGGTATTAATTGTTAACTTTGGTACCAAGGCCCATAAGGGGCAATTTATCTAGAGAATAAATTAGTCCATGAAGGACGTGGTTCGTGAGGAACCGTTAACATATTAGTTAGGGGCTCTTGTTCACGAGGAACTGGGCACCCGCAGATCAGAGCAAAGATTACTGTTTCTTTAGTAGTTATTATACTATGAAATTATATGATTTCAGGTATGAAAGTGAATCATGCACTATGGTCCAGGATCCTCCTCTATATCTACACTGGAGCATATATATATATATATATATATATATATATATGTATGTATGTATGTGTGTGTACTTGATTATATAAGATGCATGGTTTCTTTGGTGTCCCATAAAAGGGGGTTTCAAATGAGGACTCACTCATCGAGTTTTGGTTTCAAAACTCACCCTGCTGTTTCATTTCATTTTTACAAATAGAGTAGCTGCTAGAGACTCTTCTTGGCCCTTTTCCCAGCAGTAGCATTAGAGTATTAGTTGGTAAGCTTCACATAGGTGAAGCCCTTGTGTATAGAGTAGTGTGCTCTAGTGTAGATGCAGGCAGGATCTTGAACCATAGTGCATGATTTACGTTTTGTATATGTGATGTTATGTTGGACTGTATTATATGATTTTACTTCTTATAGAGGTTTTGTATATGATAGACTTTCTTTATACTTGTTGACACCGTGAATTCAGACTTTAGAAAATAAAACATGAGACTACAGTTTGGAAAATTCCAGCTAGATATGTTTTAAAGGTAGGTGATTTGTATGTAAAAAAGATTTTATGATTTAAATTATTTTGTGATGCATTATACATATATAGGAATTCAGGTCACGAGGTTTACGTGGTAACGGAACTTCTCCTATGCCGATCACGTGATCAAGTTGGGTTGTGACATATAAACTTTTGTTTTTTAGTTTTTACTTAAATATGTTTTTAGTCCTTATAAATACAAGTCATGGTGTTAATCGCTCCAAAATTTTTACTTTGATTTTCATTCTTCTTTTTTCTTTCTTTTTTTGTTTTTTGTCCCTAATGTTCTAAATTTTGGTCATAACAAATATTTTAAATACTTAATTTTTTCAAATGTTGAAATTTTTATCTTTTTCCTTTAAACACTTTATAAGAACTAAGAACATATTTAAATCTTTATTTATTTTAGATCCCATGGTCACGGTTAGAATTATCATTTGGAGCAAGTTTAATAGAAGAGAGAAAACAACAAATAAAGTAACAATATGAACGTGGAAATATTGTCATGACCCAACCTGGGCACGTGACCGATACGTGGGAAATTTTCGTCCCATGTAAGCCTCACAACCTGGATTCCTATGTATGCATAGTACATCACCATGTAATTCAAATCATAAAATCTTTTCTACATACAAGTCATCATTCTTTAAACATACACTTAGAGCTTTCCAAACTGCCTTATCACATTCTTTGCTCTGAAGTCTATTCTCATAATATCAACATGTGTAAAAAAAGTCTATAATATACAAAATTTCTATGGTAAAATCTTATAATACGGTCCAGCATAACATTATGTATGCAAAATACAAATTATTCACTAAGGTCCGGGATCCTGCCTCCATCTACACTGGAGCACTCTAAACCCATGAACATCATGCTCACCTCTGGAATAGATAGTTGGGTGATACCCTCAGCAACTACAGTATCTGTAAAAATAGGAGAAAAATATAGGGGTGAGTTTTGTAACCAAAACTCAGTGAGTAAGTCCTCACCTGAAACCCCCTTCCATGGGACACCAAGGAACAATGAAGGAAATCATAATAACATTAATAATATTAAAAAATTTACATAATCAAATAAAACCTATGCATATTTATACATACTAGTCATCATTTTATGAATCATAATGAACATGCAATTTATAATACCGTAACTACCAAAGGGACAAAAATCTCTATCTTTATTCTATTTTGTTCTCTATCTCTGCTCTGTTTTGTAAGTGCTTAGTTTCTCGTGAGTTGTCTCCCTCGTGGACTAAGTTTTATGGTTTCGTGTAGTTTCATAGTTTCTCATAAGTTGTGTCCCTCATGGACGTAGTTTCATGGTTTCTCTGAGTAAATTGTCCCTCATGGACTGAACTGTTCTCTGAATGAATTGCCCCTCATGGGCCCTTTTTAGTTTTCTCGTGTGAGCTCTGAATCTATCTAATTCTCACAGTCTGACCTTAGCATAACTACAACTATGAAATCATGTCTAAAGGGTCACCAATCCGAAGGCATTCTGATTTCAAAAGCCATAGAATATATAGCCGACAATGGTTATGAGTTTACAACTCTAACAATTTGACTTTAGCATAACCATGGCCATGGAATCATGCCTAAAGGATTACCCTTTACAGACATTCGTGATCTCATACCTCCACCGAGTATGTAGCCGTCAATTGTTTTCAATCTCATGAAGATTCAAGCTTTAAAACCATTTTTGATTAATTTTCTAAAACATTTCTCAATTTCAAAGTTAGTCATAGTTTAGAAAGCTCAATGATATACCTTGAAATAAAAAGAGTAAAACCACAGTTTTAATCATTTCTCTAAACTTCATATTTGATTATAAAACTAAATCATATATATAAATCAGTTTCAGAATCTAGTAAAACAATCACAAAAGTCTCTAACAATCACATAAATCATCAATTTTATATAAAATTAGTATGAAAAACATGGTCCCATGAGTTTTCTTAAAAGCAGGTTTCATGCTTTCAGATCAACAGTTCCAAAACATATACTCCACAGTCAACTTAAAATCCTTCTATAATATTTCTCTAAACTCTCATATTTTCATGAAAATAACTCTAATGCAGAATATAGAGATAACAGATATGAACCTACTCACTTGGAGGGGTGAATAATGCAGAACTAACACCAACAGTACCCTAGGAAGCAAAATGGACAACAGTATCTGATATAGAAGCCATAGAATGCTAAATCACCATCTAAAACCTCTGAATATTCAAGAATCTATCTCTAACAAGGTAGAAAACCTCTCCCCCTTGAGAAGCTTAAAAAATCACCCTAATAACCTAGAGAAAAGGGAGAAAGGAAAGCAAAACTAGCAGAATAACGTACGTTAAAGTCTTAGGAACGAAAGATTGAAGAATAGAATTGAGAAGAATGGAAGGAAATGGAGTTTTGGGGGGTGAGAACACATTTTGAGAGTGAGAGCTCATGGTTGGAGGGGGTAAAAATGGTGTGGGAAGGCTCTGGACCCCGAAATGGGGATTTTTAATACTCTGATGACAGCCTGGGCGATCCCCGATTTAGCTGCCGTACTGACTTACTCTCTATTTACTGCCTGGGCGGGGTTATATGACCGCTGGGGTGGTCTCCTACAGTCTCACTTATTTCCATTTCTTACTTTAAAGTTAAATCTTTTACACATAAATGTATATAAGGGAATACCCCCGCATTTGGACTCAAATAAAATATTAGAAAAATTAAAATCCCAACAAATTAAAATATAAATTTTGGGTTTTAGTTCAAATCCAGAGATTTTTACGGTTTTATAAACTTGGACGCTAGAAATAAAACGTTTAAAGGTTTCGAAAAATTCATTAAAAATCACTGTTTAACTCAGTTTTCTCTAAGGAACAATTTCCGGGACTTTTGGTTCTAAGAATATGACCATATCATATAGCCGTCCAAGGACATGTAAAGTTCAGATTTAAAAAAATTCAGGACCCGGAATGATAAATAAGGGTGATTAACACCTTTTTTAGCTCGAAAAATTTTCTAACTCTTTTATTAAAAATTTGGGGTATTACAAGTATATTGTGTAAATGAAAATGTCTAAAGTACAAATCAACTTCTTATTACAATGCAAATTTCTTTTAACAAAACATTAACTACAACAATCGGCTACTTAGAAATTTACTCATATTTTTAAAATATTAAAGTTTTGATTGGGGAATGAAAGGGAAATTTAAGGTGACAGTATGAGATGAATATTTGTGCTCTTTAATGAGAAAATAAAAGGGAATTTGTCTAAAGTTTATGAAGTCAATATTGTGAGTATTTTGATTAACTACAATTGAGGAGTTTTAGTGTAATATGATCATATATCACGTTTTGGTAAAGGTATCCGACTTAACTAGCTTTGACACATTTATGATAATATTTTTATATATTTGATTTATAGTAGAATATTTCAATACAATTATAAACGTCTTTTAAATCATGTCTGACATATAGAAAAGTATTTTTTTTAATAAAATTATAATTGAGGATATAAAAAACCACTTCTCATAAACAATAACATTCAAAAGTGCTTAATTATTAAAATGAGTATTTTCTCTCACGTTAAGCACATTTAAGCAGGTTCATTTTGAAAAGTAATTAAATAGAAAATTCAATAAATTCTTAATATATATATTTTTTATTATTATCATAATTTTTTATTTTTTTATTTTAAACAACAATTATAAGAAAATAAATAAAAATTTCGTACAAAGCACGAGTATTATCTCTAGTGATCTCTTATTCTTGTCACCTTATATAATATATTTAATTCTTATGCATATCATAAGATTAAATTAATCAACAGATTTTAAATTATTCTATTAATAACTTTTAATTTTGAATAAAAAAAGTTCAGGGATGGAGATCATTCTTTGGGTGGCACATTGGCAGGCATCTGCAAACTGCAGTTGCTTCATGCCTTCATTGGTTGGGTTGGGTTTGTGGTTGGTCTCATAATGAGATGGGTAAGCAATAGGGGAGACATCGATAAAAGCCAGAAACAAGGAAGGAGACGAGAACTTTTTGTTGGATAACGATGACTTACTAATCAAATCACTCTCTGGTCCTCAATGGGGTCCTCAATGTATTAGTTCAACATTAATACATCCAAAACGTCTTTGTTTATTGTTTATTAGTATAGTAGTTGCATAATTGCTGAGTAGTTTCTTCTCACAGCAACATTAATGCATAAAAAATGTCTCTACTCATTTGTTGCATAGCAGGGGAGTAATTTCTTCTCCCAAGACTTATCACATGGGTATATTTGGTTGAGGGTGAGGATAAAATAACACATTATACACATCTATGTAATGTAATTTGAGTAGTGCTTGTTGGCACGATTTTTACTTGATCATATTGTAACGAAGGCATGATTAACCAATGATGGGAGGACTTGATCATAAAATAGGAGACAAAAAAATGGCTCCCTTTTAAAACGCTCCACACTTAGGTGTAAATTATGATTCGTACCTCGTTTAACGAGTTATAATTCGAGTCAAAATGTTTTTCCCGTAATTTTTATCTTTATTTTCCCCCTTCAATTAAATATGCCTATGAAAGGAAAATGTCTCTCTCCTTTGTTGCATAGGGAGAGAATACTGTTACATATTCTCCCCCACAACATCAATGCATAAATAAAAATGTCTGCTCATTTGTCGCATAGCAGGGGAGTAACTTCTTTTCCGCCCCTTCTTTTCTAAAGTGGCATCTTTGGTGCTCTTTCTGAGAAGCTCAGTTTACGCGGATCTAAGAGCCCGAAAGACTTAAAAATTTGTAACTCTTCTCAAGTCGTTGGGAAATATTATTCAATAGGGAAGCTAAGGCAATAATAAATTTTAGAAAATGGAACGCGTCGAGAAATAGTTTATAAAGAGGGATTGGATGGAAATCTTGTAAGTAATAGAGTTAATAATTATGGAGACCACAGTAGCACCCGACCATATAGAAGCTCCCCAGGCCCAAACAGATTCCGGTTTGAGTGATAATATCACGCGCATTGATCGTGAGCTTTACAAAGCTGCAGTGGTAGGTGATCTCAACAAATTCGCTCATGTCCAAAATATTGAGTGTCTACTCACCCCTAAGAAAAACACCATCCTTCATGTACACTTGACATCTACAACAACTAAAGCAACCCAAAGTGCTCCACAACCATTTCGTTTTCAGATTGTTTGCAAGTTTCGAGATTTGATGAACATGAAAAATGAAAAAGCTGTTTCAGAACATTTCGTGGAACATGTTATTGATAAGTGTGGAGGCCTAGTTCTGCTCCCGAATGCCAAAGGAGAAACACCCCTTCATTTGGCTGCAAGGTACGGACACTCAGCCATATCAAAGTTACTGTTAGAACGTGCCAAAACTTTTCCTTGTGATATTGAGAGTGGAATTGGAGCAGAGATAAAGCTCATCAGAGCCACAACTGGCGAGAATAATGAGACCGCATTACATGATGCAGTGCGCTATCATCACATTGAAGTAGTGGAGATGTTACTAGAAATGGATCCTGGTCTCTGCAGCTTCGCCAATCTTGCCAATGAAACTCCACTTTATATGGCAGCAGAGAGACGATATAAGCTAGTTGTGCGGAAGATATTAGAGAAAGTGGAATCACCAGCATATACAGGCCTCAATGGTCGAACAGCATTGCATGCTGCCGTGATTAACAGTGATATAGGTACTACATCTTACCCTTGATCATGTTCTTTATTTTTGGTTTGATCTATTTTTATTTATGTTATTAACTTATTATTGATATACAAATGGTGCTTGTACACTCTGCGTCTCCACACACAACCTAAAAAACTTAAAACCATTAGATTGGATTAAAAAATGTTTCAAAAATATTTTAAGAGAAAGAAAAAAGAAATATCTTACAATGATGAATATGACAGTGTGTCAGGTATATAAAATACGTCAGATGCCGATAATGATTTATTAAGTAAATTGTATTTCTGAACTGTAGTTTTTGTGCGCTTTGCTACCAAACCTTTAAAAATATACAAATTGAGCACAATTTTTTCCCTTAAGTGTGCATTTTAGCCATTTAGTTAAATTTTTGCTCTTGTTATTAATAAAAAGTAGATAGACTTTATCTCTCAAACTTAAGGTATGACGCAACTCAACCTTAAACTTTCTTAAGTGCACATACTATTTCTATTAACAATTGATAAAAAAAAGTTAGCATAATATGATAGATTTGCTTGAAACATTACATGAGCAATTTGCATATTTTTAAAACTTAGGAATAAAGAACAATTTTCTCTAATTCATCGTATGAACGCTATACAAGTATATTTATATGTATTTGTTGTTGTAAATTCTATAATAATTTAATTGACATACTGTCACTTTAGAAAAATTTTATGTATTGCTATATAAGTAAAAATATTTGACTTAATCATATATTATCTTAAAAGTTTTATAAATATAAATATATGATTAGATGACAATATGATTTCTTTTTTTCTTGCACTAAAAATATATCAAAATTAATCTTATTATATAATTTCAAAATTGTTATATTCTATTTTTTTAAAATGAATACAGTAACTTGCATTTTTTAACCAAAAGATCACATGTAAATCTAATTTAAAGATTAAGAAAATCATAAATTTATATTAGAAATACAAGTGAATTTTTATTGGATATGAGTATAAGGAAAGTCCTACATTAGCGAAAACTTAAAAATAAAAGGCCTTTAAAAAACAATCAAACCATAAACTTAATGCCTGATGATTTTGAATGAAACATTCGTTTACTATGTGTTCTTTTTTAAGTCTATTAATTACAAATCTTCCTTTTGTCATGGACTCTATACTGGTCTCTAAAATTTTATTTGACCTAAAATGCAGCATGTCTCTAAATTTTCTTCCTGAAAATAGTGCCAAATCCATGGCATGCATATGGGTTATGGTGAGTGATTTGGTGAAAATTATGGGTTGTTAGAAAATAAAAATTCTATCTATTATATTTTTATAAATAATTCTAAAAACTAACTTCTGACATATTTTTAGGCTTTCATAATATAAGTATTAACTTTGAAATCATTATTTTGTTAAAAAGCTTGCTTGTTGAAGACTAAAAGGGGAAATATTACATCAAAAGTGCTATTTTTAGTTTTTGTTTTCATTTTTATTTTAAATTTTAA
Organism: Dalbergia cultrata; assembly: GCA_031216105.1. Classification (NCBI taxonomy): domain Eukaryota; kingdom Viridiplantae; phylum Streptophyta; class Magnoliopsida; order Fabales; family Fabaceae; genus Dalbergia; species Dalbergia cultrata. The sequence goes on along the minus strand of CM062350.1, from coordinate 10,340,080 downwards.
TTACAAAAAACTTAAATTATCTAATGTTTTTCTATTACAAAAAATAAAAATTTAAAATTTAAATCAAATAACCAAAAAAAAAAAAGGTGATATTTTTATATCTAAAATTGAAAAAAATAAAAAAAAAAACCATACATTTCCTTCGATTTTTTTTTTGTCATACTTTTCAGTTCACTTAAAATCTGTTCTTATCAACAAAATCATAAAAAGAATCTATTAATGATTAATTTTAAGAAAATTGATGTGTTGATTTCTCATCTTTTCTTAGAAATGACAAGAGATTTTTTGAAGAATGAACATTTGAGAGCCACGATAAATCATGCAGACAAAAAAGGTTGGGTTCCTCTTCATTATGCTGTAAAAATTGGGAATAAAGGCATGATAAAGCTGTTGCTTAAACAAGATGAAAACACTGCTGCATACATGCAAGATGATGAGGGCAGGACAGCTCTTCACATCGCAGCGCATTGTGGCCATTCAACTATTATGAAAATGATTATAAGATACTATCCAGATTGTTCAGAGCTAGTGGACAACAAAGGCTGGAATGCTCTCCATTATGCTCTGCATGGGGAAAAAGCTTGGCCGCCAGTGAATATCATCATGCAAACTCTATCGTTAAGCAACCTTTACAATGAGAAGGATGTTGATGGAAACACACCCCTCCATCACTACGCAAAATCCCCGCACTATCATGGGCAACTAGTTGCTCACAACAGAATTGACAAACAGGTTTTGAACAAAAAGGACCAAACGGCGCTTGATGTTGCCTATGATAGTGTTGAAGTTTCGGATATATACTGGCGTGAGGTAAATTTTTTTCCCTTCTCCTTGAAAATTAAAGCAACACCTACTTTATATTTTGATTAGAAATTCAATAAAAAGTGTACGCATTTTATATGAAATATCATGCCAACTTATTTATTATTAATTATTAAAATAATAGTTTTTTTTTTTTTTGAAATATTTCATGATCATTAATGATGGACGAAAACACGCAATGTTGTCCAAGTAAAATAAGTTCTAACAATATTGCTCAAAAGCTAATAGTTTTTATTTTCGTTTATGTGATTTATATAATTTTGATACATTCTCAATATAAAAATTTTTTGAACAGACATTCAAAACTAGAGATATGAGGAACCGTTTTATCAAATGCAGGGCATAATATCACAATTATGTAACGCTGGAGCTATACGAAGTCCGCGACCCGATGTAAATCCGAATGTTAGTGGTCGAAGCTTAGCGTTTACTAGGGAAGCAAAAGAGTCTCGTCTAATAGTGGTCACTCTCATTGCAACAGTTACTTTTGCATCTGCATTTACCCTGCCGGGTGGTACCTTTCAAGATGGTGAGCAACAGGGTAGACCTATTCTGGGACACAGAGCATCCTTCAAAGCATTCATGGTATTCGACACTATAGCTCTGGTTATGTCTGCTTCAGCGGTTTTCATACATCTCTTCTCGGCACTGGTGAATAAATCCAAGTGGGTAGACTATTACCTCTCTGAAGTAGCCTTTTCATTCACTTTGGTTGCGGTAGCAACAATGATTTTGGCATTTGGCACAGGCACATATGCTGTTTTGGGATCTTCCTCAATTGGCATTACAACTATCATTATTGGATTGTCGTTCTTCTTTGTCTTCAACCAACTGAAGAACATGACTCGCAGAGGCCCCTTTCTCTTAACATTTATGAAAAACTTAGTAAACATAGTTTTCTTTTCAATTAAAGGTGGAAGAAGGGCACGCCAAGCTAGCCTTTCACCTTAAAAGGTCAAGTATGAAGTATAGCACCTCGGCCTGAGCCTTGCTTCATTTATACGAATCTCCAGAGCAACTCAGATTTTCATTCACTGCCTTTTTTATTTTTTCCTTCCATTTTGACACTTGTTTGAATGGAAACACATCAAAATCTTATATAATATTTGATCTTCCCTTCTATATTATGAGTAAGCAAAAGAATAAAATAGGCATGTTTTGTATCAATATCAAATCTTGTATGATGATTATAAAAAAATCAAAATCATTTTGTATTAAATTATCAAAGTCCAAGAATCAATGCATAAATGGTGCTATATTTTTCGAAAATTTCATAGAAAGCTCACTCACATAGACGCATGAGGAGCGGGAAAACATGTCTCTTTACGCCCGTTCAAAGACGGTGGCGGTGCAGGCGTTGCGGGCGGTGTCGTGGTGGTGCGGACAACGTCCTAGAGGTTCGCGAGGCCACCTAGCGCGACAAGCAGCGATTTCTTACCTGGCGCGGCTGAAACAAATATGGATCAGAGTTCTAATATGTCAACGCCGTAGATGAAACATGGATTCTCATTCTGGTACTAGAACTATAAATAAGGTAAAATATTTGAGAAGCTGTTAACATCAGTGTTATCCAAATGGGCCCTTAATCTTTCATCAATTTAAACCATTAGCAATAATAAAGCCACTTTTTTTTTTCTTTCTTCAAAAGATATCGCTTTGTTTAAGATTACAAAGAAGCCGCAGAGCATGTAATTACATTTCATCTAAATGCTGGTAACATATATTTGCATTGACTGGATACTGAGCCGTGGACAAGTTAGGAGATCGAATGACAACTCGAGGAAGTGTGGTAGGAAATAATTATGGAGAGAGCTTGAAGATAGAAATGCTACACTAAAAACTAAGACTAAAATCTAAAACTAAGGCTAAAGTAACAATTTTTTTCATTGATTTCTTTCATTCTAATTGATTACAGATATAGTAGAGCTAAGGTCAATAGCGAAGGATAAGTAGGGTTGAGGGGGGCTGCTGCACCCCAACAATTTTTTTATTATATATATATATTGTCCTTTAAAAATATATAAAAATAATTATTGAGGAAAAAAATACGAAAGAGGAAAAAAAAATCCACTCATACATAACAAGTTTAATTCTTTTTAAATTCATTTTATTTGTATATTAGTATTTGGGTTTAATTTTTAAATATTGACATTGTACAAAAAAATTTATACAACTTTCTAATTAAAATATTTCATTTTCATGACCTTTCAAAATAGTTATATAAAACTCAATTATATTATATGTACTGATATAACAATACAAGTATAAAATATGATTAAATATCCATATAAAGTATTTTACACTATTAGTATATTCAAATTAAGTCCATATTATTTTAAATTTTATTTAGTAAATATATTCACCCTCCTAATTTTAGCCATCTTTCACCACCACTTTAAGGTATTCTAGATCCTTTCACCTTAGATCTCTTCCTACACAAGTATTCCTAAATATCCTTCCATGTCAAGGTGCCAATCTTAGAGGTCGACCTGTGAGTCTTAACCAATGGAACCAATGACTGCACCACATCTGCCATGAGTGGCCGATAATCTTTCTCTGGTTGCATGCACATTGCAGCAATTGCTGCTACCTGGATAACCTCTTTCATCGAGTACTGTCCCTCCAATGCAGGATCCAAAATCTTTATAACCTTTTCTCTATCAGTCAAAAGGGGTAAAGCCTAAATACAAATAGCACATCAAGTTTGTTAGAAAGCAATATTCTTCCTAGAAATTGAAATACTAGAGAGTCGACTAATTAGATAACCTTCGCTGAGAACGATAGAGTCAAGATAGAAAACTTGATGGATGAGCCAAAAGGAACTAAGAGACGTACCCAAGAAACAAGAACATCTTCTCTCGGAGGTCTCTTCATATCAACTGGCACTCGGCCAGGGAGCTACTCCAAAAGTAGAACATACCATAACTATACACATCTAATTTTGTTGTTAAATGCCCTGGTAGTGCCTATCTGCACAATCCACCATTCCAAAACAATTTAAGTTTTCCATTGGATGAAATTGCTCTGATCAACTCATAAAATAAAATGTAAAAGAAAACAATCCAGTAGCAAAATTATTAGTTATGATTCATACTCAGGAGCAACATATCCTTGGGTGCCCAATACTCGAGTTGAAACATGTCTGCCAGCTCTATCAGGTCCAAGCTTGGCCAATCCAAAATCAGAACTTTTGCATGAGATGTTTTATCCAGGATTGCTCCTCTTAAAAATCTATGAATTCATCACGGGGGGACTAACATGTTCATGTATATACTAATATATATTAGTATTCTAAAATTAATAGTTGAGAAAGCATGTAATTTCTTTAAACCAAGACATTACGGGATGGGATGGGGATGGGGTGGGAGTTGAACTCGCGATGTAGGAGTATACCATTAGACTGTATGTAATTTATGTCTTTGAAAATAATTATATATCATAAATTATTATCACTATGAATAATTTATTATCTCAATGTACTACCTCAATTCACTTTTAACTATCTTCTAGGGAATCAGTAAATTTTAATACATTTGAAATTCAATATATCTCGACACAATTTGTGTTTAGATACATTGAATTTCTAATGTATCAAACTTTTACTGACTCCTTAGAAGACAGTTAAACTAGGGAATCAGTAAATTTTAATACATTTGAAATTCAATATATCTCGACACAATTTGTGTCTAAATACACTGAGTTTCTAATGTATCAAACTTTTACTGACTCCTTAGAAGACAGCTAAAAGAAAAAACTTATTTATACATATTTTAGTGGAAATAATCCATTTACAACTTTAACTATTCAAAAGTTGCATATGATGAAAGATTTATGAAGTTATAAATGTAGATAGTAAATATCAAATTACATTAAAACTTTTGTGCGTTTATTTTTGTATTTCTTTTACTTCTACAGCAAAAGAAGAGATATCATTCATTGGCAATGTATGCTTCCTAGGCTTACGAAGCAAATTCCAGAACTTTATTGTGGGTCCATCTCTTTGAAAATATAAATTTTCATTTTTTTCACTGTTAACATTTCTATTTTTAAGACAATGGTTAGCAAAACATGTGTATTTAGTTTTAGGTTAAGATGGTGAGTAGGTGAAGTCTATTAAAATAAAAATAACTCTCTCAAAGAAATCCAAAGCAAAGTACTTATCTATTGTAATTCCAAATGATATGAAGAAAACCTTCATTTTGTAATACTGATAAATATGTCTAAACGTTCTTGAGCAATTTATTCTAAGCTGGCCAGATATCTAGTAGAATGCATCTTCAAGAACTCTGCCAAGACATTTATAGAGGTAATCTTCAATAAAATAAAACCACAACATCCGCCAATAAGGGTTGATCCAAAGGATTGCAATGAACGTTAAGACTACCATAACATAAGATGCTGCAAAAGTCCAACAAAATGAGATGAAATCTATGGCAGAATTGTTTTCTCCATCATTCAAGGTAGCTACTACTAGTGGCGATGACAGTGGTGTTGTAATGCCTCTCTTACTGGTATCCCACGAAAGATCTGGATTTCCTCTGTAGCTGCTCTCATCAAAAGTTGCAAATTGTCCCTTATCAGGTACTTCACCAGACAAATTGTTGTAGGACACATTGAAAACAGATAAATTGTTCAAGTCCTGCAGTTGAAGAGGGATTGGTCCGTTCAATCTGTTAAAAGAAAGGTCCAAACTTTCAATCATTTTTAACTTTTGGAAGCTTTCTGGAAGGGAACTATCCAAATAGTTATGTGATAAGTTGAGTGCATGAAGGGCAATTAGATCTCCTATTTGTTCTGGGACTTTTCCTACTAACTGATTAGATGACAGATCCAAACCTGACATGCAATTAAGAATATTGCCTTTTTACGAGAGACTTGAACCTTTTGTGGTAAATTGTAATTCTTCTGGGTTGAAATAAGAAGCACCTTTATCATAATTTTGAAGATCAAAATAGTGGTAGTGAGAGTTGATATAGAACAAGTTAAAATCTAGAAATCCAACTAACTCAGAATCTCCAAAGTAATTGAATGAAAAATCTTGAAGATTTCCTTCATTACCAAAGGAAATATTATTGAAGCAGGAGGGTATGGACCCAGTGAAATTATTGCGGGAAAGATCCAAGAAATTGAGTTCTTTTAGCTCACATATCTGGCTAGGGAGTTGACCTTGACTCATTCCCAGCCAATGAAAGTAATTTCAAATTTGTAAGCTTATTAATACTCTTCGGAATACTCCCAGAAAAGTTGTTGTCCCTCAAATCAATAGAGACTAACCCAGAGTTTACAAATAGTGATTCAGGTATTGTACCAGCAAGACTATTATTCTGCAAGCGAACGAACTGTGAGAACATGCTCAAAGAAGAAGGTATTGCACCAGAGAATCTGTTATGAGAAAGGCTTACAAATGTAAGTTGAAATTTACCCAACTCTGCAGGTATTGCACCTTCAATGTTATTCCATGATGCACTCAAGAATACAAGAGCCAAGTTTCCAACCCAACCTGGAAGTTCACCAGATAACCCATTGTTGGAAATATCTAGTACACCTAAATCTTGTAGACTCAACAATCCATCTTGCAGTGTCCCATAGAAGTGGTTATTGTCCATCATTAACACTCTTAGAGATGTCAACTTGAGGGGTGCAGTTAGTATTTGTCCTTGGAACCTATTATCTGATAATCTCAAAGTTCGTAACCTGATGCATCCCCTAAGCATATCATTTGGTAATTCCCCAGAAAAATTATTGGAGGCCAAGTCCAATGTTTGCAAGATTGACATCTCTCCAATTGAAGCCGGAATATCACCATCAAGGGCATTGCTTGAAGCATTTAGATAGTCTAGATATGGAATAAAGAATCCCAAGTTTTCTGGAAGCTTGGCTTGGATCTTGTTGCAAGAAATATCTAATATGTAGAGATGATCCATATGTTGGCCTTCATCAGAGGGCAATAGAAAAGATCCATTAAAGGAGTTACAATTTAGAAGCACACTTCCGAACTTTGGATTGTTCATCAATAACCAACTGGGGAAACTACCAACCAGATTATTGTTTGAGAGATCAATGTATCTCAAGTCATGTTGGTAGGAAAGGAAGTAGGAATAGCACTTGTACCTAAGTTCACTTGGCAATTGGCCAAGTCTAGGTATTGCAATTGAAATGATGGAAACCAAGGGGGTGTTTCAGTTTCCACCTGAAAATTCTTGTTATGCATTCCTCCAAGTGTTAATACCTTAAGCTCTGAATGATTAGCCAAGGAGCTTAATGGGAATGTACCCTCAAAATTATTTTCTGATAGGATTAGGTACTCAAGAGATGCATAGTGAGCAGCAACAAAAGATGATGATATGTTTCCACTTAGATAATTTTTTGAAAGATCCAGAGCTTGAAGTGATGTCAAATTTTTAAGGCATGAAAATGAAGACAGAGTTCCGGTAAGATCATTGCCACTGAGATCTAGCTCTTGAAGATTCTTAATTTTGCATAAACCTAGAATAGAAATAGAATAAAAGATTTTTAAAGTAATAGTCAAGACACTCTGGCTTGCTAGTTGCTAGCAACATGCCATAACCGAACCGTAGGTAAAATATCATTAAGTGACATATGAGGTGGTTTTTTTTTTTCCCGGATAATTAGTGACATTTGAGGTAATACTTAAGAATGGTATGTGCTCACCTTGGATTGGTACTAGGTGCCCAGCAGAATGCCTTAGGATAAGTACTTCCAACTTGCTTAGGTTAGCAAAAACTTCACAGAGAGAGCGAGAGTTAGAGAGAGATAACATTTAGAACTGAGCATAGTTTTCTTTTATATTTTTGGGATAATTGGTAATCAAGATTTCAACTCCCCAAGATAATTAGTATTAACAACAAAGCCCGGCATGTCATTTGATCATTTTAAAGTTTACCCGTAAAAATAGATTAGGTTATTCCTAGTTTAATGCACCAAAAACTAAAAAATAAAAAAGTTCACATTGGCAAAGAACAGTCAAACTAGAATTTTCTAAGGATATTAACTGATGAAAGTTATTTAATGTTTTTAATAGATGATTTTAATAACAAAAAAAATGTATTCGGTTCTGTTTTAATATAATAAATAATTTATTTTTTATAATTTTAATTTCATTTCTTTAATTAATATTCTTATCAAATCATTTAGAAAATTCTTAAAAGTATATTTAGTAATAATTAATTTTAATACATTTTCAATCTAAAATATTTTATACTATCAATTAATCATATCCACTAGTATGCATGACTTTTGATATAATTAATATATAAAATTTAAACATTTTCAATGAAGCATCAAAATATAATTGAATGGTTGTGTAAAAAGGTTTTAAAATTGGATCAAAATTAAATTATAGTTGATAATATTGCTATAATGATGGGAACATATCAGTTAATATTACTATTAGAGATTTTATAAAATATTGATATTTCTTGACATGAAGATATTTTATATTATTAACTACTCATATGTTATCATTTATGTGACTTTTAAAATAGTTATTATAAAATTAACTTACTTTTAATAGCATAACAATGCATGATTAAAAATAATTGTAAAACACATCTATCTACACTAGTGTTAGACGGCTAGCTGGAACATACGTTTATCATCTAATTTTCCTCTCATTCCCCAACTATCATATAGGACAAGTGATTTGAGAGCAGGTTAATGTGACAAATATTTAATTTTTCTTTTCTCAATGCGATTACCACTTAAATCCAAAGTCCATAACCTTTTTAACCTTGACAGAGCCCTCGAATCTAAAAAACTTAAGCCTCAATTGTCAAAGTCATATTTAACTCTTTGTTACACAATAATACAAAAATGAACAAATTAGAGAATCTTATTTGATTTAAAAATAGGGATGAAAAGTGATACAATTTAATGTGTTGATTCATTGTTAAAAATATATATATATATCAGTCATTGAACATGTTCTATGAGTATTAGCTATCATAGCAATTTGCAACATGACCAAAAAAATATAATAGCAATGTTATTGATTATTTTTCGATGAACCAAGGATATCCATCGTCAGTATAAGTGATTAATAATCCTCTCTAATAGTAGAGCTCATAGACATGAGTTTTACCTCTAACCACTAGACTTCTCCATACACACTATCATATACTACAAGAAAATAGCGAGTTACCGACGGATTTTACCAACGGATTTGTTCCGTCGGTAATACCGACGGATTTATCGACGGAAATCATGGAATTTGGAAAATTTGGGTTTCAATCATTACCGACGGAAAAATCCGTCGGTAATTCCATCAGTAATATTCGCGCCAACTAGTCTGGATGAGGCGCGCACATTACCGACGGAAAAATCCGTCGGTAATAATTTTGAAATATTTTTTATTTTTAAAAATTAATTTTACCGACGGATTTTTCCGTCGATAATAATTACATTTATTTTAAAAAAAAAAATCAATTTTACCGACGGATTTTTTCGACGGAAAAATCCGTCGGTAACAATAATGAAAATTTTCAGTAAAGGAAGGCACCGTTGCGTTTAAATACCGACGGATTTTTTTCTGTCGGAAATTTGAAAATCCGTCGGTAACTGTAAAGATAGCATTTTTATTTTAGCTCTCTCTCTGTTACTCTCACACCCTCATCCCTCTTGCTGCTCTCTCTCTCTGTGTACCCGTCGCTCTCTTTGTGTGCCCGCCCAGTTGGCCACCCACCCGCCGCCCGCCGTCGCCGTCGCCGTCATCCGCAAGCCGCGTTAGATCTCGCCAGCATCTTCGTAGCCGCTACGTTTCTCCGCCTGAGCATCTCTATAGCCGCTGGCCGTTTCTTCTCCGCCAGTGCATCTCTGTAGCCGCACCGCGCTGTTCTCTGCTCCTTCCTTCCTCCGCGACCTGGACCTAGGCACCGTGTTTGCGCAAGGTAAGCATTCCACTCCCATTTTTGTCTATGTTTTCTTTCTGTTTGGCAAGCATTCTGTCTGGTAAGCATTTTGTCTATGGTTTCTTTAGTTATATGCTTCTATCTCTGTTTGGTAGCACAACCAAAAGGATCAGCTTAGCAGAAAAAATGAAAAAGGAACAATGAACCGTGTTTGCTGACTTGAACTGGTAACTATATGGATTGCCATTCGAAATTAGTTGCTGACTTGCAAAGCTTTTGATTTTCCAATTTCCAACTTTCAAAGTTATCATGTAATTATTTTACTATGCTAATCAAATTTGTTTTTTCATTTTCTAATTTGTGCAGAAGAAGGCATCTGTTGTTAGGCAAGAGCTTGCCAAGTTGAAGAAGGCCGTGTTATTTCATACCTGTAATGTTCTTTAATTTTTATGATAGATTATTTCATTTATGATAGATTTTATGTGATATAATATATGTTGAGTCTCACCTGTTCAAGTTTATTAAGTGAGTAGGTCATAAACATGCAAAATTTTTTTGTGAGTATTCATATCAATGATTACATGAGAAATTTTTTAAAGCAGTCAAAACATCTTTAAACAGATTTTTTTGAGCCCAGAAGCACCGCCAACCGGCTCCGCCAGTTGATAAATCAATTCATGGGCTATCAAATGTACTAGGTCTCGTTGTTTGTTATTGATTATTTAATGATTGAACCAATTCATTAACTAACAATTCATAGTTACGTATATAATTAAGTCACTAGGATTGATCGTGATGAAGGGTCTAGGTAGTATGTATAAGGTATTAGATTTAAACTTTATTGTGACTGATATAATTTTCAAAGTACCAAAAAAAATCATAGTTACGTATATCAACATAACTAGATATTGCAAATAAAAAAATAAAAATGCATGTGTTATGTCAAATATTTAAAGTAAGTTTGAATTTAATTTAATTTTAAAGTATTGCCCATATTTTTTTTATATCTTTATAGTAATTATATAATGTCAAATCTTTATAAATATTCAACAATATAATAAGTACTTTTAAAAGTCATAATGTTACACAAAATTAATTAACTAGTAATCTAATACATCTTGTACTAATAGACCTCGTTTGATACATAGTATAAGGCTTGCTATATTAGCTAATCCTATAAAACTAATTTTCATCACATATAATCATAGTTTTAAAACTCGGATTTGGGTCCAACCAAAGGAACCAATGAACTGGGTAAGTGACTGGTCCGGGTAGCACAAAGGATTGGACTTGCAAAATGAGCAATAAAAATTGGTTGACCTAGTGATTTTCTTAGAAAAATTGACAACCAGCTCGCTGAGGATTAGACGTTTCGTTTTTAGCCCACAAGTTTAGAAAATCGTAAGAATTCCCAAATTTGAACTAGAACTCAAAAATTAGATTTTGATTGATTGGAATTTTGTTTTTTTTTTTATATTTTATTTGAATCCAAAATGGAGGGTATTTCCTTTCTTATATTTATATTTTAAAGTTAATGGACATTAGCTTAAAGTTAACAAATATAAATAAGTGAGTATAGAGGTAACTCATATGCTTAGTGACAGAAAAATGGAGGGTTGCACCGTCGATGCTCTCGTCTGGGGCTTTTCGTTGATATGCATTAATAGCCATTCTGATACCCGAGTCAAAAGTTATGTCCGTTTCAAGTTTTCCCCCACAACAAAACTTGTTTATGGCCAATACACATGAAGTTTGGTTATTTATTTGAAGTTTGTAATTATTTATCAATGCATTTGTACTTATTTATCAATGCTTATTTATTTCCCCCACAACCCTGCATTTGTATGTCTCTTCTGGTGCTTTTTTTTCTCGTCTTGGTGCTTGTTATATCAATGCATTTAGTGTTTAATAAGACACTTGCTCTTTATCTATCTATATATCATGATGGGTGTATTTCTTGCAGAACAATTCTCATTGTTGCATACCAAAACGGATAAATAGCATCAAATAAATCCAGTTGGAGCATCATTTCAGCACACCAAGTTTAAGTTTAAGGTTAATTTGAGAAAACTTCTTTTGTTTGTTTATCTTGTGGCTGAAGCTTCAATAATATGAGGATACAGTTTCAACTCATGCAGCACCGAAGCACCGAACACACACATAAGCACATCTTTGAAATATTTTTGCATATAACCATACAAAAATTCATGTAGGGAAAGCATTGAGGAAACTGTCATCTCTCTGTATGCATACAGGACAGAGATAGTTTTGAAAGTGTGGCAAATTTTTTCTCTAAATTCATCATGTAATCTAAAAACTTAAGTAATTTAGAATTTGTTCTCCTTGTAACATAAGAAGAATTGGTTTTGCTTAACTAATTAGTGACTGCATTTTATTTATTTTGAAGTTATTAATCTAACTAATTGCTTTTGTTACAGAACGTCAAATTCGGTAGGAGTATTTCTTTGCGGGCGGAGGATATTATTATTTTGTGTCTTTTTAAGGTAAGTACTTGTTTCTTCTTTTTAAATGCATTTTTGTTAGGATAGAGACTTATGATTTCTAAGATAGAGTTGTAGGAAAATGGGATTGCATGACTGGGGGGAAGGGCGTAGAGGTCCTTCCCCGATTTGTTTGCATTGTTTGCTGTGGAGATTGATTGTGTATGCGGAGATTGCAGGATATGCATGTTGTGATGTTATAAGGGGGTGTGCTCTAGAACGGTTTTAGGATCTGTAAATGTTTGTTTGATTGTATTGTGAAATTTTTTTGATCTGTATTGTATTGTGATTCTATACATGTATATATTGAAATTTATTTTTTGGGATGTCTTACTTTCAGAGGAGGTTATGTCGAATTTTTTTTTAATCTAAAAGAGTGGAATGGAATGTTAATTTAAAAGGGGGTACTGTCGAAAATTTTGTTAAATTACATAGGACAAAATATTTACTTAAATAACTTCTTTTAAATAAAATTTTAATGTGAGAAACTTTAAATAAATTTGTTAGGTTAAATTACACATTCAAGAACCATGAGCTCTACAAATAGACTATGGATGTATGACAGGGTGCACGCTAGTCGAGGGGGAATCAAACCTGAATTTTATGCGGGAGTTGAACAGTTTGTAAATGTGGCTTGTCAAACAAAGGCAATTTATGAATGAGCAAAAAGTTAGGTGTCCCTGTGCTAGGTGTAAATGTAGGAAATATTTTGAGATGGACACCATTAGATATCACTTGTATAAGGATGGTTTTATGGCGGATTATTGGGTTTGGACTATGCATGGGGAAGTTGCCACACAAAATTTCGAACATGAAAGTGTTGAAAATACATATGTTGGAGGTTGTGCAAGTAGAGTTAATATTGGTGAGCATGTCACAGGAAACATTAATTGGGAGGATAACTCTAGACGATATGAGGAAATGATTTATGATGCAGTTGGTCCTCAAATTCATGCAGATTATGAACCTTCTATTGAGGCTCCTAATGCCGAGACTGAAAATTTTTACTCTATATTAGAGGCTGTAAAGGTTCCTTTATGGGAAGGGTGTATACACTCGGAGTTGTCTTTAGCGGTTAGGATGTTAGCTATAAGCGGTTAGGATGTTAGCTATAAAGTCAGAAGCTAACCAAAGTGAAAATTCATTTGACCAGTGGGCAACATTGATGAGTGAGATGCAAGCAGGCTCCTCTGCACTACTAGACACAGATGATGATGATGATGATGGTGATGGTGGTGGTGGTGGTGGTGGTGGTGGTGGTAGTGGTGATGATGCTGCTGATGATGATGATGATGCTGCTGACTTCTCTTGACTTGAGTTATTATTTTTTTATTTATTTGGCTGTAGTTAAACTATTTCTCTTTTAGTTGGACTATTTATATATATACTCAGGAGGCTTTCTGACATTTTAATCTATTTTACATTTTGGATTTAAATTTATTGCATTTAGTTTTTATTAAGTAATTTTTTAGAATTTTTGATTATTCAATATCCAGGGAATTAATGAATTACAGAATTTTTAATCTCTTTTAGCTGTCTAACATGTTCAAATTACCGACGGAAAAATCCGTCGGTAAAATATATACAAAAAATTAAAATATGTGTTACCGACGGATTTTTTCGTCGGTAAAGTGAAAAATAAAATAAATTCTGAAAATTACCGACGGACTTTTCCGTCGGTAATATATAAATTAAAAATTTTAAAAAAATCGTGAAAATTACCGACGGTTTTATCCGTCGACAAAGTGAAAAATAAATAAAATTATAAACTAAATTTTGAAAATTACCGACGGATTTTTCCGTCTGTAATTTCTAATTTTTACCGACGGAAAAAAACCGTTGGTAATCTAAATTACCGACGGAAAAATCCGTCGGTAATTTAATAAAAATCCGTCGGTAATCCTTTCGCCCTGACGAATTTGGTGACGAATTTTGTCATCTATTTACCGACGGATTTTTCAGATAAAATTCCGTCGGTAATGCCGTAGATAAAATTTATCGACGGATTTTTCCGCCGGTAATAATTACCGACTCCATTATTACCGGTTAACAAAATCCGTCGATAAATCCGTCGGTAACTGAAATTTTCGTCGGTAAAATCCGTCGATAACAGCGTTTTTTCTTGTAGTGATAAATCAATTCATGGGCTATCAAATGTACTAGGTTTCGTTGTTTGTTATTGATTATTTAATGATTGAACTAATTCATTAACTAACAATTCATAGTTACGTATATAATTAAGTCACTAGGATTGATCGTGATGAAGGGTCTAGGTAGTATGTATAAGGTATTAGATTTAAACTTTATTGTGACTGATATAATTTTCAAAGTACCAAAAAAAATCATAGTTACGTATATCAACATAACTAGATATTGCAAATAAAAAAATAAAAATGCATGTGTTATGTCAAATATTTAAAGTAAGTTTGAATTTAATTTAATTTTAAAGTATTGCCCATATTTTTTTTATATCTTTATAGTAATTATATAATGTCAAATCTTTATAAATATTCAACAATATAATAAGTACTTTTAAAAGTCATAATGTTACACAAAATTAATTAACTAGTAATCTAATACATCTTGTACTAATAGACCTCGTTTGATACATAGTATAAGGCTTGCTATATTAGCTAATCCTATAAAACTAATTTTCATCACATATAATCATAGTTTTAAAACTCGGATCGGCCGGGCCGGTCCAACCAGTGAACCAATGAACTGGGTAAGTGACTGGTCCGGGTAGCATAAAGGATTGGACTTGCAAAATGAGCAATAAAAATTGGTTTACCTAGTGATTTTCTTAGAAAAATCGACAACCGGCTCGCTGAGGATTAGACGTTTCGTTTTTAGCCCACAAGTTTAGAAAATCGTAAGAATTCCCAAATTTGAACTAGAACTCAAAAATTAGATTTTGATTGATTGGAATTTTGTTTTTTTTTTATATTTTATTTGAATCCAAAATGGAGGGTATTTCCTTTCTTATATTTATATTTTAAAGTTAATGGACATTAGCTTAAAGTTAACAAATATAAATAAGTGAGTATAGAGGTAACTCATATGCTTAGTGACAGAAAAATGGAGAAACTAGACTTTGCTATCACCGCTATAAGACCGCTATAGCAGTCACAACAATGCAAATTCACGAGTTTTGAGATTTGAGGACTGCTATATAGCGATCGTAATTGAGCGTTTGATGGTCCAAGACTACTATAACAATCATAAGTGCACAGTACAAAGGGGGAACGATGTCGTTCGACTTGCTAAGACCTCCCCCATTCTTTAAAACCCTTCCCACTCTCTTCCTCCCCCATTTTTCTCAAACCAGAACCCTCTCCACCACAATTTTCTCTCTTTTTCTTCATTATCATTCCAATTTAGCTCCCCTAAATTATCAAGGTATGTTTATGTTGATAGATTTTGTCTCCGTTCTTTCCATTCTTCCATGTTCTTAGTATGGGTATTTATTTTCTCTCATTATTGTCAAGTGAGAGTGTTTCTCCAATGTTGTTAGAGTTAGTTTGGAGTAATCTAGAGCTACTGGTAGATATTGGTGCCAACTCTCCTTCCCGGAGTCCCTGTTGGTGTTGATGCTATCACTTTCTCCCCTCTAGATGAGTGGGTTCAAACTCATAGCTTTATCTTTAGCCATTAAAAGTATGTTTTATGAATGCAAATTATTAAATATGGTATTAGAAATGAAAATATATATATATATCTGTGTGTGTGTGTGTGTTTTGCAAAGCTATGATTTCAAATATATAGCATGAAAATGAAATTTAGAAAACCATGGTATCATGATTGATAGATTGTTTATTATGGAAATGTTTTATGTGCAACTCTAAGAGATTTATTGCAAGAATATATAATTTAATAAGTTATTATTTTGTCAAACATGTTTTAATAATTTATGATATGTTTATGATTCAAGACTTGAGATTTCAAAATATGATTTTAGAGTATGCAGTCGAAGTATATATTGGAAAAATGTGAACAAGAGTGTGATTGAGCTTTTGAATAAATACATTATTTAATTTCAGAGTTACATGATTTAAAACCCTAGTGTTTTGAATTATGATATTATAGTTATCAAGTATATAGAAAAATATGTTAGTAAAAATATGAATTTAGAATTTTAGCTTTATAGTACCAATAGGTATGGAATTCAGTATAATTCTTAATAACTGTCAGATACATATTTTGTGGGTTTGAAATCGGAATGCCTACAAGTGGTGAACCATTGGGATCAATTTTCACAACGACAGTTATACTAAAGTTATATTGTTAAAGTTATATGAGTCCATAATTCTCAGAGTACTAAGATTTAGGGGAATGATTTTATATGTATTCAAATATTTTATGATTTTAAAGAGTAAAATAAGTATATAGAGTTTTAAACCCAGAAAAGAGCTAAAACAAAGTTTTAGAGAAATAATTAGTTTTTATAATTTAGAGACTAGATGGTAACTATAGAGCAACAAACAATGAGTTAATGGTTGGGAAAAACGATCGTTAACCTTGGTACTAAGTTGTCCTTAGGGGCAATTTCACAGAGCAGATATGAAACATAGTTAGGTATCTGATTCGGATCCTTGAGGGATCCTAAAGATCAGAAAATTCGCTATGCCTGCCATGGTTGACATGCATAGCTAGAGAATATATCGTTATGCAATGCATAACTAGAGATCCATGTTTCTCTATTAGAATACTGTTATTTATATTTTTGGAGATTTTTTATGCTTTTCAGAGAACATTTGATTTAAGAGCTATTATGTATATGTATGGAAAATGATTTCTTGTTAGAGTAAGAATTTAGAGATATTTTTCTATGAGTTTATAAATACTGAGATAATCTTTTCTATATAGCTATGCATATGAATATCAAATGGGTTATGATTGTTGCATGTATA
The DNA here is from genome assembly GCA_031216105.1 of Dalbergia cultrata. Taxonomy (NCBI): domain Eukaryota; kingdom Viridiplantae; phylum Streptophyta; class Magnoliopsida; order Fabales; family Fabaceae; genus Dalbergia; species Dalbergia cultrata. The sequence continues at coordinate 10,322,980 of CM062350.1, read as the reverse complement.
TTTTATTATATTAGTTGGTTGTCCCATGTGGGTGATGGGTGAGAGCTCACTCACCGAGTCCGTTGACTCATCCCTCTCACTTTCTTTCATAGTTGCAGGTTCAGAGATAATTCAGATTCCTGATCCATAGATGTAGTTATTCCCAGTGGTGAGTCTTACTTTATAGTAAGGCCTACAGTATAACTATGTTAAAGTAGAGTGTCCCAGTAGATGTGCAGCCAGGATCTAACCATTCATTTATTTTTGGATTATGTATTTAATTTCAGATATTGAAATATTTATGTATATATTCTCATAGTCCTAGTATGAAATTGAAATGTAAATTATGGACAAAGATTTATGTGATGAACTAGAGATGTAATTGTAATTCGGTTTTCAGATATCAAAATTATTGAATACTTTCAGTTTATGAAATTAAACATTATGTTTTAATTAGAGAAAAATGCTAGAGATTTCAAAGAGATCACGCTTTAAGTATTATATTATGCATTTAGAAAGCCACGTCACCCAAAAGGCTTACGTGGGAATAAGATTCCCCACATATTGAGTCGATCACATTCCCAAATCAGGTATTGACAATATACTTTTAGAATATGCTCATTCCTAGTGATGATGATAATCCTACTTCCTCTCCCAAGTGATGTAGGGCTTATAGCCAATTCCTCCAATTGCTTTAGTTCATCAACATCATCAAGAATTATCAAAACCTTTATTCGAGATAGCCTACTCCTTATTCGAAATGATTATATATCTCTAGATTTTGTTTGTCTAGAGCTTGATTGATAATTTGTTTCTGTATAATGATAGCACCACTATCTATATAACTTTGGCTTACGTTCTCAACAAAACAACAACCATCAAAATGGTAAGAGATTTGTCGTACAATACCTTAGTGTGAGTTGTCATTCTTATTCCATCCATGGACAAATTCCAAGAACTCAAAAATCATCATCTTTTGATAATTTAATAGTAAAATTAAAGGGTTCACCAAATGCATTCAAACTTTATCCATCTAGTTGGATGCGGACGCAATCTTGTAATCTGTTACCTAGATGGCACACGCGCAGGACCATCCTATGATGCTATCCATTGCTTGCTTTCTGTTCTTCACCACCATTGCCAAGCTGAGAAAGGGTAGGTATAGGTTGAGAGTAAAAACCATGGATATGGCCCCCTTCTCCCCCCCCTCCTTTTTACTTTGTGTCTTTTCTTTAGTAGTTTGTTCAATCAGTTCACAGCTTTCTCAGGGCTTCTATGATGAATCTTGTCACCAATTTCAGAACATTGCGTGCGATGAAATTACACGAGTTGTTGATAAAGATCCCCTCCTAGCTGCCTCATTACTGAAGTTGCTCTACCGTGGTTGTTTTGTAAATGCAAGCACAATTTTTTTTCCTGGTTTCTTTTTCATAGATGAGAATATTTTACATGGATTTATGTTCATATAGAACCATACTGAGGATTATATTTGTGAGTTTGGATTTTGGAGGATAGGAGTGGAGAATAAAAGTGTATATTTATCACTGATCAGATTAGGTTGATTTGCCTTATATAGTTAGTTAGATAACCATCCTTCTGTTTAGTTTGTTGAGGTTCAGCTATATTAATTATCATTGTTATGAGTTCAGACTCGTCAGTTGTAATCACAAGTTCATTTTTCATTCTATTGAATCCACATTCTCTTGCACTAGATTTGCTCTCATCTTCTTCTTCCTATCTTACAAACCACCATCATTTTCCCTGTTTTCACTGTTGGTTCAACATGAGCTCGAGTTCTTTTAAGGTCAAGGGAAGGAATGATCTAAAATGCAAAATTTTAAAGGTTAACACTTCAAACCCTTCCTTCCCTTCATTTATCTTCCAAAATCCAAACTCACAAACATACCTTAAGCCTGGTCCGTCATATACTATGGATTTACAATCCCAAGGGTGATGCACATTTTGGGGGGTGGGGGGGGGGGGTGATTTTGTTATGCTGAGTATATCTGCCAAGGGTCGGGGCAGTTCGCCATTAGCAAGAATTAGGATTTGTCATTTTGCATTACTTTTAATGCATTCAATTCAATGCACTGATTAAAAATTGTCTTTTTTTTTTTTTTGATCAGTGATGAACTCTTTGTGCCAAAATCAGACCAAATCCCCATGTATTGGTTTTATTTCTTTGTTAACGTGCAGGGCTGCGATGCATCAATCTTGTTGGATGACACTGCCTCCTTTGTGGGTGAGAAAAATGCAGCACCTAACCAAAATTCAGCCAGGGGTTTCGAAGTCATTGGCACCACTAAAACCAAAGTTGAAGCCGTTTGCCCAGGCACGGTGTCTAGCGCAGATATCCTTGCACTTACCGCAAGGGATTCGGTAGTTCTGGTGAGTCATTTCTTGTTTAATTTGTCCATGTTTTTTACACTCGATACAGATGAGAATTGGGTTTTAAGTTGCGGTTGTTATTGAAGTGAAATTATAGCGTTTGCAAGTATATACATGTACAGATATAAAGGCTGAGCACCATTTGTTCATTGTTTCTAAATATTCCTTAATATGTGCTATTTACACCTAAACATATGCAGCACAGCTGGCTAGATGATTTACTATCAATTACAAAACTCTGCATTATATCAGCCTAATATAATGATAGCTGCATCCCAAAATACTAGCGATTCTGACCTTGATCACCAACAGCCCCCCTCAAACGAGTGGGTGGGGGAATCACCCCGAGTTTGTCTTGAGGCATGTTAAATCTAGTGTGAGAGAGGGCTTTAGTTAGGCAATCTGCAGTTTGATCTGCTAAGGGCACATAAGCTATAGTAGAACCTTGTCTCTAATGTTGTGGACATCTACTTCAATGTGCTGGATGTCGGATGCAAGACTATATTTGATGCTAGGGCTTTGGCACTTAAATTATCACACCACAGTGTTGGTTTCCAAGGATTGAACATTCTGATTTCCTGCAGTAGCGACTGTATCCCGCTAATTTCAGCAGCCAAGTCAGCAAGGGCTCTGTATTCGGACTTAGTGCTAGATATTGACACCACTCTTTGTTCTCTAGGTGACCATGCAACAAGTGATTCTCCCAGAAAAACACAATGCCCTGCCTTCAACTTTCTATCATGAATGCTGGTTGCCCATTCTGCGTCTGAAAACCCTGTCAAGTCAAGATCTGCAGATGATTTGATGTGTAGGCACTGGTTAATGGTTCCGCGTAGGTATCTTAGGATCCTCTTTATGCTTTGCCAGTGTTCTGTTGTAGGGGCACTCACATACTGACTCAACTTGTTAACCAAGTAGGCTATGTCAAGCCTAGTATTCGTTAGGTATTGGAGAGCTCCTACTGCCTGCCTGAAAATTGTTGGATTTGGCGTAAAATCACCTTCAGCTGTGAATGACTTTCATGTAACCATTGGTGTGGGACATGGTGAGGCATGATCCATCTTGAATTCTTTTAACAAGTCTGAGGTGTACTCTGTCTGTTTAAGATATATTCCACTTGAGTCCTTTTGCATTTCCACTCCAAGTATGTAATCTAGCGATTCTAACCTCAATCAGTAATAGATAGAACCTGGTATCTAGCAGAGCAAATAAACACACAACATGGACTGAATATGACTTTTAGACAAAAGTTTTAGAGTGAAATCATGCAAGAATTCCTCATTCATTTATCACTATTCGTACTCAATTATTCATCACATAATTCAATTTTTCAATTTTTACAGCTAGGAGGACCCTCATGGACAGTACCCCTAGGAAGAAGAAGAGATACAGTAACAGCAAGCCAGAATGCAGCCAACAACCAAATCCCTTCACCATCCTCTGACCTTGCCACCCTCGTATCCATGTTCGAAGCCCAACGTGTAAGTGCACGTGACATGACCGCGCTCTCTGGTGCCCACACCATCGGCCAAGCACAGTGCAAAGCCTTTAGGACCCGCATTTGCAATGAGACCAACATTGACACCAACTTTGCCACCTCAAGAAGGTTTAGTTGCCCTTGTTCTAGAGGGGAAACAAACATGTCCCCTCTTGAGACCCTCACTTCTGTCCGTTTTGACAACAACTACTACAGAGACCTTGTGGCTTGTCGTGGCCTTCTCCACTCTGACCAAGTGCTTTTCAATGGGGGTTCTCAAGATGCTTTGGTTAGGCTTTACAGTGAAAGTGGTGCTGCTTTCTTCAGAGATTTTGTTATGGCTATGGTGAAGATGGCTAATATTAGTTGCTATATATATTTTTTTAATAATCCAAGGATATCCACTGCCGGAAGCAATAACTAATCCCCTTGAGGCGTAGAGCTCACATATATGGGTCTTGCCTCTGACCATGAAACACACCGCCAGGAATCGAACCCCTGATTAGATATTTAAAGAGCCCAGCTAGCTACCAACTGATATAAATATCAGCTATTCTGCATAGAAAATCAGTCAATAATATTTTTATATATGCAAAATAGATTGCATTCCGCATGTAATCTCACACATTGAATTTTAAAACTAAAATGACTACTAATGCAATGACCTTCAATTAGCCTTAGAAAATCAACTAATATTATTTTATACATACCAAATATATTACAATCAGCCTTTCCTCTGGAGGAACTCTTCCAATCTCTACATATGTGGTTAAAAAGAGTTCAAAAGACGTTATGAGTTGTGTGTGGTGTATATATATATATATATAGGTCTCAAAATGGTATCCTTTTTTATTTGATTTGTAGATTCATTTTCATTCTTTAAGTGATATTGTTATGGTTTTGTGATATGTCTACCAAAATTATAATTTATGTTAATAGAAAAGAGCTTTTTCTACGAAGAAGTCTCATAGCACATTACCAGGCCAAGGTAGTTTTATGGTATGCCCACTTTTGTATGTTGTATTTTATATTATTTTAAAAATTGTTCCTCATAATCTCCAACTTGGTTTGTTCCCTCATAATGCAAACGCTTCCATCTAAATTTGCAACACAACATTCCCGTTGATGGTTAGGAGGTTGGCAGTCAAGGACGTTGATAGACACTCCTTTTATGTGCATTCTTGCTTAGTTGTATGGTATGATCAGTTTATTCCTTAGAATGTAATCCCATATGATCAAAGAGCCTTACCTTGCTTTACCGTATTTGTCAATAGAAGTTAGTAATTGTTCATGATGTTGCGGGTATAATATGTTACTGTTGGCACTAAATTTTACCAAGTGTCCAAAAGTCAAACTATCATTCGATTTTAGTGAGACAAAGGTAGTAACGAAAGGATTTTAGTTGTCAAAGCATGAGGGCTTTTGAAGGTGACAAATTATGACAAAAAATCGACATGTCAAAATGGGTGTCTATCATTCAGAATAAAGTCGAATACCCTAACATGTAAACCAACAATGATAGACTGAAAATCGGTAAGTTGAAGCTTAAGTTCGTCAGTCAAAGTTAAAGGTCGACAAGTCAAAGTTTAAGTTCGTCATTCAAGAAGGGAGATTAGTATGACAATTGGAAACTAATAATAACCAATCTTTATGTTCGAGATTCGACAAGTCGAAGTTAGAGTTCGTCATTTCAAGACTTAGAAATTTTGAAGATGTTAAACATAATGTCAAGATAATTGCTTCATGTGTGTTTGTCAAATGGCGGTTATTGATGGTTATCAGCGGTTATTGACAGAAGCTTGACAAGAACGTGACAAAGTAGTGGTAGGGGGCAAATGGCAAAGAAAATAACTATCAAAACCACGTGGACAATATCCAAGGGCAACTAGAAGACAAATGTCAAAATCCTAAAGTTCTAGGTTGTCTATAAATACTAGTTCTGTATATATTGTAAATGTTGGAATTTTTACTCACACACTCACTCTTAAACACGACTCCAATGACATAACAGAGTCCTGAGTTTACTAAGTAATTGTTCTTAACCCACTCTCTTTTGTTGTCCTAGAATTAGACTTCCTTTCAATTTTCTAGTTCTTTGTATTTCTTTACAATTTCTGTACTTTATTTTCAGTTTGTCAATAAATTTGCATTCTACATTCCTTCTTCTTCTTCTTCTTTAATCTATGAAACATTACATACATACACACACACAACACAAAATCACTTTACATTCCATCTTCGTTCATATAAAAAAAAATAGTTTGAAACTCGATTTTTTTTTTTTGTGAAAAACCCAAGAGAAATAGCTTTTTGCTTCCCGAATTGAAATCTTGAAAAGTAAAGACTGTTATCTAAACTCCTGAAGTTTGTCGATAACGCCTGATTTAGAGCGGTTTGGCCTCCTGCATAAAAAGTTTGTTAATTATTTGTTGTTGATAAGTATGTGCCAAAACCTGCCATAAACAGTTACTCATTCAATTGATCCATGTATTCTCAACATACGTTACTCCTCGTATTGTTAGTCAAATTCCCTTTTTTCGCAGATAAATATTAAATTCACTTTTTTTTACATATAAATTCATTTTAAAATAATAAGTATATCACTTATTTTTAACTTTTCTAGTGGTGGGTTGTAATGCTAAAGCTTTAAACTAACCGATGTAATTCAAAAAAAATATTTGCTTATATTTATTTACAATCTATATTTGTTACTTATTTATTGCATTTGTTTTTTTTTTAAGGTATAATCTTTATTGATATTTTAAAATCAATTTTTTTCTTTGCTTATTTCCTAAATTACATTTTTATTGTATTATGACTTTCCAAGTATAATTAACACTAATGCTTTTACATATAATTTATGCCGAAAATTAAATAATTTTCAATGTAACATTCTACAATAAATGAATCCTAATATATTCATCCTTTATTGCAGATTGATACAATTTCATTATTATTTTTTTCAACTTCTTTATCTAAGTTTTCTAGCTTTCCATTTTATTTTAACAATATTTAACTTATTTATTAAATAAAATACTTTTTTATCACATGAAAATGAAACTTATAATTATAACTTATGATTTAAAAAAAAAAGAGGTATTTTAGTTAATATACATGTCAAATATTGTCAAAAAATTAAAATTTTATCATTAATAATCATATATGTCACATGTTATCTTTTTAATCACTTAAATCAATGATTAATATTATAGGGGAAGTCAACATAATTTTAATAAATTTTAGGGAAGATCAGTAACAGTTTTACAAAATAGAAAAATATTGAGTGTAATTAAACTAAACCTCATTAAAAATAAGTGTAAGTTGCTCAAAACAAAAGGTTCATCAATTACATCCATTTCTGAAATCAAAGAGTGGCAAATGAACATTTTTCTGGGGAAAAGTTTTTTTTTTTTTTTTTTGCTTTTAACTTACTCATTTCAAGAAAATCAAAGAATGTCATTAATTGATTTGAGAATTGGTTGAAATAGATATAAAGAATTTGATACTAGCCTGGTCTTAAAATTATTTTACATTGATAGTGAATCAAAATTAATACAAAACTATTATCATAATTAATCTATCACCTTTCAATTCATTTTCAATATAAAATAATTTTATATTATCATTCAATTATATGTCTTTTATTATAAGACTTTTAGGTAGGGAGTGTTTTGAGTTAAACATTTTGTTTAATGTGACAATAATTATTTCACTTGTATTTCTAATATAAATTTATGATTTTTCTTACTCTATAAATAAAATATCCTTGTAATTGTCCGGTTAAAAATACAAGTTACTGTATTTCAATAAAAAAAAATAGAATATAACAATTTGAGATAATATAATACCATTAATTTTAATTTATGCATTGTAAATGAAAAAGGACTTTTACAATGTCATCTAATTATATATTTTTATTTACAAGAATTTTTGTATTTACATGGAGTATATTTATAGGGTAGTGTAATTATTTTTAGATGATTTCAAATGATTTAATAAAAACTTCTTTATTGAATATTAACCTGGGGAAATTTCAAAATTCCAAATATTTTTATAAGATATTCTCCAAACTTAAAAAGAGAGAATTTCAAATTCCCTCTCTATAGAAATATTCTTTTTATCCTTGTCTCATAACTCTTGCTTTCGCAAATATATTACAATTAATCAACTACTACTTGCTCACCAGCAATCGTCGGCTTGCCGGTTGCCCTCGCCGGTCCTTGCACGCCCCCTCTAGTCCCTGCTTGCCTGCACCAATCTAGGCCACCCACTACAAGTCGCAAGCTACCCCACCGCCGTTGCCATCATCGAAAGTGGTGGTGGTGGTGATAATGAAGAATGATAAGCTAAGAAGCATAAACACACCGATTTAATTTGATTTTGTATATATCTTGGCATGTTTATAGGATTATGGGGAAGAGGGTGGTGATGGTGGTGGTAATGGAGAAGATGAAGGAAGGAAAGAAATAGAGGATGAAGAATTTTTTTACTTTTTTATAAATGACATTAGGGATCAATTTGTCCATATTAGAATTGTCATTAACACCATTACTGTTTTCCGTTCAAGGCGTAGGGGGTGTCCGATTTTTTACATTGATAGGGATCAAGTTGAGACTTTCTAGTTATTAGTTACCAACTTGTTCGATGCTGAAATTGTCAGGAACACCTTGGAGTTACTCTTAAATATGCGATTGATGAAAGAAGCGCACTGCTCGATAACAGTGTGAATAGGAGTATAGGACAGGCTGAGCCTATGAGGGATGCTTCGAACGGAAAAAAGCAGAGAAGAAAATTTGCTTCCGATTGCAGAGCTTCCAAATTCAAGTTTCCTTCTGCGTTCTTCATTTTTGTCATTCTTTCTCGGACCCTTTCTCTCTATTCTCCATCACACAAGAAGAAGAGATCAGGGCTGGGGCTGACATAATTGAATACTTGTCCCCGGCTCAATATCCGTTTTTATAGGTGGTCACACTGAGTTTGCCACCACTAGCAATATCTAGTGGACAAAAAAATGATAAAATGTGTTTATTATCCTCATTTAATTTCTGCTTTTCCTTTCGTCTTACTTAACACCCGACACAAAAATGCCCCATGTAAATTATTAGGCCCGACAAAAACTATATGACAGTAAAAATATATCAAAATTAGAATTACCCGTGATCAGTTCACAACCCTGCAATTCCTTCTGATCTCCCCATCGGTCCCAGTGAGAGGACTAATATTGCCCATTCTCACCATAGCAGCGGCAAAATCTCTGAAGAAAGCAGCACAATTTTCACTGTGAAGCCTAACCAAAGCATCTTGAGACCTCCACCGAAAAGCACTTTGTCAAAGTGCAGAAGGCCACGGCCAGCCACAAGGTCTTTATAGTAGTTGTTGTCAAAACGGACAGGAGTGAGGGTCTCAAGAGCGGACATATTTGTGTCCCCTCCCGAGGAAGGGCCACTAGACCTTCTTGAGATGGCAAAGTTGGTGTGGTGTCAATGTTGGCCTCATTGTATATGCGGGTCCTGAAGGCTTTGCATTGAGCTTGGCCTATGGTGTGGGCACCACACAGCGTGATCAGGTCACGTGCGCTTAGACCTTTGGCTTCGGACATGGATATGAGGGTGGCAAGGTCAGAGGATGGTGAAGGGATTTGGTCATTGGCTGTACTCTGGCTTGCTGTTATTGCTTCTCTTCTTCCTAGGGCTACTGTCCATGAGGGTCCTCCTAGCTGTAAAGATTGAAAAAAAAAATTGAATTATATGATGAATAATTGAGTAGGAGTAGTGATAAATGGAGGAGGAATTCTGGCATGGGTATCTAAGGCAACATTCAGTACCTGTTCTGTGTTTCCTGGCTCTGCTAGATACCAAGTTATCATGTGATTAGATCTCAATTCTCAAGTACATAGTTTAAAAGAAAACTTCATATGTACCTTCCAGTATATAATATGATAATAAGCAATCATTAGTAAGCAAGACTGAAAGACTCTTAATAGTGTAGAGTATTGGCTTGATTAGTTTGTTAGTTGGTTATGAACAATCACAAAGACCGTTATGAACTGTTATGTTATACCAGTTTGAAATATCTCACTAAAAACAATAGTAGCTATTAGTGAACCCACCTCATTACACATACCATATCAGTAAGTTAATGAATTCAAGTTTTCAATCTCATCCATGGTTTCATTTTCATATAGCAGATGGTATCAAGTGACTCAATTCCAATATTGCGGTTGTAATAAATTGGTAACAACAGACTCTATGCAAACAGTATAATTTCACTTCAGAACAACCGCAATTTAAAACTAAATTCTCGTCGGCATCGAGTTAAATAAGCAAACGGACACATTAAACTAGAACATGGCTCACCAGAACTACAGAATCTCATGCGGTTTGCTCTAGAATGTCTGCACAATACACCGTGCAGGGCAATTGGCTTCAACTTTGGCTTTGATGTTATCAACTACTTCGAAACCCCTGGCTGAATTTTGGTTAGGTGCTGCATTTTTCTCACCCACAAGGGAGGCTGTGTCATCCTACAGGACTGATGCATCGCAGCGCTGGAAAATTAACAAAGAAATAAAACCGATATGCCATCCATCTCCATCCATATATATAGTCAATCACCCTTTTTTCTAGTGACACATCAATTCGCTTTAAATCGGGATTTCGTGCAATTTTGGGACAAAGAGCTGATCACTGATATAAAAAAGGGACAGTTTGGCACCTAAAAGACATTGTTTTTATCAATGCATTGAATTGAATGCATTAACAACAATCATTTTTTTTTTTTTTTTACTTAATTCGTCAACCAATACCTTTGAGGAAATTTCCAGAAAAGCTAATCATAGGTTATTCTCTCCATCGGAACTATAGGGCCGATGTACTCATTACCAAACTTGATGAAAAGATCAAATAGAACCAAGATATATAAAGGCAAGCGAGTTTTGAATGCATATAAAGGGTATTGGCATTGTGAAACCCATAGTATATGAATATAAATCTGTGCATAATGTTATCATCTATATATAAGGAACCATAAAAAAAAGAAAAAAAAAAAAAACTATGTCTTACATTGACAAAGCAATCAAGTTGGTGCAAGCGAAGTCCAGAGGCAGCCATCGGGGGATCTGTATGAACAACTTGTGTCATTTCATTGCGCACAATGTTCTGAAGGTTAGGACAAGTTTGACCGTAGAAGCTGGGAGAAAGGCGTGCGCTGACAGAACAAGCTAGTAGAGAAAAAAAACGCATAGAGTAACAAATGAGGAGGAAAAAGAGGCCAGATCCACGACTTCCAGTTCAGCAACAAGAAGGTATAGGATTCCGCCAGTGATAATTGGCTAGTACTGGGGTCTCCATAATAAAAATTCTACACGCCTTACCAATTTTCCACCCTGTACCCACCCACTTTAAATTTTTCTCGACGCGTACCACTTTGTCCAATGCATTATTGCCTTTCCTATAAATAATATTTCCCCAACGACTTCATAAAAAAGAAAGAATTTTCCGCACCAAAAAAGACCGGATCAGCACCATAAAAAAAAAGAAGAAAGAATTTCCCAACGACTCGAGAAGAATTACTGTATGTACTGCAATGGAGGTTGAAGGAGCTTCACGGTGAAGCTCTTTTTCTAGTGTTCAAATACTAAAATGCTCGCCTCAAGGCTGCTTTTAGTTGGTCCATTAGAACCCTCTTCCTTTATTTATTTATTTATTTATTACTCTTAATAATAATATTAGTTATACCCACAATATGTAACATCATGTAATGACATATTCTCATATATATTTGAATGAGATATGAGACCTAAACTAAGTGTAATCCACATCCCATCTAGAAATAAATGAGAGTGTGTTAACAAAGTATCCACATACAAATAATATTTCTATTTTTATTTTTTTTAACTTCCTTCAAACGCCAAATGCTGTCTGTTTGTCTTTTTTGTTGGTAACCTCCTCCTTCTCATATAAGGATTTAACGTCGGTTGTTCCCCGAAAAGAAGGATGAACCTTGTTATAAAAGAAAATAATTATAATGAAAGTACATAAATTAAAAGAACATATTCTTTTTAAAAAATGTAAAATTATGAAGCTTAACTCTGCAAGGATAATTTGTTACTGTTGTTGACATCGAAATTTGATGGACATTTTGGTAAAGCCATAATTTGCTGCATAATCTGGGTTCTTCTGGAGATTTCTCCCGAATAATTTCCTTCCCCAATTCTTGTAACATTTCATGCGTATGAATTTCTTGGTTTCTAATGGTTATGAGCGATTTCTCCATGGTAATTGGAATTCCAATGTGAGGGCACAGTCTACAACTATGTAGAATTCGCTTTACATAATCCTCCCCTTCCCCTTGAAAAAAAATATGTAATTTGTAAAAATATTTCTTTCTCATTTGATTCTAGTCGCTCAAAACTTAGTCAAAGCACGTCCATAACATTTTTATTTGGGTTTTTTTCTCATTTTCTCCAAGTCATCTCTCCACTTGGTGGCATCTCGGGAATACAATAAAGAACCCATTGCTTTGATTGGTAATGAAAAATTTTGAGCATATTTGAGTATCTTAGGAGTCAACTCTCCACAACTGCTATTGCTAGGTTTGTCATCTTTGTGTGCTTTTCCTGTAAAAAGTTCATAAGCATCCTCTTTGTTCAATAGTGAAACCTTGTGAACTTTGTTTGCTCCATATACTTGCAGAATATGCTCATCCCTAATGATGATGATAATCCTAGTTCCTCTCCCAAGTGATTTCGGGCTCATAGCCAATTCCTCCAATTGCTTTAATTCATCAACATTGTCAAGAATTATCAAAACCTTTATTCGAATAGCCTACTCTTTAAAATGCTTGATATTTTGAAATGATTATATATCTCTAGATTTTGTTCGTCTAGAGCTTGATTGATAATTTGTTTATGTATAATGATAGCACCACTATCTCTATAACTTTGGCTTATGTTCTCAACAAAACGACAGTGATCAAAATGGTAAGAGATTTGTCATACAATACCTTAGCATGAGTTGTCATTCCTATTTCACCCATGCCACAAATTCCAAGAACTCAAAAATCATCATCTTTTGATAATCTAATAATGAAATTAAAGGGTTCACCAAATGCATTCAAAACTTTATCCATCTACTTGGATGCGGTCATAATCTTGTCATTTGTTACCTGAATGGCACATGCGCAGGACCATCCTATGATGCTATCCATTGCTTGCTTTATGTTCTTAACCACCATTGCCAAGCTGAGAAGGGGTAGCTGTAGGTTGAGAATACAAACCATGGATATAGCCCCTTTTGCCCCCCTCTTTTTAACTCTGTGTTTTTTCTTTAGTAGCTTGTTCAATCAACGCTCAACTTTCTCAAGGCTTCTATGATGAATCTTGTCATCAATTTCATAACATTGTGCGAGATGAAATAACACGAGTTGTTGACAAAGATCCCCTCCTAGTTGCCTCATTACTAAAGTTGCTGTACCATGATTGTTTTGTAAATAGAAGCACAATTTTTTTTTCTGGTTCCTTTTTTTATAGATGAGAACATTTTACATGGATTTATGTTCATATAGAACCTCACTAAAGGCTGTGTTTATGAGTTTGGATTTTAGAGGAGATACGTTATTGGAGAATAAATGTGTATATTTATCACTTATCGGATTAGGGTGATTTGCCTAGTATAGTTAGTTAGATAACCATCCTTTTGTTTAGTTTATTGAGGTTCAGCTATATTAATTATCACTGTTATATGAGTTCAAACTCCTCACTTGTAATCACAAGTTCATTTTTCATTCTATTGAATCCACATTCTCTTGCACTAGATTTGATCTAATCTTCTTCTTTCTATCTTACGAATCACCATCATTTTCTCTATTTTCGCTCTTGGTTCAACATGAGCTCAAGTTCTTTCAAGGTCAAGGGAAAGAATGATCTATAGTGTAAATTTTAAAGGTTAACACTTCAAACCTTTCCTTCTCTTCCTTTACCTTCTAAAATCCAAACTCACAAATATACCTTAAGTCTGCTCTGTCATACACTATGGATTTACAATCCCAAGGGTGATGCACATGCGGGGATGATTTTGTCATGTTGAGTAGATCCGCCAAGGGTCGGGGTAGTTTGCCATTAGTAAGAATTAGGATTTTCATTTTGCATTACTTTTAATGCATTCAATTCAATGCATTGATAAAAAATTATCTTTTTTTTTTATCAGTGATGAACTCTTTGTGCCAAAATCAAACGAAATCCCCATGTATCGATTTTATTTCTTTGTTAACTTGCAGGGTTGCGATGCATCAATCTTGTTGGATGACATTGCCTCCTTTGTGAGTGAGAAAAATGCAGCACCTAACCAAAATTCAGTCATGGGTTTCGAAGTCATTAATACCATTAAAACCAAAGTTGAAGCCATTTGCCCTGGCACAGTGTCTTGTGCATATATCCTTGCACTCACCGTAAGAGATTTGGTAGTTCTGGTGAGTCATTTCTTGTTTAATTTGGCCATGGTTTGTTTTAAAAATCAGTGAATAGATCCCCACCATAACCATACATAAGACAGAAAAAAGATACATAAACAATAATGCAACAATCTGTTAGCACCAAATTTTACTTAAGTGTTAGATTGTTGAACTAGGGTTCGACCTTGGACAACCTAAATATTAGTCAAGAGTTTAGCATGTTTGAACTAACAAAATCGTGTACAATTGATAAAGCCTTTGATTTGTTAAACAACATGTTGAAGCCCATGGAGACTACTTACGATAGTCTGAATATGCAAATTGGCGAGTCAACATTGACAAAGTTTTATATTCGATGATTGACAAGTCAAAATTGAAGTGTCATTTGAGACTTAGAAAATGTTAAGATCAAGGGGAGTTAGCAGGACAACTAGAAGCTAATAGCGACTAATCCTCATGCTCGAGGTTTGACAGGTCGAAGTGGGAGTTTTTCACTTGAAGACTTAGAAAATTTTGAAGGTCTTGAAGAGACTGTCATAATGACTCCAAGACAAGCATTAAATTCACCGTTATTGGTGGTTTTCAGTGGTTATTGAAAGAAGCTTCACAAAGTCATGACAAGATACTGACAAAGAGCAGATGATGAACTAGAAAACTGTCAAAGCCATATGGATAATATCGAAAGACAGCCAAGGACAAGTGTCAAGCTCCTAGAGTCTTAGGTTGTCTAAAATACTAGTTCTATAAAATGGTAAATGGTTAGAATTTTTACTCACACACTCACTCTTAAACGTCTCCAATGACTAAATAGAGCCCTGAGTTTACTGAGTAATTGTTCTTAACCTATCTTCTTGCTTTCTTAGGATTAGTTTGTTTTCATTTCTTTACAATTTTGTACTTTATCTTCAGTTTGTCAACCTATTTACATTCCGCAACAAGTTCTTTTTCTTCTTTGATTTGTCAGACATAACATTCACATGATCATAATACAAATCATATATATTACATTCCATCCTCATTCCATAAAAAGCAGTTTGAAACTCGATTCTTTTGGTGGAGAATCCAAGAGGAGTAGCCTTTCACTCTTCGAATCGAGATCTTGAAAAGCAAAGGCTGTTATCCAAACTCCTGGATTTTATCGATCTGCACTAGTTTAAAGCAATTTGATCTCATGCATAAGGAGATTGTCAATTATTTATTGTTGACAAATAAGTGTCAAATTCTTATATAAACAAATTGGCATGCCCGATGGGACACCCTGGTTAAAAAGAAACAAAAAAAAAAGAACGTGTAGAACTAAGAAAAGACAAAGTGTATGCGCTTGCATAGTGGCACCATTGTGTCAAACATGTTAAGAGCATCATCTTCATCAGATGATGGACGAAATAAGGGAGAAAATAATCCCCATAATACTTTGGAGCCTATCTTGATTCCAATTAGTCAGAAAAATGAAAATATACCACAAACAAGTGTGAATATTACTGTCGCGACAACATGGCCTCCATATGGTCTTTCTCCAGGCTATGTACCCCCAAGATACATACCCTTCATACCACCAAACTTGGGAAATCTATCAAATGTTGGTAATAGTGGTGTGTTTAATAATGTTTACTCACATAACCCTCTATTTCTGAGTCAGAGTATTCCATTTGTGTCAAATTTACCATAATTTGGTACATATTTGCCACAATTTGGTTTTGTCAGCCCTCCATTGATGGGCCCCTCTGTAGTTGGAGTAGGAAATTCGTCATCGACAAACCAATCACTACATGACAACCAAATACAGATTTTCCCTAACATGTCTAGAATGGGTGTGACAGGAACTCCTACAAATAGAGTCAGTTCAATGGCTGTGTTTTGGCAACAAATTGATGAAAGTCACCATGATCTCGTCAATATGTTGACTCAACAAATGGTGACAATGTTGAGGCCTTTGATTGAATCAAATAATACAAGGTTCAAGCAACTTGCTCGACAAATTGGACATATGGCTCAAGTCATCACTTTGGATGACAGTCCAAATGATCACTATGATGAAATCAATAACCCGCCTCTGAATGAAATTAACAATGTCAACCCAACTATCAATCTAGTTCGTTAAGGCCAAGACCTTGACAATGAAATTCAAAGGGTTCAACAATAAAATGTAGGGAGCATCATCATGTGCGCCAAATTCAAAATCTTCAACAAAATCAAAATATTACACTTGCTATCGAAACTATCTTAAACATGCTCAACTTCAATGTTGGCTTTGTTAACCAACCTCTCTTTGTATCTGCATTTCCAGACTATATCCAATAGGCTAAAGTACCTAAAGGTTGAAAGATTCCTAAGCCCTTGACATAGTTCTCTAGAGAAAATGGGAATCAACAGTCAAGCATATTCCTCATTATACTATAGAAATAGAGGAAATTGGATCAAATGAGCACTTAAAAATGTGTTTTTTCCCTTCTTCTTTAATAAAAAATACTTTCATATGGTTTTCAAATCTAAGGCCTAATTCTATTTTGACACGGACTTAGTTAGAAAGCAGTTTTCATAATTAGTTTTTTCAAGGTGAAACGAAATTTAGCTAATTTATTCAACATTCGATGTTTCATGGAAGAAACTATTGATGACTATTTGGCCAAATTCAGGAATGCAAGGAATCTCTGTTTTACACCTGTGCCAGAGTCCAACGTTGTCAAAATGGTTGTCCAATTGGCAGAAAAAGTGCTTCAAATAGAACCATTAAAAGGAGAAAAATAAAGGATAAAAAGAAAACACTTCCACGTGAAAAAGTAGCTTATGTCGAAGTTGACTAGTCCGATGACAAGGTCGAAGGTAGTGGTGACGAAGTTAACGTAATTGGATTGAAATCGGGACCAACCTACATTTATGAGTCCCTAAGGCTTGCTAGAAATAAAGAAAAAATGCCTTCATCAGAAGTTTACTCTTTTGACATCACTATGGCAGATCAATTATTTGACATGTTTTTTAAACATAAACAAATAGTTCTCCCTGATAGGAAAAATATTCCTTCAATATCATAGTTGAAATAAAAATTTTGTAAGTTTCATCAATCGACTGGACATGCTACTAATAGTTGTGTTTGTTTCAGGGACTTGATCCAGAAAGCAATCGACAAAGGATGTTTGACATTTGATAGAAAGAAAAAGCCTATGCAAGAGGACATTGACCCTTTTCAGGTTAATTCAAGCTTTTTCGAACTAGCCTTTATGGATATTAATGTCCCTGGATTAGGAATGTCGAACTATGAAGTGGAAAAGAAGTTTCGACATGAATATGAACTTGACTTCTTCAAAGTTGTTGAACAAATAATCTACCCAAAGGTAAGGGAAGACCTCTTGACATTTCTGATCAAGTAGAAGAACAGTGGACGAGATGTTTCTCTTTGTCTAAGATGCAGTGCTATTTTTGATTGAACTGCGACTACGACCTATGAGAAGCAAAAGATTGGAAAAATGATTGCTGAAAAAGAGAAAGAAAACCTGGAACTAAAAAGAAAAGTGGCAGGTAAGATGAAATTTATTTTGGTCCTTTTGATCCTAAGTTTCTTAAACTTGGAACAGTACAAGTCAATCAAAAGATGAAGACTGTCGTGATGAAGGATGGAAAGCCTAATAAGTTGTCAAGTCGAACTCGAATTCCTCCAACTAGGGTTGTTCAGAATCAATGGGTTAAGAATGTCCACCATACTAACGAGGCTTCATCTTCAAGAAAGAAAAAAAGGCCAAGAAGAAAGCACAACCAAGGGCAATGAATGAATTCAAACCCTTACGTTTAGAAGAGAGTTGAGAAAAAGAAAAATGATAATCAAGCCAATTCTCAAGTGAGCAAGCCAAAGTCTCCTAATGGCAAATGATTAAACCATCAGACCTTGAAGACCAAGTGTCCAAGGTCATTGAGAAGTGCTTGACCTAAGAAGTGCCAACTACACACTTAGAGACTAGTTAGAATGATAAAATGGCGTCAGAATACCGCCCATTGTCCAAGGCTGATCAAAGTGATAAGGTGGTGCCAGAGTTCCATCCCTTGATTGAGGATGACTTATTGACAAACAACTTTGAGACAAGCTTTGATGATGATCTCCATACCATTTTCAATACAAATTTGGTGGGAGTAGTCTCTATCTTGGCTGCAGAGTATGCTGTCAAAGGAGCACATGCCAAGATGGAAGATGATTATAGAGATGTTATTATAGGAAATGAATGTGACTTTGTTTGTAAGGATTTTTGCAGTAATAGGAGTTTTGAAAAGCCTGGCGAAGTGACTAAGGCTCACCTGAGGTCATTGCATATTAAAGCAACAATTAAAGGAAAGTTAGTCAATAAGGAGCTAATCAACAGTGGACCAGCCATCAACCTAGTGCCAGAAAGCATGCTAACAAAATTTGGCAAGGACGTCAAAGATTTGGTAAAGACCAATGTTGTTGTGATTGACTACAATGGAAAATCATCTGTTGCCAAAGGTGTGGTTGTTCTAGATGTCAAGGTTGGAAATGTAAATCGAAAGACTGTGTTTGTCGTATAGAACATTCAAATTAGGTCAATAGTATTTTGAATTTTATTTAGTAAATATATTCACCCTCCTAATTTTTGAGCCATCGTTTGCCACTAGGTAAGCTATTTTAGATCCTTCCACCTCGCATTTCTTCCTATGCATGTATTCCTAAATATCCTTCCCTATGGGTGCCAACCTTAGAGGTAGACCTGTGAGTCTTAACCAATAGAACCAAAGACTGCATCTGCCATGAGTGGCCCATAAATCTTCCTTTGGTTGCATACATATTGCAACAATTGCTGCTACCTCAATAACTTTTTTTTATTGAGTACTGTCCCTCCAATGTAGGATCGATTGAAATACTAGAGAGTCGACTAATTGGACAACCTTCACTAAGAATGATAGAGTCGAGATAGAAAACTTGATGGACGAGCCAAAAAGAGCCAAGAAACGTACCTAAGAAACAAGAACACTTCTCCTGGAGGTCTCTTCATATCAATAGGCACTCGGCACTATGAGCAGCTCCAAAAGTACAACATAGCATAACTATACACATGGTTTTGTTGTTAAATGCCATGATAGTGTATATTTGCACAATCCACCCTTCCAAAAAAATATAAGTTTTCCATCGGATGAAATTACTCTCATTAGCTCATAAAATAAAATGTAATAAAGAAAACAATCCAATAGAAAAATTATTAGTTATGATTCATACTCAAAAGCAGCATATCCTTGGGCGCCTAAAACTCGAATTGAAACATGTCCACTAACTCTATTAGGTCCAAGCTTGGCTAATCCAAAATCAGAAACTTTTGCATGAGATATTTTATCTAGGAGGAAGTTGCTCCTCTTAAAATCTCTATGAATTAATCACTGGAGATTGACATGTTCATGAATATACTAATATATATTAGTATTCTAAAATTAATAGTTGAGAAGATGTAATTTTTTTTAATCAAGATATTGAAGGATAAGGAGTGGGGTGGGAATCACACTCATGATCTCTTATAGCTTATTAAGACATACAGAAGTATACCACTAAACTGTATGTAATTTATGTCTTTAAAAATAATCATATATATTATAAATTATTATCACTATCAACAATTTGTTCTCTCAATATACTACCTCTGTTCACTTTTAACTATCTTCTAGGAAATCAATAAAAGTTTGATAAATTAGAAACTCAATGTATCTGGATACAATTTTCCTAGAGGACGGTTAACTAGCAAACTTACTTCTACATTAAATTAACTATCATCATCAATAACCACACTAAACACTAATAATCTATAATTCCACACCCACAATATAATATCTAGAACAAACCAATAAGAATAAGCTTGTCCGTGTATTATGAAATAAGATAAAAAGCCCCCACATATATCATATACCTCCTTCATTTTCCTTATTATCAACACTAAAAATCCAATCATACTCTTCACTTTCCTTTGAAAGAACAATCTTAGTAAAGGGAAATCACATTGTATTCAATACTCTATTGTGATATTAGCTTAACACTCACCATCATTTGGTTCTGGATTAAGCTCAGCACACTCACAGAATTTTTCAAACAATGTCCATTGTAACAGAATGAAAAATCAATTAAGAATACATTCTATTTTACCCTAATTATTGGATTGAAGACTAAACAAAACTAAATCCAAACTCCAACACCTCCAGCGCACAAAAAGTACAAAACCTTCAGAAGCATCCACCTCCAATTGAACTAAGCATCGAACTGAAAAACACAAACTAAAAAAAATTGTCAGAATTTTTCTAAAAAAGATGAAAAATCTCAAACTAATTTTCGCCACTCATTCCTTAAACACAACGATAAGAATGAATAGAGATTACAACAACCTTTATTAAAGTCATGGCCGTGCAACGGCAACAAAGTTAGTGATGCAGGTTCTTGCTTGATGGAGACCAACTCCTTCTTGATGGAGAAAGGCTCGTCGTGATCTATGGCAATCGGCAGGTTGCGGGTGGTGTTAGCTACAGCGGTGGTGGTTGCCGATGGCTTGGTGGCAATTGATAGAGAAATGAAAAATCGATTTTGAAGGCCACAGAAGATAAATAAGACGAACATGAGAGCAAGTTGGATCTGAGATGGAAATGGTGTGTGTTAATTTGGGTTTTCACGGTTTTGATAGAAAATTTTTGTCAATAGCAACATTTTACTTATAAATGTTACAGATAATATAGAATTTGTAACATTTTTATGAATGTTAATAAGGAAGTGTCGTTATAGATTGACGTATTAGTGGATGTGAAAGTCAAATCATATTAAATTTGTGTGTGTGTGTGTTTTTTTTTTTTTTACTTCTGCATCTCAAAAAAATTGATATCATTCATCGACAATGTATGCTTCCTGGACTAATGAAAAATCGCTGGGTCTTTTGCAATGCACAAGTTGGTTACTAGTTTTCCTTTTAAAACAAAACATGATTGATGCCCTAAACTTCTATCAATACACTCACATGCAAGGTTGCTAAAATCGAGATCTTACGTAGGATTGGAGGGGGAATACAAACACCTAAAGCATGAGATTGTAACACGGATCGTGAGATCCTACCAAAAATAAATAATTACATTTATATAAATATATAGGCATGTAACATACCATATTTAAGCAAAATAAAATATAGAAAAAGATAAACCTTGCCTAAACAATTTTTAATATCTTTAATACCTTTTTAGGTGGTTCAAATTGTCTTTGAGACTTTTTTTGTTTCGTGATCTTTGACTTAAATGGCTTACCAATTCTTTTAACAAGGATAGAAGCTCAGAACAAGAAAAAGCAACCCAAACAAACTTACACTCAGCCCAAATGGAAAGCTCTAGAATAAAGACATGTCTAGTAGCAAAATGCAGAACCTGTGTTCCGCTCGTCAATAACATTTGATGACATTTTTTAACACAATCCCTAATAAAAAAAATCCAACATAGAAATACTGAGTTTAAATCATAAAATCAAAATTTTTTTAGTAGAAATATTAGAGGCAGCATGCAACCAAGGCATTAAGCTATCTAAGAAGGAAGAGATCTTTAAAGAAAGAAGGAAGAGCTTAGCTTCATCATCGGCCTTAAGCTCATCAGAGACAATGACTTTAGATGAGATCAAAGAAGAGAAGAAAAGAGAGAGCACAACCAAGCTTGACACCAAGGAAGCTCCAGGTCGTTGAGTTTCAAAGCCTTGTCGATTGTCATCCTCGAAGAACAAAGACTAGAGGAAAAGACGAAGAACAAAGAGAATAGAGAGAGAGAGACACGGAGAAAAGTGGGAGGCGGAGAGTGAGAAACCCACTTGACTAGTGTTTCCTTTGTGCTCAGTACTGGGTTATGTGCAAATGGGCCGGGTTGGAGCTTTCATCCCTTGGACGTGCAGAGCTCGTAAAACACGGTCGATTCCACCGAGTCTGCGATCTTACCCAGTGACCCCACGCGAGATGGAATCGGGATCACCCAAGCTTAACGACGTCATAAAATCATGCGATTCTACATGTTACCGCGTGATCCTAGCTACCTTGTTCACATGAAATGCGCATAATTTTTTGTTTTCATAGATATATTTGATTATATTTTACTCTTATTCTCACACAAATATATATTCTAATAATTAATTAGTGAATGATGTTGAAAGTTTTACTATATTAAAAATTAAATTCTTTGTTTTATCCATTTTAATAGAAGATAAATTTTATTTTGGTGGTAAAATTAAATTTCGGTTGAGTGGACGTTTGCCTTGCTCCATGATCAACGCATATTTCTGGGTTGAATAAGTGCTTACAATTTTAGACCAAAAACAAAAAACTACTTGTGTGTGTCTATTCGACGTATAACTTATGCTTCAGCAATCAAATCTCTGATCAAGTGAGACAAAGAAAATACAACAGTAAAATAAGTCAATCTTCATTTAATATGCTAGTAGAGTACAAACTCGAGGTAAGTGAAAAAAAATTAAACATACGGAGATATTAGTTATTTTGAGGTACTATTAGTATTAAAGAGTTTATATGAGATTTTTGATATAGGTGTAAACGTTGAATAGCAATATATGATTAGATTTCCAATGTCCATCTAAAATACTTTTCACAATGATGGAAGATGCCCAAAAGTACAACATTATTAAAAGTAAGAGCGTTTTGAAAGGAGATGCACAAACGAATATATGAAAATGGATGCAAACCAACCACAGTCAAGAAAAGGATACAAACCATGGTGGGTAAAAGTTAAAAGAAGTAAAAAGTTTTTTTTTTAATATTTATAGATATGACTAATGACGCCTAACCTATAAATCGAAAAAAATGTATATATTTTAAATTTAAATTGAATAAAGAATAAATATATTTTATATTATGAATTAATCAATTATCTGTGTTGCTTTGCTTTTTAATTGCCTGAAAACTATTTATGTCAAAATATATTTCTAAAGTAGATATAAACATATATGTATATGCAATACTAGCAATAAAAAAACATCCGCTAGGAAAAATCAAAACACACAAAAAGAGAATAAAATGGATAGAGAAAACATCGCAAAGAGATTATGGAAACAAAACAAGAGATACAGATTTTAGTTTTCAGTTTTTATTTTCAAAATTTTATAAAGGAGAAATGTAATATCCTTCATTTTTTAAAATAAATAAATAAATAATTTGTAATAATTTTAAGTCATATATCAAATTTAACTATTTTATTGGTTTTACTTAATAATTTTATATCAATATCTATTTTAAAGATTAGACTAAAAAGTTAAAATATAGATATTAATTGTTTAAAGTAAGACCATAAATTGATAAGAATAAATTCAAAAAAAATATTTTACTTAGTTAAGAATAAATTTTATTAAGAGTAGTAAGTAATAATAGATTAAGTGTTAATAATTAGGTGTATAATTTTATACTCTATATATATACATTATGAAAAAAATTAGTTGAGCGGTGCATTTAAGCTCCGCAATTTACCAACATAAATAAATATGCAACTGCTTTGCCCGCCTGTATATTGAGGGAAGGGGTAGATGTTAATTCTGTGTGTGCATTGACGCATGTGTGATAAGTGTGGTGAGTGAAAAGAGAAGGAGAGAGAGAGAGAGAGAACATGAGGAAGAATAAGTGAAAGAGAGAGAGAGAGAGAACGTGTGAGAAAAGGGGGAGAGAAGGAAAAAAAAGAGAGAAGAGAGAGGGAACGAAAGTCAAAGAAGAAAAAAAAAATAGAGATAAATAATGTAAAAATTATTGTAATATAGATGCATTATTCCATTTCTGTATCAATTTAAAAGTAAAAAATAAATTTATTTTATGCAAAATAAAATTATCATTTTAGTTATTATTATTACTACTCATTTTATATGTTATTATTTTATATTGTGGATGCTTATTATTATTTTATTTTATCATTTTTTTATATTTATTGATGATTATAGAATTCAATATTGATTAAAATAATATTAACTACTTAACTAAATTGATCCTCTTCTCTCCTCACCGACCTGTTTGTTTATCACACTCGGTTTCTTCTTTTTATTTTATTTTTTAATTATAAAAATTATCTTCTCTCCCTATTGGTCTAGTGCGGACTAACATCACTCCATTTTCTTCCTTTATTTTAATTTTTATTTATATTACATGATTTATTATTTAATTCAAGTTAATTAAATGTTCTTTTTTATTTATATTGTTATCTGTTATACATTAATTTATTATTTTTCCATTGTAGAATTTATCCTACTGTTTATATAATATTATATTAATTTGAGTTGTCAATGTTTGTACTAACTTCTATAAGGTCCTAAATTAGAGGTAAATTATAATTAAAATCCAATACTAAGAATATATGAAGGTTATTATACATGAATTCAAAATATTAAACTTATTATGAACTTATGATGACAAAGACCAACCCATGGATTTTGATAAAATGACAAGAGAAAATTTAATAAAAATTTTCTTAATATTAGTCCCTTTTGAAATTAATATTTAGATTGGCAACTCTATGATTTAATCAATTTTATTGAGATATTAATTTATTTGGTCTAAGCTTATACTATTTTGGTCCAATCCATTAATGAATGAACTTATAAATTTTGTGCATTTATTATAGTTTATGTTTCACTAGTTAAATTATTGATTAATTTATGAGCTTTCATTTAAGCTTTTTTTTATGGATTAATTGTATAAATTCCTTATTGTGAATTTATGCACAATACCTATTAATTAATTTAAAAAGGATATGATCGGCTAAAATTTGCAGCTAACTACTGACAAGCTAGAAGGATACATATAAGATCCTTTTATGTTACCTGTCTCGATTAAAATGATGTAAAAGTTTTGCTTTGTCGTCATGATGTAAAGAACAACACAAAAAAAATAAGAATTCCCTAAAATAAAGCCTTCGATTATGTTTGAGATAAACAAACAAATGAAAGTAAAACTAAAGTAAAAGAAATCATAATTTTGATAAGATATGCATGACATGCTCTACATTACATATTTTATTTATAATATGATAACTGATTATATTCATATAACATTATTGTACCCTTGTGTATTTTCTGTGCAGACACATTTGTAACCAACCATAATTCAAATATTTTAAAACCATTCATCTCCTACTGAGAATTTATTTTAAATTCTCATTTTTTTTATTTTTATTTCTGGTGGTTTCCGATTAGTCGAATGACGTCGAATGGAAGGTAACTGCTAGGAACTTATGAACTTATGTTTAATTAATGTGTATTTATATTGCGAATTTTAGAAATTTTCAGTTTGTAATTAATGGCTTTAAGTAGTCATGCTAAAACATTTTTCTTGTAATATTTTTACTTAATGTTAATCATTGTGCTCCATGTGTAAATTCATATTATTAACTTTTGTATGGACGGGTGTTACAAGAAATTAAAAACTAGAAACAAAAATTGAAAAATCTGTACAATTTTCAGTATTTCCTTTATAAAATTTGAAAAACTGAAAAAACCAAACATAAAAATTAAAAACCAGAAATTGAAACCAAATAGACCCAGAAACTTTGAAAAAATGAAAAGAAAAGAAAAGTGATATGACTGTCGCCACAAAAATAAAAAACAAAAATCACAGCTCCCTTAGCATCGCCCACACAATGGGCCGAGAGACAAAAGAAAGAAGAGAGAGAGAAAGTAGCGAGGAATAATTCATTAAAAAAATTGGCATTATTTAGTATTATTGCTACAATAAAAATTATTTGCACTACATATATATTCGTAGCAATTGTTTATGAGTTTTGCCAACTAGTGCTCTTAGAACACTGTTTAAGGGTATTAAAATAGCAAATTTAAAATTTTATAGTGGGTCTATTGCTTTGAAAATATAAATTTTCATTTTTTTCAATGCTAACATTTCTATTTTTAGGACAATAGTCAGCAAAAACTCATTGATTATTTAGTTTTTCTTTAAAATGGTGAGTAGGCAAAGTCTATTCAAATACAGAGAAATAACTCTCTCAAAGAAATCCAAAGCAAAGTACTTTTCTATTGTAATTCCAAATGATATGAAGAAAACCTTCACTTGTAATACTGATAAATATGTCTAAACGTTCTTGAGCAATTTATTCTAAGCTGGCCAGATACCTAGTAGGATGCATCTTCAAGAACTCTGCCAAGACATTTATAGAGGCAATCTTCAATAAAATAAAACCACAACATCCGCCAATAAGGGTTGATCCAAAGGATTGCAATGAACGTTAAGACTATCATAACATAAGATGCTCCAAAAGTCCAACAAAATGAGATGAAATCTATGGCAGAAATGTTTTCTCCATCATTCAAGGTAGCTACTGCTAATGGCGATGACAATGGTGTTGCAATGCCTCTATTACTAGTATCCCACGAAAGATCTGGATTTCCTCTGTAGCTGCTCTCATCAAAAGTTGCAAATTGTCCCTTATCAGGTACTTCACCCGACAAATTGTTGTAGGACACATTGAAAACAGATAAACTGTTCAAGTCCTGCAGTTGAAGAGGGATTGCTCCGTTCAATCTGTTGAAAGAAAGGTCCAAACTTTCAATCGTTTTTAACTTTTGGAAGCTTTCTGGAATGGAACCATCCAAATAGTTATGTGATAAGTTGAGTGCATGAAGGGCAATTAGATCTCCTATTTGTTCTGGGATTTTTCCTACTAACTGATTAGATGACAAATCCAATCCTGACATGCAATTAAGAATACTGCCTTTATACGAGAGACTTGAACCTTTTGTGGTAAATTGTAACTCTTCCGGGTTGAAATAAGAAGCACCTTTATCATGGTTTTGAAGATCAAAATAGTGGTAGTGAGAGTTCATATAGAGCAAGTTAAAGTCTAGAAATCCAACTACGTCAAAATCTCCAAAGTAATTCAATGAAAAATCTTGAAGATTTCCTTCATTACCAAAGGAGATATTATTGAAGCAATTGGGGATCAACCCAGTGAAATTATTGCGGGAAAGATCCAAGAAATTGAGTTCTTTTAGCTCACATATCTGCCTAGGGAGTTGACCATGTAACTGATTCCCAGCCAATGAAAGTAGTTTCAAATTTGTAAGCTTATTAATACTCTTGGGAATACTTCCAGAAAAGTTGTTGTCCCTCAAATCAAGAGAGACTAAGCCAGAGTTTACAAATAGTGATTCAGGTATTGTACCAGCAAGACTATTATTCTGCAAGTGAACGAACTGTGAGAACATGCTCAAAGAAGAAGGTATTGCACCAGAGAATCTGTTATGAGAGAGGCTTACAAATGTAAGTTGAACTGCACCCAACTCTGCGGGTATTGCACCTTCAAAGTTATTCCATGATGCACTCAAGAATACAAGATCCAATTTTCCAACCCAACCTGGAAGTTCACCACATAACCCATTGTTGGAAATATCTAGTACCCTTAAATCTTGTAGGCTCAGCAATCCATCTCGCAGTGTCCCATAGAAGTGGTTATTGTCCATCATTAACACTCTTAGAGATGTCATCTTGAGGGGTGCAGTTAGTATTTGACCTTGGAACCTATTATGTGATAATCTCAAAGTTCGTAACCTGATGCATCCCCTAAGCATATCATTTGGTAATTCCCCAGAAAAATTGTTGTAGGCCAAGTCCAATGTTTGCAAGATTGACATCTCTCCAATTGAAGCCGGAATATCACCATCAAGGGCATTGCTTGAAGCATTTAGATAGTCTAGATATGGAAAAAAGAATCCCAAGTTTTCTGGAAGCTTGTCTTGGATCTTGTTGTGAGAAATATCTAAAATGTAGAGATGATCCATGTGTTGGCTTTCATCAGAGGGCAATAGAAAGGATCCATTAAAGGAGTTATAATTTAGAAGCACACTTTCCAACTTTGGATTGTTCACCAATAACCAATTGGGGAAACTACCAACCAAATTATTGTTTGAGAGATCAATGTATCTCAAGTCATGTTGGTAGGAAAGGAAAGTAGGAATTGCACTTGTACCTAAGTTCACTTGGCAATTGGCCAAGTCTAGGTATTGCAATTGAAATGATGGAAACCAAGGGGGTGTTTCAGTTTCCACTTGAAAATTCTTGTTATGCATTCCTCCAAGTGTTAATACCTGAAGCTCTGAATGATTAGCCAAGGAGCTTAATGGGAATGTACCCTCGAAATTGTTTTTTGATAGGCTTAGGTATTCAAGAGATGCAGAGTGAGCACCAACAAAAGATGATGATATGTTTCCACTTAAATAATTTCTTGAAAGATCAAGAGCTTGAAGTGATGTCAAATTTTTAAGGCATGAAAATGAAGACAGAGTTCCTGTAAGGTCATTGTCGCTGAGATCTAGCTCTTGAAGATTCTTAATTTTGCATAAACCTAGCATAAAAATTGAAGAAAAGATTTTTAAAATAATAGTTACTACACTTTGGCTTGTTACTTGCTAGCAACATACCATAACCGAACCGTAGGCAAAATATCATGATAATAAGTGACATTTGAGGTTTTTTTATTCCTTTTTTGGATAATTAGGGACATTTGAGGTAATACTTAAGAATGGTATGTGCTCACCTTGGATTGGTACTAGGTTCCCAGTAGAATGCCTTAGGATAAGTACTTCCAACTTGCTTAGGTTAGCAAAAACTTCAGAGAGAGAGCAAGGGTTAGAGAGAGATAACGTTTAGAAATTAGAACTGAGCATAGTTTTCTTTTTTATTTTTGGGATAATTGGTAATCAAGATTTCAACTCCCCAAGATAATTAGTATTAACGACAAAGCCCGGCATGTCATTTGATCATTTTAAAGTTTACCCGTAAAAATAGATTAGTTTATTCCTAGTTTAATGAACCAAAAACTAAAAAAAAAAAAAAAAATTCGCATTGGCAAAGATCAATTAGATGCTAGGATTTTCTAAGGATATTAACTGATGAAAGTTATTTAATATTTTTATTAGATGATTTTAATAACCAAAAAAAAACATGTATTCGGTTATTTGTTAACATAATAAATGATTTATTTTTTATAATTTTAATTTCATTTCTTTGATTAATATTCTTATCAAATCATTTAGGAAATTCTTAAAAGTATATTTAGTAATAATTAATTTTAATACATTTTCAATCTAAAATATTTTATACTATCAGTTAATCATATCCACTAGTATGCATGTCTTTTGATATAATTAATATATAAAATTTAAACATTTTCAATGAAGTATCAAAATACAATTGAATAGTTATGTAAAAAGTTTTTAAAATTGGATCAAAATTAAATTATAGTTGATAATATTGCTATAATGATGGGAATATATCAATTAATATTACTATTAGAGATTAACTTTATACATAGTCATTATAAAATATTTAGATTTTCTTCACATGAAGATATTTTATATTGTTAACTAATTAGATATTATTATTTATGTAACTTTTAAGATAGTTATTATAAAATTAGCTTATTTTTAATAGTATAACAATGCATAATGAAATAATTACATGTATATATATCTACAACAGATTCAGATGGCTAGCTAGAACATACCTTTATCATCAAATTGTCCTCTCATTCCCCAACTATAGTACAGGATAAGTGATCTGAGAGCAGGTAAATGTGACAAATATTTAATGGTTCTTTTGTCTATGAGATTATCACTTAAATCCAAAGTCCACAACCTTTTTAACCTTGACAGAGCCTTGGAATCTGAAAAACTTAAGCCTCAATTGTCAATGTCATATTTAATCTTTGTTGCACAATAATAAAAAAAAATAAAAAAATTAGAAAATATTCTTATTTAATTTAAAAATGGGGATGAAAAGTGATACAATTTTATTTGTTGATTCAATGTTAAAAATATGAATTATAAATATATAAGTCATTGAACATGTTCTATGAGTATTAGCTATCATAGCAATTTGCAATATGACCAAAATAAAATAAAATAATAATATTGTTATTGATTATTTCTAGGTGAACCAAGAGTATCTACCGTCGATAAAAGTGATTAATTCCCCCGACTAATAGAGCTCACATATATATTTTGTCTCTAACCACGAGATATTCTCCACACACACCATCAGGAGTCGAATTTGTGGCCTACCAATTGTACTAGGTCTCGTTGTTTGTTATTGATTATTTAATAATTGAAATAATTCATTAACTAACAATTCATAGTTACATATATAAGCCACTATAATTGGTCTAGTGATAAGGGGTTTGGATAGTATGCATGAGGTACTAGGTTCAAGCGATATAATTTCCAAAGCACCAAAAAAAATCATATTTACATATATAAACATAACTGGTTATTGCAAAAACATAAAATAAAATAAAATAAAAATGCATGTGTTATGTTAAATACATTTATAAAGTAACTTTGAATTTAATTTTAAAATATTGCCCATGATTTTTTATATCATTATAGTAATTATATAATGTCAAATCTTTATAATTATTCAACTATATAATAATTACTTTTAAAAGTCATAATGTAATACACATAATTAATTAATTGGTAGTCTAATATATCTTATATTAATAGACCCCGTTTGTTATATAGTATAAGGCTTGATAGTATTCAAAGGCTTGATAGTATTATTTAATCCTATAAAGCCAATTTTTATCACATGTTTGATATCACATATAATAGTATAATGTTATACGGTTAAACTATTTTTATGCTATAATAATATAATTAAGTTATCAGGTTCCAAAAGACTTGATAATACCTTATACTATTATTTTTACTAATCAATCTCAAATTAGTCTTGACTTACTCTTCTAAGTCAACCCCCACCCGCACCCACTGCACGTCCGCCCACTAGTCATCGCCCATCTGCCGCTAGTTACCCTCCACTACCCACTAGTCTCCCCTCGCCACACATCAATCACTCTCGATTGCCACCTGCCCAGGTGCTGGTCGCCCCCGTGCTCCTCGTTGATTGCTGTGCCGTGTAACATCCTCTTCTTCACAAAATGTTTTATAAAGTAATTTATTATATTCTTGTTAATTATTTGAGTTGATTATTGTAGAATAGCTTAATAGAAATTTAACAAAGAATTAAATCTTGATTAATAACTCTCTAAAATAGGGCTATAAAATATTGATGATACCTTATGAAAACAAAATAATTAGTATTGTAATATATATATATATATATATATATATATATATATATATATATATATATATATATATAATATCATGATATAATAAATACTATATAGTAATATGATAATTTATAATATTAGTACATATGTATGTATGAACTTGGAGTGCAAGTCAAGGTGGGTACTAAGCAACATATGTAATTTCCTTGGTGCTAAAGTTTTGAAACTTATTGGCCAAGATTTCTTGTTACTCAAGTTTCTAAACTTGGTGGCCAAGATTAGAACCCTATATAAAGAGGTGATGTGAAGAAGAATTGCAAGTAAAGCTTTGAGCATTATCATTCCTAAAAGAAATTAGCATAAGAGAAAGAGAAGAGGAGAAAGAATCATGCGGTACTTACATTACAGTGTGTTATCTCTACAATAATTTAAGGTACGAAATGAGTCTCCTTGTGAACTAAAAACCATGGTTATATCTAATTTTTTTCAATAAACCAAAATCTTAGTTTTATCTGCATAAAAATTTAGGAGATTTTACAAAGAAATCTCATAAAAGTTTAGGAGAATTTCTAGAGAAATCTCATAAAAGTTTAGAAGATTTTCTAGAGAAATCTCATATAGGAGATTTCAACGAATAATTACTTTGTTTGTTCGTTTACATAGTTTTATGAGTAAATTTATGATTACATTAGCTATATTCTATATTGCTTATTTATCTTCAAGATTATCCAGTTATTTATCTTTCTAATTGACGTCCAGTTCTTTTGAATTATTATTCCTTTATATTAAAATCATTCTCCTATCATTTTACCTTGTTGTTTCTTTATATTTCAAGTTATCTTTTACTAAAGTTGCTAATTATTGATAAGGTTAAATAATGATTTATATTACTTTGAGTTGTCAGACCTATACTACTTGAATATTTGTGTACTTTATTTATTTTAAAGTTTAATTATGCATAAACTATATTTTATGCAATATATTCCATTTATTTCACTACTTAATTTTAAGTTTGATTTTAAAGAATTTATTTATAATATTCGAAGATTCATGTCAGCTCTTAGTTTTTTAAGTTCTATTTATTACTTAATGATTATGCATCTCATATTTTGAATTTAAGCATTTCTACATTTATTATGAAATTGTGCATAATAACAAGAGAATATTGAAAAAAGAAAACATTCAAAACTTTGTCGCAAATCACAGAAGGCAAAGGGACACAGATATAAGGTCCTTTTATATTACTTAGCTTGGTTAGTGTAATGTAAATGTCTCACTTTATTGTCACGATAGTAAAGAGTAATACAAAAGAATGAGGATTCCCTAAGAGAAGACCTTAAACTATGTGTGAGATAAGCAGGCAAAGAAAAGTCAAAAGATTAATGCAAAAAGATGATAATCTCTAAGCTTTGTATGACATGTTTTATCTAGTACATTCTATTTATGTTATGATATCTGATTATGTTCTTACAAAGATATATGACCATGTATACTTTCCGTGTCGATGTGGCTGGAACCACCATAGCCCAAAATGTTTTAGAGATGTTCTTTCCCTACTTAGAATTTTTTTAAATTCTTATTCCTAATTTTTGGTGGTTTCATATTAGTCAAATAATACCGGAGAGAAAAACCGTCTATTTCAGATTTTATGAATATTTGGAGTTATGTTTAAATAATGTGTTCAAATTTCTTATGTGTTATATGATAGTTTGATTCGTGAACATTATAGTTATGTACTTTTGTCAGAACATTTTATTTGTACTTAACTAGCATAATATTAAATATCGTATTTAACTATATAAATTTCTAGTAATGTCTTTCGAATGAACGGGTATTACATGTTGCCCGCCCGCTCATTCACTACCGGTCATGTGCCCCACCAAACAATAGACAGTATAAAAAATTATACCAAAAATTTCTTATATTATACTATGAGACTTTATTCAATACACACAATCAAGCCTTACCATACATGATTCACCAAATAGGGTCATAATGTCTTCAGCCAAACTTATCCGAATTCGATAAAAAAAAAAAAAAAAACAGGGTACATTATCAGTTAATGACGCAATCAAAATTAAATGTCCATTGCACACAGCCACTTACCGGCAGTTGTCAATGGGTTTGTGAGTTCATTGTGACTCAAATCTAGATTTTCCAGCTTTTGTAAAAGTGATAACTCTGAACCGTAAAGATGCACACGACAAAAGAAAGAGAGAGAACAGTTAAAATATGTCATTGCTGACTTTGAGATGGAAAGCACATTTGAGTTTAAACTATCATTAAATGCATCTTTGTTTTATAATGCATATTCATACCGTGGACAGGAAAGGGTCCATACATATTGGCAGAACGAAGAGCAAGGTCCTTGAGGGATTTGAAGTCGCTCAAGCTTTTGAATATGCTAGTGCTCTTATGTGCAAAGATATTGTAACTGAGATCTAACTTCTCTAACTTCTTCAATGCTGACATCCTCTTGAAATCTTCAACAATAATACGTTGAGATTAATAAGGTTTTTGTTTTTTTTCAAGCAGAGATTCATTTTAATAATTGAAATTAATAAAATATCAATTTAATTTTTGAAATTAAAAAAATGATTTTAACTTTTTTTTAGTGATTCAAATTAGTTCCCAAACATATTACTACAGAGGTAAACTTAAATTATTTTTTTTTATAATTTCAGCAACTAAATTAATAATTTTTCTTTTTAGGAATCAAAGCGAAACACGCCTACAATTTCAAATATGTAAATGTTTTGCTTGATAACTACTGCTTTTTTAGGTGCGATTGATGATTCTTATTTGGTAATCTAAATGATATATAATTTCCAATACATTATCAGTTTAGTTAGAAAATCCAATTTGATATGTAATATTTCAAGTTCACAAAAGTTAAAGCTGAAGAAAAACTGCTTCTATTTTCAAAACATAGACAACACCACCTGTTATACACAAGAAAAAAAAAAAACTCTTTTATACACGTTTTCCTTAAAAAAAAAAAAGTAACGTTTTGCTTTCAGGGCAAAGTATTATTGATGAGATAGCCATGATAATTGAAAAGAACTTAAGTGTGGCCGAATAGTTGAGTCCCTTTGTTTTTAGTACTACTATTGTGAATAAGTGATTTCCGTTCATTTCATCATGGCATGGTTGATGTTTTGTTTTTAGGACTTTATTAAATTAATTTTTTAATATATATTTAAGTAAGTTATTTTTTAATTCAAAATATAGAGAACATAAAATAATTATGATTTTTTAAAAATACTTATTATATATAAAAATACTTTTATCCAAACTTATTTACTGATGAGATCGGATTTTTCATGTCCTCAATCGTAATTTTATAAACAAAAATTGAAAAACTATTTCTATTAACAGACTTCTATAATTATATTCAAATATTACATTCTAAAACCAAATATATGAAAGCATTATCATAATACGTAGAACAAAGGGTTGAATAGCTAAGTAGTTATTAAAGTTCATTCGCTTCTTATTTGTATGCTGATATATAAATCTTAATTAATATTGATGATCAAATAAGATTATTTACACGCATATAATTAGAAGCACATTGTTATTGAAATTTAAAATATGTAAAAAATATAATTAAATTAAATACCTGTACAAAACATAATATATATTATCATATTACTGTAAAACTCCTTACTCATAGTAAATTTAAAATTAAACTATTGGAAGGGGTTCGGATTGAATTAGTCTAGTGATCTTGATTAGGTTGGATTATGTTGGTTTAGAGCATGTTTGATTTTAGTTTTCAATTTTCATTTAGTTTTTTAGTTTTTATTTTTAATTTTCAAGTATTTCTTTTATAAAATTCTAAAAATTAAAAAACCAAAAACAAATATTGAAAATTAGAAACTAAAATTTTAAATGTAAAAAGCATTACTTATGCACATATAGGCAATACTTTTTTAAAATGTGTTACTTTTGATATAGTAAATAATATACTTTTTTAAGTTAAGCCCTCACTTTTTAAAGAATTGCTATATCACATGTGGTCAATTATCAAGGACAACATTTTTTAACAAAAGGATATATTTTTAAGCTAATGCATGACTTTTCATAGTGTTGTTATTAGAGCTGGGTATATGGACCGCGGTCCGCGGACCAACCCATTTAACTCACAACCCGCATGAAAATGGACCAGAAAATTTTTAACTTGCCAACCCGTGAACTTTTTTTATCCGCTTCGCCAAGCCCACGGGCTAAACGGGCCTGGCCCACAGGGTCCACGGACCAGCCCGCCTAATCCGCATACTGTAGACATAGAGACTAAGCTCCAACATTTAATAGTTAGTAATTGTTAATTTATATTCTTTAGTAGTTTAAATGTTTTTTATACTTGGAGAACTCATGCATATTTGATTGGTTTGTAATTAATTTGTATGTTATTACTTTGAAAAAATTAACACTTGAATTTTAATATTTACAGTATTCAGTAATCAGTACTGTTATTTGTTTAAAATTTAAATTGTATATTGTAAAGAAGAATGTGTATATATATTTTGTGATGTAAATTATTAAATATATTGCATAAATATAAATATATAATATAGGATATTAAAAAAGGTAAAAAAAAAAAACTGGTCCGTGGACTTGCGAGCTTAGACGGACCGGGCCTGGATTAGGCAAAACACCAGTTCATTTATTAAACGGAACGGTACGGTCCGGTTTGTTTAAAATTGGTTCATCGTGGACCGGGTTAAACGAAACGGACCGGTCCGTATACCTAGTCCTAGTTGTTATAGCGATTGCGGCCAATTGTTTAAGACAACACTTTTGAGTAGAGAAGATAACATTTTTTAGATATCAAAGATAACATATTTAAAAAAAGTGTTATCTATGTGTATAAAAAGTAACACTTTTCATATGTTTCCAAAAATAAGTATTATTTTATATCAAATTTCTTGTAGTGAAACCAAACAGACCAAAGTGTTTTTCATTTTTAAATGAATTAAAGTTATTAGCTTTTTTTCCCCTAGTTTCGCAGGGTATTTATTATTGTTAATAGTGACTAATCCGTTCAAAATAGTAGCTCCTTTAAATGAGTAAACCTCTAGCCACAAGACTAGATGTTTAAAGTTATTAGCTTATTTGAAAAAATAAGTATAGCTTAATTCTTAAATTAAAATTACAAAATTATATTATCATGAATTGAGAGATTATTAATACAATCATTTAAATTTTAATTTAATTAATTTCAAATATAAAAATTAATATTTGTGTAAAATTAAATTATTTTAAATTAAGTGAATTTTAACAAAAAATGATAATATTATTAAAATAATAATAGTTTTAAATTAAATTGAACTTTTAATTGTAAAATATAATGACATATATAACAATTATAAAACTACGTATTTATTAAATAAAAAAAAATGCGATTAATTTTAATATATATTTATTTTCCTCTTATCAACTCATTAATTCCCCAAATTTCTATATAATTCCCTATATAGTTAGTATATATATAGTAACCACATAAAATTTAAACTTCTTTAATAATTACTCCTCATCCGCCTTGATAACAAGTGATGCTTCCACAAAAAAAGCTCTTAAGTTTATGTTTCGTTATTTTTTTTTTTTTGGTAGGATTAAGTTTAGGTTTCTAGCTGTTGCATTTTGTGTACTTGTACGGAATCGATCCATTCAAAATATCGTCAAAGTTCATATATATATATATATATATATGTAATCGTATAAAGTATAGTCAAAGTTCTTATTTTTCATAGTCCCCCTATAATGTGCAATCTACAAAGAATTATTAAAATGATCTTCCAAATTTTTCATCAATAACTAGCTGCAAATTAAAATTGAGTTTAATTTTAATATAATATTAAAATTATCTAATCAAATTATTTTATTGATATAACCTTTCAATTAATGAGGATAAGAATTAACTAACATGACTAATATGATAATATATGATGGAATAATTTATGAAAAACTTTTATAGTTTTGGATCTATAGAAATAAAATCCATTAAAATTATAAAAAAATCCGACAGACGCCATGCACTAAACACATGAACATGCTCAAGCGCATACCGTGGACTACCGAGAGGCTTTCAAGCATATTGCCGCTTATATCCAACTGCTCCAAGTTTTGTAACGCTGACAATTCTGACATGAATTCCCATAAATGACACAAATGTTAAAATAGATACATTTAAGTAATTAAATCACCCGATAAGTTTTTAGGATGCATTTGAACATACTATTAAAAGATATATTTGAGATAAAAATTAGAAATAAAAGTATAAACATTTTTTAATAGCATTTGTTAAATTTTTTTTATCTAAACAAACTTGAAGTTCTTCCTTTTTCAAAAAAAAAATCTTATCAGAAAGTGTAAACAAGCTCGCACCATCAAGGGCGGAGGGTCATGTGTGTGAGGGGTGGCTAAATTTTCATGTTAATTCATATATATATATATATAGCCCCTTGGCTTATAAAATTCTTATATATTGACTAGAAAGATTTATAGTATATTATTATTTTTAAAAGAAATTAAATAAGTTCATAATTTCAGATAGTTCAATTTTATCATAAACTCTTATTTTTTAAGGACCACAAAATGTATTTTTTTTTTCCTCAAGAAATCAATGTATCCAGTACTATTTTTTTTTTGTTAGAGATCAACTTGAGATTTATTCTTTGTATATATATTGCAACTTTCTTTTTAAATTTTTAGATTAGGTAGTATATAAATTAGAAGATATGTTATCTTTTAGTGCTAACCCCCAAAAATATGGGCTAGCCCTGCCCCTGCACCATTGATATATAAACTTAATACGTTTAAATGGAATCTATATTGATTAAAACAAATTAATTTTCAGGTAAAACAAAAAATATATTGATCATCATTTTTAAAATTTGAAATTACTAAATACAAATAAAATTTAAATCAAACAGATTTTCAAATTATGTGTATATATGACATTGATTTTAATTTATAAAAAGACCGAAAATTAATTGTATGTATTTTAAATGAATATAAATTTATAATTAAAATTTGTAAATACAAAATTTTAATTTAAAAGTAAAATAAATAAAAGAGAGTTATAAAATTATATAATAAAATTATTATAACAATTATTATATATATAAAGTGAATTTAACTTGTAATGAAATTGCGACGTACTGCACATCAATCAAATATATATATACACACACATGAGGTTTGCTCCAGATTTTTCATATAAAAAAATTGTTAATTGAAAAATACTTTTTATCAAGAAAATCTAAAACAAACATGGCCATATTTATGATACCTACCTTGGACAGGAAAGGGCCCAGTGAGATTGTTATTACGGAGCCGCAGAGTCTTGAGAGATGTGAAAGAACTCAACATTTCCATGATACTGAGGTCAAATACACAGTTACTGAGATCTAATGTTTCTAACATCTTCCATGCTGACGTGCCTCCGTAATCTTCAACATAATTTCGAAACACCGTGATTCATGTTCATCAGAAAATAAAAAACAAGGAATATATTATCAAGTCATTTTTTATAAGATTAATCATTTTTCTAATATAATAGCAAATATATCTGTCAATTATAAAAAGTTATCATCAGAAAATGTTATAAAAATTATTATAATAAAATATACAAATTAAATACTGTTGATTTGTATCATATTATATAAATTAGGGAGGATCTATGTAGAAACTGTTTGGGACACATGCAACCAACAACATGGGCAGTTGCGGATCTTTATAGGGGCAAGGTATGCAACCACTACAATTTGAGTACTTTTTTTTTTTTGGTTATAGTCATATATATGGATATTTTGTTATCATTAGCTTATTAATTTTGATTACATACTAAGAGAAGGATTATTTGATAATATTGAACTTCTGCCATAATCATGATGTGACCATTTTTCTTAAGTTTAAAATTTTAAATCCTTTTAAATTATATTATTTAGTTTCTCATTTATAATTTCATTTATGTTCTTAGAATAATAATAGAGTTATTATGTGGTTTTTTCTCAAATTTATTTTAACCCCTATTAATATTGCCTCATTAAAGTAAATACAATTGCTTTCCTAGAGAGAAAGAGTATTACAGTTTAAAAAAAATGAAAGATTTATAAAAAAAAATTAAAAATACACTCAATTTAGCTCATCTTAATTTTATAGGGAAGATGAATATATATTACAGAAATAAAAGACTACGGAGTGTAATGATGTTAATTATATCTCAAAGTAAGAGATTGTATTTTACTCTTTAAATTATATATATATCATTCTTATTAAGCATATGATGAAATAATTAGTTAAGTTTAAAGGTTTTACTAAGGTACTAGTTAAGGGTTTTAAAATGATAATTTTTCATTAAAAATATGTGATTTATGTAGGATTCACTACCAAATCTGTATACTTATTTTTATTGAAAACTTTAACCAATACCCTTAGATAAACCCAAGTTTAAAATATCTTGTTGAACTCTTTATTTTCTTTGGTTTTGTAACTTAAATTTTCCCGTCCGTCACTTTTTGTCATAAAAATGATTTACTGTTGTTATGAAAATGATGTACGTTTGTCAATTGTAACGATAGTGCATGTTTGGTTAAAAATTTTAGTGATGTCATGCATTCAATGGTGGATTGATTACATAGTCTAGAAAGCCAAATCGTGTATAATTAATTTTTGAGGTTTTTTAAGTAGTATGTGTAAAAACGGTAAATTTTAAAGTTTTTAATGCGTACAATTTATTGTAAACTTAAAAATATCACATTTTGCATTTTATAGGATACCGGATAAAAAAGCCTCAATATTTATTGTTTAAGAAATCGTGTATAAGTTAATGCAAGTAGAAAAGACAAATTCGAACGTAGAACTACTTTCGGTGTGTTATTACCTTGAGTCAAAACCCAGTCATTGAAACAATTGAGAGACAGATCAAGGCTTCTCAACTTCCTGAAGGGCAGGAACAAAGAGAAGTTCAACCTTACCAAGTTCAAGCATTGATTCTCGTACTGATCCGAAAAGCCGGCGTACGGAGCAGCTCCGTATAAGAAATGAAGGGAGAGACTGGTCACGTGACCAGAAGCAGGATCGCACGTGACACTCTCCCACCCACAGCAGTCACTATTTGGGTCACTGACCCATGAAAACAGAGAAGACTCCGCTGATTTCCCATCATGAGACATGAGAAACTCCTTGTAATTCAACAACGCTGCTTTCTCTTCTTGGAAGCATGCTTTGGTTCCATACATTAGTAGAACCATAATTGTTGCGTAATAGTACAAGAGCAACCTTGAGTTTAGTGGATGCCACTCCATTATTGTAGTAAAATTTGGGAGATTTTCCAATATCACTAGTTTTAAGTAATTATTAGACCAATTATTTTTCCCACAATTAATGCACATGGGAAGGTTATGATTTATAGAGGAAACTTTGGATGGGATTCTACACTTGAGTCAAGTTTTCATACTCGTAACAACCAAGGAAATCAGGCTAGGTGCATGCACCCAGGACCACTTCAGTGGCATATAATAATGTTTTTCTTTTTTTGGACAAATTATAGGATGTGCATTTTATTATTAGTTATTGGATAATTGTTATTTTTATTGAATGCCTTAATTCAACGGTGATAATAGATGGTCTATGATAGACTCAAACATATGAGACCCATCATAAAACCTATCTATATTTTGACATAGAAAAAGATATTATTATTGGCATATCTATATATACCATATATAAAGGAAATAGTCCATTTAATATCCAAAATTCTTGTTTACGAAAATACCCTTAATGTATAGGGAGTTGGAAGAGGTTACAAAAACAAATAAAATAAATTAAAAATAATTATAAAAATAAAAAGAATATGAATTAATAGGCACGCAAGTACTTGTAAATTCCTTAGTAATAATAATGTTGATACGTACTCAGAAAGGCAAATTAGACATTTTAGCACTGAAAGAATATATGAGAATTGTAGCATGCCCATGGGACCTATCACAAGGGCATCGGCTAAAAGGATTTAAAATAATTTTGGAAACTTGGCTAAATCATTTGTTAAAGAGATGCATCAAGAATTAGTCAAGACTCCTATTGACAATTATGGACAGTCCAAAATATTATTATTAGTGAATTGACATTGATAAAATATTTTGGTCATGTTGGGCCAAGTCTGTTTATTTAGTTTATTAGTTTTTGTTTAAAAAAAATGTTCAAGACTTATTTTATTTTTATGATTGTTA
The DNA here is from genome assembly GCA_031216105.1 of Dalbergia cultrata. Classification (NCBI taxonomy): domain Eukaryota; kingdom Viridiplantae; phylum Streptophyta; class Magnoliopsida; order Fabales; family Fabaceae; genus Dalbergia; species Dalbergia cultrata. Next base: position 10,281,382 of record CM062350.1, on the reverse strand, counting down.
AGTCCAATTGGTAGTGTAGTAATTTGGGCCTAGTCTGGTAGGTTAGGAAATAAGTTTAACCTAAATAAGAGGTATAAATACCTCCAAACTTGGTAGCCACTTTTTCAATTTAGTTTGAATGAAATTTCTTAGTTTCTTTTAAGAAACTTTGTGCATACAAGTGAGGTAAAGTAATTCCCTTGACTTGTTGCATCAGGAAGCTGAATAGAGGATTGCAAGGTAGAGTGATTCCCTTGTGATATTTATTTAGTTTTCAATCCTATCTTCCATATCAATTATGTATTGAAATTTCTAGATCTTAATATCTACGGATTTCTGCATCAAATGTTATTATTGGCATAACTGGCGGACATAATTATTGCGAGTATTAATAAAGTAGATGATTTAGGCGGGTAAAAACTCAAGACTTCCAAAATACTTGCAATGGATTCCCATGATCGACCGATTGCCTACTGACACTTTTTACATCATTAAAGAAAATTGCAATTGCGTGACAGGACCATTCTCCTAACTAACTAGGCTTATTAATCTCATTGGCTTATATTGTCAGTGTGCTTTTGACTTTTGAGCCTCACAGTTACAACGAACATTCCAAATTGACCCACTGTGTGGCCCAATGTTGCTATGCAGAACGAAAATTCCATGCACCAAACTGGCCAACGACGTGGTAGAAATAGAAAAAATGCAGCACCCTTTTCAAGTTTATCATGTACGTAAGCATAGTCAATAGTCATGATGCAAGATCAATGTTCGTCGCAAACGATTTCGTGCAGGATGGTTTCCTAGACTTTCTCATTAACCATTCGTCGTCAACATTTTGATAAAGCCAAGAGACGTTCTATCCTCCTCCGGGAGGGAAAGCATTCTTCCTCCACGAAATGTGTAGTGGTACGAATGATATTGGTGAAACAAAGTTCGAAAACAAAATTGTAAAGGTGGATTCTACGGTGCCTATCCCTAGTTTAATGTCTAAAGGAGGTTCAACCATGTGTTACACAACTTAAGCAATGATAGCTTTTGTACTTGACTTGCAGTATTTTTTGTTTTGCTTTAAGAGGCCAAAAATCATGGTTTGGACAAAAGTTACCAGAGAAGTTTTTACGAGCTCTCTAAAACCAAAACAACACCAATGCCAGGGGCAGAAGTGGTGGTGCTGGCCGCGGGTAATGGCATAGGTTGGGGCTAAGGAGGAGGGTTTTTCACCCTTAGAGCAAAAAGGGTCTTTATGCACAAAAATGCTCGAAATGAGCAATACAAAATATACACAAGTTTTGGTTTGTCAGGCCAACGAATTTTGAAATATTATTCAATGTGGCTGAAAACGTCGTAAGCTATAACAATTTTAGTGGAAAAATATAATGTGTGTTATTTGCTAGTCTAGTTAGTTTGTGTGTTTCTTTTTTAAGTAAAGATTAAGGGTTTGAATCTATTAGAGTAGCATAATCCACATTTCGAAAACCAAACTGGACCGGTTGGTCGGACTGAGAACCAGCCTATTGTTCGATCTGAGTTGGCTCTAAAAATCGGTGAGGAAAGAACCAGTCAAAAATCGCTTTGAACTGGCAGGGAATTGGGAAAACCGAGCAAACTGATTTTTTTTATATAAAAAATATGCAAAATGATATTATTTTGGAGTTTTTTTTTAAAAAAAAGTATAAAATATCATTTTTCCTAATTATTTTCCTTTTCTGGTATGAGAATCAGTAACTTGAAAAATTTGATCTATATGGATAATGTTTATTTTGATTAAGAGATGAATTATATTATATTCTATGGGTTTTGTTGATGTCTAATTAAATTTTTAGTTATTTATGACATATATTTTATTTTCTATTTTTATATATTTATATAAATACAAGTTTTATTATATACCGGTTATATTCCGGATGGATCCCCGATTGAACCAGTTGAATCATTGAACTTTACCCTGACCGGTTCAATATTCGGTCCGATTTTTAAAACCTTGGGGGGAACCCAACACGTGAGGATACAACCAACGAATTAAGTGAAAGGATCACACAATCAGGCCAGACGCTACATCTTGACTTAAAATCTTAAAGCAATGAGTCATGTTTCTTCCATATTATATATTACCCACTTAGTCTATTCTCAACCAAAATGACACTTTATCTCTCACACTTAACTCCAATAGAATCTCACCTCTATGTTTTGCCACTATATTATTATGAGTATTGCTATTTAAACATCTAAGGATGAGTGGATACCACGTTCACATCTAAGGGTGATAAAATGAATGTCTTATCAGGATATTCACTTTTGGATGATCAAATAGCATTTATGCTATTATTACATTTCTTTTATTTGCAAATCTTCAAAAGTGATTGTGTTAGTGTACTACAATTGAATGGTGTGTTGGTTCACTAATATAAGAGCTAGAGTTTAAATATCTTTTTTTTTTTTCTATTTTTGTATTTTTTTATAATTATTTTAAATTTTAATAAATAATTAAAAAATGAACTAGCATAATATTTTGATGTGTAATGGACTAATGGTAATAATACAACTAATATTTATTTTGGCTGAAATTCGGTTCAATGAGATAAAGTTGTAACACTAATTTATTGAGAAGGTGATAGTGAATTGTGGGATAGAGACAAAAAAAAAAAAAGGATAAAATGGATAATATAATTTAAAATAAATATTAAAATACTAACTGGGTTAGCTTACCTAATCGACTTCTCACTCATGCACCATCATAATTTGAGTTAGATGAGTCCGGAGGCATGTCCTGGTACTAGATTGAAGCTGAGCGTCTCCCTCAATCTACATTTCTTACTTAAAAAAGACAAAAAAATAATAATAAATAAATATTAATTATCGTTGCTTCCCATTTTTTCTCTACGAGCCATGTTTTTATGGGTCCACCTCAAATAGGTACTATAGGGTAACATTTTCAAATGGCACTGGAGAACACCAATAATAAAAGGCTATCCCTTTGTTATTTTTCCCTCAACATTTTATAACTAAATATTTACGTTGTAACAGGTCGTGACAAATAGCATAGTTGTTTGATAAAATATTCTGATGATTCTTCACCCTTTTTTCTTTTGTTTTCCCCGTCAATTGTGCTTTGAAAACGTGTAGTATGCACAATCTTTCTACAGCGAATGGACATTTTACTATTCTCCATTGACATGTCCATGTCTTGGGCCCTGATATTTTCTTCCATAGGTGCATTCGTTCTAGAAGCACTTTATTACAATTTTATCTTGAAACGACTTTTTTTCAACCACTCCATTACGTTATAATGAATTTTACCTGTAATTCAGTGGAATTAACTTTATTTTCCCATTCTTCTATCTCATTCACCTTAAAATATGTCTCAATTCTTACTAACCAACTCCCAACTCCCATGTAAAAATGGGCAATGGGCAACCCCATCTTCCTTCCTCTTTGAGAAAAATAAATATTTGGTGAATTGACATTGGCCTCTGAGTAGACGAGTTGCAACCCCTCTTTTTTTTTTTTTTTTTTGGTCTAGTTGCAACCCGTTTAAACAGCAAATCAAACGTTTTGGGCAAATTGAATAAACCGGATTCATAAGCTCATATTTGAATAGATATGTGAAAATCTTAATCCATTGAATTTCAGGTTAAATGAACCGGCCCATCATCCCCAACCCATTCAGTCATTTGAACACAAATGATCCGATTCGATCTCCATGTTCATCGAAAGTCATTTCATCAAAGTCAAGGTAGAGTAACGAATTTTGATTTAAAAAAAATAAAAAAAAGGTAGAGCAACAAATCCTGCTGCCGTTTTACAACAACGTCTTACCATTCATAGTTCTAACATGTCAATTTAGGAGACAATCACTATTTCTTATTTCAATTTATTTTTAAGCAATAATTGATGTTGATTTATGACTAACATAGATGACTATTTGCATCTTACTCTAAGACCGTCTTAAAATTTCTTGTTTTTCGCTTTATTTTTTTGGCAATTTAAGGACGAGAATCCTCTTCAGCGAGTTGAAATCGAACAATCAAGAAGAGAGTTAAAACCATTACTTTTTTGTTTCTCTTCATTTACAAAGTGTTTGGAAAAATTTTAAGTGACGAAATTGAATTGAATTGAATTTCGAATTTCATCAGAAATTGAATTTAATTATTATGTTTGGAATAGTTAATAAATAACATAATTGAATTGAATTCTTTGATTTGGAATCTATTTAAAAATAAATTGATTTATTTATTTTTACTATTTTATCGTTCATTAATCAAACTTAATATTTCACTAACAACTTCAATTATTCATTAAAATACATGACAAAATCAAAATCATACAAAAACACACTCCAAAATATGTCTTGCAACAGCAATCAAGTTCTCCTCTCTTTCTCAAGCTCAAGAATCACAGGCTCAGACTCCTCTACAGCCATAGGGGAAACAGACTCCAAAGAAAGAACAATATCCCCAAACCCAGTCAAAACCTCGTCAACTCCAAAATCAATATTGAACCCCAGATACCAATCGTAGCTTAAAAACCCCCAAACCAAGAACTATGAATTATCAGCACAAGTTTACCAGGGGGAGGAGAAGCCGATGGGGCACAGCGACAATGGTTGTCCTTCTCGTGCGCTTCGATCAGAGAGAGAGGTTCTTACTTTGGGGTTGTGTTGTGCTGCACAAAGGGAAAGGAAGGTTATATGTCAGTAAGGTCAATTTGGTCATTTCAAATTTTCAAATCAACTCCCACACTAATTCAGACCTCTTTAGGTCTGATTTATTTTTGGGGGGTGTTTGAGGAATTGAATTCCAATTCTCACCCAATTCTTGAATCAAATTTTGTTCCAAAAGAAAGAATTCAATTCCAATTCTTGAAGGAATTGAATTCTACCCTTTTCCAAACACACTGTAATAGCTGATTTCGTATTAAATTCATGGGAAACCAAAGAAAGAAATACATCACCTGTGATACAAAATTACAAATCTTGCATCTATACTCCATCTTGTACATCAAAGTTAGAATAAGCAGGTGGTAAACACAATGCATAAGGTGCACCTGATCAGTTGGGGTCACATAAATGACCAACTGCTGGAGTTACTAACATTGTAATATTATTTCATTAGTTGAGGAAGACATATGTTTGCTAGAATAATCTGCTTCAAGAAAGTACTTCTCAGTAAGCAAAGCGGGCTCCTTAGGGTCAGTCAAGGAACTCTCACTGCCCAACATCACAATCACATTTGACATGCTTGGCCTATCCTCAGGGTGTGTTGCACACACACAAGGCTGATGTGGATGCAAAGCAATGCTTCTGATAGAACACATGAATTCTCCATGAAAGGATCAATCTAGAGGCCAGCTTTCTTTCCATAATCTCCATGTCTGAAACATACAAGTAAAGACGTCATTCCCAAGATTTATTACTTGTAACAGGAAAAAAGAAAGAAGAAAAAGAAACTTCTTCTCACTTACATGCCCCATAAGATTTATACAGTTGTTAGAATGGGAAAATCTTCTATTCTTCTTATTATGTGACCACCCTATTTGTATTTCCTTCAGTTTGATCTCCCCCCAGAAGTTTTAGTCATGCCAAAATCAGATGTTTTAGGGTTCAACTCCTTGTCAAGTAAGATATTTATTGCTTTTAGATATCAATATATTGTCCTCAGCCTAGAATCTTGATGATGATATAAAAATTCTCGAGAAACTCCACATATAATATTGAATTGCTTAGACCAATCTAAAACTCCACCTTTCACATTTTCTGGAAAGAGTAACAGTATTATTAACTCATCCACAGAACATATATAGAACTGAAGTGACAGGACATAGATGGGTAACAATGAGGAGGCAATAGGAGTAAATATCTTATAGAAAATGAAAATTTAATTTGTCAAAGACATCAAGAGATCTAAACCAAAGATGAAAGAGTCTAGGCTTTTGTTGGGCATACATTCATAGAGTAGCATCTTCGTCTTTCCTTGTATGTAACAGCTAAGTTGCTTAGCAAGGTTTCAATAAAGTTTGACAATCAATGTGACTTCATTCTTAAGTTCTGTCAACACTTGTCCATAACTCTATGAGAGCCTCTTCACATCAATTTCTTTTTCAGCTGGTTGGGTACCCTACACTTTCTCATGCATATTTACATATGCAACCTAACTAATGACTTATTTAATGACTTACAAATTCTTCTATTCATCAAACCAGTATGCTGCATAATTACCATATATACGGTCCCAAATCCACCTTCTCCAAGTTTATAGCTGATTGAGAAGTCATTAGTGGCTTTGACAATTGTAGTAAGGTCAAAGATAGGAAGCTCCATTACTCTCCACCACAAGCAAGTTGTTGATTGCTTCCTCAGCTGTAAAGACTCAATAGAATGTCATTCATTTATTTCACCAGCACATTTCTAGGACTAGTCCTTTTGAAAGAGTTTGGATTATATGCTTCTTTCTCTGTCTCTGATTGAGAACAACCACAAGCATGGATTGCACTATATTATTCATAGCAACAGCTTAGCTTAAAAATTTGCAACAGAAAAAGTGAAAAGGAACAAAGAAAACTATATGTTGCTACGAATGTCCATCAATGGATCTTTAAACGTTGGTAAGGCTCTTGAACAGCACTGTTTATAAGAGAGCTTGACTAGTTCGACTTAAACATTGATGTTAGCCTGAAAATGCATTAGGGTGGAACATGTCATATAAGGGCTTCAACACCCTGCCCCCAAATAGTAATAATAACAATTAAAGACTAAGTATACTCATCAAACTCTTTAAAATTCTTGCTCTGTATTTCAGTGGCAATTCCTTATAATGAATTTCAGTCAAATAAAGAAAGTTGTCTCTGAAGCTTATCATTCTCTTGCCAATATAGTACAAAAGCCGAATCAGCACAAGAGCTGAGGCGTGGGCTTATCACTGCCACCTTCGCCTTATGCCTTTTTTTTCCAGAAATGAGCAGACGCAGTTATGAATCATAAAAAAATATAGAAATTTATGGCAAAATATGGTAAAATGAAAAAATCATTTGGCTTCCTAAATGAATCACTAAAACATCAATTAGCTGAGAGACATCAAGACCTTACCTATCTCTGAGATTTTCATTCGGATATATACATCTTGACCACCACCAGCAGAAAACTCTCTGGTATCCCTGAGGTCACTGAACCACATCGAAAAGCCACTGCATCAGCTCCTCTAACTTTGCATAAGCTTTACAGGAACAGTTCTCTAGAATTTATCCCTGCATTGATTGAGATTCATACTCTCATTGACCCAAGAATGTAAAGTATCTGGATATTTCAGCCCGCTAAATTTCAAAAACTCATCTTTGCTCTTAACCATGCAGCTCAATGTCTCGTGAGTATCCTTGAGTCCAGTCCATCATGCCCCAACTTTCTTGTGATTTTGGCTTAAACCCAGTTAAACACTGGCACAATGGTGGGTCACCTATGATACAATTTGCATTTGGACCACAAAGACTATAGTACTCACAATTATCTCTAGGCACAGATGCATAAACTCAACCCTTCAAGCTTGAGTCTCTTTAATCCATATGAAGCGCTGGCGAGTAACCATGGTTTGGTTCATGACAACCCTTGAAATCACTGACTTGTTTGTAAGGTTGTATCTGTAGTCCACCTCATCCTTGTTGGAGATGAACTTGTGCTGAAAAAGGGGATTGGTCTTCAATTCTGGGGCGCCATTGAATCCAAGTTCATTAATACCTCGGGTGCTAACGAAACTATTTTTGTGAAATTTAGCAGTCTCAAAATTTCCAGGGAATTGCGCCAAAAATTCTAGATCCTTGTGGATTTCCTTATTGATCAACCACAGCGGCAACATTATTACCATATTGTATTATCATGCCTATGATATATTCGAGTTTTTTTTATTTTTCTTTGGTACAAATATTTGAGTTCTTTACAAGTACGTGTAATTACATGTACTTGTCAAATCAAATGTTTAAAAATAATAAAGAAAACAAAAAGTTACACCCCCTTTTCTTACCTATCATCATTTCCTGAAAATTAAATGTTAACACTTTTAATTGATCTTAGCAAATACGCTGACAAAAAGTATAGAGGGGACATTTAATGATTTGAGGATTATGTATGATTTCACAGAATTTTGGCCAGCCAATCCCTACCATCTCCAAAATCTATATGCTATACTATGCTTTTTTTTTTTTTCATATACTTAATATGAGTCACATGCTTTGTTGTAAGAATAAAATTAGTAATATAAACCACATAAATAGAAAAGAAATTTCTAAAGAAAAAAAAATGGAGGAAAAGGGATGTGATAAGATATAAAATAAATATAATAAATATTTGTTATAACTCTTATCTTTTTTCACATCCTTAGACTATATTTAGTTGGATGGTAAAAACAGAGATAAATTATCCATAATAAATTTTTTGTGTAGTTTTAAATATAAAACTTAATCATGAAAAATTTATTAGTATTTTCATTCTCTAATCAAACATACCTCTAATAGTATAACTTTGGAAGAAAAAAGGTACAATACAGCCTTACAAAGATATTAACATAGCAAATCAACGAACGGAATCTTCGGACAGTCCACATTTTAGCAGTTAATTATTATTATTGAGATGTGTCCTAGCCAAATAAGGTCATAAAGATAGGTTATGACCATAACTATCACGACCCGACTTAGGCTTGTGACTGACACGTGAGGAATTCTATTCCCACATAAGCCTTATGACCTGTGTTTCTCTATATGCATAGTTAAATTTAGGTTTACTTAAATAAAATATATTTTCTACATACAAATCACCTATTTCTCACATTTAGAATAATCAAGTCATCAAAATAACCCAGTTTGGAGTTTCATAATTTGTTTCAAATGTCTGAAATCTTAATACAACATATAAGTTTAAATTGCTCTGTTTCATAAATATTCGTGAAACTAATACATTTTAGGTCATTAATGTAAAACCTAAATATAATGTCAAGGTATGTAGAATGCACAATATAACCTAAGGTCCAGGATCCTGCCTGCAATGTACTGGAGCGCTCTAAACAAAATGAGAAGGCCTCACTCAAGTGAAGCTTATCGGCTATACTCTAGTGCTACTTCATCGATGGCCAAAATAACAACATCTATAGTACCTGTAATAAAGAGAAAAACAGAGGGGTGAGTTTTGTAACTAAAACTCAGTGAGTGAATCCCCACCTGAAACTCCCTTTCATGGGACGTCAAGGAAACATGCACAAAAATCATAATAACATTATTAATATAAGAAAATGTCTCACATAACCAAGTATACATATATTTCTAGAAGTCCTTTATAATCATCATGTTATAACTTAAAACAATTTCTTTGAATTTATTTTCACACCCAAAATCATACAAGCACACAACATAGTAGCTCCTAGAGAAATAGTAATCTCTGCTCTAGTTACGCACAATGTCTATGGCGTAACAAAACTCTAAATATACATCTCTAGTCACATTTGAGTGTTACGTATTGTCGTCCCCAATGTGACAATCAATCTCTGAATATAAATTCTAAATATAAATTCTCTTAATATCTCTGGCTCGAGCTACTTGGTACCAAGGTTAACGGATTTACTATCGTTAACACACAACCTGATTCTCTATAACTACCTTCTAAACTAACTAAATGAATCTATTTAAATATAACACACAACCTGTTTCTTAAAAACATATTTCATGCTCTAAAATCAGCAGTTCTAAAACACATAATCCAACAGTAACTTTAAACTTACTTGCAGAAATCTCTAAAATCAAATAATAAATTACATCTTTATAAAAATAACTCTAATGCAAAATATAGAGATAACAAGTGCGAATCCACTCACCTGGTGGGATGAACTATGAAGAACTGACTTTCGCAGCATAATAGGAAGCATAATTTGACAGGAATATCTTATATAAAAGCCATATAACGTTAAATCAACCTCCAAAACCTCTGAATATTCAAAACTCATCTATCACAAGGTAGAAAACCTCTCTCCCTTAAGAAACTTAGAGAATCACCCTAATAAACCGACGAAAAGGGAGAAAAGAAAGCAAAACTATGAGAACAACGTACCTTAAAGCCTTAAGAATCAAAAATTGGAGTTAGATTGATGAAGATGGAGCTTGGAAGGTGTCAAAATCATGGAGGAACCGAGTTTGGGAGTGAGAGCTCGAGTTTGAGGGGTGAGAAATGAGTGTGGGAAGGTTTTAGACCCCGAACTAAGGTTTTTATAATCATTGTCGACCGCTGCAGTGCTAAAGAGCGCTACAGCGCTCACCCGGGAGTATCTTTCGCACCGACTTACTTTTCTGTTGACCCCTGCAGCACTCACCAAAGTGATTTTTCATTCTGCAGGATGGTCTCTCACTCTCCAGAATGGTCTCTCACTACTCCACAGTACTTACTTATTTACATTTCTTAATTAAAGTTAAATATTTAACTTTTAAACATAAATGTAAATAAGGGAATACCCCCCATTTAGATTCAAATAAAATATTAGAAAAATCAAAATCCCAACAATTAAAAGTCTAGATGTTGGGTTTTAGTTCAAATTTGGGAATTCTTACGATTCCGTAAACTTGTGATTTAAAAATGACCTGTTTAAAGACTTAATAAAATTTGTTAAAAATCTCCCTTTAACTCATTTTCTTCTAAGGAACAATTACCGGGACTTTTGGTCCCAAGAAAATGACTCTATCATATGGCCCTCCAAGGGCATGTAGGGTCCAGACTTAGAAAAATTCAAGACCCATAATAACAGATAAGGTAACTGACACCCTTTTAGCTTGAAAATTTTTTTCTAACTCTTTTATTTAAAATTAAGGGTATTACAATAACCCGCATAACATGCCTAATAGGATGGGTTTAACTCTTCAACTTGCAAATTGATAACTTTGAAAACTTAGAGGGTGTTTGGTTTATGTGTTTTCAGTTTTCATTTTCATTAAAAATCAAGGTTAAGAAAACCGGACCGGGCATCGAACCGGTCAAGGTACTGGTTCAAAGGTTTAGAGGTTCAACCGGTTCAACCGGGGTTCAACCGGAATATAATAAAATATATATATAAATATATATGTATAATTAATTAGAACATAAAAAATATATTAAATCATTAACATTAACATAATTAACACAAAAATATATATATATTCATAGATTTATAAAAATAAACCTAATCCATATAAAATTTTTCTAGTTTTAGTCGCACAATATGGTTATAAAAGTATTTGAAAACAATATTTGTTGGATGACTAGCGAATTTTATGATGAGCAGCTCGTGGATATTAGTATTTTTTTCATATATAAAATAAATATAACCCATTTTTTTCATTTTTGCTTTGTTACTGCTATAAAATATTAGTATTTAAGTTTTGAAACTAAAAAAAAAATTTTAAAAAAAATCAAAAGCTTCGGACCGGTTGGACCGGTCCGGTTCGCCGGTTTTCCCGGTTTTGACCGGTTCTGAAATGCCCCGGTTTTCCCCACTCAACCGGACCGGCCAGGCGGCCGGTTCCCGGTTAACCCGGTCGGACCGGCCGGTCCGGTCCGGTTTTCTTAACAATGTTAAAAATAGAAAATGTTATGGAAAATGCATTTGGTTACTTGTTTGCATTTTCAGTTTCAGAAAATATTTTTAAAATTTCTAAAAATTTTGGATACAACATTTTGACATTTTTAGTTTTTTTTTTTAGTCTGGGTTGAAAATGTTTTCATTTGAAAATGTGGTAGCATGCCCGTAAATATTGGATATATCATTTGGCCACTTGGGTTCGAACACGCTAAAGCAAAAGTATGTACCCCAACTTGACTAACACACGCAGCAGTAAGAATGGGCCTGTGACAGTGCAACCAAGATGGAGGCGGTAGTTGCAAGCTGAGTGGTGATCCAATGAGAGGGCAGCAACAGTGCTAAATGTCAGGTTCATGCTCTCAGGTCATGGAGGTGACTGGTGATGAGGCATACCTGGTGGTTGTTGTGGGGTTGCTAACTACATGTTGTGATGGTTTGACATTGATCTTATGAAAGTTTTCACTTTTCAGGTTAATGAGGCGAATGATGGTGGTTGCTTGGGGTGGAGATGATCGTGGTCGAGGTGGATGAATGGTTGTGGGTGGAGGTGATGATGGATGTTGGTTATAGCTATTCGAGGTTGTGTGATGCGTGTAGAGATGATGTTGGTGGTACACAGTTGTTTAGCCCCTCATTTTCTTTTTAGGGAAAATGATTTTCCTTTTCTTTATGAATAAAGAATGAACAAAAATTAGAAAACATTCCTAGTTTACTCAAAAATAACGTATGATCTCAAACAGATTTTGTCATTAAACGTGATTTTATTAGAAAGTATTTTGTTTTATAAAACTATTTATTACTCTAATAATTATTATATACCTTTAATAACAAACATGATTTTATTATCTTAAATTTGATTCTGAAAATTACATTTTGAAAAGAGACACACCAAACATATTCTTTTGTTTGTACAAATTAAACGTATTTTTTAATTTTAAAAATCTAAAAATAAAAGTTCTTTTTAAAAAATAAAAAATAAAAATAAAAAATATTTTCACAAATCAAATACACCCTGACTCCATAAGAAGATGGACCATCAAGATCAGAACTATTGTGAAACCAACATCTGATAATTGTGATTGGGACAAAATATCATCATGCACCTGCAACCATATTTTAAAAAGGGGAAGAATTGAATTCTATTTTCCGCTGAACTTTGTAATACATGGGTGTATTTGGTTGGTAGACAATCTCTCAGCAGGCGTAGTCCAAATCGGTTGACGTACCCATACTCATATCCAGTACTTATCAGCACTTATTCAGTGTTCTAGATACTTATTAATCAATAATTTTAATAAGTAAATTTTACTTAAATATAAATTAATTCTTATAAAACATTAAAATTTACAATTAAATTAATTAAATTACTATTTTATCATTTCAAATATCGTGTTTCTTTATATATTTTTACTTGAATATCATAAAAAATTTTATTTTATAATATAATTATTTTATTAGTTATAATTTTATATAATATATCTCCTCATAATTGAATCCTAATTATTTTGAAAATTTTATACTCCGTACCTATATCTCTTTCTGTTACCGGTGCCTATACAATATAGTAGACAATTGTCACAAGATAAAGCTTGAGAAAACCATTGTCTACCAGGGTGATCCAAATGAGGGAGAAGATGTATAGGGGTTTGAAGCATCATCAAGATCAGCGTGCTGAGCCATCGTGCAATCAAAGAAGAAAAATCGCTTCGATTTGATGTAGAGAGTCAACAGATTCAGTAGAAAAGAAACCAAGCGTCCGCAAGAAAAATAATGGGAAGCTTGCAGACGAAGAGAGGATTGCAGCAGTGATGTGTCTACTCAAGCTTAATGAACAAGACCCTGTAATCAATCAATCACTCAAAAAATGTCCCATGTAAATTATTAGGCCCGACAAAAACTATATGACAACAATATTAGAATTACCCATGATCACTTCACACCTCACAGGGAAATTAATTTTCACATGATGTTTTCAGATAATATCATTGTAATATGGGCTACAGAGGTTAATTTCTAACTTATGGGTTGCAAAGAATTTGTATAGAACTCGAACAATCCGCATTAAAAAAGGCCAAATTCACTGTGGAGCATACCTGTAAAACAGACCTGAAAAGCTAAGATTGAAGAGAATTCTCTTCAAGAAAAGCTGGAACGTGACGATCACTGTAGCTGAACTTGGATAGTCCGAGTTCTATGCATTCTTTGCATAGATATATCTAAAGCGAGCCACATGAAGTGGATGCATGTAGCAAGACATTATAACAAACATAAAACTTTACAACGGAATTCGGACTTACCGATTTCCATGAATTGTCATTTTTTGTTTTTTTTTACTGCTTTTACTTTTTATTATAATATAAAAGAATTGTATACTATTATCCAATTAACTTAAATGTATTTTTATGTAATTTTTCAAGTAATGGGAGTAAAAAATAATCAATATACCTGAAGCGAGCCACATGGAGTTGGATGCACGTAGCAAGGTATGACAACAAATATAAAATTTACAAGGGAATTCAGATTTGCCAATTTCTATGAATTGACATTTTTTTTTAGTTTTTACTTCTTTTTCTTTTTATTATAATATAATATAATATAATATAGTTTAATTTTAATATATTGATAACATAAAATAATTTTATACTATTATGTAATTAAATGAAATATATTTTTTGTGTGATTTTTTAAGTAGTGAAAGTGAAAAGTAACAATATTTATTAATGTCATTATATGATTAAATAAATATATAAAATTTGTTTACGTTGTTCGTGCATTTCACTTAAATCCAAATTAAAATATAGATTAATTTACAGTCACATGTTCTAAGATTTAGTGTAAGTTCACTTGGTACCCCTCTATTTTAATAAAACTATTACTGACCTTGCCTAAGATTTATTAAAATTACACTGACCTACACTATAGTTATTAGTTGCTAATTTAAGTGTAAAAGAAAGATAATATAGGATATATACATAATTATAAATAATAATTAATGATAAAATTATAATATTTTGACAATATTTAATATATATTAACTAAAATACCTCTTTTTATTATACGTATCATTTTCACCTGATAAACAATTATTTTATTCAATTAATGTGTTAAATATTGCTAAAATATTATAATTTTTTGAATAATTGATTATGTAAATATCACATAATATCGTTTTTGTCACTTAAATTAATACATTGATATTTATAATGGAGATCAATCTAATTGGGTTTTTTACACAAATAAAATAAAAAACCATTATTTACATATATAAAATATTCCAATGTAAATAACCAAATGAACCATTTTTCGTTTATTTGGCAGTTTCGAAAAAGGCATCTATGGAATCAAAATACACATGATTTCATAAGAGTCTTCTACGAAACTAGACATAATAATTGATATATCTGATTTTGTAGAGGCCTAGACATAGGTGGGTCATCAGCTTCGCCACAACAAGCCAGATATTCAAAATGACATAGTTTCATTAAATGACGCCCAATACAGACAGATATTCAAAACGATATAATTTCATTAAATGAAACACATAAATCCTTTAAAACACCCCCTATTCAGCCTCTTCTATCAAACTTTGAAACCTAACACCATTTCCTCCTTCTTCCACCTCATTTCTTTCTTCCTCTTCCATTCTTCCATCCTCTAAGCTCCAAGGTAAGGGATTGTTGATAGATTATGTTAGGTTTCTCTCCCTTCTTCCTTTTCATATGTTTGGTTATTATTGTTCTAATTGTTGTCAAATTTGAGTATTCTTCCAATATTTATAGAGTTATTCCAGTGAGTTTATAGTTTATTCATTTGTTTATGTTGCTTCCATGATAGACATTGGTGTTATTCTTGTTCCTCGAAGCTCCAATGGTGCTGACACCTCATGCTCCATGTAACGCCCTCCTAACTACCATATTTCTCTCAAGTGTTAACACAGTGCTTAGAAAAGTATTACTTACATTCATAACCTATACTAGTTGAAAGAAATGAAATAAAGTAACTTAGATGTATATGTTGCAAAACTTGTATATACATATATGAATATTGTTTTTAAGTTTGCGATATGTACATCATACTGGGAAACAAACTAGTTAACTTTTAAGCTAGTCAGGGACACAATTCACAAAAAGAAACACTTCCAGTATCTATTCTAAACTATTCAAAGTCGAAGCCCAACAAAATTTTATACAACTAGAAATGGACCTCAACAACATTTAATATGATCAGTTTGCAAACTGGCAGGTTTCTAATACTAAACTACCACTATATACATATCAAGAGTCCCTAAAGGGTCCACGTCCTACTGGATGAAACACAAACTTGCAAGTCACTGACTGCATAGAAAGAGTCTAGGGCAAGATCATAATGCCACATCCATTGTGGCGAGTCAAGATAAAACACTACTGATGACATCTACTGGATTTGAATAATACAAAATAAATACAGTTATAGGGATGGGAATATTAAAAAATTCTCAGTAGGGTACTCCCTCAAATGTAAGCAGAATATAAACAGTAAATTCATTCTTTTAGAAACCATCCTACTAAGTCATAAGTATAAATATTAATGTACATAATTTAGGTAAAGTTAAATGTAAAATAGTAGTAATCATAAATTTTTCTCTTGTAATCCATATAATTCAATTTAGTGCAATTTTTTCTTTTCTTTAATATAGGGAAAACTTAATTTCACACTGAGTGGTATTTGTAGTAGATAACTCCACAATGAATAATAGACTGCTAGGATATGAACTCATTCCTATACATGATCATCAGACTTCAATTTTTTCCATTTTCAAATCACACAGCGTTTCGTCTATCGACTCATAAAATTTCTAGAGAAATCCTTATTTTTACCTTCCCTCTTTAACTCACATAAGCCTTGTCTTTATTTTCCTCATATGTTAAAACATGCACAATTAAAATTCACATATTCTCTTTTATTATATAACCGCATCATATACTTCTCTCATTTCCAAGGCATGCTTACATCACATGTAGCCATTCAATTACATTGGAGTATTATTCATGCCTCATAAATAAATCCTTAAAGTAGTTAACATGCGTCCATATAACCTATGCTTGGACTAAATGTCATTCTATCATTAATTTAAGACATTCTCACCATTTCAGCGCCTTGGTAGATTTACCATTTCAGTAACAACATTTAATTTCTCTATTAAATTGGCCACAAAAATTCCCCATGACACCTTAATGTGTCTAAAAGGCCCTGTAAAATTTAAGGCAAGAGTCATTTCTTAACTAATCTAACATAATTATACAATTTTGGTGGTCAGAGGCCACTTATCCACTGCTCAGATTTTCATAATTTTTAAACCTAGCAAATGATGGAATCAACTCAAAATAAAAATCACTGTTACACTTCATAAAGTTATCAACTCCCTGTAAAAAATTCAAAGTAAGAATTAATCATTTACTATGGTAATAAAATTAGACAATTTCACAAGTCTAGTTTCAATTATCTATATAGCATAAGTACTATTTCAATCTCTGATAGCACAATAATTAAAAAAAAAAAAAAAGTGGGGGGGGGGGGGGGGTGTGGTGGGGTGGACAAAGGGGAGAAAGCAATCACAATCACAATCACACAAACAAAACAAGGGAGGCAGCAGCACCTAATTTGGCTCATCCAACACCATCATCCCACCGTAGCCAAATCTCAACCTCATTCATCCAACCCCATCACTTTCCTCTACTAACAGCTCCCTAAGCATAACCAAATCCACCATCACTATTCACAATTCAACCAAAATCAGGCCAGATACAAAATAAAACCAAATAGCACATCAAAATCAAAACAAACTCAAAACCAAAACCCAACTAGAATAAAAACCATAAGGCAATATCATGAAAAAGAAAGAACGGTAGCCACCATTGACAACAACCGCGGCCTCCATGTGCCGCTAGCTCCGACCAGCCTTCTATCAAGCTAGCCACGAATATTGCGGCGGTTGATGCCGTCGTTGTTATCTCTCTTGCTAGTGTCGTGCCGCCGGTCTCATAGCCGCTACAGGTGAACCAACACGAACAGAACCTCTACGCGATGCCGTCTGGATCCGCTCCTCTTCTCCGCCTCTCGCTGCCGTACCATTGCACATCCGGTCACTGGATGAGCCCAGCCGCCAAGATCTGCTGCCTCCCTTTGCTGTTGAACGCCAAATTGCTTCAGCACTCTGCAACTACTCTGCTGCGAAGCTCCGCCCTGCACTTCCTCTGACCAGTGCTGTGAAGCTCTACCGTCTTCCCTACCCAATGCCGTCGTGAGCTCCCCTTTTTCTTTTGCTTTTGCACGCTACTACCCCTACTCCCTGCCTTTTGATCATTTTTGTGTCTTACAGTAATTGGGGATTAGGGGTTTGTTCTCTTTTTAGAGTCATTTCGTTTAATAGTTTTACTTTTTGGCTTTTTTGGGCTTGGGTTGATTTTCTGTTTAGGATAGTATTTGCTTGGGTTAGGTTTTGGGTTTAGGATAATATTAGTTTTGGGCTGGGGTCAAATCCATTTTTGTTCTTTTCTTCATCAGTTTTTCTTTTAGTTGGTTATGTTTGGGAACTGGGCTTTGTTTATTGTAATTGAGGATTTGGGTCCTTGTCTTTTAATTGTCGTCTGACTAATTGTTGTTTCGGGGCTGAACCTTTTTTTTTTCTTTATCTTGGTGGAGTAAGAACTAGTCTTTTCCATTTTAAAGTATTTAGAGTTTTAATAGGCTTTCTTTTTTAGTCTTTAAGTCTTGGGATTATAATGGCTTTTTCTTTTTTAAATAAAAAATAAAAAATATACAAGTATGACTGAGAAGCCATTGCTTCCTTTGTAAGTGTTACATTGTAAGAATTTACTGAGTAGTCTAGTGCTGCCTTGAATCCTGTATATAAACAGATTTCCTTTTTCAAACAATTTGTCAGTGAAAATCCTTTTTATAAATAAAATCAATCAACACTTTTTTTTTTTACGTTCTTCTCTTTTAATTAAAATCTATCACACACACAATCATTTTTATACAAGAATGACATGACTTTGAGTTTCTCATTATATCAGAAGATACGTTGGGGTAGACAATAACTATCAAGCCAAAATTAATTTTTATTTTTATTTTCTTTTTATATTTAGTCTTCCTTTCTTCAATTTTATTTTATTTTATAATCACAATTTTTGGGGAAAAATAAATATTAAAGTTGTGAATTAATTTGCATGATGAGATCTAGGATAACTGTATTTATATGAATATATTATGGATACAGTGTAATTAAGTTTTCACCCTCTATAATTATAATAGGACTCCCAAACTCAAATATTTTCAAAAGACCAATTTTGCTAAATTTAAAGGTTTTTCAATTTTTCCAGAATTAGAATTGGTAGCAACTCCTATCCCATTTTATTTTTTAAGTTAGTTGCCATTTTTATCACGACACTCTCCGGATACCTTATGAGAATAAAATCGGTTGTCATTTTCCATCACAATGCCTTCCGGGTACGTTATGATGGTGTAGAAGATGGAAACTTAAAAGAGGATGAGAATGGGAAGGGAGGCCAAAATTGCAACAGTAAATAGGAGTGAATGTGCTTACATTTTCTTATGTAGTGGATGTGATTAGTGTTAGTGTGCCCTTTTTTTATTATTATTTTAGATAGCTTGGCGCGCCCTCTCTTCTTTTCTTTTCCTTTTATAACTAAGGTGCGCGCGTATATATATATATATATATATATATTATTCTCTTATGTGTATGTGTATATATTTAATATGGATTAAGTAGTTTTGAGTTTTGAATCCTTTCCTTGGTTGTTATCAAAAAGTATAATTTGGAGAGAGATCATATCTTATAACCATTCTGATCATAATTTATGTAGATTTGGTCAGAGATTATTACTTAAGATTTAAATATCAACCTTTTGAAATTTTGCTCTATCTTTCCTAATTTAAATATTAAATGGTATGGAGTACTATTGATATTTTAAAATCTTATTTTTAATTTTAATTTTTAAAACTAACCAACTTATTAAATGTTTAAAATTACTTTTTTTCATCTGATTGGGTTGATTTTTCTATTGATTTTTCCTAATTAATCAAGTTTTTTCTGATTTATTAGTTAATACTTGATTGATTTATAAATTAATTAATTATTCTAATAACTCATAAATTGAGAAAATTAATATGAGGAAAAATTGGATACGTTATAAGAGTGAAGAATGTGAGTAACTCAGACAATCTTTAAAAATTATTATTCTATTAAAATATTATTCTATTCAAGTTTTTAATTTTTTAAAATTATTATTTTATTTTGCAACTAAACTCATAACATCCAAGTTTATGCACATAAATAAATTATTTTATTAAAACAGTATTTTATCCACGCTAAGTCTTATAAAAATTTTTATTATAAAGTTTTAAAAGAAATAATATCTTTCTGAGTTTAGTGTGTTTGAATTGGATTGCTTTGAAAAAAAATATAAAAATATTATTTTATAGAAATTCAAATTGTCCTAATTCTTTGCAAAAACTCTCCTCCTCTCCCTCCAAATCCATATACATGTAAATCACCTCACAACCCTATAAACTCATAAAATAATCAATATAGCCAGAGAGGTAGTTGGTTTAAAAAATAAATAAATAAATAAATAAATAAAAAGGGGTAACGTAACTTTTCTATGCCTGTACAAGGAAGGGCAAGAAGTGTGTGTAGTGGCACCATCAAAAGAGAAATGGAGAAAGAATTTGAAAAAGTGATAGAGTACGTAGTTGTGTGTACGGGCGTTAGTGGAAAGAGAAGTTGAAGAAGAGAGAGAGAGAGAGAGAGAGAGAGAGAGAGGCGAAAGGAGAGGAAAAATAAAAAAGAGATCACAAATAGAAACATACAGGGTAGAATTATTGTAGTATAGATATATTATTTTTGTGTCAATTTAAAGGTAGAAAATGAATTTAATTTATATAAAATAAAATCATGACTATAGTTATTATTATTACTACTCATTTTATATACTGTCATTTTATTTATAGATGCTCGTTGTTATTTATCATTATTATTTTATTTTGTCATTCTTTTATATTTATTAATGAATATAGATTTGAATATCGATTAAAGTAATACTAACTACTTAATCAAGACAATCCTTTTCTCTCCTCACGTTCCCATCAGTTTATCGCGCTTCAGTTTCCTTTTATTTTATCACTCAATTATAAGGATTATCTTTTATCTTCACCGATCTCATCGATTTATTGTGCTTCAATTTCTTCTTTTTTATCTTACCACTTAAGGATTTTATTCTTTCCCCACCGGTCTAGTGCAGACTACCGTCGCTCCAATTTCTTCTTTTATTTTAATTTTTTTTTATATTTACGTTATTCATTATTTAATTCAAATTAGTGAAATGTTTTTTTTTTATTTATGTTGTTATCTGTTGTGCATTAATTTTAGAATTTACCATATTTTTTATATAATATTATATTAAGTTGAATTGTCAATGCTTATAGTAATTTCTATAAGGGACCTAAATTAGAGGTAAAATATAATTAAAATCTAATACTAAGAATAAATGAAGGTTATTGTACGTGAATTTGAAATATTAAACTTATTATGACCTTTATGATGACAAAGATCAACTCATGGACTTTGATAAAATGATAAGAGAAAATTTAATAAAAATTTTCTTAATATTAGTCCCTTTTAAAATTAATATTTAAATTGACAACTCTATGGTTTAATAAATTTTATTGAGGTATTAATTTATTTGGTATAAGCTTATATTATTTTAGTCCAATTTATTTATGCATGAATTTATAACTTTTTATGCATTTATTTTAGTTTATGTTTCACTATTTAAATTGTTGATTAATTTATGAGTTTTATTTATGGATTAATTATATGAATTCCTTATTGTGAATTTATGCACAATAAATATTAATTAATTTAAAAAGGATATGATTGAATAAAATTTACTACTACCCACTGACAAGACAAATGGATACATATAAAATCCTTTTATGTTACCTGTCTCGGTTAGAATAGCATAAAAGTCTTGCTTTGTTATCACAATATAAAGAACAACACGAAAGAATTATAATACCCTAAAATAAGGCAACTATGTATGAGACAAGTAAACAAATGGAAGTAAAACTAAAGTAAAAGAAATCATATTTTCCATAAGATATGCATAACATGCTCTACATGGCATATTTTACTTATAATATGATAACTTATTATATTCATATAACATTATTATAGTCTGTGTATTTTCTGTGTAAACACAGTTGAAACCAACCATAGTTCAAATATTTTAAAACCATCCATTTTCTACTGAGAATTTACTTTAAATTCTCATTATTCTTTATTTTTATTTCTGTTGATTTTAGATTAACCGAGTAGCACTAAATGGAAGGCAACTGCTAGGACCTTATTGACTAATGTTTATTAATGTGTGATTTTATATTGTGAATTTTAGAAATATTCAGTTTTTAATTAATGACATTAAGTAGCCATACTAGACTTTTTGCTTGTAATCTTTTTACTTAATGTTAGCTATGATACTTCATGTGTAAATTCATATTATTAGCTTCTGTATGAATCAGTGTTATAGTTTTGGTATCAGATCAAATAGAATTATTGCAGTGTAACTAGAAAATAAAAAAAGGGGTGATTGCTATGGTACCTTGAAAAATAGAAGGGTACTGGTACTTATGCTTATCGGCTCTACTTAATATTAGACATTTGTCTATTTTAATTAGAGTTTATTTTTTATGCTTAAATCTTCAATCATTGATTGATAAATCCTGAAATTTTAATTTTTTATAAGTTGACCCCCAATTTTTTATTATTAATTGTCTTTGATTTCATTTTCGTTGCTTACAACAATCTATTATTTCAAAAATTAAAATTGCTGAGAACCCTAATCACTCTACCTTCATCAACCACACCTAGAAACAACAATGATCAAAATCCCTTTTGCTATAATCGAAAGTAATGGACAAATGAAGAAGGTGAATGACATGCTTTCTAATGAGACGATGTAGCGCTATAGCTAAAGAACCAAAGCGCATAAACATTTTGATCCTGGCTTTAATTAGGACATGATAATCGTTAAAATCTTAAAGATGGAGAAGACATGGGAGGGCATAACAACCAACGAGTCACAAATGATTACCAACCAGGGTGATGAGCAATGAAAAGGCAAATCTAGGGGGCATCATGTTGGCAGCCATGGAGACAATCAGGACCATGACCCCATCTCCAATCAAGATAGCAATAAGGCTTTAGCGGACAACATCCTAATAGTGACAAGCAAGGTGGCAGCCATGGACGACTCTTCCTCTTCCTTTCTTTTGTCAAAATGGAAAATCGAGCAATGGCAGTGACAAAGCCCAGCACAAACCAAAAGTGACATAGGCATGCTTGGGTCCTCAATCTTTGATGAGTATAGTTTATGGTGTGACTGATGAATGCTTAGGATTCTAGAAAATTTGATGCTTGAATGGGGATTTTGATCTTCAAAAATGGATTATGGAAAGTATGTCGAATTAATATTAAATGATTAATAAAAATACTTTTGAGGTTAAATTATAAAAATTAAAGAATCCAGGATATATAAATCAATAACTACATATTTAACCAGAAAAGTCAATGATCATTATGATGGACATGTGTCTTAACTTTGAGTGGAGCCAATAAGCATGGGTACCAGTACCGATCTATTTTTCAGGGTACTGTAGCAATCACCAAAGAGAGGACAAATAGAAACACGCAATCAGATCATTTTTGTGTCAATTCATAGGTAGAAAATCAACTTTTTTTTATGTAAAGCAGCAACCCGTGATCAGTTCACAACCCTACAATTCTTTCTGATCTCCCCATCGGTCCCAGTTAGAGGACTAATACTACCCATCTTCACCATAGCAGCAGCAAAATCTCCAAAGAAAGCAGCAGGATTTTCACAGTAAATCCTAACCAAAGCATCTTGAGACCCACCGTTGAAAAGCACTTGGTCAGAGTGGAGAAGGCCACGGCGAGCCACAAGGTCACAATAGTAGTTGTTGTCAAAACGGACAGGAGTGAGGATCTCAAGAGGGGACGTGTTTGCGTCCCCTTCGGAAGGAGAGCAACTAGACTTTCTTAAGGTGGCAAAGTTGGCGTCAATGTTGGTATCATTGTATATGTGGGGCCTGAAGTTTCTGCACTGTACTTGGCCTATGGTGTGGGCGCCAGAGAGCGCGGTCATGTCACGTGCACTTAGACCTTTGGCTTCGAACATGGATATGAGGGTGGCAAGGTCAGAGGATGGTGAAGGGATTTGGCTGTTGGCTGCACTTTGGCTTGCTGTTCTTGCATCTCTTCTTCCTAGGGATACTGTCCATGATGGTCCTCCTAGCTGTAAAGATTGAAAATTGAATTGTATGATGAATAATTGAGTAAGAATAGTGATAAACGAAGGAGCAATTCTTGCATGGCTTCGCTCTAAAACTTGTGTGAGAGGCATATCCAATCCCTGTTCTGTGTTTATTTGCTCTGCTAGATACCGCGTTCTATTATCTGAATAGGTCTCAAGTACTTAGTTTAAAAGCAAACTTCATATGTACCTTCCAATTAGTACGCACGAGTGAAAGACGTTTACAAATAGTGTAGAGTTTTGACTCGATTAGTTTGCTAGTTGATGAACAATCACAAAGACACTTATGAAATGTTATGTCATGTTAGTGAATCCACCCCATTATACATATACTATATAAGTTCAACAATAACTTCAATTTTTCAATCTCATAATCCCTGGTTTCAAATGGCAGATGGTATCAGGGCGATTCAATAGCAATAGTGCCATTGTGGACACCGTTGAAATAATTGCAGCGTAATTTGTATTCACTTAAAAATGGAAACAACAGACTCTATTTTAACTTGCAAACACTATAATTTGACTTCAGAACAACCACAATTTAAAACCCAATTCTCATCTGTATCTGGTGTTAAAAAAAAAAGAAAGAAAAGAAATTGCTCACCAGAACTACTCCATCTCTTGCAGCAAGTGCAAGGATGTCAGCACAAGAAACCGTGCCACTGCAAGCACCTTCAACGTTGGCTTTGATGGTATCAATCCCTTCGAAACCTCTGGCTGAATTTTTGTTAGGTACCGCATTTTTCTCACCCACAAAGGTGGTTGTGTCATCCAACAAGATCGATCCATCGCAACCCTGCCAAATAATGCATTTAAAAAAAATCAATTTTATTTTATTTTTCTTGATTCACTAACTCATCAGCAAAACCCTATATTTAATTATCCAAAATTAAGGCCAGCGAGCTTTGAATGCATATAGAGGCTATTCGGATTGCAAACCTCATAGTATGAAGGAGCAGGGTTAGGGTTATAAGTTACTAAACGAACATAAAACCATAAGGTTATTATCTATAAAAGGAAGCAGGGGAGGGGAAAAAAAAAAAAAGGAAAGAACTTATCTTACACTGACGAAGCAATCAAGGAAGAACAAGCGAAGAACAGAGGCAGCTAGCCGCGGTTCTTCATCAACAGCTTGTCCCATTGTATCGCGCACAATGGTCTGAAGATTAGGACAAGTTGTATCATAGAAGTCGGCAGAAAGCTGTGCAATGCAGGGTGAACAAGCTAGCAGTAGAGAGAGAACCGATACAGTAACAAAAAAGTAGGCAAAGCCGGCCATTATCGATGGCTTTCAGCAACCAAAAATGGGTGGCGGATGTGGGGTTTTGGGGGAGGAGGGGGAATATACTGCCAATTTGCTAATTTTACGGCATGCCATTTTTGACTCGCGACCAATTGTAGTGCTTGAGTATATTTAATTCGAAAAAAATCAATTGAAGGATCAACAACTTCAATTCATTTAAAACACAAATGGGTAATTTCTTGCATTCTTACATCAGGTAAAACTAATTGCGATTTAGGAGAAAAACACAAGTAATTAACAACTTTAATTCACTTAAACAATTCTTACATTCACTTACCTCAATGTTACTCCTATTTATAAAGGGGTTGATGTTCATAATTTATTTAGCATTCTTACAAATTTGGGGTAAAATATTCTTTAGGTATTTAGAAATCTAGATAATTCATTTGATTTGGTATTTAATTATGTTAATAGATGTTACTGTAGAATTATAAGAAAAAAGTATTAAGTGGGTGTAAGTATAAATTTTTAAATCACCACTTAAGTATATAAAAATTTAACACATGGACTAATTGTATTGGACCAATTAAAGATGGTTTAAAAATTATAATCCTTTTATTTAGAGAGGGTACAAGAGAAATCACCAAAATATTATGAGTAAATTACACTCACCTTCCCTGAGATTTATGAAAATACCACTCACATATCTTCTAGTTATTCAGCTTACACCCATACCTCCTTTGCTTGTTAAATTTTAAATATTTATATTACAGTCATACCCCTCATTCACATAACATTATTAATAAACTTAACAAAATGAAATTTTTGTAATATTAAATTTTTTTAATTAATAAAATTATAAAAATATTGATATTCACTTTATTAGATTTAAAGGTATTTTTATAATTTTATTAATTAGGAATAATTAATATCATCAAAAAATATCATTCTGTTAAGCTTATTAATGGTGTTCTGTGGATAAAGAGCGTGACTGTAGTATAAATACTTAAAATTTGATAAGCAAAAGAGTGAGTGTAAGCTGGATAATTAGAGGGGATGTGAGTTGTATTTTCACAAATCTCAAGAAGGGAGATAAATATAATTTACCCATATATTATTTGAGTATGCAACGTGTGCCAGTTGACAACTCGGCAACTATCAACGTGATCAAACTTAACTACAAAACCTATGCAAACTTTTGTGTTAAGCAACCATATAGGTATGAACTAATTAACTTCAGACAACAACACTTTCACTTATACTACCTCATTATATATTAAGGATTTAACTAATGAGTATCTTAAGAATACTAGTCAAAGAAATAAAAGTGGGAAGTGTTGATTGAAAAGTAAAATTTTGAACTTTTCATTAAAGCATTGAATGCATTAAAAACAATCAATTTTTTTTCTTGATTCATTAAGTTAATACCTTCAAGGCACCCATCAACAAAATCTTACATTTAAGAATCCAAAATTATGGCTAGCGTGTTTTGAATGCATATTCAGGGTATTGGGTTTGTAAACCCCATAGTATGAAGGAGCAGGGGCTTAATAAGTTTCTATATGAACGTAAAGTAAAACTATAATGTTATTGTCTATATAAGGAAGCAGGAAAAAGGAAATTGTATCTTACATTTACGAAGCAATCACGGAAGAACAAGCGAAGTACAGAGGCACCTGGCCGGGGTTCTTTGAAGTACAATGGTGGAAACGAACGAAACTCCTTCAGCCATGGTAGACATTCTGGTGACCACAGAGGTAGAGTTGGTCACCTTGTGTGGCAGTGTTGCCACCGTTTTAATCAAAATTTCAACACTCAAGCTTCATAGTCCAGTCACCAACCACCTCCTCCACATTCCTTTCACAGCCCAAGGGCTTATCTTGCTACACCGGCCACTCTCTCTGACTTATCCTGGTTTCTCGAATCAGAGGCATCCCATCATCTCTCTTTGGATCAGAGGAACCAGCAAACCGGTTCAGAATTCAATGGCTCAGATGTGGTGCAAGTAGGTAATGGTCATGGTATGGAAATTAAGCACGCTGGTCAATCTAACTTATCTTTTTTCCTTCAAAATCTTCATGTGCCCAACTTGACAAAGAACTTAATAAGCATTTCAAAGTTGCCAAAGATAATGCTGTATTCTTTAAGTTTCACCCAGAATTTTGTCTTGTAAAATCACAGGCTACCAGTGAGTTTGTCCTCAGTGGGTCCTTTAAAGATAGCCTGTATACATTTGATATCTCACTCAAAGAAGCAATTACACCTACAGCACCTGTTGTATATGCCACTGAATGTAATCTTGCTGAAAATTCTGTTCTTAACATTTGACATAAAAGATTAGGACATCCCCAGAGGTTATTGTAATATCTCTTTCACATCGAATAAAACGAAGTCTGTTTGCGCTGCTGTTATATTGGAAAGTCGAAACAGTTCCCATTTTCTGTCTCTTTGACTCAATATTATGCTCCATTTGAATTAGTTTATTCTGATATTTGGGGCCATACTCCCATATCCTCTCTCCCTAGTCATAGATACTACAAATGCTTCGTAGACGCTTTCACAAAATTCACATGCGTTTACCTGTTGGAGAGCAAAGCTCCGGCTTTTCAAGCCTTCACCCAATATAAAACCATGATGAACTTCAGACTGGCTGTAAACTAGGAGCACTACACAGTGATAATGGTAAAGAATACTCAGTTCTTGAAAAACCATGGCATTATTCATAGACTTTCCTGCCCCTATACCAACAAAATGGGAGTGAACGTAAACATAGACATATAACTGAAATGGGCCTAACCTTACTAGCCAATGCCTCCTTACCTCTCCATTACCTGGGATGAAGCCTTCTTGACTGCAACCTATATCATAAATCGCCTACCTTCCAAGCCACTAACGTAAAATCCCTTTTCAACTTCTAACCAAACAACCACCCTAATACACATTCCTGAAAACTTTTGGATGTGCCTGTTATCCTTTTCTAAAACGATTCAACAAACACGAGTTTGATTTTAAATCTCATCAATGCCTTAGTACGCACCCCACCAAAAGGGGTACAAGTGCCTTTCTCCCATTTGTAAAATCTTTATCTGTAGGCATGTGATTTTTTAAGGAAATATTCTTTTACTCATCCATGTTTCCTAAAAACCTGCACCATCTCAGCCCTGTCAGTCCACTTCCTCTGTCCCATCTATCCCCTTAATTCATTCACCTGTATCACAGAATACAGCACATGCTTCTTTTTCAATACCTGCTGTTTCACCCATTGCGTCTGTCTCTTCCACTGATATTCTGCCTAGTTCTGCCTAGTTCTATCCCCAGTTGCAGCCTCGGGTTCTCCTCAGTAGGTTCCTTCTTCATCTATTGGTGCAGATCACCCGTCACCTGCTGTTATTTCATCCTACTGGCATTGGTACTGTTATTTCCTCTGGCCAGCCACCATCTAAGCCTGTAAACAGCCATCCTATGTAAGCAAGGGCAAAATCTGGTATCACCAAACTAAAGTCCTATGATCCTATGCAAACAAGGGCAGAATCTGGTAACACCAAACCAAAGTCCTATGCAGCCTCCCTTCTTTCCTCCCCTGATTTGCTGAATGCTGAGTCTGCAACTGTCCGACAAGCCTTAGGCAGCCCTCACTGGTTTAAAGAAATGCAGGAGGACTTTGATGCCCTTCAAAAGACCAACACCTGGTCCCTTGTTCCCTTACCACCAAATAGACAAGCAATAGGCTGCAAATGCGTATTTCGCATCACAAAAAATCCGGACAGTAGTATAAGGCCAGGTTGGTTGCCAAGGTCTTCCACCAACAGGAAGGAATTGATTTTGGGGAAGTTTTGATCCCTGTAGTTAAATCAACAACTATCAGGATCATTCTCTCTATTGTAGTCAGTAGAGGCTGGAAAATAAGGCAGTTCAACTTCAATAACGCCCTCTTAAATGGCGACGTAGCAGAGGAAGTATACATGATTCAGCCCCAAGGATTTTGCTCTTCCGACTCTCGGCTGGTCTGCAAGCTTAATAAGGCTTTTTATAGCCTCAAACAGGCCCCTCGTGCCTGATATTCTAAGCTAAGCTCCACTCTCCACTCTTTTGGCTTCTAACACCAGATCAGATCCTTTTCTCTTCACCATGTTCTCTAAAAATTCTGTTGTCTTTGCCTTAGTCTATGGCAATGACATTCTAGTTACAGGCAATAACTCTCAGCAAGTGGCAGCCATAATTTCTCAGCTGAATACTGTGTTTGCCTTGAAAGATCTTGGTCAATTGAGTTTTTCTCTTGGCATTGA
Organism: Dalbergia cultrata; assembly: GCA_031216105.1. Classification (NCBI taxonomy): domain Eukaryota; kingdom Viridiplantae; phylum Streptophyta; class Magnoliopsida; order Fabales; family Fabaceae; genus Dalbergia; species Dalbergia cultrata. The sequence goes on along the minus strand of CM062350.1, from coordinate 10,251,903 downwards.
GCCAGTTGCTGCTGATTCTGGCAGCTTAGTTCTTAGGCAGACCAAGTACATGCTAGTGATTGTGTGCAATTTTATTATAACTATGTTGTTAGTTATATTTTCTTTGATAAAAGATGTTTTCTTCATTTTCTTTTTTATTATATTTGCATGTTACATATCTATAATCCATAATACTAATATTCAGACTCTATGAGGGAAAATATTTCATGTATCACAATAAAAATGATTTAGGGCCCATAGTTTTTAAGAAATTAATTATTTTTTTAAAATAAAACTACAATTATTACATATTATTATGATATCATTAACAATCATCTATATTTAATTGTAAGATTCTAATAGAAAAATTAAATATATTTAAAACTTATCAGCATTTAATTAAATATTTAAATATTTATATCATAATTTAAATTTAAATAATAAACACAATAATTTATCTATTTTAAATCTCATCAAACCCTTCTTTTTTATATATTTTATATTTTTTATGTATTATCTATCCATATACTAATTTATATTTCAGAGGACTAAATAATGATGAGTTAACAAGTGAATATTAAAAAATAAAAAATAAATTTCTTAATTATTATAAAATATCAATATCAATTTGTCAGACTTAATTTACGACTATCAATCATACCAATTGTAATTAATTATTATACATTAATTATATAAATCATCAATGTGAATATTTATTTAATCCTGAACAAATACTCCTCATTGTCATTATCTCTACACAATTTTTTTCTTTAAAATTTTCTCTATTCTTACCACTCTATTTGAATCTATTATTTTCCAGGCTTGGAGTGAGATGCTCTTATCTCTCCCAAACCTAAAATTTTATTTATCTTCTTTTCTATTGTTCTTTTAGATTAAATCAAAGTTCAAGAAGAAGAAAAGGTGAACACCAGCAATGGCAAGATTTATCATTTAGATCAAAGGTCAAATTCTGCCTTTAAAGAGAAGACTGGCCATAACAGTGGCAAACTTGATTTTTTTTTTTTTTTCAAATTTATCCATCACTCTATGACTTTTGTTGCTATAAACCTTCATTTCTTCATTTGAGATTGAATGTTTTACGTTTGGAACTTCAAGATTGGACCGACTTACTTTGTAATTCTCTTAGATCCTTTTTGGTGTCATTAAGGTCACTAATTCTTTATTTTTTTTAAAGATATTTTTTGTTCCTCAATATATATATATATATATTTCAAGATTTTTTGAAAGAAAGTTTTATGGGTGTCCCTTCTAATAATTTAAAACCCACAATTTTCGTAACCTTCATTATTAATTATTTTAAAAATTAAGACTAATTATTAATTTAGGTGATTATTACATGCTAATTTATTACAATGCTTTTTTTTAATGAAAACTTGATTTATAATCAATTTAGACACCAAAAAGACATGATGATTATAAACGTTTCAGAATCCTAATTTATAACTAATTTACATATTGATATTAATTGGTCTGATTACTCATTAAAATTAGTTTTTGTAATCTAATCTAATTTGATGCAATAAGGCCAATTTTTAATTGAAACTGAATTTAAAATTGATACACTAATCAAATATATATTTTCATATGTCATTTTCTAATAATTTCTATTTTTAAAAATTTATTTTTTTTGCTTATAAAATAGAAAGTGCATTTCACAATTCAAAATCATACTTTAATCTGCATATTTGTTCCCATTAATAATAATAAATACTAAATATTAAATTTTATTTCATTTTTAAATGTGCATGCACATTTCTTCATTAAAAAGTCTCTAAAATTAAAATCTAAACTTTTGAGGAAAAACAAACCCATGTTGAATTTAAAAAATGAGAAATGTGTATCAAACTAAACTAGGTTCCAGTAATTCGCCTTGTCTGGGCAAGCGTAACTGTATGCTGCTCCTGAAAACCCCTGCGTAACCCCATTTCCTGATCTCAAAACATGGATGGGATTTAAATGTGATACGGGCTCCTCTTTTCATAAAATGGCAATGTTCCCCAGAGATATAGATTACCCAAACATATTTTGAGCCATACATCTTGCCTCGTTCTAAGCGAAGTGGCATATCGAAGCTTTCTTCAACATGCTCACTTTCGAAGGACAGATTCAAGGTTGTTGTGGAAGCTGCGAGGAAAATGAGATATGTTAATAACCAAAACTTGTCACACGACAAGTTACCTCAAATGCTGCACAAAAGGCAAAGCCAATCCAATTGTCAACCTTGTCATCAATGTTCGAATCCACTATCCTTATTACCAAACCTCCCATAAACTGATGATAGTACCGCGTCAAAATTATAGTCTCACTTAGACACGTTATTAAAATATTCAATATGCGCACCTCAATTAGTCCTGTCGGCCACTTCAAAGCCAAGATTTCATAATTGACTGGGTCCCCCAAGTAAAATATATAATCCTGATCGATGACCACGAGATTGAGACACTGTTTTGAAATACCTTCCCACTGAGGAAGCATTGTCTAATGGGAGACGGGAAAAGATTTAAGCTCATGGCAATGGGACCCCTTTAAATATGCTACAGTGCTACACTGAAAAGCTCGCTGAAGGTATTAGGTAGTGAAACAAAGTTGTTTCCCTGGAGAGTTATGTTTAATTGGAAGAGTTTTTATTCTTAAATTTTTTAAAATTATTTTAAAAAGTAAGTTTAAGTTTGTTTTTTAAAAATTTAAAAACTCGAGACTTATGAATTGTTTGGAAGTGTTTTTATTCTTAAATTTTTTAAAACTATTTTAGAAAGCAATTTTAGGTTTGGTTTTTAAAAATTAAAAAACCGAAAAACATGTTTGGTAATTTAATTTCAAAAACAATTTTATAATAGTGAAGAACAGAAAACCCATTTGAATAATTTTTTAAAAAATTAAATTTTTTAAAATTAATAATAAAAAAACCCAAGGCCACAACTAAGGCCACAACCAACACCACAACCATAACTTCGCAGCAAATATCTTCATCAACCACAACTTATTCATTCATCATCATCATCAACCAATCTCAATCCAAAAATCTTCAAACCACAACCCAAGATCATAAACACAAAGGCAAAGTCAAACCATTCAAAAAAAGATGAGAAGAAGAATTGCAAACAACCGCCACCTCTGCCACATCCTTCGCTGTGGGCCTCCACAGCCACCACAAACATCCGCAAGCTCCACGGCTTTCTCCCCGCACAGCCCAAGCACCATGAGCTCCACCACGACTCACTCCACAATCACTATGTCTCATCCTTGCCATTGCACAAAGGCCTTGCGTGAGTTGGGCCGCATATGCTAGTGGATCTAGTCCCTTACAGAGGCGCCAGCAGATCTAGTCACATGTCGAGGCGAAGGCGAGGAGGAGGTAGAGGTCGTGTGCGCCACTGGGTTGCGTCCAGGCCAAGGGTGGAGGAGCTCTTTGCTCATCGGCGCTATTCCTTCCTTTTTTCCCTTCTCTCTTGTGCTGCTGTTGCTCTCTCTCTCTCTCTCTCTCTCTCTTCTAAAATGAAAACACAGAGTGGCAACACAATAAAACACAAATATTACCAAGTTGCCACTACGTTTTCCTTCATTTTGAAAACAAAAGTTAAAGAAAACATCTCTAAACTGTTTTTCATTTTCTGTTTTTAAAATCATAGTTCTATTTTTTAGTTTTTAAAACATGTGTTAAGAAATTATTCATCCAAACAAGTTTTTTTTTTTTTCACTTTTAAACATCAAAACCAATTTTTAAAAAGGTTTGCCACACAGGCCCTTAGTCTTTCTAAGCGCCTTAACTCTCCAATAACATCAGGAACTGAACTTAGATTGCAGAAACCAATGTCCAAAAAAGTCAAAGATCCCATAAAGGAGGTATACACAAATGTTTGTGCCATAAGGAGATTCCTTAACAGCCACACAAATCAAGACTTTGAAGAGATCTGATGGTACTAATGTGGTTCGGTATGCTGACAACATTTGCACAGTGTCTCAAACTCAAGAATTTAAGCATTGTCAGGGCCTCAATAGATTTATCAACTATGGATAAACTTACACAGTGTTCAAGATCAGGACTCAAGATTTGAGAGTCTTGTAAAATTGGGTGTGTTCTCAAGCTTTGTGCAACCAGAGAGATGCAGAACTCTCAGTGAACTTAAACTACATGCCTTCCCAAAATCGAGACTGATCAGGCTGCTATAGTTTTGCGAACTCACAAAGCTTAGGGCCTGTTTTGGAAGCAATTTTTAAAAATAGTTTTTGGTTTTAAAAAACAAAAGATAAGAAAAACTTGTTTGGTAGCTTGTTTTTCACATATTGGTTTTAAAAATGAAAAAACACATTTCATGTTTTAAAAACAGAAATCAGAAAACAACTAAAAGGAGTTTTGTAAAACAGAAAACAACTTGTTCCACCATTGTGGTCCTCTCCAGTTCTGATCTACCCTCCCAAGACCGCCATAGCCAGCCTTCCTCCAAATATCATCGCCGGCTTCCTCCGGCGTCGTTGCGGCTAGCTTCCTCCTGTGCCATCACGGTTTGCTTCCTCTAGCACTGTCGCGGGCTGCTTCCTTCGGCGTTGTCGCGACCAAGCACTGGCAAGATCCGGGACTAGCGTCCGCGAGCTTTCTGACCAAGCGCTGACGAGGAGCTTCGACCAGCGCTCGGCCAGCTCTACAAGCTTCACGACCCCCACCCCGGCGAGCTCAACAAGATGACCCGCTGACCACCGCCGCAACCAAGCGGTGCTCCTCCGCAACCCCCCCGACGAGCTCCGCACGCGACCTTGCGACCCAGATCTGACATGCTTCACCCCACGACCGAGCCCCGCGACCAAGCGCCATGCTCCTCCGCGACCCAGTGACCAAGCGCCGTGCTCCCTCGCGACCAAGCGCCGCAGCCCCTCCCGCCGCCCTTCCAACCACCATGAAAACCCCTGTCATTCCTCTTTGTTGTGTATGTTTTTTGTTTGTGATCCCATTTGTTATTTTGTTATCCAAACAAGTTTTTTTGTTTTGTTGTTTTTGTTTTATTATTTTCAAAATTGTTTTGGAAAATAGTTTTAAAAAACAAAAACAAAAGGATTGTTCCAAACAGGCCTAAGGTTTCTGAGAACTCCAATTGATGGATGGACCGACAGATTTGTGATGGTACTAGAGGACTTCAGAAATTGGGGTTTGAATTAAGTCTTAGTACCCAAACTGTTGTGGGTCCTTTGAAGTTAATAGTTTTTCCACTAGGCAAAAATATACCTTTGGGAACCCAAACCATATTGCTTTTACCGTGTACTTTCTATTCATAGCTGTGTTTATATCACTTGTAGTCCTTTTTATAGCATGTAATGTATGCACATGATGATATGCTGGATTTTACAAAAAAGATTTTGTAAAACTTGTGTTTTTATGTTGATTAAATCCCAAACCTGCCTTGTTGCAAGCACATTGTTACTGACCAAGCAACTTGTCCAAGTTTTCTCTCCTTTGAACAAATTTTGCAAGCTCATTTGTTAAGTTTTTTATCTTCTTATGTAACCTTTCATTTTCAGCATTCAAGTTACAAGAAGGAGAATGTGCATTCTCTTTTAAAACATCAATCTCTGATTTTAAATTTTCATTTTCGTTTGTTAAAAAAGGATTCGTCTTTTTCAAATATGCATATTTGGACAAGATGGCTTTAGAATCAATAAGCAATTCATCTAAAGCTTCTAGTAATCTATAATATATCTATAATACTAATATTTTAGACTCTTCAACGGGAATGATTTAGAGCTCATAGCTTTTTAAAGAGTTAATAATTAACTATTTTTTAAAAAAAATAAAACTGCAATTATGGCATATTATTAAAATATCATTAACAATTATCAGTATTTAATAGCAGGACTATACTATAAAAATTAAATACATTTAAACTTATCAGCATTTAATTAAATCTATGATACTTACAATAATTATATACGATAATATGATTCATTATATTTAAATCAATATATTTGTTAATTTATAATATTTATTATAAACTATGAATTCAATCTTGATATATTAAAATAAGGTAAGTAGCTCATTATATAATAAGAGCATTCACTATAATTGTTTATCAGTTTTATTTTATAACTCTTTTAACATCTTTATTAGTTATTCACTATAATCTCTCGATTAGTTATCACTTTTATATAATGACTTATAAAAACCAAAACAGAATTTCAAAAATATTTATAAAGATGAAAACTAAATTTTTAATATTCATAAAAGTCAAATACATATTTTTATATATTTATATAGGACTTAAATTTAAAATGGCAGGAACTAAACAGTTTATGAAATTATAATTTCCTTACTTAAAATAAAATTGAACCTTATTTATCAAGTTAATGTAATTTTAATTTTTTTTCAAATTATCCTTAAAAAACGATAAATTCATGTGCTAAAGTTATTGAAATCTTTTTTTATCATTTTCAAAATCTTTTTTTTTTATCATTTTCGAAGCTTAATGCATTTCCTAAACAATAAATTTATTGGAGGTATAAAGAAAATTGTTGAGTTAGTGCATGAAAATCAGTTAAGAAAACCATTTGTTACATTTTTTGTGACAAACATAATGAGCATGCCACAATTTGTATGGGATCATGTTTGAGAACTTTAAAATGATGAAATCTTATATGGCCGGAGAAGTATATTAAAGAAATAATGTGGGTTTTAAATTGTAATTTAAATTTTTTATCAATTATTTTGATATTACATTTCCAAATTTTAAAAACATATTTTATTTTTTTAGAACAAGTTGAAAGTTTCATATTGTCATTAAAACAAAAAAGAAAAACTTTCATTTTTTTTATATCTTTCTGTCCCGAGTTTTTAGCTAAAGAATTTATGTTTAACTAAAATTGAAAAGTTATTTAATTTAAATGGAAGGTCTTTAAAAAAGTTTAAGACCATATTATACCCAAATGATTCTCTACTCAATTAATTTCAAAGTCATCTTTTAGCTGAAAAGCTAGAATATGACAGAGAGTAATGTCTAATAATCTTAAAGGGTACTTAACTTTAATAAATAATATTCAGAGGATAATTTATGATAATATAATAGACTCAATAATCACTAAGAAATGACATTTTTATTTAGTATATGGTTATAGAAGATCTTGAAAAACATTCATTTGAAGAATATTTACTAAAATGATACAGAATGAAATAAGATATAATTGAAATAATATAAATTAAATTTATTTATTAATTTTTTATTAATTATAAAGTATATTTTTATATTCTTATAAATTAAATATTTTAGTTTACGAAAAAAATGTAAATGGCTAGGATAATTAAAAGAATCATCGAAGTAGGTACCCACAAGGATTACCTAAACAAGAGACCAGAATAGAAACACATTTTGTCTTCACAACTCACAAGGATGAGGAATGAGTCATCATTTGTTAAACGAGATAGGAACAATGAACGAGGTCTCTACCTTATGGAGATTTGGTAATTCCTCATTTATAAATATATAAACCTTCATACACATTTGTGGGAGACAAGGATGAGAATAGGAACAAGGAACAAATTTTCTAAATGGGGACAGGGTGTGGGAGACATATCTCCTCTCATAAATATCCATTGTTGTCCATATTAATAGTATGATATTGCAAATATATACAATTATTTTATTTCATTATTAATCAATTTTAACAATCAAAACGTGAAATTTTTTTATAAAATAGATTTTTTATTATTAGTTAAAGATCATTTATTGAGGTTTTAACAACCTTATAAATAAATATTTAAAATAAAATATAAAATAGAATGACTCATTTCATATCCATACTTATTTATATTTTGTTCGTTTATTTAATTATTTAACAATTAACTTACTTTCAAAATAAGTTTATATAATTAATTTTCTACAAGGAGTATTTAAATAAATTATTATTTATTTTCAATAATAGTCAATGAACTATTTTTCATTATCATCATATGCTTTCATTTCATATCCTTTCTCTAATTCTCCTCTCTTTTTTAATGTCCTACAAAATTGTTTTGCAGCAAAGGTTATTTCATCATAATATGAAATTTCATTTTTTGAGTCTAAATCTGAATCTTCTTTTTTTATTTCTCTTTGAATTCCAACCCCTTTTTCTTCTTGTCAATATTATTATTCTTAAAAGCAATTCATCAAAAGCTTCAAGTAATTCATCATAAGTAAAATCAGAATAATTTACCTCATCATCACTTCCTGCCTTAAAGCAAATATTACTAGCACCATCATCTTCTTCCCTTGATAAGTCATTATCCAAGTCTTCCCATGTTGCTAGAAGGCCTGTCTTTTTCTTCTTTATGTCTTTCTTTAGCAATGGACATTCATTTTGAAAGTGCACAGCTTTCTTGCATTTATAACACACCACGTTCTTTTTGGGCTCTTTGCTTCCTTTCTCTAATTCTCCTCTCCTTTTTAGTATCCTATAGATTTGTTTTGCAGCAAAGGTTATTCCATCATAATAAGAGATTTCACTTTCTGAGCTTGAATTTGAATCTTCTTCTTTCATTCCTACTTTGAATGCTAGTCCCTTTTTTCTTCTCGTCAATATTCTCATTTTTCAAAGCAATTCATCAAAAGCATAGTTTTCATAACCGAACCAATGATCGACTGACTCAAGGCATCACTAGATCACTACTTTAACCGGATATAATTAAATTAATATATAAAAATATTATATATATAATAACACATAATAACAAGAGCACATGGCTAACCTAGTGGTTTAGCGAGCGTACCACCATGAAGAAGGTGAAAATCAGAATAACTTACCCGCATCATCACTTTCTACAACAAAGAAATATTGCAATCATCATCTTCTACATTTGCAAGTTCAGTTTTCTAGGCGCACGAGTTCGGTTTGCTATTTGACTCCAACTGGGTCAATAGTAAATCCGCCGGTTTGCCCCGAATTTGACTAGGTGACCATTTCTCATGCAGATCCAATCCAAACTGAGAACCGAACCAGACCAATGAACAGTTCACTAGTTTTTTATCTGAACCGACCAGTCTAATCTAGATCTGAAAACTTGGATGTGACCAGGTTGACTACTTTCATGCAGATCCGGTCTAAGCTGAGAACCGAATTGGACCAATAACCAGTTCACTAGTTGTCAATCTGAACTAATTAGTCTGGTCCGGTTTTGAAAACTATGATCAAAAGCCTCAAGTAATTCATCATAAGTAAAATCAAAATAATTTATCCCATCATCACTTTCTGCCATAAAGCGTCATCTTCTTCATTTGATGAGTCATTCTCTAAGTCTTTCCATGTTGCTAGAAGGCCTTTCTTTTTCTTCTATATTTTTCTTTAGCAGTGGACATTCATTCTAAAAGTGTGCAGCTTTCTTGCATTTATAGCACACCATGTCCTATAGATTTGTTTTGCAGCAAAGGCTATTTCATCATAATATGAAATTTCACTTTGAGTCAGAATCTGAATCTCCTTCTTTCATTCCTGCTTTGAATGCTAGTCCCTTTTTCTTCTTATCAATATAGCTCCTTTTTCTTCTTGTCAATATTCTCTTTTTTAAAGCAATTTATCTAAAGCTTCAAATAATCCATCACAAGTAAAATCATAATAATTTACCTCATCATCACTTTTTGCCATAGAGCAAATATTGCAAGCATCATATCTTCTTGGAATAGTTAACTAAATCTTTCCTTCTATTTTTATTCTCCAGATGGTACTTCCTTGAATATCTATCTGCATAATTGAGGAACTGTTTGCTTGTATTTTCTTGGAATTCTTGATTTGCTTTATTCTTTTTCCTTGAATCCTTGCTTTCCATTTTTGATGAATATTGAAAGTAAGTACCGTGGAGGCATAGGGAATGAATGTCATTGACAATCTTTTCTTTTTCTCTAGCAAACCTTCCATCTCTAATTATTATGCTAAATCAATGATTCTTCCACAAATAAACTATCATGACTAATCGTTTCAATATGGCAATATCGTCCATAATTAATCCTCCAAATATTTCCCTTCCAATTTGCATCATCCATAGTTGCGCAAACCATTAATAGTTGTTCCCTTTTATGCTTAGATACTGTAATAATCTTTGAATGCTTCTCTTTGCCATTTGTGTCACCAACTGGCGTTTGATCTCTTTCCTTTTTGATGCTCCAAATAATTCAAAAGTATTCTGCATAAAAATTCTTTTGACAAGGATAAGTGCATATATCAAAGTCATAAATAATTGATTAAATCAAATAAGAATAATATGCTTAACAAATAATAATATTCATCATCAAAATATTAAACCTAACAATTTGTACACCCTGTAAGATCTAACCGCTCAAGATTTGGCAAGCCTTCAAGATCTGGGGTCTCAACAAGGCACTTGGAGTTGCTCACATCCATTCTTTTCAAACATGGAAGATGCTGCGAAGAAACAAATTACCTACCTTAGGAATTTATATCAAGCAACAGAACTTTTAAAAAAAAAAAATGACTTCTATTCACATCGATAATGGTACCTTGTTTGAAAATATGAGATAACTGTTATACATTCCCAGTTATTACTTTTAAAGAGAAAATAAAAGGACCATCAAAAGTACCTTAATGCCTTTCCATAGTTATTTGATGCTACCATCAGACATATTCAAGGTGTATTATATGTTATGCCCGTATACACTGTTTGGTATTGACAATATATTGTATAACCTTATACATCATAACTCCCTCATATATTAAAATGCTATATAATTCAATACAGTATAAGTAAACCGTATTAGACTTTATTAGCTTTTAACATAAAAGATTACCTTTCTTTTTAATATTTTATTAAAAGAAAATAATTCTTAAATAAATAACAAGTAAAGATTTATAAATTAGTTCATAATAAATAAATATTGTTAACAAAGAATATATGATATCAATCTAGCTATATTTTAAAATAAATAATATGTAATATATTAAAATAAGGATCAATAATAAAAATATTTTGAGCTAATATTTATTTTAAAATTTAAATTTAAATAACTATAATTAAAAATAAAAATATTATAAAAATATACAAAAGAGTTATTTAATATTTATATAATTTATTGAAATAAATAATAATATTTAAAATAAATTAAATTTTAATTAAAAAATATTTACATAAATATGGTATTTAAAAATTATATTTAAATCATTAATAAATTTTTTTATTTTATTTACTATTAAATTAAAATATTAGAATTATTCATACATAAATAATAAAATTATAAAATATAATATCTTATATATTTACACAAATACTGTATAATATTAAAAGTTTATCAGGTCTTACACTATCACCTTATTCTATCAAGTCTTATATTATCAATCCTTATACTATCAAGTCTTATATTATCAATCCTTATACTATCAAGTCTTATACTATCAACCTTATACTATCCAACGTGCTAAACAAGCCCTCAATTCCACAAGTCTATCTGACTGAAAATCTGATAGCAATCATGCTACAAACAAAAACTGCAAGTTGTTAGATAGAAAACAGAGACTACCTGAAAATTTCTTATGGGATAATACAAGTAATCTAAGGCCCTTCATTTTTATAAGTCTTCAGCACTTAGTTCACTGTATTTGGAACTAGCCTCTTTTCCATCTAGAACAATCGCTTCGACAATTTTTGTTCCCTAAACAAATAAAATAAACATATTAGAAAAGGAAAAACAACAAAATTACCAAAATAAATGGAACTTCCTTCTGGTAGAATATAATGTAATTAACAAATCTTTGCTCGATAATTGAAGTAATAAAACTTTCTAACAGGAGTAAGGAAATCATCATAAAAAGAGCTTTAGAAAGATAATTTGTCACCATTTTTTATGTCATGACACGATGGAAATCTTGGTACAACCACAATCTACTCCACTTTTCCAGTCTTTTAGGAAAATGTTCTCGAACAATTTTCTTTCCCAGCTGTTGCAGCATTTCATGCATATGAATCTCTTGGTTTCTAACAGTTACGAGTGATTTCTCACTCATAATTGGAATTCCAGTGCTGGGGTTTAGTCCATAACAGTCCAAAATTCACTTTACATGATCTTCCCTCTCCCCTATAAAGAAACAAGCAATGTATATAAATATTTCTTTTTCCTCTAGTTGCAGTCCCTCAAAACTTATTTGAAGCACGTATATAATTTTGATGTCTGGATTATTTCGCAATCTATCCAATGCATCTCTCCACCGGATGGCATCTCTAATACACAAGAAAGATCCAACTACTTCAATTGCTAGCGGAAAACATTTAACATATTTTAGCACCTCAGGAACCAACTGCACAACATTGCTACTTGAACCATTAGTTTGAAGCTTTTCTACATAATAAGTTCACTAGCTTCATTACGGTTCCACAGTAGAACCTAACGAATTATATCAGCTCCGTACACTTTTAGAATATGTTCAACCATTTCCCCTATCAAATTCCCAGGACTGTAGAAACATTCCACGATCACATACCTCCCAGAAAGAATTACTAGACTTAATACCTTTGTAAACAAAAAAAGAGAGAGAGAGAGAGAATTTAATTAATCTCTCATACAAATACTAATTTATTAATTTAAGTGATAATAAAAGATGTTACGAGACATATTACATAATTATTAATGATGAAATTATAATATTCTAACAATATTTAACACATTTATTGAATAAAATACTTTTTTCCACATGAAAATGAAGCTTATAATCATAACTTATGATTAAAAAAAAAAGAGGCATTTTACTTAATATGCATGTCAAATATTGTCAAAAAGTTAAAATTTTGTCATTAATAATCATATATATGTCACTTGTTATCTTTTTTATCACTTAAAGTAATAATTAATATTATAGGGGAGGTCAACATAATTTTAGTAAATCTCAAAGAAAATCAGTAATAATTTTACAAAATAGAAAAATGTTGAATGTAATTAAACTAAGCTTCATCCCTCATGAGAGCTGAGTGTAGGTTACTCAAAATAAATTGTTCATTCTACCATTTCTCAAATCATACGGTGGTGACAAGTGAACATTTTTCTTGGGAAATGTATTTTTTTTACTTTTAACTTACTCATTTCAAGAAAACATACAAATGTCATTATTTAATTTGAGAATTGACTGAAATAGATACAAAGAACTTGATACTAGTTTTATTTTACACTGATAGTAAATCAAAATTAATATAAAACTATTCTCATAATTAATTAATCACCTGACTTGATATGCTATATTTATATATACATTGTTGATGTAAACTAGTTTTATGTTAATTTTAACTCATTTTCAGTATAAAATAATTTATATTATCATTTAATCATATTCTTTTATTATAAGAGCTTTAAGTAGGGAGTGTTTGAGTTAAACATTTTGTTCAATGTGACAATACAAAATTATTTCACTTGTATTTCTAACATAAATTTATGATTTTCTTACTCTATAAATGAAATATCCTCATAATCGACTGGTCAAAAATGTAAGTTGCTGTATTTCAATAAAAAAAAATAGAATACAACACTTTGAGATTATATAATACCATTAATTTTGATGAACTGCAAACATAAAAGATTTTTACAATATTATCTAATCATATATTTTTATTTATAAGAATTTTTGTAATTGCATAGAGTATACTTATAAGGTAACATAATTTTATTTTTAGAGGATTTCAAATGACTTAATAAAAAACTCTTTGTTGAATATTTGGATATTAACCTCAAGGAATTTCAAAATTCCAAATATTTTCATGTAGTACTCTCCAAAGTTAAAAAAGGAGCATATCAAATTCCCTTTCCATAGAGATAATTGTTTGTATCTTTCATAACTCTCGCTCTCGCAAATATATTACTATTTATCAACTACTATTTGCTCACCATCGGTTGCTGGCTGCCTGCCCCTGCCAGTCTAGCCCACCTGTCGCAAGTTGCACACCGCCCTACCGCCATCCCCTGGTCCCTGACTATCTGTCAATGGCATTAGCCACCTGGCATGAACCACATACACCAGTCGCCGACATTAGATGTCCGCTGCGCACCAGCCACCACTGTCAGCATCCTGCTGCCCATTTCCGGTTGTCTCCTGCCATCCACAACCACTCGGCTGTCATTACATATCATCTAGTTATCCATTATCTATTCTTACCCAAAGAGATTATGACATAATTTTCCTATGCAAACAAAACATTTTATTGATGAATATAATTACCTTATACAAACAAAAGAATTTAAAAATAAAGAGAATTGAATTAAAACAATCAGAATTCATTGCATTTTAAATTCTCTGAATTTCAAGAATACTCCATCATATCCAAACTCAAAGATAATGGATAATTGTGTCAAACATTTTTACTTATATAACAACCAACAATATAGTATTCATATGATAAATTAGGGAAAATTACATTTTACCCCTTTTTGCTAACTTTAATTTTGTTTTAATCTGTTAACAAAAATAGCGCACACTTTTTTTTTTATAATAATGATAACAATACAATGACTCCTCATTTTTCAATACCGTTGGGTGTTTTCTCTTTAACGGATCTTTACAAATTTCCTCTGTCAATAATGTTCTGACAACTCATTGCATACAGAGAAACCGATTTTCTATACCATATTTAATCCGCACATAACCGTTCATTCTTTGCTAAATTTTCGATTCCCTTGAACAATTCTTGTAAGCTGTTCCATCAGCCTCACTAATTTAAGTGCAAAATTAGTGGAATATAGTTGTTGTATTTAGAGAATATTATCTGTTAAGACCATCTGCACCAGCTCATTAGCTTGTGGTGACAAAATACCTTTAAGCCTAGCCAAATGTGCCTCAGCCTTAAAATTGATAAGCTATTTATTTTATTTCATTGTGTTAATTATTTTATTTCTTTATTTTTATATTATTATAAACAAGACATTTCATTTGAAAGAGCGGTGCTATATTCTCATAAACTACTATCAATAAAAGCGGTGATATATGAACCAAGAAATCAACTATCCAATCCATCATTGAAAGACATTTCATTTGAAACATTTTTCATCAAATCTAACGGTTTTAAGTGTGTGGCTACACATAGAGTGTACAAGAACCAAAAATAGACAAAAAATAAGAAAGACGGTCCAGGCTAAGATGTAGTACCTACATGGCCGTTAATATCTCACGGCAACATGCAATGTCCTCCAACCATTGCGGCCTGTGTATGCTGGTGATCTCCACTACTTCAATGTGATGATAGCGCACTGCGTTGTGTAAGATAGTCTCATTATTCTTGCGAGTTGTGGCTCTGATGGTGAGCTGCTTTGTCTCTGCTCTGACTCCATTGTCAGTGTCACGAGGAAAAGTTCTGACACGCTCTAAGAGTAACTTTATTATACAGCTACAGAATATTAAGTGAAGTTACATAAGCTTTTGACCTTGTAGAGAAAAACTTCTCTTCATCTCATCATGAGTGTAGTGCCTATTATGTAGATGATGAGAGAAAAATTATTTTGAGAGTTGTGTTAGTGAGTGTGTGAGAGATCATGAGCAAGATTACGTGGGTTTCGGATATCAAAGTGGTGACTCAAATGATATTGACAAGATCTCCGTATTGTGATATCAAATTGGTGACTGAATGAAATTGACCAGATCTCCGTGCGTACCTTGCAAGCCAAATGAAGGCTGTTTCGCCTTTGTCATCAGGCAGCACAAGATGTCTTTCTGAAATCACCTACCACCAAGGCGGCTCACCCATCCGAAGCAAATCCAGATGCTCCTCCATCTCCGCAGGAGCTTCCATATCGTTGGCTAGTACTGTGGTGTCCAAATACGCTTTACCAAATCTCCATAAATCTTCCCCTTTCTCAAATGTATCATTGCCTTTAATATTTTCCCAGTGACTTCAAAAATTGAAAGAACCAGAAGAATTATTGTACATATACAAGGATGGAGCTGGATGGTGAGATGAGTAGCATAAGTTTGTTGTAGATTTTTGTTGTCCAGTAAACATTTCTCAATTAATAACTTTTTCTATTTTATTTCTTTATCATTAATTACTACAAACAATTATTTCGTCATACAAATTTAATTATTTAATTTATTCCATATTATAAGTGATATATGATATTTTAATTGGTATTTGCCAACAAAGTGTCCATTTAGGAGACTATGGGTTTAGGATCTGGGTGTAATTGGATTGAGTTGATTTGGTTCGGCTAATCAGGTTATAACCCAATTTCACTTCAGAACAACCACAATTTATAACCCAATTCTCATCTGTATATACTGTTAAAGAAAAAGGACAAATTAAACTAGAAATTGCTCACCAGAGCTACTCCATCTCTTGCAGCAAGTGCTAGGATGTCAGCACAAGAAACCGTGCCACTGCAAGCTGCTTCAAC
The DNA here is from genome assembly GCA_031216105.1 of Dalbergia cultrata. Lineage (NCBI taxonomy): Eukaryota > Viridiplantae > Streptophyta > Magnoliopsida > Fabales > Fabaceae > Dalbergia > Dalbergia cultrata. The sequence goes on along the minus strand of CM062350.1, from coordinate 10,235,575 downwards.
GTTGGCTTTGATGGTATCAATCACTTCGAATCCCCTGGCTGAATTTTTCTTAGTGTATATTTGTGAGTTTAGGTACCGCATTTTTCTCACCCACAAAGGTGGCTGTGTCATCCAACAAGATTGATCCATCGCAACCCTGCCAAATAATGCATGTAAACAATCAATTCTATTTTATTTTTCCTTGATTCATTAACTCATCTGGAAAACCCTGTATTTAATTATCCAAAATTAAGGCCAGCGAGCTTCGAATGCATATAAAGCCTATTCGGATTGCAAACCTCATAGTATGAAGGAGCAGGGTTAGGGTTATAAGTTATTACACGAACATAAAACCATAAGGTTATTATCTATCAAAAGGAAGCAGGAAAAAAAAAAAAAGAAATTGTCTTACAGTGACGAAGCAATCAAGGAAGAACAAGCGAAGAACAGAGGCAGCTAGCCGGGTTCTTCATCAACAGCTTGTTTCATCGTATCGAGCACAGTGGTCTGCAGATTAGGACAAGTTTTATCATAGAAGTGGGGAGAAAGCTGTGCACTGCAGGTAGAACAAGCTAGTAGTAGAGAACGAACGGATACAGTAACGAAGAGGTAGGCAAAGGGGAGCATTATCTTTGGCTTTCAGCCACAGATAATGGGTGGCGGCTGTGGCACAGCATAGAAGGGTTTTGGGGGAGGAGGGGGTATATATAGCTAATTTTATGGTACACCGTTTTTTACTATGGTGTATAGTGCACCAAGTGAAGAAATTAAGTTGTATGGTACACCATTTTTTACTATGGTGTATAGTGCACCAAGTGAAAAAAATTAAGGTATATCTTATAATCTATGGTGTATGGCGTATAGTGCACCAACGGGCACACCGCCGTGACCCGCCAGCCGGCGACGCCTCCACACCTGCGCGTTATCACTCGCGCACAGCCGCTTCGCCCTCGTGCTTTCGTGCAGTCCGGAGCCCTGTCGTGGCCTCTGTGATGGAGATAGTGACTCAGCATCAAGAAAGAGGGTTGTGCCGTGGCTGACTATCTCGTCAAAATCAAGAAGGTGACTGATACCCATGCAGCAGTGGGTTCTCCTATCAGTGTTGAGGGGAGGGCTACATTCAGGTAATCTATAATGGCCTCGCCACTCACAACAATACAATTCATCCATTACATCTGTTGTATCAACAAAGGAACCCCATTCTGTGGAGGAAATTGAAGTTTTGCTAATACCAGCAGAGGAGGGGGCTTGAAAAATTAGGAATCTTAAGAGCGTTTGGTTTCTCCATTTTCTGTTTCCATTTTCACTGGAAACAAGAAACATGGATGAAAATGCGTTTGGTTTGCTTTCTTTAAAAATATTTCCAAAAAATATTGTCAAAATTGAGTGAAAAAGTGAAAATGCCAAATCCTTGTTTTCAACATTTTCTTTGAAAAATTTGGAAACAAGAACAGTGATGAAAACGCGGTAGCATCCTTGTAATATTAAGGGTAGAGAGCTTCACTTACTTCGTTTTTTCTGCCAAAGAGCCTTCCCTTTCTGTCAACGCCTTCCATCTCTGTCACACGGTGGCCTCTCACCATCGCAACACAACCGCACCACCAGCCATACCTTTCCCGCACCGTCGCCGATGGGCTTTGCTGTCATCCACGTGACCAGCGCACCTTGCTGGCAACCGTGCGTGACCATCGCTCCTTTCCGGCAACCGCTGCGTGACCATCATGAGTTGCCACTATAACTACAGCTTTGCCCCTTTTTGTTTCTATTTTATCTGATTCATGGATATGGAGTGGGTCTATCCTGAGGACTCTTCTGCTGAGGAATGTAATTGGCAGAGTTAACAATACTGGTTTTCTTTTCTAAAAATTGAAAATGACATACGCTTAACTAGCCTCCGCCCCTGCAACATGCAATGCCGTTCGGCCATTGTGACCTGTAAATGCTGGTGATTCCACCCTCTATAATACCTTCCGCACAATTAGCTTATTTCGTCTCTCCGCTGTATAAAGTGGAGTTTCAATAGCAATATTGACAATGCTCGAGAGATCAAGATCCATTTCCAGTAAGATCTCCATGTGATGATAGCGTGCTGCATCGTGTGACGCAGTCTCATTCTTCTCGCGAGCCGTGGCTTTGATTAGCTTTATCTCTGCTCCAGCTCCATTGTGGGAGTCACAAGCAAAAGTTATGGCACATTCTAACAGTAACTTTATTACCCTGAAGAAAATTGAGTGAAATTACATGAGTTTTGAGCTGTAGAGGAAAACTTCTCTTCGTCTCATTGAGTGTAGTGCCTTTAATGTGGATGATAAGAGAATACTCATTACATTGAGTTTTGAGTTTGGTGAGACATCCTGAGCAACCATGTGGATTTGTCACATCAAATTAGTATCCCAATGACACGTACCTTGCACGCCAAACGAAGGGTGTTTTCACTTTTGTCGTCGGGTAGGGCAACAAGACTTCCGCGCATAATTATAGAGTTAATGTTTAATGTCTCATTTTTTTATTGTGAATTATTTTACTCTTTAATTTTTTAATTTAATTAAATTAATCTTAAATATTATAAAATATAAGTTATATTAATATTTTAATTTATTTTTACTTAATATTCTATTAATTAAATAATAATAAATAAACTTAAATGATACATTAATATACTATATGTCATTTAAAATAAAATAAAGTTTAAAATAACTTATTTACATATTTAAAATTATACAAAATAAATTATTTAAATATTTATTCTAAGTCATATAATAATTTATTTTATGTAATTTTATATATTAAAATAAATTATTTTAAATTTTATAATATAATAAAATATTAAATAAAAGTAAAATAAGTAACGGAGTAAATCCAAATGCTCCTCCTCTCCAGAGGTGCTTGCTTCCATATCATTAGCTAGCACTGTGGTCCAATTCTACACGCTTAACCAATTTTCCATCCTGTACCCACCCACTATCTAAACTATTTCTCGACGCGTGCGACTTTGTCCAAGGCATCTTTGCCTTTCCTATAAAATAATAATTTCCCCAACGACTTCATGAAAAATAAATAATTTCCCAACGGCTCGAGAAGAATTATTGTAAGTACTGCGATGGACGGGGAAGGAGTGAAGCTCTGTTTCTGGTGTTTAAATGGTTACTTTTAGCTTGGGCTTTTGATCTGACGTAGACAGTTTTTTTGGTTTCTATTTTTGCCCTTACAATCCTCTCAAATTTCAAATTTTACCTTACTTTTGTATTTGTGTCAGTTCTTTGGGCTAAGTTTTTATTTATTTATTTATTTTTAGATTTGGACTAATATTTGAAACTAACAATTGAGAATGGAAGACTAGTTATTTGGGAGTTGGAAGTAATTTCTTTGTTATCTTTTAAGTAAATAACTTCTTTATTTTAACAATTTTAATGGTAAATAGAAAAATAAAGAGTATTTAAAGTAATCAATCCAAACAAATAAAAATTATTTTAAGATTTTTATTTCTTAATTTGTAATTAATGAAATTTACCATTTTTATTATAATCTCTCCATTCATTTTTTTTCGTTCCATTATGATTATTTGTGATACTAAAATGAGTATATTATCTCCTGTAAATAGCATATGATATAGCAACATAACGAATATCATACTATACAAAAATATTATTTGATTTTATACAATTAAACTTTATATTATTATATGCTATACAATTAGCCTTGTATATGTTATTGGATTCGTCAAATGTACTTTAAGTAAATAATTAATCATGAATATTCTATTGACCCAATAAGGAAAAATAAGGAAAGTAGGAGAATTAATTGAAAAATGACTTTGGTTTTAATATACTGATCATATAAAAATATTTTTCATGATCATCCAATTAAATCATTTCATTTGAATAACTTTTTAAATAGTGATTGTGAGATTTAATTACTTTTGCTATGTGACAACACATAAATAAATGATAATGTAAAAAAAATTTACATATTTAGTGCATAGAAATTAAATCCTTAATTAAAATACACTGATAATATAATTTTTTTTATATTATCATCTAATTAAATCCTCTTATGTGCATAATTTTTGAAATGGTAGATTCAAAATTAAACTTATTTTACTAATGTGATGAGATGTAATTGAACAACTATATAAAAAAAATATTTGTGTTAAAATTAAACTTTTAAAAATACGTAAATAAGAAATTTTGAAAAATAATAAGACAATAAATCATGAGAAATTAAAACTGTGTCAGACAAAATAAACAAAAAATGACTTCTTCTTAACTCTTTAAAATTCACGAAGCTGCCCATACTATTTTTCAATAAATAGGGATGCTATATGTGTAGGTGTCAATTTATAATTTCAGCAAAATAGACAATAGAACAGTACCAGTCACCACCCGTCACATTCTCGATTCTGCAGTCCATCTAATAATTATGGATAGGGGGTCTGCAATAAGCCTTTCTTTTTTAGGCCCAGGTTAAATGTCGCCGTTTTTAAATATTAAATTTAAAATGCTCACCGCCAGGCTGCTTTTAGTTGGTCCATTAGACTCCTCTACCTTTACATTTTTTTTTTTTTCACTTTGCCTGTTTTTTTTTTAACTTCCTTCAAACGCCAAATGCTGTTTGTTTGTCTTTTTTGTTTGGAAAAAAAAATCTGAACCAACTTTTGGGTAATAACAACTATAATAATATCTTTCCGATACAATGTTACAGTATCAAAATGAAATCTTAAACTTAATATAACGTTGTATTTATCATGGGCGTATTTCTCTTTTTTAAAACGACATTTGGTTTTTTTGGTGTAATAAACAACAACATTTGGTCAAAAGAAAAAAATATATATTTTAGCTTATAATTTGTATTATCAAATATGCTTGTTGTATTTGGATTGAAACTTCCATTTAACAAGTTTTGGATGCCTTCTCCATAGAGCCCAGGTTCAATTGTCACTATATACCGTGGGGCAAGACAGATGACTCGCCCCCAATTGTCAGCATTAAACTTAATATGGATGCGAGTGTGCGATTCGTGAAGGGGCACAATGGTTTCGAGAGGTGATCAGAGACTTAGACGGGAGCTAGCTCATGAGGTTCTCGTACATGGTTGGGTCCGTCAATGTCACTTGAGTGGAGTTGTTGGCCATTAACGAATGATTGCTCTTCGCTTGGAATCGTGGATAGAGGATGGTGTTTTGTGAATTAGATTCTCTGGAGGTTGCAGGTCTAATTTATACTTCTCAGAGCTTTTAGGCTCCTGTTTTACAAAGTCTCTTTCATCAAATTAAAGATCTTATGCATCATGATTAGGTGGTCTTTTTCCATCATGTCCTCTGCTTAGCTAATAAAGTGATTGACTCTTTGGCTAGGACTGGTGTGGTGAACTGTGAATTTTTAGTTAAATGGATTCAACCTCTAAAGGGTATTATTAACTTACCCATAGTTAATAACTTGAATAGCTAAGGGCCTGTTTGCTTTGCTAGAAACAATTTTCAATTTTCAGATTTGTGAAAAACGAAACTACAAATTTCGCTGATTTTTTCAGTTTTTCCTTCACAAAAACTGAAAACTAAAAACTAAAACTACAAATCCTATCAAAAATAGAACATGGGGTCACAAAAGGTAGGTAAACTATAAATAATAGATCATTTATTAAGAATATTAAAAACAGACCATTTATTAAACTGCAGAGTTAAAACATTTTGATGTATGAGCCATTTGCAAATTAAAATCACCTGAGTCATTTTAAAGATTATAAACCATGTTTAACCGACTTGTGCGCGAGTGAGTCCTGGAAAAAACAACCGTTGCTGTATACAATCACATTCCCTCACACCATGAGACTGAAGTAGATAAAGAAAGAAGACAGAAAGTAAAATAAAAAGAACAAGGGGAAAAAGTGACCATATTGGGAAAAAATAAAGTAGCGCGTGACCCTGCAAAAGCATCAGATCGAAAATGACCTCTAACAGCTGAAAGCTCAGACTGTGACTCTCTCTCTCTCTCTCTCTCTCTCTCTCTCTCACTCACTCACACTTTCAAAGTTCTGAACATACATAACAACAAGCCAAATACACTGTAAAATCCCATTCCCATGCCCAGCTTATCCCATATCCTTCATCAGTCAAAACCATCAATATCATCATGCGAAAGACACGACCCTTGCAACTGCCACTGCCTCTGCCTCATACTTGAGAGCAAAGAATCTGATGATGTTCTCCTCCGTCCACCCTATACACGTCCTAAGTATTCTCCTCTTATCTTTCTTTCTCCTTGTACCTAGAAAGAAAAATATATTGTAGGGGTCGAGTAGGTAGGGTTGAATGCTACTGCTGGATATGTGGTTTGTTTGTGAATGGATTGTAATTAGGCGGATTCTCCCATACAGTTGGCGGTCAATGCCTTCACTGCAGTTTCCCAATTAACCACATTTCAAAAACGTGGTTAAATGATATTAATGGTGTCGCTAAATACCATCCTCCATCTTATCTCAGTCCCCCTCCTCTGATGCGACCGTCACCCCATCTCAATCCAATAATCCCGGATGACTAAAACCCACTCACCCCGCCTTCGTCCCTAAGAATTGTTCTGATTTTATCGGCGAGCTCCCTGTGCAAATGTTCCCTAACAATGGTTCTGACAAACAACTTTTACAGGATCACATTTTAGAAACCAGAACTCATCATTTTGCAAGTTGCAAAGTTTGAGTCTCTTTCTCAATCCAATCAGATCCCATTAATCTTTTCCCTTCAGAAACTCAATATTTTTACAACAGATCAAGTTATATGTTATACACCCAAAAATTAAAATTTGGATTTTTATGAACAAAGTTAATAAGAAAAAGTAAAGCGTTTGGAGAGGAGGCTTTGGAAGAGAGGGAGGAAGGTGTTGTGTTTGGAGGAAAGGATCTGGAAAAGGAAGCGGCTGAGGAGGGAGTGGGAGGGGGAGGAAGCGCCGTTGCCACGGCCACACCACCACCTCCACCGCCGGAGTCTGGGTTGCCTCACGCCCACCGCCATCGCCATGGCCTCACGGCCTCACCGCTCGAGAGTTGCCTCGCCCTTCGCCGGGGGGTGGGACAGGAGACGTGATCATGTTGCTCTTCCCCAACTCCCCGAATTTGTGTTTGACTTCTGGGGCCTCCCATCGTGGTGCCATCACCACCGCCGAACCCTTTCTTCACCCCTCCGAGATCGCAGCGTGCAAAGGCCTCCAGGGCCAAGCTCCTCATCACCCAAGCTCGCTACTCAGACAAGGTCAAGGACTTGCTCTTGGACTTGGATCACCACCTTCTGGTGGTCTTCGTGGACCACTGTCCCCTCCACGCCCACACCCACACAGGTTGCGAGACAGAGGGAGGGGCCATCCTCGTGTCTTTGCATTCTCGGAGTTGATGAAGGCATACGACAAGAATGATGATGATGATGATGATGATGATGATGATGAAGAAATGGTAAGCAATAGGCATATCAGTGTGGAGGAGGTGGTTGTCTTCTTTGTATTAAATCGGGGGCAGCGAGTGCCGAAAGGGGTGATGCTGTCACACAAAAGGCTGGTGACGAGCATAGCGCCGTGACCTTAGAAGAATGGGGGGAGGAGGGGGTGGTGATGGTGGTGGCGGAGGGGAGAGGAGAGGTTGGTGATTGTGGTATCAGAGAAGGGAGGAGATGGGTGTGGCAGAAGTAGGGGGAAGTGACGGTGGAAGGAGAGATGGAGATTAAGATGGGGTGGATGGGGTGGAGATGTGGTTAAATGTAATTGGTTATGTGTCACAATCACAGGCTTCCACCTTGGCAACTGTAGCCAAAGGCATTGACTAGTGACTGTAGGGAAGTGGGCACCTTGTAATTATTGGGTTCGCCACGGTGGCTATACTTACGAAGTTGGATAAGTGTTACTATTTTTTACTTTAAATGGTTATCAATTGCATTTTTCATTCTCTTTTAAACAAGGTCCTGAAAATCAGATCGGATATCAAACTGGTCAAGGTATGGGTTCAGAGGTTCAGATGTTCAATCAGTTCAACCGGGGGTCCAACCGGAATATAATCGGTATATAATAAAACCTGTATTTATATAAATATATAAAAATATAAAATAAAATATATGTAAAAAATAACTAAAAATTAAATTAGATATCAAAAAAACCCATAGAATATAACATAATTCATCTCTTAATTAAAATAAATATTATCTATATGGATCAAATCTCTCAAGTTACTAATTCTCATACCAGCAAAAGGAAAAAAAATTAGGAACAATGAGATCTTAGACTTTTTTTTAAAAAAAACCTCAAGATAATGTCATTTTGCATCTTTTCTGTAAAAAAAAAAAAAAATCAGTTTGACCAGCCGGTCGGTTTGCCCGGTTTTTCTGGTTCCCGATCGGTTCACAGCAATCCGATCCAGTTCTTTGTCAGCCGATTTTGGGGGGCCAACCCGAACCGGACAGCAAGCCGGTTCCCGGTTTAACCGGTCCGGTCCGGTTTTCCAAACCATGCTTTTAAATGATTAATTAATTATATAGAATTCATTTTAAAATTTAATTAATTAAGAAATATTTTAATCACAACATTTATTTTTAACTTAAAATTAAACAACTAATAAAAACTATTATATTTATATATTGTTATGAAAAGCATGTGAAAAATATTGAAATATTTAAAAGACTATTTTATATATGTGATTTTTTAATATTGTATGAAAATAAGAAATAATTATTTAAAAATATTAAAACAACTAATATAATAATTAATAAATAATAAAAATCCAACAATCATATATATATATATATAGGGTTAGGATCAAGTTACACTGGTGTAACATTAAGTAAAGTTATACCACTTATAACTTTCAATGAAATTATTTTTTTTATCGATTTAATCGTTGAATTACAATTGCCTATAATAAAGATCATTTGTGTCAAATTTCATAAAAATTGAAGATTAATAGCAATACAATTATATAACTCTTATTTTTATTATTTTAAGTATATATATTATGTTGATTTTGATGTATATAAAAATTATGCCAAATAATTTTAAATTAATTTAAATTTTTTCATATTTAATTTATACAATGTGAGATTATGAGCTTTATTCCAACAATGGGTTTAATAAAAATTTAAATTAATAAAAAATTATTTAACGATATAACTTTTTCCTAGCGACTTTATATAATTTTATGACCAGTTGCAACGGGTTTATAAAGTTGGCGTAGAAAAAAAAAAAATCTAACCTTGAAGCTTTCAAAAAAGCTTGTCCAGAGAGCTCACTTTTCCTTTTGACGTGCAAAGTCCTCAGGGTCATCAATCCGCGTGAACAAAGCTACTTTTACTTTTAAAAGCCGAGAACGGATGGGGAAAGAAGTCACTCCCTAATTTGAAGTGTGAAAACGCGTTGGCCCGTTTCGTGTACGCCCGCTCCGTTGAAAGTCCACTGAAAATGCGGTGGATTGGACTATTTGTTAAAATAAAATAGATTAAAATAGTCAATCTAATATATTTTAGTGTGAATTATCAACTAGTTAAAAGATAAAAAATTTAAAAAATAATTTTTAATATTATAATAATTTTTTAAAAAATATTTTTTATTTATATATATTCAATTTTTTAAAGTTTATAGCAATTATATACTAATTTTTGACTAAATAATATTGTTTGTGAGTTATGATATTGTTTTACTTTTAAGTTTTAACCTTGAGTAAATGATGTTAATTGTATAGTTTTAAACTATGTTGGTGAGTTACACATTTCTTACTTTTTTTTTTGGTCACACGTTTCGTACTTTTTTACCAATAAATTGCTAATTTTTTTAAAAAAAGACTTGGCCCCTGCAGGTCATGCCTGCCTCAATTTGCCTAAACCCGCGGGTTAAGGGAGGCGGATTAGACAGGTTGAAATTTTTTTAGGACTCAAAACTTCAACTCAATCCACTAAAAATGATGATTTTAGCAAACCAACCCTACTCTCTACCTCCAATCTATAATCTACAATCTATTTATAATACTAATATTTCAGACTCCTATAAGGGAAAGTTTTCCAAGTGTCACAATGAAAATGATTTAGGGCCTATAGTTTTTAAGAAGCTAATTATTAATTTTTTTAAAAAATAAAACTGCAATTATTCCATATTATCAAAATATCATTGATAATCATTAGTATTTAATAACATATTTATACTATAAACATCTATTTATAATACTAATATTTCAGACTCCTATGAAGAAAAATTTTCCAAGTATCATAACAAAATGATTTAGGGCCCACAATTTTTAAGAAGTTAATTATTAAAAATTATAGGGTCAAGATTATAAATGGGTAAAAATAAAGATTTTATACCTAGAATTAATTTTTGAGCAATGTTTGATTATTCGGGTACACTATTTTACCCGTTCGGTAAAATTTTGATGTGCAATTTTTAACACTGAAAGATAATTTAATCATTATAAATGGATAATGTTTATCCATTTTAGCCAAGTGTAGGGCTAAGATTTAATCTTGAATTACAAGATTAAACCCCAACCATCCATTTGCTTTTCTTTTCTTTAAAGAATTTTACATTTATCCTACATAATATCTATACTTAAATGCATCATAAATACAATACCACAACCTTATCTTTCCACAAATGATCATTCTTGGCCAGCCAAAGGAACAAAAAACCAGCCTCCATTTTTGTTCTTCAAAGAGCTTCAACTTGATTTCAATCTCCCAAAATCATAACCTAAACTAACCAAAACCTCAAACCTCCTTCACTAAACTTCAACTACTTATCATAACCTACAAAACTAACCGATTGAAATTCCAAATTTTCACCTTAGATAACATTATATACTGTTTAAGAAAGATTTATGGGTTGTTTAGAATGCTTGAAGTGAGGAAAAATCGTTCTTGGAAGGACTTTTGGAGTTAGAAGTCTTCAAGCACCACAAGTAGGGTTCTTGTACCTTTGTTATTCAATTTTTTTTTTCAGAAGTTTGCTTGTTGTAAATTGGTATTCTCTAGTTCTAATGCATAATTATACCTAGATATACATGTTTTTTCTTTGGTGGAATGGTTTGGTATTATGGAAAAATCATTTTTGTCAAAAGAGATTTTGAACCATATTGCTGGATTTTCGATTTTTTCCCAAACAACAGCTAATCACGAATTTTTCGATGTGTTTGTGGGTATTTTTATGAGTTATAAAAATTATATGTTGAAGCTAACATCCTAGGCTAGTCCCACAAATTTTCTTGAGCTCTGATTTTGATTTATACTGCATTAAAAAATCAAGAACCGAAATTGTACCTATGTTGCCCGATTTGTTGGAACTAAAGTTGCAAATTTGTCTAATTTTGTTACTATAGCAAATGATCAATTTTCCCTTGAAATTTTGGTGTTGGAAACATCTTGAAGTTCAAACATGATTTTTATTATGAATTAATTCAATAATTTTTTAGAGTTAAAAATTATGAAATTTCAATTCTCAATTAAGATTAAGTGGTCTCTGACCACCAATTTTATAGAATTTTTCTAATATAGTTAGATAATGTTTCTTCCTCTAAAATTTTTACAGAACATTTTTGACATATTGAGGTATCATGGAGAATTTTTATAGCCCCTGAATTGATTGTTTGATGTACAAACTAAATTCTGCTGCACGGGTGAAATCTGCCCATGTGCAATAATTATGCTAATACATTATATTGGTGACATAATGACATTTTGTTCAAGTCTATTGTATATGAAAGCATGCTAGTTACTTTAAGGATTGGTTTGAGACATAATTGAATTCACATTATGGATGAATGCCTATATTTGTTTTATGTATGCAATTGGAAAAAGAAAAGTGAATGATACCCTGAATTAAGTTTTATAATCATAAGTAGAAAAATGAGATCCTCTTGACTTGTCAAAGGCAAATAAAGAAACATGAGATCCTCTTCGACTTGTCGAAGGCAAATAAATAAATATGAAATCCTCTTTGACTTGTTGAGGGAAAATAAATAAACATGGGATCCTCTTCTACTTGTTGAGGTCATATAAAGAGAGATGAGATCCTCTTTGACTTGTGGATGGCATATAAAGAGAGATAGGATCCTTTTTGAGTTGTCGATGATATATAAAAAGAGATAAGATCCTCTTTGATTTATAAAGGCAATTAGAGATAATTTCATTTCAATGGGCATATACATATTTATAACATATCGAATCATTTTGTTTAACATTATTTACTATGATTATGAGCTTATAGTGAATATGTACTAAGTGATTGATTTCCTTTAAAAGCAACCCACTTCGAAAGTAAATCTAAGAAATTTGTTGATAGTATTGAAGAGAACATAAGTTTCTACAATGATAACAATAGAAGGCTGAAACTTACAGATAAGCTCCTTGATATAACCATGAGCTATCTTGTTGAAAGGTCCCCTCACATTCCAAACAAGAATAGTTAAATCTGAGCACATCATAAATGTAACATCCTCCCAAGTACGATCTCATCCTCAAGTCATGGCATTGTACTTGAGAGTTGTTACTTATAAATTTACGGACATTTCTTATTTATCTATAGTAAGAATCGATTGAATTGTGTACTAACTAACTCATGGTTCTATCAAAATATATAGCAGATAAACAAAGCATTTATTTAATACAAATCAAGTACAAAAGGAAGCTCTTCTATGAGCTTTAGTACACATCTGTTCTTTACTATATATATATATATATATATATATATATATATATATATATATATATATACACTCTCACAATAGATACGAGTGTCCACTACTAAACTATAGAAATTCCAATTTAGTCTTTCTTGTAGCGGCTTCATTATTCTCTGGAATGAATCTGAAGATGACACGAAAACACAAACATATAGGGGTGATAATTATAAAATTCTCGGTAGGGAATTTTCCCAAATACACACTCATAATGTCATTATCATCGGCCCAGCCACTTCAGTTTATTCAGAAAAAGGTGATCATACATTAAATAACAATGGTTCATTTTTAAATTAAAATATTTTAAACTAAATAAATTAAATTTTTAACATAATAAACTAAGTAAAAAAATCTACTAACCTGGTGTGCTAATCTTCTCGCAATATGATCAACTGCATTCAAGCAATAGATAGTTTCAACTTCCATTTTTACTTCACTACTTTCACTCTCACCAAAATCTCATAATAGGAGCAAAAATTTTCTCACAGATGAAGAACTCTTGTGCTAAAATTTTTCTACCAGATGAACAAAACTTTTATAAGAGATGAAGAATTGCAATGTGAATGAGTTTCGAGTTCAGCTGATTTTCTTTAAATAGGAAAATTGGATGCAGAAATCGGTTTGAATCGATTTTGCATTATGCCGCATGCACCACCTGATACACCTACAAATTGATTTGACTCGATTTTGAAGCCTCTAGAAATGATTTAAATCGATTATACAGTGCCTCTGACACCGCCTATCATAAACCTGTTTAACTCGATTTGATTGAACAGTAAAGTGGCAGTTCACAAATCGGCTCAACTCAATTTTTTGTATTTTAATTTTCAAAACTTTATCCTCAACACAGAAGTCGATTTAACTCAATTTCCATATAATACAAAACAAAACATATGTGTAATTGTTTTTAACTCGGGGCATATATATATAATATCACATTATTTTAATTTTATATATGTAAAAGACTTGATGCTTTGAAGGGGGAAAAAAGTAGAGAAGAAAAATTGCTTCCAATTACAGAGTTCCAAAGTAATGTTTCCTTTTGGCTTCTTCATTTTTCTTTTCATTCTTTCTCGAGCCTTTTCTATCTATTTTGCATCATACAAGCAGAAGAGATCATAGCGGGGGCCTGACATAATAGAATACTTGTCATGGGCTCAATATCCAGTTAATAGAACGGGTGGGGATAGGCAAGGGAGTGGAGGACGGGGATGTCAGACTTTAACTTGCCATCAAAAAGGAAGGTGAAGGGACATGCTCAACCACGGCAACAGTATCAATTGGGATCGACAGTGGTCGACAATGGTGGCTGTGGGCGGCAATGACTGTCATGGAAGTGACATAAAGAAAGGTGCCAACCTTAGAAGTAGACTTGTGAGTCTTAACCAATGACTGCACCACATCTGCCATGAGTGGACGATAATCTGCCTCTGATTGCACACACATTGCAGCAATAGCTACTTCCTGGACAACCTCTTTCATTGAGTACTATCCCTCCAATGCAAGATCCATAATCTTTATAACCTTTTGCTCTATCAGTCAAAAGGGGTAAAGCCTAAATACAAACAACACATCGAGTTTGTTAGAAAGTGCAAGTACTGATGTCTAAATGTTAATAAAGTAATATTTTCCCCAGAAATTGAAATACACGAGATACGAAAAAAGCATGGTAGGGGAGGGGAAGGATGTCCAGCTCCATGCTGGTCCTTACCGGCGACGATAACCTATGGAAGGAGATGCAAGGATTGTGGGTAAGCCCATAATGGGTCCTCAACCAAGCCCAATGTACAAATGAGAAGGAAATGGGCTACTATGCTTGTGAACAACATGATTTTGTAATGTCAATGGGCCAGCTCCATATAAAATAAGAGCCAGACTGGAATGAGCCGAAGTTTGTGGGCCCAGCCACTGCATAGTGGGTCATGGAAAGTGGGCTATATTTTAAACAATGGGATCCAAGAGGAAATTTGGTTTCCTTGTATTAAAATAGAAATAATAACGTTTTTTGACCCAAAAAGCAAAAAAAAAAAAAAAAAAAGAATTAATTCAAATTAGGATTTAAAGCATAGTTTTAAAAGTTTTAAAAACCAGATTGGCCAGTTCGGTTATGTGATCGGACCAGTTATGCAATTGAATTGGTCAACCATGTGTCACGATCTAACTTAGGAAGCATGATCAACACGTGAGGAATCTCATCTCTACGTAAGCCTATTGATGATGTGTCTCTTTAAATGCTTAATTTATCAATAATTATTAAAATATGATCTCTTTGAAATATAAACATTTTCTCTAATTAAAACATAATGCTCAATTTCATAAACTGAAAATATTTAATAATTTAATCTCTGAAAACTCTTATTCAAATCTACTGATCTATGATTCATAATTGTCTCATCACAAAGAATTAGTCTTAAACCTAAAAACCCTTGATATTTGAAAACTGAATTAAAAATTCATATCTAGTTCATCACATAAGTCTCTAATTACAATTTACATTTCATTTACATGCTTGATATATGAAAATACTAGAATATATCAAATTACATACGTGGATAGGATCCTGCCTGCACATCTACTAGAACACTCTACTTTAATATAGTCTTACTCTAGGTCTTACTACAAAATAAGACTCACCACTAGAATAACTACGTCTGTGAAACCAGAATCTGAATCACCTCTGAATCTACAACTATAGGAGGAAGGGAGAGGGGTGAGTCGACGGACTCAGTGAGTGAGCTCTCACCGATTATCCATATGGGACAACCAAGAATATACAGTAAATAATATATATATAGCAATCATAAAATATTTTATATTCATATCTGTAACTATATAGAAAAGATATCTGTATATTTATAAATTCCTAGAAAACATCTCTAAATTCTTACTCTAATAAGAAATCATTTTCCATATATATGCATAATGGCTTTTAAATCAAATATTCTCTAAAAACGTAGTTATCTATATACATAAAGGCAATAATGTTAGTAATCTCTAGTAAAGCATAAAGAACATTAATCTCCTAGAGATACAAGGATCTCTAGTTATGCCTCACATAATAAATATATAAATTTTCTAGTTATGCATGTCAACCATGACATAACAATTTCTCTAATATCTGGGATCCTTTTGGGATCCAAATTAGACACCTAACTAGGTTCTATTCTCTGCTCTGTGAGATTTTCCTCTCAGGACAACTTGTGTCACGACCCGATTTAGTCACGTTACCGGCAAGTGAGAGGCAAGTGAGAAATCTCATCCCCACGTAAGCTTCATGATCTGCATTTCTCTATATGCACAATTAATTATAAAAGTATTCAAAATACACTTTCATTTTTTACATTCAAATCACTTGTTTACTAATTCATTCTAGTCTTTACTGAAATTCCATTATTTAAACTTTATAGTCTATGAACCATAATACAAAATGTATATGTAAAAAGCAGCTCTAATTTGAAATATTCACAAGTGCTAAACTATTTGATAGAAACCAAAATATTATTATAATATGCAAAACATAAACATGCTCTATTGTTTGGGATCCTGCCTTCATTTATACTGGAGCACCCTAGCCGAAATTATAAACACTACACCCAAGTAAAGCTCACCACTGCTAGGATAAAGGTGGCTGGGAAGGATCTGCAGCCACTTATGTATCTGTAAATAGAGGAAGGAAGAGAGGGGTGAGTTTTGTGGAAAAACTTAGTGAGTGAATCCCCATCTGTAACCCCTCTTCATAGGACATCAAAGAAGAAATGCATGAAATCATTCTAACATCAATACTACTCAAAAGTTGTACATAATCAAGTATACATATATATGATATACACATTTTCAACTTATCATATCATAAAACGGTTTTCTCAATTCACTTTCATGCTCGAAATCATATAAATTCATAATGTAATAGCTCATACAAAAACAGTAATGTCTGATCTGAAATATCATATCAATAAGTTCGTCTGATCTAAAATTTGTCTAATCTGTAATGTCATAAAAATAAATCCGTATGATCTATAGTTTCTTAAGAACCCTAATTGGGTACCTAACTAGGTCCCTGTCTCTTGTTTGTGAGACTGCCCTTATGACAACTTGGTGTCAAAGTTAACGATCATGCAGCCGTTAACTCGCTATCTGTCTCTCTATAGCTATTGTCTAAATTTAATTAAATAAATCCATATACATCTGAAAATCTTCAAAATCCCTTAATTCTCTATGAGCTCTGAATCTATTTGATTCTAACGGTCTGACCTTAGCATAATTGTGGTTATGAAATCATATCCAAGGGATCACCAGTTTGAAGGCATTATGATTTCAAAAGCCATAGAATATGTAGCTGGCAGTTGTTATGAGTATACAACTCTAACAATCTGACTTTAGCATAATCACAACCATGAAATCATGCCTAAAAAATTACCCTTTTCAGACATTTATGATTTCATATATCCTCAAAATATGTAGTCGTTAATTGCTCTGAATCCCATAAAGATTCAAGCCCTAAAATTGTTTTTATGTCTGAGTTTCTAAATCAATTCTCAATAATATTCTTTCATAAGTTTGAAAAATCTAAAATCATAATAACATTCGTCAAAAACTCAAAGCCTTCTACTAATCACTTGCATAATCCATATTCAACACAAAACAAACATTTTAACAATCATAAATCTCTTATAATTACAATTAAAACCAACTCTAAATAGAATCATATTACCAACAAAGGTCCCATGAGTCTTCTAAAATATAGTTCAAACTATTCAGAAAATCACAATTTCATAAATCAACATAAACCTCAAACATTGTACAACAATATGTAAAAATCATACTTTATATCATAGTTTCATGAAAACAACTCTAATGTACAACATAGAGATCACAAGTGCAAACTCACTCACCTAAGGGGTGAACAGTGAAGGAATAACACCAGCACAACTCTAGAAAGTAGGAATGACACTGATATATGCTACAACAATCATAATACGCTACATTAATCTCTAAAACCTTTAACTAACTAAATTTTAACTCTAACCATGGTAGAAAAGCACCATGGCATGAAAACCATGAGAACATAATACCAAGACCCTAAGAACATGAGAGAATGAAGGAATAAAGGAACCAAAACTACTAGAATGACATATCTTTAAACTTAGGAGATGGAAAAATCCAAGTTAAACTTGATAAAATTGGAAGAGAATGGAGTTTTTGGAGTGAAATAGGTTTGGGAGGCCGTAGTTTCGTGTTTGAGAGGGAGGAGGAGATGTGTTTTCGGTGGTAAGAATATTCTAGACTCGAAATAGGGGCTTTTAATTTGCTATTGACTACTGCAACCTGCAGCGCTCACCATAGAGCATAACATGCATCTCTTGCACCGCTTTACTGTTCACCTGACCACTGCAACAATCACTAAAATGGTTTTTCTGTCAACTTGAACTACAATTTCAGTACTGGTATGTATTGAACTATGTCATCTCAGTACTCACTTATTTACATTTCTTAATTTTAAGTTAATATTCTCATTTATTTTAATCTTCATTAACTTTAAAACATAAATGTAAATAATGAAATACCCCCCATTTGGATTCAAATAAAATATTAGAAAAAATTAAAATCGTAACAAATTAAAATCTAAATTTTGAGTTTTAGTTCAAATTCAGGAATTCTCCAGTTTTATAATCTTGTGGACTAAAAACGAAAAGTTTAGAACTTTCAGAAAAAGTCATTAAAAATCATCCATTGACTTATTTTTCTCTAAGAAACAATTATTGAGACTTTTAATCCCAAGAAAATGGTTCTATTATATAGCCCTACAAGGGCATGTAAGGTCCAGACTTAGTAAAATCCAGGTCCCGAAACAACAGGTAACAGTGACTGACACCCGTTTTAGTTCGAAAAATTTTTCTAGTTCTTTTTATTTAAAACTAAGGTGTTACAATTTGGTACCAAGGTTAACTATCGAGATTCAACCATTAACTCACTGTCTGTTTTTTTATAGCTACCTTCTAATCTCTAAATCATTAAAACTAATAATTTTTCTAAAACTCTGTTTTGGCTTTTCTCTGGATTTAAAACTCTTTATAATTGTTCTACTCTTGAAAAATTATAAAATCCTTCGATACATATAAAATCATTTAAATTTAAAGGGTGAGAACTTCATCCTTTGTGAACGCGAGCCCCTAAATCTTAGTACTATGAGAGTTCTAGACTCATGTAATTCTAATAATATGACTTTAGCATAACTGTGGCTGTGAAAATCGAGCCTAAGAGTTTACCACTTATAGACATTTTGATTTCAAGCCCACAGAATATGTATCTGGCAGTTGCTATGAATCATACTGAATTTCGTACTTCTTGGTACCACAAAACTAAAGTTCTAAATTTATTTCCTACATTAACATAACTTCATATACTTGATAACTCTAATACCATAGTTCAAAACACTGGGGTTCATAATCATAAAACTTGGAAGTCCGATAACATGTTTATTCGTAAAGCTGGGCTATTCTCTTGTCTCACATTTCTCTAACATATATAAATATCTTAATTGAATATTCAAAACATAGCTTAAAATACAAATCTTGAAAACATAATATTATCCTAAATCCATAAGAACATATTTTTCAAATTGGCATCTTGCTAAACTATATATTTTGAAACATATCTCTTCATGATCATATAAAATATTTTCATAGCACTCCACATATCAATTATGGTCTCATGGTTTTCTAAAATACATTTTCATGCTATATTCAAAATCATACCCTTTACTAGGTTTGGCGTAGCTTGGAAAATCATGTACATAATATATTTTTACTTCTAAATTGATATTTAACAACCATAGTGCTACCAACATAATCATAATGACAAGAAAATAAAGCTATGTGTTTGAACCCACTCACCTGGAGGGGAGGAAAAAATGCGTCAACACCAACTGAGCTCTGAGGAGCTAAGAGGACACCAATGTCAACTACAACAATCATTAAACTCAATATCAAACTTTATCAACTTCTAAAAAACTCTAATCTAGCTCTAACAACATTGGCTGAGCACTCCCACTTGACAATAATGAGAATAACAATAACCTAAACCATAGAATGTGAAAGAATAGGAAGAAATGAGACAAAATCTATAAATAAACATCTACCTTAATGATTTGGGGAGCTAGATTTGAGAGAGGAAGAGAGAAATCTGCTTGGGAAGGAGGGGTTTAGGGTTCTAGTTTGAGAAAATGAAGAAGGAAAGAATGGGGGAAGGTTTTATAAAAATGGGGGAGGCATCAGTAACAAAAACAACATCGTTTAGTACTGTTTTCGCCAAACTGATGACCCCTATAGAGGTCTAGCTGCTTTCCCATGTCTGCCTGATCACTTATGATTGCTATAGCGGTCCTTAGCGCACCTAAATCGTGAGATTGCCTTCCTGTGACCATTATAGTGGTGACAGCAAAGTCCAGTTCTGCATTTTTACTGTCATGGCTCCATTAACTTTAAAACATAAATGTAAATAAGGAAATGCCCTCCATTTGGATTCAAATAAAATACCTAAAAAATCAAAACTCCAACCAATCAAAATCTAATTTTTGAGTTCTAATTCAAATTCGGGAATTCTTACGATTTTCTAAATTTGAGGGCTAAAAACGAAACGTCTAGAGGTTTCCTAAAATTTGTTAAAAATCACCCTTCAATTTGTTTTCCTTTGTAGAGTAATTACCGGGACTTTTGATCCCAAGAAAGTGGTTCTAACATGTAGCCTTCCAAGGAGGCGTAGGGCCCAAACTTAGTGAAATCTAAGACCTGATAGCATGGGTGGGTCCCGGGGGACCTTGAGACCGTACAGAACATATCTATTGACACGTGTACACTAGGTATTACATCATGCTCAAAACCGAGGTCAACTGGGTCGGTTTTTATTGAACCGACAAGTGAACCGCCCAATCGGTCCATTGAAACTAGACCAACCATGGTGGAAATTTTGGCAAAATTTCCCATGGCAGGATTCGAACTCCCACCATGGCAAGCAAGTGGAAGTGTATCTACCATTACACTAGCCACACTCTTTGATATATATGTTATATTTATTACACATATTACATATCATGGAGGCATGAAGGAATTTTGTCAAAATTCCCCTTAGTAGAATTCGAACCCCTACCATGACAGCAAATGGGGAAGCGTTTCACCACTATGCAAGCCACACTCTTTGAAATATATGTTAAATTTATTTGATATATTACATATTAGGTGTTCTTAAATTATATTTTATATATTTATTTAATTAAATCTCGTTCAATCGGTTGAACCTGTGACGCATCGGTTCAACTAGTGACCTAGTGACCCCGATTCCTTAACCGAGTCGATCACTAATTTAGTTCTCAAAATTATGATTTAAAGTACATTTGCTTTGCCAACCTCAAGAACAAGACTGATTTTAAAGGGAGGAGTATTTGTCATAACATAAATAATACTATAAATAGGGGTAGCCTTGTTTGTAATAGAAAGTTAGTGAATTGGGCATTTTGAAATGTATCAAAATTCTCTTTTATCTCATTATCTAGAACTTGATTCCAATTTCTTGTGATCAACTGATTGATGATTCAAGCTCTCTCTTAGTTTAGGATAATTCTCTCTATCCCTTCTCAATTCTCATGTCACGACCCGACTTGGGAGCGTGACCGGCACGTGGGGAATCCCATCCCCACGTCAGCCTTCTGGGTGACGTATCTCTCTATATGCATAAAATAGTATAATATCATACTTAAAATGAAATTTTCTTGCAAATCTATATAATTTGCTCTAATTAAAATATAATATTCAAATCTATAAAAACTGAAGTATTCACATATATAAACCTAAAACATTTTTTTTTTGTCATGCTTTAAAATCTAAGATTTGAAGACTGAGTCATAAACTCACTTTCATTAACTTTCACATAAATCTCTAATCATAGCCCATATTTTAAAATACATTCTAGAGCTCTAAAACATATAGGGAAAATACATAATCTCTTAAATTATCTATAACATCTCAAAATACATGCGTGGCTTGGATCCCACTTTGCAAAACTCTTTGGAGCACTCTAAACTAATGTAATCCTAAACTAAGCCTTACAACAATGCAAAGCTCACCAGGGGATAGCTGCGACTCTTTGGATCGGTAGCTGAATGACGTCTGTACCTGCAACTACTAGAGGAAGGGAGAGGGGTGAGTCAACGGACTCAGTGAGTGAGCTCTCACTCATCACCCACATGGGACAACCAAGAATATACATAATATAATATACATGCAGCAATAATGATTCATTTCATATTTAAATACATAGCTAGCTCTAGGAAAACACTTTTCATTCCATGTATTTATAAATAAACATTTCTAACTCAAAATCAAGCATGAAATCAATTTAACTGAGGGTGCGACAGAGCGTCGGGAACAAGATATGCTGAATATAATAAATATATCATAACAATAAAAGCTATAAAATTTTAAACTATGAAGTGAGACTCTGTCCCTGGCGAATCAGAGCTCTTGCTGAATCTGTAATAGTCCCTCTCGGACAAACTGTGGGCACCTAACTAGGTCCCTTTTTCTGTAACTGCTGGGGGCGAAACTGTCCTCTAACGGACAACTTGGTACCAAGGTTAACGATCTCTTCACAAATAGTTAACTAGCACTTTGTTTCCTTATCTCTACCGGCTAAACTAGTTTGACAAAAAGAAAACTATAGTTGAAAAGTGGGTACTCTGTCCCTGGCGAAGCAGAGCCCCTAAGTTTTTAGTACTCTAAGAGTTCTGAACTCATATAACTCTAACAATCTGACTTTAGCATAACTGTGGCTATGAAAATCGAGCCCAAGGGTTCACCACTTGTAGGCATTCCGATTTCAAGCCCACAGAATATGTATCTGGCAGTTGCTAACAATCATACTGAATTCTGTACCTCTTGGTACCATGAAACTGAAGTTTTAAATCCTTTTCTTAACTAACATATTTTCATAGCTTAATAACTTTGTTATTATACTTCAAATAAAAGAGTTCATAATCACAAAACCTCTAAAATCAAAATATACATTTCTATTCATCAAATTGAATCATGCTCTATCGAACATTCTTCCAATATATATACACACGTCAACTGAATACTCTAAAAATCATATATATAAATCTCAAGGCTTGAATCAATAGCATATCATAAACTCTTAAAACATATCTAATAAAATAAGAACTAATAAATCATATACTCTTGCATAATTTGCAACTTGCTAAAACATGAATTTTTCCAAAAATCATTTCATTGACAAATAAAACATTTTCATAACACACAGCATATCAATCATGGTCCCATGGTTTTGCAAAACTCATTCTTTATTGCTATCACAATAAACCATAATTTTCTAGCTTGACGTAAGCATGTAAAAATCATAATATATATATTTTATCTCATCTCAAATTCCATATTTGCCAATCTTTATGCAAGAAATACAACTATAATGGGGAAACTAAGACAATGAGGTCAAACCCACTCACCTGGAGGGGAGGGAGAGTTGACGTCAATACTAACTGAGCTCCGGGGAGCAGGGAGGGCACCAACGTCGACTATAATAACCACAAAACTCATTAATGATCTATGGGTAGCTCTAGATTTTCATAAACTAATTCTAATAACATTGGGGGGAGCACCCCCACTTGACAATAATGAGAGAAACTAACAACCTATTGCATGAGAAAGGAAGATCATGGAAGAAACTAACAAAATCCTTACCTTTGATCTTGGAGGATGCAGCTTTAATGGAGGATGAGAGTGAGGGGAAGGAAGAAGAAGGGGAGATGAGATTTTTAGGGGTAGGGTTCGGAAATAAAGAGGAATTTCCGAGTTTGGGGGTATATATTAGGGTGGAGGGGTCATTTGAGTGAAATGGCGTCATTTTACACTATTCCTGCAAAACTGACACCGCTATAGCGGTCTAGCCGCTTCCCTGACCGTGAACTGTGCACTTATGACCGCTATAGCGGTCCAGGACCGCTATAGCGGTCTCCAGAGACCTGAAAACATGCTGCATTCCTCATGTGACCGCCATAGCGGTCCTGGACTGCTATAGCGGTGACAGCAAACTCCAGATTCACCATTTTGCTGTCATAGGCATATGGCTTATCCAAAAACTCACTCACTTATTTCCATTTCTTTATTCCAAGTTAAATTAACTTTAAAACATAAATGTAAATAAGAAAATACCCCCCCCATTTGGATTCAAATAAAATATCTAAAAATTCAAAACTCCAACCAATCAAAATCTCATTTCTTAGTTCTAGTTCATATTCCAGAATTCCGGCGATTTTCTAAACTTGGGGGCTAAAAACGAAATATCTAGAGGCTTTCAAAAATTCCTTAAAAGTCACTCTTCAACTTGTCTCTCTGGGGAACACTTACCGGGACTTTTGATCCCAAGATTTGTGGCTCTAACGTATAGCCCTCCAAGGAGGTGTAGGGCTCCAGACTTAGCAAAAACCCAGACCCGGCAACAACAGTGGGTCCCAGGGGACCTTGAGGTCATGCAAAACTCGTCTACTGACACGTGTACACTGGGTATTACAATCTTCCCCCCTTAAAAGATTTGGTCCCCAAATCTAAACAAAGGTAACTGAAAGTTCAAGGAGTTTGAATACTTAACCCACATGGGGTTTCAAGAATGGGCTTGAATGCCCAGAACCTTCTGACATGATGCTCTAACACTCTGACATGATACTTTAACTGTATTAGCTAATAGTCTGGGTGGCAATGCCATCCTATAGGCTATTGCTCCGCTATTCTAGCTGAGAATGCCATTTGTCACACCAGGGGCGGCTCCACCTCCAAGGGCAGCCCTTTCCCATCAAGGTAACAAAGGCTCCTATCGGGATATTTACACTGGGCGGCTCCACCTCTAACGGTAGCCCTTTCCACAATGCAAGTTCTAGAGGAAAAACTACGCTCTACTGCCTCGTGCATACGAGAGCTCTCAAAGATAAGGGCTAGCTGCCACTTCTGTCCTTTGCTCTAGTTCTGTTTCTCTCATGTCTGATATATACTGATACTAGGGGGGACTCCTAATAATCAGTTCCTGAACTTTCTCCATCTCTATACATGTGTAATGCATGAAAATCAAATTGCTCTTTGTGTTCAAGTAGAAAATGCAAAACAACATGGCATTCATAAACATGGTCCTTAACTAACTCATTCATGAACATAGAACATACAAGAATAAGTGGCATTCACCTATGTCATTCTCAATTAGCATGTTCCAACATTCCAAGTCATGTTCTTCAACCACATGTCTATACCCATAGCATGCATAAATACAACACATTGCACAAATCATGAACTAACTTTTCTCGCCCTTAGCTTCCTAATCCTTAGCCATATATATATATATACATATTTTAACAGAAACGCATGCATTCTAGACATTCAATCACATTCAGACATCATACCCATACACATAATTGAGGCAAATAACATGTTTCTCATTACTTTTGTTAATTCCTTTAACTTCTCATTATCTTGCTACCAGGTTGCAACTTAAATAAAATAGATCCTACCTTAACATTCTTCCACTTGGTTTACATGCATAGAGTACTCTAATTTATTTCATATAACTTTAAAGTAATATCACTTTTGCACACACAACACAACAACAAAAAAAAGTAACATTCCCCAAACAAGCATGAGACAAAACTTTTCCAAGATACTTGAATATGAATATCTAAATCTTACACAAGCAAAACATGTTTCTAAATTCCTTCATTCCATTTTAAGTTACTCTAACAATGCTTGTGCAATGCCAACTTGAGTAAAACCACCATACAAACCATCATACAAACACATGGGTCTATTTCATATTACATAAACTTTTGAAAACCTTTCATCATAGATCAAGTTACTTGCTACAGGAATAAAACAATTTGTCTAAGAAACTTATACCTAGTGTCACGACCCGACTTGGGAGCGTGACCGGCACGTGGGGAATCCCATCCCCACGTCAGCCTTCTGGGTGACGTATCTCTCTATATGCATAAAATAGTATAATATCATACTTAAAATGAAATTTTCTTGCAAATCTATATAATTTGCTCTAATTAAAATATAATATTCAAATCCATAAAAACTGAAGTATTCACATATATAAACCTAAAACATTTTTTGTCATGCTTTAAAATCTAAGATTTGAAGACTGAGTCATAAACTCACTTTCATTAACTTTCACATAGATCTCTAATCATAGCCCATATTTTAAAATACATTCTAGAGCTCTAAAACATATAGGGAAAATACATAATCTCTTAAATTATCTATAACATCTCAAAATACATGCGTGGCTTGGATCACACTGCAAAACTCTTTGGAGCACTCTAAACTAACAGAATCCTAAACTAAGCCTTACAACAATGCAAAGCTCACCAGGGGATAACTGCGACTACTGGATCGGTAGCTGAACGACGTCTGTACCTGCAACTATGAGAGGAAGGGAGAGGGGTGAGTCAACGGACTCAGTGAGTGAGCTCTCACTCATCACCCACATGGGACGACCAAGAATATACATAATATAATATACATGCAGCAATAATGATTCATTTCATATTTAAATACATAGCTAGCTCTAGGAGAACACTTTTCATTCCATGTATTTATAAATAAACATTTCTAACTCCAAATCAAGCATGAAATCATTTTAACTGAAGGTGCGGCAGAGCGTCGGGAAACAGTATGCTGAATATAATAAATATATCATAACAATAAAAGCTATAAAAATTTTAAATCAGAAAGTGAGACTGTCCACTGGCGAATCGAGCTCTGGCTGAATCTGTAATAGTCCCTTTCGACAAAGTGTGGGCACCTAACTAGGTCCCGCTTTTCAGAATCGCTGGGCTTAAACTGTCCCTCTAACGGACAACTTGGTACCAAGGTTAACGATCTCTTCACGGTAGTTAACTAAGCCTGTTTCCTTATCTCTACCGGCTAAACTAGTTTGACAAAAAGAAAACTATAGTTGAAAAGTGGGTACTCTGTCCCTGGCGAAGCAGAGCCCCTAAGTTTTTAGTACTCTAAGAGTTCTGAACTCATATAACTCTAACAATCTGACTTTAGCATAACTGTGGCTATGAAAATCGAGCCCAAGGGTTCACCACTTGTAGGCATTCCGATTTCAAGCCCACAGAATATGTATCTGGCAGTTGCTAACAATCATACTGAATTCTGTACCTCTTGGTACCATAAAACTAAATTTCTAAATTCATATCTTTACTAACATATTTCTCTATATACTTGATAATACTAAAATCATAATCCAAATGCTGGAGTTTTTAACCATAATACTCTCAAATCAAATAACAAAATTTATTCTAAGCTAGATCATACTCTTGTTCACTTTTTCTTTTAATATATATTTCAACTGAATACTCTAAAACCATATTTATAAATCTCAAGTCATGAAACTAAATCATGTGGCTCTAAAATCACATAACATATCTGATGAAATAATAATTTGTAAATCATATATTCCTGTGATAAAACTCCTAAAGTTGCATATAAACATTTCCATACACATACAATCCAATTCATGGTCCCATGGTTTTGCAAAACTCATTGTTTTATGCTATCACAATAAACCATAATTTTCTAGCTTGACGTAAGAATGTAAAATTCATAATATATATATTTTATCTCATCTCAAATTCCATATTTGCCAATCATTATGCAAGAAATATAACTCTAATGGGGAAACTAAGGCAATGAGATCAAACCCACTCACCTGGAGGGGAGGGAGAGTTGACGTCAATACTAACTGAGCTCCGGGGAGCAGGGAGGGCACCAACGTCGACTATAATAACCACAAAACTCATTAATGATCTATGGGTAGCTCTAGATTTTCATAAACTAATTCTAATAACATTGGGGGGAGCACCCCCACTTGACAATAATGAGAGAAACTAACAACCTATTGCATGAGAAAGGAAGGTCATGGAAGAAACTAACAAAATCCTTACCTTTGATCTTGGAGGATGAAGCTTTAATGGAGGATGAGAGTGAGGGGAAGGAAGAAGAAGGGGAGATGAGATTTTTAGGTGTAGGGTTCGGAAATAAAGAGGAATTTCCGAGTTTGGGGGTATATATTAGGGTGGAGGGGTCATTTGAGTGAAATGGCGTCGTTTTACACTATTCCTGCAAAACTGACACCGCTATAGCGGTTATAGACCGCTATAGCGGTCTAGCCGCTTCCCTGACCGTGAACTGTGCACTTATGACCGCTATAGCGGTCTCCAGAGACCTGAAAACGTGCTGCATTCCTCATGTGACCGCTATAGCGGTCCTGGACCGCTATAGCGGTGACAGCAAACTCCAGATTCACCATTTTGCTGTCATAGGCATATGGCTTATCCAAAAACTCACTCACTTATTTCCATTTCTTTATTCCAAGTTAAATTAACTTTAAAACATAAATGTAAATAAGAAAATACCCCCCCATTTGGATTCAAATAAAATATCTAAAAATTCAAAACTCCAACCAATCAAAATCTCATTTCTTAGTTCTAGTTCATATTCCAGAATTCCGGCAATTTTCTAAACTTGGGGGCTAAAAACGAAGTATCTAGATGCTTTCAAAAATTCCTTAAACATCACTCTTCAACTTGTTTCTCTCTGGGGAACACTTACCGGGACTTTTGATCCCAAGATTGTGGCTCTAACATATAGCCCTTCAAGGAGGTGTAGGGCTCCAGACTTAGCAAAAACCTGCACTCCAAGAATAAAGGTGGGTCCCAGGGAACCTTGAGGTCATGCAAAACTCGTCTACTGACACGTGTACCCCAGGTATTACACCTAGTTATCTTAAATCTTATTCAAGTAAAACGTGCTTCCAAATTCTGTTTTCCTATAAGGCAAACCAGTCATGGTAATGCAAGGTTAACGAAACCTCTTTGAGAAAATCCTTCCGTCTAGAATTTTCAAAACTTTGGCCAAGAGCCTCAAGTATTCATAAAACTTCTTTCAAAGGTACTAACATGGTTCTCAAATCACATGTGAAACTCATAGAACATATGAAATCCATGCACTAAGACTCTAAATGTCATACAATGCACACAAGTATTCTCTAGTTCAATCCTTAGCCTACAAGGTTCATGCTAACCATCCACGTGCTCATTTCACTTAATTACAATCACACAATCACATCACTCCTTCTATTAAATTCTAATTTATCTTGACAGAATCGATTACTCATGTCTTGATTAAAGCTTCTAATCACTTATTCATGCTGACTCAAATCATAGCAAGGTACTCCTTCATAGTTTGCAACATTTTTTTTTTCATGCTTAACCAAGAAAAGAAAACAAGAGATGGACTAAACATTCTAATGCAAACCACATGCATGATCATTCACCATGGATACTTGAAACTAGCCTAGCAACTCATGTCATGTTGTTTACGTACTAGCATGCATACCTTACTATTGCCATGAAGGTACAAACTCTAAAATAAATCATGCAACAATAATACCCCCTTTTTTTTTCATATCATACTAGTTGTTAATGGCATAAAAATTTCTTTAAATGATTTCATACATCATAAACAAAGCATCAATCCTACATTATGCCTATATGCATGGTTCGCACTCTCATCATGTTTCTATCCGCTAACTTTAGGCCACTCTTAGGCTAATTCTCTTCCACTGGGGTATTAAGTTTCTACTTCCTTCTGACTTGTAACTCTCTCTGAGATAACGGGCAATAACTGGCTACTACCTTGACCTCTTCATTGTATGATAATGGGACACGTCGGGGAGGGCACTGAAATGGGTGGCCCTGGCCAACGGTACCCGCGTCTGGCCTCTATCTACGCTAGTTATTCCTGTTTGTGCTCCTTTTTAATGCACTCCGGTATCGGACGTGCTTATTAACTACCTTTGATCGGTTTGAAATGGCTTGCTCGAGGCGCCATACACAACTAATATACAAACTGACATGGTGCTAATGTTGTGGCGATAGCAATGCCAACTAACGAATGACATAACTTACTAAGAGGAGAAGGAAAAACATAAGATCGAATCAAGAGCTCCAAGAAATGACATAGACTTTAACTAAACCTAGACATGACTGACTCTTCCTACAGGCCTCAAATAACATCACGTTAATGCAAATGGCCGCGGTTCCATTCACATAAACGTCACGCTATTTGTGGACACTTGCTCCAGTACTATGCAGGGAAACCTAATGCTCTGATACCACTTTGTCACGACCCGACTTGGGAGCGTGACCGGCACGTGGGGAATCCCATCCCCACGTCAGCCTTCTGGGTGACGTATCTCTCTATATGCATAAAATAGTATAATATCATACTTAAAATGAAATTTTCTTGCAAATCTATATAATTTGCTCTAATTAAAATATAATATTCAAATCTATAAAAACTGAAGTATTCACATATATAAACCTAAAACATTTTTTTTTTGTCATGCTTTAAAATCTAAGATTTGAAGACTGAGTCATAAACTCACTTTCATTAACTTTCACATAAATCTCTAATCATAGCCCATATTTTAAAATACATTCTAGAGCTCTAAAACATATAGGGAAAATACATAATCTCTTAAATTATCTATAACATCTCAAAATACATGCGTGGCTTGGATCCCGCTGCAAAACTCTTTGGAGCACTCTAAACTAACAGAATCCTAAACTAAGCCTTACAACAATGCAAAGCTCACCAGGGGATAAGCTGCGACTCTTTGGATCGGTAGTGAATGACGCCTGCACTGCAACTACTAGAGGAAGGGAGAGGGGTGAGTCAACGGACTCGATGAGTGAGCTCTCACTCATCACCCACATGGGACAACCAAGAATATACATAATATAATATACATGCAGCAATAATGATTCATTTCATATTTAAATACATAGCTAGCTCTAGGAAAACACTTTTCATTCCATGTATTTATAAATAAACATTTCTAACTCAAAATCAAGCATGAAATCAATTTAAGCGAGGGTGCGCAGAGCGGGAAACAGTATGCTGAATATAATAAATATATCATAACAATAAAAGCTATAAAATTTTAAACTATGAAGTGAGACTCTGTCCCTGGCGAATCAGAGCTCTTGCTGAATCTGTAATAGTCCCTCTCGGACAAACTGTGGGCACCTAACTAGGTCCCTTTTTCTGTAACTGCTGGGGGCGAAACTGTCCTCTAACGGACAACTTGGTACCAAGGTTAACGATCTCTTCACAGCCGTTAACTAACTGCCTGTTTCCTTATCTCTACCGGCTAAACTAGTTTGACAAAAAGAAAACTATAGTTGAAAAGTGGGTACTGCCCCTCAAGTAAGCAGAGCCCCTAAGTTTTTAGTACTCTAAGAGTTCTGAACTCATATAACTCTAACAATCTGACTTTAGCATAACTGTGGCTATGAAAATCGAGCCCAAGGGTTCACCACTTGTAGGCATTCCGATTTCAAGCCCACAGAATATGTATCTGGCAGTTGCTAACAATCATACTGAATTCTGTACCTCTTGGTACCATGAAACTGAAGTTTTAAATCCTTTTCTTAACTAACATATTTTCATAGCTTAATAACTTTGTTATTATACTTCAAATAAAAGAGTTCATAATCACAAAACCTCTAAAATCAAAATATACATTTCTATTCATCAAATTGAATCATGCTCTATCGAACATTCTTCCAATATATATACATACGTCAACTGAATACTCTAAAAATCATATATATAAATCTCAAGGCTTGAATCAATAGCATATCATAAACTCTTAAAACATATCTAATAAAATAAGAACTAATAAATCATATACTCTTGCATAATTTGCAACTTGCTAAAACATGAATTTTTCCAAAAATCATTTCATTGACAAATAAAACATTTTCATAACACACAGCATATCAATCATGGTCCCATGGTTTTGCAAAACTCATTCTTTATTGCTATCACAATAAACCATAATTTTCTAGCTTGACGTAAGCATGTAAAAATCATAATATATATATTTTATCTCATCTCAAATTCCATATTTGCCAATCTTTATGCAAGAAATATAACTATAATGGGGAAACTAAGACAATGAGGTCAAACCCACTCACCTGGAGGGGAGGGAGAGTTGACATCAATACTAACTGAGCTCCGGGGAGCAGGGAGGGCACCAACGTCGACTATAATAACCACAAAACTCATTAATGATCTATGGGTAGCTCTAGATTTTCATAAACTAATTCTAATAACATTGGGGGGAGCACCCCCACTTGACAATAATGAGAAAAACTAACAACCTATTGCATGAGAAAGGAAGATCATGGAAGAAACTAACAAAATCCTTACCTTTGATCTTGGAGGATGCAGCTTTAATGGAGGATGAGAGTGAGGGGAAGGAAGAAGAAGGGGAGATGAGATTTTTAGGGGTAGGGTTCGGAAATAAAGAGGAATTTCCGAGTTTGGGGGTATATATTAGGGTGGAGGGGTCATTTGAGTGAAATGGCGCTGCTTTACACTATTCTGCAAATCGACACCGCTATAGCGGTTATAGACCGCTATAGCGGTATAGCCGCTTCACGACCGTGAATCGTGCACTTATGACCGCTTATAGCGGTCCAGATCGCTATAGCGGTCTCCAGAGACCTGAAAACATGCTGCATTCCTCATGTGAACGCCATAGCGGTCCTGGACTGCTATAGCGGTGACAAAGAAACTCGATTCACCATTTTGCTGTCATAGGCATATGGCTTATCCAAAAACTCACTCACTTATTTCCATTTCTTTATTCCAAGTTAAATTAACTTTAAAACATAAATGTAAATAAGAAAATACCCCCCCATTTGGATTCAAATAAAATATCTAAAAATTCAAAACTCCAACCAATCAAAATCTCATTTCTTAGTTCTAGTTCATATTCCAGAATTCCGGCGATTTTCTAAACTTGGGGGCTAAAAACGAAATATCTAGAGGCTTTCAAAAATTCCTTAAAAGTCACTCTTCAACTTGTTTCTCTCTGGGGAACACTTACCGGGACTTTTGATCCCAAGATTTGTGGCTCTAACGTATAGCCCTCCAAGGAGGTGTAGGGCTCCAGACTTAGCAAAAACCCAGACCCGGCAACAACAGTGGGTCCCAGGGGACCTTGAGGTCATGCAAAACTCGTCTACTGACACGTGTACACTGGGTATTACAATGGGATGGAGCAAGTCCCACATCGATTGGGGAGGTGAACGAAGCATGCCTTATAAGGGTGTGGATACCTCCTCCTTGTGGACGCGTTTTGCGTGGGAGCAAGTCCCAGCAAGAACAAACCCGTGAGGGGCGCGAGGCCCCAAAGCGGACAATATCCACAATGCCGGGTGTCTGGGTCATGCACGGATGGTATCGAGTGGGCCCGGATCGGTGTGCCAGCGAGGACGCTGGATCCCCATGAGGGGGATGGAGCAAGTCCCACATCGATTGGGGAGGTGAACGAAGCATGCCTTATAAGGGTGTGGATACCTCCTCCTTGTGGACGCGTTTTGCGTGGGAGCAAGTCCCAGCAAGAACAAACCCGTGAGGGGCGCGAGGCCCCAAAGCGGACAATATCCACAATGCCGGGTGTCTGGGCTGTTACATCTCAATACCGAAATCTCCTCCATAACAAAATCTATGGCTAAAGCTACAAATTATAGCTAATGAATTTTCTTCTTATTTCATTGCATTTCAAATGATTACATACAAAGTGGAAGGTATTCTACAATATCCACCTCTAGCTTAACTCTTATCCTAATCATAAAATATTCCTGATGAATATTTTTCCACAGAGGAACAATTCTCTAACCATTTATTCCTGCATTGATGGAGATTCATACTCTTATTGACCATAGAATGTGAAGTATCTAGAATTCAGCTCGCTAAACTTCAAAATCCCATCCTTGTTCTTATCCATGCAGCTCAATTGCTCATTAAGTAAGCATCCTTGAGTCCAGTCCAACTAGGGGTGGCAAATAGGGTGCGAAGGGTTAATTCGTTTTGGTTATTTAGATTAAAAATGACAACCTATACAGCTAAAAAATGATGGGCTGATAGGTCAATCTAACAAGCCAACTTGGTTATATTTTAGCTATTTTGCCAACCCATCCTGCCTCGCATAGGCTAGCCATAAAATTGGATGAGATGGGTTGAACCGCCATAGTTATTTGGATTAGAAATGTCAATCTGTCCTGATGACAAATGACAAGTGGATGAGCCAACTCGATAGTCCAACCCGTTTTGTCACCCTAAGTCCAACATGTCCCAACTTTCTTGTGATTTATGCCTAAACCCAATTAAACACTGGCACACTAGTGAGTCACGGTACCTATGAACTATGATACAATTTGCATTTGGATCACAAAGACTATGGTAGTCACTGCTTACAATTATCTCTAGGCACAGATGTATAAGCGCTCCAAGCTTGGGCCTTTCTGATCCATAAGAAGCGGTGCCGAGTAACATTCGTCCAGTTCATGACAACTCCTGAAATCACTTACTTGCTGGTAGTACACCTCATCCTTCTTTGTAACATCGTGCAGATGTGGTGCTCTAGGAAGGTCAAACTAAGTTCGGGAAAGGTCGGGTAAGACATACGAGGGATTAAAAGGTTTTAAGAAATAAAAATAATATATTATAATTGTATTGAGCAACAAAAAAAATAATTGTATATCAAAGAGATGAAATAAATAAATAAATATATGACTAAAATTATAAATATCCATTTTGAATTGATATAAAAAAAATAAATCATGAATTCTTTTTAAAAAATATAAAATTAACTTAAGCAAATATCAATCCAAAAAAAAGATAAAATAAATTATAAATTTATAATAATTTTGTAAATGAATCTTTTTTCCATGTGGTGTTTAGTTTTTATTTGAATTTTAACATTTAATTATTCTTATTCAATCTAATACTTGGTATTTAATGTGATATTTTGTTTTTTTATTTTGAAAATATTATATCATTTAAATCTGTTAGGTTCACCATTGTTTATAATTATTATTGATACTAATATTTGTGTCACTATCATCGAAATATTTGGATTGTTCTTTTCTTTCTTTTTTTGGAATAATATTAAACTAAAAAGTAAATAAAATGACAAAAAAAAGGATTAAAAAAAGAAAATTGATTAAAAACAAAGACAATCAAAATTGATGTTGGGTTAACTAATTTTTTTGAAATGTCCCAATCAAAATTGGGTTTTCACATTATGATTTGAAAGTATTATATATTATTTGTATTTAACATGTACTATTATATATAGAAGTATACATTGATAAATTAATGCCCTACAATTCACCCAATCATCAATTGATCTCTATTTTCAATAACAAATGTGATTTTTCAAGGTTATTTTTGTTAAAAATATGATCTTTTGGTGGTTAAAATAGTGGTTCAGCAATTTTAACTTGACATAAAAAGGGGTATTTTGTCAAATATATGATCTTTTGAGACTAAAGTAGTAATTCTACAGTATCAATTTGACATAAAAAAGAAACAAATCTCTTATATTAATGAAAATGGAGGTCAATTGACGTTTGAGAGAAATTTTCAAGCGAAATGGATCTTTATTAGGTTATAGGTGAATATCTTTTATTTCAACGATATGACCTATTATAGGCTAAAGTAGTGGTTCTCCTAACTTAATTATTTAATTTAATTTAAATGACCAAAATTGAAATACAAAGTTATATGATTTTTTTGAAGTAATTATGTGACATTTAAATAACCTTTAGACAAAGCCTTCAAATTTGTCTCTCCTAAATTTTACACTGAACAAATTGGTCTCTCTAAAAAAATTAAGGCAAATGGTCCCTTAAGAAAAAAATATTCAAAGAAGTCTCTACCAATTAAAAATATAAGATAAATTAATTCCTCTATTAAAGGACCCGATTTGACTTTTTTTCATGATTCTTGAAGGCTAATTTGCTTTTTTTTTTTAAGGGATTATGGGGACTTATTTGGATTTTTTTTCAAAAAAATCAATTTGTTTGATACAAAAATTTAAGAGGGACCAACTTAGATGTTTTTGTCTAACTTTTAATTCAATACTAAAATTATAAATTTTTAGGTCATATAGAATAAATTTTAAAATAGAAAATTTATTTTTAAATGCCTAAAATATTAAGCATATAGTACATTAATGATGGGAATAATAAAATTTGTTTAGTATGTTTTAATGTAAAATATTAAATCCCAAATAACAATTTTAGAGTTTAACTTTATACACAGATAATATAATACATTAATATCAAATCAAGTTTATTTCTTTAGATGACTTTTGGAGCTGTAGGGATAGAAATTAAATATTTTGATTATGAGGTAATATATAATTAGACTATCAATATATATAAATTAAATCTAAAATTTAATTATTGTTTTTTAAAGTGAAAAACTGGCAACATAAAATATTTGCTGACACGAGGCTTGAACTTGCAAACCCAAGGTTGGGAGAGTCACGCGCTTGCAATTGGGATGCCTAATTGAATCTGTCTTCTTCAACGATTAATTATAAGGTGCGTTCTTACAATGCCGTGAGCTTTTCAAAACGAACAGTGCATTGATTAAGTAGTGAATGGAGAATGGGAGGTGTGCATCTTGAATGTGGATAGAACGCACCTAATAACAAATATATAAACAATAAAGTAACTGCCCCAAAATGTATGGTGTAACCGCGTAACAAGCATATGAGCCTCCCTACTTTATGGAAAGTATGGCAGCCGTTGCCGTAAAAGAGAACTCCATGCATATTTTAATAAGAAAAAAGCTCCTACCTAGTCCTGTTCACTAACAGAAGGTGCTCTTGATGCTGTAAGCAACTCAGAATCCAACTTCGATTAGATTTAGTTTGGTCAAGCACACATTCGTCTTGAGCAACTGATTTTGTCAAAACAAAATTTAAAAAAGTAATAGGAAAAAAAAAGAGTAAAGGCGAGTTGAAGACAAAAGTTTGAGTGAAAAAATAAAGTGATAAGCCCTATCTATTTTTTGTATCCTAAATTTTATGGAATTCAGATAATATTTTGTCTTTTTATTAAGTATCGTTGATTTTTTTTTTTTTTTTTTATATATGGCATACCATTCATTTTCTGAATATTAAATGTTCAGACATTTAATTGAACCAAGCAAAAACGCTGACAAAACTATAGACGGAACATTTAAAGATTTAAGAATTATGTATGATTTTGACAAAGAAATTTGGCCAACTACTTCATTACAATCTCCAAAAACTATATGTTATACTATATGCTGCTTTTTCTTTTTTCATTTTTGTTTACGCAATATGAGTCACATGCTTTGTAATAAGAGAATGAAATTAGTAATACACAAAGAATCTAAATAAAAGAGAAATTAAAAAAAATTGGAGGAAAAGGAACGTGATAAGATGTAAAATAAACATAATAAATATTTTATTTATATTATAACTAACTTTTTTACATCCAAGAAAAAAACTGTAAAATATTACCTTAATTTTATTAATGAGGTGACACATTTGAGAAATCACGTGTGTTTGTGGTTTCAAAAAATATTTTTCTGTTTTTATTTTTTATTTTTTTAATTTAAAAAACTGGAAATGAAAGAAATAAAATTTAAAAACTAAATTATATAATTTTCACAATTTTTACTAAAAAAAGTAAAAAAATAAGGAATAAAAATTAAAAATTATTTTCTGAAACTAAACAAATATGCTTACTAGAAATATGTATTAGCAGTCCAATGTGGCAAAGCAATAGTTTCTCATTCAGGCGCTAGAGTTATGAATGAGGTCATACTCTGAGAAACAAAATATTATCCCCTTTAAGTGTTTGACCGAAGGTGTTTGAGAAACAAAACATGGAAATGAGGGTGGCAAGGTTAGAGGATGGTGAAGAGATTTGGTCGTTGACTGCACTCTGGCTTGCTGTTCTTGCATCTCTTCTTCCTAGGGGTACTGTCCATGAGGGTCTATAGACATGGCGTATAAGATGAAACAAGTGATTTATTAAAAAATGGGAGAAGTAAATTTAGATCGCATAATCATATACGGATGGTTATGATTGAAAACTGATTAATAGTAATTAATGTCTACATGCTTATTTAAAAAAATCACATAATTTTATGTTTTAATCTTAACCATTCATATAAGATTCATCAATCAAAATTCACTCATCTCAATCTCACAGTAAATTACGTTTGATTATGTTGAATAACAATATCAACCACCATCCAGTCCTTAGCCAGAAAAATAAAGTGACAAAATGGAACAACCAAGCAAGGGGCCACAAAGATGGTGAATCCCTTGTGTTAAGAATAAATTATATCTTAAATTTATTTAAAATAATGTAGGTAGATATAAATTTGATTTATATTGAAATTAGTTTGATGTTGTCATTATATATTGATTTGGTATTGATTTATTATCTTTATTACTTTAAAAAATGTTAATATATACTCAAGTTTATAGTGAACTAGTCATTGGACCCGTGCGATATACGGGAAGATAATAAAAAATAATTTGTTGATCATTATAAAAAAATAAATTATAATTTATTTAAATATATCTTATTAAAAATTGAGTATATAAATTTATCTTAAAAGTAAGTTAATATTTAAATAATTAAATAAATAGACAAAATATAAATTTGTCATTCTATTTTATATTTTATTTTGAATATCATGTTTATAAAGTTAAAAAAATCTTAATAGATGACTTATAACTAACAATAAAGAGCGTATTTTAAGCAAATCTTTCACATTTCAAAAGTTGAAATTGTTGAATAAAGAAAAAGAATAAATGAATAATTTTACTATATCATGTGCTACTTATAGGGAGGACAATGGGTATCCATGAAAAAAAAAGGACATGTTCCATACCTCCCATCACCATTTAGAATTTTCCCTCTCATCCTCATCCCCATCTATCTTATGGCTCCCTATTTCTCATTTCCCGAAGGAATTTTGTATCCCCATGATATTCAAGGGTTTATTAACAAATTTCAAAAAGAGAAAAACTTTAAAAATATTTTATAATTAGAAAAATAAATATTCATAATAACAAATACTATTAATGAAACATAATCTAAATTAAAATTAACAATGCATACATAATGCAAATACAATAAAAATAATTAAAAAAAATAAAGGTGCGCTATCCCCGTCACTATCTCATTTAACAAATGGGACTTAGCACCACCGATCGTCCGTATGAAGACAAAATATGTCTCAACTCCCTTTCCCATTGTGGATAATTCCCTCATATACCCACTTTCAATTTTTTTTTATCATCCCTAGCGGTTTATATTTTTTTAGTAAATTAAAATATTTAATTTATAAAAGTATAAAAATATATTTTCTAATTAAAAAATAATAAATAAATTTATTTATGAGATTTCAATTACACGTATTTTCCTTGTACATCCTTTTGATAAATTAAAATATCAATTTTAAAATAAGTTATAATTAGTAAAAAAATATATAATTCTAATTTATATAATTTTAATTATTAGAGTAGTATATCAATTATAATATTATTTTGAATAAAAGAGTAATATAATTATTTAATTTTTTAAATTAATAAATATTTAGTATCATCATCAAAGAAGTGTAAATTGTGGAATTAATTTTTAAAAAATATTTTATTGTTGAAAAATTAAAGGTATTTTTTTCAAAAAAATTAGTATGAAAAAATTATGGAATTAATGGATTGGAATATTCAAGTTGTAAATAATTAAATAGAATATAGTGATATAGGTAGATAGATAATTTTTTTATTATGATTTTCAAAACTGTTAAATTCAAAATTAAAAATTTTCCCTTAATCCTATCCTCATTTAGAATTTTACCTTCATTATCATCCACATCCCATCACGGGTCTCCATTCCTCATTTCACATGAAGATTTGAATCCCTATTGATATTTATGGGTTTATTAAAAAAATTTAAAAATACTTTAAACTTTAAAATATAAATATCCATGATAACAAATACTATTAATGCAACATAAATATAATAGCTTAATTATCATTAATACTATAATTATATATATATATATATATATATATATATATATATAATTTTTATGGTATAATATATTGAATTATAATTTTGTTTATGTTATTTTATTTTTTATATTACTTTTGTTAATGATAGAGAGATATAAAGGTATTATTGGAAAAAGTAATTGATAATTAGAAGGTAAATTAAATTCAAAAACTTATTTTAAGTATTAAGATTATAAAATGATGTGGTATAATTTTTCTATAAATAACGCATGAAATTTTTTTTATGTAATGAGTCTTAAATATTAGTATTATATTAATTGTTATCATATTTGATTAAAAATAAATTATCATTTTTGTATTATAATGAGTCTTAAATATTTGATTTGGTAGAAATTGAATTTTGAATTATTATCATATCAAAATCAATCAATTAGCAATTCGTTAACAAATTGACCTACCCGTTTTTTTGAGGATCAAAAACTAATTTTAAAGCTTATTTATTTTGAAAATATTTTCTTTATAATTTTTTATATTACCGTCATAATGTAAAGCTATTAATGGTTCTTAATTTAATTGTAAATCATAATTATATTGACATAAGTTCTTTCTTAGTGCAAATTATAATATTTAATGATTGTAATATTCGATTCTTTAATGATTGTAATATTTGATTGTATTTTATATAAAAATAATTAATAAGTAAATTATAAATTAAGTTTTAAAAAAATCTTTACACATAAAGATTAAGAAAAGTGAGGCTTAAATCACTATATGAATGACACGTGAAACCTAAATCACCATATGAATAACACGTATAATAGTTTCCATGAAATGAGTCTGAAATATTAGTATAGTAGATTGATATATATTATTGTATAAATGAATGTCTGGCTCCAAAAAAAAGTAAAAGACTGGGTTTGTTATTTTTACATATATGCAAGTCACAGTGAATGTCTTGTATTTTTAGAGATGGCTATTTAACTTATTTAATTTTAGAAATGACAAATCCTTACTTTCATTTCAATATGAAATAGATCAATAGAAAAAAAATGCTCTTCTGTAAAATTCTGAGATAAATTCATCTATTTTCTATAATCAGTATCAGATAAATTAAAATAGATAATCACAAATTGGTTCACTACCTTTTATTTTAGCCAAATGAATCTGTTTGTTAGTTTGTTAGACTTGTTAATTATTAGTAGTGTGATCTAAATGCAATTAACAAATTTTTACTTTACACATAAATCAGTGATTAAATATATATAGGGATTCTATGAGCAATAATAGTGGTCATATCTTATTTTATTCGATATTACGGTTACATGACAGATTACGAAATCCCATCGATATAACAAAATCAAATTTAATAATAATGGATAAAAAATAAAATAAAAAGATTTGTTCCTAAAAGATCCTGCATGCCATAATCACATGGCAAATAGGAGACCTTTTGTTGATTTGATCAAGGCATCCCCCTTTTTTTATATAATACGATTTTTTGTTATAATAGAGACTTTTTTGTTGATCTGATTAGGACATTCCCTTTTTTTTCTTCATATTACACAATTTTTTGTTATAATGACCCCATTAATATTTTAATCACCTAATACATTTATATTTAACCCATTTTTCAATGATTCTTAATTTTATATTTCTTTTCCATTCTTAATGATTCTTAATTTTAACTGTAAATTGTAATTTTAATAATATGTAATTCCATGAATATATTTTAATGATTCTAATTTTATTGATTTATGTAATTTTTAATGATAATAGATTTAATTTTATTAATAATTAATAATTTAATTATAAATTAAGTTAAAAAATCTATAGACATAAGTGTTGAGAAAAGTAGGCTCTAAATTACTATATAAATGACATGTGTACCTTAAAGTTCTATATGAAAGACACTTGTAATACTTTCTATGAAATGACTCTCAAATATTATAATAGTAGATTCTATATGTAATACAATTAAATTATGTTTTGAATTATTGATATGTTGCTGAAGACAAACAAAAAACAATTTTTTCTCCTCTTTTTTTTTTTTCAATAATTGAATATCGAGAACGCTGGTGATTATTAGAGTACCATGCGACCAATTATTCATCTTACAGGGAAACTTGCAGTAAGCAATATGGAGATCTTTAAGCAGAATCTCCAATCATAAACAAAAACTTAACTAAGTTCTTTTAGCAGAATCTCCAATCACAAACAAAAGCCTAACTAAGTTCTCTTAGGATATGTTTGTGAGTTTATATTTTGGAGGAAAAGGGAGAAGAGAGGAAGATTTATAATATAATTCTATACTATAAGTCCTCCTCTCCTCTCCCTACCCCTTCAAAATTCAAATTTACAAACATACCTTTAACAAAGTACTCTTAGAAACCAGTTGTATGCCAGGGTGATCCAAACGATGGAGAAGAAATATAGGGGTTTGAAGCATCATCAAGACCAGCATGCTGAGCCATCCTGCACTCAGAGAAGAAAAATCGCTTCAATTTGATGTAAAGAGTCAACGGACTCAATAGAAAAGAAACCAAAAACCCACAAGAAAAATAATGGGAAGCTTGCAGAAGAAGAGAGGATCGCAGCAGAGAACTGACTACTCAAGCTTTATGAACAAGACCCTGTAATCAACCAATCGCTCAAAAATGTCCCATGTAAATTATTAGCCCCGACAAAAACTAT
This sequence comes from Dalbergia cultrata, assembly GCA_031216105.1. NCBI lineage: Eukaryota > Viridiplantae > Streptophyta > Magnoliopsida > Fabales > Fabaceae > Dalbergia > Dalbergia cultrata. The sequence goes on along the minus strand of CM062350.1, from coordinate 10,193,218 downwards.
ACGACAGTAAAAATATAACAAAATTAGAATTACCCATGATCAGTTCACAACCCTGCAATTCTTTCTGATCTCCCCATCGGTCCCAGTTAGCGGACTAACATTGCCCATCTTCACCATACCGGCAGCAAATTCTCTGAAGAAAGCAGCAGAATTTTCACTGTAAAGCCTAACCAAAGCATCTTGAGACCCTCCATTGAAAAAGCACATGGTCAGAGTGGAGAAGGCCACGACAAGCCACAATTTTCTATATAAGCTGTTGTCAAAACGGAGAGGAGTGAGGGAATCGAGAGGGGACATGTATGTGTCCCCTCCGGAAGGAGAGCAACAAGACTTTCTTAAGGTGGCAAGGTTGGTGTCAATGTTGGTATCACTGTATATGTGGGGCCTGAAGTATTTGCACTGTACTTGGCCTATGGTGTGGGCGCCACAGAGCGCGGTCATGTCACTGCACTCAGACCTTTGGCTTAGAACATGGATATGAGGGTGGCAAGGTCAGAGGACAGTGAAGGGATTTGGCTGATTGCTGCACTCTGGCTTGCTGTTCTTGCATCTCTTCTTCCTAGGGATACTGTCCATGAGGGTCCTCCTAGCTGTAAAGATTGAAAATTGAGTATGAGTAGTGGTAAATGAAGGAGGAATTCTTGCATGGGTATCTAAGGCAACATTCAGTCCCTGTCCTGTGTTTCTTGGCTCTGCTAGATACCAAGTTATCATGTGATTAGATCTCAACTCTCAATTACATAGTTTAAACGAAAACTTCCTATGTACCTTCCAGTATATAATATGATAATAAGCAGTCATTAGTAAGCAAGTCTCTTACAAATAGTGTATTGGCTTGATTAGTTTGTTAATTGGTTATGAACAATCACAAAGACCGTTATGAACTGTTATGTCAGTTTGAAATATCTCACTAAAAACAGTAGTAGCTATTAGTGAACCCATCTCATTACACATACCATATCAGTAAGTTAATGAATTCAGGTTTTCAATCTCATCCACGGTTTCATTTTCATATAGCAGACGGTATCAAGTGATTCAATTGCAATATTGCGGTTGCAATAAATTGGGTACCTTAAATTGGTGACAACAGACTCGATGCAAACAGTATAATTTCACTTCAGAACAACAGCAATTTAAAACCAAATTCTCATCTGTGTCGAGTTAAATAAGCAGATGGACACATTAAACTAGAAAATGGCTCACCAGAACTACAGAATCTCTTGCGGTAAGTGCTAGAATGTCTGCACAAGACACCTTGCCAGGGCAATCGGCTTCAACTTTGGCTTTGATGTTATCAACTACTTCGAAACCCCTGGCTGACTTTTTGTTAGGTGCCGCAATTTTTCTCACCCACCAAGGAGTCTGTGTCATCCAGCAAGTTTGATGCATCGCAGCCCTGGAGAATTAACAAAGAAATAAAACCGATATATGCCTATCCATCTCCCGACCATATACATAGTCAATCACCCTTTTTTCTAGACACACATCAATTCGCTTTACATCGGGGATTTAGTCCAATTTTGGGACAAAGAGATGGATTGAAGGCATTAACAACAATCATTATTTTTTTTCCACTTGATTCATCAACCAATACCTTTGAGGAAATTTCCAGAAACGTTAATTATAGGTTCTTCTCTCCATTGGAACAATAGGGCTGTTATACTCATTACTAAACTTATTGAAGAGATCACATAGAACTAAGACATATAAAGGCTAGCGAGTTTTGAATGCATATAAAGGGTATTGGGATTGTGAAACCCATAGTATATAAATATGAATCCATGCATAATATTATCATTTATATATAACGAACCATGAAAAAAAAAAAAAAGAAACAAAAAACTATGTCTTACATCGACAAAGCAATCGAGTTGGTGCAAGCGAAGTACAGAGTCAGCCATCCGGGATCTTTATCAACAACTTGGGTCATTTCATTGCGCACAATGTTCTGAAGATTAGGACAAGTTTGACCATAGAAGCTGGGAGAAAGGAGTGCGTTGGCAGAACAAGCTAGTAGAGAAAAAACGCATAGTTTAACAAAGGAGGAAAAGGAAGCCATATCAATGGTTTTCATTTCAGCAACAACGAGCTGTACGATTCCTCCGGTGATGACTACCTTCCAATGCTCCCTGCTTACTGTGTCATAAAACCGACTCCACGAAAACACGTCGCCACGAGCACAATATCACGGGTGGAACCCACGTCACGAGTGTAAACTTTTATAATTTCTTTTTTTTTTTTTCATTTCCAGTTTGGCTTATTATTGTTAAAACACTGTTCATTGATGGATTTGTTATATTTATCTGTGCATAGATTCTGTTATAATAGATGTTAGTCCATCATTTTTTCATATAGGGAAAGACCCATTCTCTTAACCTGTATGCAAGCACCTGATGCTCCATTGGTTGGAGGTCGCGTATGTGGCTATATTGGAAAAGAGGGAGAGCTCTCTCTTCCTTTGGCCTGCTTTGGCTAGTCTTATTGTTTTAGATCACAAGACTCAGGTACTATGGATCTATCTGTTGAGTAAGGAGGCACACTTCTTAAAATAATATTGATTTCTTTTTATTACAAAGAACAAAACTACACTAATTCACCTCACACTAGATCACACTAATTTTGCTCACCAACACTCTTGTACACACGCTGATTGTGCACTACACTCAGAAGGCACTTCTTACACTCTCTCATTGCACACTTGCACTTTGTCTCACGCTACTAAAGCACACACTTGCAATAGGTTAACACATATTTATAGCTCCCTTATGTCAGTTCAGCAATCAACTTTGAATTGCTAGAAAATTCTAGCAAGCTAGCAATTTTAGGTTTGTCTTTATATTTGTTACACAATTCCATCTAATGTCTAGACTAAGAAAACTCTAGTACCTTTTACATTTAGTGCTGATTTTTCAGGATTAATGTTCTCTTCAATCAATCTTAGTAACGTCTATCCAATCATGTTTATCATTTCATTATTGATATGCTACAGGAACCAAATCTAGAATTGAGGTCATAAAATTCCTTCATCAACTTGGAGTAGAAGAACATTTCAGCTATATTGTGTGATTGATGATTACAAATTTAGATTAAGGGGAAGAGTGACCTTCGTCATTAACCATTTATATAAGTATTCACAAATGACCAATCAATAGATAAAACTTGATAATCGAACTCAAATCATAACATACATGAAAAAAAAAAAACCAACCAGGTGAACGAGCTTCGTTGCCACTTCAGCCAGATTGTCAAGAAAGGTTTTGTACAGAGTTGGAGTTGCTGACGAAAAATAGCGGAAAGTGGAGGTCACATTTGCTTTCTTCAATTTTATTGATGCCAGAAATTGGTTCCCAATTCTTTAATAGGAAACAATTAATATCCGTTCCGTATAAAGGAACAAACAAATTTACAGATCACATCTCTTGAGACCCCATTTGTGTAGGAAATTCTGAAAATGGAAATCATATTCCTAAAGTTGTAAGCCGTTGATAATTTTGAAGAAGATTTAGCAAAGGACACTCACTGCATGCATGATTTGGCTCTGCCTACTTGCAAGTTGGCCGTCTCTCTTTTAGTATCTCTACCTGCTCCCCATGTTCAACTTTCGCCTATGTGCCATAATTTTTTGCCAAAGGCTTTGTGTCTTATCCACACGCCTAACAAACGGAAGATCCAATTGATAGTGATATCCTTCCTTTAATGGCGAATAGCAAGAGTAATAATGGAACCCACGTCACAAGTGTAACCTTTTATAATTTCTTTTATTGATTGGCCATTCAATTGATTTTGCATATTTCCTTTTCCATAAGACCGCAACATAGATGATTTGTCTTATTTTATTTGTTTTTTGGGTACGTCATCTTATTTTATTATTATATTTTAACAATTGTAATGATTTTTTATTCAGGTGCGGTGGCAAAGGTGAAAGATGGAAAACTGAGTTTGGGAATGCTGATTGATGTTGTTAAATATCATTAGCATTATCAATAGAGCAAGGTTACCAAGTACAATGGGGATCAAGAAAGCACCACTATAATAAAGCAAATACAAATTAAAAAATCAAGGTTGTAAGATGTCAAAATAAAAAATAAATTTAATCAATGGGGATAATATACACCTGAATTGTATAACTTAAATCAATAGGGATCATATTTACTCTTGAAAAATCAATACTTAAATAAAAAAAAAAACTATTTCACACCAATACAACTTTTGAGCTTGAAATGTTCAATATTTATTAATAAGGATCAAATTCTAACCATTTGATTATAAAAGCTCTACTATTATGTTATCCAAAATATCAAAGATATTTAAGAGCGACACTTGAATGAGTTTATATCCCATAAATCATATCTAGGAGAAATTATTATTATTATTATTATCATTTTTGCTTACTTCCTGCATCAGTTAATAGTCCGAGCAGGTTCGATGCTTATGACTGGCGGCAAACAAGGAGCGGGTTGAGGATTAGATGACCTTAATTTTAATGGTGATTCTAAGATTGAGGAAGATTAGATTGGCTTACAAACGACGTCAAGTGCTTTAAACACATGGAAAGTCTAAAAAGCGAAGTGCCAACTATGACCCCATACAGACATGGAGCCATCAAAATTAGAACAGTGGCCAAATCAACATCCGAGAATTGTGATTTTGATCGCTTTCACCCTGCGCCTGCCAGCAGATTTAAAAAATAGAAAGAATTAAACCCCATTTCAGCTGAACTCATATACCTGTATTCAACTTTGTTTGAGGGTGTAGAACTGTAGACAGTCGACAGAGGCAGGTCTCATTCATCTCAGTATATACTGTTGAATTGACACACCACTTACTCTTGTGGACAAATTAACACTATATAGAATATAGCACCACTTTGGAAAAGCAACATGTTAAATAAATAGGTTAGCATTCCAATTTGAATAGGCAGCCAATGAGTGGCGAGGGTCTTGGCTGACACAAAAATGGATCAGAATTCCAATGTGTCACGGCAATAGATGAAATACGGATTCATTGAGGTACTAGAATTATAAATAAGGCAAAATATTTGAGAAACTGTTACCAGTCTCGTTCAGCCTTTTCTTTTTGCCGTCAGTATTGAGCCATTGAGCATGCTGATTATCCACATCAACCACTAACGGACTGTTAGGCCCCAACCAGAAAAACAAATGGGCAGGAAGTCATCCGAAGGTGCACTTCAATGACAGATCCCCAAGGCGTGTTGCTTTTTCCTTTTTCTTGTCCCCGCCCTACCTTTTCTTCTATTGCATTTCCAATAATTGAATAATTAGTAAAGCACCATGCGACCAATTATTCGTCTTATCTAATGGCAGACTTGTATGGAAATAAGTACGCAGAGCCTTCGATCATAAACTAAAATTTAACCGAGCTTAATCTTTTATCAATTTAATCCATTAGCATTGAAGCCACCTTTTTCTTTCTTCAAAAGGTATCGCTTTGTTCAAGATTACAAAGAAGCCAGAGACTTCCAAGCATACACAAATCTAGGCTTGGGAAGCATGTATTCATCTCATGCCGGTAACATATTACATATTTGCATTGACTTGATATTGGGCGGGGGACAATTTAGGAGAATGGAAACTAGAGCAGGTGCCAACCTTAGAGGTAGACCTGTGAGTCTTAACCAATGGAACCAATGACTGCACCACATCTGCCATGAGTGGCCGATAATCTGCCTCTGGTTGCACACACATTGCAGCAATTGCTGCTACCTGGATAACCTCTTTCATCGAGTACTGTCCCTCCAATGCAGGATCCATAATCTTTATAACCTTTTCTCTATCAGTCAAAAGGGGTAAAGCCTAAATACAAACAGCAAATCGAGTTTGTTAGAAAGTGTGAGTACTAATGTTTTAAAGCTTAATAAAGTAATATTCCTCCCAGAAATTGAAATACAGGAGAATCGACAAGGGGTATATTTGTGAGTTTGAATTTTTTATGGTAAAGGAGGGGAAGGAACGGCTTTTAGTGTTAAGATTTTAGAATTTTATACTACATGCCCTTCCTTCCTTTCCCCTCTCCTCAAAATCCAAACTCAAACATACCCTGATTAGATAACCTTAGCTGAATACTATAGAATCAAGACAGAAAACTTGATGGATGAGCCAAAAAGAACCAAGAAACTTACCCAAGAAACAAGAACACCTTCTCCTGGAGGTCTCTTCATATCAACTGGCACTCGGCCGGTGAGTAGCTCCAAAACTACAACACCATAACTGTACACATCTGATTTTGTTGTTAAATGACCCGTTAGTGCATATCTGCACAATCCACCATTCCAAAAACATAAAACAATTTAAGTTTTCCATCAGATGAAATTACTCAGATCAGTTCATGAAATAAAATGTAACAAAGAAAACAATCCAATAGCAAATTATAGGTGATGAGCCGTACTCAGGAGCAACATATCCTTGGGTGCCTAAAACTAGAGTTGAAACATGTCCACCAGCTCTATCAGGTCCAAGCTTGGCCAATCCAAAATCAGAAACTTTGGCATGAAATTTTTTATCCAGGAGGATGTTGCTGCTCTTAAAATCTCTGTGAATCACTGGGGGACTGACATGTTCATGAAGATACTCCAAACCCTTGGCAGCTTCAAGTGCTATTCTTAACTGAGTTTCCCAATCCAATTGCATGGGCATAACATTAGAATCTACAAGAAAACCAACCCATCGAAATCAATTCCAATGCAAAATAGGAAAAAACATTGGACAAAAGGGGGAAGAAAGGCAACCATGGGTGTAGTTGCAATGCCTTCAGTTACATAGTAACTAACCCATAGTCTTAAAAACTTATGAGAAAAAAGGAGACGCGGAACAAGAAAATGACAATCTTGCAATGTCTGGAACATGAGTCAGAGACCCGAAAAAGGAACAAACATGCTTAAATATACATTCCAGAAACACAGAATAAGAAGCATTCTAACACTTCAATACAAATCATTGCAAAGTTTGCTATTACAGTGATGTGAGAAATATAGAGATCATTGCCACAAATTCTTATTATAGCTCAAACTGACAAACAAATAATACAGATTAATATAAAACAAACTTTATGTCAAACATTAACCATCAAACATTTCCTCTAATGTCAACAACATTCTAAATTTCCAATCCTCAAATATAAGACCTTTTGGAGTTCAAGTGGTAGTGCAGTGCAAAAGGTAAAGCTTATGATGCATAGGTTCATACTTCATACAATCTGCTTAAGTCATTTGAGTATTACTGAGGCATTAGTAATATTTTTACTTCTACATAGAAGTCAATATACACAAAGATCTTGAGGAAATGAATGCAATCTCAATTAAGACTCAACACTCAACAGCCACCCCTATTGTGTAAAATCAATCACAAGTTCAACCCCTGAACTTTCACAAGATATGATCAATTAAATAAACCAAATAAGATATTTTTAAGTTTTCACAGAAGGTGAGGTATAAATAACTTATTTGACCTCTACCAGCTTAATGTATTGAATTCAGACATCCAAAAAGCAATAGCAAATTGAACATTTACTGTAATTAAATGTTTAAATAACAGGGTCATCACTCATCAGATTCTTCAGGGTCACTGGCCAGATTGTGTAATATGCAAAAAAGAGAGAATGCCTTGTATGGTGGGAAAAGAATAAAAAAAATATATCAAAAAAGAGAAACATGAAAGAATTTGACAAAGTTAACTTTTAAAGATCAGAACAGAGAAATCTTTTTAAGGAATCAGCTAAAAAGAGTACCAAATGTAACCATTGAACCCGGGCCCATGCTAGATGGACTGTGTTCAATGAATAATTTACATCAATTTAGTTCTGACGCTTAATGCTGCACATCAACAACCATTAATTTCGAGTGGATATATATGAATTATACAATTATCAACTTGGTTCGACAAACAGCAAAAGATTGCATATTGCTCTTGTATTTTCCTAAAGTAATTTCCATATTTCTTCATGCATAGTATGATGATCATAATATGATGAGTTAAAGGTCATCATATGTCTCTATCATCAAATATATTCTCCACAGATCTGAAAGATGTTACATAAAAAAAAATGTACTTTTATTTCTCCATGCTGTGCACCTGAGATGGGGCAAGCAGATGAAGAAAAGACAAAGGCAGATTTAAAATTACAGAGGCATATCACATGCAGCATTTCTTTCTTTCCCATCTGGATCACTGACCACCAGGTACAATACAAAACAATTGTCACATCCATTCATGACACTACATATTGATATTAGCAAAGAACAAAATATCTGTTTAGTCAACATTTATTTCATTACTTACTGCAGACAGGATAAAGATGTTCCTGCAGGCCACCATTTGCCATAAACTCATACACCAGCAGTTTATGATTACTATCAGAGCAGTACGCAAGCAATGCCAGCAAATATGGAGAATGCAACTGACATAGCAATTCAACCTACAGTGAGATGTAACCAACCAATTCACAACTCATTTCCAAAAGGAAGAGCCAACACATGCCATCAATTGCTATCTAATTCATTGCCATGAGAAATGGTGATTCATAAGCTACAAATTTCACTGTTTTGATTACAAGGTAAAATACATATGCATGAAACAGGGCTGACCATAATGCTCTAAGATGGAACAAACCTCTACTTTGAATTCTTCTTCTCCCTGCTTTCCTGCCTGATCCATGAACTTAATTGCAACTTTCCTGCCATCATTAAGCACTCCCCGGTAAACAAGTCCAAAACCACCATGGCCAATCACATTGGACTTGCTGAAGCCACCTGTTGCAGAATGTAACTGCTTGAAAGTGAACACCTTAAGTCCTTTCTCAGCAACAACTTGCAGATTTGCAAAGTCACTTTTATCGTTGAGGCTAGCGTCATCAACTAATACAAAACCAAGCAGAGTCTTTGAGTAAGTGGGCCATCAGGTTGCTCATGTAAGGTAGGAAGCAAAAATTCAAAAAAAGTTCAACAGTAAAAGATACTAATGACCCAAAAAAAAAGTACAAAACCCTTGAGAGTAAATAAAAAGCATTCTTACAGTTCAAAATAATTTATGTTATCGAGAGCATAGAGTGCATCACAGGCTCACAGTTCCTCTTCTTTTAAGTATAGAGATTAATATGCAACCATTAACTAGAAGTTAAAACCGAATGCAAAGGAAAGATAATAGTTCTATTTGTTATCCAAGCTCAAACAGGGCAGGTAGGCAAAGAGAATCCCACATGCAAACTTCATCAAATCTTTAGACAAGAAAGAAGCACATGTTAATAGAACCAACCTCAGTTACAACATAAATCAACTAACCAAATTTCTCACTGCCTTTCTATTCCTCAGCAAATTCAAAATTGCATAAAATTTTATTAGTTGCATAAATATTTAAATTTCAATGCAGGTTTCCAATATTATGGAGATCGGTGAAACTGCATGAAACTTACAATAAAAATCCCAGCAAAAAAAAAAATTGACAGTTTTACTAATTTTTCTGGACCAAAGACTATGTTTGTTCGCTAAAATTTTCACAAGGATAAAATCCAAAGTTAAAAAAAATACAGAACAATCAAAAGGGCTCCATGCAAAAAAAAAAAAAAAAAAGTAGTCCAGATATACTAATCCTATATCAATGGCGCGCCAAGTAAGTACCTATAGTTCTTCAATCACTCTCTCTTTTCAGAGGGTAAAAAATGGAGCCTTCAACACTCCATCTTTTCACATTTTCTCAGCAACCAAACACAACCATACCCACATAAACTTTAAAAAAAAAAAGTGAACCTTTTTGTGTCTTGCGGCGCATGGAGACCTTGCGTCGTATGTAGCAGTAGTAAGCAAAGGCAACAGAGAGAGCAGAAACGGCAATGGAAGCGAGCACCACCATGCCCATCTCTGCAATCTTCGCCTTCCTTCTGTACCCATCATCATCACCATTAGCTCCCATTTCCTTTTTTCTTCTTCTCAGAAGCTAAAGGGAAATAAAATTAAAAAAAATAACCCTAGAAATGGCTAAAGCATAATGCGAGAACCGAGAAGAGAGTGAAAGAGAGAAGAGTAATATTTGCAGCTTCGAAGTTCGAAGACACTCTCCTGAGTTCTGACTCGTTCACTCACTCAGTGAGCCAGTGTCACTCTCTCTCTCTCTCTCTCTCTCTCTCTCACACACACACACACACACACACACATAGAGCTTTTGTTTTGTGGCGCGTAGATTATTCATGCCAACTTTGTTTGCACTTTGGTACCATATCTAGTGCAATTTGCCTTGCCACTAGCTCTCTTTTCAGTATTTTTATTATTTTCCTTTGTCTTTCCTTATTATTTTCACAAATTAGAAAATTAGATAGAAATTTGACCTAATTCAAGGTCAAAGATATTATTGTGTTGAATAAAGAGGCTTTTTACAAAAAAAAATTTATAAATAACTTGTAAGTAAATTTATAAATACAGCTTACCACATAAAGAATATAAGAATATGAGAACTAAACTCAAGATTATAACAATGTATTAATAAAAAGTAAATTAAGTGAGCCAAATTTTATTCATCTACTAATTATTTTATTTATTGATATGGAAAAATAAACATCAAGGCGAAATAGTGGGTAATGGCCATTAGCTTTTCACCAAACTTATCACAACCAAAATATTGATCCACCTATAAGAAAACAAAATATTGGTGAAAATACTAAGTTTATATTTGTTTGTTGTATGTGTTAGAATAAATATTTAAAATTTTAAAAAATGTTGTTTAACAAACATTACATGTTAACAATTCGAATGTGTTATAGTGTACTTAATTTTTTTATTCGCAATGCTACCAACCATCATTTATGAGTCATAAACATTAGCTTATTCCATGGGTAAGATTCAACTTTGAAATTGATTTTTAAATACTTTCTGTAACAAATTATTAATATACTAGTGAATATGTAATATTTGTTTATTAAAATATGTAGTGTTTTTGACAAGCCTTTACACATAAAGTTCTCAATGCAACAATTTTCGTTTCATAAATTTTTTTTATTAGAAATTTCTGACCGTACGCACAAAAAAAACGGAATATTGCTAAAGTAATTTGGGCATGTGGAGATTATAAGTTAGAAAGAAGTCTAAAGCTAAGATAGGCCCATTTTAGGTTTTCACAAACAATCATGTCCAATCTTCAAATGTTATGATTTTGAAGCTAAAATAGCAAAGGGAGGGAAGGTGAGGGGCATGGTATGCAAAGAAACATTGAGGCCGACACGTTTGTCAGGCTTGATTGGACGTAGATAGCTGAGAGCAGTGTTATAATATTTCCTGAATCTAAATAGGACAAAAACCTGCCCACTGCTTTATGTCTAGTCTCACTGTGTTAACATGGCCCTTAATAAAACCTTCTTAAAAAACAATCTTTTTGAAAGCCTAAATGCACTCACTAAACAATCACCGGGGAAAAAAAAAAACATCGCAATTTGTACAAGGTAACAGATGATGATAACGATATCAATATGATTAATTTGAACAGCTTTACTTAAACTTCTTTAAATCAGACACACATGCAACTATTACCAAACATTAGACATTGATTGTATTCGATCGAATTCTCTTTAATTAATCCCGTGTTAAATTATGACTATTTTTTAGAGTATTGCATGACAGAAAAAATGAATTGCTTGGAAATAGGTTTCATGAAACTGTACTATTTACATGCAGAAATAGGACCCACTAATTACATGGAGTATAATTAGTCCAGCTTGTAATAAATTCTCCCAATTCATGACTCTTTAAAATAAATAGAACTGCCAATCTGTTGCTGAATGATGAATGGATGACAGTGATGAAATGAAGAAAGCCGCTTGGAGGTGATTGTGTGATCGGCAATCTCTACTCTTTGGATTTATTGCTTCACAGCCGGTTGGCCAGCAACTCACAAGCATTGATAGAGAGATCGTAGAAACACTCTTTTTTTTTTTCAAATGGTTTATCTGATCGGTGTTTTATCTAATCATTACACTAAAAATAGTTACTATTTTTAAAAATATACCTCCACTTTTAGATAAATTTATTTTTAAAAATATTTATTAATTTTACATTTTAACGATAAAGTTTTTTTTAGTTCTGATAGTACCTCTAAATAATTAATGACTATTAGTCTAATATTTTATTTTTAATCATTTAATACACTTCACAATTAATGATTATTAGAGAATATTAGTTTATAGATAATTATTTTGCATAGAAATATTTTATTATCATATTATTTATCATATTTCTTAATATTCCTATTTGTCCAAATTTAACAGATATTTTACAAAAAAAATAGAATAAAAACTGAAGTTTTCATCTTGGAAATGAGATTATTTATATTTTCAAAGTTGAGGATCCACTTAAAAGTTTTGAAATATACTCTTCTTGATATCCTTAATGATCGGTAAAATCCTTTTAAAAATAGTAAATAAATTTATTTTTTAAATATTGTCCATTTTAAGTTTATTAATGAGTTATGATTACAATAAATTTTGAAAGTAATTAATTTTGATAAATTATTAGTGTAAAAGAGTCTTATATTATTATACAATTACAAGTTTGTATTCGCAAGCTTTTCAAGACATTGGGCTGTTGAGTCAAACCACTATAATCGACCTATAAATACATAATTGAATATTTATGTAAATTTTTTTTACATTAACAATGCATAGAATTAAATTCATGTTTTAATTTAAAAAGTAAACATTTTTTTTTCATTTTTAAAATAAATTCTTATTAGAAAATTCTTGTTTTATAAACTAAATATATATATCAGGTGAGAGATATCAGGGGCATAGTTGCACATTTTTTTAGGAATGGTCAATATTTAATAGTTACTTTTATATAAAAAATATGTCATATAATTTTTATTGTTATTAGAAAAATAAAGAAATATATTTATATATAAAATAAAGGATTTAATTACTATGCACTGACAGTGTAAACTTTTTCATATAATCATCTAATCATGTACTGTCATCTAAGTCATGATAGTTAATTTTTTCTCGCACTACTTGAAAAATTATTTAAATAAAATATTTTAATTGAATGACAGTGCAAATTAGTTTTACATTATCAGTACATTAAAATTAAATTCTAAAAAATGTTTTACAACTAAAACTAGAGAAAAAGAACTTGCGTGTGTGCACATACACGCACATATATACAATATTTACGTATTATCTATTATAATATTTAAATATCTAGTTTAAAAAAAAAGAATCAACCAAATAATATTTTTAGATGGGACCAAAAATATAAACTACATAAAGAAATTAAAAAAATTAGGGGGGCCATTGCCCCCTTTGGCTGCAACGAGGCTCCGCCCATGAGAGATACATTAACTCTAACTTAAGAGAGAATTTTTTTTCCCTCATGAAATAAATTTTAACAACTCATGTCTACATATATTTATAGTCAAAATAAATTTTATTATTTTTTGATATATACCTACTTGTTTTAAAACTCTACCAAATTTATTTAAATTTATTTAAGTATGAAGTATTAGATTTATATTTTCATATAATTTTTTCTTGATTATAATAGGCTAGGTTAACGTACTTTGTTTAAATATCCCAAAATTTATTTTGTTAAAACCTTCGTTTGAGTCAATATGGTGTTTGTTGTAGTTCCTTTTAAGAGTAATTACGACTGATCAGCTTGTTAGTGAAGACTAGAAAAAATTTGATATAACACCTTTTATTGAGCTTGTTTAGATAAGCATTTGAGGCGAGAAAAAGTATTTCTTTTCAATTTTTTAAAAAATACTTCTGCAATCTTTTAATATATTTGTTTGTGCTTCTCAAAAGAATCAAAAATAAAAAATCAATTTTTTTTTTTCAAAAGTAAGTCTCTACATGGTTCTAGTAGAAGCAAAGGCAGTAGAAGACAGTATTCTTGGTTGAATTTTAAAATCATTTAGATTTCAAATTTATCCACACAAATTTTATGAAAATATAAAAAATAACTTTCTACTAAATTTCGCCCACCCCTCACCCTATTTTCACTATTACAGCTGCAATAATTTAACCATTCTGCATTACCTTTTATTTTGGGCATATATTTTTATAATTCAATAAAACATAACTAAATAATAATAAATATACATATAATTATTTTAATAGAGAATTAATTTTATTTTATTTAAATTTTTTTATTAATTATATTTACTTAAAAATAAATAAATAAATAAAAATTTATGTAAAAAATTTCATATGCAAAAAATAGTGGGAAATCCAAACATCTTTCTTAGGAAGGAATTTTTCATACTCTTAATTGTAATTTTACTAAAAAAATACTTCTATATCCACTCCATTCAAATAGGTTAATAAATTCTGATTCTAATAAAAAGTACTTTTACAGTTATATTCAAACATATAAAAAAATTGTATCTACTTCTACTTCTAATTCTGAAAAAATCTAAAGAAGTACTTATTCTAGTGAGCCCAAATAAAACCGTGACCTAATAAAAATAAATAAATAATTAAGATTGTCGGCTTATGAATGCAACAAGTCTTGCTGTGGCCATGACCGTGATACCTGTTGATGTACCGTCATGTTGAGATAAAAATAAATAAATAAAACCGTGACCTAATAAAAATAAATAAATTATTCTGATTAATCATTAATTTATTATTAGAAAAAATTTTAGGTGCTCATAATACAAGATAAAACATTTGAGATAAAATTTTACTCTATTTCATTTATTAATTAACATATTAGTCATTATATTAATAATATAAAAAAATAAATACAATAATAACCTATAAAGCTGACATATAAATTAATAATTGGAAAAAACAATTTTGACACCGATATGAGACCCATGCATTGTGAGAGGAGTGATAGAAAGAGAATAAGTTAGAAAAAAAAATACGTGATGGGACCTATATGTATTGTGAGTAGGGTGTTTGGATGCTTGAAAATATTGGGTGTTAAAATAGCAAAACCGTTAATAATTTGACCAAAGTAAATCTTATCTTTTGCTTCCGGTCCCTAACTATTTCTTCTACTATTATGCTATATGACCGAGATAAAGTGTAATTTATTTACACTTACATGCTTTGCAATGTCACTATGCATTTCGTCTTTTCAGAGCATAAACTTCTATTTTCACTTCCTTAACCAATGCAAAGCGCGAATTAGATAAATCCTTTACTTTTCAATTGCTATCTTTCCAAGTAGTGGGAGACAAAAATGATAATGTCAACTGTTTAATTTTCTTTTTTATTTTTAAAAGCTAATTACAATGATAAACTTTGGAAACCTGCAAAGCCAAATACTTCATATATAAACATGCACTAGATGTTCGCAAGTGTAAACCATGTTTTGAATCTTCGCAATTTTGCTAAGACAACTTTAAGATCGAAATGAACGAAAACCATCCATGATCATGGTCGAAGGTAATTTTATCTTGAAAATATTAACTTTATTTAAGATAATATGATGTCCGAACAGGGAAACGCCTTAGGTCGCCACACCATACGTCTCTCTTGCATATACAATCAGCATGCAAAACACAACCAAACCTTTGACAGTGAAAATGTAAACCCTAAATAAATACACATACAACCATTAGATTTGATTCCTCATTTCTTGCCGCGTAGTTTGGCACCAAGGGCTCTCTCTAACTTGCCGATTATCTGCTGGTTTGGAATAGCTTTCCCTGACTCGTACTCTTGGATCACTTGAGGCTTCTCATTGATCATCTGCAAGTTAACACACGTCATCAATGATACCAGAGCATAAATAAATGAGCAAAATTAAAAGAAAAAAAAAATGTGTGGTGACAGAGAGAGAGAGAGGGAGAGAGGGGAGAAATACTTGAGCAAGCTGCGCCAGGGTGAGTTTCTTGTCCATCCTTGCTCGCATGATAGCCTTCATGAGTTCAGTTGGTACACGATCATCTACACTCAAAAGTTCAATCTCATGAGATGTCTATATATATATATAGAAAAAGAACTTTCATTAGATAGAAGAAAGCATACAAAAGAGGATGAGAAATCCTCAGCTAGGTACAAAAAAATTCATCTATGACCTAAAGGGATGAGCCATGTAACAAAACATGCCAATCCCTTTGAATATCAACCAGAGGAACACCATTGAAAGGACCATGTGCTGAGCAGCAAAGAGAAGCCAAAAAGGTGATCCTATCCCAAATATAATCTATAGTGGAGAAGGAATCACTAAAAATCCTAGAATTCC
The DNA here is from genome assembly GCA_031216105.1 of Dalbergia cultrata. Taxonomy (NCBI): domain Eukaryota; kingdom Viridiplantae; phylum Streptophyta; class Magnoliopsida; order Fabales; family Fabaceae; genus Dalbergia; species Dalbergia cultrata. Next base: position 10,177,029 of record CM062350.1, on the reverse strand, counting down.
TTTCAACTAAATACACCAAATCACATACAAAATTTTCGGTGCTGTTTCTCAGAAGCTCGGTTTACGCTGATCTAAGAGGCCGAAAGACTTAAAAAGTTGTAACTCTCCTCAAGTCGTTGGGAAATATTATATTATTCAATAGCGAAGGCAATAATAAATTTGAGAAAGTGGAACGCGTCGAGAAATATATTATAAAGAGGGATTGGTTGGAAATCTTGTAAGTAACAGAGTTAATAATTATGGAGACCACAGTAGCACCCAACCATATAGAAGCTCCCCGGGCCCAAACAGATTCTGGGTTGAGTGACAATATCACGCGCATTGATCGTGAGCTTTACAAAGCTGCGGTGGTAGGTGATCCCAACAAATTTGCTCATGACCAAAATATTGAGTGTCTACTCTGAAAGTCAGCACTAGAATGTTCTAGTGTTAGAAGTTTCATGAAATAAATAAATAAAAGGAAAGTTGAAGAATTATCTAGAAAGCAAAACAAATAATTATGTTGCTAGAATTTTCTAGCCCTTAACCGACATATGCTACCTATATATAAGAATATAGATGTAAAGTGTGTGTGTGCAGCAAGTGTATTGAGTGGTGAGAGAAAGTCTCGTGAGTTAGTGATGCAACTGTAGGAGTTAGAACTCCTAGAGTGCATAAAGTGTAAGTGGAGTATTGGTGTACAAGAGTGAGGTGTGTGTCTCATGAGATAGAGTTAATGAGCAAAATTATTGTGCTCTAATATGTAAGTGTAGAATTTTCCAGTAAATACCAAGAGAGTTTTATTTTTTAGTGTCACCTTGCTCTACAATTTGGCATAAGAGCTTGACAGTCTGGGACCGATTCAAGTGGGAGGATCATTAGTTCTGGGGGAGTTCTTGCAAAATCATGATCTGGGGCTGTGGCGCTATTGATGCAGGACCAAAGCAGTTGTGAGAAAATTTCATCAGGTCACTATGGCAGATATCCAAGTGGTTGGTGGAATTAGGAAGCTCAATACCCAGAATCACAATACATGGCAAACATGTATGGAGTCATATCTCCAAGGTCAAGACCTATGGGAGGTTGTTGGTGGTAGTGAAACCACATCACCTTCTACAAATGAAGTTGAAGCACTGTAGAAGTGGAAAATTAAAGCAGGCAAGGCGATGTTTGCGCTGAAGACTACGGTGGAAGATGATATGCTGGAGCACATAAGGAAGGCGTCAACGCCGAAGGAAGCATGGGACACATTTGCAACACTGTTTTCCAAGAAGAATGACACGAGGCTGCAACTCCTGGAGAACGAGCTCTTATCAACAACACAAGGAGACTTGACGATCAACCAATATTTCACCAAGGGAAAGTCTCTCTGTCAAGAAATCTCTGAATTAGATCCCGATAGTAAAATATCCGATCAACGCATGAAGAGAATTATTATTCATGGGTTGAGACCGGAGTATAGAGGTTTTATTGCTGCAATTCAAGGATGGCCTACCCAACCTTCCCTTTTACAATTAGAAAATTTGTTGGTTGACCAAGAGGCGTTAGCTAAACAAATGGCTGGCGTATCAATGAAGAGTGAAGAAGAAGCACTCTTCATTGATAAAAGAAAGGGAAGAGGGAAGCCATATTTTAGTACAAATTTAAATAACAAGAACGAGAAGTCAAGAAATGAGAAAGAGGGAGGTTCTCGACTTGGAAAGGCAAAGAAAGGTGATAATGCCTGCTTCATTTGCAGAAAACGGGGACATTTTGCAAGAGATTGTTGGTTCAAGAAGAAGGTGGCAGAGAGCAATGCAGCAACCTCAAGTCGTCAAGTGGAGAAAGAAGATAATAGTGAAGAAGAATGGGACGTTTCTGCTTCACTAGCAGTTGAAGAAGACATTGACCAGGAGGAAAAGATAGATTTTGACAAGACTGATGAGAAGCTCGTGGAGCCACCTAAGGCAGAATTGGCACTCACAATGACAAGCCCGCTAGCTGTTGACTATAATAAGGATTGGATTATCGATTCAGGATGCTCCAATCACATGACAGGCGATAAGGAGAAGCTGGAAAGCACAACAGAGTACAAAGGTAATCGAGTTGTGGTGACAGCAGACAATTCAAGGTTTCCAATCACTCATGTGTTGGGAGAACAGTGATCTCACCTCGCTGTAGTGACGATTAGGTACGCATACAAAATGTTTATTACGTACCTGGAATGAAGAAAAATTTACTTTCAGTATCACAAATAACGAAGTCAGGGAAGTACGTAGTATTTGGCCCAGAGGATGTTAAGATATATGACAAGATAAAAGTTATTGGGACACCAGTACTACAAGGACAACATTTAGAGTCAATCTACGTAATGTCTGCAGAATCTGCTTACGTAGATAAGACTCGAAAGAACGATACAGTTGATTTGTGGCATGCACGCCTTGGGCATGTAAGCTATCACAAATTGAAGGTGATGATGAATAAGACCATGCTCAAGGGTCTTCCTCAATTGGAAGTGCAAGAAGACGTTATATGCGCCGGATGTCAATACGGTAAGGCTCACCAACTTCCGTATGAAAGTTCAAAGTTTCAAGCTAAAGAGCCGCTGGAGCTGGTTCACTCAGATGTGTTTGGACCAGTTAAACAACCTTCGATTAGTGGATATCGTTACATGGTGACCTTTATTGACGATTACTCAAGGTACGTATGGGTCTATTTTATGAAAGAAAAATCTGAGACATTATCAAAATTCAAAGAATTTAAAGAGAAGGTTGAAAGCGAAGTAGGAAAGAAGATTAGATGCCTTCGTACAGACAACGGGGGAGAGTATACTTCAAAAGAATTCTATGAATTCTTGAAAGAGTGTAAAACACGACGACAGATAACATGTCCGAACACTCCTCAACCAAAATGGCGTAGCAGAGAGGAAGAATCGCCATTTGGCATAAATTTGTCGGAGCATGCTACATGCCAAAAATGTTCCAAGCAGATTCTGGGCCGAGTGTATGAAGACTGCAGCACATGTAATCAATCGGCTTCCACAAGCCAAGCTAAGGTTCATGTCACCATTTGAGAAGCTATGGAAGCTCAAACCTACGGTGAGTCACTTCCGAGTATTTGACTGCGTGTGCTATGTCTTTGTGCCAGATCACCTAAGGAGTAAGATGGATAAAAAGGATATTCGTTGCATCTTTGTGGGATACGACAGTCAGAGAAAAGGTTGGAGATGTTGTGATCCCATAACAGGAAAATGTCATACATCAAGAAATGTAGTGTTCGATGAAACCTCCTCTTGGTGGTCGACACAACAGGTTGTTCTATCTAACTCCAAAAATGTTGAAGGCATGATCGAAGAGAAAATGGGGGAGCAAAAAGAAAGTAAAGAACTACAGTCTCCAAGTCCAAGCAAAGTGCAGAAACATGCTCAGAGTCCTTGGAAAATTGGAGTTCATCAAATGGAACAAGAGGAGCTTGAACAAGGAGAAGAAGAAGAAGAAGTCGGAGAACAACCACAACTTAGGAGATCTATGAGGCCAAGAAAGCCCAATCCAAAGTATGCAAATGTTGCAGAGATCATGGAAGAAAAAGAGCCTGTAACCTATGAAGATGCTTCACATAAGGAAGAATGGGTCAAGGCAATGGAAGAAGAAATCTCGGCACTTGAACAAAATCAAACATGGGAGTTAGTATCAAGGCCAAGAGATGTAAAGCCCATTTCTTGTAAATGGGTTTATAAAATCAAGACCCGTCCAGATGGCTCAGTAGAAAGGTACAAGGCTCGATTAGTCGCACAAGGCTTCTCTCAACAATATGGGTTGGATTATGACGAGACTTTCAGCCCAGTCGCAAAAATTACTACAGTGCGTGTTCTAATAGCATTAGTAGCATACAAATCATGGAAGCTCTGGCAAATGGACGTAAAGAATGCCTTTCTACATGGAGAAGTTGATCGAGAAATATACATGGAGCAGCCAAGAGGATTTGAAAGCAAAACTCATCCAGATTATGTTTGCAAGCTACGAAAAGCAGCATGCGGGTGAAGCAAGCACCCAGAGCATGGTACGGGAAAATAGCAGAGTTCCTAGTTCAAAGTGGATATCGCCTAACACCATCTGATTCAAGTCTATTTGTCAAGGTACGTGAAGGCAAACTAGCGATCGTGTTAGTATATGTAGATGATTTGATTATTACAACAACATTGAAGAAATTCGCCAAACAAGGGAGAATCTATCTGTTCGCTTCCAAATGAAAGAGCTTGGAGAATTAAGGCATTTTCTCGGACTTGAAATGGATCACAACAAAGATGGTTTGTTCTTGTGCTAGCAGAAGTATGCAAAGGATCTCTTACAGAGATTTGGCATGCTTGATTGTAAGCCAATATCAACACCAATGGAGATGAATGCCAAACTCTGTGCTCATGAAGGGAAAGATCTAGAAGATGCAACTATGTACCGACAGTTGGTGGGAAGTCTTATCTACCTAACATTGACAAGGCCGGACATTTCATATGCTGTCGGAGTAGTGAGCAGATACATGCAAAATCCCAAGAAACTACATCTTGAAGCTGTTCGGAGGATCCTAAGGTACGTCAAAGGAACAATTGATTATGGCATATTTTACAAAATGGGTGATGCATGTGAAATTGTTGGGTATTGCGATGTTGACTATGCGGGAGATCATGATACTCGTCGATCAACCACTGGATATGTATTCATCCTTGGGTCCGGAGCAATATCATGGTGTAGTAAGAGGCAACCGACAGTTTCATTGTCAACAACAGGCGAGAATATAGAGCAGCAGCAATGGCGGCACAAGAGAGCACATGGTTGATGCAGTTAATGAATGATTTACATCAACCAATCAAAAGTGCGGTTCCACTATTTTGTGACAACAAATCTGCAATCCAATTAGCAGAGAATCCAGTATTCCATGCAAGAACCAAGCATGTTGAAGTACACTATCATTTTTTGAGAGAGAAGGTTTTGAATGGAGGAATACAAATAAAGCACATTAACACTGAGGAGCAAGTTGCCGACATCTTCACAAAAGGATTAAGCAGCATCAAATTCTCAGAATTTCGCAAACAACTTGGAATGCAAAGAAGAACTAGTGCTGAGGGGGAGAAATGAAAGTCAGCACTAGAATGTTCTAGTGTTAGAAGTTTCAAGAAATAAATAAATAAAAGGAAAGTTGAAGAATTATCTAGAAAGCAAAACAAATAATTATGTTGCCAGAATTTTCTAGCTATAGGAAGTCGGTTCCTTAACCGACATATGCAACCTATATATAAGAATATAGATGTAAAGTGTGTGTGTGCAGCAAGTGTATTGAGTGGTGAGAGAAAGTCTCGTGAGTTAGTGGTGCAAGTGTAGGAGTTAGAACTCCTACAGTGCATAAAGTGTAAGTGGAGTATTGGTGTACAAGAGTGAGGTGTGTGTCTCATGAGATAGAGTTAATGAGCAAAATTATTGTGCTCTAATATGTAAGTGTAGAATTTTTCAGTAAATACCAAGAGAGTCTTATTTTTTAGTGTCACCTTGCTCTACATACTCACCCCTAAGAAAAACACCATCCTTCATGTACACTTGACATCTACAACAACTGAAGCAACCCAAAGTGCTCCACAAACAGTTCGTTTTCAGATTTCGAGCAAGTTTTACGATTTGACGAGGGCAAAAGAAAGGGAAAAAGCTGTTTCAGAAAATTTCGTGGAACAAATTATACACAAGTGTGGAGGCCTAGTTCTGCTCTCGAAAGCCAAAGGAGAAACACCCCTTCATTTGGCTGCAAGGTACGGACACTCAGCCTTATCAAAGTTACTGTTAGAACGTGCCAAAACTTTTCCTCGTGATATTGAGAGTGGAATTGGAGCAGAGATAAAGCTCATCAGAGCCACAACTCGCGAGAATAATGAGACTGCATTACACGAGGCAGTGCGCTATCATCACATTGAAGTAGTGGAGATGTTACTAGAAATGGATCCTGGTCTCTCCAGCTCTGCCAATCTTGCCAATGAAACTCCACTTTATATGGCGGCAGAGAGACGACACAAGCTAGTTGTGCGGAAAGTATTAGAGAAAGTGGAATCACCGGCATATACAGGCCTCAATGGTCGAACAGCAATGCATGCTGCCGTGATTAACAGGGATATAGGTACTACATCTTACCCTTGATCATGTTCTTTATTTTTGGTTTGATCTATTTTTATTTATGCTATTAACTTATTATTTTTATACAAATGGTGCTTGTACACTCTGCGTCTCCCCACACAACTTAAAATAAATTAGATTGGATAAAAAGATGTTTCAATTTTTTTCTCCTAAATGTGTAGTTTAACCACTCAGTTAAATTTTTGCTCTTGCATTATTAATAAAAAGTAGATACACTTTATCCTCAAACTTAAGGTAAGACGAAGCTCGATACCTCAAATTTTCTTATGTGCACATGCTATTTCTGTTAGCAATGGATAAAAAAGTTAGCATAATGATAGATTTGCTTGAAACATTACATGAGCTATTTGCATATTTTTAAGAATTAGTAGTAAAGTATAATTTTCTCTAGTTCATCATATGAACGCTATACGAATATATGTTTTTGTTTCTTCATTGTAAATTCTATAATAATTTAATTGACATACCGTCATTTTGAAAAATTTCACGTATTGTAAAAATATTTGACTTAATCTTATACTATCTTAAAAGTTTTATAAATATAAACATATGATTGGATGACAATATAATTTTTTTACACTAAAAATATATTAAAATTAATCTTATTACATAATTTCAAAATTGTTATGTTCTATTTTTTAAAAAATGAATACAGTAACTTGCATTTTGAAACTAAAAGATCACATGGAAATTAAATCTAATTTAAAGAGTAAGAAAATCATAAATTTATATTAGAAATACAAGTGAATTTTTATTGGATATGTGTATAAGGAAAGTCGTACATTAGCCAAAAATAAAAAATAAAAGGCCTCTATTAAACAATCAAACTATAAACTTAATGCCTGATGATTTTGAATGAAGCATTCATTTACTATGTGTTCTTCTTTAAGTCTATTAGTTACAAATCTTCCTTTGGTCATGGACTCTATACTGGTTTCTACTTTCTAATATTTTATTGGACCAAAAATGCAGCATGTCTCTAAATTTTCTTCCTGAAAATAGTGCCAGATCCATGGCTTGCATATGGGTTATGAGTGAGTGAAAATTATGGGTTGTTAGAAAATAAAATTCTATCTATTATATTTTTTATAAATAATTCTAAAACTAACTTCTGACATATTTTTAGGCTTTCATAATATAAGTATTAACTTTGAAATCATTATTTTGTTAAAAAGTTTCCTTGTTGAAGACTAAAAGGGAAAATATTACATCAAAAGTACTATTTTTAGTTTTTGTTTTCATTTTATCTTAAATTTTAATTACAAACAACTTAAATTATTTCTAATATTTTTTATTATAAAAATGAAAAATAAAAAATTTAAATCAAATAAAAAATAAAAAACAACGTGATATTTTTATATATAAAATTGAAATTTTTTTAAAAAAACCATACATATCCTTCAAAAGATTATTTTTTTTGGTCATACTTTTCAATTCGCTTAAAATATGTTCTTATCATTGTTAAGAGAACAACCGGACCGGCCGGTCCAAGCAAGATTAACCGAGAAATCGGTCGCTTTGGCGTCAGGTTGAAATGTCGAAACAGATCAACCGGGGAAATCGGCGAACCGAACCAGTTGAACCGGTTCGGAGCTTTTGGATTTTTTTTATTTTAAAGTTTAAATACTTATATCTTGTGGCAGTCATAGAGGAAAAATGAAAAAATGAGTTATGTTTATTTTATACATAAAAAAATGAAAAAATACTGATTTTTGCAGGCTGCTCACCATAAAACTCGCTAGTCATCAATAAATATTGTTTTAAAATACTTTTGTAACCATGTTGTGAGGCTGAGATTAGAGAAATTTTATATGGATTATGTTTATTTTTATAAACCTATGAATATATAATTTTTTTGTGTTGATTATGTTAATGTTAATTATTTAATATGTTTTTTATAGTTTAATTAATCATACGTATATATTTATATATATTTTATTATATTCTGGTTGAACCAGTTGGACTTCTAAACCTTTGAACCACTATCTTGATTGGCTCAATGCCCGGTCCGATTTTTTCTTCCTTGTTTCTTATCAACAAAATCATTAAAAGAATCTATTAATGATTGATTTTAAGAAAAATGACGTGTTGATTTCTCATCTTTTCTTAGAAATAACAAGATATTTTCTGAAGAATGAACATTTGAGAGCCACGATAAAACATGCAGACCAAAAAGGTTGGGTTCCTCTTCATTATGCTGTAAAAACCGGGAATAAAAACACATGACAAAGCTGCTGCTTGAACAAGATGAAAACACTGCATACATGCAAGATGATGAGGGCAGGACAGCTTTCCACATCGTAGCTCTTTGTGGCCATTCAATTATTATGAAAATGAGTATAAGATACTATCCGGATTGTTCAGAGCTAGTGGACAACAAAGGCTGGAACGCTCTCCATTATGCTCTGCATGGGGAAAGACGGGGCCCAATGAATATCATCTTGCAAACTCTATCGTTAAGCAACCTTTACAATGAGAAGGATATTGATGGACATACACTGTTTCATCACTATGCAAAATCCTCACACCATCATCCGCAACTATTTGCTCACAACAGAATTGACAAACAGGTTTTGAACAAAAAGGACCAAACGACGCTTGATGTTGCTGATGACAGTGTTGAAGTTTCGGATATATTATTGCGTGCGGTAAATTCTTCTTTTTTCCCACTTCTCCTTGACAATTAAAGCAACACCTACTTTATATTTGACTAGAAAATCGATAACAAAAGTATTGATTTTATATGGGATATTGTATCAACTAATCTATTACTGTTAATTGAAATGAAAATTTTTTCTTTTAAATATTTTGTGATCATTTTTAATTATGGATGATGGATGAGAACAATCAATGTCATCCAAGTAAAACAAGTTCAAATAATATAGCTCAAAAGGTAATAGTTTTGAATTTTTTTTATCAATGTGCATAAGATTTATATAATTTTAATACAGTATAAAAAATAATTTTATACGGACATTCAATTTTGAATTTCACATTAAGCTAAATGTATCGGGTTGTACCAGCTAAAACTAGAGTTGTAAGTAACCGTTTTATCAAATGCAGGCCATAATACAACAATTATGTAATGCTCGAGTTATACGAAGTCAGCGACCCGATATAAATCCAAATGTTAGTGGTCCAAGCTTAGCGTTTACTAGGGAAGCAAAGGAATCTCGTCTAATAGTGGCCACTCTCATTGCAACAGTTACTTTTGCAGCAACATTTACCCTACCGGGTGGTACCATTCAAGATGGTGAGCAACAGGGCAGGCCTATTCTAGGACACAAGAGTATCTTTCAAAGCATTCATGGTATTCAACACTATAGCTCTGGTTATGTCTGCCTCAGCGGTTTTAATACATCTCTTCTCGCCAGTCGTGAATAAATCCAAGTGGGTGGACTATTACCTCTCTGAAGTAGCCTTTTCATTCATTTTGGTTGCGGTAGCAACAATGATTTTGGCATTTGGCACAGGCACATATGCTATTTTGGGATCTTCCTCAATTGGTATTACAACTATCATTATTGGATTGTCGTTCTTCTTTGTCTTCAACCAAGTGAAGAACATGACTTTCAGTTTCAGAGACCCTTTTCTCTTAACATTTATAAAAACCTTAGGAAACATTTATTTCTTTTCGATTAGAGGTGGAAGAAGGGCACGCCAAGGCAGCCTTCCAGCTTAAAAGGTCAAGTATGAAGTATAGCACCTCGGCCTGAGTAAGCAAAAGAATAAAATAGGCAATAATGTTATATTTGATCTTCCCTTCTATATTATGAGTAAGCAAAAGAATAAAACAGGTAATAATGTTTTGTATCAATATCAAATCTTGTATGATGATTATAAAAAATCAAAATCATTCTGTATTAAATTATCAAAGTCAAAGAATCAATCCATAAATAGTTCTATATGTTTTGAAATTTTCATAGAAAGCTCACTTACATAGACGCATGAGGAGCAGGAAAACATGTCTCTTTACACCCGTTCAAAGACGTTGGCGGTGCAGGCGTTGTGGGCGGTGTCATGGTGGTGCGGACAACGTCCTATAGGTTCGCGAGACATCCTAGCGCGACAAGCAGCGATTTGTCACTTGGTTGATACAAATATGGATCAGAATTCTAATATGTCAAAGCAGTAGATATGAAACATGGATTCTCATTCAGGTACTGGAACTCTAAACAAGGTAAAATATTTGAGAAGCTGTTAACAGCAGTGTTATCCAAATGCGCCCTTAATCTTTCATCAATTTAAACCATTAGCATTAAAGCCACCTTTTTCACTTTCTTCAAAAGATATCGCTTTGTTTAAGATTACAAAGAACCCGCAGAGCACCAAGCATACACTAATCTAGTCTTGGTAAGCCTGTAATTATGCTTCATCCAAATGCGGGTAACATACATTTGCATTGACTGGATATTGAGCCGGGGACAATTTAGGAGAATGGAAACTCGAGGAGGTGTGGTAGGGAATAATTATGGAGAGAGCTTAAACATAGAAATGCCACACAAAAAACCAAGACTAAAATATAAACCTAAGGCTAAAGCTAACAATTTTCTTCATTGATTCCCTTCACTCTAATTGATTACATATATAGTGGAGGTAAGGTCAATAGCGGAAGATAAGTAGGGCTGAGGGGGATGCTGCACCCCAAGAATTTTATATATATATATTGTTTTTAAAAATATATATAAAAATAGTTATTGAGGAAAAAAATCATATTATATGAAAGAGGAAAAAAATCCACTCATACATAACAAGTTTAAGTCTTTTTAAATTCATTTTATTTGTATATTAGTATTTGAATTTAAGTATTGACATTATAAAAAATATATATACAACTTTCTAATTACAATATTTCATTTTCATTGATCTTTCAAAGTAGTTATATATTCAAATTAAGTCCATATTATTTTGAATTGTATTTAATAAATATATTTGCCCCTCCTAATTTTTGAGCCATCTTTGGCCATCAAGTAAGGTATTTTACATCCTTCCATCTCATATTTTTTTCCTACATGTACCCCTGAATATCCTACTCTGCCAAGGTGCCGGCCTTAGAGGTAGACCTGTGAGCCTTAATCAATGGAACCAACGATTGCACCACGTCTGCCATGAGTGACCGATTATGAAGAATGCGTATTTCAAAATGATTGTCGTATTCGTATTTGAAATGTACCCAGTACCGATATTTATTGGGTTTTCTAGGTACTAATTAATCAACAATTTCAATATGTAAATATTACTTAAATATAAATTAATTTTTATAAAATATTAAATTTTATAATTAAATAAATTAAACTACTATTTTATATATCCCTTTAAATCTCATGTTTTTTTATGTATTTTTACTTGAGTACCATAAAAAATTATTTATTTTATGATATAATTATTTTATTAATTATAATTTTATATTTTTATATAATATATCTTCCCGTATCCATACCCCAATTTTTTAAAAAATTTCGTGCACCGTACTCATATCTGTACCCGATATGGGTACTATACTCGTACCAATGCAACATAGGTGGCCGATAATCTGCCTCTGGTTGCATACACATTGCAGCAATTGCTGCTACCTGGATAACCTCTTTCATTGAGTAATGTCCCTCCAATGCAAGATCCATAATCTTTATAACCTTTTCTTTATCAGTCAAAAGGGGTCAAGCCTAAATACAAATAGCACATCAAGTTTGTTAGAAAGCAATATTCTTCCCAGAAATTCAAATACTGGAGAGTTGGCTAATTAGATAACCTTCGCTGAGAATGATAGAGTCAAGACAGAAAACTTGATGGATGAGCGAAAAGGAATTAAGAAACGTACCCAAGAAACACGAACACCTTCTCCTGGAGGTCTCTTCATATCAACTGGCACTCAGCCAGTGAGCAGCTCCAAAAGTACAACATACCATAACTATACACATCTAATTAATTTTGTTGATAAATGCCCTGATAGTGCATATCTGCACAATCCACCATTCCAAAACAATTTAAGTTTTCCATCAGATGAAATTACTCTGATCAGCTCATAAAATAAAATGTAATAAAGAAAACAATCCAGTAGCAAAATTATTACTTATGATTCATACTCAAGAACAACATATCCTTGGGTGCCTAAAACTCGAGTTGAAACATATCTGCCAGCTCTATCAGGTCCAAGCTTGGCCAATCCAAAATCAGAACTTTTGCACGAGATGTTTTATCCAGGAGGATGTTGCTTCTCTTAAAATCTCTATGAATTAATCACCGGGGGACTGACATGTTCATGAATATACTAATATATATTAGTATTCTAAAATTAATATTTGAGAAAGCATGTAATTTTTTAAAACCAAGATATTAGGGGGTGGGATGGGGTGGGGTGGGAGTCCAACTCGCGATTTCTTATAGCTCATTAAGATATACAGGAGTATACCACTAGACTATATGTAATTCATGTCTTTGAAAGTAATTATATATTTTAAATTATTATCACTACCAATAATTTGTTCTCTTAATATATCGCCTCCGTTCACTTTTAACTGTGTTATAGAGCATCAGCAAAAATTTAATACATTTGAAGAAATATGACTCTCTAGAAGACAGTTAAAAATGAACGAAGGAAGTAGTAACGATAAAATTACACACATGCACACACACACACACACACACACATATATATATATATTAGTGAAAATAATCTATTTGCAACTTTAGTTGTTCAAAAGTTGCATATGATGAAAGATTTACAAAGTCTTAAATGTAGACAATAAAGGTCAAAACACATTAAATTTTTGTGTGTTTATTTTTTTACTTCCACAGTAAAATAAGGGATATCATTCATCAGCAATGTATGCTTCTTAAGGGATATCATTCATCGGCAATGTATGCTTCTTAGACTAATATGGCAAAATTTAGAACTTTGTTATGGTTTCATTGCTTTGAAGATATAAATTCTCATTTTTCCAATGCTAACATTTATATTTTTAGGACGGCAAAAGTCACCGTTTATTTAGGTTTAGGTTAAGATGGTGAGTAGGCAAAGTCTATTAAAATACAGAGAAACAAGTCTCTCAAAGGAATCCAAAGCAAAGTACTTCTCTATTGTAATTCCAAATGATATGAAGAAAACCTTCATTTTGTAATACTGATAAATATGTCTAAACGTTCTTGAGCAATTTATTCTAAGCTGGCCAGATATCTAGTAGAATGCATCTTCAAGAACTCTGCCAAGACATTTACAGAGGCAATCTTCAATAAAATAAAACCACAACATCCGCCAATAAGGGTTGATCCAAAGGATTGCAATGAACGTTAAGACTACCATAACATAAGATGCTGCAAAAGTCCAACAAAATGAGATGAAATCTATGGCAGAATTGTTTTCTCCATCATTCAAGGTAGCTACTGCTAATGGCGATGACAATGGTGTTGCAATGCCTCTATTACTGGTATCCCACGAAAGATCTGGATTTCCTCTGTAGCTGCTCTCATCAAAAGTTGCAAATTGTCCCTTATCAGGCACTTCACCCGACAAATTGTTGTAGGACACATTGAAAACAGATAAACTGTTCAAGTCCTGCAGTTGAAGAGGGATTGCTCCGTTCAATCTGTTGAAAGAAAGGTCCAAACTTTCAATCATTTTTAGCTTTTGGAAGCTTTCTGGAATGGAACCATCCAAATAGTTATGTGAGAAGTTGAGTGCATGAAGGGCAATTAGATCTCCTATATGTTCTGGGATTTTTCCTACTAACTGATTAGATGACAAATCCAATCCTGACATGCAATTAAGAATATTGCCTTTATACGAGAGACTTGAACCTTTTGTGGTAAATTGTAATTCTTCTGGGTTGAAATAAGAAGCACCTTTATCATAATTTTGAAGATCAAAATAGTGGTAGTGAGAGTTGATATAGAACAAGTTAAAATCTAGAAATCCAACTGACTCAGAATCTCCAAAGTAATTGAATGAAAAATCTTGAAGATTTCTTTCATTACCAAAGGAAATATTATTGAAGCAAGTGGGTATGGAACCAGTGAAATTATTGCGGGAAAGATCCAAGGAATTGAGTTCTTTTAGCTCACATATCTGGCTAGGGAGTTGACCTTGTAACTGATTCCCAGCCAATGAAAGTAATTTCAAATTTGTAAGCTTATTAATACTCTTGGAAATACACCCAGAAAAGTTGTTGTCCCTTAAATCAAGAGAGACTAATCCGGAGTTTACAAATAGTGATTCAGGTATTGTACCAGCAAGATTATTATTCTGCAAGTGAACGAACTGTGAGAACATGCTCAAAGAAGAAGGTATTGTACCAGAGAATCTGTTATGAGAAAGGCTTACAAATGTAAGTTGAAATTTACCCAAATCTGCAGGTATTGCACCTTCAAAGTTATTCCATGATGCACTCAAGAATACAAGAGTCAAGTTTCCAAGCCAACCTGGAAGTTCACCAGATAAACCATTGTTGGAAATATCTAGTACACCTAAATCTTGTAGACTCAACAATCCATCTTGCAGTGTCCCATAGAAGTGGTTATTGTCCATCATTAACACTCTTAGAGATGTCATCTTGAGGGGTGCAGTTAGTATTTGTCCTTGGAACTTATTATGTGATAATCTCAAAGTTCGTAACCTGATGCATCCCCTAAGCATATCATTTGGTAATTCCCCACAAAAATTATTGTAGGCCAAGTCCAATGTCTGCAAGATTGACATCTCTCCAATTGAAGCCGGAATATAACCATCAAGGACATTACTTGAAGCATTTAGATAGTCTAGGTATGGAAAAAAGAATCCCAAGTTTTCTGGGAGCTTGTCTTGGATCTTGTTGTGAGAAATATCCAATATGTAGAGTTGATACATGTGTTGGCCTTCATCAGAGGGCAATAGAAAAGATCCATTAAAGGAGTTATAATTTAGAAGCACACTTTCCAACTTTGGATTGTTCGCCAACAACCAACTGGGGAAACTACCAACCAGATTATTGTTTGAGAGATCAATGTATCTTAAGTCGTGTTGGTAGGAAAGGAAGGTAGGAACTGCACTTGTACCTAAGTTCACTTGGCAATTGGCCAAGTCTAGGTATTGCAATTGAAATAATGGAAACCAAGGAGGTGTTTCAGTTTCCACTTGAAAATTCTGGTTATGCATTCCTCCAAGTGTTAATACCTTAAGCTCTGAATGATTAGCCAGGGAGCTTAATGGGAATGTACCCTCAAAATAGTTTTCTGATAGGATTAGGTACTCAAGAGATGCATAGTGAGCAGCAACAAAAGATGATGATATGTTTCCACTTAAATAATTTTTCGAAAGATCCAAAGCTTGAAGTGATGTCAAATTTTTAAGGCATGAAAATGAAGATAGAGTTCCTGTAAGATTATTGTCGCTGAGATCCAGCTCTTGAAGATTCTTAATTTTGCATAAACCTAGAATAGAAATAGAATAAAAGATTTTTAAAGTAATAGTCAATACACTTTGGCTTGTTACTTGCTAGCAACATACCATAACCGAACCGTAGGCAAAATGTCATGTAAGTGACATTTGAGGGTGTTTTTTTTTTCTTCCGATAATTAGTGACATTTGAGGTAATACTTAAGAATGGTATGTACTCACCTTGGATTGGTACTAGGCGCCCAGTAGAATGCCTTAGGATAAGTACTTCCAACTTGCTTAGGTTAGCAAAAACTTCACACAGAGAGCGAGGGTTAGAGAGAGATAACGTTTAGAACTGAGCATAGTTTTCTTTTATATTTTTGGGATAATCGGTAATCAAGATTTCAACTCCCCAAGATAATTAGTATTAACGACAAAGCCCGGCATGTCATTTAATCATTTTAAAGTTTACCCGTAAAATAGATTGGGTTATTCCTAGTTTAATTCACATTGGCAAAGACCAATCAAACTAGAATTTTCTAAGGCTATTAACTGATGAAAGTTATTTAATATTTTTATTAGATGATTTTAATTAAAAAAATGTATTCGGTTTTTTTTAATATGAGATTATTTATTTTTTATAATTTTAATTTCATTTCTTTAATTAATATTCTTATCAAATCATTTAGCAAATTCTTAAAAGTATATTTAGTAATAATTAGTTTTAATTCATTTCAATCTAAAATATTTTATACTATCAATTAATCATATCCACTAGTATGCATGACTTTTGATATAATTAATATATAAAATTTAAACATTTTCAATGAAGTATCAAAATATAATTCAATGGTTGTGTAAAAAAATTTTAAAATTGGATCGAAATTAAACTATAGTTGATAATATTGCTGTAATGATGGGAACATATCAGTTAATATTACTATTAGAGATTTTATAAAATATTTATATTTTCTTGACATGAAGATATTTTATATCGTTAACTAATCAGATATTATCATTTATGTGACTTTTCAAATAGTTATTATAAAATTAACTTATTTTTAATAGCATAACAATGCATGATTAAATAATTGTACAAAACATATATCTACATCAGATTCAGATGGCTAGCTAGAACATACCTTTATCATCTAATTCTCCTGTCATTCCCCAACTATCATACAGGATAAGCGATCTGAGAGCAGGTAAATGTGACAAATATTTAATTGTTCTTTTGTCAATGCGATTACCACTTAAATCCAGAGTCCATAGCATTTTTAACCTTGACAGAGCCCTGGTATCTGAAAAACTTTAGCCTCAATTGTCAAAGTCATGTTTGAATCATTGTTGCACAATAATTAAAAAAAATGAACAAATTAGAAATTCTTCTTATTTAATTTAAAAATAGGGATGAAAAGTGAAACAATTTAATTTGCCGATTCATTGTTAAAAATATGAATTATAAATATATCAGTCGTTGAACATGTTCTATGAGTATTAGCTATCATAGCAATTTGCAACATGACCAAAACAATATAATAGCAATGTTATTGATTATTTTTGGGTGAACCAAAAGCATCCAGTGTCGGTACAAGTGATTAATAATCCCCTTAAATAGTAGAGCTTATAGACATAAGTTTTGCCTTTAGCCATGAGACATTCTTCATACACACCACTAGAAATCAAATTCATGAGCTACTAACTATACCACGCCTTGTTGTTTGTTATCGATTATTTAATGATTGAAAAATTCATTAACTAACAATTTATAGTTACATGTATAAGCCACTAGGATTGGTCTAATGATGAAGGGTTTGGGTAATATGTATAAAGTTTTAGGTTCAAATTTCATTGCAATTAATATAATTTTTCAAAGCATCAAAAAAATTCATAGTTACGTATATCAACATACTAGTTATTGCAAAAATAAATAAATAAAGATACATGCATGTGTTATGTCAAATACATTTATAAAGTAACTTTGAATTTAATTTTAAAGTATTGCCCATGATTTTTTATATCATTATAGCAATTATATAATGTCAAATCTGTATAAATATTCAACCATATAATAAGTACTTTTAAAAGTCATAGTGTAATACACATAATTAATTAACTAGTAATCTAATATATCTTATACTAATAGATTCCGTTTGATACATAATATAAGGCCTGATAGTATTAGCTAATCCTATAAAACCAATTTTTATCACATATTTGGCATATAATAGTATAGTATTATACGGTCAAACCATTTTTATGCTATAGTTATATGATCAAGTTATCAGGTCCCAAGAAATGTGATAATATCAAATAATATTGTTTTTACTAGTCAATTCCAAATTAACTTTAACTTACTCTTTAAATTAACCCCCCCCCCCACCCACCTGCTATGGCTCCACCCACCAGTCACTGCCCCTCCGCCGCTAGTTGCCCTCCACCATTGGCTAGTCTCCCCTCGCCACCCGTGGTCGCCCAGTGCTGCTTGTTGGTCGTCATCCGCCCATTCATCTACCGCTTCTCATGTGACTCACCAAACAATGGATAGTATACAAACTTATATAATAAATTCTTTATACTATATTATTAGATCTTGTATTGTTATGTCTAATATTATCAAGCCTTATCCGATACAATGCACCAAACAGGGCCATAATGTCTTGAGCCAAACTTGTCCGAAATCGATAAAAACAGGGTACATTATCAGTTAATGATGCAATAAAAAATAAATGTCCATTGCACACAGCCACTTACCGGCAGTTGTTGATGGGTTTGTGAGTTCATTGTGAATCAAATCTAGCGTCTCCAGCTTTTGTAAAAGTGATAACTCTGAACCGTAAAGATATGCACGACAAAAGAAAGAAAGAGAGAACAGTAAAAATATGTCATTGCTGATTTTGAGATGGAAAACACATTTGGGTTTAAACTTTAATTAAATGCATCTTTGGTATATAATGCGTATGCATACCGTGGACAGGAAAGGGTCCATACATATTGGTAGAACGAAGAGCGAGGTTCTTGAGGGATTTGAAGTCACTCAAGCTTTTGAATATGCTAGTGCTCTTATGTAGAAAGATATTGTAACTCAGATCTAACTTCTCTAACTTCTTCAATGCTGACATCCTCTTGAAATCTTCAACAATAATGCGTTGAGATTAATAAGAGTGATTTTTTTTTTTGAAGCAAAGATTCATTTTAATATATGAAATTAATAAAGTATCAATTTAATTTTTAAAATTATAAAAAATAATTTTAATTGATTTTTTTTGTGATTCAAATTAATTTTCAAATATCTTACTATAGAAGCTAACTTGAATTATTTTTTATAATTTCAGTAACTAAATTAATAATTTTTTACTTTATCAAAACGAAACACGTATATAATTTCAAATATGCAAATATTTTACTTGATAACTATTTTTTTCAGATGCAATTGATGATTATTATTTGGAAATGATATATAATTTCCGATACATTATCAGTTTAGTTAGAAAATCCAATTTGATAGTTAATATTTCAAGTTCACAAAAGTTAAAGGTGAAGAAAAACTGCTTCTATTTTCAAAACATAGACAAACCACCTGTTATACACAAGAAAAACAAAGACTCCTGTTATACATTTTCCTTCAAAAAAAAAAAAAAGAGTAACGTTTTGTTTTCAGGGCAAAGTATTATTGATGAGATAACCATGATAATTGAAAAGAAGTGAAGTGTGGCCGCCGCATAGTTGAGCCCCTTTGGTTTTTAGGACAATTATTTGTGAATAATTGATTTCCGTTCATCTCATCATGACATGGTTGAAGTTTTGTCTTTAGGACTTTATTAAATTAATTTTTTTATTATCTATTTAAGTAAGCTATTTTTTAATTTAAAATATCGAGAACATAAAATAATTATGATTTTTTAAAAATACTTATTATATACAAAAACACCTTTTATACAAACTTATTTACTGAGGAGACGTATTTTTTCCTCAATTGTAATTTTATAAATAAAAAATGAACGACTAGTTCTATCAACAAAATTTTATAATTATATTCAACTATTAATTTATAAATCAAATATATGAAAGCATTATCATAATATATTGAATAGTTAAGTAGTTATTAAAGTTCATTCGCTTCTTATTTGTACGCTGATATATAAATCTTGTTTAATATTGATGACCAAATAAGATGATTTACATGTAATTAGAAGCACATTGTTCTTGAAATTTAAAATGTGTCAAAAGGCTAATTAAATTAAATACCTTTATAAAACATAATATATATTTTCATAGTACTATAAAACTCCTTACTCATTGTTAATTAAAAATTAAACTATTGGAAGGGGTTCAGATTGAACTAGTCTGGTGATCTTGATTAGGTTGGATTATGTTGGTTTAGGGCATATTTGGTTTCGGTTTTTATTTAATTTTTCAGTTTTCTAGATTTTGCCAAGAAAATATTAAAAATTATAAAATTCAGTTTTTATTTTTAGTTTTCAGCATTTTTTTTATAAAAACTAAAAAACTAAAAATGAAAATTGAAAACTAAATAAGCCTAAGTGTTTTTTTTTTTTTAAATGAATTAAAGTTATTAGCTTTTTTTATGGTTTCTTATAAGGAGTAATAGTGACTAATTAGTTCGAGACAAGAGCTCCCTTAAGGAAGTAAACCTCTTGTCACAAGGTTTTTTCATTACACACTGTTAAAAATTAAATTTCTGGCTGGATTTTTAAAGTTATTGGCTTATTTTTAAAAAATAAGTATAGCTTAATTCTTAAAATTAAAATTAAAAAATTACGTTATCATGAATTGAGAGATTATTAATATAATCATTTAAATTTTAATCTAACTAATTTCAAATATAACAATTAATATTTGTGTAAAATTAAATTGAAAATTGTAACATGTAGTGACATGTATAATAATTATAAAACTATGTAAGTATTAAATACAAAAAGTGTGATTAATTTTAATATATATTTATTTTCCTCTTATCAACTCATCAATTCCCTAAATTTCTCTCTAATTCCCTATAAAGTTAGTATATGTATAGCAACCACATAAAATTTAAACTTCTTTAATAACTACTCCTCATCCGCCATGATAAAAAGTGATGCTTCCACAAAAAAAAGCTCATAAGTTTAGGTTTCTTTATTTTTATTTTTTGGTAGGATTAAGTTTAGGTTTCTAGCTGTTGCATTTTGTGTACTTATTGTACGTAATCGATCCATTCAAAATATCGTCGAAGTTCACACACACACACACACACACACATATAAAAAGTATAGTCAAAATTATTATTTTTCATAATCCCCGTATAATGTGCAATCTACAAAGAATTATTAAAATGGTCTTCCAAATTTTCCATCAATAACCAGCTACAAATTAAAATTGAGTTTAATTTTGATATAGTATTAATGTCATCTAATTAAATTGTTTTGATTTATATTACCTTTCAACTAATAAGGACAAGAATCAACTAACATGACTAATATAATATAATACATGATTTAATAACTTATGAAAAACTTTTATACTTTTATATGTATAGAAATTAAATCCATTTAAATTATAAAAAATCCGACAAACGCCATGCACTGAAGCACATACCATGGACTACCGAGAGGCTTTCAAGCATATTGCCGCTTATATCCAACTGCTCCAAGTTTTGTAACGCTAACAATTCTGACAGAAATTCACATAAAGAACACAAATGTTAAAATAGATACATTTAAATAATTAAATCACTTGATAAGTTTTATGATGCATTTGAACATATTATTAAGGGAAGGGTTAAATACATTTTATTCCCTGAAGTTTAAGTTATGTGCAATTTAAACCCTAACTTTTTAAAATGTGTATTATAATACCTTGAACTTTTTAAATTGTGTAAAAAAATCCTACGTTTCAAACAGTACATTATGACACTTTAAACTTTTCAAACTGTCCAAAAAGACCCCCAAAAATTTAAATCATAGCAAGGTGTCGAGTTGCACACAATAAACAAATAACAGGGATTAATTACATATAGTATTCACGGATAAGGTGTCAGGATATACAAATTAAAAATATCAGGGGATTAAGTGCACGTAAATCTTACTTTTATTAGTTGTAAATTATACTGGGAGGAGTTTTACACAGTTTGAAAAGTTCATGATGTCGCGATACATATTTTGAAAAGTCATTACGTAAATTGCACATAACTTAAAATTTCGAAGGATAAAATGCATTTATCTCTATTATTAAAAGATATATTTGAGATAAAAATTAGAAATAAAACTATAAATAGAAGCAATTTCTAACATACTTCTTAATAAAATTTAAAATATTTTGTTAATAGCATTTGTTAAAAAAAATTATCTAAACAAACTTGGAAGTTATTTTTTGTCAAAAAAATTTCTTATCAAAAAGTATAAACAAGTGCGCACCATCAAGGGTGGAGGGTCATGTGTGTGAGAGTGGCTAAATTTTCATGTTAATTCATATATATATATATATATAGCCCCTTGGCTTGTAAAATTTTTATATATTGACTAGAAAGATTTATAGTATATTATTATTTTTAAAAGAAATTACATAAGCTCATAATTTCATATAGTTCAATTTTATCATAAACTCTTATTTTGTGAGCATCACAAAATGTTTTTTCTTTCTCAAGAAATCAATGTATCCGACACTCTTTTTATCAGAGATCAGCCTGATATTTATTCTTTATATATATATATATATATATTGCGACTTTTTTGTGAAATTTTTAGATTAGGTAATATATAAATTAGAAGATAAGTTATTATTTTTCAGTAGCATATTATCTTTTAGTGCTAACCTCCCAATAATATGGGCTAGCCCCTGCCCCTGCGCACCATTGATATATAAATTTAATAAGTTTAAATGGAATCTATATTGATTAAAACAAATTAATTTTGAGGTAAAACAAAAAAAAATGATCATCATTCTTAAAATTTGAAATTACTAAATACAAATAAAATTTAAATCAAACAGATTTTAAAATTATATGTATATATGACATTGATTTAATTTATAAAAAGAACGAAAATTAATTGTAGGTATTTTAAATGAATATAAATTTATAATTAAAGTTTATAAATAAAAACTTTAAATTTAAAATTACAATAAATAAAACAGAGTTATAAAATTATATACTAAAAATCATTATAATTGTATATATATATATATATATATGAGGTTTGTTCTAGATTTTTTTGATAAAGAAATTGTTAATTAAAAAAAAATCAAGAAAATCTAAAGCAAACATGCCCATAATTATGGATACCTACCTTGGACAGGAAAGGGCCCATTCAGATTGTTATTACAGAGCCGCAGAGTCTTCAGAGATGTGAAAGAACTCAACACTTCCATGATACTGAGGTCAAATACACAGTTACTGAGATCTAATGTTTCTAACGTCTTCCATGCTGACGTGCCTCCGTAATCTTCCACATAATTTCGAAACGTTCATGTTCATCAGAAAATAAAAAACAAGGAATATATTATCAAGTCATTTTTTATAAGATTAATCATTTTGCTAATATAATAGCAAGTATACCTGTCAATTATAAAAAGTTATCAGCAGAAAATGTTATAAAAATTATTATGATAAAATATACAAATAAATTACTTTTGATTTATATCATATTATATAAATTAGGGAGGGTGCATATAGAAAGTATTTGGGACACATGCAACCAATGGATAATGGTGGATCTTTACAGGGGCAAGGTATGCAACCACCAAAATTTGAGTACTTTATCTTTTTTTTTAAAGTGTAATACTTATAGTCATATATATGAATATTTTGTTATCATTATTTTATCAATTTTGATTACATACTAAGACAAGGATTATTTGATAATATTGAACTTCTTCCATAATCATGATGTGACATTTTTTCTTAATTTTAAATTTTTAAATCCTTTTAAATTATATTATTACTTAGTTTCTCATTTGTAATTTCATTTATGTTCTTAGAATAATAATAGAGTTATTATGTGGTTTTTTCTTAAATTTATTTTAACCACTATTAATATTACTTTCCTTGAGAGAAAGAGTATTACAGTTTTTTAAAAAAGGAAAATGAAAGATTTATAAAAAAATTGAAAATAGATTTAGTTTAGCTCATCTTAATTTTATAGGAAGATAAATATATATTACAGAAATAAAAAACAACGGAGTGTAATAATGTTATATCTCAAAGTAGGAGGTTGTATTTTACTCTTTAATATATATATATATATATATCATTCTTATCAAGCATATGATATAATAATAGTTAAGTTTAAGGGATTTTGCTAGGGCACTTGTTAAGGGTTTTAAAAGGATAAGTTTTCATTAAAAATGTGTGATTTAATTTGTATAAGATCCACTATCAAATCTGTATATTTATTTTTATTGGAAACTTTAACCAGGCCCTTAGATAAACCCAAGTTTAAAATATCTTTTTGAACTGCTTTATTTTCGTTGGTTTTGTAACTTAAGATTTCTCGTCCATCACCTTTTTGTAATAAAAATTATTTACTTTTGTTATGAAAATGATATATGTTTGTCAAGTGTGACGATAGCGCATGTTGGGTTAAAAATTTTAGAGAGGTGATGCATTCGATGGTGGATTGATTATATAGTCTGCGAAGCCAAATCATGTATAATTTTTTTGTGTTTTTTAAGTAGTGTGTGTAAAAGCTGTAAATTTTAAAGTTTTTAATGCGTACAATTTTATCGTAAACTTAATTAAAAATATCACATTCTGCTTTTTATAGGATACCGGATAAAAAAGCCTCAATATTTTTTGTTTAAGAAATCGTGTACAAGTTAATGCAAGTAGAAAAGACAAATTCGAACGTAGAACTACTTTCGGTGTGTTGTAATATTACCTTGAGTCAAAACCGAATCATTGAAACAATTGAAAGACAGATCAAGGCTTCCCAACTTCCTGAAGGGCAGGAACAAAGAGAAGTTCAACCTTAACAGGTTCAAGCATTGATTCTCGTACTGATCCGAAAAGGCGGCGTACGGAGAAGCTCCGTACAAGAAATGAAGGGAGAGACGGGTCACGTGACCAGAAGCAGGATCGCACGTGACACGCTCCCACCCACAGCAGTTACTATTTGGGTCACTGACCCATGAAAACAGAGAGGACTCCGCCGATTCCCCACGAGACATGAGAAACTCCTTGTAATTCAACAACGCTGCTTTCTCTTCTTGCAAGCATGCTTTGGTTCCATACATTATTAGTAGAACCATAATTGTTGCGTAATAGTACAAGAGCAACCTTGAGTTTAGCGGATGCCACTCCATCATTGTAGTAAAATTTGGAAGATTTTCCAATATCACTAGTTTTGAGTAATTATTAGAGCAATTAGTTTTCCCACAATTAATGCATGCATATGGGAAGGTTATGATGATTTATAGAGGAAACTTTGGATGGTATTCGTTCTACACTTGAGTCAAGGCTATAATATTTGTTTTAATTTTCGTAACAGCCAAGGAAATCACGCTAGGTGCACCCAAGAACACTTCATTGGCATATAATAATGTTGTCTTTTGACGTAGAAAAATATATGTTATCATTGGCATATAATAATGTTATTATGGCATAACTGGCAGTCATAATTATTGCCAGTATTAATAAAGTAGATGATTTAGGCGGGTCAAAAACTCAAGACTTACAAAATACTGTGTACTTGCAACGGATTTACATGATCGACCGATTGCCTACTGACAGTTTTTATATATATCATTAGAGGAAATCGAAATTGCGTCCGTACGAGAGACAGGAGCATCCTCCTTACAAACTAGGCTAATTAATCTCATTGGCTTATATTGTCAGTGTGCTTTTGACTTTTGAGCCCCAAAGTTACAACGAAATTTGACTTTTGAGCCCCAAAGTTGCTATGCAGAACGAAAATTCCATGCACCAAACCGATCAACGACGTGGCAGAAATGGAAAAAAAAAAAAAAAAAAAGCAGCATCCTTTTCAAGTTTATCATGTAAGCATAGTCATGATGCAAGATCAATGTCCTTCGCAAACGATTTCGTGCAGGATATGGTGTCCTACAATTTCTCATTAACCATTCGTCGTCAACATTTTGATAAAGCGAAGAGACATTTCTATCCTCCTCCGGGAGGAAAAGCGTGCTTCCTCCACGAAATGAGTAGTGGTACCAATGATATTGGTAAAACAAAGTTTGAAAACAAAACTGTAACGGTGGACTCCACGATGCCTATCCATTTTCGCTAGGTTTAGGGATCTTTCTAACATGGTGTCCAGAGGAGGTTCAACCATGTGTTACACAACTTGAGCAATCTTAGCTTTTGTGCTTGACTTGCAGTATTTTTTTTATTTTGCTTTAAGAACCCAAAAAACATGGTTTGGACAAAAGTTACTAGATAGAAAAGTTTTTACGAGCTCTCTAAAAGCAAAACAAAAAGGGTCTTTCACCATTGCCAGGGGCAGAAGTGGTGGTGGTGGATGCCGGTAATGGCGTAGGTTGGGGCTAAGGAGGAGGGTTTTTCACCCTTAGAGCAAAAAGGGTCTTTATTTACAAGAATGCTCAAAATGAGCAATACAAAATATACACAAGTTTTGGTTTGTCAGGCCAACGATTTTTGAAATATTATTAAATGTGGCTGAAATCGTCATAGCCTATTTGCCTTTCTAGTTAGTTTGTGTGTTTCTTTTTTAAGCAAAGGTTAAGAGTTTGAATCTATTAGGCAACATTTGATTGCTGTCCCGAGATGGAAATACAGGGACAGTCTGTCTTTATAACATGTTTGGTAGTGGAGACGGAGTACAGAAACGAAAAATTTTTTTATCTTAGAGACAAAAAATTTCTGTCCCTCCAAAAAGTGGGGACAGTGGAAACAGAAAATGGGGACAGTGGTCTGGCCACCTGCTGTTGCTGGGCACCGGTCAACGCCACCAACTACGATCAACGTCGCCGGCAATAGTCAATGCCAATCACTGGTGGTCAACTGCTAATATTTTTCTTGTGTCCCTGTCTCCATAATCAAACATGATACAGGAACAATACTTTTTTTGTCTCTGTCTCCACTGTCTTGTATTTTTGTATCAGAGACAGCAACCAAACGCTACCTTAGAGTGGGGGGAGTCCAACAAAGGGAGATACAACCAATAGGTTAAATGAGAACACCATACCACGGGCTAGAAGCCATATCTTGATCCAAAGGCAATGAGTTTTATTCCTCCTATATTATATACTACTCACTTAGTCTATTATCAATCAATGTGAAACTTCATCTCTCACACGTAACTCCAATAGAATCTCACCTCTATGTTTTGCCACTATATTATTATTAGTGCTACATTGAAGGGTGATAAAATGAATGCCCCATTGGAACATCTACTTATAGATATTCAAATAGCATTTATGGTATTATTACATTTCTTTTATTTGCAAATTTTCAAAAATGATTGTTTTATGGTATTACAATTGAACGACGTGTTGGTCCACGCTAATTGAAGAGCTAGAGTTTAAATATCTTTTTTCTATTTTTTATTTTTGACAATTATTTTAAATTTTAATAAAAAAAAAAAGACCTTGCACAACATTTTGATTTGTAATCCTAATAATACAACTAATATTTAATTTTTTTTTGCCGAAATTCGGTTAAATGAGATAAAGTGGTATGGGATACACATAAAAAAAAGAGATAAAATGGACAATATAATTTAAAATAAATATTAAAATGCTATCAAGTTTAGCTCACTTAGTCGGCTTCTCACTCATGCATTGTCATTATTTGCGTTCGATGAGTCCTGAAGCATGTCCACACTAGATTGGAGCAACTTTTCCCTCCATCTACAAAGAGACAAGAAAGATATAAATATTAATTATCGTTGCTTCCCAGTTTTTCTCCACGAGCCATTTTTTTATGTGTCCACCTCAAATAGGCACTATAAGGTAGCATTTTCAAACGGCACTGGAGAACACCAATTATAAAAGGCTATCCCATTGTTATTTTTCTCTCTGCATTTGTAACTAACTCATCCATGATTGGTTGTTTTTACTTTTAACATATTCACATTGTAACAGGTCGTGACAAATAGCATAAAATATTCTGATGATTTTTCACCCTTTTTTGGTTTCCTCTTCAATTGTGCTTTGAAAACGTGTAGTCTGCACAATCTTTCTAAAGCGTAATGGATATTTTACTATTCTCCATTGACGTGTCTTCGGCCCTCGTATTTTCTTCCACAGACGCTGAGGAGAATTCGTTCCAGAAACACTTTATTACAATTTTATCTTGAAACAACTTTCTTTCAACCACTCCATTAGGTTATAATGAATTTTACCTGTAATTCAGTGGAATTAACTTTATTTTCCCATTCTTCTATCTCAGTCACCTTAAAATATATCTTAATTCTTACTAACCAACTCCCAACTCCCATGCGAAAATGGGCAACCCCATCTTCCTTCCTCTTTGTGAAAAAATAAATATTTGGTGAATTGACATTGGCCTCTGAGTAAACGAGTTGCAACCCCCTTTTTTCATTTTTTTTTGGTCTAGTTGCAACTCGTTTAAACAGCAAATCAAACGTTTTGGGCAAATTGAATAAACCAGATTCATAAGCTTTTATTTGAATAGATATGTGAAAATCTTAATCCACTGAATTTCAGGTTAAATGAACCGGTCCGTCAGCCCCAACCCATTTAGTCATTTGAATCTCAAATGATCCAATTCGATCTCGATGTTAATCGAAAGTCACTTCATCAAATACAAGGTAGAGTAACAAATTTTGACCCCAAAAAAAAAAAAGGTAGAGCAACAAATCCTGCTGCTTTACAACAACGTCTTACCTTCATAGTTATAACTTCTAACATGTTAATTTAGTTGACCATCACTGTTTCTTATTTCAATTTATTTTTAAGCAAATATTGTAGTTGAGTTATGACTAATATAGATGACTATTTTCATCTTACTCTAAGAGCGTCTTAAAATTTCTTGGTTTTTCACTTCTTTTTTTCCTTGCAATGTAAGGACGAGAATCCTTTTCAGTGAGTTGAAATCGAACAATCAAGAAGAGAGTTAAAATCATTACATTTGGTTTCTCTTAATTTAGCTGATTTCATATTAAATTCATGGGAAACACATCGCCTGTGATGCAAAATAACAAATCTTGCATCTACACTCCATCTTGTACATCGAAGTTAGAATAAGCAGGTGGTAAACACAATGCATAAGGTGCATATGATCAGTTAGGGTCACATAAATGACCCACTGCCGTAGTTCTAGCATTGTAACACTTATTTCATTAGACGAAGACATCTGTTTGCTAGAAGAATCTGCTTCAAGAAAGTACTTAGTAAGCAAAGCAGGCTCCTTAGGGTCAGTCAAGGAACTCTCACTGCCCAACATCACAACCACATTTGACATACTTGGCCTATCCTCAGGGGGTTTTGCACACACAGAAGGCTGATGTGGATGCAAAGCAGTGCTTGTGATAGAACACATGAATTCTCCATGCAAGGATCAATCAAGTCTAGAGGCCAGCTTTCTTTCCATAATCTCCATGTCTGAAACATACAAGTAAAGATGTGATTCCCAAGATTTATTACTTGTAACAGGAAAAAAGAAAGAAGAAGAAACTTCTTCTCACTTGCATGCCCCATCAGATTTATTTTTTTTTGGTGCGCCGTTGAAATGGTGTACTCATGCCACCATAAACAAAGAACATCCACTGTTGTTGAAGAACTAGTTTGTAGTAGATATCCGTTAGCATATGTAATGAAGCACTAGCATATGTCCTAATCTGCTCTGTATTACCTTTTCCAATTGTAAAATCTTGTTTGATTTTTTAATTATTTCTAATCTTGTTCTTATTTCAGATGAAGATAACTGCAAAACTCCCGGGACAAAACATTAGCTTTGCATCAAGAAGATGAAGATGTAGAAGAAGAATGATGAAGTTGTTTGATTTACCCAAAAGTTGGTCAGATTTATTTTTTTTCCAACAAAAAAGACAAACAAACAGCGTTTGGCTTTTGAAGGAAGCTAAAAAGAATATACAAAGTGAAACAAATAATAATAATAAAGAAAGAGGAGTCTAATGGACCACCTAAAAGCAGCCCTGGGGTGAGCATTTCAATATTTAAACACTGGAAAAAAGAGCTTCACCGTGAAGCTCCTTCCACCTCCGTCGCAGTACATACAGTAATTCTTCTCGAGTCGTTGGGAAATTCTTTCTTTTTTATGAAGTTGTTGGGCAAATATTATTTTACCGGGAAGGCAATGATGCCATTGGACAAAGTCGTACGCGTCGAGAAATAGTTTATAAAGTGGTTACAGGATGGAAAATTGGTAAAGCATTTAGAATTCTTATGGAGAAGACCACAGTACTAGCCAATGCTCCTGCCCAGAGGAGGAGCATTTGGTTTTGCTTCGGATGGGCGAGGTGGTTGAGCAGCTTCGGTGGTACGTGATTTCAGAAGCGGTTTCAGAAAATGGCGGTGGAACATATTATAATTATGCGTGTAAGACTTGTTGTGCCACCCGACCACAAAAATGGAAAACACACCCTCATT
The DNA here is from genome assembly GCA_031216105.1 of Dalbergia cultrata. Classification (NCBI taxonomy): domain Eukaryota; kingdom Viridiplantae; phylum Streptophyta; class Magnoliopsida; order Fabales; family Fabaceae; genus Dalbergia; species Dalbergia cultrata. The sequence continues at coordinate 10,147,005 of CM062350.1, read as the reverse complement.
TGGCTTGCAAGGTACGTTTGGAGATCTTGTAAATAACATTGAGATGCTAATTTGATATGACAAATCCACATAATCTCGCTCAGGATGATGTATCACCCAACTTAACTCTCAAAATAATTTTTTCTCTTATTATCTACATTAAAGGCACTACTACACTCATGATGAGAGGAAGAGAAGTTTTTCTCTGCAGCTCAAAACTCATGTAATTTCACTTGATTTTCTGCAGCAGTATAATAAAGTTACTGTTAGAATGTGCCACAACTTTTGCTCGTGACTCTCACAATGGAGCTGGAGCAGAGATAAAGCTCATCAAAGCCACGACTCGCGAGAAGAATGAGATTGCGTCACACGATGCAGCGCGCTATCATAACTTGGAGGTAGTGGAGATCTTACTGGAAATGGATCTTGATCTCTCGAGCATTGTCAATATTGCTATTGAAACTCCACTTTATACAGCCGAGAGACGAAATAAGCTAATTGTGCGGAAGATATTAGAGAAGGTGGAATCACCAGCATTTACGGGTCACAATGCCCGAACGGCATCCCATGTGTGAATTGTGATTTGGGTGCTTGTTCGTTCTTAACAAGTTTGGATTTTCGGTTCTGGGATGGTTCTTGTCATTGTTTTTGGTTGCTTTGCTCTTCTGTTGCTGTTTCTTTGGGAGTGGAAGGCTTGCAGTTGTGGTTTCTTTGAGAGTGGGAGGCGGTGGGGATAGGTGGGAGGCCGTAGGTAAGGCTCAACATGGAGCACAGAGGAGAGAAAGTAACTTTAGGTTTTGGGTTGGTAAAGTAAAAAAGGTATAAATGTAATTTGACTTTCTCAATCTTTGGTTTTTACTTAGTTCAGGAAAGGTAAATATCAAGTGTACAAATAGAAGGGGTGTCTATTGCATTTCAGCAAACCTCAGGGGAGGTGAATGTATGTAATACTTGATGTACATGCGTTAATAGATAAGTTCTATATGTTCCTTGGGTTCCCCGGGACCAACTTTTGTTGTTCATGGCTAGGAATTTAATTAAAATATTGTTATCCATGGCTGGGAGTGAGTATAGAGATAAACTGATGCTATGATAGCAAAATGTTGCTGTCCACAGCTGGGATCCTGCTGTCTACAACTAGGAATTTCCATTGAGGTAGTGAAAGTGTTTGATGATAGCAAAATGTTGCTATCATAGAGGTTGTACTGTTGGACTTTGTTGTCCATGGCTAGGAGTTTCATAGAGGTAGTGTTGTTGGTTTTGCTGTCCACAGCTAGGAGTTTCATAGAGGTAGTGCTGTTGGACCTTGTTGTCCATGGCTGGGAATTCCATAGAAGTAGTGCAAGTGTTTGATGACAGTAAAATGTTGCTATCATAGAGGTTTGTCCACAACTGGGGATGTAATTTCACGCTGGGAATGAGATTCCACAACTGAGGATGTAATTTCATAGCTGGGGATGTATTTCCACGACTGGGATGAGTTTTCACGGCTGGAGTCTTTAGTGCATGGTACAGGGGCAAAGCGCCCCTGAAACACGAGTTCCATGGCTGGGGGTGAGTTTCCTCGTCTAGGGGCAAGTTTCACGGCCGGGATCATAAGTGCACAGTGTTGGCCAGCTAGGCCACGTGAAAACTTCTAAGCACTTATGTCTTTAACCCCATTCCAAAAACCCTTCCCCTTCATTTATTCCCTTTTCTCACTAACCAGAACCCTAAATCCCTCCCTTACAACAGATTTCTCTCTTCTTCTCTCTATCCATCATCATTTCTTCTTCCTCCAAGATTAAGGTAAGAGATTTTTATAGTTTTTGGTCCCTTTTCTTCCATTCTTTCATGTTCTTAGTATGAGTCATTCTTTTCTCTCATTGTTGTCAAGTGAAGGTGCTCCTCCAATATTGTTAAAGCTAGATTAGAGTTATTTAGAGGTTAATAAAGTTTGATCTTGAATTTTTATGATGGTTTTAGTCGACGTTGATACCTTCCTAACTCCTTGGAGCTCATTTGGTGTTAACATCATCTCTTCCTTCTCTTCCAGGTGAGTGGGTTTGACCCCATTGCCTTAATTTTATCATTATGAACATGTTTCTTGCATCATGGTTGAGAGATATGAAATTTGATATGAGAAAAAGTATATATTATGATTTTACATGATTATGTCAAGCTAGAAAATCATGATTTATGGTGATACCATGAAAGAAATGTATTTTTGAAAACTATGGGACCATGATTGATAGATTTTATGTTATGAAAAATGTTTTATGTTTAACTCTAAAAGATTTATGCAAGAATATATGATTTAATAGTTATTATTTCATTAGATATGTTTTAAGAGTTTATGATTCAAAACTTGAGATTTATAAATATAATTTTAGAGTATTCAATTGAAGTGTATATATATCTATATATATATATTAGAAGAATGTGAGCAAGAGTGTGATTGAGACTTTGAATAAATAGGTTATGTGATTTAAGAGCCATATGAATTAGTTTCATGAATTGAGATATTATTATAATGTAAGAGATTTTGTGTGATTTATAACCTCAATGTTTTGAACTATAAAATTAGATATATTAAGTATATTAAAAATATATTAGTTAAGAAATGGATCTAGAACTTTGGTTTATGGTACCAAGAGGTACGGAATTCAGTATGATTCTTAGCAACTGCCAGATACATATTTTGTGGATTTGAAATCGGAATACCTACAAGTGGTAAACCCCTGGGCTTGATTTTCACAACCACAATTATGTTAAAGTCAGATTGTTAAAATTATATGAGTCCAAAATTGTCAGAGTACTGAGAATTTGAGTTTTAAGATTTCAGTTAAGGGCTCTTGTTCGCCAGGGACTAAGCACCCACCTTTTGGTTATGGTTTTTGTTGAACTAGTTTAGTCGGTAGAGATAAAGAGACAAACTGTGAGTTAATGACAGTTATTCCGTTAATCTTGGTATACTAAGGCCAAGCCCGGGGCAACATTATGCTATTAAGATTAGTTTGCTAGGAACGTGGTTCGCTAGGGACCATTAAGTTACAAACAGAAGCTCTTGTTTGTCAAGGACTGAGCAATACTTTACAATTTATGATTTTATAGTTTCATTAATATTATTATATCTTTTTCTATTTTGTTCAGCATGCTGTTTCCCGATGCTTTACCGCACCTTCAGTTAAAATTATTTCATGATTGATTATGAGTTCAGAAAGGCTTGTTTATGAATTTATAGAATGAAAAGTGTTTTGTATATATCCATGTATGTAAGTATCAAATGGTTTATGGTTGTTGCATGTATATTATATTATATTCATTGGTTGCCCCATGTGGGTGATGGGTGAAAGCTCACCCACTGAGTCCATTGACTCGCCCTTGTCCCTTCTTCTGTGATATCCCAAATAAAGAAATTATAATTATTATGAATTATTATTATTATTATTATTATTATTAACTGTACCTAGTATTATTATTATTTAACATTATAATTACTAAGTGTAACTAGCATTATAATTATTATTATTATTAAGTGTACCTAGCATTATTATTATTTAACATTATTATTACTAAGTGTAGCTAGCATTAGCATTATTATTATTAAGAGTACCTAGCATTATTATTATTTAACATTATAATTACTAAGTGTAGCTAGCATTATAATTATTATTACTAAGTGTAGTTAGTATTATTATTATTTAACATTATAATTACTAAGTGTAGTAAGCATTAATAATATTTATTATTATTATTAAGCGTAGACAAATAGCACTAATATTATTCATGATTATTATATTTGTGTATAAATATATGAGTGTAGGAGTGTGTATGTGTAAGAAATGTTTAGTTTCATTTTGCTATGCTTCCACCTCCTCTAAGTCAAACCTCCTCTAAACCAAATCTTTTCTTGGCCGAACTCATCTCTTGTCAAGCTCATGATCTTTATGGCCGAGCTTCAGTGAGCCTAGCTAATCCTCTCTTGGGATGTTGTGATGCTCCTTTCTTTTAATCTGTGAGATTAGTTATTTGTACCATTCCAATACTTCAGAGTAAAGTTATTAGTAGAAGCACACTCACGACTACCAACGGTGAATGAGATTAAGCTCATAATCATACTTTTGGTCATTATTAATATTTTTCCATATTATATAAATTGTTTGTGAAATTTTAGAATGATTTATGTCAAGAGAATATATTGCTATAATTATGTCTGTCTTAGAAATATTATTACTTTTACAGTTATCATGAAAATTAATCATTTTAGAAAAACTCATGGGACCATAATTGATACCTTGCGTGTTATAGAATATCTTTTTCCTAGTTTATGAAATTGTGAGACCTCAGTTTAATGTTTACAGTAGAAATATTGATTATCATATTTTCAGATTATGTATTTCCTATGAAGATTTTAGAATATTAGATATGATTTATTGAAAGTGTCGAATAAAGTATAATTCATAACAGTTGTCAGATACATATTCTATTGATTACTAAAATCACTATGTCTACAAGCTGGTGATCCCTTGGGCATGATTTTAGAATCTCAGTTATGCTACAGTCAAATTGTTAGAATTATATGAATTCAGAGCTTTTATATTTCTTTGGTTTATAAACAAATTATTTTATATTAATTAGTGAGAAACAGATCAGCGAGTTAACGGCTGCAGGATTGATCGTTAACCTTGGTACCAAGTGGTCCGCTAGAGGATTAGCTCACCCACAATAAGGAACCTAGTGAGGTGTCCATTTATGGAACCTAGTTAGGTGCCCATCAGATTAGCCATTGGCTCAGATTTAGCTATTCAGCTCAGATAATTATGTACAGAATAATTCATGTTTCTCTACTAGTTATTGCCATAGATTCAGTTAATTTATATGTAATTATATATGTAATATATTTCACATCAGTTGCATGTATATGTTATGTATTTTGTTATTGTCCCGTGTGGGTTGTGAATGGAGGCTAGCTCACTGAGTTTTGATGAACTCACCCCTCTCTTTTTCTTTCCCTATAGATACAGCTACAGTTTCAGTTGTACCACAAGATCCTCAGTAGTTGTGCTACAGCTTCCTTGGTGAGCTTCGCTTTGGAGTGGAGCTTATTGTCAATTATGTCAGTCTAGTAGTGCTCCAATAAATTGTGTAGGCAGGATCCCCGGACATGTATGATATATTTTCAGAATTTTTGTTAATTGTTTTGTTATGTTTGGCTTTGGCCTAGAATATGGATTTTATGCAAATTTATGTTCAGAATTTATGTTTTAAGAACAATTTCATATTATTGAAGTTTTAGTTGAACTTGAGATATTTTAAATAAATTTGGATTATTTATATTAGTCAGTTACGTTACCAGAGGCTTCCGTGGGGACCCAAATCCTCACGTGCCGGTCACACTCTATAGGTGGGTCGTGACATCTTCTCATAGTTGTAGGTACAGTTTCAGTTTTAGTCCAGATTGGTAGACATAGCTCTTCCCATTAGTGAGCTTTATTTTGGAGTAAGGCTTAGTATAAGTTCATGTTAGTATTCGAGTGCTCCAGTAGATATGCAGGCAGGATCTAACCATGCATTTATTTTTAGACTATGTATTTAATTTTAGAGATTGGAAATATTTATGTATATATTCTTAGAGTTCAAGTATGCAATTGAAATGTAAATAACAGATAAAGATTTATGTGATGAACTAGAGATGTAATTGTAATTCAGTTTTCAGTGATGAAATTTTTTTAATACTTTCAGTTTATAAAATTAAATAATATTTTAATTAGAGAAAATGCTAGAGATTTCAAAGAAATCATAATTTAATAATTATATCTATTGATAAATTTAGCATTTAGAGAGATACGTCACCCGGTAGGCTTATGTGGGGTGGTGGGGTCATGACTCGACTTGAGAGCATGACCGGCACGTGAGGAACTCATCCCCACGTAAGCTTACCTGGTGACGTGTCTCTCTAAATGTTAAATTTATCAATAAACATAATTATTAAATTATGATCTTTTTGAAATCTCTAGCATTTTCTATAATTAAAATATCACCTGGTTTCATAAAACTGAAAGTATTTAATGATTTTAATGCCTGAAAACTAAATTACAATTACATCTCTAATTCATCACATAAATCTTTATCCGTTATTTACATTTCAATTGCCTATTTGAACTCTGAGAATATATACATAAATATTTCCAATCTCTGAAATTAAATACATAGTTTGCAAATAAATGCATGGTTGGATTCTGCCTGCACATCTATTGGAGCACTCTACTTTAACATGACTCTAAACTATGCCTTACTCTAAAGTAAGACTCACCACCAAGAAGAACTGTATCTACCAAACTGGGCTGAAGCTGAACCCAAACTCGTACCTGCAACTATGAGAGGAAGGGAGAGGGTGAGTCAACGGACTCAGTGACTGAGCTCTCACCCATCACCCACATGGGACAACCAAGAATATATCATAAATGATATAAATGCAATAATCACAATCCAATTGATATTTAAATATAAAGCTAGCTGAGAAAAACACTTTTCATTCTATAAATTTACAATAATCATTTATATCTCATAATCAATCAAGAAATATTTTTAACTGAGGGTGTGACAGAGTATCGGGAAACAGTATGCTGAATAAAATAAATAATATGTAATAATAATAAAACTATAAAATCCTAAATTGTAAAGTATTACTCAGTCCCTAGCGGACAAGAGCTTCTGTTTGTAGTCTTAATAGTCCTTAGAGGACTAATCTGAATAGCATAGTGTTGCCCCTGGTGGGCTTTGGTATACCAAGGTTAATAGAATAACTATCGTTAACTCACAATCTGTCTCTTATCTCTATCGACTAAACTAGTTTAACAAAAACCACAATCAAAAGGTAGGTGCTCAGTCCTGGTGAACAGGAGCCCCTAACTAAAATCTTAAAACTTATAAATTCTTAGTGCTCTGAGAGTTCTGGACTCATATAACTCTAATAATCTGACTTTAGCATAACTGTGGCTATGAAAATCGAGCCCTAGGGTTCACCACTTATAGGCGTTCCGATTTCAAGCCCACAAAATATGTATCTAACAGTTGCTAAAAATCATACTGAATTTCGTATCTTTTGGTACCATAAACTGAAGTTCTAAATCCATTTCTTAACTAATATATTTTTAATATACTTAATATATCTAATACCATAGTTCAAAATATTGAGGTTCTAAATCATATAAAATCTCTGATATCACAATAATATCTCAATTCATGAAACTAATTCATGTAGCTCTGAAACCACATAACATATTTATTCAAAGGTTCAATCATATTCTTGCTCACATTCTTTCAATATATATATATATATATATAACTTCAACTGAATACTCTAAAATCATGTTTATAAATCTCAAGTCTTGAATCAAGAACATATCATAAACTCATAAAACATATCTGATAAAATAATAACTTATTAAATTATATACTCTTGCATAAATCCCTTATAGTTGAACATAAAACTTTTGTATAACATACAATCTTTCAATCATATTTCCATGGTTTTCTAAATTTTATTTTCATGCTATATATTCAAAATCATAATTTTTCTAGCTTGGCGTAAGCAAGTAAAATTCATAATATATACTTTTTCTTATCCCAAAATGCAAGAACATATTAATAATGAGGAATTTAAGGTTATGAGATGAAACTCACTCACCTGGAGGGGGAGGAAGAGATGACGCCAACACCTACTGAGCTCCGGGGAGTTGGGAGGGCAACAACGTCGACTAAAACCATCATAAAAATTCAAGATCAAATTCTATTAACCTCTAAATAACTCTAATCTAGCTCTAATAACATTAGGGGAGCACCCCCACTTGACAACAATGAGAGAAAATAATGACCCATACTAAGAACGTGAAAGAATGGAAGAAAAGAGACCAAAAACCCATAAAACCTCTTATCTTAATCTTGGAGGAAGAAGGAATGATGATGGATAAAGAGAGGAAGAGGGAAATCTGTTGTGGGGGAAGGGTTTAGGGTTCGTGAGAAAGGGAAAGAAATGAGGGGGAAGGATTTCTGGAATAGGGTTGAAAATATAAGCGCCCGGGAGCTTTCACGCGGCCCAGCTGGGCAACACTGTGCACTTATGATCCCAGCCGTGAAACTCGCCTCCAGCCGTGGAAATACATCCCTAGCCATGGACAGACCTCTATGATGGCAACATTTTGCTACCATCAAACACTTGCACTACTTTTATGGAATTTCCAGCTGTGGACAGCAAGGTTCAACAGTACTACCTCTATGAAACTCCTAGCCATGGACAGCAAAACCAACAGCACTGCCTCTATGAAACTCCTAGTCATGGACAACAAAGTCCAACAGCACAAACTCTATGATAGCAACATTTTGCTGTCATCAAACACTTTCACTACCTAAATGGAAATTCCCAGATGTGGACAGCAGGATCCCAACCATGGATAATGACATTTTGCTATCATGGTGTCAGCTTATATCAGCAACATTTTGCTGATATATCACCAGACATATCTCTATACTCACTCTTAGCCGTGGACAACAACATTTTAATTAAATTCCTAATCGTGGATGTGAACACCCGATTTTGTCCGGGCTTTTAAATAGAAATTTCAAAATTTGCGTTTTTACAGCTTCCTTTAGAGTCTTTTCAGAAAATTAAAATATAAATATAAATATAACAAAAAAATAAAAAACAAAAATAAATAAAAAAGGTTATTTTATAGTATCTTGGTTCTTTTTCTTTCGAGGAAATTTTTTTTTAAAAAATAATAATAATCTTAATAATAATAATAATAATAAAAATAAAAATGAAAATGTATCCTTTTTATTCAAAGTTGTCAAAGTTGGGCTCTCGTGTTTTGATTACTTTCATTCCATTTGAAAAATTCAAATAAATAAGAAATGAGTGTTGATTTGTTATTTGTTTGTTAGCCCAATTTTCTAAAGCATTCTCTGCTCGTTTGTGTGTTTTGGGTCTAACCAGTTTCAGCCCATTAATTTCTTTAGTTTTTGTTTGTCCAAAAATAGAAAAATAAAAATGATAATAAAATGCTAACCCATAAGCTCCATGCCTTAAGTATTTGATTAGTGATGTTCAATTGCGGTTCTTGAGTCTGTATTGAGTTATTTTGCGGATTGGTCTGCATGCATAGCAACAAAGAGGAACAACCCAACTTACCATCTCAGTCCATTTTTGTCCGTCTGATACAAACATAAAGGGGATAGGGAGATGACGTGGTCACAAGAATATGGGCAATAGTAAGTAAAAAAATAAAGAGAATGAGACACTACATCATGGGCACTCTGCCAAGGCACTAAACGGGAATGGTGGTGCAGACGCAGAGGCATGGGGGACAAATTCGGATGCCTTCCCTTCATTCAAAGAAAAGCGTGGGAGGCAATTTGGCATGGGTTCCCACTCCTGCAGTCTTCTCCATCCCTCCGCTCTCTCTGTCCGAGGAAGAAAGCATGGGAGACAAGTTCATACGGTTCCCCTGCAAGCATAGAGTTAAAGGCTAATTACCCAAATGAGCCCAGCATAAAAATGGGGGGAAGGGGGGGCAGATCGGAAAAAACCATCAGTATCATCAGCCACCCTCCCACCAAAACCATTCTTAACCATCACAGCGACTACAACATTGTTCATCACCATTGCCACAACACTCCTACGCTCAATCCTCTCTTCCCCCTTCAACCCATTACAAACATCACAGCACCTTGACCAAAAGAAACCCAATACAATCACAAGCCAAACACAATCAAAAGGGATCAAAATCCATACTCGAATCAAAGGGAAATAAAACAACAGATGAAGAAATAGAAAAGAAAGAAAGCACTCCCCCTCTGCGGTCACCGCCGTGAACCCACGACCCCGCATCTCAAGGCCGCCGCGCCCCTGCAATAGCCGCGCTCCTCCCTTGCATCTCAGTACCTCTCCGAGAAGCCATCACCGCCAGTACGTGAAAACCAAGATCCGTGGTTGGTTACCTCATTGAAGCGCCGCGATCTACCCAGCCGACATCGCCTCCTCCATCACGCAGCGTAGCAGCCGCACCTCGTGACGGCCCCCTTTCGCCACCATCTCACGACCACCGAAAATCGGCAACGACAGAACCCCCTGTGCCCGCACCGTTGTAAAGCTCCCCTGTCGTGAAGCCCGCCATGCGACGTCGGTGAACCTCCGTGAAGGATCCGCCGCACCTCCGCCATCCTTCCTCCATCCCTGTCAAGCCCAGCCGCGAACCTTCAGTCCAGCACAGCCAAGCCTCTTCGCGCAACCCCCAGCCAGTGCTCCCCTGCTTTGGAGCCTTGCGAAGCCGTCCCAAGCCCAGGTCCAGCCCCCATCATCGCCGCCGATCCTTCTTCCTCTCCCTTCGCATCTTTGTCTCTCTCCCTCTCTCTCGATGTACACCTGTGTGTGTTTGTATGTGATTGGGTGTATGTGTGTGTGTGAGTGTGTGTACGGGTGGGTGGGGATGAGGGTAGGTTAGTTTTTTTTTTTGTAGGAATGGGCCCTTTGGAGGCCCAGAACAAAAAAAAAACCAAAAAACCATTCTGAAGGGCATAGTTAAAAAAAAAAAAATATATATATATATATATATATATATATATATATATATATATATATTATTTTATCCGTTCAATGGTCAATAACCATGACTGAGAGGTGGATTCCTCCTTCATGCATTATTGAATCACAGAGATTCACTGAGCAACCTAGTGAGGCCTTGAATCTCGTGCAAAAGCGGATTCCTTTTTAAATCCTTAATCAATCCAAAAAATCATTTTCAAAATTAAAATCAATCAACACATTTTTATTTTCACTTTTAACTAAAATCAATCAAACACACAAGCATTTTCTACAGAACGACGTGGTTTTGAGTTCCTCATTGCACCAGAGGGTACGTCGGCGTAGCTTACAACTATCGAACCAAAATTAATTTTTCATTAAATTGTTTTCTTTTAATTTAATTTCTTTTGTTTTATTTTATTTTATATTTTACATGTTTGCTAACTTTTGGGGAAAAATAAATACATTAAAGTTATAAATAAATTTGCATAATAAACTCTAGGGTAACCGTATTTATACGGATGTATTAGGGGTGCAGTGGGATTAAGTTTCCACCCTTCCCTAATCATAATCAGACTCCCGGACCTTAAATCTCATTTTAAAAGACCAGTTTGCAAATTAAAGGTTTTCCAATTTTTTCCAGAATTAAAATTGATGGTGACTCCCAAACATTTTTCAAAAAAACCAAAACGATCGTCATTCGAATCTCGGCGCCCCCCCTCCGGGTACGTTGTGACAGTGGACAACAAAAGTGGGTCCCGGGAGACCCAATGACCATATGGAACTTATCTACTGACATGTGTAACGTACCGGTTACGCTCTCAAGTCGAGTTGTGACAGCGTAATTTACCCTTGAATATTTCAAAATGGGTGTCCTCTTCAAAGAAACACTATAACATTTTTTATTCTTGTGTTATTATTGATGGAGAAATGGTTCTTGTACATTCAATGCCCTGCGACACACAAATAAAACCATTAGATTGAGTGAAAAATGTAATGAAATGTCTTTTCATAGTGGATTGGATAGTGCGCCAAGTAAATACAAATTTCTTGGTTCACATCTCTTTGCTCTTAATATGTAATGTTTGTTTACTATTTTCGAAATAGAAATATAAAGACACTAGAGATAATGGAGATGGAGATATAAATAATATATATATATATATATATAGGATTATTATTGAAAGAAAAAATATTAAATTTCTATATCTGTATCTTGTCCCTATATTTTAAAGGTACATTTTCATGCCTCCACCACTAAATAGATTTGTATCTCCAGTGTCTGTGTATTTTTGTCCAGAGACAATAAACAAATGCTAACTTATTGATAGTAGCTTACAAGAATATGGGAACTCTGAAGTGTAGATCTTGTGTGCTTTGCTCTTTAACTTTTAAAATGTGCAAACTGACCCTAAACTAAGGGTGTAAATGAATCGGGTTAACTCGATGAACTTGACCAACTATGTCATCAGATAAAAAATAATTAAACCCAATATTAGTTAATTCAGGTATTGAATTTCATAAATTTTGATCTGATGACCTACTGATCTAACCCAATCATATATTATATGTAATATATTTAGTTAATAAATTATACTTTAGTTATGTCTACTGATATTGTTAAGCGAAATATGTACATAAAATATATAAAACTTTAGGAGATTTTATGTTTGTGATTTTTTTTTTCAAAAAAACAAATTGTGATTTTTTCTATTTTAATATAGAATAATAAAATTGGGTAATTTAATTAGCCGAACCGAATCAACTCAATCCAATTAAACCCAGGCCCTAAACCCATAATCTCCGAAATGGGCACTTTGTTGGAAAATACCAATCAAAATATCATATATCACATGTAATATGAAATAGAATAAATAATTAAATTTAAATAACAAAATAATTGTTTGTAAGAATATAAAAATAAAGAAATAAAATAATTAACACAATGAAATAAAATAGAATAAGTTATTAATTGAGAAATGTTTAGTTGACAATAAAAACCCACAACAAACTTACACTACACAATTTTTCTAAGTCCCCTCCTCTTGTGATATCAACAAAGCTTCAATTTCCTCAACAAAATGGGGCTCCTTTGTGGACACCACAGAGGTAATGAATGAATTATATTTTTCTGAGAAGCGAGGCCATTATAGCTAGCCTGAATGTGGCCCTCCCCTCATCATTGATAGGACAATCCAATGCTGCAGGGGTATTAGTCAGCTTCTTGATTTTGAGGAGATATTTAACCACGGCACAACCCTCTTGCTTGATGTTGGGTCACTATCTCCATTACACAAGCCACGACAGGGCCCCGAATTTCACGATAGCGCAAGCACGATGCGGTGGTCCGAGGGCGACACGATTGTGTGTAAGTGACAATGCGTAGATATAGCGGTGTCGCCGGTCGGCATTTGGTGGTGACGCAGCCACAGCTGAGTGTCACGGCGGTGTGATAATGAAAGGCAATGGTGTGCTAATCGGTGCGCTATCCACCATACACCATAGATTATAAGATACACCTTACTTTTTTTTTTTCACTTAGTGTACTATACACCATAGTTAAAATGCTGTACCATAAAATTAGCTATATGTACGGTTTGATGATTTCGATTTGTTAAACGAGGACCTTCTTCGGAACATTCTCGCGACGCTTAATGAGCTCTTCTGAGAAGTTTCAATGATGGAAGGTTTGATGATCAACCTTAATTTAAGAAATATAAGAATTGGGATTTAGGTTTCTTCTGTTCTTCCATTTTCTAAGAACCGATTTCTGAACAAGAAAATATTTTCACGCTATGTGGATCAGGGCTTAGAAAGCCCACCATGGTTGTGGGCTGTTGCTAGATGGGGCTAAATCAAGGGGGCTGGGGGTAGCCTTAGGGCCATGGGCCCTTTCGACACCTCTACGAGGAAATGGGCTTTTTGTCATGTCAATGGGCCAGCTCCATGTAAAATAAAAGGAATGAGCTGAAGTTTGTGGGCCCAGCGCTCTGCTGCGAAGACAGCATATTGGGTCAGGGAAGGTGGGCTCAGTTTTAAACATTGAGACCCAGGAGGAAATTTCGTTTGTGTGTAGCATAATAGAAATAATCACTTTTTTTACCCAAAAACCAAAAAAAAAAAAGAAATTACTTTTAGAATTAATTGAAATTAGGATTTAAAGTGCGTTTGTTTTGCCAAGATTGATTTTAAAAGGAGGAGTATTTATTATGACATAAATAATTATTATAAATAAGCTAGCCTCATTTGTGTCACAAAGTTGGTGAATTGGTTATTTTCAAATGTATCCAAATTCTCTTTTATATCATTCTCTAGAACTTTTTCCAATTTCTTGTGATCAACGGGTTAATGTTTCAAGCTCTCTCTTAGTTTAAGATAATTCTGTCTACTTCTCAATTTTCAATATCGAAAATCTTCTCCATAACATAATCTATAGCTAAAGCTACAAATTATAGCTAATTTTGTTTTTATTTCATTACATTTCAAATGATTACATATAAAGTCGAAGGTATTCTAAAACCTTCATCTCCAACTCAATTCTTATCCTAATTATATAATATTCTTTATGAATATTTTTTCAGAGAGGAACCATTCTCTAAGAAGTTATCCTTGCATTGATGGAGATTCATACTCTCATTGACCATAGAATGTGAAGTATCTGGATATTTCAGCTCGCTAAACTTCAAAATCTCATCTTTGTTCTTATCTATGAAGCTCAATTGCTCGTTAAGTAAGCATCCTTGAGTCCAATCCAACTAGAGGTGGAAAATAGAGTGCAATAGGTTGATTTGTTTTGGTTATTTAGGTTAAAAGTACCAATCCATTCTGCTAAAAAATGAGGGATTGCCAAGTCAATTAGACAAGTCAACCCCTTTTTTTTATTGTATTTTAACTATTTTGTCAACCCATCCATCCGAAACTGGTTGGCCATAAAATAGGACAGGGTCGGTTGACCTGCCATTCAACCCATCCTATTAAAAAATGGAAGGTTGACAAACCAACTGGATGGATCCAACCCATTCTGTCACACTGAGTCCAACATGTCCCAACTTCCTTGTGATTTATGCTTAAACCCACTTAAACACCGGCATACTAGTGAGTCACGGTACCTATGATACAATTTGCATTTGGATCACAAAGACTATGGTAGTCACTAGTCACAATTATCTCTAGGCACATATGTATAAGCGCCCCAAGCTTGTGAGAAGCCGTGCCAAGTAGCAATCGCCCAGTGCATGACAACCCCTGAAATCACTGACTTGCTTTAAGGATCTAAGTGCCCCTCATTCTTCTTTGTAATATCACGCAGATGTGGTGCTCTAGGAAGGTCAAACTCAGTTAAGGATAGGTTGGGTGAGACCTACGAGATTAAAAGGTTTTAAGAAATAAAAATAATATATTATGATTGTATATTAAAGAGATGAAATAAATAAATAAATAAATATATGACTGAAAATACAAATATCCATTTTAAATTTACATAAAAATAATAAATCAAGAAGTTTTTTTTAAAAAAAATATAAAATTAACTTAAGCAAATATCAATATAAAAAAAGATAAAATAAATTATAAGCTTATAATAATTTTGTAAATGAATCTTTTTTCCATGTGGTATTTGGTTTTATTTGAATTTTCACATTTAATCATTTTTATGCAATCTAATACTTGGTATTTAATGTGATATTATGTTGTTTTTTAATTTTAAAAATATTATACCATTTAAATATGTTAGATTCACCATTGTTTATAATTATTATTGATACTAATATTTGTGTTAGTATCATCTAAATATTTGGATTTTTCTTTTCTTTCTGTTTTCGTCATAACATCAGACTAAAAAGTAAATAAAATGACAAAAAAAAGATTAATAAAAAGAAAATTGATTTAGAAAAAAGACAATCAAAATTGAAATCTTGTGTCGCAACCGGAATCGCGACGAGATGGCAAAAAATAATAGTTTTGAAAATTGGAGTCGCCACCAGATTTATTTAAATTGGAAAACCTTGGAAAAACCAATTTTATCTTCGTAAAGATAATCTTAAAAAAAAACCAGATATGGGTTCGGGAGTCGGTTATGCATAGGGAAGGATAGGAATTTAATCCTATAGCACCCATAGTACACCCGTCCTTAGACGGTACCTTAGAAAATTGTGCAAATTAATTAATAACCCTTAAAAATTTCAATAAAAGAATACAAAAGTTGCAATTTAAATACTTAAGTTAGGAAAGTTAATTTAGTAGAATATTTACAATTTAAACACATAAATTAAGAAAAATTAATTTATTAAAATATTTACAACTTAAACACATTCATTAAGAAAATTTAATTTTGACAAATATACCTACAATTTTAACACATAAATTAAAAAATGACTTATACAAAATATTTACAATTTAACAAATAAATTAAGAAAATTAATTTTGGCAAGTATATTTAAAATTTAAACAAATACATTAAGAAAATTTAGTTTTGAAAAATATATTTACAATCTTAACAACTAATAAATAATTTACACAAAATATTTACAATTTGACAAATAAATTAAGAAAAATTAATTTTGGCTTGACAGGGATAGCCTGCTCCTACGTATCCTCTGGTGCAATGAGGAACTCAAAGTCACATAGTTCTGTAAAAAATGTTTATGTGTTGACTGATTTTATTTTATTTTAAACGGACCTTAAGAATGTCAAACTGTCATAGCTAAGATATTCTCAAAATATAGAATCAATAAGCCGTCATGACTAAATTAATTTTATTTAAAAAAAAAATCATTGCTTAATGACAAATTAGGAAGGAAAATTATGTTGTTTTTTTTTTAGGCACCTTTTTTTAGAAACATCATGAAAATGGAAAAAAAAAATTAGAATCTTAATCCAAGACTATATATTCTGAACAAAACAATGAAAAACCAAAAGTCCAATACACTTTCAAAGACTTAGCCCCACCCAAAAAAATAAAAAAAATTCCGGACAAAGAAAAAAAAGAAAAAGAAAAACTTTTGATAACCAAGCTAAAAGACAAATAACAATACAAATAAAATATATAAAGACAAGAAAGCAATTAGCAAGTAGCTGTGCATTCTCGTGTCACGTAAAAGGCACATCAATATTAATAAAATATAAAAAATCAAGAAGCAAAGTAGTGCATTCTCGTGACATTTTTACAAGAATTGTTTTTGGCATTGTCTAGAACTCCTCTTTCCTTTTGACAGAGACATGCATATGGAGATATGTGCAAAGCCACCTAAAAATGTTTTTATTATATATATATATATATATTTTAAAAGTGAAAACCAATCCCAGACCCCACTATCTCACAAATCTTTATTATCTTCCCCTTTTGGCCAAGAGAGAAAGAATACTCTCGTAAGTGAAGAATTAAATCAAAGAGAGATAAAGCGGGGTGGGAGTTTTTGCAATAATCACAGAGGAAGCAATGGAGAGAGAGCCTTGTCCGAGTGGATGTATGTGAGACAGGGGAGAGTGTTGTGGCCACAGAGGGAGCAGATCTAAAACGGCTCCTGTCCTTTCCTGGTGGCAGTGAAGATCAGCGGTGGGAGGCACGCGGCAGAGGTGATGCGCGGTAGTCTTGCCGCGACAGCAAAGAAAAAGGAATTAGCTGTCAAAGTGGTGGTTCCCTCTGTTCTGACTTCCCTTTTTATTTTGAAATTTCTGGATCTATGTTGAACAATGATGAAAATTAGTCTTTGATTATAGTTTTATGTAGGGTTTGGCTGAGACTTATTTTTCTTGTGTTTTGGACTTAGGTGATGATGATGCTAATTTGGGAGAAGGATGAGGGTTGATGATGGTGTTTTATGAGGTTGAGTTTTATTATGTGTACGTGCAGGTTGCAAGGATTCTAAAAAAATGATAGCACTAAAAATTACACACCAATAAATAAATAAATAAATAACTAATGTTTCATGATGACTTACCTATGGATGTGCCTCTTTGTTTATTTCCTTCTTGGTTTTAAGGACAATTTAAATGTTAATCCCTGTTCTTTCTTCTAGAGTCTCTAAAATTAGATCACTCTTTAAAATGAAAGTTGCAACAGGAATTAAATGTTGATGATGATGGTGATGATTCTTGCTGTGTGTCTTCTTCCTCTCCGTTTCTGATATTGCCTTTTGAATTAGTTGAAATCTCCAGCCTAAAGAGCTTTCTCTGTTGTTTATTTTTGAAAGTGAAGATTGTCCAGAGATCCCCCTCTCTCTCCGTGTTTGCTCAGAATTTTGCTATATCTGTGTATATCAGAGTCTCTAAAATTAGATCACTCTTGAGATGAAAATAGCAATAACAAGCAAGTATTGGTGCTACTGATTGATGTTTCTGTTTCTTCTGAAAATTTGCTCAGTCCTCCCCTCTCTGTGTTTGCTTATTTTTTTTTTTGAAAGTGAAGATTGTACCAGAGATCCCCTTCTCTCTCTTTTAACCTCCTTATTTATACACATGCCGAATTAAATGCTTTCGTCGGACAATTTAATGCTTTTGATTTGCTGTCTGCTGAGGCGTTAAATGCCCCGATTTTTTTGGATGTAGTTGTCAAGTCTAAGCATTAAATGCTCCGTTAGAACATTCAATGTAATCCTGTGCATCTTTTGACTCCTTTTCTTTTTTTTTTTTTTTTTTGGATCAAGCACGGAGAAACTGGAGCCCTTTTTTTTTCTTCTTATTATTATTTTTTGTTTGGGCCAAAAGTGATATGGGCTAAAAACAAAAGAAGAAAGAAAAAGAAGAAGAAAACAAAATAACAGTAATAATAAACAAATAAACAAATAAATAAAACGAGCTCACCTTTCATGCAAAATGAACTTAGAACTCAATTAATTAAGCATCTTCATGAAACATAAAAATGAACCTGATACTCTAATTTTTTTAAAGAAACTTGAGTTTATTTTAATATGAACCAAACAAAATCAGGTGTTCACATCTTGGATTAACTAACTTTTTTGAAACGTCTCGATCAAAATTGGTTGTTCACATTATGATTTGGAAGTATTAGATATTATTTATATTTAACATGTAATATTATATATAAAAGTAACATTGATAAATTAATGCCCTATAATTCACCCAATCATCATTTGACCTCTATTTTTAGTAACAAAAGTGATTTTTAAGAATTATTTTGTTAAAAATATGATCTTTTGGGAGGGGGTCAAAATAGTGGTTCTACAATTTCAACTTGATATAAAAAGGGATTATTTTGTCAAATATATGATCTTTTGGTATTAAAGTGGTAATTCTACAGTTTCAATTGACATAAAAAAAATGAGATACAATTACTTATGTTAATGAAAATGGAGGTCAATTGGCATTTAAGAGAAATCATCAAATGAGATGGATCTTTGCCAGGTCATGGGTGAATATCGTTTATTTCAACGATATGATCTTTCTCAGGCTAAAGTGGTGGTTCTCCTAGCTTAATTATTCAATGTAATATAAATAATTGAAATTAAAATATAAAATTATGTGATTTTTTTAAAATAATTACATGACGTGTAAATAACCTTTAGACGAAACTTTGAAATTTTTCTTTCTTAAATTTTACATTGGACAAATTGGTCTCTTTAAAAAAATTAAGACAAATGGTCCCTTATGAAAAAAAAAAATACTCAAAGAAATCCTTATCAAGTAAAAATATCAGACAAATTAGTCTCTCCATCCAAGGACCCAATTTGACCTTTTTAATGATTTTTGAGTAATAATTTGACTTTTTATAAGGGATTAATTTGTTTGATATTTTAAATTGATGGGAAATTATTTGAATTTTTTTCTAAAGAAACCAAATTTTCCAATAAAATTTTTGAAAGGGACCAATTTAGATGTTTTGTCTAATTTTAATCCAAAACTAAAATTATAAATTTTCAGATCTGATAAAATAAATTTTGAAATAGAAAATTTATTTTCAAAAGCCTAAAATATTTATCATATAGTACATTAATGACGGCAAGAGTAAAATTTATTTAGTATGTTTTAATGTAAAATATTAAATCTTAAATAATAATTTAAAAATTTAACTTTGATATACAAATAATATAATATATTAATATCAAATCAAGTTTATTTCTTTAGATGACTTTTGGATGTGTGGGGACTGAAATTAAATATTTTGGTTATGAGACAACATATAATTAGACTACCAGTATATATATAAATTTAATCTATAATTTAATTATTGCTTTTTAAATTAAAAAACTGGCACCATAAAATATTTGCTGACACGAGGCTTGACCTTGCAAACCCAAGGTCGGGAGAGTCACGCGCCTGTCATCTTCGACGATTAATAATCAGCTGCGTTCTACGATGCCCTGCGCTTATCAAAAGGAATACTGCATTGATTAGGTAGTTAATGGAGAATGAGACATGTAGATCTCGAATGTAGATAGATCGCACCTAATAATAAATATATAAACAATAAAGTACCTGCCCCAAAATGTAAGGTCTGTCCAGCATGTGAACCTCGCTACTTTATGGAAAGTATGGCAGCCTTTGCCGTAAAAGATAACTCCATGCATATTTTAATAAGAAAAAAGCTCCTATCTAGTCCTGTTCGCCAACAAATGGTGCACTTGATGCTCTAAGCAACTCACAGTCCAACTTCGATTGGATTTAGTTTGGTCAAGCACACATTCGTCTTAAGCAACTGATTTGTCAAAACAAATTTTGAAAAAGTAATAGAGAAAAAAGAGTAAAGGCCAGTTGAAGACAAAAGTTTGAGAGAAAAAATAAAGTGATAAGTCCTATGTATTTTTTGTATCCTAAATTTTATGGAATTCAGATAATATTATGTCTTTTTATTAAGTATCATTGATTTTTTTATATCTGGCATATCATTAATTTTCTGAATATTAAATGTTCAGACTTTTAATTGAACTAAGCAAAAACGCTGACAAAACTACAGACGAAACATTTAAAGCCCGTTTAATTTACTGTTTTTTATTTTTAATTTTCAATTTTTATAAAGAAAAAATTGAAAATTGAAAACAGTAATTCAAATAGACCCTTAACAATATGAGAATTATGTATGATTTTGACAAAGAAATTTGGCCAACTACTTCATTACAATCTCATAAAACTATATGTTATACTATATGCTGCTTTTTCTTTTTTCATTTTTTGTTTACGTGATATGAGTCACATGATTTGTAATAAAAGAATGAAATTAGTATTACATAAAGAATCTAAATAAAAGAGAAATTGAAAAAATTGGAGGAAAGGGAATGTGATAAGATGTAAAATAAAGATAATAAATATTCTTTTTATATTATAACTAACTTTTTTACATCCAAGAAAAAAATGAAAATATTACCTTAATTTTATAAATGAGGTGACACATTTGAGAAATCACGTGTGTTTGTGATTTCAAAAAATATTTTTCAGTTTTTATTTTTAATTTTAAAAAACTGGAGACGAAAGAAATAAAAATAAAAATTAGATTATGTAATTTTCAATATAAAAGAACTAAAAATTAAAGAATAACAATTAAAAACTATTTTCTCAAACCATCGCATGCTTACTAGAAATATGTATTAGCAGTGCAATGTGGCAAAGCAATAGTTGCTCATTCCGGCGCTAGAGTTACGAATGAGCTCATATTTGAGAAACAAAATATTATCCCCTTTTAAGTGTTTGATCGAAGGTGTTTGAGAAACAAAACATGGATATGAGGGTGGCAAGGCTAGGTGATAGTGAAGGGACTTGATCATTATGAAAATGAAATGAAAAAATTTAAACTACATAACGAATATAATCAATTATTCATCTTACAGGGAACTTACAGTAAGCAATATGGAGATCTTTAAGCAGAATCTCCAATGACAAACAGAAACTTACAAAAACTTAACTAAGTTCTTTTAACAGAATCTCCAATCACAGGCCAAAACTTAACTAAGTTCTCTTAGCGAAGAAGAACTCTCTTGATACATTTGTGACTTAGGATTTTGGAGGAGAGGAGATGTGAAAGAAAGATTTATAATATAACTTTACACTACACATCCTTCCTTCCTCTCCTCTCCCTTCTAAAATCTCAACTCGTAAACATGTCCTTAGAAACCAATTGTATACCAGGGTGATCCAAACAGTGGGGAAGATATATAGGGGTTTGAAGCATCATCAAGACCAGCATGCTGAGCCATCCTGCTCTAAGAAGAAAAATCGCTTCAATTTGATGTAGAGAGCCAACAGACTCAATAGAAAAGAAACCAAAAACCCACAAGAAAAATAATGGGAAGCGTGCAGAAGAGAGGATTGCAGCAGAGAAGTGTCTACTCAAGCTTATGAACAGGACCCCGTAATCAATCAATCGCTCAAAAAATGTCCCATGTAAGTTATTAGCCCCGACAAAAACTATATGACAGTAAAAATATGACAAAATTAGAATTACCCATGATCAGTTCACAATCCTGCAATTCTTTCTTATCTCCCCCGTGGTCCCAGTGAGAGGACTAATATTGCCCATCTTCACCATAGCGGCAGCAAAATCGCTGAAGAAAGCAGCAGAATTTGCTCCGTAAAGCCTAACCAAAGCATCTTGAGACCCTCCATTGAAAAGCACTTGGTCAGAGTGGAGAAGGCCACGGCGAGCCACAAGTTCTCTAAAGTAGCTGTTGTCAAAACGGAGAGGAGTGAGGGAATCGAGAGGGCACATGTTTGTGTCCCCTCCGGAAGGAGAGCAACTAGACTTTCTTAAGGTGGCAAAGTTGGTGTCAATGTTGCTATCATTGTATATGTGGGGCCTGAAGTCTTTGCACTGTACTTGGCCTATGGTGTGGGCGCCAGAGAGCGCGGTCATGTCACGTGCACTCAGACCTTTGGCTTCGAACATGGATATGAGGGTGGCAAGGTCAGAGGATGGTGAAGGGATTTGGCTGTTGGCTGCACTCTGGCTTGCTGTTCTTGCATCTCTTCGTCCTAGGGATACTGTCCATGAGGGTCCTCCTAGCTGTAAAGATTGAAATTGAATTGTATGATGAATGAATAATTAAGAGTAGTGATAAGTGAAGGAGGAATTCTTGCATGGGTATCTAAGGCAACATTCAGTCCCTGTACTGTGTTTCTCGGCTCTGCTAGATACCAACTTATCATGTGATTAGATCTCAATTCTCAAGTACCTAGTTTAAAAGGAAACTTCATATGTACCTTCCAGTATATAATATGATAATAAGCAATCATTAGTAAGCAAGACTCTTACACATAGTGTATTGGCTTGATTAGTTTGTTAGTTGGTTATGAACAATCACAGACTGTTATGAACTGTTATGTCAGTTTGAAAAATCTCACTAAAAACAATGGTAGATATTAGTGAACCCACCCCATTACACATACCATATCAGTAAGTTAATGAATTCAGGTCTTCAATCTCATCCATGGTTTCATTTTCATATAGCAGATGGTATCAAGTGATTCCATTGCAATATTGCGGTTGCAATAAATTGGTACCTTTAATTGGTGACAACAGACTCTATGCAAACAGTGTAATTTCACTTCAGAACAACAGCAATTTAAAACCAAATTCTCATGTGTGTCGAGTTAAATAAGGAAATGGACACATTAAACTAGAAAATGACTCACCAGAACTACAGAATCTCTTGCGGTAAGTGCTAGAATGTCTGCACAAGACACCGTGCCAGGGCAATCGGCTTCAACTTTGGCTTTGATGTCATCAACTACTTCGAAACCCCTGGCTGAATTTTTGTTAGGTGGAGCATTTTTCTCCCCCACAAAGGAGTCTTTGTCATCCAGCAAGTTTGATGCATCGCAGCCCTGGAAAATTAACAAAGAAATAAAACAGATATATGCCTATCCATATCCCCCACCATATATGTAGTCAATCACCCTTTTTTCTAGACACCCATCAATTCGCTTTACATCGGGATTTAGTCCAATTTTGGGACAAAGAGATGAATTGAATGCATTAACAACAATAATTTTTTTTTTTCCCACTTGATTCATCGAACAATACCTTTGAGGAAATTTCCAGAAACGTTAATCATAGGTTCTTCTCTCCATTGGACCGATAGGGCTGTTGTACTCATTACTAAACTTGTTGAAGAGATCACATAGAACCAAGATATATAAAGGCTAGCGAGTTTTGAATGCATATAAAGGGTATTGGGATTGTAAAACCCATAGTATATGAATATGAATCCATGCATAATGCTATCATTTATATATAACCAACCATTAAAAAAAAAAAAAAGAAACAAAAAACTATGTCTTACATCGACAAAGCAATCGAGTTGGTGCAAGCGAAGTACAGAGGCAGCCATCCGGGGATCTTTACCAACAACTTGACGCATTTCATTGCGCACAATGTCCTGAACGTTAGGACAAGTTTGAACATAGAAGCTGGGGGAGAGTGTGTTGGCAGAACAAGCTAGTAGAGAAAAAACGCTTAGTTTAACAAAGAAGGAAAAGGAAGCCATATCAACGGATTTCATTTCAGCAACAACGAGCTGTACGATTCCTCCGGCGATGATTACCTCCCAATGCTCTCTGCTCACTCTGTTATAAAACCGACTCCACGAAAGCATGCCGCCACGAGCACAATATCACGGGTGGAACCCACGTCACAAATGTAAACTTTTATAATTTCTTTTTTTTTTTGGTTTAATTTATTTTCATTTCCAATTTGGCTCATTATTGTTAAAACACTGTTCATTGATGTATTTGTTATATTTACCTGTGCATAGTTTCTGCTATAATTAATAGATATGTTTAGTCCATCATTTTACTCATATAGGGAAAGACCCATTCTCTTAACCTGTATACAAGCACCTGATGCTCCATTGGCTGGAGGTCGCGTATGTGGCTATATTGGGAAATAGGGAGAGCTCTCTCCTCCTTTGGCTTGCTTTGGCTAGTCTTATTAGTTTAGATCACAAGACTCAGGTACTATGAATCTATTTGTTGAGCAAGGAGGCACACTTATTAAAATAATATTGATTTCTTTTTATTATAAAGAACACAACTACACTAATTCACCTCACATTAGAGCACACTAATTTTGCTCACCAACACTTGCACACACGCTGATTGTGCACTACGCTCACAAGGCACTTCTTACACTCAATCTCATTGCACACTTGCACTTTGTCTCACGCTACTAAGGGTATGTTTGTGAGATTAAATTTTCGAGGGGAAGGGAGGGGAGGGAAAAACTTGTAATATAATTTTACACTATAAATCCCTCCCTCCCCTTCTTTTCCCTCTAAAATCTAAACTTACAAACATACCCTAAAGCAGACTTGCAATAAGTTAACACATATTTATAGCTCCCTTATGTCGGTTCAGCAATCAACTTTGAATTGCTAGAAAATTCTAACAAGCTAGCAATTTTAGGTTTGTCTTTATATTTTCTAGACAATTTCATCTAATGTCAAGACTAAGAAAACTCTATTACCTTTTACATTTAGTGTTGATTTTTTCAGGATCAATGTTCTCTTCAATCAATCTTAGTAACGTCCATCCAATCTTGTTTATCATTTCATTATTGATATGCTGCAGGAACCAAATCTAGAATTGAGGGCACAAAATTTCTTCATCAACTTCAAGTAGAAGAACATTTCAGCCATATTGTGTGATTGATGATTACAAATTTAGATTAAGGGGAAGAGTGACCTTAGTCTAGGGCTATGACACATCTTTGAACTCACTAAACATTCATATTCACAAATGACCAATCAATAGATTAAACTTGAAAATCGAACTCAAATCATAACATACATGGGAAAAATACCAACCAGATAAACTAACTTGGTTGCCACTTCAGTCAGATTGTCAAGAAAGGTTTTGTACATAGTTGGAGTTTGTGACGGAAAAATAGCGGAAAGTGGAGGTCACATTTTGGTTCCCAATTCTTTAATAGGAAACAGTTAATATCCGTTCTGTCTAAAGAAACAAACAAATTTACAGATCACATCTCTTAGAGACCCCATTTGTGTAGGAAATTCTGAATATGGAACTCATTCCTAAAGTTGTAAGCCGTTGATAATTTTGAAGAAAATTTAGCAAATGAAACTCACTGCATGCATGGCTTGACTTTGCTTACCACCTGCCCCCCATGTTCAACTTTCGTCTACGTGCCATAATTTTTTGCCAATTGCTTTGTGCCTTATCTACGCGCCTAACAAACGGAAGATCCAATTGACAGTGATGTGCTACCTTTTATGGCGAATATCAAGAGTAATAATGGAATCCACGTCACAGGTGTAACCTTTTATAATTTCTTTTATTGATTGGCCATTCGATTGATTTTGCATATTTCCTTTTCCATAAGACCGCAACATAAATGATTTGTCTTATTTGTTTATTGGATACGTCATCTTATTTATTTATTATATTTTAACAATTGTAATGATTTTTTATTCAGGTGCGGTGGCAAAGGTGAAAGATGGAGAACTGAGTTTGGGAATTCTGACTGATGTTGTTAAATATCATTAGCATTATCGATAGACCAAGGTTACCAAATACAATGGGGATCAAGAAAGCACCACTATAATAAAGCAAATACAAATTAAAATCTTAAGAAAAATAACATATCAAGCTTGTAAGATGTCAAAATAAAAAATAAATTTAATCAATGGGGATAATATACACGTGAATTGTATAACTTAATCAATAGGGATCATATTTACTCTTGAAAAATCAATACTTAAATTTTTTTAAAAAAAAGAACTCTATTTCATACCAATACAACTTTTGAGCTTGAAACGTTTAATATTTATTAACAAGGATCAAATTCTAAACTATATACTTGTAAAAACTTTGATATTAGGTCATCCAAAATATTGAAGATATTCAAGAGCAACACTTGAATGAGTTTATATCCAATAAATCATATCTAGAAAAAATATCCTTTTGTTTTTTTTTTTTTTTTTGCTTACTTCCTGCATCAGTTAACAGTCCGAGTAGGTTCGATGCTTATGACTGGCAGCAGACAAGGAGCGGGCTGAGTACTAGATAACCTAAATTTCAACGGTGATTCTAAGATTTAGGAAGATTAGATTGGCTTACAAATGACGTCAGGTTCTTTAAACACATGGAAAGTCTAAAAAGCGAAGTGCCAACTATGACCCCATTCAAACATGAGCCATCAAAATTAGAACAGAGGCCATATCAACATCCGAGAATTGTGATTCTGATCGCTTTCACCCTGCGCCTGCCAGCAGATTTAAAAAATAGAAAGAATTAAACGCCATATCAGCTGAACTCATATACGTGTAGTCAACTGAGTTTTAGAACTGTAGACGGCCGACAAATGGGAAGGAAGTCATGCGGAGGGTCCACTTCAATGACAGATCCCCTAGGCGTGTTGCTTTTTCTTCTTCTTGTCCCCGCCCTACCTTTTCTTCTACTGCGTTTCCAATAATTGAATAATTAGTAAAGCACCATGCGACCAATTATTCGTCTTATCTGATGTCAGAATTGTTTGGAAATACGTAAGCAGAACCTTCGATCATAAACTAAAATTTAACCAAGCTTAATCTTTTATCAAATATAATCCATTAGCATTCAAGCCACCTTTTTCTTTTTTCAAAAGGTATCGCTTTGTTCAAGATTACAAAGAAGCCAGAGACCTTCAAGCATCATATTACATATTTGCATTGACTCGATATTGAGCGGGGGACAACTTAGGAGAATGGAAACTAGAGCAGGTGCCAACCTTAGAGGTAGACCTGTGAGTCTTAACCAATGGAACCAATGACTGCACCACATCTGCCATGAGTGGCCGATAATCTGCCTCTGGTTGCACACACATTGCAGCAATTGCTGCTACCTGGATAACCTCTTTCATTGAGTACTGTCCCTCCAATGCAGGATCCATAATCTTTATAACCTTTTCCCTATCAGTCAAAAGGGGTAAAGCCTAAATACAAACAGCAAATCTAGTTTGTTAGAAGGTGTGAGTACTAATGTTTTAAAGCTTAATAAAGTAATATTCCTCCCAGGAGTTGAAATACAGGAGAATCGACAAAGGGTATATTTGTGAGTTTGAATTTTGGATAGTAAAGGAAGGGAAGGAACGGCTTTTAGTATAAGATTTTAGAATTTTATACTACAAGCCCTTTCTTCCTTTCCCCTCCCCTCAAAATCCAAACTCAAACATACCCTGATTAAATAACCTTAGCTGAATACTATAGAATCAAGACAGAAAACTTAATGGATGAGCCAAAAAGAACTAAGAAACTTACCCAAGAAACAAGAACACCTTCTCCTGAAGGTCTCTTCATATCAACTGGCACTCGGCCTGTGAGTAGCTCCAAAAGTACAACACCATAACTATACACATCTGATTTTGTTGTTAAATGACCTGTTAGTGCATATCTGCACAATCCACCATTCCAAAAACAATTTAAGTTTTGCATCAGATGAAATTACTCAGATCAGCTCATGAAATAAAATGTAACAAAGAAAACAATCCAATAGCAAATTATAGGTGATGAGCCGTACTCAGGAGCAACATATCCTTGGGTGCCTAAAACTCGAGTTGAAACATGTCCACCAGCTCTATCAGGTCCAAGCTTGGCCAATCCAAAATCAGAAACTTTGGCATGAAATTTTTTATCCAGGAGGATGTTGCTGCTCTTAAAATCTCTGTGAATCACTGGGGGACTGACATGTTCATGAAGATACTCCAAACCCTTGGCAGCTTCAAGTGCTATTCTTAACCGAGTTTCCCAATCCAATTGCACGGGCATAACATTAGAATCTACAAGAAAACCAACCCATCGAAATCAATTCCAATGCAAAATAGCACAAAACATTGGACAAAAGGCAAAAGATGTTGCAATGCCTTCAGTTACATACTAACTAAGCCATAGTCTTAAAAACTTACGAGAAAAAAGCAGATGCACAACAAGATAATGACGATCTTGCAATGTCTGGAACATGAGTCAGAGACCCGAAAAAGGAACAGACATGCTTAAATATACATTCCAGAAATACAGAATAAGAAGCATTCTAACACTTTAATACAAATCATTGCAAAGTTTGCTTTTACAGCGATGTGAGAAATATAGAGATCATCACCACAAATTCTTATTATAGCTCAAACTGACAAACAAATAATACAGATTACTATAAAACAAACTTTATGTCATACATTAACCATCAAACATTTCCTCTAATGTCAACATTCTAAATTTCCAATCCTCAAATATAAGACCTTTTGGAGTTCAAGTGGTAGTGCAGTGCAAAAGGTAAAGATGATGATGCATTGGTTCATACTTCATACAATCTGCTTAAGTCATTTAAGTATTACTGAGGCATTAGTAATATTTTTTCTTCTACATAGAAGTCAATATACATAAAGATCTTGAGGAAATGAATGCAATCTCAATTAAGACTCAACACTCAACACCCACCCCTTTTGTGTAAAATCAAGCACAAGTTCAACCCCTGAACTTTCACAAGATATGATCAATTAAATAAACCAAATAAGATATTTTTAAGTTTTCACAGAAGGTCAGGTATAAATAACTTATTTGACCTCTACCAGCTTAATGTGTTGAATTCAGACATCCAAAAAGCAATAGCAAATTGAACATTTTACTGTAATTGAATGTTTAAATAACAGGGTCATCACTCATCAGATTCTTCAGGGTCACTGGCCAGATTGTGTAATTTGCAAAAAAAGAGAGAATGCCTTGCATGGTGGGAAAAGAATAAAAAAAAATATCAAAAAAGAGAAACATAAAGGAATTTGACGAAGTTAACTTCTACAGATCAGAACAGAGAAATCTTTTTAAGGAATCAGCTAAAAAGAGTACCAAATGTAACCATTGAACCCGGGCCCATGCTAGATGGACTGTGTTCAATGAATAATTTACATCACTTTAGTTCTGATGCTTAATGCTGCACATCAACAACCATTAATTTTGAGTGGGTATATATGAATTATCGACTTGGTTCGATAAACAGTAAAAGATTGCATATTGCTCTTGTATTTTCCTAAAGTAATTTCCATATTTCTGCATGCATAGTATGATGATCATAATATGGTGAATTAAAGGTCATCATATGTCTCTATCATCAAATATATTCTCCACAGATCTGAAAGATGTTACCCAAAAAATATATTGTACTTTTATTTCTCCATGCTGTGCACCTGAGATGGAGCAATCAGATGAAGAAAAGACAAGGGCAGATTTAAAATTACAGAGGCATATCACATGCAGCATTTCTTTCTGTTCCATCTTGAACTTCTGGATCACTGACCACGAGGTACAATACAAAACACTTGTCACATCCATTCATGACACTTCATATTAGCAAAGAACAAAATATCTGTTTAGTCAACATTTATTTTATTACTTACTGCAGACAGGATAAAGATGTTCCTGCAGGCCACCATTTGCCATAAACTCATACACCAGTAGTTTATGATTACTATCAGAGCAGTACCCAAGCAATGCCAGCAAATATGGAGAATGCAACCGACATAGCAATTCAACCTACAGTGAGATGTAACCAACCAATTCACAACTCATTTCCAAAAGGAAGAGCCAACACGAGCCATCAATTGCTATCTAATTCATTGCCATGAAAAATGGTGATTCATAAGCTACAAATTTCACTGTTTTGATTACAAGGCAAAATACATATGCATGAAACAGGGCTGACCATAATGCTCTAAGATGGAACAAACCTCTACTTTGAATTCTTCTTCTCCCTGCTTTCCTGCCTGATCCATGAACTTAATTGCAACTTTCCTGCCATCATTAAGCACTCCCCGGTAAACAAGTCCAAAACCACCATGGCCAATCACATTGGACTTGCTGAAGCCACCTGTTGAAGAATGTAACTGCTTGAAAGTGAACACCTTCAGTCCTTTCTCAGCAACAACTTGCAGATTTGCAAAGTCACTTTTCTCGTTAAGGCTAGCATCATCAACTAATACAAAACCAAGCACAGTCTTTGAGAAAGTGGGCCATCAGGTTGCTCATGTAAGGTAGGAAGAAAAAATTCAAAAAAAGTTCAACAGTAAAAGATACTAATGACCCAAAAAAAAAAGAGTACAAAACCCTTGAGAGTAAATAAAAAATATGCTTACAGTTCAAAATAATTTATGTTATCGAGACCATAGAGTGCATCACAGGCTCACAGTTCCTCTTCTTTTAATTAACTAGAAGTTAAACCGAATGCAAAGGAAACATAATAGTTCTATTTGTTATCCAAGCTCAAAGAGGGCAAAGAGAATGCCACATGCAAACTTCATCAAATCTTTAGACAAGAAAGAAGCACATGTTAATAGAACCAACCTCAGTTACAACATAAATCAACTAACCAAATTTCTCACTGCCTTTCTATTCCTCAGCAAATTCAAAATTGCAAAAAATTTTAATAGTTGCATAAAATTTAAATTTCAATGCAGATTTCCAAAATTATGGAGATCGGTGAAACTGCATGAAACTTAAAATAAAAATCCCAGCAAATTTTTTTTTGACATTTTTACCAATTTTTCTGGACCAAAGACTATTTTTGTTCGCCAACATTTTCACAAGGATAAAATCCAAGGCCAAAAAAAAAAAATACAGAACAATCAAAAGGGCTCCATGCAAAAAAAAAAAAAAAAAAGTAGTCTAGATATACTAATCTTATATCAATGGCGCGACAAGTAAGTACCTATAGTTCTTCAATCACTCTCTCTTTTCAGAGGGTTAAAAAATGGAGCCTTCAACACTCCATCTTTTCACATTTTCTCAGCAACCAAACACAACCATACCCACATAAACATAAAAAAAAAAAAAGTGAACCTTTTTGTGTCTTGCGGCGCATGGAGACCTTGCGTCGTATGTAGCAGTAGTAAGCAAAGGCAACAGAGAGAGCAGAAACGGCGATGGAAGCGAGCACCACCATGCCCATCTCTGCAATCTTCGCCTTCCTTCTGTACCCATCATCATCACCAATAGCTCCCATTTTCTTCTCAGAAGCGAAAGGGCAATAAAATTTAAAAAAATAACCCTAGAAATGGCTAAAGCATAATGCGAAAACCGAGAAGAGAGTGAAGGAGAAGGGAGTAATATTTGCAGCTTCGAAGTTCGAAGACACTCTCCTGAGTTCTGACTCGTTCACTCACTCAGTGAGTCAGTGTCACTTTCTCTCTCTCTCTCTCTCACACACACACACACACAGCTTTTGTTTTGTGGCGCGTACATTAGCCATGCGAACTTTATTTGCACTTTGGTACCATATCTAGTGCAATTTGCCGTGCCACTAGCTCTCTTTTCAGTATTTTTGTTATTTTCCCTTGTTCTCTTTCCTTATTCTTTTCGTAAATTAGAAAATAAGATAGAAATTTGCCCTAATTCAAGGTCAAAGACGTTATTGTGTTGAATAAAGAGGTTTTTTACAAAAAAAATAATAATTATAAATAACTTGCAAGTAAGTCCTTAAATACAACTTACCACATAAAGAATATAAGAACATGAGGATTAAACTCAAGGTTATGACAATGTATTAATAGAAAGTGAATTAAGTGGGTCAAATTTTATCCATCTACTAATTATTTTATTTATTGATATGGAAAAATAAACATGAAGGTGCGTTAGCTTGCTTTTCACCAAACTTATCATAAAGAAAATATTGGTCCACCTATAAGAAAACAAAATATTGGTGAAAATACTAAGTTCATATTTGTTTGTTGTATGTGTTAGAATAAATATTTAAAATTTTAAAAAATGTTTTTAAACAAACATTACATGTTAACAATTCGTATGTGTTATAGTGTACTTAATTTTTTTATTCGCAATGCTACAAACCATCATTTAGGAGTCATAAACATTAGCTTATTCCATGGGTAAGATTCAACTTTGAAATTGATTTTTAAATACTTTCTGTAACAAATTATTAATATACTAGTGAATATGTAATATTTGTTTATTAAAATATGTGGTGTTTTTGACAAGCCTTTACACATTAAGTTCTCAATGCAATAATTTTCGTTTCATAAATTTTTTTATTAGAAACTTCTGACCGTACGCACAAAAAAAAAAGGAATATTGCTAAATTAATTTGGGCATGTGGAGATTATAAGTTAGAAAGAAGTCTAAAGATAAGAGAGGCCCATTTTAGGTTTCACAAACAATCTTGTCAATCTTCAAATGTTATGATTTTGAAGCTAAAATAGCAAAAGAAGGGAACGTGAGGGGCATGGCATGCAAAGAAACATTGAGGCCAGCACGTTTTTTATTTTTATTTTTATTTTTTGGTCTGAGGCCGGCACGTTTGTCAGGCTTGATTTTGACGTAGATAGCAGAGAGCAGTGTTATAATATTTCCTGAATCTAAATAGGACAAAAACCTGCCCACTGCTTTATGTCTAGTCTCACTGTGTTAAGATGGCCCTCAATAAAACCTTCTTAAGAAACAATCTTTTTGAAAACCTAAATGCACTCACTAAACAATCACCGGGGAATTTACCAAAAAACAATCACCGGGTAAAAAAAAAACATTGCAATTTGTACAAGGTAACAGATGATGATAATGATATCAATATGATTAATTTGAACAGCATTACTTGAACTTCTTTAAATCAGACACACATGCAACTATTACCAAACCTTAGACATTGATTGTATTCGATCGAATTCTCTTTAATTAATCCCGTGTTAAATTATGATTATTTTTTAGAGTATTGCATGACAGAAAAAATGAATTGCTTGGAAATAATTTTCATGAAACTGTACTATTTACATGCAGATATAGGACCCACTAATTACATGGAGTATAATTAGTCCAGCTTGTAATAAATTCTCCCAATTCATGACTCTTTAAAATAAATAGAACTGCCAGTTTTTTGCTGAATGATGAATGGATGACAGTGATGAAATGAAGAAAGGCGCTTGGTGGTGATTGTGATCGGCAACTCTACTCTCTTGGATTTACTGCTTCACAGCCGGTTGGCCAGCAACAAACAAGCATTGATAGAGAGATCGTAGAAACACTTTTTTTTTTTTTTTCAAATGGTTTATCTGATCGGTGTCTGATCTAATCATTACACTAAAAATAGTCACCTTTTTTTTTAAATATATGTCCACTTTTAAATAAATTTATTTTTTAAAATATTTATTAATTTTACATTTTAATGATAAAATTTTTTTAGTTTTAATAGTATCTATAAGTAATTAATGACTATTAATATAACCTTTTATTTTTAATCATTTGATGCACTTCACAATTAATTATTATTAGAGTATATTAGTTTATAGTTAATTATTTTATATAGAAATATTCTATTACCATATTATTTATCACCTTTCTTAATATTCATATTTGTCCAAATTTAACAGATATTTTACAAGAGATAAAATAAAAACTGAAGTTTTTATCTTGGGAATAAGAGTATTTATATTTTCAAAGTTGAAGATCCACTTAAAAGTTTTGAAATATATTCTTCTTGATATCCTTAATGATAGGTAAAATCCTTTTAAAAATAGTAAATAAATTTATTTTCTAAAAAATTGTGCATTTTAAGTTTATTAATGAGTTATGATTACAATAAAATTTTAAAGTAATTAATTTTAATAAATTATTAGTGTAAAAGAGTCTTATATTGTTATGAAATTACAAGTTACAATTCGCAAATTTTTCAAGACGTTGGGCATCAGTTGAATCAAACCACTATAATCAACCTATAAATACATAATTGAATATTTATGTAAATTTTTTTATCTTAACAATGCATAGAATTAAATTCATATTTTAATATAAAAAGTAAACATTTTTTCATTTTTAAAATAAATTCTTATTAGAAAATTCTTGTTTTATAAACTAAATATATATTCCATCAGGTGAGAGATATCAGGGGCATAGCTGCACATTTTTTTAGGAATGACCAATATTTAATAGTTAATTTTATATAAAAAAATATGTCATATAATTTTATTGTTATTAAGAAAATTAAAGAAATATATTTATATATAAAATAAAAGATTTAATTACTATGCACTGACAGTGTAAACTTTTTCATATAGTCATTTAATTATGTATTATCATATAAACCATGATAGTTAATTTTTACTCGCACTACTTAAAAAATCATTTAAATCAAATATTTTAATTAAATAACAGTACAAATCAGTTTTACAATGTCAATACATTAAAATTAAATTATAAAAAAATGTTTTACAATCAAAACCAGAGAAAAAACACTTGCATATGCGCACATACACACACATATATACAATATTTATGTATTATCTATTACAATATTTAAACATCTAGTTAAATAAAAAAAAACATAAGAATCAACCAAATAATATTTTTAGAGGGGACCAAAAATATAAACTACATAAAGAAATTAAAAAAATTAGGGGGCCATTGCCCCCTTTGGCTGCAACGTGGCTCCACCCATGAGAGATACATTAACTCTAACTTAAGAGAGAATTTTTTTCCCTCATGAAATAAATTTTAACAACTCATGTCTAGATATATTTATGGTCAAAATAAATTTTATTATTTTTTGATATATGCCCACTTTTTTTAAAACTGTACCAACTTTATTTAAATTTATTTAAGTATGAAGTATTAGATTTATATTTTCATATAATTTTTTCTTGATTATAATAGGCTAGGTTAACGTACTTTGTTTAAATATCCCAAAATTTATTTTGTTAAAACCTTCGTTTGAGTCAATATGGTATTTGTCGTAGTTCTTTTTAAGAGTAATTACGACTGATCAGCTTGTTAGTGAAGACTAGAAAAAATTTGATATAACACCTTTTATTGAGCTTGTTTGGATAAGCTTTTAAGGAGAGAAAAAGTATTTATTTTCAATTTTTTAAAAAATACTTCTACAATCTTTTAATATATTTGTTTGTGCTTCTCAAAAAAATCAAAAACAAAAAATCAATTTTTTTTTTTTTTTTCAAAAGCAAGTCTCTACATGGTTCTGGTAGAAGCAAAGGCAGTAGTAGAGAGTATTCTTGGTTAAATTTTAAAATTATTTAGATTTCAAATTTATCCACACTAATTTTATGAAAATATAAAAAATAATCTTCTACTAAATTTCACCCACCCCTCACCCTATTTTCACTATTACAACTGCAATAATTTAACCATTCTGCATTACCTTTTATTTTGGGCATATATTTTTATAATTCAATAAAACATAACTAAATAATAATAAATATACATATAATTAGTTTAATAGAGAATTAATTTTATTTTTTTTAAAATTTTTTTATTAATTATGTTTACTTATAAATAAATAAAAATTTATGTAAAAAATTTCATATGCAAAAAATAGTGAGAAATCCAAACATCTTTCTTAGGAAGAAATTTTTCATACTCTTAATTGTAATTTTACTAAAAAAAATACTTCTATATCCACTCTATTGAAATAGGTTAATAAATTATGATTCTAATAAAAAGTACTTTTACAATTATATCCAAACATATAAGAAAAATTTATTTCTACTTTTACTTCTAATTCTGAAAAAATCTAAAGAAGTACTTATTCTAGTGAGTCCAAATAAAACCGTGACCTAATAAAAATAAATAAATAATTAAGATTGTCGGCTTATGAATGCAAGTCTTACTACGGCCGTGACCGTGATACATGTTGATGTACCGTCATGTTGCCTTATTGCACGGATTAACGTCAACCATTGAACAATTGCTAGCATAGCTGTTATGCACGAAACCATTTCTCTGATTAATCATTAATATATTATTAGAAAAAATTTTAGGTGCTCATAATACAAGATAAACCATTTGAGATAAAATATCTATTCTATTTCATTTATTAATTAACATATCAGTCATTATATTAATAATATAAAAAAAATAAAATACTATAATAACCTATAAAGCTGACATATAAATTAATAATTGGACCAAAGTAAATCTTATCTTTTGCTTCCAGTCCCTCAGTATTTCTTCTACTATTATGCTATATGACCGAGATAAAGTGTAATTTATTTACACTTACCTGCTTTGTAATGTAACTATGCATTTCATCTTTTCAGGGCATAAACTTCAATTTTCACTTCCTTAACCAATGCAAAGCGCGAATTAGATAAATCCTTTACTTTTCAGTTGCTATCATTCCAAGCAGTGGGAGATAAAAAAGATAATGTAAACTGTTTAATTTTCTTTTTTATTTTTAAAAGCTAATTACAATGATAAACTTTGGAAACCTGCAAAGCCAAATACTTCATATATAAACATGCACTAGATGTTCGCAAGTGTAAACCATGCTTTGAATCTTCGCAATTTTGCTAAGACAACTTTAAGATCGAAATGAACGAAAACCATCCATGATCATGGTCGAAGGTAATTTTATCTTGAAAATATTAACTTTATTTAAGATAATATGATGTCCGAACAGGGAAACGCCTTAGGTCGCCACACCATACGTCTCTCTTGCATATACAATCAGCATGCAAAACACAACCAAACCTTTGACAGTGAAAATGTAAACCCTAAATAAATACATATACAACCATTAGATTTGATTCCTCATTTTTTGCCGCGTAGTTTGGCACCAAGGGCTCTCTCTAACTTGCCGATTATCTGCTGGTTTGGAATAGCTTTCCCTGACTCGTACTCTTGGATCACTTGCGGCTTCTCATTGATCATCTGCAAGTTAACACACGTCATCAATGATACCAGAGCATAAATAAATGAGCAAAATTAAAAGGAAAAAAAATGTGTGGTGACAGAGAGAGAGAGAGAGAGGAGAGAAATACTTGAGCAAGCTGCGCCTGAGTGAGTTTCTTGTCCATCCTTGCTTGCATGATAGCCTTCTTGAGTTCAGTTGGTACACGATCATCTACACTCAAAAGTTCAATCTCATGAGATGTCTATATATATATATATATATATATATATATATAGAAAAAGAGCTTTCATTAGATATAAGAAAGCATACAAAAGAGGATGAGACATCCTCAGCTAGATACAAAAAAATTCATCTATGACCTAAAGGGATGAGCCATGTAGCAAAGCATGCCAATCCCTTTGAATATCAACCAGAGGAACACCATTGAAAGGACCATGTGCTGAGCAGCAAAGAGAAGCCAAAAAGGTGATCCTATCCCAAATATAATCTATAGTGGAGATGGAATCACTAAAAATCCTAGAATTCCTTTCCAACTAAATACACCAAATCACAGCAAAAACAGCGGATTGCCATAGGATCTTAGCTTTTCTTTATGTGAGCCAAAACCTTAGAATTTAATTAGTAGAAATTGATGCAAGTCCTCAGGACAAACCCACGATTCTCCAAAGATACCAAAAACCCTTATCCAAAGAGATCTCGCTATAGGGTAATGCAAAAAAAGATGAGTCCCCAATTCGGAATCTAAACCACACATTATGCACATGTTAGGGGACAAAGCAATGAAGCGCCTGTGCTTCTGGAGCATGTCATTAGTGTTAATCCGATTAAGAACAGCCGTCCAAACAAAAGCTTTGACCTTAGAGGGAGATTTAGATTTCCCGATAAGTTTATCCAAGAGAAAACTTTCTATGTTAGGAGAAGAAGGTAGGAACTGAAAGTATGATTTACATGAGAAAATGCCAGAGGGGTCAAGAGTCCAAATCCTAGAGTTTGGGGCATTGCATAGGTGAATGGAATTAAGTAGGGGAAAAAGGGACTCTAATTCGTTAACCTCTCTATCGTTCAAGTTTTGAAAAAAAATGAAAATTCCAAGAAAGATCATCCTGAGAGAGAAATTGACAAACTAGGGCATTATGCAAGGAGGAAAGGCGAAAGAGTCGGGGAAAGGTAGCAGATAAAGGTACGTCACCAACCCAAGCGTCTTCCCAGAATTTGGTGCGAGAACCGTCACCTAAACGGAAGGACAAGAGAGAACAAAACAATGGTGACCCTTGAAAATATATAAGAGAAAATGCAAGTACTTTAATTTAAGAAGCTTTTGGATAAGACAGTTTTAGTGTAACAAACTAAGAACTGATATTACAGGAGTTCTAATGCTGACAATAACTCCTCTATCTTCAAGAATATGCAATTATATGAGTCTTAAGCACAATTAAAACATGAATTGCTGATCACCAGAACAGAAGTGAAAGACACAGATTGTAGACAACAAGAATCAGTTTCGTAATTGCAGTGGCAAGATGATACTGCTTCCTAGGAAGATCTTTGCTTTGGATGAGTATTACTGTCATAAAAGACGGCCTCATGAGTATTAAATCCATCATCATGTCCACAAATCATGAGAGATTACATTGAACTACAATAAATGCACTTGAATTCCCATGTCCAAGCGAAGAAGACATTTTTTGCATAGTGTTTAGAATAAAGAATTAACATAGACTTCTGTAAAAGTATAACTTAAATTTGAGTGATGAAATCAAACAAAGAAAATAAAAATTACATATTTTATATCTACAATAAACTCAAGCAAATAAAGGAATATGAATTTCCCCAGTAAGCATGTAAAAGCTACAGATAATTACACTTACAAAACACTAGTTCAACGGTTAACACTTTGCAGTGGTAATTGCATTTACAAGTTATTTCGTCAGCGATAACATAGAACCTCCATTTCAACTCACATTCTTCAACTTAGGATGTGTTTGGTACAAGAGTAAAAATCGGGTATAAATTTTCTTGGACGACCTTTATATGTAATTATACAAATGAGTCTCATCCAAGAAAATTTCTGCCCCCTAACCAAGCATACCCTTAGTCTATGATATTTGGCAAAACAGCAGAAACATAATCCCATGATAACAGTCATATATATAATGCCAAAAAAAAAAAAATGTTCCAGGTATAAATTCTGCAGCTGAAAATTACTGAATCTTTGTTGTGTGTGTGGGTTTTTTTTTTTTTTTTTTTTTTTTTGGGGGATCCATTTCAATGGTAAAAAATATCGACAATTGAAAAAGTACAAATATGCAAAACTCACGAGCAAGATTCTCTGTATCTTCATCAAGCCTCTTGGTATTCAACGAAGTGCTACTAGATGCAGCTTTGTTTGTCCCAGCATTATCTGTACACAACAATTTCACAATCACCACTCTAGGACCAGATTTCATAACCATAAAGAAAAAAGGAAATGAAACAAAAAAATCATGACTCAACCATACCATTAAAACCCTAAAACTGAACAAAAATACAACTTACAAATTTACCATTAAAAAAAATCCAGTCTCAACCTAAATTTAAGCTAGAATTAACAATGATCAACGATAAGAATCAACAACAGAAATCGAAACCCTGCATCCCAAATAAATTATCAGGATCATGATTATCATCAGCAACGATTTTGAAATTGTGTGACAAATTTTCACATGGAACGGAACAATCCGAGTAATCATAGCTTAGGATTAGGGTATCCGAAACCCGAATCAATGAATCAATCAAAGTCGCAACTGAAAAAGGGAAGAGGGGCGAACATTTCTTGACGGTATCGATATCTGCGCCGGCGCGGCGGGCGGCGTTGACGGCCTTCTCGTCCTTCTTGGCGGCGGCAGTGGGGGCTTTCTTGCGGATGACCACCGGCTCCCAATCCTGCGAGATGGGTCCCACTCCCGACATCTTATGTTTCTGTCAGAAAGATGTTGCTCGTGCTGTTTTCTTGTTTGTTCGGTATAGTCTGTAGGGTTTTCGACGCGACGCGAAGCGTTTCAGAAATGTGTATTAGAATGAAGGGGGTTCGTTCTCTCTGTTGAAAATTGGGAAAGTAGCTTGAGGAGCACGTCCGGGGCCCTTTTCCCTTTTGGTGATTTTTTTTTGAGTTAATGTTCACTTTAGTCCCTTATATTTTATGCATGAGTCAATTTAATCTCTGACTTTTAAAATAAGTCAATTTGGTCCCTCACATTTGCAATTATGAGTCACTTTAGTCCCTCTATCATGTGGGATCACTTTTAAAAGATGTTGACGGAAGGACGAAAATGACTCGCAATTGCAATTGCAAATGTGAGGGACCAAATTGACTCATTTTAAAAGTCAGGAACTAAATTGACTCACATATGAAATATGAGGGACTAAAGTGATCATTAACTTTTTTTTTTTTCTTTTTGGTTGTTGTTCGCTGTATCTGGGTGGCAAATGGGTCAACCTATCACAACTTGCCTCGACTCAACGAAAAAAGGCGAATGGAACGGATCAGTTCTTTTTTTTTTATTATTAAAAGTAAATAACCATTTGGTCTCTAATATTTTCAATTTGGGATTTTGATCCCTAAAGTGAGAAGTGAGGGTGGAAATCTCACTTTAGAAGGAAAAAAAAAAAAGAGCAATTACACTTTTAGATTAATAGAGTGAATAGAGTTTCACTTTTAATTTTATTGATAGACCATATCCACATCTCGGAGGACTAATCACTACTATCAGTAGTGAATATCTTTGGTTCATCTAAAATAATATTAATTTGGTCATTTTATCATAAAAATTTTTTGGCTCAAAATGCAAGTGAAATAAGCCATAAATAATTCCAATGCGATCCCAAGAACTGAAGTGATTGTTGCAAGGAGAGAAATCTCCTCCTTGGCTGTGGGTTTTCCAAATTTTAAGTTACAATGAATTTTAGACAAAGGTAAAAATAGGAATTTTATTAATTGACGAAAGTATACGCAGCATCAACCACAATGAAGCATATATTGATTGCAAGTTAAAAAGAGATACATGAACTACCCTACTTCTAACTAACATGTTAAACTTTGTGTATGTGAGGCATGGAAGAGAAAACTATACTGGACCGACAGGAAACCGATCACCTAGTTAGTCCAGTTAAGCTCCAAAAACCAGGAGAAATCAAGACCGATCCAAACTGTGGAAAATTGGCAAATCGGATCGGTTAGACTGATTTGGAAAAAAAAATTTCAAAGCTTAAATAATAATATCTTGTCGCAGCCACAGGCAAAAAGGAAAAAAAAAACTGAATTAAAAAAGGACACTAACAAAGAT
Organism: Dalbergia cultrata; assembly: GCA_031216105.1. Taxonomy (NCBI): domain Eukaryota; kingdom Viridiplantae; phylum Streptophyta; class Magnoliopsida; order Fabales; family Fabaceae; genus Dalbergia; species Dalbergia cultrata. Next base: position 10,105,566 of record CM062350.1, on the reverse strand, counting down.
TATTTGATTGTTCTTCTTCTCTTTCTGTCATTCACAGGCAGCTCATCATAGATCCCATTGTCACCAACAAATATTGTTTTTAAATACTTTATAATCGTATTTTAAGTTTGAGAGAAGAGAAATTTTATATGAATTATGTTTAATTTTATAGACATATGAATTTTTTTTTGGTTGATTATGTTAATGTTAATGATTTAATTTTTTTATATTCTAATTAATCATATGTGTGTGTATGTGTGTGTATATATATCATATTCCGGTTGAACATTTAAACTTTTGAACTAGTACCTTGACCGGTTTGATGCATGGTCCGATTTTCTCTTCCTTGATGCGTGGCTTCTCATGTCTCTTCTCCCATTGTTCCAGCCTTTTATATGCATGCTTTGCACTATCTTTTCCCAGATTGTGGCATAATTGCTCTTCACTTCCCTCGATGATCACATCTGCTTTCTATCTTCGCGGTCCACTAGACCTTGTCCCTAACTTCATAACTAGAGTTGGGTACGCAGACCAGTCCAGTCAGTTTAGCTCGATCCGTGACAAAACAACACTAAAAGGGCCGGACTGAACCAGTCCACTTCTTAAATAGATTAGTCTTTTGCCTAGTTTGCATCCGCCTCACTTAAGTCGCAAGTTCGCGGACCAATCCGCATTTTTGGCCCAACAAGAAGCCTGCGCACCAACTCGTGGACCAACCCGTGCATAGCTTTTTTTTTTTTCCTTTCATAGTTTGTTTACTTTTTTTAATACCCTATATTATATATTTATATTTATATTTGTACTATATATTTTACCTCACAAAATATATATACACATTTTTCTTTACAGTATTCAATTTAAATTTTAAACAAATAACAATACTAATTACTAAATACTGTAAATATTAAAATTCAAGTGCTAATTTTTTCAAAATAATAACCTACAAATTACAAATCAATCAAATATGAATAACTCATCCAATCATAAAAAATATTGAAACTACTGAATAATATAAATTAAAAACTCCAAACTATCAAACACCAAATATAAGCAAATCAAATACTAAATACGAATATCAAAAATTGTAAAATAAACCAACTCAACAAAACAAAAGTCTTAATACATCAAATTTAAATTATAACAAAGTCCATGCTTTACTATCAATAAAGTCCATCCATAAAAATACAAACAAAAATATAATGTCCTTGCCAAGTTCATCCATAAAAAAGATAAGGTAAAGAATACAAATGTTTCTAAAGTCCATTGAAAGTCCAAAACCATTGCAAATTATTATTCTTTATTACACTGAAAGTCCACTATTAGGTGCTTTTGAATTAGTGTTTTCTTCATCTGAACTTGAATCTCCTTCTTACTCTACAACTCACAACACAAACAATACAAAACAATTACCATCACATTTGTTCAAAATATTACAATAGGAAAAAGGAAAAAATTAAAAATATATTATTTACCTTGCACATCAAAGCCGAGCAACCAATTTCTAGTACATATAAAAGCTTGCACATTTTTGGAAAGAAGAGAACTTCTGTATTTGTTGAAAAAAATGAGAATCAATAATAAATGCAGATTCAGATGCCACAGTTGTTATAGGAATGCTCAAATATCACAAGCCATCGGTGCTAAATCTGAAAATCGATATCTATTGTCCTCCAATAATGCAATATATTAAGATTTTGATAAGATTGAAACTCCATTTTTTACTCATCTAAATAAATATCCAATTGTGACTCTCCAACTTCCATAACATTTTTATTCTCATATTCAATATACTCCTATATTCAACAAAATTAAATGGAAGGTCATGCTCTATGATGCACATAGCAACCATGTCATGCACGAGTTTGTTATCAACCTTTATAGATCTTAGTTTTCTAGTTTGATCAAGTATTAATTTTCCAACCTCACTATATGGAAACCTAGGCATTTTTTCACATTTATTCAAATGACGCAACAATGTTGAAGTTCCATGCCTAGTACCACTGCTAACATAAAAATTCCCACAAGTTTTGCATTGTGCTCTCTCTTTCCCATCCTCACCAACCCCAATTTTATCAAGATGTTGCCAAACACTAGATGAAAGACTTCCAGTCCTCTTATTTGGAATGGGTGCTTTAGATTCAACAGGGAGTTAAGATTGACTATCATCACTCGTACCACTACCACTACTAACATCAACATCAACATGTCGATCATAATTAGTGCAACTAGCTTCAGCACTAGACAAAACCCCAGTTGACTTTGACATATTCATATTTAATTTTCAATCTAAATCACACGAGACAATCACAATAAAAACTTTTAAAATTTCAAGCTACACATTTACAAACAAATGAATAATTAATTCTCAGTTCAACTAAACAAAGCATATTTATAAAATAAAAAAAAACCAAGATGAAAAACTAATAATACTTTATACTCAAATACTCATAGAAACAAAGGTGTCAAGTGTGCTAATGTTGCTCTCTCTCAGGAGTCTCAGCAACGATGATTGGCGAAGGTGTCCCACAGAGGTTGTGAGCTCGTGAGTGGCAGAGTCTCTTGCTGAGTGAGGGGGTTGAGTGAGAAAGAGGGTAGAGTGACCGGCGTGGGTTGAGCGAGAGAGAGGGTAGAGATCTAGCGAGCTCATGGTGAAGCAAGGCAGCAGATCTGCTGACCCATGACCACGAGGTATTGAACAACGAGATCAAAGACTCGAGAGTGAGAGTGGGGAGAAGCAGAGGCCGCGTCGTGGGCTAATGGCCGACCTGAGTGCGTGTCTGTGTGACCTGCGTTCGTGTTGAGACTTGAGAGAGAGATCGAGGTCGCCGGTGCCGCCTGGAAAGTTTGAAATGGAAACTAGAAGAAGAACTTTTCTTTAACTCAACAAGGCAAGCAACCCTAATAGTTTAGTTTCTTCCACTTTATGTCTATTTGGGCCACTTTAGTGTCTTCCACTGGGCAGGCTTAGTCTAGAACTAGCATTGCACAACAATTTGTCAATTTCCATGCGAGCTAGCGGATTGATCCTCAAATTCGCGAGCCAAGCCCATTTAGCATGCGGTTTAGGCAGAGTGGATAAAAAAATTCTACGGGTAGTGGGTTAAAAATTTTCTGGTTCATTTTTGTACAAGTTGCAATTTAAACGAGTTGGTCCATGGATCACAACCCGTATACCTTGCTCTATTTATAACCGTGCAACTCCCAATTTCACCCGAGCATCTACGACTTATACATCCTTTTTGCATCTCTTCACACTCCAAGCCCAAATTATAAAACCAATTGGGCCCATTGCTAGTGTAGCCCACCCATTTTTTGGTTGGTAATAGGTCCTAATAAGATTTTTGACATCAATTTAATTATTTTGTCAATTTTTTATTTAAATAAAATGATTAAATTGATATTAAAATAAACAAATTCTAAGGCTAAATTTATATCTAAAATAAGAATATTACTACTATTGATACAAAAACTATTAGTGCTTTATGAGCCTAACGTGAAACACGTCTTTTTGTTAATTTGAATTTGAATCTATAAAAATTATAGGATGCAAGAGGCAATTTTTATGTATGATATAACTTTTTAACAAGGATTACATAATTGCGACAATGGCTTTCTAACTCTAATTTCTATTTTCATTTTGAAGTTTCAATCAAATATAAGATACGTTGTTTCTGATTTTTTTTAAGACAAATTATTTATATCATCTTTTAACCAACAATTAAAATTTGCTTAAATAATATTTTTTACCTTTTCAGCAGAAACTAATATAAATAGTTTATAAAAAATTACTTTTAAAAAAATCCGAATCAAAAGCATCCGTATAGTGCTGTGAGAAAAATATGCTAATAAGTAATAACGAAAGCATCTACGAGTTGATATTGTTTAATGCGAACGCGAAAAAATGTAGCTAAGCAGGGTTAGTTTAAGGCGGTGTTTGTTTTCTATCACAGGATAGAAATACAGAGATAATCTATCTCTGTATCATGTTTGATGATGGAAATAAAATATAGAAATGGAATATTTTTCTGTTTCAGAGACAAAAATTTTATGTATTTTTGTCCTTCCAAAAAGTAAAGACATGACACGGGGACAGTAGTCCAACCACTTGCCACCGTCGATCAACGCCGGAAGTCAACGGTCAATGTCAGAGTCAACACCGGTCAATAGTGATCAACGCCAGCCAACGCCGGCCTATCGCCAGTCAACGATGGTCAATGTCGGCCAGCTACTGGTCAATGGTGGTTAACGATTAAAATTTTTTTTGTCTCCACTTCACAAACAAATATGATTCAGGGACAATATTTTTTTTATCTCCGTCTCCGCTATTTCTGTATTTTTATTTCTGTCCCCTTGAGACACAAACCAAACGCTACCTAAGTGATTAGCTTCAAAACAATTACATCTCTTTTTTCGTGTCACCAGTCTTTGTTAATACATTTGATCAAAATTTAATTTAGCAATAAGCATAGAAGTTGTTTAGTAATATAGCATGTCCAAGTCACTAGAAATAGACTAGTGGCAAGGAGCTTAAATTTTTTAGGTTGCCCTGCATATCCTTAGTCAGAAGTCAGAGACTAATCCCTCAAGGTGTAGCGAAGTGGCAAAGAGCTTAAATAATTTGTATACCTTATTATCATCAATGTATCCAAAAAAAAAAAGTATACATCAAAGTGGCGCCATATATTATTTAGAAAATGTTAATAAGAATTAGTTTAAAATGTATATTCTTAAAAAATGTGTTTGATTGTATAATAAGAAATTAACAATAATTTTAATAAATTTAATTTTAAGCATTGTTAGTGTGACTTTTTTTTTTGCATTAACGATCAATTACATATGATTATCGCGCCATTTAAAATGATTGATTCTCATAATCAATTATAAAAAAAAACCTTTATAAATGTAATGAAATTGTTCTTTTAATGATATAAATTTTGTCTTTACACACATTTTTATTATTTAAGTATTTGAATAAAATTTAGTCACTTTCAAGGGATGTTTGGTTTGAATTTTTACTTTCTAGGTTTATATTTTCAAAATTTTATAAAAAAAAAAGTAAAACTAAAAAGTAGCAAAATAGAAAACGTCAAAAAGAAGAAAATCAAAGCTCAAATCAAACATGGCATGACATTTCAATGATGTGAAGGAGAAAAATGTGAAAATGGAAGTAAACTTTGATATAAAGGTAAATTACACTATCTTTATGAAATTTAGTAAAATTTATTTTAAATTTTTTCAAGTGATAGTGACATCTCTTGGCTATAATATTTATTGTGCATTAGAGGAAAAAACAATGTAATAATTTTATAAATTTATTGGAGGTCGGTATAATAATTTTATAAATTTAAAAATTTCTTAAGTAAGTTTTACAAATAAAAAGTAAGTGAGATGTATTTTATGAAATTTTAAGAGAGCATAGTCTAATCTGCCCTCTGTACATTTTTTCCTATATTTCCGATAAATCTCAAGTTTTTTTTTTGTCCTGAAAAAAACCATCAATCTCAAGTTAAGTTAATTGAAGCTAAACAAATTTCATATACCAGTAATTATTACAAATAATAATTAAAAACAATTGTGGGGTGATGACGTGTTGAAGATCTTCCTTGGTCTCATCATTTATTATTATTATTATTATTTTCACCTTCTCTTCTTAGTTCTTTCTTTCCTTTTTTCCTCTCCTTTCTTTTACTTTGCATCGATCCCCTTTCTCTTACTTCAACCACTCCAATCTTCATCATCTACTGTTGTAACCACACTCAAGAACCTTCTTCTCCCTTCAGTTATGGGTTACCCAGGTAATTAACTTCCCATCTCTCTCTATGCAGCTTCCACCCCCCCCCCCCCGGTCCTTTTTTTTTTCCCATTTCTTTCAGCTGGAATCTCATGCCCCCATTTCTGGTTTTGATCCAAGACTTCTTCTTTATGCGTTTCCACGCTTTTTCAGCTCACCCCTTTTGTTGGGTCACTTCTGTTTTTTTCCAATTTTGTTGGTATAACTGTCGTTCTGCAAAACCTTCCCCTGTTTTTAACAGTGCATATTATGCTCCTATTGTTTTTGAAAAAGAAAAAGAAAAGAAGAGAGCTCTTTATTGTAGAAATATCACATTTGATTTTGTAGCTTAAAAAAATGAAAATATTTGCCATTTTATCTATGTATAGCCTGTGGGGTTAGTTAATTTGTATATAAAAGTGGACTCCCTTTTTTTTTTTTTGGTCTTTTATTTTGTGGATGTGTATGGAGAGATATTATAGAAGAAATGCTATTAAATATTTGAGCTTTTAAATGAATTGTTGACTACCTAGACGTCTGCATACATGTGTTGTTGCATAGTGATTTGCTGTTAGACTTGTTGTGATGTTTATGTCTGAAGAAAGACTCATCTATTTTTGGCTGTGCTATTCGCTCTTGTCTTGTTTCAATAGGCCCATAAATTAGATTAGCTGTGAAGGAACATCTACACAGATATTCAGATTCATAACCCGTTGGTTTGATTCTGAGACTAAAATACAGTTATTATCCAATTGTATCCAGTTCCTATTGCAATCGATAAGCTGCTTTCGAGGTGCTATCAGCTTGCTGCATTCAGGGCTTTGTTCTGAGTAGTTAAGTTGACCACACCTTTACAACATGCCATATTATGTTCAGAGACTTTATAGGTTATGCAAGACGTCCTTCTCGCCGGATGGACCTGTGTCAGATGAAGCCATTGAAAAGGTTCGCGAGAAGTTAGGTATGTTGCTTTCTTTCTATTTTTTTTTTCGGTGTCGGTCTTTTGTTGATATTCTCAACTCCATGGTTCTGTTATCTGAGCTTTTTGGGACATTGGATTTTGATGCTTGTGTAAATAATATGCAATTAGACCTATTCTAGATGAATTCCTTCATGAGGTGTGATGTCTATTGATGAACAAAACTTGTGAAGCACGTTAGGAGCCTGATTAGGTCTAAATAATGTGTTGTTCTATAGTATGCCAAGAAAACTTTAAGCCTTTTATCTTTCTTAACTCTTTTCCTGCTAGACATTGTCTCTATGCTTCTGCAATGTGTCAAAGCTAGTTTAGGGTTTTGTCTTTCCGAGGGAGTCCTAGGCTCAAGGTTAAGTTTCAAGGCTCAGTAAAGACAGTTTTGTCATTAAGCTTGCTTCTATTCTTCTTAAGAGTCTTGCTTCTATTCTTCTTAGGAGTTGACTATGAGTCACAATTTTCCGTTGAAACTTTCAGATGGTCTAATCTTCTTCTTTTGACAAGTGGAAGAAGGGTCTCCATTTCCTGTTTAAATTTAAGGACGAATTTACAGTGAAATAAGGATAAGTTTGTCATGAAGCTTTTGTTGCAAACTTCATTTATATTTGTCATTTCTGAATTTAATTTTCTAGATAAATAATATGTTAAAGCATGATGTAAAAGATCAACCTTTGGAAATATGATTTTGAACTGGTCATCTGGTTACATCCCCAGTTTGTGTCCTATGTGTTATGTCCCGTTCAATCTCCCAGTTACTTTGAAAGATAGATCCAACTCCAGGATACTTCCAAAACAGTGCAACTTGTGGTATGATGTGGCCCCCAATTTTCACCTCCAAAACATAAACAAAAACCCTTCGCAGGCATGCGACTGTTTAATATTCAAGATTGCAGTTATATGCTCTATTCTCGCGGTTGTAAGTGTGCATACATAGGTGTAAATTGTAATTTCATATTTCCATGAACTTTGGTTCTGTTCTATGAAGCCTTTTAAGAAACACAAATGCAAACAAATCCCGCAAGAACTTCCCATATCATACCTTTTTTCCCCATATGATATTCTGTTATTTATTGTAATCTCAGATGATCTTGATATTTCTACATAATTTTCCTGCCTAACTGAGGCTTATATACTGACCTTTAACAAAATGTTTCAGAAAAAATCAAGCCATCAGATGTTGGTCTTGAACAGGAAGCACAAGCAGTTCGTAATTGGGCTGGTACAATGCCTGAGCGTAATGGTACCCTTCAACAGTCACCACCAATCAAATACTTGCATTTACATGAATGTGACAGCTTCTCTGTAAGTGTCAAATCTCAGAGCTCCACATAAAGTTTATTCACAATCAGCCATTTTTCAAATATGTGGACCTTCTATTGGGTATCATTACTGAAGTTTGGTTAATAATACCTTTTGCAGATAGGAATTTTCTGCATGCCCCCCTCGTCTGTTATTCCTCTCCATAATCATCCCGGAATGACAGTGTTAAGCAAGCTCTTATATGGTTCAATGCATGTTAAATCCTATGACTGGATTGGTTCCTCTGGCCCCAGTGACCCATCTGAAGGTCTGTTATCTTTGAGTTTCCATACTTCTATGCTATTTCATCCAATTTTTAGTCCACTGTACCTGGATGGAAATTCATCAAGTGTTGAGTTCGGTGACTGCATCCTTGTCTTTTTCTTGTCAAAGGAAACTAGCAGCATCCTTATTGTGTCCAAAAGGCAATCGATATCTAACTTCTGTCGATGGGCAACTAATAAAGTACATGGTCTTACTTTAAAGTCAAAACTATTAAAAGCACGTGTAACTGTAAAGTGACATATGGGATGCTTTGTAAATGTAAAGTTATGGATAAGGGGAGTCAAAATGGATAATTCTCAGTAACTGTCTATTCCTTTCTGGTACAAACACTGATTAATCTGAATAAATCCTATTGCTGCTGTGTTAGTTTCTCAAATAAACTTCTCCCCTCAGACAATTGTCCATATATACTGTTTGGGAGATTATATCGAGATTGTTGCCATTTCTCGCTCCTATGGTAAATAAAAGATGCAAATCGACCTTTGTCATGTATCACCTACAATGCTTGGATTCATAGTTATTTTGCTTGAATTCTTATCCAGTTTAGGGATAGAATTATAATTTTATCAGATTCCGTCCAAGGAGGTGGAATGTTCCTCATACCTACCCTCCCACTTTCATTCCCATCCAACCCTTAATTTTATATACATTCTTGGGCTGCATCCCATTGAGACTCTGACATGTTTAATAATACAGCAAAATGTTGTGATTCAACTGCAAGAAATGCTGAGACATATTCTTTGTACTATTCAATAGAGCATGAGATTTCGTTCCTCGCTAGGTAAATTATGAACTGCATAACAACGTATTTAATAAGGCTAATATGGCCCTATTTGCTAGTGACGATCAGTATTTATTTTGTCAATATATTTAGTTGTTTATCCCTCTGAAAAACTCTTTTTTTTAGTTGTTATGTCGCAGATCACCTGATCTTTTTCTTTCACGGTAGTGTTCATTTTATAAATTGTCTTTTTTAATGAAATTTAGTCTTCTTTCAACTTCCTGTCTCTTTAACTCATGTAGGAGCTGATAATGATTAGTCAGTTTGGAAAGCTTCATTAATGTTTTTTGTTTCTCTTTTGTTCTTGTTTTTGTAAAGAGGATCTCTTCATTCTCTTGTGTTGACCTCCTATCTCTTTGTATTATTCTTCTTTTCATCTCAATAAAATTCTTCTTTTCTAGAAAAAAACTGATTAATCAGTTTGGTTTATTGGGCCCCAACAATTTGTTGTTGACAGCTAGACCCGCAAAGATTGTCAAAGATACAGATATGACAGCACCAACTCCAACAACAGTTCTTTATCCTACTCTTGGAGGAAACATACATTGTTTTAGAGCCATTACTCCTTGCGCATTCTTGGACGTGTTATCGCCGCCTTACTCTTCAGAACATGGAAGGCACTGCTCTTACTTCCGCGTATCCCGCAGGAATGATCTTCCAGGTGATCTGATTTATGTCCAATTATCCATTGCAGGTTCCTAGATTCCTCATAGATTTGCATCCAAAGTGATTGATGGTTTCACCATTGTGTTCTTTTAACCATACTGTGTCATTGTCTACATTCATATCGGTTGCAGGTGATCTTGAGTTGAATGGAGTTACAGTTTCTGACATCACATGGTTAGAAGAATTTGAACCTCCTGACGACTTTGTGGTACGGCGAGGGCTGTACAACGGTCCAGTTATTAGAACCTGAGTACCTTTCTTGTTTCTGTAATCCACACTAGAGAAAATTGGCTTCTTATCTTTTAGGATACAGCAAGGGAGTTGTGGAATTGAGTTGTCAAAAAAGCCAATGCAATAATCCTATTCTTTGGGCGATGTCAGTTAGGCATTTGGCTTGTACATAAGAATGCACTTTTGCAGCATATCTATAAGTCATAAGTCACTGGCCTCAGCTTAATCCTGTAGAATACTTACGGAATTTGAAGACAGACAGACCTCAATCATGATGAGTGGCCTTATTAAATTTCGTTTGCTTATTGTTGGGAATAAGAAACCATATCATATAATTTTTGCTATCTCTTAAGCTTGTTTGGCAAATGAGCAAATCCCCCTACCCAACAACGATGCGTGTCAGTTCAGAACGTGCCCAATCGCATCATAGGCTAACACCGTTCAATCTACTGTGAAGTTTCACAAGGATATCAGATTATCATGTTATTGAGGGAAAGTAATTCTTATTGAAGTTGATTTGGCAGTTGCAGTTAAAACAATTGACAATGGTTGTATTATCATATTATATTATTATGATTTATGAATTTCACCGTGAAGGGAAGGGGAGGAGAAAAAAAAAAGGCTTTAAGAGTAAGGGCTTGTGTGGTTACTGAAATATGTATTTTCTGTTTTCACTATTTACTTCACTGAATCTTAAAAACAAAATACAAAGGAAATGAAAACAGAGAATGAACATAGGAATTATACATGCCCTAAAATTTTGGGGTCTCTGCTTCCGTATTTTCTCTGAAATGCATTTCACAGACATATCCAAATGGCATGAGTTGATGTGTGAGGACATTGTACCTCGGGTAGTGCCCCTTTCATTACGTATGTAAGAGCTACAGGATCTATATTGAAAAGTTTTCTATGCAGTTCAAATTTAAAGAGGTACAGAAATGACACTATAGACTTTAGAATCAGGTCTGGGATGTTAGTGTGATCCTTTTTGGTTTTGTTGCGGTCTTGAAGGAATTCTGCTTGCTTTCTTCGTTTTATTTCTTGATTATTTCAGTCTTAGAAACAATAAATTTGTAGCAGAGTTTACAATTATGCTCTAGCGTCCTTACCAAAAAAGTCCTAATAATAATGATCACGCCCAAGAGTTGGTTATGTGCTTTATTTTATGTTTTGTTTGTAGCGCGATAAAGAGGAGGGAAGAAACTAGAAGAGGAGAAAAGGGCACTTTTTGCTGTTTGGACAGGAGAAAACTAGCACGAGAAAAAGAAAAAGCCATGGGATCTAATAAGAAAAGTCTTCTTTGCTGAACCACGAAAAACTTAAGGTTGTCATGTTTATAATGCGTAAGTACTATTTTCGTCTTTAATTATAAGACAACAATTTTAAAACTTAATTATTTTTACCATTACATTTTTGTTTCTTTTCTTCTCGGCTAAACAGTGGGAGAAAAATATATACTCTTCTTTTCATTTTCTTCTTATTTTTTTTCACTGTTATCTCAAAACACATAAACATAACAAAACTTATTCCTACAATAATAAAAGAGTATAAATTCCACCCACGCTTGGTTGGTTTAAGTAATTTAACATTTGTTTTCCTTTAACGAGGTGACAAGTTTCGATTCAGATGGTACATTAGTTAGGACGTAGTAAATTTCGGGTATTGTTGGTTTAATCAATAAAAAAAAGAGGAGTATATTCTACGGATTTAAGGCCAAAATGAAAAATAGTTGAACTAAGAAGATGCTTGTTTTCTTTTGAAAATGTAGTAGTCATGTCATATATATGTGATTATGGCATATTAGTGGCATTTACTTTCACCCTTAAATATAACAAAATATATTCCTACAAACAATATGAATTCTAATATTTCCTATACAAAGTTCTAGCAAAATAAATAAATATATGGTACGTGTGTGTACTACTCAGTTTGCTGCATTTCACCTTTCACCTCTCACGTTTAACATATTTATTAATTAATTTTAAACATAGAATTATATTTTTTTTCTTATCTATTTTTTTTAATCATTACAACGTTGGTTAATAGATCAAGAAGTGTGAAGGTTACTTATGTACATCAAAGAAATGTAAACACTAACACCTTATATATATTAAACAATTTCAAATCTTGTCGTCTAATATCTTAAATTAAAATAGGGTAGATGTTATTTAGTTGAGAGTTTATAATTTGCCAATTCGACAAGGGTAGATCATAGATTGACTCTTGTATGCGAAATTTCTCCATCCCTGATTTCCAAAATCAAAATAAATTATCCTACTACTATCGCATTATTGTTTACAGGGAAGGAATTTCTTGAGATGCTGGCTTTGAAATAAATAAAGCAGCAAGATCATATATTACAGAGCCAGCATCCATATTCTGAGCAATAGCACCAAGTCTACAGCTATAGTTTTTCTTGCCAAATCTGCTAGTAGCCAAAAATGCTTGCAATTAATGTTTAAACTCATGACCCTCCGCAAAACATGGGCATGTGATCAAAATTGTGATCTCTCTAGTACAACTACACAGCATGGCATTATTCTCTCTCAATGTGTCTGTGTCTGTGTCTATGCCATATACTACTATAAACTTGTGAGATTATTTTTCTTATGATGGTTTCTATTTGCGTTGGCAAAAGAGTCGCCGCGAAGATAGGCATTATATATGTGCAAACTCATCCACGCGAGAGAGAGAAATCACTTGGACCATGCATGAAGTGAATTAGAATCTTTGCATGCATTATTATTTTATGATAATTAATTAGTCCCCAATCTCACAGATTACTATGAGATGATGAATAACAGCCAAAATTCTTAAGACTGTGTAATCGGATACTTCATCTTGAACATGGGAAAGAATGCAGAAAACTAGAAAGCTATATTTTCAAAATCCTAATGTACTCTTTGGTCTCTAAAGGTCCATTTGACTATTTCTTATTCACATTGATTTGCTTGATTTATATCTATTGATTATATATATGTGTGTGTGTGTGTGTGTGTGTGTGTGTGTGTGTGTCTCTCTCCATATATACGGTACGTGGGGGAATAATCGACCATATATTATTTACACCAGTGGTTGCATTTATATGTTTATTAAAATGCATGCACTTCGTTATTGGTTGAATATGCTCTTAATTCCTATTTCCTAAGGTATATTACTAGTTGCGTTCTGACTATTGAGGTGAAGGAATTTAAATTCTGTTGGTGGGTCATCAATTTCATATTGTGGTGGTTGAATTGGGACTTTCAAGGTTGAGTCAATTCACATAAATTCTCGACTATATTAGAGTACCTTTAATGCAACTCATTTACATTGATGGGAGAAAATGAACCTTGGTTTGCTAGATGTCTAAGGAATATTAAAAGTGGGGGCCAATCTTGTATTAACACGGAAAGGGGGAAAAAAAAAGAATTTTAGAGCCTAGTGGCGAAGGCCTTTGCTCTCTGTCACGAAGGCATGGGTTGAACCGTTTAGGTCATCCTATAATATTAGTTTGATACAAAAAAAATAAAATAAAATCAAAACACTATAATAGCATATTAGCTTGAGTGGCAGTTCAAAAATTCTACCGGATGCAACATGCCTATATAGACAGAAGCAGATAAAATCTTGTAGACAGTGCCATCGAGACGGTTCTTAAATTTTTTTTTTCTCATCTAATTTTACATTTTCTTTCGATCAATTCAATTTTTATGTACGATTAAATTAATATAAATGTGAAAGTGATACGCGAATAATATTTTCCTATGTACTATATATTGAAATTGTGAAGGAAATTGCTAGTTTAGAACATACATACATATATATATATATATATATATATATATATATATATATATATATGGATTTTATTCAACGTTAGGGTGTTTGGTTCCCCTTTTTTTTTTGTTGATAATAACTACATCTACCTCCAATTCAAATTAAAAATGACTGCAGCCATAAGAATCAAACATGGAAAGTGTGAAAGGAAAAAAAAAAGTATATCATAGTAGGAAAAAAAGATGAAAATGACTTCACTACTAATTATAAATATAAAATTTCTAGCATAAAAGTGGCTGCATTATATCAGACCTGGCAAATTGAATATGAATTATACAAATTCGAAAATAATTAAATTAGAAGGAGGTAGAGACCCTTGCCAACCGGCAAAAGTTTTTTATCTTATAATTAAGATTGTTATTCTGAGAAAGATTCTTTGCTTCTCTGCAAGTGCTCCTAAAATATACAACATGTCAACTCCCATGCACAGAAAATGACAAACATGAAAGTTTTTGTAAGTAGCCAGGCCCGTATTGAGCTAAGAGAATTCCCACACAAGAACCCATTTTCTTCTCTCTTACTTAGCCTCCCTAATCCAATCCCTTTGTTTAATCCTTCGAATATTTGTCTTCATTAATAGGTTCCTCTTTCTCTCCCTCTGAGCCCTCCAACGCACATACATAAAATTTGTGTTCACACAAATCTATAGTCAAATTTGGGTGTCTTGTAGCCAAAACCTAATCCTTGAAAATTGATTCCTCATTGGGACCTACACACTCTCTGCAAGTGCAAGGGATTGAGTATATATATATTTGTGATCTCAATGGCCTCGTGACAAATGGCTTAAATTCTTTCCAAGATGCCCGAGAAAGTAAATACTTGGACGATTGGGATGACGATCCACAAATAAGACAATGTGAGGGAATATCAAATACTATGACACAATAATGTCTTATTTACCATGCATGTATCATCATCTTGCGTTTTACTACTACTTTTGGATTCCATTTTTCACCGGTTTTACCCTTATTCTCCTCAAATATATTTTAAGTATGTGTGCCAGCAAATTTCGAGAGTTTTATATCACTCGAATGCACATATAATTTAGTTATACACACATATATAAACACATAAATTGCATTTTTTTGGTTCACTTATGTTTTGTTTTGCAGGTTATGCAAGGCGGGATAACTATTATTTAGAAAAATTGTTAAGTTCTTACATAGTAAGAACAACCAATGCTTTGTTTCCTTACATTCTAGACTTTAACAATTATATTGAAAATATAGGAATAGTCAAAGATAATAATAATTTATAAAACTAAAATATTAATAAATAGATATGACAAATTTTTTTTCCTTGACACCACATAGTAATCTTTCATATTGACAATATTGAAACATTTTCTCCCCAATGACATATTGGTTGCTATACTATTGCTTCCTCTGCTTTTGCTTGCCTACCATTTTTTTTCTGTTATAATTTTAATTTCTAGAGTATATTATATTCCTCACTCGTTCGATAGGCAAGGAATTAATCAGTGTTGTCATGCATCTAATTGGGAACCCTCAACAACCCTTACTTCCTTTGTTTACGTACTTAAAAAGACATTTTTCTTTAGAAAAATCATAGCTATCATCAAATGATCAGCATCTGATGGAAACTGACCAGATTATGTTTTTGGATGCATAAGCATATAGTACAAATACTTTTTCCCTACATTTCTTTACCCTTATCATTACTAATGTCCCTACAATTAGTTAAGACATACAGACATGAAACTTTCGAGGTTAGTATAGATAATATATATATATTGGATTATTTTACTCTAGGGATTTGGTGCACATTATATGTAAGTATAGGACTCACTACGACCTTTCCTTTTCCCAATTCTAAGAGAGAAAAGAATCGAAAGGGAGGGAAAAAAAAAAAAAAAGACAAACATATATTGGTTTAGCAAGACAAAATTTTGAACAAACTCAAAACTTTTTTTGTTTTCAGTTGCAGGCACTAATTGATTTGGGTGTCTTTAGACGTGGACCAATAGAGGATGAATAGCATAATTTTCTATTAGAGTTTTATTATAACAATCAATATACTGCGTGCTTATATGTTCAGCACCGCAAAGAGCTTTCTGCGGATAAATTATGCTTCATTTAGAATTCTTGGGGTGCCTTTAATTTGTTCACCTGCACGCACATCAGAGCCACAGGTGTTTATATTTTGTACTAGCTACAATCGAAGGACCAATGAAAAGAGTAATGTTATTTATTCTGTCCAAAATAGAATGTTCATGGACAACAACTCAAATTCAATGATGAAAAAAAAAAAATTTACTTTTTAAGTGGTGTCCATATAGAATCTAGGGATGGTAGTTTCTAAAGTGTAGTTGCTAATGAAGTGTTATATGGATGACACTGTATCAAAAGCTATTTTGAGAGCCTAAAATGTTATTTCAATATTAAAAAATGAGTGTATAAATGAGATATCCATTTCATTATCATTAAATATAATAGTAGTCTCCGTTCTCTCTATCCATCAATTACATTCAATAGTAATGAAGTGAATATCTCACCTAAATACTCACTTTTAGGTATTGAAATAACATCATTCTTTAAGTATCAGAATAAAGAATAAAAGCAAACCGATGGGATATTACTAGATGCAAGAGTAAACAATAAAGTTGAGAAAATGATGTGTTTGTGAATTAAAGGGGAGGCAAGAGTTATTAATGATAGTCAATATACGCCTGCAAATAAATATTACTATGACTAAATTTCAAGATTAATTAGCTTTAATTATAATTTATAACGACTAAAAGAAGTGGGAGCTGTCAGTAACAGAGGTCAACTAAAGATCATCACGGAAAGGTTGGCAAGAAGGAGCTGGGATAGAGAGATACAGAAGTGAGAGGCAGACAACCTGTCAAAGAAAAATTGGAAAGGTAAAAAAAGGCTAGAAACAATATCACATGATTCTCAATAGTCCAAGATAGGGGTCATGTGTGTCTTTGATATTTTGTATGGTGAAATCTAGCTAGCTAGCTACTTGCTAACTCAAATAATGTTTAGTTTTAAATGAAAAAGAAAAAGAAAATTAATTTAAAAATTGGAAAAACAAGTGGTTAGCCTGACCATCGTCTTCTACATGTAAAATATTTAATGTATCGTACCATATTTGAATATAGTAATGTGTGAGAATATTTGATGTGCGATGACTAATGGTATTTGAAGCTTAATTTTGCATACATTCCAACTGGAAGCCCCACTTGCTAATAATGCACCCAGAACTTCTGATCACACCGAAAGCAACCTTATTACTTAGTAAATCTCTCTTCTCTCTCTCTCTCTCTCTCTGTCTCTCTCTCTCTCTCTCTGTCTCTCTCTCTCTCTCTCCCCCTAGCTATCTTTCTATTTGTGTAGCAAGAAGTAGGGTTTCCAGCATCAACAGATTGATCCATGTATCAAGTCAACACGACTGGATTGGAAGTTTTTATTAAGAGTACATAGCCTGCAACACCCGTTATGCCAGCTTCAGTCAACCTTGATGTTCTGCTTTTATTCAGCTGCAAAGATAATTAAGGTGTCTTCAAGAAATTGGCTTAATTAGTTAGATCTTGGAAACAAGAGTTAGTTGGCTTCAATATATATTGAATCATCTGTGGTTTGGTCGCATCTTGGAAGGGGCTGAGTTAATAAGGTTGTCATCAAGCTGCATATATATCCTCACTAATGGTTTGTAAATATAGAACTGCATCCCTCTTCCCTCTCTTGATGAGCAATTCTTTCCCATCAACATGTTCTTCAATATTTTAGACTAAAATAATATTGACTTATTTTTCAGGAATAACCAATTCTATTTGGTTTCTTGAAATCCTTTTTTTTTGGTTTTAGATTTCACCATCTTAATTACTTCTTCTTTATTAGAGTATAAAATTATTTATTATGTGTCTCTATATATCAATTTAAACTTTTGAAAAATTTTGTTCATTACATTTTCTAAAGAAAAAAGAATATATTCTTCGTCTTTAACCCATCTCAATTTCATCCCGTTAAAATATGAAATTTAATATGAATCTTATGTTATCATGTAGTTCTAATCAGTTACGTTCTCCACCCTTATATCTCCTTCCAAATTTTTAAAAAGAAAAAAGGAGCTCCTATTTCAAAGAAAATACTAAACGAAGCTTAAACACACATTTTATTCATAGAAAGATCCAAAATTATATCACCTTACACTTGTAGTCAGGTACCTTACGCACTCTTCTATTCAATACAACTTTCAAATTGTAGGTTATAATACGAGTGTGGAATTCCAAGACCTAGGAACATGCACACGTTTATAATAAATTTATTGTGAAAATATAGAGAGGACACACCTAGAGAGTCCTAAAACATGGTCTTGTCTTCAAAATCGTTATAACTAATTAATTAAAATGCATTGATTTTTTCCCACACATGTACTAACATAAAAATCTTGGCGTTATATGTAGCAATAATTATATTAAGCGACAAACTTCGTTGGATTCTGAAATTTTAGTGTCTTCTGACCTTCACTCTATACCATATCTAACACAGGAAAAAAGGGGTTATTAGAAGATTGCTTTAACACAAATGGCTGAGAGAATTTTCATAGCTGAAGAGGATAAGAGTGAAGGTAGTGGTGTTCAAGCCAAACCCTCTTCTCTAAGTCCTAAAAAACGTTCGTTCTTTGACTTGAATGAAGATGCTGTGGAAGATGGAGATGATAGCATCAGTGATGATCAGATCAGCAACAATGACATGTCATCTCAAGAAGGAAATTTGAGTAGTAACAACTCTTGTGAAGAAGGAAAAGGGAGAGCAACTACAGTTAGGCAATATGTGCGGTCCAAAATGCCAAGGCTGCGTTGGACTCCTGATCTCCATCTAGCTTTTGTGCATGCTGTTGAGAGGCTTGGTGGACAAGAAAGTAAGTGTGACTCATCACTTCACGATCTTTATTTTTTCTATTGCATCATAATTTGAATTTATAATCTTATGCACATTATCAAATCTCTCACCTTGACTGTTGACTTCTCATCATTTCACATTGAATTATTAGAAGTTGGTTATTTAAAAATTAATCACTTCCTTCAAAATGTTGGAATTTTCATTACTGCCCTTTGTGATGAAACGGAACAACTAGATTTTTCTTGATTATTTTTTAACCTTTAGTTTTCAATGGTAATGTTGGGTACAGGAGCAACACCCAAGTTGGTTCTCCAGTTGATGAATGTGAGAGGACTTAGCATTGCACATGTAAAGAGTCACTTGCAGGTATGTCCACATGTATAAAAGCTCATATATGCAACAATCAATTAGATTTGGCTGCTTGATTCCTTTATGCCTACTGTAATTTTTCAATTCTATCTTTTTTATAACGGATTAATTGTATTTCTGGAATTCAGATGTACAGAAGTAAAAAGCTTGATGAGTCTGGCCAAGGTAAACTTTTAGAACATTTATTCCACTGTGCGTTGGTGGCAAAACCATGCTTTGAATTTGAACTCACTGCACTAGGCATGGCTAATTGGCTATTTCGTTTGTTTCCAAAGGTTTAACCACATGCACGATTATTACTATTAATATTAATTCACTGTGTTTTTGTTTCAGTTTTATCCCGAAATAGGGCAATGCAGGGAAGGCATCAAATTTTGGAGATGTACCAAAGATTTAATAATGCCCAAGGACACTTTGGGGTTGATAACCGGAGCTATATGCCATCATCTCTCCTAATGAAACAACCTTATGACATCAAAGCGCATGGTCCTTCAAGGTATAGAAAATTAACAGCCAATGAGGAACTTAAAAGTTTAAAAGCCTATATATATATATCAAGATTTGGATGAAAAATTGAACTCAGATAGAATATTATTTAAACACATAATATATGGAAATATACATATTATATCAATGTAAGTTTGAGTGAATATAGAGATACACAGATATTGAGCTAAAAACATTTATATATATTTATAGTTTAATTTCTATATAATAATATTATAAATTTCTTTTATATTATTCATGCGTAGAAATTATACTGATATGTTTGTGTGAAACATGTGTTGTATCTGGTGTTGTCTTTACATATAAAACTCTTCGTACGCGTCACCGGCTGGGCTTTCCAACAGTCACATGATTACAAGGTCAAGTTCGGTGTTGTGGGACAAAGATAATTCAAGGTTATATGAGTCAAGCTCACATCTATTTGATGTAAGGGATGCAATAACAAGAAATGAACCTTTTAGATCTTGCCAGCTAATTGAAGAAATGAAGTGGCCTCCTCGGGCAATGGACGGATCACAAGAAAGCAATGATAAACATGAATTTTTAAGCATTTCTCGGGAAGACAAGGGTAGTGCAAAACCTTCTCCATG
This sequence comes from Dalbergia cultrata, assembly GCA_031216105.1. Taxonomy (NCBI): domain Eukaryota; kingdom Viridiplantae; phylum Streptophyta; class Magnoliopsida; order Fabales; family Fabaceae; genus Dalbergia; species Dalbergia cultrata. The sequence goes on along the minus strand of CM062350.1, from coordinate 10,085,426 downwards.
GAGCACCTACGCTGGTTGTATCAATAAGCAATGTCATAGTTCTTGCAGTCCTATCTTCCCTGGCCACGCGAAGTTTGATGCTGAGGTAACAAAACTTCTCCAATGTAGATTAGTAATTCACATTCTTGCTTGCAATATGCAATTGCTACTATTTCATTTGGTTATGAGAATGCTTGCATTAAAAACTGATCTTATACAATTTTATTTTTTTAAAGTTTGGTTTTGAATGCATTCGTTGAGTGTGAGCCTGATATAAATTTTTTTGATACAAATCGTAAAAAAAAGAAGAAGAATTTTTTTAACAATTCAAATATTAAAAACATCAATAAAAGTATATTAAAAAAAAGTAATTTTAACATACTGTTATAAACTTGTTTTTAAAATTTAATAATTATCAATAAAAACTTATAAGTAAATTTAATGGCCTCTTTATATCAAAATTATTTTTTAATAATACTTTTATTAATATTTTAATTGTTAAAAATACTTATTTTTCTTGTAGTGAAATAAACCATAAAAAGTTATTGATATCTTCTTTCATCAATAGCCAAGCTGATTTTATCCACGTCAAAAAAAAAAAACTGATTTTATCTCTGTATTTTCCGGCCAGTTTGGACATGGTATAATAAAATATTTTTACATACTTTAATTTATAAATCAAAATATTGCTAATTTCTACTACTAATTTTATAGTAATAGTATGTGTTCTATTTATAACTTTGGAACCCCGCAACCTTCATATGATACTATATAAACTGTGTATCGGTATTTGGTATATCTACCTTGCATTAAGCTAAGGTAATGGTTTCTTTCGTAATGTAGGTTCATGATCTAAAAAACCAAAAGCTAGAATTCACAAACGAGGTTCAAGTGTCGCAGCCAGGCCATGTTAAACCCCATTTAGAAAGGATGAATGAGAAGAACGGGTCACCAAGTTTCCTGGAGCTAAAGCTAAGCCAGGATTCAGGAAATCCAGAAAGTGAACAAGATATCAATACGAAGCTTTCTCTTTCCATTTTCTCTTCCTCATCATCATCAAATGCAAGGCATCGAGCACAACGTAGTGAGAAGCACAAAGACAATGTCCAGAATGGGAGTTTGTGTTTACAAAATTGCGCACCAAGGAGTCGTTTGGACTGAGTACTTCGGGTCTGACGATGTCAAATAGGGCATAGAAGTGAGATCTTTTAAGTAATTGGATTATACAGCAAAAAAAATGAGTATTTTCCACAATTAAATCATTGAAAGGGTTATTAAAAGTATTGTCAAGAAAAATAATTTTGATAATATTTTTATTAACATTTTAATTGTTAAAAACACTCATTTTTCTTATGTTATAACAAACCACATTTATGCATGCATTGGCCCTTCACTTGGTTTAAAAGAAAAAAACGAAAAACAAAAGTAATGTTAGTCATTTGACTCTTGATATTATTTGAATATGAATTGAAAAAAATCTTAAAAAGTGTTCTTCCTAGAGGTTGTCATCTACCTCCTCAAATTAGAAAGTTAATTTAATGATAAGTTATACAAAAAAATGTAGTAAAAAACACAATTTAGGTCGCTTCTTAAAGAGACCTTATCATTTAGTTGAAAAAATTGGGGGTTTTGAAGAATAAGATTAAAGTAATTGAAATTAAAAGATATTGCAAGACTAAAGAAGGCACTAGTGTAAGGTATTATTAGAATTGAAATTAATTATCACTGACCAAATATTAAACCCATTAGTGGCTATTAGTAATTAGTTATTGGCAATTCTACTGGTGATCAATTGATCCCTATAATATGACCAATGGAAATAACCTATAAACGATATCTCAATTTATGTGAAAATTATAGTGATTTAAGGTATCAATTGCTATAGCGTAACTGCTAATTGAAAGGATAATTCCAATGTTCTCCCTCAAATATAAACCAATAGATTTATCAATTTATACCCAAAAATTTTCCTAAAAGACAATCATTAATTTAGTTATTCCAATAAAAATTATAACAATCACCACAATAATTATAAGAATAGAAACTAAAGAGCATTAAGAAAACCAATACGTTCAATATAAACAAAAGTCTCAAACATCATCTCAATCCATCCAAATTCCTACACTAGTAAGAAAATCTACTTCTCCATCTCTGGAGGATTACAATAATGAATCTAAAAGTGTATCTGAAATTAATAGTAATAATCCTTGCTATAAGCCACAAGAACAAAGCAAATTTACCTATGAAATTCTTAAAGAGAGAAAAATAGAGAAGAAAATGATGTAGAGAGAGAATAATAGTAATCTAAAGTGTGCACCCTAAAGTGAGTAAAAAACTAAGTAAAAGTATGTATCAATCACTTAAATACTACTCTCTAAAATGGGTCAAAGTGGGGCCTAAAAATAGGTTAATTAGCTGTTAAAATGCTATTGCACGAGTGCTGCGGTGCTAAATAAGAGCTGCAGCGCTTAGTAGTGAGTTACACTCTTTAAAGTCTTTTTTCAGGCACTATTGAGTGCATTAGTGCTCACTAGGTAGAACTGATATTTTCATGTATTTGGTCAGTTTTTGTCTCTTAAACATCTGAATTTGTCCTTAGCACTAGAAATAGTAATTATAGCCCTTTGAATAAACTTTCCAATGCCATCAAAATCACCTTAATATGACATCTGTAGCTTCAATTATTGTGAAAATACTAACTAAAGGTCAAGTTGGACAACATCAGGAACATCAGCAACCTTTAATTTTGAAACTCAAGTTTCACCAAAATATTCTTAGAATTAGGTTCAGAGCTAAACATGAAAGTTTTAGAGGACTTCTTGAGTTTTTCAAACATCTTTATTTGTCTCAATCTGATCCCTGTAGACAGATATATAGATTTTCCATTACAATACTTTTTACAAATGTGCTCACATGAGCTCAAGAACTCTCCTATTTGGCTCCCAAATTGATTGCAACTAGAAGCTTCATGAAAAGTGTTCCCAGTCTTGTTCTTGACATTTTGCACTCAATTTAAAGCTCCCATATATATTCTCCATGAAAAAAGTCCCCAACCTTATTCTTGATATTTTGCACTCAATTCAGAGCTCTCGTATACAAAAATCAGACTCAAAGTGATATGTTAAATGCAACAGGCTCTAATCTAATAATTATTCCAAAATCGGTGCAATATTCAATGATTCTATAAAAATGCACAATGAGGAACAAGTCAAAATCCTAATTAATTACATCAATAACTCAAGTAAACTTATGCAAAAAGCTAAGAAATAGAAGCAAGATAAGTGGCATAAATGCCCCTTATCACTCCTCAATAAGAAAAAATATGTGCTGTGACAACCAATTTAGGTCATGACTGACGCATAGAGAATACCTTCCATAGTAAGCCTTAACACACAAAATTTTCTAAGAACACAGACAAGGTTTCCTCTGTTTTTCGAATGTTTCCCAAATAAAAATATGATCTGTAATATTTCCAATTTAAATCCACAACAAGTGGGCATCATGCATTCATACAATGTGTCCTTCCAGCATATAATAATATCTTAACATAGTTCAGCCATAATACCAATTTACTTTTCAACTCTATTAAACATAATATAAAATATAGTTCAAAACATAAAACTAGATTAAGTTTACAAATCATTTCCATAAAATAATCTATATAGCTAAGCTATAATTTCTCAAACATAAGCATAAAATAAATCCAATAGGACCCTTCCTATAACATATAAAGCAACTGACAACTATATGCTAAAAAAAAATATGCGAGACAACAAAAAATGACCTTTACAAAAATGTTCACTAACTTAGAATTTACTAAAGTTGCGCTAGAGGAACACCAAAACCAGTACTAGCACCTATATCTAAAAAAGGTGGGAAGACAACGGGGTGAGTTTTGTAACTCAGTAAGAAATAGGATATCCATAGTTTACTAAATGCAATCATAAAACAATATAAACATAATAATTACATGTACTCATCAAAATATAGTTCTAGTTATAATATGAGATCTCTTAATAATATAATTTTACATAATCACGTAAATCCATATATAATTAGGAGTTATCTGAGGTAAAACAATAACAAGTTCAGACATGACCCAAGGTCATGTGCAGGTTAGCACCCCACCTGCTAACTGGAGCTAGCCCATAGCTAAATACAAGTCTAGACATGACAAAAGTCATATGCAGGTTAGTATCTCACTTGCTAATTGGAGTTTCTCATGGTGCACTGAGGCTAACGCCACTGCCATTAGTTATAGGTACTAACTATGGAATTTTCCCCAAAACATTTTCAACCACAAAATCCAATTTCAATCATATAGTTTCATAATTCCTGTTTCAATATCATAGTCGAACAGTTCTCATAAATACAATCATTGGTGTTTCCAACACGATTCTAATTTCATGACATTCTTACAATATAAAATTCATTCTCAAATTTTATGAGATATAGTGGACATAAGATAAAATCAAATTTAACAATTAATATAAGATATTATAAAATTCAACATGCGTTACAGTTTAACTAAGAATAATTAAATAAGCATAATAATTAAATTCAAGCCTCCAAATTAAGGCTTCCAATTAAAACATAAAGTCTCATTTTTTATAAATAAATTATTTTCTCTTATTAACATATTTTCAACTCTTCATATAATTTTATAGTTACAATTAAAATTTATCATGCAAAAAGTAAATTACAAATATACTATCTACTCACAATTAATGGTTCAAAGAACTGAAGAACACTCCATTAATACCACCAATTCAAGTGTTGATGCCCAATTGCTCTATTACTCTAGGAACAAGATAATATTAATATTTATGAGCTAACAATGTCACCAATTTACATAAATTATATCCAAATCATAAAAACCCCAATTTATAAGAGGGTTCAAGATGCACTAAAATTAATCCTAAATTAACTAGAAGTTTTAACAATTTAAATAGAATAATTTAGAAATTTCCTTACCACTTGGGTACTAAAGATATTGAAGAAAAACGCTTCAACACCTCCTAAAATCTTCAAGCTCTCTAATGGGGGTTAGAGAGAGAAAGTGGGGGTAGAGGAGATAGAGAAAGGGGGCATGCTTTATGGTGAAAAAGATGAGGAGGAGATGATAATGATGGAGGTGGTGGTGATGATTAGTGAAGGTAAGAGCAAAGGAGATGAAGAAGAAAAATGGAATGAAGATGAGATGGAGGAAGACATGAGAGGAAGAAGAGAATAGAGGGGAAGAAAGAAAGAAAGATGTGTGAGTTTCTGAAAGGGGAAAGGAAGGAAAGAAATAAAAAGAGAGGGAAAGCTCTATGGTAGTCACAAAACTTAATATGCATAGGTGTTCTCTCCTTTTTCTTTTTTTCTTGACGGGGTATCACATGTTATGTTCTATTTATCCAAACCAAAGAGAAAAATAAAATCTCTATCTAAAAATTTAAAAACTCTAATTCATTTAATTCAAGTGGGATGTAGTCTATTATATTATGTGGTAAAAAAAACTCTTATCATAATAATTTTTCTGTCAAAGAGAATTGAATTCAAAACTATACTAGCAAGAAATAAAGTTCAAGCCACTTTGAATCTATGAAGCATTAGTTATATCAAAAATCTCATATTGTCATGCAAAAGTTCCAAAAAGAATTTTTTCATGGTTAGAAGTTTATAGGTTAAAATTTCTTACTTTAACCGTGTAAATTTTTGTTGGATATGTATTGGTTATATATATCTTCCTAACTTTTTCTTTATTAAGACAATTTTATCTGTATTTTTAAAATTAATAATATATATCCAAAATCTATTAAACCAAATCTGTAAATAATTGTTTAAATATTAATTTCCATATTTAAGATAAACAAAACTCCTACTTAAATTGTGTTTTTGGGTCGCCCAAGATTAACAAAAAAAAATCTTGATTGATCATCTCCATGAAGAAAGAAAGTAATTTCTCAATAAGGTAAAATTTAGATTCAAAGGATAAGTTAAGAAAAAATAAAACAGAGGAACCAATAGTTAACAACAAACAAATATCAGGCTCCCGTTCAATATGGTGGACTTCGACACTGAAGCCCTTCACACGGCTACGAATTTCACGCATCACCAGCAGCAGATGACAACGGTACAAGACGTTGAGTTGGCCAAGAGTTGAGCAAGAAACAAAGTTGACAAAGTCAATCATATTCAGCAATTAATGATACCAACGAAGTTCAGAGAAAGAGCAAGTTGTTCTTACTATTTACAAAATGTTTATCAACCCCTTTTATAAATAAATCATATATAATAATTTGAACACATATAATTTAAAAAAGTTACTTTCCTTGATGGTTTGACAATTTGTTAAATTTTACTTTGAACGAGTCACGTATATGTTAAATGGAGTAATCCTTTATTAGATAATATTCAGCTTATATAACAACTTATTCTTATCAAATTGTTTTGACAGTAAATTAACACCAAATCAAAAGAGAGAGTCTAAACTTAGAATATTACAAATGTGATAGCAGATAGCAATTAGTAACAATATTTCTTAACTAAATTATCCTCCAATTTTTAGATCTTATCACTAATTAACAATTTCGTGCACTATATAACGCAAAGCCTTTGTTCAAGGTTTGCCAAAAGAAAAAGGGAAAAAAAAGAGAGTAATAAAGAGGTACACATTATCAAGATAATTGTTTAAAAGATGGCGGGTGGTGGTGTTGTTGCTTCAGGGGGAAGACATTATGAGGGCAAAGTCACGGTGTTTGTGTTGGTCACATGTTTTGTGGCCGCAATGGGGGGTCTCCTCTTTGGTTATGATCTTGGAATTACAGGAGGAGTGACTTCTATGGAACCATTCTTGATCAAGTTCTTCCCTTCTGTATATAAACAGATGAAAGATCAATCGGGTAGTGAGAGCGAGTACTGCAAATTTGACAACCAACTCCTTACATTGTTCACCTCCTCTTTGTACCTTGCAGCACTAGCAGCTTCTTTCTTTGCCTCCTCAACTACAAGAATGCTAGGTCGCAAGCCTTCAATGTTCATAGGTGGCTTGTTTTTCCTTGTTGGCGCATTATTGAATGGTTTTGCTGTAAATATCGAAATGCTTATCATTGGTCGTCTGTTGCTCGGTTTTGGTGTGGGCTACTGTAATCAGGTAAAAATTCTGGTAGCAACTATGCTTTTTCATTTCAATGTTTGGTTTTAAATTAAAGGATTCTTTTAGAGTTGTGTTATTTGCACTTTGGGATACCGTGATAAATAAAGTGTGAATTGACACGGTGTTTTACATACAATGAATAAAATGACATTTTTCATTCTTTCACACTAATAGATGACTAATTTTTATCCTTCACACGTCTTAATAGTCTGTACCAGTGTATTTGTCTGAAATGGCCCCTGCAAAGATTAGAGGAGCATTGAATATTGGATTCCAAATGATGATCACAATTGGCATCTTGGGTGCAAATCTTATTAACTATTGGACATCCAAGCGTGAAGATGGGTGGAGAATTTCTTTAGGTGTTGGGGCCGTCCCAGCAGTTGTACTATGTTTGGGGTCTCTTTTCTTGGGTGACACACCAAACTCCATGATCGAAAGAGGCCGACATGAAGAAGCTAAGGCAATGCTGAAAAAGATACGTGGCACCGATAACATTGATGAAGAGTACAAAGATCTCGTTGATGCTAGTGAGGCAGCTAAAATGGTGGAACACCCGTGGAAGAACATTGTGCAGCCAAAATACAGGCCTCAACTCACTTTCTGCACTTTCATTCCATTCTTTCAGCAACTCACTGGCATCAATGTCATCATGTTCTATGCACCTGTCCTTTTTAAGACTTTGGGCTTTGGTGATGATGCGTCCCTTATGTCTGCGGTTATTTCCGGAGGTGTCAACGTGCTTGCCACAGTTGTCTCGGTCTTTACTGTAGACAAGTTTGGACGAAGGATTTTGTTTTTAGAAGGTGGAGCCCAGATGGTTATTTGCCAGGTAAAAATAATTACTCCAATTTTTTAGTTTTCATAAAGATAATATACAACTGGAAATATTTAAGTGTTCTAAGAGTAAGAGAAAATATTTACTTTGATCAATTTATTATTTAACTCATCAGTTTTATTAATCATTATTATTTTCTATTTTTCCTATATTTTTAATATAATAGTTAATGTATCAATTAATAAAATAACAGAACAAATGCAAAATAGACTTTTTCATTTTCACTAATTTGAAGGGCATAAAATTCATTTGTAGATTGCAGTTGGAGTTATGATTGCTTTGAAGTTTGGCGTGAGCGGTGAAGGGTCCTTTAGCAAAGGAGAAGCCAATCTACTTTTGTTTTTCATTTGTGCATATGTTGCAGCTTTTGCTTGGTCTTGGGGACCATTGGGTTGGTTGGTGCCTAGTGAAATTTGTTCTCTTGAAGTGCGATCAGCAGGACAAGCAACCAATGTTGCTGTGAACATGCTCTTCACATTTGCCATTGCTCAAGTTTTCCTTAGCATGCTTTGTTACATGAAATTTGGCCTATTCTTCTTTTTCGCCGGCTTTGTGATCATCATGACCATTTTCGTTTTCTTACTTTTGCCGGAGACAAAGAATGTCCCGATTGAAGAAATGAATAGGGTGTGGAAATCACACTGGTTCTGGACCAAGTTTATTCCTGATGAGGCTGTTATTGGTGGATATGATGGCAAGGCTACTACCCCTTGAAGTTGTTCAAGATCAAATTGTTTAGGAGACATGGAGCAACCAATTCTCAGAACCAAAAAAAAAAAATAGCAACTATTATCCAAATTTGATTAGTAATATTTCCGCAATTGCTATTTGGGTATGGATAAAGTTGTTATCCTCATTCACCGCATGCTCTTTCTCCTCCATCTCCTAGCCAGGAAGTGAAGAGGATCCCTTTGCCCATTGCAAGGTTAATTATGTGTTGGTGGGAGGAAATTTAAAGGGCGTGGAAGTGACTACACAAATAATGCTCAAAAGCTTCTAGTGCTTAAAAGGGACCCCTGTACCTAAATTATTTGGACCTTGGATTATAGAATTGTCAGTTGTAAATCTCCTGGGACGAAAAACTTGTAATATAAAACGCTTGTTTGTATCTTTTGGGATTTGGAATTGTTATTATTGGTGAGGGTTAATATGTTCTCCGTAATTTTGTTGAAATCAAAACTTTCAATTCAATAACTACTCATCAAACTACATCTTTATGGGCGAAGAATGTAGCCAGTATTTTTTTTTTTTTTACCCTTTTTTCCGATAATCCCAATTATTTAAGTCTATATCTATCCTTTGAGATGAAAAAAAAAAACTATATTTGTCCGGCGACATGATAGGCTTCAAAGGCCTTGTATTAAGCAAGGCCCTTACTATTAAGTATTAACATAAATAAATCTCCAAACAATTCTGAACTGATCTTATTGTTAAACATATTTGGTAAGGTCGGGCCAAATATAAGTTGGGTCATAGTTCTCTTTAAGCATGTGTAAATACTCGATGAATTCAACTATGATCTTAGACTTGGATGAGCCTTCTCTTCGTTGAAATCTCCAGTCCATCAAAAAAGAAAAATCTAATAATCCGCATGAATTATGTGCAATCGCAATAAATAAACGAATACATATTACACTTGCATGAAAAATTAAATAAAATACAATTTGAAAAATAATATATATAACGATTCTTAAAATCAGAAAATTAAGCAATGCAATTACTATCTATATATTGAATGTCATAACCCATTATTTAATTTTAAACTTATAAATGCCTCAAGTGGAAGAAAAAATAAAAATAAAATGGAGATGGATATAAGATACAATGATAGAAACAAGAATAGTGACTCCTACCGAATAATTCCAGGAGTATGCCCTGCATTTATGAATATACATGAGTTAACTCACACCTGATTGCCTCCATTATACTATTCCCTTTGGTCTAGCCACCGCCGCCGCCGCCACCTCCACATCCGCCGCCACCTCCACCTCCACCGCCACCGCCACCACCGCCACCTCCACATCCGCCGCCACCATAACCTCCTCCACTTAGACCAGCTCTTCCTTTTCTATGCCTGCTGCGGGAATCGTCAGCACCACAGGAAAATATTACCATTGATATGATCCAAAGAGACCCAAAGATCATTCCCAACGTAAACAGGATCACAGAGTTATGTCTGTTTGCTTCATCTCCATGAAATATTTGAAGGGGTTCTCTGGCCATCTTTTCACTAATGGAAGCTTCTCTTTCAGAATACTCACAATCTATCTATTAATCTATCAATATGATCAAAAAGTCAAATAAGGGTTTTCCAGACTCCTTGATAATCTGAAAGTTGGCTACCATTAACTTGGTCAAAAAGCTACTTCTACGAGTCGGTACAAGGTATTTATTTAATATTAATATATAATAAAGTGGAGCAAGAAAATAGTGATTGAGAATTGAGATCCTAACATGTGGCGGAGAATGGAGTATTGTTTGCAACGTGTCCAATTGAAATGAACTGTTTCAATAATAGCTTCCAGGAATACTTGGGTGATTTTACCTGTTGAAACGATTACAATATGTATGGACCAAGTGAAAATTAAGTTGGCATTTATTGGCAAGGTTGAAAATTTCCAGTAAATAAAAAAGTTGCATTTATGTTAGTACGGCACTTTTTTTTTTTTCTATTTGTCAAAATTCAAAGCATCACCCTTCCAAATTGCATAAATGAGCTAACCAAAACTACCAGATGTTATTTGAATCATCAAATTAATCATAACCCACTTGGTTTTATTTAGCTGAAAAGTGAATTTGTGATTGATACATTGCTTGTAACGTGCTCTTGATCAAACCTTGATTTGTACGGCAATTTACTACATGGTATATAATTAATTTTGCACAATTTTGAATGAGTTTTATTTCACAAATTACACATTACTCCATTGCAGAAATTTGTGGAGCAGGTCTAGGAGACTCACCATATTAGAAGATCCTTGTTTGTGGCATCTTGAATTTGGAAGATACAATTATTTATCTGTAATAAATGGTCTTTGGCGTGATGCATTCAGCAGATCAACTTACACTGGTGTGTACCTTCTATAATTAGCTAACTTTCGCTGGAGTCTATTGTTGGTTGATTTGCAATTATTGCAAAAAGTGTTCGGTGAGTCGAGAAACATGCCTTGAAGTGAAATGAGAAAAACCTTTTGCTCCGTATGATCTAAACCTTTCTTCCATCCAAACAAACAATAACTTGCAATTTCATTTCCTCAATCTCAACCACCACATGCACCACCACACGCACCTGCTCCTCCACCATCATCACCACCACCACCACCATCACCACCAAAATCTCTTCTTTTTCGAAGCTTGTTGGAGTAGTCATCGTGGCAAGAAAGTATGACCATTGATATGATCGACAGGGACATGAGGATCATGCCAAACAAGTAGAGGACCCTTGAGCCTAACGTGAGATGGGCCTCTTGATCAGCATGGTCATGATGATCACCATGTATGGTAAAGGACCTTTTACCCATTTTTCGTTATAGCCTCAAGTCGCTAGCTGAAGTTCTCTATATATAGTGTGATGAGTTATCATTAATTATAGAATTTTGAATATTCATAAGCTTGCTACATACTCATTCTCTTTGAAGTTCTTAAAAAACAAAATGGTATATGATATGAAGATATTGGATACAAAATCTGAAGCACGTCATTAATTAGCTTTTATTTTAAATTTAATTTGGACCCAAATTATACTAACGCCTCTGAGAATTGGGGATATCTTGAACTTTCCTTTATTTATCTAGATGATATCGGTCTCTTTGAACTATTCATTATGTAATAAAGGATATGGTGATATAATGATTTTATAAATTTATTGAAGGTTGGTATAATAATTTTACAAATTCAAATATCTTATAAGCAAATTTTATAGAAATAAATCTTAATGAATTTCACCCAACTTCAAATAAAGGAGTTCAGCATTATCTGCTCTTTCAACTTTTTATTCATTGAAACATAAGAGGTTAATATATATGACGTGTAACCAATTCGTGCTCTTAATAAAAAGAACAATCGTGACACATAGGGTACTACTCTTTTTGAGAAATGAAAATGCATAGGAAGTGAACAATTGAAGGAACGTGTATTGTTATTGTATTTAGAGGTTAGCAAATGCAACTGGTAAAACCGATCCTTGATGCTATCAACAAATGCCACGTAAAATTAGTCTTAATCAATGTGATTCACTTAGCGTGAACAGAAACGAATAATGTTGACACATCGTATTGAATAAGGTTGGTCAACTAAACACCAACTATCATATATATCTCGTGTCTGCCATTTTCTTTTCCATGATAGCATTTGCCATCTTGAAAATTAAATCATTGTTTTAGTTTTTTTTTTTTTTTTTTGTGGTCGAGGATTTTTTAACACTTTGTTGTTGATCTTTTTATTCGTTTGGTCTACGGTTACCAGTTCTCCAAGGCAACTTGAGCGTTAATTGTTGCTCAATTATAGTAGTATTGTTTCATTTGTTTGGGTCTCCGTTCCAAGTGATCTTGAGCTCTGAGACTTCTTTTACCTTTTTATCTGTTTTTTATAATAATTAATAAAGACGGTTAATATCTCGAGGAGAGTAGCAAAAGAGTACAACAAGGCCAAACAAGAAAACACAATTGACATAAAGAGCCAAACTGAGAAACATCCTGGAAATTAAACTAACGAAAGAACAAATACCAACAAACAAAGACAAGGAACTAATTTCAGTAGACGGTTCTGATCTCTCATAGTTGTTGCTGGTGTCGCCGTCGTCGACCTGTAGGTCGGGTGTGATTTCAGGTGGGTGCAAGTTGAAGGAAGTGCAAACAATTTCTATTTATTAAAAACAGAAAAAGTATAACCCAGCATTACTTTGTTGTTTGGCTGATCATTGCTTGGTCTACCTTTTTTTCTTTTCCGCCCTTTTTGGCCAGCATTGTTCGGTCTACTTGAACCTTGAATTTGGTCATGTTACTTGGGAACTTTGAACTTTGAACAAATGAGGTTGGTGGTCCAGGCCTTACTCAATACTCCCTCAATTTCTTAATAATAATAGTGATGGGATACCGTGTCATTTTAGTACAATGAAAAGCTAATATATCTAACCTCAATTCTTAATAATAGTGATTTGTGACTTGATATATTGGTTTTTCAATATATCAAAATGACATGGTATTCCACTATGACTATTATTAAGAAATAGAGATAGTATTTAATAGACTAGATAATCAACCAATCAAGACTTCATTTATCAATTTGAAATCTTGAGAAGTTGATATACAACCGGTGTAAATGTAAAACAAATGGCCAGAGGAATTGTCATTGAAAAGGAGTTATATTAGCCAATGAAAATTTTAGCTTGAGTGGCATTTTTCTTGTTCCATGTGACAACACGGCTTTTAGTTTTGAATTAAGGGTTCTAAACTTGTTTCCCCTCCCTTCTCCATTTTTTTTCATAGCTTCCATAACACAGAGAGAGAGAGAGAGAGAGAAGAAATTATTGTGTCCAAAGAATGAATCTATATGTCGAAATTCATGGTAACAGAAAGACAGATAGAATTGAGAGAGAAAATGAAATGGAAAAGTTTACTAATAATAAGAAGATGACTAATACAAGTGGGGTGTAGCCTAAATTGACTAATGACTACAGCTAATTATCAATTAACTCCTAACCAATTTCTAACCAAATCAACAAACTTCTAATATCAACCACATACTCTAATACTATAATGATAGAGGTTTTTTCTTAAGCATACATCAAATATGCTACCATATGTGCATCAATCATACATCTTTGATTTTGGTGAGATATAGAAATGAGTTGTTGCTCTGGTAAATGTCATTTCATCATCAAATACCAATTCACCTGGTTTCATGTCGCTGAAAATTGAATTTGTGATTTGATATATTGCGTATCACGCTACTGTGCTTATTTTAGATCAAACCTTGATTTGTACGGAAATTTTACATTTTTAATTATTAATATAATTAATTTTGCGCGATTTTTGATGAATTTTATTTTACATATCAGACATTACTCCTCATAGTTGTCGAGATTTGAGGAGCAGGCTTAAGAGACTCACCATTACAAGATCCTTCTTGGCAGCATCCTAAATTACTTATGCGCAAATGGTCTTTGGCCTGATATATTCAGCACCAGATCACCTTAAAGATTGACGTAAATTTACTGTTGGGTTTATTTGATCAGCATCACTCTTAGAAATTGATAGGATTAATATCCCAACTCATGGCGCCTGTAATGGATGCCGCTCTAATAAAATAAAGTTGCACATTTGCTAGTAGTTACAGCTTTTAACTCAGTGAAAAGCATTTGATTCCACATTTACAAAGGACTACTTTTTTATTGAAACAACTTATTGCATTTACAATATGCAAAAAGAAACTATGATTGTTAGTAGTTCCGGAAAGTAAAATTATTAGCAATGGTCTTCTCACCAAAAAGTTCAAGCTTCTGGAATTGTTGCGAGTAATTCCTGGAAAAAGGAACAAAATTGAAGGACTTAAATAAGCACATATAGTTCCTACATCACTAGTTTCACAAATTTAATGATGCAGAGACAAGAAGTTGCTGAATTATTACCTTAGGGAGCCCCTGATATCCATGATGTACATTAGAAGATTTAACAATTGTTTCCCACTTTGTGTCCAGTGATGCTGTCTTGTGAACTTGACTTTGCGCACAAGAGTTTGCAGCAAGGTTTGGCCTTGGATATATGTTGTTCTCTGAGGAAATGGTTCGTAGAGTACGCTTAAGCCATGACTCTGACGGAGCTTTTAGTGAAGGGAGGGAAAGAGGAAGCTGCAAAAAGCTTGTATCAGATGTTTCTTGATGGCCTAATTTTATGAGGCATTGGCTTTCTAAGTCAATTTTCCCATCATCTCCAACTTTAGAGCTAGCCAAAGTGCAAGGATCCTGCGTGGAGCCATGAGTGCATTCTTGACCAGCCATTTTGGCAACTTCAGAGTTCTCAATTAGGCAACCAGAACTTCCTTGAAAGCTAGGCAATTGTTTTATCAAATCCGTTATTTTACATTCAACAACTTTTGGACTTGAAACCAAATCCTTGTCCAAGTCACTTCCCTTGTTGATAGGCTTTCGCAATCCTTGCTTTTCTGAGTCTGTTTTCGTAGAATGGTTTGTCATTTCCATTTTCATATCAAAAGTCTCTAAACTTTTATGTTGTGATGTTGCCTTCTCATGCGCAACATCGAGGCATTTGCTATTCCCAAGTGAAGACTCATTTGAAGGATTCTTACAAATGCCAATCTCTTCTCTCAAAGCCTCAAAACTATCCCCTTTGTGACTGTTTTGGCATTTCATTTCAGAAGAACATGAACTTGAATGAGACCTAACCTTGTGCACGGAATCTACACACAGAGTTTTCTCAGCAATAGAGCTCTCATGGCTAGATTCATGTCGAGTGCGCTCACAGGTTAATAATTTTCTGCAACCTCTATGATGTGGATCAGTGCTGTGTTTAGATTTTTCAGAAAAACACGGAATATCTTTTTCCTCTGCAAAGCCAGCATGGGAATCTACAGCATTTTTCCTATAGGAAGGAGTTCTAGCATGCTGCAGAGTAAGAAAGGTGAAAAGATAACACAAGCTCTGAAGCGAAAGAATAACATAATTGAAAGAAAAAGTAGATAGAAACAAATTAATACCTCTTTTGGAGTTTCACTAAGAGAAGCAATTGATTTGGCTTGCATTCCATGAACTGCAGAACTTTGAGCCTTATCCTCCATTCTCAATCCTGGTATTGGATTCAAAAGGCATAACCGAGGAAATAGCCCACAACCTGTGGCTGTGTAGCTTTCTGCTCCATTGCAGTCATCACTTTTATCTTGTGCACAATGTGGCAGAGTTTTTGGCCCATGCTGATTAAGGGGAAGGGACTTTTCTGAACTCACAACTTTCTTTACCTGCTTTTGTTGTTCTTGTCTGACACTTGGCTTCCTGAAGGATCCATATTGATGAGTCTCAGATATCATTGCCTTTGCCGCAGGCAAGAACCGATCAATTATGAAATCACGAGCTTGTTGATCACTTGATGATAAGGTTCCAGATGATTGGACATCTTGATCATCCAATCCACTCAAACCATTCACACTAGAGCTCATGAAGAGTGACTCAGTCCTTGAAAGTGTGTCAAGAGCATCTAGAAAAGTCTCATCATCATCATCTGAATCAGAACTGGCTTTTTCCTTATTTTCCACTTCTAAGCTTTCATGCCTTGCCAAACATGCAACAATAATGCTTTGAGAGAAGGAAACATTGCTTCCACACCTCAAGTCAGTAACTGATGTACCCTTTGAAACTACATCAGAGCCTTGCTTTGAAACCCTCCCAGGTGGAAAGTTTGGTGTGATGGGAGGCTGCTCAACACCTTGTGTATGTGATTTGCTTTGATCTTTGGGTTTTCCAGGAGCCTTCTCCCATACAAAAGGAACACTACCAGCACTCCTCACTGGACCTGACTTCAAGTCTGATTTGTAAGCAGGAAGAGGAGGTGCTTTTGCTGATGAATTGTCTGTTCTCCTTTCAGAGGCCTTTGTTGATGAGAACCGCCTTACTGATAAAAGTGGCTGATTAAGGTTTAACTGCTTTTCTTCCATTAGATCTTTGAGTGACATGTAGTTAGTTTCTGTATAAAACAAAACGAGGCATTTTCACTTTTCAGCAACATGCACCAAATGTCAAGAGAAGTGAACAGACATTGTTTTTCGGATACAAGATAAACTGGCATTATTGCATATGCTAGTTCTGAACTAATTACAGCGAAAAATGGAATTGAATTAGTGAAAGGATATCATCAAGGCATATTTTGTATCAAATGTGTGGAATAGAACAACTGAACCCAAAATCAACTATATAGAATCCCGCACTGGTAGTTGTTAATTGATGATACAAGCAAATTGCAATATGTAGAACTGAAAATTGGAAGAAAACCAATGCAGCAGAGGCCAAATAAACCGCTTAATTGATAGTCAACAATAAAAAACTAATGACACAACTTTAGCATTGTGCATTTAGGCCAAATAAAGACATGTTACCATCTCTTCAATTGTATTACCATAGTGAATTAACGATATGGGAAGCAGGAACAAAAGATAGATAGATAGTCCTAGGAAAAAGAAGCTGAAGAATTTCAAGATTTTAATCTGCAGGATCCTAATTTTGATCTTGAATGAGAATCATATCAAACCAGGCCATCAAAGAAGTGGAAATTCTAGTTCTATCAGTTTGAGCTAAAGACCATCATTCATCTGAAGCACCTCATTGAACAAGAATATGGACCAAGAAAGCGAAATTAAACATTCTGCTTCCAAATAGAGGTATATTTCTTCTTATTATAGATAATAACATGACAAAAAACATTAACATAGAGAGAAAGAGTTCAGTAAAAGGAACCTTTGTGAAAACTGAACTGAGCCAAGGAATCAACTCACTTTCTTCCTTTGGAAAGCTGGTGAATGAGGGCCTAAAAGGCACCCTGACAGTATATAGAAGCAGTGGCAAATTTTTCGTGTCTTGCACAAGCATCAAAAGAAAGAAAGGCAAAGAAAGGAAGAAAGAAAGGAATTGGTGTTGAGAATAAACTATTTTGTACGCTTGTGTTTATTGCTTGGTCTGCACACACAGGTGAATAAATGGCATGGTCCTTCTATTCTATTCTCTTCTCTCTTTAATTTTTTTTTTCAGCATTGAATTTTTGTATGGAAAAAATAATAGAATGTTTGTGTGCATTTCTGATTATATACATTAATGCTCATCGAGATTTTTGAGCATTAATTTAATTAGGTGCCACCTGGGGTGTGAGATCATGTGAAAATGAAGGTGGGGAAACTGGTATAGATAAATAATTAATATATATATATATATATAATATTAATGATAACATGAATGAAAATAGTTGAAAAGGACTAACACAAGGCCAAAACCTGCGTTACGTGTTAGATGATATTGAGGGTGGTCTTGTCCATTACTTTCTTCTTCTTCTTCCTTCTGTATTTTAGTTTTGATCTTCTGTTTAATTTCTTGCAAGTAAAATTAGGAATATATACTAAATCAAAACTTGCGGGATTACTTTTTGTTATGCAAATAACATAAACTATTTCATGTATTAAAAAAAATTTAGATACTTGTTTGTTACTGACATGATAGTGAAATAAAAGTTTTTCCTTCGGCTTCGAAAAAAATATTAGTACGGATTAATTTTCATTGATAATATAAAAGAATTTTACATATCTAATCATATGGTTATTTATGGGGTTATTAAGGTAATGAGTAATTCCCAAAAAATTGGGTAATTGAATGAAATGTTTTTATTAATACGAAGGTGTGTAATTAAATAAGTTTGTTTTGACAAAAAAAAAATGAATAACTACGTAAAAAATGTTTACACTATCCATATACACTATGTATAAGCCCTCATGTAATTACACCTTTCAATAAATTTTCATGAGTATAAAATTTTATCAATTAAACTGATGAATTCAAAGTTTTGTTTTAGTAGATCAAATATATAAAATTTTATACAGTTTAAAAATGATTTGATATTTCATCATACTACTTTATTTTGAAGAGTAATATATTTTTGAAAATATTAGTAAATATCAATCATTAGAATATATGCTTATGGTTATTTGATTTTTCTAAAATTTGGAGTGCTTGATCGTCAATATAACATCACATAATTCAACGATCAAATTAATTAAATTTAATTTTTATGAAGAGTTATAGAACGATGTAAGTGTACAATACTCACACTTAGCGTATTACATGAGAGAAGTGGTTTATTATAAGAGTGAGATAAGAAAATCTGAGGCATATAACCATATATAGATGGTTAAAAATTGAAAGTTAATTAATGTAATTAATTCTTACATGCTCATTTAAACAAAATTACATGACTTTATATTTTAATCTTGACCATCTATGTAAGATCTAATGATCAATATTATTCACTACTATATATATATATATATTTTAGGATCAAGTTACACCGGTGTAACTTTAAGCAAAGTTACACCACTTATAACTTTCAATGAAATAATTATTTTATCGATCCAACCGTTGAATTACAATTACCTATCATAAAGATCATTTGTATCAAATTTCATAAAAATTGAATATCAATAGCAATGCAATCATGTAACTCTTATTGTTATTCATTTTAAGTATATATATTACGTTAATTTTGATGTATACAAAAACTATGCCAAACAATTTTAGATTAATTTGAAATTTTACAAACTTGAGCTATACAATATGAGCTTCTGATCCAACGATAGGTTTTGTAAAAATTTACACCAATAAAAAGTTATTTAATAATATATCTTAAAGTTACATCATTATAACTTGATCCTAACTCTATGTGTGTGTGTGTGTTATTATTGAGCCTTTATTGACCTTTTTATATAATTTTAGTTCATTTTAAATCTTCAATTTTTTTTTCTCAAAGTATCCCCTCATTCAGCATGTGAAATATTAATCTTTCAAAGTACAAGTAGACACCTAAGTAGACTCATCCCAACAATATATATGAATTTCAAATTAAACCCATGACATTATGATTAAGAGAACCAAACTTTTTCACTAGGATCAACACCTCATTAGTGCCTTTACTGTTATTGTGATTCTTAAAGAAATAATGCAGATTTACATGGAGAATAATTATGAAATATACCTCTGATATGATAATTGTCTGACCCTTTGTTGAGGGGAAGGAATAGATTCCTTCCGTCATAATTACTCAGCCAAAATGAAATGGAAAATGATTTTTCAATCACCCACACATTAAATATCTTGTTGACACTCAATTTATTATTCTCAAATTTTATATGATTATTATTTAGAAATATAAATTTTGACTTTTTGTCATTAGATGTGATTGAATGTTACATTTACTTCTTGAGTGTTGATATAATACCACTCAAATGAAAATTACGAGGCTGAGACTCTACAAAATTAATTTTTAAAAAAATGCATCAAAGAGTCAATAGAGTATCCTGCATCATGCATGTGCATACAGCTCCTACATATTTTATACATACGCAGTTGGATTTTACTTTCTACAGGTGTCGTCAAATATAGCACGTTTCCTCACTTGAGATGATACACGTGATAGTTTTACACATGAGTTGTGACTACTCATACACTTCAACGATTATAAAAGGTTAAGAATATTTCTAAAATATGCTGCATAATGCACTTGCCGCTGCATGATCGAGCATGTGATAGAGGCTGAAAATATATGCTAAATTATTCACGAGAGATATAATGAATGAATTATGTTTGATGACGATATTATTTTATGCAACAATAATAAATAAAGGGGACGGGTTCTATATAAGGAAGAGGAATGAATAAACTTTCAATGTCAAAATGTACGTTTAACTAGAATTTAATTTTGATATATTATTAGTATTAAAAAGTTTTATATAAATATTCAATTATATATTATAATTGTGGTATTCAATTTAACTACTCACTACTTCAAAACTTTTACAAATAGAATCATAAAATTGGATAATGGAATTTGATGAATGCATTATTATCTTATTTTTCTCACATTTATTTTTTAATTAATTTAGATATTTTTCCTATATCTTCTAATTTTTTGGGTAAATTTTAAATATTTTTGCTATTAGTGAGATTATGTTTTGATTTGCATTTAATTTGAGTTTTTTAGATTTAATTGGTAGATATTCTTACTATTTTTATTTTTGTTACAAAGAAAAAAGATACCAATATCAGTTAATAATTTGAATAGAAGATTTTCATAAAGATTTGAAGATATGAGAAGATTTGGATAAAAATTTAAAAAGACAAGAATTTGCCTAAAATCTAAGAGAGACTCATGGAACATACTAAATTTAGTTTTACATAGTGCTCACCTTCAATAGATACTTATTTTAGAGAAAGAGTAAGAGCGGCCTAAGGATTGTTGCACATTCTAACGGGTATGACTCCAAGGTTTATTATTATACTTCCTTCTATTTATTAACTTTCTTAGGTGTTAGAGAGATAAATTATTAAGTAACTGGTTTGTTATCTTTTTTGTTATTGAATATCCTTATAATATATTTCTTATTTTTTAGCAATCTTAATATTGTATAGTTTTATATTGTCGAAAGATTTTTCACTTTATAAAATAAGTCCAACTATAATTAAACATGGGTTAGAACAGCTAAAGATAGAAATATTTATCTATGCGATTTTTGGGAATTTGTGTTCGTCATCCGTAAGATAGATTTAAAATAGTACGAAAGATCAAATGTCTGATTTATCTTAAGAGGATTATAGTAGTGAGAGACCGTACTATAACTATTAATAATAAGAAATTCGATTGGGAATAATATTATTAAGAAGGGAAGATAACAATTAGTTAATACAAAGCCAAGGGAATTTTAATGAAACCGATCCTTAACATCTTTCTTCACCTCTATTGTTTTATTACATTTTATTTTAATTAGTTTAGCTTTTGTTTTATTTTTAATTAAAATCACTTTTTTCATTCTAATTGTATTTTTACTGCCTAAATAGTGACTAACCTAATCGAACTGGTACTTATTTTTAGTAATCGTGAGAATGACAATTCCGTACTCATTCTCTCATTACTTATAACCTAGTATACTTGTTGCTAGAGCTAGTTTTGTAAATTGGCTAACAATATTAAACCCGTTTACATGTATCAAAATTAATCTTTTTCAACTATAACAAATGAAAGCATACGATTAAAACTGATGTGCTGTTTAAGTAAAATTTATATATTATCATTCAATTATGTCAACCATATTTGTATCCTTAATGTTTTGATTTAGTTCTAAAAAAATTTATGCTATTTACATCCTTAATATTTTTAAAATATTTCAATTTTAACCTTTTGATAGATAACATCCACATTATACATGAAAAAAAAATTTAATGTAGATATCAAATTAAATTACAATAATTGAAAATCACAAAATATAAATAGCAAACTATAATGGTAGGGGATCATTAAAAAATATAAAATGTCAACTATTAGTTAATGATTTGAATGTCATTAACATTTTAAGATGTTAGAGACTTAAAACAAAAAAAACTTTTGAGACTGTAAAAATGTAAGAGATGTAAATAGAGCTTTAATATTTCAATAACTAGTCTTTTAACCTGTACAATGCATCGGGAGATAATAAAAAAATAATTTATTTATCATTATAAAAAATAAATGATAATTTATTTAAATATATTTTATAAAAGATTGAATATATAAATTTATTTTAAAAGTAAGCTAATGTTAATTAATTAAATAAATGGAAGAAATCTAAATTGTCATTTTATTTTATATCTTATTTTGAATATCATGTTTATAAGGTTGAAAAAAAATCTTGGTATAAATGATCTATAACAAACAATAAAGAGCCTATTTTTTGAAAATTTTGCACATTTTGAAAGTTGAAATTGTTGAATAGAGAAAAAAAATAAGTGGATAATTTTACTATATCATGAATCATTTATAAGTATAACAATGAGTATCCACAAAAAAGTGGACATATCCTACACCTCTCATCGTTATTTAGAATTTTGCCTCTCATCCACATCCTCATCCTTTACGGGTCCCCATTTCCCATTCCCCGTAGGGATTTTGAATCCCTACAGTAATCAGGAGTTTATTAACAAATTCCCAAAAGAGAAAAACTTTAAAAATATTTTACAATTTAAAACATAAATATCTATAATAACACATATTATTAATGCAACACAATCCAAATTAAAATTAAAAATGCATACATAATGCAAATCCAATAAAGATAATTGAAAAAAAATAAAGGTGTGATATCTTCATCCCTACTCTATTTAATAAATAGGGACTTTGTCCTCATCAATCGTCCCTATGAAGATAAAATATATCTCTACTCCCGTCTCCATTATGGATAATTCCCACTTATACCCACTTTCAATTTTTTTATCATCCCTCATTGTTTATATCTTTTTAATAAATCAAAATATTTAATTCATAAAAAATATTTTTAATTAATAAAAATAATGAATAAATTTAATTTATGTGATTTCAATTATATGTTCTTTCCTTGTACATCCTTTTAATAAATTAAAATATCAATTTAAAAATATATGTTATAATTAATGTGTAACAATTAGTGAAAAATCATATATAATCCCAATTTACATCATCTCAATTATTAAAGTAGTATATCAATTACAATATTATTTTCAATAAAAAAAGTAACATAATTATTTCAGTTTTTCAAAATTAATAAATATTTAATATCATTATCAAATAAGCGTAAATTGGTCAATTGTTTTTTTAAATATTTTAATGTTGAGAAATTTAGGTTTTTTTTTCAAAAAATTATATGAAAAATTAAAATTATGGAATTGATAGGTTAGAATGTTTAAGTTGCAAAAATTAAATAGGATATAGTAAGACATGTAGATAGATTTTTTGTTATGATTTTCAAAAGTTCTATGTTTAAAGTTAGAAACTTTTCCCTTTATCCCGTTCTCATTTAGAATTTTGCCTATATCGCTATCCTCATCGCCGTCACCAGTCCCTCTCACGGGTCCCCATCTCTCATTCCATGTAGAGATTTAAATCCCTATTGATATTTAAAAGTTCATTAAAAAAATTTAAAAAGAAATTTTTTAAAAAATTCTTATGAAATTCAAAACACAAATATCCATGATAACAAATATTACTAATGCAATATAATCCTAATTAAAAAAGAAAATACATATATAATACAAATCCAATAAAGATAATTAAAAATAAAGGTGTGATAAGATTTTCTTGTTATCATTAATTATCATAATTATAATAGTTTTGTTATAATTAATCCTATCGTTATATTCCTTAATTATAATAAATATAATCAATACATTTATTGTTAATTTGTAATTTTTTTGTAACATAATTATAATAGCTTTGTTATCATTAATACAGTATATATATATATATATATATATATATATAATTTTTATGGTATAATACATTCAATTATAATTTTGTTTATGTTTTTTTATTTTTTTTATATTACCTTTGTTAATGGTAGAGAGATATGAAAGTATAATTGGAAAAAATAATTAATAATTAGAAAGTAAATTAAATTCAAAAACTTACTTTAAATATTAAGATTATGAAAATGATGGGGTATAATTTTTCTATAAATAGCACATAAAAGACTTTCCATGTAATGAATCTTAAATATTAGTATTATATTAATTATTATTATTATATTTGATGAAGAATAAATATCATGTTAGTATTATAATGAATCTTAAGTATTTGATTAAGAATAAAATGGGTAGAAATTGAATTTTGAATTATTATTATATCAAAGCCAACCAATTAATAGTTTGTTGACAATTTGACATACTCGTTTTCTTTAGAGCAAAAAAATATGATGATCTTAATGGTCATTTATTAAAGGTCATTTAAAAATTACAATTGATGCCCTTTTTTAATTTTTTATATTACTCTCATAATGGAGGGTATTAACGATTCTCAATTTGAATTATAAATTGTAATTATCTTTACACGGGCTCTCTTTTAGTTCAAATTGTAATAATTAATTATTGTAATATTTGATTTTATTTGATATGAAAATAATTAATAAGTAAATTGTAAATTAAGTTTAAAAAAATTTAGATGTAAAGATTGAGAAAGGTGGGCCTAAATTACTATATAAATGACATGTGAAGTCTAAATCATTATATGAAGACACATATAATAATTTCTATAAAAGGAGTCTGAAATATTAGTATAGTAGATTATATTGCAACTATATATAATTCATTGACATTTTTAAAAACTTTGCACTAAAAATATATTAATTAAACTCATAAATGTAAAAAGCAAAATTATATATGATATTGATCATTCTATAGGAAGTTGCATTGTAATGTGAAAAAATAATGCAGACAGTCAGAAATTTTGTTTGAATTTTGCTTTTAGAATCATACGTAGTATGATTACTAATCTTTGGATAATAAATTCGGTTACACCATATTATTTTATCTAACAATTATCATAATTTTAATTAAATATTTAATAAATCTTTGAGGATTCTACGAATACTCTTATAAAATTTAAGAATATCAGAATATTATAGTTATTTGTGATTAAGATTATATCATATATCCTATTAACCTAGTTCATTAAAATATAGAAAAATAAAGATTATCACAAATCATTGAAAATGAGAAGGGTATCAAAATATTAAACTAAATATTTTTTTTCAAAATGTGTATCATTATTCTTACTCTTGATATTTACATTAACATTCTACACAAGGCATAGTGACTCTGCTTTTATTTCCGCACGCATTATAAAAAACCCCAAGACTTTGCTTGTTTCAACCCCAGCCATTTATGGATTTGCGGTCATGCAATTCTGCAAACGTGGCCAAAAGATAACTCTCTTTTTATTTGCAATTGGGCCACTCTATGTTGGAAAATAACTGAGTGGGATGATATTGAATGGGATCGTAGTCCACGTTGTAGAATAAGATTCGACTTTCTGTTATTCTTTTCCTCAATATCGCGTGTCATGCGTGTATGCGAACATTTCAGACCATTGAATATCCATGTTCTGAATACCGGACCGGACCAAGTAGGTTGGGCCAGATTGAGCCGTGTCGGCGCCTGCGCAGTAGGGTTGACCTAAAACTGATTGGGAAAGAACCGGTGGGGAACCGCTTTGAACCGGTCTGGAATCGGAAAAACCGGGCAAGTTGGCCGAATCAGTTTTTTTTTTTTACAAAAAAGATGTAAAAAACATAATTTTGAGGTTTTTTTAAAAAAAAAATCTAAAATATCATTTTTCCTAATTATTTTCATTTTCTGGTATGAGAATTAGTAATTTAAGAGATTTGATCTATATGAATAATATTTATTTTGATTAAGAGATGAATTATATTATATTCTATAGGTTTTATTGATGCCTAATTTAATTTTTAGTTATTTATAACATATATTTTATTTTATATTTTTATATATTTATATAAATACAGATTTTATTATATATCGGTTATATACCAGTTCGACCCCCGGTTGAACCTCTGAACCCTTGCCCTAATCGGTTCGATGTCTGGTCCAATTTTCAGAACCTTGTTGAATATAGATAAGAAGGGTTGTTTAGTTATATCTTGTTTGAACGAAGCGTGGAATAAACGGTTTAATAATGACGTGATATAAGTCATTCAAAATAAAAAAAAATGATGAGATATAAATAAGTGTTCAAACGTTGTAGTAAATTCATGCATAATTGAATATACAAAAACTTGTGTCAACAGCTACACGTTAACAAATTTGTTTCACTATAGTGAGATTTTTATTTGTTAAATGATGTTTGACTTAGGAATTTTAAAATTAAACAAAAATTGTCAACGAGCTAGGTTAGTTCATAGAACAAGATTTAAGACATTAATTTAATAGTGATGTTAATATGATTAAAGGTTCAATTGTCCCTTAAGCCGCTTTTCCTCTTCAGTTATACAATTATTTGCCCCTCCTATGTGAGAGAAATATTTACATGTTATGAAGTATATTTAATAGGGTTAAATATATTTTACCCCCTGAATTTTAGGTCATATGCAATTTAAACCTTGACTTTTCAAAACGTATATTACGACACCTTGAATTTTTCAAATTGTACAAAAAAAACCCCCTATTTTTCAAGCTGTGCATTACGACTCCTAGAACTTTTCAAATAGTGCAAAAAAACCCTCCAAAAATTGAAGTCATAGCAAGGTGTCGAGTTGCACAAAATAAAAAAATTGGGAGGGGGATTAATTGCATATGTTTTTCATGAATAAGGTGTCGGGTTGCACAAATTAGAAACTTCAGGGAGTTAAGTGCTCATAATCTTACCTTTATGAGTTGGCAAAATTCTACTAAGGCGTGTTTTGCACAGTTTCAAAAGTTCAAGGTATCGCGATGCATATTTTGAAAAGTCAAGGGGTAAGATGCATTTATCCCTATTTAATATGTATTCCAGAAACATCTATAACCATACATTCTTGATTTTTATATAAGTTTTAAACATTTTAAATTAAGATTGAATGATTATGATTGTTTCTGCAGCATGCATGAATTGTGTTCCGGAGCATGAAAGTATTTATCCACATGAGAAGTTTGACCATAATGTGAAAAGTTCGAGTTAAATATATATATCTCTATAAATATAGTTTCTTTTTCCTTGTTTTTGCCATGACCCAATCTAGGAATGTGACTGTGTAATACCCCCAATTTTAAATAAAAGACTTTAGGAAATTTTTTGAACTAGGAGAGATGTCGATTACCCTTGTCTGTCATTTTAAGTCTCGAATTCTGTTAAGTCTGGACCCTACTCCTCCTTGAAGGGCCATATGATGGAGTAATATTCTTGGGGCTAAAAGTCTCGGTAATTGTTCCCTAGAGAAAAATAAGTTAAAAAGTGATTTTTAATGAATTTTTCGAAACCTTTAAACACCTCATTTCTAGCGCACAAGTTTATAAAACCATGAAAATTTCCGAATTTGAACTAAAACTCAAAATTTGGATTCTGATTTGTTGGATTTTGATTTTTCTAATATGTATTTGAATCCAAATGGGGGGTATTCCCTTATTTACATTTATGTTTAAAAGTTAATATTAAATAAAAGAAATGATTTAACTTTAAATTAAGGAATGTAAATAACTGAGACCGCCCCAATGGTCATATGACCACGACCACCCAGGCGGTAAACAGAGAGTAAAGCGGTGCTGCAGTAATACCAGGGACCACCTATGCTATCATTTACCACTCAGGCGGTCAACAGAGAGTTAAAAACCCTAATTTCGGGGTCTAAAACATTCCCACACCCCAAAACAAGATTCCTTCACCCCCCAACCTCAAGTTCTCACTCCTAAACCATGGTTCTCACCCCCATAACTCCATTTCCTTCCATTTTTTTCAATCCTAACTTCAATTTTTGATTCCTAAGGCTTTAAGGTATATTATTATCTTAGTTCTGCTCTCCTTTATCCATTTCCTCCTTGTTATTAGGATGATTCTTTATGGTTCTCAAGGAGGAGAAGCTCCCAACCTTACTAAAGATGAATCTTGAGTATTTAGAAGTTTTAGAAGTTGATTTAGAGTTTTCTTTCTTTTATATCAGATACTGGTGCTATCCTGCTTCCTAGGATAATATTGGCACTATTCTTTCACTATTCACCCCTCCAGGTGAGTGGGTTCACATTTGTTATCTCTATCTTTTGCATTAGAGTTATTTTCATGAAAATATGATTTACTGCCTGATTTTAGAGAAATATGACATAAGGATTTCAAGTTTACTGTTGAATAAATGTTTTGAATTATTGATTTTAAAGTATGAAGTATGCTTTTCATAAAACTCATGGGACCATGTTTGTCATACTGATTTTATGTAGATTTATGATTTATGTGACTGTTAGAGGCTTCTGTGATGGTTTTAATGGATTTTGGAACTGATTTATTGTATGATTTAGTTTTATAATTAGACATGAAGTTTAGAGAAATTATTAGAACTATGATTTTAACTTTTTTTTATTTCAAAACATGTTGAGCTTTTTAGATTATGAAAAGATTGGTAATTTGAATTATGTTTTAGAGAATAAATCAAAATGTTTAGAGCTTGAATCTTCATGAGATTTAGAACAGTTGGCGGATACATATTCTATGAGTTTATGAAATCACAAATGTCTACAAAGGGTGATCCCTTATGCATGATTTCATAGCCACAGTTATGGTAAGGTCAGACTATTAGAATCAGACAGATTCATAGTTCTCAGAGAATTCAAAAGGTTTAGTATTAAAGGTATTTATTTGGTTAGTTTAGAAGGTAGTTATAGACAAACAGGCTGTGTGTTAACGGCAGTAAATCTGTTAATCTTGGTACCAAGTAGCTCAGGTCAAAGATATTAAGAGAATTTATATCCAGAGATATTTAGAGAATTTATATTCAGAGTTTATATTTAGAGATTTATATTCAGAGTTTTATTACGTCACAAATATTGTGCGTAACCAAAGCAGAGATTACTGTTTCTCTAGGAGCTACTATATTGTGTTGCTTGTATGATTTC
Source organism: Dalbergia cultrata (assembly GCA_031216105.1). Classification (NCBI taxonomy): domain Eukaryota; kingdom Viridiplantae; phylum Streptophyta; class Magnoliopsida; order Fabales; family Fabaceae; genus Dalbergia; species Dalbergia cultrata. The sequence continues at coordinate 10,056,332 of CM062350.1, read as the reverse complement.
AGGTATGAAAATAAATTCATAAAATTGTTTTTAAGTTACAACATGATGGTTATAGAGGACTTTTAGAAAAATATTTATACTTGATTATGTAGGGTTTTTTAGTATTATTGATGTTATTATGATTTATGCATTGTTTTTTGGCGTCCCATAAAAGGGATTTCAGGTAAAGACTCACTCACTGAGTTTTAGTAACAAAACTCACCTCTCTGCTTTCCTCTCTATTACAGGTATTGTAGCTGTTGTTCTCCTAGCCATCAGTGTTCTAGCAGCACTAGAGTATAGCCGGTAAGCTTCACTCGAGTGAAACATTCCTATTTTGTTTAGAGTGCTCCAGTACATTGCAGGCAGGATCTCGGACCTAGAGCGTATTTTAAGTTGCATTTGGCATATTATAATTATATTTGATTTGTATACAATAACTTGGACATTTAGATAATTGTATATTGATGTTTATATATAAATGATTGTAGAAATTGGAATTCGAAAGATTTGTTACAAGTTTCCATATTTAATTACTTTGATTTGAGAAAATATGTGGTTGGTCTATAGAAAATGTAATAATTTAAACAAACTTTATGAATAGAGCATGCATATAGAGACAACCAACAGGTAACGAGGCTTACGTGGGAATGGAATTTCTCATGTGCCGGTCACGTGCCTAGATCGGGTCATGACAGACCGGCACGTGAGTAATTTCATATCCACATAAACCTTTTGGGTGACGTGTCTCTCTAAATGCATAATGTATCAAAAATATTAATTCTTAAAACTTAGCTTCGTTTAATTCTTATTCAAATATCTATCCATGACATGATTTCTGAAATAATAAGTCTAAAATACTCTAGTATACAAGCTCTATAATTCTCTTAATTAGTCTCTGAAAATCTGTTTAACACTTGAAAACTAATCATTAATTCATCTCTGGCTATTTACATAAATCTTTATCGATAATTTACATTTTAATTTCATACTTTGACTTGACAACATATACATAAATTTTTAAATCTCTAAATTTAAATATATAGTCTGAAAATAATGCATGGTTTGGATCCTGTCTGCACATTTACTGGAGCATTCTACTTTAACTAGACTCTAAACTATGCTTTACTCCAAAGTAAGATTTACCACTGAGAATAACTTCATTTACGGAATAGAAGTTTGAATTATCTCTGAACCTGCAACTATGAGAGCAAGGGAGAAGGGTGAATCAACAAACTCAGTGAGTGAGCTCTTACTCATCACCCACATGGGACATCCAAGGAATATATATAATGCAATATATATGCCACAAACAAAACCATTTGATATTTATAAGCATAACTATATAACAAATATATATATATATATATATATATATATATATATATATATATATATATACTTTTATAAATTCATAGAAACACATATCTAAACTCTTACTTTAATAATAAATCATTTTCAACATATTTACATAATAGCTCTTAAATCAAATATTCTCAGAAAACATATTTATCTATAACATAAATGCTATAAAACTGGTAATCTCTAGTAAAACATAAAGTATAATAATCTCTTAGAGAAACATGGATCTCTTATTATGCCTCGCATAATAAAAATATAAATTCTCTGGTTATGCATGTCAGCTATGACATAACAATTTTTCTAATCTCTGGGATCCATCTAGGATCCAAATTGGACACCTAATTAGGTTTCATTCTCTGTTCTGTGAGATTTTCCTCTCAGGATAACTTGGTACCAAGGTTAACGATCGGGATTCAACTATTAACTCATTGTCTGTTTCTTTATAACTACCGTCTACTCTCTAATTCATAAAAATAAATTATTTCTCTAAGACTCTGTTCTGGCTCTTCTCTAGGTTTAAAACTCTATATAATTATTCTACTAGTGAAATTATAAAATATTTGGATACATATATAATCACTTAAATCTGAGGGTGGGTGCTTAGTCCCTGGCGAACAAGAGCCCCTTAGTACTCTGAAAGTTTTAGACTCATATAACTTTAACAATCTAACTTTAGCATAGCCGTTGCTGTGAAAATCGAGCCCAAGGATTCACCACTTGTAGGCATTCCGATTTCAAGCCCACAGAGTATATATCTGGCAGTTGTTAGGAATTATACTGAATTTCGTACCTTTTGGTACCACAAAGCTAAAGTTCTAAATTCATTTCTTACATTAAAATATTCTCATATACTTGGTAACTCTAATATCTTAGTTCAAACACTGGGATTCACAATTATAAATGATAACTCCAGTTTATGGAGTTATTTAGCTTCTAATTTGGTTTGAAATTACATGCTTTGTCCTTAATTTTCCAAGTAAAACACATTAAAACAAGAAGAATTTGCTTCCTTGCTGTCTTGGAACTTTTGTTAAAAACTCATTGCCTTAAATCATGATTATTGAGGTGAATTGGAAAGTTCAAATTTAAATTCTCATTTGGTGATTTTTGACAAAGGAAATTGTAGAAATTTGGAGCTTGAAGAGAATCCAAGTGGAAGCTAAGAGGGAGGAAGCAAGGAATGAAGAAAAAGAAGTTTTTGTTGCTGAGTCGCGATCTAAAATCTGCTGGGTCGCAACCTCTTTGATATCTGACATCGATCAGTCTTTAAAGTCGGGTCGTGACCTGATACTTTCGCTGGGTCGCAACCCAGACGCGGCCCAGCCCATTTTCAGTAAACTTTTAAACTAGACTTAGGGCAGAATGCAGGAGCTCGTTTTTACTGCCTTTTCTAGCATACCAGAGGGGAAAAACAGAGGTTTTGGAGGAAGCCAACACTAGAGAGAAACCCATCTTGGAGATTGAATATCAAAGGCTAGGAGGAGAATCAAAGCTTCATTTTGTTCATCTTTTCCTTTCTCTTTTTATGTCTTTAATGTTCATTATGTATCTTGAACTAGTTTTTACTTTGTTCACTATTATGGATAGCTAAACTTGTAGCTAGGGGATTCTTTGGACCCCTCTATGGATCTTGGATGTTTATAGATTTGCTTATTTGAATGTTAATGATGTTGGTTTTGGTTACCCATTTCTAGTCTTAATGCTCTTACATGATTGGCCACCATTTAAGTTGATTTGGGGGATTCTCTTGAACTAGACATAGGAATAGAGATATTAGACCTTGGCTATGGGTAATGCTTGTTCTTTTACACTTAATTGGTTTAGGTGTGAGGATTAGTCAATGGGATGGAAACATACCCATTGGCCTTGCATAGTATATGCTTGACAATAATGCTCAATGGGTTGATTTCACATTAATTCACAAGGACACTTAGTGTTTTAGGTGAACGAGACACGGTTAATTGACCTAGACATAGGCTTTTAACTATAATTGACATGCTAACAAACCCAATTCATTAATGTTTATTTAAGTGATTTGTTTATCCAAGTGAAGTGGAGGGTGAAAAAGGGCCCCTAGGCCTTTTAACCTTGGTTATCTCTCACTTTTATTTGTGTTAGTGTTTCTATTTTCTTGTTTTCTTTACTATTTAGTCTTAATTCTCATTGATTCGATTTTGCTTAAGCCTGAACACGGTAGTTTAGTTGATCGCTAGCATACTCTATCTAATCCCTGTGGATACTATACTCTTTTACTCACATTATATTACTTGACGACCCGTGCACTTGCGGTGTTTTACCCGCTCTTGTAAGCGGCCATCAATAAAACTTGGAAATCATAACATATTTATTCTAAAAGCTCAATCGCACTGTTATTCACACCTTTCCAATATATATATATTAACTGAATACTTTAAAATCATATTTTGAAATATCAAGTCTTGAAGTATAAAGATATCACAAACTCTTAAAATATGTGTAAAATCATATTCTAAACAACTTATTATATCCTATATTCTTGCAAGAAATCACTTATAGTTGCATATAAAACATTTTCATGACATACAATCTATCAATTATGGTCCCATGGTTTTCTGAAAAATAGATTTTTCATATCTACTTTCAACATGTGTAAAATCATATTCTCATATCTACTTTCATATTTAACAATCATAATGCATAAACATACTTGTAATGGCTAAATATAAGGTCATGAGTTTGAACACACTCACTGTTTAGAGCTGAGAGTATGTGGGCACCACCAATTTGACCTTGAGTGCTTGGAATTTCACCAACAACCACCATAGAGCAACTATAAATTTTAGATTAGACTCTAACAACCTCTAGATAACTCAAACATAATTCTGACAACATTAGTGGAGCAGCCCCACTTGACAATAATGAGAGAAAAACCAACACCCATACTCTAGGATGAGAAATGGAGAGGGAGGAGATGATAAAAACCCATAAAATCTCTTACCTTAATCTTAGAAGAAGAAGGAATGATGATGGATTGAGAGAGGAAAGGAGGAAATGTGTTTGGGAGGGTGGGGGTTTTGTTTTTCTGGCCTGGAGCCTGAGCTTAGGGTATTTAAAAGGGGTTAGGGGCTCATTAAATAAAAGTGTGTCATTTTGCACTGTACTGACATTAGACCTGCTAGTTGTAACGAGTAAATCTCGCTACAGCGAACCTGAAAAAACAATAACTTGCTACAGCGAACATATTTCGCTACAGCGAGCCCCCTAGTCTATCTACTCTCTACAGGGAGGATGTTTTGTAGAATTATGTAGCAACAACACCCAACAACATTATTTACATTTCTTAATGTCCTCATTTATTTTACTCTCCATTATTTGGATTCAAATGAAATATCCAAAAAATCAAAACCCCAACCAATCAAAATTCAAGTTTTGAGTTTTAGTTCAAATCCGAGAATTCTTATGATTTTCTAAACTTGAGGGGTAAAAAGGAATCATCTAAAGATTTCCTAAAATTCGTTAAAAATCACTTTTTAACTTCTTTTTCTTTTGGGAATAATTGTTAAGACTTTTGATCCCAAAAATATGGTTATATCATATAGCTTTCTAAGGAGATGTAAGCTCTAGACTTAGCGAAATCTAGGACCCGGCAACATAGGTGGGTCCTAAAGGATTTTGATGCCGTATCGAACTTGTTCACTGACACGTGTACATCAAGTTTGACAGTTTTAAATCATCTAAAAAAAATTTTTAGTCCCTTATTTCTTTTGACATTATGTTTTTAGTCTTTACCATTGATTTGTATTATTAAGCGACATTATTTATAAGAATCAAATGAATATTTTGAAGATAATGATAAAAAAAACAAAATGTTCAGTATCATATCTATATGTAAGGATTAAATGCATATTTTAAACTACTTATAAGGATCTAAACATAGAGAATAAGTATCAAAAACATAATATTGGAAAAAGACCAAAAATAAAAAAATTAAAGGTACTAAAATCAAATTACCTATATTTATATTTATAGGACTCAAAATGCATTAAAAGCTAAATTTTTTTATAAAACAAGTATACACTCTTTTTTATAAAACAAGTATACACTCCTGTAAAGAAAATTAACAGTGTATACATCTAACGGTAAAATACAAGTAGATTTGCCGATGAGTAGATCTAATGAAATTTAAAGTCCATACTGTTAAATACATCTATGGTATAAAATTTTATCAATTCAACAATTAAATTCAAATTCCATACTTGGTATATTAAATATATTAAATTTCATACAGTTTGAAAATAATTTGATATTTCATCATATCACTTTATTTTTATGGATAACATGCTTTAAAAATTATAATAAAAATCAATTGTTAAAATACATACCTATTATTATTTAATTTTTCTTAAATTTGATATGTTTAGTCGTGAATATAAATTACATAATTCCGCTGTTGTCTGATATGTGCATGCTTTTCTTCGATAATATTTCTCAGCTTTATAAACCGCACCTGGCCCTGTAAGCATGGCCTAAGGAGAACGAGGCCTTGCATACAATATGCATGTGTCCTTTTTGAAAAAGGTTGGGTCAAGCTTATTGGGCCTAACGAACCGTATGAAATTCACTTACGCACTGACAAGAACGAAAAGAGTGTAACACTGTTATTCCTCTTCAAAAAAGTCACTTTAATACTCCAAAAGTATTAAGGGAAAAAAAATCAAAGTGAATGTCTATTAAAACACATATGTTATTACAATTAGATATGATTATAGTTTTCACTCACTTCATTTATTCATCATCACATTCAATAATAGTAAAATAAGTATCTCAATAGATACTCATCCTTGATATGTTAAAATAATATTACTCATTAAACACAAACAAAACCTTGAACTGAAAAATAGATCATCATACCTTTAAGACTCGAAAATTAAAAGTCTTTATAATGCGACCCGTGAGCAGTGATTTTTTAAAAGCAACGTTGTGCCGTGCTTCTAAATTTAGATGTGAACCTTATTTTCAGTTTTGGTAGGTCAATTTTTTCGTCTGGATTCCCACAATCTATTATAATCGTTGAAATCTCACTCGTCTGGTGTTGGTGTTGGCATAAGTAAAGTAGGCCGGTCAAAGTGGCATCATTCAAGCATTTTAAATAATTTGAATGGCGTGAGTTGGGATGTCAATTTGACTTGATAGCCAAGTTATTCGTTTTAATTAATTTATAACATGACTTTGATAATACACTTTGTCAAACTCAGAAATGACTCCAATTGCCATACACACACACACAGATATATACCTAATTGTTGATTGGTGAAATTTAGAACCAAGTCGTTGGCTTGTTATTAAAAGCACAAGTGGGAAAGAGCATTATTCATAGAATTCAACAATAAAGTACATGAGTTGTGTTTCATAATTTCAAAACCTAAGCTAATCATAAATGCATATGTTAGAGCATCAAAATCTCATGTCTTTTCATCCCATCAGTTCGTGATACAAATCAACCCACGCCATTTCGATCCATACAAATTGAAATGGGCATAGATCCAATTTCGTTTTCTAAACACAGTTTGAAATAATTAAATATAGTTTACCTTGACTTTGATCGAAATTGCCCTTGATAATTGATACCCTGATAAATGGTCACCGCAAAAGATGGGATAACCAAGCTATTTTAATCAAATCAATTTAATTGCTCGCGTACAAAAAATATTGAGTTGTTAAATTATATGTTGATGTTTTTTTATTTATTTTATAACTCAATTGTTTTGTGACATTTATATCGGGATAATGTGAAAGTCGGTATTGAATATGAAAATTTTAAAGGTTTCAATGCCATTAAATAACAAATTAATAGGGTACAGTTAGTCAATGAAGATAACATTATCTTTTCCCCCTCCTTATATAGGAAAAAAAAAAAAAGAAGAAAAAGGCAGTGACCCGTTCAAGAAAAATTAACAAAATTTGCACCCTCAATTAATTTGAACTTATCCAATTAACTCACAACTTCATCTTTTTAATGCCAACCCTTTTCTCCATCACAATTCAAAGCACCTTAGTAAAAGTCTCACCTGCAAGCATTGCTGCAAAACGTGCAAGATTCCCCAACACACACTGCTATCTTAGAAAGATACACGTAACCAAACCAAGGGGAGTCAAGTATTGCACTTTACTTTGCTTAGGTATTCCTAGCACAAAAACTATGATTTGGGCCAACGCTGCCTGCCTCGTTTTGAGGATGTGCTGCTTCAACTTTCTTATCACCAAGGAAAGTGTGGAAGGGCTTTTATTCACATCGAACTTTCCATGTGTAAAAATGGCCTTGACAACCACACACCCCCACAAAAGGATATACTTATTATCTGCTGCATTTTGTTGGCCAAAGTATGGGCACAACAAACCAATTTCCAGTGGCACCTATGCTTGGGAACGCAATTATTACATGCTAAAGTGTTGCTATGGCCCTTTCATATGAATTTAATAACTCACAAGTCAAAATCTACATGTTAGAAATTGAAAAGGAGAGATTAAAGGAAAAAAAGTTTGTAGCCATATGATATGTCACCCCAGAAAGATGATAGACTCTTTTTGACATAGTTGCTTTGGAATTTATTCCCTTTCAAAAGTTATAATTGGTTAGCAAACAAAATTTTCATTGTTTAGAGGACAAGTTCAAGAAGAAAAGCTTTTTTTGGAAAAATAAAAAAATTAACATGTATAAAAAAGGGTTTCGAAAATATTTTGAGGGGTTAAGAAACACAATACAAGAGAAACTGCCCTGCTAGTAAACCATACAGCTCCTAAAATCAACGTTCGTCTGGGTTGTTTTTTCGCTTTTGTTTCTCCGATAGATAGTTTTAGTCTTTTAAAAATAATTTGAAAATTTTTTATTTACCAAAAATATAATCAAATACCAAACACGGACAGAATAATGTGTTTAAAAAAAATCATCGAAACAAAATGCAAAGCCTCATTTATTTTTGGAACAGTCCAACTTATCATATATATATTTTCATATTATCATATGGAAAGTGTTTTTTAAACCTATGAAATGTAGAAATTATGTATATTTTGAAAATACTTTAGTGTACGACTATGAGCGTCACTGTTATATATGAATCACATGATTGGTTAGTTTTTTTTTCTTTTTCCTACCGGTCAACATTTTATTTTTAACTCACACCTGTAATTTTGAACAATGTTATGAAAATAATAAAATTATACAATAAATATACATCACACATCTTATTATTATTGAATATGATAAGTAATTTTTAGTCATCACATTCAATGATAATAAAATTTAGGATATATATTTGTTATATAAATTTATTATTCATATATCATTATTTTATTATTTTTCCCACAAGCTTTTTGTACTATTCGTACGGTGCTGTCTAGCATTCCTCATGTATTTGTATAAGAGTACAGCAGTACATAAGTAAAATATATACTGAAAAAAAAAGAGCACATGAGTACATGAGTTTAAATTGAAAAAAAAAGCACATGAGTATCACGTTTGGAAACTGTTATTCAAAACGGTTTTCAAGTTTTAAAAATTAAAAATATAAAAAACTTATTTGGTAGATTGTGTTTACAGTGTTGATTTTAAAAATAGGAAAACAAAATGTGTATTTTAAAAACTAAATTTAAAATTGTTTTCGAAAATCATGTTTTAAAAATACACGGTGACACCTAATATAAAAGTATGTAAAATACTTGATTTTATACCATTTACACGGTTTCGAATCCTACTAGTTTAAAAAGTTTCAAAACATTATTTTTCTTAACGTCACAATGGCTAGCTACAACTTGTTACATTTTCTGAAAAAATTGTAAAAGTATATTTTAAAGTTAAAAGTTGTCAAAATATTATTTTATTATCTTTTATTATTTTAAAATTTATTTTTAAAAACAATCAGTCAAATAGATTCTTTTTTTTTTAATCATTTAAAACATGTTTTGTAAATTTGTTTGTTAAACAAGTTTTCCCATATTTTTGTTTCTAAAAGCTAGATTTAAAATTGTTTTCTAAAATTGTTTAAAAAAACTACCAAATAAAAACAATTCCAAACAACCCCAAAATTTCTGCATACCTATTATGTTGTATATTTTTTTTGTGTATTTGGAGTTTTATTTTGCAGTGTATATGATTATATTGTATATATTATATTTTTTATAAAGGGCCAAAAATATTTAGAAAACCCTATTTAACTTTAATTCATGTGCACTTTATAATCCTATTATTTTGAAAATGTGTAAAATGATTCTTAAATTTATTTAATTTGTGCATATTAGTATATTTGATAGTGAATGTTTAATTTTTGATAGAAAATTACATGTGTGGATGCTATGATTTATTAACAAATCTCACATATTAAAAAATAGTGGGATGAAAATACATATAAATAAATAAATAAATAATTAAGGATTTGTTAGATTTTTTATGTCAAAAAATAAACATATATTAACATATTGTAGCAATGTACATAAATAAACTGAGCATTGGGGGTTTTTTAGATTTTTTCGTTAATAAAATAATGACTATATTGTATATTTACGTAAGAATGATATTATATTTGATATCACGTTAAGATATCCTAACAACGCTTGTCATTTGTGTCATATAACTTGAAAACCTCGGCAAAAAATCAAGCATATTCTAGCTAATTTACACTCTTGATGGAACATGGAAGAAAGGAATCAAAAGCATATTCCATACTTTTTTTTTTTTTTCCAATTTCCATTATGGCTATTCGGTTTGCCTTAGATCAAGAACTCATACCCAGGCTTGAACAAAGGGAATTGATAATCTCCGTCAAAAGAATTTGATTAACCTCAACATCACATCATTTTTAATATATATATATATATATATAGAGAGAGAGAGAGAGAGAGAAAGAGAGAGTAAATTTTGGTATATTTACTTCACCGAGTAACTTTTTCTGGACATCTATTAGCCGTATAACATAATTTTGAAAATACATATAAATTTTGAGTATTAGATAATATATCTATCAATGTATAATTTTTTTAAAAAAACTGACATGTTTAATTATCAAGATAATATCATATTATTCAATAATTGAATCAATAAAATGTGTTGTTAATAAGAAGATATTTAATGGAGTAAATTAATATACTTACTCTATGAGTAAACGGATCCCTCCTCATATATATATATAGGATATTTAAAAAGATATTATTTTCAATACATTATAATCTTAAAATATTTCACATTATCAATTAATCAAATATCAATAAGTAAAACTTGGAGATAATTATTATAAAATTTATTATTTTAATGACATGGCAATATGATTGGATATTTATCTAAATGATTAATGTGTCAGTATGATCCTTGAATTATTTGTGTAACATCAACTTGGTCAAAAACATGATGTGTGATTTTTTTTTAACTTCAAACAATAACATTTTGTTATCCAAATCTACTATAGTCATTTAATTTAATGTCAAGTAGATAAGTATATAATTTAATATCGACATATATTAGAAAAATGTAAGACTAATAAGATTGGATCTTGAAAAGGGGGTTAATCCCTTACAAAGTAACAAGCCAGTTGAAATTTCCATTGGAAATTGGAATAGATATCTGCATTTAGTATCTAACTGTATTTCAAAATAAGAATAAGATTACCTCTAGAGGAAGATGCATATAAGAAAATAAAAAAAATACAAATATAAGTACATAATTGACGGTTACACTTAATTTCTTCAGTGTAAAACCCCTAACATAATAATTTTAAAAACAAAAGTTGTAAATTTCTAAGATCATTGTTATAAAAATGTCATCATAATTTTTGAGAGAGATTGTAATAGTTATTAGATAAAATAGATAGATGCAACCCATTTATTCATTAATCACAATAAGATTTAGGTTTAGGATTTCATGCATACTAGCTACACCATCACCACTAGTCTAATCTTAATAGCTTAACCCATTTATTCATTTAAAAAGTCAATAAGCATGTGACATGATTCTAACAACTAAATTCGGATGAAATTTATGATTATTTAACGTTTTTTAATTTAAAATGACTATAGTCTAATTACATTCATCATTGCCATAAAATAATATAAGTTATCATATATTATATTATTCTAAATTATAAATTAAGATTAACAAAATCTCAAGAATAGCTCATCAAAAAGAAAATATACAATTAAAAATTAGAGTAAATATTGTATTTAGTCTCATAAGATTTTTGAATCGAAATATTTTACTCCCCAAGAAGAAAAAATTAACCTCATGGTTCTTCAATATTAAAAATGATATATACATTAATCCATCTATTAGTTCTCTTTTAGTGAACTTACACATATAGTCGATGTGCCAATAAAATGCTGAATGCAAGCAAAACATTTTGAAATATATTACACTCATTTTGGTGTTTAAAATTACATAAAATGAATAATTTTATCACTTATGATAGTAATTTAATGACTCATTTTGTGAATTTCAACCATCAAAATGCATAGTTTTAAACTCCATTATACTTTAAATGACACATGCATCATTTAACATCTTATTAATTGGCCACTACAAGATTTTATTAATGTTTAAAAGATCAAGTACATACACAGGAATTAATATATTTCATTACTAAAATTTTCATGGACCATAAATTTAGTTTCAATTTATGAAGGATTGAATTGCCTTGTAAATTTTTTTGGAGAGATTATGCGAATTATTTACTCTAAAAATTAATAATAGAATATATAATGGTAGAATGCGTGATACGAGATCCACAAAAAGAATAAAATACGATAACCGATGTAAAATAATGGCCAAATATGACAACCAAATAACTTGGTCCTCCATTAATTCCCCACGTGCGTGGCAGCTTGATTGATCAAGGTTTGAACTGGCTGGAGTCCATTGACCTCTCAGGGTCCACCAAGATTGTACCAACTAGTACCAGAACACTATTCATATGCATACTAGTCTTTGTTTAATTACGTATTCACATATATATAATTAATTAATTAATTTTTACACCAATTGAAATTAAATATTTCCTTAAATGCTCATAAGATATATTCTCACGTTACCAATAATATATTTAGAATGCCTACTTTTGTTATCTGTTAACTTAAAATTTAAACACAAGCAATTAAAATAAAAGGCACCCTTTCAACACCATAGGAACAATTCCGTTGACTTAATATCGATGAAAATAAAGCTTTTGTTCGGTAAGCATTTTTATGGAATGGAATGAATCAAATTGGATCATCATAATGTAGACGCAAGATGTAAGAGATGGCATCGTGACGTGAAGGCCCACCAGTCATGGTTACTGTTGAATAACAGTAATAGTGAATAATGAACGAGAAAGGAAATCGTTTTTATTTGTAGATGATAGCTAGTAGATGATATTAAACTAATGAATAAAATTCTAAGTTAGTCCTTATATCTATATCTATAGTAAGAGATAAATTAATTTTTCAGATTTAAAAAATCTCATATCAGTTCATCAAAATTTACAAATGAGGATAAATCAATGTCTATGTAAAATTATTATCTAAGCTATATCTTATTAACTTACTTATATATATTATTAACTTGTTTATGTATACTATATTAATTTTTATGGTGGGTCCTAACTTGTCTCACTCCTCTAAACAAGTCATTTAGATCTTTTTCTTCATTTTCTTTCTCAATATAGCTCTCTATTCAGAAGAAATATTTTGACTTTAAGTTATCATTTGTTTTGTATAGAACAAATGAGTGTAACAAGTTGGAATTCACTGCGAAAATTAATAGTTCAAACAATAATTTGATAGAGGGATTAATTTATCCCAATTTATAAAATTTAAGGGACTAATGGGAAAATTTTCAAATCTAAGGGATCAATTTATCTTCCACTATAAATATAAGGGATTAAATGGGATATTTAGACTAAATTAATATTGCATTCACTCTCTTTTTGGTACATACTATGTCTTCACTTTATTCCCATTTTAACTTTGGCCAGTTTTCTTTTAGTATGAATAACTTAAAATACATCAAATTCACATTGAAGTAATATATATAGAGAGCAATCCATACTCGAGAGGTGATTTGTTATGAGAATGAAATTGATAAGTGTTAATCGTTAAATCTACATAAATAATTAAAATTAAAATATAAAATCATGTGACTTTTAAATGGGCATGTGGGTATTAATTATTATCAATTAACTTTTAATATTGACCAATCATATATTGTCATGCGACATAGATTTGCTCTCCCATCTTATAATAAATCATCAATTTAATGTGATAGTCATATTACAATTACTTCTCATAAAAATTATTGAGTTATAATCAATTTACATTTGTGTAACTTTAAGCAGGGCTACACCACTTATAATTTTTTTAAATAATTTTTTTTATCATTTCAATTGTTGAATACTATTGCTTATCAAAGATTATTTATACCAAATTTTATAAAAATTGAATATCAATAACAATGCAGTCATGTAGGTCTAATTCTTATTAATTTTAAGCGTGCGCACGCGCGCGCACACATACACATATATACATACATATATCTAGTTAATTTTGATATTCATAAAAACTATGTCAGATGATTTTATATTAATTTAAAATTTTATAGACATAATTTATATGATGTGAGCTTCTAATTCAATAGTAGGTTTTATAAAAAATTATACCAATAAAAAATTATTTAATAATATAATATTTACTTAAAGTTACACTACTATAATTTGATCTTAACCTAAGAGAATTTGTGTTGAATTTCAAAACAGCAAAAATGAATATTCATGGCCCATCATTATTGAATTTAAACTATTGTATAAATATGCTTATTTATTTTGAATTATTTTTAATATATTATAAATATTTTTTACAATTATTTAATTATATATTAATATGATCATAAATGTTTAACCATTTTAATAAATATTATAATTTTTTTATTGATAACTATTATAGAAGTTATAAATAAAATGAGATGTGATTTTGATTGAAATTGCAATATATTTTTATAGTGTATCGAAATTAATATAATTTTTTTTGTCACATTTTAGTTTTTATTTACTTCGTCTATTAATTTTGTAATTACTCTACTAGCATCACAAATAAAAACATTATCACCCTATTATTATATAATTGATTGTATTTATTTCCTCTCATTTAGGCTTAGTTTGATAATACTTTTTAAGAAGTGCACTTATTCATGAAAAATATAAGTTAATTTTTTTTATTTGATAAATAAAAAATTGAGGTATTTTTGCTTCTTGTGCTTTAGAAAGCACCTTTTGAGATTCTTTTAAAAGCTTATTTATGTTTTTTAAAATTTACCAGACTAATATGATCATAATTTAAAAGTAAAAATTATTTTTTTAATATCTATATTCATTAAAATTATTTTAAATTTTAAGAGTAATTTTATAATATATTTATCAAACATCACTATTATTTCTTTTCTTTATTAAAAGTAGTTTTTATATTATTTTACCAAATAATACTAGCATACTTCTCAATGATAGATTTGTAGAGCCCATAAAACTCAATAACTTTCAAAAAACCAAGTCATTACCAAGCCAATCCTCTACCAGCTAAAGATATCTCGCTCTTTCGCTGCCAGTAATGTGAAAAAAATGAATCTATTAAGATTATCAGCATTTAAAGTCCACTAAGCTTTACTAATCTGAACTAAAATTTGAAAGATCTCTCCAAGTAGAATATATGTTGAACTATTCACACCAACCAAAAACATTTGATTTCGTTCAAATGATCAATCTTAATTCTTTGAACGTGAAAAAGGAGAAGAATTAAAGAATATATTTTTTTTTTTAAAAAAGAAGAAAATTGAAAGGAAAAGAAAGGGAGCCAGCAAGCAGGAAGGAAGGGAGTGATTAGTTTAGACGCGTAAGAAGGTGTGGATGTTGGTGAGCCAACCCCTTTTGCTAGCTGGCTGTCGGGGAGAGGTCCCCAGAGGCCAGATCCCTCTCGGCCTGCACGTGACTCACCACCTCCCAATTCTCTCTCAGTCTCCTAGCCTCAAACTCAAAAACAAATACAATAACCCCATCGCTTTCTTTTCTCTCTTCCATCAAAAATCCATAAACCCAAACAAGCCTCCTCTCTCTCTCTCTCTCATTCATTTCCTTGTTCCTCTCTCATTTCTCTCTTTCTCTCTCCTCGCTGTTTATCGTATTGGATTTGGCGCAGCGATGATTCCACTGCCTTCGTAGCCGAAATTCAGATTCAAATGCTATTACAGCCGAAGCCAGATTTCCACTCCAACGCTCCGATCTGCTGGCGGTGAATCAAAATCACACACACTCTCTCTCTCTTCTCGTTTTCCGTTTTTTTTTGTTTTGCTTTGATTTCGATTTTCCGTTATCTCTTAGCTTCAGGTGTGTTTGATAGCGTTAGCATTCTCGGTTTCAGGCCCTAGCATTGCTTGTTTTTACGCGCTTTTTTTTTTGGATTGATTCGGTTTTTTGTTTTGGTTTTTTGTGATTTGGAGCGAACGGAAGTAGAGAGCGTGCGTTATGTGAATAGTTGTAGGTTTTTTCTGTTTGATCCGAATGTGCGTTTCGGTGTTATCTGTTTGTTGTGCAACTCTCGGTTTTCGGAAATTAGAATTAGTGTCAGTTTTGGATTTAGCTTATTCTTAAGCTAAATCAGCTTGTAATTTAAAGTATTTTTTTTATTTTAGAAAAAATTCGGTATAGAGACATCGTCTCTCTCTTAAACAATCTGTTGCCAAGAATGCTTTTAGAGTCCTTGAACTGGCTGGCTGAGCTGAAGTTCGAAGTTTTGCAGTGTCGGGCTCGGTTGGAATTGGATTTAGGTCTGCAAGAAATCTTCTTAGAAATGATTATGATATTAGGCTTTGATTTTTTATTTTTTTTTTGGTGCTGCTCTTGTGATTGTTGATAATATGAGAATGCTCTTCAATATTAGGCAGTTTCTGTGGACTTATTTCTATTAGAAGTGACTAGTTTTATCGCTATGCTGTTTGCAGTAGTATCGATCGGATTATAGGAATACATTAAGAAATGAATAAAAGGAAATAGTTTGAAATGAAGTCTGGAGCTCTCCTTTTGTTCTCTCTAAAACTAGTGTAGAAACCACAAAGGGAAAGGTCTTTAGGGGAAAAATGAAAGCAAAGTTGACCTTGGGAAGAGAAGTGATTAGACTTGGTCTTGAGTAGGGAGTTAGTCACTTAGTTGAGATTGAAAATTGAGGATGGAGATTGTGTCACTATAGGTTGAATGAAGATACCTGAAAGGGGAGAATCTTTGCTAATAGTAGGTAATTAGATGTACTTTTTGAGACTTCAGTTGATCAATTCTGTGCCAAGGGTGTGCTTTTGGATGCGCAAAAAATAATATGATAAAGAATTATAAAGAATAATAACGGTACCAATGATAAGCCCTATGTTTATAAGATGGTGTTTGATCTTGAGGTTTAGGGTTCCTCCTTGCTTCAGGGGAGCTTGCCTTACTTATTTGCATATAATATTTCCATGTACAAACCATTGTTGGCCAAATGTGAGGCGACTGAATTACTGTATGCCTTGGCACTTTGGAAGATTATGTTTTGAGGTAATAATTAAACAAACAATTTTAAATATAATGTGGAAATTAGTTGGTCAAATGTGAGGTGACTGAATTACCATTTTGCATTGGCACTTTGGAGGATTATTCTATGAGGCACTAAACAATCAACCAGTTTTAAAATATAATGTAGAAAATATGGGGAGTTCCTATGTGGATGCTGAGGCATTTGGAGTTACAGTTGCAAGTATTAAACACATGGAACGGATGTGTTAGCAGCAGTCATTACATTATGCGCAATGATGTGGATGTTAGATATTTATCATTCACAATGTTAAGCTATTTGAATATTTCACAGTTCACAGTATAAATTTATTCATATCTCCAATATTGAAGACACGTTCTGCCATTTAACCTACATATTTGCTTTACCGTGTATGTGTCTGGATCATTAGTCCATGTCATTTATGTACTAGGCTGTATCGTGGTGATTTCTTTATGTACATCTTTTATTAGTGGGAAAGTGATCTGAGTTGGAAATGAACTGTAGAAGGTCTCAATAGTCAACTTTTAGTCATATTTCTCGTTCAGTCTTCCCTTTCCAAAGTGAGGTAGCGTAAAGCCTTACATGTTTGATATCAAATTATCATCCTAAATTTGTAGTTTGTAAATGTCACAACTTGCAATTTACTCTTGTTTTTACAGATGATTTTGACTGAGATTGTTCTTGCTTCCTTACATCTTCTGAGTTATGTGCTTCATTGGGTGATAACATCAGCTTTGGAAAATGAAAATTGATCTCCCGTGGTAGCTTTGAGGATTAGTGACTGATCCATTAGTGTCATGGGATTCTAGGGGCGGAAAATGCATGGGTTGGGTTGGATGGATTTTGGATTAGATTTATTAAATGATGGGTCAAAAACAAACCGTTAATCCATTTATGATTTGTTGAAAGATTATTTAAGAAATGCAATCCATCCATGACCTATTTAATAAATAGCCCATGATGTAACTGTTTTTATTTTGATATCTGACCTATTCACTCTTTATCTTTTAAAAATTTGCCTTTTGACTCTTTTTGGAGTAGTGGATCTTGATGGATCATGAGTGATCCATATCCATTCTATACATGAACGGATCGATTGGATTTGGTTTTTGTTGGTTGAACTTGATTGGTAATTGACCCATGTGTCATTTTGCCACCCCTATGAGATTCATGTGTGGATGGAGCTGGGGCAATTCTATGAAATTTGCAAGTTTTTTGTATGTTAATTTATTGCTTTTAGTTTAGTTGTAAATGATTCAGTTTTATGTGCTACGCGATGGTTTTGAAAATTTGCTTCCTTTTATTTGTTGATATTGTTTTCTTATTTTCAAACTTTTGTTATATGTTTCATGCAGGTTACATGGCCTCCAGCTTGAAACAGTTGAAGTCATTGAAGTTTGTATTTCAAGGATCTGTATTTTAAGGACTACCTTTAGCTTGGATATGTCTCTTATGGATTAAGAAGTGTGGCGAAATGGTTTTACATTCCAAATATATAAGAACATGGAGGAGACACGAGAAGATGCAGGGCTGGCTGAGCAGGGGCCATCTAATGTTCCATGGTGGTCGTCTGACTTCGTTGAAAAATTTGGATCTGTTTCGTTGGGTTCTCATGATGAATCCTTAAATAATAAAGAACCTCCTAGACATTCTGACAAAGATGTTTTGTCACCTCAAAAAGCATCACAAATTCTCTGGCGCACTGGAATGCTCTCGGAGCCAATACCAAATGGATTTTATTCAGTCGTTCCGGTGAGGACTGATTTATAGAATACCTTCTTAGTGCAGATGACCATTTGCTCTTGCTATAGTTACTAGTTTGTGTACAGTTATGGCTGAAAATTGAAATTCTAAGTTAGAAGTTTTTCTAATGTATATATTATCCTTCACATTAACCATAATATGATTCAGATGAATGTTCTTGGTAGAAGCTGATAATATTTTAATATATCCTGTTAAATATATCTAATTTATTGTGTGATTACTTAGCTGTGCTAGCCATTTTTATTAAGTGATAGAGTTTGCCTTGTTATTCAATAATCCCTGCTCATTCATGGATTGTGGCATGTATTATTGTTTGAGTTTGTTGGTGCTATCCTGGTCCTTGATATGTAACCAAAATGATTGTTAGAGACCAATTTCTCAAAGGGGTACATGTGTACAAAAGAAAGAAATACAGGGGTGCAATGGGAATTAGAGAAAGAGAATCAGGGAATGTTGATATTGTGGGGCCTTTGGGTCACAACTGATTTGCTTTTGTGCTGTGGCAGTGTGACAGTGTGTGCTGGCAGGTGGAGTGCGCGTGAGGAAAAGGGTATATCTGTTGGGGGGCTAGGAGGTAGGAAGGCAGGCATTTTTCTAGGAAAAGGCTGGGCATAGGAGAGTGAGGGCTGCTTTAGTGCTCTGTTATTGTCTCTCGTATTGCATTTTACTACTGAGTTATTTTCCTCCAAGTGCTAATAGCACAGTTCATTTCCATTTCTGTTATTTTGTTATTCTGGTTTCTATTAATGTTCTTCTGTCATTAAATGATCTGATAATGTGCAGGATACAAGACTCAAGGAACTTTTTGATAGTATTCCTACCTTGGATGAGCTTCATGCTTTGGGTGGAGAGGGTTTTAGATCTGATATCATTTTTGTGGATTCTGAGAAAGACAAGAAGCTGTCCATGTTGAAGCAACTAATTGTGGCGTTAGTTAAAGGATTAAACTCAAATCCAGCTGCAGTTATTAAGAAGATAGCTGGATTAGTATGTAGTTTTATTGTTGCTCTTGTTTTGCGTATGAAGTATATCCTAATATATGATTGCTGTGCCATTGTACCTGATAAGTTGTTTTTTCCTTTTACAAGAATGTATTTTAATATTTCAATGTACTTTGTTTCAAGTAATGTATTTAATTAATTATATTTCCAAATAATTTCTAAATGAGTCATAGTGCAAACTTTTCAAGAAACAGGTTCATTTTGAATTTATTTGGCTGGGCGATGTTAATATTTTTTTCCTTTTGATTTTAGTCTGCTGCAACTTTGTTTTGGTGAAACCATTGGATAATAATTATGAGTGATAAGTCTGTTGATGAGCATTACATAGATTGGATCAATTATATTTGGGAAATTTCTGTTAGTAGTCTCTCTTTATTAATTGGCTTATTTTCTAAGCATAGTCAAAGATGTTTTGCATTTTTTTGATCCCTCTCTGCACAGGTTGCTGATTTTTATAAGCGGCCCAATGTGGAAAGTCCAGCAAAAGCTGCACTAGATGAAACTTCCCACATGTTTGAGAATCGTGGTGTCCAGATGCTGGGGCAAATAAAGCATGGTTCATGCCGTCCTCGAGCTGTATTATTTAAAGTACTAGCTGATACTGTAGGTCTTGAAAGCAGGCTTGTGGTGGTAAGCTTTGATATCTGTTGGCAAGCTCAATTGTTCTCTTATTGTTTGCTAATGTTTCAATGTAATTATAATACAACAATAACAATAGTTAAGTGTTTTCCCACTAGGTGGGGTTACATGGATCAAGCAATATCACTGTTCCTATTATAAATGTTTGTAGACAAGCTATTTAAATCCAAGTCCTTCTTAATGACTTTGCCTACATTTATTCTTAATCTCTTTCTACCACCAACCATTAGGCTATGCTCCATCTGATCTCTCCTTGGTGGAACTTCTACAAGTCTTCTCTTTACATGACCAAAGCATGAGATTCTATCATTTTGTGTACAATTAGTGCTATCCGGCTATCTCGACTCTCTCTCTCTAACGCAGATGTTCCTAGTCTTATGTTTTCTAGTGTGTTTAGTCAATTTAATTATAATGTCTTTAGCTGTTTAGCAAAACAGTAAATGGTGAATATTCACTATTCAATGTTTACTAGTTCACTACTCTTTTCTCACCTATTGCCTATTGGGATAGGGGATCTTGTTATTCAATTTTGTTCATCACCATATCTGATTTTTGAAGGATGTGTTTTTGTACGGCCATTCTCTTTATCAGGGCTTGCCAAGTGATGGGGCTGTTGAATGTGCAGACTCATACAAGCATATGTCTGTGATAGTGGTATTAAATTCTGTGGAAATGCTGGTTGATCTTATGCGATTTCCAGGCCAGTTGTTACCACGATCAACCAAGGCAGTTTTTATGACTCATATTTCAGCTGCTGGAGAGAGTGATTCGGCAGAAAATGATTCTTGTGATTCACCATTAGAACCTAACAGTCCTTTATATGGAGTGTCAGAGAGGTTAGATCCTAATTGGTTTGAAAATTGTTGTTATTGTTGCTCAGGTTTAATTTACTTTTGTTCCCTTAATTTCATTGAAATTTAGAAAATGATTCTTGTGATTCACCATTAGAACCTAACAATCCTGTATTTGGAGTGTTAGAGAGGTTAGCAAGGAAGAGAAAACCGGACCGGGCATAGAACCGGTCAAGGTACTGGTTCAAAGGTTTAGAGGTTCAACCGGAGTTAAACTGGAATATAATAAAAAATATATATATAAATATATACATATGATTAATTAGAATATAAAAAAAATATTAAATCATTAACATTAACATTAACATAATTAACATTAACATTAACATTAAATCCAAACTGGTCGAACCAATCCAGTTCGCCAGTTTTTCCTGGTTCTTGACCAATTTTGACTTCCCCTGGTTTTTGGAGTTAACCAGACTTGCCAGGTGACCGGTTTCCGGTCGGACTAGCTGGTCCGATTTGGTTTTCTCTTCCATGGAGGTTAGATCCTAATTGGTTTACAAATTGTTGTTGTTGTTGCTCGGGTTTAATTTACTTTTGTTCCCTTAATTTCATTGAAATTTGTATTTGCTACTGCTTATGTTAATTGCAATAATGTTTTCCTTGCGGGGTCCAAATTGCTGCAATTAAGTTCTCTTGTTTTTTTTAATGTTGGGTCACTCATTTTATTTCCCAATGTGGTATGGTGCTATATCGTTCTATATCATCTCCAATTCAGCAAGGTCAACAATAAAGAGTGTGTTATCATCAAATTCTTTGCCATGATGGCACAAAGGCATGACCAAATCAGCAGCAACTTAATTGTATCACGTTCCATTTAAAAACTGAGGAAAACATTGTTGCAATTGAAAGTATGGGGACCAAAATTGGAATTTAAGAGTAGGAGGCCCAAAGCGTCATAAAGCATTTTGCTTTTTTACTTTTGATGTCAACGACTGATTATGCATTTGCAAATAATTGTTAAGTTGGTCGAAGCTGAACCTTCAGTCAAATCTAACCTTCCTACATGCTAATAATAAGTGAATTGTGTGATTATGGGTTCAAAACTGTCTGGCCTCTATCTTTAAATCTGTTGGTTTTAAATTCATTGGTATTGGTTTTCTTGGTCTTCTCTGACAGCGCTGAGAAGGAGGAAAACCTCCAATTCCATAGAAGAATTGAAGCCTCTCCGAATGTATCAGGCCTATCCTTGCGAAATATGATGTTACGATCAAATAGCACTTCAAGGTAATACTTCTTATTGCTTATCCAGTCATGCTTTATGTTTGCCTTTCAAGTTGATTTCATTTGAGTTGTAGATATTCTTTTATTTTCTCTTCACTTCTAGTTTTTTCTTTAATTGGGGTCAATTTTTTGCATGATACGTGAAACTTTTTGACTAGAATCCCTAAAAGATGTACACTACCAACTGCTTCTTGTTCAATGGTTTTGTCAATTCCCTCAGTTTGTCTCATAGTGAACCCAACATTGCAACTGCATTTGGTCGGCGTAGTCGGAGAAAAGCCATTGCTGAACAGAGGACAGCTAGTTCAAGGTTATACATGATTCCTTTTTGTTTTCAGTTGACATGAATATGCATATGTTAGGTTCAGGCTTACACATGAACTATATTATTCACGATCTTGGTTTTTCTTGCTTTGTTGATCCTGGTGGTTAGAAACTTTTCAGGTTTTGTTAGATGATGGCAGTATGGCTATTTCTTGATTCTGTTTTGCTCTTCATCTCTTGGTCTCTGTCAGAATGTGAAGGTCTAGAGTATTGATGGGCTAGAGCCTAGATTCTTTGACACTGCACAGCATTGGGGTGGATGTTGTTGGCTAGAACAATCCCATGGTTGCATGTGTGAAGAAAAGCACAATGAAATTATCCTATTCCTAATATGATAGGATAGATTAGCTTAGCTTGTCACCATTACTCTTTCCAAATAGGCAGAGTTTGTCATATTGTAGAATTTTCACAAAAATGTTAGTCTTGGCAGCTGTTTGAGAGATTTGCTATTGCTCCATCACATCTTTATCTTAAATTCTAAGGTTATGTAAATGGTCTTCAAATTATATATACCAACTTCAATATTTGAAAAGCCTATGTATATACTAAATGATCTCCAGTCTTCCCTAATCCTTTGTTTGGGACATACCAATTTTCTGTTTCTAATTGGTCTATGTATTTGTTATCATGTTGTGAATATAGAGGCAAGTGTATCTAAACTATCTCTAAATTGCACATACTAACTTCAAAAAATTATGGTTAGTCTTCTTTTTGTGCTTCACATTCCTGTTCAGGACATGCCAATTTTCTGTTTCCAGTTGGTCTATGTATTTGTTATCATGTTATGAATGTAGTGCCAACTGCCAAGTGTATCTAAAGGATCTCCAAATTGCACATACTGACTTAGAAATTTAAAAAATTATGTTGAGTCTTCTTTTTGCATTTCACATATTTCTGGTTTTGCAGTCCAGAACATCCATCATTTCGGGCACGTGGACGGTCCATGCTTAGTGGTGATAGGACGACATTTAGAGATTTTGCTGATGACCAGGCTACATCAAGGTTTTTGCCGTTATGATCCCTTAATATTTGCTCATACTGTTATATAGGGCCTTACACGTTGTTGAAAGTCTCATAACATGTGATTAGCTTGTGAGTACTACTTACTTTTTTGCTTTTACTTTTATGTTTATGAGACAGTTTATTATTGTATGAGCCTGACTTTTATGTGTTTACAAATTTAATGATGTTGCATTTACTTAAATTTGTCATGGAAGATATTTTATGCTCCTTTTTTATTTCTATTTTCATTCTGCAGCAAGACATGGTGATAGCTGAGTTATTTGTCTGAATAATGTGTTTCCATATGTGTTTATCAAATGGTATGCTACTTGAGGTCTAATCAAACTTATTACATTTGTGTTGAGATTCAATGAAACAAATTTTTGACATGAGAACATTTTTTTCCTTTTGGGTTTTTAGGGTATTGAGAATCCACTCGTTAGGACTAAAATTGAATGATACTCTTTATTGATGAGAACCCTTGGTAAATCCCCAAGAACCCTAGAATGATTACAATGGTGTGAGGAAGAGCGAGAGCTCCTCTACACTCTCAAGAGTCTTAACTCAATTACAAAATGATCAAAGACAGACGAACTAATCCCTATTTTCCTTATTTATAGTCAACTAATCTCCTCACTAACTAACTTCTCTAACTAACTACTTACTAATGGATCCTAACACCACTTGAGCTATGGAATCTGCAGTGTGCGCTTCCTTGATCACTAGGTTTGTTGAATTGAATAGGATTAAATTGTGTTGGCTGGATTGTTTCATTTACTTCTTTTGCATTGAAGTTGTCATTGTTTGCTATGAACATTTGTGGAATAACATTGCATATTGTTTGTCATGATTTCTTAAAGATTTTATTTATTAGAGCACTTTATCCATTTCTCAGATCCAGCTATAGGTCAGATGGCGCATCCTCATTAGAAGCTCGTAGGATACGAAGAAGAAGCATCAGCATTACACCAGAGATTGGTGATGATATCGTAAGGTTGATTGTTGTTCCAAGATGCTTCTGAATTTGTTCTTATTGTGATTTGTGTTGTCCTTGGTGCATTGTGGTATCCGCTTTGAAATGCTCAAGTAAATTGCTTGGGTGTAGTGCATGAATTTTTAGTGCAGACATTGGTCTCCTCATCATTTTATGGAAGAGTCTTTGTTTTAGTATGTTGGAGGTGCAGATGCCTGGCTAGGTCATAGGGAAAAGGGGGTAGGTGGCCTTGGGAAGCATTGACATTGGACATAATCATCACACTCAATTGGGCCTGTGCTAATTGAACTTGCAGCTGTGGCAAGGCTTCCTATATCTGATATGAATGGGATTGGCTTCATTTAGAGGATTTCTTATCGTTATGCCATGTACCCTTCTACATTCCATAAATATTTACTTATCTGAAACAAAAATGCATTGGGTCACTGTTGCTTGATCAATTAATCTTTGCTTGTAGTCTGACTCAACTTTAAAATGAACTAACTTGATTGGTGGTTGTGATGAGAAGCTTTACTATTTGAACTTGTTCCTGAGTTATGATATCTAACTAATGCAAAGTCATCTGTTATTATAATTGTGTAACATATTATCTTTGTGCTGATGTGTAAATTGTTTGATAACTCAAGATGTGTTCATTGTAGGGCTGTGCGAGCAATGAATGAAACATTGAAGCAAAATCGTCTGATGAGAGAACGAGGGGATGATAACTCATTCTCGCATTCTCCAAACAATAGAATTAGTGAAGCAACTCTTCAGAAAAATGTATGTGTGCTTTATTTTGGTGACAGTAGAGTATGCTATTGTTTAGACATTTCTCTGTTGTACATCTTTCGCCATCTTATCAAAACAATGTTTTATGTCTTCCTACTTCTCAATGCTATCTTTGACCTGTTGTTTAGATAGTCCTGATGAAGTTCTCTTCATTTTGTTAAGTCAGTCACATTTACCTCCTGCGCTTTGGTTCATGGTCGTCATTGCTGGCAAGTTGTCACCTTAAGAATTTTTTCACTTCTCTGCATGTCATCTTAAGAATTTTGGTACTCCTGACTGGAAAAAAGAGGAATTTTTGCTTCTCTACTGATTTTTCTGGATTAGGTTCTGCCTTATCTTTTGCTTCTTCTTTTTTGGGTAATATTTGGGTGTCAATATTGACAAACATTGTTTGTTCTAATTAATTCTCCTAAATATTTTACTTGCAATTTCTTATAGATTCCATTTCTTATTTGAGTGACAGAGGTAGGAGAGAAAAACAAATGTTAAGGTATGATTATGTTATTTGGGTGTAGTTAAATGGGTTGCGCAGTTTGTGTGAGTAAGTTGCCCAATATATATATATATATATATCCAAGTCTAAGATTTGAAATTGTGAAGTCTTTTTTGTGAAAAAAACAAACCAAAAAGTTTTGATGTGGGACAGTAAAGGGTGTAGGGTTTAATGGATCTGGATTATCATTGTTGCCAGGTTAAGGATGATCTATTGGTATGAGGCTTAAAGGGTTAATTTGCCCTTTTGTTTTCGATAGGGGGAAGGGTTATTATTTGTCTTTAAAATGAGAAAGTAATGGGTGTTTTCACCCATAGATCAATGACGTGCATAGTTGTCAAAACCCATTACATGATCTATGGATGGACCCTTGCTTTCTCAATTTAAAGATAAGCTCATTTTAGTGGAGCTTTATCCCCTTAAATATCTTCTAGGTTCAAAATGTGATTCTGATTCTGAAATGACAGGTGTCAAATTTCCATCTTGATGGTCATGATGAAAGGTCCACCTTGTATTCTCTTCAGCATGACCAAGTAAATTCACAAAAGGCAATTTCATTACCATCTTCCCCACATGATTATCGAGGTCAAGCTTCTAGCAGAGGCGGACCATCAGGATATGGGGTGAATGATGAAATGGAGTCTACTTGGAATAAAGTTCTTGAGTCTCCAATGTTCAATAATAAGCCTCTGTTACCATATGAAGAATGGAATATTGATTTCTCAGAATTAAATGTTGGAATTCGCGTAGGGATTGGTAAGTATTCTTAGTTACTGAAACCGTACAATTTCAGATCTTCCTAGTGAAATTCAATATGATTCGTATGGCATATGATACAAATTGAGTACTAAGTGTTGTGATTGAATTGTGGAAATGATTTTGAATCACTGCTTCTCGCTGAATCACAGGACTTCAATTGTTTTATGGGACTGGATTTCTATATTTCTGTATTGGGTTGTAATCAGATCTGTCTGTTTTTATGTGTTGTCTTGTGACATATCTGGTCCAGTTCTGTCTGCACTTCTGCATTTGGTTTGTGACAGATCTGGATGAAAGGTTCGACATAGTATTCTTCTGGGTCTTCTACCTCTCAACTATTTTCTGAGTTCCCCATCAAACGTCCACATTGGGTGAAATCCCTATGATTTTTTCTTTTGGGAGTATACAGGTCCTCTAGCATCAAATTTTTGTATGGATTTAAATAATCAACCGATTTTTTCTAGGTTGTTGCTGGGTTAAGGTCTAAAATATTATCCATTACAATTACTTTGAGTTTTAGTAGTCCAAAGACTTACTGCTCTGGTATAAAACGTTTGGAACAAGCTCTTTTGTTTGTTTGGTACCCTATCTAAGTTAGCTTAAAACTCTTTTTAGGTTTCTGGATATACAAGAGGGGAATATCTTGAGATGATTTGCATTGTTAGAAAGGAGACGGTTTATTTAGTTGAAGTGTACATCAGTAATGCAATTTTAAGCAGGAGTGCTATTCAACATCATTGTGTGAAGGCGCTGCTTGACAGATGATCTAAGTAAAGAAGAAATGATCAATCACATGATTTTTTTTTTTTTTCCTCCAAGGAATTGGTTATCAGCGTTCAGATGCTTTTGCGCTTTTTTTTTGTGTTATCTGAACTAAAAGAACTGAGTGGCTGTGTTTGGGATTTCATGAAATCTCATGTAGCAAATCTCAGTAAACAAACAGTTGCTTGACCATTAATGTAGTTTTCTTTTTCCAGGATTTTTCGGGGAAGTTTTCCGTGGCAAATGGAATGGCACAGAAGTTGCAATCAAGGTTTTCTTGGAGCAAGATTTAACTGTTGAAAACATGGAAGACTTCTGCAACGAGATATCCATTCTCAGGTAACTTGTCTTTGATATGCTGTTCATTGGCTTTTTTCTGGTTTATTCAACATTTTCTGACTCTGTTTCTCTTTCTTTTTTATTTTTGGTACTTTGTTTTCCTCCAGCCGGCTCCGTCATCCTAATGGTATTCTCAAACATCCTAACTAGTTCCTCTTATGATTGTGGCTTTTCACTAATTGATCTTGTGCATGTCTTCTAGATTTGGCCATCATTGCAAGTCAATCTGAATGTTGTCTTTTAATTTTACTACCGGAATAATTGTTTAGTGAATCTTTCTTGCTCAGAAGTATGAGAATAATATTATGCATGCTTTGGTATAAGAATACCCAATGCAGCATCTTTCCGTTTAGTTTAGCTGTTATTTATGTAATGGTGGAATTTTATGCAGTTATCTTATTTCTTGGTGCATGCACAAAGCCTCCCCGCTTGTCAATGGTTACGGAATATATGGAGATGGGATCATTGTATTACTTGATGCATTTGAGCGGTCAAAAGAAAAAGCTTGGCTGGCGGCGAAGACTAAGGATGTTGCGTGACATATGCAGGTAAGAATTGTTGCAACTCGTACCTTTTAGAAGCCCATCCTCATTATCATTTATGCTGAATAGGCTTTACACGCATCAATTACTGTTTCGTCATTGTTAGAAATAAGGAAATATTTAGTAATATCTCCATTATATCTTAGGATATTCCACACCATATCTTAGAATGATTTAGATTTATTTAGGTTGATTCTATCATTATGTTTAGATTTTATCTTAAGCTTATAAATAGGATTATCTCATTGTATTATCACAACACATAATATCAATATATTTTCATATTAGCATAAATCTCTATTCTCTCTATTCTTCCTCCACTATCTAAAACCCTCAATTTCAACATGGTATCAGAGCGGTACCATCCACCATGACCTGTGTCCATCATTCCGCTACAGAGATTCCAGTAATTTGGAACTTACTTGTACTGTGTCCTTTACTATCTTTACTTTTCTTTTTGTCCCTCTATTGCTCTGCCTGTCTTTCCAGAAAATTTCAAACATAAAAGCACTACTGTTTATGCTTCCAGCTACTTTTTCGGCGACCTTTCCGTTCTCCTTCTCGTGTCAACCCCTCCGGCAGTGTGTCAATTCCCTCTGCTGTGTGTCACTTCCAGCAGTAAGAAAACCACCATCTGCTGCCTTCCTCCGCCGCCGCTGGTTCTGTCTGGAGACCACCATGGAAGCACCGCCTCCTCCTCCGCGGCCCACCCTTGCCGACGGCATCTGCAGACACTGTGTCACGCGCCCACACGCGTCTTTCAGCATCTCCACTCTCGGTATTGCCTCTCCTTGCGCGGCCAACCCAACGTGGTCCGGTCCTGATTTGAAGTCCGACGCGCTGCCGCATGCCACCGCTGCTTTCTACGGTACTGTTCACCGCCTTTGCTTTGCCGCGTGTGGAGGCGTGTCTGGCGACCATACTGGCCGGCTCCACCACCTCCGTACTCGCGACGCCTTGCCCTTTCCAGATCTACCCACCATTTCGCCAAGCGTGCACTTTGCAGATGTCGTGTTTTGGAAAATACCGCTTCTGCCCTTGTCCTTTTGTGACCCATGGTTGTGAGTAATGAATATTTGGTTGTGCTTCCTAACATCCTTACATTGTGAATCATACCAATGGGGATATTTGTCTTCACCCAGTCATGACGGTAATATGCTCTTTTGGCTTTGGATCTCCAATCTTTCAACTCTTCAAGGCTTCCGTATGCTGTTGTTACGATCTATTATTGCATGTATTGGGAATCTTCCAGCCTTCATTGTGTCTTCCGGTCGCCGGACAATTTACAGCCGTAATTGCTGTTTGGAAACTCAGCTGATAGCTGTGTCTCTTCTTCTTCCTAGTCATGCAATTCTCCAACCTGTTGTTCAAGCTGATGGTCATTCCAGTTGCCATGTTCTTCCTATCAACGTACCCAGTATCCGTGAGTTGCCTTGTTAGTCTTTGTTGGAGGTTCTTTTATATTTTAAGGGTTTAATTGTAATAAGCTTAAAGCTTAGTAAGTTTTAGCTTGAGGGGGAGTATTAGAAATAAGGAAATATTTAGTAATATTTCCATTTTATCTTAGGATATTCCACATCATACCTTAGAATGATTTAGATTTATTTAGGTTGATTCTATCATTATGTTTAGATTTTATCTTTAGCTTATAAATAGGATTATCTCATTGTATTATCACAACACATAATATCAATATATTTTCAGATTACCATAAATCTCTATTCTCTCTTTTCTTCCTCCACTAGATAAAACCCTCAATTTCAACGGTTATCTTCCGATAAATCATATAAAATTGTTCATTTTGATACATCCAAATATTGGATAGTGCCGAAACATAGCATCACATGACAAATTTTTATTGATTCCTTTATTCTTGTCAGCATAAAATCTATATTTAAAATTTATGGGTTATATGGGTTATTCTTTTCAGCATAATTATTATGGATGACTTTGTAAAAAAGTTTTACATTGCTGATACATAGAAATTAAATCATTACAAATACACTAATTTAATCAAATTACTATAATATCACAAAATTGTAATCTATCCCTTGGTCATGGAATAAGCCGTAACACGGAAATGTGTAGTCTGAAATGTGAATTGTGAGAAGCAATATAATCTTGAATTTAAATTGTATATACACTATAAACAATTTTTTTTTACACATATTCAATGACAGATTATCACATCAATAAAAATATTTGACCTAATCATTCACTATCTTGAAAATCTTGTAAATATAATCATATGATTAAATCAGTTTATCAAAATTAAACTTTAGAAGTGTTTGGAATGAGAAAAAAAAATGAATGATTTGATTAATAAATCAAATCATTTGTTTGGAATTGAAAAACATGGAGAAATGATTTGTAATTTCATCAAATTTCAGTCTTTTAATTTTAAAATTCTTTGATTTTTTATAGGATTTAGATGGAAATTAATTGATTTTAAAACTTACACATGAATTTAATCAATTCATTTCCTATTTCAATCATCCCAAAAACAGTCTATTGTATTTTAGACATAAAAATAGATTTCTAACTCAATTCATATCCTATTCTATCTAGTCATTCAAAATATAAAATTTAACTTACAAATCAAATCAATTCAAATCATTTTAAATTAAATCAATTTATTTTTTAATTTTAATAATTTGAAACTCTATCTATAGTCTTTTGCAGACATTGACATTATACCATTACACCATTTAATTGCCAGGATCCCCGTTGAATGAAATTTTGATTAGACATGGTAAAATCCGCCATTTCTAATTTCCAGAACGTTAGGAATTAGCTTGATCCCATATTCCAACACCCCACCATTATTGAACACGTTTACGTAAGCTAGCGACTTGCCGGGCATTATCGTGTCTATCAAGTCGTATTTTTTATCTTTTGAAATGAGATAACAATGTGTATTTTAGAAATAGATAGTATAATAATGACGTCTCTTAAAGGAGGGGATTGTATTTTACTCATAAACAATATATACCCATTTTTCTCATATAATCTTTTTATCTTTCTATTATATATATATATATATATTAGTTCCAAAGTCTCTAACAAGGTTTTCAAATAATACCTTGTATGATTTTTAAAAATATACCTATTATAAATCATAACTCTATTGATGTGAAACTACTATTGAGAAACAAAATATACTTAATATTTGTTGACTGCAATGCCATAAATTAACAAAATGATGAGATATATCATACCCGTCTTGCATTGTTTGATGCGTTAAGAAATGAAAGTTAGGAATATTCCACCAAAATTTGCACAATATTGTACCACTCTAATTTCTTCCCACTCTTAGCTCTTTGGAAGAGAGACCATAGAAAGAGACAATTATGACCATCATATTGGGGTGTTGGATGGACTTAAAGGAATGGAAAGACCACCTTTCCACTTCTCTTGTATTCATGCATTGCATGCACATACACAATAAAATGAATGTGCATTGCATTCCAAACAGGGAACAAAACCAAATGAATGTGCATATTAATGTAATCAATCGATGAATAAATCCAAAACGTGGTGTGGTGTGTTGTGCTATTATGAAACAAATTAAAAAACAGATAACTTAATTAAGTGCAAATTAAAAAAACCATGGAAAAACAAAAAGAAATCAATGATGATGGGTGGGAAAACGGTTTATGGTGATTGAGAGAGAGAGAGATTTGGAAAATAGATCTGTCTTTGAATGTGGAATATATGGGAGTTGTCTGAAGTAAGTTTTGGGGGAGGAAAAAAAAAAACTAAATAATGGAGTAACAGAACAGTTACTATGAGGGTAAAAAGGGGGAAAAAGTTGGACACCAAATAGCTACGTCAAGAAGAATTCCTTTTGTTCATCAAAATCCTGAACCAGAGTTCATTCCCTCTCCCCCTCTTTCCTGCTTCTTCACTTTTATTTTTTTAGGATTGACACTCACCCCCAATCAAAGCATGTCGAGACAATATGCATGAAACTAGTCCCTGCCCCCGGTACTTCTATTGTCTTTGTTACATTAGTTGAACGCCATTCCCTATGTTCATCAGTCCTCACCAATGACCCTTTTAGGAGGTTTCCCTTCCAAGTACTTTCCGTAGGCAGTGACAAGTGCTGTGCCTCTGAGAATGTCCGTTGTGTAGGGAGGATTGTTTGTCTTCCTTCTGCAAGGGTGGTGCTTTCTGTCTGCAAAATCATCATCGGCACACTCATTATACTACCATTGGGAACAGGTTTGACAGAGTTGGAAATTGTGATTAAGGGTTGTGGAAATTGAGCATTTCAGATAAATTGGAACTTCAGGATATTTTTAAAATTAGATTAAGTTGGAGTATTTCTTAAAGATTCTTATGGTTATATTGCAAGAGTTTAATTTGAATAGAATGTTGTCTAAAGCTGATATGAACAAAGAAACAACCAAAATTTTCCCCACTATAATATGTTTTTGTTACTATCTAAAAGAAGACAACTGGAATATGCCACACTAATAATTTTTTATGCTATCTATTAGATGTACGTTAGCAAAAATTTCACTGTTTATTCATCACACACACAAGAAATTTAAGTTATTTCTCTGGTTCCATGACCTTTTAAAAAGAATAGTATTAAAAAATAAAATTGTGGGAAGACAATGTAGACATCGATATAATAGTCATCGATCAATTAACCATGGAATATTATGTCGGAGCCTATATAGTAAATAAGGGAAATACGCTGGTGGCCCTGATTAAAGATTATCGGGATTTACTGCTCGTTAGCTCTTAGAAGTCTTGAGCTCTGTCTATGTACTAAGATGAAGTTACCAAATGCCACATGAGCTCGCATTTTAGTGAGCCATTATTTGTTGAAGTGAAATCGAGTTCTGTAAGACTATTCAGTGAATTTTATTTATTTCCTTCCTGTGAGGACTAAAGATGTATTATTACCTCAATGTTAACTGTTTTATGACGTTAGGAGGTTAAAATTTGATGTGTCAACATTGACGTGAACACCTTTGTGTATAGGGGGTTGATGTGCATACACCGCATGAAGATTGTTCACCGGGATGTTAAAAGTGCAAATTGTCTAGTGAACAAGCATTGGACTGTGAAGATATGCGATTTTGGGCTTTCAAGAATAATGACCGATTCTCCCATGAGAGATTCTTCATCGGCTGGAACTCCAGAATGGATGGCTCCTGAACTCATCCGAAATGAACCATTCACTGAAAAATGTGATATCTTTAGCTTGGGGGTGATAATGTGGGAGCTCTGCACCTTGAACAGACCATGGGAAGGCGTACCACCCGAGAGGGTATGTTGAACAGATGATATATAGCCATTTTTCATGACGACTTATATATCTATATTGAGAAGTTTCCTTTTGAGTCCAAAAGTTGCTAGTATTTATGCCAGAACATTTTTTCCTCTGCTGATCAGGTGGTTTATTCCGTTGCTAATGAGGGTTCCAGATTGGAGATTCCTGAAGGCCCGCTAGGGAGGCTGATCTCAGGTCTCTGCAATTTTCCTTTCATTTATCACTTAACTGGGACAGATCTTTTTTTCTTCTTCTCATATTTGCGTTTGTTTGTGTGCAGAGTGTTGGGCAGAGCCACACGAGCGACCAAGTTGTGAGGAAATTCTTTCTCGCTTGGTGGACGTCGAGTACTCATTGTGCTGATGCAATTTTTATAGCTTTTGTACATAGAAAACTTTCGGTAGAGTTGTTACACTGTGTTATCGGCTGAATGTTGTTGAATATTGTGAATTTTGTCCTTTTTCTCAGAACATGTGAAAATATGGATGCTAGCACTAGTTATGTTGCACCTGTGCTGCAAACTCGTCCATTTTGGGGGGCAATGAGTAAAAAGATGAATTCTATCACTCTACTTATTATCAGTTCAATGAAAACTAAACTATTTAAATTTTGAACTTCCAGTATAGAATGATTTATTCTTGACTCAAAAATTGGACATTAGAGTATCGTACTGTTACAGAGAGAAAAGGGGAGGCTGGTGAGGAAAAAGGAAATAAGCCAAGTCGTGGAATGATGTAAGAAGCAAGATGGTACATGCACCCTGGTTTAACATTCTCTTTTTCTTCCCTTGTTTTCCATGCTACCAATTATTTCCATGGCGATAGCACTAACTATCAGTTTTCATTCCCTAATTGGACGCCTATTCAACGCATCTTCAAAGCGGCTGCATGAACCCACCCTCATCTCTGTACTCATGTCACTCTCGGGTGCAGGGTAATAATCCTCCCTCAGCTGCACGTCCCTTAGATCTGGTATCTTGAGGAAAAAAAACATGAAATGTTCATGAGCCGTACCATGAATGAAGAGTTTCCTTAGAGTACTACATTCTTGCAGCAATCCAGCAGCTGGGAGCGACAGACTCCTCTGGTTCACATCTTCATCCTGTGGTGGCCAGTAATCAAGTTCATCCAGACTCAGAGTGCTAATCCCATTCAGGAAGAACCTCTCCCACAGGCTCAAATCCATCTGCCCTGACGGTGCTGTCAGTGCATAGCCTCTTGTGTCACCACAATCCAGCTGCATCTTACATAACTTGGGGTAGCAAGCCAGAATGCTCAGACCGAATTCACTCTCGGCCGGTTTCGGCTTACCCCTGCAATCTCCTTCCACCCTTATCCGAATCTCCTCCAAGTTGGGGCAATCCTCCAACCCCGCCATTGGCAATGGAGTCAGCAGATCACCAACCCTAATCCAAAGCGAAAGATACTTAAGCCTGTCCCAGCTGCTGCCCCAGTAACCATTCCAATTGCTCAACATAAATGAATAATCATCCTCCTGCGGCGACAACGAATAGCTGCGCCTCTGCCTCTTCTTCTGGCTTGTACCTTCCCACTCTGAACTCCCAAAGAAACCCACATTCAGGTCCTCAGCAAAACACTGCTCATCCGAACTATTGAGATCAAAATTCAGTAAACTCTGCCCAAGGCCATCACTTTCCTTCCAAACACAATCCACATGAAGCCTCTCAATATGCTCCCTTATGGGCTCCAGCGCTCTCAGTGTTGCCGCAGCACCTAGGTTCAAGCAGTAAGAGACCTTAACATCAACCAGAGTCTTTCTTAGCAAACAAGTCATCGTCCTCAACCCCTTCTCCGTGATGAGCTTGCAACCCTGCACATGAAACTTGACAAGCCTAGAACACCCTCTAGCAATCTCAATCAACCCCATATCATTCAAATCACCACAGTTGCCAACACTAAGAGACTGCAAGCCCTGGCAGAGCGCAACCCCATCAAGCTGAGACCCAATAGCCATGCAAATCCCATGGAACTGCGTCAGCCCCAAAACCCTCAATTTGGGACACTTGGAATTCAATACTTCCAAAGCAAAACAACTCTCTCTGACATTTTTACAAACATCTAGCACCAACTCTTCAAGCAACGGCAAACCAGAGAAAAACTCCACCATAGTTGCGCGGCTGATCCTAGCGTCATCATCACTGAACCCCGAATCGAGAGGATCACCCCTCCGATTCGACAAGGATGCCGTGTCACCGAGGTGAAGAAGTGTCAATTTTGGGCAATTTGAAGCTATTGCAGTTAGGGTTTCGTCACCAACGTAACCAAGGGACCTCGGAGCGAAGCTGCAAGCTACGAGAAAGTGCTCGAGGTTAGGGCACGAAGCTGTGATCAGCTGTATTTCGTGCGATTTGAAACCTTCCGTGAACGATGTCGTGAGGAGGTTGAGCCGCCGAAGCGACGCGGCAGTGATGGGGTTTGCGGCGAGGACAGGAGGGAGGTCCTCCGGCCAGTGGTAGAACGATGAGAGATCGAGGGAGGTGAGTGACCGGCAATGGTGGAAGAGTTCGGCGAAGTCGGGTCCCGGCGACGGCGAAGGCGGGCGCTGGTGCCACCGGACAAGCTTCACGCGGCGGAGGTCAGGCCAGGGGCGGAGGAGGAGGTGCTGGAGTGTGACATGGGATCTCGCGTAGAGCGAAAGTGAGGTCACTCGCGGGAACGCGTCGCGGAGGTAGATTGCAAGGAGGCGCTGGTCGGAGTGCGTCGGCGGCGCGGTGGAGGCAAAGAGAGCGTGGCCCCACGGCGAGAGCAAGGAGAGGTCGAGGTCCGTGACGTGGCTGAATGATGTTGGGAGGAGGTGTAAGTCACGCGCGTTGCCGCGGAGCGTGAGGAGAGTGCGCGTTCGTCGCTCCAGCTTGTAGAAGCTCCGGCACACCAGCGACAGTGCGTTGCGTGTGCGCGTGTCCTTCACGGCGGCGAACACGTTAGTGAGTATCTCCTCCGGCAAGTGACTCATCGTGGTTTCGCCGTTTCCGGCCATCGGCGACAACTAACACAGGTGTATTTTCTCTCCAACTTTTTCTTCTGCCCCTTTTTGTTTTTAGTTTTTTCAATATGGGTCTTGTGAAAATTGAGGAAAGATCGGATTTTTAAGCTCTATGAGTAATTGGGCATCATGGGGTTTGTGAAAATTGGGGAAAGGTTGAATTTTTAAGCTCCATGGGTAATTAGGTATCATGGGTTTTGTGAAAACTGAGAAAAGGTAGAATTTTTAGGCTCTATGGGTAACTGGGTATCATTGTAAGCTCGTGGGTGGTTTTTCTGGCACTTTCCCAGGATCCAAATCCAGAGAGAGAGAGAGAGAGATATAGAGAGAAGAGGAGAGAAAGGCTGGAAAGTTTGAGAATTGAGGGGGTGAGGGGGTTAGGGTGGGTAAGTGTACACTATTATGGTACACTTGTAATAGAGGGGTTGCTATTAATGGGTACTGGTGAGGTTGGCTTTTGTCGGGGCTTGGAGACCCACGTGATTACGATGTGTGTGCCTCTATTACAGAGAGAGGTTGAGAGTTGAACTTGCATCAGAGAGATTGGGGAAGGCGAGGGTTGAGACGCCAAGTCAAGAGGGTAGGGTTTTCCTCTTCTCTACAAAGCCTTAGCCACCCCCATCCATCAAACTTTTGCTCTCCCATGTTCCCCTCTTCAGTCTTCACTGCGCACAATCAATTGTTTGCCAAATGATGGTGATGCCTAGTTTCTCTCTCCATGGGGGTCGATATGGACAGCAGCTGGGATTCATGCCCCCAGGCTTTGTCTCGTGTGAGATCTTCACTCAGTTCATCAATAGGGTATTATTTATTGCATCTGTATGCCTTAACCTTTTGGTTTTCACACAATGAGGCCATGTTTGGTTAAGGTGATAAAATGGTCCAGAATCTTTTATGATGAATTTTAATTGTATGTTGGGTTGAAAATAAAAAAAATATAGATAAGTTTTATATATAATTTTATATATATAAAAATTTATGTTCTATTTTTACTTCTATAATAAAATATATATGTTATTTATGGAGCTCATTTATAAAAATTTTCATCATAATTTTCAGCCTTTATCCGAATATGAAAACCCTAAATGATAACTTGGAATTTAAAAAGTATAATTGACGTTAGCCAATTGCCAAATATTTTTAGGCACTATGTTCAGCATTATAAAATTTTGTGATCATTCTTTTTATCTTTTTGTTTCGATCTTGGGATGGGTTATTCGTCAAACATGATGATGAATTAACAGCTCACAGTCTACGCACAAGTGGAATTATTTTGTTTTTCGTGTTATATCACAATCTCTTTTTGCTTAAATGATACAAATGTCAAAAGTATGCGGTTGCAGAATTTAGAAGAGTAATACTATACGTTACAGGAAAATAATTAAGGGTCTATTTGGGGGGATAATGGAGGAAAAGCCGACAAGGAAGGGAAGTAACAAATCAAGAAGATAGAAGTTGGGAAGTGGTTTACGAAGAGGGAGAGAAATGATTGGGGAGGGATGATCACCTCCATGCCTTGTGAGATAGTGAATCTACCGACCCTCCAAATTTGGGATAAGGAGGGACATTTCATGAGTGTGATTTTACTGTTTTTGATTTTTTGCAATCTTTTATATATGAAATATATCTTTTATAAAATAAAATAATAAAAGTGAAAAAATAAGTTTATGCACTATTTTTTTTCACTTATTTATATAATAAATTTCTAAACAATAGGATAACATCACTTTTATCATCCTATTCTACTTTTTTCTATCCCTTTTCAATAACGACCACTCCCTTTCTTCATACATAGTCTAAAAGATCTTTGATGAAAGTTATAGTTATAGTGATTGTTAAATAAAATAATACTATGACTCATTAATTAATTTAAAAATTATAATTATGACACATTATTTTTAATATAAAATTCTGACAATTTTTAATTATCTAACATTTTTCATACAAACTAACCTTGGTTACGCCTTGGAAAAAGACAAGAAAAGAATATTAATATTTACGCTAGAAGCTCACCTATATTGATATCCAGTCTTCTTTTATTCAACTTGAATTTTGATCCATAAACACTTAAACGGTTTTCTGAACAATGATAAACAGACAACAATATTTGTATGCAAGCAGTAGAGTAGGATTCTTACGTAGTTTATTTGGGGTGAACAAATCGTCATATTTATTATCCTTCTACTGTTTAATCAAATAAAAAAGATAAAAAGGCCAAGAAAAATATCTGAAAAGAAATAACAAGGAAGTTTGAAGTAAATCAGGTCATAGGAGGATTCTTGGTAAGATCGGCTTGGAATTGATTTTTTTCCTCTTACATTTTGTATCTGTTCTTTTTTATTAATGTGAAGTTATGAAGGACTAAGAGTGCTCCAACGGCACTAGTTTTCCATGCCCCTTTTGACAATCAGTGGGTAATTCAGGTGAAGAGATAAGGATAGAGACCCAAGCTCCAAGTTTGGCACATGCTTTGCTCTTATCTTAGTCATAACTGGATAGCAATGGGCATCATACACTTTGACTCTAACCAAAAGTTACCTAGAATTTCAAGGTCAGGTTCATTGTTTTCTGTTCACTGTCAATAGAGGATCGGGAATATTATTTATACATAAAAAATAGGTATAGGTATTGCAGGAAAGAGAAAAATATAAACGTGGTAAATGTTGGAAGAGAGGGGTAAGTAGATACATCATCTTTATATATTTTTCTCTTTTTTTATGTTAATATTTTTATATATTTTCTAGGTACGTACAAATAAATAAAAAATTATTCTTGAAAAAAATAAAAGCAAAAAACTTCACAATTTCAATATGGCTTAGGTGAAATTTATCAAATTTATCCTTTTTCTTTTATTGTTTTCTTCCCTTTTTTCTCTTGAATCAAGTAAAGCGTTACGGTGTCACACATTAGTTGACTAATAATCTCATGAATAGTATTACATGTCCAACAAACTTGTCCAATAATATTATAACAATACTCATAATATTATTTTGTTTTGGAGTGAGAATGGATATTAATACACTACAAAACAAAATAGTATTGTGAGTGTTGTTGTAATTTTATTGTACAACAATAATTATATACTAAACATTATTCTAATCTCATTTCTAGAAGCCACCCTCTATTGGTCAAAATTTTTGAATTAGACATAATCTTTTATATTCTATACTTTTATCAAATTAGAAAAGCTCTTGAGTATAGACTAATTTGAGGCTATTTAATAATTTTTTACACTAATTTTAAATTATTTTAATGAGCACCTTTTTTTTTCCCAGTAAAGCCTAGGTTTTCCCTATGTATTTGATCAGAGAGGAGCCAAATCCCTGTGTTTAACTCTTACTAACTGAACTAAACTAATAACTTGAAATTTGAAAGATTAATTTAGGGTGCATTTATTTCAAATTTTTAAAAGGTGAGAATCTTAAATTTTATATAATTAAAAAAAATTAAAATTAATTTTTTTATAAACTACTATTTTAAATTTCTATAAAAGAAACTGAAAACAAATTTTATTGATATTATGATTATTCTTAAAAAATTATTTAAATATATAAAAAGTGATTTTTATGGTGAAATGAGGTAGACCAACTTTTGGTGAGTATCATTTGGGGACAATTTGAATAGTCCAGCCCATTCAACAAAAACATTTGCTCTTGAGAAAATTACAATTTAAGAAATTATCCTCGTGATGCACTTCTTGATCTCTTACCAAGAACCACAGTTACATAAAATATGGTCCTTTTTTAATATGAGATGCCAGAAAGTTAGACAATCATTAACCTCTTTGATTACTTAATCATTATTTTTATCCTTTGCAAACATGGCTTTGGAATTTATTCGTTTCAATTCTTTTATGGCTTGAAGATTGGAATAAATGTCATACAGAGTAAGCTCCTAGATTCTTTAATCCCTTACTTTATTTTATCCAGTAAGTAGTATATGTTTTTGTTCTTATTTAGTTCATTGGTGGAATCTCTCATTGCTTTAGTGAGTTGCGATGATGGGCTTGGTAAATGCTATTATGGTCTAAGGTAGAAAGATTTGTGGGACAGACAAATCCTACTATCTGGCTGTGGATCCGTTGTGTTGGCAAGCTAGCCATGCCTTTTCAACGGTTAGCACAGAAAAAAAAGTGAAAAGAAGGTGCTGTCACTCTTCATCGCTCAAAATAGGGGGGAAAAAGTTCTCATGACATGAGTGTGAAGTACTCCAAAAAAATAACAAAAAAAGAAAAGATTTCATGGTGAAGTGTACAAAGGCCATAGCCCATAATTAGTTTATCATCCATTGCAATTATGTAAAGTATTCGTGAACAGTAGCTTTATGGAGCATATATATTGTCCTAATAATGCTTTCAAATTGACCAAATCATAAAGGACACAATGGCACAATCAAACAGTGATGGCTATGTACAAAGAAGGAGGCACATAGATGTAGTGTAGCCCAATTGACAAGAACATGTGCTGAGAGGTGTTGGAGGTAGGATTGATTATTACTTATATGTGGTCCACGTCATTTCCAAGGTGAGAAGCCAGGAATTGTGTTGAAACTTTATCCAAATGTGTTCTTAGTTTTTTTCTCCCCCTTATTTTTGGTAAACCGGGTGGCCATAAGGCCCAAATTGTGTTCTAGTTTGATGGATAGTAATCAATAAAAAGCACATGTCAACAATAGAAACATGCGTTCTAATATTTTACATTTATAGTTTTTTTAAAGTAAAATTAATTTTGATTCTTAAAATATGTGCTCCACTTTATTCCCTACAATTAAAAAGATATCGATTTAATCCTTAAAATCATTAAAAAAATAACTTAAAGTAATTTTTGAGTGATTCGTATTAGTTCTCATACACCCTACTATAGAGACTAATTTAAATAACTTTTTTTATAAATTCATAGAGTAAATATTTTATTAATTTGCTCAAATAAAATATATGTAATTTCAGGAATCAAAATAAATCTTTATTCTTTTGATGTAATATTTACATTCATATAAATTAATATTTTTATATTTTCTATTATTTAATTATAATTAAATTCATCTCATATTTTACATTGCTGCACTCTAATTTAAATTTTTTTTTTTTCGCATAAAACGTGTACTAATATACACTTAATATAAATGTGTACTATGTACGTTCCCGTACCTTGTTCTCAAAGTTGCACCAATCCATCACCGTTTCGTTCTACACTGTGGTTTTTGATTGGAGACACAAGTTTTTTCGTATTCATCGAGTTCCATCGCAAATTGGAATTTTGTGCTTAGTTGCCACTGGTTGTCCTGCTTTACCTCTTCGTAAAGGCAAGCACTTTGTGGGCCATGTGCAAAGCTTCGTGGCTCAAGGATTTCAACACGCACTGCATTCTTGTTACACTTTGACGACAACGCTTTTTGGTCCTTAGCTTATTATGGGGGCCAATGGGACCCTAAACATAACACAAGTCTCTTAGCATATTTCTTGCAGAGATTGTCGTCATTTCTATGGCAATTTTCCAAAGGACAATGCAATGTACTCCTTATATTTCAAACTTAACTCCAACAAGTGAAAGAAAAAGATGCTTGGATAGTAACCCATTGGAAAAAAACACTTGAATTTGTACAAGAATTCATCTTGTTCTGCGCACAAAGTTCTGGATAATCCAATCGGTCAAGTGCTAAGCTTGTTGGATTGGCCACCGAACTATGAATGGGCTACGGTTTCTTCGCATAAGGGTATCAAAGATAATTAAGCTGTGTAACTTTGGAGAAATTTTCTTAATTGAGATTCATGTGTGATTGTCGATTGGCAATTTCAAGACATTAAGCCCAAACGACTAATTACTTCAGGTGTTGAAGTTGTTTTTCTCATAATCACTTCAGCATGTAATGAGGAGGTTGATCGACTACCAATAACATCGTGTTCAGAAAGGTTAGGAATTCAATTCCAATAAGGAAAAGAAAAAATCTTCAGGCTCAAACCTCTCTGATTTGTCACATGATTTGAATCTAAAAATTGATATACCTAAAATATTCTTATCTATCTATTCCTTTCTCATTCTTCTGCAAACCCACATTCATTAATGAAGGGTAAAATTGTCAAAATAAAGAATTCAATTCATTTTTTAGATATTCCAAACAATATAATTGAATTTAGAGGTGTCAAAATAGACTGGTTCTCCCCGTTTATGCCTGCCCCACCAAAAGCTTGCTAAAAACAGGGCATTGCGGGCTTGCCTGTCAAGAAATAAATAAAATTAAAAAAACACTTTTTAATATTTTGATAATATTTTTTAAAAAAAATTTAAATTTTTTTTATTTATGTATACTAAATTTTTCAAGGTTCATAACAATTATGCGTCAACTTTAACTAAAAAATGTTATTGTTAATAATATTATTTGTAAGTTATCACACTGTTTTATTTTTAAGTTTTAACGTTGAATGAATAATCTCA
Source organism: Dalbergia cultrata (assembly GCA_031216105.1). Lineage (NCBI taxonomy): Eukaryota > Viridiplantae > Streptophyta > Magnoliopsida > Fabales > Fabaceae > Dalbergia > Dalbergia cultrata. The sequence goes on along the minus strand of CM062350.1, from coordinate 10,013,241 downwards.
ATTGTATAGTATTATTGTGTTAGTGAATATATACATTTTTTTTTTTACGTTTTTTTCTTTTTTGGGTCACACATTTCTTATTTTTTTAATCAACAAATTGTAAATTTTTTCTAAAAGGAAAAAAGACTCAGCCAACGAACTAAGCTCGCCCTAACCCGGGATTAAGCAGAGCAGGCTGAAATTTTTTTATGGATTCAAAACTTCAACCTAACCTACTAAAAATCACAGTTTTGGCGAACTAACATGGTAGACTCATCCCATTTTAATATCTCTAATTAAATTTAGTTATGTTATTCACTGCTTTATTTCAAATATAATCATTTAAGATAGAAATATTCAATTCAACTCCAAATAGAGTTGAATTCAATTCTATCCACTTAAAACAGTCCAAGCAACACCTATAGATGTTTGATTCTATTTGACATGATGATGTTCGGACATGTTAGAGAATCATATATTTACATTGGTCCAAATATTATTTTTATATTTTCTATGAAGGGATTATAATAAAACTAAAGATAGCATATTATGAATAAAAATATATTAAATCTACAAATTTACAAATATACAATCTATATCTTATTTTAGTGAAAGCCACTAAGAATGTGCTGATGATGAGAAATTTGAATTGTTTGCATGACATTATAGGTGTAAACCTTGTTATCACCAATGTAGCAAAACTATCTTATTTTAGTTGTTTTGCTTCCTATCTAAGATAGATGATCAAATATTTTCCACAACATAAAAAAAATGAAAAATATTATAGCTTAAAGGATATATTATATTTTATTTCAAACTAAAAGGAATTTTTTAAAATAAAAAAATATTTAATTTATGATGATTTGTTTTCTTTTTGGTATGAGATGATTTGTTTTCTACTTGGACTTTAGCTTCTTTCTTTTCTTTTCTTTTTTTTTTTCCCCTCTTTCCACCACACTTGATATAAGCTTCACTTTTCGAAAAGAAAAATAAAGACGAGAGGAATTTATTAATACAATAAAACCAAAAACGAAACAGGGGGAAAGGGGGAGTGCTCTCACCGAAAAAATTAGAAATCAATCCTTAAAAATATAAAGCAACGCACTTCCATTACCCAAAAAAAAGGCAACGCACTTCAAAGAAAAGTGCTTTGCAACTTATCCAAATGTTAACTGAAGTGGTTTCACAATTCTTTTTAAATAAGTTTCGAGTTCAAATTTTATAAATAAAAAATTAATATTAATTAAAACTTAATAAACTTTGGATACCAATAACTTAAAAAATAAGGAGAGAGAACAGCACATCATGGTGCGATCATACACAACTAAGTCACATTAGGTGCATCTGTGCAATAATTACATCAATCAGATAGTGACAAACAAACAAAAATCAACACCAATACATAATTCGGGTCATGAGTGGTCACCAAAAATATCATGTATGCTGAATCCAACAAAAGAATGATAGCCAGTGTTTTTTCACTTATTGATTTTTTCGGTTTTTTTTTTTCTTTAACTGTAATGTCCTCACAGACGTTGTTAGAACACAACCAAGAAGCCCTCCCTCTAATGAATACTTATATATCACCACCACTGCTGAATCCTAGTGTTATAAATAAAATAACTATTTCAAAGTGAATAAACAAAAATATTTAATTTTAACATACTTACAACATAAATAACTTTTTATGCTATCATACAATCAAATGATCTTATTTGCACAATCTTTTAAATAGTAAATGTGGAAACCACTCATACTTACTTATGTGACAATTGATGGCTATTTGATTTTTTTTACACTTATAGGGTATATTTGGTTAAGGATAAAAGTGGGCGTAAAATTTGCAGGGCACCTTTTTTCTTTTTTTGGTGAATCCATAATATATTCAATTATTTAATTTGGATGAGGCTTATTCATTATGAAAAGCCCACTAAACAACACCCGCATTCACTGGTAACATGAAACCTTTTTGATGTTTTTGGTCGCAGGGGGGGCGCTTGACTTGAAAAGCTGAGGCCCTCTAAGAAATACTTGCACCGTTACCACAGGTGGATCCCTTCTGTTACAAAAACCAAAATAAATCAAAACCTTTCTACGCTCCAACCCATCACAGGGCCAAAAATTAGTTTCCTTGGTCTCACAAGCCTATAACTTTCACATACAAACCCAAACCATCAAAGAACAAAAAAAACACGAGTGTTTTCCCGCACGTTAATCGCCAACCGTAGTACTTTACAGTTTACATTGCCAAAGCTCTCCTCAGACCAACCGAACAACACATCTCTGCCAACCAGAAACACAACACAACTCATCAAGCGGCACCGCGCCACCGTTCTTCACCATGGACGCCTCGGCCGAAGCTTCGCCTCCCTCCGCCATCGCCGCCGCTGCACCGCCGTCCCGTCGGTCGGCGTTCCCCGGCCGGGAAGACTGTTGGTCGGAGGAGGCCACGTTTACACTCATCGACGCTTGGGGCTCCCGCTACCTCCAACTCAACCGCGGCAACCTCCGCCAGAGCCACTGGCAGGAGGTCGCCGCCGCCGTCAACCTCCGCCACGGCCACCACCGCCGCTCCCGCCGCACCGACGTCCAGTGCAAGAACCGAATCGACACCCTCAAGAAGAAGTACAAGCTCGAGAGGGCTAGGGCTCCCGATTCTTCCGCCGCCGGAGACGCAGACGCCGCCGCCGGAGGTTACTCTGGCTCGTGGCCGTTCTTCCACGCCATCGATTCCCTCATCGGAGACACTTTTCCGGCAAAGAAGCAGTTGCCGCCGCCAGTCACCCGCCGGAAATCTGCTCCGGCGGTGAATTCGCCGCCGTGGACGGTGACTCCGGTGGCTCCCCGATCGGGGACTCAGAGGCGGCCGGCGCCGGGGAGTGTGGAGGATTCTTACTTTCGCCGGAGTTTCATGACCTTTGCCCGCGCCGCGGTTGCGGCGGCGGCGGCGGAGAGTGGGGACTTAAAGGAGGGCAGTGAGCGAAGGAAGAGGGGAAGAAAGAGTGATTTTGAAGAAGAAGAATGGGAAATGGGTTATAGGGAATTGGCAGAAGCTATTGAGAGGGTTGGGGAGATATATGAGAGGGTGGAGGGTGCAAAGAGGAGGCAAATGGTTGAGTTGGAGAAGCAAAGGATGCAGTTTGCTAAGGATTTAGAGTGCCAGAGGATGCAGCTCTTTATGGAGACTCAGCTTCACCTCCTCAAAACCAACCGCTCCTCCAAGAGGGATCCTGCTCGTGCTGCTGGTGAGTTACTTTATTCTGAAACACTTTTTTTGTTGCATGGTTGAGTTGTTTTGTGTTTGTTCATCATCTGTTTTTCGTTTTTCTCGTCTTCTTGTTTCTTTTGGTGTTGGTGTATAGAGTGTAGACCCCATTACATGTTTGCCTTGAATGATAATTGTTGTGTTTTGAATTGTAATGTTGTAAGTGGTGTGCAATTGTACTGTTTTGGTTGGTTGGCTGCTAATCCTGAATCCTCAATTTGGGGGCTGTGAATCACAGCTATTATGTATACATTTTGGTTGTATGGTTGCTTGTTAGGTTGGGAGATTCTTTTGTTTCTTTCCCTTATTGATGGTAGTGTGAAAGTATGGGTAGTTTTGTAGTTCCGACTTCTGAATACAACATGGAATAGACTGTTTCTTCATTGTCTATATAAATGTTGTTTATAGTTATATCATTATCATTATTAGACTGAAAGAGGGAACTCGATTGGTTGATATTATTGGTATCTATTTATCACATGGTATGAGCTGATTTAGGATTTGGAACTACCCTCTGTTGTGTTGAGGGTGAAACAATATGTGATTTAGGTATCTGATGTCTAAACTATTCATTTTATATGGAAAGTATGTTTACTTAAAGGTAGTATTTTGTTCTATCGTGTTTTTATGTACACCTCTCCCTTGGGAATTGGGATTGTGATGGAAAGAAATTCGCTTGATTTTCTCTTATATTAAGCATCAGAATTGCTGGATGTTGGTTCATATGATTCCCGGTCATATGCTTTATTCAAGAAAAAGAAATCCACTTTTATGTGTCTCTCACTTGGATCTATCACTTGGATGTTGGATCTGATATAGCCAGATCCACATGTGCTGTGAAACTTCCTAAAAAATTTTTTTTAGGATTTAATTTATGTGCATTCATTATTTATGCAGCAATATTACACTTTTTTTTAATATAGATTTTTTTTTTCTTTTTCCATTCGTTCAGAGAGCTGGCTAGTACTTAGGATTATCTGTTTTTTTGGCATCTGATCTGAAGTAAACATAAACTGTAGCAGTTTTGGCATGCCAAAAACTACAGCAAATGCAATTACTCACTTCTAGATATACACAAATGGTTGAATTCCACATAAACCTGACCATTTAAGGTGAGGGACTGAGGGTTCTTTTTCATAATTTTATTTAAAATCTATAAAACAGGACTTCTGATATATGTTCTTGGCCTTATATATTAGTTATAAGCACGGTGATTAAGTTATGGAATATGGTGAGTTTAGTTGAGGGTTTCTTTGGTTCTTTAGTGTATTGTAGAACGTTCCAGGATATACATTACCAATAAAAAGATAAAAAGTTTAATTTTGATGAGAATAATGTAAAAAACTTCTACACTACTATTTAATGATTAAATCATTCTATTTACATGATCTTTCAATTAGTGAATATGATAATTAACTACAATGGCTGACATGACAATATATAATTTACACCCAATGTATCAAAATTAAATCTATTAAAGAATTCTTTAAGCATTTGTTCTTGACATACTACCTGTTACCCACATATTTTTTTCATTTTTCGGAACTGGCAAATCTATGATGCCAATTACTAAGTTTATGTGAGGAAACAAAAAAAGGTGGCAAGGATTTTTTTATTTTTTATTTTTTTGGGGATAGAAAGGCTGCTGGCGTATTAAATATGTCAAAGAATTAAGGCACCAACTCCAAGGATAAAATGAAGATATACTGTTGCCGGGTTTGATTTGAAGTTGGAACAGTTTTGTATTATGTATGCAGAGGTCAAACCATCCATATCCCCCCTTTTCCTTCTGCCTCAGACCCTCAGCCAAGTAGAGCTCAAAACCCATGTTTGTTTGCCTTTTTTGGGTTGTGGGTTTGGTTGGACCACTGGCCATCTTTCCATGATAGAAGGAAATCAGTGTTGGATACAATTTAGTGCTTAAGATTATTACAATGAGTTTAATTTCTACGTGCTGATAGAGCAAAATAATTTCACATTATTAATCAATAGAAATTCAAGAAAGTGCCATCAGTTTTTTATGCTTATACGATATAATAGGGGAAATAACGAACGTGAAGCGAAAGGTAAAATAACAGATACCAAGTTGGTGGCTTGTGCCTTAGTTTTCTCTGTCTTTTTGTTTATGCATGCATCTCTTTGTAAGGCCAGATTTGATGGGCTCGGTACATTGATGCCTTGATTGTTCATTGGCTACAAAATGATGGACAAATAATAACAATAAATAAATTAGAAATCTTCGTTGTTGTCTCAGAAAATATTGAGGATTTCATACAATAATAATAACTTGACTTTCATTTCAATTACATGTTTAAATATATGTTATTCTCGGCATGGCCTCAGTTTTCAATGACATGACCTTGAATAATTGTGTACTCTTGTCTTTGCCTTAATCACGGGACCAGAATCTCATGGTTGTATTTATTTCTCCCCTAACAGATAGTTTCTCATAGCAAGCGGTGAAGGAGACCCTATTGGGAAAAATAGATAGATGTTACCTTTGAACATGGAAGTATATTTAGTCCCCACTTTATTTTAATGAAGAAAATAGATAAATTTGTATTTTGATAGTGAGGTTCAGGTTTGGTTTATATTTGTTTATAGTCATAATGCGATACTTTCTTTTGTGAAGCAAATTTGCTCTATTTGTCACCTACACTGGGAATCTTCGAATGTTGGTGTTGTTGTTGTTGTTTTCATATTCTTGTCCGAAGTTTTTGTCTTTATTAACGAATTTTATGGTCGCAGTTGCTTTTTATTTTGGGCTGCAATGCTTATGTATGGTGGCACTCAATCTTTTATTTTGGGTTTAAGATAAAAGGTTAAAGCCCACAGTTGCAACAAAGCCTTAAACAAAATTCGCAACGAGGTCCACTTGCCTATCATAATGAGAAAAATAGAGAAATTGCGAAGAGGGAGGCCTGTTTGCTTTGCTGAAAACAGTTTTTAGTTTCCAGTTTTTAATTTTTGTGAAGAAAAAACTGAAAACTGTGGTTAAGGTCGACAGCACTTATGACCCAATTCAGGATCTAATTTAGGTGGTTTAAACAAAAAATAATTAAAACCCAAAAGGAACCTAGAAAAACAATAACCATAACAGCAATCTCAAAGCCACTGTTGTCAACCTTTGAACCATGAACCCCACAGTCGCTTGAACCACCACTGTGAAACCATCAATCGTCGTCGCCGTGCACAAGCCATGCGCTCCAAAACCACTGCTGCAACAAGCCCAAGCAACCATCGTGACCAAACCCTTCATTGTCGCAAGCCAACCCTTACCATTGTCAAACCTACCGTGTCATCGCACTGCCATAGGAGCTATGCCACGAGGAACATCTGCTGTTGCATTTCTCTCTCTCTCTCTCTCTCTCTCACCCAAAGCATTTTCTCCATCTTCACACATCCAGATATGGGATTTCTTTCCTCACCACCGAAGAAAAGGGAAAGACAAGAACAATAAGAACACCTACTTGTGCGAGATTTGTCCATGCAAGATCCATTTTTGCCATGCATTGGAGAAAACGAAACAGCGACAATAATGGCGACACCTCCATGTCAATCAGTTTCTCTGTTTTTTTTTTTAAAAAGCATTTTCTATTAAAACCCAGATGAGCAAATTGTGAGATTTCAATTGCAAGTCCTTCTCGTTTTGTTAGAATCCTCTTATGTCTTTTGATTGCTCTTATGTTTCACCTTTTCCATATGTTTCAACATGCTTTGCTCCTTGTAGGTGAAGGTGTGGAGGGTGTTTTTTTTGTTTTTTTTTTAAAAAAAAAATTTGGTTGCAGAGGGCGTTGCAGGTTTTTGTTTATTTATTTTTTTAACTATTTGGTCATGTTATTTTGACTAAATCATCTAAATTAGAAGCCTAATTGGGCCATAAGAGCTATTGACTTTAACTTGCCCCCACGTCCTTGAAGTCCACGTGTGCTGTAGTCATTGGCCCAACACACATCTTCAGCTTGCAGACAAAAAATGCCTCTGCATGTGAACAAGCGCCGAAATTATGGCTTTTGAGAAACCGAATGAAATGTTTTCTAATTAATCAAGTACTTTTTGCGGTATGTAAAATCCTTTGTGTATTATTTGTTAGAGCTTAATTTTAACGTATTTATAGCGTAAAATTATTTATCTTGTTATCTAATAATTTATAATCAAATTAGCAAAATAAATTTCTAATTTTAATGCATTTATAATGTAAATTTTTTATCTTGTTATCTAATAATTTATTATCATATTAGTAAAATAAATTTGATCCTCATTTTACCACTTAAAAAGTCATACATATAAAAATTTTTTTATTACATGATACTATAAAAAAGTTTTATGTTGGTAGTACATCAAAGGAATTAAATTTTATTGGTTATTATATTCTCTTGAGAGTCCTAATAAAAATAGCTTTTATTGTGTTCAAATGAAATAGTCTTACACTTCTTGTTTATTGAAACTTGAGAATGTTGGCGGCTTTATCCCTAGGTTATTTACATATTTAATATCTAAATTATGGAGGCAATATTATGAAGCAAACTAGAGATAATTCCCGTGCCTTCCACGGGTTCAGTTATAATTTTTTTTAATTATTTTTCATTATAATATTTTTGTAAGAAAATTGGGATAATAACTAAAATTAAATATAATATAACAATAGGGTCTTTTAAATTATTCTATGTAATCTCACTTATGGAGTTCATGAAAAACCTCATTATTGACAACACTTTTAGCATAATTATGTATTTCTAGTATAATGATATAAATTAAACAAAAATTATACATTTAATTGTCAATATATAGTAATATTCTCCATTCTCAAGTGTAATTTAATAATCAATAGACAAATAGTCAATATATTGCATGTTGTGTAAATTTTATATGAAACAACTAAACACATAAAATTAACCACCATAAAAAACACAATTTTTTTTTGTACCTTTGGTTAATAATTTTTAACTCAATTTTATAATTTGACAATTATTCTTTTGACATTTTCACTAAACCCACTTAAATTATACACACACACAACTCACAAGTAAGTCATTTAATCTTAGTACATTTAAATTTTGATAATTATAACTAAATAACGTATCTTAATATAAAATTCATGCATTTTATTTATATAAAAAATAATTTAACAATCAATACAAAATGATAAAATACTAAAGTAATTTAATTTTTTGAATTTTTCATTATTTTATTTGTATAAAAGAACTAATATAATTGTTTACCTTTCATTACTAAGTTTTCTAAATAATATATCATAATTTTTCCTCCATTTAATTAACGTATTTTTGGGCCGATTAATACACGTAAAATGTTGAAGTAATGTATTCAATAATTACAATTTGACTTCTAGTAATTTTATAGTTGATTTAACATCTGTATGAGGTGAGATCTCTTATTTATTGATAAGCAATGCATAAAATAATATATTAGGAGTTTTATACGACTTAAGCTTAACAAAGGAGATAGGATAAATAATGTTTTTCTAAACAATAATTTCCTTCCAATATTAGTGAAGTAATTTTCACTATGTATTATAGAGTTTAATAACACTAGTCGTTGGACCTATGCGATGCAGGGGAGATAATAAAAAATAGTTTGTTGATCATTATAAAAAATAAATGATAATTTATTTAAATATATCTTATTGAAAATTGAGTATATAAATTTATCTTAAAAGTAAGTTAATATTTAAATAATTAAATAAGCCGGCAAAATATAAATATATCATTCTATTTTATATCTTATTTTGAACATTGTGTTTGTAAGGTTGAAAAAATCTCGATAGATAACTTACAACTAACAATAAAAAGCCTATTTTATGAAAATTTTGCACATTTTGAAAATTAAAATTGTTGAATAAAGAAAAAGAATAAGTGAATAATTTTACTATATCATCAGCCACTTATAAGGAAGACAATGAGTATCCATATAAAAGGGAACATGTCCCACACCTCCCGTCACTGTTTAGAATTTTGTCTCTCATCCTCATCTTCATCTCCATTATGGGTCCCTATATCCCATTTCCCGTAGGGATTTTGAATCCCTATGATATTCAGGGGTTTATTAACAAATTTCAAAAAGAGAAAAACTTTAAAAATATTTTATAATTTAAAAAATAAATATCCATAATAACAAATACTATTAATAAAACATAATCTAAATTAAAATTAAAATGCATACATAATGCAAATATAATAAAAATAATCAAAATATGTCTCAACTCTCTTTCCTATTGTGGGTAATTTCTGCATGTACCCACTGTTAATTTTTTTTTATCATCCCTAGCCATTTATATCTTTTCAATAAATTAAAAAATAATGAATAAATTTAATTTATACGATTTCAATTAAACATCTTATCCTTGTACATCCTTTTAATAAATTAAAATATCAATTTTAAAATATATGTTATAATTAATATGTAATAATTAGTAAAAAATATATAATTCTAATTTATATAATCTCAATTATTAGAGTAGTATATCAATTATAATATTATTTTGAATAAAAATTAATATAATTATTTAATTTTTAAAATTAATAAATATTTAGTATCATTATCAAAGAAGTGTAAATTGTGGAATTAATTTTTTAAAAATATTTTAGTGTTGATAAATTTAAGGTGTTTTTTTTTTAAAAATTAGTATGAAAAATTATGAAATTAATATATTGGAATATGCAAGTTGTAAAAAATTAAATAGAATATAGTGATATAGGTAGATGATAATTTTTTTATTATGATTTTCAAAAGTGCTAAATTTGAAATTAGAAAATTTTCCCTTAATCTCATCCTCATTTAGAATTTTGTCTCTATTCTCATCCATATCCCCATCATAGGTCTCCATTCCTCATTCCACGTGAAGATTTGAATCCCTATCGATATTTATGAGTTTATTAAAAAAATTTAAAACTACTTTGAACTTTAGAATATAAATATCCATAATAACAAATACTACTAATGCAACATAAATATAATAGCTTTATTATCATTAATACTATAATTATATATATATAATTTTTATGGTATAATATATTGAATTATAATTTTGTTTATGTTATCTTTTATTTTTTATATTACTTTTGTTAATGATAGAGAGATATAAAGGTATTATTGGAAAAAATAATTGATAATTAGAAGGTAAATTAAATTCAAAAACTTACTTTAAGTATTAAGATTATGAAATGATGGGTGTGTAATTTTTCTATAAATAACACATAAAATTTTTTTTATGTAATGAGTCTTAAATATTAGTATTATATCAATTGTTATCATATTTGATTAAAAATAAATTATCATATTTGTATTATAATGAGTCTTAAATATTTGATTAAGAATAAATTTGGTAGAAATTGAATTTTGAATTATTATCATACCAAAATCAATCAATTAGTAATTTGTTAACAAATAAACCTATTCGTTTTCTTTGGAAAAAATACTAATTTTAAAGTTTATTTATTTTGAAAATATTTCCTTTATAATTTTTTATATTACCTTCATAATGTGAGGCTATTAATGGTTGTTAATTTAATTGTAAGTCATAATTATATTGACATGAGTTCTCTCTTAGTGCAAATTGTAATTTTTAATGATTGTAATATTCAATTCTTTAATGATTGTAATATTTGATTTTATTTCATATAAAAATAATTAATAAATAAATTGTAAACTAAGTTTAAAAAAATATTTAGACATAAAGATTGAGAAAAGTGAGGCCCAAATCACTATATGAATGACATGTAAAGCCTAAATCACCATATGAATGACACGTGAAGCCTCAATCACTATATGAATGACACGTGAAGCCTAAATCACTATATAAATGACACGTATAATAGTTTCCACGAAATGAGTCCGAAATATTAGTATAGTAGATTTATAATCTATAATTATAACATTAATATAATTTGCATATAATATATAATATTGTGTATATTTTTCAATTGATATATATTATTGTATAAATGAATGTCTCGCTTCAAATGGTTTGTATTTTTATGTTAGTGTAAGATAAATACACACGTGACTACAACTCACATTCAGTTACTGGTTTAGTTAGGACCTGTTAGAAGTCAGCTAGAGATTCAGTTTTAAGTTTGTTGGTTTAGTTACTCAGCGTTAAAAGCACACCTCATGTATAAATACTTATCACTGTGTACAAAGAATACAAGATAACAATACCAGTTCAGTGTATTAAGAATGAAAATACTTTTTGAGTTCTCTTGTTCGTAGCTCTCTTTACATGGTATCTAAGAGCCACTCTCCTTTTTTTTTTTCTGATCCATAGCACAGTCAAGCTCCAAAAATGGCAGATCCACCACCTCCCCCTCCAACTCCACCACATTCTTCCATCGCCTCTTCTCAATCCTGAAATAGATTGATAGAAAAAAGTGCTCTTCTGTAAAATTCTGAAATAAATTCATCTATTTTCTATGATCAACCTAACAAAATCCTTCATTAAATATCAGACAAATTAGAATAGATAATCACGAATTGGTTCACTACCTTTTATTTTAGCCAAATGAATCTGTTTGTCAGTTTGTTAGATTTGTTAATTATTAGTAGTGTGATTCAAATGCAATTAACAAATTTTCACTTTACACCTAAATCGGTGATTAAATATATATTAGGTTTCAATAAGCAATAATAGTGGTCATGTCTTGCTTTATCCGATATTACGATTACATGACAGATCAAGGAATCCTATGGATATAACAAAATCAAATATAATAACAATGGATAAAAAATAAAATAGAAAGATTTGCCCCTAAAAGATCCTGCACACCATAATTGCACGGCAAATAAGAGACCTTTTTGTTGATCTGATCAAGGCATTCCCTTTATATATATATATCACACGATTTTTTGTTGTAATGGATAATTTTTTTGTTGATCTGATTAAGGCATTCCCTTTTTTTTTCATATCACATAATTTTTTGTTGTAACGGCCCCGTTAATATTTTAATCACCCCAATACATTTATATCTAATCCATTTTTCAACAATTCTTAATTCTATATTTGTTTTACATTCTTAAAGATTCTTAATTTTAATTGTAAATCTTAATTTTAATAATTTGTAATCCTATGAATATATCTTAATGATTATAATTTTATTGATTCACGTAATGTTTAATGATAATAGATTTGATTTGATTAATAATTAGCAATTTAATTGTAGATTAAGTAAACAAAATCTATAGACAAAAATATTTAAAAAAACGGGTCCTAAATCACTATATGAATGATATGTGTACCCTAAAACTCTATATAAAAGACACTTATAATACTTTCCATGAAATGACTCTAAAATATTATAATAATAGATTCTCTTTTGGATCATCTAAAATAGTAACGATATTGAGTATGTGGCCATTATTAAGTAAAATCAAAGTCTTTAAATTTGGAAAATAAATTTTATCCAACCTTATTAAGATCAATTTGAGAAAGTTTCTTCATGCCAAAAAAAAATCCTTTTGAGACACCATAACAATATCAAAATTAAAGAAATAGCAAATCATAATCTCCAAGATTGTGAAGAGAAAGATCTTGAGAAAGTACATAGTTAAGAAGTGTGAAATTAACATGGAGCTTTAGAATTTATAAGTCCAAGTAAGGCAAAAAAAACTTCTGAACAAAGCAATTATTGTTATTTGATACAATCCTCTTCAAGTAAGCATTAGTTTAATGAAATATATTCTATTTTAAAGTATTAACCACTTTAGGGATGCATTGATTAAAAAAATCCCCTTTATACTTAAAAATACAAAGAAGAAACAATTACTTGATTCCAAATTAAAGTTACATCATATGTCCTAGTTCAAGACTTATGTTGAAGAACATAGAAGAGAGAAAAATTGGAAGGTTGACAATTAAAAACCCCAAAATAAATTAAAACCAAGAAATGTCTAGTCAAAACATAAAGTCTAACCAAAATTCGATTGAAAAGATAGAAACTCAGAAAGAGAAAAGAAAGACACCTTAAAAATAATCTTCAACTCAAAACTTGATAGATGGGTAGGAAGAATTTTCTCACTTCAAAAAACATTCTTGGCCACAACTTTTTGCCCAGATGCCCCTTAAATTCCAAGCATCAAAACAAATGAATGATCAATAGATTACTTATAGCATTGATCCTACTCTGACGTCTATTGTGTGCCTAGTTTCATTACTTTTTTTCGCCATTACAACAATCATTGAAAGCAATAAAACTCTACTTTAAATTTGATCATTATGAAGTTAATTTATTGCATTTCAGTTTTAAAATTAATAAATTACTATGTCATAAATAATAGACCTCAAAATATGTTATAATGATTGAAGTTATGTGAATGCTTTTAATTTTAAAAAATGACTAAAAAGACCATTTAATTTTGACATAAAAAAATTCTGAACGAAAAATTAGTAAAAAAAAATAGATGTCTTGGTACGTGTAGTTAATTCAAAAATTGTAATGACTAATAATTTTTGGGTTGAAGAAAAATAATATAAATAAATAAGTTAAATTTTATTATGATACATTTAATTGTCAAATTATTTAATAATTTCATAAAATAAAAGGTTTAGTACAAATATTCGCTTGCTAGCTTTTGTGTACTAATTGCATAATAGGGTCTATTTTATATACACACATAAATTATTTAAATAAAATAAATGAAATTATTATTAATTACGCAAAGAAGGTTAAATTAAATAACATAATTAAGAATATAAATCATTTAAAGATAATATTACTTAAAGTGAAAAAATAAATTTTAAACGTTAAAATATAAAAATATATATTTATTATCTACATTAAAAATACTATATATATTATGTAAACTAAATAGGTTTTATTTCTAAAAACTAATTTATTGACCATTGAGTTGTCCCTGTATATGCAAAAAATAACATTACAAATTGTATAATATAAATATAACACATTTTTTTTAAAAAAAATACACTTTAAAATATCTTCGTTTTCAAGTTTAAGGTTTATAAAATATGTATAACATATCTATAAAGCAAAAAAGCGTTATAACATTGTAAATTTTTTTTAATAAATTTAAATATAGGTTGTAGTTAATTTTACATATATATATATATCAATTTATTTTTTAATTTTAAGTACATTAAATCTAAAAATTAAAATTAAAAAATTATATTATCATGAGTTAATATATCAATAAAAATTATATTGTATAAAGTTTCATCTATTTAAATTTAAAAATAAAAATATTCACATATAGAACTAAAGTATCACAAATTAGAGTATTTAAACTATACATTGCATTATTTTAATCACCTACTCCTTGCAAATCAAAATATATTTTAATTACAAAATATAGATGAGCATGCACTAATTGTAGTGTAAGTATTAGATGTGAAATGCAGTGCATTTTACTATATATATATATATATATAAAATAAAATAATGATTATGATTGAATTCAAAACTATAATATTATTTCCTAAGTTGTACATTTAAGGAAAAAGTTTAAATTTTTAAATAATCAATCCTAGTAACGTATAAAATTATTTAATCCTAGCTATTTACTAGATTTCAGTTAATCTAGGTGCTCCAAGACAATCTAGTAATTAAATCAAAGGAACGAATGCACTATTAAAAAATTTACCAAAGAAGCTAACTTCCACTTCAGCGCATGAAATGTGAAACAGTAATAATTGATTTCTCTTCCTATAGCAAAAAGAGTCAATGTAAAATTTAATTATGATTGAGGATTCATATCGATTTCTTTAGAAGACAAAACTCAGTGGTTTAACACCTTATATACATGAATGATCGTAGTGAAATTTGAATATATAATATAAGCTAAATGGCATTACTTTTTTTTATTCTACTCTCTTTCAAGTATCAAAAAAGAAAAAAGTTTAGTTCTTAAAAGAAATTTGATATCAATTTGGTTCCTATACATGTATATGTATGACATTAATTTAGTCTCTAAAAAAATTTTAAAATTAGATTAGTTCCTAAAAGATAAATGTGATACATTTTTATCACTGAAAATGCACGTGACATCTATTTTATTTCCTCTTTACATAAATTCATGAATTCATTTGATGTCGCACGTGTCTTTCATAAATTAAAGTGATAACATATGTATTTTTAAATATTTAAATTGATGTTGTAGGTAAATTTTAAAAACTAATTAAATCGATATTGTGTATATCTTTAAAGGATCAAAATTGATATCTTAGTCTAATTTTTTATATGAGCATGCTGCTACAGCATTGAGAATTGTTAATAATAGAATGGGAAAAAAAAGAGAGAGTGAGGAGTGGAGTAAAAAAGAGTGTTTCACACTCTTATTTAAATGCCTAACGAGTATAATGAAGGAAGAGAATAAAATTATATCTATTTCCTCCTTGATCCTTCCATTTAAAGGGTCAAAGGGTTAAAAAGAAAAATGAGAGTTTAGGGCGGCTAGCCATTCCATTCCCTTCTACGCTCAATTATTTTCAAATATGGGTATATCTAACTCTAGTGGATTCACTCATTGTCACTCCCTTCATTTGCTACCCAAACGTTTGCTTGCCTTAACAAGAATGTCTTACGTTTTGTTGAGTTTAAACTTCTTCATCATATATATATGTAACCAGTCCATTGAATGAAATTCAATTTGTCAATCGAACTGCACCTAAGTGATTGACGAACTTAATTATAGTGTTATTACTTGGTAAGCTTACTAGATTCATAACAGTCAGGAATGAGATTTTAGGTTAAAAGATCTATAGAACATATTTATCCATCGATTGATCGAAGAGGCAGATAAGGAAAAGGCCATAAAAAAGGATTAGATCATTTGATGTTTAGATTGAAGATGATCATTTCAAATCAAGAAAGAGATATATAGATATCCAAATATTCAACTTGAGCACTACAAATTTTAAACGGATTGACTTAACATTACATGGTTATGTTCAAAAACAATCATGAGATAGCCTCATCAACAACGGTAACAAAGAGCCATGCACAAATTGGTTGGTACAAAAATGGTAAGCATCAATTGCTATTGGTACACTGGCCACAATTTACCAAAATCACTGTAAATTGAATGGTGAAAATCAACTCCACATCATCGGTCAATTGTCATGTATTTAATTTGTATCGATTCCGTTGGCGCTAATAATCATTTTCCAAGTGTAAAAGCAAATGGTGATTACCAAGGTAAAGAGTTATTCATTTAGATAGTGTTTTGGTATAGGTGAAACAAAATATTCCTACTTTAACATTGATATTTCAGTAACGGCCCTCCATTTGAAAGAATTGATTTTGATTGTTAAGATTCCAAAAACGATAGTTCTTTTGTTTGATACAAAAAGTTTAGATTAAGGAAAAAGTTCACTCTAATTTAACATTAGGAAATGTCTCCAAATTTGTCAAATGTTTATAAAGTTACTCACATACCATCCTTTAATTTAATGAAAGAAACACGAGAATTCATAGTGAAATTTGAATAGAAAATTGACCAGATGATCTACTTCTGTTGACCCAAAAATGATAGTTCTAAGAACATATACAAAAGCATGTTTAAATTGAATAGTTCTTTTTCAAAGTGAATCTTTAAATTGGCCGTTGACAACAGATTATTAGACAAATTTGTCTTGAGATATCTTACGAAATTATTATTATTATTATTAAGAAATATCAAACATATGTCTAGTACATATGACGTCAAACAAAAATAAAAAGAAGTGTGTGGTGCAGTGAATAAGCTGTTAATTACTTTTCACTTTTTCTCTTATCCGAAGAACACTATTATAGATTAGGCTACAGTAATATTTCAAATAAAAAAAAACATCCATATAAGTTTTTCATTTTGTTTAAATTATTAAGAGTATTCAAAATTTCTTAGAGTCTAGTTAATTTAGTTTGACACAGGTTGATTAGTTAATTAGAGAACAAAGTTTTCTTTATAATCTTTCAAGGGTATTGGCGAAGAAATCGATTTTTTCTTTTTGAGGTTACGTCTCTAATGCATTTAAGGATTTAATTTTAATTTAATATATTGATAGTGTAAAAAAATTTATATAATCATCCAATCATATAATGTCATATTAACAAATGTGGTTAATTTTCATTCCACTACTTGAAAAGTCTTTTAAAAAAAGATAGAATTGATTGAATGATAGTGTAATTTTACAAATATGGAACACCTATAAAAGTCACTTCATTGTGTTGTCACACATAAAAAAAAAATTAATCTTATTACTTATAAGTTAACTTTATGATAATATCTTTAGCCTTTAAATTTTAAATAATAATAATAATAACTTTAACATCAACTTTTCTTTTTTTAAAGATTGACCCAGGAATGCTAGTCGGTTCGAAGAGCATTTTAATGAATCTATACGAAATTGTTTTCCACCAATAAGAGATTATCTTTGATGGAAAACACGGAGGGTCTGAGAAATTCATAAATTAAACTCTCTCAATAAACATTACTTGCTAAAAAAGTACAAAAACTTTCGCACCAAATAACATTTTCCATTTAGGAAAATACTACATTGATATTATCTTTTCAAAAAAATAAAGGTCTAAATTAATTTAGAGTCCATCAATGGATGATTATTGCAAGTACTTAAATATTTACTTTTGTTTTATATCATAGATCATCATAAAAATAAGGCTAGTAAGATACAGGTTAAGGAATGGAGAAACAAAAAAAACACTTTGAGAGTTTCTAATGTATCTAATACATGTAAATTTCTTTGTTGATCCCTTAATCAATATCCTAAGACATTGGTAAGATAAATCCAAACATGTAACATATAACATAAGCAAAACATTAATTAAAGACATACCTTAATCAAATGAAATTTAAGATATCTACGAAATCCCCATTCACGCTATTCACATCAGCAATGCCTAAGTGACATTGTTCTTCAAGACATATGATATGCTTGTCATGACATATTGTTAGCCAGGCACAAAGGTTAGGAAAAAGTAAGGTTATTTATACATGAAAAAAATTATATCAAGAGTGATCATCATTGAAAGAGAAACACAGTATTTAGTGCAAGAGAATAAACTCAAGACTATGGTAGTGTTTGGTAAGAGGGACAAGTACACAAATACAGGGACAGTCTATTCTGTATACTGTTTGGTAAGGGGGATGGGTTACGTGGATGGAAAAATTTTCCATTTCAAAGACAAAAATTTCCTGTATTTCTGTCCCTCCAAAAAATGGGGACAGGATAGGGAGATTCAAATTTCCAATGGTGGTCAGACCACGGGTCAACCGCCACCGCCGCCAGTCAATGCTCTGTCAACCACAGGCCACCGCCGGTCAATGGTCAGCTGGCGGCAATCAACGTTCTCCAACGGTGGTTAATGCCGGTCAACGGAACGTCAATATCTGTTCCCGTTTCTACAACCAAACATGATACAGAAATAATATTTTTTATGTCTCTATCTCCACTGTCCCTGTATTTCTATCCCCATTCCCCTGTCACCTTTACCAAATGCTACCTATGTGTGTTTCTCCACTTAGTGTTCACTTTTAATATTTTCTTTTGACATATAAATAACATCATTTATTTATACTTTGTGTCACTTGCACAAGACACCTAGGCCTACTGATTTCTAGCATGCAAGAGAAGGAGCAAATAATATAATAATCTCACTATATTCGGAAGAGTACTGTATGAACCCAATTTTATCAAATTAAGTACACCTCTCACTTCAATAGAGCCAACCGAAAAATGGATGCAAAAGCGAACCAACTACTTACGGGTCACTATTTACGTATATATATATAACTCAAGTTTGAATGCAAGATAAAAAGAAGGCATATGATCACTCATCGTTTATATAATGCGTTTTATGTTCCGCTAAGAGCTTACAAATTCCCCGGTAAACAAAGCATAAACTGTAGAAAAATAAAAGATGGCATGAGATCAAATTATCGAATATATATAGAAACCAAACCTCCCATAGATTGTGCCTTGTGTTAAGAACTCCTCCAATTTGATTATATGCTACAATATTATCCTGCAAGGAGATATAATCATGTTTTAATAGACAGGAAAATCTTTATGATCTTGTAGGCCCTCATACAATCAAAAGGATATAGAATCCTTAAATGGTGATCCAATCAATTAAAATCTTAATTCAATTTTAACATATAATTGGCACCCTTCTATTTTTTTTTAGGATATCCACTATTAAAGAATGAGAGGACGCTTACCACCTCACCTCGACCTCTTGATTGATGCCCGTCTAATTAGAACAGAGAGATGTCATTTTAGTCTAAAAAAGCAGATATCATATGTACGGATATAGGAAAGATAAGAGTAATATTATTCCAACATCTAAAAGTAGATGTCTAAGTGAAATATTCACTCCATCACCATTAAATATAATAGATGAGTGAAAATAATGGAGATAATCATTATATCTAATAATGATAAAGTGCAAATCTCAGTTAGACACCTTAAAATAACATTTTTGGGAAAGATAAACACCAAGTTTTACTTTTCTTTCTTATATTTCTCAACACCTACAATAACTTTGAGTCTTGTACATTTTCTTTTTTATGTTCACTTTCTAATGTTCAAATAGCATTCCTGAACAATTATAGTTGATGCATTCTCCTATTAACTTAACCCACCCACCTCCTACCCCACCTTCACCCCCACCCTAAAAAAGTGAAAATCTTATTTTAATATAAAAAAAGTTGATGTCTAATGGATACATACTTTATTATTATTAGATATGATAGTGGTCCCTATTCATTCTTAACATCTATCACTTTCAATGATTATAAAGTGGGTGTCTATAACATTACCCGTAAAAAAGTACAATAATGAAAGAAAATAAGAAAAAAGAGGAAAGACCATAGGGTTGTATTCTATTACATTACATTTACGAATATATGTCTAAATTAATGGTGGAACACTTAGGACGGTCTCATGGGCCCTCCAAGAGAGACTTTGGTTCTCCATCAACATGGTAAATCAAAGCCTTACAATGCTCTCGTTACTGTATTTTTCTGTCACATAAAAATCTTCTACTTAAAAGGTTCCAAAGTGGATATATACATATATATGAACTCAACATGGCCCAGCTTGCTACCTCAGCATTGGAACATGGTACTGTCATGAAACCTCTTAGGCATGGTGGCTTTAATATCATACGATGAAATCATTCTTCCAAAGGTTTAAATTGATTAATAGAAGCACATAAATGATTTTATATCTAACAGGTACAATTGCCAATAGCAGCGATTAGTATTTGTTTCTAATTGAATGCATTGAAAGCCTAGATAAAGATATATATAGTCCACGTTTTCATATAAACAGAAAAGAAAAAGGGTATAACAAGAATATGCATAGTCTATAAATAAAAACAAGAATATGCATAATAAGGTACAGAATGTGGGTGCACCAGGTGAATCAGGTCCAGTACATATGGCACTTTATTCATCTTGGAATCAGGAAGCACAAGTGAAAATGTGTGATTATTACTACATCGTCAAAAATTTCAAGTTCCCATCACAAAAGCTGCCAGCAAATAGTTTTCACATACTTCGATCAGTCATAATACAAACAAGAAAACCCTAACTTGCTGACACTGAGCACAGCCTGTGCAGACAATTATCCGTACAAACTGAATATTCCCTTGATCTTTGCTATAAAATACACATAATTTGTGTGAATTTTGTATTGTAAATAAGAAGCATTACATATGTTGATAAGAAGATCTTGATGAGTAGCTCAACTATTCATATATATATATATATGTGTGTGTGTGTATGTATGTATAATTTATATGCTTAGAGAATCAAATGTGCAGTGAGTTTTGACAAGTTTGGGTGGAATAATCAGTTGAAAGCAAGAGCTTATTGTCTTCAGTGATATAATCTATTATATTTTGTACCAAAATAAAGGTGTTTCATTCAAATTGCTATTCAAGTTACCATTGCCGACAAGAAACATGTCAGAAGGAAGCACAAAGCTCAAGCATTTGCTTAACCAAATTAGCAAGTTGGTCCAAATAAGCTTATTAATAGTTAAGGTACACTTGAAACCAATACCTTTTTGATGAAAGGAATAAAACTACTGTACCACAGAATCAGGTGCTGGACAACATGATCTAGCTAGGTAAATGGTAAAAAAGACAAGTAGAGAAAAAGAAAACACATGTATATCCGTCACCCTTTGCATGGATCTTCTCTACATCAAAGCTAGCAACAAGTGGGGCATAATAGACATGAGGATGGAGTAATTAATTGTTAAATATTAAGGTTAACAATACATTAAATATTTAATTATGACCAAGTTTCACCAACATCTGTTCTAAAGAGATTCCATTCAATCATGACTACATAGTATTAAATTGTGAATATTAGAAAAGCGACGTAAAAAAGTATGTGTTATCAACAATTTTATATGCTGATAAGTGATTCAGTGTTACCTAGAACCTTAATCAATGATATGATTTCAATTGATTTATTTGTTTGATTTTCGATACTCATTTACTTAAGAAAGTGAATATGCCATCTCCATTTCAAAAGAAAAAAAAAAACAAATGAATGTTTTCATGGGACACAATCTGCAGAATCTTAGAAAGGGCAAAATTAGGGGAAAGCTAACATGCAAATTAATAATATTTAATTGAAGTGACACAAAACAGTGTTTTTGTTGCACAATTAATTCCACTTCAATTGGGTACTTAGAGCGTATGTGCGCGTGTAAAGTAATATGATCTTTCCAATCTCAATAACTATAATCAACTGCATTTGCAGCCTAATGAAAACACAACATTGTAAATAATTTTGTGTGTATATATTGATAACAATAATAACAAGACAATAATAGTAATATACCAAGGACTTTGTTCACAATCTAATTGAAGTCCGTACAAATTAAATTCTTTCATTGGTTGTCTGATCCATCGATTTGAAAAACTTCTGTATAAAAGCATTACTTAGTCTCTATGCTATACTCATGTTTGATTACAACGAGTTACTATTACAATTTAATCATTCATCCATATCTGTGAATTTTTTGTTTCTATATTTCACTTGATCTAGAGTCGATGAAGTTTGACTCATCTAATCGGTCTATGTCCAGACGCTACACTAGAGTAGGCTACCTAAATTTTTATTCATGATAAGAAAAATACGATCTCGAATCCAAATACCAATTAATAAGCTTGTTTGTATGAGCTAAATCACCTTGATTCAAGTCCATTTACGATTTGCTGCACACACACACACACACACACACTATAACTAGTAGTAATTTTTTTAGGTAATTTAAGAATTATGATATAAATTAAAGCAACACAATTAACTGGATCCTACAAGTATTGAGTAAATTGTAACCATCCAGTTACTAAACACATGCAGTAGTGTATGAAGGATGATGATGAGAGAGATAAATTACCATTACTTGAAGGAAGATCATCACATTCAAGAGAAGTGCATGGATGAGGCTGCAGATTCATCATCATCATTTCCCTTATTGCCTTGATTTGCAGTGGTGCTGATGGTCTTCTTTTTCTTCTTGTAAGGGATGCCTCTAGCCTTAGCTTGGCACTCCCTAACCTCTCTGAGGTACACACGGATGGAGCCACTAGCAAAAGGGTTAGTCTCTGGGGACCCTCCATTTTCCTCATAAGCAGCCCTGAGCCTCCCTATGAGGGCATCAAGGGACCCCCAAGCCTGCCTCAAAGGGCATGTGCAGGGTGCTGGTGGCTCTGGCTGCCCATAGAACATGCACCCTTGAAGGTGAACCTTTGTCTTCCCAAACTGGTCAAGGTACCTTAGGAAATCCAACACATGGTTGCAATTGCACTGAGAAAGTGGAACTGGAGGCCTCTGGTTCTTCAGGTACTGACCAAAAGTGTTCCAGTCCCTTCTCTTTTGTGACTCATACCTGCTAAGTGTCCCTCCTCCTGAGCCTGGTGAGCTTGATCCTTCTGCCAAGTCCTTTCCACTACCACTTGCGGACATTATTATTATTCTTGTGTGTGTGCTGAATATCCAAGATGGAAGAGAGCTTTTGGTTTTGGTCTTGTGCTTTTCTTTTTTCTAACTAATAATGCTAGAATAAGGAGAGAGGAAAAAAGAATGTGTGGTGAAAGGTGAAATGAATAGGAAGAAGAGAGTGGGGGAAGATGGAGATCACGTCATTGGGCCAATGAGTAGACATTTTATGGGCCATATAAGTTGCTTTCTGTTCATCCTTTTTCCTTACTCTTTTTCTTATTTATACTCGCTTTTTTTGGGGGTATAATGACATTAGCATTTAACTATACTTTTTCCCCTGTAAGCACACAATTATTGTTTGCTATTTGTCAACACACATGAGCCTTATCGCCTCATTGAAGAAGGCTATTTACCATTATTGCCCTAACCAATTCATTAAAAACATTTTCCTAACCGTGGATATCTAAGTAAAACACTCATTCTATCATTATTAAATATATTAGTGGCCCCTACTATTTTTACTAATCATATCACTTACATATCTAATCTTGAGTGTTGAGATAATATTACACAAAAATATTATTCCAACACCTAAAAGTGGATATCCAATTGAACACTCATTCATTATTATTGGATGTGATAGTAGCCTAAACTTTCTCCACTTGTCTCGTACATTCAATGGTGATATGGAGTGTGTTCAAATTGGATACCCAATTTTAGGTGTTACAATAGCAATGCTAAACATTACTCTAGAAGCTAGCTTGTAACAACCTCACTGTTGGTGTTTGTATACACAGAGATGGATATGCAGACCGGCCCAGTCCGTTTAATTGGTTCGTGACAGACCACAATCAAACAGGTCGGACCGAGCCGGTCCATTTCATTAATGGACATTTGGTCAGTTTTATTAATAGACTTGGTTTGGCCTATTCTGTAGATTGGTCTGTTTAATCCCCTTTTTTTGTTCACATTTTTTGCCTGTACCACAGGTCGTGTTTTTTTATTTTCATATTTTTTAAGATTTTTTTCCACCCGATACTATATTATATTTATACAATATATTTTACCTTGCAAAAAATATATACACACTTTTCATTACAGTATCCAAAATATTACCAGTTAAATATGTGTAACTCCTCCAATAATAAAAAATAGTTAAACTATAAAAGAGTATAAATTAACAACTATCAACTATTAAATACCAAATAAAAATACCAAAAATGGTAGAATAAACTAACTCACCAAAGTTCATCCATCAAAAACATAAATAAATACCACAAAATGGAAGTATTCCTTCACATATGTAAGTTAGCGGGTTGATCTGCAAACTCATGGGCTAGGTCCATTTAGCCCACGAGTTGAGTGGTGCAAACCAAAAAAATCCATGAGCTGGCAGACTAAAAATTTTCTGGTCCATATTCGTGCTAGTTGTGAGTTAAACGAGTTGATCATCAGATCGTGACCCGTATACCCACCTATACATACATATATACACCTAGTGAAGTATACATAGAGGGGTGGTCATTTCACAAGGATATCAATTAGTAGGGTTTGAAAATGGTGGATGTATTCGGAAATCTTTCCTCTCTGCAAACATAGAGAGAGTATGATCAACACAATGGTAAGATCGATTATTGTTTTGTTATTTAGATATTACGGGTTCAAATATCTTGAAACAATTTCTCTGTTCAAGAGGGTAAAAGTACATACATCTAATGTCTCTGGACCTGATCGGGTAAAATTGCATTGAATCTCTACAAATAGAAACACTATTTCCAAAATTTTACGCTAGAGATAACTAGTCAGCAATATCTTACCATTGAATCAAGTTTCCCATATTTGAAATAATCAATTAGCAGGTTAAATTAAAAGGGTTTGAAAGCTGATAGGTAAAAGTTCTTACTTAATGCCAATGTTCTGTTTAGTACAAGGAAAGTAAAAATATCACCGAATATAATTTGACGGCACATGTACATACATATGAACAGTACTCCATCATTATAATGAATATAATGTGTTATATATTTCATTCATGTAAATAACATGATCTATGTTAAAGAGATCTGCTGTGGACATTTGAGGTCGCTGTTATGGTTGTTGTTATGGTTGTCATTGTCAAAATGAGTGCTGGAATGTGCATACTAGACGCTAGAGTTATGTACATTATTAGGTGTGTAAACCAAAATATTACATCACCTTAATCCAATATGAATGCACTATATTGCCCATGTATAGCTTTTTTCCAGAACCAGCTTTTATAGCAGATTCTTTGGGACACTTCTCTGTAACAATGCATGCCACAAGAAAAAAGATACTTGGACGTCTTTCGTACTTCTTTGTAGCATGCAAGACCTTTTCTCGTGGACTGTATATATCTTTATTTCTTAAATATGTAAGTATGTAATTAAATTCTTTATATATCTAAATGCTTCCTGCAATTTAGCTTTTTGGTGCACTATCTTGGAAAAAAAGGTACATTAGTTGTCAGTTAAAGAAATGCCTGAATTAGTTTAGCCTTGCATTGTTACCCATTTCTGAAATTAGGTAAGGCATGTGATGCAATCTTGGTTGGCACTAATATCACAGTGTGACTATTTTTAACACAAAAAAATCAACGGATTAATTCTTTCCTTCCATGATTTTGGAGAGGAGGAAAATGAGGCACATCAATTTTGTTTTCTAAGAGAAAAAAAAATGTACCCATCAATTAGATGGAGATGACAAACCGACCGATCCTGTGAATTGAGGGCCCCATGCAGATGCCATATATGGCCAACAAGTCTAATATACTAAGGCTATATTTCTTTCGATCGATAATTAATTATATATTATCAAACAGTCTGATGATGAGTTAATTCAAAATTGGACAGCCATGCCACTGTTTCCTTTTTTGTTTTTCTTACCATGTTTACTATTTCGAAAACGCCTTTTTAGAATCAATTTCTTTACTAAATAAAAATATTATTTATGTCCATAAATTTTAAATATTTTGTTGATATAATTAAATTTATTTTTAAATAAGGTATGAATTCCACTTAATATGAATCTTATATGTCATCCAAAAGTAAATAAATATATATTGGCATAATATTATACATATTATTAATTCAAATAATATTAGTCATCTTTCTAAAATGGGCTTATCCTAATTGTGCGAGCTTATATATATGTCCAATAGAATTTTGATCCAAGACAGGATGACAATCGTATCCCTTTGCAATGCAGCTGTATTTTTTATTTTTTATTTTTTGGGTTTTTCCCCTCTAGATTGTGTGTGTGTATATATATCAGAGATGAACACCGAAAAGGAAATGCACTTAGAGAGAGATGAAGGAAAGAGAGCTCTTCAATATTGCATTGAATGAGAATGATCAAGCCTACACAATTACACTCCACAGAAGTGTTTTATATTCACAGGTTACATTGACTTGTCATAGCTAGAAGCTATAGGAGTTACAACAAACTTAACAGTTTTAACAATGCAAGGTGTCCCTTGTTGATATCCAGTTGTACGTTGTTGCAGCAAACGGTGAAAGAAAGAAAGAAAGTTCAACATGGCCATTAATTTGGGATGAAATTAATCCTTTTCAAGAAAGTGGACCTAAGCATACAAATTGGACAGCACACGGTTTTAGTATCATTTTCCTTTTATGAGTGGAACTCTACATTTTTCTTCATTTTAAGCCAATTCTCAAATCCAACAAGATTCAAGGAATGCTATTCTTTTAAAAAAAATTTGAACATGCCATTTATAACTACATAAAGAATATTAAAGAAATTATTGGCAACAAAAATAAAATTGAAGCTTTAATTAAAAAGTATGCCATGCCTTATTAGTTTAATTAATTGTTTGGAATAAAAAAAAGTTTAATAATGTGCATGGTAAGATGCATTTTAAACATGCACAATAATGATCGTGCCATACACTAAAACTTGAACATCTTTGATCTTAAACTAAATAAAATCTTGTAAAGTAACACAAAAAACTACACATTAATGTTCTTAAAAAATCAGGTCTTAACATACTAGTTCCTCCATGGCTACTATAACGTATATGACACATAACATTTAACAGATCATGTCAATATGTCAAAACCGATTCATTGTAAGCGTTGACGTATGAAATTTACATATGTAACACGCTTAATTTTTAAGGATAAATGTGTTAGCAAATTTTTTTAGGAGTAATTCTAGATCAAACAATAATTTTTTGTTTAACTTATTATGTAGGTCCCAATACTTTAAAATTTTATAATTAGATCCCTAAATTTACAAAATGTTTGTAATTAATTAGATCCCTGGATACAATAAAACAAAGTATTTTCAGGTATAATTTTAAATATTATATAATAATTAAATTGAAAAGTAATCTCAATATATTGCCACTGGATCATTAAAAATCATCAAACGATAATATAATAACAAATTATCTCTAGGGATTCAATTACAAACGTTTTATAAATTCAGGGAGCCAATTACAAATTTTTAAAATATATTGACCTGGCTATTTGAATTTTTCCAAAAGAGAAAAAAATTAAGGATCTACCGACTTTTTAAGGACTAATAAAATGTAATAAATTAACTTTATTTGTGGGGCTCCAAAATCATACAGGACTACACATTTATTTCTCACGCAAAGAAAGACCAAGTCCCCCATGGTTTGTTGGGAGCTGAAATAACTAATATCTCGTAGGCCAAAATCCTTCTTCTCCTGACTCCTGCGGTTTTTCTAACGAGAAAATTCGTTATGAACCTATGCCAGAGCAGTACCATTACTATTAAGCGAGAGTTTGGGTTTGATACTATGTTATAACATCCTATCTGAATTTCATAAATCAGAACTAACGATTAATAATCAAGTTTACCGAGTAATTATGTAAGTTGCGCTATGCGAACCCGTTTCAAGTTCTAAGCAGCACTGCTGAAATCCGTTTTCCTTCTTAGAAATGATTCTACAGCATAAATGCTTACGGGTTGGAAGGGTTTTCAGAAGAGCTCGAATTCCTTTGTTATTATTATTATTTTTTTTATTGTCCAAACGTCTGGTAGGGGTGAATGTGCTGATTTCAATTTTCAAGTATTTGAGGAATATCAATACATGGCCATCTTTTTAACTAGAAGCCTCGAATTCGAGTTTGGCAATAGAGTAATCGATGATAGGAGAGCTATACTAGTATCAAATCTTAAATGCTCGAACAACACAGACTCTGATAAGAAAAAAGTTGATATAGATTCGAGTTTATGTTGAATCCTACATATGATATGATCTCAACTATTATTTTTATAATATTTATATATTTTAAATTTTAAGTTATGCTTTGAATAGTAATAGGGTTCACCATGAATATAATATCATTATTCCTCTTGTAATAATATATGATGAAAAATTGAAAAAAATAAAAAATTGAATAGCCATATATTATTTGGCTTGAAATAAAACTAATTCAATATCAGCAACTAATAACCACAGAATACACACAAGTGATTCCTCATTCATCTATTCAAGTTGCCTGAAATAGTAAAATTGCTCAGTGTGCCATATAGTTACAACCACACATGGGAAAGAGTACCAAACAAATTGAAATTTGCTAAATGTATATCAACTAATTTTTCTAAAATATTAAGATCTTCGTGCTCGTTGCAATAAAATATTAATTAAAGATGGAAAAGAAATCAAACACTTCACACACATGCCATCTTTTATGTTTAGGTATGGAATATCAGACATTTAGTAAGTTGACAATCATGAGATGGTAATAACGTGTTAAATATAATTTTAGAAAAAAATCAAAATGTTCTGGTTAGTGATAAAATATAAACGTGATCAGGAATTTCCTTTGCTTACCTCACTTCCTCTTACCAAACATATTATTTCGGTACTATTCAGGTAGAAGAACAAACTCTTTTCAGACCAAATTGGATCACAAAGTCACTGGTTTTGGTTGGAGTTTGCTTTTCCTCTCTTGTGTATGTTTGGGCTAACTGATGCCGAAATTCAATTGACCTCTCTTCTTTTACTCTTGGTCTTCGCTGATCATTATATTTATATATATATATATATATATATATATATATATATAGTATTATAGAAGTTTAAGCTGAGAAGAAGACTCATGTCAATTCAAAAATGGGACACATTTCTTTAAATTTATCAAAAATGAATAAAATTATTTATATATTTCTTAATTATAAGAAATCTTATGAATTAAACTCAATTCATAACAAAGCAAAAGCATAAAACCGATAGGATTAACCAATTCCATAGGAGAATCATTATTCATCCCCTTTTAACTAGATGCATGCACTTCCCACTCGTGCTCTTCTTGAACTTGCTTACAATAATGGCTAGCTCTCAAAGATGACACTGAACGTGCAACTTGTCGGTCTACGATTTTAGCCAATTATGTCTCTAAATAATTGTTCCCCACCGCCCTTTTCCAGTAAAGCCTTTAACTCCATGCATTCATCAAGTGAATATTGTCACATCTCAGAGATGAAAATAGTGACAACTCCAAGAAAGAACCTCTATAATTATAGAGTATTATTATCACTTTATGATATATAGTACGGTGTCTAGCACCATTTTCATATTCTGGTTGCGGGATTTGTCTGGTGGCACCATTTTCATATTCTGGTTGCGGGATTTGTCTGGTGGCCAAATATAAATTATATAATTTAGTATTTGTTTGACGATTGAAAAAAAATGAATACTGCAAACTCAGCTTTTCGTCTGTTGGACATGGAGATCGAGAGTGTAAATGTTGGAAAAACATTTTAAACAAATTTTCCATTAAAAAAACTAATAATTTCAAATGTCTTTGTTCTCCGGCCATACCTTAAAATTTTAGCTCGAATCTAATTAAATTTTTTGATTGAGTCACCCCACCTCTTCACCTCACTACTCTATAGTTTGCTGCTTGAAGTAATGTTTTTTTGTTTTTAATTTTCTTGCCGACTAGTTATGCATTTACATATACGGACAAAGCTAAAGATGGGGCCTTGCAATCAGTTCCAAGTCATATCAATGCAATAAGGAAAGAAAAGAACGCTAGCTAAAAACAAATAAAACTACATTTGACAATAGTATCATCAAATCATATTTATCAAACACTTCAAGTCACAAATAAAAATATATTAATAATTTTATATCTAATATGTCCCCTCATTCAAATATCATTTTTTAACTTGAATTGTAAACTATTTTATTAAAATAAAATTTAAGACTACTTAATTATAGAGATTTTGATACTCATATCGTGAAATTATCTAATAGAACAACAGAACATTAAATCTATAGTCACAGAATTTTTATTTATATATAAACTAATCCTGAAAAAAAAAAATTCAGCCATGATTTTACTCTTTCTGAAAGATCTGTAGAATAGTTGTTTGTGTATATATATCATTCTCGTATGACAGAGTAGTCAAAAATCCTCTGTTGACTCTTCTGCTCCATTAAACTTGCTAGGTACAATAACTCAAACTGGCTGTACTTCTTATGCTGTATGCTTCTACACATGGCACAACCAAAGCCTGAAAATAGGAAAGCTGTCTGTGTAGATATGTAGCCAACAAGCAGTGAGTGGACTTAATTTGACTGAGATTCCCCCAGCAACAAATTGATTTTGGATATAAAAAGCCTAATTCAAAATTGCTTCAAATCGTGTGTTCATATTCTGTGTTATATTTATTCCCCTATCTGCTTCTCAAATAATTTATTTGGCCCTTTCTTTTCATTGCACAATATGATGGGTTTGGTAAACTTTCTTTCTCATAGAGTTAGTTATGACAACCGTGACATAAGAACTGTGATTTCCACATGGTTCCATATTTGAAATCAAATCTTCTACCCCTACAGTGTATTTAGGAAATTCATACTTACTTTGAGAAGTATTATACCCAACAGTTAAAATTTGATCTATATTGTTGTACGCTTCTCTTTGATTTTACGAGCCATCTTTCATTGCCAGAAAAAATCTTAACGTATAAAACTAAATTTACTGTAACAGCGTTTATAGTTAATTATGATGTCAAACATACTAAATTTTTAAATAAATTATTGACAGCTTAAAAAAAAAATGTTAAAAACAATTGTTTCGATTATCAGCTTTTTCTTATTTGTAAATGATAGGTAAGTACTTGTATAAGTATTTAATGAGTCCGAAACATACCTGACCTTGGAGTGAGGCAAGTTTTTTCCCCCAAATCTGAATTTTTTATCCATGATTAAAAAAAGAAGTTAAAAACAAACCCGGTCTTGATTGGCAATTGACTTCTCTCTTATTTTGACAATATTTAGTTAAGGATATGGAAGTTTTCAATCCTCCATAACTCCATTATATTTTCGGTAAGGTTTCAGGGACAAGAATAAATATCTTCTACCTAGTAGGTCAATGACCTACAAGCACCTAAAATAAAGTAACTGGTTTTGCATTTTGGCTCAACGGCTCAACTGAATAACAGAAAAAGTGATGATAGTTTAAATTCAAGCATACATATCCCTATGGCTAGGTCTTAATTTGCGCCTGTATAGATGCTTGTCTTGTAACTTGCTAGCAGACAGCATATAAACTCAAGTTCCCTCTTGCAGTTCACATCGATTTTCTTTGTTAAATTGTTCCATAAACCTATCATTTCTAAAATGAGAGAATCTTACTGAAAGTTTCATGTCAGTTTGGTCGTATTGTTGAACATCACATAGGATTTGACAGCAAAATTGATTCCTGTTGGTTGTTTCCTTGGTTATGGTTGGTGCAGGCACTCTTATTTATTTATTTATTTGGGTATAAGCAAGCACTCTTATTTTAAGTGTAGCACTTTGTCATCACTTTGGCTCTTTTAGAGGCACTAAAGATGCCTTTAATGAGGGAAATGTGGAACTGTTAGGCTATGAGTCCTTTCACACTTCTATAATTAGTTGTTAATCTTTCAAATCAAGGTCAATTTCACAAAATTTCTTCTATTCTTTTTCCGCTTTTTTTGCCTCCTTTATTTTTGGGAGCATAGTTGGAGTTCAGATAGAGAGATCTCGACTCATAATAATTAAGTGGATTAATAACTTGCAGGTGTTAAACTCTACCTCTAAAAGTACTTTTAGTTTTTCCAAAAGCTAAAAGCTAAAACAAATTACAGCTTTAAAGAGAACAAATATTAACTATGAGATCTAATATAAATGGTAGCTAACTAGCTAGGCTTCTTATACATATAGACAGTGGTATAATTCTTGTCAATGTGTATAAAAAAGGTCTCGTGTCCAAAGATTTATCCTCTTAAAATGGCTCCACATTTTAAAGTGATTAATAATCTCTGCGATGGCTACCCCAAACACCCTCGCCTCAAAACCAAAAAATTAAAAAGGGTATCAAATTACTACTTTAGTCCAGCAAGTGTTAATTCAATTATAGTTTAGGTTGAGAATAAGGCTCTACATCTATTGCAAGTCCTAACACTTTTGATACTATGCCAGTGACTTTTCTATTTCAAAGTAATTTTTTAAAATATGTAGCAAACTATATATATATATATATGTCATGCTACACTTATTTCGTAAGTAATGGAATCTTATTAATCTAACCGTTGAATTTAAAGTTCCTATCAAATATATTAAATTTTATGTAATTTGAAAATGAGTTGATACTTTGCCATGCTATTTTATTTTAATGAATAATATATTCTTAAAAATTCAAATAAATATTAATCATTAGAATACATACATCTATTTTTTTTTAAAAAATTTAATATGCTTAACCATTAGATTGATATCACTTAATTCAATAGTCAAATCAATCAAATTCAAGTTCTCTTATTTATAAAATAAATGGATTCCAATTATATACGTTTGTGTGCTTTTTTTTTTTTGGGGTGGGGAGGACACTCCTATATATAAAAGATATGATTTCAGTGTGATTCACTGTACATCCATCACTCTCAAAAAATACTATAATTTCTACAGTGCTCTTGTAAATTCGTGAGCCGTATATCTCAAATCAATAATAAAAAAATTACACGATAGTTCTCAGCTTGGTGAAGAGATCAAAGGCTGGAAAAGGATACCCTAAGCAGTAGACCTGTCCACATACAGATTTCTTCATAGAGAACCAAAACACAATTAATCGTATATAGTCAAGACTAGCCTACGATAATCAGAGTAGTAGTTACTTGTGATGTGTTACACATTGACTCGCTATCCTCATCAATTAAAGCAAAGATATTGAACATTATGTAGCATTAGTTGTTTCACATTGATTGAAGCCTTTAAAATTCCAGAGTGAGAGGAGAGACCTGTTTGCAGTTAGGTGACATCCAAACGTGCATAGGTATAATGATAGCTTCTGTTAAGATTCCATTGCATAATTAATTCTGACTCCTTTTATATTCATCTCCCTCTCGCCCCGGGGTCTCTAAATGTTAATTGCCATGGTTTGTGTGGGTTAGAAATGTTGTCTGCATTATCAGTCCCACAAGGCTGTTCATATATACAAAGAGAAATTCTTGTACGTTTTAATTATAAGCATGCGAGTACGCTTACTCCACTACATGGATGGCGGTTTTTGCCTTATCAATTTTGTGACTGTCTTTTTTTCTCTTATCAACGCCACTCACCCTTATGAAAAATTCTTGAGGAGTAAGAGAGAGAAGTCTTCTTTTTTCTTTTTTCCTCGATGAAACTATCGGGCTTTGGACCTATAAGTAGGAAGGAGGAACCCAACTACCTTCTTAATAGCCACTAAAATCTTATGACAACCAATCGATAAATGAGAACAAAGAGCAATAATTTACTCCAAAGTACATAAATTTCTCCTTTATCAATACATTGCTATGTTCGGTTATAAAATAAAAATGAGGTTGAAATTTTTTCCCAGCCATGATGGGGTTATAAAGTATAAACTATTCGTGACCAGACAAACGTGGCATCATCTCGTTAATTTTTTCCAACCAACATTGATGGGTTATGCATCTCTTTGCCAATCAACAGCCAATGGACAATTGCCATGTAAGTCGCGCTAGAGCATGTCGCGCATTCCTTTCGGGCCCTGTAGCAACACTCTTTTATGAATGAACGACAGATGTCAAATGACATATGAAGTTTGTCTGTGAAGATTTTCACCCAACTTTTACTGTAAACTCCAACCAAAACACACCCCTAAATTACTAAATAACTAACTTGTGTCAACATTACAGGAATAACTATCAATCACTATATATATAGAATTTTAATCCCACAATTTTATTGAATATGATCTCATAATAATCATTCTAAATGAGGCAAAACAATAAGACATAATTTAACCCATTTATTGTTATATTGATAAATGATTTTTGCTCTATTGTCAAAGTTTTTTAGATCCATCACAGATTACACATTATTTGATGATATGAAATATATAAATTCCATACGCCTGTAACTTTGTGTGAAATATATATAAAAAAGAGAGTATCACATTAGTAATAATTTTCTTTTCTTAAATGTGAAACAATCCCCTTATCCATAGTTGAATTCTTCTTCTTTATCTTAATGGTGTCAGTAACCCTTACAATAATAGGAGCAATATTAATTTGTTGTGATTTATGCCTGTGTCTATGTCTAGGGTCTACATATATATATATATGAACGAATAAACACACATGTTTGGTTTTAACGCATTGTCTGACTTGTACCTTCCACCTTACCGACTGATGAGGGAACAGACAAAGCAAAAGTTGTCGTGTTCGATTTTGTTCATTGATTATTTCTCCTGTTTGCACTGGAAGGCGTTGCTGCTGTTAGTCCTCTCAAAATATTTTCTCTTGGCTCCAAGCTCGCAAGCTGGTCTAAGATACTGAACCCCACAAATCCACTTTTTGCCTTTTTGTTGACAGTGAAGGACGAAGTAGGCTCCCCCACCCCTCCATATATGGACATACATAGACCCCCTCCTTTAATATTTTGTATGCATGATGATTTGGACCAACATTGTGCTTCTGATGCCATTGCCACTGTTTGTCTCTCTGATATTATATGATGCGTAATCAAGATGATGAGGCACTGATGCTTCTGGCCCTCTCTCTCCTTTTTCTTCCTTGCCCGCCACATTCCATTCAATGATCTTTCTATAGCTTTAGCAGGAGCTAGGGATGCCTCAAATAATTACTATATTATATTCATATCATGTAAGGAATTTTGTTGGTGAATTTTTGCTAAGATTAGTTGTATTACTTTAATGACTGAAATTGGGTGTTCCTGCTTTATTAATTAGATGTGATAGCAATTTTTACTTGCTCTTTTTATTATTACATCGAATGATAAAATAAATAAATGTCTTAATATGATACTAATTTTTAAATATTAAAATAATATTTTTGTAATATATAAAATAAAATATTAATTTTGATACAGTTTTTTTTTTAATTAAATGATCAATATCAAAAGTCTACATAATCTCAACTGATTTGGCTTCTTCTGACCAAGTCAACATACTATGTATAAAACTCTCTCGCCACTAATTTTTTGAAAATTTAGGAAGAGCAAGTTTTAGAGTCAATTAAGTGTTGATTTTTGATACATTTTTTACGCAAAGTGTTTTATACCAACCAGGGATCAATTATATTGTTATCTTTTGCATAATTTTTCAAACAATTATGATAGGAGATAGATATCTTCGTCAACGTAACATGACAATTTGTGAAAAACGTGTAACTTTGTTCAAAATTAAATTTATAAGATAATGTTAATGTACGGTCCCAACCATGAAGTCAAGCTATACATTGAATGGATCTGTAAGTAGTCATTCACGTCCAGTGACCTCTTAGCAGTTGTGATGTTTGTGATTTGTATATTACTCTTGATCTTGATCTGATAAATGTAAAATATTTACATATAAGTTTCTTCCAACAATTATAATATTAATCAGATGACTTTTCTTCGTTGCTTTTCACTAAGAAACACTTTGTGTCTTAGTCACAAATTCTTTCTAACTTTTGAAGATTAACCGTTTTATGGCGAGGTGGGATCTTTATCCAAACCTCAAATGAATCAACTGTAAGCCTTGTGACAAATGAAGCTAGCTGCGAGTGGAAGGTGCCAAAGGGTATATGATGCGCAGACACGTTACTGTAACACTATCAAATAAATTAAAGACACCAAATGGAATAAACTAATGAATAAATAGAAAACGACGAAAAACTTTACTGTTGAATTATGCCATGTCCATGCATGGAATGCCACTATACTTATTGCAGGGTTTTGTCCCAATGTCACAAAGATTTCTTGCATCTTCCTTCACCTTCATTTCGATTTGATTTCTCTTGACGCCATCGTCCTTCTATTATTAGTCTAGAGAACTAGATAGGCTCCTCCTGAGTAATCTTTTTCTTAGTTCCCCTATTTTTATAGCTTTTGGGTGAAAGACTAATCTGTTTGAATCTTTTTGTGGGTTCGAACTCCGCAAATTATTGACGCTCTTCAATTGCTTAATCTTGAAGCATGTTCGATTTTCAATTTGCAGTACTATGGTTTTTATTTTTTTAACTTTTTCAAGATATCCATGACAAGACATAATCCCTTTGTGTACTGCAGATCTATTAAAGAAGTAGGTACTGATCATAAATTTTAAAGTTTCTTCATTCTAAGATGAGAATTAAACTCTCAATATTTAATTAAAAATTAATATAGCACTTACCATCTCACTTTGACCTTATGGTTAGTTTAATTAATTAGGCTAACATAAGAAATAAAATAGAAGTTTTTTTTTTTAGTTGTTCTCAACTTACACCATTAAATATCAAAACTTAGCTATGCATAAATTAATATTACATTTAGTCCACTTTATCTAATACTTTACTCATATGTGCAGATATTAAATATTTAAAATCAAGACTTAATTATAAAATATATTTATTAAAGTTCCCTAACTATTTGATTATTACTGTCTAATTAATTCATTCTATATATATATATATTTCTTGAGTGATGGTGTAAAGGAAAAATAGAAAATTAATAATAAATGTTGTATTAATATATAAAATTGACAGATAAAATAGACCAAAAAACAAAAGTAACAGATAAACTGAACTGAAGAAAGCATATCAAACATGTTCAAGTAAAACACATCTTAATTTTTGCTTTCCATGCTATGATTTAAAGATGAATTTTTTCTTCTTAATCAATGGCCTTGAGTAGTAGAAATTAAGTTTATCAAACATGTTCATAATATTATCGTGTGCGATGCTTTTCAAGGTCATGATTTTTCCATCTCCTATTACAAATTTTATTTCTTGAAGTATTGCTTTTATAAAAATTTATATTAATTACCCTATCATGTAAAAGAGTTTTATATTATCATCTAATTAAATATTATTATATACTTAATTTTTCAAATAATGTGTGCAAAGTGTTAATATATGGTTTGGATAATAATGTAAAAAAAAAAGAAATGCAGTATTAGTACATTCAAATTAAACACATACAAAAATTATTCTTTTCAAGAAGAATTTAATTTCCATATACTAACAATGTAACATAACTTTACATTATCATTAAATAGAATTACGTCAAAGTATCAAATCATAAAAAATAACTATCACTATCATAAATACTGTGTCACTTTTTAAATTTGGTTGGTTGGCAATAGAAAATTACTTGTTAGTACAAAAAATTTAAACTCTTTTAAAAAAAATTCTTTTTTCTCTTTTTTTTTGGTGCGGCTTTTTCCCTTTTGATCTGCTTTAATTTTTGTCAAAGGATCCTCTTTTTTTTTTTTTGTCATGACAATGTCAAATGATTTCTACATGACACCTTTTCTGAGGACACTTTTGTTTAGGGCAGTTCACATGACTTTCAGTCTTCCAGATGTTTTTCTGCTTGGTCCTGTTTTTTCATGTCTTTTTCGTCACGGTCTTTTTTAAATCTTTTTGGTAGAAGTCACTTTTTATTCATCTGGTCACGTTCAACTTTATTCTGAAAATGGCCGTCAGAGTCAATGTGGGATCCCTCTTTAACATAAAAAGCCCATCAAGGGTCGAAACCTAAATATTAATATTTAGGTCTGTGAAAATTGGGTTGGGCCTTCAGAAGACTGTACTTGCAGAAACTCATTCTTATTCGGAACATGTGCAAGCATATGGTTTTGTAACTTTTGTTGATGATTCAAGAAAACATTCCTCAGACCCAAAAAAAAAAAAGAGCGCGTAAAACAATCACCACACGCACTTGGCCAACTTATGCGTAATGAAGTAAATGAAATAACCACAACATATAATACAGTTAATAATTAGTTTGACTCTTTAAATGTTCAATTAGGGGTTTACTTCCCCGTAATATGTATAAAAAGAATGTTATAATTAAAGATTTACTCTCCTAAGAAAACTTTATACTTCAAAAAGATTAATTATGCTATCAACAATCACTGCAAGAAAAATAAGCATTTTTAACAATATTTTCAATGGTTCTTGTCAATAAAAGTGTTGTCAAGAAAAGAAACTTTGACAAAAAGTAACCATTGAAAATACTTATAAACTTTTATCTACAATTAGTAAATGTCGAAAATACATCTTTTAGATATTTTTGACATGTACTAATTGTTGATCAAAATTTATAAGTATTTTCAACAGTCACTTTATATTAAAATCATTTTTCTTGATAATACTTTTATCGGTTGAAAATACCTATTTTTCTTGTAGTGGATGATCGGTGATACCTTAAGAAATAAAAGTTTCCAAATTACTTTGCCACGCCCTGCTTATCAAGGTTCTGAAAACCGGACCGGACATCGAACCGGTCAGGGCAAGGGTTCAGAGGTTCAGAGGTTCAACCGGTTTAACCGGGGGTCGAACCGGTATATAACCGGTATATAATAAAACCTGTATTTATATAAATATATAAAAATATAAAATAAAATATATGTCATAAATAACTAAATATTAAATTAGACATCAACAAAACATGAAATATAATATAATTCATCTCTTAATTAAAATAAATATTATCCATATAGATTAAATCTCTCAAATTACTAATTCTCATACCAGAAAATAAAAAGAATTAAGAAAAAAAAATGATATTTTAGACTTTTTTTTTTAAAAAAAAAACCCTCAAAATGAATTATTTTGCATTTTTTTCGTAAAAAAAAAAAACCGGTGGCCGGTCGGCAGTTGTCTTGGTTTTCGGTTCGGCTCAAGCGGTCGCCACCGGTTCTTTTCCAGCCGGTTATGGGGTCCAATCCGGACCGGACAGCAGGCCGGTTCCCGGTTGAACCGGTCCGACCGGCCGGTCCGGTCCGGTTTTCAGTACATTGCTGCTTATAGACAAAAGTAGTTCTGATAAATGACAACACAATTCGTGAATGCTGATAGCTTATTGCTAAAACTGAATTGGAAGCCCTTTTACAGAGGAATTTATGAGTGTGGTTGGAAAATATTTTTTAAAAATTATTTGAAAATAGTATTTAAAATTGAGAGTATTTTATAACTGGTTTTATTAAAAATAATTCTTACTTAGATAAATTAATTTTTAAAAAACTATTTTTTATATTCTAATTTCTAATAATTTTGTCTAAAATATTCATGAAGATTTAAGAAATAATATTCATTATTTTTCACAAGATAAATAAAAGACTTAATATATTTTTGGTTTTTTGTCTCTAGAAAAAATAATTAAATTTTGCTTTTGGCCTCTAAATTTTTTTTTCTGTCAAAACATTTCCAAATTATTTGATTCTAGCCCTTGCAATTAGTCCATCTCTTTTAAATTTTGAGTTGACTAATGAAAAACTACATTATTCAATTATATATTGCAGTCACTAGTTGTATGGCATATCATAATTATGTGTCAAAACCCTATTGTAAGATGAATTATTGGTCCAATTAAATGGTTTAATAATAAGTTAACTTATCTAATGAGTTATGGTGAGGATTTTTCTATATATAAGATTAGATAATGTTAGTTACCTCAGCATTTAATAGATAAAGAGTAATTGAAAAATTAAAAATCTTAAAAATATTTGGGCAAAACTTTTTTGTTTTTCATAAATTAAAACCAAAATTTATTTTTCTTTTAACGCATGTTATATTTAACCTAAATACAAACATACGCACTAAGTTACTAGACTACAATTTAGAAGATTTCTTTATATGGGTAATTGTTTGTTATAGGTGGATGTTGTATACTTTTATTGGGTTGGGGTCTTGGAGATAACCCAAAGCAGCGTCATTGCATAGATTGCAGCATCGTATCATTGCATGGATGAGCATTTTATGTTAAAATTTTATATGATTTTATTATGTATGATTTTTTTACTATTAATTCTTTTCGCGGTATTAAGTTGAAATGTACTGATATTTAATTATCATTATTATTATTATTATTATTATTGATGACATAGAAATTTAGTACGGGAGAATCCATTTCATCTCCCTGAGATCGATACAGTACTAATTAGCTTCATCAGCACTATTATACATTGGAAATATTGGCATCTGATTATGAAATATTTAAGCAAAGAAATTGACCATTCTTTTTTTGCTTTTTTCCTTTTTATTATCTAATATTGGAATACCTTCAAAGAGAACATGCCAAGAATATTATTCCCAACATTTGGAACCCGTACAACCGTAACAGCAACTTGGTATATTCCCCTTTTCAAAGTAGAAGGGAAAAAAAAAATTTGTGTTAATTAGATGCAAGCTTTTAAATTTTGGTACAATTTCGAAAAGAAGCTGATTCCTCTTAGCGTTTGCTCCCTCCATCTTTTTCTTCTTCTTCTTCTTTTTTTACCCTTTCATGTCTGCCACTGCTAAGTGCGCATGCACCTGCAAAATATTACTCAATAGGCAGTATCTGAAAAAATCATATTGAGAAACAAAATTAGAATGGATAACGCTGATCACTCTTAAGACACAGTTGGTTAACGGTGGGAGGTTACATGATGTAATCTTACATAACATTGGCATGTTATAATCTTATTAATTTTCAACACTATTATTCAATAATATTTTATTTGACACAATAATATATTTCTAATAGGTTAGGGTGAAGTTACTGTACTATTGTAACATTAAGTAATTGCTATATCATTGAATAACTTTTTATTGATATAATATTTTTTATATAAAACTTGCTATCGGATTAAAAGTAAATGTAATATAGATCATGTCTATTAAATTTTAAATTAATCTATTTAAAATCATTTGATATAATTTCAATATATAACAAAATCAACATAATATATATGTTTAAAATAAACAAAAATAAGATTTACATTATTATAATTTTAAATTTTTTATGAAATTTGTAAATATACTTAAAGTTATATTGATCTAATTTGATTATAACCCATTTATAATAAGGTTTTTATGCATAAGATTATGATCAGCCATATATGATGTGGGTTACAAATTTACAATGTAAGAGTTGATGTCATAATTTTTTATTAATCAGGTTAGTATTTATCAAAAAGATGGCAGAAACCAAACTAAATAATTTTAAAAATATTTCACTTGAAACCAATTTTATTTTAGGAATCAAAACTAAACAGAAGTTTAGTTTTTAAAGGCCACAAATATATATTTTTTCCTATCACTTTTCCATCGTCCTATTCTCTGCATATCCAATCAAAGGGCAAAAATCCCTCAACTTCAATATAATAAAGAAGAGAGACCAGATCGAAAGAAGAGAAAGGAAAGAATGTAATTCGTGCATAACTCGGCAATCTTGCATCAATATTTTAATCAGTGCCAGTAAGTTTGGATGAGACTGTTCTTAGGTTTTGATGTTATATGCTTATTTTTTTTATTGTTCACATGTATTTTTTTTAAGTAATTGTGATTCGTCACGCTTTGAGAGACAATCGTCTTGTACTAGGGCTGTCTACGGTTAATCTTTAATAATTAGATTTTTTTTTTTTCTTATACCATTCTTGGTTTGGTCTTTGTTATATTTTTGTTTGTTTTATATTTTTGTGCGTGAAATTAAAATAAGTGATCTTCTGTTTGAATGGTTGGCTAAGGGGATGTTTGTTTCAAGATTTGAAATTAGGTTTTTAGTAATTACATTTTTAGAAATGATATTTTTGGGAATATTATTTCCGGATATCTTGACAAAATTATTTGTTTAGCAATAAATATTTGTGAGATTATTTATTAAGATCTTCAGGAATAAATTAATTTTTTTTTGGTTTTATAAGCTATTTTCTTGATAATATATGTTATAATTTCCAACATACCTTCAATACAATCATAAAAAAAGAAAAAGTCAAATAATTAAAGAATGGGAATAGTGATTCCCAAACCATGGGAATTTTTTTCCTATCATTCAACTTGGAAATAATATTTTACTAAATTATAGGAAAATATTTTTTCATAAAATAATTAATATCCGAGAAAATTTTTTATAAAACTTATAACAAATGTAAGAACGTATCATTCCTAACTATATATTCTTGGGAATAATTAAATATACCCTGAAACAGACGTCTCGTAAAAATCTAAAATTGAAGAAGAAAAAATTAAATCAATTCAAATCAATTTAATTTGGTTCAATTTTTTGAATATAATAATCAAATTAAATCAAAGCAAATCAAATAAAATTTATTGTCTAGGTTAATTAAACTTTTGTTTCAAAATTAAACCAAATCAAACAACAAATGAGATTGTTGTGCAGAGTCTGAAACTAGTAATTAAGATTCATAACAAAAACTTCCTATAAAAGAACAAAAAAAATCTCAGCGCAAGGGGAAAAAAAGATGAATTTTCTCATAATACATAATTATTAGTTACATGTATACTGCAATCACATCAGCGTATTAACTCTTAGTTGGCAGGAACACTAGATTTAATCTTTTGATAAGTGAAGTTGCGGTGTGTGGATCGTATATGGCATATCTAAGAGTATTTTCTAACGCTCTTTTCTGGCCTATCATATCATATTCCAATATTGGCATATGGAATTTTTGAAAACAATACATCAAAATTCAACATGCGTATCAGAAAAGTTTTTCCCTTCTTCCCTTCTTATGGGGAAAAGGTGCTGATTGGATTGACATCTTGTTTTCTGGTCACCAAGAACAATTGAAAATATTGCTAAAGTGGATTCTCACCTACAGTTGCTAGTCAATGGAGTAGATATAGTTGCTTTTAACCACATTTTATAAATGTGGTTAATTGTAAAAAAAATCTGGCCAAACATATCTCCCTCCTCCACCTCCGGTCCCCCACCCCCACCTTCGGTCCCCCACCCCCACTCCCCACCTCCCCCCAACCTTAGCTGCACCCTTCCCTCTTCCTCTAACCTCTCCCCCAAACACCTTGATAGTAATAACCCAATGCTAGCATTGAAGAACTCTATACTCAACATCTTTACCTCCACCCTCACTATCCCCACCTCAGCCGCACCCCTCCCTCTTCTCAAATCACCAAAAAGGTAAGACCTTGGTTGAATAAGAAAACAACAACAAAGAAATTCCAACAATATCTTTACCTCGGAAATAAAAAGATTCAAAACAAGTTGCAATTTTTTTCACAGATATGCAGTAAAGTAACAAGCTTTGGGAACAAAAGCTTATCGCTGCTGTTGTTCAGTGGTATCTGCCTTAACATAGTTAGAATCATTAGTCACTACATTGGTAAAGTTGAAGTATCTTATTCTTGAAAGATCCATGGACTCCAAAGTGAACGACTCCAATCCAAAGTTGTCAGGGCCAGCTATGGACTTGTGTAATATCTAGCGTACATATGTTATTAGATAAGTTTCATATGGCCCTAAAGTCCCCCAGGACCCACCCATGTTACCAGGTCCGGGTTTTCGCTAAGTCTGGAGCCCTACATCTCCTTGGAGGGCTATATATTAGAGCCATTTTCTTGTGATCAAAAGTCTCGATAATTGCTCTCTGGAGGGATATGAATTGAAGTATGATTTTTAATGAATTTTAGAAAACCTCTAAATGTTCCTTTTCTAGCCCCCAAGTTTAGAAAATCGTCAGAATTCCGGAATTTGAACGAAAACTCAAAAATGAGATTTTGATTGGTTGGGGTTTTGATTTTTTTGATATTTTATTTGAATTCAAATGGAGGTATTTCCTTATTTACACTTATGTTTTAAAGTTAATAGGAAATAAAATAAATGATTTAACTTAGAATAAAGAAATATAAACAACCATGACAGTAATAAGTTTGGTGATATATCAGTATCAGACATATCAATAAAATGTTACTGATATGAGCTGAAGCCATGACAGCAACGTGTTGCTATCCACGGCTGGAGTTTCATAGAGGTAGTGTTGTTGGACCTTGCTGTCCACAGCTAGGAATTCCTTTGCTATCACAGCTGGGAATTTCCTTTGTTGTCCATGGCTAGGAATTTCAGAGGAGTAGTGAAAGTGTTTGATGACAACAAAAATATTACTATCATAGAGGTTCCCACAACTGGGAATACGTTCCCATAGTTGAGAATGA
Source organism: Dalbergia cultrata (assembly GCA_031216105.1). Taxonomy (NCBI): domain Eukaryota; kingdom Viridiplantae; phylum Streptophyta; class Magnoliopsida; order Fabales; family Fabaceae; genus Dalbergia; species Dalbergia cultrata. The sequence goes on along the minus strand of CM062350.1, from coordinate 9,968,642 downwards.
GTTCTCACAGCTGGAAATTAATTCCCACAGCTAGGAATGAGCTTCCACGGCTGGGAATGAGTTCCCACGGATGTGAATGAGCTTCCACAGCTGGGTATGAGTTTCCCACGGCTGGGATGAGTTTCCACAGCTGGGAATGAATCCCACAGATGGGAATGAGTTTCCACGGCTGGGAATGTAATTCCACAACTGTGATAAGTTTGTCATAGCTGATGCCTTAAGTGCACAGTACCCCCACCTTAAAAACGTGAACGAAGGGATAAAAACCCTTCCCCTTCATTTTTCTTCCATTTTCTTCGAACTAGAAACCCTCCCCTTTCTATTTTCTCTTTTTTTTCTTCAACCCCATTCCAACCTAGCTCCCATAAATCATCAAGGTGAGTATATGTTGCAAGATCTTGTCTCCATTTTTGTCATTCTTTCACATTCTTGACATGGGCACTGTCATTCCTCTCTTTTTGTCAAATGGGGGTGCTCCCCCTAGATTGTTAGAGCTAGATTAGAGTTATTTTAGAGGGTGATAGAGTTTGATATTGAGTTTTATGATTTTTGTAGTAGACGTAGGTGCCTTCCCAACTCCCCGGAGCCTAGTTAGAGTTGACGTCACCTCTTCCTCCCCTCCAGGTGAGTGGGTTCAAATCCTATGGCCCTTATGTTGGTCATTAGAATTAATTTCCTTAAATCATAACATGATTTTATGATTTTGGAGAATGATTTAAGAGATTTGAGATTTTTATTGGTTATTAAAATTATTGAGAAGGATTTTTTTTATAACATGAGCATAAAATAATTGTTTCATTGTAAACTCATGGGACCATATTTGTTAAAATGATTTTTATTAAAGAACTAGAGTATGACTATGGATTGATTTAGAGACTTTATAAATTTTCCCTATCAATTCTAAGGTTTATTTAATTATATATTATAAAGTTTGATGCTTGGAGAAAGGCCCAAAGCAGAGATTTAGAGAAAATAACATATTTGATAATTTAGAGACCAGACATTAGCTATAAAGAAACAGACAGCGAGTTAACGGCTGAGCCCAATCGTTAACCTTGGTACCAAGTTGTCTCGAGAGGACAATATCATAAAGCAGAGTATGGAACCTAATTAGGTGTCCAATTTGGATCCCAGGGAGATCCCAAAGACTAGAGAAATTGTTATGTCATGGTTGGCATGCATAACCAGAGAAATTATATATATTTTGTTGTGCGAGGCATAATCAGATATTCTTGTTTCTCTAATAGATTTTTAGTGCTTATGCTTTACCAGAGAATTACTAATTTTATTTCCTTTATGATATCATATATACATTATGATTAGAGTATATGCATTAATCGGTTTTAATGATTTCATTTACATATATATATATATATATATATATATATATATATATATATGTATATCTTTGTTGTCATCTCACGAGGGAGTTATGGGTGAGGACCTACTCACTAAGTTTTAGATGAAATTCACCTCTCTCCCTTTTTCATTACAAATACGTTAGTTGCTGTGGGTTTTTCTCAGCCACCTCCTCCCTAGTAGTAGAGCTGTTCGGTTGGTGAGTTTCACTCGGAGTGAAGTACCTTTTGTATTTTGTATTCTGATATAGTACTCCAGTGTATATTGCGAGCAGGGTCCCGGACCATAGAGATATTTTCATTGATTCATCATTATTATTTTGTATTCAAATGATTATGGTTCATAGGTTTATTGTATAGAGAGCAACTCATTTTTTTTGTATCACGAAGATATATTTTAGAGTTTAAATACTATATGTTATTGATGAAGAGTATGATTTCAAAAGAGCCAAATATTTATTAAAGGTGAAACAATATTTTATAAGTGGAATTTATTATTCAAATTATGCATATAGGGAGACTCAGAGGTCACGAGGTTGACGTAGAGATGGGATTTTGTCACGACTCTACTTAGGCACGTGACTGACATATGAGAAATCTCATTCTCACGCAAGCCTCATGGCCTGTTTACAATTTTGCATGCATGTTCTGTTCTAACATCTAAGAAAGATAGAGATTTTCTCTTTTCCTACATACAAATCATCTGTTCTTTAGAATCAAAATCATTACATTTAAAATCTCATAATAGCCTTTCGGATCTCAAAATTGTGAATTATTTATACACATAAATTAAAATACACTTTGTCCAATGTCTAGATCTAATTGTATACAATTCAAATATATAATCATATTATGCCAAATGCAAAAATAAAACATGTTCTAGGTCCAGGATCCTGCCTGCAATGTACTGGAGCACTCTAAACAGGATGAGAATATTTCACACAAGTTAAGCTTACCAGCTATACTCTAGTGTTGCGGGGATACTGGTAGCTAAGAGGACGGCAACTACTATACCTGTAATAAGAAGGAAAGCAGAGCGGTGAGTTTTGTTGCCAAAACTCAGTGAGTGAGTCCTCACCTGAAACCCCTTTCATGGGACACCAAGGAAACAATGCATAAATCATAATGACATTAATAATTTTAAGAAATGTCACATAACTAAGTATACATTTATTTCTAAAAGTCCTTTATAATCATGATGTTACAACTTAAAAACAATTTTCTCAATTTACTTTTATACCTGAAATCATACAAGCACACGACATAGTAGCTCCTAGAGAAACAGTAGTCTCTGAGTATACATGTCTAGTCATATCTGGGCGTTACGTATCGTCGTTCCCAGTATGACAATAAATCTCTAAATATAAATGTCTAATCACATCTGGGCGTTACGTATCGCCGTCCCTAGTGTGACAATATATTCTCTGTTATCTCTGGCCTAGACTACTTGGTACCAAGGTTAATGAATTTACTGTCGTTAACACATAACCTATTTTTCTATAGCTACCTTCTTAACTAACCAAATAAATACCTTTTTAGCTAAAACCTTTAAACCTTTTAATTCTCTGCGAGCTCTGAATCTGTTTGACTCCAATAGTCTGACTTTAGCATAACTGTGGCGATGAAATCATGCATAAGGGATCACCCTTTATAGACATCCGTGATTTCATAAACTCACAGACTATGTATCCGTCAGCTATTCTAAATCTCATGAAGATTCAGGCTCTAAAACCTTTTGATTTATTCTCTAAAACATAATTCAAAGTACCAATCTTTCCATAGTCTAGAAAGCTTAACAACATACTTGAAATAAAGGTTAAAACCATAATTCTAATAATTTCTCTGACCTTCATATCTCATTATTAAATTGAATCATATATATAAATCAGTTCCAGAATCCAGTAAAGCAATCACACGTCTCTAACAGTTACACAAATCATCAATCTACACAAAAACCAAGTTCCCAATTCACAATTCCATAATCTTTCTAAATAACACTTCAAGATATATAACTATATTATATTCATAAATCACTTCTAAAATCAATTTAGCATTCATAAATGCTTTCTATAATCACAATCAACTTCAAATACACTTGAAATCAATTCCACAAATATAGTCCCATGAGTTTTATGAAAAACATGTTTCATGCTCTAAAATCAGTGGTTCTAATACATATAAACTAATAGCAATTTACAATCCTTATACAGTAATATCTAAAATCAAGTAGTAAATCGTATTTTTCATGAAAATAACTCTAATGCAGAACATAGAGATAACAGATGTGAACTTACTCACTTGGAGGGGTGAATAGTGTAGGAACAATACCAACAGCACACTGGTAAATAGAACTGACAGCAGAATCTGATATAGAAGCCATAGAACTCTAAATCATCGTTTAAAACCTCTGAATATTCAAAACTCATCTCTAACAAGGTAGAAAACCTCCCTCCCTTGAGGAACTCATAGAATCACCCTAATAACCAAAAGAAAAGGGAGAAAAGAAAGCAGAACTAGGAGAACAACGTACCTTAAAGCTTTAGGAATCAAAGATTGAAGTTAGATTGACGAAAAATGGAAGGAAATAGAGCTTTGGGGGTGAGAACCACGATTTGGGAGTGAGAACTCAAGTTTGGGGATGAAAAATGGGTGTTTAAAGGTTCTGGACCCCGAAATGGGGGGTTTTTTAACTCTTTGTTGACTGCCTAGGCGGTTTCCAATGTGGTTGCCACACCGACTTACTTCCTGATAATCGCTTGGGCGATTCCTAATTTTTTTTTTAACCTAGGATATTACAGATTCCTCACGTGCCGGTCACGCTCCTAAGTCGGGTCGTGACAACTTGAAACTACAGTCGTAGATGAAATAGCGAGGGATGGAGGAGCAAGAAGCATCCTCCATAACACCGGCATCACACAACTTGATTCTGTACCTCTTATAGTCGATGTGTTGTACATGGTATTTTTGAGAATAAAGTCAACACTGTCGCGTTGTTCTCACAATCCAGTTCATACCTTTTGTTGTTGCAGTAGCTTGGGTCCCTCTCAATCCCTTCAACATCGGTTGTTGAGTGGCTGTGTTCTAGTCGCTGCTCGTCTCCATTACACCGTTGGTTGAAGAATGTAGATATGCTTTCATTGTTCTTCGATCGAGGATTGTATTCACAGATCTGCTCTTGTCGCTGCACTCTGCCTCCTATTGTTGCTAGTTTTTATGGTTATCCTTCACCGCACGTCAACATTGGAGTCGTCGCATTGGTCGAAGATGCCGGTGATGGCACCACTACGATCATGTTCTGCTTCTTTGCCTCATCTACACCATTGCGATCGTGATGTTCTTGTTGAATCTGAATTTCACTGTAGGAGAGGTGGTTATGGTGCTGGTGGAGGAGGGAAGAGATGGCGCGATGGTAGGGGTCATTGGAGGAGGTGGGTACGACGAAGGTGGGAGAATGAAGGTGGCGGTAGAGGAGTGGGAACTTAGAAGCGGTAGAGAATATTTTGATATTTAGCCACACAATTAATTTCATTTAACCACATTCATGAAATGTTGTTAACTGCAACAACTGCAGCATGGGCATTGACCAACAACTGTAGGGTAATAGTCACCTTGAAAATAATCTTGTCACTTTTCAATCACATTCAGTTACAAATTTCAAATGATAATTCTTTAAATCAAATATAGAAAGTACTTTAGCCACAGAAAATTCCAATGCTAGATAGTTTAAGGCTTGCTTGTTTAGAAAACATTTATTACTTCAATGTTTTGTTAGCAAAATCAATTATAACAGTTTTGTTATATCCTTCTAAATAGCTTCCTATAATTCCTCCTAATACTAAAATAAGTAGAAATATAAATGCAACTAATGTCTTGAAAACTTAAAAAGTGAGTAACATTTACTTTATTTAATATGTAAAAAGATTTATAGAAATATTTAATAAGAGGATTTAGAATTATTCTAATTATAAAACTGCAATTTTATTTAACCACATGAGCAACAGTGAGTTAGTAAGAGCTTTCTCATTCCTTAAACAGTGTGTCAATAGTTCACTTCTAATGGTGGAAGTAGAACAATTTTAATCGTGGCGGTGGATTAGCTGTTGTGTACCTTGAAAAGGCTCAAAAATTGAAATTTTATTTTTATTCTATTTAATGTTTTTAGAACTAAGTTTAATTTTGATAAATTAATTATGTAAAATATTTGTATATTACTATGTAACCAAATCTTTTTATTTGCAGAATCCATCAAATAATAGGTATATTTGTTGACATGTCAAGAGTCACAATATACAATTCAATGGTAATATAAAATTCTTTTACACTTTATATATTAAAATTAATTTTTTATAATTTTATAAAAGAAAAAATCCTTAATTCTTTGTATTAAAAAAAAATCCTATATTCTTCTCACCTCCTAATTAACGAAACAAATTCGTTATCTTAATGTAAAAAATAATTTCATCTATCTCTGATTTTTCAATTACTCCTCTAGGCACTTGAAATCAGATAATGCTATTTTCATACTAAAAAAAATCACATACCACTTTTAATTAGTTTAAGCTAAAACAAGAGCATAAACAATCTAACAAAAATAATAATTAAAAAAAAAAGCATTATTCAAGGTTTCAACTTTCAGGCAATGCGTATAGAGGAAAATCAGCTTCTCATCATTTCAAGCACACACATTAGGGAATCTGGATTGTTTGTTGCATTCACCTGCAAATACCAAATGCAAACTGCAAATGCAACGGCCTTGTTCATCAAATTTGACTCTTCGAGAATTTAAAAGCTCCGTACGTCCAATCCAATGAATGGAAACAAAGCTCGTCAATAAAACTAGCTTGGCCCTTGAAATGTTGTAAGGACAATAATTAAGTGACACATCTTTTTGGTCCCGGGATGATGTTAATTTCCATTAACCAGAAAATAAGAAAACTTGTTCAATTTTTATTACTCTGTGATCTCGAACGTTTCTCTTCGCTCTTCGAACCCTCATATATGTATACTCTGAACTTGAGAAGGGGAAAATTTGACGTTGATGTTTGAGTGAATTAAAGGATGGTTATGAATTTATGACTATTACATGTATCAGTTAAGGAAAATATTAGACATTCTGAACCTTTTTCAAGAAATAAATGTGAAAATGATGATGTATTCCGTTTGATTTCGAATAAGTTTCCATTTTTTAAATTATTTTGGTCCAAAATAAGTTCATTTACAAATATAGGCAGTATTAAACTTTTTTCCTGCTAATACCTCTAATAAAAGAGAGAATAAGTAGGAAGAGGGAGTCCAAGTTAAGGAGGGAAAAAGTGGAAAGAGATAATAGAATCGTAATTTTGTACAATCACTTAAATTTATCAAAATAATAAGATATTTTTAATTATTTTCTTAATTTATGTGTCTAATTAAAGTCGAATACTTATTTGAGACGAGATAAAGTGACTGGTAATCTTTAAATAAATATATAGGTCCTTTCTTTAGATTTAATCTAGTTATCAATATGTATTGTGTTTATCTAACCGGAATCTTAAGGATTTTAATAAAAGTGAATTTATAAACTTAGCAGTGATTCAATGCTTTGAAACTTACAAAATCACATATTTCCAATGAATATTTATTATTTTAAAATCTTAATCAGTGTCCTTAGAGTACTGGTTAGTACTCCCTTCATCCTTAAATAATTGTATATTTCAAAAAATTTCTTTATCTAAAAATAATTATCCATTTCAAAAGTTTAGGTAATATTAATTATTTTTTAGTAATAATACCTCTATTAAATACTACTGATTCATTGGTGAAAAAGGAAATACGAAGTTGGAATATTAAAAGGAAACAAAGACAATTTAATAAATTATTTTTAATTTTTACTATTGATATTTTATGGATCATTTTCTTAATTCTAATAAATATTTATAAGTGAATAATCACTTGGTGATGGAGGGAGTAAAAAGCCTCATGTATTCAGTATAAAATTCTGACTATTTTATTATAGTCGTGTAGCATTACTGTTTAACCAATGGGGAAGATTAAGACCTAATGGCGTGAAAAATAGGAAATAGCAAATGGTCAAGTCTTGCGTACGACCCGTACTAAACGGGAGAAAATAATTGATTTGAAAGTTTGACAAAATTACATATTCGTTGACAATTATTTCGTGTTTACTAGTCAGAGTGTTTTTTTTTTTCTCTCTTAAATAAAAAATAAAAAAATCCCCTGCAATTAGTCAAGCTTATCGTGCTTCCTTCGGCATAGAAACTAGAAATGTTAATTTTTGCGAAATTATAAAATAAGAAAATAGAGTAAAGAGAAAATATCCAAACATTTACTTAAAATTTGATACAGCTCACACAAAAATAAAAAATTTGATGCTAATTTAAAGTTAATTAAGGAAGTAGCTATTCATACACATGCAACCCTCACACCCTGCAAGTTACCTTCAGCATATCAGCCTACTTCATCTACTTGTATTTAATATTCAGCTAATTTTCACCCACTCCATACTTTAGTGAAGGTATTAGGCATGATCGAGTACCAAATGTGTTGATTTTTACGTAGTATTAAAAACTGGCTAATTCAATCGAAAAATCAGTGAATTGGCCACTAGCCCGGTCTAGTTTGTGGTTTAGACTGGAATTCCATTCAAATTGGTTAGCGTTGGTCAAACTCGGTCCAAATCAATGTGAACTGGCCAAGTTTGCTACCGAACCAGTTTTTTGAATTTTAAATAATTTAAACTAAAAAAATTTCACATATTGGAGTAAAACCTAGTATATGAGGGAAGGGATTGTACTCCCAACCACTAAGCTATTCAAGCACTTGTGTTGCATTTTATAAATAATAATATATGTTGGCTATTTATTATAGTTGTATATATTTATTTAATTAAATATGATTCAACTAGTTGAACCAGTAACCCAATGACTCGGTATCTCAACTAAGTCAATCACCAATCTGATTTTGAAACCATAGATTTTTATTATTGATAAAAAAAAAAAAGTAAATACTCCATGTGATCCCTTAAGAAAATTTCACAAATCCATTTAGTCCAACCGAAATTAAATTCATGGTCCTTCAACATTTCAATAATAAGATATATTTGTTCCTCTAATATTTAATTCTTTAAACGCTAATAGAATTGTATATTAACTTGCTAACGGGATGTTAAGTGATGTGTATATTATCTGAAGTAGAATAAAGTTTGAGATAACTCATTTTAGTGGTTGAAATTCACAAAATAAGTCATTTAAATCTCCATTACAAGTCATAAAATGACTCATTTTGTACAATTTTATACACAAAAATGAGTGCAATATGTTCCAAAATAGCATCATTTTGCTTGAATATAACATTTTAATGGCACATTTTTATGTACTGTATCACGTGTGCAAGTCCACTAATGAAAAACTAATAGAGGGATTATTGTGTCTATCATTTTCAATCTTCAAGAACCACGAGGCTAATTTCTTTTTTTGGGAAATGAAATAGTTCAATATAAAAATCTTGAGGAACCAAATAGGATGTTCACTAAAAAAAAAAAGATAAGATCACATGATACGACTCTCAAAAGAAACTAATTGATGGTTAAAATTAACATATAAATTGGTTATATTAAAATTTTCACGTGAGAAAATTTGTTTTCATGCAACTATATCTTCCAATTAAAATTTGAATTTTCGTCATTCCCAATTTCCCACCAACTCCAATTATTTGCATTATCCACATTCTCGTTTTTACTTTTCTGAGGCACGGTAAATTGCTAAATCTTAGAGAGACAACCAGTATAGTACGTAGTCGATTAAATCAGTAAAGCATACAAAAGCATGCAAACAAAGGGCTTGTTTAGTTTGAGTTTCTAATTTTTCAGATTTCATGAAGAAAATACTGAAAATTTTGAAAACTAAATTCCAATTTTTAGTATTCATTATTTCCTTCACAAAATCCTGAAAACTAAAAAACTGAAAATGAAAACTGGAACCAAACAAGCCCAAAAGTTTTCTAAAATTTTCATTCTTCTTGGTTTCCTCGAATTTCGATTTGTTTATTTCCTGTGTCCTCTAGTTTCCCTCCTAATCATTTTTACCAACTAAACTCTTTTTTTATCATTAAGATTAGGGAGTTTTTCAGGTAATATAAAATTTAAGGGTACTGACACCTTTTAATTATTTATTGCTAAAATTGTATCATTTATTCCATTAACCTAATTTATTAAAATATAGAAAAAAAATTCAATTAAAATCAGTGAAAAAAAATAGTATTGGTACCCATAGGATGTCAAAGAAAAAAAGTTTAAAATTATACGTACCTTTCACTTTAGCATTTGAAATTAATAAATTATCAATTTAATTTATAAAATTACAAAACATAATTCAAATTAATTAGTTCCTATGATAATACTTGCATGCATAGACTAATTTGAATCATTTTTATAATTTCAAAAATTAAATTTTTATAATTTCAAAAATTAAATTAATACTTTTCTAATTTTATGGACTATTTTTTTCAAATTGGAAAAACTTAAATCTCCAAGAGAGGAAAAATTTTACTAGCTAAAATAAAATACACGTATATTTCAGGACCTAAGATGAACTTTTGCTCCATTTTCACTGACATTGGAGTAGGAATCTCAAATTCTGTGTCACGATTTGATTTGGACACGTGAGGAGTTTCGTTCCAATATAAGTCTTGTGACCTGGATTCCTATATATGCATAATACATTACAAAATAATTTAAATCATAAAAATCTTTTCTACATATAAATCACCTGTCTTTACAATATATAGCCAGTATTTTCCAAACTGCAGTCTCATATTCTACTATTTGAAGTCTGAATTCATGGTGTCAACAAGTGTAATGAAAGTTTATCATATATAAAACCTCTATAAATAGTAAAATCATATAATAAAGTCTAACATAACATCATATATGCAAAACATAAATCATGCACTATGGTTCGAAATCCTACCTGCATCTACATTGGAGCACTCTAGAACAAAACCATAAGCACTTTACCTAAGTGAGGCTCACCATTGGAACTCTAGTGTTGCTGAGACAATGGTGGCTGGGAAAGACTCACAGTCGCTTCTACATTTGTAAAATATGAGAATGAGCAAAGGGGTGAGTTTTGTAACCAAAACTCAGTGAGTGAGTCCTCACCTAAAACTCCCTTTCATGGGACATCAAAGAAGCAATGCATAAAATCATAATAACAGTAATAGTTTTCCAAAGTCTTACATAATTAAGCACACGTACATATATATGTGTTAGTGATCATTCTTCAAATTCAAATAGTTTCCTCAATTTACTTTCATACCTAAAATCATATAAACCCATAATGTAGTAGCTACTAGAGAAACAATAATCGATGCTATGATGTCACAACTTGATTTAAGCACGTGACCGGCACGTGAGAAATCCTATTCCCACGTAAGCCTCGTGACCTGGATTGCTCTATATGCATAGTTAAGCATGAAATTATTCAAAATACATTTTCATTTTCTACATACAAATCACCTGTTTATCAAATCATACTAGTCTATATTGAAATTTCATAACTCAAACTTTACTGTCTGTAAATCATAATACAAAACATATCTGTGTAAAGCTACTCTGATTTGAAATATTCATAAATGGTGAACTATTCGATACAACCTCAAATAATATTATAATATGCACAATTATAAACATGCTCTATTATACGGTACCCTGTCTGCATTTATACTGGAGCACTCTAGACAGAACTATAAGCACTTCACTCAAGTGAAGCCCACCATATGAACTCTAATACTGGTGGGGATGATGATTGAGAACACTCTGCCGCAATTGTTCTATTTGTGAAAAAGGAAAAATGAAAGGGTGAGTTTTGTGCTAAACTCAGTGAGTGAATCCTCACCTGAAACCCCCTTCCATGAGACATCGAGAAAACAATGCACAAAATCATAATAACATTAAGAATATAAGAAAAGATCTCACATAATTAAATATACATATATTTCTAAAAACAAAATTCATAATCATCAGGCTATCACTTAAAACAATTTCTCTAAAATTATTTTCATACCTGAAATCATACAAACAATACAATATAGTAGCTCCTAGAGAAACAATAATCTCTGCTCTAGTTATGCACAGTGTCTGTGACGTAACAAAACTCTGAATATAAACCTCTGGTCACATCTAGGCGTTACGTATAGCCGTCCCTAGTGTGACAATCAATCTCTGAATATAAACTTTGAATATCTCTGGCCCGGGCTACTTAGTACCAAGGTTAACGGATTTACTGCCGTTAACACACAGCCTGTTTCTCTATAGCTACCCTCTAAACCAACCAAATAAATCAATTAAAACTAAAACCTTTAAATCTTTTTAATTCTCTAAGAGCTCTGAATCTGTCTGATTCTAACAGTTTGACCTTAGCATAACTGTGACTATGAATCATGTCCAAGGGATCACCCTTTGTAGACATCTGTGATTTCATAAACTCACAGAATATGTATCCGCCAACTGTTCTGAATCTCATGAAGATTCCAGCTCTAAAATCCCTTTTTATGTCCGAGTTTCTAATTCAATTCTCAACAATATTCTTTCATAAGCTTGAAAACCCTAAAATCATAATAACATTCTTCAACAGCTCATAGTTCTCTAACAATCATTTACATAATCCATGTTCAAACATCAAACAAATGTCTTAATGATCATAAATCTTGGATAATCACAGTTTAAACCAACTCTAAATAGAATCATATTATCAACAATAGTCCCATGAGTTTTCTAAAATATAGTTCATGCTATTCAGAAAACCATAGTTTAATAAATCAATATAAATCTCAAATCTTTATACAATAATCTCTAAAATTAGACAGTAAATCGTATTTTCATGAAAATAACCTCTAATGCAGAACATAGAGATCACAGATGAAAACCCACTCACCTGGAGGGGTGAACAGTGAAGAATCTATACTGACAGGGCTCCATGGAGCAGGAACAACATTAATATCTGACATAGGAGCCATAATACTCTAGATTAATTTCTAGAAAGTACTAAATAACTCAGATTTAACTCTAGCACCAAGGAGGAACTTCACCTCTTGGACAACATAAGGGGAATGGCAAAACCAACCTCCAAAACAAAGAGGAAATGGAAGAAAATAAGAGAGAACATCAAGATCTCTTACCTTGAAGGCTTGGAAGTGAGAGTTTGATGTTAGATTGATGAAAATGGGGGAGAGAGAGATTGGGGACGAGAATTTCGTGTTTCTTAGGGGGTGAGGGGTGTTTTGGATGAAATGAATGTTCTGGACCCCGAACAGGGGTTTTTAAGTCATCTGTCGAGCGCCACAGCCCTAAGAGCATATCGCGCCTTCTTTGTTCGTTGAGCGCAGCTAAGAGCTTGTGGCGCGCTCACCAGAGAACATAATATTCACTTTTTGCACCGACTCAATGCTCTGCTGACCGTTGCAGCGCTAAGAGCACTGCAGCGCTCACCAGAATGATTTCTCCCTCTACAGGATGGTCTCTTTCACTCTCCAGGATGGTCTCTCACTCCCTAGAACTCACTTATTACATTTCTTAATTAATGTTAAATCATTTATTTTCTTTTAACTTTTATTTCCTATTAACTTTTAAACATAAACGTAAATAAGGGAATACCCCCTATTTGGATTCAAATAAAATATCTAAAAATTCAAAACCCTAACTAATGAAAATCTCATTTTTGAGTTCTAGTTCAAATTCTGAAATTCCAACGATTTTCAAAACTTGGAGGCTAAAAATGAAACATCTAATGGCCTCCTAAAATTTGTTAAAAATCACTCTTCAACTTGTTTTTCTCTAAGGAACAATTACCGGGACTTTTGATCCTAAGATTGTGGCTTTAACATATAGCCCTCCAAGGAGGTGTAGGGCTTCAAACTTAGCGAAAACCCAGACCCGGCAACAGCAGTGGGTCCCGGGGAACCTTAGGACCATACAAAACTCGTCTACTGACACGTGTACACCAGGTATTACATATGACATGTGGGTGCTTAGTTCCTCGTAAATAAGAGCCCCTCATTGAACAAGAGTTCCTCGTAAACAAGATCCCCTCGTGAACCACGTCCATCACTGATTGATTTATTCTCTAAATGAATTGCCCTTTGTGGGCCTTGGTACTAAGGTTAACGATTAATACTAGCCGTTAACTCACTAATTATTTCTCTATAACTATTGTCTAAACTAGTCTATTCATAACTCAAGTAAATCTGAAAACCTTTAAAACCATTTACTTTTTTATGACCTCTGAATCTATCTTATTTTAACAGTCTGCCCTTAGCATAACTATGGCTATGAAATCATGTCTAAGGAATCACTAGTTTGAAGGCATTGTGATTTCAAAAGGCATAGAATATGTAGCTGGCAGTTGTTCTGAGTATACAATTTTAACAATCTGACTTTAGCATACTATAGCTATGAAATCATGCCTAAAGAATTACCCTTTGCAAATATTTATGATTTCATATATCTTCAAAATATGTAGCTGTCAACTGTTCTAAATCTCATGAAGATTTAAGCTTTAAAATATCTTTTAATTAACCATCAAAACACAATTTAAATCATCAAGCTTTTCACAACTAGAAATCTCAATATCATATTTTTAAAATAACAAAGTTTGCAATCACAATTCCATTTTCTCCTTTAAATAGCATTTTCAAGTATATAATTATGTCATACACATAAACCATACTTAGAGTTCAATTTAACATTCATAAAAGCTTTCCATAATCACAATTATCATCAAACACACTTGAAATCAGTTCAACAAACATGATCCCATGAGTTTTATCAAAAATATATTTCATGCGCTAGAATTAGGAGTTCTAAACATATAAACCAACAATAATTTCAAATCCTTCTACGATAATCTCTAAAATCAAACAATAGGTTATATTTTCATAAAAATAACATCTAATGCACAACATAGAGATCATAGATGTGAACCCACTCACCTAGAAGGGTGAACAGTAAAGAGTTAATAGCAACAGCAAACTAAGAAGCAGAATTGACAGCAGTATCTGATATTGAAGTAATAGAATTCTAAATTAACCTCTAAAACCTCTAAATATCCAAGAACAAATATCTAACAAGGTAGAAAGCTTCTTTCCCTTGAGAATCATAGAGTACCCCTATAAACAAGGAAAACTTAAAGGAAATGAAGAAAAAATAGCAAAATAACATACCTTTAAGCTTAGAGGATGGAAGATTTCAAGTTAAACTTGAAAGAATTGGAAGAAAATGGAGTTTGGAGGGTGAAGAGAGGTTGGGGACGAAGTTTCTGGTGTTTGAGGGTGGAGGGGTTGTGTTTGTGGTGTTTAGAACCTAAAATAAGAGTTTTTTATCAATTGACTGCTGCAGCACTCACCAAAGAGTATAAAATTGTCCCCTACACCACCTTACTGTTCACTTGACTGCTGCAGTGCTCAAGCGCTCACCAAAATAGTTTTTCTTCCAACTTTGAGCTACAATTCATATACTGGTATGCATTAGACTGTGTTATCTCAATATTCACTTATTTTAATTTGCATTAATTTTAAAACATAAATGTAAATAAGAGAATATTCCCCCATTTGTATTCAAATAAAATATTATAAAAATCAAAATCCTAACGAACCAAAATTCAAATTTTGGGTTTTAGTTCAAGTTCGGGAATTTTCATGATTTTATGAGGAAGAGAAAACTAGATTGGGCATCGAATCGGTCAAGGTTTAGAGGTCCAACCGAAAATATATATATATAATAAATATAATTCATATAAAATTTCTCTAGTCTTAGCCTTACAACATGGTCACAAAAGTATTTGAAATACTATTTGTTGGTACCCAGTGAGATTTATGGTGAATAGCCTGCGAATGACAGAGAGAAAAGAAGGATAATCCAACAATATTTGCTAGTGCCCTTTTTTGGTTCCATTTTTTTTTTTTTTTGCTCTATAACTACCACAAAATATCAGTATTTAAGCTTTGAAACAAAAAAAATGAAAAAAAAGAAAAAGTTTTGAACCAGTCCAACCAATCCGATTCATCGATTTTCCCGATTTTTTCCGATTTTTCTCGGTTTTGACCAGTTTTAACTTTTGTCAGATTTTTTAGGTTAACCGGACCGATTGGTCCAGTTCGATTTTCTTATAAACTTATAGATAAACAATGGAGTGTTTAAATATTTTATAAAATTTATTAAAAATCACTCTTTAACTTATTTTTCTCCAAGGAATAATTACTGAGATTTTTTATCCTAAGAATATGGCTCTATCATATGGCCCTCTTAGGACGTGTAGAGTCCAAATTTGATAAAATTCAAGACCTGGAATGACATATAAGGATAACTGACACCATTTTTAGTTCAAAAAAATTTCTAACCCTTTTATTTAAAATTGGGGTGTTATACTCTACCAATCATTAGTTATTAACTATCCCAGATTTAATTTATATGGTGTTATCAAATTTTCATTATAAGTTTAATAAAAATACAACGATATAATTGTTCTGTCGTATATAAATTGAAGATTATGGGGCTTTAACTTGTTCTATGCCCGTAGCAACATCTTGATTTGAATAAAATACGTCTAGCACACAAACATTTGATGGCTAGTTTTTGGAGATTCATAAGAAACGGAAGCAACAAGGATGTTATCTTCTCCTTTTCAAAAAAAAGTGTGTTAACCTTTTTCATTTTAACCATCATTTCTTTATCTACCTTAGCAGAAATATATGTTTCAAAGTTTAAATATAATAATGAAGTTAATTTTAATACACCTATAGTATAAAAAAAATTATAGTAATTCACTCATGTGCTACTACATATCTAAATATATTTAATTTTCATACTCACTATTTAAAAATTGTATAAATAAAATAATTTAATTCAATGACATGATAATTTTTTATATTATTAATATATATATAAATTTGACTTCTTTTTCCTTTACAATATTTCCCAATTTTGAAAAACTATCAACGAGGCTTTAGTAATTTTCTTTGTGCCAAATGAAAGAAAGAAAGAAAGAAAAAAATTACTTGTGAAAAATAGCGGGGCGTGGTTTGGATCGGGGAACCTCTTCAATTTTGTAATCTTGCTTTCGTGGATTTGCACTCTCCTTTCGCAGTTGATTGAATTCCACGATTTGAATGTAAAAAAGATCCAGAATAATTTACTTATATATCAAAAGCGAGATTCATTTTCTATTTCTTTTTCTACGGAAAAATTATGCCCCTCAATGGCAATGGTAGATGACTAGGATGCGCAATCGAGGTAAAGGCATTCCACGATTTGGGAAAAGTAGAAAAGAGAGCCAAATATTATCAATTTTTTCCCATATGAAAAATAAGTCATTTCACATTGTAAAATAAAAGGTAATTATATTCCATTCAAAAAGAGAAAAAGATAACATTATTCCGGTTATTCAGTACACAAAGGGACAATATTGTTCCATTTTAGCTTATGCTTGATGTTTCAGCTCTCAACTTTCGGTTTTCTTATTTCAAATTAAAAAAACTTTGTTTTTCCCATTTTTATTTTTAATATATACCATTATATTCTTCAATTTCTTCCAGTCTACCAGGGTTTACTTATTATAACGTTGCCATGATTTAATTTGAATTGAATTGCCGACTGGACACGTCTGGACAGAAATTGACAAGTCAATTTAGAATAAAAACAGAAGTGTCAGTATACATACTTTGAAATGGAAGAAAATCGTAAATTTAAAATAATAAGTTTTCAACAAAAATCAATTTTCGTAAGTAGCAATATTATATGACTAAAGAATTTTAACAATACTTTTGTGTAATTTAATAATATTGTTTAAAAATTACTGAATCTTAATTATATTGTAATGTGAGTATTTAGAATAACAACTAGTTAAATATGGAATTATTTTTTCCCAGTGAATTTTTTTTTCTTTCTTAGGGTATTCACAGCTGATCGACAGCACTGAATAATCCATTCGATATGGGAGTAGCTTTCCATATATATCACTAAATATTGAACACTTGAATAGATGTTTAAGGAAGCTATCTACTTACCACCAATGAAATTTAATTAATAGTTTCATAATTTTTTTGTGAAATTAAACTCAAATGAATAACTAGTTAAATATGAAACTATTTTTTCCCCGATATTTTTTTATTTATTTCCTAAGGTATCCATTACCGATCGACAGCACTGACTAATCCCTTCGATCTGAAAGTTTTCTTACGGGGTTAAACCTCTGATAACGAGATCCTTTCCATATATATATCGTCAAATATTAAACACCTGACTAGATGTTTATGGAATATAGCTAGCTATCATCAATGAAATTTAATTAATAGTTTCATTATTTTTTGTGAAATTAAACTTAAACGAATAATATGCTAAAATAGAAATAATTATGATGATATAAGCAACAATCCAAAGCTAAGAGAATAATTATTTTAATAGTTTTTTTAGTTTAACTTTTTTAATTGTCGATTTCATTTAATAAATTTTGCTTTATTAACAATTGTATGGTATGTTAAATTTAACCACACGGAATGACGAGGTTGGGTAATTTGGATATTTTACTATGAAATCATAAGTTCAAATATTATTGTCTTTCACATAAACAAAAAGAATGGTATATTAAAATCACTAAATGATGATATCAAAATATTATTGAAAACACACATAAACTTCTTTTACTTCAATAATTTAGTTGGATATAATTTTGATGTATTATTATTAGAAATATTATTTATACCCTCATATTATTGAAAAGAGTTTTTCATAATAGAGTTGGAAAATTAATAATTATAATTCCTTTTTGGTTTTATATTATTATAAGAATAAATATAATTAAAAATTAAAAATATATTGTAATTATTTTTAGTAAAATGAGTTTAATTTTTGTAAGTTTTGATTGCATAAATTTTTTTTACACTATTATTTAATTATGTATTGTCACCTTAACAGAGGTAGTTAAATTTCACACAACTGCTCAAAAAATCATTCAAATAAGATAATTTAATTAGATAACAATATAAATTTTTTTTACATTATTAGTGTATCAGAATTAAATTATTTGACATGAAAAATTTAAAATATTTATAAGTAAAAAACAACATATCAAACATTTAATTAGATTTATCTTTAAGATTTTGTTTGAAATTATTAAAAATATTGTAAATTTATCTTTTGAACTTCATATTCATTTAATTATACATAACTATGTCATTAAAATTATATGAACGAAACTCATCACAACTACCCTAAAAATTATATAAATAAAATAAAATAAGATTGATTTTATGTCAATATTTTAGTATAAGTTGTTAGGCATAGCCAATTAATCTTATACAAATACTGTCCTAAAACTAATATTTTCTTATTGATTTTGAAATAAAATTAATTTAAGTCAATGAAATTCAGATAAAATTATTTATCTTTTTTAGTTATTTTAACAAATTTGAAATCACACAAAATAGTGATGTGGTTGTTTATGTTTACCTTTTTCTTTTATCAAATTTATCTTTATATTTTGAATGCCTAATAATATATATTTATTGTTTTATTATCGTTAAACAATTTAATATTAATAATACACAATAAACAAATTATATTTAATTATATTTTGATATACTGATAATATAAAAAAGATATAGTATCACCATGAAATTTTTTTATTTACATTATATAGGTAATACAGAGACACTGGATACACAAATAGGTTTGGTGATAGAGATAAAATATAGGGACAGAAAAATATTTTGTCTCTGAAACAAAAAGTTTCTATATTTTTGTTCTTCCAAAAAGTGGAGACAAGATGTAGAGACATAAATTTAATATATATATATATATATATATATATATATATATATATATATATATATTCCAATAATACTCTTTAGGTAGTGACCTCCAGCAACTAGCCAACGCTAGTCAACGATGTACGATAAGGGTACATATGTCTTTTATTATGTATTTGTTATATTGTCTCTGTGTTGCCAAATAAAATACAGAGATAATTATCATGTCTTGTACTCCATAACCATACATGATATAGAGGTAGTGTTTTTTATATCTCGATCTCCACTGTCTCTGTCTCTACTGTCTAGAGATAGTTTCCAAACATTACCTTATAATACATTAAAATTAAATCATAAAATGTTAAATGTCCTAATATTTACTTGAAAAAGTAAATTTTCTAAGATTATATTTACCTTTTTTTTTTTAACCGCAAGCCATGTGTTATTACACTATCACAATACTTTAATAAAACTATCTGAAGAGTTAAACCAATATAAATAACAAATCAAACCAAAATCAAACTTTATCTGATCCCCATCAGTAATCATATCTGGTTTTACATTCTAAGCTAAGGTTGTCATCTGATTTCCCCACTGTGATTATGGAAAGTTAGTCATATTCTTCTCATCTCACCATCGAACAAGAAAAGAAAGAAAGAAAGAAAAATCAGAATCAAGACATGAAACCTTCTCTCAGTGTCTAAGTCTATAAACAGACAGGTCGAGTAGACAAGGGGGTGTTAGTAGTTTCACTCACATGCCGTGACTGACTCTCTCTTGCATACTCTTTCCGTGATATTAGGCGCTTGTTCCAGTTCAAGCCTTTGATTTTGGTTTATAAACAATAAATACACGAACCTCCTTTGCATCACTTGTGTTGTGTCTCACTTTTTCTATGCACTTTCCCGTGCAGTGACCCTTCTAGCTAGCAACAAGGAAGGAACCTACTAGATCTTCCATCTCTGGTCTGGGGTGTCACGGGATTTGCTTTGCTCGACCTCTCTTATCTCTTATCTAATCTTGAGATTTACTTTCTTAGATCGGTTCCAACTTCTTTTTTTTAATTTTTCATCATCCAGTGAGGTCACTGTATTGTAGTATAACACCACACAACACACACAAGGTGTTGGCAACAACTACTTTTTGTGTGTTGTTTGTATTGCATGAATTGAGTGGTTATTATTATACAGATAGAAAGAGAAGAGAGGTTACACACATAGTGAGAAGAAGATGGCTACTACAAGGAACATTGAGAAGATGGCTTCAATTGATGCTCAGCTGAGGTTGCTGGCACCAAGGAAGGTCTCTGATGATGACAAGCTGGTTGAGTATGATGCCTTGTTGCTTGACCGCTTCCTTGACATTCTTCAGGATTTGCATGGTGAAGACATCAGACAAACGGTATGGCAAAATTTCTCTTGCTACTTTTGTTCCCATGGAAAAAAAGATGCCTTTTTTGTTTGGTGGTCAATGTTAACAGATTTGTCAGACCCATCTGAAATTCTGTGAAAAGATTAACCCTTTTTTGGTATTGGAACATTGGCCTTTGTAATTGTGTGTCTGCGGTGTGTCTACTGGAATTGGATGGATATGACAAGTTTTCAGTTTCATATCATTAGTTGATGGTATAGTTCCCAAACTGGTGATTTTGATTTGTTATTTTAGATGGGTTATGAGCCCTGAATTTGAGTTCTGAGTCTTTGTCATAGTTTTAAATTGCTGTTGCTGAGGCAATTATTGCTGTATTTCAGCCACATCGGCTGCATTATCATATAATTCTCTGCAATTGCAGTACTAGCAACGCAATTGTAACCGCAATTCAAAACCATTTCTCTGCTCATTTTGATTCTAAGCGTTTTGAGGCAGGTTTCGCCGTAAATCTAATTGATTGATTACTTTGAATTGTGTAAATCAACAGTTCACACTCAAAGCAGGGCATTTCCCATTTTTATAGGAACTTCTGTTCCAGAAACAATGGTATCCCCAATTATAGCTCATTTGAGGTGTAAAATATATCTTTTTCTCACGATCTCCAGGTAGTATACTCAATTGCAGACAGTTCTGGACAGAGGGATAAATAGTCAATTTTGAAAGAACTAATTGTCAAGCTCTTTCACATCTGAATCTACCTGATTCATAAGGGAAAACTTGCGTCTATATCTCAATTTTCATTCAAACGTGTATTTGGTCTGCACTCTATGTTTTGAGAAATTTCTACCTTCTGGAAAGAGGGAAAAAATGGATTACTTGTCTTAAAAAAGTAAAACTGCCTTGAGAAAGGACAGGTGTATAGAAATTTTTGACGGGATAGTTTTTTTTTTTTTTTTTCAACACTCTACAAGTAAATAGTAAATACAAACTCACTCTTAAGTTAATAAAATCAATTCGACTTGGATATTAGCTTTCTTCCACAAAGTCGGCTTTGATTTTTATTTTTCCCTTCTACTATCATATATGAACTGTGGCTTATAGTTTCAGTGATTTGATGCTTAACAGGTTCAAGATTGTTATGAGCTTTCGGCTGAGTATGAAGGGAAGCATAGGACTGAGAAGTTGGAGGAACTTGGGAATATGCTAACTGGTCTTGATGCTGGGGATTCTATTGTCATTGCCAAATCATTTTCCCACATGCTTAATTTGGCCAACTTGGCAGAAGAGGTTCAAATCGCTTACCGAAGAAGGATTAAGTTATTAAAGAAGGGTGATTTTGCTGATGAGACCTCTGCCATCACGGAATCAGACATTGAAGAGACCTTCAAGAGGCTTGTGACTGAGCTGAAGAAGTCCCCCCAAGAAGTCTTTGATGCTTTGAAGAACCAAACTGTAGATTTAGTGTTTACTGCTCATCCTACCCAGTCTGTTCGTAGATCTCTGCTGCAAAAGCATGGGAGGTTTGTCCATTACATAAATCGATATTTAGTTGTCAGGACTCAGTGGAGTTATGGCAGTCCATTCATTGTGCATTTATCATTTGGCTACGCTGCAATCTGGAAATCATTGGCCTGTATACTGTTTTTGGCATTTTGACTTTTGACAATTTCTGCATAAGGGTTTAATCTTTCTTCTGTTGGTGATCATTGTCTTCTTTTTCAGGATAAGGAATTGTTTGACACAGTTGTATGCTAAAGACATAACACCAGATGACAAGCAGGAACTTGATGAGGCTTTGCAAAGAGAGGTGCATTCTTGATTCCATGTAAAATATATGATTCATCAATCACATCCACACGATTCTCTGAGTTAGTTTGATACTTTACCAACTCTTGCTGTGTTGATTTGGCTGTTCCATCTGACTTTCCTTTCCTACTTCTTTTCAATTTTCAATTAGAAATTATCTCTATTTCCATTTTTGGTTATGATCTCAATGGGTTTTAAGGTTATGAATTTGTGGTTTGATATATATATATATGGCAATGTTGGTGGTAGAGCAATGGCCCTAATGATGTTTTTCTCATGCACAGATTCAAGCTGCATTTCGCACCGATGAAATTCGAAGGTCTCCTCCTACACCACAAGATGAGATGAGGGCTGGAATGAGCTATTTTCATGAGACAATCTGGAAGGGTGTACCGAAGTTTTTGCGCCGGGTTGACACAGCTCTGAAGAACATTGGAATAAATGAACGGGTCCCGTACAATGCTCCTCTTATTCAGTTCTCTTCTTGGATGGGAGGCGATCGTGATGGTACCTTTCTTTTTCATAAGAATTTGATCAACAAACTTGTTTCTTACAAACCTGGTTTCTCTTTGTTGAACTTTGTTTTCCCCCAAGAATTCTTTGCCTCAGATCCATGATGCGTCGTATTTAGTTTATTCATTTCACTGTCTACTTTTGGCTCTCTTCTGTCTTGGGCATTGCCTTAGAGGCATGGCTTGTAATATGTATTTATTGTCTTGCAATTTGCCTAATTTCCATTGCAGGTAACCCCAGAGTAACCCCTGAAGTTACAAGGGATGTGTGTTTACTGGCTAGAATGATGGCTGCTAATTTATACTTCTCTCAGATAGAGGATCTCATGTTTGAGGTATCAGATATGCTGGTTATACTGTCTTTATTATTTATTTTTTTAAACATTAAGGCCAAGATTCTCACCTTGTTGCTTCTGTCTTCTATGACAGTTGTCTATGTGGCGCTGCAATGATGAGCTTCGCGTTCGTGCTGATGAACTCCATATGTCCTCAAGGAGAGATGCAAAGCATTATATTGGTGTGTACCACTTCTGAACTATGCATGCATATGGATCCATTTAGACTTGAACCTTTTGACAGGTAAGTTTCAATTGCTCTTGAATGTCATTGTAATAATTTCTTGACTACTGCAGAGTTTTGGAAGCAGATTCCTCCAAATGAGCCATATCGTGTTATTCTTGGTGATGTGAGGGACAAATTGTATAACACACGTGAACGTGCTCGTCAGTTATTAGCAAATGGGACCTCTGACATCCCTGAAGAGACAACCTTCACAAATGTTGAGCAGGTATTATCCTCATAACAGCCCAATAAACTGTTAAAAGATGGGGGTAGTGAAACCTTTACAGCTTATAGGTAGTTACCTGTTGAATTGCTTCCTTTGTTGTAGTGTTTTCTAATTTTTTGGACACTTGCAATACCTAGATCATATTCTTGTGGCATATATAGACTTCATTTGGTAATGCTTATGTTGCTAGTCTTGATTAGGAGAATTCTAACCTATATATTAGGTTTAATTGTCTTATTATGTTTATAGTTTTATCTTGAGCTAGTTAACAGATTTCTCTAAAAAAAATTTTGAAAAGATGATGGTTATCAAACTGCTTAGAGAATTGCATACTGCTAATCAGTGTGGTAAAGAGCTGTTTGTGTTGCAGCAGTTCTTTAAACCATGCATAATTAATTTCTCTCTCAAATTTTGAGCAGAAGTAAATCCATGATTCAGAAAAGGCAATACCTTATGCATGGCATGAGATTATATTTTCCTGAATAATCTTGATATAGTGATTTACATATAATACAGATATGTTAAGACTGTATAACCTCCATCTTTTCCCCTTGTAGTTCTTGGAGCCTCTTGAACTCTGCTACAGGTCACTTTGTGCATGTGGTGACCGACCAATAGCAGACGGAAGCCTTCTTGATTTCTTGCGGCAAGTTTCAACATTTGGACTCTCACTAGTAAGACTTGACATACGCCAAGAGTCAGATAGGCACACTGATGTCATGGATGCAATTACCAAACACTTGGAGATTGGATCATACCGCGAGTGGTCTGAGGAACACAGGCAGGAATGGCTCCTATCTGAGCTCAGTGGAAAGCGCCCTCTCTTCGGCCCTGATCTTCCCAAAACAGAAGAAATTGCTGATGTCTTGGAAACCTTCCATGTCATTTCAGAGCTTCCCTCAGACAACTTTGGTGCCTATATCATCTCGATGGCAACAGCTCCATCTGATGTGCTTGCTGTTGAGCTTCTACAGCGTGAATGCCATGTGAAGCAGCCACTAAGGGTGGTTCCATTGTTTGAAAAGCTTGCGGATCTTGAGGCTGCTCCAGCTGCAGTAGCGCGGCTTTTCTCTGTAGATTGGTACAGGAACCGCATCAATGGGAAGCAAGAAGTTATGATAGGATACTCAGATTCAGGAAAAGATGCCGGCCGTCTCTCTGCAGCTTGGGCGCTTTACAAGGCTCAAGAGGAGCTCATAAAGGTTGCAAAGGAGTTTGGTGTGAAGCTGACAATGTTCCATGGCAGAGGAGGGACTGTTGGAAGAGGAGGAGGCCCTACTCACCTTGCTATATTGTCTCAGCCACCGGATACTATTCACGGGTCACTTCGTGTGACAGTTCAAGGTGAAGTTATTGAGCAGTCATTTGGAGAGGAGCACTTGTGCTTTAGAACACTTCAGCGTTTCACTGCGGCAACACTTGAGCATGGAATGCATCCTCCTGTGTCGCCAAAACCGGAGTGGCGCGCCCTTCTTGATGAGATGGCTGTCATTGCTACCAAGGAGTATCGCTCCATTGTTTTCCAGGAACCCCGTTTTGTTGAATACTTCCGATGTGTAAGTATTATTTGCATAATCATGAATTGTTAGCCTCTGAATGGAAGATACTTTTGAAATAAAATCTAGCAGTTTGGGTGGTATTTTTCTTAGTGATCATAATTTG
Organism: Dalbergia cultrata; assembly: GCA_031216105.1. Lineage (NCBI taxonomy): Eukaryota > Viridiplantae > Streptophyta > Magnoliopsida > Fabales > Fabaceae > Dalbergia > Dalbergia cultrata. The sequence goes on along the minus strand of CM062350.1, from coordinate 9,943,350 downwards.
GTTAACACGAGCACTCAAAATTTCATTGATAATGTTCATGAGGCACGGCATATACTTCATTAACATTCATGTTATTGAATTCCCAATATGCTCGCATAATTATCATCTGTTTTCTTCCCTGACTGTGTTGCTTATACAAATCATTTGATGATTAAGTGAAAATTATCTTTTCCTTGTTGCCTTTTGAAGTCCTAAAGTTAGTAAAATGCTTGCGTCCTTGCAATTTCTTTCCTTATTTATGAATGTTATGAACTGCAGGCAACTCCTGAGTTGGAGTATGGACGGATGAACATTGGAAGCCGTCCATCGAAACGAAAGCCAAGTGGAGGAATTGAATCACTGCGTGCTATTCCCTGGATTTTTGCTTGGACACAGACAAGGTTTCATTTGCCAGTGTGGCTTGGCTTTGGGGCAGCATTTAAGCATGCAATCGAGAAGGATCCAAAGAATCTCCAAATGCTTCAAGACATGTACAATCAATGGCCTTTCTTCAGGGTCACCTTGGACTTGATTGAGATGGTGTTCGCCAAGGGGGACCCCGGGATCGCCGCCCTATATGACAAACTCCTTGTGTCAGACGAGTTGCGGCCATTTGGAGAGCGTTTGAGGACTAAGTATGAAGAAACCAAGAGCTTTCTCCTCCAGGTAAATCTATTATTGCTTTGTAATTTGATTGTGTGTCAATATTTGCTTGTTGTCTTAACATCATTGATGACTATATATGTACAAAGCTCTACAAGAAACTACTATAATTTTCAATAAATTCTATCATGAAACACTCTTTTCTCAACCAACTTTGATTTGAGAACAATTTAACATGTTTCCCCAAAGCTGAGGCCCGACTTTTCTCTCCTTATATCATATCAGTTTCTTCATTATTTCCACTTAGAGATTTGGACAACCAAATCGATATATGATAATCGCACTTCAAATAAGTCTGGATTCTAATTATGAAAGTGTTGAATCGGACACATTGGCTTCGCTATCGTGCTTATCGTTTATATAACTGAAATGCAACTTATTTGAACTGCGATCACCATATGTCGATTTGGATGTCTATATACCATCTTGAAAAGCAACCAAAAAAAAAATAAAAATCTCAGATTATATCCATGTCTCATGTTACTCACTGCCATAGTCCATGCCAAAGACTGAAACTGAAAAATTAACATTACTAACGAACTTTGTCCTTAAAACACAACACATCTTGTTTGCATTGCAGGCTGCTGGTCACAAGGATCTTCTTGAAGGAGATCCTTACTTGAAGCAAAGGCTTCGTCTCCGCGACTCATACATAACAACCTTGAATGTCTTGCAAGCCTACACATTGAAGAGAATCCGTGACCCAGACTACCATGTGAAGCTGAGGCCACACTTGTCAAAGGACTACATGGAATCAAGCAAGCCAGCTGCAGAGCTTGTGAAGCTCAACCCAAAAAGTGAGTATGCTCCTGGTCTTGAGGACACCCTTATCTTGACAATGAAGGGTATTGCTGCTGGCATGCAAAACACTGGTTAAATTAAGCTGCAAAAGTGGCAATGGTGTTTTTCCTATAATATAATATGATCTATGTTTGTGTCATTGGGGATATACCATATATAAACATTGTATAACCTATGCTATGACGATTTGCACCGACATCAAATAACTGTTACTCTATTATTATTATAATACAATAAAATTTGGTTTTGGTTTGTGCCAAACAAGGTGAAACTTCCTGCCTTTTGATCTATGATGTTTCTTATATTACTTCCACGGTCCTTGATAAGGGTGGAAGTGTGATTATGAATGGAGGTTCAGGGAACATTGGTATTATTAAGAACTGTTAGTGGGGTTGTGTGCATTTATTCCAATTTGCTCTTCAGTTCCCTCCATTAGATATTCTAAACTCCCGCAAAGTTATTTAGAGTGTTGAAAAGGGATTTTTAGTACTCTGGCAAACTGGGATTAACCAAGTGAAAATGATTGATTGTGCTGTTTAAGTTGTAACCTGCTAAAAAAATATTGAATAGTTTTGAGTAAATAGCAAAGAGTAATATTGAGGTTTGCTTAAATGACACTTCACCCAATTCTTCTCCAAAATTAATACTTCACCCCATTTTTACAAAGAAAATAGAGGATAAATAAATAAAATGGAAAATAAAAACTAATGTGAGAATAAATTTTATAAATGTAACTTTAATTCAATAAATTTCTTAGTTTTTAAAATTCAAAGTCCTAAATTTTGTATCCTCAAATCTATACACAGTTTAAAATAAAATAAAATAATTCACTTATTTGAGTTACTATATAAGAACAACACATATATACTAAAAAAAAAGAGTAAACTACTAAGTTAACCTTTAATAAAAATAGCGTAGATAAATTGGTCTATCAAGGAAAAAAAAACACCTTTCTGATCCCTCACAATTAAAAGCGTAGAACAAATTAATTACTCTTTCATATTTTAGTATATTTATTTATTCTATTTATATTTTTATTAGAGAGAGGATAAAATAATTAGGGATCAATTTATACTCTAAAGCTTTTCAGAATACTGGCGATAGAATAACTAATTCTATATTTTTCCACTACCTTTCAATTGAAAAATTCACATGTCATTCTATGTAGGAACTCAATTAATTTAATTTTAATTTTAGTTAGATATAGATTTGAAGATATGTAATTGATGATTTGAATTTTAAGAATTAGTTTAATCTAAAAGACATATCAAATTAAAATTACATTTATAAAATTCGTTCTCTTGTTTTTTTTTTAATTTTCTTAATTAATTTGTTCTTTGTTTGTTTAATTTATTTATTTATAATAAAAAATAGGATGGAGTGTCAAATTTTGAGAAAAATGAAGTGCAGTATAATTTGAGCAAACCTATAGAATAATCTTTATTATTTCCTCGTATAGTTTTACTCGGTTCGGGTTAAGTGAGTTTGCTTCTTTTTAGCAGTGAAGCAAGTGATTTGTTTAAATTTTAATTTTTTATTCGCCTTAATAAATTAAGTCGATAATAATGACTTAGAAGTTATCATATAATTGATTGATCGTAATAAATTTTTTATCGTTTGTGTAACATATTTTATAGTTATCTTATAATTTCTAGCTTATTTAAATTTTTATTGTTTCATGATGGACCAATTCGTTTACGCATCAACTCCACAAAGGTTGAGCTGAGTTAAATAATTTTCAGCCTTTTATGAAAAATAAAATAAATTAGGCTACTCTTAACGTGGGCCAAGCTTTCTTTTTCAATCAAAAAGTGAGTCAATCTTGGCCAGTGATCAGTGGGCCAAGACAAGTCAGTACTACAACGCTTTTTTTTCTTTTCTTTCTTTCTATTTTAATTTTTTGAAATTACATTAATTGAAGGTCTGAATGTAAAATCTCATATATGACATATTATCTAAACCTCTCACTACTAGATTAATTGATTAATTCTAATGGTTTCAATACTCTTACTTTATTTATTTATTTATAATTAATAAGTAAATATTAATTTTTCATTAAAAATAATAAATATTAATTTAGATTCACTTCAATAACTTTTTTCACGATGCCATGTTTGTATTCCACCTTATGTGGCACCTAATAATTTTAGAAGTCAGCTTTAATAATATATATTAATTAATATGTAATGAATATTTTAATTGCTTTCAACTGATATTTCTTTCCAGTCAAAACCTAATTAATTATTTTTTTTCTATTCATATTTAATTAAAGATAATTAATAAATTATTATTAAAAGCAGTTACTTGAGATTACATTTACTAACGCTGTGCAAGTTTGGAAAGAAGACTGGAGTCAGTTTTTCTAATATGACACGAATCAAACATGAGGGAGGGGGTGATAAATGATATTCTCCAATTGATTTCTTCTCAATATTGCAGTTAACTTTATCACAAACTAAAGAATTCGATTAGTAATTATAACATTTAATTTTAGGAAAATGATTGAGAGCCCCAAAAATCTGCAAGAATTTTATCACCCAAATTATTTGTCAAATGTTATTGAAAAACTTTAATTTTTTGAACCACCTATCATTTTTGTCAAGCCTTAAAAATTTTCTACATTTATGCCCACTGTATTTGGCTTTGACTTTCTTTTTAGCTGTCTAGCGGCACTCTTAATTTCAATGCATTCTCAATTAATTACATAAAAAATTTTATGATGTATCAAAATTAATCTTTATTTAAAGTGTGTTTGGTTAGAAGGTAAAAATAAAAATAAAATTTTTATGAATCAATTTTATATGTAATTTTATATATAAAATTTATTCACCTATATTTTACTCTCCAAACAAATGAATCTAGACATTAACGGTCTATTCACGTACAATAATTTCTCTTATGCCAGTCCTTCCTCAACACGCTGTGCCAGAACCACATTTACTTAAGCCACTCTTTGTTTTAACACGCTTTGCCATCCGTTACACTGCGACAATTTTAATACTTTGCACATTTTCCCTTGGTCTAGGAAAGATGAAAAACCCAAACTGAAACCAAGTTCTACCTTGATTTCACACAACAAAAGATTGGACCAAGAACAAGATAGTGTTTTCGTCATGGCTTCTAAACTCCTCCTAGCAAAAAGCTCGTTGTTGCTGCTTCTCGTCTCAATCATAGCCATATCAAGTGTCGCAATTTTCACAACTCTTGACTTGAAGACCATCCGCTACAAGGGCCTCAACAACAACATTCATCAAGGAGCCACTGCTAGTGTTGTTGCTACAAGACATGATGGTGGTGCCAATTACAACATTCAAGGCTTTAGGCACACAATTTTCAACTTACTCCCCAAAGGTGAAAAAATTGCACCTTCTGGTCCTTCACCCATCCATAACGACAATTTGAAGTGTTCGGTGTGTGATTTCAGAGGGCTCTTGTGATGGGGTTTTAAAATTACCACCACCCTTCTAGTGAAAATTAATTTAAGGTTGATATCTTTCCCCTTTTAACTAGCTAGCTTCATATATAAAGTTCATGTTAAGTATGGAGGGGAAGAAAATAGAAGGAGTGGGAATTCAAAATGAATGTGTCTACGTGATGATGCATGCGTTCATGGATCATTGATTTTCATTCCCTTTATTTTCTTTGGCTATACCAAAGAAAGATTCAACGGTATGAAATAAAGTATGGTATTGTATAAATTTTGGTACTATATATATATATAAAATTAAATGTATTTTATTTGTGTAAGAATTTTGGTTCGAGAACATTCTCAGTTGAGTTCTTCCTCTGTTGCCTATACTTTATGGCCAATTGTGATAATCTTTCAAGGTCGTTCTCATTTTTTTTTTTAATCTTCGATTCGTTCCGTTCCTTTTAACTTGTGTACCTCTTTGACAGGGTTAAGACAGAGATCAGAGAAAGAGAGTGATCATGTAATTTGTTCAACTTAATTTCAGAACAAAATTGTTATTTAATATCTAAGAATAAAAATAGATGTCTCGATATGATAGTCATTTTTTGAGTGTTTAAAAAAAAAGAAAAAGAAGTTTGTTCAACTTAAAACTAACGCTATATTGTACCTTTTAGGTAACGGTTGTCTTAATTACTTAGACGCTGTAAATATGCAGGAAATGCAAAGTGACAAGATAGTGTTGACTGCCTTTTTATTTAGAAAAACCACTCGAATTATTTGACACAAAAAAATTACATCGAATAAAATAATTTCTCTAAACAAATACTTAATGAAGTTTATATAAATTAAAAACATAGGTTAAATTATCCTCTTTCATAAAAAATAAGACAAACTAGTTTATATATATATATATATATAGAGAGAGAGAGAGATACATACAAATTAGTCCCTTAAAAATTATGAAAAGTTCAAGTTAATCTTTATATGGATAGACTAATTTGTTCAATATTTTTAATTAACATAGATTTTGTTAAGTGCTTTTTTCTAGACGGACTAATTAGTTTATTTGACCAAATTATTTGACACAAAATTTAACAACACCATTTTAAAAGTTTTGTCTTTTAAATATATTTAGATTGTTAGATTTTACATAAATGATCAAGATAAAAATATAAAATTATATGATATTTTTAAATAATCTCGTGATCAGTAATTACTATTCATAATTTTTAATTTTGATCATTTATATATAATTATATTTATCCATACTCACAATAAAAATAGATATCTCTAGCTTTGTGTCATTTATTTATTAGCTTTACCAACTTTAACATGAACGTGCATAAAAATAAGATGTTAGATTTATATTTATCCCAAAACTTTTCCTCTAACCTACACTTTCTCTTCCGGGCTTTCGACTAATAGCAAAATGTTGAATATCAGTACACATTTTGAACTTAATCACAAAAAAATAAAATAAAAAAAAATTAGCAAGCTTTGCTATCATTGAATTCGCATTATGTTTTTTGTTTGTTTGTTTGTTTTAAGGTATTTCTACTTGACTGAGAGGTTCTTTAAATAATTACCTTATCCAAGATTTAAATTTTAGTTTTCTTTTCAAGTGTGAAGCCTATTTATTAGTGCATCCAACTCTAATTAACAAGTTTACATTAAATTTAATTATAAATATTACAGGAGAAAAATAAATATTTTAACATTATTAAAGTTTTTTGTTCCAGTAAAAATTAATGTTCATTATTACTGTAAGTCAAAAATATTTATAACTGGTGCCATGTACTAATATCTCAGCTAACAAAATTAAAGCCTAATTATTGAATATCTCAGTTAAGAAGACAGTGAGTAACACCGTTTTTTTTTTTTTTGTTTCATTTTTCATAAAAGTTCATTGATTAACAAACATAGGCTTGCTTTGGGGTGTTGTGCATGCTCTTCAATTGGTGTGGTCCATGGAGTACTTCCCGGTGCTATTTGAAGTTGACTCCACGTGTGCTATTCAGCTTGTGGTACGGATTCGTCATGTTTTTCGAGAAGCAAACCGAGTTGCGGATGTACTAGCTAATTTGAGTCACACTCTTCTATTTTTGCTTATGACCTTCTTGGGGTTGCTTTGCCTCGAGTTGTTTGGTGTATTTGCTGTTTTGATTGAGCGTTGAGCCAAGCTAACATGTATATATAAGTCTGATATTGTATCTTGGTATTAGTGAATAACACGGTATATTTTTGGCTATTTTACCTAATATTTTGTAGACTTAAATATCTTTTTGGTCCTGAAAAATCAACAACAAACCCTAAACATCAAATATGAGGTGTCATATACGGCTGCAATCTCCCGTGCACATATGATTGGATAATGTGGTCTTTTGTCACCCATTTTAGTATTTAACCAAAACAAACTAATTTTAAGGGCTAAAACCAAATAATTCAAAAAATATTTAGACTAAAATCAAATAAAAGAAATTTTAGGGACCAAAACCAAATGTGTTTATTTTTCAGGAATCAAAAAGGTATCTAACTTCATATTTTTTAGGCCTTATTTGTATTGGTTTTTGGTCGTAGGCCAGTTTGTTTTTGTTTTGGTTACAAAATTGGAATTTTCGTAGGCCAGTATTTAACTACTCTATTTTGAAGCACGGTATTGGTACCAGCTCTTACATGAAGATGGATTGGGCCCAGTCTAGAACACTATCCATTAGGACAAAGCAACAAAGAGTAGCTCAGTCAGATGAGGCTTGGCATTGTTGACGAAAGTTTGAAACTGCGCCCAAGGTTCCTGCAGAGGAGAGCAGTGGTAAAATTACACGATGCAAACAAGAATGAAATATTCGCTCCTTAACGATTATTGATTTGAATGTACCGAAAAAATATCACTTCAAAAATTTCAAATCGTAAAAACAGTCACAAAATAAGGTGTTCACTTTTGTTTAAGTGAAAATAATCTTTTATCTTTTTTTTAAGAAAGCTCTTCTTAAGTTTTTAATGAAGACAACTTTGATTAACGATGATAGAATATCTTAGTAACTAATTTAACTAACAAGAATGTAATATTAAAATTGATCTTTTTGGTGCTGAATATATTAACATTAATTTAATTACAAAACAAGTATCACCACTTTAAAAATAAATTTCTTAAAATTAAAGAATATTATTTATAACTACCATTTAAGACCGGTGTTTTGGATAAAGTTTTGGAAAAGAAAATATAATATCTGATAAAAATTTGAAATACTGTTGATAAACAAGATTATTTTCTAATTTTCTTATATGAGCTCTATGTATATAATTAAATGTGAAATTCATATATTAAAATTTTCATCTCATTTTTTATCCAAACCAAACACATCCTACTTTCTTAACAAGAATAAATATCAAAGTGATCATATTTAACAATCTTAAAAAATATTTACCAGAAATTGATGACTCATAAATAAATCCATCTATGAAAATTTCTGCTTCATTTTTACCCTTAAACAAACTCATCCTAAATTTGTTAACAAGATTAAATATCACAACATGTCATAAGTATGAACTACTGATATTTAACAATTCTTAGAAGAAAAAAAAAAAAGTCAAAAACATGGTTTTGCAGCTCGCAAATTCCATTTGTAGTAAGTCACGTCTCTTCTTCTTCCACTGTGCATGTCGTACACTCAGAGTCAGAGCCTATTCTCAGAAACCAAAAGTTGGACCTTATTTGCTTCCTTCTTTGTTGATCATTTCTTCTGTTCTCAGTTCTCACCCGTCTTCTAAAACTACTTTTCCTCTTCATCTTCCACTTCTGTTCTGGTTTTGCTCTTGAAGGTACCACCTCTGCAACACTATTTTTCTTACTTTCACATTCTCATGCTCATTTTCATGCTATATACATTTCTCACTGATGAGAGTAATGTGATGATCGGTTTTCATATATCCATTTGACTGCATGACTTCTTTAGCTTTGTTTTTTCGGTTCATTGCTAGTAATATATATGTATAGTACTCATTAGCTCTGTACGTAGTTCAATATAAATGTATTTCCTTGGCCTTGTCATTTAAGTTTGCTTTGGATATGTTTGTTTCAGCTTCTCTTCCTTAAAAGAATCGACATTTTAATTAAAGAAGTCATTTTAAATAAAAATTGTTGATATCAATTTCTGCTAAAAATTTAAAAATTTGTTTTTTAGTTTTATAGGAAAAGTTGAGGATAAAAGCTTCTAACTTTTTAAAAAAACCAAAAAAAAATTCACTAAAAGCTGAAAGAAAGACAACATTAATCATCGACCTAGAAGTTGCTTAATGAAAATTTATTTTTTTCCTCTCTCTCTCTCTCAGGATTATATGTGATTTACATGCCATTGTCAAGGAAAAATTAAAAGAACAATTCTAACGAACTAGTTTCTGGCTCGCCTTGCTCAAATGGGCAAAGTTGTGGCACACAGAATGGTAACATTGTTCAATGTGGTTAATCTTCTATAGGTTCCTAGCTATCCTGTGGAGTTGCCTACAGCAAGAACAGAATCGCTGTAATTAGGAGATAAACCAAGCATCTTTTTTGGAAAAGAAAATGTCCGTCGATGTTAAACGTTATTGTGAAGAATCACAGGATGAGGAGGATGCTATTCCATTGAGTGTTAAGTTGAAGATGAAGTCTATCCAAGATAATAAAACAACACATGCTGCTGTTGCTTCAAAGAAACATTCTGAAGACTATGACGATGAGGATGATATCCCTTTGTCATTACGGTTATTGCGGAATTCTAAGGCGGGGAAATCTATAAGTAATAATGATAACTCTGTTCAGAAAAAGGCAGTTTCAGAAGTTAAGGAAGGAAACCATGATGGTATTGGCATTAGTAACAACCAGGCATGGCCATCTTCTATGTTGGTCAAGAAGAGACCGGCAGTAAAGGTTGATAACTTGAACTCTCCAGAAAAGAAGTTAAAAGTCTCATTTTTGGATCCATCAATCAAGACTAAGTTGGTTTCTGGGAACAGTCAACAGATCATAGCCAAGAGATCATGTTCCAAGAAGAGGATCGGGAATGCATTCAAAGTTAAAAAGGGTGGTTCCCCATCTTCTGTGGAAGAGGCCAAGAAGTTCAACAAGTCAGGCAATGGTTTAGAATATTCCATGCTCGCTGCTCAACTGGTTTTGAAAGAGAAAGAACTTGCATTGGTTCGATGTTCTATTGAGGAATGCCAAATGAAGAGACAAGCTGAAGAGCAGAAGTTGCACTCCTTAGAGGGAGATATTGAGGAGCTGTCCAATGAGCTTGAAAACAAGAAAAAACAGGTTGATGCTATTCAAGTGCAATTGAGTTCATATTCCAGGGATGCTGAAATGAAAAGGGGAGAATATGAAGCAATCCAAAGGAGCACTGATGAATGCGACAAAGAGTTAGAAGCAAAGGGAGAGCGGCTCAAGTCCATACAGAAGCTGATCTGTGAATGCGAGGGGCATTTGAGGTTAAAGGAGGAGCAATGTATCAGGGAACTTGAAATGGTGCGGATGGTGATCAGTGAGCGTGATGAAGTTCACAAGAAAATGCAAAGGGAAATTGAAGAATATGACAAGGTTATTGAATCAAAGGATTTACAGCTCAATTCAAAACAGATAGAATTTTGTCAAATGCTGGATAAAATGGTCATAGACTGTGAAAGGAAGGAAAATGAACTCAATGCTCTTTTAAAGAAAATTGATGAGCATACTAAGGAACTTAAGAACAAAGAGGAAGAGTTTGGCGAGATGCAGAAATTAATTGATGGACAAGCTGAAGAACTACAATTAGAAAGGAAGAAGTTACTGAAGGTAATGTCACTAAGGATAAATCAGCAAGCACAAGTGAAAAAGATTGAGTCAATAAAGAAGCAATTTGAAGGACAAATCAAGGAGCTAGAGTCAAAAGTAAAGCAATTTATAGGACAAAAGGCAGAGCTTGAGTTAAAGGAGAAGCGCATTGAAGGACGAGCAAAAGATCTTGAATCAAATCAGAAGCAATTTGAAGAACGAGTGAAGGAACTTGAGTTGAATGAGAAGATATTAGAACACCGATTGAATGAACTAGAATCAAATGAGAAGGTATTTGAAGGAAAAGTGAAGGATCTTGGGTCAAAAGAGAAGCTATTTGAAGGGCGAGTGAATGAGTTTGAAACAAAAGAGAAGGAATATGATGGACGAGTGAAAAAACTCAAGTCAGAAGAGAAGCATCTTGAATGTCGAGTGAAGGAGCTCGTGTCAAAAGAGAAGAAATTTGAATGCCAATTGGAGGAGCTTGAATCAAACAAGAAGCATTTTGAGGGCACGTTGAAGGAGCTCCAATCAAAAGAGAAGCAATTTGAAGACCAAGTGGAGAAGCTTAAGCCAGAAGAGAAGCAACTTGAATGCAGAGTGAAGGAGCTTGAATCAAACAAGAAGCATTTTGAAGGCAAATTGAAGGAGCTCCAATCAAAAGAGAAGCATTTTGAAGACCTAGTTGAGAAGCTAAAGTCAAAAGAGAAGCAACTTGAATGCCAAGTGAAGGAGTTCGAGTCAAAAGAAAAGAAATTTGAAGGCCAATTGGAGGAGCTTGAATCAAACAAGAAGCATTTTGATGGCAAAATGGAGGAGTTCCAATCAAAATAGAAGCAATATGAAGACCCGGTGGAGAAGCTCAAGTCAAAAGAGAATAAGTTTGAATTACACGCAAAGGAGCTGGAGTCAAAAGAGAAGAAATTTGAAGGAGCTCAGGTCAAGACAAAAGCAGTTTGAAGGAGAGGTGAAAGATCTTGAGTCAGAAAAGAATCAATTTAAAGGGCAACTGAAGGAGTTGGAGCTTAAAAAGAAGCACTATGAAGCGATAATAAAATCACTTGAAGATGAAAATGTTCAAGGTACGTAATGTGCTTCCGTTTTAGTTTGTTAGAACAATATCATCATTTCAAATGTGATTTTTAGTGATGTCAATATTTCTATTCACCTACTCTATGTAGTTCGTTAAAAATCTCTTTAATCAAGATAAAGGTACATGCCTTAGTCAAATTGAAAGGCTTCTCTGGTTTTCCTATATATGTAAATAGTCAAACTAACAAGCATTTTATTTTTCCCCCCTTTTGATCACTTGTAAAGCTTTAGTATGAAAACTCTTACGTTGTATCCTTGGTTAAGTGGTTCAACATTATGACACTACAAGAAATATATTAGAATAGTATTGTAGTTTCATTGTTTTAAATATTCTGCAATTGGTGTTAGGCTTATGAGTTACAATATTGGCTCAGCATCCTGACAAACCATCGGGGAACTTCCGATTAGTGCAACCGTTTTTCTTGTCCTTCTGTCATTCTTATACCACTTCCAGTGATTCATTTAAAGTGCTATGATGATGTTCTTTCATCTTATATTCTATGGTTTTTGAATTCCTAGTCCTATCTTGATTTATTATGGTTTACTAAATATGAGGGTCACAAATATCTGCTAGTTAAATTTGTTGTTGCACATTACACAATACACAGATAATCAATCTAGTCCCACCAATGATGGAAGAAGTTTGCAGTTGCTCTCAAATGAGCACACAAATGAACCTGAGTTGCTTGATGATGACATTTTAATTTGTCTCCAATCCTCAGCAGATCCAGCAAAACTCATATTGGATATAATAAAGGACCCTATGGTTCCAAAATGTGAGAAGGGAGACAAAGTTGTGCCTTTAGATGATAGCCACATTTTTCTTCTTGAACTGCTGATGGGAATCTCACCGCATATTAAACCTCATGTTAGAGAAGAGGCGATGGCCCTAGTACTTGATTTGAAAGCTAACATGAAACCGAGTGGTGAAGATTCTTTGCTGGTTCTGAGTTTCCTGCTTCTTTTGTCAGTTTACGGATTAGTTTCCTTTTTTGATGAAGATGAAGTATTAAGGCTTTTCGAAATTGCTGCTCTGCACAAGCAAGCAGTAGAGCTGTTTCGGATGCTTGGTTTTGCTGATAAAATCTCTGGTATGTTGTCACTGATATCTCTTCTAATGTCTTTCTCACTGCCTTTCTTATATCAGTCAGGATGAGAGCCTAAAGTTGCTACTCTCTGAGATAGAGAAGCTAGTTGGAAGAGGACATCTAATTCCTTTTCTTTCTATTTTTTCTGTTTGTCGAGTAGGCACATAATATAGAGGATTTTGTACTTCTTTTGATCAAAATATATTTAAATGATATAAAAAGAAAAAGTAAATAAGGTGGATCTGTGAATTGATAATCTACGATTTGCCTTCCTTCTCTTCCCCTAACATTTTATGGATCAACATAAACATATCCATGTCTATAAAATTATTTAGTAGAAAACTAGAAATATTCTGAAGAGATATAGGACAATTCATGTAAATGAGGTTGCGCCAAACATTTTTGGTTGGTGAGGCAATGTATTACATAGGAGATATACAAATACAGTAAGATTAAGACTAGGACTAAGGTGGTAGTTACCCCACTAGGAATTTCGAATCTCTTTAGTCTCTTGTGCCAAGTTATAACAACTAGAATCTGATTTTCTGTTTGTATCCTTTTATGCCTTGAACTTCACTTCGTGACATGTCCACTTTTGAAGTAATATAGAACTTTTCTGGTTCATGTTAATGAAGTTGGGTGTTGCATGTCACAGATTTTGTAGAAAATCTTATCAAGAAGCAGCAGCATATTGAGGCAGTTAGATTCATTTGTGGATATAAGTTGGCTGAGAAGAGTCAACCAGTTGATCTCTTAAGAGAACATGTGCACAAGGCAAAACTGATTTGTGAGAGCAGTTGCAAAAACAAGTCAATTAAACTTAAGGTTCTCCTTCTTTCCTATTCAAAGTTCTATTTTCATTATTATATTGTTTCATAGAGTTGCATACTAGTAGTGACTTATTGAACTTCAAACTCAGGTTGAGGCCAGAGATGAAGAAATGGCTACTCTGGGAACTGTTCTGCAGTGCATTTCAGATGACAACATAGAATGTGAGGATCTAGTTAAGGAGATTCAAGATCGCATCCTTGAGCTTAAAAAGCAGAAGGCAAAGAGTGTCAAGATCCTCCAACTGATAAAAAACATGGCACGTGAAATGCGCAAATGAACTACTTAACTAATTCGAGGGTATATATTTAACTAGTGGGAAACCCGAGTGATACACGGGGATTTCATCGAGTTTTATATATAAAATTATACATATGAAGTTTAATATTTTATAAGATTCTCTCTATTTCTTATTTCTTGATCTGAACATCTTTGGATAGAAAAATTGAAAGGTTTGGTATCTCCGTTTCTTGTTCACTATTTTTCATTCTTTTGTTTATTAGTTAATGTGTTATTTTTCAATTAAAGTTTAATTTTTCAATTTTGAAAGAATATCTTATTTGGTTTTTATTTTTTGTACCTATGTTTAATTTGACCTCCAAATAGGTTTTGCACAAATTAAATTAGATTTTTTTAATACAAAATGAGATAAATCAATGTATAATGATTGGAAATACCAACTTAAGATTGTATTAATGGTAAATATAATGATTGTCAATCAACAATAATTTTCGGTTAGTAATTCAATTTGATTTGTAATTTATGGCTAATTGATTTCAACTGACTTTGATTATGACAGGTTAAATAATTAGTATTCAATTTAACAAGTATTCTCAATTCTCTTATCTTTATTTTAATGCATAACATTTGACCTATTTATATTGGTTATTCTCATTCACAAAACATTAAATGATCTAACTAAACATATTGTCTAGAGCTCTTAATCTCTTTGTCTTATGACCCATTCACAAATTCACAATGTCATCAAGCTATGATTTAACCGAAGATGTAAGTATGCCATGACCCAACGTGGATTGTGACTAGCACGTGAGAAATCTCATCCCCATGTAAGTCTCGTGATTGCTGCGCCGCCATGGTTCAAATAAGGAAACAATCAAAATTTACCTAATATTCTAATTCAAAATTAGAATTTTTTTTTTAATGGAGGATAGAGTTGGGATGTAAATATTTTATATTTTTGGGCAAGATTACAAATATATTGGTATTGGAAACTCACTAATGCCACATGGATCAATTAATGACTATCCATGTTAGTAATTAACCTATACATCAAACTCTTTACGGGTTATAGGTATATTAGGAACCTGCAATGTCCTATTTTTATAATTGTCAAGGACCTTAACACTAATTTATTTTTGTTAGGAGCTAATTTGTCAATTGATGATATTGTCAAGGACCAATTTAAAGGCTTACTCATAATTTTTTATTTTAAAAAATCTATCCTCATTACAAAGAATAGTAGTGTAAAAATTGGTTATTATATTATATAATTTATAGTAACATAAATATATAAATAAGCAAATTCTTTAGATCGATGCAAATAAATATAATTGGTCAACATTTACTTCTTAAATAAATCTATATTATATGAAAAGATTATTCATTATATTTAGTAGTAAATACCTTCTAAAACAAAAACAACGTTCATATAGATATGATAAAAGTGACTTTATTATTAAAAATTTAAAGCATGCATTACAATATAATTTTTTTATATATAATCATCTAATTATTGGTCGTTACATTGAACGTGTTGGTTGTGATTTAAATTATTGGATTCCTTCCATCAGTTTCATCCATGTACATCTCTCCCCGAACTTAACAAGCACGGATACACCAACTTGGTGTGTGTCCTTGTGTCAGGCACGTATCGGTATTCGATACCTACACGACACGTGTTGGACGTGCCTCCATACACGTTCAATTAAAAAAATTATTTTTTGAGCTCGGATGCGCACCGAATATGGCTGGACATTGCTCTAATTCATTGTAAACGTGGTTTAGACACCCGCAAACACACCTAAGTTGGTTTTTTCATTTTTTATTCAACTTTTTAATATCAACATGAGCCTAAAATCAACCCTAATTATTTGGTTGGATCTGTACTATTGGGTCATTTTATTTTAAAAATTCTTTAGTTAATAAAAAAAAGAATTAATTACATAAAAAAATACAACTACGACAAAAAAAAAAAATCAGAGAATATATATATATATATATATATATATATATATATACAACAAAACAAAAAAATTATATATAAAAAAATTTATATTCCATGTTTGTGTTAGTGTGTGTGGTTTATAAGCCCAGACATTGCGAGTCCTATCCATTAATGACTTGCTAGTCCACCCACGGTTTTGTCTGTTCGCGCGTTCTTCATTCCTTTCTTCCTAAATTCCTGAAAAAAATATCTACTCGTTCTCCGCGTGCAGCTGCCACTCATTTTCCTCGTCCTTTCGTATCGTTTCCATCCGTCCATCACATCTCTCTGAAGCTTAAAGCGAAGCTCTCACTTGTGTCTTTTTTAAACTGAACGCCTGGCTACGCCTTTCTCATCATCATCATCGAGAAATTCAGCTCTCATATTCCACTCGGTCTCTATGACTCCCACATCTTTGTTCGCTCTCAAAGTTAAAACTCGATCCCTTCCAGACTGGAGCATCTCCTCACCTAGATCTGTTCCTTGCTTAATTCAATATCGTTCGCGGAGATATCCTTTCTTTTGCTACCGAGATGGATCCCAGCAACAATCAAGGCAGCCCGTCGTTTCCGCGGGTTTGGAAGTATGATGTGTTCATCAGTTTCAGGGGTCCTGACACCCGTGACCGTTTTGTTGATCATCTCTACAATCATCTCATCAGAAAAGGCATTTTCGTCTTCAAAGATGACCAGAGGCTTGAGAAAGGAGAATCCATTTCATCACAACTTATACAAGCAATCAAAGGTTCGCGGATTTCTATTGTTGTCTTCTCCGAAAGGTATGCTGACTCCAAGTGGTGTTTGGACGAAATGGCCATCATAGCCGAATGCAAGAGAGAATTGGAACAAAAAGTTTTCCCAATTTTTTATCACGTGGATCCATCTCAAGTGCGACATCAAACTGGCGTGTACGGGAATGCTTTTGATTTACATTCTGATGAATTCGAGGAAAATCCTGGCAAGGTTAATCGGTGGAGTAGTGCTATGAAGGAGTTGGCGAATTTGGCTGGTTGGGATATAAGAAGTGGGTAAGTACATAAGCCACTCTTTTCTTAGTCTAATATGGATTCTAATTAAGTGGGTGCTTCATGCTAGTGCGCAACCAAGTGGCATTAAGCTTGCTTAAGCTAACCTTTTCATATTTAATTATTTATCAACAAAAGATATTGTTTTCCCCTTGTTTGCTTGGGGTAATTTAGTGATATTAATTTTTTCTCTTTTTCAGGGAGGGAGAGTATGGCATAATCGAAGGTATTGTACAACAGGTGATCAATGAATTGCGTCATAAATTCTCAGGGCTTGCAGACGATCTAATTGGTATACAATCTCGTGTTGAGGAATTAGAAAAGCTTTTAAAATTAAGTCGCGAGGATGATAGTTGTCAAGTTTTAGGGATTTGGGGGATGAGTGGAATAGGAAAAACAACCCATGCTAATGTCTTGTATGATAGAATCTCTTATCAGTTTAGTGCTTGCTGTTTTATTGAGGATGTAAACCAAATTTATAAAATCGGTGGTGCTGTAGCTGTACAGAAACAAATTCTTCTTCAAACTCTAGATGAGAAAAACCTTGACACATACAGTCCATCTGAAATATCTGGGTTTATAAGAAACAGGCTGCGTAACATTAAGGTCCTTGTAGTTCTAAACAATGTTAATGATTCAGAGCAGTTCACAAAATTGAAGATAGAGCCTGAATTTCTTAGTCTTGGAAGTAGAATAATCATAACAACTAGAGATGAGCATATTTTAAAAGAGTGTAGGGCATGTGAAGTTTACAATGTTCCACTATTGAGTAATACTGATGCCCGTGAACTTTTCTGGAGCAAAGCCTTCAAAAGCTTCAAAATACCCTATCCACCCAAAAATTGTGAGGAGCTAATTCCTGATATATTGAAATATACTCAGTGTCTTCCATTAGCAATTCAAGTATTAGGTTCTTTCTCGGGTCCTAGGAATGGCACTGGATGGGAAGATGCCTTGAAGCAATTGGGGAAAAGTGATGCTGAGGACAAAATCATAGATGTGCTTCATTTAAGTTACGAGGGATTAAGTAACCTACAGAAAGAAATATTTTTACATATTGCTTGTTTCTTTAATGGGGAAAGAGTGGACTATGTTACACGAATTTTAGATTGTTGTGGACTATTTCCAGGTTTTGGAATTCAACGTATCATCGAGAAATCACTTATAACCATTAGAAACGGTGAAATCTATATGCATAAAATATTGGAAGAGTTGGGAAAGAACATTGTTCAAAGACAGTTTCGTACAATGCCAGGATGGTGGAGTAGATTGTGGCTTTATCAAGATTTTCATCTTGTCATGAAATCACAAACGGTAACAATTTAGCAATAATTTATAAATTTCTTCGCACCATAAAAATTATAGATTTCATCCTTTTATTGTTTCGTTGAGAAACTATTAATATTTCAAGTATTAAATAAAGATATATATGATAAATTCTATATTTTTAAGAATAGTAAGTACTCTATTAATTCAAGTAACTTCATTTCCCCCCTTGTGATAACATTCTTATATTTTTTTAGGGAACAAACAATGTTGAAGCGATAGTTCTAGATCAAAAAGTTGATGTATTCAAATATAGCACGTTGAATGCTGAAGAATTTTCAAGAATGGTGAATCTTAAATTGCTCATATTACATCATCAGAATTTTTCAGGAAATCTCAATTTTCTTTCCAACAGTCTACATTATCTTACGTGGCATGGTTATCCGTTCTCTTCTTTGCCACCAAATTTTGAGCCAAGTGAACTTGTTGAGCTGAATATGCCTCATAGCAAAATCCATCGACTATGGGAAGGCATCAAGGTACTTTTAATTAGGGGCCTTTAATCTTTTCTTTTAAAAAATGATTGAAAGTTATCTCATCAACTTTTATTCTTTTAATAAAAATGTAACAATATATACTTTTACTCAGAGGTGGCTTCATAATTTTAGAATTATGAAATTGAAAAAGTTTTGAAGAAAAAGGAGCAATATCTTTGATAAAAATAAAAAAGAAACTAAATGAAAATGTGTTTGAGTTGATGCTTTTTGTTTAATTCAAGATAAAATTACTTTTCAAAATAAGTAGCATTGGTAGTGGAGATAAAGGTATGAAAAAAAATATTGCTTAATTTTTTATTCTTTGGTGCGATGATAATATTTTACGTTAATCAATTAACTGAATGAAAATTGAGTTATAAATTCATAAACTGACTTATAAAGACTAAGTTTTGAATTGAGTTATAAATCCTACTTGTATTTGTGATATTTAATTTCTTGCTTTGAGTCTTGTCTTTGAATAATTCATATTTCACATAAAAAATTAAGTTATAAATCATAATTTGTTTAAAAACTTGACAGCATCTCCTTAAAAATAAGAAAGGTTTGTAATGGTTTTTTTTTTCACTTTTTAGAAAAAATTTCTTAACTTTAAATTTTAAGTCATAATAATACTAGTTAATATGTTTATCAAAACTAATATTAGTTAATATATGAAGTAATAAATTCTGTTTTAGTTGAACCTTGAAATAATTATGACCATAGTTAAATTTCTTTAATGATATTTTTGGGATTTAATTTTGATCCACTGACAGTATAAATCTATTTTACACTGTCATCTAATCAAAACATTTTGTTTAGATGACTTTTTAACTTTTAAGTAGTGGATGTAAAAATCAACTATCGTAACTTTTGTGGCAATACATGATTGCGTACAAATATTTAATATTGTTGGTACATGATGATTAATTTTTTTTGGGGTAAGGGAAATTTCTTTAATGATATAATAATAATAATAATAATAATAATACTATATAACTAAGAGGAAATATGATAAAAAAAAATTCCGCCACTAATAACTTAAAGATTATTTTTTTCAATGGTTTTTCCTTCGATATCGAATGAGCATTAGTATTTTTTTTATTTTCAATAGTTGTGATTTATTCTTTTATTTTTAAGAAAAAAATTTAAATATTTATTTCATGCCAATAATTTGGATAAGTTTGTTGAAAAAAAAAAATTCTAGATTAGGCCATATATATATTCTCCGATGTTTCAACATATTATATTTGATATTTAAATGTAATCTCAACCATTTATTAATCTAATTGTTGAGAACTTCGTTTTCATTTTTTTATATAAGAAAGTTATTCACTTATGATATGTTCCCTAAATATATACTAGCGGTAACATTTTTCATTATTTATGATAATAATGTGATTCAATACTGCTAATTAGAAATAATTATCCATTTTTAAAATTTATTTTTTCACAAATAACTGTTCTTTTAGGAATTTTAGACCACAATTATTATTATTTTTCAGTTATACCCTCAATTGGTGGAATAGACAGAATGTATAGAAAGAAACAATTAAAGAAGAAAGATAATTAGTATTACCAAAATTTTATTGATATTGAAACATTTTTAATTGTTTTCTAATTTTTGTGTACATTAAAATTAGATAATTATTTCCCATCAAAGTGAGTATAATTATAAGAGTTTTACTAACTAGTGCTTTAAGCACATTAGTTAAGGATAAAAAAAAAACAACTTTCAAGATTTTTTTGTGGGTATCAGCTTTGAAAACACAAAATTCTCTTTCCTAAAATAAAAACTTTCTATTTTTGCTCATTAATCAGTATCCTAAGAGCACTAATTTGACAAACCCTAATTATAATATTAAATGATTAAATTTTGTTATTTATGTTGAGAAATTGAGAATAACTCATTTATTTGGTGCTATTGGATATTTAAATTCTACAGCACTAGATGAATTTTTCCGTAACATTGTAACATATAATGATGAGTAACGAATAATGATAGATTGACATTTAATGGGAAAGCCAAAAAGGTCCATGAGATAAGAGTTTTATGAACAGCGTTTTAACGTACATATTTATAATTATAATAGACTGGATTGCGATACTTTTTGTAAACATAAAGGTGGTTAATGTATATTTGTGAATTAATTTAAGAATTTTTCCTGTCATACTTTTGAAAGATACCAATTTAAGAGTTTCGAATATTAATAAAATAAAATTCAAGTTTTGATAGGAAACACTGGCATGATTAGTAATCAAATCTGTATGACAGCATCTCCCAAATTTGAAAAGGATGGATTTGAGCAACTCCAAATATCTCAAGGAGACGCCCAATTTTGAAGGGATGCAAAATGTGGAGCGGCTTGATCTTATGGGATGCACAAACCTATTGTCGGTCCACCCATCAATCTCATGTCTACGTCTGCTTGCTTTCTTGAGTTTGCAAAATTGTTGTAGTCTGGTCAGCCTTGATCTGTTCAGATACGAGGAACCCACACTCGACAATACAGCAAGGAGATTGTCACCTTTACGCAAACTGGAGAATCTGAGAGTTTTACGCCTCTCTGGCTGCACGAAGCTTGAAAAGACGCCAGATTTTAGGGGGTTTCCAAATGTTGAGTACCTTGATTTTAAGCAATGTATAAGTTTATCCACTGTTGATTCATCTATTGGGTTTCATGGAAAGCTTAAATACTTGAGTTTCGGAGGATGTACAAATCTTGTCCGGTTGCCCCCCAACATTAATGATTTGACATCTCTTCAAACTCTGGATTTAGAAGGTTGCTTGAAATTGATGGATCTTCCCCTAGCATATGAAGTCAGGCCTTTCTCCAATCTAGAATCTTTGATAGTTTTGGACCTTGGCTTCTGTAATCTAACTAGCATCCCTGATGCTATTGGATGTTTGAGGTGTTTGGAAAGACTAAATCTAGAGGGAAACAAGTTTACTGCACTACCCAGTGGCATGCGGAAGCTACTCAGCCTAGCATATTTAAATTTGGCGCACTGCCATGAGCTTGTATTTGTGCCTATACTCCCATCAAAACATGCTTCATCAGGTGGAAGGTATTTTAAAACACAATCTGGATCTCGTAATCAAAGATCAGGATTGTATACTTTTGATTGCCGCACGTTTCTAAAACTAGGTGTAGATTGGAGACCCTTCGCACTTGAATGGCTATTTAAACTAGTTCAGGTGTGCTCTTTATTTCTTTCTCGCTCACACAGAATTCTCTTTCTCCCCAGCTCTAATACACCTCTTGTGTTTTTCTTCCTCTTGTACTAGGCACCCCGCTGCTTTCGATGTGGCTTTGACATTGTTGTTCCTGGGAGGATTGTTTTTTCTGAATGGTTCAGTCATCAGTTTGAAGGAGATTCAATAATAAGGATAGTGGACTTTGATGCTGTCACTGACAACTGGATTGGCTTTGCCTTTTTTGCATCATTCCAGGCAAAACCTCGGCCATCAATTTCAAATGATTCGTATCCTTTTTGCCTCTCTTTTGAAACTGAACAAGCAGAAGAAACATTCAGTATGCCACTTCGTTTGGACCTGGCCACTACTTATGGTTCGAACCATCTTTGGCTGATTTATATATCTCGACCACATTGCCATTTTGTGAGATCAGGAGCGCATATCTCATTTAAAGCGCACCCACATTTGAAGATTAGGAATTGGGGTTTACGCGTGGTATTCGAGCAAGATACGACGGTAATACTATGGCAAGAACCAGAGATTCCCTTCAATTATGTTCGAGAAAACAGAGGCAGTTCTGTGCCTAAAGTCCAGCTTCCCTATAATTGGCTTGTTACTGATGAAGAGGAACGTGAAAACATCGAAGCCGAGAGCAAAGAAAATAATCTCTCAAATATGGGTCTTACAACTAGCCACGTACACAGCATCAGGTAATTACTAATTATCCTTCTTTAACCGTGCATGATGATTATTATTGTTTTTAATAATTCAATCATTGTTCAATTGTGTTACCGATGACACCGTGGATTCGCTGGTTTTCATTACCTGACTTGTCACAAGATTGGGGTTTTAGTTTTTTAGACGACCAACTTCATATCCGTTTATGATTTCTGATCTTTGATTTGAGTTTATATTCCAGCCTTGTTATTTTCTTCGTGTTTGATTATTTGTGTTAGGTTTGGGAGCTGAATCCCTCTAGCTTAGTTTAATGGGACTGAGACTCTGACCCCCCCCAAAAAAAACAAAAGAAAAGGGTCTCGGATCAAAGCAAGCACAACATACAAAATAAAATATTCCTTCTTCTATTTCTTTTTAAATGTCTTTCAGTTTTTTTTCTTTTAATATTCCAGATTTCAGATTAAATGTTGTTTTTGGATTTTTAATGAATATTTAATAACTTTATTTCTAATATATCCCTCCATTCATTTAGGTTTCTATTTTTAATATCTTTGTAAAATGTGAATATTGAAGAGAGGGAGAGAGTAAAATTGGAGAGAGAATGAGTAGATATAATTTAATAGAGTGAGAAAAATGATAATATTATTGTTTTAAAAATTCAATGAAATCCAATCGTTACATTAATTCATGTGTAAAATTTAAAAGAGACATTTTTAAAGGAACGGAGGAAGTAAATGATAGTTGAGGACAAATTACAAATGAATTTCAAATTATTGGAATATCTATCGCAAAATATTTGACACAAGTCATGGTGGATGATATCGCTTTGATACTATGTTAGAAATAAATAAATATATAATAATATCTTTATTACATTTTAGAATATTTTATATCATATCTTAGATTAATTTAGGCTTATTTAATTATTATACTTAGAGTTTATCTTTTTGTTATAAATATAATTACCTTATTATATATTGTTCAATACAGCTCATCAATACAATAAATTTAGATTATTTCAAAAAATAAAAATTTCTTTACCCTTGACTTTTAAGTTCTCATGTTCAAATCTGAATTTATTGTATTGATAAGTTGCATTGTATGATACATAATGAGGTAATCCTATTTATAAGAAAAAATAAAATCTAAACATAATGATGAAATCGACTTAAATTAATCTAAGATATGATATTGAATATTATAAGATATAAAAAGATATTACTAAATATTTCTTTATCCCTAATGTTAGTGAGATAACTTGAAAATATTTTCATTTACCGTGTGTTTATACTTCAGCATGTGTTTTTTTTTTTTTTTCTATTTCTTTGTCTCCTTTGTTGATACTTTGTTCACATTGTCTCCATATGGCTTCTGATTTTGACTCACTTCAGTTATGTTCCTGTCTGTTTCCTCTAATTGTGTTCATGAGCGAGAAGTACTTAAATAACAAGATTGAGATGAGTGGAACCTCTGAAACTTCAACTTAGCTTTATTTAAAGGTAACTACAATTTTGCTTGGTGTTCATCAGGACATAGGCTTTCTTGATTTTGAGTATGAAGCGGTTACTGATCAGATGACCCAATAATGTCGCTTGTTATAAATTATCTACATGAGGCAGCTCCAAAGTCATCCATGCGTTTCAACTCCAAAAGCCTCATGTGTTGCTCTTTTTCCACACAATCTTTGAGAACAAATTGAATAGTTGAGTCAAGACAAAAGCAGTCAGAAGGAAGAGTGAAAGGTCTTGAGTCAAAAAAGAATCAATTTGAAGGGCGGCTGAAGGAGGTTGAGTTTAAAAAGAAGCAATATACAGCATTAATAAATTCATTTGAAGATGAAAAAATATTAGGTAATGTGCTTCGGTTTTTAGTTTGTTCAAACAATATCATCATTTCAACCGTGATTTTTAATGATGTCAATATTTCTATTCACTTCATCTATCAAATTTAATTTGTTAAACATCTCTTTAATCAGGTCAAAGGTACATGCCTTAGTCAAATGAAAGGCTTTTCTGGTTTTCTTATATTTGTAAATAGTCAAACTAACAATGGTTTCCCCCTTTTTGATCACTTGTAAAGCTCTTAGTGTAAAAAGTCTAACATTGTATCCTTGGTTAACTGGCTCAACATTATGCCACTACAAGAAATATATTAGAATAGTATTGTAGTTTCGTTGTTTTAAAATATTTTGCACTTGGTGTTAGGCTTATGAATTACAATATTGGTTCAACATCCTGACTATCCATTGGCGAACTTCCTATTAGTGCAACCCTTTCTCTTGTCCTTTTGTCATTCTTACACAAATTCCAGTGATTCATTTAAAGAGCTATGATGATATTCTTTCATTTAATATTCTATGGTTTTTGAATTCCTATTCTTATCTTGATTTATTATTCTTTACTAAATATGTGGGGCTCAAATATCTGCTAGCTAAATTGGTTGTTGCACATTAACAGATAATCAATCAAGTACCACCAATGATGGAAGAAGCTTGCATTTGCTCTCAAATGAGCAAATAAATGTACCTAAGTTGCTTGATGATAAGATTTTAATTTGTCTCCAATCCTCATCAGATCCAGCAAAACTCATATTGGATATAATAAATGACCCTACGGTTCTACAATGTGAGAAGGGAGACAACATTGTGCTTTTAGATAATAGCCAAATCTTTCTTCTAGAGCAGCTGATGAGAATCTCACCACATATTAAGCCTCATGTTAGAGAAGAGGCATTGAAGCTAGCAGTTGATTTGAAAGCTAACATGAAACCAAGTGTTGAATATTCTTTGGTGGTTCTGGATTTCCTGCTTATTTTATCAATTTATGGATTAGTTTCTTCTTTTGACGAAGATAAAGTACTAAGGCTTTTCGAAATTGTTGTTCGGCACAAACAAACTGTAGAGCTGTTTCAGTTGCTTGATTTTGTAGATAAAATCTCTGGTATGTTGATTGAAAACTATCTTGTTTAGTCACTGATATCCCTTCTCATGTCTTTATTCTTTCCAGAGCCGTTATACTTGTGTTCATCTTAGTCAATGTTACATGATATGTTCATCAAATGTGTTAATATCCATATATATTACCTGTATTCAATACTATGAAGTTGAATGCGTACGCAACCTTTACTGAAAAAATAGACAGCCAGATGGCCCGAACGGAAAGTGGTATAAGTTGGACGCTGGAGTATTTCCTAAACAATATTTTTTTGCAATACCTTTGGCTTAGAGAATATTTTTTCAATACATTTGGCTCAGAGCCGTTTTGTATTTTCAGCTGGGTGTTGTCCGTTTCATATGCTGCTTTCCCTGCAACCGTCAGTTTTACTACACATAGTATTAGCCATTTTTTAAACTGATAGATATCATATTTTATTTAGGAGTTAGTTTGGAGTTCCTTTCACGGTAAGCAATTTTACTATAATTTAAAAGATGTGTATATAGATAAATAATATTAGAGCGGATGGAAATTAATAAATAATCATTTTTTTAATAAAAAAAGCCCAAAATTTCGGTAAACGATTCAAAAAAATAAAAAATCTAAAATCGAAACAATAATTGATTTATATTCATTTTAACTTAAAATAATTTGATTTAAATTATCGGATTCCTTAATCTGATCCGCGTACATGGCTCCCCAGTCTTCGACGACCGACATTTCAACGAGAAAAAGGAATCGGGACAATCCAAGTCGTGTACATTAACGCGTGCCTCCCTCCTTTCTATTTCTATTATGACTTGCTCATCCACCCACGTCAAAAGAAAGTAGACTACTTTAGTCTTGTCTGTTAACGCGTGCCTCCCTGCTTTCTTCCTAGATTCCTGAAAAAGAGATCTACTCTTTTTGTCCGCGTGCAGCTTCCGCTCATTTTCCTCGTCCTTTCGTTTCGTTTCCATCCGTCCATCACATGTCTTCCAAGCTTAAAGCGAAGCTCTCACTTGTCTTTTTTTACACTGAACGCCTGGCTACGCTTCTCTCATTATCACCATCATCATCATCAAGCAAGTCAACTCTCATATTCCACTCTGTCTCGACGACTCCCACGTATCTTTGTTCGCTCCCAAAGTTAAGACTCGATCCCTTCCAGACAGGAGCATCTCCTCGTCTGTTACTTGCTTAATTCAACATCGTTCATGGAGGTATCCTTACTTTTGCCACCGAGATGGATCCCAACAACAATCAAGGCAGCCCGTCGTTTCCGCGGGTTTGTAAATATGATGTGTTCATCAGCTTCAGCGGTCCTGACACCCGTGACCGTTTTGTTGATCATCTCTACAATCATCTAATCAGAAAAGGCATTTTTGTCTTCAAAGATGACGAGAGGCTTGAGAAAGGAGAATCCATTTCATCACAACTTATACAAGCAATCAAAGATTCACGGATTTCTCTTGTTGTCTTCTCAAGAATGTATGCTCTCTCGAAGTGGTGTTTGGACGAAATGGCCATTATAGCCGAATGCAAGAGAGAATTTGAACACAAAGCTTTCCCAATTTTTTATCATGTGGATCCATCTCATGTGCGAAATCAAAATGGGGAGTACAAGAAGGCTTTTGATTCACATGCAGATGAATTCGAGGAAAATCCTGGCAAGGTTAATCGGTGGAGTAGTGCTATGAAGGAGTTGGCGAATTTGGCTGGTTGGGATATAAGAAGTGGGTAAGTACATAAGCCACTCTTTTCTTAGTCTAATATGGCTTCTAATTAAGTGGGTGCTCCATGCTAGTGCGCAACCAAGTGGCATTTAGCTTGCTTAAGCTAACTTTTCATATTTAATTGTTTATCAACAACAGATATTGTTTTCCCCTTGTTTGCTTGGGGTAATTTAGTGATATCGATTTTTCCTCTTTTTCAGGGAGAAAGAGCATGGCATAATTGAAGGTATTGTACAAAAGGTGATCAATGAATTGCGTCATAAATTCTCAGGGCTTGCAGATAATCTAATTGGAATCCAATCTCGTGTTGAAGAATTAGAAAAGCTTCTAAAATTAAGTCCTGACGATGATAGTCGTCGAGTCTTAGGGATTTGGGAGATGGGTGGAATAGGAAAGACAACTATGCTAATGTTTTATATGATAAAATCTCTTATCAGTTTAGTGCTTGCTGTTTTATTGAGGACGTAAACCAAATTTACAAAACTGGTGGTGCTATAGCTGTACAAAAACAAATTCTTCTTCAAACTCTAGATGAGAAAAACCTTGACACATACAGTCCAACTGAAATATCTTGGACTATACGCAGCAGGCTATATAACATCAAGGTCCTTGTAGTTTTAGACAATGTTAATGATTCAGAGCAATTCACAAAATTGAAGATAGAGCCTAAATTTCTTGGTGCTGGGAGTAGAATAATCATAACAACTAGAGATGTGCATATTTTAAAAGAGTGTGAGGCATGTGAATTTTACAATGTTCCACTATTGAGTAATACTGATGCTAGTGAACTTTTTCGGAGCAAAGCCTTCAAAACAATCTCTCCACACAACAATCGTGAGGAGCTTATTCCTGATATATTGAAATTTGCTCGATGTCTTCCATTAGCAATTCAAGTATTAGGTTCTTTCTTGGGTCCCCGAGATGATACTCAATGGAAAGAAGCCCTGGGGCGATTGGAGAGAAATGATGCTCCCGACAAAATTATGGATGTGCTTAAATTAAGTTACAAGGGATTAGGGAACATAGAGAAAGAAATATTTTTGCATATTGCTTGTTTCTTTAAAGGGGAAAGACTGGACTATGTTACACGAATTTTAGATTGTTGTGAATTAAATCCAGGTATTGGAATTCCAATTATCATTGAGAAATCACTTCTAACCATTAGAAATGATGAAATCCATATGCATGAAATGTTGGAAGACTTGGGAAAGTGCATTGTTCGGGGACATTTTCCTAGAAAGTCAGAATTGTGGAGTAGATTGTGGCTTTATGAAGATTTTCATGATGTCATGATATCACAAATGGTAACAATTTATATTTACTAAATTATAAATTTCTTTTCACCATAAAAATTATATATTTCATTATTTTGTTGTTTCCTTGAGAAACTATTATATTTCAATTATTAAATAGAGATATATATGATGAATCTATATTTTTAACAATAGCAAGTACCCTATTAGTTCAAGTAACTTCATTTGCCCCTTGTAATAATTTTCTTATATTTTTGTAGGGAACAAACAATGTTGAAGCCATAGTTCTAGATCAAAAAGTTGATGTATCCAAATACAGCAAGTTGGATGCTGAAGAATTTTCAAGAATGAAGTGTCTTAAATTGCTCATATTACATCATCAGAACTTTTCAGGAAATCTCAATTTTCTTTCCAATAGTCTACATTATCTTACGTGGCATGGCTACCCGTTCACTTCTTTGCCACCAAAGTTTGAGCCAAGTAGACTTGTTGAGCTGAATATGCCTAATAGCAATATCAATCGACTATGGGAAGGCGTCAAGGTACTTTTAGTGGTCTTTAATCTTTTCTTTTAACAAATGGGGAGTGGCTTTTTTCGGCTATTGACACTCTCATTATCATTCATGTTTATGTTGATTCACCAAAATATTCTTATTTTGGTATTAATTTAACTATTTGATAATAAAAGATATCTTACATTACATATAAATTGACTCATCAATCCTTTTTTCTACTCATGTAGTATAATCATAAGTTCAATTTTTTTTTTAATAAATGTGTATCTCAATCACATAGATATCTATAAAATCATTCAATCAAATTAAAACAAAAACATATCTTATTTATAAAATTAGAGAAATTATTTAATAAGATACGTTAATTATATATACTTTTGTAAATATTTAACATAACTAAAATTATACCCTGATTGTGAATAAGAATTAATTCTCTCTCTAACTAAATTTGGATAATAAAAAAAATAAGAGAAGCATGCAAATTTAGTGTGCTATATTTTGATAAGCACTAGAGGTTTAGGCATCGAGGTCCATATATATTGCATAAAAAAAAGTAGTTGTAGTTACTATTATTGTATGTATTGAATTAATTTATTAAATAAAATTATTTAAATTCAAATATTAAATTGTTTTTCATAAAACTTATCCGAATAATATAATATTGATTTTTATAAAACAATAAATAAAATGTATAACAAAAAGAATGAAATAATAAATTATGGTATACATTACATATCTTATTTTATGACACATAACATTTATATAATTTTAAAACTAGTAAATAAATAAATGATACCATCATTTACTACTATTGACCATTTATTTTATTTTATTTTTCTTTTTTCATATTTTTAAATTAAAAATTAAGCTAATTTAACATATAAAATTAAGCTAATTTGATACTTCAATAACAAAGACGTCAAACTGAAAAAAAAATCAATAATAACAAGTAATTGTCAAAAAAATTCTAATACCATATGTTTATTTAGTATGTTTTAAAATTATATCCAAATTGGATGATAAAGTACCAGTATGCCTATTGTATATTTCGATTCAATAATTTATTTAAATTGAAGGTTAATTTATTGATAGAGAAAATTAAAGTTTTGCATTGTAAATTTTTACATAAGCTAATATACTTGATTTGTATATTTACTATTTAAAAATTCATTCAAATAAAATAATTTGATTGAATGATAATGTAAAAAAAAAATACTATCAATATTGAACTGTATTTGTTATTTATTCTTACTTTTTTGTTAAAATGTTTGCTAGTATATTGTGCAGATAACTATTTTTTTAATAAAGTTTTGCAAAAAATAATTCAATATATAAATATAAATGATAGATAATATTAAATATTTATAATATTTAGTGACTTATATGAAAACTAGATATGAGATCAGGATCAATTTTTTTTAAAAAAAGATTAAATTAATTTTCAGCTAAACCAATAACAATTACTCTCAATATCATTATCATGATAAATATATAAATGATTAATATTAACTATACGCTCTTTTGATATGTTCTTTCAATTATAATAGAATAATGATATTTTAGTGAATCCAAATAAAAATTAATGATAATAGGACTGACAATAGTCAAAATGAAGTGGCAATAGCCACTCCCTAACAAATGATTGAAAGTTATCTCATCAACTTTTCTTTTTCTTTTTCTTGTTCTTTTTTTAAATGTAACAATATATACTTTTAGTTAGAGGTGGCATGATAATTTTAGAATTATGAAATTGAAAAAGTTTTGAACAAAAAGGAGCAATATATTTTATAAAAATAAAAAAGAAGCTGAATGAAAAATGTGTTTGAGTGGATGATTTTTTGTTTAATTCAAAATAAAATTACTTTTCAAAATAAGTACCATTGGGCAGTGGAGATAAAGATATAAAAAAAATATTGCTTAATTTTTTATTCTTTGGTGTTATGATAATATTTTATGGTAATCAATTAACTAAATAAAAATTGAGTTATAAATTCATAAACTGACTTATAAAAACTGAGTTGTAAATTGAGTTATAAATCCTAGCTGCTTGTATTTGTGATATTTCTTGCTTTGAGTCTTGTCTTTGAATAATTCGTATTTCACATAAAAATTGAGTTATGAATCATAATTTGTTTAAAAATTTGAAAGCATCTCCTTAAAAATAAGAAAGGTTTGTAATGGTTTTTTTTTTAATTTTTAGAAAAAAAAATTTTCTTAGCTTTAGATTTTAAGTCATAATAATACTAGTTAATCTGTTTATCAAAACTAATATTAGTTAATATAAGAAGTAATGAATTCTGTTGTAATTGAACCTTGAAATAATTATGATCATAGTTAAATTTCTTTAATGATATTTTTGGCGCTTAATTTTGATATACTGACTAAAACTATTTTACACTGTTATTTAATCAAAATATTTTATTTGGATGACTTTTCAAATAGTATGTGCAAAAGCCAACTGTTATAACTAATGTGATAATACATGATTAGATAATTATGTAAAAAAATTTATACTACCAGTATATGATAATTAAAAAATTTTTTTGGTAAGGGAAATTCCTTTAATGACAATAATAATAATAATAATAATAATAACTGAGAGGCAATATTATTGAAAAAAAATTTTCTGCCACTAATAAATTGAAGATTATGTTTTTTTCAATGGTTTTTCCTTCAATATCCTATGAGTACTGGTATCTTCTTATTTTCAATACTTGTGATTTATTCTTTTATTTTTAAGAAAAAATTTAAATATTTATTTCATGCCAATAATTTGGATAAGTTTGTTGAAAAAAGGTCTAGATTAGGTTGTATATTCTCCGATGTTTCAACATATTATATTGGATATTTAAATGTAATCTCAACCATTTATTAATCTAATTGTTGAGGATTTCGTTCTCATTTTTTTATATAAGAAAGTTATTCACTTATGATATGTTCCCTAAATATATACTAGCTGTTACAATTTTTATTATTTATGACAATAGTATAATTAAATACTGCTGATTAGAAATAATTATCTATTTTTAAATGGGTTAATGTTCACTTTAGTCCCTGACTTTTCATTTGTGAGTTATTTTAGTTTTTAACTTTTAAAATAAGTTAAATTAGTTCATGACATTACAAAATGTAAGTCAAGTTAGTACCTTGTTCCACTTTGGTTTAATATTTTATCAATGAAATGATGATCTGTAATGTTAAGTGATATTTTATCATACCATATGTCATCTGAAGTAGAATGGAGCTTAAAATAACTTATTTTGATATTTAAAATTGCGCAAAATGAGTGATTTTATTATTTAGAATGAATATTTAAATAACTCATTTTGTATAATTTTAAACACAAAAATGAGTCATTTTAAACTTGATTCTACTTCAGATAATACATTGTATGTTAATGTATCACTTAAGGTTACCTATCATTACCAGCGTTCCTAGGATCTGTGGTGATAGTTTGTTAACCAATCCATAGTGTTCCTGGTTCGAATGCTGGCAGAGGAAGAAGAGCAAGAAGGTTACATATCATCATTTAATTGATAGGATATTAAGTAAGAGTGGATTGAAGGAATAATACGACTCACATATTGCAATGTTGGGGATTAATTTGACTTATTTTTAAAGAACCAAAAAGACTCATTAGTAAAAAGTGACAGACTAAAATGAACATTAACTCATTTTTAAATTTTATTTTTTACAAATTACTGTTCATTTAGGAATTTTAGTCCACAATTATTATTTTTATTTTCTAGCTATACCCTCAATTAGTGGAATAGAGAGAATGTATAGAAAGAAATAATTAAAGAAAAGAGATAATTAGTATTATGAAATTATATTGATACTGAGACATTTTTAATTGTTTCCTTAATTTTTATGCACATTTAGGATTAGATAGTAATTTCCCATCAAAGGGAGTATAATTATAAGAGTTTTGATTATGGGTATTGATTAAGAAAAAAAAGTAACTTTCAAGACTTTTTGGTAGATATTGGTTTTGAAAACACAAAAATTTTCTTTCTCAAGAGAAAAGCTTTCAACTTTAACTCTTTAAACAGTGCTAGCAAGATAAACCCTAATTATAATATTAAATAATTAAATTTTATTTATTTATGTATGAGAAATTGAGAATAATTCATTTATTTGGTGCTATTGGATATTTAAATTCTACAGCACTAGATGAATTTTTCCCTCAAATTGTAACGTATAATGATGAGTAACAAATAATGATAGATTGACATTTAATGGGAAAGCCAAAAAGGTCCATGAGATAAGAGTTTTATTAACAGTGTTTTAGTGTGCATATTTATAATTACAATAGAGTGGATTGCAATATTTTTATAAACATAAAGGTGGTTAATGTATATTTGTGAATTAATTTAAGAATTTTTCCTGTTATATTTTTTAAAGATAGCAATTTAAGAGTTTCGAATATTAATAAAATAAAATTCAAGTTTTGATAGGAAACACTGACATGATTGGTAATGAAATCTGTATGACAGCATCTCCCAAATTTGAAAAGGATGGATTTGAGCAACTCCAAATATCTTGAGGAGACACCCAATTTTGAGAAGATGCAAAATCTGGAGCGGCTTGATCTTACGGGATGCACAAACCTAGTGTTGGTTCACCCATCAATCTCACAACTAAGTCTACTTGTTTTCTTGAGTTTGCAAAACTGTTGTAGTCTGGTCAGCCTTGATCTGTTCACATACACGGAACCCACATTTGAGAATAAGGCAGGGAGATTGCCACCTGTATCCAAACTGAGAGTTTTACGCCTCTCTGGCTGCACGAAGCTTGAAAAGACGCCAGAGTTTTGGCTGTTTCCAAATGTTGAGTACCTTGATTTTACGCAATGTGTAAGTTTATCCACTGTTGATTCATCTATTGGGTATCTTAGAAGGCTTAAATACTTGAGTTTGAGAGGATGTACAAATCTTGTCTGGTTGCCTCCCAACATTAATGGTTTGACATCTCTTCAAACTCTGGATTTAGAAGGTTGCTTGAAATTGATGGATCTTCCCCTAGCATCTAAAGTCATGCCTGTCTCCAAGCTAGAATCTTTGATAGTTTTGGACCTTGGCTTTTGTAATCTAACTAGCATCCCTGTTGCTATTGGAAATTTGAGGTGTTTGGAAAGACTAAATCTAGAGGGAAACAAGTTTACTAGACTACCCAGTGGC
Organism: Dalbergia cultrata; assembly: GCA_031216105.1. Taxonomy (NCBI): domain Eukaryota; kingdom Viridiplantae; phylum Streptophyta; class Magnoliopsida; order Fabales; family Fabaceae; genus Dalbergia; species Dalbergia cultrata. The sequence continues at coordinate 9,909,182 of CM062350.1, read as the reverse complement.
ATGCAGAAGCTACTCAGCCTAGCATATTTAAATTTGGTGCACTGCCATGAGCTTCGAAACTGGCCCGTACTCCCATCACAACATGCTTCATCAAGTGGAAGGTATTTTGAAACAGAATCTGGATCTCGTAATCATAGATCAGGATTATATATGTTCGATTGCCCCAGTTTAGCTGACCGGGATGGTCAAATTCGAGGTCGGAATGACTTGGCACTTTCATGGCTACTTAGACTAGTTAAGGTGTGCTATTTATCTCTTTCTCGCTCACACAGAATTCTCTCTCTCTCTCTCTCTCTCTCTCTCTCTCTCTCTCTCTCTCTCTCTCTCTCCCCGGCTCTAATACACCGTTTTCTACGTTTCTTCCTCTTCTGCTAGGCACGCGGCTACTTTCGATGTGGCTTTGACATTGTTGTTCCAGCGACGACTGAAATTCCTGCGTGGTTCAATCCTAAATTTGAAGGAGATTCAATAATACGGATAATGGACTTTGATGATGTCACTGACAACTGGATTGGCTTTGCCTTTTTTGCCTCATTTGAGGCAAACCCTCGACCATCAATTTCAAATGATTCGTCTTCCTTGCTTCTGCCACATCCTTTTTGTCTCTCTTTTGAAACTGAACAAGCAGAAGAAACATTCAGTATGCCACTTCATTTGGACCTGGCCACTACTTATGGTTCGAACCATCTTTGGCTGATTTATATCTCTCGACCACATTGCCATTTTGTGAAATCAGGAGCGCATATCTCGTTTAAAGCGCCCCCACATTTGAAGATTAGGAGTTGGGGTTTAGATGTGGTATTCGAGAAGGTTGTAGATGCAATGGAATTGAAGAATCCCTTTGATTCTGTTCGAGAGAACAGAGGCGGGTCTGTGCCTAGAGTCCAGCTTCCCTATAATTGGCTTGTTTCTGATGAAGAGGAACGTGAAAACATAGGAGCCAAGGGCAAAGAAAATATTCTCTCAAATCTGGGTCTTACAACTAGCAGACAGTATCCTCCTCGACGTAATTACTAATTATCCTTCTTCAACAGTGCATGATGATTATTATTGTTTTCAATAATTCAATCATTGTTCAATTGTGTTACCGATGAAGCGAAGTAAAATAGGAACTGACATTGTGGATTCGCTGATTTTCATTATCTGACTTGTCACAAGGTTGGGGGTTTTAGTTTTCTAGACGACCAACTTCATATCCATTTATGATTTCTAATATTTGATTTGAGTTTATATTCCAGCCTTGTTATTTTCTTCGTGTTTGATTATATGTATCAGGTTTGGCAGCTAAATACCTCTAACTTAGTTTAATGGGACTCGGACTCCGACCCCGAAAAAAAAAAAAAAAAAAGGGACTCAGACCAAAACAGGCACAACATACAAAATAAAATATTACTCCTTTTATTTCTTTTTAAACGACTGCCTTCAGTTTTTTTTTTTTAATATTCCAGATTAAATGTTGTTTTTGGGCTTTCAATGAGCATTTAATAACTTTATTTCTAATGTATTCCTCCATTCATTTAGGTTTCTATTTTTAATATCTTTGCAAAATGTGAATATTGAAGAGAGGGAGAGAGTAAAATTGGAGAGAGAATGAGTAGATATGGTGTAATAGAGTGAGAAAAATTATTGGAATGTCTACCGCAAAATATTTGACACAAGTCATGGTGGATGGTATCACTCTACACCATGCTAGAAATAAATAAATATTTAATAATATCTTTATTATATTTTAGAATATTTTATATCATATCTTAGATTAATTTAGGTATATTTGATTATTATGCTTAGACTTTATCTTTTTCTTATAAATATGATTACCTCATTATATATTGTTCAATATAGTTCATGAATACAATAAATTCAGATTATTTCAAAAAATAAAAATTTCTGTACCCTTGACTTTTAAGTTCTCATGTTCAAATTTGAATTTATTTTATTGATAAGTTGCATTGTATGATATATAATGAGGTAATCCTATTTATAAGAAAAAATAAAATCTAAACATAATGATGAAATCAACTTAAATTAATTTAAGATATGATATTGAATAATATAAGATATAAAAAGATATTACTAAATTTTTCTTTATCTCTGATGTTAGTGATAACTTGAAAATATTTTCATTTACCGGGTGTTTATACTTCAGCATGTGTTTTTTTTTTTCCTGTTTGTTTGTCTTTCTTGTTCATACTTTGTTGACATTGTCCTGAGATGGTTGCTGATCTTTGACTTCAGTTATGTTCCTGTCTGTTTCCTCTAATTGTGTTCAGGAGCGAGCAGTACTTAATAACAAGATTGAGATGAGTGGAACCTTTGAACTTCTACTTAGCTTTATTGAAAGGTGGCTACAATTTTCCTTGGTGTTCAGGACATAGGCTTTCTTGATTTTGACTTGCGAGTATGAAGCAGTTACTGATCAGATTACCCAATAACATCGCTTGTTCTAAATTATCTACATGGAGCAGCTCCAAAAAGTCATCCATGCGTTTCAACTCCAAAAGCCTCATGTGTTGCTCTTTTTCCACACAATCTTTGAGAACGCAGTGAATAGTTGAGTCAAGACAAAAGCAGTTTGAAGGAGAAGTGAAAGATCTTGAGTCAAAAAAGAATCATTTTGAAGGGCAGCTGAAGGAGGTTGAGTTTAAAAAGAAGCAATATGAAGCATTAGTAAATTCATTTGAAGATGAAAAATATTAGGTAATGTGCTTCGGTTTTTAGTTTGTTCGAACCATATCATCATTTCAACCGTGATTTTTAATGATGTCAGTATTTCTATTCACTTCATCTATCTAATTTGTTAAACATCTCTTTAATCAGGTCAAAGGTACATGCCTTAGTCAAATGAAAGGCTTTTCTGGTTTTCTTATATTTGTAAATAGTCAAACTAACAAGGATTTTATTGTTTGCCCTTTTTGATCACTTGCAAAGCTCTTGGTGTAAAAAGGCTTACATTGTATCCATGGTTAAGTGGTTCAACATTATTATTATTATTATTTTTATGAAACGGGGCTCATAAGCCCAGAAGGAAACTAAGCAGGCCTGCCCACATGCCGGGTAGCCCAAGAAATTGCAGAGTCATAAAGAAAATCTAAAGACAAAAAGGACGGTAAAGAAGGAAAAAGGAAAGCATCGCTGTTGGTGATGGAGTGACCGAAATTAGCAAGAGCATCAGCCCATCTGTTTGCTTCTCGATAAATATACACCACGCGAATCTCCCAATCCATGTCAATAAAAGACAGAATCTGATTAACCAAGGGGGCACACTGGTGGTATGAATCAATTCCCTGATTAATAAAATTGACAGCAACTAAAGAATCCATCTCGAGGATAATGTTTCGAAGAGATAAACTATGCGCGAACATGAGACCAATGACTGCTCCCCAGAGCTCAGCCATAGTAATGGAACAATTACCCAGCCGGGCACTAAAAGCTCGAATAAAATTCCCATTATTATCTCGGATGATACCCCCACAAGCGGCACCCCCGGTAGATTGATAAAAGGAACCATCAACATTAATCTTGAACCAGCCATTAGGAAGGGGAATCCATGCTATATGGATAACGTTCCAAGAAGGGATACAATCACGAGACTGAGACACAGAACGCATATGATAGGTATAATCTTTGGCCATAGTGAGAATGCGGAGAGGAGTTTTATTTTCAAAAATAAATTCATTACGTACTTGCCAGAGAATATTGCAACCTGTAGTGAAAAGGAGGGGCCAATCAACCCCTTGGTAAGAAGACCGAGATCCACACGAAATATTTTCTGAGATCCAGGACATCAAGGAACTGGAGAAGAAAGGATTTCGAGTAGAACTATTAAGGATGCTCTTCCGCACCCCTTTCGCTACGAAACAATCACGAAGGGTGTGGAGCACCGACTCCTCTGTAGAACCGCAAACTGTACAGGTAGATACCGGAGATAATTTCCTCTTCCAACGAGCTAGATTAGTGAGGAGAGCATCATTTAGAACAAGCCAAAGAAAAGCTCGAAGACGTTGGGGAATGTTAAGCTTCCAGATCAAGGAGAAAACACGAACCTGGTTAATAACTTACTAGAACAAGCCAAAGAAAAGCTCGAAGACTTATTAGAACTTACTTTCTGCCCAGAGGCAGTACAAAAAAGATCCAGAACTTCTTTAATAACTCTCATTTGATCAAGAGAGGCCTCAGCAAAAAGAATTAGATCATCAGCAAAGCATAAATTAGAGAGAGAGGGACCATCCCGAGATAAAAAAAATCGGCTTCCAGTAACCATGGCTAACATCTGAGGAGATAAGATGGGATAAACGCTCCATACACAAAACGAACAGGTAGGGGGATAACGGATCACCTTGACGAAAGCCTCGAGAAGGTGAGAATGGAGAACTTGCTTCCCCATTCCAAAGAACTTGCATTGTGGTGGAGGAGATGCAATGCCAAATGATATTAATCAAAGTATCTGGAAAACCAGCATCACGTAATGTATCCATAATAAAAACCCAACGAAGGCGATCATAGGCTTTTTCAAAATCTATCTTTATTGCCATAAAACCAGAACGACCCTTTTTATGTCTCATAGAATGAACTGCCTCTTGAGCAATGATAATGTTATCCGCACTAAGACGGCCCGGAACAAAGCTGCATTGAGTTTGCCCTATCAATTTATTCATCATAGTCTTAATACGAAGGGAAATAATCTTAGTATTCAGCTTATACATAACATTACACAAACCTATGGGGCGAAAGTGAGAGTAATTCTGTGGAAAGTCCACTTTTGGAGTTAGGGAAATAAAAGTGTGATTGACTTCGTGAATTAGATCTGGATGCTTAAAAATCTGTTTAGCCCAAGATTGGAGAGAATCAGCCACCAACTCCCAATTATTTTGATAAAACATCGCGGGAAGCCCATCAGGACCGGGAGCTTTCCAACCCCCCATAGAAAAAATGGCAGTCTTGATCTCCTCATTAGTAACTTCCTGGTGTAGTAAAGTTATATCCTCATCAGAAAGGTAGGGGAAAAAACCAGAAGAAGGAAGTTCCTCATAAGCATGATCTTCAGTATAAAGATTAGAAAAGAAGGTTATACCCATGTCCCGAAGGATCTGCGGGTCCTCAACCCAGACCCCAACCTCGTTTTTAAGAGCAAGAATTCTATTTCTACGCCTTCTCCCAGTAGCTTTACCGTGAAAGGAACGAGTGTTTTTGTCTCCCAAGGAAAGCCATTTACAGCGGGACATTTGTTTCCAATACACTTCTTCCTGGATAAGAAGTTGAGCATAGTCTTCCCAAAGATTCTTTTGAAGCTTTTCAACAATATGCCACTGCTTGAAATATATTCGAATCGTATTGTAGTTTCATTGTTTTAAATATTTTGCAATTGGTGTTAGGCTTATGAATTACAATATTGGTTCATCCTGACTATCCATTGGCGAACTTCCTATGCAACCCTTTCTCTTGTCCTTTTGTCATTCTTATACAAATTCCAGTGACTCATTTAAAGAGCTATGATGATATTATTTCATTTAATACTCTATGGTATCCATGAGTTTCTTAAGAAAAAAAAATGTTCAAAAGATAAAAAAAATACATTGAAATTCAACATATAAATATCTATAATAATAAATATTACTAATAAATCATAATCAAATTAAAAAAAAGAGACACGTACACAATACAAATCTAGTATAGATAATTTAAAAATGAAGGAATGTTAAGGTTTTTTTAATATATGTTTATATATATAAGTGGATATTTAAATAATTTATATAAATGGAAAATTAGTGAATCTACATTGGATGGAGATCTCATTCCCCGTTCTTACCCGTTTAATAAATGAGGACTGTGATATCCCAAAATAAAGAAATTATAATTATTATGAATTATTATTATTATTATTTATTATTATTATTAAGTGTACCTAGCATTATTATTATTATTTAATATTATTATTACTAAGTGTAGCTAGCATTAGCATTATTATTATTAAGTGTACCTAGCATTATTATTATTTAACATTATAATTACTAAGTGTAGCTAGCATTATAATTATTATTACTAAGTGTAGTTAGCATTATTATTATTTAACATTATAATTACTAAGTGTAGTAAGCATTAATAATATTTATTATTATTATTAAGTGTAGACAAATAGCACTAATATTATTCATGATTATTATATTTGTGTATAAATATAAGAGTGTAGGAGTGTGTATGTGTAAGAAATGTTTAGTTTCATTTTGCTAAGTTTTGCTTCCACCTCCTCTAAGTCACACCTCCTCTAAGTCACACCTCCTCTAAACCAAACATCTTCTTGGCCGAACTCATCTCTTGTCAAGCTCATGATCTTCATAGCCGAGCTTCAGTGAGCCTAGCTAATCCTCTCTTGGGACGTTGTGACGCTCCTTTCTTTTAATCTGTGAGATTGGTTATTGGTACCATTCCAATACTTTAGAGTAAAGTTATTAGTAGAAACACACTCACGACTACCAACGGTGAGTGGGTTTAAGCTCATGATCATACTTTTGGTCATTATTAATATTTTTCCATATTGTATAAATTATTTATGAAATTTTAAAATGATTTATGTCAAGAGAATATATTGTTATAATTATGCCTGTTTTAGAAATATTATTACTTTTACAATTATCATGAAAATTAATCATTTTAGCAAAACTCATGGGACCATAATTGATACCTTGCGTGTTATAGAATATCTTTTCCTAGTTTATGAAATTGTGAGACCTCAGTTTAATATTTACAGTGGAAATATTGATTATCATATTTTCAGATTATGTATTTCCTATGACGATTTTAGAATATTAGATATGATTTATTGAAAGTATTGAATAAAGTATAATTCATAACAATTGTCAGATACATATTCTATTGATTATTGAAATCACTATGTCTACAAGCTGGTGATCCCTTGGGCATGATTTTAGAATCTCAGTTATGCTACAGTCAAATTGTTAGAATTATATGAATTCAGAGCTTTTATATTTATTTGGTTTATGATCAAATTATTTTATATTAATTAGTGAGAAACAGATCAGTGAGTTAACGGCTGCAGGATTGATCGTTAACCTTGGTACCAAGTGGTCCGCTAGAGGACTAGCTCACCCACAATAAGGAACCTAGTGAGGTGTCCATTTATGGGACCTAGTTAGGTGCCCATCAGACAGCCATTGGCTCGATTTAGCTATTCAAATTTCAGATAATTATATATAGAATAATTCATGTTTCTCTACTAGTTATTGCCATAGATTCAGTTAATTTATATGTAATTATATATGTAATATATTTCACATCAGTTGCATGTATATGTTATTTATTTTGTTATTATCCCGTGTGGGTTGTGAGTGGAGGCTCGCTCACTGAGTTTTGATGAACTCACCCCTCTCTTTTCCTTTCCTTACAGAATCATTCTGATTTGGTTGTACCACGGGATCCTCAAGAGTTGTGCTCTGACTTACTTGGTGAGCTTCGCTTTGGAGTGGAGCTTATTGTCAATTATGTCAGTCTAGTAGTGCTCCAATAAATTGTGTAGGCAGGATCCCCGGACATGCATGATATATTTTCGAATTTACATTAATTGTTTTGTTATGTTTGGCTTTGGCCTAGAATACGGATTTTATGCAAATTTATGTTCAGAATTTATGTTTTGAGAACAATTTCATATTATTGAACTTTTAGTTAAACTTGAGATATTTTGAATAAATTTAGATTATTTATGCATATTAGTCGATTCACGTTCAGGAGAACTGGTAGGGACCCAAATCCTCACGTGCCGGTCACACTCCGTAGGTGGGTCGTGACAAGGACTTTATCCAAGTCCCTCAGGAATTAAACTTGTCCCCGTTCCCATTGCGGATAATCTTTACAGGTACCCATTTTGGTGGGTTTTTCTATGATCCCTATTAAAAATTAATTATATTATATAATTTATAATAGTATGAATAAATAAATTCTTTAGGTGAATGATAAAAGTGACCTTATTATTACAATTTAAAAAATATATTAATAATATAAAAGTTTTATAATAATATAAAATACTTTTACATTGTCATTATGTTAAAATAAAACTCAAATTTAAAATATAAGACTTTAAAAATTTAAAATTAAATTTGAAAACTAGTTGATCGAACTAGAGATCTCGGCTTTTTCACCAAAAAATAAATGGTTATTTACGGGATCTTCATCCCGATGTTATTTACCTACATTTTTTTGAATTATAACAAAACAACTTACAATGAAACAATTTAAAACATAAAACGTTTAACTTGCTAAACAAAATATCGTATTTGTCAGTTTGAAAATCGGCCAATTGTGCAGCATAATGCGTGCGATCAAACTTACAGAGAGAGCAACATTTAACCGAAAATAGAAAACGGCTCTGAGCCAAACGTATTGCAAATTCGTTGAATACCCGTTTGTTCATAATAATCACATGCCAGGGTACTTTCCTCAACGCGGTTTCCCTTCATGCTTCCCAGACCCAAAAAAGTAAATAGATTCCATTAAAATTTAAGAGCCCAAGACATCCAAAAATATAACAATAACGAGAGTCCTGCTAAGGTTTTTGTAGTTTTCTTTTCTTTGGTTATAAGGTAAGAGTTTTGAACCAGACCAAAAAAAGAAGGTAAGAGTGTCTTCACGACTAAAATGAAAGGGCAAGGGGTGCCTTAGAGCTAAATTTGGAGTTGAAATTGATCAAGATTAACCTTTTCCTAAACATTAAATTAAAGCAATATATTGTTGTCTATGTAAAATTTTTAAGAAAATGAGTGCTCAAGTCAAACATTTTTATTAATATGGTAATAGATTGTTGTTTATGTCAAAAAAATTTACATGAATAATGCATCAAAATTAAATTAATTTATTAATATGCAATAATGATTGCATGATAATATAATTTTTTTAACGACCATGGATATATCAAAATATTACTCTATTTTATTCATAAGTTGATATTTTAATCAGTTTCTTAAATATCTCATTAGAAAATTAGATCTTGATCCACAAAACTAGAGTATTACATTATGAATAAAATGAAGAGCCATTTTTTCTTAATTTAAAATTAATTACTTAAAAATGTGTCTGCATTACCTGTATTCAATACTACGAAGTTGAATGCGTACGCAACTTTTACTGAAAAAATAGAAAGCCAGATGTCCCGAAGGGAAAGTGGCGTAAGTTGGACGCTGGAGTGTTTCCTAAACAATATTTTTTTGCAATACCTTTGGCTTGGAGCCGTTTTATATTTCCTGAAAAAGATTTTTGCAATACATTTGGCCCAGAGCCGTTTTGTATTTTCAGCTGGGTGTTGACCGTTTCATATGCTGCTTTCCCTGCAACCGTCAGTTTTACTACACATAGTATTAGCCATTTTTTAAACTGATAGATATCATATTTTATTTAGCAGTTAGTTTAGAGCTCCTTTCACGGTAAGCAATTTTACTATAATTTAAAAGATGTGTATATAGATAAATAATATTAGAGCAGATGGAAATTCATAAATAATTATTTTTTTAATAAAAAAAGCCGAAAATTTCGGTAAACGATTCGAAAAAATAAAAAATCTAAAATCGAAACAATAATTGATTTATATTCATTTTAACTTAAAATAATTTGATTTAAATTATCGGATTCCTTAATCTGATCCCCGTACATGACTCCCCAGTCTTCGACGACCGACATTTCAACGAGAAAAAGGAAACGGGACAATCCAAGTCATTTCATGTCCATTAACGCGTGCCTCCCTCCTTTCTTCCTAGATTCCTGAAAAAGGGGTCTACTCTTTTTGTCCGCGTGCAGCTTCCACTCATTTTCCTCGACCTTTCGTTTCGTCTCCATCAGTCCATCACATCTCTTCGAAGCTTAAAGCGAAGCTCTCACTTGTCTTTTTTTACACTGAACGCCTGGCTACGCTTCTCTCATCATCACCATCATCACCATCAAGCAAGTCAACTCGCATATTCCACTCTGTCTCTACGACTCCCACGTATCTTTGTTCGCTCCCAAAGTTAAGACTCGATCCCTTCCAGACAGGAGCATCTCCTCATCTGTTACTTTTGCCACCGAGATGGATCCCAACAACAATCAAGGCAGCCCGTCGTTCCCGCGGGTTTGTAAATATGATGTGTTCATCAGCTTCAGGGGTCCTGACACCCGTGGTTGTTTTGTTGATCATCTCTACAATCATCTTATCAGAAAAGGCATTTTCGTCTTCAAAGATGACGAGAGGCTTGAGAAAGGAGAATCCATTTCATCACAACTTATACAAGCAATCAAAGATTCACGGATTTCTCTTGTTGTCTTCTCAAGAATGTATGCTCACTCGAAGTGGTGTTTGGACGAAATGGCCATTATAGCCGAATGCAAGAGAGAATTGGAACACAAAGTTTTCCCAATTTTTTATCATGTGGATCCATCTCATGTGCGAAATCAAAATGGCGAGTACAAGAAGGCTTTTGATTCACATGCAGATGAATTCGAGGAAAATCCTGACAAGGTTGATCGGTGGATGAGGGCGATGAGGGAGTTGGGCAATTTGGTTGGTTGGGATATAAGAAGTGGGTAAGTACATAAGCCACTCTTTTCTTAGTCTAATATGGATTCTAATTAAGCGGGTGCTCCATGGTAGTGCGCAACCAAGTGGCATTAAGCTTGCTTAAGCTAACTTTTCATATTTAATTATTTATCAACAACAGATATTGTTTTCCCCTTGTTTGCTTGGGGTAATTTAGTGATATTAATTTTCCCTCTTTTTCAGGGAGAAAGAGTATGGCATAATTGAAGGTATTGTACAAAAGGTTATCAATGAATTGCGTCATAAATTCTCAGGGCATGCAGATCATCTAATTGGAATACAATCTCGTGTTGAAGAATTAGAAAAACTTCTAAAATTAGGTCCTGAGGATGAGAGTCGTCAAGTCTTAGGGATTTTGGGAATGGGTGGGATAGGAAAGACAACTCATGCTAATGTCTTGTATGATAAAATCTCTTATCAGTTTACAGCTTGTTGTTTTATTGAGGACGTAAACCACATTTATAAAACCAGTGGTGCTGGAGCTGTACAAGAAAAAATTCTTCGTCAAACTCTAGCTGAAAAATACCTTGACACATACAGTCCATCTGAAATATCTAGGACTATAAGGAGCAGGCTATGTAACATCAAGGTCCTTATAGTTCTAGACAATGTTGATGATTCAGAGCAATTCGAAAAATTGAAGATAGGGCCTGAAGTTCTTGGTGCTGGGAGTAGAATAATCATAACAACTAGAGATGAGCATATTTTAAAAGTGTGTGGAGCATGTGAAGTTTACAATGTTCCACTATTGAGTAATACTGATGCTAGTGAACTTTTTCGGAGCAAAGTCTTCAAAACATTCTCTCAACACAAGAATCGTGAGGAGCTGATTCCTGGTATATTGAAATATGCTCAATGTCTTCCATTAGCAATTCAAGTATTAGCTTCTTTCTTGGGTCCCCGAGATAATACTCAATGGAAAGAAGCCCTGAAGCGATTGGCGAGAAATGATGCTCCTAACAAAATCATGGATGTGCTTAAATTAAGTTATGAGGGATTAGGGAACATAGAGAAAGAAATATTTTTGCATATTGCTTGTTTCTTTAAAGGGGAAAGAGTGGACTATGTTACACGAATTTTAGATTGTTGTGGATTACATCCAGGTCTTGGAATTCCAGTTATCATTGAGAAATCACTTCTAACCATTAGAAATGAGGAAATCCATATGCACGAAATGTTGGAAGACTTGGGAAAGTGCATTGTTCGGGGACATTTTCCTAGAGGATCGTGGAGTAGATTGTGGCTTTATGAAGATTTTCATGATGTCATGATATCACAAACGGTAACAATTTATCTTTTCTAAATTATAAATTCCTTTTCAACATAAAATTATATATTTCATTATTTTATTGTTTTCTTGAGAAACTGTTATATTTCAATTATTAAGTAAAGATATGATGAATTCTATATTTTTAACAATAGCAAGTACCCTATTAATTCAAGTAACTTCATCTTCCCCTTGTAATAATTTTCTTTTTTTTTTTTTAGGGAACAAACAATGTTGAAGCCATAGTTCTAGATCAAAAAGCTGATGTATCCAAATACAGCAGGTTGGATGCTAAAGAATTTTCAAGAATGAAGAGTCTTAAATTACTCATATTACATCATCAGAATTTTTCAAGAAATCTCAATTTTCTTTCCAATAGTCTACATTATCTTACGTGGCATGGCTATCCGTTCACTTCTTTGCCACCAAAGTTTAAGCCAAGTAGACTTGTTGAGCTGAATATGCCTAATAGCAATATCAATCGACTATGGGAAGGCATCAAGGTACTTTTAGTGGTCTTTAATCTTTTCTTTTAACAAATGATTGAAAGTTATCTCATCAACTTTTATTTTTCTTTTTTTTTTTTTTTAAATGTAACAATATATACTTTTACTCAGAAGTGACATGATAATTTTAGAATTACGAAATTGAAAAGGTTTTGAACAAAAAGGAGCAATATCTTTTATAAAAATAAAAAAGAAGCTGAACGAAAAATGTGTTTGAGTGGATGATTTTTTGTTTAATTCAAAATAAAATTACTTTTCAAAATAAGCAGCTTTGGATAGTGGAGATAAATATATAAAAAAATATTGCTTAATTTTTTTTTCTTTGGTGTGATGATAATATTTTATGTTAATCAATTAACTGAATAAAAATTGGGCTATAAATTCATAAACTGACTTATAAAAATTGAGTTGTAAATTGAGTTATGAATCCTAGCTACTTGTATTTGTGACATCTCTTCCTTTGAGTCTTGTCTTTGAATAATTCATATTTCACATAAAAAAAATTGAGTTATAAATCATAATTTGTTTAAAAATTTGAAAGCATCTCCTTAAAAATAAGGAAGGTTTGTAATTTTTTTAAATTTTTAGCAAAAAGTTTCTTCTTAACTTTAAATTATAAGTCATAATAATACTAGTTAATCTGTTTATCAAAACTAATATTAGTTAATATAAGAAGTAATAAATTCTGTTGTAATTGAACCTTGAAATAATTATGATCACTGTTAAATTTCTTTAATGATATTTTTGGGATTTAAGTTTGATGCACTAACAGTTTAAAACTATTTTATACCATTATCTAATTAAAATAGTTTATTTAGGTGACTTTTCAAATAGTATATGCAAAAGCCAAGTGTCATGGTTTATGTGGTAATACATGATTGGATGATTATATGTAACAAAAAGTTATATTGTTAGTATATGATAATTAAAACTTTTTTAGGTAAGGGAAATTCCTTTAATAATAATAATAATAATAATAATAATAATATATAGCTGAGAGGCAGTATGATAAAAAAAATTTGCCACTAATAAATTAAAAATTATTTTTTTCAATGGTTTTTCCTTCGATATCCTATGGGTATTGGTATCTTCTTATTTTCAATAGTTGTGATTTATTCTTTTATTTTTAAGAAAAAATTTAAATATTTATTTCATGCCAATAATTTGGATAAGTTTGTTGAAAAAAAAAATCTAGATTAGGCCATATATTCTCCGATGTTTCAACATATTATATTGGATATTTAAATGTAATCTCAACCATTTATTAATCTAATTGTTGAGGATTTCGTTCTCATTTTTTTTATATAAGAAAGTTATTCACTTATTATATGTTCCTAAATATATACTAGCGGTTACAATTTTTATTATTTATGATAATAGTATAATTAAATACTGCTGATTAGTAGTAATTATTTATTTTTAAAATTTTTTTACAAATAACTCTTCATTTAGGAATTTTAGACCACAAATATTATTATTATTTTTCAGTTATACCCTCAATTAGTGGAAATAATTTATAGATAGAAACAATTAAAGAAAAGAGATAATTAGTATTATGAAATTTTATTGATATTGAGATATTTTTAATTGTTTTCTTCATTTTTGTACACACTTAAGATTAGATAGTAATTTCCCATCAATGGGAGTATAATTATAAGAGTTTTGTCAACCAACACTTTAAAGGCAATGATTAATGATAAAAATAAAAATAAAATAACTTTTAAGACTTTTTGGTGGATGTCAGCTTTGAAAACGCAAAAAATTTATTTTTCAAGATAGAAACTTTCTACTTTAACTTTTTCAATGTTAGCTAGATAAACCCTAATTATAATATTAAATAATTAAATTTTGTTATTTATGGATGAGAAATTAAGAATAACTAATTTATTTAAATTCTATAGCACTAGATGAATTTTTCCGTCACATTGTAACATATAATGATGAGTAACAAATAATGATAGATTGACAATAAATGGGAAAGCCAAAAAGGTCCATGAGATAAGAGTTTTATTGACAGTGTTTCAATGTACATATTTATAATTATAATAGAGTGGATTGCAATAATTTTTATAAACATGAAGGTGCTTAATGTATATTTGTGAATTAATTTAAGAATTTTTCCTGTTATATTTTTGAAAGATACCAATTTAAGAGTTTCGAATATTAATTAATAAAATAAAATTCAAGTTTTGATAGTAAACTCTGACATGATTGGTAATCAAATCTGTACGACAGCATCTCCCAAATTTGAAAAGGATGGATTTGAGCAACTCCAAATATCTTGAGGAGACACCCAATTTTGAAAAGATGCGAAATCTGGAGCGGCTTGATCTTACGGGATGCACAAACCTAGTGTCGATTCACCCATCAATCTCGCGGCTACGTCTGCTTGCTTTCTTGAGTTTGCAAGATTGTTGCAGTTTGGTCAGCCTTGATCTGTTCACATACAAGGAACCCACATTCGAGAATAAAGCAAGGAGATTGTCACCTTCAGGCGAACTGGACTCTCTGAGAGTTTTACGCCTCTCTGGCTGCACGAAGCTTGAAAAGACGCCAGATTTTTGGGGGTTTCCAAATCTTGAGTACCTTGATTTTAAGCAATGTATAAGTTTATCCATTGTTGATACATCTATTTGGTATCTTGAAAAGCTTAAATACTTGAGTTTGAGAGGATGTACAAATCTTGTCCAGTTGCCCCCCTACATTAATGGTTTGACATCTCTTCAAACTCTGGATTTAGAAGGTTGCTTGAAATTGATGGATCTTCCCCTAGCATCTGAAGTCATGCCTTCCTCCAATCTAGAATCTTTGATAGTTTTGGGCCTTGGCTTCTGTAATCTAACTAGCATCCCTGATGCTATTGAGGATTTGAGGTGTTTGGAAAGACTAAATCTAGAGGGAAACAAGTTTACTAGACTACCCAGTGGCATGCGGAAGCTACTCAGCCTAGCATATTTAAATTTGGCGCACTGCCATGAGCTTGTATCTGGGCCTATACTCCCATTACAACATGCTTCATTAGGTGGAAGGTATTTTAAAACAGAATCTGGATCTCGTAATCATAGATCAGGACTCTATATTTTCGATTGCCCCACGTTTACACATTACTTGAGTGGGAGTCGGTTGGCACTTCAATGGCTATTTAGACTATTTCAGGTGTGGTATTTATCTCTTTCTCGTTCACACAGAATTCTGTTTCTCTCCAACTCTAATACACCTCTTGTGTTTCTTCCTTTTCTACTAGGCACCCCGCTACTTTCGATGTGGCTTTGACATTGTTGTTCCTGGGAGGATTGGCTTTTCTAAGTGGTTCAATCATCACTTTGATGGAGATTCAATAATAAGGATAGTGGACTTTGATGCTGTTACTGACAACTGGATTGGCTTTGCCTTTTATGCATCATTTCAAGCAAACCTTCGGCCATCAATTTCAAATGATTCGTCTTCCTTGCTTCTGCCACATACTTTTTGTCTCTCTTTTGAAACTGAACAAGTAGAAGAAACATTCAGTATGCCACTTCATTTGGACCTGCCCACTACTTATGGTTCAGACCATCATTGGCTGATTTATATCTCTCGACCACATTGCCATTGTGTGAAATCAGGAGCGCATATCTCATTTAAAGCGCACCCACATTTGAAGATATGGAATTGGGGTATACGAATACTATTGCAAGAGCAAGCAGGGCAACAATACTATGATTTTCGTAAGGAACCAAGGATTGCGTTTAAATATGTTCGAGAAAACAGAGGCAGTTCTGTGCCTAAAGTCCAGCTTCCCTATAATTGGCTTGTTACTGATGAAGAGGAACGTGAAAACATAGAAGCCAAGGGCAAAGAAAATAATCTCTCAAATGTGGGTCTTACAACTAGCCACCATCAAGAGCACACAGCATCCTCCTCAAGGTAATTACTAATTATCCTTCTTCAACCGTGCATGATGATTATGATTGTTTTTAATAATTCGATCATTGTTCAATTGTGTTACCGATGAAGCAAAGCAAAATCGGAACTGACATTGTGGATTCGCTGGTTTTCATTATCTGACTTGTCACAAGGTTGGGGGTTTTAGTTTTCTAGATTACCAACTTCATATCCGTTTAGGATTTCTGATCTTTGATTTGAGTTTATATGCCAGCCTTGTTATTTTCTTCGTGTTTGATTACTTGTGTCAGGTTTGGTAGCTAAATCCTCTAGCTTAGTTTAATGGGACTCGAACTCTGACCCAAAAAAAAAAAAAAGGACTCGGACCAAAGCAAGCACAAAGTACAAAATAAAATATTGCTCCTTTTTCTTTTTAATTGCCTGTTTTCAGTTTTCTTTTCCTTTTAATATCCCAGATTGAATGTTATTTTTGGGTTTTCAGTGAGTATTCAATAACTTTATTTCTAGTATATCCCTCTATTTATTTAGGTTTCTTTTTTTAATATCTTTGCAAAATGTGAATATTGAAGAGAGGGAGAGAGTAAAATTGGAGAGAAAATGAGTAGATATAATTTAATAGAGTGAGAAAAAATAATAATATTATTATTTTAAAAAAATCAATGAAATCCAATCATTACATTAATTAGTATGTAAAACTTAAAAGAGACATTTTAAAAGGAATAGAGGGGGTAAATGATAGTAGAGAACAAAGGACAAATGAGTTTCAAATTACCAGAATGTCTACTGCAAAATATTTGACACAAGTCATGGTAGATGGTACCGCTTTGATACCATACTAGAAATAAATAAATATTTAATAATATCTTCATTATATTTTAGAATATTGTATATCATATCTTAGGTTAATTTAGGTTTATTTGATTATTATGGTTAGACTTTATCTTTTTCTTATAAATATGATTACCTCATTATATATTGTTTAATACAACTCATCAATACAATAAATTCATATTATTTTTTTAAAAAAAATTCTTTACCCTTGACTTTTAAGTTCTCATGTTCGAATCTGAATTTATTGTATTGATAAGTTGCATTGTATGGTATATAATGAGGTAATTCTATTTATAAGAAAAAATAAAACATAATGATGAAATCAACTTAAATTAATTAATCTAAGATGTGATATTAAATATTATAAGATAGAAAAAGATATTACTAAATATTTATTTATCTCTAACGTTAGTGATAACTTGAAAATATTTTCATTTACGGCGTGTTTATACTTCAGCATGTGTTTTTTATTTTTATTTTTTCCTATTTGTTTGTCTTCTTTGTGATACTTTGTTCACATTGTCCTGGTATGCTTGCTGATCTTTAACATCAGTTATGTTCCTGTCTGTTTCCTCTAATTGTGTTCAAGGGCGAACAGTACTTAATAGCAAGATTAAGATGAGTGGAACCTTTGAAACTTCAACTTAGCTTTATTGAAAGGTGGCTACAATTTTGCTTGGTGTTCAGGACATAGGCTTTCTTGATTTTGACTTTTGAGTATGAAGCAATTACTGATCAGATTACCCAATAATGTCGCTCGTTCTAAATTATCTACATGGAGCAGCTCCAAAAGTCATCCATGCGTTTCAACTCCAAAAGCCGCATGTGTTGCTCTTTTTCCACACAATCTTTGAGAACACAGTGAATAGTTGAGTCAAGACAAAAGCAGTTTGAAGGAGAAGTGAAAGATCTTGAGTCAAAAAAGAATCAATTTGAAGGGCAGTTGAAGGAGGTTGAGTTTAAAAAGAAGCAATATGAAGCATTAAAAAATTCATTTGAAGATGAAAAAAGTATTAGGTAATGTGCTTTGGTTTTTAGTTTGTTCAAACAATATCATCATTTCAACCATGATTTTTTTTTATGTCAATATTTCTATTCACTTCATCTATCTAATTTGTTAAACATCTCTTTAATCAGATCAAAGGTACATGCCTTAGTCAAATGAAAGGCTTTCCTGGTTTTCTTATATATGTAAATAGTCAAACTAACAAGGATTTTATTGTTTCTCCCTGTTTGATCACTTGTAAAGCTCTTAGTGTAAAAAGTCTTACATTGTATCCTTGGTTAAGTGGTTCAACATTATGCCACTACAAGAAATATATTAGAGTAGAATTGTAGTGTCATTGTTTTAAATATTTTGCAATTGGTGTTAGGCTTATGAATTACAATATTGGTTCAACATCCTGACTATCCATTGGCGAACTTCTTATTAGTGCAACCTTTTCTCTTGTCCTTTTGTCATTCTTATACAAATTCCAGTGATTCATTTAAAGAGCTATGATGATATTCTTTCATTTAATGTTCTATGGTTTTTGAATTCCTGTTCTTATCTTGATTTATTATGCTTTACTAAATATGTGGGGCTCAAATATCTGCTAGCTAAATTGGTTGTTGCACATTAACAGATAATCAATCAAATACCACCAATGATGGAAGAAGCTTGCATTTGCTCTCAAATGAGCAAATAAATGTACATGAGTTGCTTGATGATGAGATTTTAATTTGTCTCCAATCCTCATCAGATCGAGCAAAACTCATATTGGATATAATAAATGACCCTATGGTTCTACATTGTGAGAAGGGAGACAAAGTTGTGCTTTTAGATGATAGCCACATCTTTCTTCTAGAACTGCTGATGAGAATCTCACCACATATTAAGCCTCATGTTAGAGAAGAGGCATTGAAGCTAGCAGTTGATTTGAAAGCTAACATGAAACCAAGTGCTGAATATTCTTCGGTGGTTCTGGGATTCCTACTTATTTTGTCAATTTATGGATTAGTTTCTTCTTTTGATGAAGATAACATACTAAGGCTTTTCAAAATTACTACTCGGCACAAGCAAGTTGTAGAGCTGTTTCAGATGCTTGGTTTTGTAGATAAAATCACTGGCATGTTGATTGAAAACTATCTTGTTTAGTCACCGATATCCCTTCTCATGTCTTTATTCTTTCCAAAGTCATTATACTTGTGTTCATCTTAGTCAATGTTACATGATATCTTCATCAAATGTGTTAATATCCATATATATTTTCTCACTGTCTTTCTCATCTACAGTCAGGATGAAAGTGTTTATTTATAATGAGAGCCTGAAGTTGCTACTCTCTGCGATAGAGCAGCTAGTTGGGAGAGGAATGCTAGTTTCTTTTCTTTCTATTTTTTCTCTCTTTTTTTGGGTAGGCTTAATGTAGTGGATTTTGTACTTCTTTTGTTCAAAATATATTTAAATGACTTAAGAAAAAAGTAAATAATACAGATATGTGAGTTGTCTAAATCTACTATTTTCCTTGTTTCTCTTCCCCTAAAATTTCATGGGTCAACGTAAACGTACTTATGTCTATAAAAATAATTAGTAAAAATATTCTGAAGAGATAGGACAATTCATGTAAAATTAGATTGTGCCAAACATTTTTGGTTGGTGAGATTACATAATATTGGAGATATACAAATATAGTAAGATTAAGACTAAGGTGGTAGCTACCCCAGTGGGAATTTTGAATCTCTTTCGTCCCTTGTGCCTAGTTATGATTACTAGAAACTGATTTTCTGTTTGTTATTCTTTTATGCCTTGAACTTCACTGTGTGACATTTCCGCTTTTGAAGTAAAAAGGACTTTTTCTGGTTCAAGTTTGATGGAGTTGGGGTTGTTCTTGTGTACTCATATTTTGTGGAGATTCTGATTAAAAAGCAGCAGCATATTGAGGCAGTTAGATTCATTTGTGCATATAAGTTGGCTGAGAAGAATCAACCGGTTGATCTATTGAGCGGACTTGTGCGCAAGGCAAAACTGATTTGTGAGAGCAGTTGGAACAAAACGAAGTCAATTGAAACAAAGGTTCTCATTTCATATTCAAGTCCTATTTCATTATTATATTATTTCACATAGTTGCATGCTGGTGGCATATTGAACCTCAAACTCAGGTTGAGGCCAGTGATGAAGAAATTGCACTCTAGGAACAGTTCTGCAGTCCATTTCAGACAACAACATAGAATGTGAAGATCTAGTTAAGGAGTTCCAGGATCACATCCTTCAGCTTAAAAGGCGTAACCAAAAGAGTGTCAGGATCTTCCTCCATCGGTTAAAAGGCATGGTAGTTGATCCGTGCTAATGAAACTAAACTAATTGTATGGTATATATTTAACTATTGGGAAACCCGTGCAATGCATGGAGACTTAATCATGTGTCGATGCATAAAATTATACATGTGAAATTTAGAGCGTTCTCTCTATTTCTTACTTCTTGATTTGGAAAGATAGAAAAACTAAAAGGATGAAAACTAATGATAGGAAATTCACTTGGTAATCTTCATATCTTGTTCATTATTGGTTTTCTTGTTATTTTTCCCTAAGGCTTTAATTTGGTATGTAGAAGCATTTTATATACAAACTAAGCTTTTTTTTTTTTAATACATGCCGCATATAGCTCAACAGGATCAACTTATTCAAAGTGAAAGTAATGTTTTATTATTCACAACTCATTTGATTGACAACATAGAGTTCAGTTTTTTTTTTTTTCCGGGTAAGGAGTTAAGTATCTGAAAATATCTTTTGTTTTTATATATTAAATACATTAAATTTTATTTTTAAGAAAATGGGGAAAAAAAAGTCGTGGACAACCTCCAGGACATTAAGTTTGGTTACATTGATTTTAGTATGTTCGTTTAACTAAAACGTTGGGGACTCACCTATAATGTTAAAACAACTAAAATTTCTTTCTTTCTTCAATCTATTACTAAAGTTGAAAGAGATCATTTTGGGGGGGTTTTTTACGAAAATAAAATAAAATATATATGATATTACAAGAATGCGCTCAGTTAGAGTTGTTTACATCATAGTAATAAAACCCGGACCGGACTGGCCGGTTCGACCGAAAAACCGGTGAACCGGCCTGTTGATGGGTCCGGTTCATGATGTGGACCGGTTATGCATCCAACCCGGTCAAACCCAGTGAGAACCGGTCAAAACCGGCCGAGTTTGCAATTGAACCGGGTCATGTGAACCGGCGGGTTTGAGTTGGCAATTATTGGAAATTGCAAACCTGTGGGACTCGAACCCAACACCAGCAGGGAAGGATGAGCGCTCCCCACCACTAGGCTGCTCACGTTTATGTGTTATTGTGGGTAAATAATTATATATATTGTATAGTTATCATATTTTTATATATTTATTTAATTAAATCTTATTCAACCGGTTGAACCAGTGACCCAATGACCCGGTACCTTGACCGAGTCGATCGCCGGTCCGAGTTTTAAAACTATGGTTTACATATATGTCCTTATTTTAGATAAGAGAAGTCGACTATAAACGAAATTTACACCAAGCAGAAGTCGACTATACACGACTTCCTTTTCCCAATGCCAGTCAATCCTGCAACTCGCCCGCTGACAGTCTTTGTGTGAGTAACTCGATCAGAAATAAAATTGCATGACATTGAAGTCGACCAAAGTCGACTTTTTGGCTGAAGCATAGTCGACCATACTCGACTTTTGAAATGCGTCAGAAGCCTTCAATACTCGATTATAGCCAACTTTAAAAGACTACTATGGTCGACTTTGGTTGCCCATTTATCTATAAAAGGAGACGTTTCTGGACGACTTCATGCACAGCAAACTCGCGCAAAGGAGAAGGAAAAAAATGGGGGAGGAGCTGAAGGCTTGAAGCAAAGTTGGAGAGAAAGCTTGAGTGGTAGCTATGGATCTGCACCGTCTTAATATGGTTGACCACATTGCGGGCAAATTAGCAGTTCAGGTATTTATTTAGTTGATAAATTTTTATTATATTTTATGTTATTATTTAATTAATCTGATAATAGTATTATTATTATTTAGAATATATTTCCTTTTATATTTTTGTAATGAGTATGCATAATTAGTTTTATTATAGCATGGGGTATGGTAGAGTTTTTAAATTTATATGAATTTTATGTTTATTTTGTGGAATTGACAATGTATGTATTTAGTTTGTCATTAAGTAAGAAAAAAATTGTTGATAGTGATATATTTAATAGTAGTTGTTTTGAGTATATTAATATTTGTTGTAATAAATCAATCAAATTTCAATAAGCTTAAATGTAGTTTTGTGCAGTAATATTTATTAATTGTAAAGCTCCATTTCATTATCTTAAGTTTATTTATTTTAGTTTAATATTTGGTATATGGTTGGCCTTGATAATGCGTAGGATTTATAGAGCCAGTGAAATTGAATTTTTTTTTTTTGTTAAGAAATTAGGAAATGAATAATTAACTAAACTGGAAAATGATAAGTTAGTGTAATTGTCATTATTCTTGAAGTGATTGAATAGTTTTTAATTAGTATCAATTTATTGTAATATATTGATTTAAATAGTAGCTTTTTTGAGTATATAAATATTTGTTGTAATAAATAAATAATCCAATTGTTAAGTAAGAGAACCTTTAGTTTGGCCCTAACGATTTTGAATAAGTTTAAATTTATTGTATTGAATTTATTTACTCTTAATTCAAATGTAGTAATTTTTTTTATTGTAAAGCTCCTTTTCATTATTTTAATGTTATTTATTTTAGTTTCATATTTGTAGGATTTATAATAGCAGTGATATTTATTTTTAATTTATTTAAGAAATTAATAAATGAATGATAAAGTAAAAATAAACTGGAAAAAAATGAAAAGTTAGTGTAATTGTCATAATGTGAATTTTATTTATTTTATGTTCAGTTTGTAGGATCTAATGTGATTTTTATTTATTTTATGTTTAGTTTGTAGTTTAACAATGTCTTATATATGTTTATATTTTATGATATAGGATACTCGGATTTTAAGAGCTAGACGCTATAATATGGAGGCCACATTTCTTCATTAGCAATTGCAGCGAATTCTGCTCTATACACGTTAAACACCGACTCCATCGTGTAAACTTCATGAACAAAAGAGGTCCAATCTCGTTGAGCATCAGAACATGCGGCTATTGCATGACGACATGGATAGTGTAATTTATGGAATTCTCCACAATCACACCACCGCTCAGTTAAATTCACTCTAAATTTCCGTCGACCACGACTTCCTATGTCGTCTCTCTCAAACACCAAGTAATCTAGATCCTCTTAGGTCACTCGTGTGGTACTCATACTACCAAGATGTCGTCCATTCTCCTCAATTGCATTCAACATAGTCTCTGAATATTTTCGACCACTTTGAAGCTGTGACTTCGCCTCTGTGCCCTTCCGGACGAACAACTCAATAAGGCGATAATATGTTGACTTCACTATGGCAGTAATGGGAAGATTGCGAGTACCTTTCATGACAGCATTCATATACTCTGACAAATTTGTTGTCATATGCCCAAAGCGACGACCCTCGTCTGCATAGTGAGCCCACTTCTCGTGCGATATGTTGCTAGCCCATGCACACATTTCGGGTTTCACATGCTCCAAAGCTCTAAACCAGTATAGGAAATTATGCTATGTCTTTGCATATGCTGCATTCATTAGCAAGCGCTTTGCATCTTTGTTCTTGAACTTCACCATAAAATTTGACGCAATGTGCCGCGTACAGTATGCATGATATGCTGAAGGAGGATGCCAACCACTCCCTTCTGCTTCTAAAGCTGACTTGATAGTATGGTGTCTATCAGAAATGACAAGAATGCCCTCTTGTGGTGTCACATGTCGTCGAAGATTTCTCAAGAAAAACGACCATGCTTCTTTTGTCTCTCCTTCCACTACAGCAAAAGCAACTGGCAAAATATTTGAGTTGCCATCTTGGGCAATTGCCATCAACAGTGTGCCAGCATACTTGCCATATAGGTGTGTTCCATCAATTGAAATCAGCTTTTTGCAATATTGGAAAACCTCTATGCATGGTCGATATGTCCAAAAGAGGCGATGGAACATAATGCAATCCTGATCTACAACATCACCAGCATAGTATGGTCCAGTTTGCATTTGCACAACAGTACCTGGCATATAAGACATCAGCCCACCCAACCATCTAGAAAGCTCATTATATGATTTTTCCCAGTCACCATAAATCATAGCAATAGCTTTCTGTTTGGCCAGCCACACCTTTCTATACGTTGTCTTGAACCTCAACTTTGCCTCCACTGATGCTTGTAGAGATTTGATGGCGATTGTCGGATCCGTTTGCACCATGGGGTATATGTGAGCACAAATAATATGGTAATCCATCTGAGCATGCTGGTTCGAAGATTCTAGAAATACACATGTGTGCAGTCCCGTGAGTTTTCGTACTTCCCACAACTACAATTTCCTACGAAGAGTGACCCGTGTACTCCAGTTGCAGTCAATGCCAAAATTCACACACTTGCAATGAAATTTTATGTGGTCAGACTCATAAACTTTATATTGAACATCTCTTCGTATGTTGTAATGTTTAACAGCAAACAAAACTTCATCTTTGTTGCGAAACACTTGGCTAAGCGCCAAATCACTCTCCCCCCTATGGCTGAACCTGAACCAGCCCCACTCATATCAGACCGCATTGCATCTAAATCCACAGCTGAATAGTGACTAGGATGTTGTCGAGATTTAGGTTGGGATTGAGACTGCCCCATTAATTGTTGTTCCTCTTCATCATAGTTTGCAGCATGATCAGGGTCCTCTTCTTCATCAATTTCATCATCTTGGAGCTCCATGACAAAATCAAACTCTCCAATCGGGAGAGCCTGTGCTATTGGTTGTGGATTTAGTGGTGATGGCTCTTCAATCTGTCTGACGAAATGTGTAAAACTTGGAGATGCTACTTCATCATGTAAGTTGTGCACGTCATGGTGGGACAGCTCAAATGATGGCGCTGCATTAGATGTAGGAAGTAATGGATTTGGAGCTGAACCTCCAGAGCTAAAAGAGCCTCCTTCAAGTTCGATAAATAATTCTATTGTGTGAACTTCAGCAAAAGAGTTGAAATAACTGAACATATGATCAACATGCTCATCTTTCCGAATTCGCCATCTTCTATACCGGATCCCATTTGGACCAATATCAACCGGCATCCCGTAGAATATTTTTGCGACTTGCACGTTGTTTCCCTCATACTCCTCCAATATTCGGCTTTGCAACTGTAGCAAACTAATTGGTGGACAGAGAACCAGCCAAGCTTGGTTATCACTACAAAAAGTCTCTCCCTCAACTGTGTTCACAATCTCACCATTATAGTGTATAAGAACATGAACATAGTTCTCTCTCATTTTCACTATGAACACTCAATCTGTGTATGACTTACTTGCAAACAACACACTCAATTTGTAAAAATTTCTCGTATACTAGTGGTCACTCGGTAGCTCTCTATTTATAGAAGAGGAGGTCACTGAAGTCGTGTATAAACGGATTTAGAAGTCGATTATAGTAGAATTTTCTAAAGGTGTCAGACTGTGCAGGTTGTGTAAGAAGTCGACTATAGTAGACTTCAGTTTAACACTGAAGTCGACTATAGTAGATTCTGGAAATCTACTATAGTCGACTTTGGTTATGGGCTAGAAGTCGACTATAGTAAATTCTGGAAATCTACTATAGTCGACTTTGGTTATGGGCTAGAAGTCTACTATAGTCGACTTCTGTAGTTTACTATAGTCGACTTTTCCTTCATGAAGTAAACAACTATAATCGACTTCTGTTTTAATCGGTTCAGCTGGTGGAGATTCTCTTGTATGAAAGTCGATTTTGGTCGATTTTTTATTATATGCAAATCAGGACATATATGTAAACGAATCTAACCCAGGTGAATTCTATAATATGCAATTTTTTTTATTTTAATCGTGTAAAAAACCCTATCATGTTGGTGGGAATTTGTTACAAAATGTCGAATATGGAATTCAACATCTTGTTGGGGAGATGATTTTAAGTATTCTGGAAACTTAGAGCAGTTCTAAGTGTGATCTTGATCTTTGAGGGCACGTGAATAGGTTTCGTTGGCACGTGAGCTCAACAGAGTATACTCATACAGACGAAGTTAAGTGTGGTTATTGATACATGATGATTACTAGGCTTGCAGGGCGCAAGCTAGAGTGAAATATTACATCTCAAAAGCAGCAGGAATGGTTATTGTCAGATTCAAATGAATATTCCTGAAGCCATTAGAAACTGTCGCAAACACTTGGCATGATCTGATGGTATTAGTTTAGTCTATAGATACCATAGTAATGGGTATGTAAAGGGAGTTATGTTTGGAAAAACTTGTACACCCACTAATTTCCATTGTTGCAATGACATCAAAGAGTGCATGGGAAATCAACGTCATATTTGGTAAGTCTTTCCTTTCAGTAGTTATGTTATTCTATTTTCCTTCTTTCTCTTTCTCTTCTGACCCTTTGTCGAAATTTTTTATTGTCAGTTATCTTTCATTTAGTTTATCAACGAAATTTACATATAAAAGTCACTGAGATTCATATAGAATTGTCAAAAAATAAGTATTCAGCTGACAATTTAGAAAAATGAGATTTCACAAGAGGAGTTGCTTAGAAAAATTTAGAAAAATAAGTATTCAGCTGACAATTTAGAAAAATGAGATTTCACAATTTAGAAAAATTGTTATGTGTATTCAGCTGACAATAAGTATTCAGCTGACAATTTAGAAAAATAAGTTTAATGTCTGTGTGTGTGGAGAATTTAATTTATATAATCATCAAATTAAATCATCTTATGTGTATGACTTTTGAAGTAAAGTAAAAGTCAAGTTTGTTTTGTTTCTATGACATAATATAATTATATAACCGTATAAAATAATTATATATATATATATATCAAAACAAAAATATTTTCAAAGACCAAAGTGTAAATTTACTTTTTATTTAATTAAAAGTGTTATTCAAATACTCAAAAGTTAGATGTATATTAGAACATTAACTTTAAAATTATTTGATGTGATGATGGATCCATACATCCTATCCATCATGCCACATTCAACAGTCAATAGGTGTCTCACTAAATATCTATTTTTAGATGTTTAAATAATATTACTTTTATTTAATTTCATCCCTTCCCTGCAACGCTCCGTGACCATACTCCAGTCATATTTTGCACTTTTATTCTTACCACAATTATGTTTCCTCCTTAATAAATTTAAACCCATTTAGAAAAATGTTAAACATATAAAATTTCCAACAAATAAATTTTCACATGGTTAACAAACAATTCTTTCATATAAAATTCATTAAGAAATATTGTGGCATGAAAAAATCCATGGTACGCTAAACTAATCGCTCACATGATTCTTATATTTAAATTTTATGAAGGACCTGAATACCCAAAATCATTATACTACTAGCTTGTCGGTAGTCAACACTATCAATTATTTGGAGTTATAAACGGAAAGAAATTATAAAATAACTAGCTATACTAAGGCAAAATCAAAACTTCCATATGAATTGTGATCAATAACTTCAGCAGCGTTACACGTGATTTTGAGCTAGCTGCTCCATGAATAAAGCAAAACGCTCCCCCAATGCCTTCAAGTTCCAGTATCTCTCCAAACTCCATGACTAGCAATTTAAAGTCGGTGCAATAAAGCTTGCACACAAACAATATTTTAATTGATGTACTAAATAAAAAATATGAACCCATCTAAGGCGCGAGCAAAGATGAGGCACCTAGTCAACGAAGCTCCCCTATATATTATTGTGGATTAAGCTAGCTAGAGGCAAATTCATTTTATTGTTATTGCATTTTATAAACGTTCACAAAGAGATACATCAATATTGTTCAAGTGATTCAAGATCAACAAGAACAAAATGACAGGAAGCCACAACACTCTTTTCTTTCTCTATATTGATTAATTTAAATTGATATAAATTTTGTATATCTTTTTACATGATCATTTAGTTATATATTATTGTATGATTTTAATTTTAATACATTGACACAGTATTATAAAAGAATTTATATTTTCATCTAATAAAAAATCTCCATTTAAATGATTTTTCAAATAATTGGAAAAAAATCAACTATATTTACTGATATAATATTATATGAATAAATGACTGTGTAAAACATTTTTACGTTGACAAAGCATTAAAATTAAATATTTTATTGTATTATTAAAGGTGTTTGATTATTATAATTATTATTTCAAATGTACATAAAAAATAGTACATAGTTAGTTGATAATATTATGAAACACTTTATATTAAGATTAAACTTTACAGTTATATATTTACATGAGAATTCAAATCGATCTTTCCTTAAGTATCGTGTATAATTTCTTTCAGCTCATAGAAATGAGAGTACACATGGATTGCCCTGGATGTGAAAACAAGGTGAAAAGTGCACTTCAAAAACTGAAAGGTACCCATCAATAAACATATTTTGCTTTGTCATTTTCTCCTGTTGTTCAATTAATTCGGTCATCACATGGTACAAACACTAATTCACTAGCGACAATACACATAACAATTATCACTTATTCAGTTTATGGATCAATGGATATAGACTTCATGTATCTAACTTTTTCCCCCTTCTTTTTCTGCTCTTTCTATAATTTTGTTAAGGTGTGGATAGCATTGAAATAGACATGAGCTTGCAAAAGGTGACACTGAATGGTTGGGCTGACCAAAAGAAGGTTCCAAAAACGGTTCGAAAAACTGGCCGGAGGGCTGAGCTATGGCAACTTCCTTACACCACAGATTTTCAGAACAATCAATATCTTCAACAGAACCATTGCAATGGCCCAATAAACTACTATGCTTCTCAGCCTTCTTCATCTTATAACTACTACAAGCATGGTTATGATAATAGTGACCCCCGCTATTATCATTATCCTTCTCAATCTTCTATCTTTGGCCACCAAACAGGTGCTACTTTTAGTGATGACAATCCCCATGCTTGTTCTATTATGTGATCAATATCATGGTGATATGATACCAAACAAAATAGTATACAATATTGTCTTGTTTCTAATATAACGTGTCTGATGAGGCATTAAACTATATGCACAGCAATTCTCTTTCCCATGTTGAATATAGTTATTGATTTCATTTTGAGTGGCCTTAGCATGTAACTTTTGTTTTCTTCTGTTCTATACTATATTCATGATTGCATCTTTGCTTCTTTTACAATCAAGCATCAAATTGTATACATGTGGGGTGTGGCATCAATTGTGCACCTTATATTAGTCATCAGAGTTGATGAATGATGATGATGATGTTGCGGAATCCATCATAAACATAAAGTCAACTATTTTTAGTATAATTATTTATCTCAAGAAATTATGAGCATATTTGATAAGATATAAGGATTATATTGATGTTATCTACGCTATACTTCAATTTGCGGTAATTTTTTTTTTTGGATGTTTTTATTTACATAAAATCTAGTAGTCAACGAAATCTAGAAGGATAAGATGTAATTAATGTTATTATTATTTGTATTTTTATATTTTGTCATGTTTGCACTGGCATTATTATGATTATTATTATTATTATTATTATCGATGCTATGATTACTTAACTCTAAAAGGTTATAATAAATAGGCTTAAATATGTTTTCAGACCTTATAAATATATTTCATTTTGATTTTAGTCCCTTTAAAATTAACTTTTAGTTTTTAATCCCTCTTTTTCAATATTATATTTTTGGTCCCTGCACTCTATATTTAGATCCCTAAAAGTAGTTTTTTTTTTTTGTGTACTTTGAAAATTATATTGATCACAATGAGATTTGAACCTAGGACATTATATATACTATACAAATCCCTCACCACTAGACCAATCCTAAAATAGTTTAGAATATGTATTTAATCCATATAAATATTGAAAATATTGTTTTTAATCCTCACAAATACCTTCAAAATCTTCAATGAGATCTCAAATAATAATACTCAAACAGGATTGTTTCTAATAGGAGGATACATGTGGGAAACCAAATAAATATTGCTACTTAATTATACAAATAAATGGTAGGACCCAAAAATACAATATCAAAAAATGGAGGGACTAACAATTGACAAAAGAATTTAGAGGCGCTAAAATTAAAATGATTTATATCTATAGGGACTAGAAACATATTTAACCTTAGTAAATAATATTCATTGCTTTACTATTTTTTTTGGGCCAGAATTTTTTTGGTTTGAATTGCTATGCCATTTTGGCTATAAAAGCAACCCAAATATTTTGCAAGGCATCAAGCCCAAAACAAGTCCAAACCCAAAACCTCCAATTTTGCCATGGAGTTACCCAGTTTATTTGTTTTCGTAGCGTATTTTTTTTATGCTGGTCCTCCAATTAAAGGTCCAGTGGTGAATTTCTCTTTTCCATCATTAGATTGTTACATTTTTTTTAAAAAAAAAGAATTTACTCTATAACAAAAATATTTTCTAATCCAATATCGATTAAAAAGCATAGGATAAACGACCCATTTGCTAAGAGATTCTTTCATGATCAGTTCATACATCATTTTATAGATTTTTCTTTTCAAAGTTCCCTTTCCTTCTATCTGAAGACTACGTCTACACCACAATATAATCTTGTCTCTATCTAATTGTAATGGTGTAATTTGTGTCAATGTCATCGTACAAGTGCCACGCACCATGACATAGTTATCATCATTCTTAAAATAAAATATTCTTCATACTTTTGATTGGTGCAACAAGCGAACACGCAATTGCTGAGTTGCTCCAAGCTCATATTTCCAGAGTTTTTGCTCCGATAATAGCTTTTGAAACTTTCGGCTAATTTTTAAAAATTCCACTCTTCAATGAATGCAAGAAAACGTTAAAATTCTTGCATGTTATGGTAGAAAACTGAAGCTTATAGTAAATGTACCATTTATCTAAATGGAAAGTTAATTAGAGACGGAGAGATTTCTTTTTTCAACGATAATTTGCAATCACAAGAAAAAAGTGACCTTGGGTAGACATTTGTTGCCAAGGAGCAGTACTGCATAGTAGAAAGCACTTTTGTGTGAAAAGATGACAAGTTTGCAGTGCAATGAGTTAAACAAAAATATATTAGAAAATGAAAATAAATGTCGAGCTTTGACGGCAAGAAGGCAGGAAATAGAAAAATACTTACACGGTACAATTTAGAGATGTCAAAATGGATTAGCCTATCCCACTAAAAGCATGCAAAAAATGGAATGGGACAGGTTAGTCCGTCAAAATTAAATGAGTTAAAACAATCAGCTTAACCCATTTTGGAGTGGACTGATAAATTGGCCCAAAAATTAAAAAATCTCAACAAAATTTTTTTTTAGTAGTTTGATTTTTTTTATAAATAATACTTTATAAAAATTCTTTTTTAATTGATGCATACTCAAATTTTCAAAGTCTATAATAAATATACATCAACTCATTAAATTTAATTATTTACAAATAGCAGATTATAATTTATTACATACAATGTATGCATTTCTTTTCTTTTTTTTTCGGGGTTAAACACGTTAAATTTGGTTTGAGCCTAGTTTCACGTCTTTTTGTCTTGGGCCTTTAGTGCTGTTGTAAAATAAATACCAATAGATTGTGAAAATTTTATTTTATTTAAAGGAAAAAAAAAAGGTTTGGCCTGCGAGTCAGGCTTGCCCCAACCCACCAAAACCCGCATGTCACGCAAAGCAGGTTAGATGGACTGAAACTTTTTGAAAGGCCCAAATGTTCAATCTAATCCGCTAGAAATGATAGTTTTGACATACCAACCCTAACGGGCTAAGCTGCTCTAACCTCTTTAGTACAATTTCACTTTTGATATACATATTTATTTCCTCACGGCACAACATATTTATTCATTCAATATATGAATATACATGTAACTAAAATTATTTCACATTAATATTGTCATTGTCACGTAGAATATATAGATATGAAACCCATTGAATTCTGGAAAATGACATCAACTGCTCAAAAATAACAAGTCTCGATACCGTGATCTCAACAAACTATGCCTTAAATATCAAGGATTCAAGGGTGACGGCTTAAGCGTTCAAATCTATCAAGCACTAGCATCAAGTACGACAATGATACAATCCGATGTTGATATGGAAATACAATTAAATTCTAAAATCCAGCTAAGTTTTTTTTCTTCTCATTCCTATTTCCGTCTTTGTACTGAAGAATAAATGAAAGAAATTTTGGTGACACTCATCATCGCCTAGACAATTGCAGCCTTGAAAGTTGAAACTGAAATTAAATTGAATCCACATGTAACCTATTTTGTCTGTTCAGTTACGTGGACTTAATATTGTAAGTTCACATTCTGATAACTGGCTCTCTCGATAAACAATTTCAACTTACAAAACCCCTATTAATAATTGATTCTTACTATATGAAACAATTTGTCTTGGCAAAGACTTAGGGATACAATTAATAAGTGGTCCAATCTGTTCCTTAAAAAAAAAATGCGATCTCGCTTTACAATAATTAACTCGGTAAAAAGTTTTAAGACTTTTGAATAAATTATTGGATTTTGCTACTAATTAAGGAAGTAAACAATAAATTTTTTTGTTTAAAAATAATTTTTTAATTTCGTACTAGATGCATTACAAAATTTAAATTTTCTTGCCCTGGACTGGTTAACAAAATTTTAAATTATTTCACAATAATATACAAATGAAGTTTATTATGAACATATAATAATCTAACCAATATTAGTGCTTTACTAGTTACGAAAATCAATTTTTTGAAATGCATTATTAAATTAAAGTGTACTTTTAAAATAATCTAAAAAGAGCATTATCCTTAATTCATGTTAAGCGCAACGAGGGTAGAGGGGCCTGAGTCTTGGAAAAGGAAAATGACAAGAATAAAAGAGTAGGAGTTGTTGGTGATGTAATACAAAAAGATCCATCATTTTCAGTGACAATATAGGTATACTACTTTGAAAGAAAAAACAGAGCAAAGCACCACACAAGCGAAAGAAAGGAAAGCATCATCAGCATATACATGCAAAGACAACACCGTCCACTCTCAAACAAAGACAAAAATACAAGTCTCTACGAAAATCCGTTCACATGAGGAGATTTAAAAAATAAGTGTGTTTTGGAAAGGGGCTCTCAATCTCTCTACAAGGCAGAGAGCACTCACAAGATGGGAAGAGAAAGCTAGAAAAAAGGGGCCGGGACTCGGGTGTCTTGGGTGCCAATGACAAGTGGGGGAGGGGGGAGCATTTCAGCGTGAAGGAAACTCCTCCCATTCCCTGTTGTTGTGTTTTCATGTCACATCACATCAAACACATCAAATTGTAAGTGACCATTTTGTTTGTTGGGCAATAGTATCTTTTATCTAGTGATCAATAAATTGAGTCACATAACTATGTCTAAACTTTCAAGACACTTCAATGATACGCCTTCATTGTTAGGCAGTTATTTCCTCAGATCTGCTTAAGGTGCCTATATTGAATATTTTCTTCTAATATTTACTCCAAAGCATTAGCCCTCTACTCAACTAAGAGGTGTAGCTCTTTGTTGAACATAGTTCATTCCTTCATTTTCACTAATTGTTTACTGATAACTCTTCAGCAAACATACTGAATCATTTAAGTAGTACCATGAAAGTGGATATTGTTCCCACGAAGACTAGTGCAATTGAACAATAATTCGCAAGTTCGCTTCTAATTAGATAAACAAAATGGTTTGGATTGAAGGTAGTTATAATGCTAAAGCTTTGACAACTTGTAAATAAAAGTTATGACTTAAAAGGCGAATTCCAA
Source organism: Dalbergia cultrata (assembly GCA_031216105.1). NCBI lineage: Eukaryota > Viridiplantae > Streptophyta > Magnoliopsida > Fabales > Fabaceae > Dalbergia > Dalbergia cultrata. The sequence goes on along the minus strand of CM062350.1, from coordinate 9,875,280 downwards.
CAGGTAACAATTATATGCAAAAGCATTAGGGGTGAAGGATCATTTGGCTCTTGTGTCTCAAACTTGTTAATCGGATTAACTCGAGTTGGAAAACTATAAGGATTAATGGAAAGATTATACGTAATTGGTCCCTAATTCCTTAGCAAACCAATTCTCCTTTACTTATTAAACCATGTTAATTCCTTAACTATGTTTAACAAATAGTGGGTGTAAGCATAATCTCTAATCCAATTTCCACACAACCACAAGAACTATTCCTAATTCCTGAAAATCATGTCATTTAACCTTAAAGCAAGAACACAACCAAATTTTCCAATTTGGATATGAACCCTAATAAAAATCCATGAGAAGCCAACTTATAAACTTGCAATAACAGCAAAGGTAAATGATTAATCCATATATAATCCAAACTCAAGTAAATTGGTTCAAGAGAAACACTTAACAAGCCAAATTCATCATGCCCCTAACTAGGAGTTTAACTACACATCATGAAAGCAACATAAAATTGCAAGAAAAGAGATTCATAAAACCCAAGGTTGGTGATGATGGATTCCTCCAATTCTCTCTTCTCCTTCAAGCTTTCTCCCTTTCTTAGCACTTTAGCACTTTTCCGTGGCCTCCCCCTCTTCTCCCTGTTTTTTGTGCTTAAAAAACCTTATCTATAACCTCTCTGTAATCCAACAGGCATAAACATGAGGAAAACACGGGCCGCAGGCATTGAGATGCCGAGTTCTGGCCTTGGGACGCCAAGTTAAACTGACAGCTTTAGTTTGAGTGGTCCTATGGGCATTGTGACGCTGGGTTTGGCGTTATGATGCCAGAAGTTATCTAAAGTATTTTTTCTTTCTAGCGCTGCAATGCCAAATTCTAACATTGAGACGCTAGGCTCTAAAAGATCACTTCTTTTTTGTCATGTTCATTAACCTAAAATTAAAGTGCCAAACCATACTAAAATCAAGATAAATTCTAAAACTTACTAAACCATTTGCAAGACATATTTACATATTAAAATGCCACAAAAGACTTAAATCAAAGGTTAAAATCATGCAAAATTGGGTGATCTAGGCTCTAAAAAATCAATAACAAGATGGAGCATCATTTACTATTTTGCTGGGATTGCACAGCTAGGCTACATTGTTGTGATCTCCTATGGATCCCGACCTAGGGGAGTTCAAGCTATCTATGTCCAAGGGTCTTTTGTAACACCCCAATTTTCTATGGCAGTGCAAAATGACCAAAATACCCCGGAAGAAATTTAAAACAGGAATCAAGTGACGATTAGACCTGGTCATCACCTGAAAGTCGGGGACTTTCCCCTATAAACCCTCTCTTTTGTTAATATTTAAACTTAAATGTAAGGTTTAGTTATTCTCTATTTTTGTGACACATATAAACCCGAAAATGCATTATGGAAACTTGGGTCAACATTTCTAATCTTTATCTGGTTTGCGAGAAAGAGTATGGACTCATAAACTCTTATTCTTGATCTTCGATTTTCAAACTACACAAAGTTTGGGGGATTGGGTCCCATTTCGTGTCAATTAGAAGGGAATGAATGGATAAATGTTGGCTTAAATTATTAGAACCTATTCTTAAAAGACATGGTTGCTGAAATCTCTCATACATAGAATATATTATGTTTGATGTTGGAGGCGATGATGGGTACATAAGTTTGGTTTTGGTGTATGTGTGCAGAGTTGTATTTAAAATAAGATGATGTGTTCATATAAATTATGAAGGAATGACTATGCTGCTGGTAAATCTTAACTCACAGACACATTATGGTATCCAAGTGAAAATTCTATGTAAAATTTCCTTTTTCACCTACTGATGCAAGTTTTCTTCTAGTGTTCAAAAAATTTATACTTTATTTTATCGCTAAACAAAAATATATATTGATGATTTTTATGAATCTAGTTGTAGCTTGAAGTGTTAAGTCAGATTATGGCTTGCTTTCATATCTTTTTCTTTTCCTAGTTATCCTTTCTTGAATTAAAAAGATTTGATCCTTGGCTTTCCAGAATGTATAGCACACCTGTTTATAATATAAAAGTCGAAGCACAAGCACCTACGGTTAACATATTAGCTATCTGTAGCATTGTTACATCAGCACCTTAGCCAAGTTGTCATTACCAAATTTGACCTTCTATTTTCCTATGCAGTCATGTAATTACCCAAGTGATTTTAAAATATTTTACTATAACTTCAATTTTGGTATTTTTATGACTATACAAATAAATTGACGTTAACCATTGGCTTGAAGCTACTTAACATCTTAACAACTGTAACACCCTAGTTCTTGACTAAGTTAAACAAAAATAATCACAATTAATTTAACTTCATTGTAACTGTCATTTGCCAATATGTCTTAGAGCTTCATATATTACTTTGTTTGATTTTTTTTTCAAATAAATAAATGCTAGCCCGAGTTTGCATGTGATGATACATGTCTTAAGTTTACAGTGGTTTCATTTCCACTTGTTTGAGACAAAAGTGAAGTGGGCAGAAAAGGCCATAATTGTGCCACACCCTGCACATCCACGGAAATGATGGACAAAATATATATATACATATGTATGCAGTCAGTTTTCGGAGACACTGCCTTCTCCATTCCCTGCCAACGAAATGGGTTCTCTGCTAAGGAACAGGAATATTCGGCAGCTGTAGAGGCATGGAGGATGATTCAGTAAGGAGTTCTTCAACTGCATGGGAACAAATATTAATTTGACAAGCAAAATTCAGCAGAAGGCAACACATCATCAGCAAAGGGGGGTTTCTTAAAAAAAAAAAGGGCAGAACTCTATTCTATGAGGAGGGATTCCGGAAGCAAAAATTACAGAAGTTGAAGAATTTAGGAATAACAGGAGGACAGCACCGTGTGGAATTTTGCTTAGCTCGAGTTATCAGGTTTTAATCCTTTTCATTCATCACAAATCATATATTCATTCTCTACTGAGAAAAGATTCCATGCATACACATACATAACACCATAATCTTTTCTTAGCTTCAAACACAATCTCTCAGCCAAGTATATCCTCAATGACCCATTGAACCCAAAATTGAGCTCTACCACCCTGCCATCCTCATTCATCCAAGAAAATAAACTCACTATACACACCCTCCTTTCATCCCAAATCAACCCCCATCTTACACTATAACCCACAGCCACCCAAATTCCCATATTACATCACTTTACTCAAAGCCAGCAGAATATAAAGGCAACCAGAACCATCCTAAACCTATCAACAATGAAATATAAATCATAATCCAACCCTCCCTAAACACCAATCAGACCCCTCAACGAAAAAAGAAAAAAAAAGAAAAAAAAATGATAAACCAGAGACAAACAAAGAGGGAAGGGAAGGTAGAGGGGCAGCCTCGGCTGCCCTACCTCGCACAGCCAAATCACCACTGCTGTGAAGCTAGAACAGCTCCCCTCCACCCCACTCGCGCCATCGTCTCCTCATGAGCTCCACAAAACTCAGTTGCAAAACTGAGCCGCCTCACAAACACAGCCACTGCGCGAAGCTCCCCGCGACCTCACCTGGCTTCCACCACCGCGCCGCTCTGCCCCATCACAGCCGGTGGACCGCCTCATCGCAGCACCGCCGGCAGGTTCCTTCCACCGCTCACCAGCTCATTAAGCCTCTCTTCCTCTTCGCCACCAGCCTTCTCCCTCTCTCCCTCTCTCTCATTCTTTCCTTGCGCGAGAGTGTGTATGTGTGTGTCTTTGTTGGTAGCCCTTGTGAAAAAACGAAACCAAATGCCATAAAGCATTCCAGACCCTTCTGTCTTGGTCAATTTTCTATTATTTATTCCTTCCTTTTTTTAAATTTTTTCGTTAAATTCATGGTGTTTAGGCTGGTTGAATTACTAGTTCAGTTTTTTTTTTTTTGAGCACGTTTTTGGACATACATTTCATTTTGAGTTGTGGGCCTTGGATCAGATTGGAGATTGCCGGGTTATTGCTTAGCTTTGGGTCAGATTTGCTTGTTGAGTATTCTTTTAGGAAAGCCCTTTTGGGTCATCATTTTGATCTGCTTGGATTTGGTCTTGCAGCCTTCTTTTGGTGTGGTTTAGAACTAGGCTAGGACTGTTTTGGTCCTTTTCTGATAGGCCTAGTTTTTTTTTTTTATAGGTTCAGTTTTTATTAAAGTTTAGGATTATTTATTTCGACATATATATATATATATATATATATATATATATAAACAATGAAAATAGGAACAGTAATAACAATAAAAACAAATGAATAAAAATATATAAGTAATAAAAATTAAAATAAGATAAGGGAAGAGATACAGTGACAAGGATAATAATACGAGTTACATAAGTATACTACTAGATACATTATATTTTTATTGCTCACGTCACATTATTTATGAATTCTTACATTTTACAAAGTCACATACACATCACATAACTTTTTTTATACCCTCTTCCAAATAAATCACAAAAATTTCAATGCTGTCATATAATGAGTTGTTCATATTAATATGACATTATGTATAAATTCTATGATTAACAAGGTTATAATGAACAAATATTATATATGCTATTTTTGTTTATAATTATAATATTATTATAGATCTACATGTATTCGGCAATGCCGATGCAAATTACTTTCCATTGATGCTTAATATTTTTTGTCAATAGTTTGATATTCTCAATTCCTTTTTAAAGAAAATAAAATAAATCAACTAATAAATATTATATAGAGAATGACGTGACTTTGAGTTCCTCATTGCACCATGAGATATGTCAGCATAGCTAATAACTATCAAGCCAAAATCTTTTTTTTAAAATCCGTTCCTTACTATGGTTTTAATTTGGTTTTAAATTTTGGTCTTAGTTCTTCGTGAATACATCACTATCATAATTTAGAGAAAAATAAATATTTTTAAGCTATATAAATTTTACATTAAAAATTACGAAATAATTATGGACACATTTTTATTATATTCTCAACCAAATTTTTGACTGTTTAAGAGTGAGATGGATTTAAATTTTCAATGCTTTTTAAAAAGTTAGATTGCTTAATAGTTACAAATAATTAGTAAATGTACTTTAATTTTTTTATACATTATTATTTCTTCTAAATGTGTAAGAGGCTGTAGCAATTTATTATTCATTTTATTTTACCGAATGTTTCATATAGTAATGATAATATCATGTATATAAAGAATACTAATTATTTGAGATAGAGAATCAAACTCAAAATTAATGTGAATGAAACAGGTTTACAAATTTATCCTAAACCATAAGTCTCTTTACATAAAGGAAAGTGAGCTTTATTTGGTCTAAACAAATGTATAACTAGTATTTCCCTATATATAAATATACTTTATTATGCTCTAGTTGGACCTAGATATGTCAGAAGCACCATGTTCATGTGATTTAGTTGGAGATTACATGAATTGAAATAATTGTGCAAGATTATGACTTAATGACTATGCATGCTTGATTTTTGACATATGCAAGTGATGATCTCTAGTATATTGTATATATATTCTATCAAGCATAGCATATGCATTAGCTGAGTTTGATCGTTGACTTCCGGCATACTGGGTAGGAGCATGCTTACTTTTCAATAAGATATTTTGACGATAACTTGCGTATGAATGTATGCAAAGACTGAGATGCATGGTTATGTGATCAATTGCATGATGAATTGTGGCATGTTATGACTATGATTAGTTGATGGAGATGCATGATTCATATGATGTATGTCATGAAGCACATTTGGGGAAATCTTATGCCGAGTAGTTATGTTGCCGGATTTCTACCAATTTGCAGACTTAGATGAATTGTGAAATTGCATGAGCATCAGATGATGAATTGCGAATAATGACTGTGATTATATATTCATGTTGTATCTCTACATAACATGCCAAGATTCAAGGTGACACAGGTCACATGGAAATGATCCCATAGACTCCAAGAATTAATGGTTATGATAGATGATCTGTAAAGCCCTTTTAAGCCCCTAACCCGTACTCTGGGAGTCAAGAATTAGCTTATCACAGGATAAATAGAAACTAGTGATGACTAGTTTAAGGATTGAGCTCATCCTAGGCGATCGGTGAGGTGGAGTCTTGGTGACCAGTATAAAATCGCAGGGGCTGGTGAGTTGGTTGGATTTTGGTAGACATGATAAAATAGTGGTTATTAAGAAAGGAAAGTTTACTCATGAGAAAGCAAAATATCACGGATTTCATTGCATTTTCATGTATGTTAAATGTTGTATGATTTGTCATGCCTGTCTTATCATGCCTACGTTATTTACATGTGATATTTGTGCATTGAGGCCTTGTTTCCCCCTCTATTGCCCCATGTTAAATCTAGCCTCGACTAGTTAGGATGATCTCATCCTAGGTGATCGGCGAGCTGGGAGTTTTGGTGACCATGTGTCACGACCCGACTTGGGAGCGTGACCGGCATGTGAGGAATCTCATCCCCACGTCAGCCTCATGACCTCTAAATCTCCCTATATGCATAATTTAAATAATAAATTCCACTTATAAAATATTGTTTCATCTCTAATAAATATTTAGCTCTTTTGAAATCATACTCTTCATCAATAACATATAATATTTAAACTCTAAAATATATCTCTATGATACGAAAAAAAAAAATGAGTTGCTCTCTACACAATAAACCCATGAACCATAATAATGTGAATACAAAATAATAATGATGAATCAATGCAAATATTTCTACGGTCCGGGACCCTGCCCGCAACATACACTAGAGCACTCTATCACAATACAAAATACGAAAGGTACTTCACTCCGAGTGAAGCTCACTAACCGAACAACTCTACTGCTGAGGAGGAACCCGCAGCAGCTAATGTATCTGTAATGGAAAAGGGAAAGGGGTGAGTTTCATCTAAAACTCAGTGAGTAGGTCCTCACCCATAACCCCCTCATAAGACGACAACAAAGATATACATATATATGTAAATGAAATCATCAAAACTGGTTAATGTATATACTCTGGTCATAATGTATATATCATATCATAAAGGAAATAAAATTAGTAATTCTCTGGTAAAGCATAAACACTAGAAATCTATTAGAGAAATAAGAATCTCTGGTTATGCCTCGCATAACAAAATATAATTTCTCTAGTTATGCATGCCAACCATGACATAACAATTTCTCTAGTCTCTGGGACCTCCCTGGGATCCAAATTGGACACCTAACTAGGTTCCATTCTCTACTTTATGAGATTGTCCTCTTGAGAAAATTTGGTACTAAGGTTAACAATCGGGCTCAGCCGTTAACTCATTGTCTGGTTCTCTATAGCTAATGTCTGGTCTCTAAATTATTAAATATATTATTTTCTCTAAATCTCTGCTCTGGCTTTTCTTTAAGCATAAAACTTCATAATGTATAATTAAATAAATCTTAGAATCAATGGGAAAAATTTATAAAGTCTATAAATCAATCCATAATCATACTCAAGTTCTTTAATAAAAATTATTTTAACAAATATGGTCTCATGAGTTTACAATAACACAATTATTTCATGCTCATGTTATAAAAAAAATCCTTCTCAATAATTTTGATAACCAATAAAAATCTCAAATCTCTTAAATCATTCTCTAAAATAATAAAATCATGTTATGATTTAAAGAAATTAACTATAATGACCAACATAAAGGCCATAGGATTTGAACCCACTCACCTAGAGGGGAGGGAGAGGTGAAGTCAACTCTAACTGGGCTCCGAGGAGCTGGGAGGGCACCAACGTTGACTACAAAGATCATAAAACTCAATATCAAACTCTATTACCCTCTAAATAACTCTAATATAGCTCTAATAATATTGGGGTAGCACCCCCACTTGACAAAAAAAGAGAAATGACAGTGCCCATGTCAAGAATGTAAAAGAATGACAAAAATGAAGACAAGATCTTGCAACATATACTCACCTTGATGATTTATGGGAGTTAGGTTGGAATGGGGTTAAAGAAAAAAAAAGAGAAAATAGAAAAGGGGCAAATACATGCCATAGGGTGGTAAAGTCTCTCCTGACTATGTGGCATAGTCTCTCCTGACTATGTGGCATAAGAGCTTATGTAGGCGAAATTTTTATCACAAAACGGTGATACAACCTCATATACAACGCAGTGGTAATGACTTGCACGGGTGGAAATTGTTCATCACCTAAGTGGTAGCATCACCAAGCGGTGATATAGCCTCGCACACAGCGTGGCAGCAGGGACACGTACAGACGGAAATTGTTCATTGTCTAAGAGGGAATATGCTCCCCTAAAGTATCTAGAAGGTCAGCATTTGCGACTTCTTTAGTAACAATTCCATTATCACTCTCATTCAAAGCCACATCAAATGGTTCAGCAATAGGCTGATCAGTAGTTTTAGTAGTTGCCTCATTAATAGCTTTAGGGATCAAGTGATCAGAAAGTTGAGGATTTAACTTATTTGTAGCAGCATGGACCTCAATTCCCTCACCACTTGAAGCACTAACTTCAGAAGGATTATGTGAATGTTGGAATAATGGAGGAGAAGTAGGCTCCACTTGTGTAACAAATGGCTCAGCAACAGCTGCATAAGTAACTTGAGAATCCGGTAGAAATGGGTGAGTAATAGGGTTCCGAATTTGAGGAGGCTGAACAAAAGGGTCAGACAAAGCTTGGGGAATTGCATCATAAAATGAACCATCATAAAAACCAATTCAAATGGGCTGACCAAGTGTCAACCTCCTAGGTGGGTATGGATAACGAACTTTACACATATCAATATCCCTAACACGAATCCTAAAGACACCATAACTAGAATAATAAACCTTCAACCAACCACCATTGTAAAGATTGTAAAAGTTACAAAGTTGCATTTAACCATCAATGATTAAACAATCAAGCAAACCCCTCTCCAAAGCAAGCTCAACCTCATTTTGCATGGTTATCTCTAAAGAAAACCTTAGAAGAAAGTTCATGACGAAATCTTCTATAGAATACAGAAGGCAATTGAAAAACAAACTGCAAAATGATAATGGAAAATAAGTTTAAGAGTCAATAGGACACAAAAATAAAATTTAAGAAAGTGAAAGTAATCTTAAAGGAATTAACTTAATTGTTGCAGGATCGATCTCAAGGTAGAAGGTTCTGCATTTTGGTTGGCCACCAATCAGTCTTCCCACAAATAAAGAGCATGACATGTTTTTTGCAATGAACTAATACAAACCAATGGAAAAATATTAGCAGCCAATACAAAGCAATGGAATGATATCAGTATGATAGCAACCAATACAAAGCAACTGATTAATATGACAATACCCGAAAACTGGCAGAAATGTACCTATATCAAAACTCAAATCCAAAAAACAAAACACAATAACAAAACGTAGTTCCCTCCACTATTTATAGAACCCGTGTGATGAATAAGTTTGTGATAGAACCTATCGGAATTTGAAACTCAAATTAGAGGTTCAGAAAATGGAATTAATGCTTATGGGGATTACAATGAATAGCTTGTGTGGGAGTGACATAAAAAAATGACTTATCAAGAAGGTACTTACTCAATTCCTAATCACAGCAAGTAAGTAAGCAGAGCATTTATTGTGTTGTGTTATTATCCCTCACTTCTCCATTTGAAATAAGCCAGCATCCTACACACGTAAACACTTTATCATCATTGAGGTGCTTTGGGAGAGATTCAAAACTAAAAAATATAATGCAATTACAACTGCACTTACCACTTCATTAAATAATCAATATAAACATGATGGAGCTGTGACTACATGCACAGACAAACCATTCATGCTTTTTCTATTGTATAATGCAGTTAGACAATTTGGAGGGAATGACAATGCCCATCAGCTTGCCACGTAATGAATTTCCACTTAGAATCCTTGCTGGATGACTAGTTTTTAATATATGGTATATGATAAGGTAAGAGTTTCGATCCAGACAAAAAGGAAGAAGGAAAGAGTATCTTCTGACCCAAAAAAAAAAAGTAAGAATACTTTTGATATATTGATTGACTTAAATTTATTATTTTTTATTGACATAAATTTTTTATGTATTATATGGAGGTTTTTGTCTAGTATTTTGTATCCTCATCTAAGCTTTTATTTATTAATTAATGAAATTGCCTGAAAAAAATGGTAAAAGTGTCTTCACGACTAAAATGAAAGGGTAAAGAGTACCTTAGAGCCAAAATTGGAGTTGAAATTGATCAAGATTAACCTTTTCTAAACATTCGATTAAAGCAATAGATTGTTATCTATGTAAAATTTTTAAGATAATGAGTACCCACGTTAAACATTTTTATTAATACAGCAATAGGATGTTGTTTATGTAAAAAAAAATTTACAGAGATAATACATTAAAATTAAATTCATTTATTAATATGCAATACATAATTGTATTATAATATAATTTTTTTAACGCCATTAATATATCAAAATATTACTCTATTTTATTCATAAGTTGTTATTTTAACCAATTTCTTAAATATCGCTTTAGAAAATTAGATCTTGATCCACCTAGACTATTGCATAATAAATCCACCTAGAAAATATATTTTCTTAATTTAAATTAATTACTTAAAAATGTATCTGCATTACCTGTATTTAATACTATGAAGTTGAAAACGTACGCAACTGAAAAAATAGAAAGCGAGATGACCCTAAGGGGAAAAATAATTTATATATGGTTATTGTATAGGTGATTTATACTAATATGATAAAACGGATAAATTTACTGTATATGGTGTTTTAGAATCTGCCAATAACAGATTCAATAAGAAAAAAGATTTTTTTTTGTGGACTCTGAGTTTGACGTTGGCTATAGAATTTTGTTTTAATATTATTTTACACTGAATTCGATGCGAATTCAGTATACAAATATTTTTTTATTGAATCCGTCAAAGACAGATTTAATGTTGAATTTACCTTTAGCGGATTCTATACTGAAAACATCATATTTTATAAATTTTTTTCAAAACACCATATTAATATAAATACATCACTAAAAAATTATAGATAAAGGAAAGTGGTATAAGTTGGACGCTAGTGTATTTGCCAAAAAATATTTTTCTGCAATACGTTTGGCTCAGAGCCGTTTTATATTTTCTAAAAAATTATTTTTGCAATACATTTGGCCCATAGCCGCTTTATTTTTTCTGCTGGGTGTTGACCATTTTATATGTTGTTCTCACTGTAATGGTCAGTTTGACTGCACCATTTTTTTGAACTGGCAGATACTATATTTTGCTTAGCTATGAAACATTTTATATTTAGAGCTCGTTTGACCGTAAGTCATTTTACTATAATTCAAAAAATATGTATATAGATAAATAATATTAGAATGGGCAAATATATTTTTTTTTCTCTTTGGTAACAGAGCCGGAGATTTCAGTAAACGAGTCGAAAAAGTAAAAAATCTAAAAGCGCAACACTAATTGATTTATATTCATTTTAACTTAAAATAATTTGATTTAAATTATCGGATTCCTTAGTGTCATCCTTTTACATGTCTCCCCAGCCTTCGACGAAGGAAAATTCAAGGAGAAAAAGGAAACGGGACAATCCAAGACAATCCAAGTCATGTCGATTAGTGACTTGCTCGTCCACCCACGTCAAAACAAAGTAGACTGCTCTAGTTTTGTCTGTTTACGCGTGCCTCACTCCTTTCTTCCTAGCTTCCTGAAAAAGAGATCTACTCCATCCGTCCATCACATCTCTTTCGAAGCTTAAAGCGAAGCTCTCACTTGTCCTTTTTACCCTGATCGCCTGGCTACGGTTCTCTCATCATCATCATCATCATCAAGCAATTCATCTCTCATATTCCCCTCTGTCTATACGACTCCCACATTTCTTTATTCGCTCCCAAAGTTAAGACTCGACCCCTTCCAGACTGGAGCTTCTCCTCATCTTGATCTGTTACTTCCTTAATTCAATATCGTTAACGGAGATATCCTTGCTTTTGCTACCGAGATGGATCCCAGCAACAATCAAGGTAGCCCGTCGTCTCTGCGGGTTTGTAAATATGATGTGTTCATCAGCTTCAGGGGTCCTGACACCCGTGACCGTTTTGTTGATCATCTCTACAATCGCCTAATCAGAAAAGGCATTTTTGTCTTCAAAGATGACGAGAGGCTTGAGAAAGGAGAATCCATTTCATCACAGCTTATACAAGCAATCAAAGGTTCACGGATTTCTCTTGTTGTCTTCTCAAGTACGTATGCTGGCTCGAAGTGGTGTTTGGACGAAATGGCCATTATAGCCGAATGCAAGAGAAAATTGGAACAAAAAGTTTTCCCAATTTTTTATCATGTGGATCCATCTCATGTGCGATATCAAAATGGCGTGTACAAGAAGGCTTTTGATTTACATTCTGATACATTCAAGGAAAATCCTGACAAGGTTGATCGGTGGAGGAGTGCGATGAAGGAGTTGGGGAATTTGACTGGTTGGGTTATAAGAAGTGGGTAAGTACATAAGCCACTCTTTTCTTAGTCTAATATGGATTCTAATTAAGTGGGTGCTCCATGCTAGTGCGCAGTCAAGTGGCATTACGCTTGCTCAAGCTAACTTTTCATATTTAATTATTTATCAACAAAAGATATTGTTTTCCCCTTTGTTTGCTTCGGGTAATTTAGTGATATTAATTTTTCATCTTTTTCAGGGAGAAAGAGTATGGCATAATTGAAGGTATTGTACAAAAGGTGATTGATGAATTGCATCATAAATTCTCAGGGCTTGCAGATGATCTAATTGGAATACAATCTCGTGTTGAAGAATTAGAAAAGCTTCTAAAATTAAGTCTTGAGGATGATAGTCGGCAAGTCTTAAGAATTTGGGGGATGGGTGGAATAGGAAAGACAACTCTTGCTAATGTAGGGTACGATCAAATCTCTTCAGTTTAGTGTTTCCTATTTTATTGAGGACGTAAACCGAATTTATAAAACTGGTGGTGCTGTAGCTGTACAAAAACAAATTCTTCTTCAAACTCTAGATGAGAAAAACCTTGACACACACAGTCCATCTGAAATATCTGGGATTATAAGAAATAGACTATGTAACATCAAGGTCCTTGTAGTTCTAGACAATGTTAATGATTCGAAGCAGTTCACAGAATTGAAGATAAAGCCTCAATTTCTTAGTGCTGGGAGTAGAATAATCATAACAACTAGAGATGAGCATATTTTGAAAGTGTGTGGGGCATGTGAATTTTACAATGTTCCACTACTGAGTGAAAATGATGCTCGTGAATTTTTTTGGAGTAAAGCCTTCAAATGGTTCTGTCCACACAACAATTGTGAGGAGCTGATTCCTGATATATTGAAATATGCTCAATGTCTTCCATTAGCAATTCAAGTATTAGGTTCTTTCTTGGGTCCCCGAGAATATACTCAATGGGAAGAAGCTCTGAAGCGATTGGGGAGAAATGATGCTGATGACAAAATCATGGATGTGCTTCAATTAAGTTATGACAGATTAACGAACAAAGAGAAAGAAATATTTTTGCATATTGCTTGTTTCTTTAAAGGGGAAAGAGTGGACTATGTTACACGAATTTTAGATTGTTGCAGACTAACTCAAGGTATGGGAATTCGAGTTATCATTGAGAAATCACTTATAACCATTAGAAACGACGAAATCCATATACATGAAATGCTGGAATACTTGGGAAAGAGCATTGTTCAGAGATATTTTCCTAGAAAGCCAGGATTGTGGAGCAGATTGTGGCTTTATGAAGATTTTCATCATATCATGATATCACAAACGGTGACAATTTATCTTTTCTACATTATAAATTTCTTTGCACCATAAAACTTGTAGATTTCATTATTTTGTTGTTTCCTCGAGAAACTATTACTTAATATTTCATTTATTAAATAAAGATATATATGATGAATTCTATATTTTTAACAATAGCAAGTACCCTATCAATTCAAGTAACTTCATTTCTCTCTTGTAATAATATTCTTATATTTTTTTTTTCAGGGAACAAGCAATGTTGACGCCATAGTTCTAGATCAAAAAGTTGATGTATCCAAATATAGCGAGTTGAATGCTGAAGAATTTTCAAGAATGGTGAATCTTAAATTGCTTATATTACATCATCAAAATTTTTCAGGAAATCTCAATTTTCTTTCCAATAGTCTACATTATCTTACGTGGCATGGTTACCCTTTCACTTCTTTGCCATCAAAGTTTGAGCCAGATAGACTTGTTGAGTTGAATATGCCTAATAGCAATATCAAACGACTATGGGAAGGCATCAAGGTACTTTTAGTGATACTTAATCTTTTCTTTTAACAAATGATTGAAAGTTATCTCATCAGCTTTTCCTTTTTTTTTTTTTTCTCGGAAAAAAGGTAACAATATATACTTTTACTAAGACGTGGCATGATAATTTCAGAATTATGAGATTGAAAAAGTTTTGAACAAAAAGGAGCAATATCTTTTTTAAAAATAAAGAAGAAGCTAAATGAAAAATCTGTTTGGGTGAATTCTTTTTTGTTTAATTCAAAATTAAATTACTTTTCAAAATAAGTAGCATTGCGTAGTGGAGATAAAGGTATGAAAAAGAAATATTGCTTAATTTTTTATTCTTTGGTGCGATGATAAAATTTTTATGTTAATCAATTAACTAAATAAAAATTGAGTTATAAATTCATAAACTGAGTTTTAAATTGAGTTCTAAATCCTACTTGTATTTGTGATATTTAATTTCTTGCTTTGAGTCTTGTCTTTGAATAATTCATATTTAACATAAAAAAATTGAGTTATAAATCATAACTTGTTTAAAAACTTGAAAGCATCTCCTTAAAAATAAGGAAGGTTTGGTAATGGTTTTTTTTTTTAATTTTTAGAAAAAAGGATTTTCTTAACATAAATTATAAGTCATAATAATCCTAGTTAATATGTTTATCAAAACTAATATTAGTTAATATATGAAGTACTAAATTCTGTTGTAATTGAACCTTGAAATAATTATGATCATAGTTAAATTTCTTTAATGATATTTTTAGGATTTAATTTTGATACACTGACAGTATAAAACTATTTTACACTCTTATCTAATCAAAATATTTTATTTAGATGACTTTTTAAGTAGTGGGTGTAAAAGCCAACTATCATAACTTATGTGACAATACATGATTGAATAATTTTGTAAAAAAAATTTATATTGTTAGTACATGATAATTAATTTTTTTTTGGGTAAGGGAAATTTATTTAATGATATGATAATAATAATAATAATAATAATAATAATACTATATAACAGAGAGGCAATATGAAAAAAAAAATTCTGCCACTAATAAATTGAAGTTTTTTTTTTCAATGGTTTTTCCTTCGACATCGAATGAGTATTGGCATCCTTTTATTTTCAACAGTTGTGATTTATTCTTTTATTTTCAAGAAAAAAATTTAAATATTTATTTCATGCCAATAATTTGGATAAGTTTGTTGAAAAAAAAATCTAGATTAGGCCATATATTCTCCGATGTTTCAGCATATTATATTTGATATTTAAATGTAATCTCAACCATTTATTAATCCAATTGTTGAGGATTTCGTTCTCATTTTTTTATCTAAGAAAGTTATTCACTTATGGTATGTTCCCTAAATATATACTAGCGGTAACATTTTTTTATTATTTATGATAATAATATGATTCAATACTCCTAATTAGAAATAATTATTCATTTTTAAAATTTATTTTTTCACAAATAACTGTTCATTTAGGAATTTTAGACCACAATTATTATTATTTTCCAGTTATACCCTCAATTAGAGGAATAGAGAGAATGTACAAAAATAAACAATTAAAGGAGAGATAATTAGTATTACCAAAATTTTATTGATATTGAAACATTTTTAATTGTTTTTAAATTTTTATTCACATTTAAAATTAAATAGTTATTTCCTATCAAAGTAAGTATAATTATAAGGGTTTTACTAACCAATGCTCTTAAAACACTAGTTAAAGATACTAGAAAAAGCAACTTTCAAGATTTTTTAGTGGGTGTCAACTTTGAAAACACAAAATTCTCTTTTTCAAAATAAAAACTTTCTATTTTTACTCATTAACTAGTATCTTAAGAGCACTAATTAGATAAACTCTAATTATAATATTAAATGATTATATTTTGTTATTGATGTATGAGAAATTGAGAATAACTCATTTATTTGGTGCTATTGGATATTTAAATTCTACAGCACTAGATGAATTTTTCCCTCAAATTGTAACATATAATGATGAGTGACAAATAATGATAGATTGACATTTAATGGGAAAGCCAAAAAGGTCCACGAGATAAGAGTTTTATTAACAGTGTTTTAATTTGCATATTTATAATTACAATAGAGTGGATTGCAATATTTTTATAAACATAAAGGTGCTTCATGTATATTTGTGAATTAATTTAAGAATTTTTCCTGTTATATTTTTTAAAGATAGCAATTTAAGAGTTTCGAATATTAATAAAATAAAATTCAAGTATTGATAGGAAACACTGACATGATTGGTAATCAAATCTGTATGACAGCATCTCCCAAATTTGAAAAGGATGGATTTGAGCAACTCCAAATATCTCAAGGAGACACCCAATTTTGAGAAGATGCAAAATCTGGAGCGGCTTGATCTTACGGGATGCGCAAACCTAGAGTCGGTTCACCCATCAATCTCACAACTAAGTCTGCTAGTTTTCTTGAGTTTGCAAAATTGTTGTGGTCTGGTCAGCCTTGATCTGTTCACATACGAGGAACCCACATTCGAGAATAAAGCAAGGAGACTGTCACCTTTATGCAAACTAGAGAATCTGAGAGTTTTACAACTCTCTGGCTGCACGAAGCTTGAAAAGACGCTAGATTTTTTTGGGTTTCCAAATCTTGAGTACCTTGATTTTAGGCAATGTGTAAGTTTATCCACTGTTGATACATCTATTGGGTTTCTTAAAAAGCTTAAATACTTGAGTTTGAGAGGATGTACAACTCTTGTCCGGTTGCCCGCCAACATTAAAGGTTTGACATCTCTTCAAATTCTGGATTTAGAAGGTTGCTTGAAATTGAAGGATCTTCCCCTAGCATCTGAAGTCATGCCTTTCTCCAAGCTAGAATCTTTGATAGTTTTGGACCTTGGCTTCTGTAATCTAACTAGCATGCCTGATGCTATTGGAGGTTTGAGGTGTTTGGAAAGACTGAATCTAGAGGGAAACAAGTTTACTACACTACCCAGTGGCATGGAGAAGCTACTCAGCCTAGCATATTTAAATTTGGAGCGTTGCCACGAGCTTCTAACTTTGCCTAGACTCCCGTCACAACATGCTTCACGAGGTGGAAGGTATTTTAAAACAGAATCTGGATCTCGTAATCAAAGATCAGGATTGTATATTTTCGATTGCCCCAAGGTTCCACCTTACTTGCGTGCCAGTCAATTAGCACTTCGATGGCTATTTAGACTAGTTCAGGTGTGCTATTTATCTCTTTCTTGTTCACACAGGATTCTATTTCTCTCCGGCTCTAATACACCTCTTGTGTTTTCTTCCTCTTCTACTAGGCACCCCGCTACTTTCGATGTGGCTTTGACATTATTGTTCCTGGGGGGATTGCCTTTTCTGAGTGGTTCAATCATCAATTTGAAGGAGATTCAATAATAAGGATAGTGAACTTTGATGCTGTCACTGACAACTGGATTGGCTTTGCCTTCTATGCATCATTTCAGGCAAACCCTCAGCCATCAATTTCAAATGATTCGTCTTCCTTGCTTCTGCCACATCCTTTTTGTCTTTCTTTTGAAACTAAACAAGCAGAAGAAACATTCAGTATGCCACTTCGTTTGGACCTGGTCACTACTTATGGTTCGGACTATGTTTGGCTTATTTATATCTCTCGACCACATTGCCATTTTGTGAAATCAGGAGCGCATGTCTCATTTAAAGCGCACCCACATTTGAAGATTACGAAATGGGGTTTACGTGTGGTTTTCGAGCAAGAAGTAGATGCAATGAAGAAGTTAATACTATTGCACGGGCAAAAACTCAAAGCTTCACTCATGCATTTGGCAGGGCAAGGAGCATCGCTGAAACTTGAGGAGGGTAGTCAAATAAAGCACATTCCCTTTAATTATGTTCGAGAAAACAGAGGCAGTTCTGTACCTAAAGTCCAGCTTCCCTATAATTGGCTTGTTACTGATGGAGAGGAACGTGAAAACATAGAAGCCAAGGGCAAAGAAAATAATCTCTCAAATGTGGGTCTTACAACTAGCCACCATAAAGAGCACACAGCATCCTCCTCGAGGTAATTGCTAATTATCCTTCTTAAACCGTGCATGATGATTATTATTGTTTTTAATAATTCGATCATTGTTCAATTGTGTTACTGATGAGGCGAAGTAAAACAGGAACTGACATTGTGGATTCGCTGGTTTTCATTATCTGACTTGTAACAAGGTTGGGGGTTTTAGTTGTCTAGACGACCAACTTCATATCCATTTATGATTTCTGATCTTTGATTTGAGTTTATATTCCAGTCTTGTTATTTGCTTCGTGTTTGATTATTTGTATCAGGTTTGGCAACTAAATTCCTCTAGCTTAGTTTAATTGGACTTGGACTCTCACCCCGAAAAAAAAAGGGGGGGGACTTGGACTATAGCAAGCACAACGTACAAAATAAAATATTGCTCCTTCTATTTCTTTTTAAATGTTTGTTTTCAGTCTTTTTTTCTAATATTCTAGATTAAATGTTGTTTCTGGGTTTTCAATGAGTATTTAATAACTTTATTTCTAGTATATCCCTCCATTCTTTTAGATTTCTGTTTTTAATATCTTTGAAAAATGTGAATATTGAAAAAAGGGAGAGTAAAATTGGAGAGAGAATGAGTAGATATAATTTAATAGAATGAGAAAAAATGATAATATTATTGTTTTAAAAAATAAAAGAAATCCAATCATTATATTAATGTAATTCCCTAGGTATACTGCTATCTAGAAAAGCTTAGAGCAGTACACGTGTTCTTAGACAAATCCAGGTCCTAAATTTCACTAAATTTGGGATCCTACACGTCCTTGAAGGGGCTATATGATAAAACTACATTCTTAGGATTAAAAGTCCCGGTAATTGTTCCTAAGAGGAAAATAGGTTAAAGGATTATTTTTAACGAATTTTATGAAACATTTAGACATTTTGTTTTTAGCCTATAAGTTTATAAAATCGTAAAAATCACCATATTTGAACTAAAATCCAAAATTTGAATTTTGATTTATCGAATTTTGAATTTTTTATATTTTATTTGAATCCAAATAGGGATATTTCCTTATTCACATTTATGTTTTAAAGGTAGCATTAACTTAAAAGTAAGAAATATAAATAAGTGAGAAAACCATTCTGGAGAGTGCTGCAACGGTTAGGATACAGTAAGACAGTGCGGGTGGAGATTTTTAAGTTCTCTGCTATTGAGCACTACGACGGCCAAAATTTCAATAAAAACCCTCATTTCAGGCTCCAAACCATAAAACACAACCCCCATCCTTCTAAAACACAAAACCCTTGTCTCCTACCTCTCTCTCACCCATTTTTATCAATCTAACACCAATTTTTCACTTCTGAGACTTAAAGGTAAGAGATTTTACTAGTTTTGCTTTCTATTTCCTTTAATCTCTCCTCATTTTGGGGTTGGCATGGTGGGCTTCACACTCCTTAAGGGAGTGAGGTTCTTCATTGAGTTAGATGTAGATGAATTATTTAGGAGTTATTAGAGGTAAATCTAGAGTATTATGGCTGTATTGATAAATATTGGCCATACCTACCCCAAGAGTCCTATTGATACTGTTCTTACTCATTCTACCACTCCAGGTGAGTGAATTCATATATGTGACTTCTATGTTATGTATTAGAGCTATTTTTATGAAAATATAGTTTATATCATGATATTTGATTTCTGTATAAATATTTTGAGATCACTACTGGCTACTGTACTTTGAACTGTTGATTTAAGAGCATAAACATGTTTCTGACAAAACCATAGGACCACTATTGTTGAAATCATATTATAGAGGTTCGAACATTTAAAGTTGTTATGATGATTACATGATTACTAGTATTGGATAATGTTATATGAGAAGTGTTGAATCCTAGGATAGAAGACTTTATGTACTGTTGCGAAAAGAATGATTTAGAATCAAGATCTATTGAGAGAAATAGAGTTGTGAGTTAATAGCAACTATCCTGTTAACCTTAGTATATCAAGGCCCGCTAGGGGCAAGCTTAAGCTTATCTACATTAGTCCGCCAGGGATGCGGTTAGCCAAAGACCGTTAATATATTAGATATGAACTCATGTTCGCCAAGGACTAAACACCATATTACTGTTCATGGATAGTTTGTTCTCTTTTGTAGTGCCTTGAGGAATATCATGGTGTTTTTATGTTTCCATCAAATTTATAATTTTATAGTTATTATGTAAAATAAATATAAATGTTTTACAAATATTGCATTATGTATTCTTTCTCATGCTCTATGAAGGGGGTTGCAGGTGGGGATTCACTCGTTGAGTTTTTCATAAAACTCACCCTTCTCCTTTTCTCCTATTTACAGATATAGCAACTGCTGTGAGTCTTTCCCAGCCACCTCCTGGTCAGCAACAATAGAGAAGCAATATGAAGAACAAGTGGATGAGCTTGACACAAAAGACAGGCAATATGAAGAACGAGTGAAAGACCTTGAGTCAAAAGAGAAGCTATTTGAAGGGCGAGTAAATGAGCTTGAAATAAAAGAGAAGAAATATGATGGACTAGTGAAGAAACTCAAGTCAAAAGAAAAGCAACTTAAATGGCGAGTGAAGGAGCTCCAGTCAAAAGAGAAGAAATTTGAAGTCCAAGTGGAGGAGCTTGAATCAAACAAGAAGCATTTTGAAGGCAAATTGAAGGAGCTCCAATCAAAAGAGAAGCAAATTGATGACCAACTGGAGAAGCTTAAGTCAAAAGAGAATAAGTTAGAAGTACAAGCAAAGGAATTCAAGTCAAAAGAGAAGCAGTTTGAAGGAGAAGTGAAGGAGCTCAAAGTTGAAGAGAAACAGCTTGAAGTGCAACTGAAAGAGATCATGTCAAGACAAAAGCAGTTTGAAGGAGAAGTGAAAGATCTTGAGTCACAAAAGAATCAATTTGAAGGGCAGTTGAAGGACGCTGAGTTTAAAAAGAAGTAATATGAAGCATTAATAAATTCATTTGAAGATGAAAAAATATTAGGTAATGTGCTTCAATTTTTAGTTTGTTCAAACAATATCATCATTTCAACTGTGATTTTTAATGATGTCAATATTTCTATTCACTTCATCTATCTAATTTGTTAAACATCTCATTAATCAGGTTAAAGATACATGTCTTAGTCAAATGAAAGGCTTTTCTAGTTTTCTTTTATATGTAAATAGTGAAACTACAAAGGATTTTATTATTTCCCCCTTTTTGATCACCTGTAAAGCTCTTAGTGTAAAAAGTCTTACATTGTATCCTTGGTGGTTCAACATTATGCCACTACAAGAAATATATTAGAATAGTATTGTCACAATGTTCTTGGAGGGCACCGTGATGGGAATGACAACCAAATTTTTTAAAAAATGGGAGTTGCCATCAATTTTAATTATGGCTAAAATTGGAAAACCTTTTGATTTGCAAACTAGTTTTTTGAAAGAGACTTTGAGGTTTGGGAGTCTAATTATGATTAGGGAAGAGTAGAAACTTAATTCCACTGCACTCCTAATACGTCCGTATAAATACGGTTACCCTAAAGCTCATTATACAAATTTATTTATAACTTTAAAATATTTATTTTTCCCCAAAAATTATAACAATTATATATTTACAAAGAAATAAAAATAAAAATTAAAACAAAAATTAAAGAACAAATTTTATAAAAAAAAAAGATTTTGGCATGATAGTTGTTGGCTATGCCGACGTATTCTCTAGTGCAGTGAGAAACTCAAAGCCATGTCGTTCTATAAAAAAAAATAAGTGTTTGCTAATGAATTTTAATTAAAAAGAAAAAAAAGTGTGTCGATGAATTTTATTTATTAAAAAGGAGTTTTTCTTTTTAAACGGATTTAGAGGAAAAAAAAATTCGTCCATGCTCAGGATCCAAGGCAATACGAAACTACTCAGTAAATCCTTTACAATTCAAAAGTGGCAAAGGGAGCACTAGCTCCTCAGTCACAACCATTGATTATTGCACGGATAAAAATATTTTTGTATTTTTATTATTTTTTGAAAAGCCATTAGAATCCTAAGATTAAAAAAGAAAAATCCACAAGCAAACGAATAAAAATGTAAATGGCTTTGACCCAAAAAAGCAAATAAATATCCTACTTACCAACATATTGTCCCTACGAAGCTAGTGGCCCAAACAAACCCGGCCCAAACATACCCAGCCCAAACTAAAATATCAAACAGAACCCAACCCTATTTAAACTATCTAAACCTAAACTCTTTTATTATTATTTTTTTTATGTCCTAGAAAACGAAACAGCTCATATTAAAAATAATGAACAAGCCCAAACCCATCCATCACAAACCCAATTAAACTAAAAGGAACCTAACTCTACTGGATAAAACTTTAATTCTAAACTAACTATTCATAAGAAATCAAAGCCCAAGCCACACTTAAATGACTAACCCAAATGACGTAAGAATAAAGCAAAACAAAAGACAAGCCTGGCACATAAGAAATAACAAAGTCTAAATTCCTAAACCAAGACCAAACACAATAGAGCAAACACAGATGAGAATAACAACCAGGCAGCGGCGAAGAGGAGCTTCAAAGGGAGGGCGAGTTGTACGGTGCGCTGCTAACTCGGAGACAACCGTAGTGGGGAGCGTGGCGGTAGACGGTGGAAGGCCGCGCGAGATCGCATCTCTCGGTGGCGGTAGGCGCGTGACGACGGAAGCGCAGAGGGTGACGGTGGCGTGGCAGGATTCGAGGCTGGTCCTGCAGTGATTCTCGTCGACGCCGAGGCTGGCTTTACGCGAGACAGTGGCTGATCCGCTGAAGGAAGGCTGAGCTTCTGGTGGTGGGGACAGGAGGGCAGGGCGGTGCTGTCACGGTGCTGAACTGGCGGTGGTTAGCGCGGTGGTCTTCGAGGTGAAGGAGCTGTGATGGGCCGCGTGGAGGGGCGCTGCTAGCGGCGGGCTTCGTGGTTTCGCTTCTTGGTGAGGACACTGCTGGAAGAAGCAGCGATGGGGGCTGGCTTCTCTCTCTTTTATTTTACTTCCCTTTTTTATGTGCTGAAAGTGGTTTATGGTTCTGATTGGTTTTGGGGTTAGATGGATTGTGGTCTTTCTTTTGTTTATTGGTTTTGAATGTGATAAGTGATGGTTTATGGTGTGGGGTGAAAGTGATTGATGGAGGAGGAGGATAATGGTGATGATGTTGGGGTTGAGGGTGGTATGATGTTTATGCTGGTTATGGGGATGATGATGGGAAGGTTGAGATTGCTGTGAGGGATAGGCTAGGAGATGGTGCCGCTGCTGTGTTGTCTGTCATTGTGATTCTGATTGTCCTCCTCTACAAAGAAAAAATAATACCTATTTATGCAGAATTAGAGATGAGAAAAAAAATGCAATAATAAACCCTGATACTAATTGAAAGGATGTTGATTTATGCTAATTTTGAAATTGATTTGGTTGGATGAAAATGGTCTGATTAGGAAAAAAAAGAAAAAAAAATGATTTGATTGAAAGAATGATTTAATACTAATTAGAAAAGATGCTAAATAATTTAAAAAGATATGATGCTAATTAGAAAATATGCTAACTAATTTAAAAAGATATGATGCTAATTTAAAAAAAGAAAAGAAAAGAAAAAGAAATAAATAAATGAAATTATGCTAATGAAAAGGGAAAATTTTTTAGTTTTCATATTTTTCTCTTTATTTTTGTTATATACAAAAAAATGGCTCGGACAAAATATAGTGATCACAAGTATTATAGTTTCATTGTTTTAAATATTTTGCAATTGGTGTGAATTAGGCTTGTGAATTACAATATTGGTTCAACATCCTGACGATCCATTGGCGAACTTTGTATTGGTGCAACCCTTTCTCTTGTCCTTTTGTCATTCTTATACAAATTCCAGTGATTCATTTAAAGAGCTATGATGATATTCTTTCATGTAATATTCTATGGTTTTTGAATTCCAGTTCTTATCTTGATTTATTATGCTTTACTAAATATGTGGGGCTCAAATATGTGCTAGCTAAATTGGGTTGTTGCACATTAACAGATAATCAATCAAGTACCACCAATGATGGAAGAAGCTTGCATTTGCTCTCAAATGAGCAAACAAATGTACCTGAGTTGCTTGATGATGAGATTTTAATTTGTCTCTCCAATCCTCATCAGATCCAGCAAAACTCATATTGGATTATAATAAATGACCCTATGGTTCTACAATGTGAGAAAGGAGACAAAGTTGTGCCTTTAGATAATAGCCACGTTTTTCTTCTAGAACAGCTGATGAGAATGTCACCACCGATTAAGCCTCATGTTAGAGAAGAGGCAATGAAGCTAGCAGTTCATTTGAATGCTAACATGAGACCAAGTGCTGAATATTCTTTGGTGGTTCTGGTTTCCTGCTTATTTTGTCAATTTATGGATTAGTTTCTTCTTTTGATGAAAATGAAGTATTAAGGCTTTTCAAAATTGCAACTCTGCACAAGCAAGCTGTAGAGCTGTTTCAGATGCTGGGTTTTGTAGATAAAATCTCTTGTATGTTGATTGAAAACTATCTTGTTTAGTCACCGATATCCCTTCTCATGTCTTTATTCTTTCCAGAGCCATTATATTTGTGTTCATCTTAGTCAAAGTCTATGTTACATGATATGTTCATCAAATGTGTTAATATCCATATACATTTTCTCACTGCCTTTCTCATCTACTGTCAGGATGAAAGTGTTTATTCATAATGAGAGCCTAAAGTTGCTACTCTCTGCGATAGAGCAGCTAGTTGGGAGAGGACTGCTAGTTTCTTTTCTTTCTTTTTTTTTTCTCTCATTTTTGGGTAGGCTTAATGTAGTGGAATTTGTACTTCTTTTGTTCAAAATATATTTAAGTAGTTAAGAAAAAGTAAATAATATAGATATGTGAATTGTCTAAACCTGCGATTTTCCTTGTTTCTCTTCCCCTAAAATATCATGGGTCAACATAAACATATTTATGTCTATAAAAATAATTAGTAAAAATATTCTGAAGAGATAGGACAATTCATGTAAATTAGATTGTGCCAAACGTTTTTGGTTGGTGAGGCAAAGTATTACATAATATAGGAGATATACGAATATAGTATGATTAAGACTAAGGTAGTAGCTACCCCACTAGGAATTTTGAATCTCTTTCTTCCCTTGTGCCTAGTTATGATTACTAGAAACTGATTTTCTGTTTGTATTCTTTTATGCCTTGAACTTCACTGTGTGACATGTTCGCTTTTGAAGTAACAAGGATTTTTTCTTGTTCAAGTTTGATGGAGTGGACTGTGTTCTTGTGTAATAATCACAGATTTTGTGGAGATTCTGATTAAAAAGCAGCAGCATATCGAGGCAGTTAGATTCATTTGTGCATATAAGTTGGCTGAGAAGAATCAACCAGTTGATCTATTGAGAGAACTTGTGCACAAGGCAAAACTGATTTGTGAGAGCAGTTGCAACAAAACCTAGTCAATTGAAACAAAGGTTCTCCATCATTTCATATTCAAGTCCTATTTCATTATTATATTGTTTCACAGAGTTGCATGCTAGTGACATATTGAACTTCAAACTCAGGTTGAGGCCAGTGATGAAGAAATTGCTACTCTAGGAACTGTTCTGCAGTGCATTTCAGACAACAACATAGAATGTGAGGATCTAGTTAAGGAGATCCAAGATCGCATCCTTCAGCTTAAAAGGCATAAGGCAAAGAGTGTCAGGATCTTCCTCCACCGGTTAAAAGGCATGGTAGTTGATTCGTGCTAATGAAACTAAACTAATTGTAGGGTATATATTTAACTAGTGGGAAAACCGTGCGATGCACTGAGATCTAATCGTGTGTTGATGTCTAAATTTTTCACGTGAAATTTAGAGGGTTCTCTCTGTTTCTTACTTCTTGATTTGGACATGTCTAAATAGAAAAACTAACAGGATGAAAAGTAATGAAATTCACTTGCTAGTCTTCATATCTTGTTCACTATTGGTTTTCGTGTTATTTTTCCCCAAGGCTATAATTTGGTATGTAGAAGCATTTTATATACAAACTAAGCTTATTATTTAGCACACGCCACATATAGGTCAACAGGATCAACTTATTCAAAGTGAAAGTAATGTTTTATTATTCACAACTCATTTGGTTGACAACATAGAGTTCAGTTTTTTTTTTTTTTTTTGGGGGTAGGGAGTTCAGTTAAGTATCTGAAGATATCTTTTGTTTTTATATATTAAATACATTAAATTTTATTTTAAAAAATTTCATTTAACTAAACGTTGGGGACTTACCTATAATGTTTAAACAACTAAAATTTTTATATTTCTTCTTCAATCTATTACTTAAAGTTGAAAAAGATCATTTTGGGGTATCATTTTGGTGGGAATTTGTTACAAAATGTCGAATATGGAATTCGACTTCTTGTTGGGGATATGATTTTAAGTATTCTGGAAACTTAGAGCTGTGATCTTGGTCTTTGAAGGCACGTGAATAGGTTTCGTTGGCACATGAGCTCAAGAGAGTGTACTCATATAGATAAAGTTCAGTGTGCTTGTTGATACATGATGCAGGGCGCAAGCTAGACTGAAATGTTACATCTCAAATGAAGCAGGAATGGTTATTGTCAGATTCAAGAATTTTCCTGAAGCCATTA
Source organism: Dalbergia cultrata (assembly GCA_031216105.1). Taxonomy (NCBI): domain Eukaryota; kingdom Viridiplantae; phylum Streptophyta; class Magnoliopsida; order Fabales; family Fabaceae; genus Dalbergia; species Dalbergia cultrata. The sequence continues at coordinate 9,848,432 of CM062350.1, read as the reverse complement.
GAAACTGTCGCAAACACTTGACATGACCGGATAGTAATTAGTTTAGTTTATAAATACCATAGTAATGGCAATGTAACCAGAGTTATGTTTGGAAACACTTGTACACGCACTAATTTCCATGGTCGCAATGACATCAAGAAGCGCATGGAAAATCAAGTAAAATCTTCTTAACTCACACTCATTTTATTCTTTTTAATCTTCTTGTAATCTTACTCGCTTTCCTCGTCATTGTTCTTTTTTAGTTTATATCATTGTATTTACTAAAATATTGACAACGATATTCATTTAAGTCTTTCTTTTCGGTAGTCATGATATTCTATTATCCTTCTTTCTCCTTCTCTTCTCACCCTTTTTCGAAATTTATTATTGTCAGTTATCTTTCATTTAGTTTATCAACGAAATTTACATATAAAAGTCACTGAGATTCATACAAAATCGTCAAAAAATAAGTATTCTATTGAAAAAATTTTGAAATATGAGATTTTATAAGAGGAGTTGCTTCCACTCCCTGAATTCAGACTTGTGAACCAAAAGGGGAAATTGTTGATTTTTATTGTTGACGGTAAAAGCTAAGATACCCATAAAACATATATATAATTTAATTTGAATGTACTAATAATATAAAATTATTTTACATAGTTATATAATCATATTCTATCATGTAAGTAAAACAAACTTAACTCTCACTCTACTTCAACAGTCATACATATAAGATAATTTGATTTGATGACTGCACAATATGATCGGTATAGTTAAATTCCACACACATACATGTATGTCAAAGTAAAAACATTATGTAAGACCAAAGTGTAAATTTACTCTTTATTTAATAAAAAATATTATTCAAATACCTAAAAAGTATGTGTTTATTAGGACACCTACTTTAGAACTATTTGATGTGATGTGATGATAGAGTGTGTAGGATCCGTCATCACATCAAATATTTTTAAAGTGGATGTCGTAACAAATGTCCATTTTTTAGTGTCTAAATAACATTACTTTATTTAATTTCATCCCTTCCCTGCAACGCTCCGTGACCATACTCCATTCACATTTTACACTTATTCTTACCACAATTATGTTTACTCTTTAATAAATTTAAATCTCTTTAGAAAAGTGTTAAACATATAAAATTTCTAACAAATAAATTTTCACATGGTTGACAAACAATTCTTTCATATAAAATTCGTTAAGAAATATTGTGTCATGAAATCCATGTTATGCTAAACTAATCGCTCACATGATTCTTATATTTAAATTTTATGAACGACTTGAATACCCAAAATTATTATACTACTAGCTTGTCGGTTGTCAACACTATCAATTATTTGAAGTAATAAACGGAAAGAGGAAATTATAAAATAACTATCTATACTAAGGCAAAGTCAAAACTTCCATATGAATAATGATGAATAACTTCAGCAGCATTGCATGTGATTTTGAGCTAGCTGCTCCATGAATAAAGCAAAACGCTCCCCCACTGCCTTCAAGTTCCAATATCTCTCCAAACTCCATGACTATCAATTAAAAGTCGGTGCAATAAAGCTTGCACACAAACAATATTTTAATTGATGTACTGAATAAAAAATATGAACCCATCTAAGTTACGAGCAAAGATGAGACACCTAGTCAACGAAGCTCCACTATATATTGTTGTGGATTAAGCTAGCTAGAGGCAAATTCATTTTATTGTTATTGCATTTTATAAACTTTCACAAAGAGATACATCAATATTGTTCAAGTGGTTCAAGATCAACAAGAACAAAATGACAGTAAGCCACAGCACTCTTTTCTTGCTCTATATTGATTAATTTAAATTGATATAAAGTTTGCATATCTTTTTACATGATCATTTAGTTATATATTATTGCATGAATTTAATTTTAATACATTGATAGTATTATAAAAGAATTTTATACTTTCATCTAACAAAAAATCTCCATGTAAATGATTTTTCAGATAATAAGGAAGAAGTTAACTATATTTATTGATGTAATATTATATGAATAAATTACTGTGTAAAATATTTTTATGCTGTTAATGCATTAAAATTAAATATTTTATTGTATTATTAAAAGTGTTTGATTATTATAATTATTATTTCAAATGTACATAAAAAATAGTACATAGTTAGTTGATAATATTATGAAACACTTTATATTAAGATTAAACTTTACAGTTATATATTTACATGAGAATTCAAATCGATCTTTCCTAATGTATCGTATATAATTTCTTTCAGCTCATAGAAATGAGAGTACACATGGATTGCCCTGGATGTGAAAGCAAGGTGAAAAGTGCACTTCAAAAACTGAAAGGTACCCATCAATAAAAATATTTTGCTTGGTCATTTTTCCTGTTGTTCAGTTCAGTCATCACATGTTACAAATTAACACTATTTCACTAGCAACAATACACATGACAATTATCACTTATTCAGTTTATGGATCAATGGATACATACTTCATGTATCTAACTTTTTTTCCCCTTCTTTTTGTGCTCTTTCTATGATTTTGTTAAGGTGTGGATAGCATTGAAATAGACATGAGCTTGCAAAAGGTGACAGTGAATGGTTGGGCTGACCAAAAGAAGGTTCTAAAAACGGTTCGAAAAACTGGCCGGAGGGCTGAGCTATGGCAACTTCCTTACACCACAGATTTTCAGAACAATCAATATTTTCAACAGCACCATTGCAATGGCCCAATAAACTACTATGCTTCTCAGCCTTCTTCATCTTATAACTACTACAAGCATGGTTATGATAGTAGTGACCCCCGCTATTATCATTATCCTTCTCAATCTTCTATCTTTGCCCACCAAACTGGTGCTACTTTTAGTGATGACAATCCCCATGCTTGTTCTATTATGTGATCAATATCACGGTGATATGATACCAAACAAAATAGTATACAATATTGTCTTGTTTCTAATATAGCGTGTATGACGAGGCATTAAACTATATGCGAAGCAATTCTCTTTCCCATGTTGAATATAGTTATTAATTTCATTTTGAGTGACTTTGGCACGTGCCTTTTGTTCATGAATGCACCTTTGCTTCTTTTACAATTAAACCTCAAATTGAATACATGTGGGGTGTGGCTTCAACTTGTGCGCCTTATATTAGTCATTAGAGTCGATGAATGATGACGATGATGATATTGCGGAATCCATCATAAACTTAAAGTCAACTATTTTTAGTATAATTATTTATCTCCAGAAATTATGAGGATATTTGATAAAATATAAGGATTATATTGATGTTATCTACACTTTCATTTTCTGATTATACTTCAATTTGTGGTAATTTTCTTTTGGATGTTTTTATGTACATAAAGTCTAGTAGTCAACGAAATCTAGAAGGATAAGATTTAATTAATGTTGTTATTATATGCATTTTTATATTTTGCATGTTTGCACGGACATTATTATTATTATTATTATTATTGGTGCTATGATTACTTAACTCTAAAAAGTTATAATAAATAGGCTTAAATAAGTTTTTAAACCATATAAATATATATTTCATTTTGATTTTAGTCCCTTTAAAATTAACTTTTGGTTTTTAATCCCTTTTTTCTTCCAATATTATATTTTTGGTCCTTGAACTCTATATTTAGATCGCTAAAAGTAGTTTTTTTTTTTTGTACTTCAAAAATTATATTGATTACAATGAGGTTTGAATATAAGACCTCATATATACTACATAAATCCTTTACTACTAGACCAATCCTAAAATAATTTAGAATATGTATTTAATCCTTACAAATATTGAAAATTTTGTTTTTAATCCTTGTAAATATTTTCAAAATCTTCCATGAGATCTCAAATAATAATACTCGAATAGGATTGCTTCCAATAAAAGAATACCCGTGGAAAACCAAATAAATATCACCACTTAATTATACAAATAAATGGTACGGACCAAAAACAATATTAGAAAGAGGAGGGACTAAGAATTAACAAAATAATTTAGAAGGATTAAAATCAAAACGATTTATATTTATACGGACTAAAAACATATTTAACCATAATAAATAATATTCATTGCTTTATTTTATTTTTTTTGGGCCAACATCTTTTCGGTTTGAATTGCTTGACTATTATGGCTACAAAAACACTATTTTGCAAGGAAAAAAGCCCAAAACCTCAGAATTTTGTCATGGAGTTACCCAGTTGATTAGTTTGACAAGACAAAAACTTAAAAGCCCAGTTTATTAGCTACCATGTTTTCGTAGTTAAAATTTTGTTTATGCTTGTCCTCTAATCAAAGGTCCAGTGGTGATCTTTCTCTTTACTATCATTAGATTGTTACAATTTTTTTTAAAAAAATTACTCTATAACTAAAATATTTTCTAATGCATTATCGATTAAAAAGCATAGGATAAAACGGCCCACTTGCTAAGAGATTCTTTCATGATCAGTTCATACATTTTTTTATAGATTTTTCTTTTCTAAGTTCCTTTTCTTCTATCTGAAGTATGCCACTACGTCTACACCACAATACAATCTTGTCTCCATCTGATTGTAATGGTGTAATTTAATTTGTGTCAATGTCATAGTACAAGGGCCACGCACCATGACATAGTTATCATCATTCTTAAAATAAAATATTCTTCATACTTTTGATTGGTGCAACAAACGGACGCACAAATTTCTGACTTGCTCTAAGCTCATATTTCCTCAGTTTTTGCTCCGATAATATCTTTTAAAACTTTCGGCTAATTTTAAAAAATTCCACTCTTCAATAAATGCAAGAAAACGTTAAAATTCTCGCATGTTATGATAGAAAACTGAAGCTTAGTAAATGTACCATTTATCTAAATGGAAAGTGAATTTGAGACGGAGAGATTTCTTTTTTCAACGATAAAGTGCAATCACAAGAAAAAAGTGACCATGGGTAGACGTTTGTTGCCTAGGAGCACTACTGCATAGTAGAAAGCACTTTTGTGTTAAAAGATGACAAGTTTGCAGTGCAATGAGTTAAACAAAAGTATATTAGAAAATGAAAATAAATGTCGAGCTTTGACGAAAAACAGGCAGGAAATAGAAAAACACTTATATGGCACAATTTAGATATGCCAAAATGGGTTGGCCTATCCCATCAAACTCATGCAAAAAATGAAACAGGATGAGTTAGTTGTTAAAATTAAATGAGCTAAAATAGTCGACTTAATTTTGGAGCGAATTGATGAACTGGCTCAAAAAATAAAAAATTGCAAAGAAATTTTTTTAATAGTTTGATTTTTTAAAAATACTTTATAAAAAATTCTTTTTTAATTGATGCATCCCCAAATTTTCAAAGTCTATAATAAATATACATCAATTCATTAAATTTAATCATTTATACATAATAGATTATAATTTATTACATACAATGTATGCATTATTTTTTTGGGTTAAATATGTCAAATTTAATTTGAGTCTAGTTTCATTTTTTTTAGCTTGGGCCTTCAGGGATATTGTAAAATAAAGACCAATAGATTGTGAAAATTTTATTTTATTTAAAGGATAAAAAAAAAAGATTTGGCTCGCGAGCCAGACTCGCCCCAGTTCACCTAAACCCACAGGTTAAGCGAGGCAGATTAGACGAACTGAAACTTTTTGACAGACTCAAATGTTCAGTCTGATCCACTAGAAATGACGGTTTTGGTGGATCAACCTGACGGGTTAAGCCGTTCTAACCTCTATAGTACAATTTCGCTTTTGATATTGAACATCATTATTTCCTCATAGCACAACATATTTTTTCATTCAATATATAAATATACACGTAACTAAAATTACTTCACATTAATATTGTCATAGTCACGTAGAATATATAGATATGACACCCAGTGAATGCTGGAAAATGACATCAATTGCTCAAAAATAACAAGTCTCGATACTGTGATCTCAACAAACTATGCCTTAAATATCAAGGATTCAAGGGCGACGGCTTAAGCGTTCAAATCTATCAAGCACCAGCATCAAATACGACAATGATACAATCCGATGCTAATATGGAAACACAATTAAATTCTAAAATTCAGCTTTTTTTTTTTTCACTTCTATTTCCGTCTTTGTACTGAAGAATAAATGAAAGAAATTTTGGTGACACTCATCATCATCGCCTAGACAATTGCAGCCTTGAAAGTTGAAACTGAAATAAAATTGAATCCACATATAACCTATTTTGTCTCTTCAGTTACGTGGGCTTAATATTGTAAGTTCACGTTCTGATAACTGGCTCTCGATAAACAATTTCAACCTACAAAACCCCTATTAATATTTGATTCTTACTATATGAAACAATTTGTCTTGACAAAGACTTAGTGATACAATTAATAAGTGGTCCAATGTGATCATTTTATAAAAAAAAATTACGATCTCGCTTTATAATAATTAACACGGCAAAAAGGTTTAAGACTTTTGAATAAATTATTCGATTTTGCTACTAATTAAGGAACTAAAAAATGAATTTTTTTTGTTTAAAAATAGATTTTTTTTAATTCGTACTAAATACATGAAAAAAATTTAAATTTTCTTGCTCTTGACTGGTTAACAAAACTTTAAATTATTTCCCAATAATATATGAATGAAGTTTATTATGAACATATGATAATCTAAGCTATATTAGTGCTTACGAAAATCAATTTTTTGAAATGCATTATTAAATTAATGTGGGTTGAGAAACGTACTTTTAAGATAACCTAGAAAGAGCATTGTCCTTAATTAATGTAAGTGGAACGAGGGTGGAGGAGCCTAAAGTCTTCGAAAAGGAAAATGAGAAGAATAAAAGAGTAGGAGTGGTTGGTAATGTAAAACCAAAAGATCCATCACTTTGAGTGACAATATAGGCATACTACTTTGAAAGAAAAAACAAAGCAAAGCGCCACAGAAGGGAAAGAAAAGAAAGCATCATCAGCATATACATGGAAAGACAACACCGTCCACTCTCAAACAAACACAAAAATACAAGTCTCGACGAAAATCAGTTCACACGAGGAGATAAAAAAAAAAAACGTGAAATGATATATTTGTACAATGATTTTAGACACTTTTCTTTTTTCCTTGTTGAATTGATTTTAGACACTATTATACGTACATCTTATCTTTTATTGAATATAGTGGAAGAGATAAAATGATTAATTAAAAATAATAATTTTTATCTATTAAACGTATAAAACACTTTTATAATGACGACAATTAAAAATCAAAGGAAACCTCAAAAAAAAAAAATATCAAAGGAGATACCATATCAATTAATTAAAATCAAGCTAATTACTTAACAACTCCCTTAATTTTTGTTGGTTCACAAGTGTCAAGGTATTTTATATTTTATATTAATATTATCATTACATAAAAATTAATTTCTATTAGTAAATACAGATTTCTTTCTATTTATTTAACAATTTTGATTTAATAGTAAATTTTATAGATCTTAAAATCTTGAGTTAGTTAACCAAAATAATATCTTAAGTTAATAGGATATATAACTAATTATTAACCATAATAATTAAATAATACAAATATCTTTGAATTTTATAGAAATAATGAGAAAAGGGAAATTATTTTTTATATGAGTTTTGAGTGAATGATTTGAGATAATATGGGATTTAAGGTGTAATTACATTATTAAGGGATTTCAAAATCTTGCATTAAGCCAGATTAAAATTAAAAGCCATATAAAAAAAAAAAAGAAAGACCTGTAGAACCTCATGAATGGAGCTAAAATGATAATCACATCCCATCCAAATGAAATCACACATCATCCAAGATTTCATGTTGGTACAACAATGAAATACATGAAAATTAATTGGGCCTTGAAAAATATAAAATACGTGAAAGGCTTTCAGTAATATTCATACTCATTGATTTTATTCTTATATAAGCTAATAAGCCATACCAGAAAAAAAGGGCTAATAAGTAGAAAATTTAGGTTGTTAAATAACCCTACACTGTTACTAGAAAATTTATAACTATGTTGTCATTAAAATAATATATGTTATAAAATGAGGTGAACCAAAAAGGCACAAACAGAATACATGGAAGTGTAAAGTAAATATGACACAGAAAAATTAACATAGTTCTGCAAATAGTAGTACATCCACGGACACAAGCCACAACCAAATATTTTACTTATGGAAATATGATGGAGAATATAAAAGTACTTACATTCCACTCAAATCCGAGTCTCCAAATACACCCAAAAATACCTTATAGTATTTTTCTTACTAGTGTATATGCTCAATACTAAAAAGAAAAGTAATAAAAGTATTATAACGAACTTCTCTAACACCAAAAGAGCTAATAGAATTGGTATACCTTGAGGCTCCAATGCATGCTTTATTTATAGAGCTCTTGATACATAACAAAACAAAAGACATTTAATGCATAATCAACTTGATCTAATTACTTCCAACTAAGATCCACCTTTGATCTAGTTGTAATGATCCTTCTAGTGAACTTTGACCATCATTAATGGTTATGAAGTGTTCAAATTGAATTTTGCTTATTGCATTACAACTTGCAATGCAATGAAGTGTTTGAATTGGATTTTACTTTTTGTTATTTTACTTTAAATTGAATTTTACTTCTAATGATTTGAAAATTCAAACCATATGTAATAATATATTATTGTATTTGCACTAATTTTTACACATAACAGACTAATTCTATTATTTTTCCTAGTCTTCTCTCTCTCTCAAACAAGAAACACAAAGTCAATTGATCAAAGAAGGAGTGGTTAATTTTTTTTCTCTTTTTTCTTTGCTTTCTCCGTGTTTTTTTTACATACCATATTTTTTTTACTCTATTTTTTTGTCATGTAGACCACATCTTTTTTTTTTTTTTGTGACACACAGACCACGTCCGTCTTTTTTTAACTCAACTCTATTTTTTGACACAGAGACCACGTCTTTTTTTTTCTTACTCTACTCTCTTTTTGTTTTTGTTTTTACACAGATCGCACTCGTTTTCCAAACTACCAACACCAAAATCAAATGGAATGAGTAGGGAGAGAGTGAAGTTTATATAGTTTTTTGTAATATAATTTTTATTTGTTTTTGACACACACAAAGATTCTAGCAACACTAGAAACCAGTAAACAAAGAGGAAGGAGAGAGGACTCATTTTTTCTTAGGACTGAACACTAAAACAATGGATGAGGAATGGGGATTCATATAGAGAGATGTTTTTTTTTATTATTGATTGTTTAAAAATTTCGCACAGTTTGTCATTTTTTTGAATATTTTATTTTTTTTATCTAGAAAATTCGCATAATGCAAGTTTTAGTTTTAAAATATTAATATTTCATATATATCTCACACGGTGTAAGATTTAAGTGTTAAATATTATTTATTTTTAAAAGAATTCCTGCTTAGCGTGAGAACTTAGTTTGAAAAAAATTATATAATTTTCTATATTTCTCACTCGGTGTGAGACTTTAGAAATCTCATTCCTTTATAATTTTCCCAGAAAGACCATATTATTATATATTTAACACTCAAATAAACATGAAGTATTTTTTTGTTAGATTCACTAATAAATAACTAAAAATTTCTATTCATTAACACATAATTTTCATATTCTTTTATAAATAAATTTACCAAAAATACAAGTGAAATCATTAAATAATGATACATCATTCACCTTATGTTTAAGTGGCATAAAAAAAAAATTCAAATAGCAGTACTCTTAAAATAGAAGAGCAAATCAACTTATTTTAATTTTTAGAAATTCATGATTTTGATTGGCCATGACTCATGACGTGGCACGCTGTGGTTGGTTAGAAATCCAGTTAGTCTCCGCTGTCGTGCACGTAAGCATATCCCTGGAGCATCAAAAGGACCGAAAAGATTAAAAAAATAATGAAAAAGTCAAGGGCATATTCGACATTTCCTCCTCCCCACTCCTTTTCCCCTACAGAACCTCGAGCAAGAAGAATCGCAGAGAGAGAATTCACAAATTGAGATTTTCGCAGAAACCCTAATTTCGAAGAGATCGGTGATGGCTTCCTCCAAGGAACGCGAGACCTTCGTCTACGTCGCCAAGCTTGCCGAGCAGGCTGAGCGATACGAAGGTTTAGGGTTTCTTCCTTCTCTTCTCGGACGCACACTTCGATGTGCATGAATTTTTATGATGCCTGTTTTTTTGCGATTGCTTCTTTTGAAGTTGTTTTGAGTAAAATTATGTTCTTTTCGTCGATTTCATGTCAATTTCACTGTAAAAATTTGATTTTTTTTGGGCTAATTTTGGCTTACTGTGTACTATTTACTGTCAGTTTGGTTGCAAGGGGAGTACGGAAAAGGGATCGGTTAGGGTTAGGGCCCCTTTCAAAGGAAATATAGTTTTTTTGCTTAATTTTTCTGTTTTTTTAGTTTATTTTTAGCTTCAATTTTGTGATTTTGTTTTTCTTTAGAAAAACTTTGTAACTTGGGTTCCTGAGGGTTTGATGAGCATGTGGATACTTTTTTAATGTTTGGGGCTGCATGTTCAAGTTGTGGCATGATCCTTAAGAGTATTTTGAGTTTTTTAGTTTATTGAAGATGTTATCCCATTCTTCATGCGATCTTATCAAATGAGAAGCTTGGTTCATGATATTTTTGTTTTTTCTTGTGTCTGTTTGTGGCAGAGATGGTGGATTCGATGAAGAAGGTTGCGAATCTAGATGTTGAACTCACAGTTGAAGAGCGAAATCTGCTTTCTGTTGGTTATAAGAACGTGATCGGTGCTCGCAGAGCATCTTGGAGGATCCTGTCTTCCATAGAGCAAAAGGAAGAGGGAAAAGGAAATGAAGTGAACGCAAAACGGATTAAAGAGTACAGGCAGAAGGTTGAGTTGGAGCTTACGAACATATGTAATGATGTTATGAGAGTGATTGATGAACACCTTATACCGTCGGCTGCAGCTGGTGAATCAACTGTCTTTTATTATAAGATGTGAGCATCAATGTCTCATTCGCGACTGCAGATTTTTGTGCCATTTTTTTTATTTGCACGATTTGATCAGAGGATGTTCAAATATTCTGCTTGCAGGAAAGGAGATTACTATCGTTATCTTGCAGAATTTAAGACTGGCAATGAGAAGAAGGAAGCTGCTGATCAGTCAATGAAAGCATATGAGGTGGAATTTATATTATACTATCGTTATCTTGTTTATTATAAGATGCTATCCTGTAGATGTTTATTTGCTCGGTTGGGTTGGGTTGGGTTTATTAAAAACATGCGGTTCATCTTTAGGGTATTCTTTTACTCTTCCGTTTTTTATATGTTGGTAGACATAGTACTTATGATTTATTTATGTAGTACTTATGATTTATTCATGGTCCTGCATTGAGTATTCTTGTCCTTTCACTTAATTTCTATTAGTTGTTTGGGCAGGATTGATTACTGGCACTGGAGAAATTTGTATAATTACCAGCTGTGTATGATATGTTGATTGCTTCTGCTATTATACTTCTCTAACATGGATTGATGATACCTGCCAATTATTCTTGTATACTTGACGTGACCAAGCTTGTAGTGTTGGAAATTGTTCCTTTCCTAGCACTGGCTGAATTTTTCTTCTTCATAAATCATAATCATATGATTTATAGTTATGTATATGCTTTGTGTTTGTTTTCTCTTGGAATATCTTTCCTAGTGTACTTTCTGGAAGAACAGTACGTTCTAAGGAGTTTCCTCTTCGGAATGCTTTATCCTTTTATCTATTACAATGATAACTACTATATTTTGTTTATTGCAGTCTGCTACCACTGCAGCAGAGGCTGAATTACCCCCTACGCATCCCATCCGATTGGGTCTTGCTTTGAATTTCTCAGTTTTCTATTATGAGATATTGAATTCACCAGAGAGGTTTGTCAATTTGTTTTTCTGATTATGATTGGAGATTGTAGATTGGAATCTTTGTGTTCAATTGGTGATGTATTTTCCTTTTTACAGGGCTTGTCATCTTGCAAAGCAAGCTTTTGATGAAGCTATTTCAGAGCTTGACACCTTGAATGAGGATTCATACAAAGATAGCACCTTGATTATGCAACTTCTCAGGGACAACCTTACCTTGTGGACTTCTGACATCCCAGAAGATGGAGGTAGTTATTACTAGAAACTTATAGTAACTTTTGTTTATTCTTTCTTTAAGTCTTTATTATTATTATTTTTTGATAAAGTATTTCAGTACATCTATGAAAATGTGTCGTAAGAGATAGGAAGAGTTCTGGATTTCAAGGGCAACCTGTTATATACATTGAGGATGGTAACTGATGGGTTTGAAACCGATATTATGGGATGCTAAACAATGCATAAAATCACAGATTAGTATTATCTTTTAAACTCAGTCAGTAATCTTATTTGGCCAAATATTATGATAGTTATGTCCTTTTTAGTGCTTCTTTCTACAAATGTTTACTGCATTTTTCTCACCTGCTGTTACAGAAGATGCCCAGAAAGCGAATGGCATTGCCAAGCTTGGCGGGGCTGAGGATTGCTGAGGTGATTTATTCTCTCGAAGTCGTTAGCTATGACGATATTTCTTTTTTATTGCTTCAATTTATTCATCTTTTTTATTCTTTTTGCAGTGAGTGGCGGCAACTTCCTTAGCACTTGATGCATGTGTTCGGGAATGAAACATGAGGGCTGATTACTTGTCTGTGTATTAGCTGGAGATAGGGTTCTATTTTTTTCCTCTTTCTCTGTTTCTTGTTGATTGGCCATACCTCCCAATGGGGGAAAAAAGAAAAAAAAACAAAAAAAAAAGAAAGAAAGAAAGAAAGAAAAGAACTGCATTTGTGCTATATTATTGTATGTTTTTATTTGTGTGGTTTCTGGATATGGCCTATTTCATTCCTAAGCCTTTCCTCCTCTCTGTGGGGGGAATAGATTGATGAGGATTGCTTATGGTGTATTTCCTGTTCCAATGAAATACTGCAACTTCTTTATATGGAGGTACTGCTGTATTCGAGATTGATTTATCGTTAACACTCCATTTATTGTCTTCCAATCCTTACCATTACCAATGTTGTTGCTCAAATATGTGGAGGTAAGCAAATAAACAGCCAGCTAGGAGAAATGGGAGAAAGTGGTGTTGCTGTACTGAGCACTCTATGTCATGATAAAGTAAATATCATTCTTTTTGGGAAGACAGGAAAATAGCCTTTCCTCCTATTTTCAAGCCCTTACACGATGAACCAGTTTTCTTTGAGGGGAGTATGATTATTTTGACGACAGTTGCTGTGTATGGAGCCACCATATATGAAACTGAAAGCAAAGAATTTTTTTGGTGACTAACTTAGTGGAATCATGAATGAGAAGGTAATTAACCGGATAACTTTTTGTAAAAAGTTTTCAATACAATGTATTACTTCTTTATTAATAAAATTACTGCCGATGACAAAAAAGGCAAAAAGAATCTATTACTGGAATCATAATTTCTCTTCTCTATTCTTGTGGGGATTAATAATTTTGTAAAAGTTATTTACACAACAATTTCGAATCAACATATTCATTTTGCACAGACAACTTGGGGGAAGTAGATGGAATAAAACAAAGAAAATAAAGAGGAAACGAAAGAGATGAAAAGTTGATTTCACACGTATCAATTGAGGGCAATTGATTGGGAGAAAAAAGGAAAAAAAAGAAGAGGAGGGATGGCCTAACGGGATCCATTCCAGTGATGAGATAGGTCGGTGTAGATGACACCCCTCTCAATAAATTATTGGCTACCATGAAGGCACGTGCAGCTATTGAATGAGGTTTTTTTTCCTTTTTTCTTTTTAAGAAAAAAATGAGACACCAATTGGGACACATGAAGAGGAGCAACAGTTTACGTGAATATGTGAAACTCAAATCATCTAAACGGACTCACAATATCAAATTTTAAGCTACCTTCTGAGATCATGATGTTTCTTTTATGTCCCTAAAATATGGGTTCTTTTATGATCCAAAATATGAGTTATCTATTATTAAGGGACTGGATGGAATATCCACAGGATTATGCTCATCTGGTTACGGGTACCGACTATTACTAAGAATTGATGCTTGACTTGATGGAGAGGATGAAGACAAAATCAAGCAGCAGCAACCCGTGGTTCCATACCGTAGATTAATCCACAATCCATTTGTAGAACCCACAAGGTGATTATTATATCCATATCCAATTTTCGTAATGCTCTCTGAAGCAGAGGAATTTTAGCAATTTAGCATTAACATTGTGCTGATTAATATCAAGGACCCAGAGCCATACAATTTGTAACATGAAAGTGAATGGAATGGAATTCCATCCAAGTTGTATAGGATCTATTAACACACTGCCCTTATGATCTTTATGGTATTTATTATTGTACTGCCACTCCCAATTCACCCACCTCCTCACACATTATTTCCATCAATTATTCATACATACTCAAATTTGGTGCTGCAATGAGCTGCTGCTGTGAATTCAATGGCTGCAGTAAGGAAAACAAGATTTTGGCTGTCGTTTTTGACTTAGATGGCACACTTCTGGATACTGGTATGATACTATCCTCCCCTACTACCACTACTGCCCCTTTTTATTCTCTTCAACCATGTTGTTGGTGAAACTTTGTTTATTTTTTGGTTCTCCTTAAAACCACTGCATCTATGTTGATGATGGTTGTGGTGCAGAAAGGGCAACAAGGGGAGTTTTGAATGAATTTTTAGCTAAGTATGGGAAGGAATTGGACAGGGAGAAGGAGGAGAGGAAGAGGCTGGGGATGACACAGACGGAGTCAGCTGCTGTAATTGTGAAGGACTATGAACTCCCATTGACACCTGACCAATTCATCAAGGAAATCACTCCTTTCTACAGAGGAAGGTACCACTCTCAACCTAGTTTCTGTAACATAAAGCTATGACATAAGATTAATTTCTAATATGGAAATGGAAGGTTAAATGGTTCAAAACTGCTGACTTCAGTTAGGGACTCATGTTGAAATGAGGAAGAGTTTGATGTGTGAAACACTTGATTTTCTTTATTTTCTGACTTCTGAGCATGTTTTCAAAGCTTATGCACACTTAGAATTAGAAGTCGTGTTACTATTTTCAATAACTGAAGTCAAAGTAGTTGGATCTCATATTTGGATTCCTGACACACACGTTCACTGTTCTTATTTTCAAATCATAAATTGGTTTAGGTGGGCTGAAGCCAAAGCATTGCCTGGTGCTAATCGCATTATCAAACATCTCAAGAAAAATGGAGTGCCAATGGCTCTTGCTTCAAACTCCTTGAGAGAGAACATAGACGCAAAAATTTCACACCATAAAGGTTGTTTTCTGCTACCAGCTTGTAGTGATTTATCATTGCCTTTCTAGTTTTAGAAATCAGCTTGCTGTTAAAACCATAAGGTGATACACAGGTATGACTGTATGAGTTCCTAAAGTAACTGCTGCTGAAGATAATTACCTAGCTTTAATTCTTTTTCATTATTTTTTTCTTGAGATTAGTGATGAATTAGATGATTAGCCCAATCTCCAATGTCTTTAAAGTTAATCAGCCATAACCCATGGAGATGATAGAATTTGGAGGAATGTTTGACATTTACATAAAACTATGACATGATGCTCTCCGACTGAAATAATTATTTTCACTCCTTGGCTGTACTTTTTAGATTGAAGTGAATATCCAAACTTTGACATGCCAGCATGACTAATTAGTAAAGGAGAAAATTGCAATTGCTTGTAAGTAATTTCCAGCTAAAGCCATGATATGAAGCGATCCACCTTTTTTTTATGCTTTATTTTTGCTCATGAATGTCTTTTGCTTTGCCTTATTGACATGTACTTTCCTGCTTAAACTTCTATGTTTGATTCTTATTAGAATTGGTATTTGTAGGTTGGAAAGAGAGCTTTTCTGTAATTCTAGGAAGTGACCAGGTTAAATCTGGAAAGCCTTCTCCATATTTGTAAGATTCTCTAATATGAAGCCCTTAATTAGTCATTATCACTTATAAGTGGACTTCTACACTTTGACCTTTCACATGTCTTTTATGGAACATGTGAAACAATAAATAGAAATGGATTTAGCAGTAATGAACAACCGTAACATTTTTCGAGCAGCAGATAAGTCTCGCCATCCCAAGTTTTAGCAGAAGTTCTTATGACAAAAATTAAATAATAGATTAACAATTGTCTCAATGCCAAGCAATGACATTATATAACTTTTCCTTCAGATCTCTCAACATTTTCTCAGTTTTACAATTTTTTTTTTTTAGTAGAGATGTTCACTTTTGAGTCACAAGTCGTACGCTTCCAATTTGATCACAGTAGTAAGTCTAGTTGTTGCAGATTTGAAGAAGCTGCCAAGAAAATGGGTGTAGATGCAGTTAACTGCCTGGTGATTGAGGATTCCTTGTAAGTCTACCAAAGTTTCTGCTGAACTCTATGATTCATTAGCTATTGTGCTTTTTATTGAGTTTACTATCAGTTGGCTTGGAGTGCTTCATGGCTTTACAATATTTTGGTTGCATGACAAATTGATAGTAAATCCTAATCTTGATCAATGATGGTCTAGCATAACCAGGGTCAGATCGCTTTGTATCATTATTCTTCATATTTAGAGTCACTGATACTTTATTGAAATCAACAACTTATATTCAAACAAGCATGGTTTGTAGGAGATTCCTTCCCATAAACTCTGAACTACATTATTATCAAACATTCTCATAATGCATAAGACCATAGCTATTCTAGTACTTGCTGCTGTAAATTAATTTTTGTCAAGTTTTCCACCAATTGTCAAAATAATGGTCAGTATATATGTCTCTCGAGATATCTGTATATGTTGAATAGAGTTAATAGGTACTACTGGACATTCAACTGAGGATATTGAGCATATACCTTTCCCTCCTTTGATTCACCATTGGGATAAGTCACAGCATATGGTGCCAATTCTTTTGTGCACCTTTTGTGTAGCCACTCAATTTTCTTTCTTGTAATAATCATAATTTTATGCATATAGTTTATGTTCTGCAATGTACTTTACCAGGGTTGGTGTCAAAGCAGCAAATGCTGCAAAAATGAAGGTAGTAGCGATACCATCACGAAAGGAAGCTGATTGTTATCTGCTAGCAGATGTTGTGCTTCATTCACTTTTAGAGTTTCAACCTAAGCTATGGGGCCTTCCACCATTCGATGATTGTAATGCAGTTACTTCTTAGTTCTTAGTTAAGTATGTTATTTGCTTTGTGCACATACTGTGGTCTCTGATGAGAGTAATCCATCAAACTAATATTGGCAGGGGTAGATAACACATTGCCTATTGAGCCAATTCATGTTGGTGGTTTGTATGTTAATGGAGCTCTACATGAAACCACAGGTTTGTGAAACTCCTACTTTCTTCATTTCATAAAATTGGTAACATTGAGAGCTTCCATGTTCCTAATTAGATGATGTTATGACATTGTAGTAACAAATACCTCCCAAGAACATACTCTTCAAACTTAGTAATGTGATTAATCTTGTATATTCAAAACAGCTAACATAAACCCTGATCCTCCCTTCAATTTCAGTCTTTGTAACTGTTAACATGTTTTTTTAATCAATCTGATGAAATTAAATTCCTTAATCCAGAGAATGCAACATTTGCTCTTCCTGATCAAGTTGTTGGAATTTACTTCGGTTGGGCCAAGGTTGATACAGATAGGAACTTTAAGATATTGGTCAGCATTAATTTGGATCACTTCCCCAGTGACGGCAACAAACGAATAGTGAGTAGTCAATTCTAAAACCCACAATTTTTTTGAAGTACAACATCAAAAAATCTGGTGGGTACCTTGTAGTATGCTCTTTGGTTGTCGAGTCTACCAAATTCTTATTAGTATGGTCAGATTTCACATTTATGCTAGTAGCATGCAACATATTGTAATTGTGGACTGATTTCATTGAGATGGAAGCACATAGGTTGGACAAACTACAATGTTTTTCTGCTATCATAGACATTTTTATGTACTAATCATTCAGGTTATGCTTATAAGTTTGGCTTTGTAGCGTAAACTTTCAAAATTTTACGCTACAAATCCCTTCTCTTCCCTCATTTCCCCTCTGAAATCAAACTCACGAACACACCATCTGAATCTATTTGATGCTCTCCTTGATTTACTGATTATGCATTATATGCTCTAATGGAGATTATTGGGGCTCATTTTGCAGTATGTTTGCCTTATGGATGCAAATAATGACGAGAAATATGAGCAGCCGATGCAAATCCATCTTGTTGGCTATATAAGATCGTTGGACAAGAAGGTAATGATGATCTTTTGATATAATAATCTAGCTAGGGAGCTATGTTTTTTGCAATAAAAAACTCAGCAGGTTATTATATCAGTTAGAAGAAATTGCCGGAATTTTATTAAAAAAAAGTGTGATCATTGTATAAATGAATTACTTAGATATCAATAAATATTGTGAGAATGATTCTGACAAACAAAATTTAACTCTTTAAAAGGGTATTTGATTTCAGTTTTCTTCTTTTTCAGAACTTTGTAAGGAAAATAATTAAAATAAAAAATAAAAATTGAAAATTAGTTTCTGAAACCTAATGGGTCCTAACATTTTCCTCTTTGTAATGCCTTACTTGCATGTACCCTTAATTACTCTTATATTCTAAGTCAAAATTTTGCGTGCATGAACAGGAACTCACGCCAAAGGAATTGGAGAAACTCGAAGAGTACAAGTCTATTGCTAGAGCTTCACTTGATTTGCCATTATTCACTTCTTTTTCCTAGAAAAGCTTCACGTGGAGGAGGCAGTACACAAGTGACCTTATAATTGTTAGAGGAGATGGAGCAATAATTATGTAATTCGTTGCAGCTTTCATAGCAGTGAAATTAATTGTATAACGTAAGATATGCATAAAATGATTATTTATCAGGAAATGCTTGTGATAATTAATAAATTCATAAATAATATATAACCGAAAAAGTTAAAATAATAATATAGCACTCAATTAAGCTATTCTCCACCATCCATGTATTTGGAAAAAGCCAAATGTATGTACGGTCTACATGGTTCCCATTTTTCTTTCCCCTTTTTGTTTTTAACTTGAGAGCCCTTATAGGAGCTAAGAGGGGAGAAGAGAAGAGATGGACAAATCAGAGATCAAATCTCTAATCAAAATCACATAAACTATTTAGTTATAATTATAACAACCAAATAAATGCCACCTTTTTATTTTTTATTTTTTCCCAACGAGAATCTCACTTGAGTTATAGCTTCTCAGTGATCTTCATCAATTTTTGTTTTGGAGCAAATATGAGAGTTGGTCTACGGGTTCAATGGGCCTGAAATGAGAGGAAGAATGAAAATGCATTTTCACAAGTTTGGTTTCCATTCATAATAGCCTTTGGATTTCATAGAGTTTGTTTTTTTGTAAAGGTCATAATTTGTATAAAAAAATTTATGTTCATTTAATCTATTCTTAAACCAAATAATGACATGTATTGATTTCTTTTAAAATGAATGGCTTAAAATTCAAAAGTATAAACTCTTTTGAAGAAAAATGACTATTTATCATTCTTTGATTTGACAATCAGATATAATGAATACAAAGAAGTTGGTCTAGGTTTTATCCTTTCATAAATTGGTAAACTGAATCAACTTCAATCCTACTTTTTCAGCAAAAAGGTTGAAGAAATGAAACTAGAACTCGAACAAACCCAAAAAAAGCTATATTTGCCTATTTTCTGTAGATTTTGCTTTGATTTGAAACCGCGAATGTCTTTGTACAAAAATAATATTGTGATTTTGGAATGATTCATGAATACAGGACTACATCGTATGGTAAATAAAACAAGTGCTGAATTTCCCCTCTTATTTTTCATTTGGTCTTTTAAGTACTCTGTTTCAATCAAAACTGGTTCAATGACAAAAAGTCGCCTTAAACATGAACCAACAATTCCATTCCACTTTCAATTGCATAAACAAACAATCTACCCCCCAAAAAAATACTCAATCTACAAAAAAAAATAAAATTGCATAAGCAAACAAAAACATACTATTTGATACACATTGGTTTTTCAGATTGGTTTTATGTCATCTAGCACATCTTCCTAATTTAGTCACTATCCCTATAAAGCCAAAACCAAGTCCTACAAGATTCATCCAATTTTCACCATAACAATGTTCACCAAACCGTCCATGACAAGCACATATTGACAAGGTGGTGAAAATGAAGCATAACATTGGACGGTGCATACAATGAAGTTTATAGTTCGATCTCCACCAAGCACAAACATTGTCCATTACTATCTCTATTAGCTCCTTAAGTACAACCTTATGTATAAATGCACACAAACGCACACACAAAATCTCATCAATCAACTAATTAACATCAAAAAGCAATAGAAAAACACTTAATAACCATCATTATTATAACAATATGGCAGAGAAGGAAGGAGGGATTGTGAAGAAGGGTCATGAGGAAGGCCTCAAGATGGCAGTTTCACTGCTCCAAGAGTTTGATCTCCCAAAAGGGCTTCTCCCTTTAGCTGATGTGATCGAAGTTGGGTTTGTTAAGGCCACAGGGTACATGTGGATAGTGCAGAAGAAGAAGGTGGAGCATGAGTTCAAGCTCATAAGCAAGCTTGTGAGCTATGACTCACAGATCACAGGTTTCATCTCAAAGAAGAAGATCAAGAAGCTCAAGGGTGTGAAGGCTAAAGAGCTCATGCTGTGGCCACCAGTGAGCGAGATCAGTGTTGATGACCCACCAACTGGGAAGATCCACTTCAAGAGCCTTGCTGGCATCACCAAGACTTTCCCAGTTGAGGCCTTTGCTGCTGGCCAGTAATATAGTACCAACTTTTTTTCACATGTGTGGATGTGCCTCTAGAGAAGACATGTAAGCAAACGGTACTGCTTGCATGCTTGGCATATATAGAATAAAAGATAATAGCTTGATTTCCCTGCTCTATTTGGTGTAACTGGATTTAATTCAGCTGTATTACATGAAGGTTTTTATGTCTATCATTTTGGTGATTCAGCATTTCTATGCTAAATGATTGGTTATATGAGTAAATCATTTCTGGGAGTTCATTTCATTTTATCTTTTTTAACATAATGCAGTAAAGGGAGGTACCCCAATACTAGCAAGTAGGGCGGTAGTGCCCTGAATTAGGGATCCGGTCAATAAATGGTGGGCATTTCTTGGGCTCAATCTATGGCATTCACACTCATTCCCCAAATTGGGCCAATCAAAAGCCATTCAAAGGACTTATTAATGTTGCTCTAAGTGACAAGGGATCTCCATGCGAAGGATTTAAACCCATGATCAAGGAATATCTACACATTCAAGTTCTAGAACCTAACAATTTGTGTCAATCTCAATCGATTTAGGGACTTTATATATATAGAGAAAAGATAAAACTAATACTCAGATACTAATGAATTCGACTAATCTAATTCAAGTAGGTTCCGCCAACTACGCAGCATATTTTTTTTTTTACATTAATTTTCTCTATTCACAATATTTAAATTTGAGATATTGATTAAGAAATAAATGCAGAACACTAGACCAATCAAGTATCAAGTATTTTTAATTATACCTAATATATATCTCAAGTTTGTTCTTGCTTTGTTTTGACTTTTGAAACCTCTTCGTACTCACCATTCAAAATCAACACAATTGCTGTCCCTTTGGCCCAAATTATCTTAGCAAAAAAAGCTGTGGGGACTTTTCGATCTTTGTTTTTCCCCGTTCGTTTAAGAATTTGAATGAAAATGGTAACCGGGAGTCCTCAAATGCTCATATAAGAGTAAAATGGTCCAAGTGGTTTATTGATTTTGTGTGAAAAACCATTACTGTTGGATTTGATACATTGAAGAAAGGAAATAGGAAGCAAACTTAGTTGCTTGTATAAAAAGATATACGTACATGATTTCAAAATACAAATGATGGAAGATAATTCTAGTATAAATAATAGTATCATTTGTAAATCATAGAAGTAAATTGTTAAGTAAAATACCTCTTCTCTCGAGTATTCTGTCTATCCTCTATTATTTACAATTACTAAATTATACACGAACTAGCTAACTAACGTCTACCGTTTTGAGCTTTGCCTGCCTAAAACTATACGAATTTTTTTGGGTTTCTGGTGACAAAAGCATTGTGAATAATTGGTATCCATGTGTGTATCACGGAGAAACTTGAAATTCCTAATTTGAACTATTGGTGCAATCTTGGAGCACCTTCTGCACTTTTCAGTTACATGTGAATGCAAATAATACAGTTATGAATTCTAAAATCTAGGGACTATTACTTTTCCTCACTGATTCCTCTAACAACTGGTGGGTTGGCCGGATCATCTCCTTCACATTCTCTCCATTTTTGTATATTTTAAAAGTTGGAACACTTCTTATGCTTTCAGCTTTTGCTATTGCTAGACACTCCCCCACATCCACCTTCAATTGAATTTAAACGAAAAATTAGACTAATAGGACAATTATGTAAGATTGTTCATAAAAGATCACTTACATTGCTTACCTTAATAAACTTAACAGATGGATATCTAACACACAATGTATTTACGAATGGAGATATTTCTTGACATAGTTCATTTGATGCCTCTTTGAAATGAACCACTGAAACACCTGAAAATTCAGATTTTCATTATAACTGAAGCAAGAAAATGCTGAGCCAACATTGTTAATATTTTAAAAAATATATATATAGGGTATTGAAATTACTAGGAGATGCAACAGCTGCTTTGAATTTATCTAATGCGGAAATTTCTTCAACTTCAACTCCAAACTTGGCACCATATACCATTTCATGAGATTTTTCCAATGCGAGTTTAGCCTGACGAAGAGATTCAGCAACTTCTTTGTCTTCAGGGAGCTCGCGTCTCAGAGTCTCGTAATCTTTAACAACTTGTGCCCATCTTTCAAGCTGTAACAAGATCATGCATATTAAAATACTTAAAGAGAACATAATAACAGCAAGGACACTTGCATTGCAACCGGCTTCACCTTAGCATTTGACACGGCTCTACGGAAAAGGGCCTTGGTGTAATTTGGTTGAATGCTGAGAGCTTGGTTGCAATCTTGAACAGACTGTTCCCATAGTCCAAGTTTAGACCAACAAATAGCTCTATTGCAATATAGAACATAGTTGAGATTGTCATATTTGAGGCCTTCTCCGTAAGCAGAACAGGCTTCAGAAAACTTGCCAGAGCTGAAAAGATCATTGCCCCTGGACCGAGCTCTTGCCACCATTTTCACAATGTTTACAATCCTAGCAACTTCAACATTGCTGTAATCCAACAGGCTAGCCTTTTCTGCGGCCGTGACTGCTTTCTCAAACCTGCAGCAACCCATTGTTTGTTTCTCACTCACTCAATCAATCAAAGAGTTTTTTTATAGTTTTGGATATGGAGTCTAAGGGGTTTGTTTACCTTCCAAAGGCCATCTCAACCTGTGCAGAAACAAAAGACACATAGGCTTCACCAACCATACCAAAGAACTTGGTTTGAGAGCAGGCTGGAGGATAACCTTCCAACTTGGGAATGTTTGCGAGACAGGATTCTGCATCCTCAAATTGTTGGAGCTTTAAATAAGCTTCTGCTTTACAAGCAACGAGCTGCAAGTAGCAACTGAGAAGTTAGGAAATAGATATTGTGCAAATTAATTGGAAATTTGAAATCTTGGGCTCATTTCATTAGTCAAGAGCCTACCTGAGGTGAGAAGTCTGCTCCAACTGCAATGGCTGCCTCTGATTCCCTAAGTGCTCTCTTCCAGTCTCCAATCTTGCGCGCATCTGCACATCGATTCAGATGCTTCTCCAACAATCTCAGCTTCTGCTCTTCAGATTGATCCTCCTGTGGTCCAGAAAGACAAAGGTGGCGCCGGGAATTTTCAACCTGCCCAAAGCTACAGAAATTCCAACTTAGTAGCCTTGAATGAGCCAATGCAAAATTGACTTGTTGAATTTAAATGTCAAAAGTATCATATCAATAAAGATGAAGAGAAACTCCGATCACAACTTACAGAGGATCAAGTCACAGCAAAATACAAAATGCGAATTACAGTACCAATGTATAAAACACTATTTTCGACATCTAGATAGAGATTAATGTATAAATAACTTGCAATTTCAGTTACATTTCTGGTGAATGTGATGGATGTGATAGGGTAGTTAACAATGGATGTAAAGTTCCATTAGTTACTATTAACACGTCTCCCTGCATTTTCTCATAAGCACTTTTGCTAGTAATGCACCTGAAATCTTGAGTTATTAACACACTGTTCTTCAGGTATCTTAATGTCTAGAAAATTATTATACCAATGACAGTACTGCATAAGCAAATGCATGCAAGCGAACAGTACAACTCAATACCCAAAACAAAATCCATAGGATAAATACCCAAACACAAAGACCAACCATTCAAAACAAATATATCAAAGCTAACAAGAGAATTAGTTGTCGCTCTTTAACCACATTATCTCAACCGTCACTGCTGTTACACTAACTCTTCATAAACTAATAAGATTCTTAACACTTGCATTTTCCAACAGCTTTGAACTAAAGCTATATAACCATGAAGTTGATTGGTTATCCATCAGGAAAAACAAATTCAACCACAAAAGACAAATAAGCATTATTGATCAAGCCAATCAAAACCCATTCCATTCCATTTCATCACCCCCATCACACACACAACAAACGAACAAAACAACACAAGAACACAAGAACAATAATTACTATCATGAAACCATATAGTTCATGGTATTAGAGTCTCTATGAACAAATGCTGCAGGGTTTGAGTCTCTATTCTGATAAAATTGTTCACACTTCAAGCTCAACCAAAAAAGATATTTGTGTGACGGGGACATGTTAGAATATAAAACCAGTTATGTGATTCTATTGATTAGCTTTAAGTTCTCAGAATGACAATTACCGTAGATAAAGAGAAGCAAGCCTCTTGTGTGCCCTGGCATAACCATGATCCAACCTCACAGCCTCATCACACTCCCTCGCCGCCTCCCCAAGCCTTCCCAACGCCGTCAGCGCCGCCGCACGGTTACTCCGGCACGCCGCATTCCGTGGCGAAATCTCCACCGCGCGATCATACAATGCAAGCGCCTCAACGAAACTCCCATTCCTATACAACTCATTCCCAACCCTCTTCACCTCCTCAGCATCACCACAACCACCCATCATCATAGCACGCTTCACTGCACCTGCGCACACCTGATTACCACCCCCTCCCGATAAGATATCTTCATCGGTGCTGTTGTTCCCGTGCTTCGTGCCTCCACCACCACCGCGCATGATGCTCCCGCGGCCGTAGTTCACGGAACCGGAGCCCAGGACATCGGGCCGGGTCGACCCGCGAGATGGGAGGGCCGGTCTCGGGGACTTTCCGGCGCCGGCGGAGAAGATGTTTCCGCTGGGACATAGGGTCGGGCTGGAAGTTGGTGTTGTTGTTGCTGCTCCGGCGAAGCTTCCGCCGGAGTAGATTAATGGGGCGCCGGCTGAGACGGTTCTCCGGTGACCGGGCTTGGGGTTTCGAGGCGGCGCGGCAGCGGATCGGATGGTGTCATGGGCGCCGGCGAGGTCGCCGGAGAAGTTGGCGGGGTTGGTGGGGCGGGGTGGTGGGTTCTTGGCGGCGGAGAGGGAGCCGGGGGAGGCGGTGGCGGCCGGTTTCAGTAGAGAGACAGGGGAGCCTCGTAGATCGAAGTTTTGGCAATCGGGCTTGTTCTTGGTGTCGTCGTTATACAGAGAATAATCGAAACCTTGTTGTTGTTGTTGTTGTTGCTGTTTTTGAATAGGCTTTGACATAATGTGTGTTTGTGTCGTGTGTATGTGTTCTTCCGTCGTGTTTTGTTGTTTGTTGTGGCGAATCAACCGAAGAGAGAATCTAGGAAGTATGAATGTGTGTGTGTGTGTGTTTGAGTGACGCAAATCAAATCTGTCTGTGTTGTGTTGGGAGTGTGTTTAAAAGAGGAGGTCAGGGAGGGCAGCGCGAAAGAAGAGATTTTGAGTTTGAGGATGTCATGAGTGAATCAAGTGAGTGTGAGTCGAAGCCGAGGTTGTAATGTAATGTATGTTGAGTTGTTAGCAGAGCGGCTAAATTTATACATAGATGTGATATGTGCAATGGCCTATTAACTCATATTGGATAAGATATACAACCTGATCAATATTGATAAAATATGATTATAAATAATTATTTTTCTGTGATATATCACGGTAGAGAATGATGTTCACATGTTAAAATTTTCATATGGCTTCTATTTGTATAGATTTTTTTTATAATTGAAAAAAATGTGGTTCAAGCACCACCTTCTCAATATATTAAAGTTAATCCTAGAAATTTGCTCAAATTTATCTAGAATTTTCGTATGAGATGATAAATTTTGTGATTCCAAATAGCGTTAATTGTGAGTTTTGTGAGAATGAAAAACAGTAAATGGTAGGGGAAAAAAGTTAAAAAAGGAAGAGAAAAGAATGGTGAGACATTTTTTTCCTTCATGATTGTCTTTTTATCTCTAGCTAAACTCTAGCTCCTCCTCTTTTCTTAGGCGTCATGATGAAAATGTAGCACAACTTTGCATGCACATTGGTAATTTCTCTTAGTGCCCTTTTTATTTAATATTTAGTTTATTTTTATATTTTATGATCTCTTCCTCCACCTTTTCCTTTTAATTTGTTGAAATTTATGTTTAGGTTGACAAAAGAATAAAAGTAATAAAAATTAATGACAATAATAATTTTATCCAACAAAAGAACAATAATAGTAGTAAATAATTGTAATCTCCTTGATATAGTTAAGAAACCTTATAGATCAAATATATTAAATTTCATAAAATTTTAAAATGATTTGATATTGTATCATACCACTTTATTTTGACAGATAATTTGTTGTAAAAAATATTAATAGATATCAATCACTAGAATACATATCTATTATTGTCTGATTTTTATGAAATTTAATATACTTAATCATCAAAATTAAGCAAAGGGTGTATAAATAATTAATATATATGTATATATATATATTTATGTAATTTTCCAATAATTATCTAACATTCAAATAAGTTATAATATAATTTAAGGCTAAAATCTGCCCTGTACTTAAAACAATTCACTCATCTAGTGTATCCCCTTGTGCATAATAGCATTATTTAAAGGCCAAAAAATGGTGCAAAATTAAAGACTGCCATTGTTTTTCTGATATTTGTATATAAGGATCATATGAATTTAAATAAGTTATAAAGTCAGGTGGTCGGTTATATGCTAGCATGATCTATAACTTCATATTTGACATGTCTGAATCAACAACCACAAAAAAAAGGAAAAAATTAAGAAAAGAAAAACTTGTCGTGTCTGAATCAAAGAAACTAAAGTTGACTGAATTGTCACGATTCTTCCTCTGAAATATACATACAGCTCTTGAATTAACGAAAATCCTTGCTTCTCATCACGCAGGGGAACGAGCTAGTGACCCCACCCACAGCCACTTTAAAACACAAATCATAATAATATATATGGCTATATTTTTATTATTCGGGTTTGTTACTGGTCAAGCCTCGTCGACCATTCCGTCATCCATAAAAAGAAGACATACAGCAGTGACTAATGTTTATAGAAGAGTGGTAAAATTTAAACACTAAGGTATTGTTATCTACTGAGATACTCATTTAATAATAATTATTATATATAATATTAAAGATAAAATGTATGAAATTCATCATTATATCTAATAATTATTAAATTTATTGTATAAATAGCAATTTTGTAGTCGGTCACTAGTTCTAAACTAATGGTTGTGTGATACGCAATGAACTATTTTGTGATGACAGGCACACTCTACAATGAAGATCTATTTCACTAGGTCATTAGTTATAACTATATATTGCTATACAATTTGCGATGTTAAAAATATAAGTTATTTTGTCTCCTTAATTTTGTTTATAATTATGATTATACTTACATATTATTATTATATTTATTGCAGCCACGTTTTAAAATCTGCTAGTCATGAATAGTGTGGTTGTCTTCTTAATTGAAGACATGCTTAGTATTCCTTATTTTCATGCAGAAAAGTTGGATGGATATGATTATGAAATGACCTTACGTCATTTTCTTTTATGTGAAATGTTGTTGTTAATTTGTCCTTTCAGGAACAAATTTTAATCACCCACGGTGAATTACGTGCGAAATTAGCATTCTCTTATTTTATAATAGAATAAAAAAGACATTTTATTACCCTCGTGATTTAAGGGAATGGATTCAATCAGTTAAAGAGTGAAGACAGCCTGTGCATCATGAATATTGTTAAATTTAAAAGTTGTTTTTTTTTTAATAAAGAATATTTTCTTAAGTGTGCATACTTTTATTTTTTTATTTTTTTTCAAATTCCATAAAAATGTGCTAGAAATGTATAGCAACAGCTTGAGAACACACCTCAGCTCAATTAAATAATATTTAAATTCAAGTTCTATAAATAAGAAAATTAATATGAGAGAGTTTGATATTATAATGAGCCGACTAATTAGTTAAAATCAAATGATTTTGAAATCTAAAAAATTTTGAATACAGGATATTTAAGCAAACAATATAAAATAAATTCACTTATGTTTCTTTTCTTTACCAAAAAAAATAATATCCGTGCAATAGGTAGTTTGGAATTCATATAAAATTGGAGCCAGTAAAAGTTTAATTTTAAATTAAATTTCAAGTGAGGGTATTGTAACTAGAGTTTAGTTTTTTACACACAACCTACATAAAATAATTTTATATGATCAATTAACAGAATTTTGATAAAATATTCAATTATTGAGGATAGTTATCACAATCACATATATTATAACGGATTTAATATTTTTTTAAATTTCACTGATAGATAATATAGAATTATTTTATATTAATACAATATATAGAAATTAAACTCTTTAAAATATTGATGCAACCACAATAATTTGAGATTGTCAACTAGCAACATAAACATTTACGTACCACAATTCAAAAAAGATATGTATAAGGAAGAATTAAACCCACATGATATATTGAAAAAGTATTGAAATGAATACATTATACATATAATGTAAAACTTGAAAAATAAAATAACAAAAATATTATATAGTGTAAAAATTTAATTTTAATATATTATTAATGTGATAAATATGATTTATATATAAATTACATTTTCTATTGCATCTCAAGTATTCACTTTTTTAAAGAAATTTATTTCAATTCATATGTCCATTTATTAAATTAAGAAAATATTAGTTATTATTTATCAGTTATGTCGTTATTGTAATTAAATGTACTTTATTTACTTTTATTTTTTCAAGAAGAATATAATCATGTTAAATAGGACTAATCTTGTCAACTAATATATTTTATACTATTATTAATATTTATTTATTATTTTATTAATATGTTTTCTTTTTTCACACTTGAAATGCAAGGAGAGAGTATACAACTTATAAAATATGTAATAAACTTGAATAGACAGCACTTACGATAGGTAAACAAAACAACGCGATGTTCTCTTACAAATATTTTTATATATTAAATAAATTACAATGTAAATGCAGTTAATGCTTTGAAATTTTAAAATGTGATTAATATTTATATTGTTTAGTGTGTAAAAATACTTATAGTAAGCAATTGTAATAAGAAGATTTAGAATTATTCCGGTAAACATAAAATCTTAGCATGAATTTAACAGATACTGGCTTCACGCACACAAGGCATTTACTGATCTAATTAAGCAAACTGTTAAAGGTCTTAAAAGCTTAGGGCCTGTTTGCTTTGCATTTGCTTTCGCTATTTTAGGTTTTAGGTTTAGGTTTCAGGTTTTTGTGAAGGAAAAACTGAAAAATCGAAATCACAATTTCGATTTTTCGCTTTTTCCTTCACAAAAGCGAAATCAAAACTAAAATCAAAATGCAAAACAAACAGGCCCTTATATTTTGAGTCTTAATTTTCTTTGACCTCAGATTTAAGCATAACTTACCCATCAAAGTTTAAAGGCAGATTTAGATTTTTTTTTTTTTCCCTTCAAAGAAGGGGATATAAAATTTAAAGTAGTATTTTTAAAAAGGTATAATGTATTTAACATTTTCTTTATGATTTTGAGTAAAAAATATTAAAACAAGTTGAAATATTTCCTAGGCAGTGTTTTTTTATTATCTTTAAGATAAAAATATAGAAACACTAGAAATATAAACCTTTTTGATAGTTAAAACTCTAATAGAGGATGAAAAAAATTTCTATTTATAAAATAAAAAAATATAAAATTTCTATTCATCTAAAATATAAAGAGAATAAAAATAAAATATAAAAATAAAAATTTAATATTTTTTTCAATATCAACTCTATACATATTTATTATTTATATCTTCATCTTTATTAATTTTTACTATACTTATACTTCTATGGCAGAAGAATAAACAAACGCCACCTACTATAGGGTACAGACCAAAGTGGAAGAAGGGCATGTGTGCTGGTGAGCTGGAGACACAGTGGCAGGTGGGCATGTGAAATCGTGCAGAGGGTAAAGTGCCAGCTGAGCCCATCATTTTCTCGAGGCATAATATTGGAGAGAATTCCGTGTGATAAATAAATTATATATATTAGGTTGTATGTGATACATCTTTATTATTATATTTTTCATTTTTTAAGTATAATTAAATTATTAATAAAAATGTTATAGCAACAAATCTTTTGAAATTTCAAATTTGGCAACAAACTTGACTCATCTCATCAATATTTTACTTATGTATTATTATAATTTGAATTTAATTTTTTATTTTTTATTAATAGATTATTTATAAATATCTCTATAAATATTTAAGGAATCAAAAGATATGTCATGTAACTATCTTTTCTTTAAAAAATATTGAATAAAAATAGATGAATAATTTTATATTTAATATGTTTCTTATTAGAATATTTTTTTGAATTTAAAGCATAAATAATTTATAAGATTGAGAGATAATAATAAGAATTAAGTAAATCACTTGATGATATAAATTCTAATGTTATTTCATTTCGGAACATCTTTCCAAGAAGTTAAAAATAAAGTTAGATGAAGAGAATTCTTTCTAGTTGTAAAAAGCCCAGAGAGCTTCCACCGACCAAAAGCCTATGGCACCCACTCAGTGTTTTGGTTGGCCTTTGAGTTGCAGTTTGGAGTGTCTGGTGTCAAGCATATTCCGGCCACACGCACCGACACCCTGTTTAGATTTTTAGAGATAAATAAAAGTAAGAAAAGCTACGGTTCACAGCAATGGGGTGGAAATATGGGTGTTTTGTAAGTTTGACCACAACCACAAGAATGCTTACATGCATGCATGGCTCTATACATCACTAGTGTTATTTAAGGTGGCATTTGGAAAATATCTTGAAACAGAAAATACAGGAATATTAAGAATATAAATGCCTATTGATTTTAGTATTCATTTTTTATTTTTTATTTTTCAATTTTTAAGATTTTGCAAAGTTGAAAATTAGAAATAAAAACTGAAATTTATAGTTTTTAAAATTTTCAGAATTTCCTTTGCGCAGAATTTGAAAAATTAAAAATTCAAATCAAACAGGCACTAAATGTATTTGGAGAAGAACATTTTATTTTAAAGTTATTGGATGTAATGGTGGTTCCTACACACTTTATCCATCACATTTGAATAGATACCTAATTTTTAGGTGTTTATATATATATATATATATATATATGATATGTGTGTGTAGTTGTCCAATCCTTGCCCATCTCCGATTGTGACCTTTTTTGCCCATCTTCTTTTGATAATCCCATTTTGCATTTGAACCAAGGAAAAATGAGTTCAGTTTTGATCTCCAAATTTTGATTTGGTTACATCTTAAACTATATTGTTAACTTTATCATTTTACTTATGCTAACCTGCAGGCATGGTTTGTATATTTAAATAGCCATACACATTTGGCAATTATAGTTGTTGACAACAGAAAAGAGAAAATGCGATACAGCTTACTGTTTCTTAACTTTGATTTTGTTTTTTTTGTTTTTTCAATAAGTAAGTTTATACAAGAAAACAATTAAACTCTACTCGAAGCTTGCAAGTGATCATGATGATCAGTTGAAATTAACTTCATATATATATATGACCAGTAGTAAGTTTGCATGCGACAAGTGCTCTTAGTTACAATGAGACATCTTTTTTGTCTGTATGTAAAACAGATTGTTATCACTCCTCATTCAAGTGGCACCTCTTTTCAAAATTTTCTGCAGCTGATTTTGTTCTCTTTGACTAAAGTCTAACTTTATTTTACAATAAATAATTATCACTAAAATTATTATTTTAGTTCATAACTATATTGTTAATACTTAATAGAGGCTTATAGCTATCGCCATAAATCAGAATAGCTATCTAATGACAGACCCACAATCGTTGTCTGGGGACCATGCTGCTTCAAATATCTTAAAACTTTAGTATTTATTCTTCTTAAATTATTTACCTATATTTTTAATAAAGTATTTAGCTTGCCCCTTAATTTTTTTTTTTTAACTCTTTCCGCCGTTTCAGAAAGTGCGCAGCTGGTTCTAAAGTCTAAAACCCAATTCCCATCTTTCTTCTGATTGCCATTCCAGAAAAAAAAGTTACATAAAATGGACTTGAGAGAGCTAATAATACCATCTAATATATATTTGAAACAAGCAGAGACATCCATTTACATGTGTCTCAAAGTTGTTCTAAGTGGATTACACAATAGGCGAAGTTCTTAGACTAAGAGCTTTTTCAGCCGCGATATAGTTAGAATTAAATAGTATCTTTTCAAGCTCATGATTTCAAAAAATTATTAAAATACAGTATTTATTCATATTTGTTTAATACATTCTAACTTAGAATAATAAAATAAAATAATTGTATAATTTAAATCAAAATTCTTAATGTAGAGGATCTTTTCTATATTAAACTAAACATAAAATCACCAAGTCAAACCTTCTTAAAAAAATTAAATCAAAACTCTGTTGAATTAATAATTGGTAATTATAAAAGTCAGAAAAGGAAGGCTTTGTGTTTAAGAGAACAAATATGTATATTTTAAAAATAAATCTCTTATATGAAAGAAGAGAAATAATATTTGGTACGATAACGAATTGCGCACTGTCACCGTCCCGAAGTTTTGTCAAACTCTGTTGTTAAAAATTTAACTTTTTAATATATATCTATTTGTTTAAAATTGTTTCTCAAATTGACACATCATATTCATATTCTTTTGTGCGATGGAGTTTGGCACCATTTTCATGAAGGAATATTGCAGCAAAATACACTTAAATTACATATATAAATGAATGTCAGTGATGTCGTCGTAAGCGAATTACACACTCAAAGAAAAGACAAAAATTCATACTGTAGACAAGACATTTGTTGCAAGAACATGTAAGTCACGAATCTACCAAAGGGCAGAAATTCTCGAAAGATCAAACACAGGATGAATGATAAATTGATAATTGATACACTAACAACAAAAACAACAATGTCAATTACGGAATCGATATTAAGTGAAACCGAGTATAATTATGAGTAATGATACACATATCTAAAGACCAATATACAAAATCTTTGACAACAAACCATAATAATTGTTAAATAAAATAAAGTGATATAACACATCTTATAAAAAAAAGATGACATCACCTATCAATTAATCTAAATATTAATAATTATGACACATAATTTTAAAAATAGTCAAATTTTTTTGTTACATAGCACTTTCTGTATAACCAAAATTTTTTATTGTTTTTAGAATTATGTGTAAAAAAGCCACCGAAATACTGTAAAAAAGAATAACTCTGATATATACCATTTAATTATAATCTAAATGTGAGGAGCAAGGTTATTTGTTTGGTTAACGGAGCGCATGTTACAAGCAAAAGAGAGCTTGTAATCATTCCCTTTGCTGATTCTAACGTTGAATATATTTAACAAATTAAAAGATAGTCGATAGTATACTAATTATATTTATTAATTGTCTTTTTATGCGTCAACTTGTGCAAGTTTGTCTCCTTCATTCTCGAGCTATCGATTTTGGAATGAAACGGCTGGTCGTGCATACATCAGTCTTCAATCTTAAACAAATATAAAAGAATTAGCTTAAAGTAGGAAGTTGTGCAATCCAACTAATTACTAGCTAGCTAGTTTTCATTTCCATTGCCTTTTCTTTACGCAACCAAAGCAAATAAGAGAATTCTTTTCGGTTTCTGCGTTGAAATTTGAATAACTTTGATATAAGGCATAATAATGACTCAATAATATAAAAGTAGAACTGAGATTTCTAGTCTCGCTGGCATTGATGTGAACCAAATTATTAATGTGTCACCTTTTGCTATTTGTACATCTCTTCCTTGAAAATACTGTTAAAAACGATTCATAAATTTATTCTTATAGATACTGTATAATATATGTATATGAAATGTGATTGTCACACGAGAGTTTATAAACTACATATATCCTGTTCAAACAGTAAATATATTGATCAATATATGCTTCAACTTTTTTTGTAATATAAGTTCTTTAATACTTGTCATGTTTATAAAAGTCGGGGGGAAGAAACCTCATTCGGGTGAATATAAAAAACGCCAGGTGACAATAAACAAAGTGGTTTGACCTAAAAACATATAGTGTTTTAATAATGAGAAAATACAGCAACACGTAAAACGAAATATCCGTTGCATTTCAGGCTTAGAGCAACATGATATGGTCCATTGAAATTAAATGAGACACCCTTGATTCGCGAGAAGAGAAAATCAAATGCATGATTGAGCATGATCTATGTGATGTCATAATATATATTACAACATCATTTGACAAAAGAATAAATAAAAAAATCTGTTCCATACCACATGTAATGATTTCCACCGAAAGAATCCTGCATAATATGTGTACAACTTTAAGGAGCAAAAAATTGGGTCGAGGCTAGATTGTAGTCTGCAAGGCATGCAATATTGCAGCGAATGAGGTGGCTGGCCTGGGTTGGATCGGGAGGCTTAATATGAACTCCTTAGCTGCAACTAGAAAGGGAAACTTGTTTAGTTTGATTTATTGACTACTGTTATCAGTTGTGTGTATAAATGAGTAAAGAAATAAGGAAAAGTTTTCTCAGCTCAAATGGTGCCAAGGTTTGTTAGATTGTGTTCGCTCCACACCAAAGATCATAAAAATCTTGTGATTATGGCATTTTATTTAAGCACTTCCAGTGTCTTTTTTTGCTGGCATATTTCAAAAGAGTAACATTAAGTGAATAATAAAATTGCACAACAAATGTACAGCACATACCTTATCACTATTAGATGTGATGAGTGAACGGAATGAGTGGGACCACTCATTACATCTAATGGTTATAAGGTGTGTGGTGGAAACATCTTTCATTTTGAGAACACTATTTCAGCATATCATACTCCCTAACAAATTTAGTTAACGGTTTGATGCAAGAGTACCAGAAGACTTCGCAGGCGATTCTTTATGAAGCTGCACCTACCCATCAATTCTGCGCTTTGTTTTGTTTTGTTTTAATTCTGTGCAAGTGTGCTTTCTGACAGCTGAAGACAAAATTGTCTTCTGATCATTCATACAGCCCAAGTTGATATGCGGCCATTACTTTGCTATGTAAGAGCACTTTCGGCTTGTAAAAATATTTTCTATTTTTATTTTTAAATTGTCAAAATCATTTTCAAGTTTTTAAACTTCAACAAATATGTTCGGTATGTAAAAACAGATTCTATTTTGAAATAGAGAAAATAATGAAAACACATTTGGTGCTTTTTTTTTTAACTAAAATTTTCATAACCAAATCAATTGTTTGCGATGACAAAGCCAATTGGTCTCTTAAGTTTTTTCAAGTTTTAATGTCCAATACGCTTCTTTATTTTATTTTTCAAATTTCTTTTCTACAACGTGTTTATTACTCTTCAATTGTTGCGTGACAATGTTCAGGACGAAGCATTCTCATATTTTTGCCATTACCATTCTGTGTATTTTTTTTTTCCTTGCTTTATTTCATCCACACTTCAAGGAACAGGCCACCATACATCCGTATCTTGATTGCATCTTAATAAACACACCAAAGATTAAGTCCAAAAACCAAACTGAATGTCACTCTTTCAAATTGACTAATTTCATGATGGATACCTACACCTAAGAATAGATTACATCCATCCATCCCCAAGAATTTGGCAAGGTGAAAAACTGCCACCTGTTTAGGAACTATGGTGGATTCCTGACGTACCTCCACAAAATGAAGACCAAACAGTAATATGACGCACGTTAGTTACCATCAACTTGCCACACATTGCCAAATCGCAGCACATTAATATAGTTCACGAATCTGATCCGTGCAATTACTTTATTATGGGTTTTACGATGGTGATCGTGGTGATTGCAGACATGCAGCGGCTACGTTGAGGTAGAGAAGATGCAGGAAAGAGAGTGCTGCAGTATGATCATGTGAGTGTGAAAGAAAGGGAAGAAATGTTTAGATGAGTGTCTTTAAAATTACACTCATCCCAGCGCGTTTTCAGTCAGGATCGGTTTTCAAAAGAAAAATGCTGCAAACGAGGATTTATCGTTTCCAAAAAAATTATACCAAACATATTTTTACTTCCATTTTGAATTTTTAGTGAAAATAAAAACAAGAAATTGCCGTACGAAATGCGCACTAATTTTTTTCGCTGAGTATGTTGTGATCTATCAAAAATTTGACAGCCGGTAGTTTTCAATAGGATATTACGCATATGGTAGGTTTGGTGGATCGATAAAAATAGAGAATATTTTATGGGTGAATATGTAACTTTATATATATAATTTATCCATAAAAATTTTTATTCTATATTTTGCCCCAAAGCCCAAACAAAACGGAAGGAGGGTAAAAATTGAAATACAAATTTTCAGCAATGAACTTGATGAGTAAAATTACACACAAAAGTTATCCATAAAATTTTTCACCTCATCTTCACCTCTTTACCAACCACACCTATTTATAAAATCAACAATCAGGAAGTGCTTGCCAGGTACCATGCCCATCACGGTGCCAATTGCTATTCCCACTTTTAAGTAATTGCTAATGCTCAAACACCTGAAGGTTCGTAGCTAACTGTTAAGCATTATGATAGTAAAATCATTAATCCGTTTCTCCCTGTTAAAATTTAAAAATAAGCAACGATAATGCTCATTATCATGAACATAATTTATTAAGGATATTAAGCAACATTCCTCTGATCAAATTTCTGACAGGATATTAAGCAACATTCCTCATTTGCAAAACATCACAACTCATTAAGTGCTACAAACTACAAAGTAATAGAACAACGTACATAACATACTGGCACTAAACCACGGAGACAAAACTGGAAAACCCAAACTAACGAGACGGCTGCTACTTCTCTAAGCATTCTGGAAATAATTTGACAGAATAGAAGCTATAGTTGCTGCAAGATCTAATTGCTGGACTGGCGCAACTCAGGACGAACAAAGTCTGCATCTGGGGGCACAGAAATGTCTACTGTAGGTCTCAGTTTTGCGCAAACTTCAATGGCACCATGCACCTGATCTGACAGGAAGTTGCTGATAAGGTCCCCGTTAATAGGCGCACCATTG
The DNA here is from genome assembly GCA_031216105.1 of Dalbergia cultrata. Lineage (NCBI taxonomy): Eukaryota > Viridiplantae > Streptophyta > Magnoliopsida > Fabales > Fabaceae > Dalbergia > Dalbergia cultrata. The sequence goes on along the minus strand of CM062350.1, from coordinate 9,810,858 downwards.
TCCACTGCCACCAAGGCCTGCTGGGTTAAGATGTAATCAAATCGCGGAGCCCACTTCCTTGAACCCATCCTTGCTGTGGTTGAACAGTTATCAACCATGAAGGAAACACCACGAGCATGCATGAAAGGATTCAAGGAATCTACAGATTCGATGACACTCTCATTAATGATTTCGGAGTATGAATGCCCTTTCTTCCTCAGGATCTCAATCTGAAAATTCTCCAACCAGAATCAAAACACAAACAGAAAGTTAATTTTATGTCCTACTTATACACCAGCAAGGATTAAAAGAAGATCCCTTCCTTTGTCACTAGTAGATGACTAATCGGTCCCAAATTTGAAAGCAAATAAGGACTTGTACAGTTACAAGTAGGGAATATAAGTGCATCCCAATTCCAAAAGGCACGCAAACAATAGACTTCAAACTATACCTGGGCCATCATCAATGCCACATAGACACCAGCAGTAAATGGATATAATGGACCTAAATCACCGGCTGGCCTTGTAGATCGGACACGCTCACCAACCTTCCACATGCGGGTTTGATCAATTTTACCCATGGGAAAAGCAGGAAGACCCTCTTTTTCCTACAAAAGACAAGTATAATTTAAAGCCCTTTGCACAAAAGCTGATTACTCTAAATGGAAAATGAATATGCCCTTACATAAAAGCGACGCCCAGCCAGAACAACGCTGCGAATCTCACTACCACTGGCTACATCCTCGTAGCACTCATACAAAATTTCCATGCAGGGGTAATAAGAAGCACTATATGCTTTCTCAAATTCCCTTTTCCCATCTTCAGATAAAGCATTGTATACAGCCAGCATACCCTATAAAAGCCAATTAGAGCGAGAAGTTATGTCAGAAGTCATATATATCATTATATCCCCGCACCAGCATATGCTCAGGGGGGAAAATTCATCAGGCAAGACTTTAGTGCTAAAGGATGAGCATGAAAATACAACCTTAATTGATATGGTTCTAGATATAATTCCTGTTATGCACTCAACAGTGTTCTTATAAGCAAGTTCTTCGGACATTCCATTTTCAGTGTATCTCCTAAATAAGGACTCCACAATTCCATGAACAGCACCAAGTAAAATACCTATAAACCATAAGAGCTGTAGTTATGAAGTGATTTCGAAGTAAGTCTTCAAGGACAACAAAGAAAGCAATGTGGAGAGTTCTTACCTCTCTCTCCAAATATATCACTCTTATATTCCTGCTCTAATGTAGTGGCAAAAGTGAATGGGGAACCAAGGGCAACAGACCATCCCAGAGCAACATCAGTAGCTCTGCCATCCACATCCTGCATGCAAAAGAGTTAACCCAAGCAAAATAATCAATCAACATTGGAGGAGAGTGACAAAGAAAGGAAGTAGAGAGAGGCTAAGAGAGAGTGAAAGATTACCTGGTGGACAGCAAAACTTGAATTAATTCCAGCACCATTTACTTCTTTTCCTTGCACATAGAGCCTCCTCACAGATGGACCCATCCCCTTTGGGCACACAGCAATTACACTAATGTTCTTTGGAAAATCAAGTCCCATTGACTGCAAATGGCCAAGAAGAAACCCATGGGACAGCCCAAGAATGCTGTTTGGTTTCATATGCGAGAATACTTTCTCATAATTATCCGCCTGCATGATAAGGAAAATATTACCAAGTTATTCATTCGGGAGAAAAGTGAGAAACAGTATATCAACAAAAGGGAAATCACTGACATAGGCAAGTTTCAACGCTACAAGAAGACACATGTGACTTCTGCTTATCTGTTTTTTGCTGAAATTAACCCAACAATAGTTTTTTCTTTTATGAAAAAATAGTAAACTCTTTGAATAGCCGATCAGAGCCAACCCCACCCAGTGAAAAAAGGCTTGACGTTGATGTTGTCATAGGAAAAAGCAAACAATTTATCAGCCATATATTAAAATCAGGAAAACATACATGGAGACCAAGTTATCAAAAACAAATCAAGAAAGAATCATCATGATTATGATTGAGAAGACCTCACTGAGAAATGAATCATAATCTAGAACTCAGAGCAATACAAGCACTAACAAAAAGTTCAAAATTCTAGAGCATAACTAACTAACCTGTGCTGAATCAGAAATTAACAGCAACACAAGATCGCTGCCAGAGACAGTTTCCCATATGTCACCTAGAGTCCCATTCTCCTCAGAAAAACCAGCTGCTCGAGCTTCGTCAAAGGAACGAGAACCTTTCCTCAGCCCAATCTGTGTTCATAGAAAAATAATACAAAACAAACTTCAACAGCAAGCAACTCAACAATTACACTTGCTCCCTCTGTATACATACCAATACTAAAACAGAAGCCAAACCTACCAAGCAACAAATGAAACCCAAAACCTCACCTTGACAACAATATCAGACTTAGCTTCAGCAAGTGAGTCCCTAAGATTCTGAGCCTGAGCAGGTCCCTGAAAATTACGATACCAAGTTAACAATCATACTATCAAAATTAGGGACAGAACAAAACAAATATGACAAAAAAAAATAAAAACACATTTTAGTTAAGAAAATGTTAACTACAAACTTAAAATAACCTTTCAAAACATAACATTTAAGAGTATGTTTGGATTGATGGAGGTGGATGGAATGGAGTGGAGTGGAGTAAAACTTAAAAGTAGCTCCATTATTTGGATATCTTTAAGTTGGGTAGAACAGAATGGAGATGGATGGAGCTCATTCCACTATCTCCTTCTATTCCTCTTCCCCTCAAATTGGGTGAAATTGGATAGAATTAGTTTTTTTTTTTTGTAATAAAATTACTATTTACCCTTATTACTAATATTACATACATTCTAATTCAAAGGTATTATAGGAATGAAAAGTTTATAATCTCCAATCCATTCCATTCCATTGACATATCCAAATAATGGAGCAGAATAATTATTCCGCTCCGCTTCGCTCCATTCTATTCCACTTCGCTCCACTCGACCATGCTCCATCAATCCAAACATACTAGAGTTTATTTACACAAGTGTCCAATCATGTGTTGCCATATCTGCAAAATTATTTGACTCAAACACCCACTAACTAGAAAGTCTTACAAATAAAAGCACATAATTGGTTGACAGATTCAATGCATCTAAATTAAACTGTAAAACTTAAATCTTAGAAGTATGATGTTCTTTTTTCAAAAATGAATTTTTGTTAAGAATATGAGTAATTACAGATAAATTTATCATTTCTCACCTGTGATCCCCAACCGATAACACCAATCTGCTTGATCCCTTTGAAAGCATCTGGCAACAAAGGGAACAAATCCCGACCTCCTCTCACGATATACTGCAACAAGTCAACCAAACAAAAAAAGCCAACAATCAACAATCAATAACAAACTCAACATTTTCACGACTCAATAAAATGCTCACGAGCTTCTCGAAACTTCGAAGAAGAAGAAGAAGAAAAAGAGCAAAGCAACAAACCTCGTCGTGTCCGGCGAGGCTGATCTTCTCCTTCTTGAAGACGGAGGTGTCGAAATCGAGCGAGGGAGGAGGCTTCACCGTCGGCGCCGACGACACCATGCGAGCGGCGAGTGCTCCGGCGGCGGCGCATCGGCGAAGCTTCAGGGATCCGAAGCGGAACTTCGACGACGACGACGAAGTTTGTTGGAACACTAGGTGGTTGCTTTTGGTGGCGGCGAGGGTTCCGGCGACGGGCTTAGCTAGGTTTTCGGAGTTGGGAGAGATTGCAGGTGAAAACGACGTCGTAGCAGCCATTGTTATTAGGGAAAGGTGTAGCAGCTTTAAGCAAAGAAAAGGGAAGAGGCGCAGCGAGTTTGTTCAGTGTTTTTTATAGTGTGGGGAACTGAAGGGGGAGTGTGCTAACGTGCACCCCGACAGTAAGTACGCACTCGTTTTTAGTCTTTCTAATGGGTTGTTGGATTGGATTGTCCCGTTAGCAATCTGCATCTCGATTTATTATAAATCATACAGTAAGAATAGGATGATAACAAAATATAATTGTATTCCTGTATTTTTAACTTTATTATTATTAATAAATATGAGGACAATCTTTAGCCAGATTCAGAAAATTGAACCCGAACAACCGGTCAGATTGATTTAACTGGGAATTGGTCTGCTGTCCAGTTCAAGTTGGCCCTTAAAATCAGTTGAGAAATAACCGTTTCAAACCTACTGGAAATTGAGCAAACTAGACCGGCCGGCCAAATCAACTTTTTTATATAAAAAATATGTAAAATAACATTATTTTAGGGTTTTTTTATAAAAAAAATTTAAAATATCATTTTTCCTAATTCTTTTTCTTTTCTGATATGAGAATTAGTAACTTGAGATATTTAATCTCTATAGATAATGTTTATTTTGATTAAGAGATGATTATGTTATATTTTATGGGTTTTGTTGATGCCTAATTTAATTTTTAATTATTTATGACATATATTTTGTGTTTATATTTTTATATATTTATATAAATACAGGTTTTATTATATATTGGTTATATTCCAGTTGGACCCCTAGTTGAATTTCTAGACCTTTGAACCCTTGTCATAATCGGTTTGATATTCGTTCCGATTTTCAGAATATTGATCTTTACTCACTCATCATATTTAATAGTGACAAAGTAAAAAAAAAAAGTAGAAATATTATTATATTTTGTTATCAACTTATCATTTCTCTAAATGAAAAGACTTGAAGAACAAATATCTAAAGTGATCCCCGAAAATATATCAGGAACAAATTAATTTAAAAATTTTATATTGGACTGTCTATATGAGTCTATATATTAATTTTTTAATTCTATAGATTTGTATGAAATGATCAAAAAAAAATTTCTTATTTGAATTTTTATATACCAATGTAAAAATTTTAAATTTTGATGGACTAAGATAGGTATTTAGTCATATTTTCTTGATAAGTATCCTTGAATAAGAAAACAATAATAGAGTTTAGTTTTTATTAAAACTTTTTTATATTGACATTCAATTAAATCAATCTATTTATATGATTTTTTAAATAGTAAATATGATACTTAATTTAATTACTTTTATTGATATGACAATAAATAATTGAATGATAATATAAATTAGTTTTACTTTATTAGCATAGAAATTAAATTCACAACAATATATAGAAACTGAAATTTTATAGGTACTCGGCATATTAAAAAAAATTAATTTTGATACTTTTTTTTTTTAATGCAAATTGATTTGGATGCATTGTAAAAGTAAATTCTTTGATAACGTGATCCGATCATGTCCTTCTATTTAAATATACGATTGAAGCATTTACCCACACTAGAAGATGTGGTTAAATCCCCAGTTTGTACAGTGCAGCACCATTTTAGCCCAAGTCCTTCACACTGGAGTTTGAAGAAGCCAATCTCAAGTGAACACTCGTGCGCGTAGGATTGCGCGCTCGGAACGTGCAAGGAGTAGGTAAGATCAGACAACAAAGATTTTATGTTGGAAGTATCTGTATTAAAACTAGTGTATATTTGTATTTTGTTGGTTTTCAATTATACAGTGGTCCTTATTTTCTGTCTATTTTGACTTTGTATTTTCTTTCTTTATTAACTTTTTAGTTGTGTATGTCAGTATGTCTAGGGTGGGGTGTGCGATAATAGGATGCGGAACACAACACGGACGTAAGAGACACATCAAAATTAAAAATTATAGGACACGTAGTCTCTTGTTATTTGAGCTATGTCTTGCATGCGAACTATTGGCGCAATGGATGACTGTCGCGAAATATTATAAAAAATATATATAATTTCTGAATTCCACAGGCGAAGTCTATTATCTAACTCTACTCTTCTTGGGCCTAGAGGGTGAAACCCAGAGGTAAGATATAATTTCACAGATAGCAACTGGCTTGTTAATTGTTACAGGGTGGTTGGGTCTATGGATTTGACTCTCATGCGTGGTTTCCTTGGATCCATAGGCTTTACATCTTTGACAAAGTCACACGTGGCATTTATGACCCAGACCAACAAACGGCCCGGCGCTTGCGGCCCAGGCCCACACACACATATGATTACATTACACCCACTTTTCACGATAAACTATAAACAATAACAATACATTGACATAATTGACACTATCATGTAAAGAGAAGAAGAAACTCAAGTAACAATTTTTATAAGGCTTTCCTTTTCTTTTTTTTTAACACCTTGTTGTCAAACATATTCTGATTTTCCGTAAAATGACTGTCGGGACGAGGCAAATGAAGTGTCTTCAAGTTCATCCAAAAAACAAAAGATATAAAGGATGGGGACCAAAAAAAAAAAAAAGAAAACAATTATAGTACGTGTGTTAAGAGATAAACTAAGCTTATACATGACAACTCATTAATTGCCATCACCTGGGTTAAATAATTCAAGTTGAACTCTACTTCTAGAAGATTTTTGTATGTAGAATTCGAAGTCGAATTTACATTCTTACAATCGCTTTATTTGACTAATTAGAAAAAGAGTTGTAATTGAAGTTTACTATCACTTTTTTTAAAGATTAAGAGTAATTATTTCATAATATTTTATTATATAATTTTACCTATATAAAAGTCATCCATTTATCATATTGGAACATAAGAGAGTGATATTAATTTAAAGTGAGTTTGTGAAATTTTTTTCCTCTTCTTTATTTCTATAATGCACCGTTACACTTATAAAGTGAGAGGGAAAAATATTAATATTATATGGAAGAGATCTTTGGGCGCTAAATCTTTGATATCAGTACGTATATTGGAAGACAGTAGTTGGATCTTGCAAGTGAACAAAACAGGGGATACAAATTGAAGTGAACGCCACTACAACACTCTTGAGAAATAATTATCAAGATTTTTCTACTTAGAACAAAGAACAGTTAGCCCATGAAATAAATAAAGATTCTTTTGTTTGTTTAAGAATCAAGGATCACAACATATTCACGTAAAAACGAAAAACAACGATCATACCATATTATTCTTATAAATAATTATATAAAAATTTGACTATCAACCGTCATTTTAATTAAAATATGTCCCTCTTCTATACATTTGGGTACACAATGAAACCTCACAATTTCCACTTTAGGTGGCTTGTGAAGTCAGTCCTTCTGTCTCTTCAGACAATCTGCAGATGATCCCCACACCAGTGTTGACTTTTCTAGCTCTGCAAACATTTATGTTCACGTGGTTGCTGTTGTTGACTTGTTGGTGGTGAGAACAGTGGTTATATATATATATATATATAGCAACCTCTGTTTTGCTTTCGATGTATCATTTCATCAAATCTTTAATCAACCTGATCTCTCCTGTGGTGGAGAGAATTATTACATATGTTGAGATTTTATTTTAATTTTTTCCATCTAATTTAGCGTATCTCTCGGACTCGGTTGATCATGAGTGGTGAGTTGTAACTCAAGTGACACACCTATTCCTTGTGCAAGAGGTCGTTGGCATTGAGATTAGATTTTTCACGTATCCTGCACTTTCATCATTCCTTTAGCTAACTAGATTCCCTTGTAATAAGAAAAAAGAGAAGAGAAAACTCAAAAAACTGCCTTCAACTTACGTTTGACGTGTATAATACTTTAGAAATACGCAGATTGGTTATGGTATATATATTTTTTAAAAATATGTGTGCAAATCACTACATATTGTTAGAAATCTTTAATTTTTGGATAAAAGGAGGCATCTAATTGGAATGTCTTGATACTCATTAGTTGGTATATGCCCCTAACATGCCTTTTCAATACAAAACATTTGTTAACATATTGTAGTGATCCACACAAATAATAAAAAAAATATGAAGATCATTTTGCACATTTTAAAAGTAATATAATCAAATTAAAGTGCAGATTGAGTAAAGTTAAAGGGCAATTTTTGGAAATATTTTTTCCTAAAAAAGATTGTATCTTGAACTTATTTCAACTCAACTAATCAATTTGAAACGAATCATCTTATTGTAGGATAAAATTTTTCCTGACATTTAATTTTCTATTCATAACAATTAAACTTGAAATTTTGCTTAGTGAAAAATAATTGTCGAATTACTTAAATCTTCCAAGTTTTGGCAGTGGGACTGTTATTGTGATCTTTCAAACACCATCCATCCATTGCACCCTACATTATGTTTCAAAAACTGATCAGCACAATATGATCATGCAACCTATTACTATTAGATGTTTGGGGGCCAGTTACCTGCTGGAAGAGCTAGTATGTGTTGTTGTAGCACACTAGTTCCGCGGAATTTTTCACAACAAAATGGGAGTCAATTGTGGAGGTTCTTCGGATTAAAAAGAAATAGCAGCAAAGATGACTAGTGAAAAGGCCATTAATAATTTGTGCGATGTTTAGCACATTTAAATAAACCTCTCTCTTTATTACAAACAAATTACTCGTAGTTATTCCTTGTTTAAGTGCATATGAAAGCTGGCAAATTTATCCACTTTTCAACCCATAAATAAGTATGAAATAGTTTGCAGCATTGGACTGACGAGTACTTTAAGAATATATTTAACGTTGATCAGAGTCATGATCAATGATCACCACCACGAACTTATATTTGATAGCAACACTTGTGCACATTTTTTCCCCATGTTGATCAGTTACAATGTAGAAACCTGACGTGCACGGAAAGGTTGAGTGACTTTAGCATAAATCAAATACTGCCGTACATAAATGTATAAAAGTGACGTGCATGAAGAAATGATCAACTATTTTTTTTCTTTTTTCTTAATTATCCACGAGAACGTAAAATACCTTCCTCTTCGGTGATTGGAAGGGGAACTTATTATAAATGTCCCACTTACGGATCCGAAAATACAGAAACATGCCACGTATCTTTTTATCCTGACAACTAAAGACAAAACTTTAAACTATATAATATCTTTTTTTTAACAAGTATCCGTCATATAGTGATGGTTTCTTTTTTATTATAAGATTTTCTTGATTTCTCAACCAATATTCAGAATCTAACCAACTATAATTAATAGAATTCAGATTGGATCAGCTGATAACTATTAGCATAAAGTTTTTATCCATGCTATATTTTTTTTTCTATTAACAAGACTCGCCTGATAATTCCCATAAAGAGGATAAGTGACTAAGTGTTGAGTCAGTCAAATTAACCTTGTATTATTATTCATGATCATAATTTGGTTTAGTGACAAGATCATTATTCATGATTTGATTCAGTTGAAAAATTAATAAGACTAAATAGAACTTTCTTCGGGAATTCAGGCTTAATTAGCACAAAACATGGGAAATGTACCAACCACCTTGACATTCATGTTTTCTCTAGTGGAAAGTTGAGGACCACCCAAGGAGGAGGGGATTAAAAACTTAGGTGTGACAAAGAGACGTTAATGGCCATTAAGAAAAAAGTGGGAAAAAAAAAGGTGTGTGAATAAGTGGCTGTGTTCAAATAAAGCGGTGATTCGTGTCACCATCAATGACGTGGAAATCGATTACGGTTCTAATTGTCAATGGGAAGTGATTGGGTAAAGGGCACTAATTAGCTTATTAAAAAAGTGCTAGCTGGCTCCGTAGCCTAAGGGGTGCCATCCAAAAATGGCTTTTGCCTAACTTAAAGCTAACAGGTGATAATTAAAAAAATGAACCCCAACACATTCCCCCACGAATCACTGTGCATGATTCCAAAAGAAAATTCAAGACTAGTGTGCGTCAAGGATGCGGAAGGGGCACAAACGCAAACTGGGTCAATTAAGAAAATCAAGTTTGTGATCACAAGAAATCCCAATTACTGCTAATCCACTTCTATATTGGTATGTGCCAATGACCACTTTATTAAATGGGAAAATAATAATACTAATAGTCATATTATATGCCTCAAAGATTTTGAAGAACTCATGGCTTAATCATACATAGGATTCGATTCCCTTCAAAATGTGCCAAAACCAGCATTTGTCATTATTCACCAGTACTCATGCATTTTTATGAATTAACACTCGTGAGGGCTATTTTTCTTTTCTGGGTTATTATGTGTCACAATGTGTATGTGGACAAATATTGTTCATTTCCAAAAAGGTTAATTTGGGCTGTATCAACTCGGACAAAATTATCCCCTGTGAATCTTAAGCACTCAGAGCTCGAGAGCTAGTTTGAAATTGAAGACCTTTTTGAAACTTTTCTTAGTGTTCCGGTTTTGCTGTTGGATGAGTGTAAACTAGATTTGAGTTTCTGTCGGATATATTGACCATGTGCTAATTTACAAAGAGAGGGTAAACTTTTGAAGCATAAATAAAGTCTCATCATGGACCACCACTAAGAGCACTAAGCTGGACAGAACTATATGCCATTGCTGACCATACTACCAAATTTTGTGCCCTTTTCCATTTGGCTTTATTCTGTACCTTGTTCTATGTGAGATAATGCATGACAGAAACTTTTTTTTTTTTTTTCCCATTGAGTGTGATTAGTGAAATTACATTAACCCTAAAAAATGAGTGTTACTCTTACATTGAAGTTAAAAAAGAGAAAGAGATAACCGAAACTTTTAAAGATAAACTTAATATTCAATGTGTTTTATATAAGCCAAATTATTTTTCTTTTTATATGAACAAATAGTATTTACTGTCAGTGATAACAGCTAATTTTCTCGAGGAGTAAAATTCACAAATATAGATCTTACCAAATCATCTTTATATATATATCACTGGGAATCGGACCTCTAACTAAATACTTAAGAAACCCAATTAGCTAACAAATATATCCGGCCTTCTAGTTGGCCAAATTAATATTTGGTCTTTTGTTTGTACATTATGAGGTTTAATTGGAATAAGAAAATATACATATTAAAACAACTAATGTCCGGTTGCTTTGTACTTTAATTTTGATACTTTTTTATTTTAAAAAAATGTAACGTCTCAAGTTTGAATTTATTGCTAGATGAAAATAGTTTGAATTGAATCTAAGGTATGGATGATTTAGATAAAAGTTATTTCAATAATATAATTATTTAATCTCATTTTCCAATTTCAATTTTGAAAGACAAGATCTTGCATACTAAGTTGTACCTATCGTATTTGATTTTAAATCTTTAAAATTGGAGAGCTCAAGAACCAGCTCAGATGATAATTCGGTTTGACCAAAATTTATTGGGTTGGATTTAGATTGTGCATTTTGATTCGATGTATTCTTCAGGTCAATTCTGGATCATATTTTATGTTGACACAACCCAATATGAAGTGAACACTTCCTTAAAAGTTATGTATGCTAAGAGATTAGTGATAAATTATAATATTTGTATTCTTCAATTAGTGTATCTTACATAACACAGCATTACTTTTGTGTTGATATAATTTATTTCAATATATATTATAAAATATCTCTTGAATCTTGTTTTACTTCTAAAGTTTTATGATTTTATTAATGCCACTCCCTCCAAGCCCTTGCGCAATATATTTTTTAAGCTTACTGTGTGAACAATTTTATTAGAATTGAGGAAGCTCTGATAATATGTCATGAAGGCTTATCTCCTACAAGTTTAAGCTAACAAATAAAGGCATATGAAGTAAAAGCTGACAGATAGATACATATAAATAATTTTATACTCTAATAACTATATATAATCCCTACATTTTGATAAATTATCTACAGTGTGGATACCCAAAATTTTCCACTTGAGTTTAAAAAAGGTGGGCCAGAAAAAATTGAAATGATTTGGATTGAGTTTTTACTTTTGGAAGAAATATTTTACTTCAAAAAGAATTGATTCTAGTACAAATTAAAATTTTTAATTTTCTTTTCACACCAATTTTTCTAAACTCACTTTTTTTTATATATTTCCTAAATATAAATCAATTCTTTCAACATTAATTCTCTCAAAACTAATTTTATCAAAACCTAAACCAAAGCAACCCCTAAATGACTTGTTTAAATCCTCATAAATTATCTAGAGCCAATTCGGTACCGATTAGATCCAATTATTAACAGAATCATTGTCAAATCAGATTCATTTTATAAAAATAATGATCGATCAACAAGTTTTGATCCAACTTGACTCAGTCCTGCCAGTAACATCCCCACTTTAAAAAAAGAAAAAGAGACAAGAATTTCTGGTCTTTAAAAGTGTGTAGTTGTAGCCCCCCCACCATTAAGAGGCAATCCGTGATAGTAGCAAGTACCAGTCTCTCTGGATCTCGGCAGATACACCCATCCATCCATCCATCATCATCATCATTATCACAATCATACACTGACTACACACACACCTGACACACACGCCCACCCCACCCCTTTTAGTTCAAACTGCATCTTTCATTCAGTCCAACCCCAAACCTTTGCCATTTCATCGTTGAACTTGCCCCAAACAAGAAACAAACAACCTTTGCCCTTGTTTGTGAACCTTATGGGAACGAACTACACAACAACATAACACAACCAAAGCTGAAGCTACACCTTATTCCAAGTGATTTCTTTTTTTCTTCTTCTTCCTTTGACCCTCTTCCCAACAAACTTTTACTGCACACCCTTTTGAGCCTTTGATATGGAAATGGAAGCTTTTGCCCCAGAGAGGGTTAGTGATGGTACTTTTCAAGTGAGTTCCGGTGTGATTGGAAGTGGGTATGGTTCATCTTCTTCTCTAGTTTTGGATAGGGAGAAAGGGGAGCTCGTGGAGGCCCCTGTCAAATTGGAGCGAAAAGGTGTGTCCCCTGAGAGAAGCATTGAAGCTTTGAAGAACCATAGTGATGCTGAGAGGAGAAGGAGAGCAAGAATCAATGCACACCTTGATACCCTTCGCACTGTCATTCCTGGTGCCAAGAAGGTAATTAGTTCAATTTGATGATTTTCCTCATGATCATCATCATCATCATCACATCATTAATATTATTATTATTATCATTATTATTATTATTATTATTATTATTATTATTATAAATGTATATTTACAAATAGTCAATGCTGATTCAGCTCGAGTTAAGATCAGGTTGTGTCATCTGTGACAGTTTCATATTACTATAAATACAATTTTATGATTGGTTCTGGTTTGGCTCAATTATTGTTGCCCATTTAAAAATGTTCAAGGGAAATATGGGGCTAGCTTATTGTTGAATACTCATCCTTTTTTATTTCTTTTAATATTTTCTCTCCTTGAGAAATATGCATTTGAATCATTTATTTAACTTGTGATTGTTGTTGACGTTAGGAAAGTGATTTTGTTGAAAACAAATTGGCAGCCCAAAGGCTGCTGAATGATGTATTGTTCACTTTGCCGTCTTTTTATGGTCATTGGAATGAAACCATAGCTGTGACTACTCATGCATCTTTTCATTGAGGTTTTTAATTGGAAGTGATACTTTGGCAGTTACTGAATGGAAAAGGGGGTAGGTTCCAGAAGACCCTCCAACTCTGTCTTGGCAGTGGTTAAAAGTGAGTGGTAGCAGTTCTAACTTGGGACTAAATGAGGAGCTTAGTGGACTTAAACAATTAATTTAATTGGCATTCATGTTTGTTTCCATTTACCATCTGGAAATGTATTGAAAAAATTATTTAATTCTCAGACAATTGGTCTAAACCAGCTTGCAAAAGACTATAGTTTGGGATCCATGTGTGAGTGAAGCCGTTTAGAAGGGTTTCAAAAAGTCTCTAGTTTTTAATTTTCAATTACACAATCCCAGTTTTCTTCTTGTTAACTGAGAAGGGATGAAAAGAACTTGATTGAGGAAATGCTCAAATTGATTCCCAATAGATACGTGCGATATCAAATTAGTCCTTCAAAGATTTTTATTTAATTCATTGTAGTATAAAATATCCATCAATTTAAGGACCAAATTGATGTCCAAAATTTTTAGAGGACTAACTTGATGTCGTGTATATCTTTGGAGGATTAATTGGGTGTTTACATGACTAGATATTAAGTTTTTTACTGTGCATCCCGTTTATCCTATCCTATCTCAGTACAAATAGACATGTTGAATTATTCGTACATAGCTTGAAAATCTGAGTTTTCCCCTTTATACTTTTGAACGCAGATGGACAAAGCATCCTTGTTGGCTGAGGTTATTAGACATTTGAAAGAGCTGAAAACAAATGCAGCACAAGCCTGTGAAGGCTTAATGATACCAAAGGACAATGATGAAATCAGAGTTGAAGAACAAGAGGGTGGGTTGAATGGTTTTCCTTATTCAATCAGGGCATCTCTATGCTGTGAATACAAACCTGGCTTATTGTCCGATATAAGACAAGCACTTGATGCACTTCAACTTATGATAATTAGGGCAGAGATTGCAACCTTAGGAGGCAGGATGAACAATGTCTTTGTGATAATTAGCTGCAAAGAACATAACTTTGAAGATGCCGAATACCGTCAGTTCCTGGCTGGCTCAGTCCACCAAGCTCTTAGATCTGTATTGGATAGATTTTCGGTTTCTCAGGATATTTTAGGATCCAGAAAGAGAAGGAGAATTTCTATATTCAGCTCATCATCTCTAGGAGATTTTTTGTGAGGACCTTTTTTTGTCAAGGTAATTTAAGTCTCCATATGCATAGCATAGCATAGCATATATATGGTTATGATGAGGGAGTAACAAGTGAGTGATGTTAGCAATTTCATGTGCCATGGAAACTCGGGTAAGGAATAGTGTTATCCTTCCATTCTTATAATCTGGATTTGTATAATCGAAGATGAACCATGTTATTCTGGGTTGTAAATGTATTGGGAGCTTTCACATTTGGCTAGGTTGGTGACTGGTTGCATTGCAGCATTTAAATCTTTTGGCCAGAGAGAGAATGAAGTCTTCTATAATATGGTCCCTTGTTTAGAGAAGAGTTTCTTCTTCTGTCATGAATTCTCTTCACTTAAGCTATATAATGCAGAACATTTGTAAGCTCTTATTTGGAAAATTGTTAATAAATTGACCTGTATTATGCGGTGCCTTGTACTTAAATTCCTATATTTTTCTTATTTTAAAAGCATATCGAAAACTCAAATTCTTTGATGGAGAAAGGAGAATAAAAAGACAACTGTGATTGAAAGCTACTTGAAAACGTTTATGGGGTGTGTGTTGTTGGGACTTGGGAGGGTACTCAAGGGCTAGTTTTGAGCATTTTATTTAAATTCTCTTTGATAGAACTTCAGTGATAGTCACGTATTGTATTGTGTATCTTGCCTCTATTCTGCATTGTGCAATGAGGCAATGAGGCTCAAAGTCAGATTGGTACTACGTCAAAGCTGAGCCATTGAAATAGGTGAATGCAACTTGACAATCAGTGGATTATTTAGCTTTACAGAAAGCAGAATATAGAATACTGCAAAGTGGGTACTCAATTAAAAACCCAAGATTACCAAAAAAAAAATAAAAAATACCATTGATTGTTTGTGGTTAGGAAGTTATTAAAGTGGTCTCTCTCGTGTCTTTTTTTTGTTTTTCTTTTGAACCCAGAGTATTTACTGTACATGATCAAAAAAATAAAAAAAGTTAAAAGTTATCGAATCAATTGTAATAATATATACTTAATTAACTCACATGCAAATTTTATACGAGAGGATTCTCTTCCGAATACTGCAGGCTTTCTAGTTTCGTATGACTTGCTTTCTATTGGTCTAATTGTAGATTTTTTTTAACTGAACGAAAGCTAATAGGAAAGAATGTTGCTATATTCAGGCCACAATATTGTAATCGGTAGAATGGTGGGAGGAGACTAGGAGCTTTATGCAAAGTTTCTGCAAGTTCATGCTATACTTATAAATTATTTATGAATAAATATTCATTAACAAGATTCTAAATGGAAAATCTTTTATCATCTTGTTTGATTCTAGTTCTATCGTTTGTCACATTTTGTATTATTATTTCGTTTTCCGTGATTGGTAGCCAATTAGCCATTTTCAATGAATTTCCATCATATGGCCTAAAAGGAACAAAAAAGAAAGCTGCCTTAACCTACCTATTTAATTATAGTTTTGTTAACTCTTAATTGAAATTAATTCATTATAAACGATATTAAATTTATTGTTACGTCCCTCTTTGAAACTCCCTCAAAGACAATATAATGTAATACTACTTGTGGAAAAGGTTACATCTATAGAATTTAATTTGTACACATGGTAAGTGTAAAAAAAATATATTTTTATAGATATCAAATCATATATTGTCACATCATTAAAAGTATTTGAGTTAACTATGAACTACCTTAAAAGTGTTACAAAGAGATACATGTAATTGGATAACAATGTTGGTAACTTAAAATTAACTGTTGATTTTTTTTAGCTAAGATATTAAAGAATAAGAGTGATAAAAAGAGTTGAACTCGTGATCTCTTATAGATCATTGAGAGTCTGCCAATAGACTATGGGCTCAATTTCAAAATTAATTATTGATTTGTAATAAAAGAATTACATTTTGAAATTAACATATTTGCAATTATGTAAAATATTTGATGTAGCAAAAATGAAAAATCTACTAGACTTAGTCACGCTGTAGTGTTGTAACTTTAAAATGGTACAACTATAGTTGTAAGTTGTGACTTTTCTATCTCGTTTTTTAATATTATAAAAAAAATAGTAGTGTAATGAATTTTTTTTAATTAAATAGTCTAATGAAGTTATCATTTTAGGCTTTTTATTTTTTTATTTTTACGTGAAGTTGGCGTCTTATTCTTGCGGCTATATCATCTACACATATAGACTAACAAGAAGTAAAGAAATTCATACCATATAGATCTCCAAATTTTCTATAGCATATTCCTCTTTATTCTTTCTGAGTCATCATTTCGAACCTAATTAACAACTTAATATTGACTATTTATATTTTCCTCCTCTTTATTTTTTTTGACTTCAAACCAAAGCAATCACAGTCCCAATCCACGGGCCCACCAAAACCCTCCATTTACTACCGTCCGATCCCAAAGGTATTCCAATCAGACGGTGATCATTCGCTCTGACGCAAAACGGTATCGGTGCTGCGTCGTCTCCCTCCGGAGAGAACGAACCAGAGACTCAAACCTTCCTCTCACTTCTCTCTCTCTCTCTCTCTCTAACCCCAATTCCTCAAAATTCCCCTAAATTCCTTCCTTTCTCTCTCTCTTTTTTTTGGTTGAGCAGAAGCCCTTCTCAACAAAATCAAATTGTCATTCAGACCCAGATCGTTTTTCTTCATCTTCTCGATCCTCTTTCACTAAAATTGCTATCTTTACCGCGTCTCTGAAACATGGAGAAGGAGGAGAAGGAACCCCACATTCAGAATAGTGGTGGAGAAGCCGAAGATACAGAACCCGTGGAGCTTGTTCTGTTTCAAGTGTCTGAGTGTTACGTCTACATAGTGAGTTGAAGTGAATCTCAGTGATATTTGGGCACATCTTGCTATTTATTTTGATGGGTTTTTGGAAAAATTTGTTTTTTTTTTTTTATGAATTGGTTTGGGCATTGGGTTGTGATGGGTTTAGTTGTGATTCAATTTTGCAATTGAAATGAGGGTGGTGCTGATGATCAAGTTTGGTAGTTGAATTTAAGCTTGCTGAGAAATTTGTTGGCATTGAAATTGAATTGTTTAGTTAGTTGAATCTACTGTTGTCAGTGATGAGGTGAATGGATTAGGATTTGAAAACTTTGTGGTTGTGAAGCTAATGGTTTTCTCGCTGCTATTTTGTGCAGATACCTCCGAGAAAGAGTGCAGCTTCTTACAGGTGTGATCAACTTCAAATTATGTCTCCTGATCTGTTGTTTGTGCTTGTGATCTGATTATTTAGTATATCTTTAGCATACTGTTGGAGTTATCAATGTACTCTAGCTTGGTATAGGAAACTGCACTTCTCAGTGTCCATTAGAGTGTGTCTTTGATTAATTAGAGTTTTAGGATCTGGTTAGTACATTCGCTGCACTTGTAGCAATTGTTTTGTGTCTTTCAAATCCTTTTGTGGAGCTTTTTCCTTTAGGAAGTGATTTGTTTCCAACATTACCCAATATTTATTATTTGTGATGTTCATTTCAGGGCTGATGAATGGGATGTCAACAAATGGGCATGGGAAGGGATATTGAAAGTTGTTAGCAGAGGAGAAGAGTGCATCATAAGACTTGAAGATAAGAACACAGGTAAGATCACATTAAATCTGGTTTGATTTGATTATACAGCTGGTTGCTTTTTTATTTTTGTTACTACAATGAAATATATTTAACTAGGTGAATTATATGCTCGAGCATTTTTAAGAAATGGAGAGCCGCATCCTGTGGAACCAGTTATTGACAGCAGCAGGTGGTTTTCTAAGACTTGATAGGTTTTAGTTGTTATCATGCATTCTTGTACTTCCTGGTGCTGAACCAATTATGACTTATATTCTACAGATACTTTGTTCTTCGCATAGAAGAGAACATAGGTGAGCCATCATATCTGCATTTTGCTTTACTTCTTCTTTTCTGCCTCTAAATCATTGTAATTTCTTATTGTATATTCTTATCATCCAAGTTAGGGGTAGCCAGATAGGAATTGTGAATGACAGGCATATGACAAAATAAATTGAGAACCTTTTTCGTTGAGTTCCTGAAAATAAATGTCATTAATCTATAACATTGTTGTGAGCAGTTTTGTTTCTTTTCCTCTCAACAAACATGAAGAATTTGGCTTGCTCTCAAGTATATAGCAGCAACCTTTAGAGTTATGTACATTGTACGATGCATAATTCATACCATCACGTCAAGAATTTGGCTTGTTCGTGAAATTTTTTGTTTAAAGGGAGAGCTATTGGACACTCACTTGCAAGTATATATCTGATTAATGTGAGCTGTTCGGCCTTAGTACAGATGTGGTTGTTCAGTGAGTAACACTTGAATTTTCTGAAAAAGAAACCCTCGAGAGGTCAAAGGTCCTGAGGGACACATCATGTTTTTATATTGAAAGACCTAGTTTTTAGTCCTTCTGAATACACAAGTGAACATATTGTTTAACAACCATAAATATTTGTAACTTCAGAATCTTTTATGTTTTTGCACAAATTGTGTCTAATTTTCATCTCATTGCATGTTGATGAATTTAGCGAGAACTTCCCAAGATCTAAAGAAGCATAGAATGTTGGCTATGGTGGAGGAATGATTTTGGGCTTCCTAAGGCAAATATCTATACATTTGTTGGCAGGCTTTTCTTTTACCTTGTAGCTTTGCAAAGTGATTTGAATGATTTGACCAGTGACTACATGGCTAAACACTGTTATCACCATAGCCTTATTTTTTCCCTCTCTTTCCAATCACTAATTCTCACAAGAATAATGTGAATTGGGTAGGACATTCAATCATAGTTAACTGTAAAGTTTTTAAATGTGTTTTGCATCATCAGTTAGATATGGAAATCTGCATAAATTTATGGTTGATGAACAAATAGCCTTACTCTGCAGCAGCAGCAGCAACAACTAAGCCTTACTCTGAAGCAAAATGAAAAATTTTCTTAATTTGAGTTCATTTCTGAATTCTAGTTACTGAGAACTCGGAACTAAATCTCCCTTTGATAGTTAGTTCATGCTTAGCACAAAATGGCTTTGCCATCTTCCACTGTTCCACTTTATCTGTTTAAAACATTATGTTTTCTAATTTTCATCAAATTTAGTCCCCATTTCTCCTGCTGCTAAACATTGCTTCCTTTTGGCATGAGCAAATTTACTTGTTAGTACTTATTACCTCCTTTTCTTTGTTTTTATTTGGGGGAAATTTCAGCTTGATGAGGCTGTTGAGTTTTGAACCCTTATTATACAATAAGTATTTTTCGTTGTGCTGCACTGTCTTTCTTATTACCTGTGAAGTTTGATCTTTATAACTTGAAAATCATGCAGGTGGCCGCCTTCGACATGCTTTTATTGGGATAGGATTCCGAGAAAGAACAGAGGCTTATGACTTCCAAGCTGCCTTGCATGATCATATGAAGTATCCTTCACCTAGAATATATTGCACTTACTATTTGAATTGTCTTTTTAACAATCTGCAAAGCTTGGTAATCTTTACCCTCATTTTTAATTCATGGTGGCACAGAGGATAACATAAAGGTCTTTATTCTGTTTTTTTAACCACTGGAAGACATGTCTTTTCCTATTGCATTGAAGATATCTGAACAAAAAGAAAACTGCGGAAGAGATGGAACAACAATATCAGCAAACTTCCTCAGTTGATTACAGTTTGAAAGAAGGAGAGACCCTTGTACTGCAACTTAAGAATAATGTAACGAAATGTGCATAGTCCCATTGTTCATGAGTTCCTTTTTATTTTTGTTAATATTATTATTTTATGTTTTTTCTAACATCATGATTTCTATATTATCCTATCTATTGTGTGCAGAAAAGTGGCCGCAGTGTGAAGTCCAAGTTTTTTGAGCAGGGTCAGGACAGCCCCACAGAAGAGAAGGGTGGAGGAAAAGAATCCTTACCTAGTATTAAGTTACCACCACCTCCTCCAGGACCGCTCTCACCTGCAGCTACCAAGCAGAACACGCCAACTAACTCACCTACAAAACTCAACCTGGAGAAAACTTCTGAAGTAGAGAGTGAGATCCCTAAAACTGTTAAAGAAGACACCGAATATCAGAATTCTCCTGAAGATCAAAGCATGCAGGATGTACCTGATGATGATTTTGGCGATTTCCAAGCAGCTGGTTAACCTACCTCATTCCCAGTATTAATCTGGGATGACTAGAAATATGCAAAGTTGTGGACCCATTTTACATCTGGTACATACAACAGAATGCTGATTCAGCTTGGAGATTCAATTATGTCCTTCCACAATGGATAGATTAAACTCCCTTCATAGCAAACAAAAGAATATCATTGTGAATCAACCTATATGCTTTGTAATTGGTAGTTTTTTCAGTTGTGCACAGAGGGCTGCTACTATGACAATTTTTTACCTCCCTCCGAGTCACTTTATTTCAGTTGCATGCTTTGTTTATGTTTATGAGAGTTGGCACGCATGCCTATATTGCCATTTGATACCATCCTAAGCAAGGGTTCAGGATTTGTTATTTACATAAATGGTGTTATGATCAATGAGCCAGATTGAGTATACAATATAGCCCTTGTTGATTTGTTTCCTTGAATATTAAAGACAGAAGAAAAAACAGAATACAAGAAAATAACAAAGGAACCCAAATAACAAGACAATATTGGTGTTAGAATAACAGCAACTAACGAGAGCTTTGGGAAGTGGACACCAACATGC
Organism: Dalbergia cultrata; assembly: GCA_031216105.1. Classification (NCBI taxonomy): domain Eukaryota; kingdom Viridiplantae; phylum Streptophyta; class Magnoliopsida; order Fabales; family Fabaceae; genus Dalbergia; species Dalbergia cultrata. Next base: position 9,789,744 of record CM062350.1, on the reverse strand, counting down.
TTTGCTGTGGCCACCCTATCTTGATGGATAACATATAACCCAAAAAGTGCTGAAGGCCTGTACTGCCTCAGAGAACATTTGCATTTTTCCCTAAGAAAAAGAAAGTGTTCGACCAGAAAAAAAAAGAAAGAAAGAAAGATATAAAATTATTATATATATATATATATATATATTTATTTATTTATTTATTTTGTTAGGTTAAAAAATAAAAGTCCTTGTAATAAATATACCTTATTCATAAATTATTTTTTAATTTTCAAAGGAGTAACTAATATAATAATTTTAAAAAAAAGTTAAGCATAAAAACTTTCTTTGTAATAGCTATTTTTTCTCTCGTAATTCAACAAACTTCGTTGTAGAATTATCACGAAATTCGCATCATTTCAAATTTGAAACTAGTTGCATTATCTTGATTTCAATCCAATGGCTAATTTCTTTTTCTTTTTTCATCCATTTAAAATACTGCACACCATGCCAATTTTGAAACAACATATAAATACGCTTATAACCATCCGCAACTACCTTATGTTTTTCGTTTACAAAAAAACAGCTTACAAAAACTTTTGTGGCCATCATGTATAACGTTTGTGTAAAACGACCATATGATAATAAATTAATAATAATTGTTTATGATTTGAAGCTTTAACACATTCTTTTCATGAACGAATTATAAGCCATTGGCACCAAGAATAAGTCGCATATTCGCTTTAGGATAAACAAATCTATCGTAGATATACGAATGTATCTCTTGAGAATTGAGATAGCAAAATATATAAAGACTAAGTACTCATTTATGTGTAGTTGAGTCTGCAGCTTAATGGTTGTGATTGTTTTCTAAACCTCTATTCTTTTGAATGGATGGTAAATATACAGTCATGAAAAAATATTTGTTGATATGGAGTGTCTGAGAAACTGCAAATATTTACTAGCATGTTTTTCTCTTATGTCGGGTCTTAAGGTCAACTTTAGCAAATCGGCTTTGATAGCTATTGGATGTGATGAGTCTTGGACAAATGAAGCTAAGGAAATGTTATGTTGCAGTGCAATTCAACTTCCAATCTCATATTTGGGCATCCTTTTAGGTGCTAATCCTAAGAAAGTGGAGAGGTGGAAACCAGTGGTGGAAAAAATTGAATAGTGATTAGCTTCTTGGAAAGCTAAATTACTATCAAGAGTTGGGAGATTGACGCTTATAAGATCAGTGTTAAGTTGCCTTCCCATTTATTATCTCAGTTTATTCAAGATCCCTAAAATGGTGGCAACCAAGATTATCTCTATATAGAGACGTTTTTTCTGGTTTGCTGACTCCACTAGGAAAGGTATCCCTTTGATCTCTTGGGATGTTATTCAAAGATCGAAATCTCTGGGTGGTTTAGGTGTGGGTAATATCATCATTCAAAATGCAGCGTTGTTATTCAAATGGTGGTGGAGATTTTCTGATGGATCTATGCCCTTATGAAAGAGAATCATTTGTTCAAATTATGGGGTATCCAAGCAATCTCAGCTATATGCTTTGACTCCCCTAGGTCCGCCAAGTATATGGAGACAAATGTTGGATTTTAGATATTTTGGGAATAATGTTCATAAGATGAAAGTGAATGGTCTAAGGAAGAGGGTTGGTGAGGACACTACAATAAGATTTTGGTCTAATATCTGGTTGGGGGAAATCTGTTTGAAAGATACATTTCCCAGATTATTCTCAATTTCAAATAAGCAAAATTACATGGTTTCGGATAGAGGTAGGTGGGAGAATGGATACTGGAGATGGGGCCTAGAATAGAGATGAAGGTTTTTTACTTGGGAGGAACCTCTATTTGCTGATTTTCTTCTAGCCTTGAACCAACACTATTTGATAGAAGATGTGAGTGATGAGTGTTTCTGGGCATGTACCTCTTTGGATACATTTTCTGTTTCTTCCTTTTCTTTGTAGGTATTCCAAGATAGTGTTTCTTTCTCTCCTGAATGGCTAGAGGGAAAGAAGGCATGGAAAGGCTTAGCTCCCTCTAAAGCTAAATTATTGATGTGGTTTATTCTTCAAAGAAGACTCAATATAAAGGAAAGACTCCGTAGAATCAATTGCCTTCCATCAGATGATTCTTCTTGTTCCTTTTGCAGTGCTAGTGAGGAAACACTTGATCACCTTTTCTTCTCTTGCTCAAGGTCAATGTTTATTTGGAATTTTTGTTCTCAGCAGTGGCATATCATTTGGTGCTTACCACATGATTCAATTATGTTCTTCGATGCATGGCTTGGTGTCCCTTTTTGGGGTTTTGACAAAAAAAACTGTGGATCTATCTTCTGTATGTGGTTTGCTGGTCCATTTGGTGGATTCGTAATCGAATGATATTTGAAAATTTCAAACCTGAGTTGGAAGCGGTGAACATCTTACTTAGATTGGGCTATTGGACTATAGCTTGGTGTGATAAGTTACCTTTCTACCCAGAATTTTTTATAACCAATATTGAACAGATACGCAATTGAAGAGGGTAATAAGATGTCTACTTCCGAAGCGCAATATGCCATTTTTTTTCCTATTATATTGGACTTCCTTTGCAAAATGGGTTTGAAGTGGTTTTCACTGGATTGTGGATGTATTCTTTGTTGCTACTACTATGTTGATAGGGTGATGATTTCTATCTGAACATGGTCCAAATTGTGGTGTCTGTTGGTGCTAAGATAAGGTGTGTTGATTTTACAGTAGGAAAGGTCAATTCTGATTTTTTTCGATGTGCTCTGTTATTGCCTTTTGTTTTCCTTTATTTTTTCATTTGGGTGTATTGTTGTGCATATATATCTATATGACTTGGTGGTTTTCTATGTTGTTTGTTGTAAAACTATTCGTGTATGCTCCAAATTTTGCTCTCCTCCTTCTTGGGGTGGTTGAGCTTTACCATTTATCGAAAAAAATTCCTACGTTAAAAAAAAGTATTAATATGTGTAATTTTTAATTCATAAAGAATAGTATGTTTTTTAAATCTCAAGAGACTAATTTTTTTCCCAAATATATTTTTCAAGGCCATATATATATATATATATATATATATATATTGGCCCCCGTTTATTCATAACTTTCTTAAAAGCGATGAAGCGCACAGTATTTGGGTACCGTGCCTACATATTAGATAAGTGTCCATATTGGATCTTATATGATATACTGATAACACATGTTTATATATATTTAATTTAAAACTGTTTTTTTCTTACTCAAACATACAAAACACCATATAAACAAGGTTATAAAAAAGAAATAATGGATAATTTGTTAAGTTATATAAGTGAAGCTTATATATATAATATTTTCAATAATGCATAATTTTTTTTAAAAAATTTTCAGTTATATATATACATATATATATCATATGTTTTATAACTTTTCAACTTTGATGTGTCCTTCGTGTCCATATCATATTGTGTCTCATATCCATATCAATATGTGTGCTTCATAGCTTAAGAGAGATTGTGTGTTTGACCAAGAGAGAGAGAGAGGGATGGAGAATTTGTATGTGTTTTAATGCATTGGGTCTTGCATATGTGAAGCTATGTCCCGACCCTCTTCATCCATCGAAAATATTTAGACATTAGTGAAAACGGTTAAGGCTTGTATGGTTGAGTTTTCAATTTTCATTTTTCAGTTTTCCAGACTTTGTAATAGACATACTAAAAATTCTGAAAACCATAAATTTCAGTTTTCAATTTTTATTTCTAGTTTTCAGTATTTCCTGTATAAAATCCTGAAAACTGAAAAACTTAAAATGAAAACTAGAAACTCAAACCAAATAGGCCCTACGTTTCTCATTCACTATTTGAAAAGTTATATAAATGAGGTAATTTAATTGAGGAAATAATTGAAATACACTGACAATGTAATATATTTTACACTGCCAACAAATAAAATGTGACAACTCATCACTTTGTATAAATTTTTAAAATTGAACTACATGTGATCTCATGATAGAGGCACATGGTGGTTTTTTTTTAATTGTATCTATAGTATTAATAAAGAGGATTCACTTTTATAACTAATTTTTGGTATCTCCTAACTCTATTTAATTTTATTTTGAAGTCCATTCAATTCAAATCTTCCTCATTTTCTTCTTTCCCACTCAGTTCTTTTGGGAAAAAAAATAACTACCTCGCCTTAAGTTATTTACAAAATATTTAATAAAATTTAATAATTTATTATTATAGAAATATGTAGTTTTATTAATATTCAAAAGACAAAAAAATGTGGCCTGTTTAGTGTCAGTCAAGTTGCTAATAACAATTTAAAGATGATTACACTATCAGTGCATAATTGAATGATAGATACATACAAATTAAACTCATTTAGAAATAAGTATATAAAAAAATAATTTAGAAATAATTTAAGTTCTATGCACTAATAATATAAAATAATTTTACATTGTCAACCAATAAAAATTATAAAATAGTTTAGTTTTGATACACTGACAATCTAAAACTTTTTTATACAATCATCCAATTGTATTCTTCTATTTGCAAGACTTTTTAAGTAATAGTGTGAAAGTCAACTATTATAAATAACATAGTAGTGCATGATTAGATAAATGTACTCATATAGCATAGAAATTAATTCAATTGAAAAAGTATCAATTCACCGTGGAATTTAATTTCTATACACTAAAAACATAAAATTCTTTTACACTGTGAGTTAATTACATAATGTTACATTAATAAAAATAGTTCAATCTCACAACTATTACTTGAAAAATCATGTAAATACGATGATTTAATTAGATGACAATATAAGGAAATTTTATACTATTGGTGCATAAAATTAAACTCTAATTATTATAAGGAATAATTCCTATTTGGTAGGATTTGATATTTCTCAATTGGTTTAAAGTGTACATTTTTTTTAATAACTATTTTATCTGTAATAACTATTTTTCCACCCGTAATTCGATAAACTTCGTTGTAGAATTATCAGGAAATTAAACTCGCATCATTTCAAATTTGAAACTAGTTTCATTATCTTGCATTCAATCCAATAACTAATTTTTTTCCCCCATTTTAAATACTACACACCATGCCAGTTTTGAAACAACATATAAATACGCTTATCACCATCTGCAACTGCCTTATCTTTTTGTTTACAAAAAAGCAGCTTACAAAATAGTGTGTTGCCATCATCCATAATGCTTGGGTAAAACGACCCCATGATAACAATAAATTAACAGTAATCATCCATGATTTGAAACTTTAGCACATTCTTTTCATGACCGAATTATGAGCCATTGGCACCGAGAAAAATTCGCATATTCGTTTTAGGATAAACAAATCTACCGTAGATATACGTATGTTCCTCTTGAGATAGCAAAATTCATAGAGGAGAGATTCATTTTGAAAATTCAAATTGTATATATGTTTGATTTTAATCTCTAAAATTCAAAAAAGTATTAAATTAGTTTCTGAATTTATAAAAATAATTTAAGTTAGTTCCTATAAATTATGATAAGATATGTGGTAAATAGCTTGAATTATGAAAAATTAATTTAAATCATATTTTATACTTTTAGATATTACATTTATATTTTTTAATTTTAGAAATTAAAATGAAATGCGTAAATAATTTTAGGAAAAAATAACCTTAACTACAAAACCTAATATAATTAGTAATTAGTTAAATTTTTTAAATATTTAGTCAGAAATTCAATTATAAGTCTCATAATCAGAGACTTTCACTTTTGGAAGAACTTAATTATTTTATGATATATTTGATTAAAAGGTCAAAATAAAAATAAATTTTTCTTGATTAAATTTTATATATAAAATTCAATTATAAAAAATTTAACTTTATTTTTGCTCTCGAATCAAATATATCTTAAAAACAAAAACGGAATATATATGCCAGCATCATAACGGAAGACTAATGTCACTCCAAAAAATAAAACACCGAAACTGAATAAAACAAAAGAATAGTACATAACGATGCAGTGATGGCAGGTGGAAAAAATAATGGCAATGGTCAATGGGCCCCACACACTGGTAAAGCGAACAAACTACGATCAAAAGTTAGCTTTGGAATCAGAATCCCACATGTCAAACGTAAGGCTCTCCGGAGCTGACTCTGTTTCTGTTTCTCTTCTCTTTCCTAGCAGGAGGAGACTCTTCTAACTCTCAACCTCCCTTCAATTTTTGCTTCTTAAGCCTTCTTGTTACTCCTCCTTCAGTTTGGTGCTGTTGTGGGGTGTTGCTGTTGTGCCTTAGAACAAGTAAAGTCTGTTTTGTGTTGCACTTTTTTTCTTGTTTTTATCATTGCCCTTTTGGTTTATTTGAGTGATATTCAAAATGGGTTTTGTTTTCTGATTGCAAGTTTGTTTTTTTCTTTCTTGTTTGCATATTTGGCTATATGTGTTGTTGTGGTACACTCCTTTTTGTTTTGCTTTTTTTTTTTTTAATTGGGGGGGGGGGGGGGGTTAATTTAAGTTTAATCTTTTCCTTGCAAATTGTGTATGGTAATTTTGATCAAGGTAACCTGGAGTTTGCATGTTGTTTGTTTTCTTCTTCTTCTGTTTTTGTTGATCTTTTCTTTCCTGTTTAGGATAAGACAGTTAAAAATTCTTGGTCGTGTGCATTAAATAAAATTATTTCATGATGTGTGTTTTATGGTTTAGGAAATAAAATTGTGGACAAATTCCGTTTGTTAATAGGTAGAGAGTGAGACCGTGGGAAGTTGGGTTTGAGTTTGGCATTATTATGTTGGAACTTGTTTGATTGATTGTTAAATATAAACGTGTTTTATGTTGGAATTTATCTCCAATCCATTTTATGTCTTTGTGATAACTTCCTTGATTAATGTACTTCATCGCTTTAGGCCTATGAAAATGACCACCATCAATTCTCTTTGTTGATTTTTGTCCTCTGATTTCTTCATGATCAGGTAGATACACCTTCAACCCCAAATTTTACATTCTTCAGATCAGACATAGTGAAGCAGGTCTAATTACTATTCCAGCTAGTGTATTGTGATGACTATGGATGTAAAAGGCATAACTTGGGTTGGAAATATGTACCAGAAGTTTGAGAATATGTGCCTGGAGGTGGAAGAAGTGATGTTTGAGGTATGCGTTTGTCATCATTCAGCCCTTATCCTATCTTATACCTGTTTGAAGTATCAAATGAGGAAAAATAACTCAAATTACGCCATGGACATTCCAATGCTTGTTATGAGTATCAATGAAACCATAATATAAATTTTTTGGTTCTTTTGTTGCTACTGGTAGAATTGCAAACTGTTCTTAGTCTTTGACTTACATGTTCTTAGAATTCTACCTATGGTTATTGTTAGTAACTTAGTATCATTATCACATATATTGCAAGTTGAATCAGGAATGCAGCTGTTATCTTGTGTTTGTCTTGATATTTATGGTAGTCTATGATAAAATTTCCGAATTTCTTCTTTTATATGATGTCAATTGTGTACCACTATCTTGGTTGAACTATTCTTTGGACTGATAGTTCTGTGGCCTGCATTGATTCGCAGTATTAACAGTCCAGTATAATCCTTTTTTCCTTTATTTGTTCTTTGGGGATAGGATACTGTTAAATACGTAGAGAATCAGATGCAGACTGTTGGGGAAAGTGTTAAAAAGATCTATTCAGAAGTCATGCAGGACTTACTTCCTCCATCTTCTTGTGGTTTGGATGAAAAGGTAGCCACCTTCGAACTGCCTATAGAGAACTATGCTGATAGTGGTTTATGTGAGAAGACATTTAAACGTTCCGAGGAAATAGCTGTTAAGGCTGACACCAAGGAAACAACTGAGGATTCAAGGGTCAATCATGATGTTGATAATAATACAATTCATGATGAATTTTGTGATGCTGATGCTTTGTTCAAGTCAGCTTCTGGCAATTCTGTCTTTGTGAATAATTCTACTTCACATGGAAGACAATTCATTGGGAAAACAGATATTGAATCAAACCTTGGTAGCGATGAAAATCAGCAAAACCTAAAGATACCTGCATCCAAGACAGTCACCAAAATCACTTTATTAGAATCAGATACATGCAGTACATCACAATCATGTGAACTCTCAAATGGAAATAAAAATCAAGCAGTTACTGTTTCAAATCCAGCTTCTGCTGAAGAAACAAGGCTTGCTGCTGAAGCGTATTGTTGTGAAGAAATTGAGAATGCAAGTACAGAACAAATCTCCAATGTTCTCGTATCGGTTAAATCTGCTGAAGAGACAGAGATGAATATGAGTTATTCTTCCTCCAGTATCATATTTGGATATACAGGTGGTAAGTATTTGAGTGTCTGTTAGATGTAGCTGTATTTTCCTCAGTTTTTTGGTTGGTAACTTAAAACTTCTGATAGCGGTAACAACTATATTATTTTTCTGGAAGGGTTCTCTATGATCAGAAAAATACAGCCTGATGATTGTTCTCATAACACAGTTGTTGTATCTCATCCAGGTATAAATTCAAATCATTCTGAACCCCGAAGTACTTACTGAGTTTAGGTATTAATTCAAATCATTATGAAGTACTTCCTCAGTTTAGGTGTTATAGAAGTACTTGCTCACTTTATTGTATGAACCTCCTTTTGTTGAATTTCAGAGTGCATCTTTGCTGTTTTTGAGAGGTCAGATCAGTTATTTGGAGAGGGGGGTCTGATGAAATTTCCATGACGTTTGTCTGTTATATAGCCTATTCATATCCGTGGGAGACAAAATATTTTCGACACTTCATATCTTCTTAATTGTATTAAGCGGCATTAATTCTTTCACTAAACGATACTATCTCTATAAAGAATATGTATAGAACTTGTGGCTCATTATGACCTAAAAAATGGTTTCTTATTCATAACCATTTTGATTTAAACTCTGTTTCGAATGCTTTAAACTTTGCGAAGTCTGCATAGGCATATCTAGATGCAGTAAGTCTGAAGCCCATATGTATAGCTTGTTTACAAGTATTAGATGTGAATAACAGTCTTTGAATAACCCCTCTGTCAACAAGCTCATGCACCTATGAGCAGATGGTATCAAAGTCATTTTGGCTTCATATTATTTTTTCAACTCATGCCAAGTCATTAACTAAAATCATTCTGATTATTTAAGAAATTCCAGAAGGATGGAGTTTGGATGCAACAGTGATTGATGCTGTAATGGAACGTGGCCATACAACCATGCAACAAGATGATGAGCTGAAGCTGGAGGAAACTTGTGTTATGGTGACCAGAGATGAACTTCAATTAGTTCCCAAGACGGGCGGTAATCTAGAGACTAACAAGGTAAACACACGCACACACACTCACACACACATACACACTGATCCTTTTTTTCCTGTTTGTTTGTGCATGTTCAGCTCTAAGTGGAGCCATTTTCAGTGTTTGAAGAAAAAGAGGAAGCAACCATTTTCTTTATCCAAGAAGTCTACAAGGAAGCAAGAGTATGAGGAGCTTGCAATGTTGCATGGAAACAATGAAAAAGGAAAGGATGATAGTGTGGAGAATTTATGTCCAACTTTAGTGGAGGATCAAATTCAAAGCAAATTGCTACTTCCTGATATATCTGAACCTGAGTGGGAGCTTCTCTAAATAAATACCATGATGCCAATTACTTTTTAGTCCTTTTTATGAATGGATACTGAGATACCCCTATTGCAGCGAAGATTAAATTTCTTACAATATCAGTTTATGTTACTAAGGGTGCTTCCTTATTTCCTAGCACCAAAATTCCAGCCCTCCTTCCTCCCTTTTATTCTTCAGGGGAAAAAAGGCCTTAATTGGGCCATTCAAATGAGAACCTCCAAATAGAGCAGTTTAATTTAGCTTAGTCTATTATATAGAATACTGAATGCGGCTAATTTACGTTGTCATCATTGACAATGATCTTTCTGATTTGACTAAGTTTAGATTGAGTTTAAGACTTCGTCCACCTGTGCTTGATGGCTATTTAGTATATTATGGTTCCAATGTTGCCTCTAGAAGATGCTGGTGTGTGAGCAAGAACTTCACCGGAGGAGCTTTGAATTTGGATCTTGTGGTGAACATTTGATGTTGATTTGGCAAATATAATATGATAGTGGACTATTAGTAACCAAAGCTTTCATGGACACCCCAAATGATGATGTTTACATCTAAGCTAGAAAAAGGTTTGGTCAAGCACTCAAACATTCCCCCTCCCCCTCCCCCTCCGCCCCAAATGATGATGTTTACATCTAAGCTAGAAAAAGGTTTGGTCAAGCACTCAAACATTCCCCCCTCCCCTCCCGCGAAAGCACTTAAATGTTTATAAGAACTCGGCAATAGGGGGAATGGATATTGCCACTCTATTTTGATTATTGTCATTTTTACTTAATTTGTTTTTTATGTAGTTGTCCTAAAGCTCTTTTCTTTTTCACAATTTGTAAATTAGTTACATATTGTTATTCTAATATTATTCAAACCATTATCATAAATATTTTTTAAAAATTCTGTTAATATTTTATTTGTGGTTCTATATATTTATTTTCATTTTGCAAAAAAAAAAAAATATTATACATTATTGTTCCAGTTTGCCAAAAAACATAACTAGTAACTATGTTTAATTGTTTTCCCAATATGATATCATGAAAGGCTCCAACTCTTCAAAATCAAAGAGGAGCTGTTTTATCTTATTGTTTTTCTTTTGGAAAAACTATTAAATAATATATAAATCAAAAGTATTTTAATTAACTCAATTGCTCCATCAACCTTAGACATATACTAGTGTGGTGTGCAAGAAGTTAGATAAGATTCGAGTGAGGTATTCTTACAATATATGAGAAGGAAACGTAGGTTCCACTTATGTGTTGGTTCAGTTAAATGGAACACAAGTTCACATGCAATTTCTCTTAATCTTGCACACATAACAATTGATCTCAAAGATGATTGAAATTTGAACAACACTTTTCCTCATAACTTATTAAATAAATGACTAACTTCATATATTATGTTACCTGAATTTTTAAGAAAGAAAATAATAGATTAAAAATTTGTAATGATGAGAGATTGATGTAACGAATACTAGTATAATATTTTCATTTAATATTAGCTAAAACTTCATAAATGCTTGATGGTATAATATGGGGTATATTCGATATTACATACATCTACACCAACTTAAATGCCATATATATTATATAAAAAAATATAATATACTTACTTGTTATGTTAATTAGTGGAAAAATGTCCTTTTTACAAAATGGAAGGAGACTTTTCGGGTAATATTTTTTTTTTTTTGTAAAATGAAAAAAATATGGAAGCATAAATAATAAAATATTAACCATTTTTATAAAAATATTTATAATAATAATTTTGAATAATATTAGAATAACTATATATAATTAGTTTATTAATTATAAAGAAGAAAAGGGCATTTTAGGACCATTACATAAAAAGTTAGTGGAGTATAAATGACAATAGTGAAAATGGAGTGGTTTGCCACTCCCCGCAATAGGATATTGGAAGATGCAGGCCATAATCCTTTTGGGCAAAGAGTAATATGGTGAGGCTTTGTCAGCCTATGTGTAAATGGGCTACGCTGTGCATGCCCAAAATTGGCCCTTGAAGTTGAAGGTCCCAATGATGTTATTCTACAATGGGTAACACTCCCTTCTGTCTAAATACTTGATCCAATGAATTTCCTATTGGGATTTTGATCCTCCACCATGAGGCCAGTTGCAAAGTGAAAAAATAATAAATTTATCACTCTTAGATTAATAACTATTATTGTGTGTGGGTTGTATAAAATGATTTGACTCATCAGTTTATCGCTTTACAATTATCCTTATTTTAGAGAAGATTTCTCCTTTGCATTGACCCAAAGCGGGAAAAAAAAAGAAGCGAATTTGCATTGGCCAAAAATAGTAGTGTCGAGTTTAGAAGCGGCTAACCTCTATTGACCCCAACAAAAAATGGGTGACTTCTTAACTGGTAGCAAATGGATGTACACTAGTTCTTTGGAAATTTCACCGCCAAGCACAAGGTTACAAATGTTTTTTGCGGCAGGCAATTAGGAGGAAATGCGCTACAAGGCAAACACAGCCCTTCTTAACTTGCTGGGGTGTTTTGCTGACATCATATTTTGCTGTTTATAGTTATGCCAATTCTTTCATTGCACCTAAACAAGGCCTGAACTTTGTTATCATTTCTGATATGTGGACAATCTATCATCATGTCATTAAAAAACTAACTCTTGCAGCGATTACTTAAAAACCATACTGTTTTAGTATAGCAATGCATGGTTTGGGCACAACATAAGAATAGTTCCCTATGAAACACGTGTGAAAAAATATTGACGAAGATAATTCAGATATAAAACCATGTTCTACCACCAATTTAACTATTTGAACTCTTTAGAGAGATAATTCATAATATAATATTAGAGTCTCCATAACTAAATGATCATGAATTCAATCTTTCTTATTCCCATTATGAAAAAAGAAGGGGAAAAAAAATCACCCGTGAACCCAAAATAGACATTTGTGTATGAGGCATGTTAGACATAGAATTATTTATGTCTTTATCTACCAACTTAAATTTCTAGAGTGGTGATTCATGACACTATTCAGACCCCTGAGTCCTTTGATAACTGATTACACTGTTGATGTAGTGTATCAGTGTTACAGTGACAGTTAGGCATGTCAATACCTTATATCAAAATTGTAAAAGCCGAATCCAATAAATTATACTTTTATGAAACCCTCATGACTGTCCGAGTAAGTTAAAGCTCATAAGATTAAATGTTAAATAATGGGACCCTCTTGTGTATTATATACCTCGTGCAATCGTCAATATGTTCTCATTTTTAATTATTTGTTCGTTAAAAAATCAGAGTTTTGATTCGATTGATGAGAATATATTTGGGGCGATATAGTTAGCTCAAGAAATAATGGCCTTTAAAATCAGCCAACTGTTATAAAAATCCAATAGTAACGTGTGAGTTACTTGACTACCTAATCCACCATTCTAGTACTTTATTGGTTGCAGCCATAAAGCACATAACTTTTCCTAAGTAAAGGCACCAAAAACAAATAAAACTTTTCTTAAGTACAAAGTTTGGTTCATCAATGCATCCCACAGGGTAATGCCTGCCATTATTGACAAATGAATTTTAAAGGGCGAGAACAAAGAAACAAAAACATGTTATAAGAAAAAGGCAAGTATATATTTCTAAATTTTCCTCACTTGGCAAGCAACTTGTATTTGAAAACTCCATCAAGATGGGCCAGCCTATTTTACTGGACATATGGCCCACGTAGCCAAACTTGGCATAGCCTTTTTCTTGAACAAAAACGATTCCACATTCTCTTGTCCACCTTGAGCCAATAGGTTTGAAAGAGAACAAACAGTGCAATGAATTAACTACTTGTTTGGATTATTATCATCAAATTAACAACTCTTAAAAATTGTTTCAGTGCTTTGGATGGTTTGCTACTTTGCTCAAAAGAAGATGACGATGCATAAAGGAAAAGGACCTACAAGTTGGTGGTGCATGATATTGGCTGTCAAAAGCTAGAAACCTTATTGTAACGATAATGCTCATAACGTATGGCTTAAGTGGTTTATTTATTTTTTTTCAAAAAAATATTGCAGGTGGATAGAAGAATCATATTCTACAAAAGTTATTAGGGATATATATTTGTGGATAAAGTACTAAGATTTCGATGTACATTTGCTGTTTTGATTTTTTATTATAATTTTTGGAGTTGATATTTTGGTGCCCATGTAGAAGAGATTTTAACTATACACTAGACTAGTAAACAGTAGATTAGGTATACGTTTGGTAATAATTTGATTTTAGAAATTAACTATTTTTTCGAAAGCTGTCAAGTTTTTCAATATAAATTGTTTTTAACCTAAAATAATAAGTTCATTCAAAATGTGTGGATGCAATAGTTTGATTTATGTGTAATAGATTTCACAAGAGTTTTACATGCATAATACAAGTCTGAATGATTCGGGATTGTCAACAAATTTCTTAATGAAAAGTTGCTCATGCGCACCTTTTTTACATTATATTTATACAACTTGAGTGGAAGTATTATCCACACGTTTGGGCTTCTAAGCATTCTTTTTCTCAAGAAACAATTGTTAAACATTCTATATAACTGAAAAAACAATAATAATAGTATAATTCACAAAACGTACATAAATTTATAACTTACAAATGACTTACAATGAAATTGATTTGGTTGCTGACTATAAGTCGCATGTTTTTTTGTCAAACTTTAAATTTGATTCCCACCACTACATGCTCTCATCTTTCTGCGCGCCTTAGCTTGCTGTGACAAATTCAGGATCAATTTGACCGTCATTTGGCTCATTATTAGAGATAATGGGAAATAATATTATACTGAATTTGATTGTATGATTGCTGGATTGAAAGATGAGTAAGACTTTCTTCCGAGTAAAATTATTACCTTTATGACGTGTATTACTTAAATAATTAAGCATGCATGCAGTAATTAGGGTGCGTTTGTTTTATATTTTAATAAGAAGTTATTATAAAATTAAAATTTTGGATGCATATAAATACTTGTAATCCATAGCATTCCTCCAATGGCTATAACAGAATTTTACCCTTTCCCAACACGTTCCCATGTTTCACTCTCCAGTTTCATGCTTAGCTACCTCCTTTATTTCAAAATATAGGTTATTTTTAGATTTTTGTTTTGTTTCAAGATACAACTTATTTTCACATTTCAATGAATCATTCGCTGTTTTATTCTCATTTTATCCTTGTGTGAGAGAATGTGAAATTAGATAAAGAGAATGAATTAAGATGAGTAGCGATGGTAGTGCAGTGTGTTGGGGCGAGGTTTTACTCAAGCTAACCTGAACTCGTATTAGATAATATGACTCTCAACACGCTATGTCTTTATCCATGGGTTTTATAAATTTAAACTCACCCCGCCCTGCTATTTGTTTAAAAACCTATGAAATTATCTCAAAATCTAAAAAATCAAACATAATTATATAAAATACAACTACCGTTAGTATTTAAATTCTAAAGTAACAATTATCAGTAAAACAAAACAACAAAATATCCTTGATAGAAAAAACAACTAAATTATAAATAAGTTTAACATAATTTGATACTCATTACTATATTAGTGTATTAGGGTTAAGTATTTTTTTGCAATATATATTGTGGGTTGGGGTTGGGGTTGGGAATACGAGTGGATTCATTCTAAACCCATACCCGCCCCAACTTGCAGGTAAAACTAGCCCCACATCCACCGGTCCTAGAGCGGGGCGGGCAAAGCGGGTGCCTCGTGAGTAGGGTTATAGTTGTCATCCCCAAAGATGAGTT
Organism: Dalbergia cultrata; assembly: GCA_031216105.1. Classification (NCBI taxonomy): domain Eukaryota; kingdom Viridiplantae; phylum Streptophyta; class Magnoliopsida; order Fabales; family Fabaceae; genus Dalbergia; species Dalbergia cultrata. Next base: position 9,774,436 of record CM062350.1, on the reverse strand, counting down.
ATGATTAATGAAGATAATATATAATGAGTGATGAAAGAGTATATATTTTCATCTTTTACTTTCATTATTTTAGAAGATTAATGGAATCAAACGTTAACTTAATTCTTGTACATAATAAAAAAAAACATATATTTTGAAATAGATGGAGTAAAATTTGCATCAAGTATACTATCAACCATCTCTCTAAAAAATTTAAGTCAACAGATAGATATATATAAATAATTTTATATTTTACTGGGCTCATTTCAATGTCTCTTTTGGACTCAAACTGTGAATAGTTTATTATAATAGCAAATAACAAGAATTGAAATTCTGATAACTTGATTATAGATATTCTGATATCATGCTTTTATCTCTTCTAAAAATTTAAAAAGAGCAATATACGTACATAAATGATTTTATGCTTCATCCAATTAATTATTTTGTTTCAACATCGAATCTCTTTGACATTATCTACTATACATTATTGCTAAGGAGATGTCACCCTCATACACCGAAAATTAAGAAAATATGAGATGTGGATATGAATGATCACGTGGAAGGTAGAAGAATGAAATAAACTTGTGACAACGCGTGGATGCCCTTTGAACCTAAAAGCCGCCAGCAAGTGCTGCTTCCTTGCCCTCAGCTAGTTCTAAGTGTTGACAATGACTTCGTGATTGTGATTATGCTTGGAAGTTTAAACAAGGCAAGTCAGAAGAAATTTATCATACACTTCACTATACTACGAACTTATTGAAAAAAGGGCATATTCAATTTATAAAAAAAAAAATTACATCTATATGGCATCATTTGATTTAAAAAAAGGGTTAAATTGATAAAAGGAATTTTTTCTCAGAGCGTACAAGAAGTTTTCTTCATTTGATAAAGTTCATCTTCGTCTACACGTACTTGGATTCCTGGCTCTTTCCTTTTTTAAACTTACCCATTACACTGTTGGCCCCTCTCTCTCTCTCTCTCTCTCTCTCTCTAAATCATGTGGTTCATTATTAAGAATTTTTTTTTAACACTTATTAAGTATTTATTTTAACAAAACTCTATAAGTTACTTTGTGCTAAAGTTGCAGGTTGATGCCTAAGCTAAAGTCTCATCCAACTTTGAGATCGATCCCACCACATGATGATCTTTTTATTATGCCAAAAGGAACCCAAAAAAAAAAATGAAAATGGAAAGCATGTGTAATGTGTTTTGAGAAAACTTTCTAGCTAAGAATGCTCTCTTGTGGATTTCATTGTTCAATTTCTAGCATTTAATTGTTATCAAATTGTTGTTTTATCATGTCTGAGTAGAAATATGAATGATAGGATCGGAATTGTTTTATGATATCCTTTCAGAATAATTAATAATTAATTGAGTATAGTACACAGTAAAAAAAAACGATTGGCAGAATTTTGAGAGAATTGTATCATAATTGAAGATAGATATAGAATAAAACGAAGTAATAATAACTATGTTATTCTATCTTTCAAAGTGTTGGTTACCCTGATAAACAACATTAACCCTTTGAAAGGATGTAAGTACAAATTCTTAAAAAAAAAAACCATGCAAATAAGAATTTCTCCTCTCATGATCGGAGAACAACTATTCTTATGAGCAATTTAAACGAGTCGAACTTGTAAAAATGCTGTGATTAAATAAAAAAATGACAACTATATTTCTCTAACATTTAATATAAGAAGAATCATCAAATAAGCTAAAATTATTTAGTCCAAAAATTTGATTAAAAAGTTTTGGGTTTGTCGCATTTTTAACAAACTTACTCTCGTGTCATTCAAAGACAATAATAGGACAAAAAAAAAAAAAACAGGTTTATAATTGAATTAGGTCAAGTCTCTGTCACTTGCACGTACAACACTAACTTCCAGTGTGTTCCACACAAAGTTTGGAACCATGACCCTTCTTTCACTTTAACTTTCCTTTCTGGTTTGTGTTTTGGGCAGTGTCACGGAGAAGGAGGAGAGGATATCACATGGAGTGTGGATCCAGTCTCAACTTGTGGTCGGCCAGTACATGATCACAAACAAACCTTGCATTAATTACGATTCTTTATATATACCAAACAAAAATGCTATTCAAATGCTCAATAAATATATATATATGCTAAAATACCTACTTAATAATCATTAGATGTGATGGTAGATCCCACACACTTTATTAATCACATCATATTCAATATTATTAAACGAATATTATAATATACATTTACTTGTTTTAGTGTGATTGAATACCATCACTCTATCTCAAATTACTATCATGCCTAAAAGTCCAATACTGCACGTCTGCACCATAATAAGTAATTAATATATAACGTACCTGTGGTCAAATATGTAATTTTAGTTGACTTAAACAGTCCTTTAGTTGAAATTTTATTTTCTAAAACTAAATTAAGCATAATTTTTTAAGCGATTTCTTGCAGTACCAAGACCTTTTTGAATTCAGCATTTGTGTGATTTAACTAGCCATAAGCTTGATTAATCTTTATAACTTAAGTTAGTGGGACACATAATTGGTTCTTAGCCATAAATAATTAAAATGTACTTATACCTTCGAATTTTATATAAATAAGAAATTCTCATTTTTTAATATACTTTAATTACCCTTTTTCTTTTAAAAAAAAATTTATTGCCTATAACTCAATTAGAAAGGACCAACTTAATTTTTAAAATAATAAATATAAAGTTAAATATTTTTAATACTATATAAAAATTCATATAATTTAATGATAATATAAACAATTATAAAATATTAAATTAAAAGTTACAATGGTTAGTCTTCTTAGTTTAAATAATTGAAAACAAACACGAAACTCAAATCATGGACTTGACAATGGACATTGCCTTACGTTGCATTATAGATTCCATGTGGCTAGCTCTCCATAAAATATGTGATCTACATAGACCATTAAAAACTCAAACTGTGATTTGAAATTATTCCAATGATAAACAAAATGGATATTATTGATGTGGTCTGTTGGTCTTACAGTAATGTCTCAATCGATAACTTGATCAAAGGCTGGAGCTCTTATACACGACGCGCATCATCATTGGAACAGCGCAAACTGGGCAGTTCCTCACTCAAATGATCAATTTAATTTCTTCTGCATTTAAAGATGACTACTAGCTACTGCAACAACTTTGCACTTCTATAATCACCCCAACATATATAATATGTTACTTTCCATGACCTCACAAGTCACCAATATAATGGATATAATTGTTATAATAATCACACTCATATTTAAATGCATGACAGGAATTGCGACATAAGTGGATCAGCAGATCCCAGGAGAAGTTTCCCTTTTGTCTTAACACTAGCCTAGAAATTTCAAGCAAAAATATAGTACAATATCTCCCTCAATTGTTCTGCTGGTGGAATTGAAAAGCAAATAGAAAGGATATAAATGAATGTAGTTAAGAATATAAAGATTTGATTATACATTAAAAAATAATTTTTGTGATTTTAAAATTTTTGCCCTTAGTGATGGACAACTCACAGTTTGACTCGGTTTGATGGGCACTAGCTACTATTGTGGAGTCCAGTTCGGACTTGAATTGCTTAGAGGCTGCATGGATTGGCTGGAATCATTCGTTCAAAAATTATGTCTCGTTTTATATAATGCCAATCACTACTTACTAAGTTGTACTTACTATATTCTGCCAATCGTTTTATATTCTGCCAATTGGATGGTGCTACTATAATTGTTGATTTGTTATATTAACATGGAAGATATTCAGTTACGCTATCTTCTGTTTGGTTTCCACAGATTTTCTAGCCCTTGTAGCCTTAATGGCAATGTAAAAGGGGTGTAGGGGCTATGAGAGTTTCTTCATTTTCTCCCATATATCTTCCTATTAGTGGTTTTATTTTTCTGTTCATGCGGTGTTTTTGATATCTTTTTGACTCCTCAAATTATAGCCTTTACTTATCACATCCACCTGGATTAATGTTTGAGCTCTATTTATCGAAAAGAAATCACTACTTACTATGTAAAAGATAAATAATATATATAATAATTATTTTAAATTTTTTCAATATTATTAAATATTGATAATTTACGTGACAACAAATAATTGTTGAAACAATAAAAGAAATACGATTTGGAACAAATTATTTCCTTCGCTATGAAACAAGACCAAAGGGTCACTTGCTTGCAATTAACAATCAGGTCCCTCGCTCTTGACTTCTTTTTCTATATTTCTTTTGTAATTTTTACCCCATTTCCCATTTTTAATATATGTTATCCAAATTTTGGAGCAAGTCCTTGTTATAGTAGAACAAATAAAAACTAAATTTGCGACTTAAAAAGCTAAAGTCAAGTCTTGAATGGTGGTGTTGCCATCCAGATTTCATATGTACATTGAATCATGACGGTGGTAGTGGTTTTAAATTTGCGTGTTTAGTGTATACTGGAGAATATGATCAATATAAAAGTTGTCTTCAGTAGGACACCACTAAATGATTGAATTTAGAAATTCTAAGAATTAAGGGTAAGAAACATGTCGCCTGGTTCCTTTTCAAGCGCATAAATATTTTTTTAAAGGGAAAAAAAAGTTGAAAAAATGAACGAGATTCTTTCCATAACATACTCTGCTATGAACAGTGGAAAATTGCCATTGACTTGTTGACTATTGCGAAGCACTTGAAACATATCGTAATTTTAGTCAACAATGTTGTCTCTGATCCAATCTTCAATGCCTTAGCATTTACTGCCATTATTTATTTCGTCAATTGGCAATGTTGTTCCATTGGAGAGAACTACGAGCAATGTAGCTTGTAGCGAGAAGGTAAAAAGAGGTATGCTTTTAAACTTTATAATGGGTCACTTAAAAATCTCCCATTCGTAACAAAATGATTATTACAGGGACAAAAAAATATATTGAAACTTTTGTTATGTATTTTTTTTAAAGAGAACATGATATGAACATATTATATATTAGGTATTATGTTGATAATATGAATTGTGAATTGACACATATTCAATACAAAATATTTTTACATTACATGACTTTTTTCAATCCTATTTCCTCTGACTTTCTCTGTCTAATATATGTATTAATTATTTTTCTAAATTTTCACACACATTTGTGTGTGTCGTTTTCTTTTCTTTTACTAGTTGCCGCTAAATCAACATATTAACTCTCTCCAGGCAAAATTTAACAGTTTGCACTGTGTTTTTAGCGCACATTTAGGTACACTTACCGATCATGAGACATCGAATACTCTTTCCATCATTAAATCTTGGCACTTCAGCAGAGAATTTCACAACCATAATATTAGAGTAGCTTGTACGTGAGAAAAAAATGAATTTAATTACAGTCACTACTCTTGTAGCCAGTCACAGCCTCCCCTAACCCACAAAAATAGAAAAGCTAAGGATATATTTGGTTGGAAAGTCAAAATGAGAATAAAATTTACCTAGATGAGCTTTATATATAAAATTATACATTAAACTTATATAGACAATTTTTATTTTCATTTTTACTTCTCTACCAAACACATCCTAATATTAACTATATGGAAACAATAATTCACCAGACACAACCATAATATTTTAAAATTGCCTTCGTGCTTCAATGTATTGGAAAATTTATTGTTTGAGATGAAGTAGCCAGCAATTTGTGCCCATTCCCTTCATTTTCTTTTCATAATTTTTGCATTTACAGATTTTCTTAATTTTTTTTTCATATTTGTAAGTATAAAATTTCTTAGGCAACCATTTAATTGTATATTATAATATTAACTGTTCTAGACAAAGTTTCGGGAGTCCGATCGGCCAAATGTGAAGCTTGACTAATCGGTCCTTTGACTTAGCATAGAATAACAAATCTTCTCGTTATTATAGTATTTGAAACTGAGCTTTGAACATGTCCCCCTTTACCAATTGTCCTACGTTTTATAAGGGCCAGTAAAGAAGGTTATAAAAATGAAAGGTCGGACAAACCATAAAGTTCTCTGAATGTGCCGTTTCGACAATTAAGACAAGGTACTAATGATAATGTCGGCCGAACAATTTAAGATAATCGTTCCCAATTCACCTAGTGGTTACGGGTGGAAACTTCTTCTGGAATTATGTCCGATCGACTTAAAGGATTATGTATGGTTCATTAACAAAAGTACTTGACTCTTATAATTATTATCTCAATAGTCATATATATAATATATAATTACACAATAGTGTAAATTTTTTAGAATTAAACTTTGATACAACTAACAATGTCATTTATCAAATATTTTTATTTGTATCACTGTACAAGTAAATAAATTTGAGAATTAGTCATATTTAGTAACGTGACAATATATAATAAAATGACAAACATCAAAATAATGTTATGAATCAAAGTTATTGCTTTTCAGTATCATACCAATATTTATATTAATTCGCTGTGCATATATTTACATGAAAAGTATCATATGGGCAATTATAAAGGAGTGGACCAGAAATAAGAATGAGTTACAACAAGTGTCAATAATAATGCATAAAATTAAGGTTTAATTTAAATATGTTTTTTTCAATATAAATATAAATTATTTTTATTTTGATCTCTTTAAAACAAAAAATTTACAGAGACTAAAATCAAAATAATCCATGTATGAGGATTTAAAATATATTTAAGCCTAAAATTAATATGTTAAATAAATGAAAGTTATCCCATAAGAATCTCTCAATATATTGTTACCTCGTATTTGTGATTCTCCCCGGATATATACTTAAACTATGTAGCTGAACAAGCGTCCCAGTCAACAACTAACACCATTTGGGTAGGACAGTTGTATCTTTGCATGCTCTAATTAAAGATCCTTAATTTACTATTAATAAGGACACTCCTCACAACTAAGCTTCAGTCAATCCCTAATTTCTCTGCAACTAAAAAATTAATCACGTGAATGGTGAATTGACTTGTTTTCTTTTCTACATAATGATAAAAAGCTTTTTAGGCAGGACATGGTTTTGTTACATTCTTCCTATTCCTAATTGCTATGAACAAAGCAGCCACATGAAAGAGATGGAACCGATCCATTGGTCAACCCTGCCATGCCCAGTGTTCGTGATCCAAATCCAAATTGATGTTGTGAGATCATCACATATCAATTGCAGTGGCTGAAGAGTTGCTTGAAGGAGCACAATTGAGTAACAACATTGTGAGGGCCTGAAAGTAGAACAATACTTAAACACATATGCAAGCAAAGCAACACCTGAAAGGTAAGTTTTTGAATCTTAAAATTGATCTTATTTAAAGTCTGAGCAATGGAATTACCCCCATTCCCTCACCCCTAGTGAACACTTATTTACTACTTTTTTTTACGAGGCAATTTCAGTTGTGTCTTTCTTGGTAAAACTATGTTGCCATTATTTTTTGAAGTCATAAAAAAAAAATTATAACTGATTCCAGAGAATTTTCAAAGCAAGGAAAAAGGATTAGGATTGAATTCAACCCCACATGCCGCTGTAATAAGAATCCACCTAAAAGTTCCACTGTTTCTGCCTCAGAATTAAATAAGAGAAAAGAAAAAATCTATACAGTTGGTATATAACTGGACTTCTTAAACATTTAATCAGAGATTATAGATTTGTATAAAAAGGGTCTTGTGGAAAGAGATTCACCCTTTAGAGGAGTTCATGCTTTAAAGGGATTAGTTATTGTCGATGGCTATGGATATCTGGCAAACCAAAAAAGAAAGAAAGAAAAAATGAAAAAAAGATACAGTGTTTTGCTTTCACATTCCATGTGGAACCACTGGAACTCCCCCCTCTCGATCTCTAAGACATTATATAAACCCTTGTTTCAGACACCTTTTATAGTCACTCCCTGTCCTTTATTTTTTTTTTTTTCTCTTCAACAGAATTCTGGTGTGGGATCAAAACCCGTGGGGAATGGGTTTCCTGTTACCAGCTCTGTTCCTGTCTCTGTTGTTTCCTCTGTTTTCACACCAAGCAAGAGGAGCAGAGGACTTTGACCCTTATAATTATGGTAATAATGCGACCATTGCAAGTGGCAGAAAGCTTGCAGGAAGGTGCAACTGGTTCCGTGGGAAGTGGGTCTATGACCCTTCGTATCCTCTCTATGACCCTTCTACTTGTCCCTTCATAGATCCACAATTCAACTGCCAAAAGTATGGTAGACCTGATAAACTGTACCAGAAGTATAGGTGGCAGCCATTCTCTTGTCCCTTGCCAAGGTACCTGCTGTCTCTGCTTCTTCTTCTCCTTCTCCTTCTCAGCAAATTTCATGCTTTATATATTGGGAATGGTTTAAGTTTCTACATCTAGGATCATAATTTGAACAGTATAATTGCTTGAAATTGTTCATCACTTAGATATGTTCTCAAAGTTTGAGTTTTATGAATGATAAGGATTCAGGTGTGTTTGATTGGAAGATAGAAGTGAAAGTAAAAACTTTTATAAACGAATTTTATGTGTAATTTTACACTTTAAGTTCATTTATAAAATTTTATCCGTATTTTTACCGCAAGTAAACACATCTTTAATAGTTAAAAAACCTTTATCTCACTGTGCACTGATGAGCTTGAGTTAAATTAGAATATGATTTACAACCAAACACCATCATGTTATGGAGCTGTTGGTAGCGGCTAAACTAAAGGGCTGTCCTGTTTTTGTGTGTGTGAATGCAGGTTCAATGCATTGGATTTCCTAGAGAAATATAGAGGGAAGAAGATTATGTTTGTGGGTGACTCTTTGAGCTTGAACCAGTTCAATTCACTGGCTTGTATGATTCACTCTTGGGTGCCGAACACAAGGACCAGTTTTGCAAAGAAAGATGCTCTCTCCATGATCACATTCCAGGTCAGACTTTATAGTTCTCTTGGCTTTTCTTTTTCCTTGTTTTTTTTTCCCTCAAAAGAAAAGAAAATTTGTTATTTCCATATTTTGAAACTTTTGCATTTAATGGTAGTGCTGGGAATCATGATTATTTGGTGCTTGTCCATCAAAGTGTTGTCGTTTTCTCTCAAGCTTGCACCTCAAAGTTGAAATCTTTTAAAATACTTTGCCATATTTGAACTCAAATTCTATTCCCCTAAATCTCATCTTTCTCGTTTAAGGGAGGCATAGGCATAGCGATCTTTGTGTTGAAAACTTGGTTTTGTACATAGTGTATGTGTGGAATTTTTTTTTTTTTACAAAATTTATTTGTGTGTGTTGCTGTGAGGCACCGAAGTGTGAACAATAAAGTTTGCTACGTGATTGGTGGGAGGTTTTCCCTTTTGTAGGGGACATTACCTATTGTTACTTTAAGGGAATAATTAATGTTGGTGTCTTAATTGTTATAATAAATAACACTTTGAAAGAACTGTTTCTCTTTCTACCAAATCGGAACGTGCCCATAATTTCTTTTGCTAGATCCAACGAAAGAGAGTGAAAAAATTTAGAAAAATGTATAGACAGGCGGTTTTTTATTATTTTAAATGACAACATTTTTAATTGATTTCTGAATTAGTGAATGTTTCTGCTTTCTACCCTGAAAATTATGTGCACAGGGTGAAATGTGATTTGCCACATCTTCATTTGGTTCCGTTTGGGAAGAGTAAACCTCTTGATACTGTGAAATTTTCAAACTATGCTTAACTACACTTTCTATTCTTTATGTTCCTAGGGGAAATTCTTATATGTAGCACATCATGTGAATTATTTTATATTCAATAATAAATTGGCACTTCAATTAAAAGTAAAATTTAAAATAAATTTTATGTAAAATGTTATTTTATTAACGAATATAAAGCATATCCATGTGATACACTAAGTAAAATTTCTCATTTTTTTCATTTTTTTGGCATAGGGACCTTTAAAACTTTTCTATTCCGGATTTGTCAAAACCCACCTGCTTTATATAGGAACTTTGTTACACAAATGTCTCAATTCTCAGATAGCAATGATTATTAGTGTTGGAGATTTTGCTTTTCCTCCAATTGCTAAGAACATCAATCGGCTTGGTATTAGACAGCGACCGAGAAACCATCATTAGTGGTAACTAAATTTTGAGCAAAACATTAACCATGAACATTACTCTGCTGACACATTCTTCTATGCATCATCCATTTCCACAATTGTAATTATTGACAATTTGCCTTTTACTTTTCTTTACCTGGTTGAGGAAAATCTGATTGATATTGCCCGTTATCATGATACATAAATGCTATATACGTAATATTGGGGGTATAATTACACATGGGTTCATCGAGATCAGTAGAAATAACTTAAAAAATAAAGTTGGAGTTGGTTATTTAATTTAGACTTTTCGTGAGTACTTTATTTGATTTATACATTAACAGGAATGCAGTTTTATAAAGTATGAACTATGAACTACTAAAAAATTGTAAGTGAAAGTGGCATTCAATCCTCTTTACGCTTGAGGATATATCTTCTGAAAACTAACAATATAATTAGTAATTTAGCCCTTAATTATTACCAAATTGGACCACCTGATATTAGTGGCTTGATTCAGACGCAGTTATCTGCTTGCACGACTTTAGCTTTGTAAATTCGGCAAAACTGCTAAAGTGTCAAAAATTGGGCCACTAGTTTGTGATAAGGAAAGTATCTGCTTTTCCTTCTTTTAGTCTTTTCTCGTCTCTAACTCTAGGAAGGAAAAGAAAAAAGGAAATTCATTTTCTTAAGAAGTAAACTTACTTTGATATATAGGAGACTTTACTAATATAGTTTAATTTTGATTCACTTTACTAGTATACTTTTATCATAATTTCAAAACCTAACCTCGATGGCTTTTTGCTATTCAGGACTATGGACTCCAATTGTTTCTATACCGCACAGCATACTTGGTGGACCTTGACCGTGAGAAGGTTGGAAGGGTTCTGAAGCTTGACTCAATAAAGAGTGGTGATGCTTGGAGAGGGATGGACGTTCTAGTCTTCAACACGTGGCACTGGTGGACCCATACCGGCAATGCACAGCCGTAGGATCAATAAACCCTTCACTTTCACATCATCATAAAATGTCATAATCAACTTTGTTATTACTACATTAGCCAGGGTGATTATTACTAATTTTGTGTTGCATCGAAAATTCCATTTCTGCAGGTGGGATTATATTCAAGAGCGTAGCAAGTTGTACAAAGGCATGAACCGTTTTATTGCATTCTACAAGGGCTTAACAACTTGGGCTAGATGGGTTAACATAAATGTAAACCCAGCCCAAACCAAGGTCTTCTTTTTGGGAATTTCTCCTGTGCATTACGAGTAAGTTTTTTCCTACTTCAATCTATAGTTGATAAATATTGCTTATTCCTTTTATACAATTTTTATGTAAAATTATTTTTTTATTAGTAATAAATTATATTTTTATATGCATTAATTTTTAGATAATTATTCAGACAGTCGAACACTTTTAAAGATTTAAATTTGTTGCATCATTAAACATCCTTATTCAGTGATTCAATCCTATATAGTTATATCATTAAAAGAATTCAACTCTTTCCATAGTTACTCAAAAAATCATGTAAAAGATAAGATACAATCATTTTACAATGTAAAAATCTTTAAGTATCAATACATCAAAACTAAACCCCAATTTTGATAATGTCAAAATAAATATCTGAATGAATTTATAGAAAAAATTGAATACTATTAATACATCAACGTTTGATGATGAGTATTAAGGTTTCTTTGTTTGACATTTTGAAAAAAAAGAATTAAAAATTATGAAATTTAAATTTTATATATAATTGAAAAAGTCAAAACTATTTTTTCAAAAGTTACTCTTTTTAACTTCTACATAAAAAAATTGAACACCATTTTTTTATATTCTAATTTTTTTACAAAAATTGACCAAATATACAAAAAGTATTTCTTTTTTTTTATTGAAAAAAGTGATTTTCAACCAAAAAAAAAAAAATCCCAAACAAATGCTCCCTTGATATATGGATTTGTATGGTAATATAAGTAGTGCTAGCTTTTTAACTAAGAAGTTGTGGTGTTATGGTGATAAGGGGGAGAGATTGGAATCAACCAGCAAAGTCATGCATGAGCCAGACACAACCATTCTTTGGATTGAAGTACCCTGCAGGGACACCAATGGCTTGGGTGGTGGTGAACAAGGTGCTGAGCAGGATAAAGAAGCCTGTGTATTTCCTTGATGTGACCACTCTCTCACAGTACCGCAAGGATGCACACCCTGAAGGCTACAGTGGTGTTATGCCTACAGATTGCAGCCATTGGTGTCTTCCAGGGCTTCCTGACACTTGGAATGTGCTTCTTCATGCAGCTCTTTTTGGTTGAAGCTAAGGGACTACATTGACTTTGTTCATTAGGTACATTTTTATTAGACAGGAAAACCATTTGTTTTCTAATATTGTTAGGAAATATATTTAATTTGGCATCTTGGTTCTTGTAACCGGGCAATAAAAAAAAGGGTTGGTTGGTTTGATTGATGTTCCAAATTGTAAATGTTGGGATTATGTTGGCAGAAACTGCCTTGAATTGTACCAAATACCCCTCCTCCTCCTCCCTTTGAATATTGAAAAAGCATTTGTAATTTACTTTATTTTTGGAATGACTTGCTGATGGATTGTTGTGAATCAAGTACTTGATGAAATTCCATTCCCTTATTTTGAAGCTTAAGAATGAAAAAGGCATACAGAGAATCTGATCTCATTTAGCAAACTTGAGTCCTGAGCAATGTTAAGCATCATCAGTACGTACTAAATTATATGGAAGAGGGGCTAATGTAATAATAAGTCATACAAATTTTGATGAATTATGTTCAAGTTTTAATGAAAACTTTGGCCTACTTTAGACTGGCTCATTTCTTCTGAACCTTTCTATTTCAAGAATTTAATAAAAAGAAATCTCTTTATTCTTCTTCATTGTCACGATTTTGTTATCAGTGTTAGTGTGTCACCCACACAAACAGCGAGACCAAAACACATTTTTTTACCAGAACACATTAGAGAGTGGTAATATGTGGATATGGCCACCCAACGTAAGCAAAAGATGACTCACTCATCAGAAAAAGCTGTGGCCGTGAGGATGGGCTATCTGTAAGTTCTTCTTTGCGCTTGTATGATTTAGTCCATTTCTCAAATGGAACCTCAGGAGCTAAAGAAGGCCTCGTGTCAAGACAAAACAAGAAAAGGAGGCTTAATGTGCAGCCATACGTAACCAACACTAATTGATTGGGCCAAAAATGCAAATGTACTCTTATGTATAAACTATAAACTTGCTGAAGCATAAAAAATGAAATCTATGAACAATAGATTCTTACAATCACATTATCTAAAATGCAAATGAAGTGTGGTATAGATGGTCATGAAATCAGTCCATATCTCACAATGACGTGAGTTCGACTCTCACGACTATTATGAGACTTCTATTAGATAATCATAAAAGAATTTTTATAAGCACTTGAAGAATTCAAAAACTGTGCCCTGATCTTGATGGAAAGACCAGCACCAAATCCACTTTTCTTTTGTTTATTATAAAAAAACATTATCTAATATTTTTGATATATCATTAGTGAGAGATTCGCTCATTTAGTTGATCTTTCACTCGTTATTGTAACTAGTGTTTGGTTAGTGAAATCACTCGTTAATGAGTGATATATAAATACTTTTATAAATTTATATCTCAAAAAATATGCCCAACTTTCTTTTACATAGACCCCTCTTCGACCTAAACTTTTCATAATAAAAAAGAAATAATGTTATATATTAAAAAATAAATATATATAGAATGTCATATGAAATAAATTTGTACGAAATATTCATTTATCTACGAAGGAACAACCAAAAGAATACAAATACCAAAAGAAGGAATATACTAAAATAATCATTATCAACAAGATCTAAGTGGTTATTTTAACTTAATTAGAGGTGTTGAGTTCAAGCTCTAATACACAACTACGTTCAAACTCAAAAGGACGAGTTTTATTGCCTTAGTGGTTCTATTTGGTTCAATCAAATTGTCTGCAATAGCAGGATACCGGTTGGCTAGACCAAGAAAATCCGAGGGCCAGGTGTCTTCCCCTGAATTGTGGTCATGCCAGGCAGTCCTCAAAGTCCCATGTGTCAAAACACACAAGACCCCCTTTGATCCCACGACTCTAATCTCAATCTGCACAGTTGCTGTGTGCGCCCTACCTTAGCTGAGTCACATTAATTAGTCCTACCACCCTCACACGTTGCCTTAACAGCTAGGGGTGGTACCACATGTCCTTCCCCATGCAAACCCATCCACCCCCACCTCTTCCGACCGCCACACTCTCTCTCCTTTTTAAACTAATCACACACACACACTTCATATACATCGAACATTCAAAGTTTCCAAACACACAAAGCAAAACACAAACACACACACAGAATAATTGTACGTACTCGTGCTTTTGTTCTTTGGGAGAGACTAGAGTATAGAGCGAGTACTAATAACAAAAATGGCGTCTGAGCAATTGTCACGTAGAGAAAACACTACCAACGAGAGGGAGATTCACATTGAGAAGAACAGGGTGCCCAAGATGACAACACACTTTGAGCACCTCGCGGAGCAAGTTAAGGATTCTGATGGCGGGAACAAGCAGGAGACTCTGCAGGGAAGCATTGAGGCGTTGCAGGGTGGCGAGATGAACAAGGAGCATGCTGGGAAGGCCATTGGTGACGTTGGTGGATGTGGGAAAGCAAGGGAGACTCATGAAGTTGGTGCACACTTTGAGTCACTTGCTGATAAAGTGAGGGGTGAAAGAGAAGGTGGTGAACATAGGGAGAGTAAAGAGAAGGGTGGTGAAAGAGCCAGAAGTGCAAATATAGTGAGGGACAAAGAAAGTGAAGCTATGATGAGAGAAAGAGAAAGTGGTGCTGGTGTTCGTAACGTGGGGATGCCTGAGATGCAAGGTGGTGAGGGGAGAGAGGAACTCGAAGGGAGAACAAGAGAGGTAAGGGGAAGGCCTCAGAAGAGTGATGTGGAGAAAGAGAGAAAAAAAGAGAGCGTGGGACAAGTGGTGGCTGAGAAAGGAGGAGGAGGACTAGGGAGAGAAAGTAAAGAGGAAGGTGAAAAAGTGAAGGATCAAGAAGAGAAGTTTGAGGGAAGATATGGTGGTGTTGAAGGAGAAGGTGCAAAAGCAAGGAATGAGGAAGAGAAGTTCAAGGGAAGGGTTAGTGGTGGTGGCGGTGAAAAAGAAGGTGCAACAACTGCAGTTTTAACATGCACACATGAAAGAGGTGGTGGTGATGATTTGAAAGCTGGAAGAGAAAGAAAAGAAGATAGAGCAGCAACACAACAAGCTAAGAAGAACGCAAATGAGGTCTTCTCAGATGCTCAGAATGGGTACGAAGGTGCAAAACAATCCGCAAGTGAGACACTTGGCAGCACAACACAAACCGAACAAGAGACGGCATCACAGGGAAAGGATGCAGCCTTGGGGAAGGGTCAACAAGGACATGCTACCACAAAAGACACCCTTTCAAATGCTGCAAAAACCGCAGCAGAATACACTGCACCGGTTGCTGAGAAGGCCAAGGACTATACCCTCCAAGCCGCTGAAAAGGCCAAGTCTGCAGGTGGCACAACGGTGAACTACGTTGGAGATAAAGCAGTGCAAGCAAAAGACGTCACAGTTGAGACTGGGAAGAGTGCTGCAGAGTATGCTGGCAAGGTATTGAAAAGTTAGTTATTATTAGAGAAGTTGCAGTTATAATTGGTTAGTTAGTTCTTTTGAAAGAGATGATTTCATGACAATTTTCATTTTTTTTTTAATAACTGAAAGTGTAACTGAATTAACTAACTAACTCTCTAATAAAAGGTGGCTGCGGATTTGAAGGACAAGGCGGCAGTGGCGGGGTGGAAGGCGGCACACTTTTCTACCGAGATGACGGTGGAGGGAACCAAGTCTGCGGCAAATGTGGTGGAGGGGGCTGCTGGTTATGCTGGTCATAAGGCTGCTGAGCTTGCTGCCAAGTCTGTGGATGCTGTGAAGGGGTTGGCTGCATCGGCTGGTGATACTGCTAAGGGGTACACGGCAAGGAAGAAGGAGGAAGCTGAGAGGGAATTACAGGCCAAGACAGGACCTCAACAGGTTCTATATTTCTATATATGCATATATACGCGATCATTCTATGCTTGTGTTGCGTGAAAATGAATAGAATGTGGAATTTGGGTAAATGCTTGGAATGGTTGTGGCTAATAACATGATTAAGATGCCTTGGAAAAATATGGCTTTAGATAGGTGAATGAGTACAATTTTGTCCTCCAACCAAACATACCGATTCTATACTTTATAGTATGAGGCTGATGTTCTGCTTTTAAATGAATTTCCATTTTCCAACTATTATAGAACCAAAACAATAAACAGGAAGTCTAATTTCAAGTAAGGTCTTCGCCAAGTTACTAGAATGTTTATTTTACTGTTAAGGTTTATGGCTTTATCCTTGTATGTATTTCAAAGGTTTTGATGTAGAAATTTTTGATGTAGAAATTTGATTAATTTAAATTTCACTTGCAAGGTGTGTCTGCTAGAACTTCAGTAATATGCAGGGAAAATGTGCTTTCATTTTGTTGAAGAATCTGTTGGTTAACTTAAAAACTGAAAATTGACACACATGCATTTAGGAAGCATCACAAGGTGTCGGCGAAACTATAGGCCAATATGCACAAAATGTGTTGCCAACTGGGCAAGCACAACGCCAAGAGGGGACAGGAAGCACTGTGTTGTCAGCCATTGGCGAAACAGTGGGGAATGTAGGGGAGAAGATAAAGAAACCATTTGAAAACATCACTGGGAAACAAAGTGAGACTAGTTCCCAAACTAGTGGAGGAGGGCAACAACAAGTGCAGGGAAAGGGGAGTGAGGCCATGACAAGAGTTGGTGAAACCGTCGGTGATGTTGCACAAAGGGTGAAGCAGCCATTGGACAACATCACCGGCAGCATCACTGGTGGAGGGACTGAGGTGTTGGGAGCAGTAGCTGATACTGTGGGTGAGATTGGTGAAACCGTGATCAAACCTGCTGAGAGAGTTCAAGAACAAGGCCAAATGGGACAAGGAGGTGGTGTGCTGGGTGCCATTGCTGAGACCATTGCAGAGATTGCTCAGACAACTAAGGTCATGGTTGGTGGTGAGGGTGAAAGTGAGTCAAGGCAGAATATTGGGACAGGATCCCTCCCAACTGATCGTGGCAGGCATGAATAAAGGTCCTTTGAGCCTAATAATATAAAGGTCCTGTTTTTTAGCCTAATAAGTGAATATTGTGTTAGTATAATATGTTTAATATTCTGTTACATGTGTATAAGTCTAGCTTCCATGTCTTTTGGGTTTGTTTTGTGGAGTTGCATGTGTTTAGCTGTTGTTATAATATGTTTAATTTTATCCTTTTTATGATTATGAAAATAGTACAAATATCAAAATATGCCTGTCTTGTTGGTATAGTACTAGCCTGCCGACTTCTTTTGTTCTTTGTTGATGATGAGTACATGAATTATTAGTTCTGTTAAAAATTTGCTTATAAATCCAACAAAAGGGGTTGTGTTTATTTCCATTTTCCAACTACAAGACTCCTGTTAAGAGCTAAAGAAAATGGTGCAACACTAACGTCCAACTAATATTTTGCACAAAGGACTGTCAAGGTTTACCACTTACTACAAATAGAAGTCTTATTCACTTATTTTAAAGAGTTTGCACCAAGTTGAAAAAACTAAAATGAAGGAATAATTGGAGAGTAATGTACTATAGGCTTGAATTATACAACTTTATGTCAATGCACAAGAACAATTATTAGTCTATGAGCCTGTTTGATCCAAACAGAGAAGTAAATCAATTAATACTATGCAATTTGAAATTTAATGTTTTCATGAGTCCCAAATGGGGCCAAATGCAGGGATATTAGCCCTCTTGCATGCTCTAACGACATCTCTGCTGCCTTCAGGGTTGCTAGTAACAATAACCACTTCAGCATTCCATCTAATAGCACCATCCACACTAATCTCAGCCACGTTGGGGCGACCAGAAATTGCTGTGTCATGAACTATCACTCTCTCCTTTGGATATTTGCTCACTAATTCCCCTAACTCCTTTCCGAAGTTTAACTCAATATCCTTAGCCACCCATATCAAGTAAACATCAGCCTTGCTTGGCTGCAAAAGAAAAGACAAGAACACACAAATACCTGAGCCTGTGGCCACCAACAACACCCTTTGATACAAATTCACTAGGTAAGGCAAGCCTGCAAAATGCATTGTCCTGACCCAAAGGCGCTTTGGTGGGGTTGAAATCAAGGACTTGGTGAAGTCACCAACTGCACCAGCAAGCATCATGTGCTCTTTCTGCCCATCAGATATGATTCCAAATGCATGCCATTCTGATAATGGTGATGGGCTAATTCGACCTAGTAAACCTGCTTGAACACCACCTTCAAACTTGATTATTGAAGCATGGCCTGATGGTGCTGATACATTAACTGCTACTCTTCTAACAGTTAACCAAGGAATGATAATGAGAATTGTGATAGCTAGAGTGAACCACCATTCTTGGCTCTTAACCACCCTAGACATGTTAAGCTCGTAGGTTTGTGAAGTAGGTTCATAGCTTAAAGAGAGAAGAATGAAAAACCATAGAAGGATGAGAGCCAACCATCCTGCAAACCTGTGAGTGCGCTCAAAGAAATTGTGATGAAGGTGGCGAACAAGAGGGAACGCTGCAAGGGAAGAGAGTGAAATGAGTGAGAGGATGGTGAATGCAACACCAACAATCTCAGGAGACGCGTTGTCTTTGCTTTTCGTAGTAAGGACTAGAGAATAGACAAGCCAAGCTATGGAAGAAACACCACATCCACTATGGATTCCTCCAAGGCATTGAAGGAATGAAGTGGTGGATGTTTTGATTCTGAGGGGAACACATGGCCTCCCGATGGTCTTCACAGCCAACCAGAAAAGAACTCTTAGTGCTGCTTCACTTCTACATAGTGTCAGAGTTAGAATGTTGCCAATGGAGAAAAGTGAAGCTCTCGTCTTGGCATATGGGAAGTGCCCTGAAGCTGAAAGGGCCAATGCACTCAAATTCAATGTCAAACAAACAAGGAATAGCCATTTGTACACTGTGAAGCCTTGATCTAGCAGGATTATGGACAGCCTTGAACTCCTTGGTGGATCGGTTTTGGGTAGTAGCTTCTGCACCTTGACCCCATTAGCTTTCTTCTCTTGTTTCTCTATATCTTGAACTTCAGCTAGGAACTCTACCTCAACATCATCGTCATCATATGCATCAATGTCAATGTCACAGAAGTGGCTGCTGGCCCTACTCCGAGTTGGACTAATGATATGAGTCCTAGGAAGGACTTTGAAAGAGCTGGTTCTAGTCCATGGAAGCCAAAGCCAAGTCCCAGCTGCTGGTTCTGGATTTGTTGGTGACCCTATTGCAAAAGGGTTGCTTCTGCTAGGATTGATCTCAAATGCCACCCCACGACAGCTTGAAAACCTTGCTAACTTAATCTCTTTGCTTTCTTCCATTTGTGAATTGATAATCTTTTGGCCTGAATATAACAATGATTTGATAGGTAGATAATCTCAGAATAAGGTAAGCTAGATATAGTGGAATTCCATATCCAGATTACCTATTATCTCCTAGACAAGGAAGGCTTAGGGGATATATATATATATATAAAGAGTAATGCTAAATCCTCATTAAAAAAATGAGCCATCATATTCTTCTAATTACACAGAATATTAAATGAAAAATTATATTCATAAAAAAGTTTTACCTGCTGTCAAATTAAAATGTTTAACCCCTAAGCTTAATCAATCATCACTGTCTCACTTCTACAATTTTAGTAAAAGTATTGAAGTTTCAAGCATATATTGAAGGGATCCAAAAACCAACTTTTTCTTGCTCTACAAGTATCTAGAATTTCTCTGAAATCATTTGATAAGAAGGGGGATATATCAATTATTCATGCTATGCTAAAGACCAAGGAGAGTACAAAGTAAAACCATTTAATAAGGATTAAGCCATAATTAATAAGGAGAGTAATGTCTGCATAGTTAGGTCTCTATCCGTTATTTACCGAAATAAGCAAAATCCAGTTTTGGTCAATTGGTATTCGGGACAAGCATTAAAAAGGCTTACTCAATACCATAAAAAAAAAAAAAAAAGAGGCTTACTGTCCTGGGAGGATCTCTCTGTTGTAAGTATTCTAGGAATAGTTAGTCTCTTGGACTTATGTTTAGTTTTAGAAAATACTATTTATGTCAGCATGAATTAGCTCACCTAGTCAACTTTCTGCTCATAAATCACCATGATTTGGGTTCAATTGGGTTTTTCTCGTTGGCGGGTGCATGCCCTGACCCTAGATTGGGACGAGTTTCTCTACCTAAACTTTTTTCATCAAAAAAGAAAAAAGATAATACTTTTCATTTTTATTTTCTGTTTTTAATTTTAATTGTAAAAGTATCGTCTTGTTCTCAATTTGATTTTTATTTCCAGAATATTATAAAGAAACTACTGCATACATGATACATCTAAGAGACTATGCTACTCTATGAGGTATGCTGTCTTAATTGCTTATAGTTTGGTTGTCTTAATTATCATTCCTAGTTTAATTTACATTTTGATGTGCCTTCGGTTATACCTAGACACAAGGTATATTTTGGTTGAATAAACAAAGGCACAAGGACTGCACGTTCGAATGTGCCTGGACAAATTAAACCTATTTATTATAGTCCCCGCAAAATCTTTGTGATATTGCCGGTGAAGTCTTGAAAACGTTGCATTATTGTAGTCCATATTCAGCATCAGAGAAATGCTCGAAGCGAATACATTCTATCTGTGACAACATCATATGGCTGAGACTTGAAACAAATCAAACAAGTTGAACCGAACTGGAAATAGTGGCATGAGCAATCAACAATTGCTATAAAGATGAAACGAAGTTGTATTTGTTTTCGTTTTCTTTTCTTTCAAAATGAAAGTCCCTACTCCCTGCACTTACGTAGGTATATATATTCTTAACCAGAATTATAACGCATAGATTTAGACTTTTCTTGATACCCGAATTGTGTAGACTTGTAGGTTATATTAGTTTAATATTTTCTGGTTTAAACCAACATTGTTGGTCCATGATAGGTAGAAATGAATGATAATTCATGCTTTCAGGCTAAGCCATATCTTTTTGTTTGTAAAGATATCTTTGCTATGCCCTTGAATATTTAACAAATGAATATTAAAACTTATGCATTTCTTTTTTTTGGTCTCTCATCTTGTGTCTAGTCCAAAAGGCCAACTAATCCAAATTTAAGTACTACAAGGCTCAAACAACGACAACTCTAGCCATAGGTGACACTTCATTCTCATCCCTCTAGAACCCGGGAGTAGATAGTTAAGGGAACATAACAAGCTTTTTAACTGGCTGTGCCACACCATATGGCTAAACTTATGCATTTCTACCACCATAGAAGCTGTGCTCTCTTCTGTTTTATTTACAGGGCGTTTGGAAACCCCTAGAATTCAATTCCATCAAGGAATTGAATTGAATTTTATCGTTTGGAAGCAACTTAAGTGGAGGAATTGAATTCCCATAAGAATTGAAATCCAACAAAACTAAGGAATTAAAATCAGACCCAAAAGGGTGCGATTTGGTATGGGAATTGAATTCCAACAAATGAAAATACCAAAATAACCTCACTTAAATATAATGTTTTATTCATAACCTATTAATGAAGGATAAAATAGTAAAAACAATTAAATTAGTTCATTTTTAGATCCATTCCAAACGAAGTAATTGAATTGAATTCTTTAATTTACTGATTCATTCCAAACATAAGAATTCAATTCAATTTTTTATGGAATTCAATTCCTAATAGAATTCAATTCAATTCCATTTCATTAAAGGTTTCCAAACACCGTGTTACAGTAATGAAGTATTTTAGTTAGATCTACACAGTACGAAATCAATTTTCGTACTAACATTAGACATATTCGCTTGTATAATAAAACAGATCAAATGTGTATCAGATGTCCAATTGGTTTATTTGTGTAAATATTATTGTTATTTTATACGGGTAAAATTTCCTTTTAAACTAATCAACAAAAAGTTATACTGTATTTATCAAAAAAATAAAATGTTGTACTAGAGAGAGAGGAGAGAGAAAATTCAAAATCCATCAAAACGCAACATTATTACGTTTCTCTTTTAATTTCGTATGTTGTTTAAGCGAAATATGTTTCAAGCCATTTAGCTTTTTCCTCTTAGTTTCGGCACAACTTTGTGTAACCTGAGTGATATCACTTGTAATTATACTATTGTAAATGTGAAAATGAATCATCTCAAGGGGAGAAAGAGCCAACTCCAGTGACGGTAGTGGGATGAAAATTTTGGTAGTTGGCGATAAGTTAAATTATTGGTAAAGAATTGGAGATAAAAAAAAAATGGCTGCAAATTGCGATGTCATATTATAGATATAGTTTTCACATGGATTTGATTTCGTCATTAGGTAGTTTCATATACACAGATTTTCTTCTATCCACTAGTGATTAATTCTCCGGATTAACAAAGAGAGGGTTTTCTTGCCAAAAAATAATGTTGGTTGGAAATTTGTGTTAGACTGTTTATAATGTTTAGAGGTATGAGAGTGAGAGAAGGAATATATATTAGACTGGTGATGTGATAATTGTCAGATACACATGAATTTCAAGGGGTTAATTATGCAATGATAGCGGCACGATAACTGTGGGAGAACATAGGAGAATTTGAGGGGTTTAATAAACTTTCATCATATTATATATATAGACAGAGATACAGATTGGGATTAAGAATCTCAGACATTCAACTTTGTAATCTCCTTCAGATATTGTTGTTGAAATAATTATCTGTACACATAACCAAGTCTGAACATGATATTGAATCTTGGTGCATGGTATTTGCACATTACCATCACCGCCCATATTTATCCTTTGTTTTTTAGTTATTTAATTTGCCATGTGATATTATTATTATTTTTTTGCGTGGGGGGAGGGGCGGGATCCAATGGCCTACCAGTTTTGCTAATTGGCTCGAATCCAATTGCACTTTACTAGAGGTAGATGATATTTACCATTTGAACCACACCTCACGTGCTTGATATAAATTGTTACACCATTATCTTTATTTGGTCTCTTTTTGTTTAAGCAATCTAGAACCCATTCAAAGAAGAAAACACATCAGATATTGTGGACCCAAATAACTGTACCATCTACCAGTCATGATCATGGCACAACTCAGTAAAGACGGCCAGTTCAATTCCTAGCAAAGGCCAACTTCTCCTTGTAGGCCACTTCTCCTTTATCTCCACCCATATCTATAATCCTCACTAGTCATGATTAGTCCACAAAACTACTTTTGATTCCTTCATTTCTATTTTATTTTTACCAAAGTACACAAATAGTATTAGTTTCTAATATTTACGTTATTTACCTCAACTTGTTATGTAAAATTTACTTGTTAATAATTTTTTTTGCCATGAAAATGATTTATTATTTGGTAACTATCCCATTTTTTTGGGGTACATTTAATTATACCATGTTTTTCTTATTCCTTAGTGTATGTTTATTTTCTGAAAATTTAGTTTAAATGGTGATTTTAAAAGTATAATCACAACTAAAAAGATATGATTACAATTAGAAACGTTAGGATAACAAAAAATTGACAGCATAACTTTGTCATAATTAATAAAATCATTATTTTTTACAATATATTATATTACTGTAATTGCTAATCATTAATTTAAAAAGAAAATAAGAAATTCTTATGAAATCCTAAAGTAAAAAGAGCTTCTTGTTCTGTATAAAAAATTTCCCAAGCCAAAGTTTTCGTTATTGGGTGGCTTATCAAAAGCATAATACATAACCAAAGACTCCAAAGCTCGAGCTCATCCATTTCCTTTAGTTTATATTTATTTGTCAAACATGAAAAAGCAAAACACAGTGCCAAAACAACTAAAAAAGCGGTCCAAGACTCGAATTTCTAGATCAAAATATACTTTTTTTTTTTTCGGTCTGGATAGATATACTTCAGTTATGGCACCACTCCACACGGTACAATAGAATGAGCAGTTGACAATGGACTTTGCTGAAAAAGTGGCCAATCTTTTGAATCAATCATCCTACCCTTATGACCCAAAAAAATAAAATAACTTGAACTTTCGCTGGAGTCAAAATCATTTGTGGTACTGCTTTGGCAGCTTTTTTAATCTTCAACTACCAAACGTGTTGCTTTCAGTGCCAACTATAATACGTGATGATCAGTAGTACAGCAAGATCAGCCAATACAAAAATCTCAAATCTCAATTAATTACTGTAATATGCAGATGAAACAACAATCTAACAATAACCGTTTAATTTACAGAAACCAAATACACACAGATCAACAATAATTCAATTCAATAACGTGAATCCCCAACTCTAAAAGCCAAAAAAACTATAAAAAAAAAAAAGAAGATAATTAAAAGGGGATGAACCAAAACCAACCAAAAACAAATCTAAAAATTCTTCTTAGAAAGAACAAAAGAAGATACAACAATTGGTAAAACAAAAACCATATCAACAGGGAATCAGAGAGGTGAACCACTCCATTACGTGCAGTGGAGCCTTGATCAATTCCAAAGCAAGCTCCACCATAATCGTCACACACAAGCAGCAGGGGCATATGCATGTTAACAACAACCTGCACAATTATGTATACATATGTCATCAAGTAAAGTTTTAATTTTTATAGCTTTTTCATGCAATCAGATCCACACCCATGTCACAGGTGAAGAAATCACACAGACCCATCTCATCAAAATTCAAAAAATTGCATACTAATTTTACATGCTAAATATGTCACAGTAAATTTATCAAAGCGAAGAACATTTGTGTGTGACAGAGAAAGAGAGAGTGATGAATATCTTACCCAACGATCCAGATAATAACGCCAACGATTGAGACGAGAAGGGAAAGAAAGGCAAAGGGAAGACCCAATAGAAACCCCAAAGGCCTGCACTCACCATCACTGTTGCACATCTTTTTTCTTTTTTTAGCCTCTACTATGTTGTTTTCCTTTCTATCTCTCTCTCTTTTGTCTGAGTAAGAAGATGATATCAAGAGAGAGAAGAAGATGAAGTAGGTGAAGCTAGACAATTCTAGTTTTGCTTTAGGAAGGGGAAGGGACGAGAGGCACGTTTTTCTGGCTTCAAGCAAAAGCAAATTGATGAATGAACTGGGAAAGCAAAGTGATAAGATTTCCTCGAATTTGTTGTTATCAACTACAATTGTTTGTGTCTGTGGAAGCTTATGCGGTTTCCCTGTATTAAATAATACAAATTTATAATTATTATTGATATTCATTAATATAATATTTTTTTATATGGAACATAATTCCTTTTTGTCGTATATTTTGACACGTTTCGCTCGAGAGCTTGACAAATTGTCTTGGGCAACTCATGTTGTCCTTTAAGGATTATCTCATTCTATAATTTTTTTGGACGAAATCCTTTTCATTCAGTTAAACTGCCAGGGAAATGTCCAATGGCCTGTGAATTATATAAGTGCTGATTTAAATCTTTTCTTTTGAAGTCCATAGTTTACTGTGTGCTTTCTCTAACTTTATGTAGCCGGCTTTGATGTGAAACTCTTGGTGAGTCATCCTCTCACTGTAAAATATATATACTAACTCTTACCAAGGACCAAGGCAAGAGCATACTTGAGCGACACACGGCACTCAATCCAAAAGGCATAGCTATGTTATTCACAAAAAGTGTTTCTCTAACAATCATGAACAAATATTTATAGAATTTGTGTATGTACATCACTACATCAGTGTCTACGCTAAACAGCTGGTGTAATGGAACGTACGCAAAGTAATAACAATTTTGTCTCCTCCTTTTGCTTATGCTTCTCATCGATCATGGACACGTGGTCATCTTGCTACTTGCTAGCATAATTTGGCACTTGTGGTCCAAGTCAAACAACGTTGCTGATGAAAGAATTGCATCACCAAACCTAGTATGAAACTTTATCACCATCAAAGAATATGATACTGTTGCGCTTGTTGGCAGTTTAAGTAGATAGTTCCAATATCAGGTAATATATTTCAAGTTGAGATACAAACAACCTCATTATTTCGCACCGAGATCACTCAGGAGGCCTGGTCAAACTTGAATTCTCACTTTCCATAGCAATGATGGAAGCCAGCCTCCCATAAACCTGTAACAATACGCCCTTCTGCATCAATATTGAGCCAAAAGAACAGGAATAGCCAAAATGATTGTTACTTACTGCAGAGAGCTTCTTTTTCTTGCCATCTTCATCTTTCTTATCCAGATTGCTTGTAGATGAGGAATCATACCTAGACAGGAGAATATGAGGCAAGCACAATGTTAGAATCATGTGGAAGCACCAAAGCGGTAAGATGGGAAATTTCAGCTACTATTGTATGCCATGTAAGCCTGGTATATTGAAGGCATAGTCAAGAAGACCAAACCACATAAAATGTGCAGGTTCTTCTTACCAATCACGGGGAATGCCAGCTTCCTCTCGAGCTTTATGATTGAAGGGGCCCTTTAGTTCCACATTGTACTCCTTTAGCAAGTCTGCATAATTATAGAAAAATATGATGTTGAAGCTTGCGTGCTTTCAATAAAGGTGCAAGTGAGCAGATATAAGCTGACATTGAACGGGCATCTCAACCTTTGAATGTGGAGTCTGGGGCACAATCCAATTTTTGACAGACAGAAACAAACCAGTAGACACCAACTGCTACATGGGCAACTTCCTCATCAGCAATTCTAGCCACAATTTTAGACGTCCTATTATCTCCAAAGCCAACTAGTTTTTGCACCAGGCGTGGCCCAGCATCAAGTCCTCTAGCCTCCTATAATTGAATAAATACATGCATTTATAACATTAGAATCACATAATTCACCACTTTTCTATCTCTGTAGCGTATATGTGTACGGAGGGAAACCATTTCCAGGCATCTTGCTGGAAACCATTACCCCTCTAAGAAAGGCAACAGCATGTGACAAAGTCAACAGACAGACGATTGCAAAAAATGGTCGTGAACTCATGTCAGTCATCATATTCATAAATTTGTACAGGAAATTGAGTGGATGAACTGAACCATAAAGACTTAGATTGAAAAGAAAAAAGTCCTCTAGACCAAGGCAAATATTTCTGAACCTCATTTGTCACTAAAACATCTATTTCCGCCCACATATGAAAATGAAAAAGATTATTTGAATTGACGACAATGTATAATCATACAAGCAGCATGGAAATCATAAAAGTCATGTTCATCACAAACTGTGTAATCTACACTGGATTTTAAACTAGCTTGCGCCAATCTTCTTGTCTCAAATTTTATAATTGAGATACACATAAAACAAAAGATACAGACTAGTGAAAACAGCTGCTCTATCAACTTTATTGAGCGACTTTTCATCAAATGGTACCAACCATGTGCTGGAAAAGATTTAAATGAGAGTGAGGTTAAGGGTGACGAAAAAAGGTACCTGGACTAACGGGATCACTGCCAAACGTGCGGCAACGTTGTCAGACGATTTCTCACATTCTCTCCATAGCAAATTGTGAGCTGGCATATCTCCATATCTAGTTACAAATTAGAAGCAGAGTATCAGCATAATCAATAAGAATTGGCAACAAAATGAAGTACCAACCACCCCTTACTTAAAACCCAGCTCAGCAAGCCTCTGTGAACACCAAGCGAAGTGACGACTCTCATCATCAGCAACATGAGCAAAGTCAGCAAAGAACCCTTCCCCTAGAATTTCACTATAGGGAGAAAACCGAACAACAGTATCCCAAGCTAAATCAATTGCATTGAGCTCCACATGGGCCAGATTATGAAGCATGTAAGCATTCAGAGGCAAACCTGAGTCTTTTGGAGCAGGAATTTCCTTAGGGGAAACCTGAAATTGCAGAAAACAACTTCATTATGCACACATCATTAAGACAAAGAACAAAACCATGTAGCAAGCTACTCTTCAGGAATCCAATTCATCGTTTCATGCTTTACAATCAAAAAGAAAAACAATAGCAAGAAGTTACAACTCAAAGGCTCTGATAATAGTATCAAAAAAGAGTTTAATATATATGCACTCACAATGTAAAAAAATTTAACACTGTCGTCGAATTAAACCATCGAATTTGCATGAGTAGTCGAAATAAGACTTTAACCACTATTGTTAACATGGCAATACGTGATTGGTCAATGTATAACAACTAAAAATTAAAAAAAAAAAACCAATAAATTAAGGAAATTCTAATATGGGTTTAAATTGCAAAAATTCGATAGTGAAATAAGAAACATTCAGCATGATCAAAGAAAGAACACCCATACACCCACAAAACAAAAAAAGCTTGCAGTAAGTGGTTACAGTGCAATTGGAACAGCTCATAACGAAAAGGTGAGACTTGTTTTTGAATAAAAGAACGGAAATGAGGTATTCCCAAACACGCATTTAATCAAACAAGTTGCAAATGAAAAGCGGGATTGAAGCAAAAACGTAGCATGCGAAACAGAGAAAGAACGAAACAACACCAAGTGGGGCTTAGGGGGTCGGGCGGGTTGAGGTGGCGGATTGGCATGGCCAAGGGGAAGGTTGCGGCGGCGCCACGTGGAGTAAGCCAAGTGAGAGAGCTGCGACTTGGCGATAGGATCGCTGGTTGAAAGAACAATGGAACCCATCTCCGCCAACGTAGGGCCGAAGGGGTTGTGATGGAGATGGGCTTCGGGCTCGGGTTGTGGGCCTAGTGGGCCCCATTTGCGGTCGTGGTTGAGAGGGCTCTCCCTCCATGCTTGGAGACCGGACCAAGGCGAGAAATTGAAGGACGAAGAAGAAGAAGAGGAAGAGAAGGAAGCGGGTTTGAAATGAGAGAGGGAAGAAAGGTGAGAGCGGTGAAACGGTACTGAGAAATGCGTCACTTGCATGATTCTCAGACGCTGCATCATCACATCACATTTGACGCTTTGTGATAACAATCACAGCCTCACAATTTAGTTAGTGCCACTCGCATCTCCAAGCTCATGCCCAAGCTTGGGTTTGGCCTTTGGATCCACACTTGAATTTGATGACGCTGCTTGCTTCTACTTTTATTAAAAATCTCTCTCTCTTTTTTATCAAATATTTGCCACAAACTTTTAGAGTTTAGTTTTGATGTCGAAAATATAAAATATTTTTTTATATTTATATAATTTTTCAAGTATTCGCCAAGTAGCTGTGTAAGAAACAATTATCATGATATATGTTTGATTGTGACATCACATTAGTAGATGCTTGTAAAAATGTGTGTAATATGGTTTACGTTGTCTTTGCTGAAAATTAAATTGTACATTTTATTGCCAAACTTATTGGGTAAGTGTTTTGTCCGCCCCTCGCAACAAGCTGTTTCTCTCATCCTTTTTTTGGTAATTTTTGGTTTGCGATTCAGCTTGATTTTTATACTAGTACCCTGCAGCCAGAAATAGGGAATGCATATCTATATGATTTTGATGGCTAAGGTACGAACGTGGCCCAAAATTCTTAACTGGAGTTTCTTGAGATTTAATTTAATTAACCTGCCAATAAATTTCCAAGCAGTTCTCAAACTACCCTTGATGATTTACGAATTTTTAATTTTGTTGGGCCGTCTGATCGTATTTTCAATATCAAAGTAGTTATTATAATTGAACACCATTTTCATTCTGCTATTACATAATCACATTGAACAACTAGGAGCTAGAAGCCGCAACAAAGAAATCAAAATCTGAAAAAATGCACAAGAAACGAATGCCCAGAGTGATTGCATCTCTGTCCAAAACAAAGAGTGACTACCGTTCACGCCTTCTGATTTCAGTCCAGCAAAACCACATATAGAATAGCGCATTAATCTTTCCTTTTTTCCATCCCGCTAATCGCTAAACTAATCAAAGAATGTTGAGCCGATGAATAATCAAACTTTTTTTCTTTTTGTCAAAATGAAAAAACATGTAAAATACACAGGTCAAGAATCATTGAGAGCCAGACAAAAATAATTGAGAGAATTCACTCATGCCTACCAAAGAAAAAAGATTCACACAACCCAAAAAAATAATTCACTCTAATTGGAAGACGTCGTTAAAAGATACTTCATCATTTTAATTGCATGACCCGAAAAACACACAAGCTAAACATATTCTTGACTGTACAATTGTGGCAATCTCCCTACCTGTCAATCTGTTAGCCGGGAAAGGCAATAACTTACACTCACCGCCGGCTCAGGATCGGATCTCCCAAAACTAGAGGATGAAAGTGAACTTCCTTAAATGAAAATCTGGAAAAAAGTTTTAACACCCCCTAATGCCCCTATATCATTACTAACCAAAACTGATCCCTAACTCATGTTACCACAAGGAACGAGATTTCATGTGAACCAATAATGACTTCAAGAACTTGGAATTACAGAATATCTTTGTATGACACCAAGAATCCTGAATCTGCCAGCACAAAATAAAGACAAGTCATAAATGGAACTTAATGGGAGTAGCAGTAGTTAGCAATGTACACTGCTATGCGAAACTAACTAGCTAATTATCATCACATTCTACCAAATATTATACAAGAGGTGGTGTCAACACAAATTAAGGCTACGAATAGCAATGGAGCAACAGTTCGAACAAATGTGAGAAAAAGATCCCATACTGCATCAGTAGGATTACAGGCGGCCTTGAGAATGTTTCCTCCATGAACCAACTGCTAAAATTAAGATCCAGAAATCTGGAAGAACCAACTAGGCAAGCATCGCATCACTGTCTAATTTAAATAGCTGAGATCTGCCACATGAAATAAGACAACAAATGGGCAAAATCATTAGAAGCAGTAATGATAATTTCTCATTTCATTACTTCATTTTAAATAAATAAAGGAAGTGCATACTAAATGTATTTTACTATGACAATTTAGTAAAATTTTCCCCTTCCTTCCCTTCCCCTCCAAACTTCTCCATCCAGGCATAAAGGCACAACTTAACCTGAAAATCTTTTCCCTCAACTTACAAGGTTAATCAACAATATGATTAGTTGATTTAGTTCAACATAATTAGCAAGAAAATCAACATGCATCTTTTCTTAACAATACCGTTGAAGCTGAAAACATAGCCACTGCTCCAAAAGAATATACAAAAATAAAATGATATATTATAAAAGGAAAGTCTAAAACATAAAAAGAATGGCAAGAAACAAAACTAAATACCAATCCAACAGCTAGAATGTGACATAAAACATGAGCAAACACGTACACTAAGCTAATGCAGTCTTCAAAAGGCATGCTTTTCACTTTGGAGAGCTTAAAGCACCCAATATAAAAGGGACTGCAATACCACTATCTAACAAGTAACAACTAAGACCTAACTACAGAGGAAGAAAGAGCAAAGGTATCAAATTTTATAGAAAATGGCCTCAAATATGTTTCCTGCTAAACAGCACCAAATGTTAAGAGTTGAAAAAAATATAATGAAAAAAAAAATGTAGCAACACCAACCACTGGCCACCATGAACAATTTTGGACAAGCATTCAACTTCATAATTGAATCTTAATTATAAAACACTGACATACCACTGTCTTAAATTTTCAATATGCAGCAGACCTACAGTGGCCATTTAGCTTGAATGGGTACGCAAACATAAACACTAATTATAAGTCAAGGGCAGCAGTAATGCACTCAACCTCACATCTGATGGTAAACTAGTATTACTTTACCCATTTATATGCTACACAATC
This sequence comes from Dalbergia cultrata, assembly GCA_031216105.1. NCBI lineage: Eukaryota > Viridiplantae > Streptophyta > Magnoliopsida > Fabales > Fabaceae > Dalbergia > Dalbergia cultrata. The sequence goes on along the minus strand of CM062350.1, from coordinate 9,742,721 downwards.
ATGACTTATAGTTAACTGTTAAGAGAAAAACCATCTTGAAAGCTACATGTCCTAAACCACAGCATATAGCTTGAATGGGTACGCAAACATAAACACTAATTATAAGTCAAGGGCAGCAGTAATGCACTCAACCTCACATCTGATGGTAAACTAGTATTACTTTACCCATTTATATGCTACACAATCATGACTTATAGTTAACTGTTAAGAGAAAAACCATCTTGAAAGCTACATGTCCTAAACCACAGCATATAGCAGGATAAAACTTTGGAGGCTGTGACTTTACCTAACATAAATATTCAGGTTCCTTGTGACCCTGCGTCAGACCCAGAAGCAGAGGAACTATCGCTATCAGAATCTGCAATGACCACAACATTGATAAAGACAATTTTTCACTAAAATGAAAAGCAGAAGCACAAAGTATACATTGAATTAGAGGAATATAAATCCATCAACAAAATAATCAATCAAAGTACCACTTGAAGAAGAGCCCGAATCACTGCTTGAGCTGCTTGAACTACTTGACTTACTCCCATTATCTGCTTGAATTTCCCCTTGCACGGGCAAAGATGGGGGAACATTCCTTTCATCTGTTCACAAACAGGCAGACAAGATATTTTAACTAATTCAGATTCAGATTGACAATATTAAATGCCAGTTTCAACAACTTACCAGCTTGTGTTTCTTTCGGAACCTCAACCATAACTGGTGCCTGGCTCTACACGAAGCACAAAAAATTGCATTTAGCAATGACAGTTTCCAAAAGTAAAATAATGACAATTAGAAGTGAAAAATGAATACTTTACCTTCTGGTGGGCATTTTGCTCAGCCTGTGCTCTAGCTTGGATAGCAAGTTCAGCCTTCCGCTTGTGTTTGCTCAAACTTTTCTTATAGTTGGTCACAAATCTATCAAGCTCCCAGAGAGTCTCAGCATCCACACTATCAATGTCCACTTCAATTTCATCGTCATGTTGGGAAAGTGCAGAATTTCTCTTCTTGATAATCTGTACAATTGCATCTAGCTTCTCAGAAGGAAGACTCTGAAGGTGTATGCTAAGTTTTTGCTTTTCCTCATATGTCATGTCTCTTTTATAAGGATCTTTTGCCTTTGGCTTTTTCGGAGCAGGCGTTCGAGCTGAAGGAGTAATGCTCATGGGTTTTCGAGGATGTGTCATTGATTCTGACCTATCCAAGATCCTTCTCATATCAAGAGGTGATGGACGAAAAGGAGCCTTTCGAGACAAAGGTGACGGGGCAGGGGCAGCTGACCCATAATCTATGCCATACCTCATCTCTCGATTGTAATTTGACTCTATTATAGCCCACCTCTCCTCAAACAACATTGATAGCTGCTCCGCCATTATATAAACATCTTGTCCTTTAGGATTATAGGTCATAGCATTATCAAACGTAAGTCTCACATCCTCTGCAAACTCCTTAGGTGATTTATACCAATTCTTGTTCAGCCTTGACTTCACAGTACCCAAGTCCATCGGATGTGAGATTATACTAAAGTAATCATGCAAACCAAGGCCCTCAACGTCAACTGGAGTATTAAACACCCAAGCAAACTTGTGTTTCATCAATTTTTCTAGCAATGAGCTACAGCTCTTGAGATACTTGGATCCCATCCCAAGACCATGTCCCATTTCTCCCCTGCCATGCTTCTTCCCATTCAATTTTGACTTCTTGTCAGGTGGAAATTTATCTTTTGCAAGCAAGAACTCCGAATTATGATAAAATTGGTTTGCTTTGGGTGTTCTCTTCTCCTTCTCAATAATTTCACTGACCCCCTGACTATTCTCCAACACAGATATGCTTAACTGGTTCAAAGGCCTCGTAGGCTCCCGTGGAACACCAGCAGATGCTACCTCTGAGTGAGTGCGCTTCACTCCACCAGATGCCACCTCTGAGTGAGCAAGCTTCACTCCACCACCATTAGAAATCCCATGATCCACCAACATATTTGAAATACCATTCCCACCAATCATCCGCTGCTTCTCTTCAATTCTATTCACCAAACTTCTCACCATGCTAAGCTCTCTTTCAAGCTTCCTCCTCAGCTCCTGCATCTCCTGCTTAGACTGCGATGTCAAGCTGATCTTAAGCCGATTCTCCACTGCAGGCTTCACAGTACCATTCGCCAAAGGCTGGTGACCATCATCCTGCTCCAGATTGGACCTCAAAGCTTCATCCTGCCTACGATTCAAGCTGGACGAGTCATCTGAAACCGCTCCCAATCTAGAATTCACCTGCTGCTGAGCCAAACTCACATCCTCTGGCACCATAACCTCCTCCGGCGCCTGAGCAGAACCGTTGTAGCCATTATCCTTGGCCTCATCAGCGCTCCGGTTCTCAACGGTGCTTTTCTCGTTCTTATTTTCGGTGGTGGTAGTTGTGGTGTTGGTTGTGGCGGCCGCGGTGGCATTATTGTCGCTGTTTTTAGCAGGTGCGGTGGGAGGAACGGCGGCGTTCAAGGCATTAGCTTTGTTCTTCGGGCCTTTGAACGCTTTCCTCGTATAAACCTTGCTCTCCGTGAATCTCTGCTTCTCTCTAGGTCCATCATCTCCAACTATAGGCCCCGAAGCCATACATCCAAAACCCTAATCCTTTTCGAACACCAATTCCAAACCCTAATATCCCAAAACTAGGGTTTTACACTTCCACGGAACCAGAAAATACCGAAATCAAGCACGAATAAGAACCTAGAACTTCTAACCATAAAATTCCTAGGGTTTCCACTCAAATCCAACAAAAAAAAAAACAACAAAACGAAGCACCAGAAGCAACGAAATTGCAGAGAAAAACGAAACAAAGCGAGCTTCGAGGCTCGCGAAGCACGAAAGAGTAGGGCTTTCGAGCGGGTTACCTTGGTTTCGAATCAGATCTAGCGCACTCTCTCTCTCTCTCTATTATTATATTTCTTCTTCTTCTCCTTCTCCTCTCTCGGTGTTCGCAGCTTCTCTCTCTAGAACTCTCGGTGTCCTTCACTTTCTCTCTCTAACTATAAATGAGTGTGCTCTTATCGTGTCACAGGTGTACGGCAACGGTGGGTTCGTGGATTGATGCGAGTGGTGACGCGTTTGGGGGTGCACACAAGAGCCGTGACTGGGAAGCATTATAGCACTAAATTTTGGGGGGTGCGGACTCACGTGGGGTGATGGGGCGTGAGAAGCACGCATCAATGAGGTGGTGTGTGAACTGGGACGTGTACGCCACGCGGGGGTAGGGTTAGGGAAGGGTTTTATGGCGCGGAGTTCCGTTGGTGGCAATTTGAAAAGTTTTCGTACGACGAGGGCGTTGGGCGTGACGCGTACTCGCTGGTTCGGACGGCGACTGTACTGATCAGTGCCAGGAAGGATTCTGCACTTTCCGGCGTCGCGCGTGAAGCATATAGGTTACTTTTCTTTTGGGCCTGTGGTGGGTCGTCGTTGGGCTTTTAAATTGTAGATCAGTCCAAAAGCCGTGTGCAAAGTGTGGAGCACTGACGGACCAAAAGAGAGAAGTGTGAAGCCCTAACCCACCAAGCTTTTGTTTGGTTCTGCGATTGCTTTTGGAGAGCTACTAAATCCAAAATTAAATAGCAATTATAAAGAAATTTACATTTATCTTATCACAGAAAGAAAAGTGGAGTTCAAATTTGTAACCTGTCAGATTACTTTTTGATGCAATCTGAAAAGAGAAGTGCGATTGCTTTTTGATGCAAGACCATGTCATGCTTCACTTTGTCAATCCCTTGGGAATGCAAAAGCAACTATTGCAAAGTCATAATAACATTGTTTTGTATACTAACATAGAAGTTTCTCTCAATAATAAGAAGTCACATTAGTAGTATTTGTTAAATAATGATAAGGTTGCTCTTAGAATCTAAAATAACTCTCTGTGTAAATATTAAAGAGAATAATTTCTATATTTCTTGTCATTAAACGGAATAAGGTTATATTTAGTTTTTTAAGTTTTAGAGAGCACAGACCATATCTGAAAAACACTACATGAAGCGCTCTAAAAAACACTTCTAATATTTAAAAGTCGAGAGTAAAAGCATTTGAGCTCCTGCTTAAAGAGCATTACCAAACCTAGCGCAAAACAAATGTCTCACCTCTCTAACCACCACATTAGATACTAGGTCCTCGCCACCCTTACTGCCCAGCGATCCTCCATCGCCGATGCTGACGTGTGATCCGACGGTGACTACGTGGTGAGGGTAGAGTGCTAGCCACAAGAAGATTGGAGGGTTGCCTTAATTGTTTTATGATGCAGATAGGAATAAGGTGAGAAATGGTGTGTGAGTGCTGGCGGTGAGAAACTTGAAGTTAATGGGGTTTGTGCCGCAAAAGAAATAGGTGGTCAAAACTTGGAATGTTGGGGCGGTGATGGTATTGATTTTGGTGTATGTGATGGTGGTCAGAGTGAGGTTAGAGGAGGAGAACGTGAACTCCTGATGGTGTGCGACGGCGGTGGACTGTTTTTCACCATTGGCGGTGGAGCCATGGAAGCAAGTGTTGAAGAGAAAGAGTTATGGAGGTGGGTGATGAATGAAAGAGAGAAGGGTGTGGATTTTAGTGTGCATTATCATTAAAGAGTGTATAGATATTGTAAATACAATTCGGGTCATTAATTTGGAATGAATGACTAAGATTTAAGGAGTATGACACACATCTAGTTGCAAGGAGTATTTAACTCCGAAAACATGGTTTGCCATGTTGCCCATATTCCTTCTCTTCATTTGGTTTACATATTATTAAATTAATTATCTTTTAGTAAATAATTAAAAAAATCCACGCAAGCATTCGCCACATTCGTACTTGCCGAATTCGAGCCAAACAGTGGTACTGTATCGAAAATCACTCAATACGGTTTTAAAACTCACTGAACTGATGAGTCTTCCTGTTCGCATGTTGCTTTGTTTATAGATAGTTTTTTTTTTGGTTGAATATGCAAATTATATAGCTTATCTTTAGATACACGCTATAAAGTCGGTGAGTTACAGAAATAAGTGAGTGAGTGTACGTAGTTAGAGTTACATTTTATTTTTTATTATCATTACTATTATTATTTAGTTGTTGAGTTACATTTTATTATGGTTATGTCTAAATCTATATATGAAGTAATTATGAGGATGATCCGTGATCGTTATTTGCTTTTAGTTCAGTACTGTTGAACAAAAACTCAATTGATTTAAATAATAAAGTCATTTCAATTTAATTTAGATTGGTTTGGTTTCTATTTGAAAAATTAAAATAATTTGATTTTTTATTAATTTTTTTAAAAAATACAGGATAAAATTTTTTTGTTCTTATTTTTTTTTTACCACAATTGGATTAACTAACCACATCACATATATGCGTTCACCCTCTCCCCACACCCCAAATTAAACTTAATTATAAGTTTTCTAGCCTATGGAATTTTAGAATCAAGCACAAAATGCTATAAAATTTTTGGTTCTATTTGGTTTTGCCACCTTATATAGATTCAATTAGCTTAACATTTCGACCGTAAAGTACATAATGAGTGCAACACCTCTATGCTAAATGCAAATTCGTAAATTAAAACTTTAGAAAAACAAATTTGTAAACATTTGTTGGATAATTATGTTTACGGCGCTGCAAAGGTGAACTTCAATTAACAACTTTTTCATTATTAATAATCAATTCAGTTGCCACTTGATGGCTTCCTTGATTACCAGAGAGTCTGCGAAAATTTATTATCAGAAAAAGATAAGTTTATTTTTAATGACAACTTTTTTATTCAATTTAATGTATTGATTGTATCATCCAGCATTATCCCATCATTGAAATATTTGATACTATTGCAACAATAACTACCTCAAAAATTACATAAATAATAATATTTAATTGATTAATAATGTAAAATAGTGTATACAGTATATAAAAATTAATCTATTTTTTTTTATGTTACGATACAAAAAACCCACTACCAGAGTTAAATTATTATTGTAATTATGAAATATTATGGCTAACATGACTGCAATTGCAATCGTAATGCGGCCGTTGCTAAAGACCTTCAAATCGTAAATAGTAATGCAATATTGCGGTAATTTAAAACGTTACCCCCATAAATATTAGTAAGAGGCAAAATAAAAAATAAAAAAAAGGCGTAGGCAAAAGTAACGTAATGGGGATCGGAAAAGTGGAAGACAAATATATATCGCACAGCGGAAGAAGTTAAAGAGCACAAACAAAATGCTGATGAGAAAACACCTAAGCTATGCATCCTCCATAACATAATTTTATTGGAAATATGCATGAAATTTAAATACGGGGAAAAAAAAAAGAGTTGAAAGGAAGAGATTTAATATGCAAATCAACCTTGGACCTGGTTATTATGCTTAGGATTTGGTCCACCTGGTGAAAGCCTATCCTCAACAGCAATACGAGTATGTGTATACTTCATTCGATCTAAACCTAAATCATGCAAAAGGCGCTGGCTGTTCACATGCCCTCGTAAACTTCGAGCCTCCGAACCCCTCATGAATGCGGTGGAGAGTATGAATAGAATTATTAGGTAGAGTTTGAACACTTGCACTCTATGTGTATTCGCCATGCAGTGATGATAAAAATGTAAAGTGAACAAGGTCAAATGAAATATGAAATCAGAAACATTCCAGTTGAGGCTTGCTATATGTAAGCGATTTGAGAGTGGTTTGGATTGATTCAAGCTCACTATGGGTACTTATTTATATAAGGCCCTAAGCAGAAGAAACATTCACTTTTCTTTTACATTGGAGGAACATAAATAATTAAGACTCAGGAATGTGAAGTGGAATCAAAATAGATTGCCAAAATCCTTGGGTGTATATTGTCCAGGAACAAAAATCATCTGTCCCTTTTTCATGTTCCACTCTCTGTCTTCCAATTAAATTTTGTCATATGTAAAAATTATGAGTAGTTAAAAAAAATGTGATTGACTAAGAGATTATGGATGATATCATCATTAGACATGTGTTAAATTTTTATTGGGAGATAGAGAGTGGGACAAAATTAAAGATTGGAAATTCATTGTCCAATACTACATAAGGAGGAGACTTTTTCTTGTTTCCTTTTTTCGTTTTCACTTTGTTTATGGGTTTGCTTTTATCCTTTGAGTTGTTTCCCATTGACCTGAAGCGCAGTCCTAATTAATTAATTAATTGGCATTGGTTTCTTCCAGGTTTGCCACTATTTAGGGTAACTTTTGGAAGATATTATGTGGTAGTTTCTATCAGATATATAAATGTTTCGTGGTATATTTTGGATCCCTGTTGGAGAATATTCTTGTTACATAAAGAATGACAATATTTTTTTTCTTATACTATTCATCGTCAAATATAGTGACTAGTTCTTTCATAAGAATAACAATATTTAATTAACATAAACATAAAATTGGATTTAGATAAATAATACTCACAGTCTAGAAATAATTGTCCAAAAATCAATATAGCCGGCTACAATAGACTTTGGAACAAGAATAAACCTCTAAATTAGTCCATAACAATTTCAGTGTCAAGATGATTCCTAATAATAGGAAATTATCAACTTGATCTTTGACAATGCCAAAAACTGAATAGTTATTAGTCCTTGAATATAAAACATTAATGGTGGTAGTACACTTAAGTAAAACAATGTAGTTTTGCTCCTTGATACAAAAATTAAAAAATAAAAATAAAAAGGCATCTCTCATCACCTTCCTTCCTTTGCTATCTTTGTCCTCCTCACCATCACCACCAAACAAATGAAACCAAACACAAGTAATTAAACTGAGAAAATAAAATCAAAGCAAAAAATCACCGTCAACCACCACCACGGCACTGGTTCTACTCTCTCTCCAAGATCATCCTCGTCCCCACTAAACGCATGGGCAATGGCAGACTGGCAAGGCAAAGCGCATGGTGGCATTGGTATGGACAATGTGGAGGAGCTCGTAGTGGGTGGCTCAGTGCCTTCGGTTCCGAATGAGAAGGAGGATGGAGATCCTGATCCGCAAGGCTTCGGTTCTCTTCTCTTTATGTCTTTTTTTTTTTTGTGAGAGACTGATTTTGGGGTTGCTATGATATGTGCTGAGAGGTTTGGGAATTGTTTTTGAATTTTTGGGTTCTCTAATTTTGTGAGAGACTGATTTATAAATATTTCCTGAAAAAGAAAACAAGCCAGTATATATTCAAGAAACATAATCAACTATCCAAAATAAATAAAACAAAGTCTTCTAACCTAAGCTTCAAGATATGTACAAAAATAAAAGTCTTCTATCCTAATGTTCAAATAAGAAACATTTATAAGCAAACCAAAATTAAATAAATCGATATTTATAAAAAAAGAAAATAAAATATTTACAAAAATAAAACAAATATAAATAAACTGATATTTACAAAAAAGGAGAATAAAATATTTATAAAAAGAAAACAAATGTAAATAAACCAATATCTACAAAAGTTTTGAATATTTACTACTAAAATAAATCATTATTTTTTAAAAAAAATTAAATAGCTAACTACGATAAAATATTCACAAAAGTATAAAAATATAAGTCAATATTTACAGAAAGGAAAGTAAAATATTTACAACAATAAAACAAATATCTCACAAGGGGAAAAATAAACATAATAAAATTATAATCAATTGCATAATTAACTCTCACAGGCTTGACTCTCTAGCATCCCCAGTGGAGTCGCCAAGCTGTCACAACGTACCCGAAGGGCGTTGTAACACAAATGACAACGTGTTTGAAAATGAATTGGGAGTCGCCACCAACTTTAATTCTGGTTAAAATTGGAAAACCTTTTAGTTTGCAAACTGGTCTTTTAAGAGTTTTGAGTCCGGGAGTCTGATTATGATTAGAGAATGGTGAAAACTTAATCCCACTGCACCTCTAATACATCCGCATAAATACGGTTACCCTAGAGTTTATTATGCAAATTAATTATAATTTTAAAATATTTATTTTCCCCAAAATGTAATTATATATTTGTAAAAAATAAAGCTGGAATTAGTAATTATACCTACAAAAATAAAGATAAAATCAATAATTAAATATTTACAAAAAAATAGAGATAAAATTAAAATTAGTAATTATATTTAAAAGTGATAATTATATATTTATAAAAATAAAGTTAAGACATAATTATGTGAAGAAAATGAACTGAAACAAAATAAACTGAATAAAATAAAATAAGTAAGTCAAAGGAAAATTTAATATAAAAACATAATTCAATAAAAAATTAATTTTGGTTTGATAGTTGTAGGCTACGCCGATGTATCCTCTGGTGCAATGAGGAACTCAAAACCACGTCGTTCTGTAGAAAATATTTCTGTGTTGATGAGTTTTAAATTAAAAGAACAAATAAAAATATATCGATTGGTTGATTTTAATTTTGAAAATGATTTTTTAGAAAAAAGACATTTAAATCCACTCTTGCACAGAGTTTAGGATAGTGTGAACTATACAATAAACTCTTACATTCTTGTGAAACTTGAGGATGATAATTCATATATCAAAATCACAAGCTGTTGCATGGATTAAAAAAAATTTCACCCAAAGGGTCTAAAATGATCAAAACCTTTTCCTTCTTTGCTCTTGAAAGTATAAATATATAATGATAATAACAATAACAATAACGATAATAATAATAATAATAATAAGACAACCTATACCAAAAACTCTAGTCCTAAACATCATGTTCACAAAAAATAAAAATAAAAATAAAGAAAATCAAAGTGCAAACCCATCAAAACTGACCAAACTCAAATAAAATAAAAACTGACATATCTAAAACAAATGAGACACCTTTTATTTTTTTATTTTTTTGGTCAAGGACACTTCTTGTTTTTTTTTTTTAGAATACCAGAATCTAAACAGATTACTAGTCCTAACCCAAAGAGTTTTAAACCAAAAAAATGATAAAAAGCCCACAACCCATGCTATTTAGTCTAAAACCCTTGCAAGCCTAATAACAATTCCAGCACCTCTCAAACACTCCCAAAGTCTGAACAACCCAAACGTGATCCACTAAAAGGGAAATAAAAGAAATTAAAAAAAAGGAAATAAACAAAAGAAAGAAAAAAATGACAGAAGCGTGAAAGGAAAGGTCTGGAACATAGCAAAATGGTTTGGGGTTTGGATTTCAATATCTTTGGGTCATGTAAGGGGGTTACTCATAAGAGGAAGAAAGCAAGCGCGCCACGGGATGGAAGCTACGATGGCATTGCACGCATGAAGCAGAGACCTGCGAGCATACAGCAGGGGGGCGGTTCGTGCCGCCGTTCGTGGCGGAGAGAGAGAGAGAGAACAGCGGTGCTCAAGAGCAGAGGAGAGAAAAAACCGGCGATGATGGGGGCTGTTTTGCGGTGCGCGGAGAGGAAGAAGGGGGAGCTGGGTGGTGCGCAGCGGTGAGAGGAGTGGATGGTCGACGATGGTTTCGTGGTGGAAGGGAGCAGTTGCGCGCAAAGGGAAGAAGGTGCAGTGGCGCAATGAGCTCGTGGCGGCTTGCGCGGAGGGGCTGCGCGCAAAAGGAAGACTGGGGCGGAGATCTGACCGCGGGGTGACGACTTCGCGCTAGGACGCGACGGTGGTGGTAGATGGGCTCGCGGCGCGCGGAGAGGTTGTGTGGAGCTACTGGTTCATGATGGTTCATGGTGCGATGGAGAGGAAGAGAGCGTGGCGAATATTGTGGAGGGGAAGGGAGGTTGGCGACGGTGATAGCTAGGAGAGGGGGATGAGGGTGGTGACATTATGGTGGTTAATCCAAAGGGTGATGTAGGTTCATGGTAGATGATGGTTGTGAGTGTTAGGATTAAGTGAAGGGAAGGTTGAAGATGATGATGATATTGTTGTTGCTCTGAATTTACCTTATTCTTTTCCTCTTATTGTTGCCTGGACTGAATTACTGGGATTTTTGCAGATTTCTTCTCGTTTCCTTGTTGACGTTTCCGAATGTGTCTATGTATCTTGTCTGAAATTTTTTTTTCCTAGCAATATCCCCCTTTCCCCACTTCCTTTCCTTCTACTGATATACTTGGTTGTTTCTCTGTTGACCGAAAAAAATCATTATTGACCCCATTTGACAGGTTGGCCCCCTATAGTTTCTAGCTCATCCTTTGTATATAATAAAAGAAAATTCAATCTCATGAGCGGTGGGGAGAGGAACACCGAAAGAATTTTATAACTTTGCAATCAATAGAGGAGAACACCATCATTGTGTCACCACTCCTGTCACTTTTCTTTGCTTTTTTGATTGAAGAATGGGTTGTTGGTTACACTATTTTGACTCAAAAAAGAAGAAATGGGTTGGCCATATCATTGTTATCTTGTTTGTAAGTTATGAACCAAGCAAATAAAAGACTAGCACAGCTCTTTTTTTTTGGCTTTCTATTATTTGAAGCTGGGTGGGCAAGAATGAATTTTTTTTTTTTTACATTATGATGCACATAGACCGAAATGTAACATAATAGTAAATCGACCTGAAACATGGCTTGAACTAGACTTGGGTATTGAATTGGTTAAAAAGAAAAAAATGTCAATTTTTTATTCTTTTGTTTTATGGAGGGGACAAAATTGGGTGTTCACACCTATGACAGCAAAATAGTGAATCTAGAGTTTGCTGTCACTTCTATAACGGTCCAGGACCGCTATAGCGGTAACATGAAGTATGCAGCACGATTTTCAGGTCTCTGGAGACCGCTATAGCAATCTGGGACCGCTATAGCAGTCATAAGTGCACAGTGCGTGGAGACAAGAATGGCTAGACTGCTATAGTGGTGTCAGTAAACTAGAAACAGTGCAAAATGTTACCATTTCATTAATGAACCCTTCCACCCCAATATATACCCCCAAACTCGTAATTTCCTCCTCATTTTCTGAACCCTACCCCCTAAATCTCATCTCTTCTTCTTCTTCATTCCCTTCACTCTCATCCTCCATTAAAACTTCATCCTCCAAGATCAAAGTCAACATGATGTCCCTCCCAGCTCTCTAGAGCTCTGTTGGTGTTAACGTCAACCCTTTCTCCCCCTCTAACTGAGTGGGTTTGATCTAATAGCCTTAGTTTCATCATTATAATTATGTTTTATGCATGATAATTAGTAAAAATGGTATTAGAGATGAAAATATGAAAATGTATGATTGTGCGAAGCTATGACTTGAAAATATAGCATGAAAAATGAAATTTAGAAAACCATGGAACTATGATTGATAAATGGTATGTTATAAAAAAAATGTTTTATGTTCAACTCTAAGAGATTTATGTAAAAGTATATGATTTAATAAGTTACTATTTTATCATATATATTTTGAGAGTTTATGGTATATTATTGATTCAACGCTTGAAAATTTTAACTATAATTTTAGAGTATTCAGTTAGAGTATATACATATACATGTATTGGAATGATGCGAGCAAGAGTGTGATTGAACCTTTGAATAAATATGTCATGTGATTTTAGAGCTACATGATTTAGTTTCATGAATTGAGATTTTATATGTATCTAAATATTTTATGATTAATTAAATGATTTTAGAGTTTGAATCTTCATGAGATTCAGAACAGTTGACGCCTACATACCCATGGAGGCTTGTAATCACAATGTCCATGTGAGTGACCATTTGGACATGATTTCATAGCCACTGGTATGCTAAGGTTAGACTGTTGGAATCAGATGGATTCACGGTTCATAAAGCAAAAGTGTACGGAGCCAGTCCGACGCTAACATTGGCAGAGCCAGTCTCCAAACCTATAGATTCACAGCTCAGAAAGCAGAGGTGTATAGAGCCAGTCTAACACCAAGGTTGGCAGAGCCAGTCTCCAACCCTGTAGACGCGTTTATATGATTATGCTATGATTGATGGACGTCAATGTTTTCTCTAGAAATTATTACACTATGAGTTTGTATGATTTCAGATGTCAAAGCAAATTGAAAATTTTGGTTATTGAAGTTGTGGTATGGTGAATTGAGTATATATATATGTGTGTGTGTGTGTATTTCTCTATTAGTATACTGTTACTTATATTTTATATTTTTAGAGATTATAATGTAAATGTATAAAAAAAATTGATTTCTTGATTGATTATGAGATAAAAATGATTATTGTAAGTTTATAGAATGAAAAGTGTTTTCCTAACTAGCTATGTATTTATATATCAAATGATTTATGATCTTTGCATGTATATTATATTATGTATTTCCTTAGTTGTCCCATGTGGGTGATAAGTGAGAGCTCACTCACTGAGTCCATTGACTCACCCCTCTTCCTTCCTCTCATAGTTGCAGGTACAAGTGTCCTTTCGTCTTCAAGTCTGTAGACTCAGTTGCTCCTAGTGGTGAGCCTTATTTTGATGCAAGGCTTAGTTAGGTTTCTATTAGTTTAGAGGGCTCTAGTAGTTATGCAGGTAGGATCTTACACATGCATGTAGTTGATATATTATAGTATTTTCAGATATTAAGCATGTAAATGAAATATAAATTGTAATTAGAGACTTATGTGATGAGACAGTTATGAATTATATATCCGCAGATTTAAATAAGTGTTTTCAAAGACTAAATTATTGAATATTTTCAGTTTATGCAATTGAGCATTGTGTTTTAATTAGAGGAAATGTTTATATTTCAAAGAGATTATATTTTAATTATTATATTTATTGATAAATTGTGCATTTAGATAGCCACATCACCCAATAGACTTATGCGGGGATGAGATTCCTCACGTGCCGATCACGTTTTCAAGTCGGGTCATGACATTGTGTGGGGAGGATGGGATTATGTATGCGATTTTGAGCGGAAGGTTGGATATGTTTTTGGCAACCCTTTCATTTACGTTTAACCACACTTAAGAAATGTGGTTAAAAGCGACTGCAAATGACTCTTAATTGTATGTGAGCCCCCGTAGCTCATGGCTACATTTGACTTGGCCACAAAAAACAAGCCACCATCACATCAATAGGCCCAAACAAGAAAATACTACGGAGATGACGGGGGTGGAATGAAATGAGAGTCGACCATTTTTAATTACCGAATAAAATGAGTAATTGTTATGAGAACCATACATGTTTTTCGTCAACGTTTTCTTTCCTTTCATAGTGTTATATCCCTACAAATTTTTCTCTCTTTTTTTTTTTTTTATCATGGTTCCCAAATCCCCTCCCTCTGCGAATTTGATAATGCTGATAACAAAAGATAATAGCTATATTTCATAAAAATTTTCATATTGAAATATAGAACATGTAATTAAAGGCTCTCAATTAAGTATATTTAAACATTTAGATGCCAATCGACAATAAAATATAACTTCGGATTCATATTCATATAAATAAAAATTATGAAAATTATTGTAGGCAACCACGATCGCAGAAAAAGGCTCATTTTTCTGGGCGACAGGTGACTAGTTCTGCTGCAGCTTCGTGCCTCTTTTTATCAAACAAAAAAAAAAAAAAAATGCTGCATCCTTTTGTCACATTCATCGGTACTTATTTTCACGTTTATTTATTGTAAAAGGCACGTCAGATCGACCAGAAAAACTGGATAACAGGATAAGAATCAGTCCATTTCATTATAATCATATTTAATTTTATAAAGACTCAATGAGTGTAAACGGTTGAGATCTTATCCCATACAACTAATTAAGAAAGAGGAATGTTTTTCCACCCATATTTTAGATGTTATTACGATAATTTTTTTATTTATAAAGAAAATTTTTTATAAATTTTTAAAAGAATTTAATTTTAATGGATGTATTTACAATATAAAAAATTTAATTATAATTTAATTTTATTTATTTACATATTTTTTTATAACTTAAAATCAAACTGGTTTGGGCAGTCTCACTCTCTCAAGAGAGCAACAACACTAAATATGAGGATTAAATAAATTTATTAATATTATAATATATAATTGAATGAATATATAAATTTTTTTTATCTTCAGCATATTAAAATTAAACCCTTTAAAAATAAGAATAGATTGTGGTTTGGTCTGTTAATTTTTAGCATTTTACTAACTACTTGAAAAATGCACTTATAGTAAAACAAAAAAATAATGACTTAAAAGCTAAAAAATGTTTAACATTGAAATACAATTATTTTCTTTTTATAAGAGCACTTAAGAGTGGCTTAATTGGTAACATTAGTATGGTGATCCATGTATATCAATATATGAAACCCAAATTCTCTTACTTTTTTATCTTCAAATAATATGACTCTTTTTATTTTTATTTTTTTACAAATATTAAGACTAGGAATTCTTTCTAAGAAATATACACGGGGTCGGAAGATAGGGGTTGAATATAAAACCTTTTACTCAAAGAAGTATAGGAGATAACCATGATCAGTCAGCTATAGGCTCAATCGCTAATATTGTGGCTCTTAAAAAGAAACACATGATTGATCTATGTGGGTAAAATTACAAGACAAAATGGTCACACATACATGGCCTCTACATCACTAAACTTCTCTAACACCGGCTGAAAGCAGCAAAATTACAGATCAAATGGGAGGAAAGAGCATACCGCTACTGCAAACAAAAATAATATAGCAGAGACAATTAATAACAATCCACACACTCAACTTACATATAAGAAATTCTTAGGTGCTATTGAAGCAAGACAAAACGTTTGTTTTGTTCCATTTAGTGATTGACAAATCAACTATTGCATTAAAAATATAGGGGAGGTGAGAAACAATAGTAGCCCACAAAACCTATTTGTCAATTAATAAATGGATCAGAACAAGTGTTATCTCTTACTCTCGGTGCACCTAAGTATTTTCATCAGTTACATATGCCCAGAAAACTGGGTTTTGAAAGCTTGTTCTATTTGAAATTAAAATACGTACTATAAGGTTTTAAAATCTTAGGGCGGGCATTGGGAGAGAAAATTGACGCACTGCAAATCAACATTGAACCTGATGATAAGCAAGCTCATGCCACTCTTGTGACTTGTGAGTAATATGGATGTTTAGATATTAACTCACGTAACTAAGCTACTTGTCGCTTGGTGGAATTGCATTATGATGAGGGTTTGGTCCTCCAGGTGAGAGTCTATCCCTTGGATTTGCATCAGCATCTCGAATATGGTAATTGACATTATGCTTTGTTGAGACGTAGTGATCGAAACCTAGTTTGTGAAAAAGGTGATAGCTATCTAAGTTTTTGTGACTAAGTGGTTGACCATGACCATGGAGGATGCGAGCCTGCAGCATCATGAAGGAGGTGGAGAAGATGATGATTAGCACAAGTAGAGACACTCGAGCTACTCTTGGATTTGCCATGATCGATATGTGTAAATGAATTGAGCAAGGTTGATGTGTGTGAGGTTTAGCTTGGCAAGTAGATTGTGTGGGGTTTTGGAGTAGTTTGGAAGCTGAATAAGCACTATACTTATATATTTGCAAAATCTAAGAAGCATTTTGTTTATTATTATTATTATTTTTAAAAGAAACTTTAGATAAATATAAGTGCAATCGATATGCACGTGGATGGACAAAACTAAAATCCTAGAAGCCAAGGCTGTTGAACATTACTTCATATGGTGAAGTTATTTTTGTGGGGTGTTTTTTTTTTGTTGAATTTGTTTTTGAGTTTTCCTTTTGTTGGATTAGTTGATTGGAAAAGCTTCTCCTGATTCATATAGCTAGGGTTGCTTTGCTTTGCCAGTTTTTAAGGCCATTTACTTTAATAAAAATGCATGTATATAGCCTTTGTTGCAGCTATATACACTCAGCAAAAGTAATTAATTCTATGGCATCAGAATATGCCAACTGAATGCGCGGTTTCTAGTTTTTCGTTCTGGTCTTCTTGATTTGGGTTGCTACTCATTAATAAAGAATATTTGTCGGCGTGGCTTGGGATGCTTGGATGATCCTTGATCCACATGGATTGAGGAAAAGTGTTATGAAGGGTTAAGTACACTTATCTCTCCCTTAAGTTTTAATTTTGCGTTCGATGCCTCTTGTTTTAGGAAATCACCCATTTCTGCCTTCTTTTGCTATTTATATAGGGAGAGGTGTAGCAATTGCACATAAGTTAGGGATGAAGATATAATTTCTCAAATAAATCAATAATGTGTGGGGCCGGGTGTGAGAATAGTATGGCATTAGATGAATTTCATACCAATAAAAAAAATATTAAATAGAACGTGTTCAAGAAAGAGGCAAGAAGGGAAGTAATAGATAAGTACAATTATGTTTTTCTATGATATTATTTGATTTTTCACTTCGGTCCTTTGTTGTTTTTGTTTGTATTTTGTCCTTGTTTAACTAGGAAAAGCTGTTCCCTCATTAATAAACGGATATGTAAAAAGACATTTCATACTCTTAGGACATATTTAATATATGTTCTACTAAAAAATTTTATCATTATATTTTAAATTATTAGTAACCTAAAATTTATTTAAATTTTCTTAAAATCCACATACAATACTCCTTAAACATAATTAAATGTAATTAATTAGTTATTATATATAACATAATTTATTCGTTTCAAATGACTATATAAGCAAAAATATTACTTGGCATCTTAACGTATTTGACCTGTGTCCGGCTACCACCGCCATGTTAATTTCGTGCGTGGGATTTCATATGCATGAAATTCTCAACAATAAAACATTGATCAAATATCAAACTCAACACTGTGATCCTATTGAAAGTGGCTTTTAGGGATGAAACCTTGTGTCCTTAAATAATGTCTCATTTTCTCTGTTTCTCAAATTATTTATTATCATGTAGAAGATGTATATGTATTGTATATGTGGTAACTTATTAATTTTTAAATATGTTTTAATTTTTATTTTTACATGTGGCAATAAATTATTGGAGAGACAAGAAATGAAACACAATTTGGAAATGAAGATTTCCATCATGTATCAAGTGGACTACACACCACTTATTATAGGCGATTTAATGATTTCCCTTCTCTCCGGCCTTTACCACATAATTAAATGCATTTGAAGCAGTACAATAGATATGGAAATCAACATTAAAATAACGTTCAAAACCTTAACCATATCAAAAGAATTAATTGGACCACCCTAAAAGTTATAACTCATATCAAGACTTTGCTTTTAGTCTTTAGCCTCCCTTCCTCCTGCATTCTACAAGACGTTTTAGAGTTCAAAGAGGGTAGGAGCCAATATAGGCATGTGGACCATTTGTGTCCCCAAAAATGTCTCTGTGGGACTCATCAATATACATGGTACAAGTCTCATACCAAACCCTACCTCCTGTTGAAAGGTTCTTTGGTAATAGACCATGTAATTCTTCGAGCGCAATTGCCATTGGGATGCTAATAACATTAATTTACAAGAGAAAGCGATATGTCTTCTCTTGTCCTCCATGAATTTAAGCCAATCTCATATGAGGGACAACATTTTTTCATATAACATGAACAAACCAATGCATTTAGTAATGATGATTAACTATCTTTCGCCTCATTAATAAGCTTGAGTATCCCCTCCAAGACTCTAAGGGTCACGATCTCTCATCATGGTACGTGAGATGAAGAATTAATAATCAGGACAAGATTTTAAAATGCAGGTGGCGGCCTCCATTTCTTAGATTTGGATGGAATCGTGCAGGATTAACTTTAATTTTGGCGTTCAACTTTAACCCGATTAGCAAATTAAAATAGTATGAAAGGGTGTGGCTCCACGTAAGCTAGTTCCGTGATTTTCCGATTTCGCCCAGTGAGCTTCACGTGAAATACAATTTCACGTGTTTAATGGTAAGGTTAACGGATTAAGACAGAAACGCCCTTATCAATAGCGAAACTAATATTCCATGTGATGGGCCATGTGCTATATGTTACCTGAAAACCTTACTATACAAAAGGCTTGAAACGTAAAGAAACAAATGGTCAAGAAGCTGCAGGTGTGATCTATTGAAATTATTTTGTTTTCTATCCTCTTTGCCTTCACATGTTTAGGGTTTAGACAAGTACAAGTCGAGATAGAAAGTGTCAATGTAATATGACTAGCATTCACCAACAAATTGTTAAATAAATGGTAAGTATCTTTGTCCCCATAAGAATAATGCACATAATATCTACCGTAAATAAAATCTATATCCATGATCTTTATAAAAAGTTTCAAAATATTTTACTATTCATAACTTTTGAAAATTATCCTTACAAAATATTAGATCATATGAACATCCTTTAAGAGCAATTGATATGATTGATGATCATCGATCACTCTTGGAGAATATCTTTAACAAACAACCAAAATCTTATGTGTAGGTCAAATCTCTTGTGAGACTTCTATTTTTTTTCTTAACATGGGACTTTAAAACTCAATAATAATTAATCACACACATATGCCCAAATGGTAAATAACACTTGGTCAAATCCTGGGACAGATGCACTTGCATATAAGGGTCGGGGATAAGATTCCCCACTAAAAGTGGGGTAAAAAAAAATAGAAGTGTATAGGTATAATTCATTTTGCTCCTATCACTTTATTAAGTTTGCCTCCACAGTAAAATAAAAGTTATACAAAATTGTGTTATGTTTATGTATTATTTTTACGTGTCACTAGTCAAATTCCCACCATTCCTAAATATTCCATCTTTCTATGACCAACCACAATTTGCAAGAGCTCTAAAGTGGTTGAGGGGTCAAAAGAAAGTCTATATATCGATTAAATTACTGATACCGTGTTATAGATAGGGAAACGCTCAAACTACCGAAACCATGTTGCAAAGAGAGCACAATGGAAATATAATTGAAAGAGGAAAATTCATACGAATGTATACTCTGATATTAAACTGCAGATATACAATAGTATCAAAGGCACACTACTTTAACAAACTTGTGCACCTGAGCACACTTGATCCAATTCTCTAAGTGTTGTAACAAGCATTAACAACTAGTAACCGTCATAAACTAACTCTAATTAATCCCCATGATTATGTTTTTAAGGCACCGAATGTGAATGCATGCTATAGAATATACTCTCTTCATTCTCTATTAATAATCGCTATTAGAAAACATACAGTTTTGATACTGTGTCTAGCTACAAGACTATTAATATAGAATGGAAGGAGTAGATTGATTCAGCATTTGAAGTTTGAATTTGAACTATAATAATTTCTCTTGTTCTCTTTCCAGGAATTTTGGACTCAACCGTTAAAAATTTAATCAGAGTAATATATCTTGTACGCGCGTGTTATATTCTGCGAACACGTTTCGTTCAAAACACACTATTGTATACGTTTAACCCGAAAAATATTAACTAGGGTTGGTAGATGCTGTGCACAGTAAGCAAATAAAATTAGTTACTATTTTTGTTAATTTGTTATATTGGAAGGGTAGCAAAATCTCCGTTGGTGTCCATAAGTGTCCCTAATTCAAAGGGTGTTTTTCATGTTTTAATGAAATAAAATTTAATTGAATTCTATCATAAATTAAAATCACAACAAAATCAAATTCAATTTCTTAATTTAAAAGATGTCTAAAAATAAATTGATTTTTTTATCGTTTATTAATAGGTGGAAAACAAAACATTATATTCAAGTAAGATTATCTTGATAGTTTTATTTTTTGAAGCTCAAATTCAACACCAAATTAGACTCATTTAGGTCTGATTATATGAATTCTCTTGAAATTTCAATTATTGAGTTTTAGTTAAGTTTAGTTCCAAATAAAAGAATTTAATTCTAATCCTTAAGTAAATTTATTTCCAAAGATTTTCAAACACCTGCTATCTTATGGATATGATTATTGGAAGCCCAATGAGTAAGCGGACTAATGCCCAGCATGTGTATTTTGTAATTTCCTTCATATGCAAATGACCAACTACCAAGTGCGTGGTATAATATCCTGTCTTTTTCCCCTCCATCCTCTCTCATATCATATATAAAGAATTTAAAGTAGATCATCTAAAACATGCGTGCATGTGTATGTGTGGTTGTTTTTGTTGCTACTATTACGGTTGATTATTTCTATTAGCAGTGTTTTAGCAAAGACCTATCATTTGGACTAGCCCAAGAACAATTGCTATTAGAGGATAGGCGAAAGCCCAAGAACAAGCTAGTTCATAAATCGTAGCAATTATGTTTGTAAAATGGAAAGCAAATTGTATTTACTCATCTAAACCAAGTGTGCTGATCCGATCCAGAGCGAAGGCTAGTTCATAAGTCGCAGAAAATGCAGAAACGAAGGATTAGATATATATTTCACCGAATAATCATTTGTACTTATATATATATTTCACCGACTCGTCCACAAATAATCGCACAGAATGCACATGATCTTTAATTTCTTTAACTCCGACAACTAAAGTTGATCATCTGATAGTTCATTCCTTGTACTTCGCAGAGGTGATTGATAGATTCTTTCATAATTTCATGTAAGTATTTGGCTGATAACAGAAATGTAACAGACAAGAGAACTTTGCCACGAGAAATCCACATGAGAGAGGCAAACTTATTATACCGAAAAGGCTTATTCATAGATTGAATTTACTGGATAGTGATAGATGGTTAAGGCTTGATTTGGTGGTGTTGTAATTTTTTTCAGAACTATTGAGGTTTTTGAACTCTCCAAAAGTCATTCTTAAAAAGTGCAATAATTATTTGGTTAAATAATATAAAAATTACTCTCGATAAGGAAAAACAACCATATATAGTATTTGATAAATATATTATAAAATTAGTCATGAAATTTAAAATGATTATAAGGTGATAGCACCCATATTTTTTAAAATTGATAGCTAAAACATCTCAACTTTTTTATTTAATAAACAAAAAATTGACCATTGTTTTTAATGGAAAAGAGCGCTGCTTAAAACAAACCAAACCTAAAGTTGGCAAGATTGAATTTATTACTGAATATCTTAAAGCTGGCATCAATATTATAGATCTCACGTTAAATAAACAAGTAAACTCATTAGGATACTTATGTCATTCATAGTATTGCTATTTGGATTCACAATATATGGGACATTATATCGATATATTTCCATATACTATTGGATGTCATAAATGATCCAAATTAAAAAGGGTTTAATTTATATCTTACCTAATAATAAATAAAAGTGTATCAATATAATTTCTCACATATTATGACTATAAATAATATTTGTATATAAAAAACTCATCCACTAGACACGTTGATCTTTGGTGTTAGGATCTCTTCATCAACTGAAGCAATATTAGCTTGAGACTAACAAAAAAATAATAATAATAATAGCTCGAGTCATATCAGCATGCAGTAGAGTTCCTCCACTAGCCACCTATAACTAATCACTGGTCAATTCACTTTATTTTTCATCATTTTTTAATCTCAATTTTTTAATCAATAAGCCACATCGTCTCCGGTGGTCAACAATTAAATAATAATAATCACAAT
This sequence comes from Dalbergia cultrata, assembly GCA_031216105.1. Lineage (NCBI taxonomy): Eukaryota > Viridiplantae > Streptophyta > Magnoliopsida > Fabales > Fabaceae > Dalbergia > Dalbergia cultrata. The sequence continues at coordinate 9,720,400 of CM062350.1, read as the reverse complement.
AACGACGATAAATAATTAATGCAATAGAAAAGGGTAAGGGCAAAGCCAAATGACTCTGCGGCATACAGAACATTGGCAAATGATATGTAGCGAATATATATAGCTAATTATAAGAACAATGTGTTATGTATAATAAAATTATATAATAAATATATGTCATATATTTTATTATCATTAAATATGATATGTATTTTTTATTTATCTCATTCATTCATCATATTAATAATAATAAAATATATTATATGTATTTATTATAAAATTTTATTTTACATCAAATATTTCTGTGATTATAATTCTTTCATATCTTCGTACTTTATATCCAACGGATCGCCACGTAAAAAGCTTCACTTTCCAGCATAATATAATTGGTAGAGTCACATTATATTTTATGTTGTCTTTGGTAGGAGAGTGGTAAAAATCACAGAAAAAGAATCATACCTTTTATTTTTTGTATTATGCTTCATTTATATTTTATCTAATCCTGAAGCTCTCTATAAAATATGAAATTTAGTTCAAGCAATCAACTGATCAAGGAAAGACAACAGGACAATGCTAGTGGAAAATAAACTAAACAGTGTACTAAACATGCATGATCAATTGTCTTCCACAACAAATTTATAAAGTCCATAAAAGAGGTCCTGGGTTCACTAAACATTTTTAATTCATAATTTAAAAATTTGACTAGAGATATAGAGCTTGATCTTACTGCTACGCCAAAAGACTAACATTAAGGGCTAAGCAGATTATGGGAATGTCCTGTTGTCATTATAAGTAAATAAGAACAGGGCTGGGGCGTGATCTTTTCTGCACAAGCAAGAGCTTTCATCTAAAGCCGTTTGATTTTTTTAATCTATTTATGTCTATGACATTGACACCTAAATATCATCTGCCATAACTAATCCTAGACGTGAAATAGTTCACTGGCTAGGGGACTACTCTTTCTAATGGGAATATGCTTTCCTGCATTCAAGATATTCTATTACTCAGGCTTACACAAGATCAATGTAAAAGAAATTGGAAAAGAAATATGAAATTAAATATGGCAGTAACCACTTTTATGTGATAAGGAAATTGACAATAAGTATGTATAGTAACTGTGCAGGATTGCAAAATTAAAGTAGGAAGTAAGTTGTACTGTTAAAATAAAAAGGGAATTAAAGTCTGAGTCCTAGAGCGAGAAATTAATTATTAGAAAGGGACTCTTAATTCCAATCATGCCTGAAAGATTAGTTTCACAAATAATCTTGCCTATCAGAATACTCTAGTCAAAGATTAATAAAAAAAAAAAAAACTGACACTCTTATGTACAAGTCCCACAACCTGATATATGTGATTACTGACTGGATTTTGAACTCGATGCAGAAGAACCGGCCTTATCATATGCATGTAGCAACCTCATCAAAAGGTTGACAAAGATGCATAACCAATTCTAGGGAATAAAAAAAATAGAAGAGTTATCCATAGATTATTTTAACCACGTATCCTTTTGCATTCTCCGTAAATCAAGCATTTATCAGTAGGTTAAAAGCTATAATTATTAGTAAGAGCACAATTTAATTTCTTTAAAGGATCAGAACCACATCTAATTGAGGGACTGCATCCATTATAGGCATGTGTTAGCTAGGGGATTCAAACCCATTAACATATTCTGATATCACTTGTAGGATAAAGTACTTATTATTACTATGCCAAAAGTTATAACTGTTAGTAAAGACACAACCTTATTCCCTTAAAATATTATAACCATATATAGTTTGAGGGATTATACTCATTACAGATATCATGAATCTAGATGTTATGCCTGTTAAATCTTAAAGGTGACACTCGTCTGGCTAATTAAGGCCACGATTTTCCTAATTGGTAGCAGGAAGCGGCAAACTTTTATATTATGCCCGTACAGATATTTTTCTTTTCTCTTTCAGTTTCAATGGTTAGCCCCGTCTTTGAGGAGGACACAGACTTACCATGTTTTCTCAACCTAATGAATAATGATACGATTTATATAATAATATGCTGAACATTAGAATTTCTAGCTACTGTACTTTTAAAAAGTAGAGGGAGGGGGAAATTTTCTGATATGATGTTTCCATGAATTCCAAAGGCTCATTGAAAGACATATATGTGCATGCTTGATTATCTTTCTCCTTAAGAGCTTTTAGGTATGACACAAATTGACTTGGAGATCCAAGATTATGGGTGTATTTGTTTTATATTTTGAAATAAGTGATTATGAAATTTAAATTTAATATTTAATTGAAAAAGTTGAAAATTAATTTTTTAAGATTCTGATTATTTTTTAAAAGTTACTCAAATATACAAAATTTAAATTTTTTTCAACGAAAAAAGTAATTATGAAATGAAAAAATACCAAACAAATGCATCTTATATGGAGATCATTTATTATGTTGACTTCTCTTACTGCGGTGGTATCAACAAAAAGATGATGAAATTTATACCTTTTTACCAAGGAATTTTTTTTTTTTGTGGTCTTGAATTGTCATGTAGGATTGTGGTTCTTCCAATCAAATGATGCCATGTAATAATGGGACCCATCACACGAAATTAAATTTCAAATTAATCGTTAATTTTTAACAAGTAACTATGGTCAACTATATATTGTTTTCGAGGATTATGAAAGGGATTATGCTTGTCCGATAAGGGCCACATATATATTGTTTCCTCAGGGAAGATTAATTGACCACATGAAGGCTCCAAGACAATTTTTGAGTGACCAAATTGACCAATCCTGGAATTGTAAGTGATAAAGGGCAAAAATTTCAAATTTGAACATCAAATAGGACACGAACTTTCTAAGAGGTGGGATTGAGTAGTGTAACATTATAGTAATAATTATGTCCAGAAAGCATTTAATTCACTCTAGGTATATCCCATTTGATGTTGGTATGTAAAACAAACATTTCCGTTTGAAATATATGGCAATAAGTGCAATCCACGTCAAAGGAATTATAAAATGCAATCGGATTTGGACACAAGATCGGGGATGAGAATGACTGAGTTATGTCAAGTTTATGTATGTAACTTTTTTTTAATATATATTCTATCTATTTATTATTGGATGTGATATAGATTTCATTCAAATAGAGTTCATATCTCATTCAACTAGAAATAAAGCATAAATTGGCACTCTATAAAAAAAAATGTACACTTAACATTTTTCAATGGAAAAATATTTGTTAGTGTTTTCAACAAAAAGGGTTCAGGTATCATGATTAATAAAGTTGTGTTGATCAACCCATGGTTTTAAAACACTTTCTCAATCATGGGTGTTACATTGGATGACACTGCAAATCCTTGAGGTCCTCAATTAATTTATAATATTAATATTTCAGACTCTTATAAGGAAAAATTTTACAGGTATCGTTTTTAGAGTAATTTAGGGCCCACAATTTCCATTTAGAATTTGAATTCTCAATCTATATTCATTACACTTCATTGATAAATATCAATTACATAAATCATAATTAATAATTAATTATAAAATGTCAATTATAAATCATAATATCATTTCACAATTCAATTTCAAAATCTATTATCAGATACTGTAATATCATTTTGCAAACTTTTTTTTGTTGATTGACTTTGCAAATTTTTATTCTATATTTTGAATTTATGAAATATTATTTTTTTCATTCTAACAAAGTTCAAATTTTTTTATGATTATATTATTTGGCTTATTTATCAAAAAATTATTTGGTTTAATATATAGTCATAGTTTCTTTCACATGTATTATAGTTCTATATGGAACATGTGATTTATATATTATCAATGAATGCATAATTTGAAATATAGCTTATATGATAGTTTTCAACTAATATGTAATTATCAATTTGTAATTAATGTAATCTATCACAATGATTTCAATCATAACTAATAGATAAATATTTTAAAATTATATATTTTATTTGAAAACATGCCTATCAAGATAAATAAATTAAAATCTTCTTGAATTAATTCAATACTAATTTAAATAATTTAGTTTGCCTTTTGAAATATATTTTTACTTTTGAAAATATAAAATATTTACTATGATATATTTATTTTGACTTAAATTTAGAGAATTTTCTGTATTTAATTCTTGAGTATTTTTTTATAGACTGACATATACTCTATTATCATTTAATTTTAATATGAAATTTTCAAATATAGAAGTTATTCAATTCTTTTAAATGGGATTCGTGAGGTTTTTTTGGATTTTCAATATGGATTAAATATTATATTCTTTTTATTTGTTATATTCAAATTACATTTAAATATGGTAATTACTGGTTAAATATTTTAATTTTATATCATTTAATATCAATGTAAAATATCTATTTATATTAACAATGCATTAAAGCTAAATCCTTGGAACAATATATTGTAAAAATTAATGAGATATATACATCTTTTAATTATAATCTATGTTAGCTTCGGACAAGTCCATAAATTTAGAGAAGAGATGTCAAATTGATATTGTTGAGTCAACCTTAAAATTGTGCTATGATTGACAAAATAGATATATTAATTTAAAATTATTTTATTAATTAAAATCAGAGAAAATATTATCATAATTAACAAATTATAACTAAAAATTTAATATCACAAATTAACACATAAATATGACTAATCAGTCACTCTCTAATTAATCAATCACTCCTAAATTAAAATTAAAATTTCAAAGAATAATATTAATTACATATCATTTTTTTTTGCATGTCAGACTTAATTAGTATGATATATAATTTATTAAAAATTATTATAATATACAAAAATTGCTACATTGTATTGCAATGATATTGATAATAAAAATATAATAATACACACTATACTATATTAGTTTTGGTATTTTAATAAAACTTAATATCATAGTTATTGTATTTTCAAAAGGTTTAATATAATCTATAATCCATCTATAATACTGATAATTAAGATTCATTACATAGATAATTTTTCATGTGTCATTTATAGAGAAAATTTTGGCATTATGCCATACCATTTTCACAATCTTAATATTTAAGATATTTTTTTGGATTTAGTTTACATTATAATTATTAACTATTTTTTTCAATCATACCTTCATATCTGTTTTCATTAAAATGATTTAACAAAATAGTTCAATCAAAATTATTTAACAAATAACAAATAATATAAACAAAATGATAATTGAATGTATTATACTATTAAAATTATATATATATATATAATTATGGTGTTAAAGATAACAAAGCTATTATAATTATGTTACCAAAAAATATTATAATTATAGTATTAATGATAACAAAACTATTATAATTATAACAATTAATGATAATAAGAAAATCTTAGCACACTTTTATTTTTTAATTATTTTTATTGGATTCAATTTGCATCATGTATGTATTTTTTTTTTTCAAATTTGAATTATGTGGCTTTAGTAGTATTTGTTATTATGGATATTTTTAACTTGAACTTCAAAGAATTTTGAAATTTTTTTAACTTTTTGAAAATTTTTTAATGATCTTGTGAATACCAGTAAAGATTCAAATCTCTGTGAAGAATGAGGAATAGACACCTGTGATGAGGATGGATAAGAGGTGAAATTATAAATAAGGATGAGATTGAGAAAGTTTCTAAATTCAAATATACAACTTTTGTATATATATATACCCATCTCACTATACCATATTTAATTTTTTACAACCTAAGCATTTCAACTTATCAATTCCACAATCGTTTCATATTAATATTTTTGAAAAACAAGACTTCAATTGTTCAATATTAAAATATTTAAAACAATCAATCCTACATTCTCTTCTTTGATAATGTGTCACGGCCCGATCTGGACACGTGACTGGCACATAAGGAGTCTCATCCCTATGTAAGCCTCGAGACCTGTGTAATGCTCTACATGAATATTTAAATAGAAAAATTCATGTAAAACAAGATTTCATTTAACATATAAATTCCCTGTTTTCTGAAATCAAGATCTTGATAACTAAAATATCATCATCCACATCAAAAGTTTGAAATTGTACATTATCCATACCCAAAATACAAATATACCTATCAACTACTTTTGTTCAGTTTGTCCAGAAACAACTAGTTCCATTAAATACAAACTATAATATGATCAAATATGCAAAATGCAAAATGAGCTCTATATAAATCAGGACTCCTGCCTGCAATAACACTGGAGCACTTTATAGAATCACAAATGCTTCACTCAAGTTAAGTTCACCAACTGATCCTCTGTTGCTGCTGGAAAAAATCTACAGCAGCTACTGTATCTGTAAATAGGAGGAAAGGAGAGGGGTGAGTTTTTATACAAAAACTCAGTGAGTGAATTCCCACCTGAAACTCCCTTTCATGGGACACTAACGAAACAATGCACAAAATCATAATAACCATAATATCATTCAAAGATTTATACAATCAAATGTACACATATACTTATATGTAGATGCTACTTATCATTTTTCATCTCAAAACGATTCCTCTCCATTGACATTCATATCTAAAACCATATTAACTTATCATGTAATAACTACTAAAGTAACAATAATCTCTAATTCCGTTATGTTTTGTGAGTGCTCAATTTCTCGTGAACGTTGTCCCTCGTGGACTAAATTTCATAGTTTCTCGTGAGTTGCTAAGTTTCATGGTTTCTCGTGAGTGGTGTCCCTCGTGGACTAAGTTTCATGGTTTCGCGTGGTTTCGCGTGGTTTCACGTAGTTTCATAGTTTCTCATAGTTTCGTAGTTTCTTTGAATAAATTGCAAAGCCTCTAAGCCTTCTAAAAGCCTTGAATCTCTCTAACTCTGATAGGTTGACCTTAGCATAGCTATGATAATGAAATCCTGTCCAAGCCATCATTAGCAATGGTTATTGTGGTTTCAATTCACAGGATATGTAGTCACCAACTATCCTGAGTTAAGTGAGGATTCGTGCTCTAGAATGTTTAGGTTTAAAACATGTCTTGCAAGGTGGGACAGACTCCGAGTACCTCGACAGATTATTGTTCTTTATGGGCCTCGTGCCTTCAAGGTTTTGCTTTTCCCCTAGACCAACTCCGACGGAGGAAATGCGTCTTTTATGCTTTATGAGCTATAAATCTATCTGATTCTAATAGTTTAACCTTAGCATAAATATGGCCTTGGAATCATGTCCAAGGGTTCACCCTTTGTAGACATTTATAATTCTAGCAGTTCACAGAGTATGTAGCCGTCAACTGTTCTGAATCTCATAAAGATTCAAGCTCTAAAATTGTTTTTGTTTATCTTTGTAAAAAATATCTCAATTTCTAAGCTTTTCATAGTCTAGGAATCTCAATATCACATTTCATAAGCTTGTAAATTCTAAAATCATAATAACATTCCTCAAAAGCTCATAGTTTTCTAACAATCACTTGTATAATCTATGTTCAACATAAAATAAGCATTTCAACAATTATAAATTTCTAATAATCACAATTAAAACTAACTCTAAACATAATTATATATCAACAATGGTCCCATGAGTTTTCTAAAACATAGTTCATGCTATTTTAAAACCATACTTTCGTATTTCAGCAAAAATCTCAAAACCTTACACCACAATCCCTAAAGAATCATATTTTAAACTATAGTTTCATGAAAAATAACTCTAATGTAGAACATAAAGATCACAAGTGCGAACCCACTCACCTGGAGGGGTAAGATGCACAGACACAGTACCAACAGGACTCTTGGAAGCAGAAATGATAGCAATATCTGACATAGAGGCAATAAAACTCTAAATCAACCTCTAAAACCTCTAGTCACCCAATAATCCATCTCTAATAAGATAGAAGGCTCTTTTCCTTTGAGAATCATAGAAAACCCCCTCTAAACAAGGAAAACTTAAAGGAAATGAAGCAAAACTAGTAAGATAACATACCTTAGATCCTTAGAAGGAAGGAAAATAGAGTTTAATTGATGAAAAGGTGAAGAAATGAGGTGTGGAGGGGAAGGATCGCATTTTTCTGCAGAGGAAGAGCGTGGAGAGGAGTGTTTTGGCTGTGGGAAGATTCTGGACCCAAAATGGGGGGTCTTTATAACTCGGTTGACCGCTGCAATGCTCACCAGAGAATGTCTCTCGCACCGACTTACTTTTCTGTTGACCGCTGCAGTGTTAAGAGCTGCTTAGCACTGCAACGCTCACTAGAGGGCATATAAATCCACTTCTTACATCTACTTATTGCTCTGCTGACTGCTGCAGCGCAAAGAGCGCTACAACGCTCACCAGAATAGTTTCTCCCTCTATAGGACGACCTCTCTCACTCTCCATGATAGTCTCTCACTCCCTAGAACTTACTTATTACACTAATTAAATCTTTTACTTCCTATTAACTTTTATTTCCTATTAACTTTTAAACATAAATGTAAATAATGGAATACCCCCTATTTGAATTCAAATAAAATGTCTAAAAAATCGAAATCCAAACCAATCAAAATCTAAATTTTGGGTTTTAGTTCAAATCCAAAAATTTTCACGGCTTTATAAACTTGTGGATAAAAAATGGAGTATTTAAAGGTTCCATAAAATTTATTAAAAATCACTCTTTAACTTATTATCCTCTAAGGAATAATTACCAGGATTTTTGGTCCCAAGAAGATTGCTCTATTATATGTCTCTCCAATGAGGAGTAGGGTCCAGACTTAACAAAATTTCAAGACTCAAACTGATAGATAAGGGTGATTGATACCCTTCCTGATTCGAAAAATTTTCCTAACCTTTTAATTTAAAATTTGGGGTATTACATAATGGTACAAATTATTTATTAATTATTTTAAAAAATTAAATAATTACATCAATTTTTTATTGAAAATAATTGTGAATTGATATATTAGTCCAATAATTGAGATAACACAAATTAGAATTATATTTGATCTTTTTTTTACTAATTATAACACATTAATTATAACATATGCTTTAAAATTAATATTTTAATTTACTAAAAGTATGTACACGAAAAGGGTGTGTAATTGAAATCACATAAATTAAATTTATTGTTTATTTTTTATTAATTAGGAAATATAATTTTATATTTTTATAAATAAAATATTTTAACGTATAAAAAAAATGTAAATAATTAGGGATGATAAAACAAAACATTGATATTGGTACACATGGGATGGGTTGGGATTAACCATAATAGAGATAGGAATAAGACAAATTTTGTCTTCATGGGAGTGGAGTTCTTGTTTGTTAAATAGGGAATGGAGAATGGATGAAGTTTGGACCAGTTAGGTTCAGTGGGGTCCGATTTGGTTCGGTTCGGTCCTGTCTGGTTTGGACCGGTTGGGTTTGATGGGGTCCGCTCCGGTGCAGCCCATCTGGTTTGGTTCGATTCAGTCCTATCCGGTACGATTCGGTTTAGTATGGTTCGGTTGGGTCCAGTCTGGTCTAGTTCGATCCAGTCTGATTTGGTCTAGTCCGGTTTGGTCTAGTTTGATCCTATTCAATCCAGTTCGATTTGGTCTGGTATGGTTCGGTTGGGTCCAATTTGGTCCGGTTTGATCCGGCCTGATCTGGTTTGGTCCGATTCAGTTTGATCTAGCCTGGTCTAGTCTGGTCCAGGTTCAATCCAGTTTAGTTTGGTCTAGTTAGGTTTGGTCCGATCCGGTTCAGTTCGGTTCGGTTGGATCCAATCTGGTTCGATTCGGTCCGGTGCTGTCTGGTTTGGTGTGGTCCGGTTCGGTTCAGCCCTGTCTAGTTTGGTCTGGTTCGATTCAGTCTGTTCTGATTTGGTTCGGTCTAGTCCGGTTTGGTCTGATCTGCTCCGGTCCGGTCCGGTGGTTCGGTTCAATTTAGTTTGGTCCGGTCTGGTTTAGTCTGATCCAGTTCGATTCGATCTAGTTCAGTTTGGTCTAGTCCAGTCTGGTTTGGCCTGGTTCGGTCCGATCTGGTCTGATCCAGTTCGGTTTGGTCTGATCTGATTTGGTCTGGTTCGGTTCGGTTCAATCCAGTCCAGTCTAGTTGATTGATGCAGTGGGTTGATTGATTCGATTTAGTTTGGTTTTTGATTTTTGCAATAAAATTTATAAAATATTAAAAAAAAGTAATTATAAAAATATTAAATTAGAGTAATTGTTATTATAAAATTATATGATCTAAGTTGATTTTTAAAATTTATGCTTATATATCATACAATTAATTTATAAGCTAAACAAATAATAAAAAATTTGAAAAAAAGTCATGTTGATTAAATTAAAAAAATTAATGTATAATTGAAAATCCTAATTGTAATAAAATAGGCTCTTTATTATTATAGGTCATCTATCTAGATTTTTTTAACCTTATAAACATAATATTTAAAATAAGATATAAAATAGAATGATGTATTTATATTTTATCAATTTATTTAATTATTTAACTATTAACTCATTTTTAAAATAAATTTATATACTGAATTTTTAATAAAATATATTTAAATAAATTATTCATTTTTATAATTATCAATAAACTATTTTTATTATCACTCTGTGTGTTGCACGGGTCAAACAATTAATATAGAATAGAAAGATATGACGACACCTTGGAGGATCCAAGCTGTAGTTGTTGACATAAAGAGGTCATTCATTGGTGAGCGCAAGACAATTATCTTTGGAGGATTTTTATTTCCATATCTAAAAATGTGTGTCCAATTAGGATACTCATTCTATTATTATTAAATGTGATGGATAGGTGAAAAACTGAGGACTGCTATCACATCTAACGACAATGGAATATATATCATAATTAGACATCCACTTATAAGTGTTGGAATAATATTTTTGTTTATCTTGCTTTGAATTTTTTTTTTTTGGTTTGTCAACTGTACAGATGTGTTTTTTCTTTTTCTTTTGATCATAACGTTAGAAATATGTTATACCATATGCATGTCTTTTTGTTTTACCCCGACAAGATCCGTTTTTTTTTTTCCTTGGGTCAACACTGGGTGTGTTGTATGTATGCGTATGACAACAACAAGACAACTAATGACGAAAAAAAAACAAACAGACAACTTCGGCCTAGCACTCGAGGGTGCACACATTCTTATTGGACTTGATTATGGGCTATTCTAAGTTTTTGGGCCTACAAACAACAGGGCAGGCCACAATACAGCCCATAAAACTCATTCTGCTTTAAAATAATTGTTTAAAATTTTTTTAGTGTATTAATAAATTAATATATCTGAACACATTAATATAACTTTTATGCGTTTTGGAGTTGAAGAATATTACTCTCTGCTCATTTTTTCACTCCAGTTCTAATTGGTTGTTGACATTTTCACAACGTTCGAATTGGAGATAATTCGTGCCACCAAACATTGCTGTTAAAATCAACCATGACCAAAAAACAAAAAAAAAGAAAAGAAAGAAAAGATAGCTGGATGTTTTACTTGATGAAGAGTATAATTAGGATGACAACACAATCCTATAATAATTAGGCACCCCTTATGTCGCGAGGTGGAAAATAACAAAAAGGATGGTGAGGCCCAAAGAAAAATGTGAATTGACGAAATAAAAAATAAGAATGCATTATGATATTATATTGTCTGCCAAACATCACTCTTCAGTGAATTATGTTATATAGCGAAAATAAATGTCAATTTTTTTAATAAGAATAATTATTAGATGAAATAAAATGGAATGATTCATTAATTCATCTAAAAATAAATTTGAATAATATTATATCATTCTGCCAAATAAATTTCATTAAAAATTGTGGTTGTAAAGCATTTTCTTTTATTCCAGAAGTATTCCTATAATAAGAATTATTGTCACTCCTTGTGACTTATGCAATGTACGTAGCTCTTTAATGCTATATCATAAAATGTATTCTGATTTCTGAACCGTTATGATAGGCATTGTTTTGGACATCCATGAATCAATTTATAAATAATTTGGAATTTTGGTTTTGTTTATGATAAAACCAAACTTGGATTCTTACTGAGTTGCCATACCACACAAAAAGCTCATCATCAGGTGTAAATGGCTTTATGATATAAAATATTAGGCAGATGGCTAAATTGTAAGAATAAAGCCAAATTCGTGGTTTGAAGGCTTCACTTAAATTCAGGGTAAGGATTTTCTAGACACTTTTTCCCTCGTGAATAGGACTGCTACGTACAATCATTGTACTACTTACTTTAGTTGCCACAAAACATTGGCACCTCCAGTAACTTGATGTAAATAATATTGTTCTACACAGGGATCGGACTTCATGAAGAGGTTTGTCCGAAATTACTATCGGGAATTCACTAATCTAATTAGCAAAATAAAGTTTGCAAAGTGCAGAAATTTTTATATGAACTCCGACAAACTAGTAGATAGTGATTCTTTAGCCTTTTCTTGGCCCTCTTCATTTGGCTACAAACAATATATCATTAATTCTTTGTTCACCCAAAACTCATATTCAGGATCTATTTGCTTGAGGAATAAAATTGGAGAAAAAATTTTCATGAATGAGATTCAAATGTGTAAAATTATGAGTAAAGTATCACTTTAGTCCCTGAACTATGCATTTTGCAGATCACGTTAGTCCCTGATCAAACAACTGTCAGTCAACCATTACATTTTACTAATGTGGCACATTGAGTGACATGCCATGTGTTAATGACGTGTCATGTTGATCCCACGTAACATCCTGATGCACATATCAAAACAAGTTCAAATTAGTCCCTGAAATTTTCTAAAATGTGTAAAAAAAGTCTCAAATTTCAAATATCTCCTTTTTTTATTCATAAAATCTAAATTCTCGATAATTCTTAAACTTACTTAATTTTCTCTCATTTTTACACCCTGTTTAAATAATCCAAATTTTTAAATATCCTAAACATAATTAAGAGTTTGGTTAGTCCAAATTTGAGATCCTCCATGTTTAACTAACATAATTAATTTATTACCTATTACATTACGTTTCTTGAAATAAAATGGGTTTTAAAATATTACAAATAGGATTCAAAAGAAATATTATATTATCAAGTGTGGATGAAGTTTATCAAGGGGGCTTCTTTGAAATATTTTAGTTTCAATTTGGGAAGGAATTTAGTATCAAAAGAATCTAGCATGACAATGAAAAGAGATTCTACCCTCATATCAAATGTAATTGCAAATCATCTCAAATATGAGAGTTTTAATTTAATAAAGTTCAAGTAGAGAATTGTGTCTCTTATTCCACCTCAACGATAGTGAGTCGTAGAAAATAACCGCCTCTTGGGGATGTTAATGCGAATAGAGTAAAAATAATAACACCGATTTAGAATATAACATTTATGTTTACTTTTCCCCAACGTATTCTCATCTCTATGAGGGGAGTGGCTATTTTCACTCTATTTTGGCTATTATCACTCTCTATTTATTGAGTATTTGTTCAATTGTTCTAAAATACCCCTCTAATATAATCTAATTTTATTTCTAGTTTTATTTATACTTAATACAATTAATATTTTTGTTTCAAATTTTCATATTTTAAATATTTTTATTTTATGAAAATTAAATTCTTTGTTTTTGATCAATTTCCCAATGAAATATATTACATTTATATTTTCACATAATTAACAAAGAAATTTAACAAATTGATTTTGTTAATTTTAAATATAGTTTTCAAATTGAATCTTTTTGGAAAAAAAAAATAGATAACACACTCATCAAAGAACCCTAAATAAAGGAGGTGAGAAAAAAGTCTGGTGATTGTGTATAATCAAGTCAAGTAAATAAGTAAAGAAAAAACACCCTATGAAGTTATGAAAAAAATAATAGCTAATTCTTTAACTACTTATCATCTGTACTCATATTATATTATATTTATCACCACCTTATTAATCTAATATTGAATTAATATTTGTATAATTATTTCAAATAACACATCATAGCCTCAAAATTAGGAACCATCCCTATTCAAACTTTAGCTAAGCAAATCCATTGAGAGTCAAAATGAGAAACCACGAAGTACTCATCTCATATATGTTGTATTTTTTATTTTATGTGAAAATATATTTTAATATATTTAATTGAGAAATCAACTAAACATGAAATACCGTATTATAAAAGCAAAAATTTTGATTAAATATATTAATTGTTTTACGTACCAATAATATTAGGAATAAAATTAGATTATATTAGAAGGACACTTTGGAATAATTGAACAAAAGTTCAATAAATAGGGAGTGACAATAGTTAAAATGAAGTGGCAATAGTCACTTCTCTTTATGAGAGATTAAATTGCTTACCACTCGTCCAACAATAATAACTTGCTGATGATACATTATCTTCTCATTATTTTTCTACGTTAAAGAAAGTAAGGTACGAAAATAATAGAGAAATAAGTGGATTTAATAAATATTAAGAATTTAAATTTTATAAAATAGAATAGGAGAAATTTGGGATTCGAAACTTTAATTTTTTGACACATTTTAGAAAATTTCAGGGACTAATCTGAATTTATTTTTATCTAATGCCATGTCAGCATGCCACGTGTTATTTAACGTGTCACGTAAGCAAAATATAATAATTGACTGATGGTTGTTTGACCAGGGACTAACATGACTTATAGAATGCAATTTCAAAGACTAAAGAGATAAATTTGAAATTTCAGGGACTAAGGTAAAACATACTTACAATTTGAGGGATAAAAGTGACATTTTACTCGTAAAATTACTTATTATACTACATTTATGAAAAGTTTTCTCATTTTGATCTCCTAACCAAAAATATTAGTGTCATTCACTTCTTTGATAGTTGATGAAAAGATGACATAATCGTGACATATGACAATTTGCTGAAGATTGATCTCTTTTTTTAATTTTTCCTTGGTCAGGCTGAAGATTGATCTTGTCAACCATTTCTTGGACTCTTCTTTCAAGATTGGGCCTCCTACTGCACCACTGGTTTTTCTATATACTCTTGGCAATAATTCCTTATTCACTTGAAAATCCAAGAAGCAAGTAAATGTGTCTCAATTCTCTTTCGAAGCTGACTATATATCATGCCATGAATGCTACTGCATGCAAAGTTCAGTGCTACATTGATGCCAATTTAATCTTCCATCAATGAATCAAACATATTGAGTTAGATTATCACGTGGTTCGTGAAAAAGTTATCAAGCGGCTCCTTCATCTCCTCCCTGTTTCCCCCTCGACTCAGATTCTGAATTTGTGCACCAATGCATTACCTAGCTCCTAAGACATTTAAATCTTTATTTTCCAATCTCTAGTTTTATTAGTAGAAGTATGAACGTGTATCATATTACGGATAGCTGTCGTAGATATATAGCAGCACGTACACTCCGTGTCATTCATTCAAACAATTCAAATTCACTTCTCATCGTGTGTGAAACTCATTTTTACACATGCATGAAACTCATCAAAGTAGTTTTTATCCCCATTTTTATTCTTAGGCCAAACACGCCCTCGTTAGTTTTCTCTGAATTCTTTCTCCTCTGATCCTTCAATAGTTGCATTTGAGTTGATAACCAGAACGTTATTACAAAAAGAGAGGATGATGGTGAACATAATTGAAATAGTGCACATTCATTCAATTATATAGGAAAATAAGACACTTAAGATGTGTTTGATTGGAAGGTAAAAGTGGAGATAAATTTTCCATTAATGATTTTCATATATAAAATATATACATGAAATTCGTCAATGAAATTTTACACATATAGAAAAATAAGCCAATTAGAATGTGTTTGGTTGGAAGGTAAAAGTAGAGATAAATTTTCTATTGATGAGTTTTATATGTAAATTTATACATAAAACTTGTTAATGAAATTTTACACATTTGATGTAAAATTTTATTGACAAGTTTCATGTGTAAACTCATCAATAGAAAATTTATCTCCACTTTTACCTTGTAACCAAATACACTCTCAATGGTGTCTTGGATCAGGACCTCCAGGACTGAGTCTTTCAGGGTCGTAGTTATTTGGAAAATTGAGGACTTGTTTGGCAAAACTTGCTTTGAGGAGCTGCGATTTTTGAATCAGTTCCGTTGTTTCCTTTGATGATGCGGTGGTCTTCAGATCCCTCTCCACCAAAGCTTCAAGTGAACGACTTTCCAACTTGGGAAACAATAGCAACAACATAATAATTAGGCATGCTAATAACATGTGCTTTGAGTTGGCCATTTATTCTAACTCCCAAATACATATATCAAGTGTGGTGGTGATTCCAAGTGAATATCCCGATGACCTTTATATACACATACTATCCATGCTCCTTTTTATATATTTAATCAAAGCTCAAATATATTAATCATTCTGCTGCTTTTCTTTAATTCTATTGGTTTAATTACGACAAATGCTATTGGCGATATAATATAGAGCTCATTTGGATAAAATTCTGGAAGAAAAAATAAGTACTTTTCTTCAATTTGTATTTTTTAAAAAAACACATGTAGAATTTAGTTGTATATTTATTTGTGAATTTTAAAAGAAGTGAAAGCAAAAAATAATTAGTTTTTTTTTCTTTTAAGCAAGTAGGGACATGTTTATGGTCGAAGTAGAAGCAATAAAAGAGACAATATTGTTGATTATTTATTGAAATTTATAAAACACAAATCTATCCTTATAAATTTTATGAAAAGGCAAAAAATAAATTTTCATTAAATAAATTTAATCAATTATCCTATTTAAATTACAAATCAAATCCTTAATTGTAATTTTATCCAAAAAAAGTTCTTCTATATCTATTCCATCCAAACAAATTAAAAATTCTGATTATAATAAAAAGTAATTCTCCAAGATTTTAATCAAACGAGCTTATATACAAATGATCATATAATAATAATAATAATAACAACAAATGATCTAAATACTTGTTTTATTATTATTTAGTGTCACATCAAGAAATCATGCTAATTAGAAAGATATTCGTTTCATCCAGTTTAATTGCCACCTTTTATTTGCGGAACCTATCCTAGAAATAACAAAGTCAGATAGATTCTGAATCTTTAGGAGTTTTCTATTTAAATAAAAAATTAGTATCTTTAGCTCTCGAATTTCCAACACATTTCTGGATATATATAGATAAAATTGTCTCATGATATAAGTGTTACTCTGTTTATATTTAAAGCTGTGACGTTTAAACACGAAAAGTAAGGGAATAAAATGACGTATTGATCCAATTAATGCAAGATTCATATAGTTTTTGCGTACCGAACAAATAGATGCAAAGTGAAGTCATTTGAGTACCAAACAGATATAGGATAAGTGAAGTCATGGTTCAAATTTGTCATCTAATGCTTTCCGTGCTGGCAAATTCTCAATTCATTTCTTTTTTTAAAAAAAGAGCATCACAATATTGTCCTCCCATGGATATATATAAGTTTAGATTTGAGCTGTCCACGTTCCTTGAACATGGAACCTTTCAAAGTGTTGAAGGCTGTATATTCCCATGAAACCTTTTCCCTTCAGGGGTTCCAAAGGCCGTTCAAAACCTCTTCCGTTTTTTCCCAGATTTTTTTTCTTCTAAATTACTAGATCTCAAACGAACTGGTACAATTGATATTTGCAAAAACTGTTACAATTACAATAGCAAAAATGACTCCATTTTTCATATACAATCAATTGATATTCTTATTAAACTTGTGATCGAATGTTTGCAATTAAACTCAAAATGCTACATAAATATAATGATGACTGCCATAATTATTTGTTAAGCTTTAATTTTATCATATCTTCCAAAACAATTCAATACTTCGATTTTTTTTTTTTTACACATTTTAGGAGCATAGAGAATTGCTCCAATTTACTAATTTAGGTTTTGTTAAGTTGGAGAATAAAATTTGGATGAAAATTTTTGTGGAGGAGCTTTTAATTTTTTATAGTTAGTGATGCTAAACTCTTCAAGAGAGTAGCAGGACTTCATCATGAAAACTTTCATCTTATTTTTTACCCCTATCCCAAATATAGTTTTAGGGTCAAACACACTTAGCCTCAAAAGGTATTTTACAAAAAGACTTATATGTGCACAATTCACTACAAGACACCTGAATTCAAACTTAGGCAATGCATTTATCACAAACGGAGGGCGATAAGGTGATCAAGTCAATTTTCATACCGTGACTATGATGAATCAGCATTCTTATCACCATCAATCAAGTAGGAATGTACTGATCATCACCCTAATTAAGAAATAAATAATGTTATGGAAACAATAAAATTACACAACAAGTGCACATCATGTTGGGTTTGGGCTCATCCTATGTGGAGAAAAGCTCAAAACCATGTTAGCCCACTTATGCATCAGATGTGTTAGCTAGGGTAACATTGAGTGTGCTCATTTTGTCACAAAACCACAGCCACACATAGAGAAAGAAGAGAGAACTCGGCCTCCACTCCTCCTTCATTTTCTGTCACGAGCAGTCACCGTAAATCGACGTTTACGAATTCGTCCACCATTGGATCGAGCTGAAATTTGGACAGCAGGTTCGTAACAGTGGTTCTTCATTCTGAACGGTTAGATTATCGAACAAACGTTTGGAGTGTGAGATATTGCTCACGAATAGAGGTGCTGTTTTGGTTTGCGGAATCAGCTTTTCTGGTTTAAGCTGTCACCGTAAACTGGTGTTTGTGAAGTCGTTCATTGTTGGATCGGGCTGAAATTTGAATAGTAGCTTCCAGACAGTGGTTCTTCATTCTGAACGGTTGGATTGTTGAAATAAGGTCCGGAGAGTGAGAAACTGGTCTTGGACAGAAGTTCCAATTTTGGGGTATTTCACATTTCCTTGTTCTCAATTTTATGAATTGATAATTGGTTGGTTTTAGGTTGTTGTTAGCACGATTTGTGCATTTATTAGAGACTCTCTTGTACCTGTTTTGATCATAGTGGAGCTATTTCATTGGTCTGGACGACCCGTGGTTTTTGTCTCTCACATTGAGGGAATTTTCCACGTTAAAAATCTTGGTGTATTGTTCCGATTATTGTTCTGGTTTATTTGTGTTGATTGCTGCTATTATTTCACTGCTAGAATTGTTGCTCCTCTTGTTCTTGCAAGTAGGGAATTATGTGTTTAGTTCCCAACATTTGGCATCAGAGCTCTATCTTGGGCATTGTTGATTATAGCTTGCTTGAATGATGGAGGAAAATACAAATAGAATGGTATCATTGAATGGTAGTAACTATCATATATGGAAAGGCAAGATGAAAGATTTGTTGTTTGTTAAAAATCTGCATATGCCTGTGTTTGCTACACAAAAACCAGAATAAAAAATTGAAGAAGAATGGGAATTTGAGCATCAACAAGTTTGTGGTTTTATTCGGCAATGGGTAGAAGATAATGTTTACAATCACATTGCTAATGAGACTCATGCTAGAACTATGTGGGAAAAGATTGAATCCTTGTATGCTTCCAAGTTTGGGAACAACAAGTTGTATTTGTTGAATATGTTGATAAATCTGAGATACAAGGAAGGGTCTTCCATATCTGATCACTTGAATGAGTTTCAAGGAGTTTTAGATCAGTTGTCAGGCATGGGAATCAAGTTTGAAGATAAGGTTCAAGGGTTTTGGTTGCTAAATACTCTACTAGACTCTTGGGAGACATTTCGTATCTCTCTTACTAATTCTGCTCCTAATGGTGTGGTAACCATGCAACTTGTCAAAGGTGGTGTTTTGAATGAAGAAGTGAGAAGGAAGACTCAAGGTTCTTCATCTCATTCAGAGATGTTGGTTACAGAAGATAAGGGGAGAAGTCAGAAGAAAGGCACAAAGGGTAGAGGCAAAAGCATAAGCAAGTCCAGATCAAGGTATAAAAATATTGAATGTCATTATTGTCATAAAACAGGGCACATCCAAAAGCATTGCTTTCTTTGGAAAAGGGAGAACAAAGGTAAGCAAGAAAAGAAAGAACACAATAATGATTGTGTCTCTACTGCTACGTCTGATGATCTTCTCATTGTAGGTTATGAGAACATGATTAATGTAGTATCTGATGAGTCTGACTGGGTAATTGATAGTGGTGCCTCAATACATGTCACGCCAAGGAAGGAGTTCTTCACATCTTACACTTCAGGTGACTATGGAGTGCTAAAGATGGGCAATGATGGATTGGCCAAGGTGATTGGTATGGGAGATATTTGTTTAGAAACTAATGTTGGAATGAAGTTTCTGTTGAAGAATGTTAAACATGCTCCAGATCTTCGCTTGAACTTGATTTCAGTCAGAAAGCTTGATAATGAAGGTTATGTTAGTACCTTTGGTAGTAGTCAGTGGAAACTTACTAAAGGCAACTTGGTAGTGGCTCGAGAAAAGAAGACCTCAAGTTTGTATGTGATGAAATCCACAATTGCAAAAGGCAATGTGAATGCAGTTGAAAGCAAAGAAACTTCAGAGTTATGGCATAAAAGGCTTGGTCGCATTAGTGAAAAAGGCCTTAATTGTTTAGCTAAAAAGGATGTACTTTCTGGTTTGAAAAATGCAGAGCTAGAGAAATGTTCTTATTGCATGGCTGGAAAACAGAGAAGATTATCCTTCAAGAAGCATCCTCCTTCAAGGAAATCAGATTTCTTGGAGTTGGTGCACTCTGATGTTTGTGGTCCATTGAAGGCAAAGTCTTTTAGTGGTGCTCTTTATTTTGTAACTTTCATTGATGATCACTCAAGGAAGCTTTGGGCTTATGCTTTGAAGACTAAGAATCAAGTCTTGGAGAAGTTCAAAGAATTCCAAGTTTTGGTCGAGCGACAAACAGGTAAGAAGCTTAAATGCATTCGTACTGATAATGGTGGTGAATATTGTGGACCATTTGATGAGTATTGTAAAGAGCGAGGTATTAGGCATGAAAAGACACCTCCTAAAACACCTCAGCTAAATGGTTTAGCGTAGAGAATGAATAGGACGTTAATTGAAGGAGTTAGGTGTATGCTTACTGAAGCAAAGCTGCCTAAGCATTTCTGGGGAGAAGCATTGCTTACAGCAGTACATGTGATTAATATGAGTCCTGCTATTGTTTTAGATAATAATGTTCCAGATAATGTGTGGTTTGGCAAGAATGTCTCTTATAATCACTTGAGAGTGTTTGGGTGCAAGGCATTTATTCATGTTCCAAAGGATGAAAGATCTAAGTTGGATGTGAAGACAAAGCAATGCATCTTTATTGGGTATGGTCAGGATGAGCTTGGCTATAGGCTCTATGACCCAATTGATAAAAAGCTTGTGAGAAGCCGTGATGTGGTGTTTGTCGAAGACCAGACCATTGAAGATATTGAGAAAGTGGAGAAGACTGAATCTCAGCATAGTAGTGACTTGATCGATGTAGATCCAGTCCAGCCACCACATGCACAAGAACTAGCAGAGAATCAGGCCCAAGATCATATGCAAGAAGATGACCATAGGGTTCGTGATAACCAGCAGGTAGGAGATCATTTAGATGCTCCAACTGATGATGTTGTTGATGATCAGCATGAAATACCTACAAATCAGCCTGTTGCACTTAGGAGGTCTAATAGAAAGATACAACCTTCAACAAGGTATCCTTCTGATAAGTATGTGACCTTGACTGATGGGGGAGAACCTGAATGTTATGAGGAGGCTATGGATATTGACCAGAAGCAAAAATAGGTTGATGCTATACAAGATGAAATGCAGTTCTTGTATGACAATCAGACATTTGAGCTCGTGAAATTACCTAATGGTAAGAGAGCTTTGCAAAACAAGTGGATATACAGGTTGAAACATGAAGGGAATTCTTCTTCCCTAAGGTATAAAGCTAGATTGGTGGTTAAAGGCTTTAGGCAAAAAAAAGGGCATTGATTATGATGAGATTTTTTCTCCTATTGTCAAGATGTTCTCTATTAGGACCGTTTTGAGTTTGGCAGCAGGTCTTGATTTAGAGATAGAGCAGATGGATGTAAAAACTACTTTCCTCCATGGTGATCTTGAGGAGAAAATCTACATGGAGCAGCCTGAAGGTTTTAAAGCAAAAGGAAAAGAAGATTATGTGTGCAAACTCAATAAGAGCTTATATGGCTTGAAGCAAGCTCCGAGGCAATGGTATAAGAAGTTTGAGTCTATAATGGGAGAGCAAGGCTATAAGAAGACTACTTTAGATCATTGCGTTTTCATTAAACAGTTTGCTAGTAATGATTTTATTATCCTTTTGTTATATGTTGATGATATGCTTATTATTGGTCAAAATGCTTCTAGAATTGATAAGTTGAAGAAGCAACTTGGGATGTCATTTGCAATGAAGGATCTCGGACCAGCAAAGCAGATTCTTGGTATAAGAATCATTCGGGATAGAAAGGAGAAAAAACTTTGGTTGTCACAAGAGAAATACATTGAAGTCGTGCTGCAAATGGAGAGTGCTAAAGCTGTTAGTACTCCTCTTGCTACACACTTCAAATTGAGTTACAAGCAAAGTCCATCAAATGAAGAAGAGAAGAAAGACATGGAGAGAGTTCCATATGCTTCAGCCGTGGGTAGTTTGATGTATGCTTTGGTACGCACTAGACCAGACTTAGCTCATGCTGTTGGTAGTGTTAGTCATTTTCTTTCAAATCCAGGAAGAGAGCATTGGAATACAGTGAAGTCAATTATGAGATATCTCCGTGGTACTTCTGGCTTGAAGTTATGTTTTGGAAATGAGAAGTCTTTTCTAGTTGGTTACACTGACTCCGACATGGTAGGAGATATTGACTCTAGAAGGTTTACTTCAGGTTATTTGATTAAATTTGGAGGTGAAGCCGTAGCTTGGCAATCTAAGTTGCAAAAGTGTGTTGCTTTATCCACTATAGAGGCTGAGTTCATTGCTATTACCGAAGCGTGCAAGGAGATGCTTTGGATGAAGAAGTTCTTACAAGAGCTTGGTTTTACTCAAGAGAAATATGTGTTATTTTGTGATAGTCAAAGTGCTATACATCTTGGTAAGAACTCAACTTTTCATTCAAGGTCCAAACATATTGATGTGAGGTATCATTGGATACGTGATACTTTGAATGCTAAGTTGTTAGAACTTGAAAAGGTTCACACTGATGAGAATGGTTTAGATATGATGTCTAAATCTTTGCCAAGATGGAAGTTTGAAGATTGTTGTTTGATCGCCAGTTTGGCGGTTACCTCCACATAGTCGTGAGGGGGAGATTTGTTGGGTTTGGGCTCACTCCTATGTGGAGAAAAGCCCAAAACCATGTTAGCCCACTTATGCATCAAATGTGTTAGCTAGGGTAACATTGAGTGTGCTCATTTTGTCACAAAACCACAGCCACACATAGAGAAAGAAGAGAGAACTCGGCCTCCACTCTTCCTTCATTTTCTGTCACGAGCAGTCACCGTAAATTGACGTTTACGAATTCGTCTACCGTTGGATCGAGTTGAAATTTGGACAGCAGGTGGTTCTTCATTCTGAACGGTCAGATTATCGAACAAACGTCTGGAGTGTGAGATACACAGTTTTGGTTTGCGGAATCAGCTTTTCTAGTTTAAGCTGTCACCGTAAACTGGTGTTTGTGAAGTCATTCACCGTTGGATCGGGCTGAAATTTGGATAGTAGCTTCCAGACAGTGGTTCTTCATTCTGAACGGTTGGATTGTTGAAATAAGGTCCGGAGAGTGAGAAACTGGTCTCGGACAGAAGCTTCAATTTTGGGGTATTTCACATTTCCTTATTCTCAATTTTATGAATTGATAATTGGTTAGTTTTAGGTTGTTGTTAGCACGATTTGTGCATTTATTAGAGACTCTCTTGTACCTGTTTTGATCATGGTGGAGCTATTTCATTGGTCTGGACGACCCGTGGTTTTTGTCTCTCACATTGAGGGAATTTTCCACGTTAAAAATCTTGGTGTATTGTTCCAATTATTGTTCTGGTTTATTTGTGTTGATTGCTGCCATTATTTCGCTGCTAGAATTGTTGCTCCTCTTGTTCTTGCAAGTAGGGAATTATGTGTTTAGTTCCCAACACATCACACATATTATCATTATTGGATATGATGAATGGTCTCCTCTCATCCTACTTACTCATCATATTTAATAGTAATAAACTGTGTAGTGTATATTTGTTATACAATTTTATTGTTCCCTTAACAGTATTCTTAAGAAATTGAACAATTGGCTACAAGAGGGATCCCTGTTTGTAAGTGCATTATTATAGCTAAAACTGGCGTTTTCTGAATATGTGGGAGGGGAAAAAACAACAGCATAGTATAAAGAATATAAGGAGACAAATGTTACGCGGGGAAAAAGAGTATATAGTGGGATGGTGGAATCTTTCAATGTGGCATGCCCACCTTTACTTCAAAGTTTAAAATCAACTCTATGGGTTCCATTAACCCAAAAGTAATCAAGCTTTAGGCTATACTAAGATAATACAACCATTGTGTAAATTAATTAGTATATGCGTGTGTAACCGAAAAAAAAAAATAGTATATCCGTGTGCTTGGTAATGCAAAAGAAGGATTAATAAATGAAATAGGGTGATTCACTATCATTAATTATATCGTTTATATAAATTTTTTGTATCAAATTTTAATTAGTTGAACATGCGAGAGCCGAAAAGTATGCGGTCTATAATTAATTTGATGTTAAGTGACAATGGATAAATGAATGCAACTGTCAACTTCAATTTTTGACTCGAAGGCTTTCAACGCTTTGTTTAAATAAAAATACTGAACAAGAGCGACTGAATGTCCATATGTAATAACAATACGAGATTTTGGGATTATATATGTGTACTTGATAAAAAGTATAACAAAGTTAAAAGAAAACATCTTTTCAATATTTGATGCATCACTATCGATAAGAAGTATCATGTGCTTTTTTTGTGGTGTGTATGTGCTTGCTTCGATCGAGTCTTCTGTTATGTTTGTTTTTTTTTTGTCATTTTATTCTTATTGCTTTGTACTTTTACACAAGTTTTTTATGTTTTTGTTTGTCTTTGTTCTGGTGCAGCATTTGCTCCACTCTTGTTTGAGTATTTTGAGCCTTAATTCAAATAAAATGTTATTTGTACTCATTGTGTGTGAGATATCATATTGATTTACACTTCTATCATCATTGGATAAAATACAGATCCTACCTGAATGAGGTATGAGTCGACACGATGTCCCACGTACAATAAGTACAAATAACACATTTTTATTCAATTAACACAACAACAAAAAAGCTATAGATAATAATGACTACTATAGTTTGGTCAATTCAAGTGATTTGACACTTATTTACTTTAAACAAGATTTTGAATTTTAATCATGTAAATAAAAGAAATTAACGCCGGCAGAGATTCACTACAAGAGTGAATTGACCTAGTTTGAACAATTTACTTTTCTGTTTTAATTTGTTATGATATAGTGGAAACTGTATGCCTCTGTCAGCATCATCATCAAGGACTAATTTATAGGACGGAAAAGCCACGGTGATGAAAGATGACAGAAGCTACAAGTTTGCATCACATGCATCACCACTAATAACATGCATCTACATTGATAAGAAAAGTTGACGGCACTAACTAACATGAAAGCATTGTTGACTTAATAACTTCTACTTGTCCATTCAAACATTTGGTACAGGATAATGAATATCCCACACTACCTTTAATGCTGATTCGTATATATAGTTTGCTAGTCATGAATAAACCACGCCGAAGAAGATAAATATGTAGTTAATCTTTAGTTATTAATGCGTGCCGCAAGTGGCCGGTTAAGCTACGCATAGGTCTTATATTCCTCTTCTTATAGTCCCACTGTTATTATGCATAAATCAATGGGGATTGGTTCACAGATTTTATTTTGCAGCCGCTGGCTTGTCCTCTGCGCATGTATGTTAATAGCACTTCCAATTCATCAACGCCGACTTTGATTTCGAGCAATATATTAAGAGTGTCAAGAGCATTAAGGTAATTAATGTGCAATCTGATGTTGAGCATATGTTCCTGTCCACGTACTTGTACAAATTAAGTGTGTGCTGCACCTATTAATTTAATTGCATATCTTGCATATAGAACCTTTACGCATCTGCCAGCACTTACAAATATAGCTTGATTAGCTCAAATAAGACGTAATTAAGTTGGAAGAGAATTTTGAAGTCAACTCATCCTTTATCAGGCTAGAGATTTCATATCATTATCATAAAAGTGAAAATTAATTAAGTGTACAAAGTGTGCACCGATATATATAATGGGACTATCCCTTCCCTCCCTTATGGATCATGAATAGAGCGGCATTATGATTTTGAAATGTTTTAAATGCCAACCATCAGTGCGTCTTTTTGCTGGCGCTGATGACAGCTTCTTAATTAGTCAAACAAAATTATATTTGGATCCAATAGTACATGTAGTGGGATTTATTCTTTGATTGTTAGTTATATTTTACCTACCTTAACATGCATGCTTACAGTAGTTTGGCAGCACTTTTCCTTCAAATCATATTCTCTTCTTCTTCTTCCTTTGCCTCTTCCTCAATCGCACCTTGAGCACTCAACATGACTAATTAAGAGAGTTATTATATTATAGTCTTTATTCCAGCTCGCACAGTCATTGAGTAGCTCATTGGAAGAGGCAAATCCTATGTTTTTTGTTGTTCGGCAGAAATTTTTTGCTTCCAATATACTAGTTGGACAAAGCTATACAGAGTTAATAGAAGACACATGAAACAAATTGCAATTTTTAGGCAATATATATATGTGTTTGTTCTTGAGGGGGTGGGGGTTTGTGAGAGAGAAGAGATTGTGGAAGCTAGGTTATCATTTTCAGTCAGCAGGGATTATTACTGACTCTTGACTTAGTTGACTCTAAATATCAATCCCTCAATCAGAAAAGAGTGTGAGGTAAATGAGGAGGCATAATTTGCTCATATGAGACATCGAATACCTTGATTGCATGCATTTGTTGTTTGTAATTAAGGTGGTGAAAGATTCATTTAGCAAGAAAAATCTACTTTCAAGTGACACGCGATAATAAAAATATTTTAACCTCATATTTTGGGACACCCTGGACTCCTAAGAAAGAAAAAATCAGAGTTGAAGAGGGAGTGACTAGAGGAAAAAACAAATAAAGCTATGGGTCTCATGTAATTTTGTGTTTTGAATATTGAATCTCTGGAATATTATAAGGTTCAAATAGTATTATTCTCGAGCAAATGTGTATGACAGATGATTTAATTAGGATCCTTTTCGTTCCCATGGGTAATTCTATTAAAAAATAGTGGCGAGTGTCTAATTTGCTAACATTGTTGTAAGTTGTAACCAAGAGTTTGCTTCTCAAGATTGAGTTTCCAACTTTCCATGATTTATATACGAAGTGTCTGGTTAGGGTCTGTTTTTCATTTTCGCATGTATTGCTTATGCTCAATCAATTTGCTTATACTTTACTTCTTTCGATTATTTTGTTTGGGATTCTGCCATTAAGAAAACTAGCAAGGCTATGTTAGTGATAGAAAATGGTTTCCGGTATCTGATCCTCACATAGTTTGGCTTTCAAGTGTTAACGAAGATGATGTCCATTTTGTATGTTTTAAAGGGGAGTACTTGTTCCTATGGAGGTGTCTCTTCTTCACCATTAGAGATGGCATGAGGCCAATAGATATGTTAGTAGTTCTCATGATTGTCCACGCATCAAGTAGTATCAGAAGATTACTCGTGAGAATGATAGTTGGACAACCTTTCATGATAGTGTATAAGATATATAGGGCTGTTATCTAGATGTGTGAAGGTGCTATTGAAGTTTCTCTAACTTTGGAAGAAAAAAAATGTTATTTCAACACTCACATCAATGTAGATATCCATGATAGTGTGAGAAAAGTGATGAAGAGAGAATAAGCTGGGAGAAAAAATATAATACTTTTGATTGATAATAAATGAAAATATATTAACAAAATGAAGTGTTAATGAAGATTGAAATGCTTTGTGAAAAGTTCAAAGTTAATGCACCTAGTTTGTTTCTCCTCATAGTACTCCCTTTAATGATTTTCATATGATTATAGTGATTCTAAACTCCTAGATTTGTTATCAACCTTAAAAATGAGAAACTAATATTGAAATAGTACTTGAAAATAAATCCCGACGATTAAATTTTTATTATAGTATATGTCAAAAATAACTTGTTTAATTTAATGTAACCCAACCAACTTATTTATAGATGAATTGAGTCGAGTCTAATTGAAAGAAAGACTTTACTCAGTTCAATGCACTATCTAAATGAACGTATTGAACTAGTGGGAAAAAAAAAAAAGACCAACAGCAATCCCCCAGACATAACCCAAAGGTGATTAGGGCCTTAACTCCTTTGTAAAAGTGCTGCCTTGGTAGATCCAATTTTAGAGTCCAATTCCCATCTTTCTCCGGCCCTGCCCCTGCCCCTACCCCTACCCGCAAATAAATATCTCCCCATCTATCTACTTACTATTCTAAAATAGGGTTCATAATAACATCCACAATGCAATAGTAAGTATTCATTTAGCAGATTTATTTTTTCAGTAAATAGCACAAATCTACTAGTTCAAATGTCCTCGGTGCTTTAATTAAACTTCTCTCATAAACTTATTCAAAATTCAAAAAATATTGAATGAAGGAGCTTCCTTATAAGAGCTTTTTAGTATCTCACTCATATAGCAGTTTATAATAATCATCAGAATTGCATAAATTAGTATTATCTAATCTATATTTGTACTCATAATAAAATAGTACCCTATTTATGATCCACTATACTGTTTGTAAACTATACCTTTTTTTTTTTTTCTTCCACTTATTAATATACAGCCTAGTGTCAAGATTCATTTATCTGTTTCTTTCTTTTTACAATATATATATACACATAATATTATTATTTATATAAGTATTCAATATATAAATAAATAATTATATTGAATAAATAAATAATATTAACAATTACAGATTGCTTTTAAAATGAAATTATATGTAAAAAAACTAAAAATTTTAAAAGTGAATTACTATATATCAATATTTTAATTATTTTATTTTAAAATTTATACTTAAATTGTTGTTGAAAAATAATACTTTATATACTTTATTTTAAATTTTTTATATTATAATGAAAAGTACAAAATAAAAGCTATTAAAATGTATAACAGAAAGAAAATATTATATTCTATAATGTTTATAAAATGTAATTATGTATAATAAAACTAAAAATTTTAAAAGTTAAATGTTATAGATCAATATTTTAATTATCATATCTTTTCAAAATTTATATGTAATTTGTTAAAAATATTCCTTCATTTTTTTCACTTATTAAGATGTACAAAAGAAAGAAAACGTTATATATATTCTATCAAATGAATTTTCACAGTTTTTCACATGTTATTTTTTACCACTTCCATATATTAAATTTTTTTTTTTAACCACACCCACATATCGAAAATTTTAAATCTATTTACTTCACTTATTCGCATAATTGTGCTGGTCAAATATTAGTTTCATATGTATTTGAGTTGTACATTTTTATTACCGTCAGATAGTATTTAAAGTTTTAAACCAATGTTAATTATTTTTCCGATGTCATCAAAGAGGATCACGTACCATGTCAATTTTTTTTTTTAAAAAAAAGACTCAGAATATTTCCTGCAACATCTCCATTACACAATTAATGTTCGTAAAAGCACTCATCATGTTGACATGATTTCATTATTTGCCTTTATTCCTAATTTGATTTAGTTTGATAATGAATAACGATCTCTCTTTTATGTGACCGTACCATAAGTATGATGGAATAGTAACTTAAAAAGAATAAAAAACAAAATAAAAAATATGAAATTGGTAGAAAACCATTATTTTTGTTTTTTTTATAAAATTAATTTTATGCCCAAAGATAATTTAATCAAATTCTTTCATTTATCTAACTTTTTAAATAATAGATATAAAATTTAACTATATTTGTTAATATAACAACACAGAATTAAATAATAGTGTAATTATAAATTTAATTTTTATATACTAATAATTAACTTTTTCACCCATCACTTAAAAAATCATATAAATAAAAGATTTTAATTAAATTACTGTCTAAATATATTTTATAGTATATCAAAATTAAATTTAAAAGAAAAATTCAAGACAATTTTTTTAATCATTTCTCAATTGAAAATTGTCTGCACTGCAATCAACCAACCAATAATACTCAAGAACATCAATCAATTGAATCGACGAATCATAATACCCAGAATTTCAATATGCATCCTCTGCACACTGTAACATATTTGAATCCGTTAATTATTCATGTTCATATTGCTGATATACAATAATAATAATACTAACAATACATGCATCTATCCATCTATCTATCTGAATCCCATCCTCAATGATTTGGTTTTGGAACCGGGATCCGCAGCCATCGTTCTTCTTTTCCTCGGATTCGAATTCAGCACAACAGAATCAGAATCAGAAGAAGGCACTGCATCAGAAGCTCCTCCTCCGTTTGCTTCACGGGCAGAGTTGCGAAAGAGATGGGTGATGTCAGAAAGAGGGACCCTCTTGTTGTTGGTTTTCCTGTTACCCTTCTTCTTGAAAGATGGGACCATCATAACAGGAATTGGGTTCTTCTTCTTCTCAATTTCACTGTCCATGGAAGCGACAGTGACAGAGACAGTGGACTCCATATTGCTGGCGTGGCACGACAGCAACACGAGGGTTTGGGAAGAGAGGAAGAGAAGAACCTCGGAGAGGGTCGTGGTTGTGGTGGAGAGTAGTGTGGTGAGGTATATAAGACATTGTAAAGGTTGTTGATGGGAATGTGGGTGTTTGAAATTGGGATGGAGGAGGGAGACAGGGACAGAAGGGGGGCGTGAAAATAATTTGAGGAAATTTTTCATTCGAATATATGGTTTTGTTTTTGGAGGAGGGTGTTTTGTAGTTTTTCGTTTTAACTTGTTTTTTGGTTTTGATTTTGGAACCTGTGATTTGAGATTTGGTGATGGCGGTTCTTGTGTTAGTTTGTTTAGGGGAAAACTGGAAAATAAAAGAGGGAGGGAGGGAGGGGTACAGGACAAGAGGGAGATTTCGAAATTTCACAAGGTAGAAAAAGGAGGCATGAAGGTGGGAAAGAGGGAGGGAGAGAGAGAGAGAGGGAGAGAGAGGGAATTGAATTTGTTAATCACTTTATCAAAAACAATTATCTTATGAATTTATAGTTTAATTTTGATAAACTATTTAATTTAACTCTTTTGCTAACGTGAATTGAATGTCTATATACACTATTTTTACATTGTTAATATATATAAATTAAATCTAATAATCTATTAATAAAGTAATCAAATTCATTAATTAGTAATTCATAATTTTTTACATGTCCTCTAGATTTAAATTTACAAAGAGAAAACCCTAACAAAGTGTTTGTTTCAATGTTTATCAATTTATTCCAAAGAATAATTACTTGAGAATGATATATATTCTTGAGTATCAATTATCAATTATTATTCTCTAAAAAGTTATATTATCATGTTTTAATAAGATTTTACTCTCATGGCAGAAAATTGATGATGAAAGATTCTTATTATATGGAAATGAAAAATGTTGAATAAAAACTCTTAAATATCTCACTACTATCTTATTTTTTGTCTCACATTAAATATGTCAGAATATTTTGAGAATTATCATATATATTTTTTAAAATATGTTTTTATAAACTATACAAATTTTTATTTTATTTCAAACAATCATAAAAAAAATTTAAAAAATTTTAGTGCTAAACAAACAAAATTTGAAGAATACCACAAAAATAACATTTCTAAATCCTAAATATAACATTTTCAAGAATTATATTCCTTGAAATGTAAATTCAAACTTCGAAACAATCATCCTCTCATAGGTTATACATAATTTCCAAGGATCAAAATAGTTTCTTTCATTATCCTGTACAAATGTTAAATTGAGTGAAAAATTAAAATACTGGCGGGCCTTTGCTGAGTACTCTGAATTCTGAAACTTGGATTAATTAATTCCTGTGAGAGTGGGAACTCTGAAACTTTGGCGGCGCCGAGTTGAAGGAGCCAAAATGATTGGCCAAATCTGGGGCGTAGCGCTATTTTTTTTCCCCTTTACACGTACGTGGATTCAATTTGAAACCTTTGGGAAGTGAGTTTTGATCCTTGTTTAAGAGTTAATTAACTGATATACATGTTTCTCAAATAAGACTAACAGATCTAATTTAGATATTATTGATAAGGTTTTCTTTAACCCTACAAATGCATAGGTGTTACAGCGGAGTAGAAGTTATTTTTGGTTAATTGAGCTGACCACTTTTAACCCTAATTCAAAGATAAAACAAATGGGAAAAAAAATGCAACAAAGAGGATGTCTAAGGGTGCAATTTTTTATTTCAAAAATTACATTGGTTGTAATAATATTTGAATTTAGGATTTATAATGGATTTTTTATATGAAAAATATTTTTTCATAAACAATCTTTAACCCCTTAGTTATTCCTCAAATTTTTGGGAAAATAAGCATTGTTCAATGTTAATAATACAATATTTTCCCATTATATTATAGAGCATTATCAAGTTGTTCCTTTTTTAATGTTTACATGAAAATATTTTATTCCTATATTTAATAATATAAATGAATATGAATAGATGAGTCTAATATTATGCAAACTGAAATATAATTATAATGACTCATTTATCAATTCATTACATGATCTAAGATAAAAATGAATTAATCATGTTGCCCGAAATATTAAAAAATAAAATTCTAAAAGATATTTTTTAACACTAATTTGATGTACTATCATATAAAATGCATAAATATAATGAGAATTAAAAATGAACTATCGTCACAAAAAATAAATTTTAAAATTATAAATATATATTTAGTAGTGGTGGTATTTAATAATAGAAATCATATTTTAAAAATTTAAAATTATACACTTAAGAATAATAAGTACAAAATTATCAAAGTTAAAAAGTTGTAAAAACAAAAAAAAAAAATCATTTTAGAAATGGTAATATCTATTTAATTGATAATAAGAAACATAAGAAATAAAACTAAATAATATTATGAAGCATATAATATAAACACTATAATTCAAACCTTATTACGACAAAATCAAAAATCAAACACTACTAGAAATATGTCAAATAGTGACCAATTTTGTGACTGAAATAAATTGGTCACTAAAATAATGAATTAGTAACTGAATTAGTGATCGATATTTATTTGTATGAGAAACCCTTGCTATCAACAAAATTGATCATTAAATCAGTCACTAATTTTTCAATTAGTGATCGTCAATTTTCATTTGCAGAGAAAACGCTTGCTTTCAACAAAATCGGTCACTAATTTTTCAATTAATGATCAATTCAGTAACCAATATTTATTTTTATGAGAAACCCTTGCTATCAACAAAATCAATCCCTAATTTTCAATTAGTGACTGATATTTATTTGCAGGGAAAACACTTGCTTTCAACAAAGTCGATCACTAATTTTTCAATTAGTGAACAATATTTATTTGTATGAGAAACCCTCACTATCAACAAAATCGGTCACTAAATCATTGGTTACTAATATTTCAATTAGTGACTAAAACTTATTATATTACGAATCTCATTTTTGCACAATAAATCAATCACTAAATTAAAAATAGTGACCGATTTAGTGACTAAAATTTTGATCACTAATCTTATTACATATATAAAGCCAAAGGAACCCTAAGTGTCTCACCCCCACTTGTTTCCCTCACCTCACCCCCACAGCGAGCCCCTCACTGCGAGCCTTATCACGCGAGCCCCCCCCCCCCCCCCCCCAAAAAAAAATCGCGAGCCACCCTTCACCGCGATCCCCCCCACTGTGAACCATCCCTCATTGCAAGCCCCCTCATGCGAGCCATCTACCGCAAGCCTCTCACCGTGAGTTGTGAAAGAAAAACTAAAAATTTTGAAAATTGAAATTTGTAGTTTTCAGAATTTTTCAGTTTTTTCTTTATAAATTCTGGAAAACTGAAAATGAAAATTAAAAATTGAAAACTCAAATTATTTAATTGTTATAGTTCAATTATACTATTAAATGCTAATAATTTTTAGTGATATTATAATATATAATAATTACGATTATGATTTTTTCAAAATTATTTATTGTTAAAGTTATGAAATTTTTGGATGCTAAATTAATCTAGAAGTAATATATGGCAAAAAATTTCTTGAAATGAGTCTGAATTATATTAGTAGTATACATAGATAAATTGCATATCAAAATTAATATTTTTTAGTGTAAGAAGAATTGATTATAGGATTATTCTTTATTTTACTTTTGTTTTTAGTACATTCTTTATTTTACATTTTAATAAGTTACTATCATCAGCCTATGCTTATCTTTGGGTTCCACTCATGATCCACCTTTCATATTTATGAAAGTATATAACTAACGGTTCACTTAAAAAAAACATAGAAAAAAAAAGACAGACATACCAAAATATTTCTTTGATAAACTATATAATTTTCTAGATATTTAAAAGAAAAGGCTCAAGCTTTGAATATTTCAGTTAGGGTTGTTTTTTTGTTTGAGCTTGACCACATTAATATTAACCTAACATTTTTGTGAATTTATTTTTGTTTTACTTAATTATGACTTGAATAAGAAATAAATTATATTGACTTGGCCAATTTTTTAAAAAAAATACATGAAATTAAATATTGTACATAACTAATTTAATTATAAAATTTTATAATAGAACTGAGAAACATTTTACAATGTATATTTTGAGCATAATATATTATTAAAATCTAACTCATATAATTGATTTTATTATACCCAATTACCCGGTTGAAATGTGCCATGGCATTCATAATCTTAGGACATGTTTAATTTAGTTTTTGCAAACCCCTAAATTATTGTTTAGACAAAATAATGCCTTTTATAACGTTTGTTAATATTATTGTTTAAGACAATTTGTAGAAGGACCGTTTAATCATGACAATGCCTGAAAGTTCAAGCTTACAATAAATAAATAAATACATATATATATATATATATATATATACACACACACACACTTTTAAAAGCTGGTTCTCCAAAGGACATGAAAAACTCTAGGGTACGACTAGACGTATAAGTGGGATCTAAGTGTCTATCATTCTATTGGTACTCTAAACACATTCTCATATTTAAGGGACTTAAGTCTCTACTGCTCATACCAACACCTGATTACTCAAATAATTAATTAATATGAACAATCATATCGGAATTCCAAAAGTTAAATATGAATCAGTACTTCAAATTCCGCCCTTAAATTTGCCCAAATGACTTGATGATCAACTGATAAAACAAATATATCGTATTAGATATATATATAAAAAAATGGCAACCACATGGATAGTTCAAGGGGCTCATTGCCCCTGACCATGAGATATGGATCATCTAAGAGATATTAGTATGTCATACTTCTCCTATTTAAATCGGGGTTTGAAACCAAACTTGGTTATAGCATTTTCATATCTATATCAAGTTTGTCCACTGTGCACGTTATATAGTAGCCAAACTCATACATTTTGCAAGCGTGAATGCTCTGCAATCAAGCAATCACCCACGGAGATTTCGAGGATTTGGATTAGGCTAGGTACTATTGAAAACTCAAAAACATTTTGATAGAAAAATTGAAGGCACAATTTGTTTATTTTGCTACGTTTGCACTACATATATCCTATAAACATCGATCGATGTAGCATAGTAATCAAAAGCTTTTAAATTAAACAAACAAAATGAACCGTAAATGCATAAATCTATGTGAAACCCACCCTCACGGTGTTAGAGCACTGATTCAACCTTGTTTAATCATATATTAATATTTAGTGTACAATAAAATTGCACAACAAATGCACACTACACACTTGATCATCATTGGGTGTGATAAGTGAGTAGGATGAGTAGAGATCACATATCACATTCAATGATGATAAAGTATGTAGTGTGCATTTGTTGTGTAATTTTATTGTATATCAAATATTATTCTTAATTATATATGCTTGTTGGTAATATCAGCAAGAGGCTTCCTCTTCAACCTTGTTTTGTTATCACCCTGCTTCACAGATTGGGCATTTGGAGGAGCTGGATCTTTCTTGTTTGTGATTGGTGGCACGTTCTCTTTGTCCCTCTTCTCACGTGTGGCAATAGAATCCATTGCAACAAGCTTCGATACTCTCACATTTGAAGAAGCTAATTGTTATGGTATCATCAGAGTCGGGGACACCCCAAGTGTAATAAACACTTTTCGGATGTGAGCGGAAGCGCGCCCAAATTGAAGAGACGGAAAAATGGAGTACGGTGAATAGTAATTTGCAGTGGGGCCCACGTCACTATTCACTTGAATAGTACTATGTAGTGGGACCCGCTTCACTATTTATGAATAGTACTCGTTACTATTCACACCAACAAAATAGATCAAGATAATCAAGACACCAATATTTTAACGTGGAAAACCCTCCTGTAATTTTGAGGGAAAAACCACGGGCCAAACTCCGAAAAATACTCCACTATATTTAAAGAGTAATTACAATATAGTGTATCCCCAATGAGACTCTCTTCTACTACAATTAGTAGTATTACAGAGATCTAGAGAATATATCAAAAACCCCCAGTGTATACTCACACTACACTCTTGGAATTTTCTTACACACACTCTCTATTTTTCTCTCACTACAAGAAGCCTACACTGCTTCTTTCTTTACAACTGAGGAAATGCTTCTCAGTTCAGGATTGCAAAAATCGTCTGCTTCAAGGCTCTATTTATAGATGATTTTTGAAGATTACTGTGCATATTACTGTGCATATTTCGGTGATACAACTGTATTTCACATTACTGTGCATGTGCACAGTAATTTCTTTTTGATTTTTCAACGGTCGGTGGCTGCAAAATGCACAGCCACCGCCACTTTTTCTACAATTCTCCACCTTGGCTGCATTTTGCAACAGCTTTCAACCTCTGCAAATATTAACTAAGTCCAAGCAATGCTTAAACTTGTCAATTGGCAATGGTTTTGTCATCATATCGGCTGGGTTCTCAGCTGTGGCTATCTTCTGAATTGCAACAAGATTCATTATTGATACATTCTCTGACAAAATGAAGTCTGACGTCAATGTGCTTTGTCCTTTCATGATAGACTGGATTTTTAGCCAGATGAATGGCGCTTTGACTATCACAATGTACAATTGGTACATGTTGATTCAATCCAAAACTATCCAAAAGACCGTGCACCCAAATACTCTCTTTAACAGCCTCAGTCAATGCCATATACTCAGCTTCAGTAGTTGACAATGCCACTGTTGATTGCAATGTCGCCTTCCAGCTAATAGTACATCCAAAGACTGTAAAGATATAGCCTGTCAATGACCTTCTTTTATCCAAGTCACCTGCATAATCAGAATCTACATAACCTACAACTCCACGGTTCTTCTGACCTTCAAATACCAAACAGACATCAGTGGAACCTTTTAGGTACCGCATGATCCATTTCACAGCTTCCCAGTGTGTCTTTCCAGGTTTGCTCATAAATCTGCTTACCACACTCACTGCATGTGAAATGTCTGGTCTAGTGCACACCATGGCATACATGAGACTGCCAACTGCACTAGAGTAAGGTTTATGAGACATGTGCTCCA
The DNA here is from genome assembly GCA_031216105.1 of Dalbergia cultrata. Classification (NCBI taxonomy): domain Eukaryota; kingdom Viridiplantae; phylum Streptophyta; class Magnoliopsida; order Fabales; family Fabaceae; genus Dalbergia; species Dalbergia cultrata. The sequence continues at coordinate 9,682,884 of CM062350.1, read as the reverse complement.
CCTCTTCCTCAGTTCTCGGACATTCTTTCAAAGATAACTTAAAATGTGCAGCCAACGGAGTGCCAACTGGTTTGGATTGATCCATATTGAAGCGTTGTAGCACTTTTATAATATAATTTTGTTGTGTTAAACACAACCTGCCACTATGTCGCTCCCTATGAATTTCCATTCCAAGAATCTTCCTTGCCGCACCTAAGTCCTTCATCTCAAACTCTTTTCCCAACTGAGTTTTCAACATACTAATTTCAGCCTTATTGCGAGCTGCAATTAGCATATCATCTACATACAACAACAAATATATCTTCGAACCATCTGGAAGCTCCTTAGAGTAGATGCAATTATCATATTGGTTTCTACTATATCCAGTACCAATCATAAATGCATCGAACCTTTTGTACCACTGCCTTGGAGACTGCTTCAAGCCATATAATGACTTCTTTAATAGGCAAACATGATTTTCCTTACCAAGACTTATGAACCCCTCTGGTTGACTCATGTAGATCTGCTCCTCTAGCTCACCATGTAAGAACGCCGTCTTCACATCAAGCTGTTCTAGCTCCAAGTCAAACGTACTTACAATAGCTAATAGGATCCGAATAGAGCTATGCTTCACCACAGGAGAGAATACTTCATGGAAGTCAACACCCTCCTTCTGAGTATAACCCTTTGCTACCAGTCTCGCCTTGAACCTTGGAGGCTCAAAGCCAGGGATTCCTTCTTTCCTTTTGTAAACCCATTTACAGCCAACTACTCTTTTCTGATGTGGAAGATCAGACTAAGCTGCAACCACAGAGCATACTAAGAATAAATCCCACCGATCCAAAGCTCTGATACCACTTGTTATGATATCATCAGAGTCGGGTACACCCCAAGTGTAATAAACACTTTCCGGATGTGAGCTAAGCGCCCAAATTGAAGAGACGGAAAAATGGAGTACGGTGAATAGTAATTTGCAGTGGGGCCCACGTCACTATTCACATGAATAGTACTATGTAGTGGGACCCGCTTCACTATTTATGAATAGTACTCGTTACTATTCACACCAACAAAATAGATCAAGATAATCAAGACACCAATATTTTAACGTGGAAAACCCTCCTGTAATTTTGAGGGAAAAACCACGGGCCAAACTCCGAAAAATACTCCACTATATTTAAAGAGTAATTACAATATAGTGTATCCCCAATGAGACTATCTTCTACTACAATTAGTAGTATTACAGAGATCTAGAGAATATATCAAAAACCCCCAGTGTATACTCACACTACACTCTTGGAATTTTCTTACACACACTCTCTATTTTTCTCTCACTACAAGAAGCCTACACTGCTTCTTTCTTTACAACTGAGGAAATGCTTCTCAGTTCAGGATTGCAAAAATCGTCTGCTTCAAGGCTCTATTTATAGATGATTTTTGAAGATTACTGTGCATGTTACTGTGCATATTTCGGTGATACAACTGTATTTCACATTACTGTGCATGTGCACAGTAATTTCTTTTTGATTTTTCAACGGTCGGTGGCTGCAAAATGCACAACTTGTTAGTTCTTTTTGATTTTTCAACGGTCGGTGGCTGCAAAATGCACAACTTGTTAGTTCTTAGTCGCACAGTCAAGAGACTAAGAACTTGTTATGATATCATCAGAGTCGGGTACACCCCAAGTGTAATAAACACTTTCCGGATGTGAGCGGAAGCGCGCCCAAATTGAAGAGACGGAAAAATGGAGCACGGTGAATAGTAATTCGCAGTGGGGCCCACGTCACTATTCACGTGAATAGTACTATGTAGTGGGACCCGCTTCACTATTTATGAATAGTACTCAAGCATTATTCACACCAACAAAATAGATCAAGATAACTGCACACCAATATTTTTAACGTGGAAAACCCTCCTGTAATTTTGAGGGAAAAACCACGGGCCAAACTCCGAAAAATACTCCACTATATTTAAAGAGTAATTACAATATAGTGTATCCCCAATGAGACTCTCTTCTACTACAATTAGTAGTATTACAGAGATCTAGAGAATATATCCAAAACCCCCCAGTGTATACTCACACTACACTCTTGGAATTTTCTTACACACACTCTCTATTTTTCTCTCACTACAAGAAGCCTACACTGCTTCTTTATTTACAACTGAGGAAATGCTTCTCAGTTCAGGATTGCAAAAATCGTCTGCTTCAAGGCTCTATTTATAGATGATTTTTGAAGATTACTGTGCATGTTACTGTGCATATTTCGGTGATACAACTGTATTTCACATTACTGTGCATGTGCACAGTAATTTCTTTTGTAAACCCATTTACAGCCAACTACTCTTTTCCCCTTTGGAAGTTGTACCAGCTCCCACGTTTGATTTTTCTGAAGAGACTCAATCTCCTCATTCATTGCTATCAGCCACTCCTTCGACTCCTTACTTTCTATTGCATCATGATAGGTACATGGTTCATCTCCAACTGCACCATCCGCCATAGCCAAAGCAAAGGCTATAGGATCTGCATCTAATGAGTCAAGTGCACAAGCAGCAGAATCCAGATATCTTTTTGGTTTCTGGATTTCTCGTCTTTCTCTGCCAGTAGCAATACTGTATGGCTCTGCTTCTCTGGTTGGTTCACCAGTTTCCTCATAGTCAGGTTCATCTTGTTATTCTACTTCAGGTTGAGCAATCCCTGAAGTACTTGGCTGATTCATTATATCATTTTCTTGCTTCACCTTCCCACAGTCAATCTCTAGCTCCACCTGCTTCTTAGCACCATGATCTGTCTCTGCATCATCTAAGTTAGACTCCTTCTTCTGATTTAGCATTGCCGCCTCGTCAAAAGTGACATCTCTGCTGACAATGATTTTGGGTGAACTTGCCTTCTCTATACACCACAGTTTGTAGCCTTTCACCCCAAGTGCATATCCTAGACAGTATTCACAGGTGACACCGGAAATGAGTGGATCCTGGATTCTGGCGCATCCTTTCACATGACACCTAATCGAAACTTCTTCTCATCCTATAAAAAAAGGGAGGGAAAAGTTAGATTGAGAGATAATAGAATTATTCCTATTGCTGGTGAAGGAGATGTGCAAGTGAATTTGGACGATGGTACTAAAAGGACGTTTCATGCATGGCATGTACCAGAATTGGGTAGAAATCTGATCTCATTGAGTGCCCTTGACAATCGGGGGTACAAGTTCACTGGAGAGGGTGGCTTCTTGAAGGTATTCAAAGGCTCAATGGTGGTATTGAAAGGAAAGCTGCGGGGCGGGATCTATCTATTGCTAGGAAGCACAGTCGATGGAACCGCTGCTGTTCTATCCTCTGAAAGAAAGGATGATGCTACAAGATTGTGGCACATGCGGCTTGGTCATATGAGCGAGAAAGGAATGACCATACTTGCTGGCAAAGGCTTGTTGAAAGGCTCAAGAATTGTAAACTTAGTTTCGTGGAAAACTGTGTATTTGGAAAGCAGAAACGGGTGAAGTTCAATTCTGGCAAACACAATAGCAAGGGAATATTGGAGTATGTCCACTCAGACGTTTGGGGTCCAGCCCCCGTTAACTCTTTAGGTGGAGCTCGCTATTTTCTTACTCTGATAGATGATTATTCCAGAAAAGTCTGGATTTATTTCTTGAAGAAAAAAGAAGAAGTGTTCGACAAATTCAAGCAATGGAAGGCCATGGTCGAGAAGCAAACCGGGCGGTCAGTCAAGAGACTAAGAACTGACAATGGCGGAGAATTTTGCAGCAAAGAATTTGAGGAGTTCTGCAGAAATGCTGGTATAGTGAGGCACCATACTGTACCAGGAACACCACAGCAAAATGGAGTTGCAGAACGGATGAACAGAACACTTCTAGAGCGTGCAAGATGCATGCGAATCAACGCAACACTTCCCAAATCATTTTGGGCTGAGGCAGTCAATACAGCTGTATATCTGGTAAACAGATCTCCATCAACTGCTATTAATCTGAAGATTCCACAAGAGGTATGGTCCGGTCGACCCGTAAACTATTCTGATTTAAAGATATTTGGTTGTCCTGCATATGCCCATGTGAATGATGGTAAACTTGAGGCAAGGGCAAGAAGGTGTATATTTCTAGGATATGCACGAGGGGTGAAAGGCTACAAACTGTGGTGTATAGAGAAGGCAAGTTCACCCAAAATCATTGTCAGCAGAGATGTCACTTTTGACGAAGCTGCAATGCTAAATCAGAAGGAGTCTAACTTAGATGATGCAGAGACAGATCATGGTGCTAAGAAGCAGGTGGAGCTAGAGATTGACTGTGGGAAGGTGAAGCAAGAAAATGATATAATGAATCAGCCAAGTACTTCAGGGATTGCTCAACCTGAAGTAGAACAACAAGATGAACCTGACTATGAGGAAACTGGTGAACCAACCAGAGAAGCAGAGCCATACAGTATTGCTACTGGCAGAGAAAGACGAGAAATCCAGAAACCAAAAAGATATCTGGATTCTGTTGCTTGTGCACTTGACTCATTAGATGCAGATCCTATAGCCTTTGCTTTGGCTATGGCGGATGGTGCAGTTGGAGATGAACCATGTACCTATCATGATGCAATAGAAAGTAAGGAGTCGAAGGAGTGGCTGATAGCAATGAATGAGGAGATTGAGTCTCTTCAGAAAAATCAAACGTGGAAGCTGGTACAACTTCCAAAGGGGAAAAGAGTAGTTGGCTGTAAATGGGTTTACAAAAGGAAAGAAGGAATCCCTGGCATTGAGCCTCCAAGGTTCAAGGCGAGACTGGTAGCAAAGGGTTATACTCAGAAGGAGGGTGTTGACTTCCATGAAGTATTCTCTCCTGTGGTGAAGCATAGCTCTATTCGGATCCTATTAGCTATTGTAAGTACGTTTGACTTGGAGCTAGAACAGCTTGATGTGAAGACGGCGTTCTTACATGGTGAGCTAGAGGAGCAGATCTACATGAGTCAACCAGAGGGGTTCATAATTCCTGATAAGGAGAACCATGTCTGCCTGTTGAAAAAGTCGTTATATGGCTTGAAGCAGTCTCCAAGGCAGTGGTACAAAAGGTTCGATGCATTTATGATTGGTACTGGATATAGTAGAAACCAATATGATAATTGCATCTACTCTAAGGAGCTTCCAGATGGTTCGAAGATATATTTGTTGTTGTATGTAGATGATATGCTAATTGCAGCTCATAATAAGGCCGAAATTAGTATGTTGAAAACTTCGATTGGGAAAAGAGTTTGAGATGAAGGACTTAGGTGCGGTAAGGAAGATTCTTGGAATGGAAATTCATAGGGAGCGACATAGTGGCAGGTTGTGTTTAACACAACAAAATTATATTATAAAAGTGCTACAACGCTTCAATATGGATCAATCCAAACCAGTTGGCACTCCGTTGGCTGCACATTTTAAGTTATCTTTGAAAGAATGTCCGAGAACTGAGGAAGAGGTGGAGCACATGTCTCATAAACCTTACTCTAGTGCGGTTGGCAGTCTCATGTATGCCATGGTGTGCACTAGACCAGACATTTCACATGCGTGAGTGTGATAAGCGGTTATGAGCAAACCTGGAAAGACACCTTTGGGAAGTCGTGAAATGGATCATGCGGTACCTAAAAGGTTCCACTGATGTCTGTTTGGTATTTGAAGGTCAAGGGAACCGTGGAGTTGTAGGTTATGTAGATTCTGATTATGCAGGTGACTTGGATAAAAGAAGGTCATTGACAGGCTATATCTTTACAGTCTTTGGATGTACTATTAGCTGGAAGGCGACATTGCAATCAACAGTGGCATTGTCAACTATCAAGCCGAGTATATGGCATTGATCGAGGTCATAAAGAGAGTATTTGGGTGCACGGTCTTCTGGATAGTTTTGGATTGAATCAACATGTACCAATTGTACATTGTGATAGTCAAAGCGTCATTCATCCGCTAAAAATCCAGTCTATCATGAAAGGACAAAGCACATTGACGCTGACTTCATTTTGTCGAGAATGTATCAATAATGGCACTGTTGCAATTCAGAAGATAGCCACAGCTGAGAACCCAGCCGATATGATGACAAAATCATTGCCGATTGACAAGTTTAAGCATTGCTTGGACTTAGTTAATATTTGCAGAGGTTGAAAGCTGTTGCAAAATGCAGCCAAGGTGGAGAATTGTAGAAAAAGTGGCGGTGGCTGTGCATTTTGCAGCCACCGACCGTTGAAAAATCAAAAAGAGATTAATGTGCACATGCACAAGAATGTGAAAATCTGATTGTATCACCGAAATATGCACAGTAACATGCACAGTAATTTTCAAAAATCATCTATAAATAGAGCCTTGAAGCACACGATTTTTGCAATCCTGAACTGAGAAGCATTTCCTCAGTTGTAAATAAAGAAGCAGTGTAGGCTTCTTGTAGTGAGAGAAAAATAGAGAGTGTGTGTAAGAAAATTCCAAGAGTGTAGTGTGAGTATACACTGGGGGTTTTTGATATATTCTCTAGATCTCTGTAATACTACTAATTGTAGTAGAAGAGAGTCTCATTGGGGATACACTATATTGTAATTACTCTTTAAATATAGTGGAGTATCTTTTGGAGTTTGGCCGTGGTTTTTCCTCAAAATTACAGGAGGGTTTTCCACGTTAAAATATTGGTGTGCAGTTATCTTGATCTATTTTGTTGGTGTGAATAGTAACGAGTACTATTCATAAATAGTGAAGCGGGTCCCACTACATAGTACTATTCACGTGAATAGTGACGTGGGCCCCACTGCGAATTACTATTCACCGTGCTCCGTTTTTCCGTCTCTTCAATTTGGGCGCGCTTCCGCTCACATCCTGAAAGTGTTTATTACACTTGGGGTGTACCCGACTCTGATGATATCATAACAAGTGGTATCAGAGCTTTGGATCGGTGGGATTTATTCTTAGTATGCTCTGTGGTTGCAGCTTAGTCTGATCTTCCACATCAGAAAAGAGTTTCTCCCTAATACTTGAGGATCACCTTTTGGTTGCTGTTGCTGGAAGACAGTGTGATACTGTGAGAGTGCAGTTTGAAGAGGTTCTGGCTAAGGAAAGACTTGGTATTTAAGCGTGTCCATTGTGACCCACCTCTCTTTCTTGGGAATCCTCTTGGTGCACGGTTTCTGATTGAGTTGCACTATTCCAAAGATACGGTTATGTATAAGGTTCTGACTAAGATCCAAGATGTCGGTGCCAAAATTTGAAGTGGAGAAATTTGACGGATCCAACGACTTCAGGCTATGGAAACTGAAAGTGCAGGCATTGCTAGGTCAGCAAGGTCTTGCAGAGACGTTGGAGGACCCAGGGTCATTACCTGATGACAAGAAGAAGGAGATGATGGTTAAAGCACTGAGTACAATACAGTTGAGTCTTGCGGACAATGTTCTGCGAGAAGTCATGGATGAAAAAACCGCCGATTCACTATGGAAGGCTTTGGAAGAAAAATATTATGTAAAGACCTTGTCCAACAAGCTTTATCAGAGAAAGCGACTGTACACATTCAAATATTCAGGAGGAAAATCAATGCAAGAACATATAGATGACTTCAACCGGATGATCTCTGATGTTGGAGCAGCTGGAATTAAAGTTGAAGATGTTGATCAAGCTATGATCTTGTTGACTTCACTACCTCCGTCTTATGATAATTTCTGTGATACCATACTTTATGGTAGATCCGATATCTCAGTGAAAAATGTCAAAGAATCACCGATGATAAAGGAACATCGAAGTTAGTAGCGGATCCAATGTCGAAGGTCTGCAGATGGATTGTTCATGACGAGAGGCGAGTCAAGAAAGAGGATCGGAAGCAAAAGCAAGAGAAGATCAAAGTCCGTAAAGCATAAATCGTGAAGTGCTTTCATTGTCACCAGACGGGACATATCGTAAGAAATTGCCCAGAGAGAAAGGAGAAATCAGAGATTCTCGCCAACGTAACAATTAAAAGTTCAAGATAGTGATGCCGAGCATCGGGTTCGGCCTTGACAAAGATTCACAGGTGACACCGAAATGAGTGGATCCTGGATTACAGCGCATCCTTTCACATGACACCTAATCGAAACTTCTTCTCATCCTATAAAAAAGGGAGGAAAGCGTTAGATTGGGAGATAATAGAATTATTCCGATCGCTGGTGAAGGAGATGTGCAAGTGAATTTGGACGATGGTACTAAAAGGACGTTTCATGCATGGCATGTACCAGAATTGGGTAGAAATCTGATCTCATTGAGTGCCCTTGACAATCAGGGGTACAAGTTCACTGGAGAGGGTGGCTTCTTGAAGGTATTCAAAGGCTCAATGGTGGTATTGAAAGGAAAGCTGCAGGCGGGATCTATCTATTGCTAGGAAGCACAATCGATGGAACCGTTGTTTCTATCCTCTGAAAGAAAGGATGATGCAACACGATTATGGCTCATGCGGCTAGGTCATATGAGCGAGAAAGGAATGACCATACTTGCCGGCAAAGGCTTGTTGAAAGGCCTGAAGAATTGTAAACTTGGTTTCTGTGAAAACTGTGTATTTGGAAAGCAGAAACGGGTGAAGTTCAATTCTGGCAAACACAATAGCAAGGGAATATTGGAGTATGTCCACTCAGATGTTTGGGGTCCAGCCCCTGTTAACTCCTTAGGTGGAGCTCGCTATTTTCTTACTCTGATAGATGATTATTCCAGAAAAGTCTGGATTTATTTCCTGAAGAAAAAAGAAGAAGTGTTCGACAAATTCAAGCAATGGAAGGCCATGGTCGAGAAGCAAACCGGGCGGTCAGTCAAGAGACTAAGAACTGACAATGGCGGAGAATTTTGCAGCAAAGAATTTGAGGAGTTTTGCAGAAATGCTGGTATAGTGAGGCACCATACTGTACCAGGAACACCACAGCAAAATGGAGTTGCAGAACGGATGAACAGAACACTTCTAGAGCGTGCAAGATGCATGCGAATCAACGCAACACTTCCCAAATCATTTTGGGCTGAGGCAGTCAATACAGCTGTATATCTGGTAAACAGATCTCCATCAACTGCTATTAATCTGAAGATTCCACAAGAGGTATGGTCCGGTCGACCCGTAAACTATTCTGATTTGAAGATATTTGGTTGTCCTGCGTATGCTCATGTGAGTGATGGTAAACTTGAGGCAAGGGCAAGAAGGTGTATATTTCTAGGATATGCACGAGGGGTGAAAGGCTACAAACTGTGGTGTATAGAGAAGGCAAGTTCACCCAAAATCATTGTCGAGAGATGTCACTTTTGATGAAGCTGCAATGCTAAATCAGAAGAAGGAGTCTAACTTAGATGATGCAGAGACAGATCATGGTGCTAAGAAGCAGGTGGAGCTAGAGATTGACTGTGGGAAGGTGAAGCAAGAAAATGATATAATGAATCAGCCAAGTACTTCAGGGATTGCTCAACCTGAAGTAGAACAACAAGATGAACCTGACTATGAGGAAACTGGTGAACCAACCAGAGAAGCAGAGCCATACAGTATTGCTACTGGCAGAGAAAGACGAGAAATCCAGAAACCAAAAAGATATCTGGATTCTGTTGCTTGTGCACTTGACTCATTAGATGCAGATCCTATAGCCTTTGCTTTGGCTATGGCGAATGGTGCAGTTGGAGATGAACCATGTACCTATCATGATGCAATAGAAAGTAAGGAGTCGAAGGAGTGGCTGATAGCAATGAATGAGGAGATTGAGTCTCTTCAGAAAAATCAAACGTGGGAGCTGGTACAACTTCCAAAGGGGAAAAGAGTAGTTGGCTGTAAATGGGTTTACAAAAGGAAAGAAGGAATCCCTGGCATTGAGCCTCCAAGGTTCAAGGCGAGACTGGTAGCAAAGGGTTATACTCAGAAGGAGGGTGTTGACTTCCATGAAGTATTCTCTCCTGTGGTGAAGCATAGCTCTATTCGGATCCTATTAGCTATTGTAAGTACGTTTGACTTGGAGCTAGAACAGCTTGATGTGAAGACGGCGTTCTTACATGGTGAGCTAGAGGAGCAGATCTACATGAGTCAACCAGAGGGGTTTGTAATTTCTGATAAGGAGAACCATATGCACTTTGTTGAAAAAGTCGTTATATGGCTTGAAACAATCCCCGAGGCAGTGGTACAAAAGGTTTGATGCATTTATGATTGGTACTGGATATAGTAGAAACCAATATGATAATTGCATCTACTCTAAGGAGCTTCCAGATGGTTCGAAGATATATTTGTTGTTGTATGTAGATGATATGCTAATTGCAGCTCGTAATAAGGCTGAAATTAGTATGTTGAAAACTCAGTTGGGAAAAGAGTTTGAGATGAAGGACTTAGGTGCGGCAAGGAAGATTCTTGGAATGGAAATTCATAGGGAGCGACATAGTGGCAGGTTGTGTTTAACACAACAAAATTATATTATAAAAGTGCTACAACGCTTCAATATGGATCAATCCAAACCAGTTGGCACTCCGTTGGCTGCACATTTTAAGTTATCTTTGAAAGAATGTCCGAGAACTGAGGAAGAGGTGGAGCACATGTCTCATAAACCTTACTCTAGTGCGCTGGCGCCTCATGTATGCCATGGTGTGCACTAGACGGACATTTCACATGCAGTGAGTGTGATAAGCAGGTTTATGAGCAAACCTGGAAAGACACACTGGGAAGCTGTGAAATGGATCATGCGGTACTTGAAAGGTTCCACTGATGTCTGTTTGGTATTTGAAGGTCAGAAGAACCGTAGAGTTGTAGGTTATGTAGATTTTGATTATGCAGGTGATTTGGATAAAAGGAGGTCATTGACGGGCTATATCTTTACAGTCTTTGGATGTACTATTAGCTGGAAGGCGACATTGCAATCAACAGTGGCATTATCAACCATCAAGCCGAGTATATGGCATTGATCGAGGTCATTAAAGAGAGTATTTGGGTGCACGGTCTTTTGGATAGTTTTGGATTGAATCAACATGTACCAATTGTACATTGTGATAGTCAAAGCGCCATTCATCTGGCTAAAAATCCAGTCTATCATGAAAGGACAAAGCACATTGACGTCAGACTTCATTTTGTCAGAGAATGTATCAATAATGGTACTGTTGCAATTCAGAAGATAGCCACAGCTGAGAACCCAGTCGATATGATGACAAAATCATTGCCGATTGACAAGTTTAAGCAATGCTTGGACTTAGTTAATATTTGCAGAGGTTGAAAGCTGTTGCAAAATGCAGCCAAGGTGGAGAATTGTAGAAAAAGTGGCGGTGGCTGTGCATTTTGCAGCCACCGACCGTTGAAAAATCAAAGAAATTATCGTGGCACATGCACAAGAATGTGAAATCTGATTGTATCACCGAAATATGCACAGTAACATGCACAGTAATCTTCAAAAATCATCTATAAATAGAGCCTTGAAGCAGACGATTTTTGCAATCCTGAACTGAGAAGCATTTCCTCAGTTGTAAAGAAAGAAGCAGTGTAGGCTTCTTGTAGTGAGAGAAAAATAGAGAATGTGTGTAAGAAAATTTCAAGAGTGTAGTGTGAGTACACACTGGCGGGTTTTGGATATATTCTCTAGATCTCTGTAATACTACTAATTGTAGTAGAAGAGAGTCTCATTGGGGATACACTATATTGTAATTACTCTTTAAATATAGTGGAGTATTTTTCGGAGTTTGGCCCGTGGTTTTTCCCTCAAAATTACAGGAGGGTTTTCCACGTTAAAAATATTGGTGTGCAGTTATCTTGATCTATTTTGTTGGTGTGAATAGTAACGAGTACTATTCATAAATAGTGAAGCGGGTCCCACTACATAGTACTATTCACGTGAATAGTGACGTGGGCCCCACTGCGAATTACTATTCACCGTGCTCCGTTTTTCCGTCTCTTCAATTTGGGCGCGCTTCCGCTCACATCCTGAAAGTGTTTATTACACTTGGGGTGTACCCGACTCTGATGATATCATAACAAGTTCTTAGTCTCATTGGGGATACACTATATTGTAATTACTCTTAGTATGCTCTGTGGTTGCAGCTTAGTCTGATCTTCCACATCAGAAAAGAGTTTCTCCCTAATACTTGAGGATCACCTTTTGGTTGCTGTTGCTGGAAGACAGTGTTATACTGTGAGAGTGCAGTTTGAAGAGGTTCTGGCTAAGGAAAGACTTGGTATTTAAGCGTGTCCATTGTGACCCACCTCTCTTTTTTTCTCTCACTATAAGAAGCCTACACTGCTTCTTTCTTTACAACTGAGGAAATGCTTCTCAGTTCAGGATTGCAAAAATAAATGCCTTCAAGGCTCTATTTATAGATGATTTTTGAAGATTACTGTGCATGTTCTTGTGCATATTTCGTGATACAATCTGTATTTCACATTCTTGTGCATGTGCACGATAATTTCTTTGATTTTCAACGGTCGGTGGCTGCAAAATGCACAGCCACCGCCACTTTTTCTACAATTCTCCACCTTGGCTGCATTTTGCAACAGCTTTCAACCTCTGCAAATATTAACTAAGTCCAAGCAATGCTTAAACTTGTCAATTGGCAATGGTTTTGTCATCATATCGGCTGGGTTCTCAGCTGTGGCTATCTTCTGAATTGCAACAGTACCATTATTAATACATTCTCTGACAAAATGAAGTCTGACGTCAATGTGCTTTGTCCTTTCATGATAGACTGGATTTTTAGCCAGATGAATGGCGCTTTGACTATCACAATGTACAATTGGTACATGTTGATTCAATCCAAAACTATCCAAAAGATCGTGCACCCAAATACTCTCTTTAACAGCCTCAGTCAATGCCATATACTCAGCTTCAGTAGTTGACAATGCCACTGTTGATTGCAATGTCGCCTTCCAGCTAATAGTACATCCAAAGACTGTAAAGATATAGCCTGTCAATGACCTTCTTTTATCCAAGTCACCTGCATAATCAGAATCTACATAACCCACAACTCCACGGTTCTTCTGACCTTCAAATACCAAACAGACATCAGTGGAACCTTTTAGGTACCGTGATGATCCATTTCACGCTTCCCGTGTGTCTTTCGTGTTTGCTCATAACCGCTACCACACTCACTGCATGTGAAATGTCCGGTCTAGTGCACACCATGGCATACATGAGGCGCCAACCGCACTAGAGTAAGGTTTATGAGACATGTGCTCCACCTCTTCCTCGCTTCTCGGACATTCTTTCAAAGATAACTTAAAATGTGCAAACAATCTGAGTGCCAAGCTGGTTTGGATTGATCCATATTGAAGTTGTAGCACTTTTATAATATAATTTTGTTGTGTTAAACACAACCTGCCACTATGTCGCTCCCTATGAATTTCCATTCCAAGAATCTTCCTTGCCGCACCTAAGTCCTTCATCTCAAACTCTTTTCCCAATCGAAGTTTTCAACATACTAATTTCAAATTATTGCGAGCTGCAATTAGCATATCATCTACATACAACAACAAATAAATCTTTGAACCATCCGAAGCTCCTAGAATAGATGCAATTATCATATTGGTTTCTACTATATCCGTACCAATCATAAATGCATCGAACCTTTTGTACCATCGCCTCGGGACTGCTTTCAAGCCATATAACGACTTTTTCAACAGTGCACATGGTTCTCCTTATCGTAAATTACAAACCCTCTGGTTGACTCATGTAGATCCGCTCCTCTAGCTCACCATGTAAGAACGCCGTCTTCACATCAAGTCGTTCTAGCTCCAAGTCAAACGCATTTACAATAGCTAATAGGATCCGAATAGAGCTATGCTTCACCACAGAGAGAATACTTCATGGAAGTCAACACCCTCTTTCCGAGTATAACCCTTTGCTACTGGGCCTCGCCTTGAACCTTGGAGGCTCAATGCCAGGGATTCCTTCTTTCCTTTTGTAAACCCATTTACAGCCAACTACTCTTTTCCCCTTTGGAAGTTGTACCAGCTTCCACGTTTGTTTTTTCTGAAGAGACTCAATCTCCTCATTCATTGCTATCAGCCACTCCTTTGACTCCTTACTTTCTATTGCATCACGATAGGTACATGGTTCATCTCCAACTGCACCATTCGCCATAGCCAAAGCAAAGGCTATAGGATCTGCATCTAATGAGTCAAGTGCACAAGCAACAGAATCCAGATATCTTTTTGGTTTCTGGATTTCTCGTCTTTCTCTGCCAGTAGCAATACTGTATGGCTTTGCTTCTTTGGTTGGTTCACCAGTTTCCTCATAGTCAGGTTCAACTTGTTGTTCTACTTCAGGTTGAGCAATCCCTGAAGTACTTGGCTGATTCATTATATCATTTTCTTGCTTCACCTTCCCACAGTCAATCTCTAGCTCCACCTGCTTCTTAGCACCATGATCTGTCTCTGCATAATCTAAGTTAGACTCCTTCTTCTGATTTAGCATTGCCGCCTCGTCAAAAGTGACATCTCTGCTGACAATGATTTTAGGTGAACTTGCCTTCTCTATACACCACAGTTTGTAGCCTTTCACCCCTCGTGCATATCCTAGAAATATACACCTTTTTGCCCTTGCCTCAAGTTTACCATCATTCACATGGGCATATGCAGGACAACCAAATATCTTTAAATCAGAATAGTTTACGGGTCGACCAGACCATACCTCTTGTGGAATCTTCAGATTAATAGCAGTTGATGGAGATCTGTTTACCGATATATACAAATTGTATTGATCGCCCAAAATGATTTGGGAAGTGTTGCGTTGATTCGCATGCATCTTGCACGCTCTAGAAGTGTTCTATTCATCCGTTCTGCTACTCCATTTTTGCTGTGGTGTTCCTGGTACAGTATGGTGCCTCACTATACCAGCATTTCTGCAGAACTCCTCAAATTCTTTGCTGCAAAATTCTCCGCCATTGTCGGTTCTTAGTTTCTTGACTGACCGCCGGTTTGCTTCTCGACCATGGCCTTCCATTGCTTGAATTTGTCGAACACTTCTTCTTTTTCTTCAGAAATAAATCCAGACTTGTCTGGAATAATCATCTATCAGAGTAAGAAAATAGCGAGCTCCACCTAAGGAGTTAACAGGGGCTGGACCCCAAACATCCGAGTGGACATACTCCAATATTCCCTTGCTATTGTGTTTGCTGCACTGAACTTCACCCGCTTCGCTTTCCAAACACACGGTTTTCCACGAAACTAAGTTTACAATTCTTTAGGCCTTTCAACAAGCCTTTGCCAAAGAAGTATGGTCATTCCTTTCTCGCTCATATGACCAAGCCGCATGTGCCACAATCGTGTAGCATCATCTTTTCTTTCAGAGGATAGAACAGCAGCGGTTCCATCGACTGTGCTTCCTAGTAATAGATAGATCCCGCCCTGCAGCTTTCCTTTCAATACCACCATTGAGCCTTTGAATACCTTCAAGAAGCCACCCTCTCCAGTGAACTTGTACCCCCGATTGTCAAGGGCACTCAATTAGATCAGGTTTCTACCCAGTTCTGGTACATGCCATGCTTGAAACGTCCTTTTAGTACCATCATCTAAATTGACTTGCACATCTCCTTCACCAGCAATTGGAATAATTCTATTATCTCCTAATCTAACTTTTCCCTCCCGCTTTTTATAGGATGAGAAAAAATTTCGATTAGGCGTCATGTGAAAGGATGCGCCAGAATCCAGGATCCACTCATTTCCGGTGTCACCTGTGAATACTGTCAAGGCCGAACCAGCATCGGCATCACTATCTTCAGAACTTTCAATTGTTACGTTGGCAGAATCTCCTGATTTCTCCTTTCTCTCTGGGCAATTTCTTCTGATATGTCCCATCTGGTGACAATGAAAGCACTTCACAGATTTATGCTTTCTGGACTTTGATCTTCTCTTGCTTTTGCTTCCCGATCCTCTTTCTTGACTACGCCCTCTCGTCACGAACAATCCATCTGCAGGACCTTCGACATTGGATCCGACTTACTAACTTCTGATGTTCCTTTATCATCAGTGATTCTTTGACATTTTTCACTGAGATATCGGATCTACCATAAAGTATGGTATCACAGAAATTATCATAAGACGGAGGTAGTGAAGTCAACAAGATCATAGCTTGATCAACATCTTCAACTTTAATTCCAGCTGCTCCAACATCAGAGATCATCCGGTTGAAGTCATCTATATGTTCTTGCATTGATTTTCCTCCTGAATATTTGAATGTGTACAGTCGCTTTCTCTGATAAAGCTTGTTGGACAAGGTCTTTACAGAATATTTTTCTTCCAAAGCCTTCCATAGTGAATCAGCGGTTTTTTCATCCATGACTTCTCGCAGAACATTGTCCGCAAGACTCAACTGTATTGTACTCAGTGCTTTGACCATCATCTCCTTCTTCTTGTCATCAGGTAATGACCCTGGGTCCTCCAACGCCTCTGCAAGACCTTGCTGACCTAGCAATGCCTGCACTTTCGTTCCATAGCCTAAAGTCATTGGACCCGTCAAATTTCTCCACTTCAAATTTTGGCACCGACATCTTGGATCTTAGTCAGAACCTTATACTATTAACCGTATACTGGAATAGTGCAACTCAACTGTAAACCGTGCACCAAGAGGGTTCCCAGGAAAGAGAGGTGGGTCACAATGGACACGCTTAAATACCAAGTCTTTCCTTAGCCAGAACCTCTTCAAACTGCACTCTCACAGTATAACACTGTCTTCCAGCAACAGCAACCAAAAGGTGATCCTCAAGTATTAGGGAGAAACTCTTTTCTGATGTGGAAGATCAGACTAAGCTGCAACCACAGAGCATACTAAGAATAAATCCCACGGATCCAAAGCTCTGATACCACTTGTTATGATATCATCAGAGTCGGGGACACCCCAAGTGTAATAAACACTTTTCGGATGTGAGCGGAAGCGCGCCCAAATTGAAGAGACGGAAAAATGGAGTACGGTGAATAGTAATTCGCAGTGGGGCCCACGTCACTATTCACGTGAATAGTACTATGTATTGGGACCCGCTTCACTATTTATGAATAGTCTCGTTACTATTCACACCAACAAAATAGATCAAGATAACTGCACACCAATATTTTAACGTGGAAAACCCTCCTGTAATTTTGAGGGAAAAACCACGGGCCAAACTCCGAAAAATACTCCACTATATTTAAAGAGTAATTACAATATAGTGTATCCCCAATGAGACTCTCTTCTACTACAATTAGTAGTATTACAGAGATCTAGAGAATATATTTAAAACCCCCCAGTGTATACTCACACTACACTCTTGGAATGGAAATTCATAGGGAGCGACATAGTGGCAGTGCATTTTGCAGCCACCGACCGTTGAAAAATCAAAAAGAAATTACTGTGCACATGCACAGTAATGTGAAATACAGTTGTATCACCGAAATATGCACAGTAACATGCACAGTAATCTTCAAAAATCATCTATAAATAGAGCCTTGAAGCATAAATCGTGTATTTTTCTCTAATGATATCATCCTGTAATACTACTAATTGTGGATATCATAACAAGTTCTTAGTCTCATGATATCATAACAAGTTCTTAGTGTTTATTACACTAAGAGTAATTACAGGATGATATTGTGGATACCCCACTGTAATTACTCTGATGATATCATAACAAGTTCTTATTCAGGAGGAAAATCAATGCAAGAACATATAGATGACTTCAACCGGATGATCTCTGATGTTGGAGCAGCTGGAATTAAAGTTGAAGATGTTGATCAAGCTATGGTCTTGTTGACTTCACTACCTCCGTCTTATGATAATTTCTGTGATACCATACTTTATGGTAGATCCGATATCTCAGTGAAAAATGTCAAAGAATCACTGATGATAAAGGAACATCAAAAGTTAGTAGCCGGATCCAATGTCGAAGGTCCTGCAGATGGATTATTCGTGACGAGAGGGCGTAGTCAAGAAAGAGGATCGGGAAGCAAAAGCAAGAGAAGATCAAAGTCCAGAAAGCATAAATCTGTGAAGTGCTTTCATTGTCACCAGACGGGACATATCAGAAGAAATTGCCCAGAGAGAAAGGAGAAATCAGGAGATTCTGCCAATATAACAATTGAAAGTTCTGAAGATAGTGATGCCGATACTGGTTCGGCCTTGACAGTATTCACAGGTGACACCGGAAATGAGTGGATCCTGGATTCTGGCGCATCCTTTCACATGACACCTAATCGAAACTTCTTCTCATCCTATAAAAAGAGGGAGGGAAAAGTTAGATTGGGAGATAATAGAATTATTCCAATTGCTGGTGAAGGAGATGTGCAAGTGAATTTGGACGATGGTACTAAAAGGACGTTTCATGCATGGCATGTACCAGAATTGGGTAGAAATCTGATCTTATTGAGTGCCCTTGTCAATCGTGGGTACAAGTTCCTTTGGAGAGGGTGGCTTCTTGAAGGTATTCAAAGGCTCAATGGTGGTATTGAAAGGAAAGCTGCAGGGCGGGATCTATCTATTGCTAGGAAGCACAGTCGATGGAACTGCTGCTGTTCTATCTTCTGAAAGAAAGGATGATGCTACACGATTGTGGCACATGCGGCTTGGTCATATGAGCGAGAAAGGAATGACCATACTTGCTGGCAAAGGCTTGTTGAAAGGCCTGAAGAATTGTAAACTTGGTTTCTGTGAAAACTGTGTATTTGGAAAACAGAAACGAGTAAAGTTTAATTCTGGCAAACATAATAGCAAGGGGATATTGGAGTATGTCCACTCGGACGTTTGGGGTCCAGCTCCTGTTAACTCCTTAGGTGGAGCTCGCTATTTTCTTACTCTGATAGATGATTATTCCAGAAAAGTCTGGATTTATTTCCTGAAGAAAAAAGAAGAAGTGTTAGACAAATTCAAGCAATGGAAGGCCATGGTCGAGAAGCAAACCGGGCGGTTAGTCAAGAGACTAAGAACTGACAATGGCGGAGAATTTTGTACTAAAGAATTTGAGGAGTTATGCAGATACTGGTATAGTGAGGCACCATACTGTACCAGGAACACCACAGCAAAATGGAGTAGCGAGCGGATGAGCAGTAACACTTCTAGAGCGTGCAAGATGCATGCGAATCAACGCAACACTTCCCAAATCATTTTGAAATTTGAGGCGATCAATACATTTGTATATCTGGTAAATAGATCTCCATCAACTGCTATTGATCTGAAGATTCCACAAGAGGTATGGTCCGGTCGACCTGTAAACTATTCTAATTTGAAGATATTTGGTTGTCCTACATATGCCCATGTGAGTGATGGTAAACTTGAGGCAAGGGCAAGAATGTGTATATGTCTAGGGTATGCACGATAGGTGAAAGGCTACAAAGCGTGGTGTATAGAGAAGGCAAGTTCACCTAAAATCATTGTCGTGAGAGATGTCACTTTTAACGAGGCGGCAATGCTAAATCAGAAGATGGAGTCTAACTTAGATGAGGCAGAGTCAGATCATGGTGCTATGATGCAGGTGGAGCTAGAGATTGACTGTGGGAAGGTGAAGCAAGAAAATGATGTAATGAATCGACCAAATACTTGAGGATTGCTCAACCTGAAGTAGAACAACAAGATGAACCTGACTATGAGGAAACTGGTGAACCAACCAGAGAAGCAGAGCCATACAGTATTGCTCTTGGCGAGAGAAAGGCGAGAAATCCAGAAACCAAAAAGATATCTGGATTCTGCTTGTGCACTTGACTCATTAGATGCAGATCCTATAGCCTTTGCTTTGGCTATGGCGAATAGTGCGATTGGAGATGAACCATGTACCTATCGTGATGCAATAGAAAGTAAGGAGTCGAAGGAGTGGTCGATAGCAATGAATGAGGAGATTGAGTCTCTTCTGAAAAATCAAACGTGGGAGCTCGTACAACTTCCAAAGGGGAAAAAAGTAGTTGGCTGTAAATGGGTTTACAAAAGGAAAGAAGGAATCCCTGGCACTGAGCCTCCAAGGTTCAAGGCGAGACTGGTAGCAAAGGGTTATACTCAGAAGGAGGGTGTTGACTTCCATGAAGTATTCTCTCCTGTGGTGAAGCATGGCTCTATTCGGATCCTATTAGCTATTGTAAATGCGTTTGACTTGGAGCTAGAAACGACTTGATGTGAAGACGGCGTTCTTACATGGTGAGCTAGAGGAACAGATCTACATGAGTCAACCAGAGGGGTTCATAAGTCTTGGTAAGGAAAATCATGTTTGCCTATTAAAGAAGTCATTATATGGCTTGAAGCAGTCTCCAAGGCAGTGGTACAAAAGGTTCGATGCATTTATGATTGGTAGTGGATATAGTAGAAACCAATATGATAATTGCATCTACTCTAAGGAGCTTCCAGATGGTTCGAAGATATATTTGTTGTTGTATGTAGATGACATGCTAATTGCGGCTCGTAATAAAATTTGAAATTAGTATGTTGAAAACTTCGATTGGGAAAAGAGTTTGAGATGAAGGACTTAGGTGCGGCAAGGAAGATTCTTGGAATGGAAATTCATAGGGAGCGACATAGTGGCAGGTTGTGTTTAACACAACAAAATTATATTATAAAAGTGCTACAACGCTTCAATATGGATCAATCCAAACCAGTTGGCACTCCGTTGGCTGCACATTTTAAGTTATCTTTGAAAGAATGTTCGAGGCGAGGAAGAGGTGGAGCACATGTCTCATAAACCTTACTCTAGTGCGGTTGGCGATCTCATGTATGCCATGGTGTGCACTAGACCGGACATTTCACATGCGATGAGTGTGGTAGCGGTTATGAGCAAACCTGGAAAGACACCTTTGGAAGGCGTGAAATGGATCATGCGGTACCTAAGAGGTTCCACTGATGTCTGTTTGGTATTTGAAGGTCAGAAGAACCGTGGAGTTGTAGGTTATGTAGATTCTGATTATGCAGGTGACTTGGATAAAAAGAGGTCATTGACAGGCTATATCTTCTGAGTCTTTGGATGTACTATTAGTGGAAGGCGACATTGCAATCAACGATGGCATTGTCAACTCGGAAGGCGAGTATATGGCATTGGTGAAATTTGTTAAAGAGAGTATTTGGGTGCACGGTCTTTTGGATAGTTTTGGATTGAATCAACATGTACCAATTGTACATTGTGATAGTCAGCGCCATTCATCGGCTAAAAATCAGTCTATCATGAAAGGACAAAGCACATTGACGTCGGACTTCATTTTGTCGGAGAATGTATCAATAATGAATCTTGTTGCAATTGAGAAGATAGCCACGGTGAGAACCCAGCCGATATGATGACAAAACCATTGCCAATTGACAAGTTTAAGCATTGCTTGGACTTAGTTAATATTCTGCAGAGATTGAAAGGCATTGCAAAATGCGACCAAGGTGGAGAATTGTAGAAAAAGTGGCGGTGTTTGTGCATTTTGCGACCGACCGTTGAAAAATCAAAGAAATTGCTGTGCACATGCACGGTAATGTAATCTGATTGTATCACGAAATATGCGTAACATGCACGGTAATCTTCAAAAATCATCTATAAATAGAGCCTTGAAGCGGGCGATTTTTGCAATCTGACGAGAAGCATTTCCTCGGTTGTAAAGAAAGAAGCGATGTAGGCTTCTTGTAGTGAGAGAAAAATAGAGAGTGTGTATAAGAAAATTCCAAGAGTGTAGTGTGAGTATACACTGGGGGGTTTTTGATATATTCTCTAGATCTCTGTAATACTACTAATTGTAGTAGAAGAGAGTCTCATTGGGGATACACTATATTGTAATTACTCTTTAAATATAGTGGAGTATTTTTCGGAGTTTGGCCCGTGGTTTGTCCCTCAAAATTACAGGAGGGTTTTCCACGTTAAAATATTGGTGTCTTGATTATCTTGATCTATTTTGTTGGTGTGAATAATGCAGTACTATTCATAAATAGTGAAGCGGGTCCCACTACATAGTACTATTCAAGTGAATAGTGGCGTGGCCCCATCGCAAATTACTATTCGTACTCCATTTTTCCGTCTCTTCAATTTGCCGCTTAGCTCACATCCGAAAAGTGTTTATTACACTTGGGGTGTCCCCGACTCTGATGATACCATAACAAGAGTTTTGAAGAAAGGATGATATCATCAGAGTCGGGTACACCCCAAGTGTAATAAACACTTTCCGGATGTGAGTGGAAGCGCGCCCAAATTGAAGAGGCGGAAAAATGGAGCACGGTGAATAGTAATTCGCAGTGGGGCCCACGTCACTATTCACTTGAATAGTACTATGTAGTGGGACCCGCTTCACTATTTATGAATAGTACTCGTTACTATTCACACCAACAAAATAGATCAAGATAATCAAGACACCAATATTTTAACGTGGAAAACCCTCCTGTAATTTTGAGGGAAAAACCACGGGCCAAACTCCGAAAAATACGCCACTATATTTAAAGAGTAATTACAATATAGTGTATCCCCAATGAGACTCTCTTCTACTACAATTAGTAGTATTACAGAGATCTAGAGAATATATCCAAAACCTCCCAGTGTATACTCACACTACACTCTTGGAATTTTCTTACACACACTCTCTATTTTTCTCTCACTACAAGAAGCCTACACTGCTTCTTTCTTTACAACTGAGGAAATGCTTCTCGCTCAGGATTGCAAAATCGCTCGCTTCAAGGCTCTATTTATAGATGATTTTTGAAGATTACTGTATGTTCTTGTGCATATTTCGTAATACAATCAGATTACATTACTGTGCATGTGCACAGTAATTTCTTTTTGATTTTTCAACGGTCGGTGGCTGCAAAATGCACAGCCACCACCACTTTTTTTACAATTCTCCACCTTGGCTGCATTTTGCAACAAATTTTTCAACCTCTCGCAGAATATTAACTAAGTCCAAGCAATGCTTAAACTTGTCAATTGGCAATGGTTTTGTCATCATATCTTGGGTTCTCACCGTGGCTATCTTCTCAATTGCAACAGCATTCATTATTGATACATTCTTCCGACAAAATGAAGTCCGACGCCAATGTGCTTTGTCCTTTCATGATAGACTGGATTTTTAGCCGATGAATGGCGCTGACTATCACAATGTACAATTGGTACATGTTGATTCAATCCAAAACTATCCAAAAGACCGTGCACCCAAATACTCTCTTTATGATTTCTACCAATGCCATATACTCGCCTTCAAGAGTTGATAATGCCAGTTGATTGCAATGTCGCTTCCAGCCTAATAGTAGATCCAAAGACTGAAAGATATAGCCCGTCAATGACCTCCTTTATCCAAATCACCTGCATAATCGTAATCTACATAACCTACAACTCCACGGTTCTTCCGACCTTCAAATACCAAACAGACATCGAACCTTTCAAGTACCAAGATGATCCATTTCACAGCCTTCCCAAAGGTGTCTTTCCAGTGTTTGCTCATAAACCCGCTACCACACTCACTGCATGTGAAATATCTGGTCTAGTGCACACCATGGCATACATGAGACTGCCAACTGCACTAGAGTAAGGTATATGAGACATGTGCTCCACCTCCTCCTCAGTTCTCGGACATTCTTTCAAAGATAACTTAAAATGTGCAGCCAACGGAGTGCCAACTGGTTTGGATTGATCCATATTGAAGCGTTGTAGCACTTTTATAATATAATTTTGTTGTGTTAAACACAACCTGCCACTATGTCGCTATGAATTTCCATTCCAAGAATCTTCCTTGCCGCACCTAAGTCCTTCATCTCAAACTCTTTTCCCAACTGAGTTTTCAACATACTAATTTCAGCCTTATTGCGAGCTGCAATTAGCATATCATCTACATACAACAACAAATATATCTTCGAACCATCTGGAAGCTCCTTAGAGTAGATGCAATTATCATATTGGTTTCTACTATATCCAGTACCAATCATAAATGCATCGAACCTTTGTACCACTGCCTTGGAGACTGCTTCAAGCCATATAATGACTTCTTTAATAGGCAAACATGATTTTCCTTACCAAGACTTATGAACCCCTCTGGTTGACTCATGTAGATCTGCTCCTCTAGCTCACCATGTAAGAACGCCGTCTTCACATCAAGCCGTTCTAGCTCCAAGTCAAACGCACTCACAATAGCTAATAGGATCCGAATAGAGCTATGCTTCACCACAGGAGAGAATACTTCATGGAAGTCAACACCCTCCTTCTGAGTATAACCCTTTGCTACCAGTCTCGCCTTGAACCTTGGAGGCTCAATGCCAGGGATTCCTTCTTTCCTTTTGTAAACCCATTTACAGCCAACTACTCTTTTCCCCTTTGGAAGTTGTACCAGCTTCCACGTTTGATTTTTCTGAAGAGACTCAATCTCCTCATTCATTGCTATCAGCCACTCCTTCGACTCCTTACTTTCTATTGCATCATGATAGGTACATGGTTCATCTCCAACTGCACCATTCGCCATAGCCAAAGCAAAGGCTATAGGATCTGCATCTAATGAGTCAAGTGCACAAGCAGAATCCAGATATCTTTTGGTTTCTGGATTTCTCGCCTTTCTCTCGCCAAAGAGCAATCATCGTATGGCTCTGCTTCTTTGGTTGGTTCACCAGTTTGCTCATAGTCAGGTTCAACTTGTTGTTCTACTTCAGGTTGAGCAATCCCTGAAGTACTTGGCTGATTCATTATATCATTTTCTTGCTTCACCTTCCCACAGTCAATCTCTAGCTCCACCTGCTTCTTAGCACCATGATCTGTCTCTGCATAATCTAAGTTAGACTCCTTCTTCTGATTTAGCATTGCAGCTTCGTCAAAAGTGACATCTCTGCTGACAATGATTTTGGGTGAACTTGCCTTCTCTATACACCACGCTTGTAGCCTTTCACCCCTCGTGCATATCCTAGAAATATACACCTTCTTGCCCTTGCCTCAAGTTTACCATCACTCACATGAGCATACGCAGGACAACCAAATATCTTCAAATCAGAATAGTTTACGGGTCGACCGGACCATACCTCTTGTGGAATCTTCAGATTAATAGCAGTTGATGGAGGTCTGCTTACTGTGTATACAAATTGTATTGATCGCCTTTCAAAAATGATTTGGGAAGTGTCGCGTTGATTCGCATGCATCTTGCACGCCTAGAAGTGTTCTGTTCATTCGCTCGCAACTCCATTTTGTTGTGGTGTTCTGGTGCAAGATGGTGCCTCACTATACCAAAGATTTCGCAAAATTCCTCAAATTCTTTGCTGCAAAATTCTCCGCCATTGTCAGTTCTTAGTCTCTTGACTGACCGCTTGGTTTGCTTCTCGACCATGGCCTTCCATTGCTTGAATTTGTCGAACACTTCTTCTTTTTTCTTCAGGAAATAAATCCAGACTTTTCTGGAATAATCATCTATCAGAGTAAGAAAATAGCGAGCTCTACCTAAGGAGTTAACAGGGGCTGGACCCCAAACATCAGAGTGGACATACTCCAATATTCCCTTGCTATTGTGTTTGCTGCACTGAACTTCACCCGTTTCTGCTTTCCAAATACACAGTTTTCACAGAAACTAAGTTTACAATTCTTTAGGCCTTTCAACAAGCCTTTGCCAGCAAGTATGGTCATTCCTTTCTCGCTCATATGACCAAGCCGCATGTGCCACAATCGTGTAGCATCATCTTTTCTTTCAGAGGATAGAACAAAGAAATGCTCCATCGACCGTGCTTCCTAGCAATAGATAGATCCCGCTCGCAGCCTTTCCTTTCAATACCACCATTGAGCCTTTGAATACCTTCAAGAAGCCACCCTCTCCAGTGAACTTGTACCCCCGATTGTCAAGGGCACTCAATGAGATCAGGTTTCTACCAGCCTGTACATGCCATGCTTGAAACGTCCTTTTAGTACCATCATCTAAATTGACTTGCACATCTCCTTCACCAGCAATTGGAATAATTCTATTATCTCCTAATCTAACTTTTCCCTCCCTTTTTTTATAGGATGAGAAGAAGTTTCGATTAGGTGTCATGTGAAAGGATGCGCCAGAATCCAGGATCCACTCATTTCCTGTGTCACCTGTGAATACTGTCAAGGCCGAACCAGTATCGGCATCACTATCTTCAGAACTTTCAATTGTTACGTTGGCAGAATCTCCTGATTTCTCCTTTCTCTCTGGGCAATTTCTTCTGATATGTCCCGTCTGGTGACAATGAAAGCACTTCACAGATTTATGCTTTCTGGACTTTGATCTTCTCTTGCTTTTGCTTCCCGATCCTCTTTCTTGACTACGCCCTCTCGTCACGAACAATCCATCTGCAGGACCTTCGACATTGGATCCGGCTACTAACTTCTGATGTTCCTTTATCATCAGTGATTCTTTGACATTTTTCACTGAGATATCGGATCTACCATAAAGTATGGTATCACATAAATTATCATAAGACGGAGGTAGTGAAGTCAACAAGATCATAGCTTGATCAACATCTTCAACTTTAATTCCAGCTGCTCCAACATCAGAGATCATCCGGTTGAAGTCATCTATATGTTCTTGCATTGATTTTCCTCTTGAATATTTGAATGTGTACAGTCGCTTTCTCTGATAAAGCTTGTTGGACAAGGTCTTTACAGAATATTTTTCTTCCAAAGCCTTCCATAGTGAATCAGCGGTTTTTTCATCCATGACTTCTCGCAGAACATTGTCCGCAAGACTCAACTGTATTGTACTCAGTGCTTTGACCATCATCTCCTTCTTCTTGTCATCAGGTAATGACCCTGGGTCCTCCAACGTCTCTGCAAGACCTTGCTGACCTAGCAATGCCTGCACTTTCAGTTTCCATAGCCTGAAGTCGTTGGATCCGTCAAATTTCTCCACTTCAAATTTTGGCACCGACATCTTGGATCTTAGTCAGAACCTTATACTGTTAACCGTATACTGGAATAGTGTAACTCAACTGTAAACCGTGCACCAAGAGGCTTCCCAGGAAAGAGAGGTGGGTCACAATGGACACGCTTAAATACCAAGTCTTTCCTTAGCCAGAACCTCTTCAAACTGCACTCTCACAAAGATAACACTGTCTTCCAAAGAATAAAGAACCAAAAGGTGATCCTCAAGTATTAGGGAGAAACTCTTTTCTGATGTGGAAGATCAGACTAAGCTGCAACCACAGAGCATACTAAGAATAAATCCCACGGATCCAAAGCTCTGATACCACTTGTTATGATATCATCAGAGTCGGGTACACCCCAAGTGTAATAAACACTTTCCGGATGTGAGCGGAAGCGCGCCCAAATTGAAGAGGCGGAAAAATGGAGCACGGTGAATAGTAATTCGCAGTGGGGCCCACGTCACTATTCACGTGAATAGTACTATGTAGTGGGACCCGCTTCACTATTTATGAATAGTACTCGTTACTATTCACACCAACAAAATAGATCAAGATAACTGCACACCAATATTTTAACGTGGAAAACCCTCCTGTAATTTTGAGGGAAAAACCACGGGCCAAACTCCGAAAAATACTCCACTATATTTAAAGAGTAATTACAATATAGTGTATCCCCAATGAGACTCTCTTCTACTACAATTAGTAGTATTACAGAGATCTAGAGAATATATCCAAAACCCCCCAGTGTATACTCACACTACACTCTTGGAATTTTCTTACACACACTCTCTATTTTTCTCTCACTACAAGAAGCCTAAAGTGGTATTGAAAGGAAAGTGGTATTGAGCCTTTGATCTGGCTATTTATTACACACACTCTCTATTACACTTGGGGTGTACCCGACTCTGATGATATCATAACACTAATAGCTATTTATAACTCTTGCCCCTTGTTGGTACTTGACAACGGCTATGTTTCTAGTTCTACTTCCTAGTAGGGATTCAAAATTTTGTTGTTAACGTGTATTTTAAGAGTGTAATATTTGAAAATGAAAAAAAATAATAAAATGGTGGACACAAATGTTTGATACTTGAAATATATGAACAGTTTAATTTTTTCCTGTAAATAATTGAAATGAGTAATAAATCTTACTTTATTGTTTTAGCATTTTTTGTTAATGTATTACCAAACAAAACCTTAACTCTTTGACCTATTTTCAAATTTAAGTTTGGCGGTTCCTCGATCTATGAATGAAATTAGAAAAGCATTTTTCATTACGCCCTTTTTTCTTAATAAAATGAAAAGACTAACTTATCAAAATCAATATTTTAGAGTCAATACTCATCATTAAAGACATTGAATGCTAAAGTCTTCAAAACCAAAAGAAAAAAAAAAAAAAAGAGGCAGTCAAGATTTTTATATATGAATAATAAAACTAGGGGTTCTCTTCGATGCTCCTATAATACATAAAAGTATTTGGTATATTTTACTTATTTATGACTATAAATGAGTCACTATCCCACTAACTTAAGATTTTAAAATCTATCAAATTAAAGATCAAATCACAACCCTTTATTATGTAAGGATATTATATATCCCATGAATACTAAAAGGAAAATCATATAAAGAAGGCTAAGAAACGTTTATATAAGCCTTTGCAATCTCGAGGCAACCATTGAATATTCAAACTTTTAATTTGGTTTTTGATAACTATCACTTGGCAAATTTATCTTTGAGAAAAACTCATCTTGGGATCAATAATCATAAAAAAAATATGAGACATGCTAGTCTTTTTATTAACTTCCAACTGTTTAAGGTAATAAACTTACATATTTGTTACATTGAATATCTAAGGTGGAATGTTATATCTTTCAAGTGGCTTGAATCAACAATATGGTTTTGTTTTCTTCAAGGACAAATTCCTCCTTTTATTCAAGGACCTTATCTCATTCATCACATACACCCTCTCATTTTTCACCGGTCTTCACTCTCACCCTTGAAGACCATTTAACACCTTTATACCCTTATCCTCCACCACCCCACCTCCACTTCAATTGTCACCCCACCCTCATCCTCATGTTACCCTTCCTTCACCACCATCTTCCACTACTATTGCCACCCTTCCTTACTCTCAAGTCTCAACTTCCACAATCATCGCTCATCCTCATTAGGTGAGAAGGAACTATGCATCGATCGGTAGATGAAGAGAGTTTTAATTTAATTTGATTAAACTCTTAAATTAGTCTCTAACAATATTATCTATATAGACAGATTGTTTATTAACAAAAGGTGACAATTGCAAAATATGGACACTTTAAATTAACCGATAACCATGACCTCTACCTCCACTTTCATGCTCAGACTACTGTCACCTTATTCAGCTCCTTGATCTTCACTTTTGATCCCACCCGGCCACCTCATATATTCATCTCCATCCTCATTCCTCACCACCACCCCACCTCCCCCACCCGCAACATACAAAATCCTCCCAAAGTTTCTTTTTCTCTTTTGGTCGAGACCTAAAGTGTTGTTTGGGTTTTCTTTATTTCCCACAAGTTGAGCCTAAAATCTATCTGCTTCACAAATCAAACACAGGAGGATGGATCAGTTTACCATTGACAACCGAGAAATCAACCAGCTAAGGAGAGTGACACAATCCCAAAAGCTATGTCATTCCAAAGAAATACTGGTTCTAGCAAGTATCAGCAACCTTTCGCAGCAGATTCCTTCTCACGAGCCCGTTTACAAACTCTTGGAAGGCCTAGATTGACAATACTGGGAGATTTCAGAATTTTGAGTGTAATTCTTTTATTTGGGTTATGCCTTGAATAGCTAAAAGTATACTTCAGTGGAAGACAAGAAGATGCTCGTGAGATTATGAGTTTTTCCATTGATGCTATGCAATCTATTTGCTTTCATGTATCTGGAGTTAATGGATCAAATATTGCAACATACATTAGAGGAAAAGTACAAATTTCAGAAGTTTATACTAAAGTGATGAACAAAATGTTATTACAATTGACCATTTATTGGCATTCATTCCAGAAGAGAAAATATTTTTTTTTTTCATTCTCAAGAAGACGAGTTGAAGATGAAATGAGTAGATTTGGCTCACATAATCTTTTTATAAATATTCTCATAAAGTTTTATCTCACGTCCATGTATAAGAATTTCTAATCTGTATTCTAGACATATATGTAAAGGGCATGCTTAGACGCCGAGATTAGAACTATAATAAAGGATTTCAAATTCAATTAGGGTTATAAAGAATTGGTATAGAATCCCAAATTTTATATTTAAGTTTTCTTAAAAAAAATTAAAATGAAATTTTATTATAAATTTAATTATAGTAATATAGTTTTATTATTTAAAAGTATGACTTAAAATTTAAAATCAATCAAAATATTATCTCAATACCATTTTTATAACACTATAATAATCATTTTTAATTTATTGTAAATTTTTTTTACATAAAATAATAAATTAGAATATACAGAATTTCTTATATTATGATATTCTATCCAAAAAATATTAAATTAAAATAAATAGATTTGATACTAAATAAATGCAAAGGAGAAATAATGACGGACTTTATTAAGGAAGGAGATAGTTAATTTTTAAGTTTTTGAGTTCATGATGCTTAAAAAATGTATCAAGCCTTAAAAAAACCCATCTTCATTGTTTTTTTTTTTTTTGGTATAAATATTCATTGTATTTCAATTTCATAGAATTAATATGTAGAATTATAAGTTTGATTTATTATGCTATTTTAAGCATAAAGTTTAAAATTAAGAAAAATTAATTTTGATTCTAAACTCTTTTTTTGGGTGAACACAGGTTATTCACCCCAAAAGCAATGATTTAACCTCTTGGGATGTAATATGTGAATTTTACCTCCAAACTACGAGACTTCTCCATATACACTATCAATTTTGTTTTACTAAGACACTTTTGGAAATTGAATCTGATTAATTCTATCTCATCCATTCGGTGTGCCAAAGTCCAAGCCGGACGTTTATAATATTTTTTATTCCAGTGTTTGAGATTAAAACAATTTTTTTTTCCACATAGTATCACTCAACATTGTTTTTGGACGGAGGAGTACTCAATCCTCAACGTGGATTAAGCACATGCTGGGCTTGGGGTATTGCTCAACAATACAGCCCAAAAGAAAAGCTAACTTGTACCTACGAATCTTCATATCTATTGTAGACTTGGCGTTTGGTGAACAAACAAAAGAGACAGTCTATTTTGGTCTGAGAAGTCTAATATGCACAACTGATGAAGTGACAAAGTTAATGACCCATGAAGTTTAAGGTAGTTGGGCCTTCCAGAACCTCAGCCAACCCCAAGTAGGTTGGATCAACCATGGTAGGGAACATATAACCAAAAAATATAAAATAAAATCATGGTGGTGTCAAGCTATTGGTCCAAAAATTAATTCATAAATTGTCTAGTGTCTACAAATAATTTCAAAAAATTTTAGAGTATTAATATCTGAAGTTCATTAAACTTCAGTTAATTCAGCTTGAGTCGGGTTAACTTTTTATGAAGGAAACGTTTTCTTGATGCTATTTTTATTTATTTTTTTTTTTACTAACAAGACTTGATGCCTAACTCTTAAGAAAAAAAATGTCAAATCAGCGAATGAACTAAGTAATTTTTTTATATATAAATTATAATATATCCCTTTTTCGTTTTTTACTTGGTTTTCACTTTATTTCTACTCAAGCAGTGTCACCTATATATATTTGTATAAGGCCTTGTTTTTGGATATAAGGGTAAGACATAAAAATCTAACAACATTTTTTTTTTTCTCTGAATAAAATTGATGGGCCAAAAAATCCACTTGACAAGAGTTTCAATGCGCCGACCGAATAGGGAAGAACAAGAAGAGAGAGGATTTTTATTTGTTTATTTACGTAGTTGTTCGAAAATCAGGAAGAAGAGGTCACTATATTTATGTTGAGCATGGTATGGACGGGAGATGTCGGCAACTGTCGTCAAATCTATCCTTATCACAAAGTGGAAATCTCTTTCTATCTGAATAATCAAGAATTTACAATATAAAAATGGAAAATATGCCAACAAAACTATATTGTGTTCGTATTTATATTTTTGAAGGAAAAAAAAAAAGCAACAAATTGAACATAAATCCATGAACATTGGTTATTGATTTTTGTTAATTACACGTGACTAAATTGTCAATTATAACAAACAAGTTGTTGGACGAATAAGTAGCTTAATCTTCAGTAAAATTGAAAACACAAATTCGAATTTCGGAAAGTGCATTTGTTGAGAGAGAAAGTAACTATAAATATTTCATTCTCGAAACTATGAGAGTAATCACACAATTTTACCAAAAAATAAAAATAAAAAGTTGTCAATTACACTTTGTCTACTTTTCTGTTATCGTAATATAGCTTAAAAATAGAGTTATTCGTTTAATATCATGTGTGAAAAGTAATAAACAAATGTGTCTGAATTAATTTAACTCTTTCGATTAAAGATAAAATAGGCCTCTTATTAATTAGTCGAGCTCAGTCAATTCTATGTTTGTCGATTTGTTATTCAGTTCTTTTGTGTTAGATTATTCTAATTCTTAGCTATAGAAAGTAGTAGAAACATCGACACAGAGCGAGAGAGAGAGGGGGCATCTTAACTTTTTTGCTCGATTCTTCAGTACCTAAACTTTTTTCGTGGTCCTTAAAGTATAGCACCCTTTTCCAACTAAATGTAAGTCGTTATAATTGAAGGCTGGCCCTTTAATTTGGCGGTAAATGATTCTCATGCGAGATCCTTCTCAACCAACGTAACTAGAGCTAACATTTTCTATGTCTTCCCACAAATAACGCATTACAACAGCTAGCTACTTTGATAACACTAATGCTGTCCATTTTGTCATTCTATATTTCACTTTCATTATTAAAACTTTTTTGTACTAATTATTGCTATCTGATTAAAGGTAAAGAGGGTAGGTTAGTGTTTTGGCTAGAGATGAAGCTTCCAGAATACCTTTTTCAAGGGGGACATGAGGTATATATAGCTAGTGCATTAGTGAGGGGAGCTGTGATTAGGGGTGCGGTTAGGGGCGTAGTTATGGCCCTAATTAAAAGGGGATATTTAGCACGTGGATGCCAAGTTACTGTTAGGCGAGAAGGGTGCCTGAGTTGAGAGGCCGAGGTAGAAGATGTTAGTGTTTGAAGGTCGACCTAGGGTGTAAGGGCAAAAGGGCTTAGGTTGGCCAACCAATCCAGAAGCCTAATCCAGCCTTAAGCTAGGGTGGGAGTGAAGAGGTTAAGGGGCAATGTTGGCTGGTAGACTGATCAATAAACCCTCCAACCTTGAGTTCAGGTTGGAGCAAAGAGGCTAAGGGTCGTGGTTGGCTTGTTGACCGGTCCACTAACATAATTGGAAAAGATCAATGATTCGAGTATATAACTCTATATATTCATTTTTCATAAAAGAATTATTTTTTCTCATTTCAATCGTAGCAAATGGGAAAATGGATGCCCTGCATATTTTATAAAGCTGTAGAAAATCACAAGAATAAAAGATTAATTTGTTGTTGACTTGTGGTAATATATATATATATATATATATATATATATGCAATGAATCCCATATGTGAAAGTAGGAACTGCAATCTCTGTAACTCTGCAATTATTTTCATAACTGCAGGACTAGAACTAAAAATGGGTCAAACTCACCATGATATCTTGTTTATCTACCAAAATTAAGTGGACTAAACTTAACAAAAAATGACTGGATTGAATTAACTCATTTTCAATTCAGCCTATTTAATTTGTGATTTAAAGGACCACTTTGCCTACCTTATAGAGTTAGCTCATTTACCTATTTATTTATTTTGAAAAATTAAGTCTTACCACTGGAAATTATAATATTTAAACATAATATTCACATTTTCTATTTATTTTTACCTTTCTTATTTTTTTGTTGGTCCAATAGGTTATCCTATTTAAGCTTGCAAGCCAATCTTAAATGGATTAGGCAACTTAAATAGTGTGCTGGCCATATTTAAGCGCATTTAATTTGTGGGGTTAAATAATGTACTAGCTTGATCCCTTTGACAGCTTAATATAAAAGATATAATATGACAACTATATACTCTTTTATGTATACATAATCTCAATTGATTGGTCTTTTACTCATACATCGCTATGATATAAGTTTTCATCTTCGTAGATGATTTATAAATATATTTGTAAGTACTCGATTAACCAAATACATATCTTATTTCTAAATAAGAACAATCGAACCCATCAACTTTATCATTGAAAGACAAAAAAAAAAAAAAAAAAAAAACAAGTGTTTTGAGTACGGTTGAACTTAGTAATTAGACTTTAACGTCATGTGTCTCAATTTTCTCATCTTTCACATCGTGTGTAGGAAACATAGTTTTCTCATTCATTTGTATATATAGTCTGTCTTTTTTTGTCTTCACGAACAAAACGAAAAAAAGAAAAAGAGAAAAACAAAATTTAGGCTATACGGAATTATGAACATTTCCCCGAAGCATAACCATAAATTCAGAGGGGGGAAATTTGGGAGCATTGCTGTAAAATGTTTCTAGTAAAGTCATATATAAACTAATAAAAGGAAAATTGGACTAGGTGACTTTATCCATATATAATAAATTAACTTGGGCTGGCATGTGTTTGATCGAGTTAGACTGTTTGTCTTATCTCACTGTTATCACATATACAGCCTCATGGATGTTGACAGATAGAGATAGAAAGATGGGTGGGGTTCCATTTTCATTGATCACGTATAACTTTCACAATCTCATCAACAAAATTTTTTTTAAAAAAATCATACTAAGTGGATGCCGTGATGATGGTCTAAGCAGTGACCTCAATCAAAAATGGGGACAAAGCAATCAAATATATATACGCCTGGAAGACCATATTTGACATGCCCAAGCTTACTCTAAAGGAGTAGTTAAAGAATTATATTGTCATGTGTAACAATCTAGCAGACAAGAAAAGTTGAGTCATAATCCTAATTGTCACATAATCATCAAGCTGCCGTTTCTTTCCTTCCATGACTTGCCGATTGTTTAATTTGTTAGTGGTTTCCTTTTCCGAAAGTTTTGCAACCTTGCAAAATAGTAGGTGTCAAAAGGGCCTGGGTGTGCTTATTTTTATCTTAAAAATAACTAATTAAAAGAATGTTGGAAAAGTATAGTTACCCCCCAAACAGATAAAGTACCAAACCAATTTCATGGTTGAGATTCCTGAAAGTGACACGCTTTTTTGCTCAACTTGCCAAAAAGTCATAATCACTAGTTAAAGACTTAAAGGAAAAGATGTCACTGGACCCACCCTATAGAATGATTGGGAGCTTCAGAAAAAGAAAATTTAAAATTTAAAATATTACACTGATGAACCAAAATTCATGCTGCTGAAATGTGGAAAAGTATATCAATCTGTTAGGGCTTCAAAGTTCTCCAATAATGATTTTGTTTTTTATTTCTTTTTTCATTTTTCTTATTATCCTCTCGTGATTCTTTTCCTTTTACAGTGTTAATTTTCTGCAACAGTACTTATTGCTCACTGCCTCTGTGGAACAATCTTACTGCCCTTGCCCCAGTTATATTTAACCTTGTCAGATCAGCTCCACCTTTCTTTCTCAACCTGCTGCTGTGTTCTTTTTCTCATGAAAAGCCAAGAGCATTTTTGTACCTTGATTTTAAAGGAATGGGTGGACCATGTGTTGTAAGATTTAAATTTGATTGAGGTAATCAGTTTTCAAATAATATATACAAATTGCTTTCAAATGCAGCTATGTATGGTATGTTGACAATGGCTAAAGGTGAAATACATGGATGAATGTTGGACTTAAGTGAAGGTCACGTTGCAATCTTGCTCCCCAGGATCAAGATATGGACTTTATAAATAGCGAAGGACTCTATATAAGATCTAGCTCAATACTACTAATTTACATGTGATGGATGTGTAACAAAAGGCAAAAGTATTTTGCTTCTGAACAATTTCTTGCGGGCATTGTCACATTTCCAAGTGGGACAGTACATAGGACAGCATTTGATTGGCCTTGGAAACCATGCGCAATCAATTAATTATCCCTTAGGGTACACCACATTGGTGTTGGAAGGAAAATCGTTAGCACATGCGTGCTCTTTTTATATCATCAGGGTACACATCTTTTGATTTGGATGTGGTTTAATTGTTTAGCCAGTTTAGGTCGAAAGGAGATTCGGTTCGGCTTAGAGTTAGAACATGCTTCTAAACTACTCATTTAACATTTATAAAATTACTTATAAATTACCTGCTAACGAGAGAAAGATCACGATGACATATGAGCGGAGGAAGACCGATGGGATAAGACGGATGTGATGGGTTGGCTTCCTTTGGCACGATGAGGTCCATATCTTGGGGAACAGGGATTATTTCAATGAATTTAATTTTGATTCTGCCCCAGTTGGATTTTTCTTTGTGCTCCGATTCATTTTCATGTGGCGGTGGTAAAAAGTAGCAATTCGGGCATAAATCAACTAAGTGTCAACCATGATGCATTTCCTGTCCGAAAGTTTCTAACTTTTGAATAGGTGCCTAAAATCATGACATGATAAACAGAACCCAAAACCCTAATTATAATTTGGCGAGAGAAATATTTTTTTTTGGGTAAAAAATAAATATTATCTTTGAGGTTTGATTAAATGACACTTCATCCCATTCATTAAAATAAAATAAGAGAACAAATAAATAAAATAGAAAATCAAAACTAGTGAGGAAAAATAAATTTTATAAATGTAATTTTAACTAGACAAATTTCTTAGTTTTTAAAATTCAAATCCAAAATTTCATATCCTTAAGTTTATACCTAGCTTCAAACAAGATTAAATTATTCATTTATTTGATTTGCTACATAAGAATAACATAGGTATATTAAAAAAAATTGCTAAGTTGATTCCTGATAATAATAGCACAAATAAATTGGTCCCTCAAGAAAAAAAAATACATTTGTGATCCTTTACAATTAAAAATATAGAACAAATTAGTTATTCTTTAGTATTTTAATAGATTTATTTATTCTATTTGTATTTTTATTAGAAATCAATTTGAACAATTTTATAAATAATAAGAGACCAATTTGTACCGTAAACCCTTACAAAATCTAAAGATGGACTAACTTATTCTATATTTCTCACTTTTTTCAATCACAAGATTCAAATATTATTCTTATGCAGCAACTTAAATAATTTAATTTCATTTTTAGCCTAGTATATATTTGAGGATATGAAATTTATTATTTAAATTTTAAGAACTTGTTTAATTTAAGAGACATGTCAAGTTGAAGTTACATTTATAAAATTCATTCTTTGGATAGTTTTTATTTTCTTTACTAATTTATTCTTTATTAATTTTTTTTTAAAAGAATGGAATAGAATATCATTTAATCAAAGGACGGTCTTTATTATTATTTTTACTGTTCTTAACTTCCGAGGCTTCACAATGTTTACCTCGAAGAATTCCCTATGAGAGGTGCAATTAATTTTATCACACGAGAAAAAGGGCATTGCATATGAATTCGACAGATACATGTCATAACGTGAGTGTGTATGTGAAACGTGAAACGTACATGTCAGTTTGTGCAACAAAATTGCTTGGACGTGTAAATTCAAAGTTTGGATAAAAAAACTTGGCCCCGTCTTGTGAAGAATGGCCTCATCATAATTGCATTCAAACAGTGTTTCTTTCTCACTCTATTTGTCTCTATCTCTTTGTGAGAGGCACGCACGCTGTTGTGCAGCGTAGTAGAATATCAGCTGCAGCGGGCCATTAAATCTTATCTCGGATCACGCGCTTCTGTGGTTGGTTTCCTTGTTTGTCACACACAAGATATTGTTATAAGAAATTTTTGAAACAAGAAAAAAAAATTCTTGATATTTATTTAATGTTCAACAGTTCAATTAAATACATAATATACGGTGAAGAAAAAAAATACATATGTATACTTTTATATTTAATATATCTATTTTCTTTCATGTGGATATCTCTTTTTGAATTTAAATATGTTTATTAAAATGAGAAATAACAAAAAATGAATCAGATTATTTAGTAATGAAAATTTTAATACCATATTATAAACTAATAAATATAAAATAACAATATTTTTTTACTGTAAAAATACCTTAAAAGTTCTTTGGTATTATTTATTTGAGTTAGAGCAATAGCATGATGAGGTTAAGGCTCAGCCTCTGCCTCCTATCTATCACTGCCATTGTCCTTTTCTAGGACTGCACCATAGTTCTGTACTTTTGTCTCTAACAGCATGCATGCAGCATGCCCCCTCCTCACAGCCAACCTATCTCTATCTTTCTCCAGCTTTCCCATCTTCTGTGAAATAGCTTTCAGACAGCCCTAATAAAACAACTTCTTTCTACCCGGAGTGGAAGATGTGCAGCTTAGTCTGGTTGAGGAAATTGCCTCCTGCATGTGAGTTTCCTCTATATATGGCCCTATCAGTAGTAATTGCTTGTTTACTTTGATGTCAAGGAAGCCTAAAATATGGTTTAAGGAGTGTAAATTGAGTTTGATTTATTTTAATGTATTTAATAAAATCGTATTAATTAAATCATATTTAACAAGACCTCTCAATTCAAATCACTCTTTTTGCCATATTTGATAAAATTACGTCAAAATAATTATATTTCAATTTGATTGTTAGCTTCAAATTATAATTTGAATAGAAGTAAAAAAAATACTTTTTGTTTAAACCAAACTTTGATTTGAAAACTCTAAATTAAAGAAACTCTAACAGCCTATTTGGATGCCCTATATTTTTTAGGTTGAGTTAGGAAAAGTGAGATAGAAAAAGCTGAAATGACTTGGATTGAATTTTCAATTTTGAAAGCTATCACTTTAATAAAAATTTATTCTAGTAAAAACTAAAAATATGAATTTTTAGGGTATGTTGATTTAGGTTTTTCAGTTTTCAGTTTTTAGTTTTCAATTTTTTCAGTTTTTCTTTTACAAAAACTGAAAACTAAACTGAAAATTAAAAAACCTGAACTAAATAGACTTTAGGATCTGTTTGGTTTGAGTTTTTAATTTTTCAGTTTTCCAGAACTTATAGAAGAAAAACTAAAAATTCTGAAAACTACATATTCCTGTTTTCAAAATTCTTAATTTTTCCTTCACAAATTCTAGAAAACTGAAAACTCAAACTAAACAAACCCTTATCTTTTAAATTTCACACTAATTCTTCTAACCTCATTTTTCTTAATTCTTTTAATTAAATTATTTCAAAGGTAAGTTTATCGAAATCCAAACCAAGCGCACCCTCTAGTTAACTTATATTAATAAGTAACAACTAATAATAAGCACACCTAACTTAGCAGAATTTTTTAGATGTGTCTAACTAATCTTGTCTGCAGGATTTCGTGTGTTTTTTCTTTTTACAAAAAAAACACATGAAAAGGAGGTAACTTTTCTTTTTCTTTTTTTTTTTTTTTGAAAAAAAGTAGGAGTAAGTGAATAAAATCGAAGACAAACTAGTATTTTACTCCAATCAACTGTATCATTTCAAAAGTGCCGTCACCGGCTTTGGCAAGTTGTGAAGTTGATTTTAGACTTGCGTGTTGCATGCGTGAGCGCGACTTGGTTTTGGAAAGAGAGAGAAGAAGGAAATGAAGCTTGTTAGATATAAATATATCGGGGGCGGTCAGGTTCATTAGGTGGTGTCCCGGTCAAGCAAAGCAAGTCGCCATTTATTAATTTAATTGCAGCCTTTTACAATCACCACCTATAGCCGTGCTATTCTCCATATGTTAAAATGGCCTTCTGTCAATATTAATGACCATTCAAATTAAAAGCTAGCAGGATTACCTAGAGACTGTGAATAAAAAGATGCTAATTTTGCTCATAGATGCATCTGCCCTTTTTATTAATTAATATTGTACGCCCTTTTGCTGAAAGATAAAAAAGTTTAAGACGGGTTGAAAGTTAAAACTATTTTATCTTGCAGGAGGAGCAAGCTGTGTGTATCGGAAAAGAATCTTTGATGTGGAGGTTACACATAACCACGTCACGTGTTCATCTCTACCATTGACCTTTTTTTCTTTTTTTTTCATTTTTAACCTTATATTTTTTAAAGATAACTCAATCAATAGGGGAGCTGTACACACAAGAAGATCCTATGCAATATCTCCTCTTTAGAGGATCCTCTCCTATACGTATCTTGTGTGAATGATCTAAATTTGAACAGAGGTCGTGTAATAATGTAACTGTGATTTCAAATTCTTTTATCGATGACACTTCAATCAATTCAAAATTTATTATTCTTAAGTGAGGTATTGGATTGAATTTTGTAAATTAAAAAAGATAATAACAGCAATATTTTTTGGTGAATCCAAGATACACATCAATTGAAATAATGATTAATTCTTTCAAAATGTAGAGTTCATAAATATATATGTTACCTCTGGTCACAAGATAAGAGAGCTTTACCTTCAAAGCATAGGTTGATATATATCAGTTTTGGTATGAAAAATAAAAAATTCAATTTTCAAGTTTTGTTTCAATTTTAAATTCCTTTTTATTTGAAGTTAGAAGTTGATGGTGGAGTACTAGACTAATTAATAGTGATACTTACATGGACCCCGGAGGATTTGCTGAGTGGCCAAAACTGAATATTTCCTAAAGAGGGTCTCATTATAGAGTTTGTACGACATTGGTTTTTAGTTCTTTGCCTTACGTTACCTACAACATTAGGGCTCTGTCAAACTATGAAGCAGATATTTTTGACGTAGTGCGATGGACACTTTAATTTCGGTCAACAGATTTGAGTAACGTGCAAGTGATTGTAAATCTTTAAATAAAGTATCTGTACTAACCGATCAGACAAGATGGATATTATTATGATCAATGAAATTCAATGCAATAAAAATAACAATCGAAAATAATGGCTACGGCAAGTGAGCTCATAAAACTTTTGCACATTGAGTTATGGGAGAAAATGAGTTATGGTAAACTCACGACCAACATTTTATAACTTGACGGAGCAATGGTTATTCTTGTAAGGAGTATAGGCTGATATAAAAGAAGTTAGTTAGTTAGTTGTTGTTAGTGACAGCTGTTAGAGTTTGTTAGAAGAGCTGGTGTTATTCCCAGCCACTCACCATCAAGTATATAAACTCACCTGTAACTGTATTCATGTGTGTGCAGTCATAATACAAACTTCAGATTTCATTTTCCTTGATTTTCTCTCAGTTTCCCTCGCTTTCTCAACCTAGCACTGATACCTTCATGGTATCAGAGCTTAGGTTCTGATCACCATGACCTCTATTGATTCCACTCAAACCTCACAAAATGCAACTTCAACACAGCCACAGCAGTTCTCGAATCCAGTCTCACATAAACTGGACGAAGAAAATTTTCTACCATGGAAGGATCAGGTTGAAGCAACTATTGAAGGTTATGATTTGTTGAATCATATACTTGGAAAGGAAATGCCGAGAAAATTTCTGACACAGCAAGATCAAGATCTTGATGCTGTAAATCCAGAATATCAGAAATGGAAGAAGCAGGATGCACTACTCAAATCGTGGCTGCTATCATCAATGACAAAGCCATATACAACTCGAATGGTTGGATGTGAACTTTCGCATCATATATGGAAAAGGTTAGAAACATACTTCGCTTCTCAGATTACTGCCAAAATTCGTCAATTAAAGAACAAGTTAGGCAACATCAAGAAAGAAGGATCTGTGAGTAATTACTTGCTTGAAGTAAAGAAGGTTGTTGATGCATTAATCTCAGTTGGTGCAACTGTGAATGATGCGGATCATGTTGAAGCGATCCTGAATGGATTACCTGAGGAGTACTCAGCATTCATAACAACAATAATTTCAAGGCCAGTACCGATCTCAATTGGTGAATTAGAAGCACTTTTAATGGCACAAGAAGAACTACTTGACAAGTATCGCAGAAATGATTCATTAGTGCATGCCAATATAGCTCAGTACACTCCTCAATTTCGAGGAGGAGGTAGATCTGGACAATTCCGTGGATCATTTCGTGGCAGAGGAGGTAGATTTGATGGTAGAGGAGGCAGATTTGAGCCTCGAGGAGGAAGATTTGGTGCACGAGGAGGTAGATCAGGTAGCTTTTACTCCTCAAATCGACCTAAGTGCCAGGTATGCAGCAAACTTGGTCACACTGCACTAGAGTGTTGGTATAGATTTGATTCAAGCTATGGAGGTCAGCCTTCAGG
Source organism: Dalbergia cultrata (assembly GCA_031216105.1). Taxonomy (NCBI): domain Eukaryota; kingdom Viridiplantae; phylum Streptophyta; class Magnoliopsida; order Fabales; family Fabaceae; genus Dalbergia; species Dalbergia cultrata. The sequence continues at coordinate 9,640,941 of CM062350.1, read as the reverse complement.
TTCGAGCTTCATCAGTGAAAGTGCAAGCATTAACCAAACTTCGCAGTATGGAGGTCAGAATTTTTCAACACCTAGAGCTAATCTCACCATAGCTACACCTAGTACATTGCAAGATCAGAATTGGTACCCTGACTCAGGTGCCACTCACCATATGACACCTGATCCACTCAACTTCATGGAAAAGCAAGACTACTCAGGCTCTGACCATGTAATTGTTGGTAATGGTTCTGCACTACCTATCATTAATGTTGGAAATGCAAACTTTAACTCAGATCTAAGTGGTTTCACATTTAGGTTGAATAATATGCTGCATGTTCCTAATTTAACCAAGAATCTACTTAGTGTGCATCAATTTACCAAAGACAATAACTGCTTTCTTGAATTTCATCCTCACAAATGCTATGCCAAATCTCAGGGAACCAAGGAGACTATTCTCCAAGGCTCATGTAGCAATGGTCTATACAGCTTTACCAACTTTCATCCACAAATAAAACCTGCTGCCTTCCATGCAGCTGCTACCTCTGAATCAGATTTTCAACTCTGGCACTCTCGACTTGGCCATCCTTCTCCAAATGTAGTTTCTAAAGTTTTAAAAGCCTGTCACATTTCTCTTCCTGCTGAGAAATTTCTTTGTACTTCATGTTGCTTAGGAAAATTACACCAACTTCCTTTTCCCGTTTCTCAAACTGTTTACAATTCACCACTGCAACTTGTGTATACTGATATTTGGGGTCCAAATTTCAGCCTCCTTCAATAAAAGGAGTGCGTTACTATGTTCATTTTATTGATGCTTACTCTAAGTATACTTGGTTATACTTAATTCAATCTAAATCTGAAATTAGATCTGTGTTTAATAGCTTTCAACATATGGTAGAATTGCAATTAGGAACCAAAATTAAATCTGTTCAAAGTGACAATGCACTAGAATTTGTGAGTTTGTCCAAGCTTTTACAGGCCCAAGGCATTATATACAGATTTTCCTGTCCTCATATTCATCAGCAAAATGGAGTAGCTGAGAGGAAACACAGACATATTGTTGACATGGGGTTGTCCATGCTTGCTGAGGCCTCCATGCCTCTCAAATATTGGGGTGATGCTTTCCTTACTGCAACTCAGCTTATCAATTCTCTTCCAACCCCAGTCCTAAATAACATATCTCCAACACAAAAGTTGTTTGGCACCCTCCCACCATATCTGACCTTCAAAAGATTCGGCTGTCTCTGTTTTCCCTACACTAGGCCATACAACAAACACAAGCTGGAGTTTAGATCAACACCATGTGTATTTCTTGGCTATGGGTTGCAGCACAAGGGTTATCGTTGTCTTACCAACAGTGGCAAGGTTATTATTAGCAGACATGTAGTATTTGATGAACACAAACTCCCTTTCAAAACTGGTTCCCTCTCTCATAATTTACAGGATGAAACCCCTCACTCCATACCAGCCATACCAGTCCTCCCTAAACCAGCATCTGATCCTGTGATAACTCAGCCACAACAACCTAACCCACCAAATTCAGAAATGGAACCACTTGCGCAACTTATTCCAGCTCAAGAAGCCACTTCCTCTCACCCTCACCCACCTACCCTTGCAATAAACCAAACCCAACAAAGCCATAAACCAGCACCTGTCAACACTCACCCAATGATAACAAGAGCAAAACAAGGGATCTACAAACCCAAGGCTCTCACAGTTAGTGTAGAGCCTAACTCAGTTAAGCAAGCTCTCAGCATTCCCCATTGGAAGCAGGCAATGGATGAGGAGTATAGTGCCCTCATGAGGAACAACACCTGGCAGTTAGTTCCCTTGCCAGAAGGACGACAACCCATAGGCAGTAAGTGGGTCTTTAAGGTGAAACAAAATCCGGATGGATCATTGCAGAAATATAAGGCCAGGCTTGTTGCACAAGGCTTCAGCCAAAGGCCAGGTTTTGACTACACTGAGACCTTCAGTCCAGTGGTCAAACCAACCTCCATTAGGCTTATTTTGTCACTAGCCATCACCAACTCTTGGTCCATTAGGCAATTGGATGTGAACAATGCATTTTTAAATGGAGATTTGGTTGAGGATGTGTATATGAAACAACCCCAAGGCTATGAGACAGGAGACAGCTCTGTGGTTTGCAAACTTACCAAGGCTTTATATGGCCTTAAACAAGCTCCAAGGGCCTGGTTTAACAAACTCACATCAGCCTTGCAGCAGATGGGATTTTCAGGCACCAAATCTGATGCCTCTTTATTTATTAAAGTTACACCAGATGCCTCCACTTATGTCCTCATTTATGTTGATGACATTATCATCACAGGAAGTTCTCCCACATATATCTCAGCTCTCATACGTCATCTGAACAAAGTTTTTGCCTTAAAAGACATGGGTAAACTCCATTATTTTCTTGGTGTTGAAGTCACTCACACAGCAGATGGTGGCCTTCTGCTCTCACAATCCAAATATATTGCTGATGTCTTGAAGAAAGCAAACATGGTTGGCTATAAGCCCTATGCCACACCAATACCTTCCTCCCTAAAGCTATCTGCCACTGGTAGTCCTTCATTCTCTGATCCTGCTTTATATAGGACAATAGTAGGCAGTCTTCAATACCTCACTATTACCAGACCCGAGTTGGCATATTGCATAAATAAAGTCTGTCAATACATGCAAACACCTTTGGAAAGTCACTGGAAGGTGGTTAAGCGAATTCTCAGATACCTCCAAGGGACCTCCCTTCATGGCTTACACATCAAGAACGCTCACAGTCCAACCATCACAGCTTGCACCGATTCTGATTGGGGGTCAGATCCGGATGACAGGAAATCTACAAGTGGATTTTGTGTCTTTCATGGTCCAAACCTCATTTCCTGGTCCTCTAGAAAGCAAAGATGCGCCTCCAGGAGTAGTACGAAGGCAATTTCGAGGGTTGGCGGCTTGAGCGTAACTCTTTTGGATTAGAAATCTGCAAGAGTCATGGGTTCCTCTAACCACTACACCTAAAGTGTATTGCGACAATCTCAGTGCTGTATTGATGTCTGCCAATCCCATCCTCCATTCTAAGTCCAAGCATTTTGAATTGGACTTGTACTTTGTAAGGGATCATGTAGCTAAAGGTCGGGTCCAAGTCTGTCACATACCTGCTGAGCATCAGGTAGCAGACATCTTTACAAAACCTATCTCTTCTGTTTTATTCACCACGTTTAGAGACAAACTCAGAGTTGCAGATAAGCAAGCCCTGAGTTTGAGGGGGGATGTAAGGAGTATAGGCTGATATAAAAGAAGTTAGTTAGTTAGTTGTTGTTAGTGACAGCTGTTAGAGTTTGTTAGAAGAGCTGGTGTTATTCCCAGCCACTCACCATCAAGTATATAAACTCACCTGTAACTGTATTCATGTGTGTGCAGTCATAATACAAACTTCAGATTTCATTTTCCTTGATTTTCTCTCAGTTTCCCTCGCTTTCTCAACCTGGCACTGATACCTTCAATTCTTGCATTACAGTTTTGATTCACTAAATTCAAAACCAGGGAGGTAATGTTTTCACTTAATTTTATAATATTGAGGGTAAGTTTGCTTAAGGAGTACAAATTGATTAAATTTTATATGGATGAGATACATATGTGTTTTTATACATATAGCTTAATCTTAAAAATTTAAATCTTATTAAACCCCCTAATAAAAAAAATATACCCTGAAACTGGATTCCCCATAAAAATGCACTCAATATGTGGAAGCAAATGGTTTGATTGGCACTCCCTTGCTCGTTTCAACGATAGACTGAGTAGTCTTGTTCCAATTTTCTTAAGTGATTTGACTGAGGTGATATCATCGCTAGGAAACAATTTGACATCACAGTAATCTTATGAAAAAAAAATAGTGAAAATAATAAATGAAAAAAAAATAAGATTTTATTATTTTTCCTATTTTCTATATTTTTTCTTTTAAAAAATTCTAAAAATAGAAAGCACAGAAAATATAAATGGTAACCAAATGGATCCTATATTATCGTTAATATAAGGGAAAATATTACTTAAACATAAAGTCAGCTATGCCACAAATTTTGATAAGACCTTAAAGATCAATCAATATAATAAAAGAATTCACTAGCAGAAAAAAAGACAGTGTGAAAAAATTTGGATTGAAAAAAAAAAAATCATCTAAGTTTAGGATCATGATATATATGTTCCTAGATTCTTTAAGTGCCCATAGAAGTATTTATAAATTATTACTTACTATCGAAAGAAATTCGAAAATCTAACTTAAGTTATAACAATATAAAATTTAAAAAATTGACTAGATTAACCAACTTCCCATTGCCGCTATCTGCAAAAATGAAACATGCATCAAAGGAGAAGTGTCTAAATTGCTATAGTTTTTTTTTTTTTTTTGTTCTTTATTAATGACTGCCTTTCTCTGTATGTACACAATAGTAATGAATTTGTTTAGAAGAATCCACTTTTACTTTTATCTAAAATGTAAATTTGTAAGTTTGTCAAGTTTATCACTAAAGTTCACATCCGATGGACTGGCAAATAAAGAGTAAAAGAATAATTAAAGCAAAAAGTAAAGCGTTCATATTATCCTTGGTCTCCAATGGCTTGCAAAAGAAGAAGAAACATATCGTGTGTTGCTTTCATGTTTTCTAGCAGATGCCTCATTACCTTTTGTCTCATTTTTATGATGCTTGTTTGACTTTAAGAGCAAGATATACAAGATTCTAGCTTTCATATGATGCACATGATCTGGTGAATAGACCTGGCTATAATAAACAGGTATATATTTACCTTTTTATTGTCATGTAATTCTGATAAATATATAACGATAAATTAGTACGCTAGTCTGGTAAACTAGAATTAGTGTGCGTGTATATATATATATATATATATATGCAGTACGTTGATGTACAAGCGTATGAATATGCCAGTTGAGTTTGAGAGTCAGCAGAGAGTAATTCTGAGTCATATATATGCATGATTAAAATTAATGTTTAATAATCATATGCTAACTTGGAAAAGTGATCTGTCTTTATTTGGTCATGCATAAATCGTCATTCATGTGTAACAAGTAAAGTTATTTAAACATTTAAAAAATTAGTATTAATAATTAGAATACCCATTTTATAATAACTGCATGTGTTAGATGGATGATTATGAATGGAAACTACTATTATATTTAAGAATAATAAAATAAATAATAAAATAAGTATTATAATAAATATTATTTTTTAATGTTCAAATAATATTTTTTATATTATAGTTGATGTTTTACTGTAATTTACATATAACACAACCTCTTAAATGTTGACCTGGGAAAAAGTTATACGTGTCATATCAGAAAGATTTGGGCGGTTGGTAACTACATATCCACATGTACCTTAGGCACATAATCAAATTGCACAAATAATTTACGATACCTGAAAAGGATTTGTGGGCATATCCACCACATTTCGGCCATCAAGCCCTGCATGCAGCTCCTTTTATCGCTTATGATTATCTCACCCAACTTGGTCTAAATAAGCTGGAATATTGGAAGAATGGCGCAACTTGCTTCTTTTATTTGGAGGAAGATTGAAATTAGCCAACACAATTGTGCACTGTAAAGCTCATGCATGCGTGTTACGTTTATATATGCTTTCAAGCTCCTTAACTCAAATATGATCCAACGGAAGGGTCATTAATGACATTTAAAACTGGAGCGTACTTGGATGCTCAAGATTGGGTGATAGTATGGTGATAAATTGTAAATGGGCAAAAATACTAAAGCCACGTCAATTTCTAATATGTGCTCTCACATTTTTTTTTTATGATTTATCCGACAAAATTAAAATATAGATGTGCAAAAAAAGAAGGTGGACCTAGTTACAATTAGGAGCTTTTAAAAAAAAAACAAAGGAAATTTTTTGAATCTTTCACTACATAAAACCTCAAAAATAAATTTAAATAATTTTTATTTTCTTATCATTTAATAGCACTAGCTAGAAAAACCAAACAATTAAATACCAAAATTGTGTTGATGTAAAGTGATGTAAGTGTACCTACACACTGTACACAGTTGTAATGAGGGGCGTCAAATAGAAGTATGGGGATCTTCTGGTATGCTAGTATTGTCCCTGGGATCAGGGACAAATTTAGGGGGACCAGCAAGGACTATGGTCCCCCACCTTCCTTAATATTATGTAATATATAAGAGATTTCATGAAGAAGCCTTTTAAAATTTGATCTTTACAATAATATTATTGATTTAAAAGAACTTATAGTGGGGCTAAAGTTATAGCACGAGGTGTAAGTTATGTTGAGTTTTGGGTATTGTGAATTATTACAAAATGATTGTATTTTTGCCTAAATTAAAATAATTAGGACTACCCAAACCATATCCCAAGTTAGACCCAAGACAATAGAAATATTTCATTCAACCATTGAAGTTTTGAGGAACTTAGATATTAACATTAAACATACAAAAACTCCTTAAATGCGATAATAATAAACACCAAAAAAAGATTTTTTTTTCTAACCATAATTGTAAAAAATAGTCATCTTTACTCATCTTTTCTAAGTTTATAACTTTACCCCCCCCGGGGGCCCTACCCCCAATTATAATTGTTGCATCATCCCTACCTAGGTATATTGAAAGGCGGTCAATCCGGTCCGATTCAAAGTTCATTGGGAAATGTTATGTGAATTAGGGATGTTTATAATCCGTCCCGACCTACTAACTCAGCCCGACCCAAAGCTTACTGAGATCAGTTCAGGTCATGAAATTTGACTAAGTACACTTTTCAAACCAAGTTCAGGTAATATGTTGGATTGACCTAACCCAGTTCGAAATTCAAATAATTCTTGTAGAGATATATATTTCTATAATAATTTATGAAAAATTATAATATTTTAAAGTTTAGTTAATATATTTTACATAACTTGATATTATTTCTACATTAATATGGTTTATTTTGAAACCTATATAGTAAAATATCTCTAAAATTTTATTTTTTACTTGTAACATTTTATAACTTTACTGTGTATAATATCCAAATTCTCATATATTGTTCGAATGTCAGGTTGATCCAATACGACCTGGTACATAATCGGGTCATTATTGGGTTGGTTTCGGATTTCAAAAATTGACCCGGTCTAAAAATCAAGCCGGGTTCAAGTTTTGTTCAACCCAACCGAACTCATCCCTTGTGCACCCTGGAGTAAGATGAGTTGAAGTTTATGGATCATATTTACTTAAGTCTACACCAATAGTACTTTTGCTCTTGAAATTGTGCCTTTATATATATATATATATAGTAAGTAGTGAAATGAAAGGCATAGGGTTTAAAATGGAGGGTTTTTATTTCAACACCTAAATTTCCAGTCATGAGGAAGAAAAAAAGTTGTAAAAGAAAACAAAAAAGATAAAATCTATTTTAGAGAGAGAAAAGCTAAGAGAGGAGTTGGAGGTGTCTAAGGTATTAGGGTTTAAAAAACATTTATGAAAGACATAAAGATTTTTTTTCATGAAAAAGTGCTGATATTTGTGCCAAATTTAGACACTTTAGACACCCTTTGACAACTTTTTAGAAATTGGTAAAAAGAAAAAGTCATTTTTTGATTTCATTATTTTGTTCCACTTATTTATTTCTATAAACTTTTATGAATTTCTTAATTAATTATAAATGAAGAATTATTAGTACTCATTCATTTTATTCAAAGACCTCCTCTATCAAAGTAAAAATAAAAAAAATCCAAAAAATGATCGTAATGATAATTAAATTGAACAGTGGTTTAACACAATAACTGAAAATTCATTAAGATTAAATTTATAACTTCATGTAGAAATTAAAACTATGCTTTCAAATGTATGATGAAATGTTAATTGTGCATTAGAAACTAGACTTACCACTCACACCCATCAATTATGTTTAAAATGGAAAGAAGAAACATTAATAATAATAATAATAAAAGTGCAGGTATTTTTTTCACTTTGTAATTCATAAAGTATAGTTGGATCATGTTAAAATTGCTTATACAAATAATATAAGTCAAAGGTAGCCTTTCTTTTTAAAGCATGTTATTTGTACATATCCCCCGTTGCATCTTTACTTGACTACTGTGCTTTCTCACATGAAGATTAAAAAAAATATCTTTACTTACATATATGAGATAGTTTCAATCACTAGATGACACATGTCTAATATCAGTAACATAGATGATTTTAAAATAGTCCCCACAATTCAAGGACCATACTTCTCCTCATAATCCCAATGTTTTTTTTTTTAAATTTTGTTCCATATTCTCGATTCTCCCATCTCTTTCCAACGAAGCTTTTCCCTTTTCGCCGCTTGATGGCTAGTCGCATCCCACTGCCACATAACTGCAAGCCATCAGCCGTCGTTGCCCAGCTTATTCTTCACCACTATTCTTACATCGTTGCACGTCCACCCAGATTTGTGAACTACAAGCCATCTCATCCCACTTTCGACCGCTACATGCCTTCACCGTTGTTCCTTATCTTCTTGTAAGAGATGTGGTCATGCCATGGCGCCGCCTATACCCATCACCAGCGACCTTCATTGTGGTGATATCGCAAAACTATGGAGGTAAGATATGGTGTTATTGGCAGTGATAACAAAGGAAAAATGCACTCGAGCTCAAGGCTCTTGGTGGCGTCGGTAAATGCCTCCATTGCCGCCATAAGGAGATGCACAAGCCATAGGCCCTTGAGATTGTCGCCTCTGTCACCTTTATCCTCCGTTGTTGCTATTAAAGCAAGGTGCAGCCATCGGCGCTTGAGTCCTCCTCAACACCACCATGATGTAGGCTCAGAATGTCACTGCCGTTGGCAGTAGAGGTGGTCGTTGTAATACCTGATGTACACGTGTCAGTAGACAAGTTTTGTATGGCCTTAAAGTCCCCCGGGACCCATCCATGCTGTCGGGTCTAGGATTTTGCTAAGTCTGAAGCCCTACACCTCCTTGGAGGGCTATATGTTGGAACCATAATCTTGGGGCCAAAAGTCCCGATAATTGTTCTCCAAAGGAAAATGAATTGAAGAGCGATTTTTAATGAATTTTAGGAAACCTCTAGTTGTGTTGTTCTAGCTCCCAAGTTTAGAAAATTATCAGAATTCTAGAATTTGAATTAAGACTCAAAAATTAGATTTTGATTGGTTGGAGTTTTGATTTTTTAGATATTTTATTTGAATCCAAATGGGGGGTATTCTCTTAATTTAGAATAAAAAAATGGAAATAAGTGAGTGAGTATAGAGGTGAGCTAATGCCATAACAGCATTTTCTGCAGAAGTTGGATTTCCTGTCACCGCTAAGACTACAATAGCGATCACAGGAGGGTGTGCAACATGTATTTGGCCTCTAGAGACCGCTATAGTGGTCTCTATAGTGGTCCAAGACCGCTATAGCGGTCATAAGTGACCCGTTCGTGTCCTTCTTCCCTGCGCGCATATGCCTTGACCGCTATAGCAGTCCCCCAAGGGCCCAAACAGTACAAAAATGTCACGACCTGACCTAGGCACGTGACTAGCACGTGGGAAATTCCCATCCCACGTAAGCCTTGTGACCTGGATTCCTATGTAAGCATAATACATCATCAAATAATTCAAGACATAAAATCTCTTTTTTTTTCATACAAGTCACCTGTCTTTAAACATATAGTTAGAATTTTCCAAATTGCAATATCATACTCTCTACTCCAAAGTCTATTCTCATAATATCAACATGTGCAATAAAAGTCTATATAATATACAAAATCTCTACGGTAAAATCTTATAATACAGTTCAGCATAACATTATGTATGCAAAATACAAATCATGCACTAAGGTCTAGGATCCTGCCTGCATCTACACTAGAGTACTCTAAACCCATGAACATTATGCCCACCTCTGGAATAGATAGCTGGGTGACACCCTCAGCAACTACATTATCTGTAAAAATGGGGGGTGAGTTTTATAACCAAAACTCAGTGAGTAAGTCCTCACTTGAAATCCTCTTCCATGGGACACCAAGGAACAATGCAGGTAATCATAATAACATTAATAATATTCAAAGATTTACATAATGAAATAAAACATAGGTATATATATATACTAGTCATCGTTTTCCGACCTCAAAGTAATTTCCTCAATTCACTGTCATATCTGAACCCATATTAGCTTATCATGTAATAATAACTAAAGGAACAATAATCTCTATTTCTGTTCTGTTTTGTTCTCTATCTCTATTCTGTTTCGTTCTCTATCTCTCCTCTGTTTTGTGAGTTCTCAGTTTCTCATGAGTTGTGTCCCTCATGGACTAAGTTTCATGGTTTCGCGCAGTTTTCATAGTTTCTCGTAAATTGTGTCCCTCGTGGACGTAGTTTCATGGTTTCTTTGAATACATTGCTCTTCGTGGGCCCTTTTTGTCCTCTTATGAGCTTTGAATCTATCTGATTCTCATAGTCTGACCTTAGCATAACTGTAGCCATGAAATCATGTCTAAAAGATCGTTGATCCGAAGGAATTCTGATTTCAAAAGCCATAGAATATGTAGCTGATAGTTGTTGTGAGTTTACAACTCTAACAATCTGATTTTAGCATAACCATGGCTATGAAATCATGCCTAAAGGATTACCCCATTTGCAAACATTTGTGATTTCATACCTCCACGGAGCTCAGTTGGTGTTGACGTCATCTCTTTTTTCCCTTTTAGGTGAGTGGGTTGGACCTCATTGCCTTAGTTTTCCCATTATAATTATATTTCTTGCATTATTATTATTAAATATGAAAGTAGAGATGGGAATATCATATTACCCATTATGTTAAAATAGCAATAACTATGATTTTAAGATGATGGCAGGAAATAAGTATATTTTAGAAAACCATGGGACTATGATTGATAGATTGTATGTTATAAAAATGTTTTATGTTCAACTCTAAGGGTTTTATGCAAGAGTATATGATTTAATAGTTATTATTTTATTAGATATGTTTTAAGAGCTTATGATATGTTATTTATTCAAGCCTTGAGATTTATAAATATGATTTTAGATTATTCAATTGACGTGTGTATATATATATATATTGGAAGAATGTTTGATAGAGTATGATTTAATTTGATGAATAAAAATGTATATTTCGTTTTAGAGGTTTTATGATTATGAACTCTTTTATTTTGAAGTATAATAACAAAGTTATTAAGTTATGAAAATATGTTAGTTAAGAAATGGATTTAAAACTTCAGTTTTATAATACCACGAAGTACAAAATTCAATATGATTCTCATCAACTATCAGATACATATTCCGTGGACTCGAATCGGAATGGCTACAAGTGGTGAACCCTTGGGCTTAATTTTTACAGCCACTGTTATACTAAAGTTAAATTGTTAGAGTTATTTGAATCCAAAACTCTCAGTGTACTAAGAATTTAGGGGCTCTACTTCACCAAAGACAGAGTACCCACTTTTCAGCTATAATTTTCTTTTTGTCAAACTAGTTTAGTTGGTAGAGATAAGGAAACAAACAGTTAGTTAACGGTTGTTAAGAGATCATTAACTTTGATACCAAATTGTTCATTAGAAGACAGTTTCGCCCCCAGTAGTTATAGAAAATGGGACCTAGTTAGGTATCCACAGCTTGTCCGACAAGGACTATTAAAAATTTAGCAGGAATTCTGATTCGTCAGGGATAGAGCATCACTTTACAACTTTTAATATTATTAATATATGTATTTATTATTCAAAGATATCTGCTTTCTTGATGCTCACAAGACCGTCAGTTTAAAATGATTTCATGGTTGATTGGGAATTTATAAATGCATGTTTATGAATATATGAAATGAAAAGTGCTTTGTTACATAGCTACGTATGTAGATATTTAATGGTTTATGATTGTTGCATGTATAATGCATTATTTCCTTGGTTGTCCTATGTGGGTGATGGGTAAGAGCTCACTCAATGAATCTGTTGACTCACCCTTCTCCTTTCCTCTCATAGTTGCAGGTACACGTGTGCTTCTGCCTCCAGCTCTGTAGATGCAGTTGCTCCCAGTGGTGAGCCTTATTTTGATATAAGGCTTAGTTTAAGTTTTTTGTTAGTTTAGAGGGTTTCAGTAGTTTTGTAGGCAGGATCTGAACCACGCATGTATTTTGAGATGTTATAGATCATTTTAGTGATTATGTATTTCCCTATATGTTTTAGAGCTCAAGAATGTATTTTGAAATATAGACTATGCTTAGAAATTTATGTGAAAGCTAATGATAATAAATTTATGATTCAGTCTTCAAATCTTAACTAGATTTCAGAGCATGACAAAAATGGTTTAGATTTATATATGTGAATACTCCAATTTTTATGGATTTGAATATTAAGTTTTAATTAGAGAAAATGATAAGGATTTGCAAGAAAATTGTATTTTAAGTATGATACTATACTATTTTATGCATTTAGAGAGCCACGTCATCTAAAAGGCTTACGTGGGGATGAAATTGCTCACATGTCGGTCACATTTCCAAGTCGGGTCGTGACAATTATGATGGAGTTGATGAGGCCATGAAAGTCAAGGAGGTGCAGCCATGGTCCTTGAACTGTGAGGTCTATTTTAAAATCCTCCGTGTTATTAATATTAGATACATGTCAGTTTGTTATTGGAACCATCTCAAATCTATATGTAAAGATAATTTTTTATATCTTCATGTGAGAAAATACCTTATTTGACACCCTCAAAATATAAAGTCAAGTCAAGAGTGTGTCCAGGATTCAATGCACAAAAAAGCATTTTTTTTGTTTCTTTCTTTCTTTACTAGCAATTAGTGAAAGATAATCAAACAAAAAACCAGTTGGAGATCAAGTTGATAGACTTCAAAGAATGTTCGGATAGCACGCTGATTTGGTTGGACACTTCGTACCTTCTCCACATTAATTAAATTTCTAATGAATGACCACCTCCCCACCACCACTAGTCTTTTCTTCTTAACAAGCGGCTTTTTCATGTTTATCATAATTCTAATCCATATGGTGGTGTTTTAGGGCTTCCATATGGGGTTTTGGGATTCACAACTTAATCAATTTCTAGAACGGTAATAAAACTGTAAAAAACTCACATGTCTACTTTAGCAGATAAAAGGTTATCAAATGTTATTTTAATGTCGCACTTCCATGATAATCTAGTTTATGCTCAAAGTTCTCGTTTACCCCAGCAAAAAGGAAAATGAAAAATGCGTTATTCAAGTCATCACACATATATCCAACAGGTTTGGTTAAGGCAATAAGAAGGTTTAACTTTTTATACAGCGAGAACGTGAATTCGAATCTTAAATAAGCAAATTTTATAAAGAAATTGTTTAACTTTTGTGCTTTTACTGTTTATTAACTAAGAATTAGTCTATTGAGTTATTTAAATCACCAGTACTTTTTTTTTTCACTTTTTAACTTCTTTATTAGTGCTCTAGAGGTGGTGGAAAAAAAAAATTCTTGAATATTTATACTTACAAAGTATACGTAACATAAACATAACAAGAGAGAAAAAAGACACAAAAGTGATGCATGTCAAAAGGAGTAAAAATAACAAAATTCACTATTTTCATGTGTCTATTTCTCTCATTATGTTCACACATTTATGTTATGTATAAACATTTTTCATGTAAAAAATATATAAATATAAGAGCAAAGACATTCACATGATATTTGGTGAAATTTATCCGGTCCCCCGTTCATTTGTAAAATTTACTTAAAAAATATGTGAATTTATGAAATCATTATACCGATCTCTCTTGAATTTACAAAATCATTACACTGCCCTCTTCTTTATCGCACAATCAACAGTACATCCAAAGAAAGTCATTGTCATCGGAGGGTAAATTTTACAGAATCTCATGGGAGGTTAGTTGCGTTAAATATAAACGTATGCAGTATTATTTAAGGAAAAAAAAATCCAATAATATTTATTGGAGGGGTATGCTAGGAGCCCTGCAGCACCATCTTAAAGTTTTGCATTAAATTGCTTGTCAATTAATTCATGGAACGCAGAATTTCAGAAAATCAACCAGGCTGGCAGGCTCGTTAATGCATGCTGCATCCCTTTGTTCTAGTTACGCAGAATTTCCCCCCTCTTTTCAGTGTCTCAGGAAGGGGCATGAATGATTTTAGCTAGCTACTAATAATAAAAGATAAAGAAAAAGTGCAGTAGCAGCAAGCATCGTAATGTGGATGCACAGTAATGGGGTGTATACGTTGTTTTTGTTGTTGTTCCTTTTAGCGAAAATCACACATTTTCTTATTAATATTACTGTATAGTGTGAGAGACCCCCTGCCCCCGCCCCCGCCCCCTCCTCAAACTACAGATAGGAAAGAAACCGAAAAAAAGCTGTTAGATGTCATTATCAAAGCCTTCAAAAGGTGTGGGTAGAAGAGGAGAGAATGGTCATTGAGAGTCACCTCTCTATCAACCCCCATGGCCTTAATCATTCCTCATCACTATACCAACTAGACTCACTAAAACAAACTCTCTCTCAACAGTTATATATTAGAGGAGTGTGAGAGAGAGGAGTTTTGAAGGGAATGGTTGGTTAAATTCTTATAAGACATGAGACTCAAAGAAAAGAAAAAGAGTTGGGGTTCGTGACAAGCTCTTATACTTAACATTTTGCTTTTGTGGGGCAAAAAAACGACCAAAAGATCTTTAATTTCTTTCCGCTCAGCACACCTGCCGCACTTTGCAGAAGCATCAAAGAGCTCTCATAGGCTTAAAGGTACCATTTTATATATATATATATATATATATATATTGTTTATCACTCCCTCCCTCATCACTTTGCATCTCTTGCAAGGCTTCTGAACCCATGTGACTTCTTTCAAAGTTGGATCACACAGAGTTCAATGTCCTTATGTTGTAGTTTGTGTTTTTACCCTTCCCAGTTACTACTAGTACAAACCAGTTTCAAGGCTTGGAAGTTGGAAAAGCTCTGCGTATTCACTCAGAAAAATTTTGAGTGCCCACGTAGAGAACTCCAACAATATACTGATTTACTATGTCCTTTTTACTCTCTTGTTGTAGCTGTAGTTGTAGACATATGAGTCAGCTTTACAAAACCCATAAAGGAAGCATTTAGTAAATTAACTTTTGTTTGTTATGTATTTTCATTTTTCACATGGTTTTCGTAGTGGTGGATGTAGTGTTAGTGGATAGGGAATCTTGAGATATTGCAATTGCAGGTTTTCATTTGGTTTTTTGGGATCAGCAGCAGTGGCAGAATTATCAGAATTCAGGCAGCAGCAGCAGATGAAGCTCAACAAGCAACACCAACTAAGAGTGGCAGAAAGCAAATCCAAAGAGTGCCATCCTTAAGAAAAACCTACAAGAGCTCAAGCACCAACCCCAGAGGTAAAACAAGTTAAAAAAAAAAAACAAAAGAAATAATCTGAATTTTCATTACCCTTTTACAATACAACAAGATGGCCAAATTTTGAGCATAAGCATTAACTATTAGTATCCTTATTAGTAACTTGTCCAAAGCCAACCCCCATATGCAATAGGCAAGAACACAATAGAAGAACCTAAACAAGAACCTTCTTTGAACAACACAAAGGAGTTATGGGAATGAAGAGCACTGGGGGAGAGATAGTTCAAGTCCAAGGGGGCCACATTGTTCGATCAACAGGTAGAAAAGATCGCCACAGCAAGGTCTACACTGCGAAAGGACCGCGTGATCGAAGGGTTAGGCTCTCAGCACACACAGCAATTCAGTTCTATGATGTTCAAGACAGGCTTGGTTACGACAGGCCAAGCAAGGCTGTGGACTGGCTCATCAAGAAGGCGAAATCCGCCATCGACAAGCTTGCTGAGCTCCCTCCATGTCACCCTACACCCCAGACAAATGAAGTACAGGAAGTGGAGGAGCAGAACAATGATGCTGCAGGCTCAACTGAGAATATGGCAATTGGAGAACAATCTGAGTCTTCTGGTTACAACAACTTTTTTCTCCAAAGGCAGCTTGGTGAGGACCCTGAAAACCACCACCACCACCACTCAGCATTCATTCCATCACCTATTGACACTGATGGCATAGCATTTTTTCCCACAACTTCTGCTGCTTCATCCATCAATTTCCAATCCTACCCTCCTGACATAATCTCAAGAACCAACAACAACTCAGAAGATCTTGGCCTTTCCCTTCATTCTTTCCAAGACCCTGGCCTAATTCAGCCTCAAGGAGGTGGAAGTCAAAATCAAACACCTTCTAGTGATCACCAAACCCTCTTTGCTGGCTCAACTGTTGGGTTTGAGGCCAATTATCAAAGGATTGTGGCTTGGAACAATGATGCTGCAGCCACCCATATGAACCGCACTGGGTTCATGTTGAATTCACCTGGTTTTCTAGGCCAAGGTGGTAATTCTTCTGCTTTTTCTCAAAGGGGTACCCTTCAGTCCAGTTTCTCACCATCACTTCGCCCTTGGAATGAGATTCCAATCGCTTCCTCTGAGCATCAGAAGTCTCAGCCAATGCAACAAGCTTCCATCTTTGGCAGCAGGTTCCCTTCTGATGCATTGCCAGGGTTCTGCATTCCTGCTAGGATTCAAGGTGAGGATGCGAGCCATGGAGTTGGTTCTGACAGGCCATCATCCTCTGCCTCACCTAATTCCCATCACTGACGGCAAACATTGCACTGCACAATGATGAAGCATCTTTATCTATCAGGTACTACTTCACTGAATGCCCATTTTTTTATTTTCTTGGACCATTGATGGTAACCAATTCCATAGTAAGGGAAAGGAAAAGGAAGAGGGAAACGGAAAGGGACCACTTCATGAGATTTGAGCAAAGATGTCATCTTTTGTTGTTTATTTTAATGGAAGGAATAATGAAAACCCATCAAAGCAATTTCTCATGTAATGCTGGGAATTAAGTAACATGAGTTATTATCCACACTGACTACTCCTTTATTTTTCAAAAAAAAATCTCTCATGAATCTTTTCATGCAGGAGCATTGTGATTATGCCATTGTCTACTAGATTTGCAACAGTGGGAGGATTATGATGGATCGAACACATTCTGATGATCTACAAACATTTTATATTCGTCTGGCTGGATCCAACTTTTTTTTTATGGCTTTCTTTTCCCTCCTTATTGCAGGCCAATTATATTGGTACGTGCTTTTGAATTTCTTTCTTTTTATAATGAAAAGTGGGTTCCCTTGAATGAAAGCTGCTGGATAAATTTATGTAATTCAATCTTTTATGGTACTTCGCTCAATTAATATATGGCTTTGAGCTGGATTCCTTGGTTATAGGCCCTCATTGTTTTGTTAATCTCGAGAACAGCACAGTTCATCCGGTATCTAAGTGAACAGCAGAGGCTGTATGTGTCTGTTCTTCGTGAACCCCACTTCAAGAAAAACAGAATCTAGTTTGGTTTTGATTTATTCAGTTATTCTCTCCTGTAGTAGAAAGAGATTTTGGTTTCTTTTTTCCTTGTCCCCCCAAGTACAATGTTTTTAAAGGAGCACTTTAGAAGTTGCAAACTTTCTTGAACAATTTGGCTTATGTATTTTTTTCTGTGTCCTTCAAGTTCAACTTACACTGGCAATGAGGATGTGCAGATAGATGGCTTTGTAATTTCTTATGTTATAGGACTGGCATTCCATTGCATTTTGCATGTTACTTAGCCTTGTGGTGTGGTAGTTACATTGGTTTCAGGAAATTCATTAGTTTTCTGTTTTTTTAATTTATAGAATTGACGTGAGTTGAAGCAGCAGAATCAATATTGTAAACTATACGTAGATTTCAAAAACATCATAGTCAAACCATGTAACATCTAACCAGATAGAAATGTGAAAACAGTATGCTAGTGAGATAAATTAAAGATCAGGCATTTCAGAATTAGAGTTGCTATGCATTGCTTCCGGTTTGTAATGCCGCCCTCTTCATACCCCAAAAGTAAGAAATTGACTCATGGAACCGTGAGATTTGGATGTTGATCTTACCTTGCTGAAATTTTGGTTATGCTGAGTTGAACTATATCACAGTTCACAATGCTTAGGCAGGATGGCAGAGGATGTGTTCGGTCGAGAGGTAAAAATGCAGAGAATTTTTATGATGTGTTCTATGTTTGATGTCACATGATTTTTTTTTTTCTTTATTTTTACTTTTCAACTAAATACAGTCGATAGCATGTGAAAAAAAATGTGATTTGGCATTTCTATTCTTTGCTCCAGTAGCATCAGATAATTCACAAACTCTCTTGCGAAATTAGCACCGTTTTTGTCAATTAGAGTTGGACTAAAATCTCTCGCAACTAGTAAATTTGGTTTAATTTTTAGAGACCTCAAAAGTCCAAACTATAGTTTAAGTAAAAGCCTTTTTTCTATAGTTTTTGCTTAAATTTTGAATTTGAAGTCGGAAAAGAAAATTCAAGCGCACGCATTCAACTTAGTGTCCGATTCTCTGTGGTCTGCAGTTTATCCACAAGGCTTAAAAGGGCATATTTATGATTTGTGAAAAAAAAAAAAAACTAGCACTAGCAAATAGAGAACCAGCATGAATCTTATAATTTGCATACCTCCCAGGATTTATGTATTCACTTAAGTTTTTCCTTCAATACCTAGAGGATACTAGTACTTTTCTTATTTTTAATGGTTGTGATTGAATCAATATTTTCTATATTTTAATAAATTCGATTACTGGAACATATGACACAATCTTTGTCCCAAATAACTACAAGGTAATGGCCCCTTGAATTTTATGGGGGTAGGGGAGAAACCCCCACTTATCAAAATGATGTTGGAAGTATCATTAAAACCAAAAGTTCTTTCTTATATTATTATGTGTTTGACAGCTAAACAGAATATTGCTCAAGGTTGCCATTAAAAAAATAATGTGATGTTCAAGGTTATTCGCCTCCGTTGATCAAGGTTGATATGAGTGATTTCCTTAATGCATGTTTGGATTATAAAAACAAAAATACGTTTCATATGAACTTGATTCAAGGTGTAGATGTGCATACTTCATATATGCACAGGCTCTTGGATGTTTGTGAGAGTAAAAAATTATGGTTTTGAGTGTTTGAGTGGCAATTGAAAATATAAAATAACCGGAAACTGTATATGAGAAATACAACGCTATAAAAAATAATTAACTTTCCAAGATGAAAAGTCCACGACTGAATCTCTTCAATTCTTTAATGGGTCATCTTTTATCCAGTGATTTTGTCAATTTTTGATAGTGTTGTGAACTCAATTCCTGCTTGGTTGGGGTATTTCATGTATTCAAGTAACATAGTCCTTTCTTGGTATGTGATAACATGTGAACGAGGCAAGGAACGAGAAGATAACACGTGAGTGATTGAGTGTGTGAGCTTTGGTTTTTGTATTTGGCTTGGATATCTTCATTGGATAGTGAAAACTCTCACCTTTGCTGTACACTCCCTATTGGAGGTCGACCCAATATAAATCATTGGTGCAATCCTCTTATCCTTACTCTTTTATTTTAATATTCAGATTATAAATTCAATCTTTAATAGTCTCTGATTCAATTTAATAGATTATATAAACTAAACTCATTACGAGAAGCTAAACTGCTACGTTTTATGTATTTGTCTCATACTACATTAGGAGACATTCTAACAAACTTCTCCTAAACATACATAAGACATTGCGTGAACTTTCTGATTTGTTCATTAAGTGTGCTGGAATAAAAAAAGGCACTTGATACAACCCCTTGTGCTCTGATATCATCACAATACAATTGGATTCTTCTATAAAATAGGGATTTCTTTCTTTGAATATAAGAGCTACTAAAATTTATTCGTATGACTTGTTTATTTAGGTGGATGATATGTTGAGTCAGCTACAATACAGTATGGAAGAAACACTATTTATTTATTTGGGTCAATCACTTGTTATTAATTTTGAACATAGATATGGCACTTCTCCCAAAAGGATGAGTTTGTAAACAATTTTGCAAAGGCAATGTCCTAGGTTAAATGATCATTGCTATTCCAACATCCAAAAATAGGTATCTACTTGAGACATCTACTCCATCACCATTGTATGTGATGAATAAGTGGGGAAAATTCAAGCCACCATCATATTCAATGATTATGAAGTGAATGTTCAATTGAGACATCTATTTTTTGGTGTTGAAATGATATTTTTAAATTTCAATTAGTAACTCGTTTGTAAAAAAAGTTTTGTTGGAAGTGACAATACCCACTTCAGTCATCTCCATGCCAGGTGGGGTGTTGGTCAGTACTGTAACAGTTAGTTGGTCCTGAGGCTCCACATCTCTTTTTTTTTTCTTTGGGTCAAAGCCCATTATCTTCTTTAGGTTGTATTGTTGGGCTTGATCACTTGAGGCTAGTTATCTGTTATTTCTCAATTTGTATTTTGGGTTTGAAGCCGGTTATCAGTCTATTTTTTACCAAGGCCCATGGCTCCAAAGCGTGTTGTTTAAAACGACAACAAAAAAGTCTTGATTTAAAAAAAAAAAGACAAAAGTAGTTGACAAAAACAAAATGAAGAAAGTTCATCGAAGGGAGATTCGGTGGCATGAAGTGGCTAAGTCAATGGCCGGGGTCACTGGTAGCTCTGTCATTCTTCTTGTTCAGAAAATTCAAAGCAAGTGTATGTAAACTGTTTTCCGTAGCGCTTTCATACCTTTTTTCGCGAAGCAAGACTTAATGTCACATCAGTTAGGAAAAATTCAGAAAATGGACTGATTGAATTACACTATTGGATTGTTTGTTGATTTATAAAAAATCAATACAAGTAAATAATATTACTGGATTTATTTTAAAAATCTAGTTAGTATTTGATAATCATTTAAGGCTTAGCAGTTTTTCTTCTTTCATTATTTTTCTACCAAAGTCCTAAAAATAATGTGACACTTTTTAAATTAAAACTGAAAATAGAAAATAAAAAAATAAAACCAATAATTTAATTTTTATGCACCGAAAATGTAAAATATTTTAACATTATCATTAACTAATCAAATTATCTCATTTGTATGATTTTTCAATATGATAACTAGCCACACTTGTTGATAGAACATTGTATGATTAGATAACAATTAATACGTAAAAATTAAACTCTAAAATAAAATGAATCAAACAACCAAATTCACTTATATTAAAACTCACCTCAAACAACCAAAATTAAAATAGTTGATATAATTTATATAAACCATAACTGCTGTTATGATTGACTAAGGAACCTAGGTACAGGTGCCCTGCAACGCAAATGATAAGGGTAGGAGGCTAACTTCTGTTTACCAGATATCGTCTTCTTTCAAGTGTAGTTATATGTCTTTGTTTTGGAGCGTCAGCAATTTTAACAACATTGCCGAAATGGGCATGCCCACATAATTTACGTCTACAAAAAGGCACATAAAGTGATGCATCATGCACCGATAAAAGAATGCACACAAATTGGTGAACCGGTGTTGCTTTGCTTTTCAAGTTTGCGGTTTCCCAAAAGGGATAAAGAGAGAAAGATAAGTGCTGCTTACGAATTATTAGGGATAATAATAACTTGCTAGCTATTTGCTTGAAATGTTGTTCACCATAACTTAAACGGAATTCTCAATTCAATTCTACAATAACTTACACTTCAAAATTCTAAACCCAACTATAAAAATAAAATTAAAAATTATTGTGCAACAACAACAGAAAAAAATGATTTTCTAGAAATATGAAGCTATTTGGAGAATGTTTTTTCGAAATGAAAATCTCCCACAATGTCTTTTTTTTTTTAATTGAAAAAAATCAAACCTCTTGAGTATTCTCGAAACGGTTAAATCATACATGGTGTCGTTTCTTTGGGTTGGAGTAAATTAACTTACAAGCTAGGCTTTTTTTTTTTTTGTGGCTAGAACTTGGACAATGAGTTAATTGACCTAATTGATCTACCTCCTATACAAAAGTCAAAAATTAATTATTCAACTTGTAGTAACGTGGAAACCCATCCTTTGACTACAATTTCAAGTTTGGAAGTCAAGGCATGACGAGTTCCCTTTCCCACTTTCCCGTCATGCATCGATTGCAATCTGTTTTTAATATGAGATTTCTTGTTTGAATAATAATAGAAGTAATTGTACCATGCATGAGACCAACCTCTATCCTAAATATGCAATGGAAAAACCAACTTCAAGGCTTGCTTAGTTTCCTCCATATATCATTTTCAAAGACTTTTATTCGAGTGACTGAGATGGGATTGTTGGTAGTGTCCTGAATTTCTGATGCTGTACGTATGGAAAGCCACGGAGAGGAGAGATTATTAATGCATGACCACAAATTTATCATCTCATTTTTATACTTACTCTCAATAAAAATATGTTCCATTAATTTTATTTAAGATAAACTAAATTATTTATGAGACCTATCAATTTTATTGTAAATATGTGTAAAGATAACATAAGAAATTTGTGTTTATCCAATAATTTTTCCACGAAGAGTTTGTGCAAAGGTATAGCTTTGCAAATTGATTTCCAATCAATAATACCGTATTTGAATATACTGTTAAAATTTAAGAAATTAAAATATTCCAACGTGGAATATTTTAGTTGTTTAGGGGGATCAAGCATTCAAAGCAAGGAAAAATTGATGCGAGCTATAATTCTACAAAGAAAAGCTTGTGTCAAAGTAGATTTTCAAGGAAGAAAATTAGTAATATATAGTACTAGAATTTTTTTTTCCAAGGAACAAAGCACGCGATTATTCTGAGCACAAAAGAAATCATTTAGAAAAGAAAATATTTTTAAAAGTTTTTAATTAATAAATTTCAAAGACGGCAATTTTTTCCTTAATTTTTTTCTTTGGAGTTGAATTTGATGTTTGTTTGTGTGAACGATGTTTGTATAGATTTCATAGCTAGTAGCTACCTTGTGTTCACAGCTTGTCGGCTTCAATCCGCAGGGTCATATCTCTGAATATTTATTGCTTTTATGTTCAATTTTTTTTTTCTCTATATTTGCGGCAGAGTCATTTGCACTTGCGACTAGCGAGACACCAAAGTAAACGTCTTAAACACTTACATTTGATTAAATATATTCGGAAGGATAAAAAGTCTTAGACACCATTTTTTTCTTGTCTTTTTTTTCCTAACGGGAATTCATTCTTTTGTCAAAAGGTCATAAAAAATTAATTAAATATAATCCAGCTATTAACTAAGTTTTCGTATGTCGTCTTGCACGAATATTTTCAGCCATTTAGTACTTTTGATTTTATTATAAGGTTATCGATTTCATCTGTTGTGTGTGTTTTTTGTTAAGTGTCAAAATAACAAGTTAAAAATAGATTAATGCGTCTCTCTTTTTGAATGGTTAGAGATTAAAGGAGAATTAATTCCTTATGCGCACTGATTTATCTCCTGTGAAAATGAAGTTATTTTTGTCCCAACAGCATATAATCAAAATGTACTACAGTCTTTAATTATACAACTTTTGATACGTCGAGCATATCTCTATCTATTCTTTTTCTTCTTTTCATGGTATTAATTCCAAGCAACATAGCTGTATCTTCAAACAAGGAATAATCCTCAACCACCCCCTTCCTGCACGACAGAGAGAGATAAAATGGAGAGAGTACAAGGGTCAATTTTCAACAGTCAAAACTCTTGAAAAAAAAAAATGGCAGTTTCTTGTTAGTTCATACCATAGACTTTTTATACACACACTATATATGATATTGAGAGAAGAAAAAAAATAAAATAAAAAAATTTAATGCAAAAACCAAAAGACCATAGACTTTGCCTCTTATTTTCACACTCTCGCACGCCTTACAAGCAGAATCCACGCCACCAACAAATTACCCAACGTCATAAAACTCATAACCAAAGCAAAAACCAAAAACCCATCTTCTTCTTCAGACTCACAAACACACCAAACATAACTAAATAGTAAACACCCTCTGTTTCACTCTCTCATAGAAACCAAACCATGGGTAGTAATAATGATTCCTATTTTTATGACCACATCAACAACCATGACGCCTTCTTCAGCTTCCACAACCCACCATCAGAACACAGCGACTGGAACAGGAGGATCTTGTACATGGCCATAGTTTCCTTAACAGTGGTCTTGTTCTTGGTGTTTGCACTTCACATCTACGCAAGGTATGTTCTTCGACGCCAAGCTCGCCGCCGTGTCGCCATTCACCAGCTCAGCCTCACGGTGGCGCAATCAATGCAATCATCGGACAACAACAACCACGCTGGCCTCGACCCCAACATCATAGCCACTCTTCCCACCTTCGTCTTCAAAACAAAGAGACCCAAAAAGAGGCATGAAGAAGGAGAGGAACACGATGATGACCACGTTGAAGTTGATGCCTCTATTGTGGAGTGTGCAGTGTGTTTGAGTGCTCTAGAGGATGAAGAAACGGTGAGGATGCTACCAAATTGCAAGCACACTTTCCATGTTGGTTGCATAGATACATGGTTGGCTTCACACTCAACGTGTCCCATTTGTCGAACCAAGGTTGAGCCAATAATGTTAAGGCTTCTTGAGCCTCAGCCACGTGAGGGTCCTATTGGTCTTCTTGATGGTGCTGCACCAGCTGGATCCTCTGCTCCAACTTTGTTTGAACCAATTGAAGGCACATCTGATGGTAGTAATAATAATAATAATGGTGCTAGTAATAGTGCCATTGTGGGGTCACCAAAAATCAGTGGCTCGGTTTCAAGGTTGAGCTCTTTCAGGAGGATTCTTAGTAGGGAGAGATCGTCTAGGAGGATTCAACCTTCTAACCATGATGTTGATGACGTTGAACATGATTTAGAGAGGCAGTGATTAATTGATTAATTGTTGATGATGAGGCCAGGTACCATACCATGATATGTCTGGATTTTAATTACCACTGTTTATTTTTCTCATTATACTGAATATTGATGCACATAGAAAGAGCTTCCAGAATGAAAAAGAGAGGTTGCCGGAAGGTGATTATGATTTTTAAAAAAAATTTTGTGCATGTTAGTTTAATGTGAGAGATTTTCTGGTGAAATATTATTATACTTTCTGAAAAGGATTTGGTGTTTGGTAAACCTAAACATACTATTAGTGACCACCAGTGATATAATATGGGCGGATTAGGTGGTTGTTGCATGTGAGCTTAGCAAATTAATTATCAAATTTCATTTATTTTGGGTTATATTTTGTGGGTTGTTTTTGGTTTTAGTGCCTTGCCATAAGTTTTAGGGGGAAGTGAAGGATCAAGATCCTGATGTTTGGGATTCGTGTTGACTAATTGCTTGTATTAAAATCAATGTATTACTCAAGACACCTAAATGTTGTGAAAGAAGTGAGAGAAGTGATGGAAAGATAAGAAATTGAGAAAAAAAATAAATGATGAATCTCATATATTTTATAAGTATAGGTTATTTGAATGTTTGAGATAAATACATGTTGGAATAATATTATTAATTAAATATAGATATATGCTCCAAATTTGAGATTTTACCGTATAGATACTAGTTAGAAGAGGGAGATATTAATGCAGGTAATCCATATCCTCCCATGATTAATTTTCGATTTGTTTTGAAATAATAATGTCTTTGCAAAGAGACAAATAGACACAAAAATATTATATTGAAACATGTTTCAGTTCATGCGCATAGCAAAACACTGATTTGAGTCTCTTTCTCTCTTCTCCCTGCATTATTTAATTTCAGTTGCCAAGTCTGTAAAATATGCACCGTCAATTCCACTCACTTGGTTGTTTTCTTCCTCATTAAGTTAATTACTATAGCTACCACTAGGTGGGCATTTTAAAGTATTATACTATTATTCATATGGCTAGCAAACAATAATTGAACACAATTTCTGTTTAACTTTAAAGAGGGCTCACTTAACCTTTCCCATTCAGTTAAACTCAGATACACAGTCATATGTATAATTCTTTTACTGCAATTCAGCAGGACTCCCCACCCTGCACCCTCGTTTCTTGAATGTGTACGTAACCAGGTTCTTCATCAGCATATGATTTTCTGTTGTGGTCCATCAGCAATATATCATTTGATGAAAATTATTATCTTTTTACATGGAAATCCGAATGAAGTTTTGGATTACTTAACGAGACATTATCATATTCAAAATACCTATAGATAATACTATGTAGAACCATTCGATTGTTATTGACGACTATTTAAATTGAATTTACACTTCATTCATCAGTGAATGATACGTAAGTCGTCATACAATAAAACTCTTTTAATGCGAATATGCATAAAACAAGTCTTACAATGCAGGGAAAAATGCAACTTTTAAGAAGAATCATATTGGCATCTTGAAAGCCCATACCCAAGACGTGAAGTTCGTTATCAGTTTAATTTGATGTAACACTTTGACTAAGTAACAGAAAATATTTTATTGCAGTGCTTGATTTCAAGGTTGTAGCTAATCTCTGACTTACAAACTCAACAACTCTTCATAGACTATTTGGCTAAATCTTAAAAAGTATAAGATTCTATTTGAAGATCTCGATCCATTTAAGGCATGCACAGCGAAGTTTGTGGTTGCATTTTATATTAATCTGGTACATACAAATTGTGTGCACTAAGCCAATAAACATTAAATAATCTTATGAAATTTTACCTACACACAAATTTTAGATAGATCTTAAAGTAATAACGTCACATTTTGTCAATTGGTTTGGTACGGTATATTATCCTCTTTTATTTTCGCTGACCAATTAGCACATTCATTTAATTAAGCGTATCATTTAAAGGATTAATTAAGGACTACTCCGATTGGCGTTCAATGGTCAACATCAAGTATATATAGCAACATGAAATGAATTGCATTTTTATTGTTCCTGATACACCAAACAAAACTGAGTCCAAACGTGTCAAAATTCTTTTGCTGAGCCTGAGAAGCTGTTAGAGAGGAGAGATTCTTGCAAGTATGCCAATTTTATTACCATATATCAAGTCACGTTTTGTAATAAGAACGTGTTCTAAAAGAAATTGTATCTATTACATGGCAATGTGATACATCATAGTAATTGTTGAGAGAGAATAAGTGGATTCCACCGCCTTTTGTTTCTTGTATGTCCAGAGCAAGTTATCTTTGTTATGTTCAAATTTGTAAATGAGTGATGCTTAACGGCTCAAATGGAAGGAAATCAGCGAATTATGCAGTGTGAAATTAACGGCTAAAAACATGGCCTTGCTTGATGAGAGGCAGATAATAATGCAGAACCTTTGCATACAAAAAGAATTAATCCAAAATTTCTGAGACCAAGATGGGCCTATCAATGGGATGAATCAAATGGGGAGCACAATTGAATGCTCCATGTGCTTATTATTAATTAAGGTCGGATGCAACTAAAGAGTCTAAGCCATTCCAATAACATAATTAAGAATATACACCAACAGTAGAGACAAAGGATAGAGTGCATAGGCAGGAAAACACAGCCATAGAGGGAAGGTAGTGCGGAAGCTGGAAACCAAGCCCATTACTATGCAAACAATCAAAATCACAAGCACCTCAGCGGAGAAATTCCATGACAGGTTCCTGATGTAAACCAGACCCAAGAAAACTGACAGGGAAAGGATGTTGCTCATTGTCACTGATCCATATATCTACACAGGGAATAAAGTTAAACAAGTGTTATAAGTATAATCTGAAATATAAGTTATGTGTTATTCCATTGTCCACAAAATGAGAAGGGATGCAATGCAAACCTCAGAATATGTCAGGGATGCTGTTCTGATCTTTTTCTTGCTAGCAAAAATAAGAGCCGAGACAATCTCGCTGGAGCTAGCGAAAGGAAGGATGACAAATGAAACAAAGAAAGAAGGAACACTTGTGGCTGTTGAGAAGTTGTCCACAGCATCAACAAGGGGATCAGCAAATACAGCAGCTACAGCAGTTCCCATTAGCAACATCACCACCGCTTTGAAAATGTTCCACCTTGGATTTTTGACACTTTCCACAGTTTCATCGCCATGATCACTCAAGAGGTCTTGCTCTGCCCTCATTCTCTGTTTGTCATTAAAGATGTCATTACACTGTCTAGTGTGTACTATTGTGTCAACAACACATGTACCTGATGGAAATCGTTTAGAAGTTTAGGTGTTGTGGGACTATGGCCATTTGTCTGTGTTGTAGAACGCGTAGCTTTCTGAAGCCATCTTGTTATTCCTCTCACAAACTCTTCCATGTCAATTCTGGAGTCATGTGACTTGTCAAAATCCAGCATGATTCTTTCAACAGCATCATCAATGTCCATATCTTCCTCCTCAAAGTGCATTCCTATTATGAGAGCTCTTAAGTCTTTGGCTGTTATGTACCCTTCAGAATTTTTGAGTGACTCAAACAACCTGTCAATAGACCAATACAATGTGGACTGCATAATCAGTTTTGATGAGTAATATCATGTTTTCCACTGAGGTAAATTTGAACTTGGATGTAATATTTATATGTATGTTTCCATACTTCATGTAATTTATATCAGAGCAGACTGCACATTGGAACAAAAATTAGAAAAAGTTTAGACTCACTTTTGTATGACCTCAATGTGAGGTTCACCGTTGTCTTTGAGGAAACGGCCCCTTGTCTGTGTTTTTAATTGTTCTAGAAAGCCTGACATTAAGTTCTTGTACTTGACATATGCAAGTCTTCTCCTCTGAATCCTTGGCTGAAAAATCTTTATTATTGATTCAAGGAAATTAGTCAGAATCTGTCGAATGAAACAAGTAGGCTTGCTATCTAAAAAATCATGTTTTGGTTGCTAAAGAAATTTCATATTATTAAGTGACAGCAGTATGAATATGGGGTCATATATAATTATAGGTACCTGATAAAAGGTATAAATGACCAATAAACAAATGGAGACAATGAGTGAAAAGAGAACTGCTGAACGATTTTGAGGAGTTCCAGGAATGATTTGAGGTATTTGTACAATAACAAACGGAATGACAGATATTATCATAATCCTTGCAGCGTAGCTGGTCCAGATATCAGTGCTTACACCAGATCCTGTGAGGGATAATGAGAATATGAATTGGCAAAAGGAAAAGGAACAAAATGAAAGATAATTAACTGTCTCATTTAAACAACCTCAATTTGATGCAAGTAATTGAATAATTGAGATATCACATAATTAAGTCCTTTGCTTAGTTTTCAGATTCTCCCCACAGCCCCTCCCACTGGGAAAATCTAGTTACCAAAGATCCTTATCTCAATGTTCCATTCACCTCACTCTATTATTGCCTGGGGGTGCATACGATGGGGACAAAGAATAACATAACATGCATGGTATTGCTAAGTGAACACTCGATAATTATCTTCATGTGATAGAAGTTACATTCACAATAATAAGCATTGCATCATCTAAGATGACAGATAAATTAAGGTACTGGGGACATACCAGCTAAGTTAAAGCCCTTTGTGTCTTTCTGATCTATTGCAACTGAATTTTCAAGGTCACACCTTCCAACTATAAGACAGGAGCCCCATAGTATAGTCAGGAGCATTACAGTTGATCCAGCTAGCAGGCCCATTCCTACAGAGACCTGGCTTTGAGCTGTTTCTTTGCTCCCAGATAGTCCAGATGCTAATCGAGCAACGTAAAGTATAACATTTTAAGAACTCAATTTTGACACTACAATTGCAATAAGTTACAGCCAAGAAAATAGGTAACTACAAAGCAATTGCGATGAAGCATAGGCAATTGAAAATTACATGCATTAGCCCATTTCGTTTTAAGAAGAGAGGGAAAAAAAATGGTATAATAAAGCTAGCTTCTGGGAAGGGGTGACAATGCTGCATATGCCTGGAATTTAACGAACAACTGGAACTGCAATTTCTTGCTTGATGCCTGATGAGCTATATTGGCATATGAGCTGCAATCAATTGTTTCATGACGGAAAATGATGTTTGTATATAGCTTTTTCGAGTGTCTATCGACATAGGGGAATGCATGTATTAATGGCGATTTCACTTTCATTATTAATGGGAATAGGACGACTGTAATAATAAGTGAAAATGTGATCATCTTGATTCTCGGATCATCCTTGTTAAATTCCCTTCTTATTTACAGATGAATCTCAGCAAATAACATCATTATCAGTTACTACTGCAGATTGCAGTCCCTCGATTCCTCACCAATCAATGTGAAATTCTCACCATTAACACAGGTATTATTCCTCTATGTCTATAGAAATACTTGATCAGAGTGTCCAAATAGCATAACACTTTCATGATTGTCACACTTGCTCAAAGTTTTCTTGTCTAAAGATTGAGCATATAATGTGGGAATACCTTACTGAATGATCATCAGAGATAAAAAAGAAGCTTACCAAGAATAATTGTTGCATCAGGAAGAGAGCTCAATACAGGAAGGAAGAGGCCACCAATAATACCAGGTCCAAGAATTTGAAGCAAAATCTCACTGCCAGCTGATAAGGACTTGGCTGCCAAGAACATCAAGTAACCATAGACTACAATAAGAAAGACATTGCCTAGGACATTAGTGGTACATGGCAAAAACCCATAAGCTTCTGTGCAGGTATCTGATGAACTCAGCCGGTTCATTATCAGGTAAATAAGAGATGTTTCACCATGATCATGGACTCCATCAGAAACCATCACAAATGGTTCCTGTTCTGTGATAGGTCGGCCACAATTAGACTTTGGTAATAATATGAGCAAGAAGATGACAAGGTAAAGGAATGAAAACTTGTGTCTCATGGTTCTTGGATTGGCTAACTTTACCACTTCATAGAATGCTTGTAAATTGAAGGCAATTGTGTTGTGTTGTGCTCTCCTCTCTCTCTCTCACTATATATATATATCCTATGATATATTCATGTTTGAGACTATGTCCTTATTAATTTCTACACGTGCAAGGAAGACATAGTCTTGAAGCATAGAAAAAGTCTGAACAAGATCAAAAGTTGAGGAAAACATATTGGAAGTTGTCGTTGTTTTTTTTTTCCTTCTTTTAGCAGAGGCTTTGCTTAACGTGTGCACTATGATATGAGCAATTAATATCTTAATTACAATGTGGTGGTTTCTTGGTGATGGCATGGCATGCCTATCAAATTGGTTTTCAAATTTCAATTTGATGGGGTAGCGTATTTTATCGGCCTTTTTTTCTCTTGGCTAATCCAATAATCCAGTCGATTAATTTTTTAATAAACAAGATGGTTCTGAATGGAATGCAAAGACTTCTAATAAGTTGTTTACCTTGTAAGAAGTCATGACGTTTTCTTTTGCTTTATTATCTTCATATAACGCCTTCTCGAGAATCCGGTACACAAGAAAAACATAAGAATATTCTGTGGTGCAGAATCTTTGAAGTATTCTTATTATATACAAGGCAGTTGATAATTTGTTATAAGTCAAATTACTAGTAAAAAAAAAAATTATTCATTTGACATATATTTAGTTTAATCTCTAACATTCGGAGTAAAACGCTAATACTTTACTCGTCTCGCTTTTTATCATGTATCATATCATTTCCTCTTGCTTGCTACCTGGTGTCACGTTCAATGTAGTTGATAGATTGAAAAATATGAATAATTTTTATAATGTAGCATGCTCCTTGCGTAGATACTTCTTTTGGACTTAAAACGTGAGTTGTATATCACAATATAGGATAATAAAGATTGATTTTGGTGATTAAAACTTTGATATTATATCATAAAATTATTTCTTCTAAAAATTTAGACTGACAAGTAAAGATACATTTTTTATAGTCTTAACACATTCTTAGTGGATATCAAAGACAAGCGAAGGGATATAGGTTCCCGTCAAGATGCAGGACTCAAGTTGCTTAGTTTGTTACTATGTTTGCAAGGATTTCTGTTTACATTACTATTTACAAAATAATTTAGATAAAATGGGTTTACGCATTCAAATGTTTATTTAAATATTTATTAGGAAGAGGAATCTCGCAGTCAACATACTTTCTTGTGTTTCAAGCTTGTACAAAGCAGGCGTCACTGGCACCTGGGCATTGACGTCTTCTGCTAGCTTTCCTTCCCATTTGCTTAGCAAAGACTTGTAAGGAATAACTTGACCTCAAGCACCACGCATCTCACTCTTATATAAGAAATATTATTTTGACTCATATTTTTTTATATTTTATGTTGACATACTTACATTTATTATTGGATGGAATATGAAATTTGAACTAAGTAGAGTTCACATTCAGTTCAATAGTAGATATAAGTGTATCGGTAAGGTGTTTCACAAAATATGAGTCAAAATAACATTATATAAATACCATTATATATGTGTATGTGTGTGTGTATATATATCATTTTTATGTGCTGGTTTGGAAGCCATTATTTTGATAAAGAAGCCTCTTTTCATTTAAATTTTTTTGTGTGTGATGTAATAGGGTAATTTACAACGGTTTCTCCTAATATTTGGTGAAATTTATTTCGATTCATTTCTATTTATCTAGGTGACATTGAGAGTTCGATTCTTGTTTTACAAATGAAACAAGCTTAAAATTTATAGTCAAAGTTTACCCCTTAAATGTGTATACATTATTTGAGGGAATTAATCACCGTGTCTAATGGTGGATACACTGGAACAAAGAAAAAAAAGAGATCAATGTAATGATTTTATAAACTTGAGGACTTCGTAAGCAAATGTTATAAATAGAAGGGAGTTGAAATAAATTTTATCAAATTTCAAAAAAGGTCAATGTAATTTTCCCTTTTTAGTATGTCTGTGTAAATTTTTTTTAGTAAAAGCAGAACTATTACAAAAAGTTAATTTTTTTTTATGAGAGACTATAATTTCTATCTTTCAAAAAAAGATGTTCTGCACAACATAAAAAAGATAATTGATAATAAATAAAGATATTTTAATATTACGTTCAAACATAAACTAATATTATATCTAAATATAAATAATCTTTTACTTCTTCAAAAGATCTTATTTAAAAAGATATATTTCTAATAGATCTTTAAACCAATCCTATGTTAATAATCTGGTTGATCGGATTTGTTAAGCCTCTAACTTTAATTTGTACAAGAAAATTTTCGCCCGAAAACTTTTTATTTGGAGATTCTCGATTACATAAATTGATTTTTTTAAGTGGATTAACTAAATTGATGTTTTAACACGTTTAAAGTTTAGCTAATAATAAAAAAATAAAAAATAATGCCCAATGGCAAGAAATGATTTCATACCAAATTACCAATGTATTAGGCAATTACTAAAAGTATAAAATATTTTTATATTATCATTTAATTATGTATTAATATATCAGTAACAGTGATTAAATATTATATCTATTATTTAAAAAATTACTTAAATAAAATAATTTGATTGAATTATAATATAAAACTTAATATATAAAAATTAAACTCTTATTATATGGCAAGTTATAAATGGACAAGAGAAAAAAATATTTAAAATTGAGTTTAATTTTGATACACTGACAGTGTAAAAATATTTTACATCATCATCCTATTAAAATATTTTGTTTAGATAATTTTTTAGATAATGAGTGTAAAAGTCAATTATTATAGTTTATATGACAGTATATGATTGGATGACTGTATAAAAATTTTTTACACTGTCAGTGCACAATAATTAAATCCTTTAAAATTTACTTCTGATTTTGATGAAAAATAGAATGAGTGGACGATCCATTTTTTTTTTCCAATATTATTTTCACGCCTTACCTCGTATCAATAATCATTTTTCAATTTAAAAGATATTCTAAGTTATCTCTTAAATATCAATTGCCAAAAAATTAGGACCCCCATTCAATCAATATTTAAAAAATATCTAAAGGCATTACTTTGCTTAATATATAATTTTAAAAGTGGTAACGGATGCTAACAATTTTTACTCAAAATTCAATTTTTATATCCTGTGATTATAAAATAATTTTACACAAACCTCCAATTATATATTAACAATAAATATAAATGTTTGACCAAACTATACATTTAGTCTTACAAAAGAAAAAGGTACAATTAAATAACATCATAAAACTCTTTTATACCAACACTTCATGATACCCTCAAAATTGATACCTTCTTTTTTTCTCGTAAATAATTAAATATTGATTTAAAATAATCAATTTTCAATTTATTTATTTATTTACTTTTTGGCGGGAATGAGTAACGAAAAATTGAAACGGTCCGCAAATCTCTTATGTCAGTGACGCCATATCCTCCGCCGTGAGTAATCCCAACCAAATCCAATGCCTCCAATTCGGCGGCACCCAAAACCCCTTCCTATATATCACTTAATTCAACACCATCTTATTTATATATTTATCCCCAAAACCCTAATCCCTCATCAATCTACACCCGCAGCAGCAGCAACATTCATTCTCCAGTGGACAACCACACCCATTATTCTCCGTACGCCGCCGCCCACGACGACTACACAGAAAACATGATTCCGAACCGAACCGCTCAGGAATCCAGGATCCGAATCCTGACCCGAACCCTAAAACCCATGCCTTGCAGACCCGCCGAAAAAGCCCTCGATTTCGCGAGACACGAGACGCTCCTTCGTCGAATCGGCCTCTGGGAATTCGCGCACCTCGAATTCGATAGCAGCAGCATTCGCGTTGATCTCCTGGCGCAGCTCATAACGAGCTACGCTCCTTCCCTGCGTTGCGGTTACGTCAACGGGGTTAGGGTTTTGGCGAACTGGGCCCAGCTGGGCCGGGCCCTGAGGCTGCCCCTGGAGAAGAAAGGTGAGGCCTTGGAGGGAGGAGGTGTGTTGGAAGGTTTGGACTTTGCTGAATCTGTTGAATTTGTTGAGGAGTTTGTCAGGAATTGGATGGTTTTGCATGATGACCATGATGATGGTGCATGTGACATGATGATGATGGGTTTGCCTGGTGAGGTTTTGGAGGGTATGAGGTTGATTAGGGAAGGGTGTTTGGAGAAGGTTGATTGGGGTGGGTTGGTGTGGAGCATGGTGGAGAGGGAGATGAGGGATCCTGGGTTGGTCAAGTGTTACTACGCCTCCCATTTGCAGCTTCTGATTAGGGTGCAGCGTGAGGAGTTGTTGAGGGAAGTGCCTGTGGTGGTGGTTGAAGATGAGGAGGAGGAGGATGGGGGTGGTGGTGATATGAGAATGATCGGGGTCGAGCTTGAGGGACATGGCACTGAATTGAGTTTGGGGAATGGTGATTTTGGGAAGGTTGAATTGCAAAGGGAGGTTGTTGAATTTGAGAAAAGAATGGATCTTGATCTGGAGTATAAGGAAGAGGCTGTTTCTGATCTGGAGAACAGTGTGGATGTGCCCTTTCTGCGGCAATGTGATGTTATTATGAATGGTTTGGTGCATGCAGAAGATAAAGATGAACAAGGAGAAGAAGGGCAAGAACCAGGTGATAATGATGATGATGATAATGTTAATGAGGAGGAGGAAGAAGAAGAAGATAAGCATGGGGATATTCCTTTGGAGGGGATGTCTTCTGGAAATGAGGATCGCCATCATGCAATGCAAGCAGACACACTGGAAGTGGAAATGCCTTCTCGTACTGTGATTGATCTCAATGATGATTCTTTAGGAGATTTTATCCCTTCTCGAGATGATCCTCAGATGATTTCTGGAACTTCATTCTTTGGCAATGGTCGCACTCACAAGAGAGACATTGGCCAGGATTATCATGACACGCATCATTCTCTGAATGGCAACAACAAGCGGTTGAGACTTGATAACCCAAGGAATTCTGAGCCGGTTGACTTTGGTATCTGCATGGACCAGATACAACATTGGATGGGGAAGGCTAGATTGATGCATGCCACAAAAGTTCAGTCCTGTGAAGAATCTACAGTGAATGAACAACTCTTGCTCAACGAGATTCAGAATAGGAACAATATGATAGAGCATTTGCACAAAGAATTCCTGAATGAAAAACAGAAGGGAGAGATGAAAGTTTATAGGCTTGAGAAGGAACTTTATATGATAGGAAAGCTTATGGAGGGATACAGAGAGGCCATGAGGGAAACACAGAAGGCTTTTGATGAATATAGAGCTCGTTGTCCACAACCCGATGAGCCCTTCTACAAGGATGTTCCTGGTTCTAAGGGCCTTGTATTGAGTGTAATGGAACTGGAAAAGGAACAACTGAAACAACGAGAAGAAGAAAGGATGAAGCGGTTGGCCTTTGAAAAGCACTTGCGAGATTTTGAAGGAAGTTGGATGGGCAAGCTGGAAGTTCAGCTGAGTAGAATTCAATCCCTTGGTAACAGATTGATGTTTGTTGAGGATCAAGTAAAACTTTTGCATGAAAGGAAGGTTAAACTCAATCATTTTTTCAGTTCCCCCTAAAGTTGCTCCTGCAAGTTGCTCCTGCAACTGGTTAGGACTTAGGAGGGTTTAGTATTTCATTATTTCTTTGAAGTTCAAGGCCGCAGGTTGTAATGTACCAAGTTTAACTGTCATACTGAGGACATGAAGTCATAGATTATGGTAATTCTCACCTAGAATTTTGTGAGATCAAATTACAAATTATAGAAATTTATTTTCTCTGCTTTGGCTTTTTATGGACACATTTATTCTTCTTATCCAATTTCTATATAACTATATTTGTGCTTTGTGGCATATTCTGCGTGTGTGTAGAGGCTGGAAATTCTGTTGTTTGACTTTGCATAACTTGAGCCTATTTCCTGTCAGTGCCTTATCTTTTCATTATAACAAGCGGTATCTCTACTTGAACTAACACAACAAAGGGATGATTATCATCCATGAATGGAGAAGTAATTTCTGCTGGGGGTTTTCCCTTTACTTGCTTTCTTTGGATAGGTTAATATAATGTATTCACATGCTACAATGTTAGGATGAATTAATAAAGTAGTAAAGTACTAACACACGCAACTAAGGCTTAACAATGTAGTGCTCCCTCTATTGTTGACACAAGCAATGGACAAAATCACTGTTTTTTCCATGTACCTCTCTCCTGAACTCCGTGTCTCAGATTGGGGCACTCGCAGGATCTTGCAATGGATCAAATTAAACTTACAAATCACATCTTGATCAGACCAGAGGCTCGTCAAACTCACAAACCAGGACCACCAGCCTTTATGTGACCGACTGACCTCTATATGTTAAAGGAACAGTGCCGTAAGTTATGTTCAGTTGCAAGTGAAACTACGTGGAAAAGTATAGGGAGTAGAGCGGTAAAAACTCAGGACTTCAATTATTTTAGTGATGAATGGGTGAAATGATTTTTCATCTATGATGATCCACTAAAAATGTGACTAAAATTCACATTTATTAGTACATAATGTTTCAATTTTCAGATGTGTCAATAAAACTTGGTATGAACATAATAAAAAAAGAGACATTTATGATATTCAATTATGTACTAAAAATTGTGGTCGCGTTATCAACACATTGTCGATTAAGAATTTAGAATGGTAAATCCTCCTTTCTTTAATCAGTGGTCTCAGAGTTCTGAGTGTACCAGGAGAGCTTTATTTCCTATGAAATCTCTAATAATGTTCAATCAAGGTTACCTTCCATGAAAGGATACATGTGGGAGGGGAAAAAAATGTGATGGTGTCAGTGATGCTTCCACTTCCTTCAACACTAATAGTTGGAGGAGGATCGGGGTTCGTGAGCTAAATTGACCACTCAATCCTTTTGCAGATGCATATTGTGCTTGACTGTGCATGAATTGACGATCCCCATTGTTCCACAGGCAAAGGGACCGCATACATTTTGGATCATGGCAGACATTATTATCTACAACTACTTCTACCAATTTGTATAATATCACTTTGACTGCAGCAAATTACACAGATATGCTTTGCATTTTGCAGATATCACACAAACATGAAACGCTTGACTTTTCAAATGCTTGACTATGCGTAAGAGGGAATATATATAGGGGAATTCAATAAGAAAGCAATGTAATTTTAAAAATAACATATAAAGATATTAGGTTCAGTATTTAACAAACATTATAGCTGTAAATTCTTTTAGTAATTAGTTGTAGTAAAAGTGAACTGTGGTTGCAAGTCTCACTCCAAAATAGAAAATGTTAGTTACATCACCCTTATTTTTCTGTTGACTAAATGTCTTTTCTAATCTTTTACCAACTTTTTGCTTTCCAAAGTAAAACTGTGCATTAATATATTAACGCTAAAATATGAAGGTAGTAATTATGTATGTGACTCGAGAACCACCTAAAACAATTCTGCCAGACAAAGAATTGCAATTACAAAATTTAATTTCAAGGAAAATGAAGGTACAACTGAGAGTGAAGATTTTTGAGTTGGAAGTCAAGATTTAAAAATGTCAAAGTTGTACCAAGAACTTGGTATATTGAGATTGCCAGGGAATAATTCTCCAATAGCTATATTGTCTTGTTGAAGTTGTTCTGTGAATTGTGGAATCTATGCCACTATTGTATGCATGAGGCACCACAGTACAATCCTCTACTATGATAGAAAGCCAAAAAAGAAAATGATGAAAGATCAAACAGTATTGTGGTCTGTGCAGCTCGAAGAATAACAGTTGTTGAGAAAGTTGGCAGCCACATAACTTCACCGAAAATTCTAAGTGCCTTAGGTAAAATGCACACTGACCGTATAAAATGCACATTAGGTAATAAAATGATACTAAAGATTAAACAGTTAGTCCATGCAATTCAGTTCACATGGACTGGACCATCAGTAAATGTTATGACTCATGTCAACCAAAAGGTCCTATTCATGCCAGTGTAAATGTCATAACAGCCACTAAACTGCAATACATACAAACTTTACATTAAAATAAAAGAAAAAATAGTCAATGTCAATTTCACATAAATATATATTAAATCTACTTCTTTTTTTTTTTGGTCATTATATTAAATCTACTGAAGACAATGAGTACACTTGCGTTTGGATCTGACTCCACATCAAGTCCATCCCCTTAAAAACTACTATTGGTCATTGACATCTGCATTTAATTAGCATGGATTATGATCAGTAGAGAGGAAATATTGTCTATATTTCTTCAATATCCTTTGGCATGAATATTGAGAAATAATTTTTGGACGTTATTCCTGT
Organism: Dalbergia cultrata; assembly: GCA_031216105.1. NCBI lineage: Eukaryota > Viridiplantae > Streptophyta > Magnoliopsida > Fabales > Fabaceae > Dalbergia > Dalbergia cultrata. The sequence goes on along the minus strand of CM062350.1, from coordinate 9,601,998 downwards.
CGATATTTTATTATTTTTGGACACCCTTAAATATCCTTGAATTTGGTATATAATAGAAAAATAAAAAATTTAAAAGAATAATAACTGTTTCAATAGCACTCTTTTTATATATTACCACCACATTGATTCTCTAGCGTCATTGATAAAAAAAAAAAAAGTTTAATATTTAAGAATGAACCATGCATATCCAATTTAGTTATATCTCCTTAATATTTGGGAAACAGTGCACACAATACAGTAGCTGCATTTTTATTCTTCAATTATCAGTAAAAAGGAAGGTTAATCCCTTGCCATTATTCCTTACGTTCTTTTACCCTATAATGTAGTTTAAATCATAATCTCTTTCGGACTTTCCCCCTTTGACTGTAGCCTATAGGAAGCTATACGGCCAGTACATAACACACACAAATCGACCAAACAGTAAAAAAAAATTTAAATCTATATACTGCGAGAATTGGGTCAGCAGAACTATTTACACTTTGGTCTTTCAATTGATTGTCAAATTAAGATGATTACATAATATAAAGTACATCAAACCCCATAAAATCCAAGTCCTCATCACTGACATATCCCTTCCCTTTCATTCATCCATCCCTACACAAGCCCACTAGTCTTTGCTTTCCAACTTGAATTGAAAATCACCAAACAGAATAGAGAAAAAAAGAATCAAAGTAACAACAAATAAATAACGAATAACTGAAAGAATCCATGCACATGTACATTAAAAAAAATATTATTTATACTTACAATATATGGGACACTATATTGACTCATATATCTTTTATCATTAGATGATATATGGATCATATTTAAATCAAATCCATATCCCATCTAATAATAAATAAAATATAACTCAACCCAATATTCCAAGAATTATAAGTAAAAATATTATATATTCCTCCCCACCTCTTAGCTAGCTATCAAGTTAAAGCAGACACTACTGTTTCTTCCACCACCCTTTCTCTCCCTCTTTCCTTTTGATGCTTACTGGTGCACATGTTTTACCTGCATCTCCAATCATACAAGCTTTGAGTGGTCCCCTTCTCACAAAGCAAAACACATCACGTGCCTGCGCAGTTTTGATAGCAGAAAAGCCTATTTACCACCAAACCAAATGGCCTCACCACCCCCAAGAACGTGACGTCTTCTCACTGAATTGAAGATATTAACCCTCTTCATCAATTGGCTAATAAAAATTCTCACCATCTCAGCGACCCCAACAGTACGTGACACCATTCAATACACATTACAACCACAGATAGAAGAACAATACTTTGCTTTTTTTTTTGCCCTTTCCTTTTTTTTTTCTCTCTCATCCAAAAATTCTGCAACTTCTTTGATAAAAATTATAAAGAATATCACAGTATCATCATGTAAACTATAGCTATAGCTATTTTATCATGCTTGCTAGCTAAGCCTTGTGAAGTTTTTTCTTTTTATTTTTTCAGACATTGAGAAGCTGCTCCTTTTCAATCTGAGCATCACATCTTGGCTTAGGTGATGGGGATGGGGATGGTGACGATGGTGGCCCTGCAGCATTTTCCATCTTCTTGATGTTTTGTTGATGATACACTTGCCTCAGTCTCTCTATCTCCCTCTTTAGTGCCTCCTGATGAGCTGCATGTTAAAAAAATAAAAAGGATAGATTTAATTTCCATACATTATACACTGTACATTAATATAGTAAAAATTATCTAATCATGTATCGTGATATTAATCATAATATTTGACTCATTCACTCAGCACTTGAAGAATTAAATAGATGAAATTTTTTTATTGGATAATAGTATCAATGTATCAAAACAAAATTAAAAAGAATTGTAATTATAATAATTGAAGCTTACTAGTTACTGTACTAAAAACAATCTTAACTTAACTGCCATGGAGACAGGGCACATGATCATACACAGACTTAAATACGCGTGCATGCAAACCCCTTTCACTAAACTCAATATAAGCCTGTCCAGTTTCATAATTGGCCATGTCTCTCCCTTCTAAAGTAATGAAATAATTATATAATACTCCATCAATTCCATATTAATAATCATTCTTTAAAAATTGTATAAGTTTGGTACATTAAAAAGTTGGTGTATCTTGCTATAAATTATAGTTTGATGTATCAATTTTTTAATATGTTAAATTTATACGATTTACTAAGAGTGACTATTAATATAGAATGGAAAAAGTAATAAGCATATGCAATATATAAAGCCAACAACACTGCAATTTTGTTAGCATCTCTTCGTTCCATTTTGGCCAATGTTTAGTTTTATTATTCCCTCTCTGGAGAATACCTAACCAACTTCGAGGGCCTGCTAGCTTAGTGGTGCAATTTTTTTTTCTTTATCATTTTGTCATTTCTCGTTTTGTCATGGTCTCAATGACATATCGGCACTGTGTCTATTGTGAAGTATAGATTCTTTTGCTTATCCTTATGGGTATATTTGGTTAGGAAGTAAAAATGAGAGTAAAATTTCCTTTGATGAGTTTTATATATAAAATAATATATAAAATTTATTCCTAATTTTTACTTTTATTTTTTACTTTCCAACCAAACATAACTTGTATGTTATGCTTCCTGTTTTTGCTAATTTTAGCTGAGAGCCAATCTAAAATCATACAAATTAACCCAAGGGATATTAATTATATGCTATGCAAAGATGCCAGCATACCGATTTTAACGTCCCATTTAAAGGTTCCTATACATCGAGAAATTATTGCGGTACTCCTATATCATTCCATTTATTAGTGACATTTTAGCTAGACCACCACTAATTCACATATTTATTATTTTTATTTATTTCGATATGATTAGTATAATAGAATAAATGTACGAGTTAGTGGTAAATTCTATAATCAACTAAGGGCTAATTATAACATGTGGTTAGAATGAATACAGTCTTACATGGTGCTCAATAATTTCTCCTATGTAATAGACTTTTAAGCTATGAAATGTATGCAAAGCACATGTACAAGTAGAAAGATAAATGGGATGTATCTACGATCTACTGGGCTATAAAAGTACTGGAGCATTCAGTCACCACATATCTTACTAGCATGTTTAATCATATCACAATTTTTAGCTGTAAATTAAATGTCCATAGGTTTACTGCATGCTTCTCCAGTAACAATATTGTTAATTAAGACAATAGTATTAGCTTCTATGCAAGCTAAGGGGGATTAATGTAAATAATAGTGTAGTTCAAAATAGCAGAATAATGATTGAAGAAATTACCATCTTTGAATATTTTGTCTTGGGCGAGGGCGGCGATTCTTTGCTTGATAGCACTGTTGTCAACATTTAGAAGCAAGCGTTGATGATCTAAGAATGCAACCCGTGGAGACAGAACTGAAACTTCAGCCTTCATTTGGTCAACGCAATATGGAAATAAAAGTCAATATTATTATTAGTACAGATCAAATTATATTCCAAAATGATACGGAACAAAAAAAATTTGCATGCAAATTATCAAAAGATTTATTAGCCACACCTAAAAAAAACACAAAGATTTATTACAGTCACATCATGTTACATCACCGACCTGTAATGAAGTTACACTTCTCTCTAGCTCGGATATGTATTGCAGCTTCCTCACTCGCGATCTTTGCGCAGATTGTCTATTTGCCAAGATTCTAATGCAAAACAACAATATATAAGAGGCATTATAAATTCAAAATTATTTTAAAAAAAAAAGTTTTCGGGGTGGCTAATTTTCAGTTGCAGCAGAAAAATCATAAAAAAAAAAAAAAACAATTTGCAGAAACGACGAGGGAAAAATTATCAGTTTTGTCATATATTAATGAAGAACTAGTTCCCAATTATTATTTGTAAACACCAATTAACCGTTATCATATCGTACCAAAAGTAAGACTCTTAAAAGCATTATCCAATTTTGCATCATATGGTGGCCAATTCTTATATTATACGATGAAATGCATTATAGTACGACATGAATTATGCTTGATAATTAATTTACCTTTTGACTCTCTTTGGGTCAGTAATTCTGTCATTGGAAGAACCATTATTCGTGTTATTTGGAGCTTGTGCCATTTCCTCCTGCTTGCATTCGCTTTCAACCTCATCTGGTTCACTCTTCAATTGCTTTTGTTGTTGTTGTTGCTCCTCTTCTTCCTCCTCCGCCTTGTGCTGCTCCACCTTCTTCTCGTGCTTGTAACTCGTTTCTTTCTCATCATAGATGAAGTTCTGATCCGAAGGACTAGAAGCGTTCGAGGAGGACAAGGTTGGTGGCATGGGGACACCCCCGGAAATCTCGTCCGTGAACATGGACATGAATTGATCATCATCAAACTTGTCGAAGTCGCTGTCGTTCCCTGGCCTATGATGCGCCATGTTGGAGTTTCCACGACAATCCTCCAGCATTGGCGCCTCCAGGAAGGTTATGGAGTCGCTCACCGACCGGCGGTGAGCGCCCCTCCTGGCAGAAGAGAAGTCTAGGAACTCGTCCACCCAAGAAGGGTTCTGATAATGGTGGTGGTTGTTGTTGTTGTTATTGGTTGTGACAACATTTGGTGTTGAAGAGAAGCTTCCAATGGATGATGGCATCTTCTGTTGGGAAGAGAAGTCTGGCCAACTTGGTGACATGTTTGGGATCTTAGGAGGCAATTGTGCCATTTTGAGAAAACACACAACACAACACAAGCCACTCACAAGATAATTAAAAGAAGAAGAAGATCAAGGAGAAGATTAATGAGGAGCTTTTGCAAAACCTAAGAGATGTTGTTGTGGTTGTTGTTGCTGTTATTCCAATGTCCTTAACAAATATTGTCCAAGAACATTGCACAATGTCAATAAATATGCACAACACGGATATATAGGTGGCAATGAGAGAGAAGATAAAAGAAACCAAATGAGCCTTGTAACACAGCTTTTTCCTTTTTTTATAAAAATGTGTGTGTATATATATATATATATATATATATCCCCAGCAATTAACCACAGTAGAGGGAGGAAAGCCACAAGAAGGACAACAAATATATAATCACAAACTTTCTTTATTTTTCTTTCTTCTTTTTTATTCAATAATAATAATAATAATGTGTGTAGAAGTTTTTAATTTGTTACTATTGTAGTTTCTAGGCCTTAAAATCCCAGAAAAATCTTTGGGGGTACCTGTACCTATGTGTGTTGTGCAGTGGGGTCACATGGGGATTATGGGGAGGGAATGGACAGCTATGAACAGCTGGGAGGAGGGGTTGGGTCTCAACGGTATTACTGGAAAGTCGCCAGTAGATTAATAGCTAGTGGGAATCAGCCACCACGTGCCCTTGTGACCGTCTCTTTAGTGACATGCCCTTATAATAGTCCCTTATTCATATCACAACTTATTAGGTCACAAATCCCATAAGAACATTCTTTTCCCCTCTATATATGCTTGCCCTTATTCCCATTTTAACTACCCCTTGCACCGCGAACCAATCTTAACCATTCTATCAAGGCGAGGATAATAACAATTGTTTTTTTTGGCTTTTGTGTATTGTGCATTGCAAGATGAAAAAATTAGGTTCGATTATTAGGGAAAGAAAAAAGAGAGTCAAACAAAGGTCAAAGTCATAATTTACCAACTTAGCTATATTTGAAGTGGCAAGAGGAAAAATCTCAAAAGTTGGATTGTTTGCCCCGTATAATTAGAAGTTAAAAGTGGAGGGGGGATAGAAAATGGAAAAAAGATGTCTTAGTTGCCAAAATTAAAAGAGATAAATACAGAATTAGGTAACTGATTTGATTCCAATGAATAGAGGCCACGTTCTTGATGAAATTTTAAAGACTGCCTCCGAGACAAAAGGTAAGACAAGACAACCCCACTTGAAAGGGTTAGTGATTGGTGAAATCATATGGGATGTGATCTTTATGTGTGAGGAGAACCAAAACCATGTGCATGTATAAGATTTTATAAGATGTTACTACTGTAGTTGTAGTGGTGGCTAGGCACGGGTGAGAGAATAAAAATCAACTATTCTCGATTCATGTATTTTTTTTTTGGTGGAAATATGCTAGATTAAATTAGGTTTTAATTTAAATAAGTTTGACATGTATTCATAAAAAGTAACTTGAACTCGAATCTATTACCATATAGATTTTTGTATGGTTTTAACCTGATTTTCTTAAAAGTCCAATTGATTATAAACTAAAAAAATTAAAATACTCACTCATAAATAAGTTTAAAAGATTTTTAAATATGTCAAAATATATATTTTTAAATAGACTAAAATTATTTTTATTTTTATTATTTTCTTAAATTAATAATAATAATATAATTAAGTAGGCTAGATAGCCTATTAAGCTTAATAAGTTATTTCAATACCTAGAGTATGACTTGTTTAAGCTAGACCAAAGGCCTCGATGAGCCGTTTAGTCTACTTAGCTTCCACCCTTAACAATATTTTATATTCTATCAATCATTTTTTATAACTTGAACTTAAAATTGTTATTAAATAAATATTATTTATTTTCTATATGAGAAGAAGTGCTTAATAGAATTAAAAAATAATAATTTAGAGACAAATAATTTCAATCTAAAAGGGAGGCAGTGTTTCATTAATCATGTCATTTAAAGGCTAGATAGTTGCAGTAATTAAGATGTAAGTGGAATTGTGTGGACTCGTGGGATTTGGGGCATGAGCTGTGAAAGAAAGGAAAAAGAGAGGCCTTGTGTGAAGGGTCATGTTATGCACCCATGTGAATTGTTTGCACGCACTATGCTTTCTTTGCTTTGTCCCCAAACCATTCCCACATGTAGGGTATATGCTTTCTCTTTCTCTCTCTCTGGATGTGCATATAGCTGCGTGTCCCTGTGTTTCTAGGTCCCTTCTTCCCTCATCTTATCTTAAATTGGAATCAATGCATATTTTTCTAAGGACAAAAGAGTTTGACAAAGCTCCATATCATGATTAAGTGCATGAGATGTGTATATATTATATTCCCGCCATATAAATCAAGGAAGTGCCTGCCAATAGAGCATCTTCATGGACGGACTTCATATAATAATAAATAGCTATCATCTATTTTATTGTAGCTCTCGCGATCCCCTCGTACCCTTCTAGCCATATGCTACTAATGAATACTACTGATATACTATTGTAATGCATCAATGCTTACTATTACCTTCCAGTTATAAATAAATAAATTATACTATGATTCAGAATATATTCTTGTCTGCTTAACTGGCCAGTATAGATGGAAATTATTTCTCCTCAAATTATGTTTCCTTCTCTGTTCCAGTAGTAATAATTTATTGACACATAGAATACAAGTATTATTTATTTGATAATTGTTTTGAATTCTTAAATCTCTTTCGATTTTTATATCTCAAGTGACAATAAATAGTTAAGAGTACAGGAAAAAAAATACTATTTGGATATGAGTAATTTCCATTCAATTGATATATGATATCAAATGAAGGGTGGAAAAAAAATGAAAAATTTGATACTAAGAAGAATTTACTTTAAGATTACCAATAAGGATTTCAGCAAGTTTAATAAAATGGGGTTTAAGAATAATCATCAGGTCTAGCACAGTTATTAACTAGTTAGGTTTTTTAAGTATTTAGTCAGAGGTTTAATTTCTGATGATATATATGAAGAAGGTCTTGTAGGCAGAGATAAAATCCAAGTCTGTGAGTTTTATGCCTTGCGGGGATTAATTATTATTTTCAATTATGGATAATCTACATTCATATGAAAAATGGTGTTTAAGAGTAATATTGATAATTAAATCTCAATGGAACCATTTGGTCAAATTTAAATAATTACAGATATAGAGCTATGCAAGTAGCATCAAATACTGAGAGATGTGTGACCAAGAAAAAAATGAAAACAAAAAGAGGCATGGACAGAGAGTTGTAGTCTGAACTTAAACCCATATTAGCCATATAAGCAATAGAATAAGCGGAAGATAAATTTTATTCCCTTAATTTTCGCTATCACTTAATTTCGTAATTCTTTGGTCGATTGTGATTTTTCATTACGAGTAAATTACACCAACTTTCCATAAACATCAGAAAATTATTTCTCTCCCTCATTGTGAAGGACAATGTTATTTGTAGGTAAACATTTAGACAATGCTTTATACATTTTGAGATTAATGTACAAAAAAACTGAGAATTTCAATCACATTTCTGGTAATTGAAATTCTCCCCTTGAATAATTGAATTTTGGTTTAATTAATCTGCCAATTTCTATAGTTTCACCGAATTTTTAATTGGATCCTTATATTGTATAAAATTTTTTAATCAAATCCCTACCATTAACCATCATTACAAAAATATATCTAGCAATACTATAATGCACTTAATGAAGTCAGATGTACCATAAAACTTATTATTTATACCATTAAAAATATATAGAATTCATGTACTATGTAATCTGAAAGATGAGATTTTACAGTGCAATCATATGCCCATTTCTATCAAAGCATAGTAGGAACTCTTATTTTCTTTTCTTTCACCTCCTCTCTCGTCACTACCACCGTCAACCTCCTCCCTTCTTCTCTACCCCCAATTCCACAACCAAACCAAAACCCCCAAAACAAACAAGCAAGCAGACATCATCACCATTTACCTCTGCCGCCTCACCATGTTCCTCCTCCTACGAGTACGCGATGGGTGTCGTTCGACAGGTCCGCGATGGCCTGCACATTGTTTCTCGATGAGAACAGGGGTGGAGAGGTGAGAGGATGCAAGGAAGGAGTAGCCCATTTGACACATCTAGGAAGGACAACGCTCGTGGTGGTGACAGGATGCAAGGGCGACACTCACATAGTAAAGAAGCGCAACCGTGCGGCTACTCTCCACTGCATCTGTTGCCTGCAATGGAAGAAAAGCTATTCGGGGAGAGAAAGATGGTTGTGGTTGTACGAGGTTGATGTCACAGTGGTTGCCGTGATATTGTCTAATAGCGGCGCTTGGTCACGGCAAGGGTTTTCATCAATATGGTTGGGATTGAAGTGGCCAAAGGAGATGTGTGTGGGTTTGCAGGAACATAGAACCATTTCCCCTTTCTTTGATTAGAGATTGAAGATGCAGGGTGTTTTTTTTTTTAATCTCTGAAGATTGGTTGGTGATAAAATTGTCAAGTTTTTTGGATTTGAAGGTCATCTGAGTTTGATTTTGGTTAGGGTTGAGATTTTGCTTTTAATGTTTCAGGATTTAATTATGTGTTATTGATTTTAGTTTGATTTTAGTTTATTTTTGCCTGTGCATAGTGTCCTTACGACAAAGGTTATGAACCAAACTTAAAAAGGAAGTATAACTGTGAGATAAACATTGATGGGTATGGAAAGAACATGGTGGATTGCTTGAATTTGTTTCTAGTTCTCAATTATTATGCATTGCAAATATGTTGCGGAAGGAGGTGGGACGATGGTGGCCTGCTGTGGGGAAGGATTTGTGGTTAATTTTGATTTGATTTTTTGTTTGTGATTTGATGATGTTTGTGATTTTGGTTGGATTTGATGTTGTGTTTGATTATGGGTGAAAGTTTGGTTATTGATGATAATGATGGATGTAGGGGAGGGGCTCTTGTGTGTAGCTCTGCTTCTACAGTAGGTGGTGAGGAGGGAAGATGGATGAGTTAGAAGGCGATGAAATATGTTAGGAATATTATTTTTTTTGTAATGATAGTTAATGACAGGAACTTGATTGAAAAATTTTATACAATATAGGGACCCAGTTGAAAACTTTTAAAATATAGGGACTCAATTGAAAATTCGATTAAACTATAAGGACTGATAAATTAATCAAACCTTGAATTTTCTATTCTCTCTGTTCTTGAAAAATTGTCTATTTTAAATTTATTTTATCCATAAATAATTATCCATTTCAAAAGTTTAAGTAACATTTATTATTTTTAATAATATCTATATTAAATACTATTGACCTAGTAGTAAAGGTTGAGAGAGGAAGTTTGAATATTAAAAAAAAAAGTAATTTAGTAAATTACTCATAACTTTTGCTAAAATTGATGGTTTACCAATCATTTTTAATTTCTAGCAAATATATAAAACTAGACAATTATTCAAAGAGGGAGTGACTATTTATTTGAAGGTGATTCCACTCCGTTTTGATTGTTTGCTTATTCACAAATATCAATGAGTTAATAAACCAATCATTCATCATCCGCAAGCATGTCGATCCTATAGGGAATTCTGTTTTTTCATTATTGTGAAGATAAAAAGGGTAGATATGTTCACTGGACTAACAGAAGATTCCCAACCAATCTCAAAAGTGAAGAATCACAACTAATTGAGAAAAGAAGAATCCCAACTAATCCAGAAAAGAAGAATCACAAATACCTTATGCATTTTCCTTCATAAAATACAAAAAATGGCATTAGGCAACTGTAAGCTAATTGTTTAACTCATCACCCATTGTACATTGATGGCTTGAACGAACAATGTGGATTGTGGAGTATATATAGCCATGTTTATGGCTCTCAAATGTGGGTGTTAAGAATCCACAATGACATCAATTTAATTTCTAATATCGGTTTCCTTTTCATGTTCCCTTTTTCTTCTTGCATAATTTCTCAAGCCTCAACCCTTTCGCTCTCTTTTGAAAGAGGAATGATTTTGAAATCTTAATGGAAACAAAGTTGGGTGATTTTTTTTGGGCTGGAATCTAACCCGCATGACACACATTATATATATATTTTCAAATTTTCAAACACACTTGCTGTACACCTTCACCAACATCATGTGAGTGAGCGAGAAATAAATAAAATAACTAATTTATATAATTTGTCATGTATAAATTTTTATCCTTAATTAAACTTAATAAATTTCAAACTTGACCCTACTTTGTTATAGAGCATTCATTCACTCAAAATAACACATCTCATTATCTTAATCTTTGGCTCTCCCCCTCCTGCACAGTTCAAACGATCTGAGATGATAATAAATGCAGCGTTAACCCATGTGCCGCAGGCTTCCGCATGAAGCTAACGTGGTGAAACAGCTATTCCTCGATTATAACCCTTGGTTCTTCCATATATAATCTTATAAATTCAAATAATATAAGACAATGGCTATCTTTTGGTGAACCTAGCATATCCACCATCGATAGCATCAACTAATCCTTTCAAGGCATAGAACTCACAAATTTAAGTAAGTTTTGTCTTTTGCCACAAGAACCTCTCCAGAACCAATCAAGAATCAAATCCTTGATTAAATATTTAAGGAGTCCAACTTGCTATCAATTATGCTAAATCTCCTGGGTAGACAAGAACTATCTGTCTCTAGACTACAGTAAAAATAAATAAATAAATAAGATTTAGATAGGCTTGTTATTGTAATCTCCCGTTCGATTTGAACTCATTCGACTTTAGGTATCACGTTCAAGCTCTTGTCAAGAACAAGCTTTCCACACCAGTGAAAAAACTGTCTCAACTGAAGAAAATACCTATCAAACATTCTAAGGTGTCAGAACTCAGTTGTTTTGGGCAGGTGTCCCTTACGCAAGTTCAAGACCTTTTACGTCTTAATTATGGTCATGCGGAGAAAATGATACACAGAATCCAGCCTCCTTAAAATTTGCAGGCACGAAAGATATGGGAGACAAGAAGATAAATGTGCAGCCGAAACACCTCTAAACAGACTTGAACATGCAATGCAATTGGTAAACAAAACAAACCTTAAGCAAGTGTTAGCCTCTATACTATTCAAGAGTATAAAACCTTATTGTTCATAGTGATATCAATGCACGCTCTCATTCCCCATATGCACTGAGACACTAGCCATGAAGACTACTAAAACATTCATTAATGCTATCCTCTATGTTCTTGTTGCATGCAGTCTATGGATAACTGCGAGTGCATGTCCTGAAACGCACAAAAATAATTCATCCGAGGCAAATAACGTCATGAGGAGAAGGTATGAAAGCTGGCTGAAACGACATGGCCGAAAACAGAGGAATAAAGAAGAATGGGAAGTTCGTTTCGCCATTTACCAAGCAAATGTCAAGTTCATAGAGTTGGTCAACTCTCGAAACCATTCTTACAAGCTCACCGACAACATGTTTGCAGATCTTACCAATGATGAGTTTAGAAGCAGACATCTTGGTTATCAACGTCAGTCGCCAATGCAGACAGGATTCAGGAACCAAGAACATCAGGATCTACATGGTGAGCCGCCAAAAAGCATAGATTGGAGGAAGAAAGGTGCAGTAACTCTCATCAAAGATCAGGGCGAATGTGGTAAAGACTCTTGAATTAAAACAATTTCTCAGATATTGCTGTTCAGCTGCGACCAAGCTATGTGTATATATATATATATATATAGCGGTTAATATATTTATTTTGGACCATGATCAGGTATCTAAGATCCTTCAAAATGAAAAACTAAAATAAGGGCATATAGGTCTAAGCCTGACCTTTTTTTATTTTTTATTTTTGAAAAAAGAGGGAAAGTAGCATTTTCATAGATAGTAAGGAACCTCCTTAAAATCAAATGCATATACAGTCTTCTAATACTTATCTAAAGCTATGTTAGTTTGCTAAAAAGGTAAAGTTTTAACTTCTTTCTAAGTTATGTCTTGAGTTGATGTTATGGCACCAAACTCTTAATAGGAAGCTGTTGGGCATTCTCAGCAGTGGCAGCTGTAGAAGGCATCCACAAAATAAAAACAGGAAAGTTAGTTACTCTTTCTGAACAAGAACTGATTGATTGTGATATAAGTAATGGGAACAAAGGCTGCGATGGTGGCAACATGGAAACTGCATTTGCATTCATCAGAAAGCAGGGTGGTCTGGCCACTGAGGAAGACTATCCTTATCAAGGATCAGATGATATCTGTAACAGGGTCAAGGCTAGAAAACATGCTGTCAGCATAAGTGGCTATGAAAATGTACCTGCTCGCAAAGAGAATTTGTTGAAAGCTGCAGTAACACGTCAACCTGTCTCCGTTGCTATTGATGCAGGAGGTTATGCATTTCAACTTTATTCTAGAGGTATCTTCTCTGGAAGTTGTGGAAAGGACCTCAATCATGGCGTGACTATAGTTGGCTATGGAGAAGAAAAAGGTAACAAGTTCTGGCTGGTGAAGAATTCATGGGCAACTGATTGGGGTGAATCTGGTTATATTAGGATGAAGCGTGATACTAGGGATAAAGATGGGGCTTGCGGCATTGCCATGGATGCAAGCTATCCTGTCAAGCACTAATCAGTGTAGTTGGCTAATTGACCTGCCGTGGTTGCAGAAGAAAGATATCAGCTTAAAAGGATAATTTATACTATACTTTTATGAAAGGCTCAAGTATGGCGCTGCAACTACTGTATCAACTCGAGTAATATGCAGAAAGACTAGGAAATTTTTCATGGACCACACATATGGGAGAAAATGGGAAAAAAATAGGTTAGTACCATATCAAAATCTTATCAGAAGGATCGAAATAATATTTCTTCAGATGGAAAAGAATGATGAACCAATTACAGTCACAACATTTACGAGATAAACTTAAGAGAATTGTAAATTACAATAAAACTCCAGTGAAAAGGTTAAAAAAGAAAATGATGGATCCATGAATTCTATATGAATTACAAATGTTGAATGCAACAATTAGCAAACACCTCTCTCCACCCAGAGTATGAGATAATCTTACAGTATCAAATCCACTGTACAAAATAACTAATAACTTTGAAGTCAGGCTACAAAGCTCCACAGCTCAAATAAAACCCAGTTCCACTCTATACGCTCACTCATTTTTCCATGCTTTAGCTTCAGAGATTAAAGCCCCAAACATTTTGAAAATCCAGGATCCTAGTACAGCATTACTCTCTCTCAAAGCATGAAATAATCGCACATTATGTCACCCTACCATTGAGAAGAGAACAATGATAACACAATGCTGAAATCACAAGTCTTCGCAATATGCAATTGCCCCTCCAGCTTTAGAAGTTGTACTTCAACCACTCTAAATAATTTAAGAGCTAAGATTTAAGTGATGCAAATCTTTGTCTCACAGCACAACCTATCTTCCACTCGCCAATGCTGGCCAAGCCTTCAATTATCTTCTGTCTGACCTTGATATATGGTATAAAACCTTTGTCTGTCATCCCCATTGCAACCTTTCCAGCCAAAACATACTCGCATTTCTCCAAGCACCCTTCAATCACCACCTCATAACTCTCAAATCCAACCACGTGACCCTCCTTCTCCAAGAATTCAATCATCTCAACAGCTTTCCATATCTCCCTGTTTGCCCTTAATGCTGCAAACAATTTGACCAGTGTACCCTGTCCTGGGGTCAACCCATATTTCACCACCATCTGCTTCATCAACTCCTCTGCCTCAGCAGTCTTTCTGACTCTGCTCATTGCACCAATTACAATTCCATAGCTATTAAAATCAGGAATACATCCTGCTCCACCCATGCCCTTCAGGACCTTAACTGCCTCTGCCAATTGATCAACAGCACAAAGAGATGATAGTATATAATTACAAGTCCCACAGTCAGGATGATATCCAATTGATTGCATCTCAAGCAAGATATCAGCTACAGAGTAAGACAGACGACGGCGATCCAAAAAAGCAGTTGAGAGGAGAACGTGGGTTTGAGGAACCGGAGTGCAGCCAGAACGCAGGGATCGCTGTAGGACAGCAAGTGCAATAGGGAGGGGATGGCAGCTTTGGAGGGTGTAAGAAAGCAGGCAGGAATAGGCCAGCTTGGGCTTAGAGCGAGGTCTAATAGGTATAAAAGATTGCAACATTTCATCAATAACCTGCCCTTGTAAGGTCTGGGGATATGAAGAAAAGAAAGAAAATGGATTGGGATTGGAACTTTTGCAGGACTCCAAGGGGATGAGAAGGTCAGGGATTTTAACATAGTTTTTGGCTTCTACTTCAGCTCTAACATCCTCCTCAATCTTTTGCAGTGATGACACTGAACGAACTGAATGGCATTGGTTCAAAATAGGGTGGAAATGAAGAAGATACCTATGGCGCATTATTCCTGCAACCATCATCCTTGATGAACTAATATACTACTGGGGCACCATGTGATACAAGAAACATGAAACCTGTGGAAAATTGTCAGAAAAAAAAAAAAATATATATATATATATATATATATACTTGATTTGATCAATAGGGGCAAAAGGATAGCAGAATTTATCACAAATAGAAAGAAACAAAATGCAAAGATGTGTGGATGGAAACAGGCCAGGCTTTTCTCTTAACAGGCCTGGCCTGTATTATGACGTTTGGCCTGAGCTGCCTATAGCCTGTTATAGGCTCTTTTTTTTTTTTTTTTTTTTGCCTGAGTCTGGCCATTCAAAAGTTTGGTCTGACCTGAAGCCGGTTTACAATGCCTATAACTGTAAAAACTTTGAATAGGTTGACACATGCTTTCATTCACAAAATTTCCTATACAGATAATTTTCCAGAACCTCATTGTAAAATGCAAATTATAGCTCCATAACAAGTCCTTAATCTTAATCTCAAGTCCAGAAAAATTCCCTATGCAAATAATACTACAGAACCTCAATGAAAAATTATACACACATGGGCAGACAATGCATTGGTGTTTTTTACATATAATCATAGGAACACACAAAAAGAATATAGGTTGAGCAAAAGACCATCCATAAGCACAGTAAACAGGAAAAGAATAATTGAAGTAAAGGAAATTAAACCCTAAACAATACTAATCGAACTCACTCTCTTAACAGTAATTATGCGGGTTAGCACTTTGAACTCAGAGGTTGAGGCTATACGAAAGAGCCCGAGACTGAAGAAAGGCGGTCGCCGGCGGTGCTATGATTCGTGAATCGTGACTGACGATTTGAAGTGGAGGTGGCCGCGACGGTGGTTGAGAGGTGTTGCGCAGCGGCGGTGGCTATGTTCGCGGATGAAGAAATTTGATTCTGGAGCTGCCAAAATGATCGAAACAGTGCTCCGCTGAACAAGAACCAATACCGATCCAACGTATGACTGGCTTTGCGTTTTTTTTTTTGGGTCAATTCAGCTTATTTCAACTCATGTCTGAATTGTTTTTGACTAAAACTTGTGTATGAACATTTTTGGTCAAAATTCATGTCTGGATTTATGTAGCCATTAGACAAATAAAAAAGGAAAACTGGAAGTGGGTTTACGTATTGGGCTGGATAGATTGCCCAATGGGCTTTAATCTATCTGAGTGTTGTTGCGCTCTACTTGAACCCAATCTCTGACCCAAAAACAAAACCCAGTCTTAACCTTTTTTTAAATTTCTTTTTTGATGTTGTAGTTGACCCGCAAAATATGTTATTTGGTGGAATAGATCAATAACAAAAAAGTGAAATCACAAAAAATAAAATTTAATACCCAATACATACTCGACATTGAACTGGGGAAGACCGGTTGTGTTAGAGAAGTGTTCTGTGTTCAAGACAAATCAATGAAAAATAAACTAGAATCTTGTAACTGCTAACAAGTGACTCGTGTGGGAAAAAAAAAAACTAACTAACAATTGACTTTATTGATAATTGAAATAGATTTGTAAAAAATTAAAATAGTTTTTGTTTGCAAGCCAAAACTAATTGATTTAACTTCCTTGCAAAAGTGTCAAAGGGTTCAATTCTTGTGTTTTTTTTTATAGTTTTAAAATTCGTGATCAATCTCTATTTTCTTAAATGAATTTATAATATATGAAGAGATTAGTCACTATGTTTACAAGAGAATATTGAAAATATATAAAAAAAAAAAGGTTCCTTCAGAATGAATACTTGGACTGGGATGCCTCGAGAAAGACGCATAGGTAAATAAGTATTTGATATGTTATACTACATGTAGGGAAGAGGAAAGGACAACTCTATTGGCATCATTGCTTTATTAGAGGATTTGGCACCTTAATGAGCAATCGACACAATATATTTCTGTTCACTTGTCAAACGTTTTGTCAGTGATTAAAATTACTACTTCACGTTTGATCATCATTGTTATTGCGATAAATTAATATAATCCGCACAGTTAATCATCATTAATGGCAGCTCGAATGATACTAGGGTCAGCAATATTAGTGTTGTTTATGTCACCTTATATCTTGGATGTAATCATCAAGGCATGTTCTTGAAGTGAGAAAAATTAGCCAATTTCATCGATTATTTGTCATCATCACTTCTTAGATTATGCATAAAGGGATTGAATTAACTTTTAGTATGGGTTAAATTACAAAGGCTGATCTTACCCCAAAAAAATATATATATATTACAAAGACTGAACAAGTGATTACAGACTTGATTAATTTACATGAAATTATAAATACAATTTGCGCTTTCTTACACCCCAAAAAAAAGAAAATTATGAACTAACACTGTTGTTGCTTATTCACACTAACTCAACATGTGAATGCAAATTCCAAAATAAATGAATTACTGATAGAACTGTTAGATTAAGTACTTTTCTAAGATCCGAATCATATAATAACTCTGATTTTCATAAAATAAATCCTTTTTTATTTTCGGCTGACACCTTATTTTATATCATTCAATCTTTTCAAACTTATTGAAAGTTCGAGACTTGTGTTAAAAGATACATTTAAAAAAAGGACTATGTTCGGCTGTTCACTGATAAACAGTATATTTATTGTTATAAGGAAGGAGCGTATTACGACATTGAACTTGCAAGTTAATTTGTATATACAATGTAGTGATTGATAATAACTCCAAATTGCTTTACAGAGAACATAAACTATCAGTTGGGACATGATTTATCTCTCTTTATTAAAGCAGATATGGGCTTAGGTTGTGTATCAAGAGATATTTTCAAAAGAATTATAATTAACTTGCAAAACTGTGTTGAACTAGACTTTTTCATCGCAAATCATCATTGTAAAGCCATTGTTATTGGAGTTGTTGCCTAGCTTAAGGTAGCTCTTCACTCGTATGATGATGCATTGAACATGTTAAAGCTAACTTTAAGTGAGCTGGCCAGGGGCGCATGGGACAGAAGAAGAGGAAAAACAGACTCCAAGAACAGGATATATTGGAACTATGAAAGAAGCCACAAAAAGGAAAAGAGAGTGGAAGAATAGGATAATAATATTCGCACTTTAGTGTATTAATGAATTTTACAATTAACTTGTAAATCGTATAGAAAATAGCTTTATTCTTGGAATTTAGTTTACTTTCTTCCATGAATTCAAATCTGAATTCTCCTTTTAAAAGGACCAGCTGATGAATGCTATGCTGCTGCTCCCTACGCACCAAAAAGTAAGCTGTCACCACACACATTGTTATTGAATAGATAATATTAGAGAATTTATCGATACACCAATTATTTATGATATATTCTATTAATTCTTCAATTTTGGTAAGATAGATGGATTGTTATTAACTTCATTTTAAAGATAACCAAAATCTATATGTGTGATCTTGAGACATTGCAAACAAAATTTATTTAATTTGCGATCACACAGATACAATGCATTATAAGTATTTTATAAGTTATCAAAATTTGTCAGTACGATTCTGAAATATTCCTACAAAGTTTCGTTTAATTTTAAGATTTTATGATAAATCTACTTAATTTCAGATCATATGGATAAAATAATGTGTGTGTGTATATATATATATATATCCTATCCATTAGACTTCTGGTGTACCTTGCAAGTGAGATGCACCTGAGCCCGTGCCCGAAAAAACAATGGACAAAATATGATACATAATCCTAGTTGCTTACAAATTAGTGAAATTACAGTTGGTGCTCAAGAATGTTGTACTGTTACCTATTATTAATGCTAATATAAAATCATTATACGCCGAAAAGTTTGCTTTACAGATGAAAATGAAACCACATTAGTGGGTCTCCAGTAACACTAACCACCCAACAAAGATAGGGATAGAATCCACTAGGGCCAAGAACAGAATGTTGATGCATCATTTTGGCAAAGATATGGTGACTTGGAAATGAATAATTTTTTTAATTTTTTTTCTCCAATAATTGAGTGTCAAATTCATGCACCCACCTCTTATTGCTCCAATGCCAATGCAACTTGATTAGTATCATGGTTTGGTTGGTAACTGGTAATGTCCAAACTTCCAATTTTTACCATCTTGTGGTAAATTAATGATTCTCATTTCTAGCATTAGCTCTTGGGTAGCCATTACCCCCATCAATGTTTAAACTGTTTATATTCTAAATACTAATTATTCACTCTCTCCCTTGTACAATACTTAACCAACTAACACCACTACAGCACCAAACAGCCTCCTTTGGTGATCTAAAGCTCTGGCCTTCCCCTTAAAGAAACAGAAAGCCAAGTGCAATAATGGTCAAAATAAAAGAATCACACTAAAGTTGGTGCTGATGGCCATGGCCTTTTTAAATACGGCTCTCACCCTCCATTTCTATTCAAAATTCAAATTGACCCATCTGGCCTTCTCCCCCCCTTCTTTCTAAATACCATACACTTCTTCTCTCCATTGTACTATTTTTGGTTCAAAATTTTTCAAGTGATATAGGAGTAGAAAAGCTTGCAATGATGGAAGCAATAAAATGGTAGAAACTAGAAAAAGCTTTGGTTCTGAGGTGAGGAAGAAATCAGTGGAAGGAGCCCGAAAAATGAGCACAGCAAGGTTCATTAAGTGTGTCACTGTTGGAGATGGAGCTGTGGGAAAGACATGCATGCTCATCTCTTACACCAGCAACACATTCCCCACGGTATAATAATACTAAATTTACTTTGTGTTTTTTTTGCCGATAAATAAAAAAAAATTCACTTGTTCTAATCTTAAAATGAAACAGGATTATGTTCCTACAGTCTTTGACAACTTCAGTGCAAATGTGGTGGTTGATGGCAGCACAGTTAACCTCGGATTATGGGACACTGCTGGTTAGTACTTTCCATAGGTGGTAAAGTTTTTAGCTGCTATGTATTGTTTTGTGCAAATTAGTGAATAAGGCTTCTATCATCAAAACTGGATAAACTTGAATTTTATCTCCTTAATTCCCTCATATAGTAACTACTATTTAAATGTATCATATTGTACTAATTTACTGTAGCTTCGTCGTGAATTCAGGACAGGAGGATTATAACAGGCTCAGGCCTTTGAGCTACAGAGGAGCAGATGTGTTCTTGTTGGCATTTTCCCTCCTCAGCAGAGCCAGCTATGAAAATATCTCTAAAAAGGTTCTTATGCAAATCGCCAGTATATACCTTACTATATCTCAATGCACATTTGGACCTATTAATATTATTCCAGCATAAGCTTTGTATATTCATCTATGATATGGTGTAATTCCACCTAACAAAATCTGACATTAGGCCAATATTATACATGCAGTGGATTCCTGAACTGAGACATTATGCCCCAACTGTGCCAGTTGTACTTGTGGGAACAAAACTTGGTAACAGCTAACTAAAGCTGATAAAATTACTTGAAAATTTGGTATCTTGAACTAGAAGTTTATCAGCAGTGTAATTCAATAGTTTATGGAATCTTCATTGTAATTGGCTGCAGATTTGCGGGAAGACAGGAATTATTTGATTGATCATCCTGGAGCCACACCTATAACTACTGCCCAGGCAAGTCACCTTCTAAACAAACACGGTTTTCTTGTTAGAGGCATAGAATATTAGAATTCTTTGGTTCTGCTTTAGTGTGCAACTAAATCCTCTAAAATCTTGGGTAGGGAGAAGAGCTGAAGAAGGCAATTGGTGCTGCTGTATACATAGAATGCAGCTCAAAGACTCAACAGGTTCATAGTCATACATATATGTTTGATGCTTATACTAAAGAAATTGTTATATAGCAGAATATGGTCCAATAAAAATTACAATATTAACTGCAATCGCTTAATAAAGTATCTATTAAATATATCACGGCTAAATATCTAAACTGGTCCTTCAGAAATGAAATGTACTTTGAAAATATTTCTTTCAGATTTTGAAAATTCTAAATTGGTTCCTCACATTAAAATGGGACAATTTGGTTCTTTCGTACATATTGATACAAAAAAAAAAATATATATTGTATGGAGGGAACAATTTGTACCTTTAAACCTTTTGAAATATGAGGGACCAATTTAAGTATTTTATTATGTATCATATATATAAGAAATATATATAAAAAAAGCATTTTGTCCACACACAAGAAATTTTATATGCACTCAGAGTGTCACATGAGCATGCTTGTATCCAATAATAAAGTGACACTTTAACTAAAAGTGAAAGGTAAATATATGTCCTAATTGAAATGTCACTTTCTAACTAATAGATATAAAGAATCCATGTGGTCCACCAATTGCATGTGACAATTTATCTCAACACGCAGTTGTAAAGCCCAATGCATTTTGGTCAATTCTTCAAGACAATGAACATGGCATAGGAAGTTATACCTATGATATAGCATTATTGTCATCAATTTAAAAATGTATTGGAACATCGTACAAAAGAAACGTTGATTTTGTACCACAAACTTGAGAATAAATTAGACTTTGTAGCATCAGCCTAATTTTGTGTTTTTGTTGCAATATTTCAGAATGTGAAGGCTGTATTTGATGCTGCAATCAAGGTTGTTTTGCAGCCACCAAAGCCAAGGAAAAAACGAAAGAAGAGTACTAGATCATGTATCTTTCTTTGATTGGTGTTCAAGTTTGATTCTCTATCATGTAAAATTCAGAACTTTCTTTTCCATTTCTCCTTTTTTGTTGTCTGATTGCATTACTCATTTTGAACATATGTATTGCAAACTCTACCCTCTTTTCAAGACAAATTTATGATAAGAAAAGTATAATAGCACTAATCATCACTTATTATATGTTGCTCAATATATATTTTAGTTTTTCTTAGGTACTAGTTTTAAAATAATGATTTTAATTCTTGACACGATTGTTTATCATTAATCATGATTTAGATTCTTTGCAAGCTGCAAATAAGTTTGTCGTTTGTGCTTAACAAGAATCACAAGATGATAGCATTATTTATGGATGCTTTGATATCAGTACAAGTTGACTCGTTTGTGTATCATTATTTATGTTGCATCTCTTAATAATAATAAAGTTCAATTCAAAAAAAAATATTTCAATGCTAGAAAGAAGGGAAAATCGTTTCCATTGATTGAAAGCTGATAAGATGAATGATAAAGTGACATTGCCCATCATCCATCGGATAAACGCCACTAACAATACCTAGGGTTGAACAAAGTTTAAAATTTGTAGGGGTTTTCTAATGAGTGACACTTATTAAAGAATAAAAAATTGTAAGTTTTGTATTAAAAGAAAAAAGATTTTTTCAAATTTTGAGGATAGTAGATGCATTAAAAACATTTTAAAATCACTACTTTAGACTTCTTAATAAGTGCTCTAATAATACTCGGCATATTAGATCACTCGCTATAAAACTCCAAATTTTTCTTAGCTCTACTAATATGCGAACTTCTTTTGCCATTCAAAGTTCAAACTGTTGGATTGTTGAAGCCTCCTAGGTCCATGCTCATTCTTCGATCTCCACCGTTTAATTAGTTAACAAAAAACAGTGTTGTTGTTTCCATAAGTAGTTGTGTTGTCTTTTCTTCCTTTTTTTTTTTTTTTTGGTTCAAAAGAGATGTTTATTGAAAATAAGTCGCAAAGCGCAGTTGAAAGACAACGGCCCATAACAAACATGACTGGTACTCAAACAAGCTTTAGCAGAACACTAGTCTATAATAAAAACTATATCCCTGCAAAAGCCTCTTAAAACAATGTGACTATGTGAGACTTCTTTCTCAGCTAAAATACATTTACAGACAATCTGAGCTTGAATTGCATTTACACCCAAATATCCAACAACTTTGTCATTTGGCATACGCATTTAAAATATCTTTCATACACTACACAATAGTCAATGGCAATGGAAACAATTATAATATTAAGCTTTTCTTGTAAGACCAAGAATTCAAACCTCAAAATTATCACTTCGAAACGAGTTTTACCAAACTACATCATTGTCTCGAAAATGCATCACCAATTGCTAACAAAGCAGAAACTTATTGCATATATGGCTACATGTAGGTGTGTGACAGCGTAAGAGTATCACTCCACAATCGACGACAATTAATGACATGAAACATTATACCATTTTCGTTTCACAGTAACCGTAAAAAACTAAACAGTATGCATATTAAGGAAAATAAAAAAAATCTTGATAAATATACATAATTATATGAGTAGATAAAATTATCCTTAATAAATAATTTGATTACTTAATTAATACATTTACATTAAGGATATAAATGGAAGAAAAAAATTGGGGTATGAATTAAAGAAAAAAAATAATGTTACCTAAATACTTTAAATGAATAGATATTCTTAAACATCAAAAAGTCAAAAATCGATAATTATTGTGAAATGAATGACTTAGCATACAAGGAAGTGAGTAACAATTATGCATTTAACTTGATTCCCCGTTAAACGAATCCACAAAAAGAAAAACCTATTATTTCATTCTACACCATCTCTATCCAGTGGCAATGGGGCGGGTTGGGGCAGGTTTTTGCTCAACCCAACCTCGCCTCGTATCAAATAATATGAGTCTTAACTCGCTCCGTCCCTATCTACAGATTTTACGAGTTTAAACTCGCATCCGTCCAGCGGGTACCCGCCCCGCCCTACTACTTTAAAAAAAATTGTAAAATTATCTCAAAATCTAAAAAATTAAACACAAAAATATAAAATACAACTAATAATAACGTTAATATTTAAATTCTATAGTTGTAATCGTCAATACAAAAAAACAGAATATCCTTGATAGAAAAACAAATAAGTTCCAAACAAGTTTAACAAATATCAAATTACAACAAAATCATAATGACTTCATGTCTAGACATCTAGCCTCATAATTCTTCAAATCATCATTCTTCAGTTTCTACATACTCATATTCATCATTAACTATCTGACAACCATTCACAGTAACAGGTTTTGTTTCTATAAATTAAACATAATAAATTCATTAATAAATCAATTAACATAATTTGAATATCAATATCTTTGAAATAAAAGAATTAGATAAACCATATGAAAAAAATTTACCTTTGCCTCCATAAGTTTCCCACAACCAATTTTGAGAACACATCAAAGCTTCTATTGTGTCTTCATTTAGACTACCACAATTAGGATTAATTAAACGATCACTCGCATTAAAAGTAGATTCAAAAGCAACACTAGACAAAGGGATAACAAATATATCTCTAGCAATTTTTTGAAGAGTTTGATACTTGACCCCATTCACTTTGCACCAAACTAAAATATCAAAATCAGGAGTTCTTGAAATAACATATTCCTTAATGTGAAAATCAAATTCAATTTTCACAAGTAAACCATTTGCTATCTTCAACTTTCTAAGATACAACTCATAAGCAACATCATCATCTTTATCTTCTCAAAGACTATGGTTTTGGGCAGAAAATTCTTGCACATTTGAGCCTGAAAAGTTTGCCTTTTGTTGGTACTCAATGATCAAGTCATAGTATAATTGTTGAATTCTTTGAACTTGCTCTGTACAATCCATTGATTTTTTGGTGTTAAGAATGAGGGGGAGACCGAGAGTGAATGTGAAATTCACATATTGAATGGGTATAGGGGTAGGTCTTACGTAATTTTTTTTAGAAAAAAAATATACATATATATATATATATATATATATATATATATATATATATATATATATGCACACACACACAAAATATATATTAATAATAATATTTTTTAAATATATATACGGGGTGCGGTGTGGGTGAAGGCGAGTTCACCTAAACTCATACCTGCCTGCAAATGGAGTTTAAAACTCGACCTGAGCGGGATGAGTAGTGCGGGTAACCCACGGGTCGGATAGAAATTGCTACCCTTACTATCCACATCCAAATATAGAACCAAGAAACATTATCAATTTTAGAGATTTGATTTAAATAGAGTTATAATAAATAAATGTAGGTCCAGTAGCGTGTAGGCGCCTGTAGCTCAGTGGATAGAGCGTCTGTTTCCTAAGCAGAAAGTCGTAGGTTCGACCCCTACCTGGCGCGTTTTGTGGGTTAGTTTTAACAAACCATTATTTTCTCTGTAGCCAATGTAGTTCTTGCATCCGTTGGCAAATCGTTATTATTTCATAACTTGATTCTGAACTTAACACGGGGTACAAATTCTTAAACAATGGATGCCTGTTTGACGAAACAAAAAATGAAGAGATTTCATTTGGGTTAATAAGCAGATAGATTGTTCACGTCTTGAACATTCTTTGGCTGAATCGCAAACCTGTAAAAGCGACGGCGGCGAACTTGGACTGCTAATTGCAAGTGGCTTCGTGGTCATATATACTAATATATCAATGACTTGGCCTTTCTTTTCCATCTAGATTCTAGTGTGAAACTGAATAATCATACCATAAATTAATATTGAATAGTAGTATTTGGATTCAAACGTTAGGCCAAGTAATATAAAGAAAGGTATAGTTGTATTATTATTATTATTGTACCAAGAGGTGGTTGAACTTTCTCCTTATACCCAAATCGAAATCAAAGGAAAGAAAATGTTTATGTAACTATGGTCCTGAAATGCTGGCACGCCTACTTGTAAATTTTAAACATGGATACGTTGTGCAGAAATTGAATTACCTTATTTCTAATGTTGTGTTTTCAATTCTCTATGCAGGTTTTATTTGGCTTACATTATTTTCCTTATACTTAGTTATATTTAATATCGTGGTTCATGACACTTATAATAGTTGTAACTCCTCAAACTTGATATGATTTTGAGAGGAATAAAGTTATACCATTGTTAATAACTATGGTTTTTAACCTAATGATAAAACCTCATCCATCACTTTCATTAAACGAATTTACAGAAATGATTGTACTTTTAACACAAAATAGACACATTTTAAGGGGAAAAAAAGAAGAAGCAGAAGAAATGAAGCAACTTAAAGAGGAATAATAAGTACTAGGTGAGATATCAACAAAGAAGGGATTCAAACTGTACTAAGCTTTATTAAAAGCATGATGATATTATATGCTGGAGCTTATAAATCACTACTAACATTCATTCTGTTTGATTTAAAATAAAGTTTACAATGAGATTTGTACCATGTTGAAAAATAAATTATAAAAAGATTATGATTATTGTAAGCCTGACCATCTAACGTTCAAACGTTCCATTAATACGTCTCTTACCAAAATAGTGGAGTTAATATCCGTTGGTATATAATTTTTTTTTTAAAAATTGTGGCTTTTTGATTTCTCAAACGTACTCTTCTCTCAGTTATTTTCCTTCCTTGGATTTGGTGGGACAGCCTACGGCTCCACTTTATGGTGGGATCTCTCCTAAATTAATAAAACAAATCTCTTTTTTATTACATTTTTAAAGCACACCCGTAAAAAAAGGGGAAGGAGAAGGAGGAGCAGCAGCAGAGTAATTACCAATCTTTTATCAAGGCGTTTCATTTTCTGGTTTCCTTTTTAGAGTGATTTTTGCTCTTTTCCCTTTATTTGATAAATTGAGCAAAATAAACTTGATCCCTTGAAACTTGATGTTGAAGAAAAATACAAGAAGCCAACAAACAAATACGAACCCCACCTTATTATTAATGTCAACAATTTAATGCACCGATAGTTTTCCCTGCTAAAACTTTTATCAAAATGACAAATTATAATGGAGAATGTGATAGTGAGTAATTATTTTTTTTAAGATTTGTAATTTTGGTGAACTTCTATTCATTATCAGTACCATTGTTTTATATTTGTAATGCACAGAAAATAGATTTAGAGTGGACTTTGACTCAAATAACTTTTTTAGTTTTAATATTTTTAGTTCGATATTGATTTAATTTTGATAAAAATTTTAATATCAATTTAGTTATTTTGTTAGATTTCAACATCAACATGTTTTAATGATTTCCGCTTTAGATTTTAATATCAATTTTGATTTCCATTTCATTAATAATCTAGTCCTAAAATTTTAATTTCGATATCGATTTAATCATTTTGTTATATTTCTATTTTGATTGAATGGCTATATAAAATAGATATATTAAAATTAAAAATGTTAAAACTGAATTGATATTAACTTTTTTTAGAATTAAACTAATGTTCAAAATATTGTTGGGAATTTTTAGTTTTTTTGGTAGGGTGTTAGGAATTAATATCAAATTGAAAATATCACGGAAAAAAAAGGTTGTTTACTCTTAAATTTGGTATTAAATCCAATTATATATTTTACCAAGGAAAAGAGTGAAAAGTATACGAAGGTAGAAAACCACTAGTGGTAGAAGAGATCATCATTTGAGCTTTGAAGGCTTCTCCCTCCTTCAATACGCGCCTCCCCTTCCTACCCCGTACACGCTACACGCCTGCCTCTCTCTCTCTCTCTCTCTCTCTCTCTCTCTCTCTCGTTTACAAGTACAAATCGTGCTCGAAGTTGCGAGCTTTAAACCAAGTCATCACCAACTAGAAAGGCCTTTAAAAAACAACTGAACAACCCCATCATCATCTACCCATTTTCATTTTGATCAAACGGAAACAGAAAAACACATCACCACAAAAACCCATTTTTCCAATCTTTATTTGGTTCAGTTTGGGCCAAAAAAAAAAAAAATGGGTTCTACTTACAGAGCTGAGGAAGATTATGATTACTTATACAAGGTGGTGCTGATCGGAGACTCTGGTGTTGGCAAGTCCAACCTCTTGTCAAGGTTCACAAGGAACGAGTTCAACTTGGATTCCAAGTCCACCATTGGTGTAGAATTCGCAACACGTACTGTCCATGTTCATGACAAGGTTGTCAAGGCTCAGATTTGGGACACTGCTGGCCAAGAAAGGTCCTTTTTTTTTTCTTTCTTTTATTCTCTTGATCTCATCTCATTCCTTGTTGGGTTTATTTGTTTCTCTTTCCAATTCTTGGGGTTTCTTTCTTTTTTTAAGGTTAAGGTATGTATGTTAGATTTGATTCCCCAACGATGAATTGAATTGTGAAATGAAAAAAATGGGTGATCTTTTTTGTTTTGTGGGGTTGTTGGTTTTGATCTCAATGAACAAGACTCTGGATCACTGATTGATTTTGAAACGGGGGATTTTTTGTGTGAGAATTTGTTGTAGGATATAGAATGGAGCAAGCGTTTTTTTTTCTTTTTTGTTTTTTCTGGGGGTAGGATTAATGTAGCTATTTCTTACTCTGTATGAGTTATGGCATATTCTTTATGGATCATGGATATGTAGAGCAAGTTGGATAATTGATCGCCTTCATTGATATGTAAATAGTAGATGGGTGCTTGAAATGCTAGTTACTCTCTTTGATGCGGGTGTTCAAGTTCAGAACCTTGGATCTGGTGAGTGGGTGGGATACCAATTCTTGTGTATTATATGGTTGCTGCATGTGGAAGATATTCAAGAAGCAGTAGCCTGACCATTGTTTATTTCTTTCACATCCATTGACTTTTTGTAAAAACTGCAATTTGATGTCATTATATTAAGGTGTTTCGATGAGGTGGCATGTGGTTCCAGAAATGTTCTGGGAATAGTATACAGATCATATCATAACTCTATAAATAAAACATCTGTATAGCTCTGAGAAGTTGATTACATGACTTCTCAAAATGTTTTCATGTTTTGTTTTGTCCATACTTCTGGCACTTATTTGAAATGAATTGAGGCAGAGCTTAGCGACAAGTCAATCCTAAAGAATGATTCTTCCAATTTTCTGATCAATACTTAATGAATTGGACTGCTAGCTCGTGTGATTTTTCTGATCTATACTTAGTGTGATGCTTCTGTTCATTTTATCTGCCAACGAGAATGATGTTGCACGCATTATGAGAGTGGGAGGGAAGGTAGAAAGTTTAGGCTATATCAACTGTCGAGTATAGTATATAAAATAAGAGGGGAAGTGAATTCAAAGAAGAAAAAATGCCTTTTATAATGACTGTTTATTCATGTTCACCATCTATACTTACAAATTTGCAACTCTTTATCGTCCACAACCTGTCAACGTGATACTCGCTAATCAGACCTACATATACACATTATTTTGCTGATTCCTGAATGCTATATTTTGTCTGTCTCATTCTTGCTATTTACCACAGATATCGTGCAATCACAAGTGCTTATTATCGGGGAGCTGTTGGTGCATTGGTTGTGTATGATGTTAGCAGACATGTTACCTTTGAAAATGTGGAGAGATGGCTGAAGGAGCTTAGGGATCACACAGAAACCAGCATTGTGATCATGCTTGTGGGGAACAAGGCAGATCTCCGGCACCTGCGCGCCGTGTCCACCGACGAAGCCAAGGAGTTTGCGGAGAGGGAGCACACATATTTCATGGAAACCTCTGCACTCGAGTCCTTGAATGTGGACAATGCCTTCACAGAAGTGCTAACTGAGATATACAATGTTGTAAGTAGGAAGACAATTGAGGTTGGGAATGACCCCGCAGCCTTGCCAAAGGGGCAGACTATCAACCTTGGCAGTAAAGATGATGTCTCAGCTGTTAAAAAATCTGGGTGCTGCTCGGCATAGTTTGAGAGATGAAAGGTGAAGAAGGTCATAGACAGTGAAATAGTAGTATACTGTAAGATTTTGGGATCCATATGAATTGTTTGAAACCTAGTATTTTTGTTTTTAACATTTTTCCCACTTATTTTGGGGAGTTTATTATTTTATCATCTTCTATTGATTGGTGGTATGTGTGCATGTGCTGCGATGGCTTTTTTGGCTTTCAAAATTCAAATTAATAAATAAGGAATAGGTGAAGACCATTAACTTTTCAAAATTTCATTCGTTTAAAGCGAGTTTAAAGTGAGGCATGTAAAGTGAAAAAGTGATGGATATTATTTAGTAGAGCCTACACATAATAAAAATTATTAATCTAATAGTTATTGACCTTTCACTTTACAAACTTTGTCAATTTTGAGGGACTCAATCCAAGTTTTCAAGTGGGACATTAGAAATTATTTTCAAGTATGCAATTTTCACAAATTTAAACTGTAGTTTACATTAAACATTTCATATGATATCTAAATTTTATGTTTTCAAATTGGCTTTAAATTTGATACTGTGAAAGTGTGAAATTTGTTCACACAATTATCTAATCGTCCAAAACTACATAGGGGTATCTTACATTTATATAATTTTTAATATTAAAGGTGATGATGTATTTGGTCATTTTAGAAAAATAGTAAGGATTTTCTTCAAAACATAATTAACTAATTTATCGTACCATATTTTCTCTCTCTTATACTGCTTTTGATTAGGGGGGAGGAACTTCTTGTTTTATGCTTCTGCTCCTCATGAGAAGCACAATCAAACATATTAACAAATTCTAGAAATACTTATTTTATGAGAAAATGTACTTTTTTCCTCACTGAATTTTAACCCAAAAAACCCAAGATATGATTGATTGAAAATATTTAACAAATTTAATCTCTTTTAAATTTATACAAAGTCACTAATCAAACATTTTTTTTTTGTAGATGATCAACACAAAAATAAATAATAAATACGATGTTATTATAAAAGTATATAATTTACCATAAAAATATTCCATAAAAAATAATTTAACCTAAAATTATAATTAAAAATTAAAATATATATCATTGTAAATAAAAGACAAGTCTACTTTTGATATTTTTATATTGTCATAGTTATGCAATCAAATTCTTTTACTTATATGACCTTTTAGTTCGAGTATCAGAGTCAACTATATTTATTAATATATTAATACATAATTGAATGATTGTTAAATTTTTTATATTATCAATATATGAGTTTAATTTTATTTATGTGACTTTTCAAGCTATGAGGTTGAAGTTAACCATGATGGTATGACATTATATAATTGAATGACTGTGTAAAACTTATTTTACATTGTTAGTTTATCAAAATTAAATCCCTTGTATATTAAAACTAAATCTGTAAAAGATTGTAAAAAAATTGAGACTAAATAAAATATTGTAAAAAAAAGATTGGGAATGATGTTGAAAAAAATTGAGAATAAAAGATTGTAAAATAATTGAAATTAAAATGGTCTATTTTAAACAGATTTATTTATGTTAGGAAATAATGTTAAAAAGTGAATTCAGAAGAATTGATACTAAATATGAATTCACTTCTTTTCAATCCAAATTTTTCCAACTCAATGGGGGAAAAAAGGTAAATCAAACAAGCAATTAGTCTTTCGTTTAATTTTTCATCCATTATTAACAAAAATTATACACATTGAAGAAAGTTTAGGTGATAAAGTTGCAATTGTTTTCTAATTTATGAATTAAAATGCACGTCAGTAAACATTGAGAGATTAAGGCGCACGTTACCCCAACTGGAGGGGTTTCTTAACCTTTTCCACAAAATAAATGAAGGATGAAGATAATTAATGGAATCACGGGGACAAAAAGAACCTGAATTTTTAAATTTTTTTAACCTATATGTTGCTAGTATAATACTTGTTTGGTACTTTTGCTAATACTGGTTCCGTCTATTTATAGGTCTGTTTTAAAGTTTTTCAAAAAGATAATTAAGAATATTATTAAATAGATTCAGATATAAAATAAATATAATTTAAATAAATTATTCTTCTTTTTATTATTGAGTAGATGAAAAATGATAAATAAAGATAACATTTTAAAAATTAATTATTTTTAATATTCTCAGTCACAAATTAATTTAATATTTTAAAGAGAGATAATTATAAATAATAATACGTGTGTATATATATATATATAAAACTTGCAAAATCATATTTTATCCATTAACCAGTGTTCTAAAGACAATTGTTAATCAAAAACTCAATTTTCATTTAGACGTTAATATTTCCATAAATACTATAAGTGACAAATGAAGTACCTAACAAGTTGCCATTAGGGGTCGGTTAATTCAAAATTTCTCCATAGTTTGGTATGGCACATGGGTAGCCACAAAATTAAAGTGGTTTTGGTTTAGAGACATCAAAATAAACTCTGACTTGATAAGTTGCTCTACCAAAATAGTCTTTTTTAGTGGGTTGGATTGAATTTCAATCTGCCTAACTTGTCTCGTTTAACCTGCAGATTTAGGCTGGCAAGTTTGGCTTGGCTCATAGATTGATTACACTATTTTTTTAATTTGAAAAAGTCAAATTTTTAGTGGACATTTATTGTCGTTAATATTATGTGTTAAGTGAACATTTGTAATTCTTAGTTATTATGGACTTCTTATAATCTACTGTGTTGAATATAATTTGTCAATGGATAGTAAGTCCCCCATATATAGTCATTTGATAATTATAAACTCAATATAGGTTTGTTGGGTCCTTGTGCTTGTTCTATTCTGGAATATGTTTATGGTAGTGACTAGCTAGTAACAATTTTGAAAAATTGACTATATGCAACAATTTGGGCCCTCCATGCTTATAAAAAATAAAACTCATCATTAAAATTTTTTTTTGTTGGTGATTTTTTTCTTACTTTTTGGCCGATTGACATGCAAATCCTCTAGTTTGTCCCAAAATAGGTTGTGTTGGTTGTTTAAGCTATTTAACTTTTACAGACTGGTCCACCCTACCTTTTTTATGGTGGGGTGAGCCAAACCGCTTTGACACGTCTAGTTTGATTCTTGGAAAGCCTATCTTCAATCCCGTAGTTGGGGTTGGAAGTGAATCAAGCTGGGCAAAGCTTAGACTCAATATATATATATGGGAATTACTTAAGTGGGTAGAGTGGTTTGTGATGAAAGTAAGAAGAGTAAATCTTGTGCATACAAGGCTACTTATACATGGAATAATACGTGAACTCTTCAGGTAACTAAGTATTGCGATGATAGTTGGGTGTGAATGTGATAGTTTGTGGGGCTATTGGCCTCATTAAGGT
Source organism: Dalbergia cultrata (assembly GCA_031216105.1). NCBI lineage: Eukaryota > Viridiplantae > Streptophyta > Magnoliopsida > Fabales > Fabaceae > Dalbergia > Dalbergia cultrata. Next base: position 9,569,210 of record CM062350.1, on the reverse strand, counting down.
TCTTTTTCGCGTGAACAAGGAATGTCGTGAAGCCTGTGGAGGACAAGGCTTTAAAACTGAAAATCTTATTGACCTTCTGTAGGGTGAATTTGATGTGCAGTCAACTTTTGATGGGGACAACCATTTTCTGATGCAGCAGGTAGGATGATGTATTCTATTTGATATGCTGATGAGAATGCGATAGTCAAAATCTTTAAGCATGGCCTAAGAATAATTTTATATGCAACACATTATTTAAATTTGACATTTTAGTGTGAGTGATAGTAAAGGGTTTAGGGTGTTTGTATGGAAGTTTTAATAAGTGAAATAAACTTGTTGGAAACAAAATCTACACTGAACCTTCAAATAGGCACAAATTTAACATATTACATTTACAATAAAAGTAGGTCCCACATATTTTATGAAAGATCCAGTCATTTATTTTTCGATCCTATCAATTTTATTATGAGTGTGTATAAATATAAAGTGTTAAACTTCCTGGAATTCTTCCAATTATGAACTTTTCGGTTGATTTGTATCTTGACAGACTATTTGTGCCTTTTTGGAATAGTCAGTAGTTCAGTCCTGGTGGTAGTGACTAACTAGTGACGATTTTGAAAAATTGGCTACATGCAACAATTTGGACCCTCCATGCTTATAAAAAACAAAAATCATCATTAAAAAGTTTTTTTTTTTGTGATTTTTTTCTTACTTTTTAGCCAGCCGGCACGCAAATCCTCTAGTTTGCCCCAAAATAAGTTGTGTTGGCTGTTTTAGCCATTTAACTTTAGCAGGCTGGCCCACCCTATCCCTTTTTGATGAGGCAAGCCAAACTGCTTTGACACCTCTAGTTTGATTCTTGGAAAGCTTATCTTCAATCCTGTAGTTGGGGTTGGAAGTGAATCAAGCTGGGCAAAGCTTAGACTCAGCTCATTCCCATATATATACATATATATAGGAACGACTTAATTGGGTAGAGTGGTCTATGAAAAGTAAGAGAGTAAATCTTGTGCATACAAGGCTACTTATACATGGAATAATATGCGAACTCTTCAGGTAACTAAGTATTGCAATGATAGTTGGGTGTGAATGTGTTAGTTTGTGGGGATATTGGCCTCATTAAGGTTCTTTTTTGCGTGAACAAGGAATGTAGTGAAGCCTGTGGAGGACAAGGCTTTAAAACTGAAAATCGTATTGACCATCTGAAGGGTGAGTTTGATGTGCAGTCAACTTTTGATGGGGACAACCATGTTCTGATGCAGCAGGTAGGATGGTGTATTCTGTTAATCATAGAATTTGAATTATGCTTGATTAGTTAAATCTAACCTAGGAGATGCTTGATATGCTGCTGAGAATGCGATAGTCAAAATCTTTAAGCATGGCCTAAGAACAATTTTATCTGCAACACATTATTTAAATTTGACATTTTAGTGTGAGTGATAGTAAAGGGTTTAGGGTGTAGGGAAGTTTTAATGAGTGAAATAAACTTGTTGGAAACAAAACAAAATCTACACTGAACCTTCAAATAGACACAATTTAACATATTACATTTACGATAAAAATAGGTCCCACTTATTTTATAGAAGATCCAATCATTTGTTTTCGATCCCATCAACTTTATTATGAGTGTGTATAAATATAAAGTGTTAAACTTCACAGAATTCTTCCAATTATGAACTTTTCGATTGATTTGTATCTTGACATGCTATTTGTGCCTTTTTGGAGTAGTCAGTTAGTTCAGTCCCGGTGGCTTAGGGCAGTGTCCTTTCGTTTAGCGTCCAAATAAGCTCACATTTTGAGCAAACAAAACCTGAACTGTATTCTCATTATGACTTCACTACCTACCGAGCACTTCGTGATTTTTAACTGATCCACTTGAAGTGGTATAGGATTTTTAACTAATCCACTTGAAGTGGTATAGGATTATTCATGTCATAATTTAAGAATCAGTTCACTCTTCTTTGTTCAATGTGAAATGATAAAATCCATAGTTCCACACTTCAACTCAGGTCAGCATGGCGCTTTTGGTAGAATACATGGCAACTCAGGCTAAAACCAAGCAATCTAAGGCTTTGGGATTGGAACATATGAACAATCCCAGGCCTGTCATTCCATTTCAGCTAATGAATTCGACTATTAGGATCAGTGAATTTCAGGTAATATCATGTTGTTACAAACACCTTTTGATATCTGGAATGACCACATAGGAGTCTTTGTTTTCTGCTTACCTCTCATTTATGTAGACTGATCTGTTCCGCCTAATGGAGCAAGATCTATTGAGACGTTTTGCTGAAGCGGTATCACAATATCAAACTCAAGGAGAAAGCAAGGAGTATGCCTTCCTTCTTGTGAGAATTCTACTTGGTTTTGTTAATTATTTGTACATATTTCGTTTTGTTGTCTTAGAGTTGGATACCCTTCTCTCTAGCAGAGTTATCAGCTCGCAGAGGATTTGAGCAGAGCTTTTTCGGAACGACCTGTATTGCAAAGTTTCATAGAAGTTGAGTCAACTTTACGCGCTGGATCACTAGAAATAAGTCTCAGCATTGCTTTTTGAATGTTATTCATGCTATTATGTCTAGACCTTAAGTATATGCACAAGTTCCGTTGTCTTGTGTTTGCTGGTTTGTATTTCAATCTTACGTATACATAGTTTAAATTATTTATCTACTTATTTTTATAAATCATATAATCACCCATCATCATATTATTTAAAAAGAATTTAACTATGATTACATCTGCTTGAGAGGTCAGATTCTTGTAACGATGTAAATCATAAAGTAAAAACACATTAAACAAAGTTTCTTCTATTTTATTTTTAAATTTTGCACCACAGCTTATGTGTTGCATATTACAAATTTCTTTTTATTTTGTTTTTCAATTTTGCACCACTGCTAATGTGTTGCATATTTGTTCAAAGTTTTCTTATTACTGAGATGAAGGGAAACAAATTTATTTGCTGATATTTTGCATCTGCCTCCTATGTAGAATGTGTTAGGTTTTTTGAGATCATTGTATGCCTTTACAAGTGTGGATGAAGATGCTGCCTTTCTCCGACATGGCTATCTGTCAACAGAGAATGCTTCTTTAGTGAGGAAAGAAGTGCCAAAACCCTCTGCTGAACTAAGACCACATGCACTTGCCTTGGTCAGTTCCTTCGGAATTCCTGATTCTTTTCTCAGCCCTATCGCATTTAACTGGGTCGATTCAAATTCTTGGTCTTCTGTTCAACACCAATAGCTCATGACATTTACTCGGCATTTGTATTGTCATTTAGTTTTTCATGTCAATAAAGAAATGTGAATAGTGTTATCCTGGCAAACCCTCGGAGACTTAGGTGTATGATTTTTCATGTATAATAGTTATTGTATCGTATATAAAAAGACTGGTACTAAATGCTATTCTTATTCTAATGTTAGGTGGAGACTTACTTGCCTCCTTCACCCAATAGTCTGAAACCAACTCAGACAAAGTTGTTCGATATTAACTAGAAAGTAATAAACAGCATTATGCACCTAACAATAGGAACTACTGCACAATTTGCTTAATTTTAAATTGAGAAAAGAGAGCAAACAAATGACCTGTACCATGCACGTTCTCCCGGGAGAAACTCGTAATGATTAATGAATTTAGTATAAGTTGATGACACGATTATGCTGCTCCACTAATGCTAGACATGGTTGTGTTTGTATAAGATTACAAACAACCCCTCACTTTGACATGAAAAATACAACTAATGATGTCCCATTCGACAGAAGGCAGCAAACGTCATGCATGTTTTAAGAGCACACATGATCTGTGGAGAAAATGAATTTTGCCTTTACCATTCAAGAGCAGTGATGGAACTTGCTATAAATACGAGACTAACACATGCAACTTAATTGGTTCTATATATTGAGAATAACCAGAATATGTCAATAACCAGAATATGTCAGAAATTTGGGTGCTTGACTACAAAGGGAGCTCCTACTGATCCCTCGAAAGTATGCAGAATGTTCCTCAAAGAATGGATCTAACTTTGAATGCTGCATAGACTTCACAGAATAACAAAGGCAACATATAATGTTAAATTCAGTACAAACTTGTAATTTGGACACCATCTACAGCAAGGAACTGTATTTCTTTGACCAGGAAATGTTAGTAGTTTCCCTATGCTGTCACCCACATGTACATGTTAGTAAGTCATTTGGTAAGATGAAAATCACCCAGGAGATCCACCATTCTCAGACTTGGCCTTTATTTGTCCGCCGACAGGGCCTCCATCCTCTACCGGAACATCAGCAGTTAGTTTTCCCATCTTGCTTTGTAAATCAGCAAGAGATTCCTTCGTCAATTTCACTTTAGGACTTTTCTTTTTATCAACAAGCTTTAATTCCAGTCGATACAATGCTAAGCTATCCTGGTTATTGATCTCATACTCATACAAATGCCACTCAAGATAGCTTAGAGGCTGGGGGTCCATATAATAGGACCTCTTTTGTCCCCCATGTTCCTTCATCACCTGCTTCCTTGATTCATGCCAACCGCGCCCATTGTAATCTGGAAGCGATCTCTGTTTTCTATTTCCACTCACAAATGCCCTTCTAGGCTGGTCAAAGAAGAGCCACTCCCTCAAAGCTTCCCCCTCAAGAAAAGAAAGATCAAATAACTCTGTAACAACGAAAGAAAGATCATTAAAATTTGAACAATATACAACTACTAAGCCTTGCTCAACCAAGTGCGGGCAGCTACATGGATCAAAGTCATCAAACTCGAATAATATGGGAAACTCTGATTGCATACAATCCCAACCATGTACAGACTCAGATGAAAAGTAGTAAGCATCAGTAAACCAATTTTTAAACAACAATAACTGTCAAATGAGTAAATTAAAGGATAAAATGAATAAAAAGTAACAAATTTCATGCATACTCACCAGGAGCATTCCAAGGGGATTTAGTTGAAGCAGCACCTTCACATTTAGGGATGCCCACTTCCTTTCCCTGAGTCTTTGCAAGAAGTGCAGCAAACAAAGGACCATCTTTTACCCCAATGCCTCCAGGCCGCAAAATTGGGGTCATGCCAGGAACACCCTCATTAGTTGCCAAAAGCTCATGACCACTGCTGCAGTAGTCCTGGCAACATTTTAACCCTTGAGCAGGTCTGAAACAATCCCACAGAGAACATTTTGGGCCTAAAAATGCAGAAGCTGGAGGGCGGATATTTGGAAGAATGTTAGGCATAGTATCCTCTCTATACTGCTTGGCCTCATCATTTTCAAAAAATTGGCTACAATCGAAGCCTTCTTCAATAACAAATGGCTGGCAGTCCAACTGAGTAATCATATCTGAGTTGTTAAAGGCATCATTGTGTAGAGTTGAAGCAGAGCCAACAAATTGATTGAAGCCATCAAAGGTATGGTCTAGTAGCTGGTTATCATCAAAACACTTCTGCAAGATAGCAAGTGCCCATTAATTATCTATCACTGCCAAGATTAATCAGTGAGTGCACAAAATAGAATAAGATACACTACAAATATTCTCAATGTATTTTCCTAATTACATTGTGCAGCAGGTTTTTTCCTCTTTTAACCTTAACCTAATAACCTATGAAATCAATAACAAGTTGAGATTAATCTGGACAGGAAAATTAGAACAAGGTTGCATGGCCTCCCCAAATTTTTCAATACCTTGAATGTATTAACCTATGGTTTTGCCAGAGTAAGCTGAAGGTACACACAGGTGAAAGGCATCAACATTCTTTCCCTATGCTATTCTAGATAACTTTGTGAAGGTTTAGGGATTAATGGAATGGAAGATGAAAAAGAAAACACATTCACCAATTAGGCTCAGTGTTTCATGACACTATACTTACATACTTATTTCTACACACACCTTCCCCTATGCTATTCTAGATAACTTTGTGAAGTTTTAGGGATTAATGGAATGGAAGATGAAAAAGAAAACACATCCACCAATTAGGCTCAGTGTTTCGTGACACTATACTTACATACTTATTTCTACACACACACACGCGCACGCACACACACACACACTATCGTTCCCACAAAAATAGTACCCAAACTATAAAGTCAATAATGCTTTGAATAAAGCTAATGAATCATGCCCTGTTTTTCTCTTTTTTAATCCCTAAAACTATAGTCAATTTTGAATCATACACTGTTTTGACAAGTTATGTCAAAAAAAGTTAAACATTTGATCTTTTGATTCCCCCCCCCCCCCTCCCCCCAAAAAAAAAACCAAACTGCACACTTGACAAAGGAAAAGCTCCACTAATCTTTCAAAATTTTCCATATGCTAAACACCAATAGATTACTGAAAAACATTATACCATGCATGACACCATCCATATTTAGGAAATTCTAGCAGACAACTAAGAAGCATATTAACTAAAAATAATACAGATAAATTGCTGCATCAAATTAACAGCCAGAAGCCCAGAACTAGCGAGAAAACTTTACTTCATGAAAAGATGAATAATTTATATCATTGACATTGTGGGGATGCAGCTCAGTCTTCAATTGGTCAAGGTTTTTTAATGGACTAATTGCATCATCCTTCTCCTCAAGTTCCTGCAGAAGTTGAGCTAGTTCCCCAGGAAATGAACCAAGGCTTCCATCCTATAAAAAACCAGAATATATCTTGATTAGCACCACAACCAACAACAACAACCAAGCCTTGTCTCACTAGATAAAGTCAACTACATCAATTAGATGACAATGCTATAGTGTACTATGGTAAACCATGTTTACAATCATACCATTAAAATCTAAAAGACACATATACCTATCAGCCAAAAAAATCACCTTGAGAAGTAAAAAATAAACATATCCATAATCAACTATTTCTATAATTAAAAATATACAGCTAAGGAGGTAGCTGGAGACTCCAGTTCTGCTTTCCACTCCCGGAGAAGCTGATGCATCTGCTCCTCAAACACCACAATGTCATGAGCCCTATTTTCCTTCCTAGCAGACTGAAGACTCGTGAAAATTGTTTGAATTTTATCAACTTGGTGTTTTTCCTTTTCCTTCATGGATTGATGAGAAGAAGACCCGCATTTGACCTTGGACTTGTCTTTCATCATAACAATATTTTATCAGAACAGATTATCTGCAAATCATCACCATAAAGCTTCAGGCTTTAAACAGTGGGTAACTAAATTTATACCATAATCAGGTCATTAAAAAAAATTTAATAATAATTTGCAGCATAATTAGTTGGAGGAACGAAGCACAGGGTCGTTTTGACTATAAAGAAACAGAACCCTAACCCTAATTGGAGGAAGGGGAAAGTTCCGATTTTGGGAGTGAAATTGAACTCATCAATTCTCCATCTTCCGAATTGAATTGCAAAAAATTAGAATATAATACCAATTGAGTAGTAGTGTTGAAAAGCTTGAAACTTGAATGAGACCCAACAACTTAGAAACGAGGATTACCTGGAAGAACGGCACAAGAGCTTCAACAGTCCCAATTGGAATGAGATCTCTGTGTCTTGTTCTGCGAATGCAACATTAACACCAAACTTCGCAATACTTTCCACTGCTGTACATATATTACTAGGGACCAGGGAAAGGGGATTATTATTATTATTATATTATTATTAGTATAATATTAATTTAATTTATATTCACTATCAATTTAAAAAAATTATATAAATATTTAATAATATTTTGTCGTGGAAGCAAAAGTAGTTGACTTATTCTTTCACTATTTTATAAGTGTGACAAATTAAAAAAATATAATTGGATCAATAAATCTTTTAATTTTATATAAATATAGTTTCGTTTTATTATTAAATAATGGCTTGGACTCTTTATTATTATTCAAAAAGTTTGACTCTTTTAAGAAATTTTTTTTGAAATATTATATTGTATTTTTTATGATGAGTATAAAATTCTACATCTTCAAACTATGCTCAAAATAATCTCATTATGTTAATAAAATATATTAAATACACATAAAACAATAAAATATATTAAATAAATTTAATTTTGATAGTTATTTTTTTAACAATAATTTGATTTTATTTTATTATATGTAATTATGCCATTAAATTTATTTAACTTTTACTATAGCTACTTTAAAAATGTACGAAGAGTTATTGAATTAATAATGAAAATAGTTTACTTTCATTATTTATTAAAATTAATCAAATAATAACATGAGGATATTGAAAAAATTTATTATTATTATTATTTTATTATTGTTATTGTTATTTTAATTTTGTTAGGTTTAATGCAATTACATTTGATACGCTTTGTTATAAATTTGTCACTAAAATCCCTTAAATTCATTAAAATTATGTTGACTTCCCCTATAATTATTGATTTCTTAAATTAAACATAACATGTAACATATATATCATTATTAATAATAAACTTGTAATATTTTAATAATATTAACATATATATCGACTAGAGTTACAACTCATTTTGACTTGTTTCCTATTATGATAGTTCGTAGTGGGCTAATTTGGATAAACTTTTTCCACAACCACCTTATTCACTAGCAAGATACTGCACATAAGATACATTTGGGGGTTGATTAGAGTGATCAATGAGAGAAAGAGGATGTCTAGATAGGCATGATAAAACCTCTAATATTTATCTATTCATATGTTATATATTCTTTTTTTTTTTTCCTTCCAAAAACCGTTACTCTGATTTCATTAACATGCAACACTTATATATCGATTCCATCACACGACCTCAACATACTAGTTCCAAGATTATTATTGGATCCATGCAGGGTAACAAATGAATTAAAACTCACTACGTGATACTTTTGCCGTAGTTCAATTTAGTTATCGGTGACATTAGATGTATACCACCTTAACTCTTAACTACGAAGAAGTATGTAATTAAACTTGTTGACCACTATTGACCAAAAAAAAAAATACTGTGACCACTAGAACACACGCTAGCAACGTGACCATTGTAGAAGATTCACAGAAGTAGCCAAGGAATTCCATAAGAAAAAACTTCATGGGGAAAAGGCACTGTTATATCGCTAGCATAATTTTTGTCACATCAAATAATTTGTTCTTGGGTAAACAATTATTGGAAGTGTTGCGTGTGTGTGTATATATATGTATATATAAACTTATTTTACCTCTTTAATCTTATCCTCGTTATGTCATTTATCATATTTTATTCAATTTGCAAGCTCCATATTTCACAATCTAAAAACCATGTTTCAAATCAAATCACAATTGAGGTAAAATTAAGTAATAACAAAAATCCTTGTAGAAAGCTTAACAATTGCTAGTTTGAATCAATTATTTAGATTTTGGCTCTCTCTACATTGCTATGAGTGTATATGATGGTGAGAATCAGAATAACAATAAATGTTACAAGTCTTTCCACCTCTCAAAGCTTTGTGCGAAAAAACCTACCCCACTTAATTTGGTCTAAAAGCTAGACTTGCTTACCGACCAACTATTATGATTCAAATGACTGAAAGTCATACAAAACGTTTGACAGTTGAAAAATTGTAATAATCAGTTGGATTTCGGTTTTTCCAACAGATCTAAAAGGGTGTCCAATGTCAAAAGAATATAAGCCCCTTTCACGAGTTCTCTCAACTCGTCAAGCATTTGTTCCAATTCATCTTGATTTGGTGCAAGTTCAACTTTCTTCTGAGAATGAAGTTGAAGTCGCTTTCCTCCATGAAGTTCAAAATGCTTTTGTGTACGAAGTTCAGCCAACTCCATCACAATTGCCTACAAAGGAATGAAAAGGCCAGCACGTGTACCGTTTTAACATCTCCACCACTAACGGCTTTTAGATAAAATAGATGTGCATCATGTTAAAGGAACGAACTATACTTTGTTTTCAAGAAATTCCTCCAAAATAAATGCTCTTAATGGACATATAATCCACAATTGAGAGAAGAGAGAAAGACAATACCTCTAGCTCCCCTTTTAGTCTCTCTTTCCTTAATGCTGAAACATGACTGTGTACCCCAAGGACGACGGTAACTCCTACCGCCTGTATATAAATCAATCACATTTATTATAATATGCTATAACTTTAGGAATAGAATAACATTATAAATAGATAATTGACAACTATATATTAATTGTACGAAGCACTTCTATACACTATATTATCACCCAATGTTTACCGTGTACAAAGATAGCTCTGCAAGAAGAAGTGATCCAGCTTGAATAGCCTTCTTCTCATCCAACGATTGTATTGGAGTATCTTTGGCAAAGTCATACACACATCTTTCCATTCTTGTGGTTATCTTATGACCAGTCTGATACATTATCACGTAAAATTCAAAGTCTATGTTGTGAAACTTACATAAAATATGCTAACATACATTCTTATTTGATGCTCGAATACAAAACAAAAAACAAAACAAATCTTAATAATATTTCAACATTAAAGTCCACTACAAATCCTAAAAGTGAGAAAGAAAGAACCTGGCCAAGGTTGATAACAGATTGACGTAGTTTTGGAGGACAACTGGCCTCCTTCTTCACGACATTGGCGATAGTATTAGCGAAGGTTGTTATTGTCACTGTTCTCAACTGCTTTGCTAATGAAAACAACATCATTTTCTCGTTAATACAAGAATTTTTTTTCCTTTGAAGAAAAATAATACAAGACTCCTATTAACCTTAGTTTTCAAATTGATAGGTTTTGGTCACTTCTTGAACAACTTATATAGTGTTGTCCCCAACAACCATTATGATCGAATTGTTGTCACGATTAAAGATGGGTGGTTGGATAATTCTTGCTAGGCATGGAATCATCGTCCTTATCTAAAAGGTAGAAATGATATTACTACATCAATCATTCTATTAAAAATTTCCAAAACAACATTTTGATTATTTAGCATTTTTTAAAAAATAATAATTTGAAAAGGAAGCACCATTGTTGTATATACATTTAATTTTTATTAATAAGATTATTTTCTATTTTAATTCTTTGACGAATAATTCTATTAATGTATAATGACAGAATATATAAAAATTATTAATATTAATAAATGTGTTTGGTTTTATACTATATTCAATTTATGATTTTTCAAGTAATTATTTCCCATAATTGTTTATTGACTGATCACATAATTGATAAGGGATATATATAATAGTTATATATAGTAATGGGAGCTTCCTATATATCTATATAATAATAATAATAGTAAAAATAATAATAATAATTATTATTATTATTAATATATTGATAATGTAAAAGTAGTCAACGATAAATTAAAACTATAATATTAATTTAAAAACACAAAAATAGAAGTTAAATTATTAAGAGATATGAATTATTTTATGTATTTTCAATGCAAATTCCAATTAATTCTTTTAATTAGTTAAAAGATATATTCTTTTTCGCTCAGGTATCCACCGCTAGTAGCAATAACTAATCCTTTCGAAACAAAAGCTCCAATGATAAATTTCTTATCATAAAATTCTTTCTATACATACTGAAAATTATTTTTTAAATTGTTAAATATAATTACTTTTTTTTCTTTTAATAGCTTATTATTCTAAGTACTAAAAAAAATTGTAGTCCCACGTGTTGAACAAATATTTTGTACCACGTCAGAAAAAAAAAATGTTATACCACTACAATACTAAATAAAATTAATTTTATTTAATATTTTTTATGTTAAGTAATCATAAGCAGGTCAGGAAAATTAGAAAATTTTACCATTACTCCAAAATATCCTACTAGTTATTCCAAACAAAAATACGAGCAAGAGAACTTTCCTCAGGACATATTGCAACATCAAAAATAAAATTATTAAAATGAAAAGGTACAAGTACGTATTTGATTTCTTTAATACATACATATATATATATATATATATGAAATATTTGATGGTTTTTTCTTTGAGTAATCATATTAATAATAAATAGTACTTTTATCTTATATACGTAAAGCCACATTTTAATAAAACCAATAAAAATATTAATAAATAATCCCATATTTTTCTAATTACTCTTTGTACTTTAAATATTATTATGTTTAATTATGAAAACAAGTAAATTAAATATATAGAACAACTTTTACTAATTAGAAAATCATATGTCTTCCAAAAGCAACATTAAATTAAAATTGAGCATGATTATAAAATTATACATAATATTGACAACATTAGATCATCAAACATAATTCAAGAAAATCAACTTCCTACATCCCCTAAAATATCTTTATATTGACCAAACAATCAAACAAAATTAATATGCCTAAACAAAATAAACTATTATTATCACCACCACTTACAAAAGAAAAACAATTGTAAAGGCAAAGGAGCTAGCTAGTTGACACAAGGGAATGTATTTTTCACTCACCTTGTTGTACCAAGCATTGGATGTTGATGGGAAACAAGTGGCTGTAGGCAGACAACAAGAGGCAAGTAGTGATCGAATTGACAGAGGAGACAAGATTCAACAATAAAATTACCTAGGTCGAAAGGAAGGATGTGGTAAAGAACGAAGCGGCGGCTAGGGCTCCTTCAATGCAAATGGGGGAAGGTGCGAGGGTTAGGAATAAAATAAGCTTATATAGCGACTTGAGTCGCATTTTTTTAATTAGTAATTGTGTATATGTGCGTGTGGGCATGTAAGCATGCATAAATGCACGTGTGTTCATGCACGTGCACATGTGTATAACTTAAATTTGATTTGCTTTAAACTTCAAGATAATATTATATGATTCTAAATTTGAATCGATAATATTCAATATCTATAAAAAAAAATTATTTACCATAATAAATTTTTAAGTAGCTGGATTCCTCACTATATAAAGCTTTACTAATTTAATTTTCTTGAAAAATTCTTTGTCAATTTAGTCTCTGAATATGTTGTTCTTTTGATAGATATTGTTTGACTCCTAATGCCATTACTAAACACATTGAGGTGAAGAGAAGCATAGAATCTCAGGATTTGTTCTTCATTAAAATCTTAACAACTAATAGTAAAAGTATTTATAGATCTAAGTGCCCATAAAGATTTTCCAGATTCCATTTGAACCTTTTTTTTCCCAATAATATATAAGAAGTTCAACTAATATGAACCTATGCAAAGGATAAGAAAACCCTCGTTAAGTCAAAAGACATTACAATACAGTGGCATAAAGAACAAAAGAAGGGGAAGATACATCCATTCAATAGGACATGATTCAACAACCCCCTCCCGCAAAAAATTTTTTTATTGCATAATAAGGGAGTAAACCCCCAAGTTAGTCTTTGACAATGGAAAAATGTCAACTCGATCCCTGACAATATCAAAAGTTAAAGACTTAGTAGTCCTTGGACGGAAAACTAGTGAAAATTTTATTACTGAATATATTGGTCCCTAATATCATTTAAAAAAAAAAACCTCATCCTCTTTATTCCTTCACCTTTTTCATCCTCACCACCACCATTTTCTTCCCTTGAGAATTCCCGTCCCAACCATTACCACCAAAATGCCTTATCCACCACCACCACCAACTACCCAACCTCTTATGCAATGAAACCCCACTACTACCACCATTAATGCCACTAGCCGCTGATGCCATGGGAAGAGCTTCACGTAATAAAGATCTGACTAGGGACAGAAGAGAATGAGGATATGGTGCTATAGCAGAGATGATGGTGGCAGTGGTGAAGAGAATAAATAAAGGAAAGGGTTGGGGGATAAAGGATGTTAAGGACCAATTTGTCCGAAAATGAAATTGTCATTAGTTTTCTATCTAAGTGTCTAACTTTTGATATTGTCAGAGACCAAGTTGATGCTTTTCCATTGTCAAGGGCCAATTCGTTCGACACTAAAATTGTCAGGTACCAACTTTGAAGTTTACTCCATAATAAGGGCATGAATCATATAAGAGCACCATTTACGATTGCTAATTCTTGTTCTAGTTACTGTGGGATGTCAATTCCACTTTACTTTGCTACCTACAATCGTTAGGACAATGCAAGGGAGGGCATGCTGTTAAGGGGTGTTTAAGTCCAATCAACCTAGCCTAAATCGCTAAACCAATCCAATCCAAACTGAAAACCGATCAAAACCACAAAAATTTGGATTGGATTGGATATGCTTTTTTTACAAACCGCTTGGATTGGATTTTGGATCTAATTTTCCAAACTAATCTGTTCCAATCCAAACCGCATAGTGTTATATATATAGATAGATATATTTGTTAATATGTTACTGTCACGATCCACCTACGGAGTGTGACCGGGACGTGAGGATTTGGGTCCCCACGGAAGCCTCTGGTAGCGTAACTAACTAATATGCATAAATAATCCAAATTTATTCAAAATATCTCAAGTTCAACTAAAACTCAATAATATGAAATTATTCTCAAAACATAAATCTGCATAAAATCCATATTCTAGGTCAAAGCCAAACATAACAAAACAATTAACAGAAATTCTGAAAATAATATTATGCATGTCCGGGGATCCTGCCTACACAATTTATTGGAGCACTACTAGACTGACATAATTGACAATAAACTTCACTCCAAAGCGAAGCTCACCAAGGAAGCTGTAGCACAATTACTGAAGATCCTGTGGTACAACTGAAACTGTAGCTGTATCTGTAGGGAAAGGAAAAGAGAGGGGTGAGTTCATCAAAACTCAGTGAGCGAGCCTCCACTCACAACCCACACGGGACAATAACAAAATACATAACATATACATGCAACTGATGTGAAATATATTACATATATAATTACATATAAATTAATTGAATTTATGGCAATAACTAGTAGAGAAACATGAATTATTCTGTACATAATTATCTGAGCTGAATAGTTAAATCTGAGCCAATGGCTAATTTGATGGGTACCTAACTAGGTCCCATAAATGGACACCTCACTAGGTTCCTTATCGTGGGTGAGCTAGTCCTCTAGCGGACCACTTGGTACCAAGGTTAACGATCAATCCTGCAAATTGCTAACTCGATCTGCTTTCTCACTAATTAATATAAAATAATTTGTTCATAAACCAAATAAATATAAAAGCTCTGAATTCATATAATTCTAACAATTTGACTATAGCATAACTGAGATTCTAAAATCATGCCCAATGGATCACCAGCTTGTAGACATAATGATTTCAGTAATCAATAGAATATGTATCTGACAATTGTTATGAATTATACTTTATTCAATACTTTCAATAAATCATATCTAATATTCTAAAATCTTCATAGGAAATACATAGTCTGAAAACATGATAATTAATATATCTACTGTAAACATTAAACTAAGGTCTCACAATTTCATAAACTAGGAAAAAGATATTCTATAACACGCAAGGTATCAATTATGGTCCCATGAGTTTTGCTAAAATGATTAATTTTCATGATAACTGTAAAAGTAATAATATTTCTAAAACATGCATAATTATAACAATATATTCTCTTGACATAAATCATTCTAAAATTTCATAAATAATTTATATAATATGGAAAAATATTAATAATGACCAAAAGTATGATTATGAGTTTAAACCCACTCACCGTTGGTAGTCCTGAGTGTGCTTCTACTAATAACTTTACTCTGAAGTATTGGAATGGTACAAATAACTAATCTCACAGATTAAAAGAAAGGAGCGTCACAACGTCCCAAGAGAGGATTAGCTAGGCTCACTGAAGCTCGGTTATGAAGATCACGAGCTTGATAAGAGATGAGTTCGGCCAAGAAGAGGTTTGGTTTAGAGGAGGTGTGACTTAGAGGAGGTGGAAGCAAAACTTAGCAAAATGAAACTAAACATTTCTTACACATACACACTCCTACACTCATATATTTATACATAAATATAATAATCATGAATAATATTAGTGCTATTTATCTACACTTAATAATAATAATAAATGTTAATAATGCTTACTACACTTAGTAATTATAATGTTAAATAATAATAATGCTAACTACACTTAGTAATAATAATTATATTGCTAGCTACACTTAGTAATTATAATGTTAAATAATAATAATGGTAGGTACACTTAATAATAATAATGCTAATGCTAGCTACACTTAGTAATTATAATGCTAAATAATAATAATGTTAGGTACACTTAATGATAATAATGCTAATGCTAGCTACACTTAGTAATTATAATGTTAAATAATAATAATGCTAGGTACACTTAATAATAATAATGCTAATGCTAGCTACACTTAGTAATATTAATTATTATTAATATTAGTGGCATATATCTAGACTTAATAATAGTAATAACTAATATTAATGCTAACCACACTTAGTTATTATAATGTTAAATAATATTAGTGTTAGGTGCACTTGATAATAATAATAATAATAATAATTTATAATAATTATAATTTCTTTATTTTGGGATATCACAGTTACATAATAAAATTTATACTTTTTATCCCCTTTAAATGGGATTCTTTTTTTCTTTATTTTTATTTATTTTATTAAATTAAGTTACTTTTAATTTATAATATTTTAAGTAAAAAATTTATTTTGTCAAAAACTACAAACCGATCATATCCAAACTGATAAAAATTGGGTCGAATTCAAAATTAAAATTAAACTGATCCACTTCAAACAGCAATAAATTATATTTTTTTTATTGGATTGAGTTTTCACTCAAAACTGATTCAAACGGCACCGTGAATACCGCTAATACAGTCCCTTTGAAGTGATGTCCCATTTGATAAATTTTTTTATTAAAAATATTATTGTATTCCTTTTTCAATTCTATAATTAAATATTAGTCTCTTCCAATTTCATTCTCCACAAGTCCTTTTAATCCTTTCCAACATTTTCTAAGTTTTCTTCACACAAATTTAATTTCCCATAATAAAATAGATCCAAAAAAATTTAATTTGGATTCATTTCTCAATCACTTACAAAATTCTATTCTTTCAGTTGCAAAAAATATTTATTTGAATTTTTGACATTTTAACTTTATAAAATATATACGAAATATTTCTCTACAATTTAATTTATTAATAATTATTTTAAACAAAAATATTTAAAATTAATTTTAAATTTGTATCCAAACTGAAAATAAAATTGCATAACACAATAAATTAAAATAAAGTACTTCATAAACATGTTAAAATTTACATTCCTTTTAATTTGGAAAACTATTTGGGGCCACAATGGGAACCAAAGTTAGCCAGGTTGGTCGAGTAGAGTATGATAGAGTCTCGTATTTGACAGATCGCAGGTTCAAATTCTCACTCATATCTTCTTGGAGTGAGGTAATGTAAATTCATCTGTAATTGCTATTTGAACCTAGAGACTTTTCCTATCTTAAATTGAGGTGTGATTCTCTTAGATTGTAAATTTTTTGTTACCAAAAAAGGGTTGATCTTTTCCATTGGAAAGGAAAGCAAGAATGTTGGTTCCCATTTACTTTTTATGAAAAAGTATAATATGACTATCAATGTGACAATACATGCTTTCCACTCCACTGCTTATCTCATTATCATATAATATCAATTTATATTTGGATATAATATTAAAATTTATTTATTTATTTTTAAACATATTTTTTGTGTCATACAAAAGATCTTTTTTTAAGAAGACTAAAATTTTGACCTCTCGAAAAAGATATTTTTCTAGTGATTATGTTTTCACTTAAAAAATTTACCCAAAATACTAAAAAAAAAATGAAAGGATCTATTCTTTATATATATATATATATAAACATGTCTTTCTTTACTAAAATAATGACATGGTCGAATTGGTTGAGAGCCCCCTTCTGGCGAGTGAATATGAATCATGAGCTCTTGTTTCGACTAACTTCGTCCCTAACATTATATAAATCTAGCTCAAAGAGTTTTGTTGTACTTGTAACAAAACTAACAGTGTCCATTTTCTCATCAATCATATATTGTCATGAAAATATATAAGTGTTGCGTGTACAAACAATATTTCCCAACCGAAAGCCATGCACAATGCTTGATGACTAATTGTTTCCCACAATGAATTTGATTTTTATTTTCCATCTTCGTGGCATGAGGGTGCATCAAGTTTTTTCGCATTAGGATTAATCACCTCTTCTAGCTTCCGTGCTAGTCCCACTCCCTTTCGTGCAAGTTCAACTTGTTTTGGCGCATGAAATTCCATTTGCCTCGGTGCATGAAATTCGAATTGCTTTGTTGAGTCAAATTCGAGTCCAGCAAACAGTCTTTATTGCCTACACAAAGTAATTAATAGATCATGAGCTCATCATTGATTAGATTTAAAATAATTTTGGCCCAACGACTCCTTCCAGCACTCCCGGAGAAATATTATTTGCATTAATAATTAGTAAAATATCGTGTCAATACACTCTCATATACTTTTGAATGAAATATAGTTCCCACTTAATTTGGATCCTATATCTCATTCGATGTTAAATGAGAGTGTGTCTATATAATATCTCACACCATCAACACTACTTCCCCTCCTGTATATGAAAAAAATGTATGTAGAAGGAAATAAGGTCCCGTTTCATACATAATATATGACCTGATAGTACTAGTTAATATTATAAGAGCCCATTTGATACATGATATAAGATATGATAGTACTAGCTAATGTTATAAAGGTTTATCTAACCATTACCCTTAAGGAAACAAATAGAGAAACTCTTGTCTTAATTAGGAAGATGTAGTTTATGGTTTCAAGGTGTAGGATCCATCCTATGATTTTATAACTTACTTTTTTTAGTATTCTTATCACACGTTTAAGGTCATATATGATAATATAATATTATAAAGTCAAACAATTTTTATCATATGACTATAGGATTAAGTTATCAGGTCTAAAGAGAACTAATAGTATTATTTTTACAAGATAATCCCAAATTAACCTTGACTTATTCTTATATATCAATGCCCCACCCCCACCCATCGTCGATAGTAACCTGCTACCCACCAGCCACTGGCCATCCGCTGTCGGTCATTGCTCATGCCACCTCTGCTCACCCATCACTGCTTGCCCTTTGTCAGTCACCGCCAGCCTAGGCCATTTACCAAACAATAGATGATATAAAAACTTATACAATGAATTTCTTATATAATACTATCAGACCTTGTTTTATAATGTCTAATACTATCATGCCTTATCTTATATGATACACCAAGAAGGGCATAAAGTCGATTTTTATCACATGTTTAGTAACACATGATAGTAAAATGTTATACAATCAAATTATTTTTATCCTATGATTATAGGATTAAGTTATCAAGTCTCAATAGATGTGTTTATTTTCACAAGCCAATCTCTAATTAACCTTAACTGACTCTTCTAAGTCAATGCCTAACCTTCACCTACCACTGGTCGTAACCTACCACCCATCAGCCATCATCGGTCCACAACTAGTCATCGCTCGTCACTCGCCATGTTGGCCAATCTAGAAAACTAGCTCTAGCAACTATAATGGGTCACAACTAATACAAGAATGAGTGTGGGATTGTCTTTCCCATGATAACCAAGATCAAGTACGTACCAATATTCATTTTGGTATGTCACTATTTAGGCACTAAAAATGTAATTAAAATGGAAAAGTGATTTGAATTAAAAACTAAACAAATTAAGAAAATGTAAAACAATGGATATGAAGATAGATGTTAGGGACTGATTTCATCAAAGTTCCTTAGTTTTGCATTGCCTTATTGTTACCTTCCTTTCCTAGTAATAATATTTCCGGTTGAATTACTTATTATTAAGTAATTTAGTGTGACATCTATGTCTAAATTATCGTGTTTTGTTTGTTTGTTTCTTTTTCTTTTTCATTTTGTTATGTTACATCTTATCATATTATCTTATTTTATTCTTATTTGGTGATAAGGTCTTCGGCAATATCCAATTAATATGAGTTTCTCATTCATAGTTTCATTTTGTTCTAATATATATTAGCTCCTTTTATCTTATTCACTTTAATCTTTATTAGTTGTAGGTAAATGTTATCTTTCATTGTCTCATCAATGCCAATAAATTGTGCAATTCAAACTAAAATGGGTGAAGGATTGAACTTTTGTATCTATAATGTGAACATCCAATTTTGTTCAGCCCAAAATAAAAATTTCCAACATATTTTATCTTATTTTTCTTTATATTATTTTAAGCCCACTTTGTATGAAAAAAAAAAGAGTAAGCCCATTTCGTTTTGAATTAAAAAAAAAATATTGTTATCAGCCCATGTCATTGTTGGCCATTATTATTTTTTTAAAAAAAAAATTGTTTTTAGCCCATGTCATTGTTAGCCAAAAAAAAAATTCAATCTCCGTGCCTGATCAAGTTAAAGAAAAGCAAAATAAAAAAAATAATAAAAATAAATAAAAAGGGTCAAAAGGTGGACAGGACTACATTTAATTTTCTAGCGGTGCATTTAATGATCAGAGTTGACAAATTACATCCCAAAAACCTCAATTCAACATTCCAACAGAGAGGGGACAATAATTCCTTGATTACGGATCAATGCATTTAATGTAAAACATCTTATTCAAAGCTCCATCAGTTAAAGGAATCAAGGCATTTAATACCTCAACAGACAGCATATCAAAGCATTGAATGGTCGGACAAAAGCATTTAATTCCAGAGTGTGTATAAATAAAGAAATTAAAAACAGAGAGAAGGAGGACAGAGGGAGATCAAGAAGGAGAATTTTGTTTAGAAATCAACCACCAGCATCAATACTTGCTCCAGAGTTGTTATTTTCATCTACAAGAGTGATCTAGTTTTAGAGACTCTGATAGATACAGAAGGAACCATCATTAGGGGATCTTTTAAACAATATTCACTTTCAAAATAAGCAATCAGAGAGAACTCTTTTGATTCGACATTTCAACAGGGTTGGAGGAAAGTATCAGTGAAGGAGGGGAACACAGAAAGAGAGATTACCATCACCATCATCAATACTTAATTTTTGTTACTATTTTCGATCTAAAGCAAAGAGTGATCTAATTTTTAGAGACTCTGAGAGAAGTGGTAGCAATTATATTACAATCGGAATTTTCTCAAGCAGAAAAAGGAAATCAACAAGAAAGGAGAGGGAGTTACAAGTAAGACATCCATGCTTTGAATGAATGCTTCACTATTATTGATTTATCTATCACGCATGTCTCAAAATTGTTGATAGTCCTCATCATTGTGAACAAGTGAACAATCCTACAGTCTTAATTTCCTTTTCATCACCCAAATAGATACCCATAAAATTAGTTTTCAGCATCTAAACAACCTCAAACATCATCACCAACAATTCATCCAAACCATCATTCAAGATAAAAAAAAAATTCAACCATACAAGACCCATAAATTTTACACTAAGCCAGAAACCATTCCATGACCAAACAAAATTTCATTCACAGCCTAACACCATAAAAGAGCCCAAACAGTCCATGTCCCAAAACAAATGAATCAAAGAAAATTAAAAAAGGAAGGAAGGGTGGTGGGTTCACCCTCATGGCAGCCAGAAGATCATCAGCATCATCCTTGAACTTCCGCCTCCCTTCCATTTCTGCCGCAGATTCAGCGGCGTGAGTCCTCCGCCTCGCAACACCAGCTGCCGCGCAAAACCAGCCCATGCCAGTGTGCAATGCGCCACTCCCTCTTCCTCTACTTCCAACCGCGGTGGTGGTTTCCTCTTCAGATCTGCCATCGCGAGATCTTTCTTTGCACAGCCGCGAAGATCGCGACCTCCCTATCATCACCGCCGTGGCAGTAGTCTTTCCGAACTTGCAAATCTGATTTTTCTCGGCCAGCTCCTCTTCCCCCTTTTCGCGAAAAGCAGCGCCGGTGCTAGCTTCTCCACTGCGAAATCCTCCATCGCGCGATCCCAACCGCGCGCGCGACCCTCTTTCCTCCCTTGACTGCTGCTCCCTTCGCGCATGACAGTCCTTTTTTTTCTTCCTCTATGTTTCTGCATGAACACAGCTCTCTCCTTTTCCCTTTGTGCTTGCAGACCAAATCCACATATCAAAATTCCCAACCCACACTCTAGTTCAGTCACAAAGAGAAAAGGCGACCCTAATCCTTGTGTCTTTGCTTTACAAGACCAATTTAAAAGCAAACCCCTCTTTTCAAAGTCACGAGAATGAATTTGTTTTCATCACTTTTTTTTCTTTTCCTTTTATTTGTTCATTTTTTAGTTTTTGTTAGATAGATTGGGCTGTATTGCGTTTTGGGCTTAGTGGATTATTTAGGAGTCATTTGGGCTCTCGTAATTGCTAAACCATGATGCATCTTTGGGTTATTTCAAGAGAATGTTTGGACTCATTCGGTCTGAAAAAGTATATGTTTGGTATGATGCCAAAAATATTGTTTGGGTTGCATAATCTAAAAATAAACTGTGTGAGTGTGAGTGTTTGGGTTGTTTCAATAAAGGGGAAGCTAGATGATGAGATTTCGGTAAAAAGAATTAATTTTGTGATTAATCAATATTTCTCTTTTGAGAATAGAATTAATTTAACCGTGACGGTTTATTAATTCTATCTTCCAGAATATTTTAGCTATGACAGTTTGATATTCTAAAATTCTTTTCATATATTTCAAATTTTAAATGAGTTAAAAATGTTATTTAATTTGAGTCTTAGGCATTATGAAGTATTTTTCTATTTAAAAAAAAAACAAAAAAAACAAAAAAATTATTTATCATACTTCATTTTGAAAATCGGATTAATTGAGCCGCGACGGCTTATTAATTCTATGTCTGAAGAATATTTTAATTGTGACAGCCTAATATTCAAGAAATTTTTTTTAGCAATAAAATTGACCAACACACAAATATTTTTTATAGAACTACGTGACTTTGAATTCCCTATTGCACCAGGGGATACGTAGGAGCAGGCAATCCCTGTCAAGCCAAAATTAATTTTTCTTAATTTATTTATTTTTTAGTTTATGTGTTAAAATTGTAAATATATATTTGTCAAAATCAATTCTTCTTAATTTATTTGTTAAATTGTAAATATATTTGTGTAAATTAATTTATGTGTTTAAATTATAAATATATTTGTGTAAATTAATTTTCTTAATTTATATGCTGTAAATATATTTTTCTAAATTAATTTTTCTTAATTTATGTGTTGAAATTGTGAATATTTTTCTAAATTAATTATTCTTAATTTATGTGTTTAAATTGTAATTTTTATCTTCCTTTATTGAATTTTTTAAGGGTTATTAATTAATTTACACAATTTTCCAAGGTACTGTCTAAGGGTGGGTGTATTAGGGGTGCTATAGGATTAAATTCCTATCCTTCCCTATGCATAATCGACTCCCAAACCCATATCTGGTTTTCAAAGACTATTTTCTAAAAAAGGATGGGTTTTTCCATGTTTTCCCAATTCAAATAAACTTGGTGGCGACTCCATTTTCAAAAACTCTCATTTCGCCGTCCCGTCGCGATCCCGGCTACGACATATAACCTTTTAGGTTTAGGTATTTGTATTATTTCTAACACAAATAATTTGTATTGACAATGTAATGATATATCTATAAGGCAAATACAATGAAAGAATTGTAATTATTTTTCAATAATATTATAAATTGCATTTACATTATCTTGAAGTTTATCTATTGCCCATTCATCATTTTTCCAAATAATGTGATTACTAAAATTTCACTCAAAATGAAAATGATTCACAATAATCACTTAAATAAAATTTGAAAAAGAAATAGAAGAATAAATGTAATCATTCTTTGAGTAACTTTGAGCAAATCATATGATAAGTATTAATATAATTTAGATATTGATATTAATAAAATTTAGAATATATGACTCAAAAAATTTAATATATGATGATTATTTTTTACTTTAGTTCTTAAATATTTCTATCTCTTGATTTCCAATAATTACTATATTAACCATTACATGATATTTTGAAAGTTTTTTCTCCATACTTTCTATGTTATAATCCAGATTTTATTCAAGTTGATAATACATATTTATTCATATGATAATTATATACACACACATACATATATTGATTTATTGCCTTCATCTCTTTGTGTAAACTAATTTCTACATGTATGCTCAATTACATCGTATTTTATATTTGAAATCTATATTTTTATTTTAATAAATATAATTTGATTAAAAAATAATAATAAATTATTCAAAAAAGTAATATATTGATTTTTAATAACTATCATATTCACTATTAAATGATATTTTAAATATTTCTCTTTTATACTTTATATGCTATCATCCTTTTTTTTTTTATGGAGATCATCCATATTTTATTAAGTCAATATTGCACATATTTATTTGTATGATAATATATATTATTCTACTGAAAGAAACAAAATCAGTAAAAAAATATATACATATAATTTGATTCCAAAAATTAATATATAATTTAGTAGCTATTTAGTGTGTGTGTGTGTGTATAAATTAAATTAAACATATATTATTTGTAATTTTTTACTTAATTGTTATATGTTTGTCTCTATTGATTTTCAATAATAATTACTATTTTAACTATAAAATGATATTTTAAATAGGGTAAATTATACTGACCTCCTTTGAGATTTGGTAAAATTCAATCCACATCCCCTATATTTGTAAAATTCACTTAGGAGGTCCATGAGTTTGTGCACTCATTACACCAACCTCCATTGAATTTGTAAAATCATTACTCTAACATTCCCTCTATCGCACAATGAAAAATGTATTTACAAGAGGTCAATATTACTTGGATAAATAGAAGAAAGCTAAGGTGAATTTCACTAAATTTCAAAAAAGGTTAGTGTAATTTACTCTTTTAAATATTTATCTTTTATAATTTCTATGTTGTCAATAAAAATTTCTTTTTACAGGGGATAATCCAAGTTTTATTTAACAATTAGAAACCTATTTGAGGAAAAGTTTAGGCACATGATAAATTATCGTTCAATGATAATTTAATATATGATTATTTAAAAATATATATAGAAAGATCCTATCAATGCATTATAATATTTTATCGAATAATTTTAGTTGCATTATATTTTTTTAAATATATATATTATTGCACTAATTTACTATATATATGATCATATTTTTCATAATTTTATAGGCAAATCAAGTATGATTTGCTCATTATTTTATCCTATCATATTATCCTATCATATTTTATATGGTAGATGTCATTGAGATATTGATCAGTGTTAATATTAAAAAAGAACTTGAAAGAAACGAAAAGAACACAAAGTTGAATATTGTCAAAATTTATAACAACAAACATTTTCTTTATTCCCTATGTTATTATAACATTGAATTAAATATTCAAACTAACCTATATTTTGTAGCTTTTATATACACAAGAAATATATGCTCTAATTAGGCCTTGTGGAGTTTCTTTATACCAAAATGTGTCAATGACAACCATCATTATTTAGTTTCTATACATTAAATTTACATCTTATTTTACTCAAAAAATTAATAAGTAATGCGTAATTTTTATCTTGACTTTTTAAAATATGTATTGCAGCACCATGGACTTTTCAAACAGTGTAAAACACCCATTGCTATTCAGTTGATATCCATTTTCATCGTTAAGTAGTTATGTGTATGTCACATATATAATTAAATAGATAAAAATGTCCTTCCTTTTATATATTAAGTCTTCCTATCTATTTTAAAATGTGGAGAAATAATTTCAGTAAAAATCAACAAGACTATATGGGAAGTGTGCGGGTTGGGAAAACTTGGCCACAAAATTGTAATCTGTATATATTAAGTCTTCCTATATATATTAAAATGTAAAATTACTTGATGCTAAATTTACACCTTTTTGAAATCATTGTATAGAGACAAAAATAATTGACCAATAGAATAGGAAGAATGCCACAACTTCATCATAGATCCTTCTAGAGCCTCCTAATTAGTTAAAATGTTAATTAGCAATTCAAAAGTTAAAAATATTTAGAATCATAAAACTGGAATATATTCTTCCTAATTAGTTCAAGAAGAAAATATCACATTCTTTTTAAGTTTTGAATATATCGAATATTTGCCTTTTCATTTTTTTTTTTATTTCCTAAGGTATAAATCTTTGCTCGATATATTCCCATCTTTGCTCAATATTTTGTTATACACTTGTCATTTAAAGAGTTTTGCATTGTCATATTCACCCATCTAAAATTAAGAAGATATATTAAATAGATCTTGGTGAGTATCCTCTTGGAAAGAATAATTATATTTTGTCCTAATAAGTCCATCAATAATATTACTTTTTATTACTTTAAAAAAATATATTGAAGGACAAAATTCTAAGTGGACATTTATTACGTGGGTTATAATTATCTGGCCCACAATATTGGTTTAGATGATATTACTGACAATCCAAATTATTAAAGTAATCTATATTGCTACCATGGTAATGTGGACTGCCTCCAGAAGGAGCATCTATGTGGATTGTGGATTACTCCCTAGGATGCAATCCTTCCAATGTTGTTGTTGTTGTTGTTGTTGTTGTTGTGACTAATAATTAATAACAGTGAGTAATAATTATTTTTGGTGAATTATAATGAGTAATAATTTTAATAATAATTATGAATTATTATTAATTTATATTGGTAATAATTATTTAATATTATTCATTAATATTAGTTATACTTGTTAATTCATATTGATAATAATTATGTAATAAATATAATATTCTATAATATTTTTAATTGCTATCATGATAATTAATAATCAATAGTAATAATATTAAATGTTAATATAAATAATGATTTCTATTATAATTAATATTACTAATCAATATTAATTATAATTGTTAATTGATATCATTAATTAATTTTATATGATATTCATATTATTATTTTTAATGTAAATTCTTATAATAATAATTATTATTATTATAATAATAATTACTATAATTAATTATTGTTAGTTAATATGAAAAATGATAATTATAATAATTAATCATGTTAATTTATTATTATTATATTAGTAAAAACATATCTTAATCAATAATCTTTTTTATATATATCAAACAAGAACTGCTAATTAGATTACATCTGTATACCAAATACGGTATTGTAAGATTACCAATAATTTAAAAAGTGACAATTTTTTAAAATGGTAATCTAGATTACCAGTAATTTTGCTAGAATGGCAATCTTGGCTACCAGTAATTTTGCTACACAATGTGCCAAACGTCATCTAAACATTTTACAAAAAATAACAAATAATTAATTTTTCATTTACATTTTTATTTTGAGTAGTTTAGATGGAGTAGAAGAATTTGATGGAGGGACATTACACTCTTGATAAATCTACCGTGTCTAATCTCACAAGAAAAGTGATCACAAGGAATCCACCACTTTAATTCTAAGATGCAATTGGCTCTGGCTGCTAAAACAAAGCCAATTACAGTTGTCTCAGTTAAGACATGGATCTTATGCATTAAAAATAGTCTTGCCGATGCCAGTGGAATAATTAGTGATAACAAACATCAGGTAAGAATCAATTAAAGTTTAAATTAATTTGTAAGTTTTATGTTATTTCAAAGCTTTCAATTATGTTTTTATATATTAAAAGAGTATAAATATGTCCTTACATTTTCAGATTTTTAACTAATTCTCTGCATACCTTATAAATTTGTAACTGTACGTACATAACGATAAATTGTTGGTTCCTTGTAAGTTATCTTGATGAATCCAACTTATCACGATAGTAAGTTTCATTATTATTATTATTATTATCGGCGCCTGACCGTAATTTGTAAATCTTAGTATACGAACCTGAAAGATCAATATTGCAACAAATTAAGTATGCAAAATAAAAATAAAAACGAAACCAATCTTTGAAGGAAATGCGTTATTTTTATTAAAATTTCTTTATACAAAAATAGCTGACAAGTGCGATGAACAAAACTAAAAGCAGTGCATTTCCAATTGCTGGGTTGAAAAAAAAAAAAAAAGAAAAAAAAAAGCCACCGATGTTCTCCCTTCTCGTTGATTTTGGTTCTTGTGCAGAGAGTTCTAATTCCGACCGGGCCCATTGAGAATGAAACGTGCAGGGAAGATCATAATCTTTGTAAATCTGTGATCGAGGTCCAAACAGTATGCAATGGTATTCCTGAAAAAAGAAAAGAAAAGGTTATCGATCACATGATGGATTAGGTTCAGTCCAATTTTTCCATTAACAAACCAAGAAATGGCTATAGTTTCAAATGAATTTAAAGAATGCCCAATTGCTTGAAAGCCGCAACACTCACTTGACTTTCTATATATCTTCATTGGCATGATGAATGTGCGTTATGTTAGAATTATAAATATTATAATTGGTTGTTTGAGGCTGTCTTTGCGCTTTGAATTCATCTGCAAGAGCTGCTTGCTGAGCCGCAACCTGGTCTAGCTTTTTTGCAATTTCAGCTGCATTGTGCTCTTGCTTTTTTGCACTGTGTTCTTGCTTTCGTGCGAATTCAGTAAATTCAGCTGCATTGCGTTCTTCCTTCTCTGCAATGTGTTCTAGCTTTCGTGCGAATTCAGCTGCAATGTGTTCTTGCTTCTCTGCAATTTCAGCTGCAATGTGTTCTTGCTTCTCTGCAATGTGGTCTTGCTTCTCTGCAATTTCAGCTGCAATGTGGTCTTGCTTCTCTGCAATTTCAGCTGCAATGTGGTCTTGCTTTCTTGAAATTTGTTCTAGCAAATTCAGCAGAACACTGGCCACCTCTGTCTTTACTGCCTATAAAATAATAAAGAAGTGAGTATATCCTTAATTAAGATTCAAACTTAGAAAAATTAGCTTGTACCTAATTACATTGCTTCCACTGAATGTGACGTGTCAAGGATAAAGTCTGTGAAGAGCTTAATATATTAGATTCAAGCTTACAATTGGTTTATATTTTAACATGCCCACCTTTTGTGCTTGAAACTCAGAACACTGCACAAATTCA
Organism: Dalbergia cultrata; assembly: GCA_031216105.1. Taxonomy (NCBI): domain Eukaryota; kingdom Viridiplantae; phylum Streptophyta; class Magnoliopsida; order Fabales; family Fabaceae; genus Dalbergia; species Dalbergia cultrata. The sequence goes on along the minus strand of CM062350.1, from coordinate 9,540,410 downwards.
TTACCTTATTGAAAATTAACTTTTATTTACGAGAATGTGTGACAACGAATGATTGCATTCATGATCTAGTCACACAGTTTCTATTACCGTGTCAAGGTGGCAATAAAATAAAAAGAAAAACGAAATAAGCAGGTAAAACTAAGCCTACATGAATAAAACAAAAATCTCATGTATATTATCAATTGGAAATAGCACTCAAAGAAAAATCATGTATATTAATTATATCCGTTTCAAGTTGATCAAGGATACTTTGTTTCCATGAAATTCCTTCATAATAATAATCCATCCTCTTACAATGCATAATATCCATAACTAAACAGAAAGGCCAAAAGACAACCTGTAACTCCTCTCTGTGTCTTTCTTCTTTCATTTTGGATTTTGTTATGGAATTTTGGGCCTCACAGATGATGACAGATCCAGCAGCCTACACAAAAGGTTATCATATTATTAATTTATGTTATAATATAAGTCCCTTTCGAAAGACCATTGTACGCAAACTGATAGATAAGCAGTACAAAGAAAAATTTAATAGTTTGATATTACTCTGATAACAAAGAACTGAAAATAAAATGGATTCGAACACATCAACCATTGAATCAATGATACTGGTTTGAAGCAAGCTCATCCCAAACCTGTTTGTTAACACATTGCTTAGATACTGATACGACTATAAGGTATGACACAAGTACAATGTAGACGTACGGTATAAGTTAAACCAAAAACATGTAAAATATAACTAGGAATATTTAGGAATATCGGTAAAGTATTGAATATGATACGTATCCTGTATGAGTACGTTGACTTTTTAAAAGTATTTATGTATCATTAGACTAATCCAATCCCTAGAGCCATCTATACACATATATTGCAGTGCTACTTGACACCTTGCAATTTTGGTGAGGAATACACTATGATATACGGATATTTCAAAATAGTCGACACACGCGTACCAGATACATACTGTATCATATACTTTACCAGTATTTTTAAATGCTCCCGCTTATATTTTATATTTTTCAATTTGATTTACAATATATTTCCGTACTATACATGTCGTATCGAATATTCATACGGGGATCCATGCAACCCAGAACACACACACACACGATATATATCAAAGCTGAGGACCGAAATTTGAGTCACGCAACAAATGATTTTACAGAAACTCATCAGCAATTCACAAAAAAAAAAAAATTGTGCATGTCAATGCATAATAACTCGAGCTTAATGATATTATTTGTGTATGCAGATCAGAGTATTACTGTGAACGCAAGGATCTCTGCCACAAGTGCAGCTGCGGATTTAACGGCCTCCTCTTCGTCTAGAGGCCGTAGTGCTAGTTCAGTAGTAACACGACCATATATCTGTCTTTGCATGTTCACTGCAACTTTATGGTTCATCTGATACAGAGTCATCAAAAAGAAAACCGTTAGATCAGTTCAAATTCACATAAAGTGTACTAATCAAGGTTTGTTTGGTTTCAGAAAACTGTTTTTGCTCTTCATCTCCAGTTTTCAGATAGTTTCCTGTTTTTTTGGAATTTTATGAAAGAAGCCTTGAGAACTACAAATTCTTCGAGTTGTCAAGTTTTCATCGTTCCCTTCGTTAAATCCTGAAACACAGAAAACTAACTGAAAGCAAAACAAAGAAAAACTGAAAACAGTTTTCTCAAACCGTAGTTCTTGAAATCCTTAAAGCACTGAGTTGAGAAAGGACCTGGCCAAGATTAATAATGTATTGCCGGAGCAATGGGTGGCAGCTAGCCTCCCTCGTGAGGCAGTTTGCAATTGGTTTGCTAAACGTCTTTACTGCTAGTGTTCCTAGCTTGGCTGCAAAAGCAAACATCATCATCATTTCTTCTTAGTTTTACTATTGCTTCCCACTCTTACTTCAGTGTTGAGTGTTTATAGTGTGCTGTGTGCTATGAAGAGGTGCGCGTCTTTCGTATAGAACCAATATTGTATATATAGGTGGCTGCTAGTACTGTATGCCACTGCAATATTCTTTGAACTGTCAGGAGTTAAATCTTATTCCATATGGGGATTATCCTTATTAACAATATTTAGCAAATTTTTTTTATTTAATTGATCTATTACTCTTTATAATTTTACCAAATTTTCAATTAGATAGTTATAATTTAAAAATGTATAATTAAGCAAGTTGTTGTAGTGAATAAAATTTCATCCTCAATTATCCGAACCTGACAACTGTTACAAAAATATGAGATTAATTGGTATATTTCTAAATTCATATATTTTCAGATCTTCATGGTTTGGCTTGAACCCCTTAAATTTTTTTAAAAACATTAATATGAAATTATTGTCTGCTCTTTCTTTGCGTGTACACTCACATTATAAGGAATAAAAGAATATTTTGTTTAATATTAGATTTTTTTTAATGATAATTAGGTTCAACAATATAATGTAACTACAACTTTTTCATTCATTATAATGACATAATTTCAATTTTTTAAGCAGCACTTAATTTATTTAAAATTAAAAAAATATTTCACTTTAATTTATTTGTTCAATGTATCATTTTTAATGCAATAACAATATTATTTAATATAACTAATACATGCCTTTTATTTTTAGTATTTTTAATAATTTGAATTTTTCCTAACATGCATTTTCATATTCACTTTATATGTTTTGTCAAATATATTAATTAATTATTATAGATAATGAGGCAACTAATTAATTATTAATTATTGTAATTAGCATAAGAGTTTTATAACATCTAAAGTTAGTATTATATCTAATGAATTTGGTATATATTATTTATTTAAAAAAACTTGGTATGTATTTAATATATATTGTAAACAATTTAACCAAAAAAAATTAATGTTTTATTATCTCTATTTTAAAATATTGTTACGGACAATAATAAAGAGAGATTAAACCCCAAAAACTGGCGCATCTCGAAAGTCCCAACATGGAGGCCTAATATTTCAAAACCCAGGGGGCGGATCCACTCACTAATTAACCCGAGCGCATGAACACGGCACACGTGGTGGTGGTTACTGATGTAATATCTCAAAAATGGATGCCTTTACGAAAAATATGCCTAAGCTCAGGATGTGTTAGATAAAGTTTAAGAGACATTTAAATGTTTTTAAAAAATAATAAATAAATAAATAGAAAAAGGGTTATATATCAAAAGTAAATATATCAAAAGAATGAATAAATATAAATCTCTATTTTTAAATTTATATGAAATATTAAATCATGTAAAATCTAAATTATAAAAGAAAATATCAATCCCAAATGAAGAAAATAAAATCTAAAATTTATCATAATTTTTTGGATCAATCTTTTTCTATGTCAATGTTCAGTTTTTATTTGAATTTGATATTTAATCTTTTTATGTAATATAATATTCAGGTTGTATTATGGTATTTGATTTTTAAATTTTGAAAATATTACCTTATCAAATCTATTATATTTAATATTGTTTATAATTATTGTTGATATTAGTATTTGTATTAGTATTGTAGATATTGTTAGAATTAGGAAAAATATAACATACTAAGTTTTCCTTTTATCACATATGCTCTTCATAAATTAATTTTTATATCCCTTCTAAGATTATGATTTATTTAGATATCTATCAATTATATTTATGGTTTAAATATCAATTTATATTTGAATATATGTATGTGCATGTGTGTATGTAAAGTGTCAATTTAAGATTAATTTCTCCCTTTCATTAGAGATTGTAATCATTCTATAAAGATTTAATTATTAGTGTATATATATAGTATTCATAGACACTACTTTTGTAATAATAATGTTAGCATAAAATATTTTATATTGATAAAAGATATAATTTTTTAAGTAGTTATTAAATAGTCAATTATTTTAAAAAATATAAATACATATAATTAAATAAATGCATTAGAAAAATATGTTTCCATGTATACATATCAATTTCATGAAAATTTGAATACAGACAAATCGATAGTTGAAGATTTTCAAAATGATTGACAGCTAACCATAATCATGACTATTGTGATTTGAAAATAATTTTTCAAACATTATTGAAGTATAATGATACTTACTTGAAGATTTTATATATTATCTATATTTAACATGTATTATGAAAATAATTTGTTAGATATTATTTTTATAGAGAATTATTGGATATTTTTAAGAAGTTATTAATTATTAGAACTGAGTGCAAAATTTGTTCATTATATAAATTATTATTATTATTGGTTGTTGTTGTTGTTGTCATCGTTGTTGTTACTGTTGTTGTTGCTATTGTTGTTATTTCAAAAGATAAACAAGTACCTAATGTGAACACACCAAGATATATGTTATTTGTTTTAAAAACCTCATTACCTTTTCATATATATATATATATATATATAAATATATATATATATATATATATATATATATATATATATATATATCCGTGATATAAAAAATAATTAAGAGATATGTTAGAGTAATTTGAATTTGAATTATCCAAGTAGTTACAAAAGATATAATTAGATTTAGTCTAGCTATTATCCTTATCTCATTATTGCTTATATCACACAATTAGTTAGGATATATCTATAGAAGACATTTAATATAGCCTTGTTCTTATGATGTCAAGTATGACACCTGTTTAGCATTTTACAAATATCTTGAGTTGTAGATGTTCAATTGAAGCAATTTTTGTGGCATTAGAAACCTAACTCAATTATCCACAAGTGTTATTTCTAGCCTTGAAGCCCAATTATAACCACAGTGGACGTTAAAGTCCTAAGAAAGGTTAAACCAAAAATAAAAAGAGAAAAATGAAAAATAGAAATAAAATAAAGAAAATAAAATTTATTAGTGATATCTTTCATCTCTTGTTATATATTTAGTATATTATAGTCCTCCTAAATATTCTTTTAAGAACCCTAGTCACTTAAGGATTTTCCTTTAGAGAGAAATACGTAATTTCTCTTAACCCTCTTTGATCAATCTCTTCCAGAAGGTACTGTAATCTCTATCCTTATATGATTATGAGTTTAGCAAATCTTTAGATAATTGCAGTATAGTTTTCCCTCTCATTCAATTCCAAATCATTCCTAATTTTTGTCTATAATTCCATGATAGCTGAAAGTGTCATTCCAATTCTCTAGTATCATATAAACAGTGGTTAAGCACTCCCCACAATGGAAAGTACGTGGGTTTAAACTCATGGCCATACTTTTGGTTATTATTAGCATCTTCCCAACATTATATAAATTGTTTATGAAATTCTAAACAGATTTATGCGAAATACATGCTATCACGGATTATGTTAATTTTCAAAAAAATTATTTTTTTTCGCAATTATCATTAAAACCTTATTTTCAAAAACTCATAGGATCATATTTGATACCTTGCATGTTATAGGATATTTTTTTTCTCAGTTTATGAAATTATGAGACCTTAGTTTAATGTTTACAGTAGAAATAATGATTATCATATTTTTCAGACTATGAATTTCCTATAAAGATTTTAGAACATCAGATATGATTTATTAAAAGTGTTGAATAAAGTACGATTCATAACAATTGTTAGATACATACTCTATTAGCTTTTGAAATCACTATGTCTACAAGCTGGTGCTCCCTTGGGCATGATTTTAGAACCTTAGTTATACCAAAGTCAGATTATTAGAATAGAACAATTGTCAGATACATACTCTGTTGGCTTCTTGAATCACTATATCTATAAGCTGGTGATCCCTTGGGCATAATTTTAGAACCTCAATTATGTTAAAGTCAAATTATTAGAATTATATGAATTCAGAGCTTTCAGATTTATCCAGTTTAATTGCAAGTTATTATTGTTTTTTAGTAATTAGTGAGAAATAAAATAGCCAGTTAACGGCTGTAGGGTAGATCGTTAACCTTGGTACCAAGTGGTCCACTAGAGGACTAGCTCACCCACAGTAAGGAACCTTGTGTGGTGTCCATTTATGGGACCTAGTCAGGTGCCCATCAGATTAGCCATTGGCTCAAATTCAACTATTCAACTCAGATATTTATGTACAGAATAATTCATCTTTCTCTACAAGTTATTGTCGTGATTTTTGATAAATTGTTATTTCAATATAGTTAAATGTATTTAAATATACAAAATGTTTTTATCAGTTGCATGTATATGTTATGTATGTTATTGTTGTCCATGTGAGTTATGAGTGGAGACTTGCTCACTGAGTTTGATGAACCCATCCCTCATTTTCCTCCTCCTTACAGTTACAATTGTAGATCAATTATCATTCAGACCCAGCCTCAATGGCTTTGCAGTTGTTCTATTGGTGAGCTTCACTTTGGAGTGACGTTTAAATTAGGATTATGTTAGAATCGAGTGCTCCAACAATGTATAGGCAGGATCCTCGGACATCATTTAATATGCATGATTATTTCAAGGATATGTTATGTAATTTTCTCCCGGAAACATAATTTAAGATTATCTATTTTAGTTATGGTTTTTGGAACGATTTAAAAATAATTAAATATTTTATGTATTTTATTAATAAAGTTTTCATGAAGTTTTGAGGAATTTATTATTTAATTATTTTTATGATTTATTATAGACATTAATTTAGTAATTTACTATGCATGATTCCATAAGGGATAATATTCCTTATGTGTTGGTCACGATTTTTGGGTCATGACAACCGAGCTTGTCCGCCCATCTCCCCACTCACTCCATCACCATGAACATGAAGGTGTAGGGACAAAGGCACAGATGATCTCCTGACTCCAAGTAATTGTCCCTAAGCCATTTCTATAAATACCCCCACAGGCTCCAAGTACACATTCATGTTCCATTTTTACTGTACCCTTACTTTGCCAAATACTTGCTCATTATTTGGTGGAGTCCTTGTAGGTACACCCTTTATTTCACGTCACTCTGAACTCCTCATTTCTTTATTTGTTGTTGGTGAGGAACATGTCCACATCAAGAAGGACCCCCTTCGAAGTACACCGTGGAGGGAACCACGTCCTTGACAACGACCTCTATAAGGTTATGGTGCAAATATCTTTGGAGTCTACTTCACGAGTGAACACATGCCCAAATCGAGATGGAGCCTTTGGGGCAAAACATAGTCATACTAATGTCAATAGAGCTAATAATGCTAACACTGGAGAGGCAAATTCTCCCCTTGTGGCCAAAATGCTCAAAGTCATAAGAGAGTCGGTCATGACTATTCAAGACTTACAACGAGACGTTGATGCCATGAAGGCGATAGAAGAAGATTGCCAAAAGGGGAAGAAGTGCGTTATGTTGAAGAAAGAAGAACAAGAGAAAAAGATTTGGCCCGAGAAATCTGCCAAAAGGAGAGAAAAGAACCTCTTCGACAATATGCTCACAAGAGGCACCTGTCTGTTGAACTTGGCTATGTGGATGTGCCCCGAAGGCAATCTTTAAGTTCAGTTTGAAGATATCTCGGACATTTTAGAAGCAGAACCGTTGTCATAACCATGACCCTGACCCACACAATTCTCAGGTAGAATAGCCATAGAATACAACCGTCAAACCGCAGTTGTCACCGAGTGCGAGATCCTAAATTGACTTCTAGTGAAACCTGGTCAGCATAGTCAACCAATTCCACCTTAGCAAGAAGCTATTCAAAAAGGAGGAAGGGAAAAGCAGTGGCCTACAATAAAGAGGATAAATTCCCATTCTCTGACCACATTATGAGCCTAAGGCTACTGCATGATTTCAAGCTTTCTTCTGAGATAGAAGAATATAATGGCACGATGAACCCTTAGGAATGCTTTAACATGTTAAAGTCAAGGATGTACCTGGTTGGAGCCTGGAACACGATAAAGTATTGTGCTTTCCCTATTACTTTATGAAAGATGGCACTCAAATGGTTCAACAGTTTGCCACCAAGATCCATTGACTGGTTTTTCAAACTGGCAACAAAGTTCTTGGCTCACTTCACAACAAGGCATTTCAAGCCTAAATCAACATAGATATGCTCGGTTTTTTCCAACAACCAAAAGAGCCCCTCTGAGATTTTTTTGGAGCACTTCAATAAAGAGACCTTGCTGTGTGAAGAGCTTAGCACCCAAACAGTATTGGTCACTCTAATCAACGGACTACGAAATGGATTATTTGCAGAGTACCTCACCCAAAAACTGCCTAAAACATTAAAAGAGAATAAAACTCGAGTTGAGAAATACATACATCTCGAGGAGACCATGCAAGTCAGGTTAGATATGCAAAAAGGTCTAAGCTTGCAGTAATAGAATAATGGTGGCCAAAAAATGGAAGAGAAAGATAAGCGTGAAAGGTAGTTGGCCCAAGGAAATATACCCCCTGGCCATTTCCTCCATAGACATATACAAAGAAATTTGCAATATTGAGATGTTGCCAAAGCCAAGGGCTTTGAAGCCAAAGAAAAATATAGACAAGTTCAGGTTTTGTACTTATCATAATGCCCTGGGACATTGGACTAAAGACTTCTGTGATTTGAAGGATGCAGTGGAAACCCTGATCCGCGAAGGGAAATTAGGAAAGTATATGGCCTCAGGGAGCAGTTCAAAGAAAAGACAATCTTTGCCTGCTTGGGATGATGGGGAAAAGAGAAATCCCCATAGCCAGAGATCAAATAACAACCCTCACAAGAGGATAAATGTAGGGAAAAGAATGAGCCCAAACATGTCATTAATGTGATAGCTAGAGGTTTTGTCGGAGGGGGAGCCACAAAATTTGCTAGAAAAAGACACCTGAGGGAGATAATGAGCGTGGCTCTTGAAGACCTGCCTAGAGGTATTCCAACAATAGTTTTCTCTGGGGAAGACATGAAGGGTGTGGTCCTAAATCACGATGACCCGATGGTGGTTTTGGTGAGAATGTTTAATGCAGAAGTACTACGAGTATTGATATACCAAGGGAGTGCAGCAAACTTGGATAAGTGCAAGGCTGTTTTAAAAATGCGAAGCCTAACTTCTATAAAGGAAGTTCAACGACTGATAGGTCATCTGGCCTCCTTATCCATATTCTTAGCAGCATTAGCATTAAAAGTGAGCCCATTATTCGAGTTGTTAAAGAAAGAGAAAGGTTTTGAATGGACCTTGGAATGGGAGAATGTGTTCCAGCACTTCAAAGAAATACTGGAATCGCCACCTATTTTAAAAAGGCTAAAAACCAAAAGCCCATTGATCCTCTATTTGGCAATCTCAAAGAAGGCAATAGCAAGTGCCTCCAAAAGCCGGTATACTTTGTCAGCAAGTCATTAGCAGCAATCAAGCTCTGCTACTCCAAGTTAGAGAAGGTGGCTTTTGCCTTGGTGACTGACAGCAAGGAGATTAAGGCAATAGTTCCACACACACACAATCGCGGTCTAGATAGACCAGTCGGTGCACCAAATTCTTCACAAACTAGACCTCGCAGGACAGATGGTGAATTGGGCAATTGAACTGTCGAAATTTGACATCAAATATGAACCCAGGAATGTAATCAAAACCCAAGTCCTAGCAAAGTTTGTAGTCGAATTGGTTGAAGGCCTCCCCCCATTGTCACCTATAATTAGCTTTTAATAACAAGATAATGCAAAAATTAATAAATTTTCAAAATATTAAAAAAATAAAAGTATTACTAGTAGATTTTCTGAGTAATAATCACATATGATTTTTTTTATGTTTTTAAAACTCTTTTTCCAAGCACATTTTCATGGAATAATTTGCTGGTAATTTTTTTCCCCGAATGATTAATTCTTAACCAATTTTTTCATCATATTTTTTAGGGAGTTTTAATAAAATTCGCTAATAATTCGTTCGATAATATTACTGACAGATTTTTTTCTGCTAGTAAGCATTATCGAATACGATATTACCGTGCTACACTTTTCCCTGCTAAATTCATTAGTAACAAAATTTTCCACTGGTAATATCCAAAAATCCACCGATAGCAGACATATTTTTAGCATTGGCAAAACGAACGTATTTATAGGTGATTGTTGCTTTATCGTTACTTATAACACGTTGTTTTAAGTTAGAAATGATCTGGAAACTATAGTATTCATTGAATTCTCGAGCTAAATTTGATTCCAATTGGGGATTAATCTTATCAACAACCTAAATTGATGATTATCTTCAAATATTTTTTAAAATTTATAAAAAAGTTGAATATTATTCTTGTTTTAGGGAAACTGGGATCCGGCTAATTAAGAATATATGATATATTAATATTTATACACATCGTAAGAATGTTTTAATAACCGAACCGAGTTGTCATCGGATTAGACTTGTTAAATTATGAATCCGAGAAAATCACGTAGTTTACCCGAAGTCATATGTTTAATATTTTTATAAATAAAAGGAATGTCCTAGTACTTATGATATTAGCATAATGCTACACATCCCAAAAAAAATATGTACAAATTTTTTTATAAAAATTATTGTGATTGTTAGATAAAATAAAATAGTATGACCTATCAATTCACAAGGTTAATAATTATGCCATGTCATTCTACATACAAAATTATGGATAATAAGTTTCTAGTTGTTACCATTTTCCTTTGTCAAATATATTGAGTAATCATTATGACTGATTAGATTTAATAAGTTTTAGACTTTTTAATTTTTTAATTTTCTTCTAAAAATAACCTAATGTGAATTATATTTGCGGTTCATTTTTTGTATGTGTTTAATTCGTTGAAAATGCTTATAGTTAAAAAAAATAACGTTTACTATTTCAAGAATAAAAAATATTTTTAATTTATTATTTTTATAATCAAGATATGATTAGGAAAGTATATTGTAAAATAATTTAAAACTTTTTGAGTCAATCTCCTAATATATTTACAATTACTAAATGGAGAAAGTATTTTAATAGTGTTATATTTTGATTAAATTGAATGTATGTATTTTTTATTTATATTAAATGCTATTATTTATTTAATTTTTATAACTATTTGTTATTTCAATAAATTATATAAATATAAAATATACTCTTTTATATATTTTACTATTTTCTATTTTTATCATAATTATTTGATTTTAATTTAAATTAAATATTAAATTAAAATATTTTTTATTATTAATGATTACTTTTATATATTGCATGCTATTTATTATTTATTTATATGTTTTATTAGTTTATAATTTATACTTTTTATATTAGATATTATTTATTATTTATCAGTTGTAATTATTTTGTTTTTATATATTATTTTTTAACAATATTTATTTATTGTGAAGTAATTTTACTAAGAATTATTTTATTTTAATAAAATATTTAAAAATAAAAGTGACTTTATACGTTAAAAGCTAATCAAGGCTTGATTTGGCCTCCTTATATTAAATTAAGTTATATAATATTTTGATGTATAAAATATTATGATGGATAAGTTTATACATATATTATTTGTATCAAATAATAAATAAGACCATAATGTATAATATTAGTTTATTCTATTATACTTAAAACATTATACCAAACATGTCCTAAATAATGAATAAAGTGATTACGTCTTGCATTAATTTATCCTACCATAGCTTTTATGTTGTATCAAATGGACCTAAAGCAATATTTATATGTAGTTGATTTGGTATTTGGTATTTATTCAATGTTGTATCATTTTATCAAAACCTTGTTCATCCCCCTGAGTTAAAGAAAAATTATTGATTAAAGTAAATGTATTTCAACAATTTGGAAATCAAATTAATTTTTTTACTATATTTTAATCAAATAATTAAGAGAATTCATTAGGAGAAATTTATTTGTTCTTTCTCCCTAGGATACACATCAATTTAGTCTGTATCCTCTTTGATAAGTTAAAGAAAAATATTACATATTGGCACTTTTGAATTTCTAAGGTATTAAGAACGTTCATTTCTTATTTAGTATATTTTCAAATTTGGTAATTAGGAGGATTAAGAATGTTTAATAAATTTTATATTTCGAGATTAAAGTAATTAGGAAAATGTATTTGTTTTAATTGCAAATCACTAGAATCTAGAGTATCCTGAATTTGAACTAATCTAGCTACCTTGAGTCATGTAAGAATGTACGTTTCTTGAGTTTATAGGATGTTAACTTCATTTATATATATATTTTTGATACTTAAGGTTTTAAGCAATCAAGAACTTCTATTAAAGTTTATTCAATAGTTTATGTATTTAGGTTGATGTAGAAGATTTACTAGAGACTTATATTATATCTTTCAAATAAATTCTTATATATTATATTGATTATTACTTTAAAACAAAAAGCATTTTTTTTACTTAGAAACAAAGAACTATTCAATTAAAAAAAATATACTTAATATTTTGAAATTTAGAAAGAATTGATTATATTTTTAACTAGGTAAGATAGTTATTCAGAGAATTTACTAGATATACGATAATATAGAAAATAATCTGTAGATCCAAAGGAATTTATAAATAGTTTTGATTTTATGATATTAAATATATTTATTTTTTAATAATAATTTATGTTTTACCTAATTAGGAGATCTAGAAGGATCTATCATGACAATGTATGCGACACTGCTCTGCTATATAAGGTCCTCTAATGGTGGCATAGACTCATCAAATCCATTACTCAAAACTCGTTAATAGAAGCATTATATTAATTAACTAAGAAATGTGGTTTTTGTCATTAGCAGTGAATATGGCTAAGTTTGTTAGAGCCGCTGGTGGTCCTGTCATTGCTAAGGGGTTAAACAGCCCTGCTTGTCCTCCTAGGTTTCGTCAATCGGTTGTAGACTTTGCTCAGGTCTTCCCTCTCTTAGTCATAGGATTTGAAATCTACTTTAAATTCTGAAAATTGCTTTAAGATTTGCTTTGTTTTTGTTTGAGCATTGAAATTAAGAATACATGTTGTTGAAGTTTAATTTGTGTGAGTAATTCACTTATTGACACTGAATTTCACATGATTATGTGTTAGGATCATCATCGAATGTATACAAAGGCTCAAAGGCGTTTTTCTGGTTGTGCAAGTGATGTTGTGGTAGACCCTCTGGAATATGAGTATGCTATCAAAGCGGGTGCAGGTCATGTAGCTGAATTATCTGCGTTGGCGGTAAGATTCCTACAATTCTTAGATTGTCTAGAACTTTTAGGTGTCAATTATGTAGATATGTATGGTTTTTTTTTCCCCTCAAAGTTTGTAACTAACCATGATACAAGACTAATCTACTAATTGAACTTGTTTATATCCACCATATGATCACTGACTTATTGGGTGTTGTGACCAAGTAGGTTTCATTTTCAGCTACTTGTCTCGAGTATTATTATAAAAGTTTAATTTTGACGAAGTGTAAAATGGTTTTATACTCTAATATAATCAAATCATTTCATTTAGATGATTTTTCAAGTAATAGATGTAAAACTTAACTATTATTGATAATATGGTAACATCTGATTATATGATAATGTAAAATTTTTTCACACTATTAGTAAAGAGAAATTAAACATATTATAGTGTTACTCATGATATATATTTGTCTTCATCTAAAGTTCTTCTGAAACAGATTTATAAACTATTGTTATATCCTATTCTGTTTAGGCTGCAGGAGTTGCAACCATCTATGGAATTGAATGTTGCAAATCATATTGGAGAGAGAAAATAGACGAGCTTATACATAAACAGATGCTGGTAGACTTTTGACCTTTTTGTCATTGTAGATTATGCATTGTGAAGATGGATCGTGCAGGGTTATAACTAAATACTATAAAATGAACTCGTACACGTTTTTTTTTTTTTTTTCAATTGATAATATGCATGAAACTTTTGTTACTCTCATGTACACTTAGCTTGACCTTTTGTTTTTGTTAAATTTCAATACAAGATGATAATAAACTTATGTATTGTTTTAGTTTCAATCACAAAGATGTTTTTGCACATATAAGATGACGTGTTATAAAACAAAATCAATCATAAGCATTTATACTTATAATCTTAATAAAGGATTTGCTCACCATTTTTTTAACTACTACTTTTTCGTCTTTTTTTGCAGGAAAAAACTAACGCAAATCTGATTAGTGAAATAAGGGCTCTTTCAGCACTGATATTAAAAGTTGTTCAGCTAGAAGAACATTTGAATGAAACCTACAAGAAGCAACCGGAGTTCTTGCTAAAACGGAAGAAGAACAATTTGCAACTTACGACCGTTTGATGGAAGTGGCTCTAAAAGAACAACAACTTGCTGTTGAACGTGCAGGTCAACTACTTACAGCTGAACTCAAAAGGCAAAGAGAGATTGCAATGATTTCCATCATTGTTAAAGCACAGTCAAGCAAGTGAAAGCCAAGATCCATATGAGTGTAGTTGCAGTTTGTCAAGAATAATTTTGCATGAGTTGCATACATTCTTTTGAGCCATCTCCCTTGGTTTCAAGAGAAATTGTAATGAATACTCTTGCAAAATTTCCAATAAAATTATGTTTTATTTTCCCTTTCGAGTTTGGTTAAGTTTTCATTTATGTTTTGTGAACTTCATTGATTGTTGATTTGATCTTTAGATTTCTATAATAAAGTTGGCAAATTGCGACGAGGCTCCAATGTTTCATGAAAAAATTTAATCGCTTTTCTCTTATACTACCGTCAGAGATTTAGAATTGTTAGTTGAATTTGAGGTATTTATAAAAATTTGAAATTATAAGCTGATTTCTCTAAAGCAACAGAGTTATTGTCCTCACGAGATATTATGTTAAGCTATATGAATTCGTACAGCTTACCTTAATTTTCTTAAGGAAAAGAAATGTATGTTTTAGAAACATTTGGCAGAGAGTGTTGTATTTTACTCAATAACATAAGTTTAAACTTTAAATCGGTTCTTTAAGTTTTATAAAATTATTCAATCATATATTATCACATCATCAAATATTATTGACTATTATGCTCACTATTTCAAATCTTATGCAAATAAAAAGATTTAACTATGTCAATGTATTAAAATTAGACTAATGATCGTTGATATTTTTCACCTGTTTATCTTCTCTTATATTTTCTCTTTTGAAATATTTTTAATACCCTGACTTGATTTGAAAGTTAACATATACATTTTTTTCCCTAAAAAAAAAACTAACATATACTTTTTATGTCATTGTTTATCACGTATATTACTTGTACTTTAACTTTTCTCTACATAATAAGATATGATAATAATTTTAAACTATAATAATATAATAATTAAACTTTTAAGAAATAACAAATAAATTTACTTTCAAATCATCTTCTAATATTTATATAGTTGAATTATTTTTAAAAGCTATCAAAATTTACACTCTGAATATATATATATATATATATATTTCAACGTACAGATACTTATTTAAAATGAAATCATATCATATTAACTATTAAAAAAAGTTTAATTTCAATGCTAATAAAACATAAAAAACTTTACATTCCCATCTAATCAAATTATTTAATTTGAATAATATTTACTCACGTGACAATATATGATTAAAAAAAGTGCATCAAAATTAAAATCGCAACATTTGTTGATGCAAAAGATAATATTGGTATCCAAAATAATGTATTTATATTTATAAGACTTTTAAAATATTAAGTAAATGAGTCAAATATTGATAGTATGTGAATAGTGATTAAATATCTATATAAAACATTTTTATGATGACAATGTATTAAAACTAAATTTATTTTTTAATCACTTAACTAAAGACGTCTATACTAGATTAATTAAAATATAATGGCGGACTTAAAAAATGCCGAAGTTTTATGTAAAGTTTGTAATTAAAATCAAATCCATAAAATAAATCAAAAGGACACTTAGAAATCATTGAAAAACCATCATTGAGCTGTCACCTTTTAAGGCAAAGACTAGTATTCGGGAATCTCAAACGTGGGTGTTAAAACATCATTTCCCATCTCAAACAGCACCTTCGCTGACAGGGATTTAAAATGGTCATGAAGATGGCAGACAATTGGACGGTCACGAAACATATGAAGAAGACAATTCGCCCCCGGCTCTTTCAAAAATAAAATAAGAATTGGGATGACATTATCAAGAAACAAATGACATTAAAGAAACAATTATAAGCTTTCGCTTATGAGAAGTTACATCAAGTTGAATCTACTATTTATTATAGCTTTTGATTCTATCGTGAGGAATGCTTTTCTCTGAATTCAACAATAGTGTCGGCATGATCTTCGGATTCTTGGCCTTATTGGCTTTCTTCTATGAATTTTATAATTTTCATTATCTTTAGTATTTTTTTTATAAAATTCTGAAAATATAAAAATTAAAATAAGAATCGAAATCTGTCTTTTAAAACCAAAACCAAACTGCAAGAAGCAAAATTCAACTCAAAGTAAATGGGATCGGATCTCCTCTCAAACGACATATGATAAGATCAAACTACAAAAGACATGCCCTTCAAAGTTCAAACAATCAAAAACAGTTTAGCTGGGAATTAAAAAATTATGTGTTGATTCTACAGTCTTCTCTTGGCACGTGGTAAAAGAGGGCCAGACACCAGCTAACAGAGGGTGTTAAGGCAATTCCTCGGCACAACAAATTTAGTTACAAACTCCGACGTTTAGGTGTTGAAAAGCAACCACCAGGTCAGGTTTTGTCCTCAAATGAGTTGAGATTCCATATTGTGAAAACTGATGTCAGTTCCAGAGGGACAAAGGAGATATCACATCATGCAGTGAATTGGCAGAGAGAACCCATCTGTGTAGCAAGATGCGTTTATCTTCGTCCTCAGGAAAGAATTTGAAATCATAACCAGTCTGTGTAAAAAGACATTATGTCAAAGTCATGCACATGCTAAGTAAAATAGCCTTATTTTTTCAATAATAGAAAGTATTTAACAAGGAAAAAATTTCCCAAACGTCAAGCACATATTTGAATTACTCTGTTTTTTCATACATTGGATATAGAAAATGCAATAAAAAGTTCAACACAGCATATTACCAATATACATTGAGAAGATGCATCCAACTGACTGTTTCATTCTTTCGAGTAAATTTAAGATATGCAAAAGTTGTATGATTAGTAGCAAGTTACGTGATCAAAGTTCACCAGGATCCTCTTGGTTATATTATTAAGTTTCTATGCGCATATAGATAGAAGCATATCTAGCTCATAACAATATGCCCGATATTAGTACAGAACAGTAAGAGTTATTAAGTAATCAACTAAATGCCTGGATAACTAATTAACTATGCCACAACAAACACAGAAAATTCTTAATAACTCGGTCCCTGCACTTATTCAAAAATTCTCTTAAGCCAAACTAAAGCTGTGGATGCAGGATCAAACAATAAAAGTTTACTAGCTCTCATCTGTCTGATTTAATGAAAATACTATAAACACCAGTCCCCCCTTATTGGCATGGATTTTGAGCAACAAATAAAGTAAAATTTTATAATAAGTTTCTTTACTATGATTTGGAACCAGATACAACAGCTTCCATTTTTCCGTACAATAAAATTCCAAAGTCGATCATTTCCGAAGAATAGTTAGAGCTGGATACATTTCGGCTAACGGCTAACCTAATCGATCCTGAACAGCAGCAAACTGGATAAACATGAAGCACAAACAACATGGGGGCTTTCTATAGCAGATCATTGTCCTTAGACAACAATATGATTATGATTTATATACTCTTCTTCTAATGACTAAAAGCATGAAACTGTATCAACCAAGTCCCCAAATTCATCGCCAAATGATAACCCTACTCTTATTTGTTTTAATTAAAATAGCTACATATCCAGACTCCGAAAGGCCATATGATTTATTTTAACTCTACACAACCAAAATGGAAACACAATAGACATAGACACTCATTGCTTTCAAATATAGTAAAAGGAATGACTAACAATTACATTAATTCAGCATTACTCCGACACAATGAAATGTTGCAACTCGAATCTACCTAACAACTAGGAACCATAGATTGACAACAAGCCATGCAATTAAAATAACCTAAGTAAAATCTTCCAGAGGCGGATAATAATTTTATTTATTATCAGAAGATCAATAACCCAATTTCTAATAAAATTCACATCAACCAACAAACTAATCAAAATCACAACCCACATAACCAAAATATATTGCATACAACCACAGTTGTTGGTTTGTTGCTGCCTAGTACCTACCACCATCACGCTATCAATGAAACGGCAAACCCACAAAACGAAAATAATAATAATAATAATAATGCACAAAAAATGTCAACGCCACTAAAGGAACAATAATTGGCCAAACAATCCACACATCTACATAGATATTAGCATTGAAAAACAAAAAAAAAATTCAAAAAACAAACTAAAATAGTAACATACCATCCACTCGAACTCGGTCGGCTCCCACTCGATCTCGGGCGACCCATAATTCCCATATCCGACCCGACACCAGGCCCACCTCTCCTCATCCTGTCGTACCCACCCGACTTGGGCCGCCCGTCTTCCCCGTAAGCACCCGGGGACCCGACATGTCCAGCCCGCCTATGGCCCGAATCCCTGCCGCGGCCCACATCCGGCCCAGGTGGCAACTCCTCCCTCGGAACGTAACCGGGCCGAAGGTGCGGCGGCACGAACTTGTCGGGCTTCGGAGATATCAGCGGAGGTGCTGGCAAGTCCGTCCGGTCTTTCTCGTGGGCCGCAACGGTTGGGCCCGGGAGGACAGGCCCAGCTCCTGTTCTGCCCAAAGGGCGGAGCGAGATCGAGTCGGATCCTGGTTCGGAGCGGGGTCGGTCTTGGTGAGTTTGGATCGGGTTAGGGTGGGGCTGTTTGGAGGGTGATGGAGCAGTGGGTGGGGTAACGGGTTTGGGAGTGGGTCGGGTCAGGACGAGGATGCGGCCATGGGGTTTGTTTGGGGCGGAGACGGCGGAGTAGGAGGCGGAGAAGGTGGAGGAAGGGGAAGGAGAGGAGAGAGACGTCGGGTTGGTGGTTTTGGGTGTGGTGGTGTTGGAGGAGGAGGAGGAGGTAGTTTTCTCGTATATGTGGTTGAAGTTGATGGAGGTGTACTTGTTGTTTTTTGCCATCCACCTCCAACTGAGATTCTTGAGAGAGAGAGATACGAGGGTGTTGCTGTTGCTGGGATCGAGAGAGTTCGAAGGATCGAAAAAAATGGCTTCGGGGAGCTGGAAGAATGAGTTTGTGAAATGGCTATTCATGATTTGCGTGGTGTAAAAGAATGGGGAAGACGGAAACTTGAAATTGGGCCTTCCTTATTATAATGGGCTTGAAAGGAAGTTTGTTCTACATTGGAGACCAAATGTGACTTTTTGAATGTACATATCATGGGCCTAATTCATATCCATCCAAGACCAATTCATACCGTACTTATTGTTTTGTGATTTCAGTCAAGGATCCATTTATGTATGCTCTACATTAATTCACTTTGTGCTTTCAGTCCAGGGTCCATTTGTTTTGTGCTTGTGCTCCGCAATTCTGCATGATAACTGCTCCTTTTGTGGGGACATGCATAGCTGCAAGTCATGAATTATCAAATTCAGAGGAACTCTACACCACACGTGAGGCCTAATACTTACGATCTCTAGTTTTATCGATCTGAATGTCTTCTTCATTTATTATTACAATTCATTCTTATCCACTTAGAGACTGTCCAAAACATACTGCCTGTTTAAATGAAATTCGACAGAATTAATTAGAAATATCTATTCAAACCAGTATCAGCCTTCTTCCAACACGTCAAAAAAAATTTTCAGACAACTCAACAACCTGTAGTAGGATGAAGTATAAAAACAAAGATTTAGGAGTTTATTGTAATTGTAATTTATAAAGAAAATGTATATGCTTATCGGGTTATATTCATATATGATAACATCCTAATTAACAAAAGATGTTACAAATTATTGCAGGATTCTTTTCAACTGCTATTATTCCCTTGGACATAACCAAGAATATAATTGAAAGCCAATGTCTTGTATTTTTGCTATAGGACTAGTTTATTTCATTGCAAGTCTCAGGCAAAGCCAATACAAGCAAAATCAAACTTTGACAGCATATATAATTTAATTAAAAAGAATCCAGTTGTTCTTTGGTCCAATCTTGCATCCATGTTTGCATTTTATAATATAAGGTAACCACGAATTGATTGGCGACTGGTAATTTGAGAATTGCGTTCCTATTATCCTATATGGATTCTAAGATGTATTCGGACAGTGGTTGGGACCCATACCACTGTGTGATGTATCTGGGACGGGATGCATCTGGGTGGTTGATGTTTTCTTTTCTTCATGATTTGCTCCAATTTACACAGGGAGTGTCAATGGCGCTCACATACTCCACCTTCCGGCATGAAAATAACCGCTTGTGCTTGTTCATCACTAGTGCAGAACGAATAATTTGGCGCCCACACTGTACTAATGACTGTTCAGGTACTGATGAAAATCTGAATTGATGTGTATAATACTAACAAGTAGTACCACAAGAAAACAATGTAAGTGGGGACATACATGACCCCATCATAAATATGGGCCAAAGCTGATAGCTTAATCTGACAGCATTTGTGACGATGCAATTAGAGAACATTCATAATCAGCGACAGCATATAAATATATAAAATCGCAAATTACTATTTAGTGGTTTATGATATTCCACATGTTATGTATACATATGCCAGGTTGCCAACCACAAGATTTTACCCCAATATTGTCTGTCCAAACTCCCAACTTGTACATTTATATAATGTGTTTTTCAACGGTTCTCGGCTTAATCATACAAGAGAATTTGATCCCTCAGACAAATTAAACTTTAAAAAGTAGAACTGCGCATGTGTACATATAAACAATTTTTTTCCGATGCCATATGCCACCTACTATATATGTATATTTATTTTATGTGAGCAGGTACGACCTAATTATTTATTGAGAATATCAGGCAACCTTCTATTTACAAAGACAGAATAACAATAAAAAAAGAAAAGAAACTTCCGGTAAATGTGAATTGTAGAAGGTTTGACTTGATCTGATAGCTTTTAATTTCTCTGACTTTCTGCTTGCTTTACAGGAGCAAAACGTTTTCCTATCACTGCAGCCAATGCTCTAATTTACATCAAACTAGACAGTAAACGCTTAAACTTTCAGTGTTAAATTATTCTTAATTTCATGGATGATTAATTTTCTATTGTCTTCATCTGTTTTTATGTCTTATTATATCTCATAAGTCATATAAGTATAATAATTGCAAGGCTTGAGCCAGCTCATGCCAACAAAGTCTCAACAAACTTCTAATCCAATAAAGCCCCCCCTAGCTCCCTTGACTTGTCTTCACACCACCGATCTAATCATCATCATCACCCTCTCTTCCACTCCACACCCCATTCACTCTCCAACATGGCCTCCACACCTCTTCCACTCATTCTTCTCACCCTCACTCCCTTCCTCTTCCTCCTCCTCGCTCCTCAAG
Organism: Dalbergia cultrata; assembly: GCA_031216105.1. Classification (NCBI taxonomy): domain Eukaryota; kingdom Viridiplantae; phylum Streptophyta; class Magnoliopsida; order Fabales; family Fabaceae; genus Dalbergia; species Dalbergia cultrata. The sequence continues at coordinate 9,519,070 of CM062350.1, read as the reverse complement.
CCCAAGCCCAAGCCCCAGCCCCATCTCCCTCAGGCCCACTCAACCTCACTGCAATCCTTGAAAAAGGTGGCCAATACACCACCCTCATCCGCCTCCTCAAGGACACCCAACAACTCACCCAAATCCAAAGCCAACTCAAGTCAAACTCTCAGGGCTTCACTGTCTTCGCCCCCACAGACAATGCCTTCCAGAACCTTCCATCCGGGGCACTCAATGGCCTCTCAGATGAGGAGAAAGTGCAGCTCATTCTCTACCACATAACCCCAAAGTACTACTCACTCTCTGATTTCCTCACAGTGAGCAACCCTGTGAGGACACAAGCTTCTGGGAGCAATGGATCATGGGGGCTTAACTTCACCGGCCAAGGGAACCAGCAGGTGAATGTGTCCACTGGTGTGGTGGAGACACCTATCAACAATGCATTGAGGCAGCAGTTCCCTCTGGCTGTTTACCAAGTGGACAAGGTTTTGTTGCCATCGGAACTCTATGGTGCAAAGTCTCCATCATCAGCTCCATCTCCCAAGGCTTCTTCCAAGGGTCCCTCTGAGATCCCAGCCACTGCAAAGGATAATGGTGGATCTGAATCACCTTCTTCTAGCCAGAAGGAAAACAGTGGTGTAGCTGCGAGGAATGTGGGTTTTGGAGTGGTCGTTGGGCTAGGGTTGATTTGCATGGTAGTTCTTTCTTGATGAGGCAAACAATTATGATGATGATGATGATGAGAAATTTGTGTTTCATGTAATTCTATCTTTTTTCTTTTTCTCTTTCATTTATCCTTCTTTATTTGTTCTTCTTTGTCCTTTTTGTCTGGCAAAGCACAAGGAATTGTGTTGGGTTTGGTATGTACCTTATTCTTTTGTTGTATTTAATGCTTTATAATCTTTCACTTTGAATCATCACAAGAGTTTGTTTAAATGAAAATATAATTCAACTTGAAGAAAATTTCAACACACATTTCGGGATATCAAGTTGATGAAAATTCTTTTATGGGTATAAGTATAAGAATTTTTTCTTAGACACACTCATAAAAAAGAGTGTTAGACTCATGAATAAGTGAATGTATGTTTAATAAAATTAATGAGATATGTTTTTATTGTAAATGTGTCAAAATATGATATGTTGAATCTGTATCTACATAATAATCTCTCTTAAGAGTACACCTATAATGAGTTTTAAGAAAAGAAGAAAGTCATATATAAATAGAAAAAAATTTAAAAATATTTTATATAAATTATGATAATTACAAGATAAAATGAATATAATATATTTTTTTAATAGAAAATTCGATAATCATCTCACATCTTTCATAAGGCTAGTGATGTGGCCCACCGAGTTAACTATTGTGCACCACACAAATTATATACTTGATAGAAGTTATATATTTTTGAGTTAAAAGTTTTAATTTTTTTTGTTGGAGAAGTTGTATTATGCCAAAAAAAAAGTGTGTTGTAAATAAGATGAAACTACATTATTATTTTCTCAATTGTATGTCAATTTTATTTGAAGGACTTTTCATTTTACAAGGAAAACAAAATTCTTATCATGAATTCTATTTTAAAGAGGTCATTCATCCTTACTTTTTTTTTTTTCAATCTTCAAAGAAACTAAATTTCATTTATTTACTTAACAAGCCAATTACTCACAAGATAAAACATTACAAGTTTAAGAACAAGGCGCACTTGGATAAGATGTAATGACCAAACAAAATCATTACATCCTAAGTGATATAGGAACACAAATTAAATAATCTAATGAGAGGCATTCTATGGGCCACTATTAGCTTCTCTACAAGTTTCATTTAATGTCTTCAATTAGTTGGGAGAAAAGATGTATATAGATAGACTTGATCTACAAAAAAAACTTGAACACACACAAATCAACAGGTGGACTCATCAAATCACTAATCTAAATCTAATACCACCTCTGTGCCCAATCTGTGTATGAATGGAAGATGCACCTTGATATTTTTGCTAAAGACATCAATTAGACATTACACCTATAGATTTAAATATTTCAAAACGAATAAACATTTCTTTAATCATACATGTATATCCTCGTTTAGTAGTTACAAGCATCACATTTCCCATATTGTCGATAGAGCCAACAAGTGTGAACAAACACACTGATGCCAAACAGAAACAAAATCCTCACCCATCCACGTACCATCGAAGAATGTTGAGTTATTAAAGGTATAAAATGCAGTCCTCCGACGCTGTATGCACAAAAGGTGATTTACCCAGCCCCACTACCCCACCTCAGATTGGTTTTAGTCTCGGGAGGCTGTCTTGACTCAAGAAAAGGGAGGGCGATATCCAGTTAGATGGTTAAAGGAATGCATTGTTTTCCTAAGTTGTTGAGCTTAAGGATGGGAATAGGCCAGGCGGCCTGCCAGGGGCCTGCGGCCTAGCTTGCTGGCGGCCTGGCCTGGCCTGGATTATTTAATAATTAAACCAGGTTCAGGCTTTTTAAAAAGCCTCTTTACGTAAAGAGGCCAGACCTAGGCTCTCTTGGAGGCCTGTTAGGCCTGATGGGCCAACCTGTTTTAAAGCCCATTTTGCTACCCTAGAATTTGAGGATCCAATGCACAAAACACATTTCAATTTTAGAAACCTAAAACTCTCTCCATGTCTCCAACTACCACGGTCATAGGCTCTCAGCCTTCCTCACCAATCACCCCCACTCCCCCAGCCGCCACATCTAAACGCAAGCGGCCAAGCCCCAACACCCAGTCACCCACACGCGGTTGGAAGCCACCAACACACAGTCATCGTCATTCGCCAAACGCGCCACCACACACGCACGCCAGTCCCATTGTTCGCACAGCCACACCGTCCGGGAAGTTTTAGATCTCGCGTCGTTCGACCACCTGAGCGATCCACGCCCACAAAGTCCTCCAACCTTCAGATTTGGCGTCGGTTGCCACCCTCGCCCCCCAAAAAATCACTGTCATCCTTAGATCTGATGACTAGCAGAATCGAGGAGAGGTGAGCGCGGCGGCTGGGTTCGCGCTGCGGGATACGCCAAGCACCCGCGGTCGTGGGTGGTGATGCCTTGGCGCTTCCAGAGGAGGAGTGGTGGTCGCGGCTAGAGAAAGGGGTTTTGGCGCGGAGTTTGGGGGTTGATGAAGGTGGAGGTCGCGACTGTGAAAGGAGAGGCACGGTGGCTGAGTTCGCGCTGTTGGGGTGGTGGTTCACACAGTGCCTCAGCTGGAGGTGTAGGGGTGGAGGAGAGAACTGAGGCCGCAGCGAGATGAAGGCCATGGCGAGGCTGCGGCCCCCCTCTCCTTTTCTACTTCTAGATTTTACCTATTTCTTGGTTTCCCTTTTGATTTTTGTTGTTGTTCTTGCATTTGCTGATGGCTTGATTTGTGGGTTGAGTATTAGGCCTGTGTTTGCTGTGAGAATGCTAAAAGATTTGGCTTGATTCCTTTTTTATTTGCTGTTTGGTTCATGAAAGGATTGAGTCTGTAAGGATGTTTTATTTGCTCACTTGCAGGGGAATAGGTTACAAGGAAAAATGGCTTGGCTTGAAGAGGGGAAAACTGGTTGTGGCACATACTTGTCTGGCAGATATTTTTTAACAGGCTTTGTAAGTAGGCTTCAGGCCAGGCCAGGCCTCCTAAAGAAGCCAAATCAGGCCAGAAATAAAGCCTATAATAGGTAACAGGCCAGGCTCAGGCCCATTGTTCTTGTTATAGGCCTAACCTGTTTAGTGTGAGGCCTGGCCTGACCTGGCCTGTTCCCACCCCTAACTCTCACCCATGACATGAAAGTACTCTAAAAAAAATTATGTACCGTTTTGAAAGTGGAAGAGGAATGGACAGTTCCTACCACTGATTGGTTATAATTTTTTTTTATTTGATAAACTACTGATTGGTTATAAATGACTGATGAGGAACTGCAAACTTTACTAAATCTAAATTAATTGAATAACAATTGTCTTTATAGCGATGCCCACATGTGAGTATAATTAATTATTATTATCCACTCGAAAAATCAAATATAATAAAATACATTGGAGCTAGTTCTTCGATAGTCGAATGCTGACAAGAAGAGATTGGTATATGGCCTGTCCCACGTGAAGCTAAAAGATGTATTGACTGCCTTGCCGAACAAGTCGCCTCAAAACCGACTCAACTTTGCATCTTGTATGCGAGCGGCTAGCCTATTGCTTCCTTAGTGGTTTTCTTTCTTTTCTTCTCCAATTGTATAAAAAAGAAAAGGTAAATTCTTGTACAAATAGCTAATTGATACGAAGAAATATTAAAATAAAAGGGCGAATGAAATGTGTGACAATAAAAGTATACATCCTTTATTTGCCGATTCTTTTCTTTTTCTTTTTTCTTCCCTTAAACTGCCTTTTTCTTTTTAGAGTAAACACCCAAATTGATTACTGATAATTTTTTTAATAGATAAATTGATCCATAACAATTATAAACATCTAAATTGGTCATTCAAAATTGTAAAAATAGAACACTATAGGTCCCTAATTAGTCTGTCAAGGCTTGGCCAGATTAGAGATGAGAAAAAGGCTTGGCTAGAAATAGGTGAAGCTTATTTGAGAGGAAATAAAGCTCGATTAGGACTAAGTGAAGCTCGGCTGATAAGTGGTCGAGACTGACAGGCATGTGACGAAACTCAGCCACCTATTATCTGAGCTCCTTCCCCTCAGACAAGCTCCGCCTCCTCTCGGCTGAAATTCATTTCCTCTCATATGAGCTCTACCTTCTCTCAGTTGAGCTCTTTTTTTCCATCTTTGCCTTCCGACCGAGCCTTGACAGGCTAGTCAGTAACCTGTAATATCCTATTTTTTACAATTGTAAGGGACTAATTTGAGTGTTTACAATTGCTAGTGATCAATTTGTCTATTAAAGAGATTATTAAGCATCAATTTGGATATTTACTCTTATCAACCTTTTAGCTAACCGTAGCCAGGCACAAGTCATCAGGTGAAAAATCTAGATACCATATATCAAGTTCTGTTGACACCAGTGGCTTAAACTTTGAAATTGATCAATAATAACTACATAGTCGAGACCAAATTTACAAAAACATACAGCCTTGATAATAAAGCTAAATTTCAAAGTACAAGATCCTCATCAATGTCTATTGGGCCTTGGGCCCAGGATCCACATAGGAAAAGACCCAACCCAATTCAATTCTCTCTCTCTCTCTCTCTGTCGTCCCCGGAGAAGTGGAACCCTTGGGTTTTCTAATTTTCTTGTTGGAAAAGTTTAAACCCTACTCAAAAAACTGCATAAACCCTTCAAACCCTTCTTCTCATCGGCGTCCATCGCAATTCCGAAGGTATTTTCCCCTTTCATTTCATCATTTTCTTTTTTTTTCTCAGGAAAATCTCCCAGGTTCGAAATTCCAACTAGTTCGGCTCCTTTCTCGATCAACGACATTTTTTTTTTCATTTCTGGTTTTTCTAATCGTTGAGAAAAATTCGAAAAATCGATTACCATTTCCCTCCCTCAACCTCTGTATTCTAATTTTCCTATTGACCTATTCGTTTCGCATTTTGATCATAGTGTGTATATCTTTTGTTTTTGGCTATTAAATATGTAACTTTTTTATTTTTTTCGTTTTTCTGATGCAATATGAATTTTCAGGGGGTGGAAACTGAGATCTTGACTTGTTTTTGCGATTCAGCTGGTTGCTGAACGTTTGATTTCGATTTTTTTTTTTTGGGTGTGTTGTTGAGTGAGCGAAAAATGAATCTGAAGAACATGAAAGTTCCGAACGTTCCTGGCGGTGGTGGCGCAGCCTCTGCGCTGCTGAAGCTGGGGATCGTTGGTGGGATTGGGTTGTACGCAGCTGCCAACAGTCTCTACAATGTTGATGGAGGTCACCGAGCTATTGTTTTCAACCGTCTAGTTGGGGTCAAAGACAAGGTCATTCATTGTTTAGCATATCGTTGTTTCTTACATAGAAATTAATTGCAAATCGTTTGCTGATTACATACTGAATTACGGTACTTCTGATGGTTGTTGTTAGTTAGTTAACCTAGATGTGATTGTTGCACAACTCTTTTTTATTATCGGTGTAGTTTGATGTCTTTAAAAAGAACTATCTTATTTTCTCTTTTGAGTTGTTATGAGTTTGGTAATGATTTATTTTCTGCATTGTGTTGATTTGGGCTTTTGTAATGTTGCTGGCAACAAAATTGATGTCCCGGTTAATGCACAGGTCTATCCTGAAGGGACTCACTTTATAATTCCATGGTTTGAGAGGCCGGTCATCTATGATGTCCGGGCACGACCCCATCTGATTGAGAGTGCGTCAGGAAGTCATGATCTTCAGACGGTAAATAAATGTAAATTTTGCTAATACTTGCATGTTGTCATGAGGATATTGTTTTGACATCAGATTCTTACCAAAGTTCTCCTTCCCACTTCTTACACAAATTCAATCTTAGTTACGTTGTACTCATGGAAATGAAATTGAACTGGGTTTCTGTACATTTGTTGCTTCGTTCACAATTTACAGAAGGGCATTTCCTATTACTATGTGTTGTTTTTGGCATCAGACCATATCCTATATTCCTATTGTTACATGCATCATCCTATATTCCTGAGATTTGTTCCATTATGTTTAACCATGGACATAATTGCCATGAATGTGAAGCAGAATTGCATTCAGATTGTAAAAGGCAGATTCATATATTCATATGTGTTACCTTTCTGAACATGTGCTATTTTATATAATTAGAAATATTTATACCAATGTTTACGTCAGTCTGGATTACTGAAGCAATATTTAAGCTTTTGCATGACTGTATTTCTTACCTCTATCCGTAAAGCGGAAATTTGGTTCTTTCATCTAGCTTTATTTATCCTAATCCATAGCTCCTAGCTTTGGAACCCTGACTTAGGCACTCAGCTATTAGAGTACTGATGATAATCATCTACCTTCATTTTATACCAATTTAGTTAGCTTTAGAACTTGACAAGTGCTCCTTAAAGACTATTCCAAATCCCAAATGTTGTAAATGAATTTTCATCGCCTCCCATGTGATGTTTTAAAATGATTTCTTTCTGAATTTCTGGTGCTTTGACATTTGGTGAATTTATTTGAAGTCTGAATGTCTTATTCTAAATACGTCAGTATCCCTTTTTCAGAGCTCCAATTTGGCTTCTCAAGTTTTGCCTCTGTATCAGAAGGCTGATTGAATTTGCATCCATGTGCCCCCCTCACTATCTTCATGATGTCCTTTTCTCCTATTTTCATGCTGCATTATGTTAGCTCTACTAAATCCATTTAATGATAGAATGTTTTCCTGGGTGGAAAATATGTTTGGCTTTGAGAGACTGATTATAAACATTCAATGTTTTTGGTGATTCAAGCTTGTGAAATGCTGAGCTTTCCAACTTGCATTTTCATGCTATACAGGTGAAAATTGGGCTTCGAGTCCTTACCCGTCCGGTGCCAAGTCAATTACCTACCATTTATCGGACACTTGGTGAGAATTTTAATGAAAGGGTTTTGCCTTCAATTATACATGAAACTTTGAAAGCTGTTGTTGCCCAGTACAATGCCAGCCAGCTTATTACTCAGCGAGAGGTAAGTAGCAAAGCTTGTGTGTATGATGTATGAAAGCTCAAGTAACTATTTCGGCAAGGTTGTTGGTTGCTGAAATGCATTTCATCCTGTTGCAGTTTTCGAAATGTTAAGGGCTTGTCTGGTTTGAGTTTTCAATTTTAAGTTTTCATTTTCAGTTTTTCAATATTTAGGATTTTATGAAGGAAATACTGAAAACTGGAATTTGTAATTTTCAGAATTTTCTTCACACAATATGGAAAATTGAAAATGCAAACTAAAAACTAGAAATTCAAACCAAACAGACCCTAAATAATTTTTCTTACTATGCTCGTTATTAGATGTACAAGAGTCACATACAGGTGACCTATCCTTGAAAATATTCTGTGGAATCAATTTATCATTACCCACTAGCCCAATATGTTTTATGTCATCAAAATCAGATAATGAGATTTATGGTTGTATGAACTAGGGAAGTATTATTGGTTAGTTTGTTTTGTTCACATCCCTCTTAATTTCTTGCAGTTTCAGTTTCATTCAATGTTTCTCTTGTCAAGTTGAAAGATGCAGTTCTATTGCAAAAGGAAGTATGTTTTAATTGACATTATTATTTGCAGGCTGTTAGTAGGGAAATCCGGAAGGTTCTGGCTGAAAGGGCATCTAACTTCAATATTGCCCTTGATGATGTCTCAATTACCACTCTGACCTTTGGCAAGGAGTTTACTGTTGCAATTGAAGCAAAGCAGGTGGCTGCACAAGAAGCTGAGAGGGCTAAATTCGTTGTGGAAAAAGCTGAACAAGACAAGAGAAGTGCTGTAATTAGAGCACAGGTGGGAATAAATGATTAGTAATGCTTGGATACAGTTACTAAAATGGTGCTTGATACAAATTGCTGCATCTTTTTTCCCTTTCAATGGGGCTTATTTACAATGGAAAAGGTCTCACTTGCTCAGTTAGACTATATTGGCTTCATTCTTACTAGTTCTTCTGAAAATCCAAAGGACTCATGTTAAAAATGGTGATTTTGTTGGTCCCTTGAACAAGATGTTGAGTTCTATTTTTCTTTTTGGGTGAATATGTTTGGTTCTTTGTTAACCACTACTAATTGACCTTGTTCGTGAATCTTCCTATTGATTTCAGTGTGGAACTTTAAATCAAGTAGCATATATAGTTTGTTGGTTGCAGTTTTTCTTAGCAGACCACGTCACTTCCTAAATGTATAGTTTCCCTGACCTTTGTTACACCTGCTTTATTCAACAGGGTGAGGCAAAAAGTGCCCAACTGATCGGTCAAGCAATCGCAAACAATCCAGCTTTTATCACACTGAGGAAGATAGAAGCTGCAAGAGAGATTGCACATACTATATCAAATTCAGCAAACAAGGTTTACCTGAATTCAGATGATCTGTTGCTCAATCTTCAGGAGATGAATTTGGAGCCAAGCAGAAAGTGATTGGTTAACGTGCTTGTGATAATCCTCGTGATTCTCTCTAGTTTTAAATTACGAAACCATTCAATTTCAGGATATATTTATCTTGAAAAGATTTAGCAAAACTGGGATGTAGTTGCCTTAACCAGACAGCTGAATGGTATATGATGCCCTTTTGGATCTTTGGGAAAGGGATTATTTGAGATCCTAATGCTTCTCATGACATAAAATGAAGTAGTTCAAGCTAGAGTCTGACATCCTGGTTCTATTTTGCTGCCTCAAATGTTACTGACGCCCTTTTGAGGTTTTGCTGGCTATGGTTAAGGTTATTAATAAAAGACAAGTTTTAAAACTTTTTGTGATCTCATGCTTTGAAAACATAAATTTTCTTCTTTTCAAGGATAACACAGTCATTTTTAACTCCTTAATCGGGGTACGGTTAGAAAAATTCTTTTTAATTATTTGCATGATTTCTTTTTAATGAGATAGACAATATATTTCCAATGGAAAATAAGCAGCTTTGAATTAAATGCAGTGTCATCATTCCATTTTCTTTTACCTATAATAATTTGGTCATTATAATCTGCTGGCGTACTGCAGGCCATGTTTCGAGCCTCTATCAAGTTATACTTGTCTAAGATTTGTTCAGATTCTAAATGCTAAATACCATTGGCACTGCCACTATCCCGGGGTCGGATCCGTGGTTTTTGACTCGTTTGCTTCCTTATTTATATACGAGAAATTCTATATATAGTTGTGTGACATGAGCAAGTCTTTTGCATATCTCTTGCTATTTTTTTTTATGGGACCATGCTACTTCTATTAACCCAAGCTTGTTTGCCGATAACGATGAGATTGCAAAAGGCTGCCTTGCACTTGAGATTTGAATATGATCATGATTTTATTTTATTGAAGAATATTGTTTGTACTGCGCTCGGACTGTGTAGAATTACCCCTTTTTTTAATAAAACAGTATGATCTCCTTTCACAATCACGTTTCTATAAATATGCATAAATGTGCGGCTCCACCATATTTGCTACATGATACAGTTGGTAGCTGATACAGAATCGTTTCATTAAGACTATGATCAGAAACAGCATATATAAAAATATTGAAAAACCTGATGCCGCTTCTTGTTTTGTTTCGTTCATTGCATACTCGACCTAAATGTCATATGAGGTTTTTTTTTTTAATTTTGAATATGGTTGTTATTTAGATAAGTTTTATATTGAAATATAATAATACAAAAGAATTCACGGAAATATGATGTGTGGTTAAATTTGGTAATGTCAAATTTATTGTGGAATTCATTTTAAAAATATTATTTTAATTAAAACTGGATGTTGTCAAGTTCTGAATCCCACATGCTGACGAAGTTTTTAAAAAACATCATATCTTAAGAATTACACATTCCAAATATTATATAGAAAAAAATGACCCCATATAAGAAACCAAGTTTCAATTATTATTTTTTCCTTCTTTTAAGCTGTCATTGTATAGCCATCGGCCAATTGGCAATTCCTTTGATGTACTAGATAACTGCGCCGAGTCACGCTTTGACGTATTAAATTTTAATTGGTTCACGTTATATTATATTATATACGCCATGAGGACTTCAGGTATACATTTTATATCTTTAACCTAGCGTGAAAATGACTGCCCCTTGATTAGTTTAAATGTTTAATGAGTTGAGGGTACACCGGTACAGCGTATTTGCTATCGTAACGACAAGGAATTTAATACGATTTGTGATGATATCTGACATCTCATCTTGAAACATTGCATGCACAACACACACACACAGATATAATATATATATATATAATCAGGTGCTTGTCACTCATTATCTTACAAGATTTCATCAAATCGTATGAGTGTGAATTTTATCCTAGTTCGTGTGTTGAGCAGCCTCAAAAATTGAAGAAACTGAGCATATGTTGATAGCTCGAGTTCAGTATTAACCTAAATAGATTTACACGCTCACTAAATAAATTTATTAAAGCGAAAAAAAAAATTGAAATTCTATTTGTGCAAATCTTCGATGCTATTATAATAATAATATTATTATTATTATTAAAAATGATTGATAGTATTTGATTGCAAGTCAGATGCTGTAATAGGATTTGAATTTTAGGATCATCACTAAAAAATGGTTTTACGTATAACAGTTGAATTTCATGACCAATAGAGACAAGAGAGTAATAATTGAGACAATAATGAAATAAAAATTTGACTAATGACAAAAAAATGTTAGGTAATACAATAAGCATTCTTATATAGAGAAATGAGTATAACAAGCTATCAACTAATATCTAATGAACTAAATCAACTTTAACTAATTTCTAATATCACCAATATATATACTCTAATACACCTTTGTCATTAAATAATTATCTATTTCAAAAATTTAAATAGTATTAATTATTTATTTTTAATAATATCTCTATCACATACTATTGAAAGATGAGAAATATAGTGGAGGAAAGAAGAGAACATTAGATTATTAAAAAGAAATAAGAGCAATTCAATAAATTATTTTTAAATTTTTCTAACTTTAATATTTTTTCAATTATTTCCTTAATTCCAATACGCATTTATAACTAAACAATTATTTGAGAACAGAGGGAATAATAACTATTATTTTGAATTAAAATTGCATGATCAACTTTTAATATATATATATAAAGTTAAATATACATTGGAATGTGATTGATCAATACTAGAAAATATTTTGTATTGATGATGTTTTACAATTAATCCCCTCTTAAAAATAAAAAACTTCCATATTGTTATTGTTATCTAAGCACAATATTAAACCCAAGAAAAATGTTAATCATGCAAATAATGAATGGACACCCTATTGACATCTTTACTGTGATTTTATTTCATTTATTTCTCAAAATCAAAGATATCATTCTACTAGAGGCTTTTCCTCCTAAGTTTTAGCACTGCTACATACTAGGTTTGAACTCCCATTAAGTAAAACAACCCGCATCAATTAATCTATGCACTCGTCGGTCCTTATTATTTCACTTTGAAATAGATAATATATGCGAAGGCACATGTATAAATAACATGCCACTAATTAAATTCAGACCAGATACGCTTTGTCCCTTGGAGTAACAAGGAAAGAATTTTATGTCAAAATACACACACACACACAGGTCACGTTGTTGTTGTTCATTTGGTAACTAGAATAGTAACAAATAAAAATAAATAATGCTTAGAAGATGATTGCTTTTAGCCTTTACTTTTTCTCTTCTCCAAGTTCACTTTAAAGTGAGCATATGAAACGAATCCTTCATTCCTAACTACCCCTTAGCTGCCAATAAAGTGGGGCGCGTTCCCTAACCAAAGTTCCAACGCAGCCATGACGCAATCACTAACGTGGCACAACACGACAGGGCCCTGTTCATTGGTCCAACCTGCTGACGTCACGAATTACATGGGGGCGTTATCTTTGCCACGTGGATGGCCAATGTACATGACATTTGCTGACGTCATACTTGCTCTTAGTTCCACTCGCCCCGTTCGTCCGTCAACGACTCAGCGTGTGTCACTTGCATTTCAGTAATCGTCATGGTTCCATCTTCTGAACACAATTTTGTACTCTTCTTACTTCCTTCCTTGAGTTGAATTGGAAATTGGTTGTTATGCTCGAGTACCCGAAAATATCCTGTTTTGTATAATTTTTGTTGGTATTTCTTAAATTACATTACTCATTATGAGATTTGAATTTAAAACTTTTCACATATTATTTAAATTTTTTACCACTAAATTGAGGTGGGATAGATTGCTCATCACAAAATTTGTTAAAAAAACATAGTTCATGTGAATTTTTGATATATTGTCTATTTGGTTCCAATAAAAACAGTAATCCGTGTAGAATAAGTTATGCTTTTCTAAAGGGTGGTGCGTATTTGTTTCGATTTGAAACAATCTTGCGATATGGATCATGTTTGGGAGCTTGTTTTATCTTTTAAATGTCATAACGGCATAGGGAACTTGAAAAGAAAGCATAAGAAGAAGTGGATCACTATGCGTGGATTAGAGGGCTTGCTCCAATCAATTCCAAGTGTACAAGTCCTGCGCTCCTCTTTTTATGTATGTTATCCACTTTCAAAATCTTGTGAGTTCAACCAAACATTTGATTTATACTTAGACTTTTTCTTTTGATTAGGGATTCGTACGTAGAATACCAGCAACCTTAAGGGGGTTTGAAATTATTCATTTGTTTATTTTTATATATAAGGGGGTTTGAAATTACTGTGCCATGCTTTAATTACATCACAAAATGCTCATTCCCTAAATGAAAAAGGCTCATTCTAGAAGGTCCAAAAGCTTTTCTCATTTTTTACGGTACTAGAAGAACTAAAGTTGATTGCACACCACATAGTGTTATTAGAGAGCTCTAATAAGTTTTTTTTTTTTCAAAGACAAAAAGAATAAAAACAATTAGAGAGGTATGATTCTGGCCATGTGTATCATAATACATGAAAATGACATAGATAAATATCCCATTGCCTTTTGAGCTTGGAATTCTGAGCAGCAATTGGATAGAATTTAGGAACAGAAAAAGCATTTTTTATATGTTTTTGGATTAAACATGGAGCAGGACAAGTTGGGCGCCGTCCAAATCAATACGTACACAAGATGCAAAGCAGTGACAGCAGATGACATAACCTAAAACGTCAGCCACAACAAGGATGACCAAACACACCATACCGCGTAATGCCTACCAAAAAAACTTTGGAAAAAAAATAAAGAAAAATGGCCTAATTTGCCGTTGACGTAATAATGAGCAATGACCCTTTCAAATCATGCCCCTCACCACCTCACACCTCCATTTATATTCCTCTACCCTCTTACCAAATTCCATAAACCATAACCATAACCTTATAGACATAACCAAAACCTACCCAATTCAGAACCATACACATATCCGCTTTTTTTCTCTATCTTGCTAACATTTACTCAAACCCCATCATCATGCATCAAGCAATTCCATACAGGTCATGGCGTCTTGATGATGTCCACAACCCCACCACCCACCACTTCACCACACAGCCATTAAATATCCAGTCCCACAGCATTGACATTAATAATAGCAACAACAACAACGACAGTGACAATAAGAATAAGAACTTCCTTTCATCAGTTTCACCCATCAGAAAAGTCCTTGCTAGTGATAATAATAAGGGAATGGTGCTCGACATGGTTTCAGAGAACGCGGTGATAGTGTTTGGGAGGCGAGGGTGCTGCATGAGCCACGTGGTGAAGCGTTTGCTTCTGGGACTTGGTGTCAACCCTGCGGTTTACGAGGTTGATGAGAAAGATGAGGAAGGTGTTGCCAGAGAATTAGAAGCAATAATTGTTGCTGAAAACAACAGCAAAAACAACATTGGCAATAACAAGATGCAGTTCCCTGCGGTTTTCATAGGTGGCAAATTGTTTGGAGGGTTGGATCGTCTTATGGCTACTCATATTTCTGGTGAATTGGTTCCCATGCTCAAAGAAGCTGGAGCTTTATGGCTATGATATGATCAAATATATATGACTCTCCATATTATAATTATTTTTCTATTTTTTCTTCATCATAGCTTGCTGCTTCTTTTTTGTAATTTGCAAAATGTTGATTAAAATAGCTTTCTTGAGCCTTCAATTTGGCTAATTATATATATTTGATGATATGTAGTTATGTGCAATTGTCATTTAACCAAAGCAGAGAATGCTATACATCAAGTGAATATGTACCATTCAACTTATGGTGTCTGATTCTGGAATCAAAATTCGAATAGGTTTGTTTTGTAGGCATATGCTAACCTCTTTCGCTCAGTATGTCTTGGACCTCTTTTTGTATGGAAAACCAAAATGGACACATAAACGTTTGTTCATTTCATTGGGCAAATTCGACTTGCTAATGATGAGCTCATAATTTGAAAGTTAGGCTACATCTCAACCTGGGTGCGTTCAGTTGCGTGTCAGCTTTTTTCTTAACTTTGTTGATCGCCGACAAAGGAAAACGAAGACATTCTCATGTACTGCGATGCAAATACACTAGACAACTTTGCTATTTTTTATTTTAATTTCGATACACAGTAAATATTTAATATCTAATTTTACATTGTTTTTTCCCGTATTTATATTGCTATGAATTTTGCTATTTTAACACCCAAAAAATGAGTGTTTATTGATATACCAACTTTATCATTATTGGATATGATGAAAGTCTCCACTTATCTCAGGAAAATGCTATTTTAACTCCCATTTTTAGGTGTCTAATTTAGACACTCACTTTATCATCATTGGATGAAGTGGTTGTTTTAATGGATATCCACTTTTAAAGAGTTGAAATAACAAAATTCTATTGCTATATTGAAGAGAAAATTTCATTTTAACAACTATTGCCTCAAAAATGTTGTGTTTCAAAGGATAAAAATCTTTTATCTCGACACTCTTTGCTTTCTTAGTTCACAGCCAGGGGTTGGAACAGGTTAGACAGCTTGTCAGGAGCCTATAGCTTGGCCTATGTTTGGCTTGATTTGTTAAAAATTAAGGTAGGCTTATCCAGAAGCTTGTTTTACTTTAATAAGCCGGATCTAGACTCACTTTATAGCCTACTAAGTTTATCAGGCCGGCTAGGCCTATTTAACTTTTGTACATAAATTTGTTTCAATTTCATAAATTCTTATATCGAACCAAGGCACACCAACATTGCCTTAGAAAGGTGGACTTTACCGCTAAGCCACCAGCTATTTGGTGTGTTTATATTGAAAGTTTTTAAAAATATTTTATAGTTCTTTTCATTTAAATTTAAAACTTTTAGAACCTCCTAATATATTAACCTACATATTGAAACACCATTCTGAAACACAATTATATAACCCTAAATTGAGAGAACCTTCTTCCTTTCCTTTTCATCGCTAGCCCCTACCAAGACACCACCACCCCACCACGTCGTTCATTGCTACATCGCCACTATGTCATTCATTGCTGCGTCGCCACCATGCCACTAGCTATTCGTCGCTCCTCGTCTCTTTCTCCTCTTCCTCCTCCGCTCAGGTCACGGCTCGCAACTTAAAGCCACCATGTATGTTGTCGTCACTCCTTGCCGCAACTCGCAGCCACCACACTGTTGTCGCTCCTCACCACACGATCGTAGCCACCATTGTGAGTTGTTCCTTTGCTCGTTCCCTAATCAAAATGAATGAACATATATAGTTGCAGATGGATACAAAAAGAATGGTGCATATTGCTCCAAAAACAAGCTGATGTCATTTGTTAATTTTAGTTTTAGCATTTATTTTTATCATACCTAATTGTATACCTAATTATAATTTTGACTGCAATGGAAATTCCTTTGGTTCCTTGTGTTTGAGGGATTCTTCCAGCGAAATTTGGAATATAACTATTTTTGATATTTTCTTTCTTTTTTTTAAATAATTTTACTTGGAATTTATAGATACAATGTTCTAATGTTTAAGTGTTCCTTTTTAATTTATGTCATTTTGTGTTTAATAGTTGCTATTTGGCCTATGAGTTGTAACCTGTTTTTAATTTCTTTTAGTATTATAAGCTTTCTAAACAGGTTTTAGGCTAGGCCAGACCAATGAACAAGTCATGCTTAGGCCTAAAAAATTGTCTATAGTAGGCTACAAGCCTGGCCTATTCAAAGTACAACATGGCTTGTTCCCACCCCTATTCACAACTCACGTTCTATCACTTGCAAAAATGTAGTTTGATTTTCGACATTATCTCCATACAAGTGAAAGACAATCTTTTAGGATATGATCATGAAGTATAAATTTTAGGATTGAACATAAGATTATATGTTTGAGAGACTCAAGTCTCTATTCATACCAACACCTTGTTGATCACTTGCAAAAAATATCCTTAACATTATTGGTAAAATTAAATGTTTTAAGCTTTAAATTTGTTTAAAATATTTATGTTCCAAAATAATTTCATTACCAAAATTAATTTGATTATTAATTTAATCAGATTAAAACTATGAATATGTCATGACACGACTTGGGAATATAACCGGCACGTGAGGAATCTCATCCTCACATAAGCCTCTTGACTTCTGAGTCTCTCTAAATGCTTAAATTTATCATGATATAATAATTAAAATATAATCTCTTTGAAATCTTTAGCAATTTTATCTAATTAAAATATAATGCTTAATCTCATAAACTGAAAGTATTCAATAATTTAATCTCTGAAAACTCTTAACCAAATTCGCTGATCTAAAAATTATAACTGTCTCAGCATAAAGAATTAATCTTCAATATGAAAATCCTTGACATTTGAAAACTGGATTACAAATACCTCTCTAGTTCATCAAATAAATCTCTAACCATAGTTAAAAATTTAACTACATTTTTAATCTTTGAAGATACTATAATATATCCTAGGATCCTGACTGCACATCTACTGAAGCACTCCACTTTAACAAACTATAAACTAAGCCTTACTCTAAAGTAAGACTCGCCACTGAGAACAATTGTGTTTGCCAATAGAGGCTAAGCAACATATATGTACCTGCAACTATGAGGAGGAAATGAGAGAGGTGAGTCAACGGACTCAGTGAGTGACCTATCATCCATCTCTCACATGGGACAACCAAAGAATATACATAATGTAATATTTATGCAACAACCATAAACCATTTGATATTTATATGCATAACTATATAGAAAAAGATGTCTCTTAATTTATAAATTCATAGAAAAGCATTTCTAAATTCTTACTCTAATAAGAAATCATTTTCTATACATATACATAATAGCTCTTAAATTAAATATTCTCTTAACACATAATTTAACAAATAGAGAAACATGGATCTCTAGTTATGTATGCCAACCATGGCATAGCAAATTTTCTGATATCTAGGATCCTTCAAGGATCCGAATCGGACACCTAACTAGGTATCATCTCTACTCTGTGAGATTGGCCCTAAGGACAATTTGGTATCAATGTTAATGATTATTTTTCCTAGCCATTAACTCGCTATTTGTTTCTCTATAACTACCATCTAGTCTCTAAATCATAAAAACTAATTATCTTTCTAAAACTCTATGTTAGGCTTTGCTCTATGGTTAAAACTATATCATATATAAATACTCTACTCTTGAAATCACAAAATCTCGAATATATATAAAATCATTTAAATTTGAAAACTCTTGAAACTCTAAAAGCTTTGGACTCATATAACTCTAACAATCTGACTTTAGCATAATTGCAACTGTGAAATCATGCCCAAGGGATCATCCGCTTGCAGGCATTCGGATTTCAAGCCCACAAAATATGTATCTGGCAGTTGTTACAAATCACACTGAATTACATACTTCTGAGTATCATAAAAACTGAATTTCTAAATATTGATTTATCAAGCTAACATCTTTTCATAAACTTGGTAACTTTAGTATTATACTTCAAAACCAAAAGGCTTCATAATCACAATAACTCTAAAACCATAATAACATGTTTATTTCAAAGCTACATCATACTCTAGTTTGTATCTTTCCATAATAACTCTTCTTGATATTTTAAAAGCTTTCTAAAATCTCTTGAAAACGTGGCAATATCATAAGGCCATAAAATGCATTGACAACTTTAGTTAACTTTACTAAATCACATAATTTCCAATGAATATCTTTTCGAGCACATAAAACATTTTCATCACATGCATCATGACAATCATGGTCCCATGGTTTTCTAAAAACACATTTTTCATCCTATCATCACAAAATCATAGTTATTGCTATTTCAACATAATGTATAAAAATCATATTCTCATATTTATGTTCATATTTAACAATCATGATGCATAAACATACTTGCAATGACTAAACATAAGGTCATGATGAGTTTGAACTCACTCACAATTTGAGACCAGGAATATATGGGCACTACCAACTTGATCTTGGGAGCTTGGAATGATACTAATATCTACCATTGAAGCCACAAACACTGGATTAAACTCTAACAATCTCTAGAAAGTTCTAATCTAACTCTAATAACATTGAGGGAGCACTCTCACTTGACAACAATGTAGAAAAAAAACAACCTATAACATGGGGGGGGGGGGGAGTACATGGAAGAAACTAACATAAGCTAACAATGATAACTTACCATGGGTCTTGAAGGAAGAGGATTTGATGTAGAATTGAGTGGAGAAGGGTTTGGAAGTGGAGGGTTTCGGATTTGGGAGAAAAATCCCAAGTTTTGGGGTATAAATAGAGGTGGGGTTTCATTTAATCAAAACTGCGTTGTTGAGCACTGTTTATGCATCAGGGGGACCGCTATAGCTATCTATGATTGCTATAGCGGTCAAGGCGTCCTCATGCATGCGACCATGTCACTTACGACTGCTATAGTGATCCTCAGACCACTAAGACCCCCCTTTCCCATACCTGTGGCCGCTATAGCAGTGACAGTTCATCAAAACTGCTAATAAGAAGGTCTTTCATACATCTGAGTTGTTTCAATACTCACTTATTTATATTTATTAATTTTAAGTTAATGTCTCCATTGACTTTAAAATATAAATGCAAATAAGGAAATAACCCCATTTGGATTCAAACAAAATATATAAAAAATAAAAATAAAAATCCTAACCAATCAAAATCCAAATTTTGGGTTTTAGTTCAAATTTAAGAATCTTTGATATTTTCTAAACTTGTGGGCTAAAAATGAAATATTTAAAGATTTTATAAAATTCATTAAAAATCATTCTTTAACTTATTTTCCTTTAGAGAACAATTATCGGGACTTTTGATCCCAATAATGTGGCTATATCATATAGTCTTCCAATGAGATGTAGTATCCAGACTTAGTGAAATTCAGAACCCAGCAGTATAAGTGGGTCCCAAGGGATCCTAGGGCCATACAAGGCTTGTCCACTAACATGTGTACCTGAGGTATCATAGAATATCACAAAAAAAAAAAACTACGTGCAATTTTGTTTTGTAAGTGTGTATTAATTGTGTTGAGTTAGCCCCAATGTCATTGGATAGAATTCGAGGTCATCACAGACACAGATAAAAACAAAAATTGTTGTATCAAGTTAGGTTATCAATGAAAAAACTAGAGTTCTATTTTCAAATTGTATAGTGATTTAAAAATAAAACAATTTACCAAAATAAATAAACATATTTTTCTGAATCATATAACTTATTTAGTCAATTTTTCACCATAATTTTGATCTATTTCCGAGGTTTCTCATTGATAAATTGATAAATATGTAAATACATTTCTAAACGTTCAATAATCCCAAAGGATGCCCAACCTTATACAAGTGGAACTTTTCAATCAATCTAAATTTTTATTAACAAGAGAAACAATAAATTATATATCTATATTAACTAACAAGCAGAAGGAAGCTTGGAGTCTTTTGTCTTCTTATTTATTTATTTAACTTGAACCATGCCAAACAACTCATAAGCTAAGCCCTAAACCTACACCAAGTAATAAGCCCACAAAATATAAAACTGTTAAACACATTACGCAAGGCTTAATATATTTTTGGTATCTATTCCTCTCGTGGCTCGTGAAAACACATTTGTCCTGTCATTTTGATCATTCCATTCCTAAGCAACAATCCTATCTTCCATTTTTCCTCTTCTCATTCTTTTTATTAAGAATTTCTCTTCCAAAATGGTTGTTGACTCTTATAGCAGCGTTCTAACTTTATTAAACTCGTTGACTTTCCGTGTACAAGGTTTCACTTCATCTCCTGAATTTGACTGGACCTCCATGACAGCTACTGCAACATGGACAGTGTTATTTGCTCAACTCATACAGATAAAATTTTCTATTTTCAGTTGCTAGTATCAATTTCATATTGTGTTCTCCAAAGACAACCCTGCTGAAGCTAGAAAGAGTAATTTCATTTGCATGAAATGCTTTTTCCTAGAGCAATTTTATAAGACTAGAAGCACGAATCGAATACTGCAATCACTAAAAATTAACAAGTGGTACAAAATTTACATAATCAAATTGTATCGAACCATGAGTCAAAATCATCTGGCATTTTGGACTTGCTTCCACTTTGCATGCTGTGGAGTACATTCTTTTCTTCATGTGGGCTCAATAAAACATTTTGATTCAACAAAGTGGATGTTTCCTCTAGCAAGTCGTCAAGTGCATCATCTAGACTGGCAGCAATTGATGCAGTTTTGGATGAAACCGCTTCCTTATTTGAAATCTGAGGAGGAACCACAGAAGTAACTCCCACTGAAACCGGAAGAGAACTACTGGACTTGAAGCCAGGAGAATCTAGATTCTTGGTCTCACCAAAAGAATCTAGAAGCATATCCAGTTCGTCTTCAGCAGTAGCAGCCTTAAATGTGAAGTGTTTGGTTTTTGCATCATGTGTAGAAGGTAAACAAGCTTTGTTTTCATTGGAATTTCCATGGTGGGTAAATCTAACTTCAGCATGGTTCTCTGGAATGTGAACACTGTTAGACAATGTAAATGCAGAAGTAGTGTTGCTATTGCAACAAGAAGTAGATGTGAGCTGATCAGCAGTCTCAAAATCCGCAGCAAAATCATCTAAAATTAATTTTTCAGACATCCTATTTACTAGTAGTTCACTATCCTCTGTAGAGGGCAACTTGTCAGGTTCTTCATTGCTGCCAACGGCTGAGCCATCCATACACTGTGAATAAAATAAACCACTGCAGTGTTCAATGTGGTGTATATGAAGTTTGCTGAAAAAATGAGTTACAATTCATTCTCTAACTTATTCACAGCATTCAAAGGGGCGATTCTTGGATTAGTAATTTACTCTCAAACTTCCAGTTCTCAAGCAAGATAACGCTCGTGCTACATCCACGTTATTGCAAATTAAAACATTTCACTTCAAGGACATAGAAATGGGTCAAGTTTACAAACTTTCATCACTTACCAAAATTGGTTTTGAAAATATATCTATGTATGAAATGTGATTTATAATTTCATTGTTAAGCGATTTACAAAGAGAGAGTACCACATAATTTTCAAGATATTATTAGAGATTAAACATACCAGCTCAGGTGGTAACAGATCTGGCTCAATGAATAATCTCTTTGATAAGTTGATCTTTTCAAGATTTTCAGCTAGAGCATGCAAGTTCAAGGAAAGAAATGATGCCTGCATTAAAACCCAACTCATGGTGAATAAGGCAACAACCACAACATTAAAATTCAAAGACAAGATGTAAGCTAACGGATTAAGATGAGAAAGTGTTGCATGGGCAAGACATCATAAGAATACTCACAAAAACATCAAAGAGAATCACAGATACCACTGTCATTTACATAGAAGAATAATAACGTATTAACACTGAATAGTAATCTTTAGCAGAATAAATTAGGGCATATACAACAAGTTTAGTTGATAAATGATCCAGCAACTGAATATGCAATCGAGTCTTATTTGAAGTAGAAGGAAACATGAGTATGCATTGAAACACGCCAATGCAGATAATCATTCACATTGGTGAAGTATCACACACTCAGACATCACAAGACAGATATAGCGTCTATCAGCTATTCTAAACATACAAGAAAAACCATTTGTCGAGAACAGATCCCAAATGATTGGAAGAAACTACAAAAATGCTAACAGTAATCACAAGGCCAGGAGGTTTCATTCTCAACTTTGCTTCATATTTGGATCAATAGAAGTAGTAAACATAAACAAAAAATATGCTTATGAAACATTTCTAACATTAACACCATGGTCTATAGACCGCATTCAGAATGAATTGCGAAACCTACGTCCTGATCTTACAAACATAATAACATGAGTAAAGCGAGTGAATAAAATACCTCGTGAGTCATCCCTGTCTTATCCTCCACCACAAAATTTTCATCTCCAATCCATGAGAGAATGCCCTCTCCCCTGACCGCAAGCATAGAGCTTAGACCCACATTAAAATCCCCTGCAGTTAAATTTCCCATTATAGAAACAACCAAATACAAGATAACAACACAACAACATTTCTAGATAACATAAGGTGACATTGAGATACCAGAGTACCTGCAAGAACATCACTCTTGATATAAACATACACTGTGAGTGTAAACCTCTCTTATACTATCATTCAATCAAACCTCTCTATTTGCATGACTTTTCAAGTAGTGAGAGTGGAAATTAACCATATTTGTGTTAATATATAAATGAATGATTGTATAAAAAAAAAAATTACCCTAACAGAGCGTTAAAATTAAATTCTCTATATATAACCTCAAACAATTACGGAAATGTTGGTGCCAATCATGAAATAATCAGTGTCAAGAGCACATGACAAATAACCAGAAGGAGGGAAAAAAAAAAGAACCTACCAGGAAGAACATCATCAAAAGCCAATGCTGTGTTTGCTTGAGAGTGGGCTTCAGAAAGGAGATGACGAAAATCGGCGCCTTTACTCTTGGGCAAAACAACATCAGCATCAGCACGAGACAGAGACACTCCTTCAGACCCAGACTCCAATTCCTCCTCCTCATAACGGCTCCAATTGGAGGGAAGCCCAGAAGATTGATGCGTTTTCTCTTTCGATTGCTTCTTTGCGGTGCCAGCAGCGTCATTTGAAGGAGACGCTGATTGGGCTCTGAGTTTCTGGTTCGGGTTGTGAGGCCTTTTACTGTGATGCTGTGAATGAGCTCTCTTCGATTTCGCCAATGCCTTCGCATCCATCACTTGCAAATTTCACCTAACTGTGCACCTCTTACTGTTCACTGGAATTTCAATTCGCTGATTTTTCTTTCAATTAAATGGATCAGAGATCACGGCGTATTTGGAATTAAGCTTTACTCGTTAGAATCTAAGACATCCTGCACAATGGTTTTAGGGTTAGGGTTATGATTTGGATTGCAATTTGGGTCTCGGTTTACGTCGAGAAAATCAACGAGCTGAGCATAGCTGCAGAGTGTGTAGAGACTAGAGAACACGAAGCGGGAGAGGGGAGATTGAAACGGCGTCGTTTCGACATCGCCTAACCCCTCGCCCATTCGCCATTTTAAAACGACGCCGTAACACATGAAGACTGCTGGGCCTCTGCCTCATGGGCCTTTCTTTAGTATTAAGTCCGGGCTTAATTTGCAGGCCTATTGGAGACCCAAACAGCGTGCGGATCTATTTACATCAACTTGCATATATTACGTATACTCATAGTTCCTTGACCAAAAATAATTTTAAAAAAAAATCGCAGTTCCATTTCCATGCAAGGGAAAAAGAGGAAAGTGGATGAGGATGAGGCCATGCGCTACTGTCTTGACCAAAAAGATAAAACAATAATGATTATCTGTTGTCAGATTTTCACATTTTTGTCACGTATACTCTTTTATTATTAATTCTCTTTATGTTATATATCTTATTTAAGTTTCATTTTTTAAATCAACAATGAAAAATAACACATAACAAAATAAATTTAATTTTGATTTACTAACTGTTCATATATTAAATTTTTTTGTTTATATAATTTTATAATAGTGAGTGAAAGAGTCAAGTGTTACAGTTGAGATATATAATTGAATGACTATATAAAAATCTTTACACTATCGGTATAATAAAATTAAATCCTAATAAAATCACATGAAAATTTGACATAAGAGAATCTATTCTCCATAATACTACATAAAGTCATGTACGGGGTTAATTAAGTCTCCATCTCATCTCTTTGCCTAATCATAAGAATTGAGAATTTTTTAAGCCAAGTGAAGGTTGATTAACATCGATTTATTTGAAAAATGTTGATCATCAAAATGATATAACAAACAAGTTTATACCATTTTAATTTATTCCACTCAATAGTCTTTTTAAAAAAATTATATTTTTTACTATGTAGAATTTTAATTTTTTTATTAAATTTAATTTTTATATACTAATAATATAAAATAACGTAACTTTAGAATGTTAAGTGTTAACAAATAGAATTTCATTAAAGTGATATATCACACAAAATAACTACCTATATTTATATTATCACAAGCACATATTATAATTTGTCATTTTGATGAAATTATATTGTTGATATTGTACAACTGACTTATTCTACACATCAGTGCGTAGGAATTTAATTTTTTTGATATTTGGACTTTTGCTGTTACAAATTTTCTGTCTATGCAAATACATCATTTGCAACTAACACATCTCTTTCTGCCTTGCAGTAACCTTAAATTATTTTTTGTGCTCCAATAATTTATTAGAGGCCACCATGGATTCAGACATTAGGGTAGATAACAAAGATCACTTTTTATACACGTATACTTTTATTCCTTGGGGACCAATGCTATGTACCCAGCGTGATTAACTATATCAATGGTGGGAGTGGAGGCTGGGCCTCCTTGTCTTTGAATTCCTACAAGGAAGGGAGTCTTAAAAATCTGTCTTTTTGCCAATCCAAATTTGCCAATAATTCAATTAGCACAAAAAGAAGGACAATATACATATCCCATTTGATTTCTTCTCGTATATTATAACATTGTTCCTTTTTCTTTCTTTCTTTCTTTCTTTTTTTTCCGTGGTGCAACTTCGCTAGTGCTCACATAATTCTTGATAGTGACTTTCGCTGCAAGCACATCAGAGGGAGAAGACAGATAGTGACCCTTTTATTTACCATAATAATACAGCATGCCTTGATTTTCATGACTAAAATAATTTCAGGTTTGGGCATTATTTGGTCTCTCTCTACATGCAGTTGGTCCCTACCTCTTCTCTACTAAAAGGGAATATATAATTAAGTAATAACTAAGGCCTGTTTGATTCACTTTGAAAATCAAAAGAGAGAAAGAATATTAGTGCAGTGGTTGCTTTAGTTTTTTGCTTTTAGCTAAGGAAAAGAATCCTTCTAATCTTGTTAAGTTACATGGCAAATATTATCATATTCGTTTGATTGGGGTTATAGTGGTGGTCAATTCCATATCCATGAGCACAAAGTGCATGCCTCTTCAGCCCCTAAGCGCGTTGCAGAAACACAAACCAATCCCATATATATTAACTTTTAATTTGTTCATGAACTAATTCATTTTTTCCCCTACTTGGTGGAGTAGGGGCACTCTATCCGGTTGCCAACATATATTGGAGATTCAATATCCATCAAACTGCACCTAACGTTCTTAGCCTTGTTAATATTTTTAAAATGCCACATTGCAAGACCTGCTATATATTCATCTAACTTATCTTATTACACAAGTAGAAAAATTTCTGTCTTTAATCTCGTCATGATTTTCTCATTCAAACTGCCTGTATTCATGCATTGATATCTATCAACATTGAAGACACTGACTAAAAGATATGTTAGGAAATACGGATTTGACTCTTCTAAAATTTTAAAAAAAATTATAAAGCAAAATAGCGAATGATTAATTACTCTTAGATCAATAAATTCTGTTATATATGAGTTCTATTAAATAATTCAATAATAATTAATCTTTTATTTTCTCGTATCTTCTTAGTCATAAGAAGCCAAATCCAGAAAGTAGTAACCAACATAAATTTACTGTTTACCTAATGACTACAAACACCCCTTCTTACCAGAAAGCTCCCTTCATTCTTCATCTAATTAGCTTGCTACCATCTAATCTCACTCGTTAGACAGAGACCCGAACAACTTGTGTCCTGTAAGAGATAGCTACTTCATTTTATATTGATATGTATAAACTACGTGCTTTTCTCAATTTTGACCAAAAAGTTATCAGTAATAAGGAGCCCACCTCACGCTTCAGCACTCAGCATCAACAGGGGGTAGAAAGGAAAAGACTAGTACCGCGTGATTATTTCACTATACACCCAATCAATTTAATTAGACTTGAAATCTTATACAATTATTATATTTCATAAATTATCATTGTTTTTTAATTGTGTTCAATTGATTAAAATTTTCATATCGTTTTACTTATTAAAATTTTATAAGTCATGATGTAATAAATTTGACATAACATGATTAATTATTTATACATAATTTGGAAAGAATGTTTTTAAAACCTTATAAAAGATTACGAAGTGGAATCAAACATAGACATCACACATACCTAAAATGTCATATGAAATATGAGAATCTTATCTAGATGGGGTGTTCAAAATGAATGAGAGAATTTGACAGAAAATAAAGAAGAATGGAAAATTTTGCATGTTTTGATGATAAGTTTATTTTTGAAAAAAAAAAAAAAAACTCTCAGTCGTCAAAAACTATCTCAATATACCCATTCTGAATGTTCGATTATGATTTTTTTTTCATTAAAAAATAATAGACTAATTCAAATACACAACAAAATAACATCTACATGTGAAATAAGAAGAAAAAGAATTAAGAGAAGTCAAATAACTATCAATTATAATTACACAGCTAAATATAAAATTATTTATGTGTTTTTGCTTATCAACATAAGTTTTTGACAAAAATGATTTTATGATAGCCAGCAGCAACATTATGTTGCACAGCCAAGCTGCACTCTCTAGTGCCTATGCAGATAATTTCAGTGAACGGTCAAATAAGCTTCATACATTGATAGTATTAAGAGGAAAAGGAATGTTCGACTAACACTGTTTTCGATCGGTTTCAAAGCTTCTTCACGTTTTGTTCTTAACGCTTCCATCGATGCCTGAATGCGTTGCAAAGGGCATATGATGACAATGAATTGTCCCAATTAGGAAATAGTATTAATCCACAGTGTTAGTCATGCACTTTATGGAACTGTAACAAATCTAAGACAACATATAGTGGCTGAGTTGTTTTGCTTTTACTGCAACTTTGTTATTACTTTCCTTATATCTTTGATAAGAAATAAAATGACGAAACGTCGCTATGTTTTCATTCTGATGAATTGATGATGAGACATGCATACTGTTGTAATCATGCATGATAAAGCAACCGTGCATATCCATGAAAAAGTGAAGTATACAAATTGTAAATCCAATTGAGAATATTCATGTCAAGTGCTGTTTTTCCGTGTGTCCATAAAAGTTGGTTTGGCCAAAATGCAATAGGCGCTATTATATTCAACGTTATTCCGTAGGCAATTAGAGTATGTCCGATGTTATTCCTAATTTCAATTCCATTTTCTACCCTGTTTTGTGCCATATTAGCATTATTTAAATAATGTCTCATAAAATTTGAGATTTTTCTGGAATGAAAATTCTTCTCCCCATTAGAAAGAAAGGATCAACTTTAGTCCGGACTTCAAACCCTTTATCTCTATATATATTTTTATTACCAATGTACAAATGACACTATATTACACAAGAGAAAAGTAGTTTTGATCTCAACTTAATGACACTTTTATAAAATATTACTCCAGTGGATATAGGCAAATTGGGACTGTTCCCACACGATTCTCATTGGTTCTGTCAGTACAAATAAGAAATAACGAAGTTCCGGTTTCATTATCGGTGAACTTGCATGTGACAGAATATGAGAAATTTTGTGTTGATAATTGAATAACTAAGTTTTAACACCAAAAAATATATATAATTGGGAATTTAAGTTATCTTACCCGATTTCTCACATTTATTTGAAACATGATTCAAATTCTCAATTATTACTCACTGATTTCGTACGTATAAAATAGTGTCTAAATCATATCTTCATAAACATTTCTCAATGCAAAATTTTGTAGCATCATGCCATTTATTTGTACAGATAATGACCATTTTTAATTTTTCCCAAAAAAAGAAAAGAAGGAAATAGCAGATCATATTAAAGAAGCGAATTGTTAATTAATGCTTTATATTAAAAGGCACATTCTCCAGCTTTAGATAATCACAAGCATGTGGGTCTCTGTAATGGAATCCTAGCCCAGATCTAAATCTGTTCTACTTTTGGGCAATTATTCCAATTTAATTATGCTAAATCTACTTGTTGGAATTTTGAAATTTTGGACTTATAAAAGATTACCCTTTCTAGTAATTTGAGCTTAACTTGTCAAGCTGCATTTGTTTAGAAATTCAAAACATAGACATATGCAATAATTTTTACGCACGATGTTAGCAACGTAGAAATCAAGTTGCATACACGACCAAAGTAAAATTTTCCAAAACTCATAATAGAGCTGTAAATGTTTGAGATCCCTTTGGATGGAGAAATTGACAGAGTCAGCTGCAACCAATATTATTGTACAAGTCTTGATATTACGGGAATAATTTTCTTGTTATAGTTAAATTTGCACAAATGAGTTCTAAAATAATGTGGTTAATTTCCCTTCTATTTTTTGTCAAAAAGAGGTCAAAGAAAGAAACGAAACATACCCTTGGTGACAACAATTTGCTTTTTCCTAAACTCTTATATGTTTTCAAATGGGTAGCTGCTGTTTTCTAACTATGTCAAGCTAGAGAGAGAGAGAAAGAAGAGGGTGAGCAGTGTCAATTAAGGGCCTTGTATGTGGAGTTTGAATAGGAATCTCACAAGGCCTTGAAAGTTGAAGCCTTTGGAGGGTGTGTTGGAGAGGAAAGAATATTCTAAGGCCATTAGAGTTCAACAGCTAAACTCCAAAAGTTTATATTAAACAATGCTAGAAAGGGAGAACATAATTAGATTATGATTAAGGATTAGCAATTTTGCAGGCAAAGTCAGCCCACAAGGAGACGACTACTCACACTTCCAAAAATTCACTGCCTTTGTCAGCTGGCTGTCTTTTAACATTTATATATATTCTCTTTCATAATACTATATAATATTAGTATTTTACTCCAACTTATTAATTAACAGCACTATATGCCAAGATTAAACAGATTTCATAACCAAGTGACTCTGCAGAAAATATACTATTACAAGCTAAACACAACCATAGCGTTGAGGTTAAGCAAACTTTTTCACTTCTTTTTCTCCTTTTTCCTTTTTTTCTTTTTTGGAATATGTGGATGATGGGGGGGAAGATTCTGCCTTCATTCTCTGCATACAATAGTATATGCTTTACACACACTATATATAATAATATTATACTAGAAAAACCATTGTTCTTGGCAGTTTAAACATTTTGATCGATATTAAATCTTTATTTAATTAAAAGAAAAGGAACCTGTACAAATGCTGAAAAAGCTATAAAGTAAATAAACTATCTATCATCCAAAAATTAACAAGATAATGGTAACAAAGTTCACAACATATCTACCACCACTCAAAATATATAATTAACCACCCCAATAATTAGGGTCTTCAAAGACCTTCGACTTGTGCTAAGAAAAAACCCAATTAAAATTTACTTGACTGCTGGTTACATCATCATCAAGATGTGATGATAGTAACAAGATATTAATACATATATATTAATAATAATACTAAGAACAAGAAACAAGTAACAGGCAGTTTGATGTATATAAAAGCCAAGTGGGCTAGAAATCCAGTCAAACGTGAGGCATGGTCTTGTTGTCACCAGGACGATTATTCCCTTTTCTATGTATTTTGGTCGTTTCCTTTGGAATTTACCTTCCTTGACAGTTTGTTGAGTGTGTGGACACACGTGCATGGCTGTTTTCCAATAAGAGTTGCCTTGCCACAGCGGTAGTATTAACAAGTAGCTTGCTATAGACAACTGATATATATCTTTATAATGGCATCCTCTTTCCTTTCAATCCATTGTAGGGCGGGCATGCAATTGCAAGCATTTTGCAACATTTTGGCATCTATCAATCTTCTTTGGGAAATGACCTGCACTTTCACTTTGACTCTACGTTCGAAATTTTGCTTTTCGTAGAAAATTAAAACATTAAAGAATGTGTCTGTGATTTGGCTAGGCTTCTCTTCTTCTTCTTTTTTCCCCAGTAGTCACACTCACACATGAGACACAATGATTTTCACTTTTTTGGACAGAAACAGCGTTTGCTTTGATTTTTAGATGGCTGGTAGCTGGTGCGAGTAATTTAAGTCGAAATAATATATAATCTAGCAAAAGGACTAATTCTGCAGTAGATATACGTATATAGTAAGCTATATACGTAAGACCAAGTGCAAAATTATATACCATCAGCTAGACAAAAAAAATTTCATTTCAGTTGATATATGGACAATCTATACTTCCATATTTAAGGGGGGAAAAAAATACCTAGAGAGCCTGCTAAGCAAAAATTTGTTACGCCAAGACTGAACGGAAAATTAAATTACAGAAGACAGAATATATATAAAATCCATAATGATTTGGATGGAATGGGCAGAATGCTACGTATGATTAAGAGTTTGAAATACTATGATATATATTTGCATCAACAATTTGTTTCTGCTTTCTGATTGAGCGTTATATTACTGCTCTGCAGGATAAACATAAGCTTTATACATTTGAAAACATAGTGGGGTTGATGATCCTTATTATTTAATTGCAAAATACTTAGAGAAAAAGGGTCATTGAAGGAGAAAGGATTTGAAAAATGAGGAAACAAAAAGCTACAAATTATGGGATAATCATTCCAAATGGAGATTAACTTTCCTCCGACCTCATCATATGTGTCATCATACACCTTTAATTTGCTTCGCCTCTTCCCTTCTCTCTCACTCTCTCTCTCTCTCCCCCCTCTTTAGCTTTTCACCGCCTCCCACAGCATCTTAGTTTTTTATTCCACCTAAAAAGTAGATAATTAAATTGACTGCAACATATGAGAGAGAAAGAGAGGGGACAGAGAGATCCCATCTACCATATATCTGCTCGTGTTGTTTAGGGTTGGAAACCATACAATTAAGAAGCCTATATCTGCTCCATTCTCTCTTGTTTTTCTCCTAATTCAAACACTAATATACTTCTCCTTGCTCCCACCTTAGTCAGCTTTAACTCTTTCTGAGTTTCTTTCTCATAAACTGACTCAAACTTGTGTTTGAAGAAACACCCTTGTTATATATATATGCTAGAAAAGATGGATGATGGAGAAGTTTCAAACGGTTTTCCTCATCAGAACCAAACTGGTTCATCTAACAATCCTCCTGTCTTGAAAAGGAAGAGAAACCTACCGGGAAACCCAGGTAAGCTTAGTTCTTCTTTCATATAAGGCTATGTTATTCTCAGCTTCTTTGTGCTTTCTTTTTCTGTCTCTCTACCTTTTTTGCATCATAACTAATACATAAGTATATTCAAAGATAATTGCCTTTTCTCATTAAGAATAAAACAATGGTTTCTTATGTGAATCTTTCATATATGCACAGATCCTGAAGCAGAAGTCATAGCGTTATCACCAAAGACCCTCATGGCCACAAACAGGTTCGTTTGTGAAATTTGCCTGAAGGGTTTCCAAAGGGATCAGAATCTTCAGCTCCATCGACGTGGACACAACCTTCCCTGGAAGCTCAAACAGAGGACAAGCAAAGAACCAAGGAAGCGAGTTTATGTGTGCCCAGAAAAGACCTGTGTCCACCACCACCCTTCAAGGGCTCTTGGGGACTTAACTGGGATAAAGAAGCACTTTTGCAGGAAGCACGGTGAGAAGAAGTGGAAGTGCGAGAAGTGCTCAAAGCGTTATGCTGTGCAGTCAGATTGGAAGGCACACTCAAAGACCTGTGGCACCAGAGAATACAAATGTGACTGTGGAACCATCTTTTCAAGGTAGTTATAATATATATCTATCTAATATATATGATCTCATCTTGTGCACATCAGATTCAGAATTGTTATCATCAATCTGCAGATAGTAATCAAATTTTATGCAAAAAGTGGTAACTTGTCTAGTGTGGTGTGAAAAAAAACAAATTATATGTATAAAAAAAGAAACTGAATTGGAACAGGTAAATTACCATCCTTATCTTTTGTGACAAAGATAAAGGGCATCGTTTTCTTCATGCAGTAGTGATAATATCAAAAGCCAAAAAGATAGAGAAAAATCCGGATTATGAAGGTGATGTTAGTGGCTGTGATGTTATATATCTTTGTCTTTGACTCTGGTGCATGTGGGTTTTTGCGCGTGGTGCCTCAGTGTATCTGCGTGCCGGCTGTCTATTTGGCTTTCAGGAGTAAAAGGTGAATGGGGTCTAAGTGCAGTTAAAAGAGCTTGAAAGAACCCACACTAGCTTTCATACACCTTTTTGCAATTATCTGAAACGTGATTGTCAGAAGTTCTACAGTAGTTTGGAATTGTCTTAATTAACCTTTCCTTATGTGATGATTACTACTAGTTCTGTTTTTCCTTGACCAATTTTTATGTGGTTAATGAACTCTATAAGCTACTTGTTACAAGCCATAAAATGCTGCAGTGTTGCTAAGGAGATTCCTAGTAGTTCCCAGATCAAAAAAACGAAACAGAAAAACGTTTATTTTGTACCATTTAATTTTTGTTTACCAACTTACTTATGTCTCCTATTTTATTTACATTTTTAATGTTGTAACTGACTTGGTTCAAACTACAAAGGGAATATTATACAGCAAGAGATTTCATTTCGTACCATAGCACCTAAAAATTTCTTGACTTAAATTTAAATAATGTTTCTTTCTTGATATTAGCCTTCTTAGATGCCTGTTTTTCTTTTCTAATATTAATTTGTTTCTTATTATCAATTTTGGTGGAGCAGGAGGGATAGCTTCATCACTCACAGGGCCTTCTGTGATGCCTTAGCAGAAGAAACAGCTAGGGTAAACGCGGCATCACACATAAGCAACACACTAGGGGGTAACATGGGTTACAGCCTCATGCAAACTTCCTTGGGGCCTAACATGGCAACCAATTTTTCTTCAATTTTCAGGCCAATTTCAAGCACAGAGGAAACAAGGAATAACCAGACATCAAGGGGCCTATCCCTTTGGATGGGTCAAGCATCTCAGGCTCATGAGACAATGACTAATGGTAACAATAACTTGCATGAAATTCCTCCACTTGTGTCAGCTACAACCCCAGCAGCAGCAATATATGGTGGGAACACACTTGTTTCATGCTCAAATCCTCCACCCTCTAATTATCAGCTTAATTGGGTGTTTGGAAATAAGCTCTCATCAAATAATGGAAATCAAGAGCTAATTACTAGAAATGCTTCACTTCCACTAGTGAATATTGTCAAGGAAACTGCAAACCAGCCAATCAGTGTTCCTTCCTTGTATAGCTCCCAACACCAATCCCAGCAAACAAATTCAGCAAACATGTCAGCAACAGCTTTGTTGCAAAAAGCTGCTCAAATTGGAGCAACTTCAAATGACCCATCATTCCTTGGGAACTTAGGTTTGAAATGCAGTAGCAACCAAGGTCAAGATGGAAACAAATTTTGTGGCATGTACGGTTCAGGTTCACTACTCACAAGTCTTGGGAGTGAACCAGAGAGCTCTACAGGTGATTTGACACAAATGCCCCCTTCAAAAAGAATGTACGTACTACAAAATGAAGAGAGTGCAGGGGGACAAACAAGGGATTTTCTTGGTGTTGGCGTGCAAACTATTTGCCACCCTTCATCAATTAGTGGGTGGATTTGATTTGGCCATGCATTCAAATGTGAAGCACTTTTTTTTCCTTGTCCGGTTTTTTTGTTTTTGTTTTTTCTCAATGGAAGGGAAAGATGATTATAAACATGAATTAAAATGGTGAATGAAGTTGGAGATATTAGAGGTATAGCCGTATAGAACTTAAAAACTTTGCAGGGAGGAAAAGTTGGGAAATTGAGTGCTTGATGAAGGCTGAAAAGTTTATTGTTATAAAACTATTTGAAGGGCTTAAAGAAGAGAGAGATCCGTGCATATTCCTTTGAATCCTGAAAGCTGACTCCTTTTGAAAATGGTGGCTTTAATTTTTGAAAAAGGGGAAGGGGGGTTTGTGGAGTTGTGGGGGCAAAGGATATAGGATCGCTTTTGGACTCCATTATTGCTTAATTTCATTTCTGTTGTGGCTGCTGCCCGTCAAAACTGGACTCAAAAGAGAATTCCCAATATCACCAAAAATGCATGGTTCTAGTGCAAATAGGCTTTTAGCCTATTGATTAAAATCAACTAATGTACCCTTTCATTCCTCCAACAAATCACACAAATAGTACGTATTACGTGGGTAGCTATCTTTTTCTGTTTACATGGAGAAGAAGTAGACACTAAGGAGGAGCATATTAGGATTTTATCCATTTAGCATATGTTTATGAGTTTAGATTTTGGAGGGGAAGAGAGCAAAATCCAAACTCAGAAACATACCCTTACTGATCATATTTTCCTTCATCTCTTTTGGCTTTTCTTCCTCTGGTCAATCCCTTTTCTTTTCATGTAGTATTATTAGCAGGGAAACTTGCAGTAATCTAAAGGTTTTTCACTGCCTTTAGCTTTGGTCGTGGTTTAAATTCACTCGCCCACATGATCAGGGGCAAAACTATACTCTCACGAGATGCAACCGCACCTTTGAAACTCTTTTTTTCTTCCGTGATTATGATGTGTAAATTTCTACTCTAGCCTCCTCAAATTGAAGAAATCTAGTAAGTACGTAGTTTGTAACCCCCCACCTAAACTTTTCTAGTTCTACTTATGAGTTCATCATTGCGGTTGTACTAGTATGTGAAAATAACGAAATGAATCCATGAGAGAAGTGCTAATAAGATCGAATAGCAATAGTTAGGAATCAGCATTGTGCAACTAAGGGAGCTAATTCGTGTGATCAATTTATCGCTCATGCATCGTTTTGACTATTAGATTTCCCAACTAATGAGGGATCTATAGTCTATATATAACTCTACCTTGTAAGCTCGTTGGGAGACTTGATTGGAGTGTGTCTTCCCCTCAATTCAAACTTTATGCCAAAACAAATAGAAAGGGTTTAGTGTGGGTGGTCTCCTTCGAGCCAGAATTGCCTCTTCGCTCAAGTCAATGAGTGTTAGAGTAAAATAATTGCATATACACAAGGTAGAGATAACTAGGGGCCTAGAGTCATAAAATTAGAATATTTATGGTGTAATTGATGAGATTCCCTTAACATTTTCCATAATTAAGAGTCAAATTGATCAAGATGAATGTGGATTAATAACGACTTCCTATAAATATTTATTGAGTTATCCGCAAATCTCATAAAAATGATGACGATTAACATATATGATATGAAATCAAACTATAGAATCTCTATGATGAGGTATAAAGCCATATGTTTAGTTTAGTACACATAGCATGCACCATAAAATTAGAGAAATATGGGCTTCCTCAGTTTTGATGACAAATAACTTTGGTATTTTACAAACTCACTTATTCTTTGCTTTAACATTTTGTCTTTTATATATGGATTCTCTACTACGCTGAGCTACGCTTTGGTTTTAGAGAAGTTGAGCAGATAGAAAATATGGGGGACCGAAAATGTTTTAGGATCAAAGTTCTCTCCGTATGGTTCAAGCATAAATCAAGAGAGAAGAGAAAATTTTAAATGAGACCCACATTTAATACTCTCACCTCTTTAATGTCAAGAAAACTTGAGTGGTAATTATGTCATTTTAATACAAGACCCAGATTTGATATCTATTTTTTCAATAACAAAATGTATATTATTTTAATCCAACTCTTAGTTTTTTTCCTCTCATCATTTTGTCTTCTCTTCATTTTTAACTTGTCATTTTTTTTTTCTTCTTATTTTCTCTAGTCCAATCAAATTATCACAAGTATTTGACATCTTCACTGTTTTGCATGAGAGTTAGCAACTCGGCTGCATCATATCGATAAAAAGCGCAGGAAAGCATATGGATCAAAAGAAAAAAAAAAAAAACAGTAAAAGAGTCAATTATTCAGTTTTGACTGCCGCACTCCCGCATTATGATTTTGTTTGTACTTTTGGTTACACAATGGCGTGGTGGATGGGACACCTAATCAAATTGTTGCTCACGATTATAACAATTTTTGACCGTAAATATAGCAGAAGTTTAAAGATTTGACAGTCTTTGACAAATGATATAGTGTTTAATGTATAAGACATGTCACCGCATAATTGCTGCAATGCATGAAGTGCTGAAATCGTAAAAGCTTGTCACCGCATAATTGCTGTGCATGAAGTTGTCAAGTCGTAAAAGCTTATCATGGCATGTATCGCACTTTAATTTGTCCTGCGATCTGACAGCGGGACTGTGAATTTGATCTACACGAACATTAAAGTTGAGTCACTAGGCACATTTATTTAATAGTCCATAAATATTGAGTAAATTATATTAACTTTGAACTAAAAGAATTTTTAGGTTAATTATTGAAAAAAATATTATCACGTAAACTATATACAAAGGCCTAAAATAACAGAAAGTTTAATAATATGACTATTATGTCACGTGCACGTGTTTGTTTATCATTGGATTTTAATTATGTAAAAAATCGTTAATAAGAAAAGGACATTGTTGATACTCGATCATTTTGTCGAACTTTATATTGCAAAGCAACTTATTTTTAAGAAATTAGCTTTGGACATGTATATTTACAACCTTCTTATAAATATTGTTAGATTTTACACAAATTTAATCATTAAAATATGTTATATTATGCTGATTTTTTTTTACCAATCACAATTTACATATTAATTGATATTCATAAGTATCTGAAAATAAAAATCACATGCACATAAAATTTCATTAGAAGCGCTCATGGTAAAGAAAGCTTGTTAGAACCTCAGCTAAAGAAAATAAAACTAACAGTCTTTTATATTGTATGAAAAAAAATTTTTTTTTTTTGGTCTTTTGAAAAATCTAATTGGATCTCCTAGAAATAGAAATACGGCAAGCTCTTCAGGAGCTACGACAAAAAAATCATGAACAAGAATCAATAGTTATAAACAATGATTTCCTTTTTGTTCAACAAATAATACTTGTGTATCATTTTCTGGTCAACAAATAGTACTCGTCCTTTTTTTACTTTCTATAATTATGTTAAGCTTTGTTGTCTGTCATGTTCGGACCCAGTCTCAATCCATCAAATTCCAACCCATAAATGCAGCCCACACAGTTAGAACACTCAAGAGCCCAATTCTACCCGATCATGGTGTGTTTGGTTAGAAGATAAAAATAAAGGGTAAGTTTTTATAGATAAATTTTATGTGTAAAACTACACATAAAATTTATCTATGAAAACTTATCCCTTTTTTATATTTTTGGTCTGAACTTACCCCTTGTAAAAATAATAATTATGTTAAGCTTTATGGTCTATCATATTTGGGCCCAGTTTCAATCTATGAAGTTCCAACCCCAGCCCATAAATGCAGCCCACACAGTTAGAACACCCAAGAGCCCAATTCCACCCTCCCGGCCCATAACCCTTAAACCTTGGATAAAAATCTTTCCAGAAAGAAAAAAACAAACGAGAGAGAGAGAGAGGGAGCATGAAGTTCACAGACTCACCGGTGATCGAGCTCCCCGTGGGCAACGCCGTCCTCTCTCTACAACAAGACAACGGCTCCATGCACGTCGGCACCACCGTCTGGCCCTGTTCCCTGGTCCTCGTCAAATTCGCCGACCGCTGGTCCCCCCTCACCACCACCACAAACCCTAACCCTTACTCCGACCTCCTCGACTTCCGATCCAAACGCGCCGTTGAGCTCGGCACCGGGTGCGGCGTTGCCGGCATGGGCCTCTTCCTCCTTGGCCTCTCCGACATCGTCCTCACCGACATCTCCCCGGTGATGCCGGCGCTCAAGCGCAACCTCAAGGTGAACAAGCCCGTGCTCGGCAAGAATCTGAAGCACTCCGTTCTGTACTGGAACAACAACGACCAGATCCGAGCGCTGAACCCGCCGTTCGATCTGGTGGTGGCGACGGACGTCGTTTACATCGAGGAGTCGGTGCCGCAGCTTGTTTCCGCCATGGAGGCGCTGGTGGCGGACGACGGCGTCGTTTTGCTCGGGTACCAGTTGAGGTCCCCCGAGGCGCACAAGCGGTTCTGGGAGATGTGCGCGGAGGTTTTTGATGTTGAGAAGACCCCTCGCGAGCATTTGCATCCAGAGTATGCGTACGAGGAGACCGATGTTTATCTCTTGAGGAAGAAGAAGAAGAAGCAGTGACATCACTCATTGGTAATGTTTTGATGTTGTTGAGAATTGTGATGTTAGTTTTTTTTATTTTTTTGGTAAGTGTTGTGATGTTAGTTTTGTAATTCATGTGAAATCCGAATAAATTGTAGAGCTTGGGGTAATGGATAGGTTCACGTGTATAATTTCATTAATTTTATTATTATAGTAAGAATTTGATTTGAATTGAACAAGAGATGAATTATTTGTCAGAATTATTGTCGGAATTTGTCAAAATTTTGAATGCAATGAATGAGGGCTGTTGCATAAGTTAAAGGAGTGAAGATTTTGCTCATCTGTCCAAATGCTAAAAGTTTGAAATAATGTCATATGATTTGATAGCTGAACTGTGACAAATTCAAGAGTGTAAACGTGAAGAGAATTATTTGAGTTAATATCGTGAAAAAAGATGTGAAGATGTGAGGTGGTGTCAGTGAACATCGTTTGATGGAAAATTTCTTGTATCCACTGGGAGGAGGCCTCTACGATGATTTGTGACTATGAAATGGTTAGGTGGGACACATTTGTAAGTACAAAATTCAGAAAACATGTGATGTGTGTAGTTGGTGGAGGAGGATGACTGTTTTCATTGTCCTTATTGTAGCGGCATTTGAACAAGAGAAATGCTAAATACATTAATATTGGAGATGTTTGTCTTGCATTGATTTACGTCGCAGATTCAGAGCTTAGGTGTGCAAAAAGCGGCATGAGTTATCTAGTGGTAAAAATTGTGCATATGAATAGAATTGTTATCTGAACAACGTGGGTTGTTTAATGCTGTTTTGTTTTTTGTTTGCTAAAAATTGTGCATATGTATAGAATTGTTGTCGGAACAACGTGGGTTGTTTAATGCTGTTTTGTTGTTTGTTTGTTTTAGTGCTTTATAATGATCTCAATAATCTATTGGTTTTAGCTTACTCCATTGACAGTGTTTACAATCACCAGAAAAGCTTAAGGATATGTTTGTTTGCATTTTCATTTTCTGTATTTTCTGTTTTTAGGATTTTTTGAGGAAAATAGTGAAATAGAAAATAAGATTTTATTGTTTTTACTATTTTCACTATTTCCTTCATAGAATACTAAACAGAACACACTGAAAATGAAAATAGAAACCAAAAAGACCCTTAGTTTGGTATTGCATCGTGCTTGAGTGTGCATTTTGATTGCTAGGTAGGTCCTACATGCAAGCTTATGTATATGTTCATTCCTATTTTTATATAACAAGTAGAGCGGTAAAAGCGTGAAAAGAACTCTAGGAGATGGCTAGTGGTAGATCATAGTGTAGTAGATGTGACGAAAGATGCCATAGTCTTGTAATCTACTCTTGGAATTATTTTTGACAATTGACTTGTAAACAACTTGCATGTGAAATTCTAGATGACAGCCTCTACTCTTGGAATTATCTTTGAGAATTGACTTGTAAACAACTTGCATGTGAAATTCTAGATGAGAGTCTCGAGTGTTTTTATGCAAATATTCTTCTTATTCCTTCTAGTTTGCATATTCCTTGGGATGATGACCTTGACCTTGTGAAACTAATTGTGGAGACATTATTGTTAACAGGGTAACACAGGTGTGTTCATGCTGGTGTTTATGTACGTATTTCCATCAAATGATCCTTGAAGACTTTAGACTTTAGAGGCTTGTGCTTCCCAAGGCTTGCTGCTGTCTTAGTTTTGAGCTTAGCATAGGCCCCCTTGGCCCTTGTGGTCTGTAGGAAGCGTTTTTTTTTTTTACACAAATTGTCATGTCTACGACATTAAGGTGCAAAATATGTACATTTATACATATTTTTCAAGTCCAATCCATGAAAACAAATATTGTGGAGAGGCAATAAATATGCAAATGGATAGTCAAATTCAATCTCATTAGATGGAAGGTTGATGGCTCTACGTCATAGGTACTGTATTGGACTCTCTGGCGCTTCTTGAAGATGATTGACTTGATTGCCCTACATGTAAACTACACCACCTGTATTGACTAAATATTCGACTATTTCAGTAGGAAGTGCAAACAAACTACCCAAGAAAAACAGCTGATGTACGTCGAGGATTCTGCCACCGATATAATTAATACTTTCTGCTAAATAGTTACGTGTGTACATAATCTACTCTTTCTATTTAGATATATGTAATAGTGAAAACTTTCATTTCTTGCATCGTTGCGTATAGAACTTTGTCGATTTAAAGTTACGTGAATAAAAAATAGGCTGTATTACTATTATCTGCTGTCTGTGTTAGGATCCCAGAAGTCTAAGACTTCCTTAAAAATAACAAAAGACATTGACTAATAACTCATCTCCTTTATTTAAAGTCAACTACCTACCTATGTACCAATTAATGGGATCCTCGCACTCTCGTTTGTATTACTTTTAGTTTGGTACTTGTTACTTGTAGTTGTTAACCTTCATTTTTCATGATTGAGTACAGTAATATTCTGTCGTGGTAGAGTTTTATTGATCACATTTCAGAGAGATGTAGTGAAATTAGTGAATAGTTACCCTGATTTGTTGCTTTGGTCATGCTACGGTTATTATAGCATTCACTTCTTTTTAGATAGTGAAATTCCAATCAGTGACAACACAATGAAGCATTCCAGCCAATAGGAAAATGACATACATACAACCAAAACTCAGAGGAAAAAGGCTCAGGTAGAATATGTAGTTCAGTA
Organism: Dalbergia cultrata; assembly: GCA_031216105.1. Classification (NCBI taxonomy): domain Eukaryota; kingdom Viridiplantae; phylum Streptophyta; class Magnoliopsida; order Fabales; family Fabaceae; genus Dalbergia; species Dalbergia cultrata. The sequence continues at coordinate 9,477,556 of CM062350.1, read as the reverse complement.
TTGCTTCACGTAAAGTCATGTTTGTACAGATTGATGGTTAGTATATATCCAAGTAAGGACATGAAGACTTTGACGTGTATGTTTTTGTGTCACAGTACAAAGCATGATAGAAGCTACGTACCATTCAAAACTTTTAAAACAGAAAGAAAGAAAAAAGAGTTACAGCCAGGTCTTTTTTCCTTCTTTTCGTGGTCCACTTCTTCTTACTCAATTGAAGTATCTGACCACTAGTCCTCCGATGGAGCAGTTTCTCCTTATTCTATCGCACCTTTTTCCTTGCCTACATGTAGTTGGTGGCCCGTATTATTAGTCATTAGATAATTATCATTTCTGTTAGATGATTTTATCCAATGACTAATAATAAAGGGTCTATGATGAATCCAAAGATAAAATATCCACTATAAAACTCACCTGTAGTTGGTTATTAACTTATTTCTTCATTGCAGAATACAGTTGTAATATAATGCCTCAGAATTGTAAGTCCTATTTAACATTTTGTCCATCCCCTTCTCATGGCCTCTTTCAAGGAATGAAAGGCGCTCCATCGTGTACGGGAAAATGGGAAATCATTTGTGCATTGCTAGACCTATGTTGGTCCCCTTGATCAAAGGATATGAAAGATGTATTGTAGTACTCAACAAACCCATTGTTCTTATGATTGGTTACCTCATGCACGCCTTGATGATCCTTTAGTTTTGCAGGAAACGAGTCTTTCATCAGTGAACCACATTGTCTAGGCTGTGTTTGATAGAAAACTTTGGACACAACTAACTCCCCCTCCTTCTCCTCTTCATTATTGCCAAGGTGGTACTGGTGCATCACCCAATTTGTTTTCTCAGGCTTTCTTTGCTTTTTGTAGTTAGTGTAGAGCACAAGAATTTTCTTGTACCCTTTCAGCTTGCCACTGATGTAGACTGGCCTAGTCTTACCTGTTTTGTGCCACCTGGTCTCACTGCCATCTGCATCTGTGTGCACCTTTCTCCTTTTCCTTGTTCCTGTTGTGTATGCTTTGGAAGGCCGGTGAAAGAAATGTCGGATCAAGCCATCCTTACTAACTCCTGCAGTTAAATTTTTGGGAGCAATTAGATGTTGATTTATATCAAGAGAATATAAATAAAACTGACAATAAAACTTGAAGGACAAGGTTTAGTTTAAGGATTCCCTCTTCTCTGATGAAATGCATACAAGATATCATAGTTAATCAATAAGAATAAACCTCATATAACATGGATTTGCACCAAAAAAAAGAGAAGAGGGGGGGGGGGGTAAGGAAACAGAAGATGTTGTGTAACATGGGCTACTCATTTTATAATGTTGTAAATTGTCACATCTTCTGCAAATGAAGTGTGACTTCAAGAAAACTGACGCTTCCTTCCAGTTGCTGATGTCTTAAGGAAACAAATGGCAATATTTTTTGCAGGAGTCATGTATATTTTATTGGCAACCAATATATATATATATATATATATGAAAGTAAAAATGTTATTCATAAGAGATAATTAAGACTCCTCTTCATGAATTATAAAAGGACTTAATTTTGATGTATTGATAGAGTAAAAGAATTTTATACTGTTTGTATAATTTTTTAAGTAATAGGAAAATCGAAAGTAATCATATCTGCTGATATGATATTATTTAATTCGATAAATATGTAAAATATTTTTACATTGTTAATATATTCTAGTTAAATCCATTATAAAATAGATTCTATAGAAATTATAATCAATCACAAGGATTTGGTAGCTTGTATGTAATAGACCTGGCAACTTTTCTGGATGAGTGCAGCAGATTCCATTCTCGCCTTCAAGAGTAGGGATGAACTCATCAATTAAGGGGTGAAGCTTGTGGATATCAGAGCGCACCTTCGCTTCCAAATGTTCAAGAATCTCTTGATCAGTTGGATCAAACTTCACTCCAGCAGGCAGCCCAGGTAAGTCGTGAATTCCGGCAGCCTATAATCAATACCACAATATTTTATATTTATTCATTAGCACCGCAAAGTAATTAACCGTAAAAATAAACACACACTAAGATCATTACTTTCATCATACAAAAATAGAAAAAGTAGAACAATAATAAAATATTCATTACCTAAGGATTTGTATATATAATATGAATTACCTGCTCTTGACATTTGATATGATGACCACATGCAGGACAAGTTCTAATTAAGCTATCTTTGCGCCTCTCCACAATGTTGCTATGATTGTTTTCAGGGTAGTTGCACTGAGTCATTTCCTCTTGTTATCCTATTTCTTCACTCCCTCATTCCATTTCAGGATATCTTCGTTCCCTTGTTTTCACTTCCGCTGCTACATAAAAAAAAGGAACTGAAACTAAAAGAAATGGACCAAAGGGAGAGACTGAGAGGTAGGTTGAGTTAAGAGATGAATTTAAAGTGATAATGAACAAGAAGGGTAAAAGAAAAACTTGTCTCTTCTAAAGGGTGCTCCCCTCATGCCATTTCTTGTTGAGGGGTGGGAAGGAATTAAATTCTCCCTCACTTTTTTTTGTGCTTTCTTTCGCATGAGTGAATATTGCACCCCTTCCCAACCTCCTCTTGCACTTACGAGAAAGTAGAGAAGAGAGAGAGATATACCTAAAACTTCTAAATAGAGAATGAAACCTACCAATTAGAGATAGGGTTAGTTGCACAGCCAGCGAAGAATAAAAGAGAAAAAAAAAATTATATGTATAAGATTGCTTTGATCTCAAGTTTTGTTTTGCTTTGTATATTGTTGTATGAAAGCTTGTAGAAGAATAAATGCAGGTTTTTGTCCTTTCTACTCTGACTAAAGGAAGCTTTAATTAAAATCTAAATTAGACCAATTTTAATTCAGAGAAAACAATTGAACATGTGGATACAAGAGTTGAGTGGGAATGAGGCAACCTAATGTGTAAACACAAGGAGCAAGAACTTAGGTCCGATGTCAACCTGGAGTGTAGATAAAGCTAAAAATATACAAATACCAGAAAAAAAAACTAATTAGAAGAAAATTGCAAATTGAGAATATTTTTTCAGCCAACCATAACTTCATTATTCCTTCACGTAGACTTCTCATGCATAGCAAGAAACCGCTCTCTCTCTCAACATCAATGATGGTTGCAGCACACTAACTGTTGCAAAAGCAGAAGCTTCTATGTGTCAACCATATATACCAGCCACTATAGCTGAAGGAAAGGGATAATAAAATATTGGAAAATTGTTCCTGGTTCAATTTTTTAGGGTTAAGGTCCCTCCTTCTCAGCTTCGTTCTACACAGTTTATTCTTCTATAAAGAGCAGAAAGATTTGGTAAAATAATGAGTTTTGCCCAAACTGGAAGTACTGTCCCTGCATATAGTTAATTGTGTGCTGGCGGTTATTGGGATCCATTGGACATTTGAGACCGAGTTTGTGCCTAAGAAGGTGGAAATAATAATGTTATTTGAACATCCGCCGTATATTACCGTTTTATGAAACTGTGGTCCCCACTCAACCCTACTCATCCATCTTCTCTTCCCTTAGATTTGATCGGTGTCAAATGGATGCCTACTTTTGAATGTCCATATATTATTATTGAGGTGAAAATCATGATTTTAAATTGCAATTGCAGATACGGTTGCATAGCGATGTAGAAAATTGTGGAAAGATGTTGATGTAACGGCCACAATTGCTGTTATGATGCACTTGTAGAGATCACTGCAACAGCAATATTGCGGTTACAATTGCGGTTGCGGACCACAATTTGAAACCATGGTGGAAATCATTGGTTTCCTCTCCCTAGCATATCAAAATTAAAATCATAAAATAAGAAACGTATGTATTATATATTTATTTTCTTAAAACAAGAAAGAGCAAATGGCAATGATAATTAAGTGAAAATCGCAAACATTTTCTATTCTCTTTTGGTGAAAAAACATGTTCTATTCTGAACAGGCTTGCACACTACACTGTCACTAGAAATGGGACCCATGCATATAGTATAAGAGGATTTTTTTTAACTTTAGTAGCCCAAGTTTGTGATCGTTCATTCCTTCTTGCTAAGAATAGAGAATGTGTTGTGCATGAATAAAAGCGTTAGCTTCCAGGCTGTTTGGGAGGCCCTATATGTTACAAAGATACATCATTATCATCAAGTGCAAAGAGTAAAAGGCGAACAATAATTAAGAATAGTCTTTAAGATGAGGCCTTTTCGGTTGTGTTCCAATGTTCTTTTAATTTGTGTTCTGTCCCTTACTTTCGTGTCTTAGTTTCAATTGAGATGAGATCTCAATTATTAGCAGTTCATTGCATAATATGATGCGAACTCCTTAAGATACTTCAAATCAGATTCTTCTTATTTATACATTCTATTCCAAATTGAATGTGAGTGACCCTAATAAGCCCAACGATACTTGCATGCACAGCAACAGAAGATTTTGTAGAAGCGCCAGCATACATTGAATAACTTTGATAATTAAAGATGACAAAATGGAGAATATATTTACAGGGTGTTGTGACGTCCTGTGCAAGTTATTGGATTCTATAGCGTTCCATGTACATATAGCAATTTTACCTATTGCTTAATTATGATTTTATCCCTTAAAAGGGTCATTATTTAGTCTCTGAAAGAAAAAAATTATTCCCGTTTGATCGTCTATTAACCTTAGAATTAGATTTCAGCATTATGGGTCATACGATATTATTATTTACCATTTTATTTAAAATAGTATTTTGGTAGAGAGAGCTAATGGATAATAAATATTAATTTGGTAAAAGAAAAATTAGAGTAATAATTAATACGAGTAAAATAAAATTACAAAATTGTCTAATATTATAAACACTTCAAGATAGAGACCAAATACTCTGTATATGATTTTTTTTTTTTCTACGTTTTCAAAAAATAAGTTTTTTTTTTTAAAAAAACGAGATTAGCATTTTCTATTTTAATCGTAAGAATTTGATACAAGTTTATAATGATATAACTTTTAGATAAGGAAGGAGTGTGCAATTGCTGTGAACCCAAAAGTTCTGTGGGTGAATAATAGAATTGGATGGTCTATATATAAATTGTGTTTGAATTTACACATTTAGTTGTGTGATAATGAGATAAAATCACAATGAAGACAAAAGGAGAAATGCTAATATATGGTAATAAATAAGTTTTAGAATTGATTGGTGGCATGTTACCACCATTTTCAACTACTTTGGTGTCGCATTTCTTAATGTGTACATAACCCAGTCTAAAACGCTTAACTTCGAAGAAAAATGACTTTTTTTTTTTAACAAGAAAAACGACAGTTAAACTGAAATGTAACGTTATCGAAACATTGGACTGTCAGAAGACAGAAACACAATGCCACGAGACCGAGAAGGATGGCCCATTATTTCAAACCCAAATCCTAAGCTATCCAGACCAAAAACAAATCGTAAGATCTGTGGGTTAAGCCCAACATCAATTATATTCCCTCTCCCCCTTGAGTCCTGACCCAAAAACAAATCCCTCTGCCCCCTGTTCACAATAATAATAATAATAATAATAATTCCCTCCCCTCAAAACCCAAAACAAAAGAAAAAAAAGGCTTAAATATATTTTGGTCCCTCAAAAAATACTATCAAAGATGTGGTTAGTTAGGAGTAAAAATGAAATGAAAATTTTTATAGATGAATTTAATGTGTAAAATACATATAAAGTCCATCCAACAAAATTTCATCTCATTTTAACCCTCTAACCAAGTAGAGACCCTAAGTAAATTTTGATTTTAGTTGCTAATTTTAGTTTGTCTTTATTAAATTTTAAGTTGCATAATTGAAAACCATGTTATTTATTCGTATATAGTAACCAAAAGTGATATGTGACATATTAGGTCCGATAAAATAAGTTAATGGATTGAGTTTAATAGATTATTGGGTAAAAGTTTTGACATGAAACATTATGACTTGTTGTGATGACTATTGACTACTATATAATATATATATATATTATTCTCAAGGGTATCTCTCGTCCGGTAGTCGAGGACTAATCCCTTCGAGACGTGGAGATCATCAAAGTGGGCTTTGCCTCTCCAAACAAAGTCTCTTTCTATACACACGGCAGAAGTTGAACCCCTGATACATAGTTAAAGGACCCAGCTACCTTACCAACTATGTCAGGCTTTGTTGATACTACCATATAATATTAGATAATGTAATTTTTCGATAGTCACCTACTCAATTTAGGACCTAATAGAAATAAACTAACTCTAGCATTAAAACCAAATAATTTGTAAGAGGTTTGAACCACAATTAAAATTCACTTATTTTTCAGAAAGTAAAGATATATTTAGAAAGACAATCTCTGGGCCTTCAATATGATAGCATCATATAAACAATATACTTACATTAATAAATTGTCTCCACCAAAAAACAATAGATAAATTATTTGAAAAGTAAATGACGGAAACTTGCTCCAAACTAAATTGAGATTCGAGTTGAAATTGCGTCAACTTGGGTAGATGATGTATATTAAAATGTTACTCCGATTTTAAATTATTTTTATCTAAAAAGATCTCTATCAACCACATCAATAACCATGAACAGTTCATGACAAAAAGAACATAATAATTAATCAACACTCCTCGAAAAAGCATCTAGCTCACTGCACTTCTGTTTGTGTGACGCCATTTTTCTTATGGCCATGATGCGTGACACACCTTCAAATCACATTATAATATTCCTATTTTTCTTCGCAAAATATTAGCATCAGAAACTGGGTCAACCAAACCATAAATAGGTATAGGAGGGCTCCATTCCAAAAATGACTAGTGGGTGGGAACGTAGTATTGATAAAGAGAACAACAGAAGTAGATAACTAAACAGGGCAAGGAGATCTGGACAGCAGAGACGGGATAAACCTTTGCCAATAGCAATTTCCTTTGGGAATATTTTTTTAATGCCAAGTATATTGTTATTCTGTTGGCATTTATATTATACGACGTCCAGTTGATAATAAAAGATACAATGGCCAGATTGAAATTGGAAAGTTGCTCTTACTATTTCTTACAATTGCTGCTTCAAGTACTAATTCATAATGTTACCGAAAAAAAAATACTAGATCATTATAGATACCATATAGTTGCAGTGAAAATTGAAGGTAGTGATGCTATTTTAAGGGACCTAGCTCAAACCATGCTTCCCCGGTGTTCATTATCAGAGGCCTCTTCTTGATAGTAAGGGGAGAATTTTCCACTTCTGGATTTGGGAACTGCAGTTATTTCTTGCAGCATTTTCACCACTCTACGCATTGAAGGGCGGTTTATAGGAAGAGGGCTAGTGCAAAGAAGCCCTATGCTGAGCACCTTGCTCATTTCTTCCTTGTACTTAACATGCAGGGTTCGATCAATCACTCGATCCGGTCCACTTTGTTCCAATGTGGAGGAAACCCATTTCACCAGATCTTTTTCCCCATACTCTGGATCAAGAGGGGGTCTACCAGTTACCAACTCCAAAATGACTACCCCAAAGCTATAAACGTCACTCTTTTCGTTCACTCGAAGAGTGTAAGCATATTCTGCAGCACATTAAACCAGAAAATCCAATTAAATTGTGGACGCGTTAACTCTTAATCTTACATGAGAATTCATAAATATTCTGTAATCTACATGCTTGGACTATCATAAATAAACATATATAAATATACACAGCCTACAAGCTAATTGATTGGCCTACCATACGATGCAGATTGAGTTTTCTATAAAATTGGATGAATTTATTATTTATCAAGTGAAAGAATTCCAAAGAGAAATTGAGAATTCAACTTTATGGTAAATACCTGGTGCAATGTAACCATAAGATCCTGCAATTATAGACATGGGTTCTGCCCCTTGGCTGACTACCTCAACAATTTTGGCAACTCCAAAATCTGCAACTTTTGCTCCAAACTCTTCGTCTAGCAATATATTGTTAGATTTTACATCCCTGTGAACAATAGGGGGCACACAACCGTGATGCAAATAAGAAAGCCCCTCAGCAGCATCAATGGCAATTCTATATCTAGTTGGCCAATCCAACAAGCTTTTCTTGCTGCTGTGCAGCAAATCAGCCAAGCTCCCATTTGGCATATATTCATAAACCAGGAGCTTGCTATCCCCACTGTTACAACAACACCACAACCTCACAATATTCTTGTGTCTAATCTTTCCCAATGTTTCGACTTCGGCTTCGAACCCATCCTTTTCAGAAACAACACTTCCATTTTCCATCTTAGTTGCTCCCCACAATTTCTTCACTGCCACGACCTCACCATTACTCAGCACCACCTTGTAAACCTTCCCAGAAGCTCCACTCCCTATGACACTATCCTCACTAAGAAACTTAACAACTTCAAACTCACTGAACCCCAGCTTATGGAAAGACCTCCACTTTAACATGTTAGGTCTCTTTTTCATCTTTCTAAAGCTCCGGAACTTGAGGCAAAACCATGCCACCCCAACAAGAAGCACAATCCCAGCAAGCACAAAAATGAACACGAAAACCCACTTATTGCTCCGGTTCGTACTCTCACCAAAGCTTTGGCAAAGTCCAATGATATCACCACAGAGCCCTGGATTTCCTAGAAAACTCTTCCCATAATTCTTATTGTCATAAAGTTCAGGGATACCCCCTGAAAGCTGATTGTTTGACAAATTCAGCAAATTAAGCTTCAAATTCTGCAGCTCATTTGGAATACCACCAGAAAGGTGATTCCCAGAAAGATCAAGATAATTAAGCACCGGCAAGGTTCCCAATTCAATCGGAATGTTACCATCAAGCCTATTATTCGACAGATCAAGCTCATTGAGATTCTTCCAACCACCCACTCCATTAGGAATTTCACCAGAAAGTTCATTGTTACCTAGAACAAGCTTGCCCAACTGGCTCAACTTAAACAAACCGGTCGGAATCCTACCAGAAAACCTATTGTGGCTGGCAACAACCTCAACAAGGTTGTCCAAGTCCCCAATTGCCTCAGGAACTGACCCAGCAAACATGTTCCTCGAAAGCAACAAACTTGACATGTTGCGAGCACCGCAAATCGAATTAGAAACCGTCCCAGAAAGGGAATTCTCAGCAAGCTCAAAAAAATAAAGATGGGGCAAACCCCACATAGCATCAGGAACAGTTCCATTAAGGATATTGTTCCTAAGCCGAACCCTCATCAAGCTGTTGCAATCACCGAGACTCTCGGGGATTCTCCCCGAGAACGAATTGTAAATCAGCAACAGCTCCTGCAATTTTCCACGGCGGCACAGTCCCGCAGGAATGTCGCCGGAAAATCGATTATACGAAAGGTCGAGGATCTGCAGCGGCGAGTTACTCCCGAGTCCACTCGGCAACGAGCCGGTGAGCGAGTTGTTGAACAATTTGAGCTCGTACATTCTCTCAGACTGTACTATACTCTCCGGCAAGAAACCTTCAAGCTTGTTATTGAACAAGTTGAGAGAACCGAGTTTCTTCAACCCGCACAACTCGCTCGGAATCGTCCCAGTCAACTCGTTCCCGGACGCGTCGAACAACTCCAACTCGGTCATGTTCCCGATCACGCCACGTGGCAGGTCCCCGGAGAGGGAATTGTCGAAGAGTTCAATCTGAACAACACTCTTCAACCCGGAGAACAGGGTCTCCGGTATGGTTCCGTGGAGCGTGTTCTGCGACAAGTCAAGGTTCTGAAGCTTCGAAAGCCTTCCTAGAGAACCAGGGATGGAACCAACGAGGTTGCAACTCGCGAGCCACATGACCTCGAGGTTCGAAAGGTTCCCAAACTCCGAAGGTAAGGGACCAGGGGTGAAGGGGTTGTAACCTAAGCCTAGCTCCTTAAGGGTGGAGATGTTAGAAAGGGAAGAAGGGATTGTTCCGTTGAGGAGGTTGCTTACGAGATTGAGAGACTGGAGTTTGGGGAATTGAGAGAAGGTAGGTGGGATGTCGCCGGAGAAGTTGTTGTAGGAGAGGTCGAGGTGGATGAGGGAGGGGAAGAGGGAGGGGAAGGAGGAGGGGATGGAGCCGGAGAAGAGGTTTTCGGAGAGGTCGAGGTGGACGAGGGAGGAGCATGGTGGTGGGGAGAGGGAGAGAGAGGAAAGGGAGTTGTTGGCGAGGGAGAGAGAGGAGAGAGAGGGGAGGCGGCAGAGGGAGGAAGGGAATGGGCCAGAGAGGAAGAGGTTGGAGAGGGAGAGAGCGGTGACGGCGTGGGTTTGGGGGTGGCACGTGACGGCGGTCCAGTTGCATGGGGTGGCGTCGCGGGGGTTCCAGTCGGAGAGGATGGTGGAGAAGTTGTTGGGGTTGAAGAGTTGATTCTTGGCTTCGAGGAGGATGAGGCCGTCTTGGGTTAGAGAGAGAGTGGAGGGAAGTGGAGAGAGAATGAGGACGGGGACGAGGACGAAGAGGATGATGACATGCATGGTTGGATATTCGGTGCTATGCGGTGGTGGTGGCGGTGGTGAGGGTGGGGGATTTGAACGCGGGAGAGTGAGAGGGAAACAGGTGTAAGTGTAAGGAGTGCATGGGGAAGTGTACTTCACTTGAAACACAGCTCACCCTTACACTTTTCTCCTGAATTAGTGCAGTACACTACTGGCGATAAGACAGAACGTATAAAATGCACTTGCTAAAAATAAATAGAGCACGTCTAGGAAAAAAAAATATGGAACCTTTTTATAAAAATTATCATGGGTATTGGATGAAATAAAATTATACGGATTAATCAAATGGCTAATGTTATGGCATAACATTCTGCATATGAAATTTTGGATGAATTTTTGGTTTTCTAACATTTTTCAAATAAATAAATAAATTCCAATTTTGATGCATTGGATACTTATAGCGTATTTGATTTTGTTTGTACAGAGTTAATTATAAATAAAATTGATTTTGAGATAAAGTAATTTATGTTTGATTATTTGATATGGGAAATAATTTTTAACTAAAATTAAAAAAGTAAAATTCTAGAAGTGATGTTGTTTTCACTTTCACTGGAGTCAATTTTAAACCCTATAATCGATTGTCTAATTATGTGTAGCGAGAAAACCAAACATCATTTTTTTTTTAAGTAATCGTTCCCTTTGTTGGAATCGACTGTGCAGCTTCCCCGCCACAAATCCAAACATGTTGTTAGTAAATAATCTTTGTGATCCCCATTTTTTAATTTGATATCAATTTTTTCTTAAGAAGATTTTTAAAATCAATTTAGTTTTAATATTTTTAATTTTCATATCAATTTGATTCTAACAAAACTTTTTGCATCAATCTGGTGTTAATATTTTTAATTTTGAAATCAGTTTAGTCTTAATATTTTTATTTGATGTTAATTTAATTATTTATTTAAATTTAAAATTCAATAAAATTACTAAATTTATGTTAAAATTAAAAATATTAAAGCTAAATTGATGCCAAAATTTTATTAGGATCAAATTGATATCAAATTAAAAATGATAAGATCAAAGATGTTATTTACTCTTCAACTAAATTCTTATAGTTGTATAATTTCTCAAGTAGTGAGAATGCTAATTAATTTAGCCACTAACATGACTAATATAACAAGATGTGATTAAATGATCATGTAAAAAACTTTTATATTATCCATTCATAGAAATTAAAGCACCAAAAAAATTAATAGAAATTAAGTCTATAAAATAAAGTAATATAAACATCAAATTCGTTACTACTTACCAATCAAAAGATAACCTTTCACATGTTAATTTATTTCGATGAGAAATTTTCAAAATAATTATATAAAATATTTTTTTGATATATTGACTCTAATTAAATCATCACATTTATATATAACTTCTAAATAATGTAATGATGAGACACATTTATGTATGACTTCCAAATAATGTAATGAGAATCAAGTATATATTGCTAATATGACAATATATGATTGTATAAATATATTAAAAAAATTTACACACCAATGCATTGAAATCAAATTATTGCATAAAATTAAAAAAATATCAACTAGAGCTATGCACTAACAATAATAATTTTCCATTGTTAGCATGTAGAATTTCACTAATATGACAAAGCAGATTAGACTGTCAACAATTAGTTATTTTCAGCGTTTTTGTCACTTCACTAAAATTATATTGGTTGACAATATATATAATAATAACTTAAATTCTATCTATTTTACTATTTTTGAGATAAATTATATTGAGGTTTAGGGTGCATTGGTGGTATGAGAAAAAAATTTCACAATTGAGATTCATACATAATTTTATATATAAAATTCATCAATAAAAAACTTCTCTCTCATTTTTACTTTTAGGCAAAAGACATTCTAAAAACTTTGATTTCATGCCAAATGCAAACTATTTAAATCTCTCACTATTAGTCTCTCCTATTCACTTATCAATTTGCTTTTTTACCTACTGATAATTTAATTTTTATATATTAACAGCCAATATAAATATACCAAAATCCATTATGATTTATCATTGTGGTTTTAAGTCTTTTGGTTTATATTGTCAATGCATAAAAATTAAATTCATAAACTAATGTGTTCTGCATAAAAAAAAAAATTGTCAATTAAAAATTAATTTATCCAGTGAATTTATATTGAAATTTTCTATTTTTAAAATTTTAATATATTCTCTCGAGATAAAATTTCGTGTTTACTCAAAAATAAAATAAAATAGCATTGTTTGACTGCAGTAAATGAACACAAATTAACAATTGACATTTTTATATGAAGAAAATAGTAAGGTTGATGGAGAGATTTTTTAACTCCAAAGTCTGGATATATATTGTGTGAGAGAGAGTGAGCCAAAGGATAACTGCAAAGTACAAATTAAGGAGCAGTTTGTCTTTTAACTCCAGGCGATCGGAGTCCTATTCAATATGCTGACCAATGTTAAAGAATAACAGTGCATATCTATCCTGGTATGTGGAAACATTGAATTTTACAACCATGCACATTTGACTGAATAAAGCTAGTAGAAGACCATTAATGCACAAAAGTTAAAAACGGTGCTTCAATTATTGCATAAGACCGAATAGAAGATGTGACAGGAGTTCATTCTAATTTCTAACAGTAGTGGTCTGATCTGAGACCTTATAGTGCAAGCCAGATTTTGGACCGCAGCTATAAAAAAGCTATCCAAGTACCATGGTGCAATTACTTTTACCCACCCACAGAATTTTATCATGCAGAAAGGACTGAGACTTTTTATTCTCTAGCACGAAAGAAGATTGAGTTTTTGTCAACTAAAGTTACAAAGAGTATTGCTAAGAATATATATCATAAAAAGGATGAATTTAATAATTTTATCGAAAATTGATGCGACATGGGGTGTGCGTCCGCTCTCTTGGGTCAATTTAGAAGAGAAAAAGAGACAAAGGAGTTGTTCACATAATGATGCAGATTGAATATCAAATCTTCAGAAAGTGAATGAGGTAAATTTTTGAAGTCTGAACTCGGAATGAGGGAAGTTGGAAACTTTGACGAATAAAGACCGCTTTGAAAATTGTCGGAGTAGCTTTGGAAATGTCGTGGCCGAAACCAGAAAACCACTATTAAATTTAACGACTTTCTACTTGCTTTTGTTGACTCTTACGGCCTACTACTCTTATATTATCTCCCCAATTTGCAGTGAATTACACATTTGCTACTTTTTCAATTGGATAAAACTCCTCGACTATCTCCATTATATTGAAGATACTCTATTTATTATAACAAGATGAGCAGGCAGTTTAGTAAGTGCCAGTTATTAAAATTTTTAATTAATTAAAATTATAAAGTGAAATATATTTATATATACAAGCATCTTACTCCCTTCCTTTTAAAATATTCTCCATTTTTTGATAAAGTTACTGTTAAAGTATTTTTCAATTTTACATTTTAACAAAATAGGATTTTTTTAAATTTCAATACCACTCTTAAGTAATTAATGATCATTAGTGTAACTTTTTCTTTTTAATAATTTGATGTGCTCTATAATTAATAACAATTAAGATATATTAATCCATATACCATAATTTTATATAGGAATACTCTATTACTATATTATTTATTATTTTTCTTAATATTCGTATTTGTTTAAATTTGACAAATATTTTGCCAGGGAATGAATAACATAGATATTTCTAATATTATGTTGTTGCCAATCTTTTCTGTGGAGTATATTGTTTGAATCCAAGTTTACTTCACACGAATATTTTTTACGTAAAAGCATTTTATTTTTAACGTGTTTCATGGTAAATTTTATGTAATTAACGATGTGCCAATGATGTTATTCAATAAGTTATTAGGCCATTTGGCTACGGAATTGCATGCTATTATATGTCGGGGTGTGGTTGTAAGGCTAAATTGCTAGGAGTGGCCACGCTAAAACCTTGTAGGTTTGTAGGAGTTCAATTCTGAGACGTCTTCATAAGATAACCCAGTTAATCATGCATGGACTGCCGAAGGTGTATTCTTCATGTTTAAATATCCTTTTCACAAACAACAAAACAAAGATATGTTTGCTTATAAAAATTATAGAATAAAGGTGCAGCAAAACGATGGAGCTCGCGACTTAAATATAAACATAATACTAGTAAATGAATAGGCGTTATTTTCTCCCATACCTTAGATTAGATATGATAACATTGAAACTATAGCAAGTTGTGGTGCTGTGGTGGTGCTTTCTGGGGGGACAACGAATTTTGAATTGAATGGCACTGACAAAAGCCCACTTACTACTTTTCAATGAATGATTGTTATTGATGAACCAATAAGCATCACCAATAAATTTCTAAATGCTATTAGTTAGTTACGCTCTTCTTTTTGACTTGACTTTCGGTGCCTAAAACCATCGTGGTCTTGAAAATTACAGCTTGGAATTCTGCACATGATGCCTTTAACACGGACGCTTTCATGGTGTATGTAATGCACTTACAACTCGCAAAACTGCCATCACTGTAGAATCCTGATGAAAAATAGTGACACTATCAAAGTGACAGAATAAATATTCAGTTCAGATTCACAGATAATTATTATAGGCCTTGTTTTAAATTCCCTTTTTTTTTTTTTTTTTGGCTAACGCTCAACATAAGCGCAACTTAAATTCAATAGAAGCAGGAAACTCATGCCTATTTTTTGTTTGTTCCCACGAAAGTGAATAAATGTGCCAAGTAAAGAGCAAAAGAAGAATATCTGAACATGTTACGGACATGAATCTTATGCGCCTCTCTAAATTATTTCTCAACTCTGTTACGGTAAAAATATTTAGAAATTAAAAGCTTTTCCTGTCATGATCCAGTTCAACATCTCTCGAAATATAGGGATGAGTGTGTTTTAGGTTTAGGAAGAGCTTTATGAATTTAGACATGGAACTGTGTAGAATGAAACAAAATGTCAACAGCTTTATGAAGAGGTTTTAGGTTTTGTGTTGGTGTACCTAAAATCAATCTCTGCACATGGGTAAAAGAACTATCTTCTGCCTAACTAAGTCATTGATTTTTTAAGACCTTTTATAAGTGTTATGCAATGGCGCTTTCTTATTTTTTTTGGTCATGAACATAGGCGTTTTTCTTTTGCCTTATTGCACTTATTTTTGTAACATGTCCGGGAAGAAGCCCAAAAAAATAAAAAAAAACCTTAGACGGATCAACCCCATGAAATAATTAAAGAAAAATGATTGGTGCAAAACAAAAATCATACAACAAATCTACACTATTCATCTCATTACCATTAGATATAATGAGTAGTTTTCATTCATTCCATTTATTCATTACATTTAATGGTTATAAGTATTTAGTGTAAATTTGTTGTGTATATTTATTATGCACATATCAGCACTCATAATTAAAATTTAAAAGCACCATTGCATTTATATCTCTACATTGATTCCTTCCTTCCTTGAGGGGATGGCTTATTCCAATTACCTCCCCACTCCACTAAAAAGAGAAAGCCTTTCTTCCTCGTGTTTTAATTACCCAGTTACACATGAACTCCAATACTGTAGCCGCTATTTAACATTCGATTTCTGCAACATGGAAAGGTCTCTGAACATAAAAAAAAAGGGCAAAGTGGAATTGAAAGGATGTAATCAGCAAATTAGCAGCTCATTTAAGAGTAAACCCAAAATGATTCTTATCAATTTTTTGTTGGACAAGTTAGCTCCTAAAAGAAAATAATTTGGCATTTTAATCCGTAACTTTTTCAAGCATATATAAAACAATTTACATGTGTTTGGTTTTCCGTTGGCACCACCTAGAATTGATTTTGAGGTCTCAATATCAATTCTGTCAAATTCTTATGTTATTTGGATTCTAGACATTAGAATCAATTCCATCCTTTAGAATTGATTCTAGGATAACTAAAAAGTTTTCACTTTTTTTCAGAACAAATTTTGGAGGAGCTATCAAACACAAATCATTTTACTTTAAAATCAGTTCTAACTAAATCAATTATGTCAGAATCTATTCTACTTAGAATCAATTTTCCCATTGAACATTATGGCGTGACCTCGTTAAGCCATTAACATCACATCGTTATTTTTTACTTTGTCATCTTAGTCATTCTTATTATTAAAACATGGTTTTTTGGAATTTAAAATGCATTTATAGTGAACTTTACGAATAAAATTAGTCTTTTGAGCATTAAAATGGAACTAAAAAATAACATCATTTTATCAATGAGAGCGGCTAGGAATCTGGCATGATGAGATAGAGAATAACAATATCAAATTAACTACTTAATGGCCCATGTCATCATATTTTAATGGAAAGATTTGATGGAAAGACTAAATTATTTTATATTTTAAAAATTAGCGACCAAATTATTAACATATTTTTATGGACCAACTTATCCGACACAAAATTAATAAAAACTATTTTAGGGTTTACTTGTTATTACTCCCTCTATTCTTTATTAATAATTACTCTAGGAAAACTATATTATTTTAATACATTAAAAAGTTAATGTATCTTGACACAATATTTATAGTCAAATACATTAAATTTTTAATATATCAAAATGACACGATTTTATTGTAGCTTGATATATTAATTTTTTAATATACCAAAATGACATGATTTTTTAAGAGCGACTATTAATAAAAAATAGATAGAGTGTTTCAATTTACAAGGGAAGGTAGATGGGAGTTAAAATCCTTCTCGTGGTGCAGTATTTCAGTACAAAAGAAAATGCTATTGAGTTGACAATGTTATTTTATTAAATGTCATACAAACTCACGTGTATTATTGATGTACTTGTTATGGTCATGAAGTTCGTTGCAAATAGTGGTGCTATTTAAGAATTAAAACTGGGGCTGAACTGTTGTCTTACAGAAGCACAGAATCAAAATATGGTCCATTTGCTCCTTTAAACATGGATCCATAAATTGACGACAAGAAGGCTTAACAAACGATAGTTGAGCAACAAGGCACAAATACACCTATATATCCAACTCAGATTCTGAATTTCAGGACCCAAAAAGAGAAAGAAAAAAAAATCGGAATTTGAATCCTCAAAGGGTGAATAAGCATGCCAAATCCTGAATTTGCTAGCACATATTTTCTGTAACTCAAAATCTGCACGATCATTCTGACACAAAAGTAATCTCCCTTGTCCCCCTACTCAAAGTAGAATACCAGAGAGCAGTCAAGAGAATGAAATCACCACCCATTGCCCAAAGCTTCACCTCTAACTAATATGAACCCTAGAGGCAAGTGCATCTCTCACATGTGATACCCATTGTTAACAATCTAGCCATCGCTCAAATCATAATAATGGTTAGCCACTGCAATATGTAAGACTCAATTTAAACTCATTAAAATGGTTAACCACTGCAATATGTAAGATTCAATTTAAACTCATTAACTCACACAAAGCAAGTATTTAACCAAAATTTCAATAACTATACTATGTTCCAAATTGGCAAATTCCAATACATATGTAAAAGCAACCAAGCTTATCCCATTCGCCTCCTGTCGAGATTGCTGTAATCTAATGTACATTTAATAAATCGGAGCCACTAGATTGCCAAGAACTATATACTTCAGGCAGCCAGGAGTTTCTTGATTCCTGCCTTCTGGTCGGAAGTGAGCCGAGTTGGGAACTTGATGTTGAACTTAATCCTCAAGTTTCCCCTCTTTGATGGATCCTTTGGAAGTGGCATTCCTTCCCTTGACACAACCTCCTCATAATCTGGATGAATAACATTGTTGATTGGTATGGTTAAGTTTCTTCCATCCAGCGCAGTGAGGTTCACCGTATAACCAGTTAAAGCCTCCACAAGAGAAATCTTCAGGGTGACGATCAGATCATTTCCATCGCGAGTGAAGACACTGTGTGGTTTTTCATCAATAATGAAAACAAGGTCTGCAGGTGTCACATTTGGCTGTTCGTTTCCCTTCTGTGGGAAGGTGATCTTTGTTCCCTTCTTCCAACCAGGCTTGACATTAATTGTCAATATCTCCTCCACTGGCATGGTTTTGCTGCACCCACAAGGAAAGAAAAGTTGTGAAGAATTAGTTGATATAATGAAGTAAGATTGTGAAAAACCACAAACAGAACAAAAAAGGAAACCAAAAGTACAATCTATAATAAGATGCTCCAATATTATGATTGAATCATGAAAAAATTGAGAAGTGAAAGTTTCAGCTCCTTTTCATTTATTGTTATTCCCAGAACAACTGAAGTTCTGAATAGACCCTAAAATAATATTTGAACTTCACATGTTCATTAGAGTGGTTAAGGAGTGAGGGTATTGGGAAGGTCATAGTTCAAGTTATGATAACAACTTCGGCATCGATAAAAACTTCCATTAAAGGCTAAAGCAGATAAAGTCATACAAATATTCACGAAACATGACTCTTAAAAGTAAACTTCTGATACAATATATCTGACAACATTCAAATGCATTATTACATTTGACTCAGCACCATTGTTGTTAATCTGTTTAGTGCCCTCAAACTATTTCAGCAATTAACAGGAACAACATAAAACATCATCACATCAGCCGTCATCAAAACATCACATCCAGTGTGTAAACCCAAACAGTTATGAGTGAAATTTTGTTCATTTAAAACCTAGAAAATTTTTATGTAGAGAAACTCAAGCTGAAACTACCTCATGTAAATTAAACATAGAATCAGTTCTGAACCGCCAGTGCTTTACAAGAGAGGAAGGATCAAATGTGATAAGATCCAAAGTACACAGCATCTCTTGCTCTCATTGCCATTTAAATGTTCACTTGAAAGGTCTAGGTTGTCCAATGTCAGACACACGACAGTTATGCATCAGCCCGAACTACAAAATCTTACTACATATCATATCCCAGATTCCTAAGCATCTAACTAAAAAACCTAGCAAACAAGCTCAACCATTGCATACAAAAAGACAAACAAATAGATAAATAAATACATAATTAAGGATACCATTTCTGCACAAAAGAACCAATCAGCATTTTCAACACAAAGTAATACTACAATATCAAATACAAAAAGAAATCACAAGTGCATCTTGGTGAAGAATCAAATTAAAACGAGTAAGCAAACCAGCCAGTTATGCTATAAGATCAATGAATTTCTTCATCAGCTGACCTCAGAGTTCAAATCCAAGAAGCTCAATACTAATGTCTACTACTATCCAACAAACTAACAAACAGTTCTGTGTTGACCCATACAAATCATCCAATCAAACAAAAACATCACTAAATATGCATATACCATCAGAAACAGCAAGAACAACTCACCCACTCGCATCAACAATCTCCCTAGAGATCTTCATCTTCTTGGTGGTCCCTTTGTATATCTCCTCTAGAGTGCAGGGCAACCTGTTCTCAATAGGGGGAGCCTTGCGTGGACCAGCTGAACTCACGTGCACTCCTCCACCTTCACCAAAAGATCCAAACACATCATCACCAAACATCCCATTAGAGAACCTCGATCTCATGCCGCCGCCGCCACCACTGCTCCTTCCCATCCCTCCCATGCCCCCAAAGGGACTTGAGAACCCAAAAAACTCAGCAAAGATATCATCAGCGTTTCGGGGATTGAACCTAAACGACGCCGGAATGTCCCCAGTTGAAAAGTAGGTGGCTCCACCACCACCAGAAGCAGCATCAGGTGGTGGCACCTGACCCTTCAAACCCTCTTCCCCATATTGATCATAGATAGTTCTCTTTTGCGGATCACTCAGCACCTATAATAACCCAACAAAAACTATTCACTACCCAGATGAAAAAAATTGATTTTTTTAATTGGGATCAAATGAATTCAGGACAAAAATTGAGATTTTTGAGATACCCTTTATGAGAAAGCTTACCTCGTATGCTTCTGAGATTTGTTTGAACTTGGATTCAGCTTCTTTCTTGTTGTTGGGGTTCTTGTCGGGGTGCCATTTCATGGCGAGCTTCCTGTAGGCCTTCTTCAAGTCATCTTCGCTGGCACTCTTATCGACCTGCAAGACCTTGTAATAGTCCACGCCCATGTTTATTGGTGTTTTGTTGTTGTTGTTGTTGTTCTCTCTTTCCGTTCTTCAGTTTCTCCGTTTGTTTTTTGTTGTTATTTTTTTTTTTCTGTGTTGGGATTCAGACAACTTTGGAGTTTGGAATCGGTGAATTGTTGTGAGGGGGGGGGGGGGGGGGGGCTTTATCGGTGTGGCATTCACGGTCTCTGTGGCGAGGTTGCTCGTAAAGATGTTTTGATCGTTTGAGAATGGTGTGGAATGTTCCAGAAATTCAACTAGTTGCTACTGTTGAATTTTCAGATCGGGCTATACTCGAGTCACAATTCAATGGTTTTCGGTGTAACACTTTCTTTTTTTCGGGGTGGGTGGTATTGATTTTTTCAACTTGAATATTGTGGGGTATTTTTAACTTTGATTTGTTTATTATAGTTTTCATATTTAATTGTTTAAAATATATTTTTTCTTTTAATATTGTGAATTCAATTGACTGGAAATTTTTAAAATATTGAAAAGCCAATTCTACAATTAAGTGGTAATGTTTAAAATAATAATAATAATCATTAAATGCATATTATTATATCATTGTAAGTTTTATTGTCATTAAAATGGAGGAAGGTACTTGAACTATGAATGGATTTTGCATTTGTACTATTTAAATAATATTTTTAAATTTTCTGTTTGAAACATTATCAGTGAAAAAAAATTACACATATATCCAACTATATATTGTTATATTAATATAAGTGATTAACTTAACTATTAGTTTTATTGATAGTATATACAAAATAATTATATATTTTTATAAAAAGCTAGCTCATTTTTTTCACTTAAGAAAGATAACCATCAATTAATTTAAGCAATAAGAACAAACAATATTTAAATCGAAATAGAAAAAAAATTATAAACCACACATATCAATTTTGATTGCATTAAAATAGAAATAAATAAATATTTATTATTGATATTTAAATTATTATTTCATTAGAAAAAAAAATTATGTTATTTTTATTCTTTATTTGTTTCACATTTTTTAGTTAAATATACTTACACTCTCTTTCTTCATTAATTATTGTATTAAATTGTTCTCTGTTTCCATTAAATTTAATTATATTATTCTCTCTCTTCGTTAAATTGTTTCATTTGAAACCATTTAAATAATCGTGTATGACGCATAGAATTATTAACATTAATTATTATTCTGGCATTTAAAACTAGTTACTTGCAAACTTATGTGATCTCATGCAAACTTGGCTACAATCTCAAGAGTCTAATTTTAAAGCTTTTATATATATATATATATATTAAGTGACAATATTGATAAGAATTAAAGAAAGACTTTTAAGATATTAATAAGGATAGAGAATTAAATTTTCAATATTTTTAGCATTAAATGCATATTTTAAACTACTTTAAGTGTCCATTTGAAAGGTGAAACTAAATATGAAATAGAAGCCTAAAATTAAAATTGGACAGTAAAATTTCAAATTTTATGTTTTTGTAGCCTTTTCAAAATTAGAATCATAATTTTATATAACAATTAGATAGAATTAAAAGCTAACTGACCCAAACATTTTCCAATTCTCAACTCATGCCTAAAAATTTGTCAATTTTATATCTCATAATTTTTATTATTCTCCAATTGTGACCACCTTTTATCGCCAGCCGCCAATATGGTTGCTTGCCTGTCGCCTTCAATGGTTGACTAACCGCCCACCATTGGTGACCAACCACCCGAAGCTCTCCCACCTTTGGTGGCTGACCTTTGTCACCAGTTGGCTTCCATCGTTGTTGGTTGGCAATTGCCACCGCCGACATTAGCTACCGGTGTCCTACAACCCATTAGCAACTGTTCGCTTGTCGCAAATTTAATATGGTGAAAATATTTTAAAATTATAGAACAGATATCCAAGCAATAGAATATAATAATTGAATTTAACATTCTAATTTTATATCATAATTCTCTATAAGAGCCAAATATAAAATTTAAGATTTTGAGCTAATTTTAACTCTAACAAAATTGGAGCAGAATTTAAAATTCCAACCTTCAATTCTAATTCCAAGTGCTAAATGGACCCTTAAAGATCTAAAAATAGAGTGCAATAACCAAAAACACAATATTAGAAAAAGAAAAATGTTATTTATACTTATCGTTTGTGGGAAACTGTGTCGACACATTTCTATCTACTATTAGATGAAGTGTGGATCCCACTTAGTTTGGAATCCATATCTCATCCAATAGTAAATGAAGTGTGTCGACATGGTGTCCTATGAAGTGTAAGTACAAATAACACTACCCTTAAAAAAAAGAGGGATCAAAAGCCAAAAAAAAAAATAGAGGGATTGAAACCAAAATAACATATATTTATAGGGATCAAAAATATATTTAAGCCAAATTTTAAAGTAATGAAATTTTAGGAAGACTTAACTATTATTTTCACTCAAAATTAATTGAATGAGTACTTTGTAATACCAAAAATATTATTGCAGAAAATATAATAAAAATGTTATTATTTATTATGATATTTTATTTGTTTGTCTATGATGTTTTAAAAATTAAATGAATAATACAAGCTAGCTAAGAGTATTTAAATAGACATATCTAACAAATAAAATAACTATTTTCAGATGTCCCTAGTTATTGATTAATATTATATTACTTGTGAAAAAAAGTCTAATATATATAAGTTAGTATCAGCCAGCTCTTCCCCCCCTCCTCGAGCACTTACCAACTAATTTTGGATAATAACTAGAGAGAACTATATAATCAAACCGTGTCTTTTTAATATATTACATTCTTTATAATTTCTACTTGAAATAATGCCATATATACGATTTAATCATATGCAGTTTTCGTATCATTATATTTTATTACACTTTTTTTCATTTCATTATTTTTCACACATTACTCTCTTAAACTTGATTATGCTACCTCAATATATTGAGAAAATGAGTGAAAAATAAAATGCATTTTCCTTGCTCCTAGATTATAGCTCTTAAATGATGTGTAGAAATATCCTTTAAACAATATATTAAGTCTTCCTTACCTTATCATTTTTTTATTTTTCATATTATAAAAAAAATTATTTTGTAAAATAAAAAAACTTTTATTGTGTGTTTGGTTATGTAAATAAATATATTCGCATACATTCATCCACATGTTGGTGCATGAATCAACTCTAAAAATTATTATAATGATTTAGTATTTTGTTATAAGTAGTGTTATTTGTATTCACACTTCATGGAACACCATATCAACACACTTTCATCTATCATTAAATGAAATATAGGTCCCAAATTAAATTAGATCCACACTCTATCCAATAGTAGATAGGAGTATGTCAGCACGATGTCCCATAAATGATGAATACAAATAACATTTGACTTTCGTTATTAAGTTAAAACTAGCTCTTACTCATTTTATGTAAAGCGTACTCACCAAGCTAGCACCTAGTATATAAAACTAGCACTCCTTTGTATAAGCTCTAAGAGCTCATTTTCATTAATTACACAACTCAAAACTGAATAATGTCACATGTACAACAAATGTACATCATACAACATATTACCATTAGATATGATGAGTGGTCTCCACTTATTCCACTCACTCATCACATCTAATAGTGATAAGATATATGATATACATTTATTATATAATCTTGTTATACACATAATATTACTTTTAAGAAATTCTCTTTTAATTTCTCTCGACATTTACTTTCTTTTTATGGTATCATGAGTGGATATGGTCTTGATGCCGATGTTCCCGCCAGTGAGGTTCATGGAGTTCCTCCCAAACTATTCCCACACCTCTACAAGACCATCAATAGAATATGCAAAATCTAGCTTTTGCGATTCATCATCAAGATCTACATCATTCAATTCCTACAATGCCCCACTCTAATATGTCAAATCGAACTTCTAAGTCCAAGCAAGGTTATGTCACCTTCAAATCCTCACATTTCAATTAAGCTCACTAATAAGAACTATTTGATTTGGAGCAGCAAGTAACATTTGCTATTTTAGGCAGTACACGAATCAGTTTCAAAAATTGTTATGATAACTCGACATTCTGTTATTAAGCTAGCAAAGTCATTAGCTAGTACTCACTCAATGCAAAGTTTGGTCACCAAGCTAGCACTCCTTTTCTATATGAGCTCTAAGGTTGCATTTGTTTTGTGTCCCAAGGGACAGAGACAGAAATATAGGGACAATGAAGACGGATACAGAAAAAATATTGTCCCTGTATCATGGTTGGCTGTGGAGATGGAGATAGAAAAAATATTGGCCGTTGATCACCATTAACCGGCATTGACTGGCGGCTGGCAGTGTTGATCGGCGACCGATGACTGTTGACCGTCCGTTGACTCCCGACATTGACCATTGACTTCTGGTGTTGACTGTTGACTCCGGCGTTGACCGTCAGTCGACCGGCAGTTGATCGGCGGCAGCAGATAGGCGAACCACTGTTCCCATTTTTTGTTTCCATTGTCCCCACTTTTTAGAGGAACAAAAATACATGAATTTTTATCTCTGGGATGGAAAAGTTTTTCGTCCCCGTACCCTGTCCCCACCACCAAACATAATACAGGGACAGTGTGTCCCTGTATTTGTGTCCCATGACTGTGAACACTCATTTTTTTCGACCAAGGAAAAACTAGTATTTCAGCCCATTGCCCGAATTTTGGCCCATTCAATCCTACTCTTTGCCAGCATACACACACGCTCATACAGAGAAGTTATGGGCAATAATAAAAAATATGCTTTCAGTTTTGAAAAAAAATGAGACAACTGAAGCATGCCTCTGTTCCCATTCCCTTCACCAACATTCCCTGCATCAAGATGAGTCTCTGCCCGAGAAATGCTTTGCAGAAGCATGGGAAGACAGGCCTGCAAGGTTCTCCTGCTGTCCGAGACCAGCATGGATTTAATTTTAAATAATGCAAAACAAGTTCAGGATAAAAAAAGGAGGGACCATTACGGGGACCAAAAAAATTTTTTTTTTTTTTGGGGGGAAGCTCTTAATACCATCACCAATCACCACTCCATGACCCTTCCTCTCTTCTACCTTCATCAACACAACCTGCATCAAATTCCAAAGCCAAGTTCTAATAAGCCACAAATCAGCCAACATTCATTCCATCTCAAACAGGAAATCAAGGCTACAAACCTGACATTCACAAGAAACATAAATTATAGATTGAATCAGAAATTGAATGAGAGAGAGAACCGCAAACCACCCTCCCCTTCTCCCTGCAGTCACGTTACCATACCCCTTTAGATCTGAAACTTTCTTCCGATGGAAGCTGCCCTCTGTTAGTCTTTGCCGGTGAACCGATCCTTGTTGTCATTGGTAAGTGGCTGGAACTTCCTCCTCCATTTTCCCCCTCGCGTTGTTGCAGTCTCAACTGTCATGATCTCCCCTCTACTGCTCGCACTAGCTTCCTTATCTCGCCAGTCCCAGCAAAACCGCTAAGAAGTCCAGCTGCCCCCGCCACTGTGGAGTTCCACCCCATTCCCCACGTATGGCTGCGAAGTCGCCATGGATCCGCTCACCATCTCCATCCCGTCAGCAGCACCGACACCCTACTTTCTTTTTTTTTTTTTTCTTTCTTTTCTCTTCTGCTGACCGCGTGGCTATGTCCCTCTCTGCATATGAAATTTCTTTCTCTCTCTATCTCTTGCTTACAATTTGTTGAAAGTGGAATCCCAAGCCATTATCCCCGTGTTCCAGACCATTCTTCCCCTTTTGTTTGCTAGCTTTCAATTATTATCATTATTTTATTTTTCTCTATCTGATGAGTGGATGTCACGTTTGGGCTTGTTAGAAATGTCATTTGGAACTCCAACCCACATGTCTTTGTCTTGTTAAAAAAAGAAAAAGTCTAGTCTACACTACTGTCATCTCATTGCAACGTTTTTCCTTTCTTTATTAATATATGTTTGTTGGTTTGTTTTTTAGTTTTTTGTGGGTTGCATGTACGTGGATTTTATCTTTTGTGAGTTAAATATGGGCTGTTATGTTTTTGAGATCAAGTTGCTCCTATGTTTTTTTTTAAATAAAACAAAAATCTTTCTTTCTTTACTTTTTGTGAGTCATAGATATGTGTATTTTGTTTTTAAGAATAGTATAGATGTGGGTGGTATTTTTTTTTTATTTATTAGAAACTTGTCTTGGAACTCATGTTTTTATTTACTTTTTGAGAATATTTTATTATTTTCTGAAAAAAGAGGAAAATTTGTGATATGTGGTTTTGGTAATCATTTTAACTCATTTGATTGAAATTAAATAAATTAGTTCAATGAGTTATTTAATTGTTTATTTTGATTTGGGATAAATTGCATGTTAAAAGTTTGTAAAAAGAAAATAAAAAATTTTCAATAAAAAAATAGTAGTTACGACTCTTGTATTTCCTAGTTTGATTATTTTATTTATCTTTATGTATGGCTCAAATTAATTGTATATTTGTTAATGCTTATGAATTAGCTGTCAATTCATGTTAAAATTAGAGTTTGTCATTAAAAATAACTTTTTTTTTCAATAAAAGATAATAAAAGAATCTTTTTGAAAACCCTTCAATCCGTGTAATGATCAATGATGATGATTGAGTAACAAATGTTATCTTCATTATTGTTGAATCATTAGGATTTATTGAGTAGCCGAGTGCTAACTTGAATCCTCTTCAAGAACGGATTTTGTTTTTTTAAGAAAAGGTTCTTTATTAATTAAAATTGACCAACGCACAAATATTTTTTACAGAACTACGTGACTTTGAGTTCCTCATTGCACCAGAGGATACGTAGGAGCAGGCTATCTCTGTCAAGCCAAAATTAATTTTTCTTAATATATTTGTCAAATTGTAAATATTTTGTGTAAACTATTTATTAGTTGTCAAGATTGTAAATATATTTTTCAAAACTAAATTTTCTTAATGTATTTATTTAAATTTTAAATATACTTGCCAAAATTAATTTTCTTAATTTATTTGTTAAAATATAAATATTTTGTGTAAATCATTTTTAAATTTATGTGTTAAAATTGTGAATATATTTGTCAAAATTAATTTTTCTTAATAAATG
The DNA here is from genome assembly GCA_031216105.1 of Dalbergia cultrata. Taxonomy (NCBI): domain Eukaryota; kingdom Viridiplantae; phylum Streptophyta; class Magnoliopsida; order Fabales; family Fabaceae; genus Dalbergia; species Dalbergia cultrata. The sequence goes on along the minus strand of CM062350.1, from coordinate 9,450,111 downwards.
TGTTTAAGTTGTAAATATTTTGCTAAATTAATTTTCGTTAATTTATGTGTTTAAATTATAATTTTTATCTTCCT